>JAEPBF010000087.1:31002516-33855227 GCA_019739055.1 Passiflora organensis
CATCATGCACACATAAACGTCCAGGCCCACTGGGCCAAGGGTCCGGAGGCCGGGTCGTGAAGAAAATGGTAGCGGAGCCGATCTCGTTCCCTCTTCCAGGTGGGCATGAGTCATGTTGTGTGTTCACGTTTTAGCCCATGAGTTTGGGCCCACTTCAGCTACATTTAGCTCCCGTCATGAGGACATGAGGTCTATAAGGAGGGGAGATTGTGAGACCCAGCCCGTAGAGGGGCCAGGTTACCCAATCCCATATCGGAAAGGAACAGGGGAGGTCTTAGGCTTATATATGTTGTGTGATGATATCATTTGTAACAAGATGCATCTTTAAGCTCTGTGGTTAAAAGCCCAAGTGAGTGTTGCAGTTGTGATCCATCACGCACACATACACGTCCAGGACCACTGAGCCGAGGGTCCGGGGGCCGGGTCGTGACAAATGGTAACGAAACTGATCTCGTTCCCTGTTCCGGGTGGGCTTGGGTCGTGTTGTGTGTTCACGTTTGGGCCAGTAAATTTGGGCCCATTTCAGTTACGTTTGGCTTCCCTCGTGAGGACACGAGGTCTATAAGGAGGGGAGATTGTGAGACCCAGCCCGTAGGGGGGGTCAGGTTACCCAATCCCACATCGGAAAGGAGCAGGGGAGGTCTTGGGCTTATATGTGTTGGGTGATGGTATCATTTGTAACAAGATGCATCTTTTGGGCCATGTGGTTAAAATCCCAACGAAACATTACAGTTGTGATGCATCACATGCACATACACGTCCGGGCCCGCTGGGCCGAGGATCTAAATGTCGGGTCGTTATAAATGGTAGCGGAGCTGATCTCGTTCCCTCATCCGGGTGGGCTTGGGCCGTGTTGTGTGTTAACGTTTGGGCCTGTGAGTTTGAGCCCAAGTCGGTTACGTTTGGCTCCACTGATGAGGACACAAGGTCTATAAGGAGGTGAGATTTTGAGACCCAGCCCGTAGGGGGGGTAAGGTTACCCAATCCCACATCGGGAAGGAATGGGGGAGGGCTTTGGCTTATATGTGTTGTGTGAAGGTATCATTTGTAACAAAAACATCAGATAAGAGCGGGGGTTTATGGAGAAACCGATGAGGCATAGATCCTACCTCTCTTGTCTCTGAACAAGAAGCTACTCCTTTGCCTTTATTAAGTAAATCTGAACCACCTAAATCATCACCAGACAAAGACAAAACAAACTAAGCATGCATATCCCAAAAATCAATTGTATACCCTATTCCTTACAAGTACCACTCACCAAACCTATCAGAAAACCAGTGATCATATGTCGCAGGTGTCTCCCACTTGGATGTGTGATGTGATAGCCAGGAACTTATCAAGATTCAACCTGAATTTACCATTCCAATTAACTATGCAAAACGTTTTGCTAAAAGTAGGGCATAAGACGATTTCGGCTCGACCTAAAACAACGAAATATTTACATCCAAGCTAAAATTTATATTTTTTGGAAAGAGAATGAAAATAGCTTTCCCACGACATATTATTTGCAAGATTCCAACAAACGAGTAGAAAGTTATGCTATTTTGAAGTTCAAGAAGATTTGGCGAAAACCTAATTCCGCCGTCGATTTTCAAAGTAACATTAGACAAAGAAATAATAATCTCCTGACATAAAACAAAATATGGTTAGAAAGAGGATGAAGATAGCTTTCCAACAAGCTATTATTCGCAGAGATCCAATGAACGATGAGGGAGTTATGCTGGTTTAAAGTTTCAGCAAATTCTGACGGCTAATGGGAGGTATAGGGTTTTAAGCCTATACGACTTTTGTAAAGTTTTAGGGGAAATTTTTGTGGGATTGGCTTCCTATTTATATTCAATGAGTGTAGAATTATGTCTACTACTTTTAATCAATCTATCAATCCAATATAATTCACTAAATAACCAAAACTCTTAAATTACCTTCCCTATTTTTAGGGACTTAATCTTTAAGGCAACTATCTACCTTAAAGGATGGTTCCTAAAGCTATTACCCATCTACAAGGACCTAAATCAAAAGGAATTAGAAGCAAATTAATTTACTGAACAATCTTACCAATTTCGGCTATCACACATCCTTCTCTTCAGGGGAAAAATCGTCTTTTCACCTGCACTGGTTTCTGGACTTCTAGGACTCAAAATTCGGGGTCTTACATCCTCCCCTCCTTATAAGAATTTCATCCTCGAAGTTTAAACATTAGTACCTAATCAAAAAAGTAAGGATATTTTGCATGCATAGACTCCTCAGTCTCCCAGGACTGCTCCTCAATTTGGCCATTAAGCCAAACAACGCGTACCATAGGTACGCTTCGACTGCGAAGCTGTCGAACTGACCGGTCTAGTATGGCAACTGGCTGTACGGGATAGGATAGGTCTTCTTTAACTTCTACTGGCGGTTCTTTAAGCACATGAGCAGGATCTCGCCTATACTTTCTTAGCATTGACACGTGAAATACATTGTGAATTCTTTCCATATTTGGAGGTAGTGCAAGTCAGTATGCAACAGGGCCGATTCTCTCCACAATGTCATAAGGACCAATGTAGCAAGGTGTTAGCTTACCTCGCTGCTGAAAACGAAGGACTCCTTTCCATGGGGCAACTTTCAAAAACACCTTGTCTCCTACCGCAAATTCCAGCTCCCTTCGTCGATTGTTGGCGTAGCTTTTCTGCCGATCTTGTGCTGCTTTTAACCTTTGACGAATCAAGCTCAATTGTTCTGTTGCTTGGTCAATTAATTCTGGATTGTCTAGGCGTCTCTTGCCTACTTCATTCCAGAAAATAGGGGTTCTGCAACGTCTCCCATAAAGTGCTTCATAGGGTGCCATACCGATGCTTACATGAAAGCTATTATTGTAAGCAAATTCCGCCAATGGTAAGCTTTGATCCCAGCCGGTTTGCTATTCTAATACACTCGCACGTAGCATATCTTCAAGTGTTTGAATTGTCCTTTCTGATTGACCATCGGTTTGGGGATGAAATGCTTTACTGAATTTCAATTTCGAACCCAGTGCATTCTGGAATTTCTCCCAGAATCGTGAAGTGAAACGAGGGTCACGATCTGAAACAATAGAAACTGGTACTCCATGCAAACGAACAATCTCGTCCAAGTAACGAATTGCCAATTTTTCTGGTGTATCTGTCACACGTATAGGAAGAAAGTGTGCAGATTTCGTCAGTCAATCCACGATCACCCAAATGGCATTGTATCCTCGCTGTGATCTAGGCAAACCGGTAACAAAATCCATTGTAATGTGATTGAAGTAAACCAGCAGGTCTTTGATGTTCAATTTTTACTTGTTGACATACGAGGCATCGAGCAACAAATTCAGCAATATGTCGCTTCATGTTAGGCCACCAATACTGGCCCTTCAAATCTCGATACATCTTTGTGCTTCCAGGATGAATAGCAAACTTCGAACTATGCGCCTCTGATAGAATAAGGTTACGAAGATCAGCATTTTGTGGAACACATACCCGGTTTCTGAACACTAGAACTTCGTCATCTCGTATTCTGAAATCACGAACTATAGCATCAACACCATCAGCAAGTTGCTTCCGAATTTCAGCAAGCTTCAGATCCTCCAACTGTTGATTCCGGATCTCCTCAATTATGGTAGGTGCGACTTCAATTTGTGCTAGCAACGAACTAGAGAAATCGGTGCCAAGACGCACACGATTAGTTTTCAATTCCAACATCGTTGGCAAGTAATGATTGCCCATATTAGCCAGAATTGTTGGGGAAGAAGAATGACACTTTCGGCTCAGGGTATCAGCCACAACATTCGCCTTTCCAGGATGATATTCGATGATCAAATCGTAGTCCTTAATTAGTTCCATCCATCTTCGTTGTCTCATATTCAACTCTTTCTGTGTAAGGAGGTACTTCAGGCTTTTGTGATCAGTAACGATTCGACACGTTTCGCCGTGTAGATAATGTCGCCATATTTTTAAAGCAAAGACCACGGCTGCAAGTTCTAGATCATGTGTAGGGTAGTTCATCTCGTGCGGTCGCAATTGCCTTGAAGCGTAGGCAATGACTTTCCCATCTTGCATCAATACACATCCAAGTCCGGATTTCGACGGGTCGCTGTATACCACGTACTCTTTTCCGCAAATAGGTAAGGTAAGGATAGGTGCAGAAACTAACCGATTCTTTAGCTCGTCAAAACTTTGCTGGCACTTTTCATTCCATAAGAACGGCTCACCCTTGCGTGTCAGTTTTGTCAATGGTCCGGCAAATGATGAAAAATTTTCCACAAAGCGACGGTAGTAACCCGCTAATCCAAGGAAACTACGAACTTCGAACACACTTCGCGGAGGTTCCCAAGCAGTCACGGCTTCAATCTTCTTTGGATCAACAAACATACCTTGGGCGGAAACAATATGGCCAAGGAAACTAACCTCACATAACCAGAATTCGCATTTTGAGTATTTGGCAAACAATCGTCGGTCCTTCAGAATTTGAAGCACAAGCCGCAAGTGCATAACATGATCCTCTTCCGACTTTGAGTAAATCAGAATGTCGTCAATGAAGACGATCACAAATTTATCCAGGAATTCGCGGAACACACGATTCATCAAGTTCATAAACACAGCTGGTGCATTGGTCAAACCGAATGGCATAACCAGAAATTCATAGTGGCCATATCGCAATCTGAACGCGGTTTTCGGAATATCAGCATCACAAACTCGCAATTGATGGTATCCAGATCTGAGATCAATCTTGGAGAATACCGCTGCACCTTGGAGTTGGTCAAATAAATCATCAATGCGTGGCAAGGGATATTTGTTCTTCACGGTCACGCGGTTCAGCTGTCGATAATCAATGCACAATCGCAGCAAACCATCTTTCTTTTTCACGAACAGCACAGGTGCTCCCAAGGGTGACACACTAGGTCGAATAAAACCACGATCCAGCAAATCTTCCAATTGCGTCTGCAGTTCCTTCATTTCCGCAGGAGCCATACGATACGGAGGAATGGAAATCGGATTTGTACGTGACACAAGCTCAATGCCGAATTCTACTTCCCTTGCTGGTGGCAATCCGGCTATGTCTTCTGGAAATACTTCCAGAAATTCACAAACCACAGGAACAGAATTCAGACCTGCGGATTCTTTAGAAATATCCTGTATATGCGCAAGGTACGCTGTACATCGTTGATTAATCGCTCCGCCTTAAGCCAGGAAATCATGCAAGTTGGCACAACTCGCCTATCGCCTTCAAAACAGTACTCGGTACCATCAGCAAACGTGAACCACACCCGCTTGGTAAAACACTCCACACGGGCTTGATATTTTGCCAGACAATCCATGCCTAAAATCACATCCAGCTCCTTGATGTCTAATAGATTGAGATCCACTTCAAATACACTCGATCCCATACGTATAGCACAGTCGATATAGACTAGATCACAAATCAGTTGCTCTCCCAAAGGAGTTAGAACTGCAATAGGAGGAGTCAAGGGAGATAGAGGACGATCCGCGCTAAGTGCTATCCTTTGAGTCACGAACGATCTATTTGCTCCTGGATCAATTAAGACTTTAGCATTTTGAGAAAAGACTGAAATAGTACCTGTCACCACATCAGGACTAGATCTATAGAACGACCCCAATTCCTAACAATTCTTAGTTGCTCCGATTAAGGTCATTACCGCCGTGAAACCCAAATAAATCTCAACGACACTTAAGACCTATTAGAATTCCACAAGGCTACTTATAAGATACCGATTTTAAACTTATTTATTTTGTTGCTTATCAATCAATTGGAGCATGATACTGGACACATATTCTGGTAACATACGGAGTAAATAAAATCATCAGCGAAAGTCTTAAATCTATCCATTGGGTTCATAACACACAAGTCCCATAGGGATCCAAATAACCAGTAAGAAATTCATCAACAAATTTCGGAAATAGCAAGCCAAACGAATGCTTAAAAATAAACCAGAACAATGTCCAATCTTTCAAGTTATTTGCGCAAGTAACAAGTAGTATTGGTGATGCGATATCGCCCCGCCGTGCAGCCTTGATCTCACACACTGGTACCACGATCAGAGAATGTACCTAAGCCTGAAAAATGGTAAAAACAACGGTATGAGATTACAAGAATCTCAGTAGGGTCGCAGCATCATAAGATCTACAGAATCCCTAAACACAAATCTTCCAAATCACATAAGATCATTCCCTAAACAACTAAAGGGATCACGCAATTCAACAATAAACCAAAAGAGGTTAAGGCCGAGATTATGGCTGAGGGAGGACCACACTTCCGAAAGTTCAGAAGTACACAGGCAGGTGAAATACAACAAAATCACACTCAATGATGAAGAAAGGCCATCCTCTTCCACCTGTGTTGTCCAAGACTTACTGCACAAAGGGTAGATGGTTAACACACAAACTAATCAATAAGCCTTTCACCTTATCCTCGCAAGGACAAGTCGACTAGCCCCTCATGGAACAAGTCTTCCCTTAGTCGCAACCAGGGCATCCCCAAATCTCGCAAGATAAGGGCTTCCTGTCTCGCAAGACAGGGATCCGGCCTCGCAAGGACAGATATCCAGCACTAGCTTGCTGATTCAACACCCATACCCCTCCCATAAATCGATAAGAACCTCTCCTCTCCCTAGGAGCATCAGTTCTTACCCTGCGTGGCCACCGGAACAGGATCCTGACACACAAACACGTACAAGCACACACAGGCAAGCACAAAGCATAATACCACAACAGGGTATCCTCAATCATGTCAGGAAACAATCAACACATCCAATTCATATAACAATAGCATCCCAAGCACTCAATTCCGAACTCAGGGGTTCGATATAGCCTAGGAGATTCATATCTCATTCCGAATTGCATATTCACACTCTACAATCCAATCACAAACAAATACAACAAGGGCATAGATCCTACCTCTCTTGTCTCTGAACAAGAAGCTACTTCTTTTCCTTTATTAAGTAAGTCTGAACCACCTAAATCATCACCAGACAAAGACAAAACAAACTAAGCATGCATATCCCAAAAATCAATTGTATACCCTATTCCTTACCAATACCACTCACCAAACCTATCAGAAAACCAGTGATCAGATGTCGCAGGTGTCTCCCTCTTGGATGTGTGATGTGATAACCAGGAACTTATCAAGATTAAACCTGAATTTACCATTCCAATTAACTATGCAAAACCTTTTGCTAAAAGTAAGGCATAAGACGATTTCGTCTCGACCTAAAAAAACGAAATATTTACATCCAAGCTGCGATTTATATACTGTTGGAAATAGAATGAAAAGAGATTTCCAACGACATATTATTTGCAAGATTCCAACAAACGAGTAGAAAGTTATGCTATTTTGAAGTTCAAGAAGATTTGGCGAAAACCTAATTCCGCCGTCGATTTTCAAAGTTACATTAGACAAAGAAATACTAACCTCCTGACGGAAAAAAAAAATGGTTGGAAAGAGGATGAAGAGAGCTTTCCAACAAGCTATTATTCGCAGAGATCCAATGAACGATGAGGGAGTTATGCTGGTTTAAAGTTTCAAGAAATTCTGACGGCTAATGGGAGGTATAGGATTTTAAGCCTATACGACTTTTGTAAGGTTTTAGGGGAAATTTTTGTGGGGTTGGCTTCCTATTTATATTCAATGAGTGTAGAATTATGTCTACTACTTTTAATCAATCTATCAATCCAATATAATTCACTAAATAACCAAAACTCTTAAATTACCTTTCCTATTTTTAGGGACTTAATCTTTAAGGCAACTATCTACCTTAAAGGATGGTTCCTAAAGCTATTACCCATCTACAAGGACCTAAATCAAAAGGAATTAGAAGCAAATTAATTTACTGAACAATCTTACCAATTTCGGCTATCACACATCCTTCTCTTCAGGGGCAAAATTGTCTTTTCACCTTCACTGGCTTCTGGACTTCTAGGACTCAAAATTCGGGGTCTTACAAGGGGGGTCAGGTTACTCAATCCCACATCTGAAAGGAGCAGGGGAGGTCTTGGGCTTATATGTCTTGTATGATGGTATCATTTGTAACAATATGCAATTTTAGTTCATGTGCAAAAAAGCCCAACTAAGCGTTGCAGTTGTGATCCATCACACGCACACATATGTCTGGGCCCACTGGGCTGAGGGTCCGGGAGCCAGGTCGTGACAAATGGTAGCGAAGCCGATCTCATTCCCTCTTCCGAGTGGGCTTGGGCCGTGTTGTGCCTTCACATTTGGGCCTGTGAGTTTAGGCCCATGTCAGTTACGTTTGGCTCCCCTCGTGAGGACACGAGGTCTATAAGAAGGTGAGATTGTGAGACCTAGCCCGTAGGGGGGGGTCAGTTTACCCAATCCCACATCAGAAAGAAACGGGGGAGGTCTTGGGCTTATATGTGTTGTGTGATGGTATCATTTGTAACAAGATGCATCTTTTGGGCCCTGTGGTTAAAAGCCCAACTGATCATTGCAGTTGTGATCCATCACGCACACATACATGTCCAGACCTGCTGGGCCGAGGGTCCTGGGACCGGGTCGTGACACCTCCCCCTTGGATGCATGATGTCATAGCCAAAAACTTAGTAAGATTCATGTTAACAAAGGAGGATTAGGTGTTTATAACTTGTAAAATCGAAAGAAACAAGACCAGAATCCAATATGTAATGACTCCAAATCCTAACCTATTATTGTTTGCTCCGATTAGGGCCATTACCGTCGTGAAACTCAGACAAGTCCAAGTACCAGGACGTATCTGAATTCCACAAGGCTTACTTGTCAACTTCTCGATTTTTAGCATGTACATTCGTTATGTTCATTAGTTATTGGAGCATGATATTGGACATGTATTTTGGTATCATACGGAGTGAATAAAATATCAGCGAAAGTCTTTAAATAAAATCAATGAATCCATAACTCACAAGTCCATAAGGATCCAAAGATTCAGTAAGTTAATTCCCAAAATAAAATGGTAACAAGTAATGGAGGAACCTTGAAAACAAAAAAAATATTCCAATCATAATTCATGTTATATGTGCAAGCAATCAAAGAACAGGTATGCTAATGTGATGCGATATCGCCCCGCCGTGCAGCCTTGATCTCACACACTGGTACCATGGACAGTGGATGTACCTAAGCCTGAAAAATAATGAATACAACAGGATGAGATTACAAGAATCTCAGTAGGGTCACAACATGATATGATCTAGAGAAATTTTAAACAGAAATCACCCGAACAATATTAGATCATTCCTACACATCTATGGTTATCACGCAATTCAAAAATCAATCAAAGGGATAGGGCCAAAACTAAGGTTGAGGGTGGATTGCAAACATTTCAGAAAATCATCAGATTGCTCTCGGCAATAGGAAAAAGGAAGGTCGTCCCCTTCCACCTGTGCTGTCCAAGGCTTACTACACAAAGGGTAAATGGTTAGCACACAAGCTAATCAGTAAGCCTATTCATCCTGCCACACAAGGACAAGACATCCCAAGCCACACAAAGACGAGGGCATCCTGCCACAAAAGGACAAGACTTCTAGCCACACAAGGACTAGTCATCTAGCCCACGCATACTGGGGTATGCCACCCACACAACTCTCATACCAGTAAGAGCCTCCCCTCTCCTAAGGAGCATCACCCGAATGGCCATCGAAACAGGATCCTGACACAAATATTTACAAGCACACACAGGCAAGCACAAGCACAATACCATAACAGGGTATCCTCAATCAAGTCAGAACACAATTAGCTTATTCAATTCACATATCATATGCAATTCGGGCACTCAAAACCTGACTCAAGGTTTGGTATAGCCTATAGGATTCATATCCCAATCCAAAATTCTTGCACATATCCTATAACCAATTTGCATGCAATAATAACAAGGGCATGCATCGAAAACAACAAACAAACAACAAGGATCTCTGGAGAAATCGATAAGGCATAGATCCTATCTCTATTGTCTCTGAAGAAGAAACTATTCCTTTTCTTTTATTTAATAATTCCAAACCATCTATAGTATCATAAGGCAAAGACAAAACCAAACTAAGCATGCATACTCAGTAACCAATTGAATACCTTATTTCCTTACCAATTCCTCTCACCAAACCTATCAGAATCTAGTGGTCAGATGCCGCAGGTGCCTCCTCTTTTGACATGTGATGTGATAGCTAAGAACTTAACAAGATTCAACCTGAATTACCACCTAATTTAACTATGTATATTTCAGCACTAAGCATAGGACACAAGATAGTTTGCGATTTCATGTTAACAAGGAGTAAAGGTTTTGATTTCATGCTAACAAAGACGGATTAAGTGTTTATAACTTATACAATCAAAAGAAACAAGATCGAAATCCAATAGGTTCATCAATTGATCAAGATAGGCAACAATAGGGAAAGGGTAGAGCATACTGATTTCATGTATAGAAAATATTCAAAGGATGAATTCATGATTTTATAACATGAATAGATGTCAAACATTCATAGAGACAAGAGAAACAACAACAGAAATCCATTGAAGACAGAATCACAGTAATCATAAACCTTAATCCTGTCGAAATTTTACTTATATTACAATAAAGAAAAGCTAATCTTCTGAAACAAACCCAAAGATTCATGGAAACAGGATGAAGAGAGCTTTCAAACAAGCTATTATTCGCAAGAATTCGACACAGGATTCGAGAGTTATGCTATTTTGAAGTTCAAGCAGATTTTGAGAACTCCGCCGAAATTTGATTTATTTTTAAATAAAGAAAAACTAACCTTAAACAAAAAACCAAAAGGTTTTGGAAAGAAAATGAAGAGATCTTTCGAACAAGCTATTATTCGTAGGAATCTGACAAACGATGAGAGAGTTATGCTTGATTGAAGTTCCAGCGGATTTAAACAGAATTGGGAGGTGTAGGGTTTTTAGGTCTTAGGAATTTTGTGTGTTTTCTGTGTAAAATTTTTATGTGGCTTACTTCCTATTTATATAAGGTGGTTATGAGATTAAAATTCCTACCTTAAAGGCTTAATTAAAATAAAATAATTATCAGAATTAAATTCTATAATTATCCCCCTTTAAACTTAGAGTTTTTATTTCCTAAGGTAATTATCAACCAATAAAGAATCAATTTAAAGGGAATTAATACCAGAAATAATTACTACACATTCCTTACCAATTTCGGTCATCACACATCCTTTTCTTTAGGGGAAAAATATCTTTTCACCTGCACTGGCTTCTGGACTTCTAGGACTTAAAATTCAGGGTCTCACATCCTCCCCTTCTTAAAAGAATTTCGTCCTCAAAATTTTAGCACAAGTACCTAAGCAAATAGATAAGGAAATTTTGCAAGCATAGATTCCTCATTCTCCTAAGACTGTTCCTCAATTTGGCCATTACGCCAAACAACTCGTACCATAGGCACGCTTCGACTGCAAAACTGTCAAAATGACCAATCTAGTATGGCAACTGGCTGTACGGGATAGGATAGTTCTTCAGCTATTACAACTGGGGCTTCTTCGAGCACGTGAGCAGGGTCTTTCACATATTTTCTCAACATTGAAACGTGAAACATGTTGTGAATTCTTTCCATATTTGGAGTTAAGGCAAGTCGGCATGCAACAGGGCTGATCCTCTGGACGATGTCATACAGACCAATGTAACGAGGTGCTAGTTTACCTTGCTGATGAAAACAAAGAACTCCTTTCCCTGGGGAGACCTTCAGAAACACTTTGTCACCTACCGCAAATTCCAAATCCCTTTGTCGACTATCGGCATAGTTTTTCTGCTTATTCTAGGCTGTTTTTAGCTATTGTCAAATTAAGTTCAATTGCTCTATTGCTTGATCAATCAATTCTGGATTGTCTAGGCGTCTCTCGCCTACTTCATTCTAGCAAATGGGAGTTTTGCATCGTCTCCCATATAATGCTTCTTAAGGTGTCATACCGATGCTTACATGAAAACTATTATTGTAAGCAAATTCTGCCAATGGCAGGCATCGATCCGAACCGGTTTGCTGGTCCAACACACTCGCACATAACATGTCTTCAAGTGTCTGAATCGTCCTTTCTGATTGGCTATTGGTCTGGGGATGAAATGCTGTACTGAAATTCAATCCCGAACCCAGCATATTCTGGAATTTCTCCCAAAATCGTGAGATGAAACGAGGGTCACGATCTGAAATGATTGAAACTAGCACTCCATGCAATCGAACAATCTTGTCCAAGTAACGAACATCCAATTTCTCAGTTGTATCCATCACACGTATAGGAAGGAAATGTGCAGATTTTGCCAATCGATCCACAATCACCCAAATGGCATTGTATCCTCTCTGCGATTTAGGCAAGCCAGTCACAGAATCTATTGTGACATGCTCCCACTTCTATTATGGAATCGGGAGTGACTGAAGTAAACTAGAGGGTCGTTGATGTTCGATCTTTACTTGTTGACATACGAGGCATTGGGCAATGAACTCAGCAATGTGGCATTTCATGTTTGGCCATCAATACTGCTCCTTTAAATCTCGGAACATTTTAGTGCTTCCGGGATGGATAATGAACTTTGAACTATGCGCCTCCGATAGAATATTATGAATATCAACATCTTGTGGAACACATACCCGGTTTTTGAAGTCAAGCACTTCGTCATCTCGTATTCTGAAATCACGAACTATGGCATCAACACCATTAGAAAGTTGCTTCCAAATTTCAATCAGTTTCGGATCCTCTAATTGCTGATTCCAGATTTCCTTGATCAAGGTAGACGTGACTTCGATTAGTGTTAATAACGATCCAGAAAAATCAGTGCAAAGATGCACACGATTAGTCCTCAAATCCAGCAACATAGGCATGTAATGGGTGCGCATGTAAGCCAAAACCGATGCTGAAGGAGGATGAAACCTTCGGCTCAAGGCATCAGCAACAACATTTGCCTTTCCAAGATGATATTCGATTATCAAATCGTAGTCTTTAATCAGTTCCACCCATCTTTGTTGTCTCATATTCAATTGTTTTTGTGTGAGGAGGTACTTCAGGCTTTTGTGGTCGGTGAAGATTCGGCACGTCTCACCATATAAGAAATGTAGCCATATTTTCAATGCAAACACCACGGTTGTAAGCTCCAAATCATACGTAGGGTAGTTTCTTTTGTGCAGTCTTAACTGTCGGGAAGCATAAGCAACGAATTTTTTGTCTTGCATCAATACGCATCCAAGTCCGGATTTCGACGCATCGCTGTAAACCACATACTCCTTTCCGCAAATAGGTAAGGTAACGATAGGTGCAGAAACTAACCGGTTTTTCAGTTCTTCAAAACTTCGCTAGCATTTCTCGTTCCACATGAATGGCTCACCCTTGCACGTCAGTTTTGTCAATGGTGCGGCAAGCGATGAAAAATTCTCCACAAAGTGATGGTAGTATCCTGCTAAGCCACAGAAACTACAAACTTCGAACACAGTTCGCAGAGGTTGCCAAGCAACTACGGCTTCAATCTTCTTTGGATCAACTAACACACCTTGGGCAGAAACAATACGGACAAGGAAACCAACTTCGAGTAACTAGAATTTGCATTTCGAGTACTTTGCAAACAACTGCCGATCCTTCAAAACATTCATCTCAATCCGCAAATGCTTAGTATGTTCCTCTTCCGATTTTGAATAAATTAGAATGTCATCGATGAAGACTATCACAAATTTAACCAGGAACTCATGGAACACACGATTCATCAGGTCAAACACAGCTGGTGCATTGGTTAAACCAAGTGGCATAACCAGAAATTCATAATTGTCGTATCGCGATCTGAACGCAGTCTTCAGAATATCAGCATCATGAACCGTAATTGATGATATCCAGATCTGTGTTCGATCTTGGAGAACATGACTGCACCCTAGAGTTGGTCGAACAAATCATCAATGTGTGGCAAAGAGTACTTGTTCTTCACGGTCACACAATTCAACTGCCGATAGTTGATGCATAATCGTAACGAGCCATCTTTCCTCTTTACGAACAAGACAGGTGCTCCCCAAGGTGACACACTAGGTCAGATGGAACCTCAATCCAGAAAATCTTCCAATTGTGTTTTTAGTTCCTTTATTTCCGTAGGAGCTATACGATACGGAGGAATCGAAATCGAATTCGTACCAGGCACTAACTCAATGCCAATTTCAACTTCCCTTGCTGGTGGTAAGCCAGCTATGTCTTCTAGAAATACTTTTGGAAATTCATGAACCACTATAACAGAATCCAGATCCGAGGACTATTTAGAAATATCATGTACATGCATGAGATATGCTATACATCTTTTGTTAATCAATTGTTCGTATCTAGCCAAGAAACCATGCAAGTTGGAACAACTCACCTATCACCTTCAAAGCAGTATTCGGCACCATCAAGAAAAGTGAACCACACATGTTTGGTGAAACACTCTATACGGACTTGATTTTTTGTCAAACAGTCCACGCCTAAGATTGCATCCCAATTGTCAAGTTTCCTTCAATAATTTTGTAATCACGACGGGAAATCTCTCGGCTTCCTTAGGATGCACTGGCTGTACAAGTTCAAGTGAATGAATAGGTTCTTCCATGGGCGTGGGACCAGGAGCATTCTGAAATTGCACCTCTATACGCTGCTGATTTACAACAATTCCTTGCAATACATTTAGGATTTGTGCCATCACATGATCGATGGCTGGTGCGGCTGGTGCCTCAGGTTGATTTTCAGGCTTAGCTTGCCCTCCCTGCTCAGTTTGTGCATTCGGCTCCTTTTGCTCAACAAGTTGTTGTTCGACCTGAACCTTTTACCTACCCTGTCGATCCCTTGTAGCATTCAACCTTGCCATACTATACAATCATATGTTACTTAACACATAACTAAATACGATACTAGGAAAAGAAGTGGAACCTGGTGGAGAGGCATGCGCCGGACGATACACATATGCTGGAAAACAAAATACACTTGCACAAAAATACTGACAAGTTTCGGAAATCATATGTACACATACGATGCACACTCGGCAATTATACCAACACTCCCATAAGCATTCGGCAACAATACTATCATACAAACCATTCTCGGAAATCATTGCAACAAACTTTAAACACAATGATAAGAAGTCACATAAGGACACTAGGCATTATGGCAAAAACACACATTCAGCAATGACAATAAATACAAGATTTATCAGAACACATCAAGGCATACCAGGCAAAAGAACATTCATAAACACAAAGCAAATCAGATTATCGTTCTCATTATTTAAATCTCACAAATCAATCCCTTTTTAGCATTAGTTTACTTTCGGTATTAGCCCCTAAGTGAGTGAGTGTGTGCATATGTTCTTACCTACAAACACAAAATCATCAAATAAGTTTGCATATAACAAATTATTTTCCCTAAACCATACTCCGATACCAAACCTATGACGACCCCACTTCCTAACTATTATTATTTACTCTGATTAAGATCATCACCGCCGTGAAACCCAAATAAGCCTAAATGACACCTAGGACCTATCTGAATCTCACTAGGCTTACCACTAACTTTCGACTATAAGCATGTTTATTCTAATGTTTAACAACATTTGGAGCATGATATTAAACAAATATTCTGGTAACCTATGGAGTGAATAAAACATCAGTGGAAGTATTTAGATTAAGTCATTGGGTTCATAACACACAATTCCTATAGGGATCCAAATAACCAGCAAGAAATCCTCCCACATATTTCGGAAATAACAAGCAAAGGAGGGATCTTAAAATAAACCAGAAAGTAGCTCAATCATTCATGTTCTATGCACAAGTAAACAAGTATGCAAATGTGATGCGATATCGCCCCGCCATGCAGCTTTGATCTCACACACTGGTACCACGGACAGTGGTTGTACCTAAGCCTGAAAGATGGTAAAAGCAACGATATAAGATTACAAAAATCACAGTAGGGTCACAACATCATAAGATCTGTAGAAACTCTAAACACAAATCTCCCAATTCACATTAGATCATTCCTAAACAACTAAAGGGGATCACGTAATTCAAGAACAAATCAAAAAATGTTAGGGCCGAATCTATGGCTGAGGGAGGACTACAATCACTTCTGAAAAATCAGAAATAAACAGGTAGGTAGAACTCATCAGATTGCTCTCGGCAATGAAGAAGAAAAGCTATCACCTTCCACATGTGTTGTCCAAAGCGTACTGCACAAAGGGTAAACGGTTAACACACAAGTTAATCAGTAAGCATAGTAAGTCATCTTGCCATACAAGGACAAGTCTTCCCAAGCCACACACGGACTAGGGCATCCCAAATCACACAAGGATAAGAACTTCCTGCCACACAAGGACAGGGTTCAATCGTCTTGCCACACAAGGACAAGTCTTCCCAAGCCACACACAGACTAGGGCATCCCAAACCACACAAGGATAAGGGCTTCCTGCCACACAAGGACAGGGTTCCGGCTACGCAAGGACTAGACATCCAACGTGTGCATGCTGGGGTTTGCCACCCATACAACTCCCACACCAGTAAGGACCTCTCCTCTCTCTAGGAGTATCAACGCTTACCCCGAATGGCCACCGGAAAAGAAACCTGACACACAAACACATACAAGCACACGCAGGCAAGTACAAACCATAATACCACAACAAGGTATCCTAAATCATGTCAGAACACAATCAACATATTCAATTAACATAACATATGCTACTCAGGCATTCAATACCTAACTCAAGGGTTCGATATAGCCTATGAGATCCATATCTCAATCCGAAATTCATACTCTCACCCTTTAATCAAATCATATGCAATAAAACAAGGGCAGGTATCAAAAATATCAAGAAGATAACAAGAGTCTCTGGAGAAACCGATGAGGCGTAAATCCTACCTCTCTTGTCTCTGAACAAGAAGCTACTCCTTTACTTTTATTAGGTAATTCCGAACCACCTATATTATCAACAGGCAAAGACGAAAACAAACTAAGCATGCATACTCAATAATCAATTGAATACCCTATTTCCTTACCAATTCCACTCACCAAACCTATCAGAAACCAGTGATCAGATGGTGCAGGTGCCTCCCCCATGGATGTGTGATGTGATAGCCAAGAACTTAACAAGATTCAACCTGAATTACCATTCTAATTAACTATGAAAATTTTGTCGCTAAGAGTAGGGCATAGGAAAATTTCGACTTTAAGCATAAAGAAGTTTAAAAGAAAGAAATTCATGATCATACATCATGAATAGATGCTAAGAAATCATAAGAACACGCAAAACGACAACAGAAATCAATCTGAAGACAAAAACTATAGAAATCTAAAAGCCTAATTCCGTCGCCAATGAAAAACTAATTCCGTCGCCGATGAAAACCTAATTTCGTCGCCGATTTTCAACTTAACCTTATATAGGGAAATATTTATGTCCAAAAAAAAAACATATATGATTGGAAATAGGATGGAGAGAGCTTTTCAATAAGCTATTATTTGTAGAAATACAATAAATAATGAAAGAGTTAAGCTATTCTGAAGTTCAAGAAGATTTGGCAATGCTGCCAAATTTCAACTTAACCTTAGACAAGGAAATACTTACGTCCAAAAAACAAAGCATATATGGTTGGAAAGAGGATGAAAAAATATTTCTAAAAAACTATTATTTGTGGAGATATAACAAACAATGGAAAAGTTATGTTATTCTGAAGTTTAAAAAGATTTGGCAGTGCTGTCGAATTTCAAGTTAACTTTAGAGAAAGAAATACTAACCTCCCGAAAAAAAACCAAAGATGGTTGCAAAAGGAATGAAGAGAACATTTCAACAAGCTATTATTTGCAGGGACCTCTCTAATGATGAGAGAGTTATGCTGGTTTAAAGTTTCAGCAAATTTTGGTAGCTATAGGGAGGTGTAAGGGTTTTAGGCTATATGAGTTTTGTGTGTTTTCTATGAATAAGTTTTGTGGGGTTGGCTTCCTATTTATAATGGATGGGTATGGAATTAAGATTACTACTTTAAAGGCTTTATTAAAGTAAGATAATTACCAGATTTAAATTTTTTAACTATCTTTCCCTATTTTTAGAGATTTTAATTTCTAAGGTAATTATCTAGCTATAAGGACAAAGATTAAAGGGAATTAAAACCAGAATTAACTACAATGCAACTCTTACCAATTTCGGCCATCACACATCCTTTCTTTCAGGGGCAAAATTGTCTTTTCACCTGCACTGGCTTCTGGACTTCTGGGACTCAAAATCCGGGATCTCACATTTATAATGGATGGGTTTGGAATTAAGATTACTATTTTAAAGGCTTTATTAAAGTAAGATAACTACCAGATTTAAATTTTATAACTATCCCCTTTTAATTTTAGGAATTTTAGTTCCTAAAGTTATTATAAAAAAATTAAGAACCAAATTAAAGGGAATTAATACCAGAAATAATTAACAAACATTCCTTACCAATTTCGGCCATCAAACATCCTTTTCTTTTGGGAAAAATTGGTCTTCTCACCTGCACTGACTTCTGGACTTCTAGGACTCAAAATTCGGAGTCTCACATCGTCCCCTCCTTATAAGAATTTCGCCCACGAAACTTTAGCATAAGTACCTAAACAAACAAGTAACGAAGTTTTGTACTCATAGATTTCTCAGTCTCCCAAGACTTTTCCTTAATTTGGCCATTACGCCAAACAACTCGTACCATAGGCACGTTTCGACTGCGAAGCTGTCGAACTGACCGGTCTAGTATGGCAACTGGCTGTACGGGATAGGATAGGTCTTCAGCAACTTCGACTGGGGATTCCTCGAGCACATGAGCAGGGTCTTGTACATACTTTCTCAACATTGAAACGTGAAATACGTTGTGAATTCTTTCCATATTTGGAGGTAAGGCAAGTTGGTATGCAGCAGGGCTGATTCTTTCAATGATGTCATAAGGACCAATGTAGCAAGGTGCTAGTTTACCTCGCTGCTGAAAACGAAAGATTTCTTTCCATGGGGCGACCTTCAAAAACATTTTTTCTGTAACGACCCCAATTCCTAACTACTAATAATTGCTCCGATTAAGGTTATTACCGCTGTGAAACCCAAATAAGCCCAAATGACACCTAAGACCAATTTGAATCTCACCAGGCTAAACATAAACTACCGATTTTAAGCTTGTTAATCTTATTGCTTATCAAATATTGGAGCATGATATTGGACACATGTTCTGGTATCATGTGCAGTAAACAAAAGATCAGCAGAAGTCTTAAATTAAATCTTTGGGTTCATAACACACAAGTCCCATAGGGATCTACATAACCAGCAAGAAATTCTTCATCAAGGTTTGGAAATAGCAAGTAAAGAAGAGTGCTTAAAATAAACCAGAAAGTTTCCCAATCATTCATGTTATATGCGCAAGTAACAAGTATGCAAATATTATGCAATATCGCCCCACCGTGCAGCCTTGATCTCACACCCTGGTACCACGAACAGTGAATGTATCTAAGCCTGAAAAATGGTAAAAACAACGGTTTGAGATTACAAGAATCTCAGTAGGGTCACAACATCATAAGATCTACAGAATCCCTAAACACAAATCTCCCAATTCATATAAGATCATTCCTAAACAACTAAAAGGGATCACGCAATTCAAAAAAAAACCAATCAAAAGAGGTTAGGGCTGAATCTATGGCTGAGGGAGGACTGCAAACACTTCCGAAAGGTCAGAAGTACACAGGAAGGTGAAACACATCAGATTTCCCTCGGCAATGAAGAAAATCCCCTTCCACCTGTGTTGTCCAAAACTTACTGCACAAAGGGTAGATGGTTAACATGCAAACTAATCAGTAAGTCTATCACCTTGTCCTCGCAAAGACAAGTCGACTATCCCCACACGGACAAATCTTCCCTAGTCACATACCTACTAGGGCATCCCAGGTCACATACCTACCAGGGCTTCCTGCCACACAAGGACAGGGTTCCGGCCACACAAGGACCAGACCTCCAGCGAGCTCTTGTTTGGATTTGCCGCCCATACAACTCCCATACTAGTAAGAACCTCTCCTCCCCCTAGGAGCATCTGCGGTTACCCCGAATGGCCACCGGAACAGGATCCTAACACACAGATACGTACAAGCACACACAGGCAACTACAAAGCATAATACCACAACAGGGTATCCTCAATCATGTCAGAACACAATCAACATATCCAATTCACATAACAATTACATCCCAAGCACTCAATTCCTAACTTAAGGGTTCAATATAGCCTAGGAGATTCATATCTCATTCCGAATTTCATACTCTCACCCTATAATCAAATCGCAAGCAATACAACAAGGGCAGGTAATAAAAATATCAAGAAAAGAGCAGGGGTCTCTGGAGAAACCGATGAGGCGTAGATCCTACCTCTCTTGTCTCTGAACAAGAAGCTACTCCTTTTCCTTTATTAAGTAAATCCGAACCACCTAAATTATCACCAGGCAATAACAAAAGCAAACTAAGCATGCATATTCAATAGTCAATTGAATACACTATGTCCTTACCAATACCACTCACCAAACCTATCAGAAAACCAATGATCAGACATTGCAGGTGCCTCCCCCTTGGATGTGTGATGTGATAGCCAGGAATTAACAAGATTCAACATGAATTTACCATTCCAATTAACTATGCAAATCTTGTCGCTAAAAGTAGGACATAGGACGATTTCGTCTTAACCTTAAATAAGTAAATATTTACATCCAAGCTGCTATTTATATATGGTTTGAAAGAAAATGAAAAGAGCTTTCCAACGAGCTATTATTTGTAAGGATCTGACAAACGATTAGAAAGTTATGCTATTTTGAAGTTCAAGAAGATTTGGCAAAAACCTAATTCCGCCACCGATTTTCAAATTAACCTTAGACAAAGAAATACTAATCTCCTGAAAAAAAACAAATAATTTTTGGAAATAGGATGAAGAGATATTTCCAACAAAATATTATTTGTAGAGATCCGATGAACGATGAGTGAGTTATACTGGTTTGAAGTTTATGCGAATTATGACGGCTATAGGGAGGTATAGGGTTTTAGGCTCATACGAATTTGTAAGTTTTCTATGAATGATTTTTGTGGGGTTGGCTTCCTATTTATAATGAATGGGTATAGAATTATGATTACTACTTTTAATCACTTTATCATAATAAGATAATCTACCAGATAATTAAACTCTAAATTATCTTTCCTATTTTTAGGGTCTTTAATCTCTAAGGTAATTATCCCTCTATAAGGACAATCTCTAAGGCAATTATCCATCTATAAGAACTTAGATCAAAAGGAATTTAAAAAAAAGTTAACTACTAAACAATCTTACCAATTTCGGCCGTCACACCTCCCCTCTTTATAAGAATTTTGTCCTCGAAATTTTAACATAAGTACCTAATCAAACAAGTAAGGAAATTTTGCACGCATAGTCTCCTCAGTCTCCCAAGACTGCTCCTCAATTTGGCCATTAAGCCAAACAACTCGTACCATAGGCACGTTTCGACTGCGAAGCTGTCGAACTGACCGGTCTAGTATGGCAACTGGCTGTACGGGATAAGATAGGTCTTCAGAAACTTCAACTGGCGGTTCTTTAAGCACATGAGCAGGATCTCGCATATACTTTTTTAGAATTGAATCCTGAAATACGTTGTGAATTCTTTCCATATTTGGAGGTAGTGCAAGTCGGTATGCAACAGGGCCGATTCTTTCAACAATGTCATATGGACCAATGTAGCGAGGTGTTAGCTTACCTCGCTGCTGAAAACGAAGGACTCCTTTCCATGGGGCGACTTTCATAAACACTTTGTCTCCTACCGCAAATTCCAGCTCCCTTCGTCGATTGTCGGCGTAACCTTTCTGCTGATCCTGGGCTGCTTTTAACCTTTGTCGAATCAAGCTTAATTGCTCTGTTGCTTGGTCAATTAATTCCGGATTGTCTAGGCGTCTCTCGCCTACTTCATTCCAGCAAATGGGGGTTCTGCAGCGTCTCCCATATAATGCTTCATAGGGTGCCATACCGATGCTTACATGAAAACTATTGTTGTAAGCAAACTCTGCCAATGGTAAGCTTCGATCCCAGCCGGTTTGCTGATCCAATACACTCGCACGTAGCATGTCTTTAAGTGTCTGAATCATCCTTTTTGATTGACCATCGGTCTGGGGATGAAATGCTGTACTGAAATTCAATCTCGTACCCAGTGCATTCTGGAATTTCTCCCAAAATCGTGAAGTGAAACGAGGGTCACGATCTGAAACTATAGAAACTGGTACTCCATGCAACCGAACAATCTCGTCCAAGTAACGAACTGCGAATTTTTCTGATGTATCTGTTACACGTATAGGAAGAAAGTGTGCAGATTTCGTCAGTCGATCCATGATCACCCAAATGGCATTGTATCCTCGCTGCGATCTAGGAAAACCGGTCACAAAATCCATTGTGACGTGCTCCCACTTCCATTCTGGAATCGGAAGTGACTGAAGTAGACCAGCGGGTCTTTGATGTTCGATCTTCACTTGTTGACATACAAGGCATCGGGCAACGAATTCAGCATTATGACATTTCATATTTGGCCACCAATACTGCCCCTTCAAATCTCGGTACATCTTAGTGCTTCCAGGATGAATAGCGAACTTCGAACTATGCGTCTCTGATAGAATAAGGTTACGAATATCAACATTTTATGGAACACATACCCGATTTCTGAAGACTAGTACTTCGTCATCTCGTATTCTGAAATCATGAACTATGGCATCAACACCATCAGCAAGTTGCTTTCGAATTTCAGGAAATTTCGGATCCTCTAATTGTTGATTCCGGATTTCTTCAATTAAGGTAGGTGCAACTTCAATTCGTGCCAACAATGAACCAGAGAAATCGGTGCCAAGATGCACACGATTAGTTTTTAATTCCAGCATCATCGGTAGGTAATAGGTGCGCATGTAGGCCAAAACTGTTGGGGAAGGAGGATGAACTTTTCTGCTCATGGCATCAGCAACAACACTCGCCTTTCCAGGATGATATTCGATGATTAAATCGTAGTCTTTAATCAGCTCCACCCATCTTCGTTGTCTCATATTCAATTCTTTTTGTGTAAGGAGGTGCTTAAGGCTTTTGTGATCAGTGAAGATTCGACACGTCTCGCTGTATAAATAATGTCGCCAAATTTTTAAGACAAATACCACGGCTGCAAGTTCCAGGTCATGTGTAGGGTAGTTCATCTCGTGCGCTCGCAATTGCCTCGAAGCGTAGGCAATGACTTTCCCATCTTGCATCAATACACATCCAAGTCCAGATTTTGACGCGTCGCTGTAAACCACATACTCCTTTCCGCAAATAGGTAAGGTAAGGATAGGTGCAGAAACTAGCCGATTCTTTAGCTCTTTGAAACTTTGCTGGCATTTCTCGTTCCATACGAACGGCTCACCCTTGTGTGTCAGTTTTGTCAATGGTCCGGAAAGTGATGAAAAATTTTCCACAAAGCGACGGTAGTATCCTGCTAAGCCTAGGAAACTATGAACTTCAAACACACTTCTCGGAGGTTCCCAAGCAATCACTGCTTCAATCTTCTTTGGACCAACAAACACACCTTGGGCGGAAACAATATGGCCAAGGAAACTAACCTCACGTAACTAGAATTTGCATTTTGAGTACTTTGCGACCAACCGTCGTCCTTCAGGATTTTAAGCACAATTCGCAAGTGCATAGCATGATCCTCTTTCGATATTGAGTAAATCAGAATGTCATCAATGAAGACTATCACAAATTTATCCAGGAATTAGTGGAACACACGATTCATCAAGTCTATAAACACAGCTGGTGCATTGGTCAAGCTGAATGGCATAACCAGAAATTCATAGTGGCCGTATCGCGATCTGAACGCGGTCTTCGGAATATCATCATCACGAACTCGCAATTGATGGTATCCAGATCTGAGATCAATCTTGGAGAACACGGCTGCACCTTGGAGTTGGTCAAACAAATCGTCGATGCGTGGCAAAGGGTATTTATTTTTCACAGTCACACGGTTCAGCTGCCGATAATCAATGCACAATCGCAGCGAACTATCTTTCTTTTTCACGAACAGAAGAGGTGCTCCCCAGGGTGACACACTAGGTCGAATAAAACCACGATCCAGCAAATCTTCCAATTGCGTCTTTAGTTCCTTCATTTCCGCAGGAGCCATACGATACGGGGGAATGGAAATCGGATTCGTATCTGGCACTAGCTCAATGCCGAATTCCACTTCCCTTGATGGTGGTATTCCGGCTATGTCTTTGGGAAATACTTCTGGAAATTCGCAAATCACAGGAACAGAATTCAGATCTGAGAATTCTTTAGAAATATCCTGTACATGCGCAAGGTACACTGTACATCCTCTGTTGATTAATCGCTTCGCCTTAAGCCAGGAAATTATGCAAGTTGGTACAACTCGCCTATCACCTTCAAAACTGTATTTGGTACCATCAGAAAAAGTGAACCACACCTGCTTGGTGAAACACTCCACACGGCCTTGATATTTTGCCAGACAATCCATGCCTAAAATCACATCCAGCTCCCTGATGTCTAATGGAATTAGATTCACTTCAACTACATTCGATCCCATACGTATAGCACAGCCGATGTAGACCAGATCACAAATCAGTTGTTCTCCCAAAGGAGTTAGAACCGCAATAGGAGGAGTCAAGGGAGATAGAGGATGATCCGCGCTAAGTGTAATCCTTGGACTTACAAACGATCTATTTGCTCCTGGATCAAATAATGCAATAGAGTTTCAAGAAAAGACTGAAATAGTACCTGTCACCACATCATGACTAGCCTTGGCATCAGTCAAACTAAAGAGCCTTGTTGGTCTTGGTTGCGCCTCACTTGTTGATCTGTTGGGTGGTTCTTCTGGTGTGCGTGTTGGTGGTCTGGCGGGGTTGGCATTCCCACCTCGGCCTGCGTTTGGTACACCTGTGATTCGCCTTGGTTTTGGGCATTCCCTCTGAACATGTCCCATCTCGCCACAGTTGTAACATCGCCGTTGCTGCGAACTCCACGAAGATCCATTGGAATTTGAACCAGAAAAATTCTTCCGGTTGGTATTTCCATTGCCATTAATTTTCGGAGGATAGGATCTTAAAGGATAGGGTCCCCTTTGCCGATTGAACTTTGAATCTCGCCTATAGGATCCACCACTAGTGGCTGCAGATGCCTTCTTGTTTTACACGATCTTTTCAGCTTCCATTGCAGCAACAAGTAGTTCTTTCAAATTCTGCACTGGTGTCGTACCAACGATGGTTTTGAGTTCGGTACTCAACCCATCCTGAAATCGTCTCGCAAGCTAATACGGTGTACGATCTTCTTCAGATGAAAATTGGGACAACTCTCTTAACACTTTTTCATATTCCAACACCGAACAGGTGCCTTGTTCAAGCTTGTAAAAAACTTATCGCTGCTCGTTTTTATGGAATCTCGTATAGAATCTCTCATCGAATTCGTACAGGAATTCTTCCCAAGTTGGCAAACGATCGCCGAATTGCAAGCTAACAGATGTCCACCAAGGGTGGGCTTCTCCCTCTAGTAAGAATGTAGGAATGGAAACCTTGTCATCATCTGAGATACGCAAGAACAAGGATACTCGGCATAAGGTGTTTATCCACTCACGAGCGGCTGCGGCTCCAGCTGAACCACCGAAATCTTTACATCCAAGTTGTCGAGCTTCCTTCAGCAATTTTGTAATCATTACGGGAAGTCTCTCTGTCTCCTTATGATGCGCCGGCTGCACAGGTTCAAGTGGAGGAATAGGTTCTGGTGCAGGCGCAGGAGCATTCTGAAATTGCGCCTCCATTCACTATTGGTTTGCAGCAATTCCTTGTAACACATTTAAGATTTGTGCCATAAAAATGTCAATGCCTGGTGCGGCTGGTGTCTAGGGTTGGTTTTTGACTCAGCTAGCCCTTCCTGCTCAATTTGTGCATTTGGCTCATTTTGCTCAACAGGTTGCTGTTCAGTCTGAATCTCAAACCTACCCCGTTGGTCCCTTTGTTGCCTCGACCGTGCCATACTAGACAAGTGTACGATTGTTACTTCAACACACACTAAATACGACACTAGGAATAAGAGTGGTACCTGGTGGAGAGGCATGCACCGGACGATACGCATATGCTGGAAAACAATAAAAAAAATTTCGGAAATCACATGCACATATGCAAAGGTATTCTTGGCAATTCCATCAACACTCATAGGAATCATTATCAAACATCAAGCAAGCATCGACTCACACATCACCCATATTCGGCAATACACATCATCAATTATATGCATATACATTCGGTAATGACAAGAAACATAGCTAATCATCCACGGAAACATATTAAGACATACTAAAGATGAACATTCATCACATCAAATTATTATTCTCATCAATTAAATCCCATGTTAGCCTTAGTTCTCTTTCAATTTTAGCCCTTAAGTGAGTGAGTGTGTGCCCATGTTCTTACCTGCAATCACAAAAAATCAACAAATAAGTTAGCATATAACAAATTATAATCCTTAAACCATGCTCCGCTACCAAATTTGTAACGACCCTAATTCCTAACTACTAATAATTGCTTCAATTGAGGTCATTACCGTCGTGAAACCCAAATAAGCCCAAATGACACCTAAGACCAATTTTAATCTCACCAGGCTAAACATAAACTACCGATTTTAAGCTTGTTAATCTTATTGCTTATCAACAATTGGAGCATGATATTGGACACATGTTCTGGTATCATACGGAGTAAATAAAACATCAGCGGAAGTCTTAAATTAAATCTTTGGGTTCATAACACACAAGTCCCATAGGGATCCCCATAACCAGCAAGAAATTCTTCATCAACATTCAGAAATAGCACATAAAGAAGAGTGCTTAAAATAAAACAGAAAGTTGTCCAATCATTCATGTTATATGCGTAAGTAACAAGTATGCAAATGTGATGCGATATCGCCCCGCCATGCAGCCTTGATCTCACACCCTGGTACCACGAACAGTGAATGTACCTAAGCCTGAAAAATGGTAAAAACAACAGTTTGAGATTATAAGAATCTCAGTAGGGTCACCGCATCATAAGATCTACAGAATCCCTAAACACAAATCTCCCAATTCACATAAGATCATTCCTAAACAACTAAAGGGGATCACGCAATTCAAAAAAAACCAATCAAAAGAGATTAGGGCCGAATCTATGGCTGAGGGAGGACTGCAAATGCTTCCGAAAGGTCAGAAGTACACAGGCAGGTGAAACATATCAGATTGCCCTCGACAATGAAGAAGAAAGGCAATCCCCTTCCACTTGTGTTGTCCAAAACTTACTGTACAAAGGGTAGATGGTTAACACGCAAACTAATCAGTAAGTCTATCACCTTGTCCTCGCAAAGACAAGTCGACTAGCCCCACACGGACAAGTCTTCCCTAGTCACATACCTACTAGGGCATCCCAGGTCACATAACTACCAGGGCTTCCTGCCCTACAAAGATGGGTGAAGCTGATTAAAGACTTTGATTTAATCATCAAATATCATCCAGGAAAGGCGAATGTTGTTGCTAATACCCTGAGCCGAAAGTTTCATCCTTCTTCTCCATCAGTTTTGGCCTACATGCCCACCCATTACCTGCCGATGATGTTGGAATTGAAAGCAAATCGTGTACATCTTGGCACCGATTTTTCTGGTTCGTTGGTGGCATGAATCGAAGTCGCACCTACCTTAACTGAAGAAATCCAGAATCAATAATTAGAGGATCCGAAATTTACTGAAATTCGGAAGCAACTTGCTGATGGTGTTGATGCCATAGTTCGTGATTTCAGAATACGAGATGACGAAGTACTAGTCTTCAGAAACCGGGTATGTGTTCCAAAAAATGTTGATATTCGTTACCTTATTCTATCAGAGGTGCATAGTTCGAAGTTCACTATTCATCCTGGAAGCACTAAAATGTACCGAGATTTGAAGGATCAGTGTTGGTGGCTAAACATGAAACGTCACATTGCTGAATTCGTTGCCCACTGCCTCATATGTTAACAAGTAAAGATCAAATATCAAAGACCCGCTGGTCTACTTCAGTCACTTCCGATTCCAGAATGGAAGTGGGAGCATGTCACAATGGATTTTGTGACTGGTTTGCCTAGATCGCAGCGAGGATACAATGCCATTTGGGTAATCATGGATCGACTGATGAAATCTGCACACTTTCTTCCTATACGTGTGACAGATACACCAGAAAGATTGGCAGTTTGTTACTTGGATGAGATTGTTCGATTGCATGGAGTACCAGTTTCTATTGTTTCAGATCTTGACCCTCGTTTCACCTCACGATTTTGGGGGAAATTCCAGAATACGCTGGGTTCAAGATTGAATTTCACTACAGCATTTCATCCTCAGAGCGATGGTCAGTCAGAAAGAACGATTCAGACACTCGAAGACATGCTACGAACAAGAATGTTGGATCATCAAACTGGTTGCGATCGATGCCTGCCATTGGCATAATTTGCTTACAACAATAGTTTTCATGCAAGTATCGGTATGGAACCCTATGAAGCACTACATGGGAGACGTTATAGAACTCCCATTTGCTGGAATGAAGTCGGCGAAAGACGCCTAGACAATCCGGAATTGAATGATCAAGCAACAGAGCAGTTGAATTTGAACCGAAAATGGCTAAAAACAGCCCAGGATCGGCAGAAAAGCTACGCCGACAATTGACGAAGGGAGCTGGAATTTGCAGTAGGTGACAAAGTATTTTTGAAGGTCGCCCCATGGAAAGGAGTCTTCGTTTTCAGCAGCGAGGTAAGCTAGCACCTCACTACATTGGTCTATATGACATTGTCGAAAGAGTCGGCCCTGTTGCATACTGACTTGGCCTACCTCCAAATATGAAAAGAATTCACAACGTATTTCACATTTCAATGCTAAGAAAGTATATGCGAGATTCTGCTCATATGCTAAGAGAACCCCCAGTTGAAGTTGCTAAAGACATATCCTATCCCGTACAGCCAGTTGCCAAACTAGATCGGTAGCGTAACTATGGTACGAGTCGTTTGGCGTAATGGCCAACTTGAGGAACAGTCTTGGGAGACTGAGGAATCTATGTTTGCAAAATTTCCTTACTTGTTTATTTAGGTACTTGTGCTAAAATTTCGAGGACGAAATTCTTATAAGGAGAAGAGGATGTGAAACCTCGAATTTTGAGTCCTAGAAGTCCAAAAGCCAGTGCAGGTGAAAAGACGATTTTTCCCCCGAAGAAAAGAATGTGTGATGGCCAAAATTGGTAAGAGTGGTATGGTAGTTAATTTTGGTATAAATTCCCTATAATCTAAGACCTTATAAATAGATATTTTCCTTAGAGATTAAAATCCATAAAAATAGGGAAAGATAATTACAGAATTTAATTCTGATAATTATCTTATTTTAATTAAGTCTTCAAGATAGGGATTATAATCTCATAACCATCTTATATAAATAGAAGCCAACCCCCACAAAAATCATTCATAGAAAACACACAAAAAATCATATAGCCTAAAACCCTAACACCTCCCTGTATCTGCCAAAATTCGTTGAAACTTTAAACAAGCATAACTCACTCATCACTTGTTGGATTCCTGCAAATAATAGCTTGTTGGAAAGAAATTTTTATCCTTTTTCCAAAAAAATTTTATTTTTCATCAAGAGCTTTGTATTTCTTTCTGATAAGATAAGTCAAAAATCGGTGATGGAATTAGGTTTTCGCCAAATCTTCTTGAACTTCAAAGTAGCATAACCCTATTTCCTTATTTATGGTTAAGTCAAAAATCGGCGACGAAATTAGTTTTTCTTTTAGATTTCTACAGTTTTTGTCTTCGGTTGATTACTGTTGTCATTTTGCGTGTTCTTATGATTGCTTAGCATCTATTCATAATGTATGATCATGAATTTTCTTGTTTTAAACTTCTCAATGCTTAAAGTCGAAATTGTCCTATGCCCTACTTTTAGCGAAGAAATTTGCATAGTTAATTGGAATGGTAATTCAGGTTGAATCTTGTTAAATTCCTGGTTATCACATCACACATCCAAGAGTGAGGCACCTGCAGGATCTGATCACTGGTTTCTAATAGGTTTGGCGAGTGGAATTGGTAAGGAAATAGGGTATTTAATTGATTATTGAATATGCATGCTTAGTTTGTTTCCGTCTTTGCCTGGTGATAATATAGGTGGTTCAGAATTACCTAATAAAGACAAAGAAGTAGCTTCTTGTTCAGAGACAAGAGAGGTAGGATCTACGTCTCATCGGTTTCTCCAGAGACCCCTGTTATTTTTTCGAAGTTTTTGATACATGCCCCTATTGTATTGTATGCGATTTAATTATAGTATGAGAGTATGAATTTCGTATTGAGATATGGATCTCATAGGCTACATCAACCCCTAAGTTAGCTATTGAGTGCCTGGGTTGCATATGTTATGTGAATTGAATATGCTGATTGTGTTCTGACATGATTGAGGGTACCCTGCTATGGTATTGTGCTTTGTACTTACCTGTGTGTGCTTGTACGTGTTTGTGTGTCATGATCCTTTTCCGGAGGCTATTCAGGGTAAGCACTGATGCTCCTAGGGTGAGGAGAGGTTCTTACTGGTATGGGAGTTGTATGGGTGGCAAATCCCAGTATGCGCACGCTGGATGTCTGGTCCTTGTGTGGCTGAAACCTTGTCCTTGTGTGGTAGGAAGCCTTTATCATTGTGTGGTTTCAGATGCCCAAGTCCGTGTGTGGCTTGGGAGGACTTGTCCTTGTGTGGCAAGACGACTGAACCCTGTACTTGTGTAGCAGGAAGTCCTTATCCTTGTGTGGTTTGGGATGTCCAAGTCCATGTGTGGCTTGGGAAGACTTGTCCTTGTGTGGCAAGACGACTTACTAGGCTTACTGATTAGCTTGTGTGTTAACCATTTACCCTTTGTGCAGTAAACCTTGGACAACAAAGGTGGAAGGGGATGGCCGTTCTTCTTTATTTCCGAGAGCAATCTAATGAGTTCCACCTATCTCTGTACTTCTGATAATTTCGAAAGTGTCTGGAGTCCTCCCTCAACCATAGATTCGGCTCTAACCCCTTTCTGAATGCTTCTTGAATTGCGTGATCCCCTTTAGATGTTTAGGAATGATCTAATGTGAATTGGGAGATTTGTGTTTAGGGTTTCTACAGATCTTATGATGCTGCGACCCTACTGAGATTCTTGTAATCTCATATCATTATTTTTGACCATTTTTCAGGCTTAGGTACATCCACCGTTTGTGGTACCAGTGTGTGAGATCAAAGCTGGATGGCGGGGCGATATCGCATCACAATTGCATACTTGATCCTTGTTAACTTGTGCATATATCATAAATGATTGGGCTACTTTCTGGTTTATTTTCAGATCCCTCCTTTGCTTGTTTTTTCCAAAATTTGTTGGAGGATTTCTTGCTGATTGTTTGGATCCCAATGGGACTTGTGTGTTATAAACTCAAAGATTTGATCTAAAGACTTCCTCTGATGTTTTATTTACTCCGAATAATACTAGAATATTTGTCCAATATCATGCTCCAACTGTTAAACATTAAAAATAGAAATAAACATGCTATAAAAATCAGAAGTTAATGGTAAGCCTAGTGAGATTCAGATAGGTCCTAGGTGTCATTTGGGCATATTTAGATTTCACGGCGGTGATGACCTTAATCGGAGCAAGTAATATTAGTTAGGAATTGTGTTTGTCACACCTAAGTTAGCTATTGAGTGCCTGGGTTGCATATGTTATGTGAATTGGTTATACTGATTGTGTTCTGACATGATTGAGGATACCCTACTATGGAATTATGCTTTGTACTTGCCTGTGTGTGCTTATACGTGTTTGTGTGTCAGGATTTTTTTCCGGTGGCCATTCAGGGTAACGCTGATGCTCCTAGGGAAGGACAGGTTCTTACTGGTGTGGGAGTTGTATGGGTGGCAAAGCCCAGCATACGCACAATGGATCTCTAGTCCTTGTGTGGCCGGAACCTTGTCCTTATATTGCAGGAAGCCCTTATCCTTATGTGGTTTGGGATGCCCAAGTCTACGTGTTGCTTGGGAAGACTTGTCCTTGTGTTGCAGGACGACTTACTAGGCTTACTGACTAGCTTGTGTGTTAACCGTTTACCCTTTGTGCAGTAAGGCTTGGACAACACAGGTGGAAACAGATGGCCTTTCTTCTTCATTTCCGAGAGCAATCTAATGAGTTCCACCTACCTATGTACTTCTGATAATTTCGGAAGTGTTTGTAGTCCTCTCTCAACCATAGATTTGGCCCTAACCCCTTTCTGAATGCTTTTTGAATTATGTGATCCCCTTTAGATGTTTAGGAATGATCTAATATGAATTCGGAGATTTGTGTTTAGGGTTTCTGCAGATCTTATGATGCTGCGACTTACTGAGATTCTTGTAATCTCATACCGTTGTTTTTTAACATTTTTCAGGCTTAGGTACATCCATTGTCCGTGGTACCAGTGTGTGAGATCAAGGCTGCACGGCCGGGCGATATCTCATCATATTTGCATACTTAATCCTTGTTTTCTTGTGCATATAACATGAATGATTGGGTTACTTTCAGGTTTATTTTCAGATCCCTCCTTTGCTTGCTACTTCTGAAATATGTTGGAGGATTTCTTGCTGACTTTTTGGATCCCTATGGGACTTGTGTGTTATGAACTCAATGATTTGATCTAAAGACTTCCGCTGATATTTTATTTACTCCATATGATACCAGAATATTTGTCTAATATCATGCTCCAATTGTTAAACATTAAAAATGGAAATAAACATGCTATAAAAATCGGAAGTTAATGGTAAGCCTTGTGAGACTCAGATAGGTCCTAGGTGTCATTTGGGCGTATTTAGGTTTCACGGCGGTGAAGACCTTAACAGGAGCAACTAGCAATAGTTAGGAATTGGGGTCGTCACACCTAAGTTAGATATTGAGTGCCTGGGCAAGACATGTAGAATCTTCACTGACCATAAAAGCTTGAAATATCTCCTCACGCAAAAGGAATTGAACATGAGACAACAAAGATGGGTGGAGCTGAGTAAAGACTGCGATCTGATCATCAAATATTATCCTGGAAAAGCAAATGTTGTTGCTGATGCCTTAAGCCGAAAGATTCATCCTCCTTCCCCATCGGTTTTGGCTTACATGCGCACCCATTACATGCCAATGTTGCTGGATTTGAAAGCTACGTTTGTGCATCGTGGCATTGATTTTTCTGGTTCGTTGTTAGCGCCTACCTTGACTGAGGAAATCTGGAATCAGAAAACAGAGCATCAAAGGTTGGCTGAAATTCGGAAGCAACTATTTGATGGTGTTGATGCCATTGCTCGCGATTTCAGAGTGCGAGATGATGAAGTTCGTGTCTTCAGAAACCGGGTATGTGTGTCATAAGATGTTGATATTCACAAACTGATTTTATCTGAGGTGCAAAGTTCAAAGTTCACTATCCATCCTGATAGCACCAAATTCTACTGAGACTTAAAGGAGCAATATTGGTGGCCAAACATAAAGTGTCAGATTGTTGAGTTCATTTTCTGAAGCCTCGTATGCCAACAAGTGAAGATCATCAAAGACCCACTAGTTTACTATAGTCACTTTCAATTCCAGAATGGAAGTGGGAGCATGTCATGATGGATTGTATGACCAGTTTGCCTAGATCTCATCAAGGATACGATGTTATTTGGGTGATCATAGATCGATTGACGAAATCTGCATATTTCCTTCCTGTTCGTGTGACAGACACACCTGAGAAACTGGTTGTTTGTTACTTGGACGAGATTGTTCGGCTGCATAGAGTTCCTATTTTCATCATTTCAGATCATGACCCTCGTTTTACATCATGATTTTGGGAGAATTTCCAGAATTTGCTGGGTTCAAGATTGAATTTCAGTATAGCATTTCATCCCAAGAGTGATGGTCAATTTGAAAGAACGATTCAGACACTTGAGAACATACTGCAAGCGAATGTACTAGACCAACATACCAATTGGGATCGATGTCTTCCATTGTCAGAGTTCGTTTACAGTAATAATTTCCATGTAAGCATTGCTCGAATGAAGTAGGCGAGAGATGCCTAGACAATCCGGAATTGATTGATCAAGTAACAGAGCAGCTGAATTTAATTCAACAAAGGCTAAAGACAGCCCAAGATCGGCAGAAAAATTATGCCAATAATCGACAAAGGGAGCTGGATTTTGTGGTAGGTGCCAAAATGTTTCTGAAAGTCTCCCCATGGGAAGGATTCCTTCCTTTTCAGCAGCGAGGCAAGCTAGCACCTCATTACAATGGTCCGTACCACATTGTTGAGAGGATCGGCCTTGTTGCATACCGACTTGCACTACCTCTGAATATGGAAAGGATACACAATGTGTTTCATGTTTTGATGTTGAGAAAGTATGTGTGAGACCCTGCTCTTATGCTTGAAGAACCACCAGTAGAGGTTTCTCAAGACCTATCCTATCCCGTACAACCAATTTTCATATTAGATCAGTCAGTTTGCTAGTTTTGAAGTTGAAGCGTGCTTATGGTACGAGTTGTTTGACGTAATGACCGAATCGAGGAACAGTCTTGGGAGACTGAGGAATCTATGTGTGAAAAATTTCCTTACCTGTTTGCTTAGGTACTTATGTTGAAATTTTGAGGATTAAATTCTTATATGGAGGGGAGGATGTGAGAACCCGAATTTTGAGTCTTAGAAGTCCAGAAGCGAATGTAGGTGAAATGACCATTTTGTCCCTTAGAAAATGGATGTATGTTGCTCAAAATTGGTATTGAAGGTTTATTATTCATTTCTGATTTCATTTCCCTTTGATTCATTTCCTTATTGATTCAATCTTATCTTAAGTGATAAAATTCCTAAAATTAAGGAGATAATTCTAGAATTTAACTATGATTATTATCTTCCCTTATCTAGCACTAAAAGTTGGGAAAATTAATCTTATTATACCATACATAAAGAGTAGCCGGCCACACTTGTCCACACTCACCAAAAACACACAAATTTGTCAAGTCATCAAACCCTACACCTTATTTTATTGCTGCCAAAAATTTCCAACCTTCATCCTAGCATAACTCTATCATCCTTTGTCAAATTTCTGTAAATAATAGCTTATCGAAAAGATCCTTTCATTCTCTATCTAGCTCTATCTGTTTGATCATCATAAGATTAGTTATTCCCTATAAAAAATCTCATTACAATTTATAAGGTTTAGTACCGAAATTGTGTGATTCTTCCTTCAATTGATTTCTATTGTTGTTTTTCTTATTCATATGATTGTTTGGCATCCATTCGTGTTGTAACATAATGAATTCATCCTTTGAATCTTTCCTATACATGAAATCAGCATGCCTTACACTTTGCCCTATTGTTGATGATTTTGATCAATTGACTAACCTTTTGGTTTATATTCTTGTTCTTTTTGATTGTATATGTTATTAACACCTTATCCTTCTTTGGAACCATAAAATTGCAATCCTTATACCTTGTAATCATAAAATCGCAACTACCTTGTGAACCCTATCTTAGTGACGAAATTTGTATAGTTAATTGGGGTGGTAATTCAGGTTGAATCTTGTTAAGTTCTTGGCTAGCAAATAAACTCCAAACATAGTTCGGAAACAACAAGAAAATGAGCAAACTTGAGAAACCAGAAGAATAGTCCAATTATTGATCATATTGTATGCGCAAGCAACCAAGGAGACAAAATATGCAAATCTGATGCGATATCGCCCTGCTGTACAGCCTTGATTCTCACACACTGGTACCATGAATAGAAAATGTACATAACCCTAAAAACTTGGTGAAAACAACAAGATGAGATTAAAAGAATCTCAGTAGGGTCACAGCATCATAAGATCTATAAAAATCTTAAACAAACATCTCCCACACAACGTCAGATCAAAAAATCAGAAGTACATAGGCAAGTAAATCATCAATCAATCTCATCAACAGAAATGGCCATCCCCTTCCACCTATGTTGTCCAAGGCTTCGCTGCACAAAAGGTAAAAGGGTTAGCACACAAGCTAATCAGCAAGCCTATTCATCCTGCCATACAAGGACAAGGGCATCCAATCCACACAAGGGCATCCAATCCACACAAGGGCAAGGGTATCCAAAACACACAAGGATAAGGGAATCCAAACCACACAAGGATAAGGGCAACTTGCCACACAAGCACAAGGCATCTAGCCACACAATGACTAGGCATCCAGCAAGCTCTTGGTGGGGATTGCCACCCATACGACTCCCACACCAATAAGAACCTCTCCTCTCCCCAAGAGCATCAACGCTTACCCCGAATGGCCACTAGAAAAAGATCCTGACACACAAACACATACAAGCACACACAGGCAAGCATATAGCACAATACCAGAATAGGGTATTCTCAATCATGTCAGAACACAATCAACATATTCAGTGCATATAGCACATGCAAATTAGGCACTCATAACCTAACTCAAGGGTTCTACGACCTAGAGGATCATATCTTGATCTGTAATTCAAGCATACTCACTATAACATATACGCATACACTTATCATACATGTGGGTGCCGAAATCACCAAGCAAACAACAAGGATCTCTGAAGAAACCGATGAGGCATAGATCCTACCTCTCTTGTGTCTGAACAAGAAGTTATTCATTTTCCTTTATTGAAGGGATCCAAACCTTCTATAACATCATAAAGCAAAGACAAAACCAAACTAAGCATGCATACTCAATAACCAATTGAACACCTTATTTCCTTACCAACTCCACTCAGTAAACTTATCAGAAACTAGTAATCAGATGTCGCAAGTGCCTCCCCTTTGGATGTGTCTATGATAGCCAAGAACTTAACAAGATTCAACCTAAATTACCATCGCAATTAACTATGCAAATTTCGGCACTAAGTAGGGCACAAGACAAGTTGCGATTTCATGCATACACGGTAATAAGATTGTGATTTCATGTTAACAAGGGAGGATTAGGTGTTTATGACATGTACAACCAAAAGAAACAAGATCAGAATCCAATAGGTTAATCAAATGATCAAGATAGGCAATAAATAGGGTAAAGCTAAGGCATACCCATTTCATGTATAGGGAAGATTCAAAGGATGAATTCATGATTTTATATCATGAAAGGATGCTAAAAAATCATACGAACAAGAGGAATAACAACAGAAACCAATTTAAGGCAGATTGTGAGACCCAGCCCGTAGGGGGGGTCAGGTTACCCAGTTCCACATCAGAAAGGAGCGGGGGAGGTCTAGGGCTTATATATGTTGTATGACGGTATCATTTATAACAAGATGCATCTTTTGGGCCCTGTGGTTAAAATTACAACTGAGCATTGCAGTTGTGATCCATCATGCACACATACATGTCCGGGCTCGCTGGACCGAGGGTCCGGGGCCGGGTCGTGACACACATAATTTTGAAACCTAATCCTGCCAAATTACAACCTAAATTATGATAAAAAAAACTAAAATATAGATGAAAAACTCAAGATGGTTGGATAGAAGATGGAAATATCTTTCCAACAAGCTATTATTTGCAAGAATTTGACAGACGAAGAAAGTGTTATAATATTTTGAAGTTCAAGCAAATTTTGGCAATCCCATCGAATTACGACCTAATTTTTGATAAAGATAAACTAACCTCCATACTAAAAACACAAGATTTATGGAAAGATGATGAAAATATCTTTCCAACAAGCTATTACTTGCAAGAATCCGATAGAGGATGAGAGAGTTATGCTCGTTTGAAGTTTAAATAGATTTCAACAGCAATAGGGAGGTGTAGGGTTTTTGGTTGAACGAATTTTGTATAATTTTTGTGTAAGGTTTAGGTATGGTCGGTTTCCTCTTTATATAGGGTGGTTATAGGATTAATTTACGAACTTTAAAAATTAGATTAAAGTAAGATAATTATTAGAATTAAATTCTGTAATTATCCTCTATTAACTTTAGTGATTTTATTTTCCAAGGCAATTATCAGTCAACAAAGAACCAAATCAAAGGGAATTAATACCAGAAATAATTACTAGACATTCCATACCATTTTCAGCCATCACATATCCTCTTTTTCAGGAGCAAAATGGTCTTTCACCTATACTGGCTTCTAGACTTCTAGGACTCAAAATTTGGGGTCTCACATCCTCCCCTTCTTATTAGAATTTCGTCCTCGAAATTTCAGCACGAGTACCTAAGCAAATAGGTAAAGAAATTTTGCATGCATAGATTCCTCAGTCTCCCAAGACTATTCTTTGATTTGACCTTTACACCAAACAACTCGTACCATAGGCATATTTCGACTGCAAAGTTGACAAACTGGTCGATCTAATATGGCAACTAGCTGTATGGGTAGGATAGGTCTTCAGCAACCTCGACTGGTGGTTCTTCGAGCACATGAGCAGGATCTCGCATATACTTTCTCAACATTGAAATGTGAAACATATTGTGAATTCTTTCCATATTTGGAGATAAGGCAAGTTGGTATGCAACAGGGTTGATCCTCTTGACAATGTCATACGGACCAATGTAATGAGGTGCTAGCTTACCTAGCTGCTGAAATGAAGGACACCTTTTCACGGGGAGACCTTCAAAAACACTTTGTCACCTACAGAAAATTCCATCTCCCTTCGTCAATTATCCGCATAGTTTTTTTGCTGATTCTGGGCTGTCTTTAGGCGTTGTTGAATCAAGTTTAACTACTGTTGCTTGATCAATCAATTCCAGACTGTCTAGGCATCTTTCGCCTACTTCATTCCAGCAAATGGTAGTTCTGCAACATCTCCCATATAGTGCTTCATAAGGTGCGATGCCGATGCTTACATAAAAGCTATTATTGTAAACGAATTCTGCCAATGGCAGGCATCAATCCCAACCTGTATGGTGGTCTAGTACACTCGCACGTAGCCTGTCTTCGAGTCTCTGAATCATCCTTTCCGATTGGCCATTAGTCTGATGATGAAATGCTGTACTGAAATTCAATCTCAAACTCAATGCATTCTGGAATTTCTCCTGAAATCGTGATGTGAAACGAGGGTCACGATCTGAAATGATAGAAATTGGTACTCCATGAAATCAAATAATCTCGTCCAAGTAATAAACAACCAATTTCTCAGGTGTATCTGTCACACGTATAGGAAGAAAGTGTGCAGATTTCGTCAATCGATCCATGATTACCCAAATGGCATCGTATCCTCGCTGAGATCTAGGCAATCCAATCACAAAATTCATCGTGATATGCTCCTACTTCCATTTTGGAATCGAAAGTGACTAAAGTAGACTTGCGGGTCTTTGATGCTCGATCTTTACTTGTTGACATACGAGGAACTGGGCTACAAATACAGCAATGTGACACTTTATGTTGGGCCACCAATATTGCTTCTTTAAATCTCAGTATATTTTTGTATTACCAGGATGGATAGCGAACTTCAAACTATCCGTCTCAGCTAAAATAAGATTATGAATATCAATGTAACGACCCCAATCCCTAACTATTAATAATTGCTCCGATTAAGGTCATTACCGTCGTGAAACCCAAATAAGCCTAAATGACACCTAAGACCTATTTGAATCTCACCAGGCTTATCATTAACTACCGATTTTTAACTTGTTCATTTTATTGCTTATCAACAATTGGAGTATGATATTGGACACATGTTCTGGTAACATACGGAGTAAATAAAACATCAGTGGAAGTCTTAAATCAAATCATTGGGTTCATAACACACAAGTCCCATAGGGATCCAAATAATTAACAAGAAATCTTCCAACAAGTTTCGGAAATAGCAAGCAAAAGAGAGTGCTTAAAATAAACCAGAAAATTGTCCACTCATTCATATTATATACACAAGTAACAAGTATGAAAATGTGATGCGATATCGTCCCGCCGTGCAGCCTTGATCTCACACACTGGTACCAAATACAGTGAATGTACCTAAGCCTGAAAGAGGGTAAAAACAATGGTTTGAGATTACAAGAATCTCAGTAGGGTCACAGCATCATAAGTTCTACAGAATCCCTAAACACAAATTTCCCAATTCACATAAGATCATTCCTGAACAACTAAAGGGGATCACGCAATTCATAAACCAATCAAAAGAGGTTAGGGCCGAATCTATGGCTGAGGGAGGACTACAAACACTTCCGAAAGCTCAGAAGTACACAGGCAGGTGAAACTCATCACATTGCCCTCGACAATGAAGAAGAAAGGTCATCCCTTTCCACCTGTGTTGTCCAAAACTTACTGCACAAAGGGTAGATGGTTAACACGCAAACTAATCAGTAAGCCTTTCATCTTGTCCTCGCAAGGACAAGTCGACTAGTCCCTCCCGGAAAAGTCGACTAGTCCCTCCCGGACAAGTCTTCCTTGGTCGCATACCTACCAGGGCATCCCAGGTCACATACCTACCAGGGCTTCCTGCCACACAAGGATCAGACCTCCAGCGTGCACTAGCTAGGATTTGCCGCCCATACAACTCCCATACCAGTAAGAACCTCTCCTCTACCTAAGAGCATCAACGTTTACCCCGAATAGCCACCGGAACAGGATCCTGACACACAGACACGTACAAGCACACACAGGCAAGTACAAAGCATAATACCACAATAGGGTATCCTCAATCATGTCAGAACACAATCAACATATCCAATTCTCATAACAATTGCATCCTAAGCACTCAATTCCTAACTCAGTGGTTCGATATAGCCTAGGAGATTCATATCTCATTCTGAATTTCATACTCGCACCCTATAATCCAATCGCAAGCAATACAACAGGGGCAGGTAGCAAAAACATCAAGAAAATAACAGGAGTCTCTGGAGAAACCGATGAGGCGTAGATCCTACCTCTCTTGTCTCTGAACAAGAAGCTACTCCTTTGCCTTTATTAAGTAAATCCGAACCACCTAAATTATCACCAGGCAAAGACAAAAGCAAACTAAGCATGCATATTCAGTAGTCAATTGAATACCCTATTTCCTTACCAATACCACTCACCAAACCTATCAGAAAACCAGTGATCAGACGTTGCAGGTGCCTCCCCCTTGGATGTGTGATGTGATAGCCAGGAACTTAACAAGATTCAACCTGAATTTACCATTCCAATTAACTATGCAAATCTTGTCGTTAAAAGTAGGGCATAGGATGATTTCGTCTTAACCTTAAACAAGGAAATATTTACATCCAAACTTCTATTTATATATGGTTTGAAAGAGGATGAAAAGATCTTTCCAACAAGCTATTATTTGTAAGTATCTGATAAACGATCAGAAAGTTATGCTATTTTGAAGTTCAAGAAGATTTGGTGAAAACCTAATTCCGCCGCCGATTTTCAAATTAACCTTATAGAAAGAAATACTAACCTCCTGATGCAAAACAAAAGATGGTTGGAAATCGAATGAAGAGATATTTCCAACAAGCTATTACTCGCAGAGATCCGACGAATGATGAGTGAGTTATGCTGGTTTGAAGTCTCTGCAAATTATGGTAGCTATAGGGCGGTATAAGGTTTTTAGGCCTGTATGAATTTGTAAGTCTTCTATAAATGATTTTTGTGGGGTTGGCTTCCTATTTATAATGAATGGGTACAGAATTATGATTACTACTTTTAATCACTTTATCATATTAAGATAATCTACCAGATAATTAAACTCTAAATTATCTTTCTTATTTTTAGGGTTTTTAGTCTCTAAGGCAATTATCCACCTATAAGAACTTAGATCAAAGGGAATTTAAAACAAAGTTAACTACTAAACAATCTTACCAATTTCGGCCATCACACATCTTTTCCTTCAGGGGAAAATTTGTCTTTTCACCTGCAATGGCTTCTGGATTTCTAGGACTCAAAATTAGGGGTCTTACATCCTCCCTTCCTTATAAGAATTTCGTCCTCGAAATTTTGTAATATAAGTACCTAATCAAAAAAGTAAGGAAATTTTGCATGCATAGACTCCTCAGTCTCCCAAAACTACTCCTCAATTTGGGCATTACGCCAAACAACTCGTACCATAGGCACGTTTCGACTGCGAAGCTGTCGAACTGACCGGTCTAGTATGGGAACTGGCTGTACGGGATAGGATAGGTCTTCAGCAACTTCAACTGGCGATTCTTTAAGCACATGAGCAGGATCTCGCATATACTTTCTTATCATTGAAACATGAAACACGTTGTGAATTGTTTCCATATTTGGTGGTAGTGCAAGCCGGTATGCAACAGGGCCGATTCTTTCAACAATGTCATATGGACCAATGTAGCGAGGTGTTAGCTTACCTCGCTGCTGAAAATGAAGGACTCCTTTCCATGGGGCGACTTTCAAAAACACTTTGTCTCCTACCGCAAATTCCAGTTCCCTTCGTCGCTTTGTCGGCGTAGCTTTTCTGCCGATCCTGGGCTGCTTTTAACCTCTGTTGAATCAAGCTTAATTGCTCTGTTGCTAGATCAATTAATTCTGGATTGTCTAGACGTCTGTCGCCTACTTCATTCCAGCAAATGGGGGTTCTGCAGCGTCTCCCATATAGTGCTTCATAGGGTGCCTTACCGATGCTTATATGAAAACTGTTGTTGTAAGCAAATTCTGCCAATGGTAAGCTTCGATACTAACCAGTTTTCTAGTCCAATACACTCGCACGTAGCATGTCTTCAAGTGTCTGAATCTTCCTTTCTGATTGACCATCGGTCTGGGGATGAAATGTTGTACTGAAATTCAATCTCGAACCCAGTGCATTCTAGAATTTCTCCCAAAATCGTGAAGTGAAACGAGGGTCACGATCTGAAACTATAGAAACTGGTACTCCATGCAAACGAACAATCTCGTCCAAGTAACGAACTGCCAATTTTTCTGGTGTATCCGTCACACGTATAGGAAGAAAGTGTGGAGATTTCGTCAGTCGATCCACGATCACCCAACTAGCATTGTATCCTCGCTGCGATCAAGGCAAACCGGTCACAAAATCCATTGTGACGTGCTCCCACTTCCATTCTGTAATCGGAAGTGACTGAAGCAAACCAGAGGGTCTTTGATGTTCGATTTATACTTGTTGACATACGAGACATCGGGCAACGAATTTAGCAATATGACGTTACATATTTGGCCACCAAAACTGCCTCTTAAAATCTCGGTACATCTTGATGCTTCCAGGATGAATAGCGAACTTCAAACTATGCGCCTCCGATAGAATAAGGTTACGAATATCAACATTTTGTGGAACACATACCCGGTTTCTGAAGACTAGTACTTCGTCATCTCGTATTCTGAAATCACGAACTATGGCATCAACACCATCAGCAAGTTGCTTCCGAATTTCAGCAAGTTTTGGATCGTCTAATTGTTGATTCCGGATTTCTTCAATTAGGGTAGGTGCGACTTCAATTCGTGCCAACAACGAACCAGAGAAATTGGTGCCAAGATGCACATGATTAGTTTTCAATTCCAGCATCATCGGTAGGTAATAGGTGCGCATATAGGCCAAAATTGTTGGGGAAGGGGGATGATACTTTCAGCTCAGGGCATTAGCAACAACATTCGCCTTGCCAGGATGATATTCGATGATCAAATCGTAGTCTTTAATCAACTCCACCCATCTTCGTTGTTTCATATTCAATTCTTTTTGTGTAAGGAGGTACTTCAGGCTTCTGTGATCTGTGAAGATTCAACACGTCTCGCCGTATAAATAATGTCGCCTTATTTTAAGGCAAATACCACGGCTGCAAGTTCCAGGTCATGTGTAGGGTAGTTCATCTCGTGCGGTCGCAATTGCCTTGAAGCGTAGGCAATGACTTTCCCATCTTGCATCAAGACACATCCAAGTCCAGATTTTGACGCGTCGCTGTAAACCACATACTCCTTTCCGCAAACAGGTAAGGTAAGGATAGCTGCAGAAACTAACCGATTCTTTAGCTCATCGAAACTTTGCTGGCATTTCTCATTCCATACGAACGGCTCACCCTTGCGTGTCAGTTTTGTCAATGGTCCGGCAAGTGATGAAAAATTTTTCACAAAGCGACGGTAGTATCCTGCTATGCCTAGGAAACTACAAACTTCAAACACACGTCGCGGAGGTTCCCAAGCAATCATGGCTTCAATCCTCTTTGGATCAACAAACACACCTTGGGCGGAAACAATATGGCCAAGGAAACTAACCTTACGTAACCAGAATTCACATTTTGAGTATTTTGCGAATAGTCGTTGATCCTTCAGGATTTTAAGCACAATCCGCAAGTGCATAGCATGATCCTCTTCCGATATTGAGTAAATCAAAATGTCGTCGATGAAGACTATCACAAATCTATCCAGGAATTCATGGAACACACGATTCATCAAGTCCATAAACACATCTGGTGCATTGGTCAAGCCGAATGGCATAACCAGAAATTCATAGTGGCCATATTGCGATCTGAACACGGTCTTTGGAATATCAGCATCACGAACTCGCAATTGATGGTATCCAGATCTGAGATCAATCTTGGAGAACACGGCTGCACCTTGGAGTTGGTCAAACAAATCGTCGATGCGTGGCAAAGGGTATTTATTTTTCACGGTCACACGATTCAGCTGCCGATAATCGATGCACAATCGCAGCGAACCGTCTTTCTTTTTCACGAACAGAACAGGTGCTCCCCAACATACTAGGTCGAATAAAACCACGATCCAACAAATATTCCAATTGCATTTTTAGTTCCTTCATTTCTGCAGAAGCCATACGATATAGAGGAATGGAAATCAGATTTGTACCTGGCACTAGCTCAATGCCGAATTCCACATCCCTTGATGGTGGTAGCCCGGCTATGTCTTCTGGAAATACTTTTGGAAATTCGCAAACCACAGGAACAGAATCCAGATCTGAGGATTCTTTAGAAATATCATGTACGTGCGCGAGGTACGTTGTACATCCTTTGTTGATTAATCGCTTCACCTTAAGCCGGGAAATCATGCAAATTGGTCCAACTCGCCTATCACCTTTAAAACAGTATTCGATACCATCAAGAAAAATGAATCACACCCGTTTGGTGAAACACTCCATACGGGCTTGATATTTCGCCAAGCAATCCATGTGTAAGACCCCGAATTTTGAGTCCTAGAAGTCCAGAAGCCAGTGCAGGTGAAAAGACGATTTTACCCCTGAAGAGAAGGATGTGTGATGGCCGAAATTGGTAAAATTGTTTAGTAAATTATTTTTTTTCTAATTCCTTTAGATCTAGGTTCTTGTAGATGGGTAATTGCTTTAGGAATCATCCTTAAGGTAGATAGTTGCTTTAGAGATTAAAGTCCCTAAAAATAGGGAAGATAATTTAAGAGTTTAGTTATCTTGTAAAGTATATTGCATTGATAGATTAATTAAAAGTAGTAGACATAATTTTACACTCATTGAATATAAATAGGAAGCCAACCCCACAAAAGTTTCCCCTAGAACCTTACAAAATTCGTATAGGCTTAAAACCCTGTACCTCCCCTTAGCCGTCAGAACTTGCTGAAACTTTAAACCAGCATAACTCCCTCATCGTTCATTGGATATCTGAGAATAATAGCTTGTTTGAAAGCTCTCTTCATCCTCTTTCCAACCATCTTTGGATTTGCTTCGGGAGGTTAGTATTTCTTTGTCTAAAGTTACTTTGAAAATCGGCGGCGGAATTAGGTTTTTCGCCAAATCTTCTTGAACTTCAAAATAGCATAACTTTCTACTCGTTTTTTGGAATCTTGCAAATAATATGTCGTTGGAAAGCTCTTTTCATTCTCTTTCCAACCGTATATAAATCTCAGCTTGGACATAAATACTTCATTGTTTTAGTTTGAGACGAAATCGTCCTATGCCCTACTTTTAGCGACAGGATTTGCATAGTTAATTGGAATGATAAATTCAGGTTGATTCTTGTTAAGTTCCTGGCTATCACATCACACATCCAAGGGGAAGGCACCTGAAACATCTGATCACTGGTTTTCTGATAGGTTTGGTGAGTGGTATTGGTAAGGAATAGGGTATTCAATTGATTTTTGGATATGCATGCTTAGTCTGTTTTGTCTTTGTCTGGTGATAATTTAGGTGGTTTAGATTTACTTAATAAAGGCAAAGGAGTAGCTTCTTGTTCAGAGACAAGGAAGGTAGGATCTATGCCTCATCGGTTTCTCCAGAAACCCCTGCTCTTATCTGATGTTTTTGTTACCTGCCCTTGTTGTATTTGTTTGTGATTGGATTGTAGGGTGTGAATATGAAATCCGGAATGAGATATGAATCTCCTAGGCTATATCGAACCCCTGAGTTAGGAATTGAGTGCCTAGGGATTCTATTGTTATATGAATTGGATGTGTTGATTGTTTCCTGACATGATTGAGGATACCCTGTTGTGGTATTATGCTTTGTACTTGCCTGTGTGTGCTTGTACGTGTTTGTGTGTCAGGATCCTGTTCCAGTGGCCAGGCAGGGTAAGCACGCTCCTAGTGAGAGGAGAGGTACTTACCGATTTGTGGGAGTTGTATGGGATCCCTGTCTTGCGGGACAGGAAGCCCTTATCTTGCGGGATTTGGGATGCCCTAGTAGGTATGTGACTAGGGAAGACTTGTTCATGTGGGGCTAGTCGACTTATGCTTGCGGGGATAAGGTGAAAGACTTACTGATTAGCTTGTGTGTTAACCATCTACCCTTTGTGCAGTAAGTCTTGGACAACACAAGTGGAAGGGGATGGCCTTTCTTCTACATTGAGAGCGATTTTGTTGTATTTCACCTGCCTGTGTACTTCTGAATTTTGTTGTATTCTTAACCTCTTTTGGTTTATTGTTGAATTGCGTGATCCCTTTAGTTGTTTAGGGAATGATCTTATGTGAATTGGGAGATTTGTGTTTAGGGATTCTGTAGATCTTATGATGCTGCGACCCTACTGAGATTCTTGTAATCTCATACCATTTTTTTTACCATTTTTCAGGCTTAGGTACATCCTCTGTTTGTGGTATCAGTGTGTGAGATCAAGGCTGCACGGCGGGGGCGATATCGCATCACAAATACTTACTTGTTACTTGCGCAAATAACAAGTAAGATTGGATGATGTTCTGGTTTATTTTTAAGCATTCGTTTGGCTTACTATTTCCGAAATTTGTTGATGAATTTCTTGCTGGTTATTTGGATCCCTATGGGACTTGTGTGTTATGAACCCAATGGATAAATTTAAGACTTCCGCTGATGTTTTTATTTACTCCGTATGTTACCAGAATATGTGTCCAATATCATGCTCCAATTGATTGAGAAGCAACAAAATAAACAAGCTTTAAATCGGTATCTTATGAGTAGCCCTTGTGAAATTTTAATAGGTCTTAGGTGTCGTTGAGACTTATTTGGGTTTCACGGCAGTAATGACCTTAATCGGAGCAACGAATAATGGTTTAGGAATTGGGGTCGTTACACCATGCCTAAAATCACATCCAGCTCCCTGATGTCTAATGGAATTAGATCCACTTCAAGTACATTCGAATTCGAGCTCATACGCACAACACAGCCGATGTAGACTAGATCACAAGTCAGTTGCTCTCCCAATGGAGTTAGAACCGCAATAGGAGGAGTCAAGGGAGATAGAGGTCGATCCGCGCTAAGTGTTATCCTTGGACTTAAAAATGATATATTTGCTCCTGGATCTAATAATACTTTAGCGTTTTGAGAAAATACTGAAATAGTACCTGTCACCACATCAGGACTAGCCTCGGCATCAGTCAAAGTAAAGAGCCTTGTTGGTCTTGGTTGCGCCTCACTTGTGGATCCGTTGGGTTGTCCTTCTGGTGCGCGTGTTGGTAGTCTAGTGGGGTTGGCATTCCCACCTCAGCCTACGTTTGGTACACCTGTGATTCGCCTTTGTTTTGGGCATTTCCTCTGAACATGTCCCATCTCGCCACAGTTGTAACATCGCCGTTGCTGCGAACTCCACGAAGATTGATTGGAATTTGAACCAGAAAAGTTCTTCCGGTTGGTATTTCCATTGCCATTAATTTTCGGAGGATAGGACCATAAAAGATAGGGTCCCTTTAGCCGATTGAACTTGGAATCTCGCCTATAGGACCGGCCACTAGTGGCTGCAGATGACTTCTTGGTTTGCACGATTTTTTCAGCCTCAGTTGTGGCAACAATTAGTTCTTATAAATTCTGCATCGGTGTCATACCGACGATGGTTTTGAGTTCGGTACTCAACCCATCCTGAAATCGTCTCACAAACTGGTACGGTGTACGATCTTCTTCAGGTGCAAATCGGGACAACTCTCTTAACATTTTTTCATATTCCAGCACCGAATGGGTGCCTTGTTCAAGTTTGTAAAAAGCTTGTCGCTGCTCATTTTTATCGAATCTCGTATAAAATCTCTCGTCGAATTCGTACCGGAATTCTTCCCACGTTGGCAAACGATCACCAAATCGCAAGCTAACAAATGTTCACCATGCGAGGGGTTCTCCTTCAAGTAAGAATGTAGCAATAGCAACCTTGTCATAATCCGAGATACGCAGGAACAAGGATACTCGGCATAAGGTGTCCATCCACTCACGAGCGGCGGCAGCTCCAGCTGATCCACCAAAATCTTTACATCCAAGTTGTCGAACTTCCTTCAGCAACTTTGTAATCATAACGGGAAGTCTCTCTGTCTCCTTATGATGTGCTGGCTGCACAGGTTCAAGTGGAGGAATAGGTTCTAGCGTAGGCGCTGAAGCATTCTGAAATTGCGCCTCCATTCGCTGCTGATTTGCAGCAATTCCTTGTAACACGTTTAAGATTTGTGCCATAACAGGGTCAATGCCTGGTGCGGCTGGTGCCTCAGGTTGGTTTTCAGGCTCAGCTTGCCCTTCCTGCTCAATTTGTGCATTTGGCTCCTCCTGCTCAACAGGTTGCTGCTCAGTCTGAATCTCAAACCTATCCCGTTGGTCCCTTTGTTGCCTCGAGAATGCCATACTACACAAGTATATAATTGTTACTCAACACACACTAAATACGACACTAGCAATAGGAGTGGTACCTGGTGGAGAGGCATGCACCGGATGATACGCATATGCTGGAAAACAATATACAAATTTTCAGAAATCACATGCACACATGCAAAGGTATTCACGGCAATTCCACTCATAAATCAAACATCACGCAAGCATAGACTCACACATCTTCCACATTCCGCAATTCACATCATCAATAACATGCATATACATTCGGTAATGACAAGAAAGACCTATGAAGGCATATGAACAATCAGCACATTAGTTTATTATTCCCATCATTTAAACCTTACAACTTAATCCCAATTTAACCTTGGTTCCTTTTCCGTATTAGCCCCTAAGTGAGTGAGTGTGTGCCCATGTTCTTACCTGAAATCACCAAAATCAACAAATAAGTTAGCATATAACAATTTTCTATTCCCTAAACCATGCTCTGCTACCAAACCTGTAATGACCCCAATTCCTAACTATTAATAATTGCTCCGATTAAGGTCATTACCGCCATGAAACCCAAATAAGCCTAAATGACACCTAAGACCTATTTGAATCTCACTAGGTTAATCATAAGTATGCATTTTAAGCTTGTTAATCTTATTGCTTATCAACAATTGGAGCATGATATTGGACACATATTCTGGTATCATACGGAGTAAATAAAAACATCAGCAGAAGTCTTAAATTAATTCATTGGGTTCATAACACACAAGTCCCATAGGGATCCAAATAACCAGCAAGAAATCCTTCAATAAGTTTCGGAAATAGCAAACAAAGAAGGGTGCTTAAAATAAACCAGAAAGTTGCCCAATCATTCATGTTATATGCCCAAGTAACAAGTATGCAAATGTGATGCGATATCGCCCCGCCGTGCAGCCTTGATCTCACACACTCGTACCACAAACAGTGGATGTACCTAAGCCTGAAAAATGGTAAACAACAAAGGTATGAGAATATAAGAATCTCAGTAGGGTTACAGCATCATAAGATCTATAGAAACCCTAAACACAAATCTCCCAATTTACATTAGATCAATCCTTAACAACTAACGGGGATCACGTAATTCCAGAATCAAACGAAAAGGTTAGGGCCGAATCTATGGCTGAGGGAGGACTACAAACACTTCCGAAAGTTCAGAAGTACACAGGCAGGTTAAACACATCAAATTGTTCTCGTCAATTAAGAAGAAAGGCCATCCCCTTCCACTTGTGTTGTCCAAGGCTTACTGCACAAAGGATAAACGGTTAACACACAAGCTAATCAGTAAGCCTTGTAAGTCATCTTGTCTCACACGGGCAAGTCTTCCCAAGCCATACACGGACTTGGGCACCCCAAACCACACAAGGATAAGGGCTTCCTGCCACACAAGGACAGGGTTCCGGCCACACAAGGACCAGACCTCCAGCGAGCTCTTGCTGGGTTTTGCCGCCCATACAACTCCTACACCAGTAAAAACCTCTCCTCTCCCTAAGAGCATCAGCGTTTACCCCGAATGGCCACCGGAAAAGGATCCTAACACACAAACACGTACAAGCACACACAGGCAAGTACACAGCATAATACCAAAACAGGGTATCCTCAATCATGTCAGAACACAATCAGCATATTCAATTCACATAACATATACAACCCAGGCACTCAATACCTAACTTAGCCTATGAGATCCATATCTCATTCCAAATTTCATACTCTCACCCTACAATCCAATGGCATGCAATACAACAAGGGCAGGTAACAAAAACATCAAGAAAATAACAGGGGTCTCTAGAGAAACCAATGAGACGTAGATCCTACCTCTCTTGTCTTTGAACAAGAAGCTACTCCTTTGCCGTTACTAATGAAATCTGAACCACCTATAATATCACCAGGCAAAGACAAAAACAAACTAAGCATGCATATTCAATAATCAATTGAATTCCTTATTTCCTTACCAATACTACTCACCAAACCTATCAGAAAACTAGTGATCAGACATTGCAGGTGCCTCCCCCTTGGATGTGTTATGTGATAGCCAGGAACTTAACAAGATTCAACCTGAATTTACCATTCCAATTAACTATGCAAATCTTGTCGCTAAAAGTAGGCATAGAATGATTTCGACTTAACCTTAAACAAGGAAATATTTACATCAAAATTTTGAAAGATATATGGTTAGAAAGAAGATGTAAAGAGCTTTCCAACGAGCTATTATTTGTAAGGATCTGATAAACGATTAGAAAGTTATGCTATTTTGAAGGTAAAGAAGATTTGGCGAAAACCTAATTCCGCTGCCAATTTTCAAGTTAACCTTAGATAAAGAAATACTAACCTTCTGACAAAAAAAAATATGGTTGGAAAGAGTATGTAGAGATCTTTCCAACAAGCTATTATTCGTAGAGATATAACAAACAACGAAAGAGTTATGCCATTCTAAATTTCAAGAAGATTTGGCAGTGCCGCCAAATTTCAACTTGACCTTTTGACAAAAAAATACTAACCTCCTGATAAATACTCAAATATGGTTGGAAAGAGGATGAAGAGAACTTTCCAACAAGCTATTATTCGGAGGGATTCGATGAATGATGAGTGAGTTATGCTGGTTTAAAGTTTCAGCGAATTTTGGCAGCTATAGGGAGGTATAAGGTTTTAGGCTTATATGAATTTTGTATGTTTTCTATAAATGATTTTTGTGGGGTTGGATTCCTATTTACAATGAATGGGTATGGAATTATGATTACTACTTTTAATCACTTTATCATAATAAGATAATTTACCAGATAACTAAACTCTAAATTCTTTAATTATCTTTCCCTATTTTTAGGGAATTTAATCTCTAAGGCAATTATCTATCTATAAGGATAATCTCTAAAGAAATTATCTATCTATAAGGACTTAGATTAAATGGGAATTTAAAATAGAATTAAATACTAAACAATCTTACCAATTTCGGCCATTACACTTCTTTTCCTTCAGGGGTAAAATCGTCTTTTCACCTGCACTGGCTTCTGGACTTCTAGGACTTCAAAATTCGGGGTCTCACATCAAGACTTGGTTCTAGGTCGTATAGAGTTTTGTACAAATGGCATACTGGGAATGGTGTGGGTGTAGTGCTTACTGGAAGGTGGTGCTTGTCTGAGGAGGTTGTACAAATCTGTTCGCCAAATACTGAGTAAAGCAAACAATTGGAGGTATGCTCATTGATTAGAACCAGCAAAGTCCAGATCCAGTAAATATTCTAACATGCCACGAACTCTGAACTTGATCATCCCATAGTAAAGTGTGTGTGAGCACCAGTTATACCAAAGTTCCTCATCACAGAAATTATAAATGTGGAAGATACTGATTCGTGAAAATGGATAATCAGGGGAATAGGAATCAGTAACGGTGATATCTTTTCCTTGGTATTACTGGAAAATCATGAGATAGGAGAAGATATGATTTTTGGCATACTGTTGGATCTGGAATAGGTATGGGTGATGTAGGCCTGAAGGAAATATGAGATGGACTGGTGACTGATCAGTGTATAAGGTTGGATGTTCAATTTGGGTCCATATGAAATCTTTTAATGGATGGGTTTCATTTGGGCCAGGAGGTGATGGATCAGTAAGGCCCGGAGGACAGAGAACTTTAAGTTCAGGAGGGCCAGAAACAGAACATTGTCCTGGATCTAGAGAATTCCAACCACTAAGTCCAGTCTTGTAAAATGGGCAGTCATGAGCTCAATGGTTCGTGTATCGTCCATACCGACAACAAAATGGATTTGGAGACGGACCAGCCATAAGGACTAGGGGAAATTTTTTTGTCATGGATACCAGATGGAGCGGTCTGGATAGGAGGTCGGCAATGTTGTTGTCCTTTCCTTTAATTTGTTCCACGAAGAAGCCATAGCGGGAAAACCACTCAGCCCAGCAAAGAAATTGTTTTTCTGGGACGGTTTTATACTTGAATTCAAGAACTCGTGGAAAGGAAGAGTTGTCCATCTGTATCTTGAAGTGATGTCCAATAAGGTGGAATTCAAATTTCTTGATTTCATATTTGACCGCAAGAATCTCCTTGTAGACTGTGTGGTAATGGGACTCTGCGTTAGAGAAAGTTCCACTGGCATAGCCACATAAGTGCTTGTGTGTGCCTTTTTGTTCAAGAAGAACAGCTCCCAGTGAGTGTCACTGGCATCGGTTTGTAATATGTGCTGACCATCCGAGGGGATTTCGAGAGGTGGCAAGGCTTGGGTATTGTCTTTTAGGTATTGAAGTGCCTGAGAAAGCTTCGAAGTCCATGGTTTTGGGTTTTTTTGAGAAGGTCAGAAAGAACTGAGGTGTATTGGGAGACATTTGGAATGAAGGTTTGTAAATAGTTGACAATGCCTAGGAATTGTTAAAGCTGTTGTCTAGAGAGATTCTCCGTTGGAAATTTCAACAGCTCCTTTGCAATGTGTTCTCCAGAAGAATATTTTCCTTCTGAGATCTTCATTCCCAAGAACTCAAATGGGATAATCCTATAGAGGATTTTTTGTCAGAGAGCATAATGCCATATTGATCTACCAGAGCAGTGAACTTGGACAGAAGAAGTTCATGATCTTTATTAGTCTCTGAGAAGAGCAGAATGTCATTAATATAGATTAAGGCACTGTAGAGGATAAGTTGGAAAATTCGTATCATGGCTCTTTGGAAGACAGATGGAGTAGTCTTTAAGCCGAACGGGATAATTGTCCACTGGTATTGGGCATCAGGAATGCAGAAGGCTGTTTTTTGGCGCTCACTTGGTTCGATTCCCAATTGCCAAAATCCACCTTTGAGATCAACTTCGGAAAAGATTTGAGCTTTTGAGAAATGAACGAATAAGGAAGAAATCTTAAGAAGTGGGAACTTATCGTCCTTCAGAAAATGGTTAAGAGGTTTGTAATCAATTACCAGTCTCTTCTTTCCTCGTGTTAATATAGATATCTTCTCAACATAAAAATCCTGGCATGCCCATTCTGAGAGGGTTGGTTCAATGAGCCCTTGTTGTAATAACTGTGCACATTCCTCATGGGCTAATTGTAAATCTGTAGGAGTCATCCCTGGATGAGAGGCTTTGGTAAGGTTTATGTCTTCATTGAGATTGAAAGGTAAGGAGACAAAAAAGGCTGAATTTTTCCACAATGGAGAATGATGGGTAAATTCATAATGGCTATTGGTGCAGAAGGGTAAGAGATCTTGGCACCATTTCCTGAATCTGTCACTGACTTCTGTGAGAGAGTAGAGGCGTAGAACGTCAGTATATGGTCGAAGAACCTTTTATACTTTAGTCCTGTTGGAAGGGTCTGTCGCTTCTCTGCTTGTTGGTTAATGTCGAAGCTAATCAAAAGGTCTTTATCGGGCAATTTGGTGCCAATAACTTTTGTCCAAATGGTGCATCCAGAAAAGAATTGTATCCCAATTTTCTGTTTTGTAATAAGCTCAGTCCGGAAGATTTTTCCATCGACGGCTTTGAAATATTGGAAATGCTGGGTCCAAGCATCTGGTGGAAGAATTTCTGAAAATTTTGGAACAGCTTCTGCTAATCACATAGTTGCATGCGGACTTCAACTGTCAGCTGGTATAAACGTCCCAAAGTACACATGGTGTCATTGGATCTGGATTGCTGGAGAAATTTGTACATCTTTGATGAGATAACTTTGGGTAATGAAGACACGAATACTTCCTTGAGATCATTTGTACGTCCCAAAGTATAAAATAGCTTTGCCATAATTCCATAATGCTTTTGGAGATCCTTTTCTTCAATTGAACTGAACTTGCATGCATAATATTCTGTCTTGTATGTCTGAATGTCATCATTGAAATCTCCAAGCAATTCATTGTAAAGATATCCAATAGCCATGGTAGTAGAAGTGTTTTGGAGGAATTGAACTCTACAGGCTTCGGGTAATGAATAAAAATATGATCTCAGTGTGCCGGTTGTTCTTAAAATAAATTCTTGTAAGACTTCAAACATGTTGGCATCTGGAAAACATTTCTTTATCGATCCAAGCAGCAAAAAGTTGAAACCGTTCAACCTTCTTTTGGACTGGAATGTCATCCAATGAAAACCATTCATTAGAACTAGATTTTTTCTTTGGAGGTCTCGGTCGGAAGGATGATTCTGCATGATTGGACTCAGAAGAGATATCTGAACGAGCAGTATTCATCAGAATCTGCTGTGAGACTGATTGTAAAGAAAAAGATGGCTCTGAAAATACAAAAGACACTTGCAAACTGGATGTGTCTTCTGAATGGGAATCCAGAGTTTCCGAAGGGATTGATCTGGATTGTAGGAAAAAAGTATGCATGGCTTCTTTCCCTTTTCTGGACCACCTTGAGTGTCGGAATTTAGGATCAGAGCTAGTGCTTGAGGCCGGAGCTGAGCCAAAGATATCGAACATAGGATCAGGTCTGTCAGGTTGTGGTTGGAGTGTAGAAGAGAGGCCAAATTCTGGGAAGAGATCAGGTTTTTCAGATGTGTGTCTATCTCATAATTGTTGAGTTGCAAAAACTCCCTTTCAATACTTTCAATTTTTTATTGTGTTCGAAGTACTGATAGGTGAGTATAGTCTTTATACTTTCGGAGTTTATGTTGCAATCTGTTTGTTGCTTCAGCAAGTTGTTGAGAAAAATCTCTTTCAAGCTTGGTTAACTGGGATGCCAATGAGTCGATCTTTCTTTCTTGGGCAGTATGACCAACCAAAACTTGGTCAACCTTTTGGCTGATTTTGTGCAAGAGATTGTTCTGAGCAACATTACTTCTGGTCTGCAAGTTCAACACTTGTTCGGCCTGATTGAGGGTAGAGGACCCATCAGACTTGATCTCTCGCGGGATAACATAGGGCTGTTGTTGAATGGTTGATGTATCTTCCCCAGTTAGTGGACGGAAGTCAGCTTCGTCGAACATTAAGCATTCTCAGAGTGCGAGTGGTGAGCGAGTTATGAGCTTGTCATGGTGACAATCGAGTAGATTTCTTTGTAGGCACTCTTGCATTTCTGAGAGACAGATGTCGACAAATCCTTCTTTTTAGAGGATAGCCAAGGCTTCATGATAAATCTCCAATGCTGACGGTTGTTCTCCTAAGAGAATCCAGGCATCACGTTTTGTGGAGATACTCCCCTGAGAAAGAGGTGGAGGAGGATCATGAGGTTTCTTGTGTAGCTTACAAGCAGATTTCTTGTGTAGCTGTGGGGGTTTCCTCCTAGTGTTTGCATACACGTCAAATAGCCATTGACATGGGATGCATAACAATGGTCTCCATCGGGGAAAAAACAGCTGATAGGGACGGTCTTATCATAAGGTTTTGGAACTGGTTCGATCATCAAGGTGTGAAAGGGTTTTGTATTAGAGGAAGAAGAAGTAGATGGAAAGATAGTTTTTACTTGTCCTTCCTTGTTTTGGATAAATTGCGAATCTTGAATTTGAATAGGTTTGGCAAGAGCAAATAATTGCTCGTAATTAGTGATCCAGGAGAGTGGAATCAGCTTTTCAAGATCTTCTTTCTTTAATTGCCTTGGCATCTGGAAAATTGTCGGAGTCATCTGTTCATCTGAATATATAAAGACTGGATCTGAGCAGATATCAGGCAGACTTAAGTTGACTGCATGATCTTGGAGTCTATACACGATTTGATGATGGATTGTTGCTGAAATTTCCTGGGAGATTTGTGGCGCTCCGGAAAGTTGGACTTGTAACTTTAAACAAGTTGGAAGGTGTTTATCCAGGAGAGATATATTAAAATTTGGGAAAAAGGTGAGGACCACACTTTCGGTATTTAACGTTTTCATAATCGTGCTGATAACAGCATCTTGGTATTGCATATACCTGCTATCTAGCAAAGAAAGTCTTGTTGTTACTGGTAATCCTTTTCGTCCGTGGTAGGAAAGGATTAGTCGGATGGCTCCAAGATGGATATAAGTATATCCTTGTTTGATCCATTGAGAAATGAAGTCCGAAGGAAGTTCGAGGGTAACATATTGTTCTGTATTAGTGGAAGATAAAGAACACTGGGATAGTCTGGAAGACTGGATGTATTCTTTGACTAGTGGTCTTCGGGTTGTGATAAGGGATCGGATAGATCTTGTAATAGACCCTTTTTTTAATATATCGTAAGGATTGACAATGGGTAATGAAGATTCATTAACCTTTGCTTCTTCTGGTATGTGAGTGATTTCAACAAGATGATCGATTTTGTTAGTGAGGGTTTTTTTCGAATTGTCTGGGATGCTAATAGAAGAGAAAATAGAGGGTACTTGAGATGTTTCTGTGGTCATGGTATGAGATTATTCACCTTGTCTTTTCTTCAAGTATTATCTATCATCTGTTGTTTCCCTGTCACTTAAATGAGAACAAAACTCATTAAGATGAGGTTGATAAGTACGTGGCTTTGTCCATACCGGGGTGTTACACTGATCTGAGTTTTGGTTAAACCGATATACTTTGCAGTACGTGGCTTCAACTCAGGTGGTCGCATAACATAAGCACGATATACCTTTCGGTACTGAGCATTAACCTTTAGGGTTTCCAGCCGATATACTTATACTTCATATCTCACTTCTTTCTAAGAGGTGGCTCCGCTACCATACTGGCCGGGAGCTTCCCAGATCTCTGATCTATCCTTTAGTAACCCTGTCTCTTTTTGTTCGAGGACCCACGGGCATTACACTTCAAGGATAAACAGTTTTTTGGGAAGACCGTAGCATTGTAACTTTAAAGAAGTAGACAGGGATGAACAGACTTAGATAATACTGAGTCTAAGACTCAGTGAATAGAAAAGCTTAGAATGCCATCAGAGTGTTTGGACAGAGTTTTTGATTGTTGAAAACTCGATGATTTGCTCTTATTCATCCACTCTATTTATAGACATATAAAGTGACTTGGAAACCAGAGTCACCGGTTATCCTATTCCCTATAACCTGGGTAACAGGTCAAAAGAGGATACAGACAACATACTTTTGACAGTCGATAGACTACTGACATAAAGTAATACAGACGACAAACTTTTGATAGTATTAGTAATACAGACAACAAACTTTTTAACTTAAAGTTTATTTACAGATAGGGTCGTGGTCCCAATCCATATTTTCATGTGAGTCATGGGACATTTCTGAGGTGACTACTGTCTTTGTCTGTTCATCTTCCCATGTAGCAATTTGATCTGTTTGGGTTAGGTCTTCAGCATCAGCGGGTTCAATGTCGGTATAAGGTCCTGGGTCATACTCTGGAGGTCTTTCATCTGGTTGTTGTGAATCCTGAATATAGGAGGGTATCGTAGAGGGTGGACAAAGTGCCATGGTATGTAGATGTATTTTCCTACGGTCATAACCATTCATGTGGCACAAATACCGCCACGCAAAATGTAGAAAGTCAGGACTTGGTTCTGGGTTTTACAGAGTTTTGTACAAATGGCATACTGGGAATGGTGTGGGTGTACTGCCTCCATATGACCTGTATAAGACGTAGGTCACGTACAGGGTATCTCGTTTGGAAGGTGGTGCTTGTCTGAGGAGGTTGTACAAATCTGTTCGCTAAATACTCAGTGGAGCAAACAGTTGGAGGTATGCTCATTGATTAGAACCAGCAAAGTCCAGATCCAGTAAATATTCTAACATGCCACGAACTCTGAACTTGATCATCCCATAGTAAAGTGTGTGTGAGCACCAGTTATACCAAAGTTCCTCATCACAGAAATTATAAATGTGGAAGATACTGATTCGGGAAAATGGATAATCAGGGGAATAGGAATCAGTAACGGTGATATCTTTTCCTTGGTATTGCTGGAAAATCATGAGATAGGAGAAGAGATGATTTTTGGCATACTGTTGGATCTGGAATAGGTCTGGGTGATGTAGGCCTGGGGGAAATGTGAGATGGACTGGTGACTGATCAGTTCATAAGGCCGGATGTTCAATTTGGGTCCATATGAAATCTCCTAATGGATGGGTTTCATTTGGGCCAGGAGGTGATGGATCAGTGAGGCCCGGAGGACAGAGAACTTCAGGTTCAGGAGGGCCAGAAACAGAACATTGTCCTGGATCGAGAGAATTCCAACCACTAAGTCCAATCTTGTAAAATGGGCAGTCATGAGTCCAATGGTTCGTGTATCGTCCACACCGACAACAAAATGGATTTGGAGACAGACCAGCCATAAGGACTAGGGGAAAGCTTTCTGTCATGGATACTATATGGAGCGATTTGGATAGGAGGTCGACAATGATGTTGTCCTTTCCTTTAATATGTTCCGCGAAGAAGTCATAATGGGAAAACCACTCAGCCCAGCAAAGAAGTTATTTTTCTGGGATGGTTTTATTCTTGAATTCAAAAACTCGTGGAAAGGAAGAGTTGTCCATTTGTATCTTGAAGTGATGTCCAATAAGGAGGAATTCAAATTTCTTGATTCCATATTTGATCGCAAGAATCTCCTTGTAGACTATGTGGTAATGGGACTCTGCGTTAGAGAAAGTTCCACTGGCATAGCCACATAAGCGCTTGTGTGTGCCTTTTTGTTCAAGAATAACAGCTCCCCAGTGAGTGTCACTGGCATTGGTTTGTAATATGCGCTGACCATCCGAGGGGATTTCGAGAGGTGGCAAGGCTTGGGTGTTGTCTTTTAGGTATTGAAGTGCCTGAGAATGCTTCAGAGTCCATGCTTGTGGGGTTTTTTTGAGAAGGTCAGAAAGAACTGAGGTGTAGTGGGAGACATTTGGATTGAAGGTTCGTAAATAGTTGACAATGCCTAGGAATTGTTGAAGCTGTTGTCTGGAGAGATTCTCCGTTGGAAATTTCAACAGTTTCTTTTGCAATGTGTTCTCCAGAAGAATATTTTCTTTTTGAGATCTTCATTCCCTAGAACTAAATCTCGGATAATCCTATAGAGGATTTTTTGTCAGAGAGCATAATGCCATATTGATTTACCAGAGCAGTGAACTTGGACAGAAGAAGTTCATGATCTTCATTGGTCTCTGAGAAGAGCAGAATGTCATCAATATAGATTAAGACACTGTAGAGGATAGGTTGGAAAATTCGTATCATGGCTCTTTGGAAGATAGATGGAGCAGTCTTTAAGCCGAACGGCATCACTGTCCACTGGTAGTGGGCATCAGGAATGCAGAAGGCTATTTTGTGGCGCTCACTTGGTTCAATTCCCAATTGCCAAAATCCATCTTTGAGATCAAATTTGGAAAAGATTTGAGCTTTGGAGAAATGAACGAATAAGGAGGAAATCTTAGGAAATGGGAACTTATCGTCCTTCAGAAAATGGTTAAGAGGTTTGTAATCAATTACCAGTCTCTTCTTTCCTCATGTTAATTCAGATATATTCTCAACATAGAAAGCCTGGCATGCCCATTCTGAGAGGGTTGGTTCAATGAGCCCTTGTTGTAACAACTGTGCACATTCCTCATGGGCTAATTGTAAATCTGTAGGAGTCATCCCTGGATGAGAGGCTTTGGTAGGGTTTATGTCTTCATTGAGCTTGAAAGGTAAGGAGACAAAAAAGGCTGAATTTTTCCACAATGGAGAAGGATGGGTAAATTCGGAATGGCTATTGGTGCAGAAGGGTAAGAGATCTTGGGACCATTTCCTGAATCTGTCACTGACTTCTATGAGAGAGTAGAGGTGTAGAACGTCAGTATATGGTCGAAAGAACCTTTTATACTTTAGTCCTGTTGGAAGGATCTGTAGCTTCTCTACCTGTTGGTTAATGTCGAAGCCAATCAAAAGGTCTTTATCGGGCAATTTGTTTCCAATAACTTTTTTCCAAATGGTGCATCTAGGAAAGAATTGTATCCCAATTTTCTGTTTTGTAATAAGCTCAGTCCGGAAAATTTTTCCATCGGCGGCTTTGAAATATTGGAAATGCTGGGTCCAAGCATCTGGTGGAAGGATGGAGGGATGGAGAAAACTTTTGTGTGCACTGGTATCGAGGAATCCAATAACGGGGATTGGCCGATCATATTTGGTATGAAGAATATGGAGGGGTACAGCTAGTTGGGTGACTTCCATTTCCTTAACTTGGAGGATCTGAAAATGATCGTCAAAATCTGTACCTTCAAAATCGTCATCAGAAGAGAAAACCTCGGGCTCACTGGAGGAAGAGGAACTATCTTTGTGAGTGAGGCCAAAGACAATTTCTGGAGTCGGTTCACCTTGCTCTGAAAATAGAGACTGAATATCAGCGTCAGACAAACTGGTCTCTTTGCTGACATAAGAGATAAGACGAGCTGTTTTGAAGAAACGATAGGGTTGTCAGTGAGGTCGAGATGCTCACTTGTTAGGGCATCTATCATGACTTCTTTTCAATATTTGGAAATGATGTCGTTTTTTTGTCGCGCATGTACAATTGGAATCCTTGCATTTTATTTTGAGATGTGTTTGCTTACACATCTTCGAGATCTTTGCTTTGGATTTCTTAAAATCTTGGAACAGTTTCTGCTGATCACATAGTTGCATGCGGACTTCAAGTGCCAGCTGGTATAATCGTCCCAAAGTACACATGGTGACATTGGATCTGGATTGCTGGAGAAATTTGTACATTTTTTATGAGATAACTTTGGGTAATGAAGACACGAATACTTCCTTGAGATCATTTGTACCTCCCAAAGTATAAAATAGCTTTACCATAATTCCATAATGCTTTTGGAGATCCTTTTCTTCAATTGAACAGCACTTGCGTTCATAATATTCTGTCTTGTACGTCTGAATGTCATCATTGAAATCGCCAAGGAATTCATTGTAAAGATATCCAATAGCCATGGCAGTAGAAGTTCTTTGGAAGAATTGAACTCTACTGGCTTCGGGTAATGAATAAAAATATGATCTCAGTATGCCGGCTGTTCTTGAAACAAATTCTTGTAAGACTTCAAACATGTTGGCATCTGGAAGCAACATTTCTTTATCGATCCAAGCAGCAAAAAATTGAAACCGTTCAACCTTTTTTTGGACTTGAATGTCATCCAATGAAAACCATTCATTAGAACTGGATTTTTTCTTTGGAGGTCTCGGTCGGAAGGATGGTTTTGCATGATTGGACTCAGAAGAGATGTCTGAACGAGCAGTATTTATCAGAATCTGTTGTGAGACTGATTGTGAAGAAAAAAATGGATCTAAAAATACAGAAGACTCTTGCAAACTAGATGTGTCTTTTGAATGGGAATCCAGAGTTTCCGAAGGGATTGATCTGGATTGTAGGAGAAAAGTATGCGTGGCTTTTTTCCCTTTTCTGGACCGCCTTGAGTGTCGGGATTTAGGATCAGAGCTAGGTGTTTGAGGCTCGAGCTGAGCCAAAGATATCGAACATAGGATCAGGTCTGTCAGGTTGTGGTTGGAGTGTAGAAGAGAGGCCAGATTCTGGGAAGAGATCAGGTTTTTCAGATGTGTGTCTGTCTCGTAATTGTTGAGCTGCAAAAACTCCCTTTCAATACTTTCGATTTTTTATTGTGTTCGAAATACTGATGGGTGAGTATAGTCTTTATACTTTCGGAGTTTATGTTGCAGTCTGTTTGTTGCTTCAGCAAGTTGTTGAGAAAAATCTCTTTCAATCCTGGTTAGCTGGGATGCCAATGAGTCGATCTTTCTTTCTTAGGCAGTATGACCAACCAAAACTTGATCAACCTTTTGGCTGATTTTATGCAAGAGATTGTTCTGAGAAACATTATTTCTGGTCTGCCAGTTCAACACTTGTTCGGCCTGATTGAGGGTAGAGGACCCATCAGACTTGATCTCTCGCGGGATAACATAGGGTCGTTGTTGAATGGTTGATGTATCTTCCCCAGTTAGTGGACGGAAGTCAGCTTCGTCGAACATGAAGCATTCTTGGAATGCGAGTGGTGAGCGAGTTATGAGCTTGTCATGGTGACAACTGAGGAGATTTCTTTGTAGGCGCTCCTGCGCTTCTGGGAGACAAATGTCAGCAAATCCTTCTTTCTAGAGGATAGCCAAGGCTTCATAATAAATCTCCAATGGTGACAGTGGTTCTCCTAAGAGAATCCAGGCATCATGTTTTGTGGAGATACTCCCCTGAGAAGGAGGTGGAGGAGGATCATGAGGTTTCTTATGTAGCTTACAAGCAGATTTCTTGTGTAGCTGTGGTCTTTTGGTGTTTGCATACACGTCAAAATTTTCTGCACAAGTGTAGCCTGGGTCACAAGTTTCTGGAGCAGCATCCCAAATAAAATAGCCATTGACATGGGATGTATAACAATGGTCTCCATTGGGGAAAAAACAGCTGATAGGGATGGTCTTGTCATAGGGTTTTGGAACTGGTTCGATCATCAAGGTGTGAAAGGGTTCTGTGTCAGAGGAAGAAGAAGTAGATGGAAAGATAGTTTTTACTTGTCCTTCTTGTTTCGGATAAATTGCGGATCTTGAATTTGAACAGGTTTGGCTGGAGCAAATAATTGCTCGTAATTAGTGATCCAGGAGAGTGGAATCAGCTTTTCAAGATCTTCTTTCTTTAATTGCCTTGGAGTCTGGACAATTGTTGGAGTCATCTATTCATCTGCATATATAAAGACTGGATTTGAGTAGATATCAGGCAGACTTAAGTTAACTGCATGATCTTGGAGTCTGTACACGATTTGATGATGGATTGTTGCTGAAATTTCCTGGAAGATTTGTGGCGCTCCAGAAAGTTGGACTTGTAACTTTAAACAAGTTGGAAGGTGTTTATCCAGGAGAGATATATTAAAATTTGGGAAAAAGGTGAGGACCACACTTCCGGCATTTAACGTTGTCAAAATCGTGCCGATAACAGCATCTTGGTATTGCATATACTTGCTTTCTAGCAAAGAAAGTCTTGCTGTTACTGGTAATCCTTTTCGTCCGTGGTAGGAAAGGATTAGTCGGATGGCTCCAAGATGGATATGAGTATATCCTTGTTTGGTCCATTGAGAAATGAAGTCCGAAGGAAGTTCGAGGGTAATATATTGTTCTGTATTAGTGGAAGATAAAGAACACTGGGATAGTTTGGAAGACTGGATGTACTCTTTGACTAGTGGTCTTCGGGTTGTGATAAGGGATCGGATAGATCTTGTAATAGATAATTTTTTTAATATAGCGTAAGGATTGACAATGGGTAATGAAGATTCATTAACCCTTGCTTCTTCTGGTATGCGAGTGATTTCAACAAGATGATCGATTTTGTTAGTGAGGGTTTTTTTCGAATTGTCTGGGATGCTAATAGAATAGAAAATAGAGGGTACTTGAGATGTTTCTGTGGTCATAGTATGAGATTATTCACCTTGTCTTTTCTTCAAGTATTATCTATCATCTGTTGTTTTTCTATCACTTAAACGAGCACAAAACTCATTAATATGAGATTGTTAAGTACGTGACTTTGTCCATCCCGGGGCGTTACACTGATCTGAATTCTGGTTAAGCCGATATACTTTGCAGTATGTGGCTTCCACTCAGGTGGTCGTATAACATAAGCACGATTGGATTTCTCAAACCGCAAACACACTCCTCAACACAATATGATCAATCCTATATAGATAAATTTACAATTGTTAAAATATCATTAAGTAATCTATTTTTGTCTTGTCTATGCGGCTGTGTTGGGGTTGGTACCCCTGAATTGGATTTGTGGACACGTAAGTACATATTATTTTAAACAGGATAATAACTAAAATATTCTCAAAAACTTTCGGTCAAATATACAATAGATGCAACGAGGTCGGTGTGTTCAATATCGTGGTTTATTTAGAGCCTCGCACCTACAGGTGGGAAGCAGAAAAAAGGAAGAGAAAGAGAAAATCCCGCAGTTTTTTTTAAAAAAATTCTAAGGATAGTACTAAGAAATTACACGGGTTATTGATGGATTCTTTTGTTTCTTTACACAAAAACAAACACTGTAAATATTTTTATGTTTCTTCAGTTCAGGAAAAGGAATAACCGAAAAGGAGAAGGAATCTGGCACGAATAATTGGTAGAAATGAGACAGATTCCGTTTTCCTTTTGTGGAGTTCATTTCCAGAGGGTTGAACAGAGTGTATATGTGTATTTTCCAACTAATTGATTTGGATCAGGCAGAGGCATACGTGCAAGTCAATCCTTGCAATACATTCTTCCTTCAGTCAACGAAAGAAACAATCTTACACGGTCATGCTCAAGATCCCACTGGACAAACTGCAAAAGATACATCCCGCTAACATCGCGTCCGATTTGATTTTGTTCAAAGTCTTTGAAATATCCTCGACAATGTTATCAATCAGTGTGGACTCATTCCTTGCAAAAGGCCAAAGAGAGAGGAAAAGATGAGAAAAAGAGGAAGGCTGTAAATTTCGCAAGCAATCTGATAAAATTACCTAACGACAAGCGAATCAAACCCAGATAGACTGGCTGCTTCGTTTAGTGCAGCTCTCCATCTCTTCACTTTGCTCTTCCTCTTCTCTCCTTTTGCAAGCTCGTCTAGTGCGCGGCCGAAACTTCCGTTTTGATTCCTGACTTCCGATGGTTGCACCGAGTAGAACACAGGCAAAACCCTCTGCCCCTTTTTTCTCTTGCATTCAAGAATCTTCACAAGCTCGTCCAAACACCACCTGGAAGACGCATAATTTTGAGAGAAAACGATGACCGAAACCTTTGATCTTTTAATTGCTTTTATAAGTGATGCTGAAATCTCTTCACCTCTCCTCAGATCCTTATCATCCTTGTATGCTTTGATGTGCTTCACTTTCAGAGCTTTGGAGAGATGGCTCGTGAACTTATCACGAGTGTCCTCTCCTCTGAAACTGATGAAAACATCGTGTCTTCCCATCTAGAGAATATAGACCACAATGGAGCAACAGAATATATTAATGGCTTCCCTTTCTTGTTCAAAACTTCAAAGGCATTGGATCATTTAATGGTATCGCAAGATAGGGAAGACTTTGGAAGTCGCCTCCACTAAGTTGTCACTTACAAAGAAACGTCAGAGAAGCAAAGGAAAAGTCAAAGAAAGAAGCTAAAAAAATGGTCCAACGGCAAAGTTTGGCCCGTTTTGGAAGAATTCTGGCAAAGAATTTGCAGGTATTTTCCCTGAGATTTTATTTAATTTTATTATTTTCTCTAGCTAAAAAAATGGTCCAACAGGATAATAGATTTTTTTTAAAATTTTTAAAAGACAGATTAAAAAAACTGATAGAGATGAGTAGAAAATTGACTGTCTTGCTAGAGATTCCGTCTCTCCATTCTTGCATCTTTGATCCATCTCAGTAGTGGGCTCACTATCGGATTGAAAGCCCAACTCTCATATCCCAAGGCCGAACAAATTTTATAAAAGTATCCTGTTACTAAAGGCCCAGCGATTTATAACTTTAATATATATATATATATAGATAATTAATTATCTTCGAATTGATTAAATATATAAGAGATTTAGTATTTTTTTACTAATAACAAATCTAGGCTTTTTTTCCAACTCTATACCATACTAAACATAAGAGATGATAAAACACGAAATAAATTTCTATTACTAATAATTCAAATAAATAATCATTATAATGCGGCGTTACTGTAATAAAAAATCAAAATTATTAATAAGATTGAAAGAGATAATTTAAATATCCAAAATATAATAATTTTATATAGATAATAATATCAGATTTCACCTTTTTTGAAGAAAATTGTGGATTGATGATATAATGATGGGAGCCTTACGAATATATATTCTGAAGTCGTAGATTACAGATGTTGCAGTAATAAATAAATATAATTCTATCGTTAATTAAAAAAATCCTCAAAAAAACTATAAAACAAAATCTTTAGAAACACACTTTTCAAGTATATATGATATTTTTTAATAACAACATAAATATCAAGGAGTAAGTTCCATTCAAATTCCTAATATTCTGGTCCCGATTAGTAAGGGTAACATATTCTTTAGTATTGATTTTCCATATTAAATTGCAAAGTTGTGTTGGGAATTACTAAGATAGACGACTAAGGTGGAACATAATTAAAGTAGACATATAAGTAGATAAGGATTTATCAATAATATGATTATCCGAAACTAAAATTTAAAAAATTAATGAAAATTAAAAGACAAAATTTTGAAATTTAGAGAAGAATAATAAGTTTAATTGTCAGCAATGGACAAAGCACCTAGCTCAGTCCCGAGCAGTAACATTATCAAATTAAATCACAAAAGTAGCTACCAATTCATTCTTCACCACCGTGGTTACAGAATGAATCTTCTACTAAATAGCATCCTAATTACAATCCAGTCCACAAGTTTATACATATAAAGAGTATCTTGGTTCATCTCTAAGTAAGAAGGAGGGAGAGAGAGAGAGAGAGAGGGAGAGGGAGAGGGAGAAGGAGATGAGGAAGATGAGGAGATTAAAGAGCAGATATTGCAAAGGATGATGACCTAAGTCCTAACCATGGTTGGTGGGTTAGACGAGAAGAACCCGAGGGAACCAAAATATCTCCCTAGGGTTGCATGCATGCATGCATGTATGTGCTGTGAGCTCCATATTCCATTTATGGAGTTCTTCGCTATGGTCCTAGCTTTCTAAATGCAAGTTAAAAGAGTACATTAGAAACAACTACAAACTAACCCTCCTATTGCTTACTAAAATCGGGCTAAAACTTCCAAAGTTTAGCCAAAGTTATAAATTTACAAGAAAACCAAAAAAAAAAGTTCATTAACACTTTCTTCCTCACCCGAGGAAGATTTTTGGGTTAAAACACATGAAGCTTTTAAATTAACGAAGTCAAGACATTTAATATAAAAACATGAGTGCGTGGTCCTAGTTCTAAAATCCTAAGACTGACTACATGTTAATGCACAAAAAGACTATGGGCATCCAGATGCCCATGATTTCGCTAAAATTCCTCTTAATTTGAAGGTGAATAGCGAGTTTTGGAGGGATTAGCCATTTTTAAAACAAGTTAAAAGTGAAGGGTTTGCTGCTTTTTAGTTTTCAAATTTACAATTTTCTTTTCTGCAAACCATTTTCAAGTTGATTAGCCTTTCCTAGGCTAAGATTTTACAAAACATCTGTTAATTGATTACTTTTCGGCCTTTCCACGGCCAATGATACAAGAACTGAGAATTCCTCCCAACTAAGCTACTCCAATAGCTTGAGTTGGTGAAGACCACTTCCTTTCAAAGACATGCAAGAAGAAAAAAAATGCATGAACAGCTCCAATTCCTGGAGATGATTGAAACCCTTAAAGGGGGTTTAAGTGTGTGCAAAGCCCAAATATTGCCAAGCATGTAAGGGCTTGTGTTAGGGAGAATAGAGGTGAGAGAAGAGAAACCATGGTTAGGGCGAAGGTATTTGAGCCCTCAGAGAAGAAGCAGCCGAGGAACCATAAAATAAAAGTTGCTAGATTAAGATAGTCTCTAGCGTTGAGGAATTGGAGGAGCATGAATATATAGCCGTGTTCACGCCTGTGGCACAGCAAAACACACTGCCAAAGATATCAGTACTATCTCAAATAGATTATTACCCTAAAAGCATTTGCCATTAACCAAACATTTGACCACCATTTTGATTCTATTTTAAGGGAAAAGGTTTACAAACCTGATGGCAAAGTTGCAGTTGGCGCAAGAGACATGGGTGCTCCATAGTGCTGTGGGTACCCTGCACTTGAACTAATTGCTGGATACTGAAACATCTGGTGTGGATACTGAAAACCGTAGCTCTGTCCAGAAGTGTACCCAGCAGCTCCTCCACTGCCTTCCCCAAACTGCAGATAAGGGTAAAATGTCGCCGCTCCACCGGTCAACACCCCACCTGGCCCAGACCCATAGATTGGATACTGAGCCGCTGCCCCTCCATACACATTGTAGTAGCTCTGCACCGCAAGTAAAATATAATAAAGGCCATACCTCAAATTATAAAAGGGGCCTATTTCCAGATGATCTTTAATTAAATTGGATGCGTGAGTAATTCTGGTTGTACCACCCCTCAGTTGAATGGCATTAACTATGGAAGACCGTGAAAGTATGACATAGACCAATTTGTTATTTTTCAGAAGAAACAGTAAATTAATGATTTAGACATGGATGTGAAGGCATGGACCACCATTTTTAAGATAAGGAAGGCAAAAGAAGACAAAGCAGCAATGACCACCAGCTGTAAATTCACTTGCCACAACTTGGTGTTCTCCCATTTTTGGAGACAAAATCTACACAAACGTCTTTTCTACTTTAAGATACCCTTATAATGTGGGGACTTAGTAGATGTGTATATTGTACTGTAGGGGTCCTCATCATTTGCAATAGCATTGCCCGAGATGAAATAATTGTACTGTTCCCACATCATAAGATGGGTTTGTCTATTTAGTCAAGCCCTTTATCAATATCCAATACTGTTTAGTTTTTATTGATTGAAATTGGAAAGTGAATAATAAAATAATATAGATCCAAATTTGGAAGAAATTAATGATAATAGTTTATCCAAAAAACAAAGGAACCGCAAGCAAATTAGGATAAACAGCATTTACTGTAGAAAAGTAATCGGTAATTATGAAGCTACGTCAGAGCACTGCCCTAGACGGCAACAGAATATGAACGTCAGAGAAAAGGTAAAAGATAACTTTATGTTCTTAATTATTATGCATACCAGAATTTCTCTGAGCATGTCCACAGGTTTCTGCATATATATATCCATTTTGCTTTATGGGAATCTAACACAAATTCTGGTTAAAACTTGAAGATATCTCTTACGTCAATGAAGGGTAAAAAGTCATTGTCTATAAAAGGGGTGAGATGCTTCAAGAGATATCCTAAGATGTCGTGAGCAGAAAGCAATGAAAAAGGAGAAGTTTGTATACAAACCGTCGGGTAAGTGTAGTCTGGCGAGTATGAGGAGTACCTGAAGTTGCATCAATAAAATGAAATGAGATGTTCATAAAATATATTTACTATATAAAAAAATTAATCATTCTTATCAACAATAAAGGAGGAGCTGAAGGAAAAGGCTATAAGATCATTTTTATAGATATTAATGGCGCGACGAAGATAACAAAAGAATAGAAATTAATGGTATCGTGAAGATTAACATTTTTAATGAGTATATTTACTTTATGTCCAAAAAATGTACATATGCAATCTGTCGTGTCTGTGTATTATAGGACATCTGCTAACCTTTCTTCTTTTCTTTTTACCCTAAATTAGGTTTAACAATATCCGTGCATGTGTGGGAGAAAGAGGGAGAGAGAGTCTGTGAGAAAGTGAGTGGACATGTGCCTCTGTCTAACCCAATTTTGTCGGCCCAACTGCTGTACTGTGCATGGCATCATATGTTGATGGAGAAGGCTCAGAGCTAGAGAAAGATGAAGATTAAGGGGAAGGGATAAAGAGAGAAAGAGAGAAAGAAAGATCGTCGTGACTAATAATAAAAGGAGCAAGCATGTCCCTAGCTAGTGAGAAGGAAGGGGGAAAAAGGGACTGGTTATCATGTGTATTCATCGAAGAAAGTTGGAGGAGAGAGTGAAAGCTTATGATATATTGAACAGGCGTGCTCCACCAACCTGGTTTGAATGGCATGAGTTGGCAAATGCACGTGCATGCAACATCAGAGCCACAGAGAGAGAGAGAGAGATGAACAAAGAATAAAGCAAACTACCCAAAAACATTGTAAGGCATCCCTTGTTGGATGGCATAATGAGGGAAGGATGCTGCAGCTGAGGGAAAAGGAGTTCCTATCCCACCTCCAAATCCTGTTTGAAAAGAGCCCATTACCCTCAAATTCCTGCCTCCTCCTCCTCCTGCTCCTCCTGCCAACATTTATCATTACAATATTAGTTAAGCACAACTTAACATTTACTACAAACAACTACACTCTTGCTTGTATATTTAAAGAATATCCACCCATTTGACATTAGAAAGGAGAGATGTGCAATGCCTATCATGAGATTTTAAGTAAAGGAGACAAACTTTTCCATGGAAGAAGTACTCATCAGTCCGTAAATTACCAATGCATTTCCTCAACAAGTATTCTGATGAGTCGTTTGCCTGCTTCGAACAAGTATAGTAGTTTCTGACTTAAAGTTCCACAGTAGAAAAATACAGAACTTTCCTATTTGGGACGAATATTCAAGTTGTAGTTTGTTTTCCCCATCGATATGTATGTTCAAGACAGAATATTTTTTCCTTTTCCTTACTCAAATTCTTAGAAAGAAAAGGTCGTCTGTGTTTATCGCTCAATGACTTCCCATACACCAGCCAGCATTTTTCGATAGAGATTAAAGAACAAGAAGTACTACTAAGAGATATGAAAAGCATCTTCAACAGTGAAAGCTACACTAAAGTAAATGATTTGGAACAACTTTATCCAGATCTGAAATATTCCACCTCTCCCCCACCTATGTTAAGATAAAGCCTAAATCACATGAAATGCATATATATACATGTAAAGAGAAAGAGAAGAGAATTTCATAAATTAGTATACCATGCTTTGGGGTAGAGGGTTTGGATCTCTGAACACCCAAGGATGCAAGATTACAGTTAGCTCTTCTCCCATCTATGACAGGAGCAGCATCCACACAAGCCCTCATAGCTGCATCAGGTTCCCGAAAAGTGACCTGAAATAGGAACAGACATTGAGAAACGATATTGAATGACATAATCCTCTTGGTGGTTCACTAAAATCTTAATCTCCAAGCATAAGGTCATAAGTAGATCTTTTCTTGTGCTTCAAGATCTAGTAACAGCGCACTAGATAGCGAAATATATGATCATAAAATAATAAGAACGACTGAAGAAAGATTAAAAAATTGAAAAAGAACAAGAGCAATAGAGGAGCATACAAATCCATAACCCTTTGATCTGCCTGTGGCTTTATCAGTGATGACAACAGCCTCCAAGATCTCACCAAACTGCTCAAAGTACTTCTTCATGGTATCCTTTTGAGTCTCCCAGGCCAACCCTCCAACGAACACCTTAGTGTAGGTTGTATCACCGAACTGCCCTACCAAATTCGCAGGAGTCATCTTTTCTTAATTTCACTCGCTCGTCTTCTTCTTCTTCTTCTCGCCTCTTCTCTACCTTATATCCTCCCCTTAAAAGACCAACGTCACTTGTTTATTCTTCTGTCAAACTGAGACCTAATGTAAGTGACTAAACCTAAGTAGCACAATATGGAGAAAAATCAACAAGGACCAACAGAAGAACGGATTAGTTGGATCTATATAATAGAGCTTGTGACTTGTGTGGTGTACCAAAGATGAGAAAGAGACCCACAAAGGGTTTGAAGAATCTTCTCTTGGATTTGGAGGTGAATTTTGGTGGTCGTGGCTGTGGTGACACTGATCAAAATGAACAAAGGATGATTAGGTCAAGGAGAAGAAGAAGAAGGGTTAGAGAAAGCAAAAGCTATGGAGAGAAAAAAAGATAAGAGAGACCACCCGATGATACAGCCATGAATTATATATACAAAAGAGCAGCCTCCACTTGTTTAAAATCCTGACATGTCTTTCTCACGCTTCATCATTGCTCGTGTCTTGCACTTTAGTTTGATAATTGCCGGGAAAAGCTTAGCGTGTGGAACTTACAAGGTCATGTGAGGTTGGGTGTTGTTTGGAGGGTAGTATCATGTCCGTCTTAGCTGTTCTTGCTTTAGTTGTCGGACCATTTTGGAATGACTAATCTGCCCGGTGACTTTTTCCATAATAACGAAATTACCAAGCTTATTTGCTCTATCAAGGTTAGAAGCCTATGGTGGCAGAAACGGAACGGGGAAACCAGTGAACGGATGGGAATTATGGGGATCATATGAGGATCACTCGAAAGGGTCAATGGTCAACCTTTGTTGCTGGCTTGATTTCAGAATTTATAATTTCATAATCCAATTATCCTTTAATGATGTTTGGTGGATAATTAATGCAAAATTCTATTATACTGTACTATCAAACAATACAAGTCAGATTAAAAAATTTGTAAATAAATTTAAATGTTATAATATCCAAATATATTCAATTAAGTATTTTATTAATATTAAAAATATAAATAACATTTATTTTATCGATAAAATGCTTGTACATATATATATATATATATATATATATATAATATAATTTAGTAAAATCATCAATTAAATATTTCATGAAAATAATAACATAACGACATTCTTTCTACGATTGCATGTCTTTATCAGTAGACTCACGTCAGCATCAATAATCAGTCTTCTAACCTTTTATGGCAAACTTTATTCGCAAATCTTGAGCGCTAATGGGCAATAGTCATTAATTTGGCATTGCAATCAAAGATAAAAAAAAACCTTGTCAACCTCACGCTACAGAGAAGTTGGTGGTAGTGTATATGATTCTCTAATCCACATCAATGCCCAATGTTTTGTATAGAAGCATGTAAATAAGGTTAGACCGTACCAACAAGGATCCATACTAGAGTTGTTGGAATTGAACTAAATAGCTAGAAATGTTAATGAGGTACATCTTAAATATTTTTTGGTTTAATAATTACGTCATGTGCGTGCCTTTTTGTTATTCAAACGATCATATTAGTTGAGTATAATGATAAGTAATTCCATAGAGGCACCAATTGTGGATAATTCCGGATATTTTAACATTTTTTAAAATATTTTGTATCAAATTCTTGATTTTTTAATAAAAGATGAACAAATTTTGTTGAGAATTTTAATAAGATGAAAATAAATTGTGTGTTGCATATTCAGTCTTGAAAACTATAATCGATTGCTTTAGATTATTATGGGTCTTGGCTTTTGACGAGACTGAACTGGACGTTGAGTTGATTTTGAGATTGTTAATTTATATATGGATTAGGGTAGTGAATTTGGATAATTGATTTTGGTATTTTCATTAATGTTCCCGATGACTCCATGCAATAGCTTGTTTATAATTTTGTCCATTTGCTGAGCTGTGATAAGGTACGGACAGAGAAATGGTTGAGTTCAGTAGGCTGTGGATAATGTTGTCAAATGCGTTGTACTTTCTAAGATCTGTCAATTTTCATTACAGATTGGCTTGTTGTTAAGTTATGTAGTAAGTAAAACAATATTGCAAAGAGTGGCAAAAACATATTCTCACTTTTTTTCTCTTATAATCCGTATCGTAGAGTTACGTATAGTAAAAATATATTCTCTTAAATCACCAAAAACGATAATCCAATAGAATATTATAATTCTATACGCATTCTCTATTTCGGAAGAAAGCAAATACAATAGTGAGGGATATGATTGCGTGAACAGGCAGAGATGTTTTGCTCTACGTTCATGGGTTTTCGATGCGCCAAGTTGGCTTGTCAATGGGAAAAGAAAATCAATGCTCCCTCTTATTCCTGTAATTGCAATTCTTGATCTAACATAGAGAATCAATAGGGGTGGCAATAATGAAATAAAATAGCAAGAACAAGTGCAATTTGGTGAGAATCAAATAAGGAAAAAAGGGCAAACCGTGTGGGGTCGTTGATACATGCAAGCTACTCGACAATGCCCAGCCACAACACGTTCATGATATTTTCTTCATCATATACCTTGTCTATGATTTTCGATTTAAATTATAGTAGGGCATTATATGTATATATTATAAGAATTTTTATTATATATATATATATATATATATATATTCTCATGAAAATTTAATAAATTTTTTTTCACCAATAGTGAAAATTGCAATAAGAGAATAAAAAATTAAAACAAATCAAGTCTACCTAGTCGTGCTCCCTGTTAATATTGTGTTTGGTTTGTAAAATGATATAAGTTTATGAATGAAAATTATGTTTGGTGATAGTTAGAGAATTGAAAGATATAATCTAATTTCTATAGTTTGGTTAATTAATAATTGAGAATAAAAATAATTTATAAATCACTAAAATAACTTAGATAAAGAAATAATAAAAATAGTTAGAGAAATGACAAGTAAAAATATAATTGGTATAAAAATTAATATAAATAAAATAAAAATTAAGGAATGAGATTGAATATTATTTCTTTAATATTCAATCAAGAAACACATTCCTTCAAGAATTAATATAAAAAAGTAATAGGAAATCAACAGTAACTATAAATCAAACAAGCAAAGTGGACTCCTCCTCCTCAAGAGCCCAATCAAGAAAGCCCAATAACCTAATGAACCATAATATCATTTCTCTACCTGACATTTTTATACTGTAAATTATATCTCGTAAATCAAATATTTTATAATATAACGATCTTACCCTACTCGTAAATTCTCTTCGTTGCTCACCAATTTTTTTAAGGTGGATGCATGTTGGGTTAGTTTTGAATTAGAATGGTGTTTAGAGAAGAGATTACAGCGAAAGGATACGGTGGACATCATCACATGGAATCTTAATTTATGTAACTGGAAGTGAAAAGACAAAACCATTTTCCACTCAGGATATGAGCGTCATCTGTTGTACATTGATTGGGTAGCAGTCCCTCGGCGGGCCAGTGAAGGCTCTCTGTGCAAGAATGGCATTGACGGCTTGTGTTGGATGGAATGCATCCCAAAATACATGGCTGTTTCTGTTTGTGCATGGGATCACAAAGGGGAGGCATGTTATCTGCCCTTGGTTCCTCCCTATTCCACAGCAAGCTCTGTCAACAACACTGAATCCTGCAAAAAAGGGATCACCACAAGTATTGGGTTCGATGTTCAGTGATATATATACCCAAATGATAAAACATTAGATATATACCCAAATGCAATTCATCCTTGTCCTTCCTTGTTGCTTCATAAGAAGATAAGATGTGCAATTATCAATATTTTAAATTTGGATTGATCGAAATCCCTAAAAACATTAGTTTATTACCAACTAAGTTACATTACAGATGTGGAATTTTTAACGTAAAAATTAGAACTTCTCTCACCATAGTTAGAAGGATTGTTTAGGATGTCACCCACTGCAGCATAAGTATTGCCATAAACAAACATTGCACCAGGGTGCCGGTTCAGTTGATCAACAAGCGATCTAAGGCCTTCATTGAAGGTACCAAGCATCTCGTTAACATAATCAACACATCTGTCCGGCGGGGCTCGACCAGAGGCTCTCTGATTAGGGATGCAACCAAGAGGGCCAACTCCAGCCACCAGGAATTTCCTTAGTCCTAGACTATGTAAGGCCTGCAAATAGCACAAAGAGATACATCCAAATCATAGATTCTGCTATGAATATATAGTTTCCAAAAAAAAAAAAGAACTATGTGCTTGGTCATCCATCCAACCAAACCATCTGCTACTTGAATACAGGGAGATTTGAGTTTCTCAAGTACCAGAAGCTGACGAGTGTAGTGATTGAGAAGAAGATTAGCAAAATCTGGGGGACTGTAGTTAAAACTGGAAGAGTATATTGAAGGCATCAGGTAATTATTGATGTAGTCATTGCTTCCAAATACTAGAACAGCAATGGATTTTCTCAGGTATTCAGTCAAATTCTTTCCACTCATCAGTGTTCTTAGTTGGCTCAGTGTTGTCTCGAAGTTTATCACTTGTTGGCTCAAGCTATGTCTTTCTCCCTACAATGAAGTTTTAGTATAAACATCAGCAGTGTAATATAACCAAAAATTTACTTGTGATTTTGTAGAAATTCAGAATTAGAAGATGACAATGTCTCGGTTGGTGCAATTACATAGTTTTGGCCTGACTCATCCAAGATCCCACCCGCTGCTGAAGCATAATTTACTCCTCCAAGTATTCTGGATCCAGCTGTGGAAGGATCTGCAAAGGCTGGAGGATAAGGCAAACCCAGCAACTCTCCTGCAAAAGCCGAGAAGGGATTAAGGATGGATTACAAAGTCACCATTAAAATGCTCATCAGACATTCCTTGGAATACACAATAAAATAGCTAAATGTTTCCATGGAAATCTAATAATGCATGTGATTGCGCTGCAGAAAATTACCAAGTATGTCAACAAAAGTTCTTCCATTGGAAAATCTCCCAGTTGGGCCAACATTATAAAAATCAATACCATATGGATAGTAATTAGATTTTGCAAGAGAGCGCAGATAGTTATTGTTGCCAACATCAACTAATGAATCTCCAAACACAAACAGTGCTGGAATCCTTGCTGACTCTGCCAGAGTCCTGTTCGAACATTGCAGGATCATAAGCATCAAGGGGACAAACCATAACAATCTTCCGGCAAAACGCGTCATGGATACCATATCCCTTCAAGGTACGTAGTAGTACTAAAAAGGTGAGGAAGAGCTAGCTAGCTAGCTAGAAGGAACTTGGATTATGTGAAGGATGAAATACTAGATACCCAATATAAAGATGGTGGAAGGAGTAAAAGGATAAGAATAAGAAAAGAAACACAATGAAACGGTTCAGTCAGCATGCAATGTAACCAAAACTCATGAATCATTGGTTTAATTAGTCTTTTTCCCTTTATCGCTGGGTTTGAGGTGCACTTTATAACGTTTTCATATGTCTTTTCCTACTGCTTCTTTCATGTTTAGTGTCCGTTTCTGGATTCTTCACTGCATGTCACAAGTTGGTCATTTGTTGTCAACTAAAAAGTCATGCCAACCCAGGCTTTGTTGTCTGGTAGTAAAACGTTTTCTCTATTCCATAATTAGATCATAGGATGTGGAAGAGTATGGATGGATTGGTAACGTAGCTAACAACTTTAAGTGTTCTCTATAATTAGATCATAGGATCGTAAAGAGTAGGGATGGAAAGTAACGTGCCCTTCGGTATGCAAAATCAAAATTAGTGCAGAAAAGAAAACAGGGAAAAAAATTAAATTAATTTTATAATATTGAGATTAGAGTGACAATATCAATCTTTAAGAAGATTTTTTGGGATGGTTTTAAAAAATAAACATGTGCTTTTGGAGTGAGGTACAATACTAATATTTGTTTTTGGATGCGTAGCAAAGATTAATTCAAATCAGTATTTTGTAAATGATATTCCACCGATGGATATGGACGTGACAAATTAATTAACTTAGACATTGGTTTACCTAAGAAGGTTAAGAAGTGAGACAAGGGTCCGATAAGTCGCCATAGTCCGGTTGATTCGCAAGAATGCTAGGAAGATAAAGAAAACACGAATATAACTTTATTTTGAATGATAACAAAGTGTATGGTCAAGTCTTATGGTTTATAATTTATGATTTTTTTTAAAAGCAAGAAAATAAATAGCAAATAAAAAATACTGATATAATTATCAAATCGTCTTTTTTTAATTAAAAAAATCTTTTATTTTTTGTGTTTGGATCTGACACCGGCCAATATCCTACCGACAAAGCAAACACACAACTTCTCCACCAAAACCAACCCATGCGGTTAAATGGAAGAACAAATTGAATACCTAAACATTAATAAAATCCAATAAAGTAGGCTTAGAAAAAATAAGAGAGGTGTCTACTTGTAATTAAGGAATCCTTGATTTAGCTAAGTTATTTTTTTTCTTTTTGATTAAGAAAACGTAGGCATCTAGATTAAACGCTTTGACGAAGCACAAAACTACCAAAGTTATCATATGTGTCCCTAATGGTGTAGCTCTCTGGTCATGTGAGGATCTGCTCTCGGAAAATAGGACTCTCATAGTCGTGCATCCCCAACTGACCTAATAGGTGGATCAATCAGAATAACACAAAGCAACTCTGACTTTTCAAATGTATTTTTTCAAAATAATATATATTTAATTTTAGAAAATAAGCATGACATTTATTAAAATTCACTTGGCACAATCACAAGCAATGAAGAAAACTAAAAAATTCGGTGGAAGACTTTATTCTCAAACAAGTCAGATCCATAACACATAAGCCCAAAAGGGTAATTAGGCTTAAAGCCCATAACTCAAATCTCAAAATTAAAACAAAATAAGAATCCAAAACCAAGTAAAACATGTCCAAATAAATGTGCCAAGTAAACAAACGTGTAGTGTAGATGTGATAGTCCAGTCCTAAGAAAACCGGGAACTCAACCTCATGTAAGGATATCTATACGCTTACGAGCTACTCCTGAAAGGGGAAAAGGTGGGGGTGAGACCACTAAGATCTTTGTGAGAGTCACAACATCAAAATAAATAATGCTGGAATAGAGGCACACACAAATCAATGATAAATAGTTAATTTAAATCACTCGGTATCTATATAAAATCTCGAACTTACAATGTAATACATGCTATTCTAATAGTGCACACATAACTCTATAACCTACAATGTAATGCATGCTATATAAAATATCGGTATAGAAAGCGAGCTCATTAGGTTCATAATCTCATACATACTCAATCTCAAACACACGGGCTACTATGCCCAAGAACCTATTGAGGTGGATCACAAATCACTTTCAAGTAATCCTTGCTAACGGAAAACCGAAAGCCCCCTGACAATGTTAATTTTAAAGTTTGAAAAATAAATATAGCCCCTATTGCTAGAGTTATCTGAGACCAAGAAAAGGAGCACATACCATAATCCGGTCTCTAGTCATATAAGCCTACAAGTCACATAATGTCAGGTAAAAATCACAAGTCAACCATACCACTCAACACAGATAAGCAACATTCCTCTCTGCTAGGATTTCGTCTACTTATCTCATGTTGACCAAGCATACTCACTAATCTCAATTGTACCTAAAGAGGCACATATATATACTGTATATACATATTTATATATAAAACTCTATGAATGCAATGTACACTCACCCTTTTGCCATTCGGGTGTAACTCAACACTAAACAAGGTTACAACCTCATTTTTGGAAGTAGGATAAATTCATGAAACTCAAGGGTCAGTCTAAAAAAGAAATCAGCTCACAAAAGGTTTAATACAATAAGGATAAGTTTAGGTAACCAATTATGGGCTTAGTAGAAAAAGGTATTCATTAAACCTCACCAAGACACTCAGAAGAAAAGGGAAGCTCAAATGTCAAGTCTCACTGCTCGCACTCACTGAAATTTGGGTGTGTACCTACACATTCGAAAATTCAACTCCAGAAATAATAGAGTTCATCATACATAGAACTCACCTCACAATACATCAATCACACAAGCAGAAATTTGATTAGTTTGAAATGTCAAGTGATGCATAAAATAGATGAACCTAGAATGATTTTCACACATAGTTAAGTATATGCCTCATATTCAAAACCAAACAAATTTCGATTTTAATTAAGAAAAAGAAAATAGTTCCGATCAAACTAGTGAAATATAGAATCCCACCTAATGTGTGGACGACTCAATGGCAGGTCCACATCAACCAGTGTTTGTAAGATCTCGAAAATTCCGAGTAGCTTGAGCTGAGAAGCCCATTTGAGGACCATCAATGTAGTGGGACTTAGCCCACATCTCCATATCGATGATAGGCTTATAATACATTTTTGAGTATTTTGAAAGATAAATTTTATTTATCGAAAAATTTTCATAAATTATTAAGAATTATTGTTATTTGTGGAATCAATGATTGAAAATAAAATAGTGAATTGTATTGATAATTTTGGAAGTCAGGACCATAGATAGGTCCACTGGGAGAGTGTATGGTGATTGTTGAATTTTCTGGAAATTTTTATAAGCATAAATTAATTTATTATGATTTTTGAGGATATATTATAAGGTATTTAATTTTTAATAAATAAATTGTATATTTATGAAAAAAATAAATTCTTAGCCTTTATAGAATCTACTGTTCACAAAGAGTTTATAAATTCTTTTTGGATATTTTTTGGAGTAGTATGATATTTGTTATGTATTTTTAATTATTTTCAGTATTTATTAAATATTATTAGATATTAATTTATATTATTTTATTAAATAAATATTATTAGATATTAATTTATATTATTTTATTAAATAAATATTATTATTATAAAATATTGATCAAAACGATGAGCTGGTCTATTGTTTTTACATGAGCTGGTCAAAACGGCAACCAGCTTTGCCGTTTCGACACTAGGGAGAATTTCTCTTGACTTATGTTGTTTCAACATGAAATGACGCCTTTTTTAAGGCTAAAACGATGTCGTTTTGTCTTCGAATCCGATGCTCTCATTGAAACCTTCCTTCACCTCTTGACCTGATTAAAACTTCATATGGGTCAAAGTTCTCCTTTTTCACATTAGAGCCTATCAAGCTCTAAAATCCACTGCTCGAGCTTCGGTTGTTGACTATGAACTTTTCTACACAGGAATCAATTGATTTCATGCTCTGAGGTGTGTGTCTGAGGTCCGAACCTAGTTCTTCCCCTATCAATTTTGCTAGATTTCCGGTGGTAATTTCTCATTTTTTAATGTGTATAGCTTAGTTTTATCTTAGACTATGTTTTGGTATGATTATTGTTGAGTTATATCAGTTGGATCGAGGGATGGGTATTTTGGAATTCTCGATTTTGTAGAGCTGCTGGAGGTTGAACACCTCCAAGGATATATCATCCGAGGCGGTCTTCGTATGATGGGTTGCTCAATTTGGGTAGTCGATGATGTGTTGTCTGCATGTGCAAGCGACATGTTATCTATTAGGAGGACCAGGTACAGGTTTGAGCCTTAGGCTTGGACAAAATGTGGCATGACCGATTGGGATGCATGTTACCATTAGGGGGGTTCAATGTTGGTTCGACAGTGCTTGGTGCTGCCAAGTGATGCAATTTGACTGGTCAGATGATTATTTATTTCAGAAATTGATAAAAAATAGTTAGAAATGGTATAAAAATCCAAAAAATTAGTAACAGACTACAGAAAACATTGGAAAAATTACAAAAAAACTAGATTAAATTTGGAGTCTAATGATTCTACAATTGCAGGATTTAGACTTAATTTGATGGGTTAATTGTGAGACCTCGATCCTTTTTTCTAGAAGTCCAGATACCAATACAATTACAATGACCATTTTACCCCTGAAGAAATAGATATGTGGTAGCCGGAAATGGTATTTAAAGTTCAGTCTTCATTTCTGATTTCATTTCTCTCTTGTTTCATTTCTATCATAAATGTTATATTATCTATTCTTAAGAGATAATTTCAGAATTAAATCTTAAAGATTATTTCCTTATATCTAGCCTTAAAAGTAGGAGAATTAAGCCCGTTAAGCCCTATAAGTAAAGTAGCCGGCCATACACTTAATCCCACACCAAAAACACATAAACTTATCACGTGATAAACCCTCTCCCTTACCTTTGTCGCCGAAATTTTCGTAACATCTACCATAGCCAACTTCTTTCAACCTTCATCAGATTTCTGCAAATAATAGCTCATTAGAAATCTCTTTTCATCCTCCATCTTGCTATCTTGGTTTCATCATCAAAAGTTTAGATCTTCCCCATATTTATTGCTATCGCAATTCGCATGGTGTTGGTGCTGAAATTCCTTGATTCTTCCTTCAATTGGTCTTAGTTTTTGTTCTTCTTCTTCGTATGATTGTTTGGCACCTATTCTTGTTAAAATATCATGCTATAATACTTTGTATCTTCCCTATATGTGAAATCAGCATACCCTACGGCTTTGCCCTATTGTTGCCGAATTTTACCAATTGACTTGTCTGTTGGTTTCTAATCTTGTTCCTTTTAATTATATATGTAATTGACACTCAATCCTTCTATGTTATCATGAAATCGCAACCTCTAAACCCTATATGCATGAAATCACAATTTTCCCTATTACCCTAATCTAGTGTCAAAATTTACATTCTTGTTGTGTTCCTAGCTATCACATTACACATCTAAGGGGATGGTTTCAATAACATCTGAAAATTGATTTCTGATAGGTTTGTTGAGTGGATTTGGTAAGGAATTAGGATGTTTATTTTATTATTGTATATGGATTCTTAGTATGGTTTTGTCTTTTCCTTATAATCATATAGGTGGTTTGGATCCTTTTAATAAAAGCAAAGGATTAGCGACTTGTTTAAAGACAAGAAAAATAGGATCTATACCTCATCGATTTCTTCAGAGATTCTTTTTACTTGTTGGTATTTCAGTTTGTGTCTCTTGTTGTATACACATGCTTAGAATTGATATGCATGATTGCGAATTGGTTTGAGAATCCCCTAGGCAGTTTTGAATCCTTAAGATAGGATGTGTGTGCCTATTTCGGTTGTGTTGTGTACATTGAACATATTGATTCTGTTGTGATATAATTGAGGATGCCATGTTGTGGTGTTATGCCTTGTATTTGCTTGTGTGTATTTGTACATGATTGTGTGTCAGAATCCTTTTCTAGTGGCTATTCAGGGTAAGCAACTAATGCTCCTAAGGAGATGAGAGGTTCTTACTGGTATGAGAGTTGTATGGGTGACAATCCCCAGCAAGTGTATGCTGGATGCCTAGTTCTTATGTGGTTAAAAGCCTAGTCTTTGTGTGGCAAGATGCCTTGTACTTGTGTGGCAAGATGCCTTGTCCTTGTGTGGCAAGATGCCTTGTCCTTGTGTGGCAAGATGCCTTGTCCTTGTGTGGCAAGATGCCTTATCCTTGTGTGGAAAGATGCCTTTATCCTCGTACGGTTTGGATGCCCTTATCCTTGTGTGGCTTGGATGACTTGTCCTTGTGTGGAAAGATGGATAGGCTTGCTGATTAGATTGTTTGCTAACCATTTAACTTTTATGTAGCTAAGACTTGGACATTCAGATGGAAGGGGACAACCTTTCTATTGATGAGATTGAATGATAAATTACCTGCCTGTGTACTTCTATTATCAGAAGTGTTCTTAGTCCACCCACAGCTTGTTATTATCGGCCCTATCCCTATTATGGTTGATTGATGATTGTTTGATACCCTTTTAATAGTATAGGCAAATCTAATGTTGATTGGGAGATATTTTTCTAGATTTGTGCAGATCTTATGATATTGTGACCCTATTGGGATTCTTGTAATCTCACCCTGTTATTTTTCCTATTTTTTCAGGCTTAAGTACATCATCTGTTATTAGAATTGGTGTGTGAGATCAAGGTTGTACGACGGGACGATATTGCATCACATTCACATACCTCTTTCCTTGTTGATTGCTTGCGCATATACCATTAAACATGAAGTTTAATTGGACTTCTTTCTGGTTCCTTGAATCCCTTATTTGTTTATTTATTTCTATAATTTATTGGAGGGCATCTTGTTGGATTTTGAGATTCTTATGGGACTTGTGTGTTATGGTTTCTTTAGTTAATTATAAAGACTTCGGCTAATGTTTTATTCACTCTGTATATACCAGAATACTTGACCATTATTATCATGTACCAACCTTTAAAAACATAAGAAAAGAATCCAATAAAACTTAATTAGGATGATTAGAGCCTTGTGGAATTCAGATAGGTCCTAGGTTGGGCTTGTTTAGGTTTCACGGCGGTAATGGTCATAATAGGTTGGGTTTGAGCCTTTACATCAATTAAATAGAAAAAGATCTAGAAAAATAAAGAAAAATACCCGGTTTGGTCCCAGGTTGGTCCATGGGTGGAAATGCACCGGCTAAGGAGTGTAGACGCATAATTTTATGTGATACTATGAATTCTAGTTTGTGTTATTAAGATTTTTGTTATAATTGCATATGTAGGTGGATACCTTTAGGTGATGAGCCTCGAGAAATCAGTGCAACAAATGTGGAAGAATTTGAGGGCTATACGAACTCCAAACCTGTGAGTGGATGGGCTTTAGTTATCTACTTTATTGTTGGCATGAATAATTTGTATAATTATTAAAAAAGTAATTAATCAATTGATAAATTTACATGCTATGGCATGCCATATTTAATTGGTATTGCGGTATGTTTAGTATGATATGCCATGTTATGAATTTAGTGTTGGTACTATGTATGATGTGATAATTAGAATGCATGTAATGCATAGAGTGCATTCGGTATACGAGATGTGAAATACATAGGCATAACATAGGGTAACCTATGCAACTCTTGAGTGCTCTGCAAGTACGGTAGTGTGGTGTGGAGATGCTACGGAAATCAAGGCTATAAGGCAGGACATGGGTGACAAGTGGAAGTCGATGAATGCAAGATATGATCCTACAGTGTGGGGACCACTTAAATAGAGCTACCATCACCTAATGTACCGACAACGTCAGTGGAATGAGCAATGAGGTAAAATAAGAAAAGGGTAAGTCGAAAGTACCACTGACGTATCTCAAGCCCAAATCTCAGGACCTCAACGGACCGAGACATTGCTAGTCTAATAATGGTCATGATTGCTTGGAAACTTGTGTGAATGTGCTATGCTTTGACTGTGACTGTACTGCATATCTTTGACTTGTTGAGTCTATAAGTGTGTGCTAGCTTGTTTATTTAATTATTGTTTGATTGCATAGGTCCTTTATATATTTTTTTCTCATCTGCTCACTTGGCAAGCTTTTTCTAGGCTATTGGTATGAATGCAAGACTAAAAATAAGAGCTTGCTCCCAGACATATCAAGAAGACTATAGTGGATTACAAGTATTCGAGGTAGCATGTATAGGAATTATATTCATACTTGTTCCTGTGAGTCTATTTGATCATGTTGGGATACTGATAAATCATTGCTAGTAAACTTGATCATGTCAATAATGTAATGAGTTCATTCATGGATTGTTTATTCATTTCTGGGATTTGCGATGTCACCCTGAGACATTAGTCTTTCCTTTTAATTCTGCTACATAATATTTCAATTAATTCTTTTACTATCATCTCTGTTTTAGTTTTATACCACCAGCCTTAAGGTTTGCTATATGCATGACGGTGTGATATGGCAGTGTATATAGTGGGCATACGGCAACTGTTACGTGATTTATGGGTTTTGGGGCATGACAGAGTTATTCCAAAAAGAATAGGTCATGATATTGAGTGGGAATACTCCTTGCGGTCGAGATTTAAAGTAAGTGAATCCTCTAAGTTCTTCGGGGAAAACTCATTGTGGTTTTGCTTTTGTACTAGTTATGACCAAATATGATAGGGAAAAACAGAATCGCAAGCTCCCTTTCCTTCTCCCGAGTCTTTCCTCAACCATTTTTAGCCAAACCTGATGATTCTTTAGTTGGTTTCAGGTGAGAAATTCACACAAAAATCCAGGTTCTAATCTCTCTTAATCTCTAGTTTTAGTTGTTGGAAATAAATGGTTTTGGTGGGGTGGTTGAGTTTGGATTTGTGTAAGGTTTATTTTGGTATGATTTTTATGATGTTTCGTGCATGCATGGATAGATCGGAGTATAGGTTTTACTTTTTCCATTTTGGATTTACAGATATCACCGGCCGGGTTGAGGAGGAAGACAACCTGGGATGACATGTTTTCCGAGGGGTCTTCGGTTGACAAGTCTTTTAAGCATAGTACAGATGACGTGTTGTCTGCAGGTCGAGTTGGGATAGGACTCGAGCCTCATGCTCGGGCAACGTGGTTATGCCCTATGTATGATACGTGTAGGGTTGGTGATAGGTTCAGCTGTATGTGTGGCAGTGTGCAGAGCTGCCATGTGGTGTTTCCTGATTGGCTGAAATTAAATAAATTTCGGAAAATTAGAAAAATAGTCAAAAAATATATAAAATTTAAGAAAAATAGTAAACAACTGAGAAAAATTCTGAAAAAATTGTAGTAAATACTATATTTAATTTAGAGTATATTGATATTAAATTTGCATAAATTAAACTTGATTTGATAGGTCAATTAAATAAAAAAATATTTAGAAAATTAACAAAAAGATAGAAAAATCACCAGGTTGGGTTTAGGGTTGATTGTCGGGTAGAAACGCGTCAAGTTAAGGAGGTAGGCGGGTTATTTTATGTGATATTGTGTAATCAAGTATGATTTATTGAGGATTTAAGATCATTCTGTGAGACCCTGATTTTGTATTCTAGAAGTCCAGAAGCCAGTGCAGGTGAACTTTGCCTCTAAATAAATGGATGTGTGATAACCAAAAATAGTATTGAAGATACTTTACTATTTTGGTTGATTTGATTTCTTTCTTGGTATGTCCTTATCAAAAATGGTATATGTCCTAAAATAAGAGATAATTCTAGAATTTAATCCTAGGGATTATTTTCTTATATCTAGCCTTAAAAATAGGAAAATTAATCTCATTAATCCTATAAACTATCCAGCCGGCCACACACCACAAACCTTACAAAATCATCATGCAATCAAACTCTACTCCCTACCCTTGCTGTCAAAATTCTTCAAACATTCATCCTAGCCGAATTCTTTCAACATTCATCAAATTTCTACAAATAATAGCTTGTTTGAAACCTCTTTCCATACTCTATTTTGTTATCTTGGTTTCATCATCAGAAGGTTAGATTCTCCTTGTACTTTTTCTTATCGCAATTTCTTAGGGTTTGGAGCCAAAATCTTTGATTAAATCTTCAATTTGTTTATGTTATTGTTCCTCTTGTTCGTATGATTGTTTAGCACCTTTTCATTTTATAATATCATGAATTCATCCTTTGAATCTTCACTATATGTGAAATCGGCATGCCTTATACCATTGCCCTATTGTTGCCGATTTTCGCCAATTGCTTTGTCTATTGTTTTCTAATCTCGTTCCTTTTAAATGTATGTGTATTTGGTACCTAATTCCTCCATATTATCATGAAATTACAACCCCTAAACCCCTTATGCATGAAATTGCAATTTGCCCTATTGCCCTATTTTAATGCCGAAATTTGCATGGTTAATTAGGATGGTAAATCAGGTTGATTCTTGTTATGTTCCTATCTATCACATCACACATCCAAGGGGGAGGTTCCTGCGGCATCTGATCACTGGTTTCTGATAGGTTTGGTTAGTTGAATTGGTAAGGAACCAGGTTGTATATTTGGTTTCTGAATTGTGTATGCTTAGTATGGTTTTGTCTTTGCCTTATGGTTATATAGGTGGTTCAGATCCCCTTAATAAAGACAAAGGGATGGCTACTTGTTCAGAGACAAGAAAGGTATGATCTATACCTCATTGGTTTCTACAGAGATCCTTGTTGTTTGATTGATGAATTCGGTAATTAACTATGCTATTGTGTATGCGCATGCATTGTTTATTATATGCACGAGTTACAGATTGACTTGAGGATCACCTAGGCAATTTTGAACTCTTGAGATAGGTTGTGTGTGCCTAATTCGCATGTGTTGTGTGTTTAGAACATGCTGAATATATTGTGATATGATTAAGGATGCCTTGTTGTGGTGTTATGCCTTGTACTTACTTGTGTGTGCTTGTATATGTTTATGTGTCATGATCCTTTTCCGGTGGCCATTTAGGGTAAGTGCTTATGCTCCTAGAGAGAAGAGAGGTTCTTATTGGTATGTGAGTCTATGGGTGGAAATCCCTAGCAAGAGCTCACTGGATACCTAGTCCTTGTGTGGCTAGATGTCTTGTCCTGTGTGCTGGCAAGATGCCCTTATCTTTGTGTGGTTTGGATGTCTAGTCCTGTGTGCTGGCTATATGCCATGTCTTGTGTGCTGGCAAGATGAATAGGCTTGCTGATTAGCTTGCGTGCTAACCTTTTACCCTTTGTAAAGCGAAGCCTTAGACAACATAGGTGGAAGGGGATGACCTTTTCTATTGATGAGATTGAATGATGATTTTCCTGCCTCTCTACTTCTGATTTTTGGAAATGTTTGCAGCCCACCCTCAACCAATAACTTTCGGCCCTATACCTATCTATTGTCTAATGTTTGCATGACATCTCCTTAGATGTGTAGGCGAATCTGATATTGCTCGGGAGATGTTTGTTTAGATTTCTACAGATCTTATGATGTTGCAATCCTACTGAGATTCTTGTAATCTCATCCTGTTATTTTTATCATTTTTCAGGCTTAGGTACATCATCTGTTTGTGGTATTAGTGTGTGAGATCAAGGCTGCATGGCGGGACGATATTGCATCACATTAGCATACCTATTTCCTTGATTGCTTGCGCATATAACATGAAGTTTGATTGACTAATTTTTGGTTCTTTGAATGCCTCCTTTGCTTATTTGTTTCTGGAATTTATTGAAGAATTACTTGGTGGATTTTTAGACCCCTATGGAACTTATGTGTTGTGGTTCCTTTAATCAATTATAAAGACTTCCGCTGATATTTTTATTCACTCAGTATGTTACTAGATTGTTTGTCCACTATTATCATGCTCCAACCTTTAAAAAGCATAAGAAAGAAACTTAATAAAAATCAGAATTTTGGATGGTTAAGCCTTGTGAGATTCAGATAGGTTCTAGGATGGGCTTGTTTGGGTTTCACGGAAGTAAGGATCCTAATAGGTTGGGTTTGGGTCCTTACACATTGTGTGTAGTTGGATACCTACAGTGGCAGGACCTCAAGGAATCGGTCCGGATCGCCATCGAAGGATAAGTTGGTGTATTGAACTTTGGAAAACCATCAGTGGACAGAATTTCCTTTCTTTTGATAAACTACTGGCATGAATGTTAAATTGTGATTAATAAGAAATTATTAATTGAAATCATGCATGCGTATGTGTGACAAATAATGTGTCGAGCATGATAACTAGTGTAGCATGTATCGAGTTTCGTGATATGATATGAAATGCATGAATGTGCCATACTATGATTAAGATACATCAAATGCACTGGTGCATTTGGGAATGGACATAGACATGAGGAATGCACCGAGTCCGTATATGGTAACCTATGCAATCCTTGAGAGCTCTCCGGGTCTAGTAGCGTGAAGTGAAGATGTCAAACATGAGATAATAAGGATGGAATGAGTTTTTATTTATTTTATTATTAATTGTTAATTAGGATCCTATAGTGTGGGGAACGATTAGGTAGAACTACCATCACCTAATACCCCAACATCGTCAGTGCATCTGGATAGGATTTAAAATGGATATGGATTTGTCTATTACATGACGTGATAAGATAAAATGAATATAATAAGAGTAGAGTGTCATTAACGAACTCCAATCCTGTCCCTTGCTCGGATAGTGTGAAGACTCGTTTGCGGTAAATGGGACCTTCATTGTCGTCTAGCCCCGATCGACCCAACATGTGGATCAATCGAGACCACACAAGGCTCATGTTAACTTTTCAAACCAATAACTCAAAAATGCATACCAATTTAAATTTTTATTTCAAAGGACCATGACATGTTACATAATACACACGACATAAATAATTAATAGAGTATGCAAATACATACAGCAGAAGTCTTAAACCACATATAATAGGCTACACAGCCCCAAACATGCAACATACTGAGTCCATACACACAAGCCCATATAGATCCATAAAATGTACCCAGGGCATGCATCTTATAACATAAGCATGAATCCAATTCATACATGTATATTCATAGTCAATATCTGAACACCAAGCCCACAATGGGTCTAAAACAACATCATAGTCCATATCAAGTCATGCAAAACACAAGAGTGTGAAGATAGTAAAACATAAACATGCTGAGCCTTCGAAATATGCAAATGCAATAGTCCAGTCCTAAGACCAACACCGGAAACTCAACCTCAAGAAGGATAACTACAAGCACAGGAACTGGCCCTGAAAAGATCAACAAGAGGGGGTGAGATCAAAAGACCTCAGTGGGAGTTACAACGTCATAAGTATATCCAGTGTAATATAAACATATGGAAACATGATTATAAAATAGTTGAGTTAAACACAATTATAGTCCATGCATTCTAATCATGCACTCATATAATTTCATAAACAATGAAACATAATGCATGAATTGTAAAACACAAAGCAAACAGCACATCCTAATAGGTTTCATGATTCCATGGTACTCATCAATGTCACATAGGCTACTATGCCCTAAAAACCTATCGGGATGGATCACAAAGCACCCTCGAGTCACCCCTACTAAAAGGTAACTGAGAGCTCTCTGGCAGTTAAATTTTTCGCTTTAAGAAAATATGTATATGTGAGACCCCGAATTTTGAGTCCTAGAAGTTTAGAAGCCAGTATAGGTGAAAAGATAATTTTGCTCCCTGAAGAAAAGGATGTGTGATAACCGAAATTGGTAAGGAATATCTAGTAATTATTTCTGGTATTAATTCCTTTTAATTTGGTTCTTTATTAGTTGATAATTATCCTAGAAAATAAAATCTCTAAAATTAAGGAAGGATAATTAGAGAATTTAATTTTGATAATTATCTTACTTTAATCTAGCCTTTAAAGTATAGAAATTAATCCCATAACCACCCTATATAAAGAGGAAGCTGGCCACACTTAAAAATTACACAAAAAATACACAAAATTCATCCAAACAAAAACCTTTTCCATATTGCTGTCGAAATCTGCTTGAACTTCAAACAAGCATAACTCTCTCATCCTTTGTCGGATTCTTGAAAATAATAACTTGTTGGAAAGCTCTTTCTGTCCTCTTTCCATCCATATTATGTTTTTTGTATGAAGGTTAGTATTTCTATAAAGTTAGGTCATAATTCGGCAGGATTGACGAAATCTACTTAAACTTTAAAATAGCATCACTCTTTTATCGTTTGTTGGATTCTTGCAAATAATAGCTAGTTGGAAAGATCTTTTCATCCTCTTTCCAAAAATCTTAAATTTTTTTCTTCTGGATGTTAGTTTTTATTTGTAATAAGTTGGGTCGTAATTTAGCAGGATTAGGTTTCAAAATTGTGTGAATCTGCCTTCAGTTGATTTATATTGTTGTTCTTCTTGTTAATATGATTGTTTAGCATCCATTCATGTTGTAAAATCATGAATTCATCCGTTGAATCTTCTCTATATATGAAATCAGTATGCTCTACCCTTGCCCTATTGTTGCCTATCTTGATCAATTGATTAACCTATTGAATTCTGATCTTGTTTCTTTTGATTATACAAGTTTTAAACACCTGATCCTCCTTTGTTAACATGAAATCACAACCCTTACACCTTGTATGCATGAAATCGCAATTCTTCTTGTGTCCTATGCTTAGTGCCGAAATATGTATAGTTAATTGGGATGATAACTCAAGTTGAATCTTGTTAAGTTCTTTGCTATCACATCACACATCCAAGGGGGAGTCACCTACGGTATCTGATCACTGGTTTTTGATATATTTGGTGAGTAGAATTGGTAAGGGAATAGGGTATTTGTAAGGACCCCAAATCCTAACCTATTATTATTTGCTCCTATTAGGACCCTTATCGCCGTGAAACCCAAATAAGTCCAAAAACCAGGACCCATTTGAATCTCACAAGGCTTACCCATCTTATTTCCGATTTTTGGCATGTTCATTCATAACAATTGGAGCATGATATTGAACAAACATTCTGGCATAATACGAAGTAAATAAAACATCAACGGAAGTCTTTTCATTTAATCATTGGAACCACAACACACAAGTCCCATAAAGATCTAAAAATTCAACATATAGTCCTCCTAAAGTAATCCGGAAACAAACCATCAAAGGAGGGACTTAAATACCTAGAAAATAGTCCAATCAAGGTTCATGTTATATGCATAATCAATCAAGGAGACAGGAATGGAAATGTGATGCGATATCGCCCCACCGTGCAGCCTTGATCTTACACACTAGTACCACCAACAACGAATGTACCTAAGCCTAAAAAAATGGTGAAAAAAACAGAATGAGATTACAAGAATCTCGTAGGATCACAACATCATAAGATCTATAGAAATCTTAAACAAACATCTCCCAAACAACATCAGAACATCCCTACTCATCTAAGGGTATCACATAATTCAAGAATCAACCAAAAGGGTTAGGGCCGAAACTAAGGCTGAGCGTTGACTACAAATACTTCTGAAAATCAGAAGTACACAGGAAGGTAAAAGTCATTAGATTACTCTTGTCAGTAGGAAAAAGAAATGCCATCCCCTTCCACCTATGTTGTCTAAGGCTTTGCTGCACAAAGAGTAAAAGGTTAACACACAAGCTAAACAACAAGCCTATTCATCTTGCCAGCACACAGGACAAGGCATCTAGCCAGCACACAAGACTAGGCATCCTAACCAGCACACAGGATTAGGGCTTCTTGCCAGCACACAGGACAAGGTATCTAGCCAACATATAGGACTAGACATCCTAACTAGCACACAGGATTAGGGCTTCTTACCAACACAAAGGACAAGGCACCTAGCCAGCATACAAGACTAGGCATCCTAACCTGCACACAGGATTAGGGCTTCTTGCCAGCACACAGGATAAGGCTTCTAGTGAGCACACAGGACTAGGCATCCTAACCAACACACAGGATTAGGGCTTCTTGCTAGCTCACAGGACAAGGCATCCAGTGAGCTCTTGCTGGGGATTACCTCCCATACGACTCCCTTACCAGTAAGAGCCTCTCCTCTCCCAAGGAGCATCAACGCTTACCCCGAATGGCCATCGGAACAGGATCTTGACATATAAATATGTACAAGCACACACAGACAAGACAAAGCACAATACCATAACAGGGTATCCTCAATCATGTCAGAACACAATCAGCATGCTCATTACACACAACACATGCAAATTAGGCACAAATAACCTATCTCAAGGGTTCGGTATAGCCTAAGTAATCATATCCCAATCCGAAATTCATGTATACACCCTATAATCAATTCTCATGCAATAACAACAAGGGTGTGCATCGAAAATAACCAACAAGCAATCAAGGATCTCTGGAGAAACCGATGAGGCATAGATCCTACCTTTCTTGTCTCTGAACAAGAAGCTATTCCTTTGCCTTTATTTAATGGTTCTGAACCACCTATAGCATCACAAGGCAAAGAAAAAACCAAACTAAGTATGCATACTCAATAACCAATTGAATACCCTATGTCCTTACCAATTCCACTCACCAAACCTATCAGAAACTAGTGGTCAGATGCCGCAGGTGTCTCCACTTTGGATGTGTGATGTGATAGCCAAGAACTTAACAAAATTCAACCTGAATTACCATCCCAATTTAACTATGTATATTTCGGCATTAAGACACAAGACAATTTGTGTGAGATCCCGAATTTTGAGTCCTAGAAGTCCAAAAGCCAGTGCAAGTGAAAAGATAATTTTTCCCTTGAAGGAAAGGATGTTTGATGGCCGAAATTGGTAAGAGTGGTATGGTAGTTAATTCTAGTATAAATTCCCTTTAATCTAAGTTCTTATAGATAGATAATTGCAATAGAGATTAAAATCCCTAAGAATGGGGGAAGATAATTAAAGAATTTAATTATCTGGTAATTATCTTATTTTTAATTATCTTAAAAGTAGTAATCATAATTCTATACTCATTCATTATAAATAGGAAGCCAGCCTCACAAAAATCATTCAGAGAAAACATATAAAATTCGTATAAGCCTAAAACCCTACACCTCCCTTTAGCCGCCAAAATTCGCTGAAACTTTAAACCAGCATAACTCTCTTTTCGTCAGGAGGTTAGTATTTCTTTCTCTAAAGATAAGTTGAAAATCGGCGGCAAAATTAGGTTTTCGCCAAATCTTCTTGAACTTCAATGTAGCTTCAATGTAGCCAAACTCTCTCATCGTTTGTCGGATCCTTGCAAATAATAGCTTGTTGGAAAGCTCTTCTCATCCTCTTTCTGACCATATATGTTTCGTTGTTTGGACTTAAATATTTTCTTGTCTAAGGTTAAGTTGAAAATTGGCGACGGAATTAGGTTTTTAAATTTCTACAGTTTTTGTCTTCGGTTGATTTCTGTTGTCATTTCGCATATTCTTATGATTGCTTAATCTATTCATGATGTATGATCATGAATTTTCTTCTTTTAAACTTCTCTATGCTTAAAGTCGAAATTGTCCTATGCCCTATTTTTAGCGACGAAATTTGCATAGTTAATTGGAATGGTAATTCAGGTTGAATCTTGTTAAGTTCCTGGCTATCACATCACACATCCAAGGGGGAGGCACCTGCAGCATCTGATCACTGGTGTGCTGATTGTGTTCTGACATGATTAAGGATACCCTGTTGTGGTATTATGCTTTGTACTTGCCTGTGTGTGCTTGTACGTGTTTGTGTGTCAGGATCCTTTCCCGGTGGCCATTCGGGGTAAACGCTGATGCTCCTAGGGAGAGGAGAGATTCTTACTGGTATGGGAGTTGTATGGGTGGCGAAACCCCAGCAAGAGCTCGCTGGATATCTGGTCTTTGTGTGGCCGGAAACCCTGTCCTTGTGTGGCAGGAAGCCCTTATCTTTGTGTGGTTTGGGATGCCCAAGTCCGTGTGTGGCTTGGGAAGACTTGTCCGTGTGTGACAAGATGAATTACTAGGCTTACTGATTAGCTTGTGTGTGTTAACCGTTTATCCTTTGTTTAGTAAGCCTTGGACAACACAGGTGGAAGGGGATGGCCTTTCTTCTTCATTGCTGAGAGCAATCTGATGAGTTCCACCTACCTGTGTACTTCTGATACTTTTGGATGTGTTTGTAGTTCTCCCTCAACCATAGATTCGACCCTAACCCCTTTCTGATTGATTCTTGAATTGCGTGATCCCCTTTAGATTTCTAGGAATGATCTAATGTGAATTGGGAGATTTGTGTTTAGAGTTTTTGCAGATCTTATGATGCTGCGACCCTACTGAGATTCTTGTAATCTGATAACATTGTTTTTACTATTTTTCAGGCTTAGGTACATCCACTGCCTGTGGTACCAGTGTGTGAGATCAAGGTTGCACGGCGGGGCGATATTGCATCACATTTGCATACTTGATCCTTGTTTACTTGCGCATATAACATGAATGATTGGGCTACTTTCTGGTTTATTTTCAGATCCTTCCTTTTCTTGCTATTTCCGAATTATATTTGGAGGATTTCTTGCTGGTTGTTTGGATCCCTATGGGACTTGTGTGTTATGAACCCAATGATTTAATCTAAAGACTTCCGCTGATGTTTTATATACTCCGTATGTTACCAGGATATTTTTCCAATCTCACGCTTCAATTGTTGTTAAAATTTGAAATAAACATGCTATAAAAATAGGAAGATAGTGGTAAGCCTGGTGAGATTCAGATAAGCCCTAGGTGTCATTTGGGCTTATTTGGGTTTCACGGCAGTGATGCCAAAGTATGAGAGAGTTATGCTTGTTTGAAGTTCCAACAGATTTCGGCAGAAATAAGGAGATGTAGGGTTTTTGGTTGGATGAATTTTGTATATTTTCTATGTGAGGTTTAAGTTTGGCCGACTTCTTATTTATATAGGGTAGTTATGGGATTAATTTAACAACTTTAAAGATTAGATTAAGGTAAAATAATTATCAGAATTAAATTTAGTAATTACCCTTCCTTAATTTTAGGGTTTTTATTTTCCAAAGTAATTATCAACCAATAAACAGCCAAATTAAAGGGAATTAAATCCAGAAATAATTACTGGATATTCCTTACCAATTTCGGCCATTGTACATCCTCTTCTTCGGGGGTAAAACGGTCTTTTTACCTGTACTGCCTTCTGAACTTTTAGGATTGAAAATTCTGGATCTCACAGTATTTACTTGGTTATTGAATATGCATGTTTAGTTTGGTTTTTTCTTTACCTTGTAATGATATAGGTGGTTCGGAACTATTAAATAAAGGCAAAGGAATAGCTTATTGTTCAGAGACAAGAGAGGTAGGATCTATGCTTCATTAATTTCTCCAAAGATCCTTATTGTTTGTTTGTTGCTTTTGATGCACACCTTTGTTATTATTACATGAAAATTGATTGTATGGTGTATACATGAATTGTGGATTGAGATATGATTACTTAGGCTATACCAAACCTTTGAGATAGGTTATGCGTGCCTAATTTGCATGTGTTGTGTGTATTGAACATGCTGATCGCATTATAATATGATTGAGGATACCTTGTTATGGTATTGTACTTTGTGCTTGCCTGTGTGTGCTTGTATAGGTTTGTGTGTCAGGATCCTTTTTCGGTGGCCATTCGGGGTAAGTGCTGATGCTCCTTGGGAGAGGGGAGGCTCTTACTAGTATGGGAGTTGTATGGTTGACAATCCCTGGCTTGTGCATGTTGGATGCCTAGTCCTGTGTGCTGGCTAGATACCTAGTCCTTTGTGCTGGCTAGATACCTTGTCCTCTGTGCTGACAAGAAGCCCTAATCCTGTGTGCTGGTTAGGATGCCTAGTCCTGTGTGCTGGCTAGATGCCTTGTTCTGTGTGCTGGCAAGATGAATAGGATTGTTGATTAGCTTGTGTACTAACCTTTTACCCTTTTTGCAGCAAAACCTTGGACAATACAGGTGGAAGGGGATGACCTTTCTTTTTCCTACTGTTAGGAGTAACCTGATGTGTTTTCCTACCTATGTACTTCTGATTTTCAGAAGTATTTGTAGTCCACGCTCAACTTTAGTTTCGGCCCTAACCCTTTTGGTTGATTCTTGAATTATGTGATACCCTTAGATCAGTAGGGATGTTATGATGTTGTTTGGGAGATTTTTGTTTAAGTTTTCTGTAGATCTTCTGATGTTGTAACGCTACTGAGATTCTTGTAATCTTATCCTATTGTTTTCACCATTTTCAGGCTTAGGTACATTCGCTGTTCATGGTACCAGTGTGTGAGAATCAAGGCTGCACGGCGGGGCGATATTGTATCACTTTTGCATACTTGTCTCCTTGGTTGCTTGCGCATATAACATGATCATTGATTGGACTATTTTTTTGTTTTTCAAGATTCCTCCTTTGCATGTTATTTCCAAATTATGTTGGAGGTTCACTTGCTGGTTATTTGGATCCCTATGGGAATTGTGTGTTATGGATTCATTGATTAAATTTTAAGACTTCCGTTGATGTTTTATTCACTCCGTATGATACCAGAATATTTATCCAATATCATTCTCCAAACATTAAAATCTTAAAGGAATGAACATGCTAAATTCGAAACTAGATGGATAAGCCTTGTGGGATTCAGATAGGTCCTGGTTTGGGCTTGTTTGGGTTTCACGGCAGTAAGAGTCTTAATAAGAGCAATTAATAATAGGTTAGGATTTGGGGTCTTTACAAGTTCGGTAACAGTGCATGGTTTAGGGAATATGATTTGTTATATGTTAATTTGTTTGTTGATTTTCTGTTTGTAGGCAGGTACATGCACACACACCCACTCACTTAGGAGCTAATACCGAAAATGATCAAATACTAAAAAGGGATTGGTTTGTAAGATTTAAATAATGAAATTGATAATTTGACTTGCTATGTGTTTATGTATATTTTTATGCTCTGTATGACTTAATGTGTTTGCTTCATTTTCTTTAACTATTGCTGAATGGGTATTGTTGATGTATGTTTTCTTTATGAATGCTTATGCATGTTTTTTGCATGATGATTATAATTCCTAAGAGTGTTGCTGAATGTCCCTCTGTATTTACCGAATGCTTGATGATTGTTTGTCGAGTGCTTACATGTGGGTAATGATGTAATTGCTGAGTGTGCATTGCATGTATGCATATGATTTCCGAAATTTGTGTGTACTTGGGTGCATGTGTATTTTGTTTTCCAACATATGCGTATTGTCCGGTGCACGCCTCTCCACCAGGTACCGCTTCTTTTCATAGTTTCGTATTTGGTTTATGTATTAAGTAACGATTGTGTATTCGTATAGTATGGCAAGGCCAAGTGTACAAAGTGGTCGACGTGGTAGGTATGAGGTTTAGGCCGAGCAGCAACTTATTGAGCAACAGAAGCCGAATGCTCTAAATGAGCAGGGAGGCCAAGCTGAGCCTGAAAACCAACTTGAGGCACCAGCCATCGATCCTTTGATGGCACAAATCCTAAACGTATTGCAAGGGATTGCTGCGAATCAGCAGCGTATAGGGGCGCAATTTCAGAATGCTCCTGCACCCGCGTCTGTGGAAGAACCTATTCCTCCACTTAAACCTGTACAGTTGGCTCACCCTAAGGAAGCTGAGAGACTTCCCCTCTTGATTACAAAATTGTTGAAGGAAGCTCGACAACTGGGATGCAAGGATTTCAGTGGTTCAGCCAGAGCTGCAGCAGCTCGTGAATGAATAGGCACCTTGTGCCGAGTTTCCTTGTTCTTGTATATCTCGAATGATGAAAAGGTTGCCATCACCATTTTCCTATGTGAAGGACAAGCCCTCGCATGGTGGACAACTGTGAGTTTGCTATTCGGCGATCATTTGCCTACTTGGGAAGATTTTCTGTATGAGTTCGACGAAAGGTTTTATACGAGATTCCATAAAAGCGAGCATCGACAAGTTTTCTACAAGCTTGAACAGGACACTCGTTCGGTGCTGGAATACGAGAAGGTATTAAGGGAGTTTTCCCGATTTACACCAGAGGAGGATCACACACCGTACCAGTTTGCAAGACGATTTCCAGATAGGCTGAGTACCGAACTCAAAACCATCATTGGTACAACACCAATGCAGAATTTGCAAGAACTAATTGTTGCAAACCAAGAAGCCATCCGCAGCCACTAATAGCTGACCTTTTAGGCGAGATTCGAAGTTCAATTAGCATACGGGACCTTATCCTTCGAGGTCCTATCCTCCAAAAAACAATGGTAGTAATGGAGGTAACAACATGAAAATATTTTCTGGTCCAAATTCTAATGGATCTACATGGAATCCGCAGCCACGTCGATGTTATAATTGTGGCGAGATGAGCCATGTTCAGAGGGATTGCTCAAAACCAAAGCATATCACAGGCACACCAAACTCAGGCCGAGGTGGCTATGCCAACCCCACCAAACCACCAACACGCGCAATAGGAGAACCACCCAACGGATCCACAAGTAAAACGCAACCAAGACCAACTAGTTCTGATGTGTATTCATGAAACTGATATTCTGAAGATCGCATTCAGATCGTGATACGGCCACTATGAATTTCTGGTTATTCCATTTGGTTTGACCATTGTACCAGCCATGTTCATGGACCTGATGAATCGTGTGTTCTGTGAGTTCCTGGATAAATATGTGATAGTCTTCATAGATAACATTCTAATTTATTCAAAATCAGAAAAGGAGCATGTTTAGCACTTGCGGATTGTGTTGAATATTTTGGAGGATTGGCGGTTGTTCACAAAGTACTCCAAATGCGAATTCTGGTTAGGTTTCCTTGGCAATATTGTTTCCGCCCAAGTTGTTTTTGTTGATCTGAAGAAAATTGAAGCCATAGTTGCTTGGGAACCCTCGCGAATTGAGTTTGAACTCCATAGTTTCCTTGGCCTAGCTGGATGCTACCGTCGCTTCGTGGAAAATTTTTCATCGCTTGCTGGACCATTGACGAAACTGACACGTAAGGGCAAGTCATTCGTATGGAATGAGAGGTGCCATCAAAATTTTGAAGAACTAAAAAACCGGTTAGTTTTCGCACCTATCCTCACCTTACTAGTTGGTGGGAAAGAATACGTGGTGTACAGCGATGCGTCAAAATCCAGACTTGGATGTGTATTAATGTAAGAAGGGAAGGTCGTCGCCTATACATTCTGACAATTGCGACTACATGAAAGCAATTATCCTATGCATGATTTGGAGCTTGCAGCTGTGGTGTTTGCATTGAAAATATGGCGACATTACTTATACGGTGAGACGTGTCGAATCTTCATCGATCACAAAAGCCTGAAGTATCTCCTCACGCAAAAAGAATTGAATATGATACAACGAAGATGGGGGGTAGAGCTGATTAAAGACTACGATTTGATCATTGAATATCATCCTGGAAAAGAAAATGTTGTTGCTGATCCTCCTTCTCTATCGGTTTTGGCTTACATATGCACCCAATACATGCTAATATTGGTGGATTTGAAAGCTACCCGTGTGCATCTTGGTACTGATTATTCTAGTTCGTTGTTGGCACAAATCGAGGTCACGCCTACCTTGATTAAGGAGATCCAGAATCAGCAATTAGAAGATCCGAAACTGGTTGAAGTTCGGAAGCAACTATCTGATGGTGTTGATGCCATAGCTGGCGATTTTAGAGTATGAGATGATGGAGTTCTTGTTTTCAGAAACTAGGTATGTGTTCTACAAGATGTTGATATTTGTAATCTTATTTTATCTAAGGTGCATAGTTCAAAGTTCGCTATCTATCCTGGTAGCAAAAACATGTAACGAGATTTAAAGGAGCAATATTGGTGGCCGAACATGAAGCGTCACATTGCTAAGTTCATTGTCCGATGCCTCGTATGTCAACAAGTAAAGATTGAACATCAAAGACCCGCAGGGTTACTATAGTCACTTCCGATTCCAGAATGGAAGTGGGAGCATGTCACAATGGATTTTGTGACCGGTTTGCCTAGATCGCAATGAGGATATGATGCCATTTGGGTGATCGTAGATCAATTGACAAAATCTGCACACTTCTTACCTGTTCGTGTGATAGACACACCTGAGAAATTGGTTGTTCATTACTTGGATGAGATTGTCCGATTGCATGGAGTGCCAGTTTCCATCACTTCAGATCGTGTTCACATCATGATTTTGGGAGAAATTCCAGAATGCGTTGGGTTCAAGATTGAATTTCAGTATAGCATTTCATCCTTAGACCGATGGTCAATCAAAAAGGATGATTCAGACACTTGAAGACATGCTACGTGCGAGTGTGTTGGACCAGCATACCGGTTGGGATCGATGCCTACCATTGGTGGAATTTGCTTACAACAATAGTTTTCATGTAAGCATCGGTATGGCACCTTATGAAGCACTATATGGGAGATGTTGCAGAACTCCCATTTGCTGGAATAAAGTAGGCGAGATGCCTAGACAATCCGGAATTGATTGATCAAGAAACGGAGCAGTTGAACTTGATTCAACAACGACTAAAAACAGCCCAGGATCGGCAAAAAAACTACGCCGATAATTGACGAAGGGAGCTGGAATTTGCGGTAGGTGACAAAGTGTTCTTGAAGGTCGCCCCATGGAAAGGAGTCCTTCGTTTTCAGCAGTGAGGTAAACTAGCACCTCGTTACATTGGTCTGTATGACATTGTCGAGAGGATCGGCCCTGTTGCATACTGACTTGCCTTACCTCCGAGTATGGAAAGTTGCTGAAGACCTATCCTATCCTGTATAGGCAGTTTCCATAATAGATCAATATCGGCCTTGCTGGACCATTAACAACGTGTTTCACGTTTCAATGTTGAGAAAGTATGTGTGAGACCCTGCTCATGTGCTCGAAGAACCACCAGTCAAAGTTGCTGAAGACCTATCATATCCCGTACAGCCAGTTGCCATACTAGATCAGTCAGTTCGTTAACTTCACAGTCGAAGCGTGCCTATGGTACGAGTTGTTTGGCATAATGGCCAAATCAAGGAAGAGTCTTGCGAGACTGAGGAATCTATGCGTGTAAAATTTCCTTACTTGTTTGCTTAGGTACTTGTGCTAAAATTTCGAGGACAAAATTTTTATAAGGAGGGGAGGATGTGAGACCCCGAATTTTGAGTCCTAGAAGTTTAGAAGCCAGTACAGGGGAAAATACCATTTTTTCCTTAAAGAAAAGGATGTGTGATGACTTAAATTGGTAAGGAATGTTTAATATTTAATTTTGGTATTAATTTTCTTTAATTTGGTTCTTTTTTGGTTGATAATTACTATAGAAAATAAAATGTCTAAAATTAATGAAGGATAATTACAGAATTTAATTCTGATAATTATCTTACTTTAATTTAGCCTATAAAGTAGGAAAATTAATCCCATAACCACCCTATACAAAGAGAAAGTCAGCCACACCTAAACTTTACACAGAAAAATACACAAAATTTGTCCAAACAAAAACCCTACACCTCTTTTTGTTACCGAAATCTACTTGAACTTCAAACAAGCATAACTCTCTCATGCTTCGGTGGATTATTGAAAATAATAGCTTGTTGGAAAGATCTTTCTGTTCTCTTTAAATACATGTTGGGTTTTTTCTCTGAAGTTTAGTTTTTATTTATCTAAAGTTAGGTCAAAATTGATGGGATTGTTAAAATTTACCTGAACTTCAAAATAGCATAACTCTTTCATCGTTTGTCAAATTCTTGTGAATAATAGCTTATTGGAAAGCTCTTTCTGTCCTATTTCTAACCATCTTGCGTTTTTTTTCTGTATCTTAGTTTTTATTTGTCGTAAGTAAGGTCATAATTCGGCGGGATTAGATTTGAAAATTGTGTGAATCTACCTTCAGTTGATTTCTATTGTTTTTCTTCTTGTTCGTATCACTGTTTAGCATCCATTCATGTTGTAAAATCATGAATTCATCCTTTGAATCTTCTTTATACATAAATCAGTATGCCCTACCCTTGCCTTATTATTGCCTATCTTGATCAATTGATTAACCTATTGGATTCTGATCTTCTTTCTTTTGAATGTACAAGTTATAAACACCTGATCCTCCTTTGTTAACATAAAATCGCAACCCGTACACCTTGGATGCATGAAATCACAATTTTTCTTGTGTCCTATGCTTAGTGCCGAAATATGTATAGTTAATTGGGATGATAACTCAGGTTGAATCTTGTTAAGTTCATGGCTATCATATCATCCAAGAGGGAGGCACCTGCGACATCTATTCACTAGTTTCTGATAGGTATGGTGAGTGGAATTGGTAAGCAAATAGGATATTTACTTGGTTATTGAGTATGCATGCTTAGTTTGGTTTTGTCTTTGCCTTGTAATGATATAGGCGGTTCAAAACTATTAAATAAAGTCAAAGGAATAGCTTCTTGTTCAGAGACAAGAGAGGTAGGATCTATACCTCATCGGTTTCTCCAGAGATCCTTGTTGTTTTCTTGTTGCTTTTGATGCACATCTTTGTTATTATTACATGAAAATTGATTGTATGGTGTATACATGAATTGCGGATTGAGATATGATTACTTAGGCTATACTAAACCCTTGAGATAGGTTATGTGTGCCTAATTTGCATGTGTTGTCTGTATTTAACATGCTGATCGCATTCTAATATGATTGAGGATACCTTGTTATGGTATTATACTTTGTGCTTGCCTGTGTGTGCTTGTACAGGTTTGTGTGTCAGGATCCTTTTCTGGTGGCCACTTGGAGTAAGCGCTGATGCTTCTTGGGAGAGGGAGGCTCTTACTAGTTTTGGAGTTGTATGGGTTGCAATCCCCAACTTGCGCGCGCTGGATGCCTTGTCCTCTATGCTGGCTAGATGCCTAGTCCTTTGTGCTTGCTAGATGCCTTGTCCTATATGCTGGCAAGATGCCCTAATCCTGTGTGCTGGTTAGGATGGCTAGTCTTATATCCTGGCTAGATGCCTTGTCCTATGTGCTGGCAAGATGAATAGGCTTGCTGATTACCTTGTGTGCTAATCTTTTACCCTTTGTGTAGCATAGCCTTGGACAACATAGGTGGAAGGGGATGACCTCTTTTTTCCTACTACCGAGAGTAACCTGATATGTTTTCCTGCTTATATACTTCTGATTTTTTGAAATGTTTATAGTCCACCCTCATCCTTAGTTTTGACCCTAACCCTTTTGGTTGATTCTTAAATTACTTGATACCCTTAGATGATTAGGGATGATCTGATGTTGTTTGAGAGATGTTTGTTTAAGATTTCTGTAGATCTTATGATACTATGACCCTACTGAGATTCTTGTAATCTCATCTTGTTGTTTTCACCTTTTTTCAGGCTTAGGTACATTCGTTGTTCGTGGTACCAGTGTGTGAGAATCAAGGCTGCACGGTGGGGCGATATCGCATTACTTTTGCATACTTGTCTCCTTGGTTGCTTGCGCATATAACATGATCATTGATTAGACTATTTTCTGGTTTTTCAAGATTCCTCCTTTGCTTGTTATTTCCGAATTATATTGGAGGTTCACTTGCTGGTTATTTGGATCCCTATAGGACTTGCATGTTATGGATTCATTGATTAAATTTAAAGACTTCCACTGATGTTTTATTCACTCCGTATGATACCAGAATATTTGTCCAATATCATGCTCCAAACATTAAAATCTTAAAGAAATTAACACGCTAAAATCGAAACTAGATGCATAAGCCTTGGGATTTAGATAGGTCTTGATTCGGGCTTATTTGGGTTTTAAGGCGGTAAAAGTCCTAATAGGAGTAATTAATAATAGGTTAGGAATTGGGGTCCTTACAGTATAAACCCCACATTGTCAGTGCTATCCGAAATCAAATGGAGAAAACACACTATCATAATTAATAACCATTTCATACATACACATGTAGACATAGCTAAGTTATAGTGTAAGGACCCAAACCCAACCTATTAGGACTCTTACTCGCAGGGTAAGAGATAAATCCCTACTTTTAAGCTTAAAAAGATAATTAAATGATAATTCTATTAGATGGATAATTCTATTAAAAGAGATATTCTATTTAAAAGGAAAAATTATCTAATACTTTAGATAATAAAAGATAAAACTAAGGATAATTAATATAAAAGTACCAAAATTAAAATAATAAATATCTGGCAGCAACCATTTTAGGCCATCACGCATCCATTTCTTCAGGGCAAAATAGTCATTTCAACTGCATCGACTATTGGACTTTTTGGACATCTAAACTATGAAGGGTCGGGGTCTCACATATAGCAAAATCAGACGGTCTGCTAAGTCATAGCAAACTTCGGTATAAAGACAAAATCCAATCATATGACAACAATAGGTAAGGTAACATTCCCCTCTACTGGGACTCCATATATCTATCACGCATTGCCCAATTGACATCGTCAATTCCATGTCATACCTCGAAAAATACTTATATCCTATCTTTATAAAAACTGAAATGCATGTAATGATCAAGTATGCATCCTCACCATTGATTCCCATAACATCAGGGTATGTTTCTCAAGGCCTCACAATACTCATAAGTATATGACAAAAGGTTATACTCATTATTGGGCTTCAGTCGGAACAAAATCAGGCCTTTTTGAGAAAATCTATACTAACCGATGACCGGTCCGTGTATCTCGACCGACTGGTCGGTGTATTCTTGGTATGATTTTATATATGCGCTGACCAGTCGGTGAGCTCTCGGCAATGAAATGACCAGTCGATGTGTCTCCATCGACTGGTCGGTGGAGACTCAATGACCGGTCGATGTCCCTCCACCGACCGGCCGATAGGCTCTCGACAGTATGTTCAATCAGGTCATTTTTTTCTGGGTTCCTCATGGGTTTTCACTCAAATTTTGGTGTCCAAACTCACCCAAAATGAACCCTCTCAACACACCCAATACCATCACACAATACACCCACCAACCAAGGTCAACCATTAATGCATCAGTCACATACAATATATGCACAAGTGATGCCTAGAGCAGTTGATGCATAAGTAATACCAGAACAATTGATGCATAAATCACATGGTAAACACACAATGAACCTAACATGATCATCATTCATAAAGCATATATAACCTCAATTCAAAACCAAGAATTTGATCATATTTTAATCCAACAAAAAATAGAGCATTTTCGTTTAAACAATTGAAACGTAAACTCCACCTCTTATCATGCAGATGACTCAATGGACATACACTTGCCCTTATCAACAACTCCAACACCACCTGATGCACACAAACACAAGACTAAACATAAAATCAAAACAACAGAAAGGAAATGACAAAACTGGAAACAACCTAAAGACCCAAAAAAACTCACAACTCACACTACAATTCATCAACCTACAAACCTAGAAATTGAACCAAGAGGATGAACCATCCTCTCCTTAAGCATGTCACTCATGGCTCATCATCAATCTTCTAACTCATCGGATAACAAAATTGGATTCTTCAACCCACAATCATCCTCTACAATCCACAACCAATCAATCACAAGCAAGGAACTCAACCAAATCCACCAATTCCAACAAAATCACCAGACCACATATTTATCGAAAATGCCATCAAAAACTCTAATCAATCAACCATGAATCAGATAATGTTTCCAGGAAATCCAAACCATTATACTATCTTAGAAACATCAAAAAACAACCTAAAGAAACTAACAATCAACCAAGGAAACCAGAAATTAAGGCATTTACCAAGAAATCCTCAAATGTGCTCTAACACAAAGAATAGGGGAAAAACCAACTCTTCAATCCAAAACTATCAGTGGAAAACGATCACAAGAGGTTAAGACAGTGTTTGGGAATAATGCCCAAAGGGTTTCTTTGTAGGAAAAAATCAAAGGAGAAGAAAATGGGTTCTTGGGGAGGGAGAAGAGGAAATAACGTGATGGAGAAGAGAGGGGCAAGGGTTTCAGGCTTCCAACACTTTAGAAAATTTTTTATGTGTTGGGTTGGGCTGAACCTTTTATACTCCGTGCCCAAAATCTAGAGAAAATTCGACACAAAACGGTTTAAGGTTCGATAAGCCTCGAATGGGACATGAAAATGTTTAAAACCATAAAACATTAAAAATAGGTTTCAAATATTCAATTGGACTCAAGAAATAATAAATGGGCTTAAAGTGGGTTAATTGGCCTAAAGGCCCACAATCACTCAAAATGGACCTCAAACCTTGACACTTGACCTAAAACACTCGTTAGACACCTAGACACACATACCTAGGCTTTCTATGACTGTGTCCGACCTAAAGTCAAAGCTCGGGTCAAAAGTTATATCGGAAGAAATCAGGTTCTCTCGCTGAATGATCTCACTGACTAGGCATTTGGAGGGACAAGGTCTCACATCCTTCCCTCCTTACAAGAATTTTGTCCTTGGAATTCACATACTGTATGCCTCAAACAACTATGGGTACTAATCCCTCATCGACTGCTCGATCTATATAGTCATCTCCTCATACCTGTCACTGTGCCAAACCACTATGACCATTGGAGCACTATGATGCCTAAGCTATTTTACCACACTGTCCACAATAGCAACTGGCTGAGTCAAATATGAAAAATCATTGGCTATCTCTATTGGTGGCATCTCTAAGACGTGAGAAGGATCCCTAATGTATTTCTGCAACACTGAGACACAAAATACATTATGGATTCTCTGCAACTCTGGTGGCAAATCAAGTCGGTATGCCACGGGTCCAATCCTCTCGGTGATGGTGTATGGGACGATGTACCTCAGTGCCAACTTGCCATGTTGCTCAAATCAAATCACACCTTTCCATGACGCGACCTTCAGAAATACCATGTTGCCAACCTCGAACTCAAGATCTCGTCGGCGGTTATCAACATAGTTATTTTGTCTGTCCTGAGCTATCCTTAACCTTTGTCTGATCAAAGCCAACTGCTCTATCACTTGCTCAATCATGTCGGGACTGTCCAACTTCCACTTGCCTTCCTCATCAAGACCTCGTATGGTGCTATACCAATAGATCTCTGGAAGCTATTGTTGTATGTGAACTCAGCTAATGGTAGGCAATGATCCCACATGGTCTGTTTGTCCATTGCACAGGCACAAAGCATGTCTTCCAAAGTCTGAATCGTTCTCCCTAAATTCCCATCTATCTATAGGTGGAAAGCTGTATTGAAATTCAATTTGGTATCCAAAGCACTACATAGCTTCCCCCAAAATCTGGATAGGAAACCTTGGGTCTCGATCCGATACGATGGACAACGGAACTCCGTGTAATCTCACAATCTCTTCAACGTATCTTGACCCCAACCTCTCCGGTGTATCCATCACTCTGATGGGGAGGAATTGTGGAGACTTGGTTAGTCTGTCCACTATCACCCACACTGCATCATAGCCTTGTTGTGATCACAACAAACCAACCATGAAATCCATCGTCACGTGTTTCTATTTCCAATCCAGAATTGGTAGTGACTATATTAACCCTGCAGGTCTCTGATGCTCTGCTTTGACCTGCTGGCTCACTAAACACCTAGCCACAAAATCTGCAATATGTCTCTTCATCTCGGACCACCAATACTGCTCTCGAAAGTCTTGGTTCATTTTGGTACTGTCGGGGTGAATCGAAAATGTCTAGCTGTGTGCCTTGGTCAAAATCAGTTGCCTCAATCCCTCATCATCAGGAATACACACTTGACCTTAGAAATTCAGAATACTGTCATCTCTGACTCGGTACTTACTCACTGTTCTGGCACCATTGCCATTACCCTCTAACTGATGTCTCATTCAGAGCAATATTGTATCCTCAAGCTGCTTGGCCCGAATCTCATCTAACAATGTTGGTTTGACAACCAACTATGCAATCAATGCTTCGAACTCATGACTGTCAAGCTGTACTCTGGATGACCTCAAACACATCAGCATCGACATGTACTCAGCTCAGACATAGGCTAAGGAAGATGATGTCTTCCTACTTAATGTAACAGCGACTATGTTTGCCTTGCTCGGATGGTAGTCGATCAGCAGATTATAATCCTTGGTCAACTCAAGCTATCACCTCTATCTCAAATTCAACTACTTCTGGGTGAGAAGGTGTTTGAGACTCTTGTGATCGATGCAGACTCTACATGTCTCACCATATAGGTAATGCCTCCAAATCTTCAATACGAACACTACTGCTGCCAACTCCAAGTTATGGGTCGGGTAGTTGCCCTCATGTGGCCTTAACTATTGGGATGCATAAGCCATAACCTTCCCTTCTTGTATCAACACACATCCTAAACCCATCTTCGAAGCATTGCTGAAAACTACATACCCTTTAACACTGATTGGAAAAGTGAGGACTGGAGTTGACACAAACTTGGACTTTAGCTCCTAAAACTCTGCTCACACTTCTCGGTCCACACAAAAAGAACACCCTTGCATGTTAAACTTGTCAAAGGGCCTACCAATATCGAGAAGTTGTCCATAAGCTGTCTGTAGTAACCTGCCAAACTGAAAAAATTACAGATCTTTGTGATACTATGTGGCTGCTCCAACGACACTACCACCTCTATCTTCTTAGGGTCCACCAGCACACCTCTAGCTAATACCACATGCCCCAAGAAGCTAACCTCTCTAAGCCAAAACTCGGCAGTTAGAAAACTTGGCAGACAGCTGTTGAGCTCTAAGTATGTCTAGCACTGTCCTCAGATGCACCGAATGCTCCTCCTCCGATCTTGAATAAATCAAAACGACATATATGAAGATGATGACAAACTGGTCCAAGTACTCCCGAAATACCTTGTTCATGAGATCCATGAACACTATTGGTGTATTGGTTAGCACAAATGGCATAACCAAAAACTCGTAGTGGTCGTAACTTGACCGAAATGCTGTCTTAGGGATGTCTGACTCTTGGACCCTCAACTGATGGTAACCTAATCTCTAATTAAGCTTCAAAAATAGTGATGCACCCTGACATTAATCAAAATAATCGTCAATCGGTGACAATAGATACCGATTGTTCACTATGGCTCGATTCAACTGCCTATAGTTGATACATAATCGGAGGGTGTCGTCTTTTTTTTTCACAAACAACACTGGTGCACCCCATGGGGATAAACTGGACCTGATAAATTCTTTATCCACAAAATCCTCATGCTAAGTCTTCAGTTCTTTCAATTCCACTGGTGTCATCTGATATGGTGGAATTGAAATGGGTGTTGTACCCGGAAACAACTCGATCTCTCGCTCTGGTGGCAAACTCATCACGTCATTTGGGAACACATCTGGGTACTCTCTCACCACTGTTACACTACTCAACTCCAGAGACTCAACTGTCACATCTCTGACATGGGCTAAAAATGTTGTGCAACCTTTTCCGATCATACACCTGGCACTCAACCATGAGATCACACAAGTCAACATCACTTGTCAGTCACCCTCAAAACAAAACTCTGTACCATTAGCTAAGCAGAACCATACCCTTTTCCTGAAATAATCCATCTGTGCTTTATATCTATCCAAACAGTCCATACCCAAAATCACATCTAACTCTCTGATGTCCATCGAAGTCAAATCAGCCTAAAGCTCAACTGAACCCATCCTCACCACATAACTCAGATAGACTCTGTTGCATGTCAACTGCTCACCTAAAGGGGTCAAAACCTCAATGGGTGACTACTCTCTACCTGCACACCTAGCTACTCTATGACCGAAAAATGACCTATTTTCTCTGGGGTCTAATAAAACTCTAGTACAATAAGAGAAGACTGAGACTGTACCTATCACGACATCGGGCCTGGTCATGGCTTTTGCATCAGCCAAAGTGAAGAGACATGTTTACTGTGTCTGCTGTTGCTGGTAGCCTGGAGTCTGACTTCCTAAAGGCCTATCAGCCTATAACCTCTACGATGCTCTGGCTGAACTCTGTGAACCCATCTAACTAATTCAAGACCTCTGAGCTGCTGGAAGTGCTAAGATCCTCGACTTTGAAGCGCCTAGCTAGGCTGCTCTACCCTTGGGACACTCTCTAGCCATATATCCAAATTGGTCACACTAATACCACCTCAGTTGCTGTGGGTGAGGAGGCGGGTGAAACTGTCTACAGTTTCTATACTTGGGTGGCCTAGACGGCCTACTTACATTCTGAAAGGATCTAGTGAGCTGTGAGTGACTGGTGTGGTGGCAAACTCGTCACATCATCTGGGAACACATCTGGGTACTCTGTAATGACCCCAATTCCTACCTATTAAAATTTGTTCCGATTAAGGCCATTACCACCGTGAAATCCAAACAAGCCCAAAGACACCTAGAACCTATTTGAATCCCACCAGGCTTACCCATTAATTTTTTTTTTGACTTTTAGCATGATCGTTCTATATGTTTAATAACAAATGAAGCATGAAATTGGAAAATCATTCTAGTATCATACGAAGTGAATAAAACAAGTATCATACGAAGTGAATAAAACAAGTATCATACGAAGTGAATAAAACAAGTATCATACGAAGTGAATAAAACATTAGCGAAAGTCTTTAAATTTAATTATTGGAATCAAAACACACAAGTCCTATAAGGATCCAAATAACCAGCAAGAAATCCTCCAACATGTTCCAAAATATAATAAGCAAAAGAGGGATCTTGACAAAAAAACAGAAAAGTAGTCCCATCTATAAACATATTGTATACGCAAGCAACCAAGGAAATAGGAATGCAAGGGTGATGCAATATCGCCCCGCCGTGCAACCTTGATCTCACACACTGGTACCACAAACAGTGAGTGTACTTAAGCCTGAAAAATGGTGAAAACAACAGAATGAGATTACAAGAATCTCAGTAAGGTCATAACATCATAAGATCTGGAGAAACCATAAACATAAATCTCCCAAACAACATCAGATCATTCCTAGCAACTGAAGGGGATCACGCAATTCAAGAATTCAGTTAAAAAGGGTAGAGCTGAATCTAAGGCTGAGGGGGGGGACTACAAATACTTCCGAAAACTTAGAAGTACACAGGCAGGTAGAACTCATCAAATTTCTCTCGGCAAATGAAGAAGAAAGGTCATCCCCTTCCACCTGTGTTATCCAAGGCTTACTGCACAAAAGGTAAATGGTTAACACACAAGCTATTCAGTAAGCCTATTTATCTTGCCACACAAGGACAAGTCATCCCAAGCTACACATGGACAGGGCTTCTGGCCACACAAGGACCAGACATCCAACAAGGTCATGCTAGGGATTACCACCCATACAACTCCATACTAGTAAGAACCTCCCCTCTCACAAGGAGCATCAACGCTTACCCCGAATGGCCACTGGAAAAGGATCCTGACACACAACACGTACCAGCACACACAAGCAAGTACAAAGCATAACACCACCACAGGTATCCTTAATCATGTCAGAACACAATCAACATATTCAATACACACAACACATGCAAACTAGGCACTCATATCATATCTTAAGGGATTCGGTATAGCCTAGAGGATCGCATCTTGGTCCGTAATTTAAGCATTCCTACTACAACATATGCGCATACAACATTACATGTAAAGGTACCAAAATTAACAAGCAAACAACAATGATCTCTGGAGAAACTGATGAGGCTTAGATCCTACCTCTCTTGTCTCTGAACAAGAAGTTATTCCCTTGCCTTTATCCAATAATTCTGCACTACCTATAGCATCCCAAGGCAAAGCTAAAACCAAACTAAGTATGCATATCCAATATCCAATTAAATACCCTGTTTCCTTACCAATTCTACTCACCAAACCTATCAGAAACTAGTGATCAGATGCCACAGGTACCTCCCCCTTGGATGTGTGATGTGATAGCCAAGAACTTAACAAGAAATAATCTCAATTACCATCCCTAATTATCATACAATTTTCGGCACTAAGAATAGGGCAATAGCGCAAGTTGCAACTTCATCTTAACAAGTTGTAGGAGTTGCGATATCATGTTAACAAGGATTAAGGGATTATAACATGTATAATCAAAAGAAACAAGATCAGAAATTCAATAGGTTAATCAGCTGATCAAGATAGGCAATAATAGGGTAGTAGGGCAAAGGTAGGGCATACTGATTTCATGTATAGAAAAGATTCAAAGGATGAATTCATGATTGTTCACTAAGAATGGATATTAAACAATCATACGAATAAAGGTAACAACATCAGAGATCAATCAAAGGCAGAATTATAAAAATCTGAAAACCTAATTTCGCCGAATTTCAATTTATCTTTAGAGAAAAAAATTCTAATCTTCAGAAAAAAACCCAAAAATGGTTGGAAAGAGGATGAAGAGATATTTCCAACAAGCTATTATTTCCAGGAATCTAACAAACGATGAGAGAGTTATACTTGTTTAAAGTTCAAGAAGATTTTGACAATTCCGCCGAATTTCGATTTAACTTTAAAGAAAGAAATACTAACCTTAAATGAAAAACCAAGTATTTTTGGAAAGAGGATGAAAAGAGATTTCCAACAAGCTAATATTTGCAGGAATCCAACAAATGATGAGAGAGTTATGCTTGTTTGAAGTTCAAGAAGATTTTGGCAGAAATTGGGAGGTGTAGGGTTTAGTCCTACGAATTTTGTGTGTTTTCTGTGTAAGATTTTTGTGTGGCTGACTTCCTATTTATATAAGATGGTTATGGGATTAAAATCCCTATCTTCAAGGTTTAATTAAAATAAGATAATTATAAGAATTAAATTCTGTAATTATCCCTCTTAAACTTAGGGTTTTTATTTCGTAAGGTAATTATCAACCAATAAAGAGTCAATTTAAAGGGAATTAATACCAGAAATAATTACTAGACATCCCTTACCAATATCAGCCACCACACATCCTTTAGTTTAGAGGAAAAATGGTCTTTTTCACTTGCACTGACTTCTGGACTTTTAGGACTCAAAATTCAGGATCTCACATACTCTCTCACCATTGGTAAACTACTCAACTCCGGAGACTCAACTGTCACATCTCTGACATAAGCTATAAATGTTGTTCAACCTTTGTCGATCATGCACCTTGCACTCAACCATAAGATCACACAAGTTGTCATCACCTTTCTATCACCCTCAAAACAGAACTTTATACCATCTACTAATTTGAACCATACCCTCTTCGTGAAATAGTCCATCCGTGCTCTGTATCTAGCCAAACAGTCCATACACAAAATCACATCTAATTCTCTGATGTCCAACGGAATCAAATCAACCTTAAGCTCAACTGAACCCATTCTCAGCACACAACTCAAATAGACTCTGCTGCACACCAACTACTCATGTAAATGGGTTAAAACCTCTATGGGTGGCTCTAGGGATGAAAACTCTCTATCGTCACACCTAGCTACCCTAGGATCGACAAATGACCTATTCACTTTGGGGTTTAGTAAAATTGTAGCACATGAAGAGAAAATATAGACTGTACTTGTCACGATGTCGGGACTGACGACGGCTTCTATATCGGCCAAAGTGAAGAGGCGAGTCAGCTACCTCTACTACTATGTCTGCTGCTAGTTTGTAGTTTGACTACCAGAAGACTTATTAGCCTATGTCCTCTGCGGTGCTCTGGCTGAACCATGAGAACCCATCTGACTAACTCCAGATCTCTGAGTTGCTGGAAGTGCTGGGATCCTTGACTGTGAAGCACCTGGCTGGACTGCTCTGCCCCCAGGATACTCTCTGTCCATGTGTCCAAACTGGTCACACTGATAACACCTTGGTGGCTGTGGGCAAGGAGGCTGGTGAAACTTTCCCCTAGGTGGCCCCAACGGCCTACTCATGCTTTGAAAAGATCGAGCAGGCTTAGTGTGCATGGTCACTGAAGTGATCCTCTGAGACTTGGTCTGCACTGAAGGGTAAGAACCAACTGTCCTACTCTTAAGCCTTTGCTGAAACCTGGAACTATGTCTGATCGAAACCTTGTTTACTGAATCATCCTGACGCTTCTATTTCTGACCTTGCTGACCCAATAAAATCTCTTAAGCTTTCACTACTTCTATGATTAGCTTCTCAAAATCATTGCTAGTCTTCAAGCCTAGAACACCTCAGACATCCTAGTTGAGCCTATGCTCAAACCTGCTGGCCATCATGGCACTAGTCCTGTCCGCATTGGGCACAAAATGAGCTAGTGCTTGTATCTCTGTCTTGTACGTAGACACTATCCTTTTCCTCTGCCGGAGATGGTAGAACTCGGACCTCTTCTGGTGCTGGAAATACTCAGTGTAGTATCTCCGGTCAAATTCGTTCTCAAATTCTTCCCATGTCGGCTAGTTTGCACATTGCTCTCTCACTAAGCTCCACCAACTGGTTGCATCTCTCTCCATCAAATAGAGAGCTAGTGTCACCTTGTCCTCAGCTCTCAATCTCATGTCCTGAGCCATCAAGATCACCTTGTCTTTTCAATTCTTTGCTGCTATGACATCACTAGTGCTGTAAAAACTCTCGCACCAACTGTCTCGCCTCTTTTAACAGTTTGGACAGGTAGTCTACCGCTCTAAACCTCAACTGGCTGTACCTCTGGCTCTATTACATCCTGTGGCTGAGCTGGAGCCTACGGCGCTGGCATCTATGGCTACTAAACTGGTGCAACCTATACCATCTTATACTGCATCTGACCCAATGTCGTCTGAATGGCAGCCAATTCCAGTATCAGAGCTTGATCCTGTAACGCTAGTGCTGCCTGAGCTGGCTATGCCTTTGGTGCACCCTTTGGCTGATCCATACCTACCATTGGGCCCTGCTGGCCCTCGAGCATCTGAGCTCTTATCTAGCTCTCTGATCTGAACTCGGCCTCCTTGGCCACCATGACCTCTGGAAGCATTGTGACCTTTACCATAGGCCATCTCTACTAACTAGACACACAGTCATAAATAGAAGCCTTAAGACAAACAAAACCTCTAAACAACTCTATGATGGACTATGCTTATGCATTGAGTGTAATACACTTATAAAACATGCTATTTTAAAACAATTTTGCACTCAATGCACACATAAACAACCATGCTTCGCTACCAACTCTGTGAGGACCCAAAAACGCATACCAATTTGAATTTTTTACTTTAAAGGAGCATGACCCGTTAGATAATACACCCAACATAAACAATCAATGGAGTACGAAAACACATATAACAGAAGGCTTAAACCACATACAACAAGCCACATAGCCCCAAACATGCAACACACTGAGTCTATACACACAAGTGGGAATCCAATTCATACATGCATATCCATAGTCAATATCTGAACACCAAGCCCAAAACGGGTTTAAAACAACATCATAGTCCCTATCAAGTCATGCATAACACAAGAGCATGAAGATAGTAAAACATAAACATGCCCGAGCCTCCAAAAAATGCAAATACAATAGTCCAGCCCTAAAACCAATACTGGGAACTCGACCTCAAGACGGACAGCTACAAGCACACGAACTAGCCCTGAAAGATTAACAAGACGGGGTGAGATCAAAAGACCTCAATGGGAGTTACAACATCATATGTAAATCTACTAGAATAGAGGCATACAGAAAATACGATTATAAAATAGTTCAGTTAAACACAATTATAGTCCATGCATTCTAATCATGCACTCAAGGAATTTCATAAACAATGAAACATAATGCATTGTAAAACACAAAACAAACGGTACATCCCAATAGGTTTCATGATTCCCACAGTACTCATCAATGTCGCATGGGCTACTATACCCCAAAAATATATCGAGGCGAACCACAAACCACCCTCGAGTTAGTCCCGCTAAAAGATAATCGAGAGCCCATTGGTAGTTTAATTTTCACTTTAAAAAAATACGTATAAACTCCATATTGCCAGTGTTATCCGAAATCGAATGGAGAAAACACACTATCACACTCAATAATCATTGCATACATATACATGTACACATAGCCTACTAAGTCAAAACAAAATTAGGCAGCCTACTAAGTCATAACAAGCATGGGCATAAACACAAAATCCATCCGTACAAGAACAATAGTGAAGGTAACATTCCCCTCTGCTGGGATTTCGTATACTTACCACGTATTGTCCAAGAAAAATCATCAATTCCATGTTACACCTACGAAAATACTTATATCGTATCTTTATAAAAACTAAAATGCATGTAATGATCAAGCATGCATCCTCACCTTTGGTTCCCACAACATCAAGACATGTTTCTCAGGACCTCACAACACTATTAAGTGTATAAAAAAAGGTTATAATCATCATTGGGCTTCACTTGGAACGAAATCGGGCCATTTTGAGGAAATCTGTACTGACCGACTGGTCTATGTATCTCCACCGACCAGTTGGTGTACTCTTGGTAGGGTTTTATATATGCATCGACTGGTCGGTGTTTCTCAATCAACCGGTTAGTGGGCTCAGCAATGAACCGATCGGTCGGTGGGCTCTTAACAGGGTGTTCAATCAGGTCATTTTTTTCTGGGTTCCTCATGGGTTTTCACTCAAATTTTGTTGTCTCAAACTCACCTAAAATGAACCCTCTCAACACACCCAATACCATCACACAATATGCCCACCAACCAAGGTCTCAAATCCAAGAACACACTCTCCAAGAAAAGGTACAATTGCTCACAAACCAATAATGCATCAATCACATACAGCATATACACAAGTGATGCCAAAAATAGTTTATGCATAAGTAATACCAGAACAATTGATGTATAAATCACATGGTAAACACGTAATGAACTTAGCATGATCATCATTCACCATGCATACATAACCTCTATTCAAAACCAAGAATTTGATAATATTTTAATCCAACAAAAAACATAGTATTTCTGTTTAAACAAATGAAATGTAAGCTCTCACCTCTTGTCGCATAGACGACTCAATGGCAATACGCTTGCCTTATCAGCAGCTCCAACATGATCTAATGCACACAAACACAAGGCTAAGCATGAAATTAAAACCACAGATAGTAAACGAAAAAACTAGAAACAACCTAAAGACCCCAAAAAGCTCACAACCTAACTAATAACTCACACTACAGCTCATCAGCTTGCAACAGAAATTCAACCAAGAGGATGAACCATCCTCTCCTTAAGCATGCCACTCATGGTTCATCATCAATCTCCCAACTCATCCAACAGCACAATTGAGTTCTTCAACCCACAATCATCCTCTACAATCCACAACCAATCAATTACAAGCAAGGAACTCAACCAAATCCACCAATTCTAGCAAAATCACCAAACCTCATATTTATCAAAAATGGCATCGAAAACTCTAATGAATCAACCATGAATCAAATAATGTTTCCAAGAAATCCAAACAATCATACTATCTTAAAAACATAAAAAAAAAACTAAAGAAACTAAAAATCGACCAAAAAAACTAGAAATTAAGGCACTTACCAAGAAATCTCCAAATATGCCCTAACACAAAGAACATGGGAAAAACCAACTCTTCAATTCAGAACTATTATTGGAAAATGATCACAATAGGTTAGGAAAGTGTTTGGGAATAATTCCCAAAAGGTTTCTTTGCAGGAAAATCAAAGGAGAAGAAAATGGGTTCTTGGGTGAGGGAGAAGAGGAAATGTAGAAAATTTTCTAGGAGTTGGGTTGAGCTAGCCCTTTTATACTCCTAGCTCAAAATCCTGGGAAAACCCAAAACTAAACGATTTAAGGCCCGATAAGCCCTGAATGGGCCACAAAAATGTTTAAAACTATAAAACATAAAATATAGCTTACAAATATTTAATTGGGCTCAAGAAATAATAAATGGGCTCAAAATGGGTTAATCGGCTCAAATGCCCATGGTCACTCAAAATGGACCCGTAACCGGCCCAAATCAATTTCTATTGACTCAAACCTTGACAGTTGACCTAAACCACTTGCTAAACACCTAGACACAAACATCTAGGCTTTCTATGATTGTGTTTGACCTAAAGTCAATGCTTGGGTCAATAGTCAAATAAAAGAAAATCAGATTCTCTCGCTGAACAGTCTCACTAACTAGGCACACAGAGGGATGAGGTCTCATAGATAGACTGGAAGATACTGCCTAGCCTAAATCACATTCATGCTTGTATTGATAATTCATGTGTGTTGCTTTTGAATTGACTGTGATTATGTGAGAATAACCTACATGCCTTAATAAATTAATGTGTGAACCAATAAAATTATAAAATGTCAGCAAATTTTTTATGTTTGCTATGAATGCTGCTAAAATATTTTGTATATTTTCCCGTCTACTCACCTGGCAGGATTCTACTAGATTATCGGCATGAAATGAAAAATAAATAAAAAGAAGCTAACTCCTAGGCATCTCAAGGAAATATAAAGGAAAAAAGGATAGAACAAGTACAATCGAGGTAATTTTATAAACATCATATCTATAGCATTTCCCCTAGAATATTTGTGTATGCTAGAGCCATCACATTAAATTGATTCCTGGGTAGTATTTGCTAAATTTCCCTTTATACAATGTAATCCCGGACATCATGCTACTTTATTAAATTTTGTTGCTTAATAATAAGATTATTTCTTATCATACTATCTCTGTTTTTATTTTATACCATTAGATTGGTAGGTTTATTATATTCATTGTCGTGTGTCATAGAAATATATATAGTAGGCCTACGACAATTGTCACACAAAATATTTGGGGTCCAAGGCGTGACATATTTGGACCAAGAGAATACATGCAAAAGGTGGTAGATATATTTAGAATGTCTCCAAGTTCTAAGTTTTGAAGTACATGACAAATGAAGATATGGGATGACCCTTAACATTTGCAGGTAGATCTTTGTGGCTCACACTTATGAGAGTGCCAATTTACTCAATCCAGTTATCCTCCTAAAACCTAATCAATTTACCATTACCTATATGCCATATGTCGTGTAAGGCCCTCCAAGTCGGGGAACAACCTTTTCTAGTTGGTGTCATCTTGAAACAGTTGACAATTGTTTTATGAGAACATCAATATTTTCCAGCCAATATCCTAATCCATATTCTATCTTTTTGAGTGAGAAACCACCAACCCAGCTTCATCATAAACATTCTAGTAATCTCGGAAGCTTGGTGTAGTCCGAGGCCACCTTATTCCTTTAGTGTACAAATTTTCTTCCAACTAATCAAGTGTAATTTCTTCTTATCTGAGCCTGAACCCAACACAAAGACACAGGTAGCTTGATCAATCTTGCATTAAATAAATAGGTATAGCTTGCAAGACTGATTTTACAAGGGTCAATTGTCTCGTGAATAATAATATTCTGGCTTTCTAACAGGATAGTTTCTTCTTTATTTTATACACCAACCTAGTATAATATTGTAGACCTCCCCCACTCCTTTCCAATGTGGAATTTGGTAACTTTGGGTAACTTTTGACCCCATTCGTAGACTGAGTCTCACATCTACATCTTAGGATGAATGAGACGTTGTTAGTTCTAATTTTGAAAGTCCTTAACTACATAAATTTAGGACAATTCTGTCCAATCAACCTTTGCAATGTCTCTTACAAAGTTATCACAAAGCTCATCACAAATTGGCTCTAACCATTTATGGGAGATGATGGAAACATAGTCGACTTTTGTTCAGGGATGAAAAATTACATATAATACGATAATAGTTTAAGAAATCATTCACTTTATCAGAAAGAGGAAAAGAAAGAAAGGATGAATGGTTATTAAAATTAATCTTGAGAAAGCAAATGATAGACTCATGTGGTCTTTCATTCAAGAAACTCACTTGCTGGCAGGTGTCCCGTCTAAGTACATTCAAAGAATTATTCAAATATAAAACCCAGCATAAACACAAAGTCATATCATATTATCCAAAAACAACATGCATAAGAACATAAAATTAGCATGCATCAAATCTCAAAATATACTAAGCATGTTGAGTGGTCAAAACATCAGTGTAGTAGTCTAACTTCTCAAGGCTCTATACAATAACCCAAGGGATCACAACAACACGCTAAGCTAAACCTGAAATTAAAAAATAATAAGGAGTGAGATCATGAAGACCTCCATGGGAGTTGAAAGATTATATACAATCGAGGGAAAAGGAGATAATCCGTAAAATAGTACAAAACATACATTTTTTGATAAATACGCTTTAGTACAAAACAACTTCGCATATGTAAATGCACAGTAAACGGTAAACAATATCTTATATATCCCAACAAGTGATTAAATCAAAAATCACATGAATATGTCTCAATGTACTCATGCCAGGAAACTGGATCAAAACCTGAAAGGTGGATGGTAAAGAGGCTATAGGGGTATTTCCCCGCATACCAAAGTCCGTTGATGAGTTTTTCATGTATGTTTTTTTAATTGGTATATAATACTCATATTCACAACCTCATTCACTAACATTGTTTGAATCGAGTGGAGGAAAACCATACACAATATACATCACACTCGATCTTATAATATCATATATAGTGTACTGCATAATCTTACTCATATATAAATAATAATACTAAGCTCATATATCACAATACCATCCGCACTATTCCAACCAAGTGACTAGCTTCACTCGAGCTCTCGTACACCAATTTAGCAATAAATAACATATCACCCATACTCTAAGGCAAGGGAATACTCTTCTATCTAAGGAGATGCTTATCTATTTATCTTCACCATGGCCAAGCATACAGAACCGTCAATTCCAAAGATACACATGGTGCATATACACATTGGTATATTTGCTATCTCAATATGCACATCAATCGCAAAACAATTTATGTAATAAAACTCAGTATGGTTCAATGCATGAAAATGCACTCATCTTTATACTATCAATCCTCTCAACACATCCACATAAATGATAATACATACAATTCTTTCCAACCAGCCCCCACAAGCATGCATACAAGACACATTTCACATATTTCACTGACCTATAGTCCACTTAGAAGTCCACAAAAATCTCACAAGAAGGCAAGGAATCACTTACACTCAGAAACCATACAATCTCACAAAAAAAAACAAAGAGAAAAACTCATAAATGAGAACTATTTAAATCTCTCTGATTGAAGGAATCAAACTCTTCTACAAGAATTAAAACGTGAAACGGATATGGGTCTCCCTCACCAAACTTCTAACCAAAGATTTCTTCTTACTTTCTAAGGGGGAAAGAAAATATCACAACATTCTCAACAGGAAACAAATTAAGATAAATGTTTTTGTAAGAGTAGGATCACTCAATTTTATTTTAGAATGGAAGGTGATACTCGGTTATGTGTTTTGCACAGCCAACTAATCACAAGGAATGCTCGATCGATCTTGAAACATGGCTGACCGATCGCACAATGGGTGATCGATTGCTGAAAGGAAAGACACTGATATCCAACCGATTGTGTCGAATGCCCAACTGATACTACCAAATGCCCGACCGATCGTACCAAAGAAACTTAACAATCAAATTGTGACCGAATTTCTTAACCAGTCGCCACCTTATCACACTGGTTTTGGATTCGCTCGCTAGATAATTGTGATACTCACTGGTAATGGGAGAATTCATCAGAAATTGGAAAAATCCAGGGCCAACCAATCGTAGTAGAAGACTGATCAATGTGCTCTCTCGCCCAACTGATTGCCAGCTCAAGCAACCAATCACTCAAACGGAAAAAACAAAGTTGACCGATCATGCCCTTATGTCCGACCGATCAAAGGCTCGAATACTAGGTGTTTGCACTCAACATTAATACCCTCTCCACTCCAAAACTCACCCAAATTACTCACAAAATCCTCACACACTTTCATAACTCAACCACACATAATACCTACACAAGGATCAACTCAACCAACACAAGAATATATCAATTACAATCAACAATCTATCATCTCATCACATGCATCAAACCTCATTAAACACGTTACCTCATAATGCATTTCAGTACACAAACAAAGCATGCTCATTAATCAAAATACATAAGTTGCACAATCAAAACATGACATACAATTCATATATCCTACTCATGTTATTTAAACACATTCACACCAAATGTTTTGCCTCACAATAAAATCGAAATATATTTGTATATTTTAATTAATCAAAATAAATATATTTTCTGTCATTAAGATGAAGGATAGATTCCCACCTCGAGAGATGAAGACAAAACTATAGCAATAACAATCTTAGCGAGCTCCTAGAATGCCACCTAAACACAATGATCATACAAAAAGTCAAAACAACTAAATTCAAAGACAATCAACAATCAAACCAAAAAAAAAACATAACCGGACTCAAGACCACTCAACTAACATCAACAAAATATAATCCATGACCAAAGGTCAATCTTCACACAACTTGAAGGAAAAAATGAACAACCCTTCACCATCAACACCATCAATTCGTCCGGAATCAACTCTACTTAAAAAAGGGTAAAAAAACCCACTAATTCACTCAATAACACCATAGGAACACACAACAAACATCAAAATTGAACAAACCATCAAAGTCGAAAAAATTCAACTAGCACTCAACCTTCTGATCCATTAAAAACCATTCAAACAATGAAATCACGGTACGCAAACCAAAACAAATCTTAGAAAATATCAAATCTGTCAAAAGAAACTCAAAAAAATAAGAAAGGAAGGCATCAAATTAAACTCACTAAGCCAAAATTCAAAAGTACTTTAAATCGGATAAATCTTTTGATTCTATGCTTTAATCCAATTTCTACTAGTGAAAATTTATGAAAATGACAAGAGAAAGTGCTTAGGAACAAAGCCTAATAGTCAATTTTAGCTAGAAATCAATTCAGGAGAGTGGGCTCTCAATGGATGTTTTGTGCAGAGGAAACAAAAGAAGGGGAAAAGAAAAGTGAGTTGGGACTGAGAAGAGAAAGTAGCTTGTAGCAATGTTTTCAGTCTTAACAACAAACGTACTCTCCAGCAAGTAATATCTCCAAACTATCAAGCATTACTCCACTACTATTACCTCCTTCTATTATACCGTATATTGTCTCTCTATATCATTCGACTTATGACTCTCATAAGCAATAATGTGTCCCTTCTATGTCAAAACATCACCAATTGTAAAATCTAAGGTAGCTGCTTATACCTCATAAGGAAGTAGATGGTTGGGCAATGCTAGATGGTTGGGCAATGACTGCCTCTTGACATCCACTCAACAAATTCCATAACTTTTTTTTTTGAACAACTCGAGCAAGTGTGTACTAATAGAAGAAAATCCACATATGAATTGCCAATAGTACCTGGCCAACCACAAGAAGGAATAAAGATATGATACCTCAAACCTTTTTCCTAGAAGTCTAGAAGCCAGTGTAGCTGAAATGGCCATTTTTTCATTGAAGAAGTGGATGTGTGATGGCCGAAAATGATTTGAAGGTTCAGTGTTCATTTCTGATTTCATTTTTCTCTTATTTCATTTCTATCATTAATGGTACATTATCTATTCTTAAGAGATAATTCCAGAATTAAATCCTAAAGATTATCTCCTAATATCTAGCCTTAAAAATAGGGAAAATTAATCCCCTTAAATCCAATAAACATACCAGTCAGCCATACATGTCCACATACCAAAAATACACAAAATCATTATGCAATAAACCCTTCTTCCTTACCCTTGTTGCCGAAATTCACCTAACACCTATCTACCCGAATAATTTCATCCTTCATCAAATTTTTGTGAATAATAGCTTGTTGGAAACCTCTTTTCATCCTCTATCTTGCTGTCTTAGTTCCATCATCAGAAGGTCAGTTCTCCCCTATGTTATTTGTTATCGCAATTCCCTAGGTATAGGTGCCAAAATTCTTTGATTGATCCTTCAATTAGTTTCTGTTGTTGTCCCTTTTGTTCATATGATTTTTTGGCACCTATTCATGTTGTAATATTATGAATTCATCTTTTGAATCTTCCCTACATATGAAGTCGGCATCTCCTATACCTTTTCCCTATTGTTGTCGATTTTTACCAATTGACTTATCTGTCGGTTTCTGATGTTGTTCCTTTTAATCATATGTGTAATTAACACCTAATCCATCTATATTATCATAAAATCGCAACTCCTAAACCTTGTATGCATGAAATTGCAATATGCCCTACTGCCCTAACTTAGTACCAAAATTTGCATGGTAAATTGGGTTGAAAATCAGGTTGATTGTTGTTGGTTCTTGGTTATCACATCACACATCCAAGGGGATAGTTCATGTGACATCTGATCACTAGTTTCTGATAGTTTTGGTGAGTGGAATTGGTAAGAAACTAGGATGTCTATTTGGTTTCTAAATTGTGTATGTTTAATATGATTTTGTTTTTGCCTTATGGTTATATAGGTGGTTATGATCCTCTTAATAAAGGCAAAGGATTAGCTACTTGTTTAGAGACAAGAAAGGTAGGATCTATACCTCATCAGTTTCTCCAGAGATTCTTGTTCTATGATTGATAATTTTGTTGCATGTGTAAGGACCCGAATTCCAACCTATTAGGACCCTTACCGCCTTGAAACCCAAATAAACCTAACCTAGGACCTACTTGAATCTCACAAGGCTTATCCCTTCAGAACCGATTTCAAAAAGTTTTATCCTTATGCTTTTAAAGGTTGGAGCATGATATTGGACAAGTATTTTGGTATCATACGGAGTGAATAAAAACATCAGTGGAAGTCTTTAAATTTAATCAATAAAATCATAACACACAAGTCCCATAGGTATCCAACTATCGAGCAAGTAAACCTCCAACTTAATTCAGAAACAAACAAGCAAAGGAGGAACTTGAAAAAAACTAGAAAATAGTCCAATCATAGTTCATGTTATATGCGCAAGCAATCAAGGAACAGGTTTGCAAATGTGATGCGATATCACCCTGCAGTGCAGCCTTGATTCTCACACATTGGTACCACTAACAACGAATGTACCTAAGCCTGAAAAATGGTAAAAACAACAGGATAAGATTTCAAGAATCTTAGTAGGGTCACAACATCATAAGATCTATAGAAATCTTAAACAAACATCTCACAAACAACATCAGATCAACCTATATAACTAAAAAAAATCACTTATTCATCATTCAGTTGAAAGGAATAGGGCCAAAAGTTAAGTCTGAGGCTGGACTACAAACACTTCCTGTGAGACCCCGACCCTTCCTAGTTTAGATGTCCAGGAAGTCCAGGAGCCGATGCAGCTAAAATGACTATTTTACCCCTAAAGAAATGGATGTGGATGACCTAAAATGGTTCCTGCCAGATATTTCCTATTTTAATTCTGGTATTTTTATATTAATCCTTAGTTTTATCCCTTATTATCTAAGATATAAGATAATTCTTCCCTTTAAATAGAATATCTCTTTTAATAGAATTATCCTTTTAAATAGAATTATCCTTCTAATAGAATTATTCTTTAATTATCCTTTTAAGCTTAAAAGTAGGGAATTATCTATTAGCTAGACCTCCTTAGACACCAATAAAAGAGTGGCCAGCCTATCTCACCTAAACATAACAAAACCCACCTAGAAATTTTATATTTTATCCCCTTCTTCTCAAATTCCGATTTTTGCCTAAACCCTAGTCGAAACTCCTTGAACTTCATCTTGGCATAACTCTCTCATCCTTTATCAGATTTCTGCAAATAATAACTTGTTGGAAAGATCTTTCTGTCCTCTTTCTAACCAACTTGGGTTTTTCATCTGGAGGTTAGTTTTTCTTTGTCAAAAGTTAAGTCATAATTCGGTGGAATTGCTAAAATCTACTTGAACTTCAAAATAGCATAACTCTTTCATTGTTTGTCAGATTCTTGCAAATAATAGCTTGTCAGAAAGCTATTTCCATTCTCTATCCAACCATCTCAAGTTTATTTTTCTGGAGGTTAGTTTTTCTTAGTCGTAATTTAGGTTGTAATTCGGCAGGATTAGATTTCAAGTGTAAGACCCCGAATTTTGAGTCCTAGAAGTCCAGAAGCCAGTGCAGGTGAAAAGACGATTTTGTCCCTGAAGAGAAGGATATGTGATAGCCGAAATTGGTAAGATTGTTCAGTAAATTAATTTGTTTCTAATTTCTTTTGATTTAGGTTCTTGTAGATGGATAATAGCTTTAGGAATCATCCTTTAAGGTAGAAAGTTGCCTTAGAGATTAAGTCCCTAAAAATAGGGAAGGTAATTTAAGAGTTTTGGTTACTTAGTAAATTATATTGGATTGATAGCTTGATTAAAAGTATAGACATAATTCTACACTCATTGAATATAAATAGGAAGCCAACCCCACAAATTTTTCCCCTAAAACCTTACAAAATTCGTATAGGCTTAAAACCCTATACCTCCCATTAGCCGTCAGAATTTTCTGAAACTTTAAACCAGCATAACTCCCTCATCGTTCATTGGATCTCTGCGAATAATAGCTTGTTGGAAAGATCTCTTCATCCTCTTTCTAACCATCTTTTGTTTTACGTCAGGAGGTTAGTAATCTTTGTCTAAAGTTACTTTGAAAATCGGCGGCGGAATTATGTTTTCGCCAAATCTTCTTGAACTTCAAAATAGCATAACTTTCTACTCTTTTGTTGGAATCTTGCAAATAATATGTCGTTGGAAAGATCTTTTCATTCTCTTTCCAACAGTATATAAATCGCATCTTGGATGTAAATATTTCGTTGTTTTAGGTCGAGACGAAATCGTCTTATGCCGTACTTTTAGCAAAAGGTTTTGCATAGTTAATTGGAATGGTAAATTCAGGTTGAATCTTGATAAGTTCCTGGCTATCACATCACACATCCAAGGGGGAGACACCTGCGACATCTGATCACTGGTTTTCTGATAGGTTTGGTGAGTGGTACTGGTAAGGAATAGGGTATACAATTGATTTTTGGGATATGCATGCTTAGATTGTTTTGTCTTTGTCTGGTGATGATTTAGGTGGTTCAGATTTACTTAATAAAGGCAAAGGAGTAGCTTCTTGTTCAGAGACAAGAGAGGTAGGATCTATGCCTCATCGGTTTCTCCAGAAAACCCCTGCTCTTATTTGATGTTTTTGTTACCTGCCTTTGTTGTATTGTTTGTGATTGGATTGTAGGGTGTGAATATGCAATCCGGAATGAGATATGAATCTCCTAGACTATATCGAACCCCTGAGTTAGGAATTGAGTGCTTGGGATGCTATTGTTATATGAATTGGATGTGTTGATTGTTTCCTGACATGATTGAGGATACCCCGTTGTGGTATTATGCTTTGTACTTGCCTGTGTGTGCTTGTACGTGTTTGTGTGTCAGGATCCTGTTCCGGTGGCCACGCAGGGTAAGAACTGATGCTCCTAGGGAGAGGAGAGGTTCTTATCGATTTATGGGAGGTGTATGGGTGTTGAACCAGCAAGCTAGCGCTGGATATCTGTCCTTGCGAGGCCGGATCCCTGTCTTGCGAGACAGGAAGCCCTTATCTTGCTAGATTTGGGGATGCCCTGGTTGCGACTAAGGGAAGACTTGTTCCATGAGGGGCTAGTCGACTTGTCCTTGCGAGGATAAGGTGAAAGGCTTACTGATTAGTTTGTGTGTTAACCATCTACCCTTTGTGCAGTAAGTCTTGGACAACACAGGTGGAAGGGGATGGCCTTTCTTCATCATTGAGTGTGATTTTGTTGTATTTCACCTGCCTGTGTACTTCTGAACTTTCGGAAGTGTGGTCCTCCCTCAGCCATAATCTCGGCCTTAACCTCTTTTGGTTTATTGTTGAATTGCGTGATCCCTTTAGTTGATTAGGGAATGATCTTATGTGAATTGGGAGATTTGTGTTTAGGGATTCTGTAGATCTTATGATGCTGCGACCCTACTGAGATTCTTGTAATCTCAAACCGTTGTTTTTACCATTTTTTCAGGCTTAGGTACATCCTCTATTCGTGGTACCAGTGTGTGAGATCAAGGCTGCACGGCGGGGCGATATCGCATCACAAATACTACTTGTTACTTGCGCAAATAACTTGAAAGATTGGACATTGTTCTGGTTTATTTTTAAGCATTTGTTTGGCTTGCTATTTCCGAACTTGGTTGATGAAATTCTTGCTGGTTATTTGGATCCCTATGGGACTTGTGTGTTATGAACCCAATGGATTGATTTAAGACTTCTGCTGATGATTTTACTTACTCCGTATGTTACCAGAATATGTGTCCAGTATCATGCTCCAATTGATTGATAAGCAACAAAATAAACAAGATTAAAATCGGTATCATATGAGTAGCCTTGTGAAATTCTAATAGGTCTTAGGTGTCGTTGAGGCTTATTTGGGTTTCACGGCGGTAATGACCTTAATCGGAGCAATGAATAATGGTTTAGGAATTGGGGTCGTTACAAGTGTGGTAGCGGAGCATGGTTTAGGTTTATAACTTGTTATTTGCTGACTTAGTTGTTAATTTTGGTAATTGCAGGTGATTGCAGGTAAGAACATGGGCACACACTCACTCACTTAGGAACTAAAACTGGAATTAGGGAGAACATGGGAGTTAAATGGAAATAATACTAGCTGTTGTGTTGATTGTTTATCTTTAGTATGCTTTAATATGTTTGAGTGGATGATTAGCTATGTTTCTTGTCATTACCGAATGAATATGCATGTGAGTGATTATGTGTATTGCCGAATATGGATGATGTGTGCAGCTATAATTGCTTGATGTTTGTTATGATTTCTATGCGTGTTAATGTTATTGCCGAGTGTGCATAGCATGTGTGCATATGATTTTCGAAATTTGTATATTGTTTTCCAGCATATGCGTATCGTCCGGTGCATGCCTCTCCACCAGGTACCACTCCTATTCCTAGTATCGTATTTAGTGTTTGTTTGAGTAACAATCGTACACTTGTGTAGTATGGCACGCTCGAGGCAACAAAGAGACCAACGGGGTAGGTTTGAGATTCAGAACGAACAGCAACCTGTTGAGCAAGAGGAACCAAATGCACAAAATGAGCAGGAAGGGCAAGCTGAGTCCGAAAACCAACCTGAGACACCAGTCGCACCAGGCATTGACCCTGTCATGGCACAGATCTTAAACGTGTTACAAGGAATTGCTTCAAACCAGCAGCGAATGGAGGCGCAGTTTCAGAGTGCTCCTGCGCTTACACCAGGACCTATTCCTCCACTTGAACCTGTACAGCCGGCGCATCATAAGGAGACAGAGAGATTTCCCGTTATGATTACAAAATTGCTGAAGGAAGCTCGACAACTTGGATGTAAAGATTTCGGTGGTTCAGCTGGAGCCGTAGCCGCTCGGGAGTGGATGGATACCTTATGCCGAGTATCCTTGTTCCTGCGTATCTCTGATGACGACAAGGTTGCCATTGCTACATTCTTACTTGAGGGAGAAGCCCTCGCTTGGTGGACATCTATTAGCTTGCGATTCGGCGATCACTTGCCGACGTGGGAAGAATTCCGGTTTGAATTCGACGAAAGATTTTATACGAGATTCCATAAAAATGAGCAGCGGCAGGCATTTTACAAACATGAACAAGGCATCCGCTCAGTGCTAGAATATGAGAAGGTGTTGAGGGAGTTGTCCCGCTTTGCACCTGAAGAAGATCGTACACCGTACCAGCTGGCAAGACGATTTCAGGATGGGTTGAGTGTCGAACTCAAAACCATCGTTGGTACGACACCAGTGCAGAATTTACAAGAACTAATAGCTGCCGCAACCGAAGCTGAAAAGATCGTGCAAACCAGGAAGCCACCCGTAGCTAATAGTGGCGGATTATATAGGCGAGATTCAAAGTTCAACCGAAGAAGGGGACCCTATCCCTTACGATCTCATCCTCCGCGGATCAATGACAATGGGAACACCAACAGGAGGAACTTTTCTGGTTCCAATTATAATGGATCGTCATGGCAGATTCCGCAACGGCGATGTTTCAACTGTGGCGAGATGGGTCATATTCAGGCCGTATGTCCAAAACGGCGAATCCCAGGGGTACTTAACACCAGCCGAGGTGGGAACGTCAATCCCGCTAGACCACCAGCACGCGCACCAGGAGGGCCACCCAACGGATCCACAAGTGAAGCGCAACCAAGACCAACAAGGCTCTTTACTTTGACTGATGCCGAGGCTAGTCTTGATGTGGTGACAGGTACTATTTCAGTCTTTTCTCAAAACGCTAAAGTCTTATTTGATCCAGGAGCAAATAGATCGTTCGTGAGTCAAAGGATAGCACTTAGCGCGGATCGTCCTCTATCTCCCTTGACTCCTCCTATTGCGGTTCTAACTCCTTTGGGAGAGCAACTGATTTGTGATCTGGTCTACATCGGCTGTGTTATACGTATGGGATCGAATGTATTTGATGTGGATCTAATTCCATTAGACATCAAGGAGCTGGATGTGATTTTAGGCATGGATTGTCTGGTAAAATATCAAGCCCGTGTGGAGTGTTTCACCAAGCGGGTGTGGTTCACATTTGCTAATGGTACCGAATACTGTTTTGAAGGCGGTAGGTGAGTTGTGCCAACTTGCATGATTTCCTGGTTTAAGGCGGAGCGATTAATCAACAAAGGATGTACAGCGTACCTTGCGCATGTACAGGATATTTCTAAAGAATCCGCAGGTCTGAATTCTGTTCCTGTGGTTTGTGAATTTCCGGAAGTATTTCCAGAAGACATAGCCGGACTGCCACCAGCAAGGGAAGTAGAATTCGGCATTGAGCTTGTGTCAGGTACAAATCCGATTTCCATTCCTCCGTATCGTATGGCTCCTGCGGAAATGAAGGAACTGAAGACGCAATTGGAAGATTTGCTGGATCGTGGTTTTATTCGACCTAGTGTGTCACCCTGGGGAGCACCTGTGCTGTTCGTGAAAAAGAAAGATGGTTCGCTGCGATTGTGCATTGATTATCGACAGCTGAACCGCGTGACCGTGAAGAACAAATATCCCTTGCCACGCATCGATGATTTGTTTGACCAACTCCAAGGTGCAGCGGTATTCTCCAAGATTGATCTCAGATCTGGATACCATCAATTGCGAGTTCGTGATGCTGATATTCCGAAGACCGCGTTCAGATCGCGATATGGCCACTATGAATTTCTGGTTATGCCATTCGGTTTGACCAATGCACCAGCTGTGTTTATGGACTTGATGAATCGTGTGTTCCGCGAATTCCTGGATAAATTTGTGATCGTCTTCATCGACGACATTCTGATTTACTCAAAGTCGGAAGAGGATCATGTTATGCACTTGCGGCTTGTGCTTAAAATTCTGAAGGATCGACGATTGTTTGCCAAATACTCAAAATGCGAATTCTGGTTACGTGAGGTTAGTTTCCTTGGCCATATTGTTTCCGCCCAAGGTGTGTTTGTTGATCCAAAGAAGATTGAAGCCGTGATTGCTTGGGAACCTCCGCGAAGTGTGTTCGAAGTTCGTAGTTTCCTTGGTTTAGCAGGTTACTACCGTCGCTTTGTGGAAAATTTTTCATCACTTGCCGGGCCATTGACAAAACTGACACGCAAGGGTGAGCCGTTCGTATGGAATGAAAAGTGCCAGCAAAGTTTCGACGAGCTAAAGAATCGGTTAGTTTCTGCACCTATCCTTACCTTACCTATTTGCGGAAAAGAGTACGTGGTATACAGCGACGCGTCGAAATCCGGACTTGGATGTGTATTGATGCAAGATGGGAAAGTCATTGCCTACGCTTCAAGGCAATTGCGACCGCACGAGATGAACTACCCTACACATGATCTAGAACTTGCAGCCGTGGTCTTTGCTTTAAAAATATGGCGACATTATCTATACGGCGAGACGTGTCGAATCTTTACTGATCACAAAAGCCTGAACTACCTCCTTACACAGAAAGAGTTGAATATGAGACAACGAAGATGGATGGAACTAATTAAGGACTACGATTTGATCATCGCATATCATCCTGGAAAGGCGAATGTTGTGGCTGATGCCCTGAGCCGAAAGTGTCATTCTCCTTCCCCATCAATTCTGGCGTATATGCGCACTCATTATTTGCCAATGATGTTGGAATTGAAAACTAATCGTGTGCGTCTTGGCACCGATTTCTCTGGTTCGTTGCTAGCACGAATTGAAGTCGCACCTACCATAATTGAGGAGATCCGGAATCAACAGTTGGAGGATCCGAAGTTTGCTGAAATTCGGAAGCAACTTGCTGATGGTGTTGATGCTATAGTTCGTGATTTCAGAATACGAGATGACGAAGTTCTAGTCTTCAGAAACCGGGTATGTGTTCCACAAAATGCTGATCTTCGTAACCTTATTCTATCAGAGGTGCATAGTTCGAAGTTTGCTATTCATCCTGGAAGCACAAAGATGTACCGAGATTTGAAGGGCCAGTATTGGTGGCCTAACATGAAGCGACATATTGCTGAATTTTTTGCTCGATGCCTCGTATGTCAACAAGTAAAAATTGAACATCAAAGACCTGCTGGTTTACTTCAATCACTTCCGATCCCAGAATGGAAGTGGGAGCACATTACAATGGATTTTGTTACCGGTTTGCCTAGATCACAGCGAGGATACAATGCCATTTGGGTGATCGTGGATCGACTGACGAAATCTGCACACTTTCTTCCTATACGTGTGACAGATACACCAGAAAAATTGGCAATTCGTTACTTGGACGAGATTGTTCGTTTGCAAGGAGTACCAGTTTCTATTGTTTCAGATCGTGACCCTCGTTTCAGCTTCACTGATTCTGGGAGAAATTCCAGAATGCACTGGGTTCGAAATTGAAATTCAGTACAGCATTTCATCCCCAAACCGATGGTCAATCAGAAAGGACAATTCAAACACTTGAAGATATGCTACGTGCGAGTGTATTAGACCAGCAAACCGGCTGGGATCAAAGCTTACCATTGGCGGAATTTGCTTACAACAATAACTTTCATGTAAGCATCGGTATGGCACCCTATGAAACACTTTATGGGAGATGTTGCAGAACCTCTATTTGCTGGAATGAAGTAGGCGAGAGACGCCTAGACAATCCAGAATTAATTGACCAAGCAACAGAACAATTGAGCTTGATTCGTCAAAGGTTAAAAGCAGCACAAGATCGGCAGAAAAGCTACGCCAACAATTGACGAAGGGAGCTGGAATTTGCGGTAGGAGACAAAGTGTTTTTGAAAGTTGCCCCATGGAAAGGAGTCCTTCGTTTTCAGCAGCGAGGTAAGCTAACACCTCGCTACATTGGTCCTTATGACATTGTGGAGAGAATCGGCCCTGTTGCATACCGACATGCACTACCTCCAAATATGGAAAGAATTCACAATGTATTTCACGTGTCAATGCTAAGAAAGTATATGCGAGATCCTGCTCATGTGCTTAAAGAACCGCCAGTAGAAGTTGAAGAAGACCTATCCTATCCCGTACAGCCAGTTGCCATACTAGACCGGTCAGTTCGACAGCTTCGCAGTCGAAGCGTACCTATGGTACGAGTTGTTTGGCGTAATGGCCAAATTGAGGAGCAGTCTTGGGAGATTGAGGAGTCTATGCATGCAAAATATCCTTACTTGTTTGATTAGGTACTAATGTTTAAATTTCGAGGACGAAATTCTTATAAGGAGGGGAGGATGTAAGACCCCGAATTTTGAGTCCTAGAAGTCCAGAAGCCAGTGCAGGTGAAAAGACGATTTTGCCCCTGAAGAAAAGGATCTATGATAGGCGAAATTGGTAAGATTGTTCAGTAAATTAATTGTTTCTAATTTCTTTTGATTTAGGTTCTTGTAGATGGATAATAGCTTTAGGAATCATCCTTTAAGGTAGAAAGTTGCCTTAGAGATTAAGTCCCTAAAAATAGGGAAGGTAATTTAAGAGTTTTGATTACTTAGTAAATTATATTGGATTGATAGCTTGATTAAAAGTATAGACATAATTCTACACTCATTGAATATAAATAGGTAGCCAACCCCACAAATTTTTCTCCTAAAACCTTACAAAATTCGTATAGGCTTAAAACCCTATACCTCCCATTAGCCGTCAGAATTTTCTGAAACTTTAAACCAGCATAACTCCCTCATCGTTCATTGGATCTCTTCGAATAATAGCGTGTTGGAAAGATCTCGTCATCCTCTTTCCAACCATTTTTTTTTTCCGTCAGGAGGGTAGTATAACTTCAAATCTTCTTGAAGTTCAAAATAGTATAACTTTCTACTCGTTTGTTGGAATCTTGTAAATAATATGTCGTTCGAAAGATTTTTTCATTCTCTTTCCAACGGTATATAAATCGCATCTTGGATGTAAATATTTTGTTGTTTTAGGTCGAGAAAAAATCGTCTTATGCCGTACTTTTAGCAAAAGGTTTTGCATAGTTAATTGGAATGGTAAATTCAGGTTGAATCTTGATAAGTTCCTGGCTATCACATCACACATCCAAGGGGGAGACACCTGCGACATCTGATCACTGGTTTTCTAATAGGTTTGGTGAGTGGTACTGGTAAGGAATAGGGTATACAATTGATTTTTGGGATATGCATGTTTAGATTGTTTTGTCTTTGTCTGGTGATGATTTAGGTGGTTCAGATTTACTTAATAAAGGCAAAGGAGTAGCTTCTTGTTCAGAGACAAGAGAGGTAGGATCTATGCCTCATCGGTTTCTCCAGAAAATCCCTGCTCTTATTTGATGTTTTTGTTACCTGCCTTTGTTGTATTGTTTGTGATTGGATTGTAGGGTGTGAATATGCAATCCGGAATGAGATATGAATCTCCTAGACTATATCGAACCCCTGAGTTAGGAATTGAGTGTTTGGGATGCTATTGTTATATGAATTGGATGTGTTGATTGTTTCCTGACATGATTGAGGATACCCCGTTGTGGTATTATGCTTTGTACTTGCCTGTGTGTGCTTGTACGTGTTTGTGTGTCAGGATCCTGTTCCGGTGGCCACGCAGGGTAAGAACTGATGCTCCTAGGGAGAGCAGAGGTTCTTATCGATTTAAGGGAGGTGTATGGGTGTTGAACCAGCAAGCTAGCGTTGGATATCTGTCCTTGCGAGGCCGGATCCCTGTCTTGCGAGACAGGAAGCCCTTATCTTGCGAGACAGGAAGCCCTTATCTTGCGAGATTTGGGGATGCCCTGGTTGCAACTAAGGGAAGACTTGTTCCATGAGGGGCTAGTAGACTTGTCCTTGCGAGGCTAAGGTGAAAGGCTTACTGATTAGTTTGTGTGTTAACCATCTACCCTTTGTGCAGTAAGTCTTGGACAACACAGGTGGAAGGGGATGGCCTTTCTTCATCATTGAGTGTGATTTTGTTGTATTTCACCTGCCTGTGTACTTCTGAACTTTCGGAAGTGTGGTCCTCCCTCAGCCATAATCTCGGCCTTAACGCCTTTTGGTTTATTGTTGAATTGCGTGATCCCTTTAGTTGATTAGGGAATGATCTTATGTGAATTGGGAGATTTGTGTTTAGGGATTCTGTAGATCTTATGATGCTGCGACCCTACTGAGATTCTTGTAATCTCAAACCGTTGTTTTTACCATTTTTTTTCAGGCTTAGGTACATCCTCTATTCGTGGTACCAGTGTGTGAGATCAAGGCTGCACGGCAGGGCGATATCGCATCACAAATACTACTTGTTACTTGCGCAAATAACTTGAAAGATTGGACATTGTTCTGGTTTATTTTTAAGCATTTGTTTGGCTTGCTATTTCTGAACTTGGTTGATGAAATTCTTGCTGGTTATTTGGATCCCTATGGGACTTGTGTGTTATGAACCCAATGGATTGATTTAAGACTTCCGCTGATGATTTTACTTACTCCGTATGTTACCAGAATATGTGTCCAGTATCATGCTCCAATTGATTGATAAGCAACAAAATAAACAAGATTAAAATCGGTATCATATTAGTAGCCTTGTGAAATTCTAATAGGTCTTAGGTGTCGTTGAGGCTTATTTGGGTTTCACGGCGGTAATGACCTTAATCGGAGCAATGAATAATGGTTTAGGAATTGGGGTCGTTACATCAAGATTGTGTGATTCTGTCTTCAATTGATTATGATGATATAGAATCTCAGAACTTAATAGGAAAATAGGTTGCCTGATTCGATTTTGACTTTCAGGATTGATCTTTGATTTGTATTGTGATTTGATTGAGGATTCTTTGTTATGATTTGTGTATACATGTACTATGTGGGTATACATGTATGTGCCCTGTTTGTGTTTTGTTTGAAGGATCCTTTTGTCGCTGGCCATGCGAGGTAAGTATTGTTGCTCCTAGGGAGAGGGGAGATGCTTACCGAACCAGGAGGTTTATGGGTAGTTATTCCCAGCAAGAGCTTGTTGGATGCCTTGTAGGCCGGTTCGATACTAGACGTCAAGATGCCCTATAGGCCAACTTGAGTATGGACATTAGGATGCCCTGTTTGAGAGTGACAGGATGACTTGTATACGCTGTTGCAAGAGTGCTCCTAGGCCAATTCAAGTCTGGATGTCGGAGACAACTAAAATGCTTGATGTAATATTGATTGTCTAACCGTTTTACCCTTTTTGCAGCATAGTCTTGGACAACATGGGTAGATGGGGACAAACCTTGGTTTTGAAAATCAGATTATGTATAGGTTGTCTATGTGCTTCTGAAAAAGAAGTGTTTTCAGTCATTCCCCTTGTTTTCTACCAATTTTAGCCTACCCTTACATTGTGTGTGCTTGTGATGATTTCAGCCCCTAATATGTGTGTTTGATGCTTGTTGTTTTAATTAGTTATCTTAACTAGTTTTATGTGTTGATCTTTTGGTTATTGGGAGATGTTTGATTGGGAATCCTTAGGACTTATGATGTTGTGACCCTACTGAGATTCTTGTAATCACATCCTTCTTTTCTCCCTCTTTATAGGCTTAGGTGTGTGCTTTGTTGCTGGTACCAAAGGTGTGAGATCAAGGCTGCACCGTTGGACGAATTTGCACCCCTTTTCTATTGAATGCGCATGCCATGTCTTTGAACTTGTGTGGATTTGCATTCTGGCTTTCCAATCCCTCTTTCTTTCTTTTTTTACTTCCGAAATATACAAGATACTATTGGTTGATGTTTTGAGATTCCTATGGGACTTGTGTGTTATGTTTTCACTTGTTTTGAGTATTAATATAAGTCTTCCGCTTATGTTTTCTTTCACTCCATATAAGCCAGAAATTCATTAATGTATGAATATGCTCCAACCTTTAAATAGCATATAAATCAACCATTAAAATTGACAATTAGGCAACTTGAGCCTTGTGGGATTCAAATAGGACCTTGCGAGGGATTATTTGGGTTTCACAACAGTAAGGATCCTAATAGGTTGGGTTTGGGTCCTTACACTTTTGAAAATCAGAAGTACATAGGTAGGTAAATCATCAATCAATCTCATCAACAAGAAAGGTCATCCCCTTCCATCTATATTGTCCAAGGCTTCGCTACATAAAGGTTAAAGAGTTACCACACAAGCTAATCAGCAAGCCTGTTCATCTTGCAATACAAGGACAAGGCATCCAAACCACACAAGGATATGTGCATCTTGCCACACAAGGATAAGGGCATCTTGCCACACAAAGACAAGGAGTCTAGCCACACAAGGAGTAGGCATTTAGCACGCGCAAGCTGGGGATTGCCACCCATACGACTCCCATATCAGTAAGAACCTCTCCTCTCCCAAGAAGCATTAGTGCTTACCCCAAATGGCCACCGAAAAAGGATCCTAACATACAAACATGTACAGGCACACACAAGCAAGTATAAGGCACAATACCAAAATAGGGTATCCTCAATCATGTCAAAAGACAATCAGCATGTTCAATTCACACAACACATGAAAATTAGGCACTCATAACCTACCTCAAGGGTTTGGTATAGCCTAAAGGATCATATCTCAATCTGTAATTCAAGTATACACTATCCAACATATGCGTATACAACCATCAATAAGTATATGCACTGAAATCAACAAGCAAACAACAAAGATCTCTAAAGAAACTGATGAGGCATAGATCCTACCTCTCTTGTCTCTGAACAAGAAGCCATGGTTTTGCCTTTATTCAAGAAATCCGAACCACCTATATCATCATAAGGCAAAGACAAACCACACTAAGCATGTATATTCCATAATCAAGTAAATATCCTATTTCCTTACCAATTCCACTCATAAAACCTATCAGAAACCAATGACCAGATACAACAAATGCCTCCCCCTTGGATGTATGATATGATAGCCAAGAACTTAACAAGAATCAACCTGAATTACCATCCCAATCAACCATACAAATTTCGGCACTATGAAAAGGGCAATAGGGAAATTTATGATTTCATGTTAACAAGCTTTAGGGGTTGCAATTTCATGTTAAAAAGGAAGGATTAGGTGTTAATAACACATACAATTAAAAGGAACAAGATCAAAAATCAACAAGTTAATTAATTGATCAAAATTGGCAACAATAGGGCAAAGGGTAGGGCATGCCTATTTCATGTATAGAGAAGATTAAAAGGATGAATTCATGATTTTACAATATGAATGGATGCTAAACAATCATACGAACAAAAGGAACAACAACAAAAAATCAATTGAAGGAAGAATCACACAATTTCGGCACCAAGACCTACGAATTACGATTTGAATCTTGACAGGGAAGAACTAAACTTCTGATGATCAAACCCAAGATATCTAGATAGAGGATGGAAAGAGCTTTCCAGCAAGCTATTATATGCAGAAATCCGACAAAGGATGAAAGAGTTATACTAAGATGAAGATCAAGGAATTTTGGTAACAATAGGGTATGGTGTAGGGTTTGATCACTTGACAATTTTGTGTGTTTTTGGTGTAAGAACTAAGAGTGGCTGACTACTCTTTATATAGGGTGTTTATGGGATTAATTTTCCTACTTTAAAAGCTAGATAATGGAAGATAAGTACAATAATTAAATTCTGGAATTATCCTTCCTTAATTTTAGGAATTTTATCTCCTAAGGTAAGATTGAAGCAAAAAGGAAATAAATCAAAGGGAAATGAAACCAGAAATGATTACTAGACTCTCTATACCATTTTAAGCCATCACACATCCATTTCTTCAGGAGCAAAATGGTTATTTCACCAGCACTGACTTCTGGACTTCTAGGACTCAAAATTCAGGGTCTCATAGTATGTCCTTGTTGTTGATTGTATGCGCATGCTTGGTATAGTGTATGCATGAGTTGCGGATTGAGCTATGAGTCCTTAGGCAAATTTGGACTCTTTTGATAGGTTGTGTGTGCCTAATTCGGATGTATTATGTGTATTGGACTTGCTCATTGTGATGTGATATGATTGAGGATGCCCTGTTGTGGTATTGTGCTTTGTACTTGTTTGTGTGTGCTTGTACATGAATGTGTGTCAGCATCATTTTCCGGTGGCCATTCGAGGTAAGCACTAATGCTCCTAGGGAGAGGAGAGGCTCCTACTGGTATGAGAGTCGCATGGGTGGCAATGTAAGCACCCAAACCCCATATCCCAAAATTTCTCCTAATGGGACTCTTACCGCCATGAAACCCAAACAAGCCCAAACCATGACCTATCTGAATCTCACAAGGCTTATCCATCTAGTTCCGATTTTTGTATGTTAATTCCTTTAAGATTTTAAAATTTGGAGCATGATATTGGACAAGAATTCTGGTATCATACCGAGTGAATAAAAATATCAGCGAAAGTCTTTATATTTAATTAATGAATCCACAAAACACAAGTCCCATAGCGATCCAAATATCCAACAAGAAAACCTCCAACATTATTCGGAAACAACAAGAAAAGGAGGAACTTGAGAAACCAGAAAATAGTCCAAACATTGTTCATGTTATATGCGCAAGCAACCAAGGAAATAGGACTACGAATATGATGTAATATTGTCTTGCCATGCAGCCTTCTTCTCACACACTAGTACCACGATTGCCGCACAAGGACAAGGCATCCAAGCCACACAAGAACAAGGGAATCCAAACCACACAAGGATAAGGGTATATTGCCACACAAAGACTAGACATCCAGCGCGCGCAAGCTAGGGATTGCCACCCATACGACTTCCATACCAATAAGAACCTCTCCTCTCCCCAACAGCATCAGCACTTACCCCGAATGGCCACTGAAAAAGGATCCTGACACACAAACATGTACAAGCACACACAAGCAATCACAAAGCACAATACCACCGTAAGGTATCCTCAATCATGTCAGAACACAATCAGCATATTCAATACACATAACACATGAAAATTAGGCACACATAACCTATCTTAAGGGTTCGACAATGCCTAAGTAAGTCTCAAATTAATCCGCAACTCATGCATACCCTATCTCATATATGCGCATACATCAATACAAAGAGATGCATTGAAAATAACGACCAACAACAAGGATCTCTAGAGAAACTGATGAGGCATAGATCTTATCTCTCTTGTCTCTGAATAAGAAGCTATTCTATTACCTTTATTCAAGAAATCCGAACCACCTATAACATCATATAAATAACTAAATAAATATCCTATTTACTTACCAATTTCACTCACCAAACCTATCAGAAACCAGTGATTAGATGCCGCAGGTGCCTCTCCCTTGGATGTGTGATGTGATAGCCAAGAACTTAACAAGAACCAACCTAAATTACCATCCCAATCAACATACAATTTTCGGCACTAAGAATAGGGCAATATGGAAAGTTACAATTTCATGTTAAAAAGTTATAGGGGTTACGATTTCATGTTAACAAGGAAGGATTAGGTGTTTATAACACATACAATCGAAAGGAACAAGATCAGAAACCAATAGGTTAATCAAATGATCAAGATTAAAAATAATAGGGTAAGGGTAGGGCATACCAATTTCATGTATAAGAAAGATTAAAAGGATGGATTTTTATAACATGAATGGATGCCAAAAAATCATACAAACAAGAGGAATAACAACATAAATCAATTGAAGAAAGAATCACACAAGTTTGGCACCAAACCCGCCGAATTACGAGTTGAATTTCAACAGTGAAGAACTAATCTCCTTATGATCAGACAAAGGTAGCTAGTTAGAGGATGGAAAAATCTTTCCAACTAGCTATTATTTGAAAAAATCTGACAAACGATGAGAGAGTTATGCTAGTTTGAAGTTAAAGGAATTTCGGCAACAACAAGGAGTTGTAGGGTTCAAGGTTTGACGAATTTTGTGTATTTTCTGTGTAAGATTTATGTGTGGCTAGCTTCCTCTTTATATAGGGTGTTTATGGGATTAAGTTTCCTACTTTCAAGGCTAAATTAAAATAAGAAAATTATCAGAATTAAATTTTTTAATTATTCTCTCTTAATTTTAGGAATTTTATCTCCTAAGATAATTATCAACCAATAAGGAACCAAAGCAAAAGGAATTAAAATCAGAAATAATTACTAGATATTCCATACCATTTTTGGTCATCACACATTCATTTATTCAGGGGCAAAACAGTCATTTTACCTGCACTGGCTTCTGGACCTCTAAGACTCAAAATTCCATACCATAAACAATCCCTAGCCTGTGCACACTGGATGCCTAATCCTTGTGTGGCTAGATGCTTTGTCCTATGTGCTGGCAAGATGCCCTTATCCTTGTGTGGTTTGGATGCCCTTATCCTTGTGTGGTTTTGATGCCCTTATCCTTGTGTGGTTTTGATGCCCTTGTCCTTGTGTGGTTTAGATGCCCTTGTCCTTGTGTGCCTTGGATACCTTGTCCTTGTGTGGCAAGATGAATAGGCTTGCTGATTAGATTGTATGCTAACCATTTACCCTTTATGCAGCTAAGCCTTGAATAACACAGGTGGAAGGGGATGGCCTTTTGTTGCTGAGATCGATTGATTACTTGCCTGTGTACTTCTATCTTCAGAAGTGTTCTTAGTCCACCCTCAGTCTAATACTTTTGGTATTATCCCTATTATGATTGTTGATGATTGTTTGATACCCCTTTAGTTGTATAATCAAATATGATGTTGTTTGGGAGATGTTTGTTTAGATTTCTGTAGATCTTATGATATTGTGACCCCTACTGAGATTCTTGTAATCTCACCTTGTTATTTTCACCATTTTTCAAGCTTAGGTATATCATCTGTTTGTGGTACTAGTGTGTGAGATCAAAGCTGCACTGCGGGATGATAATCACATTCACATACCTCCTTCTTGCTGATTGCTTGCGCATTTATCATTAAGCATGAAGATTGATTGGACTGCTTTCTGGTTTATTGAATCCCTCTTGTTCTTGTTTATTTCTGGAATTTATTAAAGGGCTACTTGCTGGATTTTGAGATCCCTATACGACTTGTGTGTTATGGTTCCGTTTGTAAGGACCCCAAATCCTAACCTACTATTATTTTCTCCTATTAGGACCCTTACCATTGTGAAACCCAAATAAATCCAAAGACCAGGACCCATTTGAATCCGATAAGGCTTATCCATCTTATTTCTGATTTTAAGCGTGTTCATTCACAACAATTGGACCATGATATTGGACAAACATTCTGGCATAATACGGAGTAAATAAAACATCAGCGGAAGTCTTGTCATTTAATCATTGGAACCACAACACACAAGTCCCATAATGTGAGACCCTGATCCTTCCTAGTTTAGATGTCCAAGAAGTCTAGGAAGTCCAGGAGCCGATATAGCTGAAATAACTATTTTACCCCTGAAGAAGTAGATGTGTGAAATGACTATTTCCTATTTTAATTATGATATTTTTATATTAATTATCCTTAGTTTTATCTCTTACTATCTAAGGTATTAGATAATTCTTCCTTTTAAATAGAATATCTCTTTTAATAGATTTATCATTTTAAATAAAATTATCCTTTAATTATCTTTTTAAGCGTAAAAGTAGGGATTTATCTCTTAGCTAAACCTCTTTAGACATCTCTAAAGAGTGGCCAGCCTATCCCACCTAAACATACCAAAACCACCCACATAAAAATTTCGTAATTTATTCCCTTCTTCTTAATTTCCGATTTTTGCCTAAACCCTAGCCGAAACTCTTTGATCTTCATCTTGGCATAACTCTCTCATCCTTTATCAGATTCTTACGAATAATATCTTGTTGGAAAGGTCTCTTCATCCTCTTTCCAAAAATTTTAGGTTTTTCATCTGAGGGTTAGTTTTTCTTTGCTAAAAGTTAAATCGTATTTTTGACAGAATTGTCAAAATCTGTTTGAACTTCAAAATAGCATAACTCTCTCATCCTTTGTTGGATTCTTGCGAATAATAGCTTGTTGGAAAGCTCTCTTCATCCTATTTCCAAAAAGCTTGGGTTTTTCTTCTAAAGTTTAGCTTTTCTTTGTTAAAAATTAAATCGTATTTCAGTAGAATTGTCAAAATCTACTTGAACTTCAAAATAGCATAACTCTCTCATCCTTTGTCGGATTCTTGTGAATAATATCTTGTTGGAAAGCTCTTTCAGTTCTATATCCATACATCTTTGGTTTCTCTTCTGGAAGTTATTTTTTCTTGTCATAATTTAGGTCGAAATTTGGCGGAATTAGGTTTCAAACTTGTGTGATTCTCCCTTCAATTGATTTCTGTTATTGTTCCTCTTGTTCATATGATTTTTGAGCATCCATTCATGATTTTAAAATCATGAATTCATCCTTTGAATCTTCCCTATTCATGAAATCAGCATGCCCTACCTTTTCCCTATTGATGCCTATCTTGATCAACTGATTAACCTATTGGATTCTGACATTGTTTCTTTTGATTGTAAATGTTATAAACACCTATTCCTTTCTTAACTTCATGAAATCACAACCCCTAACCTCTCTAATGTTGAAATCGTAAGTTGCCCAATAAACTTTAAGGTGTTCCCAAAATTTGTATATTGAATTAGGGTGAAATATTAAGTACATTCTTACTGAGTTATTGGCCATCACATCACGCATTCAAGGGAAGGATATTGCTGCATCTGGATCGCTGGATTTGGGTAGGTTAGTTGGTAAAGATTCCTAATGCCTTTGGTTTTTAATTAAGTAGGCTTGTGGCTTAGTATTGTGTGGTCTTTGCCTTGTAATTGTTTAGAAGATTCTGATCTTATTGGAAAGGAAAAGGATTGCATCTGATTCAGACATGTGAGAAGTAGGATCTATTCCTCATCGGTTTCTTTGGTTACCCTATTGTTAGATTATTTGAATATTAGTGAATTCGATTGCCTGTCTTGGTTATATGCTTGCGGAATGTGTGATTATCACGATAGTGAAACTCGAAAGTTAATAGGAAAATAGGTTTCCTGATTCGGTTATGAATTTGAGGATTGATCTTTAATTTGTATTGTGATTTGATTGAGGATCCTTTATTGGGATTTGTGTATGCGTGTACTATGTGTGTATGCATATATGTGCCCTGTTTGTGCTTTGTTTGAAGGATCCTTTTGTCCCCGACCATGCGAGGTAAGTATTGTTGCTCCTAGGGAGAGGGGAGATGCTTAGTGAACCAGAAGGTTTATGGGTGGTTATTCCCAGCAAGAGCTCGCTGGATGCCTTGTAGGCCGGTTCAAGTCCGGACGTCAAGAAGCCTTGTGGCCAGTTCGAGTCTGGATGTCAAGATGCCCTTTAGGCTAGTTCGAGTCTGGAGGTTAGGTTGCCTTGTTTGAGAGTGATAGGATGACTTGTATATGCTGTTGCAAGAATGCTCCTAGGCCAGTTCAAGTCTGGATGTCGGAGACAAATTAAAGGCTTGCTGCAATATTGATTGTCTAACCATTTACCCTTTGTGCAGCAAAGCCTTGGACAACACAGGTGGAAGGGGATGGACTTTTCTTTTCCTACTGCCGAGAGTAACCTGATGAGTTTTCCTGCCTGTGTACTTCTAATTTTCATAAGTGTTTGTAGTCCACCCTCAGCTTTAGTTTCGGCCCTAACCCTTTTGATTGATTCTTGAATTGCGTGATAATTTTAGATGAGTAGGGATGATCTGATGTTGTTTGGGATATGTTTGATTGGGAATCCCTAGGACTTATGATGTTGTGATGTGAGACCCCGAATTTTGAGTCCTAGAAGTCCAGAAGCCAGTGCAGGTAAAAAGACCACTTTGCCTCTGAAAAAAAGGATGTGTTATGGCCAAAATTGATAAGGAATGTTTGGTAATTATTTCTGGTATTAATTCCCTTTAATTTGGTTCTTAGTTTGTTGATAATCACCTTAGGAATTAAAATCCCTAAAATTAAAAGGCGACAGTTACAGAAATTAAATAGGAAGCCAACCCCACAAAAATCATTCATAGAAAACACACAAAACTCAAATAGCCTAAAACACTTACACCTCCCTATATCTGCCAAAATTTGCTGAAAATTTAAACTAGCATAACTCTCTCATCGTTTGTCGGATTCCTGATAATAATAGTTTTTTGGAAAGCTCTCTTCATCCTCTTTCCAACCATCTTTGGTTTTTTGTCAGGCAATTAGTATTTCTTTCTTGTAAGATAAGTCGAAACTCGGTGGAACTGCCAAAATCTTCTTGAACTTCAATATAGCATAATTCTTTCATCGTTTTTCGGATTCCTGAAAATAATAACTTTTTGGAAAGCTCTCTTCATCCTTTATTTCATTCCTTTCTTGTATAATATGATCAGCACATCAAATTGGAACAAAATAACCCAAGACTGAAAGCATATTGGATTATTCATCTTTGACGTCTTTACATCACTCCTTCAATGCACTTTCTTTATGGGGGAAGTAGCCAATTTGATTACTTGCCTTTTGACTTGATTAGTCTTCTTCTTTTTTTCGACCAAGCACTTATCAATTGATAAGTGTAGGCATAAAAAGATAATGGGTACCTGCAAGTTCTTAATACGGGGACCCGGCGGATGTGGAATATTTGCCCAAGTAAGACATACATGGATTGGACCACTAAATAATTATTTTTTAAAATTGTAATAGCTATATTTTCCGACAACATGTACAGATGATTGTGCAAACCTAACCTAAGTGGTACCATAATGTTTTTGTCAATTGTCACAACTTAAAAAGAATGGAAAGAGCTTCAAGAGTAGAGTTTGTAGAGGGTGGTTGAAAAGATGAGGTAACCTAGAAATTAATGAACAGAGCATGACAACACTCTCAAGAGGGAGGAGTAGGTTGGGAAGTGACTGCTTATATCCATGTAAGCTACCAGTGTGGGGAGAACCACGTGTCAATTATCCACCGCACAGATATCTACCGGCATTTGCTTTCTTTGCTTTCTTTGCTTTCTTTGATTATTTGATGCTTTGTTTTGTTCTGTTTCTCTTTTTCGGTGACCACTCTTTCACATGTCTTTCCTGCGCATAAAAGATAAAGCACCAGACTTACAGCTCATTAACATGCATCACCATACCTTTTGTCACTACTCGTCAACTTGGTTTGGTTCTCTGTGTATTTGTCTTCTACCAAATTGTAGTGATGACAATGGTGGAAAAAGGGTTACCAATAAGAAACTCTATTGATGCGAGACAAGAACCCACCAAGAAGTAGGAGATAGATGCGATCAATCATCAAAGCCCATGTTTTATCTTTTAAACTTTATGTAATGTAAGATTCCAAATAATATGATTAGAGACAACAAGTTTCTCTCTCTCTCGGGAAAGGTGAAGGATTACATTTTAATTACAATGGCTGGCTAAAGGAGAAAAAGGCGCATATAATCATGGATTGGGACTTGAAGCCTTGAAGACAAATATATTATAAAGAAGTTACCATTCATTAATCCTCAGGTGGGTGCTAGCCCTGGTCAGGATTCATTGCTTGGGAAAGAGGCAAATCAAAGAATGCAGTTCCCACATATCTGGAGGTCAGACATGGGCTGAATGGAGCCTAACCTGACCTGACCTAAGAATGGTTTTTCTTACTGCATCTACGAACAGGATGGAAATCCTGATACCTTCCTAACACAACAGTTATTTTTTGGTGGTGAGGCCGTGAGGTGTGAGTCAGAATAACTGTAGGATTTAGATATGTCTCATCTGGGCCCAACTTAAGAATCTTGTTCGATTTAGAAATAGTCTCATTTGGGCCCCCAGTAGGAGCCCATTTTTGATGAGCACACAGGAAGCATTTAGTCACCGGCAACATGTTTAAATGTTTTATTACTCAACCGTTTTTCCCTATAGATAGTCCGGGAAACGGGAGGTCTAAAAACATAGGCGGAAAAGCATGGGTACCCAGAAACTTAGTTGTCATTGTAAAATACAAAATTTACAAGCAACGGCGGTGCTTAGGCATAAGCTACAGCATGCTATGTACAATTGCGTGATATAGTTCCACAGTTCCAAGTTGATGGGTATTTTCCTAAGAAAATGCAATGTCGTGATAAGAGTTTGACATGCGAGCAACTCGATAGGGATAGGAGTAACAGTTTTTAATTCACACCTCGGTATATAGCACCGTGTCGAAGATCATCCATACTTTCAATATTTCTGTACCCGTCCAACTCTCGAAGACATGTCCACCCCCGCCGGGTCAGGAAGTCACGATAGTCATCTTCAGTGTAAAACAGTTTCTCCTCGGTGTGCATTGGCATGTGGTCCGACTCATCATATACGTAAACTTTGATGGCTAATCCTGCAAATAAAAGCTTTAACATTAGTATATAATCCATAGACGACTTGTTTGAAGATGATTTACAAGTCTTCTCCTGTTTCTTTAAGAATCTGAATATGTTTGCCAAGGATACCAGAATGGTATCGTGAGCCTTTAATAGTAACATTTGTCCTTTCAAAATTTTCCAGTTACACTGAGTGGATCAAACCATTAACAAATTCATACCAGAATATGGGGAAACTGTAACACTTACCTTCATCAAGGTGAAGGGTGTAATTCCCCAAAGGCATATCTCTGTCAAGACTACGAATAATCTGATCTTCGTCCTCTAGCCAAAATGCACGTTTGGTTCTTAATCTGAAAGCAGACTTGATTGCATCCCTGATGGCATCCGCAGTACCATCAATACCGACCCTTCTTGTATACTCCCCATACTTCACTGATATCACCCTCCCACCATAGGACTGGCCTTCTGCTCCTGTCATTGAACATAGCACAAAAATTATTGTAACATTGTACAGACACAAAATTACCTCCGCAATCGTTAGAGTTGACAACCAGTGACTCAGGACCAGAGGTCAAAAATGGTTAGCAAACACATATCACAAAACTTGCCATTTCCAGGGGTCTCCCTCCAACTCCAAGGAGGAACTCCACTTGCCACAACTGCATCAGCCGCAGTAATGGCAAGAGGATGTCCATCGTGATCCAACCGTCTTTCCAGATTCAATGCTGGCCTGCCACTAGCTGCATTTAAAGGAACTTAGGTCAGGAACATAACATAATGTTGAAGACATTAAAAAGATGATGAATAAACCAACTCTCAGAGAGAATCCAAGCAAACACCTTACTATTTTTGGCCATAAAATACAATCAATGTGGAAACTCGATGGTGACATGATGAATTGGAAGTGCATGCAAAACAAATCACTATCAAGATAAAATTCAGAACATAGCAACAATTTCCCCTTATTTAAGAAAAAAACCAAGTGAGAGTTGTTCAACATAGGAAAAAAATATGAATTGAACAATCCCCTATTTCAATCTGTCTTAAGCCTGCTCATAGGCCAGAGCTACTTTGGTGTGCTTTTATTTTCTTTTGAGAACCACACCATGTGCAACAGTAATACTAACAAAATAAAAACAAATAATAAATTTGCAGAATAGATGTTATAGTTTCATAAATGAGAAAAGCATATTTCTTGCCATAGGAAAATCTTATCAAAGAATTACCAAGTCAACAAGATGAACTAATTAATAAATCAAGATCTCACCAGTCAACGACCAATGTAGTTTCCCACCAACATCGAAATATAGTTTGTAAGCTCACGACTATTGTATTGTCTTTTATTTTCAAGAACTTAACATCTTATCTCATACCGAAAATCATTTAGCTGGCTTCACAACATCTGAATGAAATGCCACATTTTCAATGGAAAATACCAAAGTCAGCCCAAATAACAAAGAATTAGATTTTCTGGTGTCTCCACACTCAGACAAGAGTGGCCAGCTTAACCAGACAGGACTGGTCCACTCTTCATGGCCCCATTACATATGCATGAAGAGAACACTGAGAACAGGTAGAACCAATCGGGTCCCAATGAACTAGTCATCCCAGTCACAGCCTAACCAAACATTCCAGTTGTTAAAACTTTCTTTATCAAAGTTCCAGTTCAAGAAAACAGAAAGTTAGTCTGGAGTATTCTTTTCATATGTTAACCGGGCTCAAGATGCCAAAGGCTGCTTGTACACCCTCTATTTTCCAAAAAAAAAAAAATTTCTAACCGTGATTTTGGGTCCTTATTTTCCTAGACAGAATGAGAGAAATATTTTATAATTTTTTTTAGTAGAATGTAATCATGATGTTCTATTGTTTTACTTGGCCAGGAGTTCAATCCTATTGTTTTCCCTTTTTTAATCTTTACCTTTTTGAACAACTTTTCCTATCTTCTTAATTCAATTACTGATGTATTGTAGTCATTTCATTATTCCATAATGTTATTTCATTTGTTATTAAATATTGGTATCCATAAAAAAAAACGAATAAATAAGAAATCTGGTTTTATCCACATGTCTAGAACTGATGTGACCTGATAATCAGCAAGAGTTTCAATCTAATTTCTAAGCCAATTCGAAGCATTGCTTTCAAACCTTGGTCTTGTTCATAGAAGTGAAGTTTTATAGACCAATCATCCTGTTGGTTGCTTATTGTCAAATAGTTGACAAGAGGGAAAATTAGTACAAACTAACCTATTGTAAACCTTCCAATCTCAAAAGACGCACAGAAAACTGCAGGCATTTTTTAGGTTACACGCACGTGACTAAACAGCAAAGAAAAAGAAAACTGTAATGCCAAAATTCAGCAACTATGACATACCTTCCACAGGCCCAAATGATATGCTTGCATCTTCAAAGCCTGCATCAGTTGAATACAAGTCTGTGACTTCATGAATACTACGGGAATAACATCCAACCAGGTAGGAAACAAACAAGGAAGATCCAGAAAGAATTTTGATTGAAGTTATAAGAAATTATGAGGTAAATAAGTAAATTACATGAGTAGAATGATACCTCGATAATGATGTCAGTAGTTCTACTAGATATCATTCTAAATGCAACAACTTGGAAAATACTCGGCACAATTCAAAGCTTTAAGCGCTGATAACTAAATACTGACCCAGAGAAAATGCACGACACAGGTCCCTGATTCTAAGTATGACAGACCTAGCTTTCTTTAGCATTCAATCACTCAGGACCTCCACGCACTAACCCTCTGAAAGAGGAGACCTGCGCTCTGTGGCCAAATACCTTACTCTTTGCCTCAGTATGCAGCTCAGCTATTAGATAAGTAACTTCAGTTTGAGAATCTAATTGGAACATACGATATTTTTACCTTTTTTTCAATACCTAATAATCAATTTAAACTTTTAAACCCATTTTCTGGGACATATGAATCACACTTCCTCACTATCCAGGAATAGTAATTCCCCACCACACACACACCCACTCTGCAGCCGAACCAATTCCGGCGACATCCTTTCAGTTAAATGTGTTCCACGCTCTTCGAAAAATTACATCACATGCCTATCTATAATTCCTAACGAGAATAAGCAAAAATTGAAACAATTGTAAAGCAGAGCACACAGTACCAAATGAAGCATTCAAAATCCATATCCAAAAGTCATAAATTCAAACGTTTCAAAATAAAAAACGTAGAAGATTAAAAGGAAAGAAGCCATCCAACCTTTATCAGCAAATTGCATAAAGGAATCGACTTTGCTGGCAGTGGGAGGTGTAGGACTCTTATACTGCGCATTCCTGCTCCTCTCCCTCAAAATCTCCTCAATTTCCTTATAATACGACATCTTGGCCGCTCCACCGCTGCCTCTATCCTGGTGCTTGGCCTTCTTGAACTCCTTCAACAAGTTCCTCCACTTGTCGGTGCACATGGTGGGCGACCTGTCAAACCCTTTCTCCCTCATCTTCGCCGAAATTTGCTCCCACAGATGCTTGTTGGACTTGGAAGTGTTGAAAAGCCCGTCCATTTCTCGGCGAAACCCGATAAGGCTCCGGGTCTCGTCCTGGACCCAAGTCTCTGCGCGCTTTTTGGGCGCTTTTACCTCGAGCCCATCGTCGCCGCTGCTCTCTCCAAGTATCATCTGCTGCGGCGGCGGTTGCTGCGGCTGCAGGTGAGGGGGGTGCGGGTGCGGGTGCTGGTGCTGATGCTGATGCTGATGCTGATGCTGATGCTGGTGTGCCGGCAAGTCCCCGTTGGTGGAGACGGCTTCGATGATCATGTTATCCCTGGTGACGGTAGCGGCAGCGGCGCCACCGGCAGATGGGATTTCTTCTTTATAGAAATCGATTGGGCGGGGTTTTTCAGATAGATACATGGCTTCCTAACGCGGGTATTAGATACAAGATTCAGGGGCTGAGAATCGATAGGTTTCACTGGCTCTGTTACTGCAATAGAAAGAACAGAAAACTATGATAGCCCAACGAAGAAGGCATTTGCAATTATCTCTGCATTGTGATGATTCTGTGTTCTCTTATGACGAGCTATCAGAATTGGCCTTCAGATTTGGAGATTAGAACGGAGAGAGTGAAGGGTGAGGGCGCGGGTGCGTAGAGTAAAAGCTTCAAAGTGATTTTATTTGTGTTTTTTCATTCCCCTTTTTGGTTCTGATCTGAGTAAGCGGTGCAGTGTGGTCGGGTGTCTCTACATTTTAGCTGCGTGGCACCGTAGGATTGGAAGAAGGTCTTTTTATTTTTATATATATAAGCAGCAGCTGTTGGCCGTCTGATGGATTTATAAAGTGAAATATTTTGTATTGAAAATTTCTTTTCAGCCATTCCTTATATTTATATATTATATATTATATATTATATATACTCCACCATTCGTGGGTAATCATTCTGTCCAACAATTATTACAATATTAGATTTTATTTGGATCATTCTTTTTTCGAATTTCAATGAAATTTCCATCGATCAATCTTTTCTTACTGAATTTGGATCAACAAATAACAAAGCTTTCTCAAATAGAAACAGTAAGAAACATAACATACATTTTTTGAGGAATAGGGACATCCACCAATGATGTAGGTTAAGGAAAATATGTTTCCTCCCTAGTTTAAGCAAAAGTTCCACACCTGTAATAGATCAGTCTGTGGATCTTATTTTACAAATGGAAGTGGATAGAACAAACAAAGAACGAGATTGCATCTGAAGATATGAGGAACCGGAAAAGAAGAACATCAGTCTGAATTATCACACGAATACTAAACGGTAGTCTTCTGAATTCTGATGAACTCCATGCTTGCTTTGATGGGGCAGTATAAGAGCTGATTTACCACAAATGCTGCCTCTTTGGTAAAGAGTCTTTTACGTTATCATCAACATGTGTGAATGATGGATCACACACACCTCTCCACAGACTCGCATGCCTAACCCTGATACCGTCACAAGCATAAATCATCTGATTCTTTCCTGCTCTCTTCCATAGAGACATAGCCAAAAGAAATAACAATCAAGACATCAATATCCTCCCATCAACTTATGCAAACCAAATCAAATGACTACATAGTCATAGCCCTGCCTTCATCATTTTCTTCTCTTTTTTTCGCGCTTTTGTTTTTTTTCTTTTTTTTTTTTTAAATTTCGCAATTCTTTTAAACAAAACAAGTACTCTGTGAGAGTCGGCAAATTCAAACGGGCAAAGACAGAATAAGTGAAGTAAACACCGTCATAAATGGCCGCCTAAGTGACCATTAATGGAGTTCGAAACCATAGTAAGAGCAAGAACCTGCCGCTAGCCTTGATGAGGAAGACTGCAGCTAGACTCATGAAGAACAAACGACTTAGACGGACTAGTATCCATCTCCTGCTTCTCTTGGCATTTCATTGCAAGCTTCGAGCAATCTGAACAAAGCAAATCCAGAGAAAATGTTTCCTCATACTCCCCGTCATTAAGACATTGACCACACTGAACACACCTTGGAATGCATAGCGTACAACCCCTGCACACCTTTGTAGGATGCTCTTTTCTTTGACATTTCTCAGAAGGGCAATCATAAATCAGCCTCAAGTTCTCACATATTGGGCACATCTCAATGTCAATAGCACGGTCATCTTCACATGACAGATAGAAGATTTCTCGGTTATAAAAATGTGGCTTATGAGCATTCTGCTGCATTTGACTGTTTACACCCAACAAGAACTTCAACTCGTCAAAATGCTTCTGTGTCACACCATACAGACCGCCAATCCTTAACTGTTTAACTCCTTGTGCACCCATATCCTTCAATGACTTTAGGCTGGAGATAATGCCATCAATGCTGAGTTTGGTGCATCCGGGCACACCCAACTGCACAAAGGAGGAAAAGTTAGCCTCTTACAAATCCAAAAGTAAACAACAAAATAGCACATACAGCTCAAAACATGTACTCCGCATCATGATGATTCAAATAAAAGCTAAGCATAAATTTCTGTGTTTTTTAGTGCATATCACCACTGCTTACAATGCCTAGACATGATAATGAAAGCACACAAATAGTATGTGTACCCTCAACTTTTACCATACACTTTACATAATACTTCCTAAAAGGAATCTAGAACCAGGCAAGCACCGCACAACAGGATTATCGGTGAAAATGCATTCTGAACTATTTTTGGTCACAATATACACATAAAATGCAGAAATTGCAATTTTGGAAACAGTCATTGCGATCCGATTTAGCTTGATACTGGGCTTTATTACACACAACAAACATCACATAAACAAACCAACACAATCTGTGTACAAGTTAAAGTGAAGATGCAGCCCTATCTGAAACATATAATGTTGCAGAACTGTAGTTATATTGAATAAGACATTTCTTCAACTGATCAATATTGCATTTCATGTCACCTGGTAACAGCAGTCATATGTAAATCTCAAACGCTTACCATATATTTTCCTTCAATGTTTCTTTAAGTGATTGTTAATCATCAACCAGTGAGCACACATGTTGCATCTCATCTCTTCTTGGTAACTGCACTTACGTGCCAAACAGTATATCTCAATTGCTTATGCAATTAATATTTTCCTTCAATGACTCTAACAGTGATTTCAAACAAGGAATAACCTAGCAATACTAAGTATGCACAATATTCAATATACAAATGGCAATACTAGAGAATCCATGCACAAAAAGCTTAACCATGACTAAGATAAAAATGAATCAAAATTATTTTACGTTGGATATGTAAATTGAAATTAGAAGACAGAGTAGGGTTCTTTCCTTCAAAAAGACAAAGGTTCACATTTATGTTAGCGAAGAAGGCAGATAAATTCTTTGTTTTTTTTAAAAAAACAGATTAATAACATTCATGAGTTGTGTAATGGGAAAGTCACCTTTGTGAGCATTGGGTTACTTTCGAGGACATGCTTTAACCCATTATTAGTTATTCTTGGACCACTCTACCAGGCTCAAACATTGCAAATCACCTCGAGCCCTATTCGTCAGCCGTAAAAGTGCATCATCAGTGATCTTTTCATTCAATGGTTGATCTATGTGAATGCTTCTCCACAAAAATTATCATTTTGAACCAAAGAACGTAGAGATCTGCAAACACTTTCCAGAACAAGGAGATCCCGAACATTAAGATAAGCAAAGGCAAAACTAAAGGCAGAATTAGAAGCTCCTATAACCGCATTAGAATGACCCTCGTAATCTTCACTGCATTCTCCACTTTTCTGATCCATAATAGCAGAACTGTCATCGTCTGTATAATCGCTTCCCGTAACCCCAGTGTTAAAAACAGAACCAATAGCATCATCACCAGATTCGTATCCACCTTCTCCATCCATTAAAAATACATCAGCATCTCTCACCATATTTTCTTTATGTTCAAACCCCGTGTGCCCAGGGAAAGCTTGAAACCTCATTATAAAATTCAACCCTGCAAACAATGAATAATTACCATCACCAGCCCCAACAGAACCCCGGCTATAACCAGCATAGTCCACCTCCAAATCCTCAAGCCAGCCTGTAATTGCTGTAAATGTGGTGCTAATGTCCATCCCAAACGGATCGGATGGCAAAAGATCCAGAATATCTTTATGCATTGAAGGCTCCTGTACGCCGCTCCTACAATCTCTTCCATAATCAAAACAATCATCGACTTTCTTCTCTTCAAAAGTGTACCCATTTGCTATCCTCATCGGTGAAACCAATTTCTCCTCGGAAATATAAGCAGGCAAGAGAGGTCGATGCGAAAAATTCAAGGCCATAAATGCTGTGTAGACCTAAATGATTTGAACTTTAACAGGATATGAAAAGTAAAGGTCGGAATTTTTAAGAGAGGACAAGATAAAAATATGGAATATAAGGATCTAACAAGAAGAACCTCAATTTTCGGACAGCTAACAAAAACACCGCAACCAAAAACTTCACAGAATTGTTCTTGTTTCGTACAAAAAATAATAATAAGAAAAAAGTTCTTTCTCCTCTCCTCGAATTAGGGTTGTAAGGGATGGGATAAAACCAAAGAACAGTGGCAGCAGACAAACCCAAAATTTTGACAAAGATAACAAGATAACAATATAAGAAAGATTAACCTGACATATAACGAAAGTAAATCATGTAAACGACCACTACAAACCCCCAAATTGAAATTGATCTTCCCCGGGACGACAGCCTCTCTGTATCGAATCTCCTTAACAGACTCGGAACACCGATAAACCTAAACAACAGAAATAAAAACCAAAGATCTCATTTTTTTTAATGATATTTGCGAATCTCACTTTCTCTTTTCTATTTTTTTTTCTTTTTTCTAGGTAGGGAATTCGATCCAAGGAGGAGACAACAGAGTCTGTCTACGGAGACACAAAGGAAACACGCAGAAACAGAAACAAACGCCTAAAAGGAAATCCCCGAGAAATTAAAGGGTACCGCCACCGGTGATTTTGTGTCCAGTTTACACGGTTAGAGGGGAGGGGTATGCTTGCGTGTTACTGCGCGATCGTCGATCTTGACACGTGTCTGGATGTTAAATGCTGGACGACCTTTCTTTTATAATGTTTTTTATATATTCTTTTATAGTTTTTTTTTTACTGTTTCTTCCCGGTTACAAGTGGCGCCAGAAACGAAAGACGGGGGCCAAAGACAAGCCCCTCCTTGCTTTTAGTCTTTGCCCATACGCTCACAGGACAGTGATATATCGGGGATTTTCTGGCCGTTCGATCTCGATCTGACGGACGGGAATGCACTGATGTGAGGCGTTTTGCTGATTAAAGCAAGATGGGTCCATGATGGTTTGGTGCAGTTTAGTTTTTGGTTGGCAGTTGGCAGCGCTAATATGTAAGGTGGCTAACCCCCTAAGGTTAGGTTTGTGAGCTCTGTAGGATATGACTGCCCACTTACTATAGCTTAAGGAAAATTAATTAGAATCCCTTAGCATTAATATGGAAATATATATTTAATGGGTGTTTCAACAAGTGTCAATCTTTTTTGTTGGACGGAATATTATAATATCATTTATAGAATAATTTTATGATTAATCTAACATGTCGATGGGCGATCCGTGGTGGAGCAGATTTAGGTCAGGACTCAGGGAAGTTTGGTTCGGAACAGGTATGTCTTGTAGGCTAGGATTAAGATCAGGATTTTCCCATTTGACCAGCTCTGTTCATGTCCGTATCCTCCGCACAAAGGTTTCGTCAACTTACCATAATAACCTTTCACAAAACCATCCTTCCAAGTTATTTGAAAAAATATGAAAGGGAAAAGCGTCATTTCCACTACTCTTAATGCCGAAGTTGTTGAAAAGGCCCACTTTTGGGAGCATCTGAAAATCCTGACCCTAAAGCCACAAACGAACATGGACTTGACCCCCAACCAAGGGTTTCGCTTTCTTCCCAAGCAGAAGCGATGCGATGTAAACGTTCAAATCTTATTATTATAATATGTATTTAAGATAAACATTCTTATATCGTAAATATCCTCCCAAAACTTGGGTCCAAAGTTAAGTTAATTAATTAAGATGGATTACCAGTTTAATCGGTCCATAACCCTGCACCACGAGGGTCATTGTGGTCCAAAAAATATCTTAGTAACTCGTATAATAACACTTGGCGATCAACAAGTCAAAGAACATTTGTATATATTAATAACTCAGTAAGGATTTAAATCTTAAAATATATGCTATTTTTTATATGATATTTATTTTAATAATATGAATCAAATTCTGATAAAATAATAATAATAATAATAATAAGACTGAGGGAGATATTTTCTAATTTAAAATAATAATTAACAAGTTTTTAATTCACATCCTCTCTATCCTATATTTTCTCAAACGGGCTCTCAAGCCCAAATGAGGTAAAGTATCAGAGAGGCCTTATCTCCAATGGAAAACAACAGGCCCAAATTCCGAGCCACAGGCGGCCCTCCTTCGTCCTTCGTCTTGTGCATGCCAATCTATATCCATATATGTATATATATATATATGATATAAAATATGAATATTAAAAAACAATACGAATATTAATTGAAAAAGGGACTTGTGTGAATTATCAGTTATCATGAAAAGAAACCCTAGAAAAGGCACCTAACAATGTTAAAAGAAAAGGAAGAAGAAAAATCCCTTCGGCTTCTTTTAAGATTTCAAAATATTAACATACCGAAATTCAAGCCATGCAAGGAAAAAAATAAGATAAAAGGACAGAGAAAGAAGGAGGAGGAGGAAGAAAACAGCAAATAAAAAGGGAGAAAATGACTGGTGAGGTGGGTTGCTTTTTTCCTATAGCGTTATGGTCCCATGGATTGTCTTACTAGGCAAGTTTTGGTTGCTGATCAACCTTATAAAGTTGCATGCTTTAATATATGCAACCGGAAGTATCACATACCAACTGGAAGAATTGAATTCTTAATTAAGTCTGTTTGATGGGCGAATCCTTAAATGAGTGTTTACTGTATATGAGTACTTTAGTTCCCTCTCTGTTGAGCGTTTAGTTAATCCAAACTGCTTTTGTTGGCCACTTGTCATGATTTGTATAGAAACAATTTTTACTGACGGACTTTCACTTGAACTGCTTCGGTCAACTTTACTCTCGCCTCATCTCTCTCAAATTCTCTTGATCTTTCTTTCTTTCTTTCTTTCTTTCTTTCTTTCTTTTTTCCCCTTTTTTTTTCGCGAGTTGATTCTGTTTGGAATCATGTAAGTTTTGGACATTGTTTGTTTTCTTAAGCAATTATGGGTTTCTGTTTTTTAACTGTCTTATTTCGCACTTCGAATTAACTCACTTTTTCGTCATTTTCTCATATTCTTTGGTGTTTGATTGTGTCTTGTACTAATACTGCTACTTTCTGGCCTTTTGTTTTTGGTGATGGAAACCGGATCCTGTCAGTCATCAATTCATCTGGGTTAACTGCTATTTTTGGGTTACCGAGAGAACCGAGTAGTTCATCTGCTTTTGGCGCGTATGATTGGCCATGAAAATGGGGTGCTTTTACAGTTTCGGTGCCATCTAGGCTCCTGAATTTGAAGTCAAAAGCGATGGCTTTGTTGGGAGAAAAGTCTGGTATTCTTTAATTCTTCGTATCATGGTTCGCTCGGCGGGGATGCTGTCTTCTAAATTTCCGGGTTTCGTGTCATATCTTTAATAGGAGGTGAGTTAGTCTGCATGTGATTGTTGATTCATAGTGTTGGGCTTGTTTTTGCTGTGGTTTAACATGGATTTTATGCATCCGGAACTGTTCTCCGATTGTGAAGTCAGATAACGGCTTGGGAGTCTGTAGATGCAGCTTTCGTGACAACTGAATTTTGATCCTGGTGTACACTGTCAAAGTTATGCTTAAGCAGATACTTGGGAGGCTTCCCAAGAAGCCGTCCAAGTCATCTGACAAACGGGAACTTGGTGGTCCATCTGCTGCTGCTTTAAGTGCTTCTACTAGTTCTAGAAGTAGTGATCTCGGGGGCAATAGAAATGTAACGTCGAACAACACCTCTCCGCCGGGCCCTGATTCTGTTCCATCTTTAGGAAATAGTCTGGGGGGTAAACCTACCAGGGCGGTAAATTCAAGGGCCAATGGGAATTCTGCAGCTGCTTCTTATGAAGCATTGCCGGGATTTAGGGATGTTCCGAGCTCCGAGAAACCGAACTTGTTTATTAGGAAATTGAATATGTGCTGCGTGGTTTTTTGACTTCACTAGCCCAACCAAAAATTTGAAAGAAAAGGAAATCAAGAGGCAGATTTTGCTTGAGCTTGTGGATTATGTTACTTCTGCAAATGGGAAATTTACGGAAACTGTCATGCAGGAAGTTGTAAAGATGATATCTGTGAATTTGTTTAGGTCGCTTACTCCTCAACCTCGTGAAAACAAGGTTTTAGAAGCCTTTGATTTGGAAGAGGAGGAGCCCTTGATGGACCCTTCCTGGCCTCATTTGCAAATTGTGTATGAATTCCTTTTGAGATTTGTTGCATCCCCTGAAACTGATGCTAAGTTGGCCAAGAGGTACTTTGATCACTCATTTGTTCTCAAGTTGTTAGACCTCTTTGATTCTGAGGATCCGAGGGAGAGGAGAGTATCTGAAGACAATTTTGCATCGCATCTACGGAAAGTTTATGGTGCATCGCACTTTTATCAGGAAGACCATCAATAACATCTTCTTTCTTTTCATTTATGAAACAGAGAAGCATAATGGTATAGCTGAGCTTTTGGAGGTTTTAGGTAGTATAATCAATGGCTTTGCTTTTGCCACTGAAGGAAGAGCATAAATTGTTCCTGGTTCGGGTGTTAATTCCCCTTCATAAACCCAAGTGCTTATCCATGTATCAGCAGCAGCTATCATACTGTATCACACAGTTTGTGGAGAAAGATTGCAAACTTGCTGATACTGTTGTCAGAGGTTTGTTAAAGTATTGGCCAATCACGAATAGTTCTAAGGAGGTCATGTTCCTCAGTGAGTTGGAGGAAGTTCTTGAAGCAACCAGTCTGCAGAATTTCAGAGATGCATGGTGCCATTGTTCCGCCAATTAGCTTGTTGCTTGAGCAGTTTGCACTTCCAGGTAACGAATCATATAATATGATTTTATGTGAAACAAATACTATTCTTTTGTAGCATGCTTCCAAAACTTCGTTTTTGTTTGTAATCTCTTCATGCTCTCCTCGTTTTTAAATAAATTCTGCTTAGTGTCGAATTCTATGATAAGTTGCGTTTGTGTGTTGGTTATCTTTGTATTTCCCTTTCCATGGTCTTTGTTATATGTAATTCTGCAATGAAACATTGGAGCATCTCATCTCATTGTATGTGGATCTAGAGTTCATGTGTAGCAGTCAAATAACAAACCTTCTGAAAGAGATGAAGGACTCAAAGGTTTATGGCACAGAACAATATCTTCTTCATTGGTGACTACTGTATTTTCATCTAGTAACCCTCTGCTTTAGTCCCCTTCATTCTTAATCACACTGTCAAAACATAGAGATTATCTGTGAAAGAAATTTTATGAGAAGACAAGATTAGTTAAGTTCCTCTCGTGTGCATTGAGTTTAGGGTATCGATACTCGAGAACATAACTGCAAATTGTATCAAATTTAACTAATTTGATTGACAAATTGCATCAAAATATTAAATTAATTTTCCATAGATATGATATGCAAACTCAGAGAAAACCAAATTAGATGGTTGAGGGAAAAGATAAAGCTGCATTGTACAGTTTTTGGGTTGATCTCAGAACTGAATGCGCGTTTTCTTTCCAGAACTCAAGGAAACAAGAACTTGCAGTCTGTCCAGCCAGTCTGATTGAGCATTGAGCTTCCCTTGGTTGGTTGACTTGCATGGCTTGGCATTTCTAGGGATTTTCCTCTTTTGGGTCGGCAGCTATACAAAGAAATTGTTTGGAAAATAGCATAGATTAGTAAATTGTGCCATATTTGGAGATAGTCTGGAATCTCACAACTTAGTCCTGCTTTTCAAGGACCATGTGTGAAATTGCATTATTTACTGCTATTCAATAGTTAAATTTAGTTGTTCAACTCCTGGTCCCCCTGCTGCATGGCCTGAATTGCGAAGCAATGGGTTTCTTATTTGTCATCATTGGAAGTTGGGTGCATTGATGGCTTCACTAATTTTGTGGTGTGACGGGATGCACTGAAAATGAGAAAAGGAGGAAGGGTCAGACATAGGAAGTCTAGTGAATGATCGGATCTTCAATTTTCTACATTACCAACTGGTTGGTGCAGAAATAGAGCGTAGGTTGTGTTCGAACTTCGATCATTTTCTTGGGATGCACTGACCATCTTGTGCTGCTCCTTTTGTGTGAGCGTTTCTGCGTATGTTGCATTTTAAGTTTCAGCCTACCCCAATATGTTGGTAAGACATGGATGCCAGAGGTGGCCTGAAGTGAGTGATGATGCTGCAGAAAGTAGGAAGTTGGGACTTAACGTGATGTTATAGTCATGGTGCTAGCGGTAATTATTTGTGGTGTTGACTGGGGAGGAGGTGGCCCTCTTAAATCCAACATGTTGCCTTTTGTCTTCTTCATGTCGAGGAGATCATATTGTACGTGGTTGGAGTGGGCTGATAATGTGGTGTAAGTCCATGGCTTCACAAGGGTCAGGATTAGTTTTTGTTATTTATTTTGTTAAACCTTGAATCTGTGCAATGATAAATTTCTTACAAATGCTAGAATGTACACAAGAATGTGCTCATCGAGTTCACATTTTCTCTGGTTTGAAGATACGCTGAGGAAATATTTTTCTTGCAGGTGGCAGAAAGGGCTTTGTACTTGTGGAACAATGATCATATTGAGAGTTTGATCAGGCATAACCGGAAAGTTATATTGCCCATTATTTTCCCTGCACTGGAGAAAAATGGACGGAAACACTGGAATCAGGTGGTCCAAAATTTGACACTCAATGTCCGCAAGATCTTTGCTGATATTGACCCGAGCTGTTTCGAGATTGCTTACGCAGATTTCAAGAAGATGAAGAGAAGGAAGAGGAGAAGAACACGAAATACAAAGTCACATGGAAGCGATTAGAAGAAGTTGCTGCTGCAAAAGCTCCGAGTGGGAAAACATGTCCTTGTTTCTGGCACAGTGCCCTCCCTAACATCTTCAAGCTAGATATAAACAGATGTTCATATGTTGTATTTGATTTTATTGGTTGGTCTGGGAACTAGAAGAATATTGGTTTCTCATGTCTTAGAGCTTGAAACACTCGTAGTTTGCTTCCCAATTTCTTTGTTTGCTGCTCTCCGATATTTCTGGTTGTCAAAGTGCGGACACTCACACAAACCACTCTACTCGACAGTTCCACCATTTACGTGCAAGAGATTTTGCAGCGGTGGCCGGGAGTAAGACTCAGGAATGGCACCCCATTAGGTGGGAACAAAACTGGCAACAGTGGCACTCTTTATGATCAAAATACCTGAAGGTGATATGCAGGACTGCAGCTCCATATCATAGGTGATTTATGCATTTGATGATGATTTTAATTGGTTTTTCTTACCAAGTTAGTTTGATATTGTAATTTCTTATGTATGTATGTGTCTCCTCCTCTATGATACACAATTTCGTCTTGTAAAATTGACATTTCAGTTAGTGTGAACCTCTGTGCTTTTACAAATCAAGGAAGAAGCAAGAGTAGGTGACGTATGTGTTGGCATGTACCTACTTGACAGTTGAGCCCCATCGCCACCAGAAGGTGACAAAAGTAGCAGTTCAGAGGTTGACGACATGGGAGGAAGAAGCTGAAGGTTCATTTAAGTAACGCAAATGTCATGAAACCGCCGTTCATTATTAATCCTCCATACGCACTCGAAGTGTAATGTAAGAACTCACATGGCGTTGCCAACTGCCATACAGTATTTGATTAGACTTTCTTCACGTCTCAACCATGGCGGCGATTGTCATGATATCAGAATCAGCAACAGATGCCATAAAATCCTGAAGAATTGATAACCTTAATAAAGCACCAGTTGTCCAGTTTGACTCAACCCTTGTAATTGTCATCACTTCCTCTGCTTTGTGTTTCTGTCGTTATCCTTTCACTTTCATGGCCAGCCCTGTAGGTCGCAGCTGGCTGGGTTTGCTACAACTGGCGAATTAATGGGGAGTATTTCTGTATTTGCTACGTACGCAACCATATACGTTGGCATTAATCAAAAGCTTAGATATAATTAAACAAGTTCTGCAATTTTCAAATGTCAAAATTGTTCCCGAGGACATGCAATGCCAACAGGCAACTTGCCGATTGTCCACCAGGAAGCCATATTCTAAGGCATGATTGACAGAGGGAAACGACATAAAAAATGAAATAAAATAGACTTGGTGAACTTTCATGGTATTGTAAACCAAAGATAACACATGCCATTTGACCTCTTTGTTTTGTTTTGTACTTCTGTTTCCTTGAAGGAGAAGCATTGTTTATTCTATCTCCATCTTCTAAACGAATACAAGGCGTAAGACGTTGACCTTCATCCTAATAATGTAAGACAGAAAGAAGAAGAAGAAGAAGAAGAAGAAGAAGAAGAAGAAGAAGAAGAATACAAAAGTAGAGAGGAGTCCAGGGAAGGAAAGTAGGGAAAACGTGAAGAGATTAAATATTCAAACGAAGCAATTCGCTAGAAAGAACACCAAATACTGAAATAGCAAATGACAGATCCCTGCTGGTGGAAGTTAGACATCCGTTAAGGCAAACCCAAATCGTGTTTTCCATGTCTTTTCTAGAGCGGAAATAATACTATTCCTTCTGTGGAATTCATTATATATTCTCTTGGGATTTGGATGGACACCTATTTTTCTCCACCCAAACAATACCTTAACAATAGCTTGTTGGGTAGGATGAGCTTTTGTTATGTTGCCATATATAATTCTTCTATAATTATATTAACTCATCATGATACATGTTGCCATACATACACAAGAGATGGATAGAGATGGATAGAGATGCAGTAAATCTATATATAATTATATTTATATGGGTAAAGAAGATAATAATGTAACGTAAATTAAGCAGCTGCAGTCATAAAAGGAAAAGAATATTGTCTGAGATGGTAACCTGATTAATTACACAGAATCTGTAGAAAGCGGGAAGGGATTACGATTAAATAACCTTATGAGGAAGAGAATCTTTAATTTAGTGTCTTCAGATTGTCAGTTATTCCTAAAGTCAAACGAAGAGGCGTTTCTGTCTTTATAAGCCTCCATTTACAGAATTCGTATCAACACACCCAAGATCGAAGTTCCTGTGATCCCCCAAGTATCTAAGGAGGATTAAGATATGAAAATTCAGATCATGCATAAGGAAACCATTCGGCCATCCTCTCCCACACCACCTGACCGAACAACTCTAAAGCTTTCTCTTATGGACCAGTTCATCCCTGTTAGTTACGTATCGCTTGTTCTGTTTTACCCCGAGAATGGTTACCATGATCACTTGGATACTGTCGCAGGGAGATCTCAGCAACTCAAGGCATCTTTGTCGGAAACCTTGACTCACTTTTACCCTCTTGCGGGTAGACTCAAAGATAATTCCGCTATAAGTTGTGACGACCAGGGAGGTGAATATATCGAAGCTCGGGTTGAATGTGTTCTCGCAGATTTCCTGGCGAAACCAGATGTGAAGTTACTGAGGCAACTCCTGCCTGCAGCTATAGAATCAACTGAAGCAGCGACGGGAAGTCAGTTGAAAGTCCAAGCCAATTTCTTCGACGGTGGTGGCGTGGCGATTGGAGTTTGCGTTTCGCACAAGATTGCTGATGCAGAGACGTTTACTACATTCATCAAGTGCTGGAGTGGGACGGCTGTGAAAGCAAGTGATGTGGTGAGTCCGGTGTTTATGGGCGCATCAATTTTCCCTCAAATGGAGTTCTCATTCTCAATACCTTCGTCAGTTGGGTTGATGCAGACGACGGAGTGTGTGATGAAAAGGTTTGTCTTTGATGCTTCGAAGATTGCCAAACTGAAAGCTAAAGCAGCCAGTGAAAGCGTGGCAGAACCAACACGGGTGGAGGCTGTCTCAGCACTGATTTGGAAATGTGCAACGACCGCATCAAGATCAAGACAAGGGTTTGCAAGGAAATCGGTGTTCTCTCTGAGTGTCAATCTGCGCAAAAGGCTTGTGCCAGCACTGCCACAAAACTACGCTGGCAATTGCGTGGGGGGAGTCCAGACATATTCGGAAGACGCTGACTTAGAATTGCAGGCTTTGGTGGGTCTAATAAGGAAAGGGAAGCAAGACTTTGGCGACAATTACGCAAAGAAACTTCAAGGAGATGGGGCTTCACTGGCAATTTGTGGGTTTGCCAAAGAGTTTGGAGAATTCGCCATGGGAAATCACATAGACTTTTACAACTGCACAAGCTGGTGTAAGTTTGGACTGTATGATGCCGATTTTGGATGGGGGAAGCCAACCTGGTTGAGTATTGCCAGCACATCATTTAAGAATGTAGTTGTGTTGATTGATGCAAAGGACGGTGTTGGGATCGAAGCATGGTTGACATTAAATGCAGAAGAGATGGCCTTGTTTGAAGCTAATCAAGAGTTGCTTGAATTTGCAGCAGTAAACCCGCGTGTATCTACTGCTAACATTTAATCAACACACAAGGGTTCTGCTCTCTCCACCCACTCAGCTACATCACTGCCTTGTGAACCCATCTCCTCTTGGTGATTTTCTTTGAACATGTGTGAAACATGTATAAATCCATTTTATGTTGCTTAGCTCCCAAGATACTGATATTAAAGGCTTAAAGGTTCGAGTTCTATTATGATAGACAATTTTAATCCTGAATAAAACTTGTTTTATTATTAACATTTTTATCTTAATTAATAATTGACAATCGATGGAGAACATATTAAACAACTTGGGCTTCTGGAAGCCCTTCATAATAGAAAGGGACTGATTCAGAAACCTGAACAAAGTCCTAACTCTTTGTATTCTCCCATTCTTAGACAACTCATCAAATAAAAACCACTGTCTGACTAGTGGTTGTCAGGGAAGAAATAGAATTAAAGAAAACTTATGCCGTCTACCTTTAAAGGAAGAATCAAAGGAAACCAGTACAGGATACTTAAAGTAATTAGTCTTGTTAACGGAAAAACTCTTTTAATATAAAAAACAAATAAAACTGTGTGCAAGTCTGTTTAATCCGTGAAATGCAGACTTTGGGTGGGGAAACCCAATATGGTTGCTTGCAAAAGATGTAGGCCCAGATAAATAATTAAAAACAATTAGGCCTTTGTGGCATGAGGCCCAGTGAAAGCACAAACAGATCTCCAGCCTATAACCCGTAATGCGAGGTCCACAAAGATCAGCAAAGAGGACGAAGCATGTTCCAGCGAACCAACCCAAGCCCAATGGACTTTGGTGGCAATATCGTAATTTTCTATTTATCCCAAATGTGTCTGCATTTGTAAATTCACTGATTCCTTGGTCTCTCTCTCGTCCAATACCTTCTTTCAAATTGGAAATTAAAATTTATTATTAAAATTTATTTTTTATTTTATTTTTATCATAGATTTTAATATAATTCCAATAATTTCACCTACTAGTTAAATAAAAAAAAGAATCCCAGTCCCATTTTGTGAACATTGACCCGCCAACGTTTGTAATGGAGAACAAAGGATGAAACTATACTTGTCTAAATAAAAATTGCATATACCCTTATCTTTGTATGCGTAAAATCATGTGAGGAAAAGAGGTTGTAGATGGTGTATCAAGTGGTGAAAAAAAGTTAACTCAATATTGAACATTTACAAGAGATCTATACAATATTGATACATTATCTATACGTAAAGACTAAATATTATACTATCATAATTATATTTTTTCTATAATATGCATATTATAATACTCCCCTCAAGTTGGAGAGTGAGGATTTTGAACAACCAACTTGTTTGTCAAATCTTTAAATTGTTGCTCCCCAAGTGTCTTTGTAAAGATTTTTGCCACCTGTTATTGTTTTGATTTGATGTCCCCACTTTATATCTTTTCTCTACTAAAATGAAAATTCACCTTATATTTGATGTCACCAAGTAAGTGTTTTGTTGCAAGCATGCATTACATTGACGGAAACCTCCAATATGACATTTCTTTCCAATAACCATTCTCACTGATTTGATTCCAATTCTCAAAGAAATACATGAAAATATGAAATGTAATGTGAATATTATGGTGGATAAGGTCATAAGGACCTCATTATATACAAACTCCAAAGAGTTTTGACTCTTCTGATTATGGTGATGTTATTTATGTGCATGTAGATGAGAGTGATAAATTAATATTCAATATGAAATCACTTATTGGTAGCACTGGCTTGAGTGTATGAGTGTGGTAAGTATAACTGAATTTTTCAATGTGAAATTGGGATCGAGATTGTGGAGTCACCACCATCTACTCACTCGGCAATGTCAGTGCATACTTCATGTTCATTGTTTCCAAAGAAAAACACTGATAGACTTCCTCAATACCACAACGGTGGATTTGATGAAAGTGATGTCTTGCCAACAACAAGATCTACCACCAACATGTTACTTGAAATCCTATTAAGCATGAGAATAATTATTGAATCGCGAAAGTCTTATTGCAATTGATTGCTTAAATGGTATTCTCTATGACTATGCACTATCATGTTTTTTGTTTTCTTGATATTTCTATCTGCGAAATATCTGATTTAGCTATGTTTTGAACTCCGGTAGTTTCAAACCGTTTGAAGAAGTCATGTACACTCACCTTAAATATTTTCGAGATCCACTCACCTGGTTTGCCATGCTAGGTTACTCAAGATATCAGAGTGTGAGGCTAAAGAGTGAGGGCTATATGAGAATATCTTACGAGCATTTTTCTGCTCAAGTTATATACATTTGAGAAACTTTACGTTGTGTAAGTGGCTTGCTTCATGTGTATATTGTGTGTGTTTTGAACTGACGACTTTGGGACCTACAGGGTCATACGTTTGTAAAAAGGGTGATCTGTGATTTTGTAAACTTGAAACTTTTTGTTTAACCTTACAGTTGGCGTTTGATGTAAATTTAAATATCACTATACAAATTTTCTGTTTAAATTCTTTTGTTCTAACTAATTGAAACACTTTTGGGAAAATTTTCTAATTTACAACATTGTATAGTATCTATATCATTCAATTAAAGGGACTAGTGGGATATATGGATATTATATGGTTGGGATTATTACGTCAACATGGGATACAAGGCATGAAAAAATATGTCCTAATAAAATATTACATTCTAGGATGTAAAAGTTTTCTTAGTGTGAAGATCATAGACACAGCTACCCTTTTTGCCATGGAAATAGCCAAGAAAAATACATCTTGAAGCTCTTTCAAAAAATTTATCATGTATTCAATCATGCTTATGTGGGTAACATAAGCAACCAAATATCTTGATATGATCATAGTATGACAGTGTTAAAGATTTTGTGTGATATTTATCCCATAAATCGTAATGTATCAACTCAAAAAATTTGGAAGCATGATTGATACTATTGCCAAAGAATGTCTTATTTTTTTAGAATGATGGCATACATCACATGATAGGTGTCTTTTTTGGAATTTATTCTTAAAAGAAAAAATAATTGAGATATTTTCTACATGGAAAGATGTTCCAATCTTTGATGCCACATCACAACTTCCTCTTTTGGTACACACACCTCTGTAAAACTGTGAGTCTTCATCTCCAAATAATAAATTATGGATCTCAATCTATCCAAGCCAATCTTCCTCATCATGGCAGGGTCCTGTATCAGGCAAAAAGTGACATTATAGGCCACAATTAAATTTCTTTTTGTAGTTAATTGAGGAACAAAAATTAAATTGCAAGAAAAATCCGGTATGTGAAGTCTATATTTGAGGATCAAATCTTTGGCTAAAATCAAAATCCGATATGTGAAGTCTATATTTGAGGATCAAATCTTTGGCTAAAATCATGTCTCCTCCCTCTTGTGCCATAAACATGCGTCTATCTAGTCAGAAAGCTTTCATAGGACAGGGAAATGTATAAATATTAACCATGAATTTTATGTGAGATGCCATGTGATGACTGCCCCCATTGTTGATGATTCCATCAATAGTATTCTTACCACTCATATTCTTCTCTTTCAGATCTTCAATGACATTTAAGATTTGCTTGGCTATGTATTTGATATATTTGTACTAGCATAGTTGACATTACCTTTTGAATTTTCTAACAAATGCAAGATCTTCATAGCCATATTTCGGAGAGAAAAAATGTCGTCGGGTGCTATTTTTGCAAGATTTTTTTTTGTGGTATTGACTGCCAATGTGTGTCCATTATCATAATCTTCTTCTACTTGTGCTACAAAAGCTTTTCCTTTGTCTGAGTATCAATTTTGATCCATGGATTCTTTCCCTTATCCATGAGCTTCCCATTGAGTTTCTAGCAAGAAGCTTTGACATATCCAATGTCTCCACAATAACTATGCGACTCTTTCTACTCAATTTCTAAGTGATTGCCATAGTAACTGCTATAGACAGTTGAGACGCCTAGACTATCGAGACCTCTAGATAACCTTCTTCTTATGGACCCTTGGCAAATACGTTCTTCAACCTTTGCAATGGCTTAGTATTCAACATTTGAGTCCGAATAATCCCAAAAATGAACAGTATTTAATCCCATAGGAATTGATAGATCTTATCCTCCTTTTCTTTAATAGAAGATGTGTATGACTTCTTGGAAAATTTGGCTAGTTTATCCTAATTTCCTTGAGAGGCATTGAAGAACTCAATCACGGCTATTGCTCCTTGTTGTAAGGTTTGCAGTTCTCGTTTGAGTTGATATATGCGTGGTGTGTTTTTTCCTAGCATACCTTATTTTTAAGGTATCGAACATGCCCTTGGATGTTTCTTAATACATGATGGTCTGTCTGATTTTGAGTCGACAATTGTCAAAATCTAACCCATCACAAAGGAGTGACAAGGTTTCCAATTCTCCACCATAGCAGATTCCAATTCGGTTGTCATTGGATTGCCATTAACAAAACCAATATTCATTTTTCCCGTGAAGGCTCTTGTGAAAGTCACCTCTTAGGTATTGAAATCATCCACAACAAGTATCACAGAACTGATAGTCATAATTAGATTATCAGAACTAGATATAAAATATAGTGAAGAGGAAAAGATTTTTTTTATTAAAGTAAACCATTAAAATGGACGCCTACTCCACTACCATTAAGGCTGACAATTTGATCCAAAACCCATGGATACCTGCCTGACCTATACCCACTCCACGCAAGTTTGGCCTGAATTAATGAGGTTTGGGTTAAAACTTGAAATAATATAATGATTATGGGTAGGGTATAGGTTTGATGAAAATTTGTCTGATCCGACTCAATCATATATAATATATAATTTTTAATAATAATTTTTTTTTTATTATGAGGCTATTTCTTATTAATAATATAAAAACCTAATAATTATATTTTAAAATAAATATATAATAAATTAATAATAAATAACCCGAATAACCCATAAATAGACCTAAAATCTATTAAAATTGTTATGGATTTATTATAAAAATTCATTAGGTTTTGGATTGGATTTGAATCTAATTTAAAAATATAGATATGGATATGAGATTTGAACAACCGAACTAATCCGAACTATTACTATGCCTAGAAGAGGTATATATAATGTAACATTTATTTGGACGATTAACAGCTGAAGAGAAAACATTGATATGCCTTCCTCTCCGGACCCATCCTCCCGTTCACCTCACCACCCTCCGAATCATTCCACTACCGACGTCGTCCAACCATGGCAACCAACAGATATTTGTAGAAATAGATTATGTTGGATTAAAATCATAGGTCTTCCCCTTCACGCCTGGTACAAGGAAGGATTCAAGCAGCTGGTTCACCCTATCGGCTCCTTGGTCCAGGTTCATCAATCCACCTTGAACTAGAAGAAGTTGGATGTAGCCTTTCTGGAAATACTAACACCTAGGGACGAGCCTCTCACACTCCAACTCTGCACAGCTATCGAAGACATCCCTTTTTTCCTGTCAGTATCGGAAGTAGGTCCGGCTGAAGGACAACTGCTATCAAAAACAACAGGGGAAAAGGTGCTCTTACAGGAAGATTGCCACTCCACTCAATCCACTGGAGAAGCCGCCAGATCCAGGGGGCAAAAGTTGATTTTTGAATCTCGTTGCAGACTTCATGCTGAGGGCGACTCGAGTAGCGCTCCTTCTCCTAGGTCTGAGCGACCCCCCTTATACTTTGAGGGGGATGACCTAGCTTCTCATATGTCGGGCCCACTCCCCCCAGTCGAAAAGTCCAAGCCCAAGATCTTGAGGCCTTTATGCTCCCAGTTACTATCGCTCCGACCCAATATGGTTGTGTGGATTGCCTTAGCCCACAAGTGCTCTTTCCAGAAATCACTCATCCTCTTGGACCCAGCTCCATTCCCTCTAATTATCGGCCCTCCCCCTCACTTCTGAGCAACCCACAACCCACGCCCATTCCTTCTTCCTGCCCTCAGGACTACGTGGGAAATACTACAACAGAACCTTCCGCCATGCAAACTGCTGTAGGTGATTGTTGCGCTGTAGCAATCCGAGCTCCTTGCCTTAAGAATATGGAGCTCTTCTACAAACATATCTTGGACATGAGCCCTGTCGAGCCCCCAGATAGTCATAGGGAGGTTGACAGAAATCCCTCCGACAGTTCTGGGGTCAATCCGGATATATTCATCTCCCGTGTCAACCGTCGAATCCTTAGTGAAGGCGAAACCCGGATAGAGTTTACTCCAACTGTCTCTAGAATCCCTGAAACGCAGCTCTCGGTGATTGAGGAAGAGGTGCAAGCAAATCTGAACGTCATAACTACTCTCGGCCTTGACTTGAAACAACCATTGCAATCAGTGGCGGAAAAGTTAAAGGAGAAAATCGAGGAAGAAAAAGACGCTGGGGAAGGAATCCGTCGTTCTAGTCGACAGAAAGGCATCCATTCAGGCGTGACTTTTCCTTTATGATACATTTCTGCTCATGGAATGTCAGAGGCTTGGGAAGCAGAATAAAGAGGTCTGATGTGGTAAGCCTCATTCAAACGAACAGGATTTCACTTGCGGTTCTTTTAGAAACGAAAATTCCCTCTTGGAATGCAGCAATTACCAATTCCATCTAGTCTGGCTCCTCGATTAATTGGCTCGCCATAGATGCAGTGGGTAGATCAGGTGGACTTTGTATGCTCTGGGATAGTAATACTGTGAATGTGCATCGGTCCTTTAGTTTTGATAGATGGCTGGGTGTTGAATTGATGATCATCTCTACTGGACTTCGTTTCATATGCATTGGCTTATATGCCTATACTGGTAATACGGAGAGAGACCGGTTATGGGCTGAGATCACACTAGCGAAGAGTCACTCCTCTCTTCCGTGGCTAATACTGGGGGACTTCAATGAGATCACGCTTCAGACGGAGCAGACTGGTCACTCGTTTAATACAAGGGGAGCTAGATCGCTAATTCAATTTATGGATGACTGTGGAGTAACGGATATTCTGCTGCTCGGTAAATCCTTTACATGGTTTAATTCCCACGGTGCATCTAAGCTGGATAGAGCTCTAGCTAGTCCGGAGTGGTTGATCAGACACAGCCAGTTAAGACTATATGCAGGGAATAAAAGGTTCTCCGATCATGTTCCTCTAATATTACGGGCTGATAATTATGATTGGGGGCGAAGACCTTTTAAGTCATGGGATGTATGGTGGGACAAGGCCAACTTCTTAGAGACAGTGGCAGGCTTTTGGGAGGAAGGGGGTAGAATTTTTCCAGGCAGATTTTCCACGATCCGCAAGTGGAATTTTTTGGCCAAAACTCTGGCGACCTGGAACAGGACGACGACTGAGAATCCAGAACGTAGACTGAAGCAAATCCTGCAGGTTCTCGATGAACTCGATGCCGCAAGATTAGGGGTGGGGCTTCTGGTGCAGCCCTCGATGAATTCCACTTATCTGGCACTACAAGTCGACAAGTGGGAGATGAAAAGGAAGGTTGAGTCAATGTGGCGACAGAAGGCAAGAATCCAGTGGCTGAAGCTTGGCGACAGGAATACCAAGTTCTTTCATCTGAGAGCAAGCCTACGAAGGCAACGTAATTTTATTGCTGCTCTCCGCGTAGATGGTGTGATCCTGGAGAAACCGGAAGAGATCAAGCATGCCGCTTGCACCTATTTCCAAGACATATTTAGTAGTGACAAAGTGGAGTGGTTTGGATTGGGAGATCTGCCTTTCTCTAGAATTTCAGAGATGGAAGCTACTAATCTCAAATTGCCTTTTTCCAGTGAAGAGATCAAGGAAGTAGTTTGGAGCTGTGGAAGCCACAGGGCCCCGGGCCCTGATGGTTTTAACTTTCATTTTATTAAAAATGCATGGTCTGTGGTCGGAGAAGATATCTCTAGCATGATCCAAGAGTTTTGTCAGCAAGGGGTGATGCCTAAAGGGATAAACACTGCTTTTATCATGCTCGTCCCTAAAGTCAGCGGTGCGGATAGTCTCTCCAACTTCCGCCCCATCAGTTTAATCAATAGTCTCTACAAGATAATTGCGAAGATTTTAGCTGGCAGACTCCGACGGGTTATCGCTCATATAATCTCCCCTTCCCAGTCGGGATTTAATCCCGAGAGAAACCTTCTTGATTCAGTAATGACAGCGGCTGAAGCAATCCACGTGTTGAAAACTGCAAGGCGTAAAGGATGGCTTCTCAAACTGGACTTCCGGAAAGCTTTTGATATGGTTGAATGGCGAGTCATTCTTGGTGTCATGCAGTGTATGGGTTTCAAGCACAAATGGATCCAATGGGTCAGCCAATGCATCTCCACTTCTAGGGTGGCGGTCCTTATCAATGGTTCACCAACTGAGGAATTCCTTACCGAGCGTGGATTACGCCAAGGAGACCCTCTCTCCCCTCTGCTATTTTGCATGGTGGCTGAAATTCTATCTAGGCTGATGGATAGAGCTGCTGAAAGGGGCCTGATCCGAGGCTTCCAACTAGGTAGTCTCTCTCTCACTCACCTACAATATGCTGATGACACGCTGCTATTTTGTGAAGGGGCCACGGCTGATCTCAGGAATATGCAACGTGTTCTCCGTGCTTTTGAATTACTGACTGGATTACAGATCAATTTCAATAAAAGTTCCTTGATTGGCATAGCCTGGTCGGCCCAGGATGTTGAGCTCAATGCTCGAATCCTTCACTGTAAACCGCAATCACTTCCAGTCACGTACTTGGGCATATCTCTTGGATGCAATCCTAAGTCCCTCAGTTCTTGGAAAGGAATTGTAACAAGGCTTCGACAGAAGTTGTCCGGCTGGAAGGGATCCTATTTATCTATGGGCGGTAGGTTGACGCTGATTCACTCCACTCTGAATAGCATCCCTATTTATACTATGTCGATTTACAGAATGCCACAGGGTATAAGGAGAGAAATCGATCGACTTGTTAGGAAATTCTTGTGGAAGGGAAGGATTGACAAGCGCTGTTTAAACAAGGTCAATTGGAAATACACCTGCCTCAGCAAGAAATATGGGGGTGCAGGCGTGGGATCTATCGAGTTGAGGAATATTGCTTTACTGCTTAAATGGTGTTGCAAGTTATTCACGGAAAAGGAACAAATTTGGAGACGTATCATTGTTGATCGTTACCATCCCTGCCTCACAGTTGACGGGCTCTCTTTCGCAATTCATTGGATCTCCCCGATATGGTGCAGTATATCAGATTGTCTCAATGTTGACACTATGATGGCTAGAAGTTGTCGTCTCAACCTGAGATGGAAAGTAGGGAATGGTGACAACATTAAATTCTGGGAAGATCTCTGGTGTGAGGACCAATCCCTATCTGCTAAATATCCAAGACTGTTTGAATTATCCACACAACAAAATCTATTTATATACCAGGTGGGATATTTTGAAGATACTCGTTGGATTTGGAGATTATCTTGGCGACGATCCCTTTTTGAATGGGAACATCAGTTGGCGCATTCCTTGCTGCAATATCTACAAGGTTTTCTACCCACTGAATCGACAGATGACACATTTGGTTGGGGGAAAAATTGTGAGGAATACAGGGTGAAGGACGAGTATCTCTTCCTGGAAGCGATATGCAGTCAACCTTTGTCGCAGTCCATCCCCAATGTCTGGGCAAGATCTGGTGCTCCCAAGCACCAATTCCTAATGTGGCTTGCCTGTTTGAACAAACTCAGTTCCAAGGCACATCTCGTGAGGCTTGGGATTCTTCATGAATCAGAGCTTATTTGCCCAAGTTGTGAGGAGATTGAAAGTGATGCTAATCATATCCTGCTGCTGTGTCGATCAGCTTGGCTTTGCTGGTCCCTATTGCTCAGAAAATGGGGATATCAATGGGTCCAGCCACGGTGTATCAAAGATTTGTTTATCCACTGGGAAGGCTTCTCCACTGGTCGGAATCAACGGAAGATTTGGTACATCATCCTATTTTCGATGGTTTGGGGACTGTGGTCTAGTAGGAACAACAAACTATTCCAGCGCACTTACAGATGCCCAACGAATGTCTATTTTCAAAGCCTGATTCATGGAGTAGGGTGGGCAAAAGTTAATATCTGTAATGTAGATTTCAACGGCATGGACCTCCTGCCGATAGAAAATCTATATAGGATTTTGAGGTGATAAGCTATGATGGACTGAGATACACTTGCGTAGTTGCTGTGTCTTCCAGTCAATCAATGCCTTAACATATACTATTGTTTTGGTACTCCTGTGGTACATTCTTACATATTCTATTCATCGATTCCTTCGGAAAAAGAAAAGAGGTATATATAATATTGATAATATCATATCAACATCTCCTCTATAAAGATTAAAAATATTATATTACCATAATTATATTCTTTCCATAATCGGTCAGTATACTAAAGATATGCATCGTAATAGCATGTGATCTGGAAGCTTTCACCATCATGCGCACTATTGTACAGTCTTTGCCACTAAATGGGGATTAGATGTCCACCACCGTTTGTCTTTACCTTACTCGCCATCGCCGGATCAAATCAACTGCCAATACAATTGGGAAAGCGGTTTTTTTTAGTCAATTTTGTCGGGAAGGTGGTGGGAAAGTCTACCTGCTCTATTGTATCTTTAAGGCATCTTCTTCCTCAGCCTTATAGCTTTATAGGTTTCAAGAACCACTAAAATGTAAACTCATTGGTGGTTCGAAGCTTCAGATTCGCGCTTATCTTCATCATTCATCAATTCCCAGGTCATTTACTCACTAATCTTAATTTAAAGCCTTTTGAGCGCAATGATTACCCTTTAATATCTTATCACCCGTCCGTTTGTTTTGTCGGGATGGATCAGAATCGGAAATAAATAAATAAATAAATAAATAAAAATTAATTAGTATATTGATTTTTATAATAATTAGATTTAATTTTACAAATATATTTACTATTTTTAAAAATTACAACCTTAGTTCTCCCCGAAACCACGAATTCTAGAGTTTCTCAGCATATAACTGTATTTTTTAAATGATTTTTTTTTTCGAATTTAGATAGAAATTAATATAATGAAATTTTTTTATTAATTATATCAATTTTATTTATATTTAAAACTCGGAAATGAAACTAGCAACAAGTTGATTATAAATAAATAAAAATCTACGTTGGAGTAACAAATTGAAGCAAGTCGATATCCTCTTGGAATTTGGCCATGTCTTCCTCATTGAGCTGTACTTTTAACTCAATCCCTTGGGTGGATGGAGTGTCAGTAAAAACAATCTGGTTATTGAAAGTGACTGAAGGAAGGCCCACCCGCACAGGTTTTCCCCGTCCAAAATCAACTTGGTAAATGGCAAACTCGCAGAAATCGGTAAAGGTGTATCGTATTGCTGCGTTGCTTATTCTGTCATTCTCTTCTACGAAAGCCGAGAATCTGTCGCCCTGTTGGAAGGGTTTCATGTAATCATGGTCTATTCTGTTTATTGACTCTCTCACCTGTCTGACAACTCCGGAAAGGTACTCCCCGCCAGAGGTGTGTGGAACTAGCGTCGCTGCAACCCATTGCATGTTCCCGAAAGTGCCTTCTGGCAGCGGAGGCTTCATCCTTGAACGCATATTCACCACGTGAACTAGATGGTAGAACCTGCTGGTAGCAATTTCTGGTTCTACTTCATTAGTGGAAGCCACGATTCGGCTCCAAACAAAAGCCGATAAGGCCTCAACTGGAGATGGGCGTGGTTGGTATTCATCCAAGTCGTCTATGTTCTTGCAGTACTTCCCCGTTATCGCCTCTATTGAAGAGTTGCTGAAGACGAAGCTCTTTGCCACCGTTTTTTGTTTACTGATGTTACTGCTCTGGTTGTAGCCGAAAATATTTGTAGCAGGGAAAAGTGTCGGGGATACAAATTCCGGCTTCAGTTTCTGGGGTTCAGAACGATTAATAGCCGCCCAACTTTTCATAAAAGTGAAGAACGAGGAGGCATCCGCAACCTTATGGGAGACGCACACAGCAATCCCAACCCCACCACAGTCGAATATGTTTAACTGGACACCCAGGAGGAAATTATGGGCACCGCATAGTTCGAACGGGAGCAGTTTGTTAAGCTCATCAGGGCTTGATTCCTCTAGAAAATGAGAAAGACCGCACTTGACTCTTGCTTGTCGGCACGGGATGCCATCATCGTTGCAGTCTACGAAAATGTTGTCCCTGAGGCGTCCAGCTAAAGGATAGAAATCAGTTAAGACCTCGGATAAGGACTGCTCCAGCTGCTTCAAATTTTCAGAATCGTTGCCGAATTTGGTGTCACCATAAGCCCGGTAGAAGTAGACCAGTGGGTAGTACACCGGCGGGCATAGCTGGTCAAGGAAAGAGAGGTTGAAATGGCGAAGGTGGTCAGGGGTTGGAGAAGATGGCTTGACAGACTTCTCGGATATCACTTCCAGTTCAAGCTTCATTTTTTTTTTTTTGCAAGATCTACAAGAGAAAAAGTAAAAAAAGGTTCTGGAAACAGCTCTTGGGTTGCAAATGAAATGCTGTAGTATGCGGTGAGACAATTCTAACGATATAAATATCTTGTCAGTTCACACTGGGTGGAATTCTGGTGCAATTCTTGTCATAGCCCTAATTCAAATTTTTCGAGAAATATAAAAACTGATATTTTATTATTATTGTATTTTCTTTTTTATTTTTTTAAAAATCCTATAGTATAGACCTGAATATTACCCTTCTCCACCTAGGCGCCTTTATGGTGAATCGTTCAGCATTACGGAAGAAGAATTTTTTCTTTTATAATTTTAGTCAACATCATATCTATCGGTTGGATATGATTAGGTAATTCGATTTTAGTACAGATTTTAGGATAAGATGGAAGATAGAGGCTCAGGGCATAAGAGCTTATCTGCTCCCGTGGTCAGGGCATCGAAATTCCCTTAAGCATTGTTGTCACGATCTGTCCTCTGGATCTTCGGCCCAGTAGACCCAGATATGTATGTGCAAATATTTATAAAAATCCACTAATACACATCATTACTCACTTTTTAAAAACCCAAATTAAATATTAAGCATAAATCTAAAAAACTTATTTTTTTTCTAACCCGCAAATCATAATATTTATTTGTTCTAATCCTTAACTAAAAAAATATAACCCAAAATATTATTTTCTCAAACCTATTATTAAACCATACCTCAATCTAAAGAAATAATAAATAAAAGAATAACTATCACGAATGTCTTTCTTTTTTAGCTTTCTAATAAATTAATTGTTTAGAAAAAAAAAAGAAAATTATCATGTTATCACATACAAGGGGATACGGAAGATAAAAAGACAAAAGAAAACAAAAAGACAAAAGGAAAAAGAAAAAAAGATATGGAAATCTATGCAAGACCTAAAACTGCCCATTAAACAAAGAATAACAAAGTAGTAGCATATGTTGCACTGTAACGACCAAAAATCCTAACCTATTATTAATTGCTCCGATTAGAGCCATTACCGCCGTGAAACACAGACAAGCCCAAGAACCAGAATGTATCTGAATTCCACAAGGCTTACTTATTAAATTCTCGATTTTTAGCATCTACATTCGTTATGTTCAATAGTTATTGGAGCATGATATTGGACATATATTCTGGTATCATACGGAGTGAATAAAATATCAGCAGAGGTTTTTAAATAAAATCAATGAATCCACAACTCACAAGTCCTATAAGGATCCAAACATTTAGTAAGTTAATTCCCAAAATAAAACGTAAACAAGTAAAGGAGGAACCTTGAAAACCAGAAAAATAGTCCAATCATATTTCATGTTATATACACAAGCAATCAAGGAACATGTATGCTAATATGATGCGATATCGCCACGCTGAGCAGCCTTGATCTCACACACTGGTACCACGGACCGTTGATGTACCTAAGCCTGAAAAATGATGAATACAACAGGATGAGATTACAAGAATCTCAGTAGGGTAACAACATCATAAGATCTACAGAAATCTTAAACACAAATCTCTCGAACAATATTAGATCATTTCTACACATTTATGGCTATCACGTAATTCAAAAATCAATCAAAGGGATATGGCCGAAACTAAGGCTGAGGGTGGACTGCAAACACTTCCGAAAATAAGAAGTACACAGGTAGTTAAAACTCATCAGATTGCTCTCGACAATAGGAAAAAGAAAGGTCGTCCCCTTCCACCTGTTTTGTCCAAGGCTTATTGCACAAAGGATAAAAGGTTAGCACACAAGCTAATCATTAAGCCTATTCATCCTGCCACATAAGGACTAGACATCCCAAGCCACACAAGGACAAGGGTATCCCAAACCACACAAGGACAAGGATATCCCAAACCACACAAGGATAAGGGCATCCTGCCACACAAGGACAAGACTTCTAGCAACACAAGGACTAGTCATCTAGCGACCGCATGCTGGGCCACCCATACAACTCCCATACCAGTAAAAGCCTCCCCTCTCTCAAGGAGCATCAACACTTACCTCGAATGGCCATCGGAACAGGATCCTGACACACAAACATGTACAAGCACAGACAGGCAAGCATAAGAACAATACCATAACAGGGTATCCTCAATCATGTCAGAACATAATTAGTTTGTTCAATTCACATATCATATGCAATTCGGGCACTCAAAACCTAACTCAAGGGTTCGGTATAGCCTATAGGATTCATATCTCAATCCGCAATTCTTGCACATATCCTACAATCAATTCGCATGCAATAATAACAAGGGCATGCATCGAAAACAACAAACAAACAACAGGGATCTCTGGAGAAACCGATGAGGCATAGATCCTACCTCTCTTGTCTCTGAACAAGAAGCTATTCCTTTGCCTTTATTTAATAATTCTGAACCACCTATAGTATCACCAGGCAAAGACAAAACCAAACTAAGCATGCATACTCAATAACCAATTGAATACCCTATTTCCTTACCAATTCCACTCACCAAACCTATCAGAAACCAGTGGTCAGATGCCGCAGGTGCCTCCCCTTTTGATGTGTGATGTGATAGCCAAGAACTTAACAAGATTCAACCTGAATTACCACCCAATTTAACTATGTATATTTCGGCACTAAGCATAGGACACAAGATAGTTTGCGATTTCATGTTAGCAAGGTGTAAGGGTTGCAATTTCATGCTAACAAAGAGGGATTAAGTGTTTATAACTTATATAATCAAAAGAAACAAGATCGGAATCCAATAGGTTCATCAATTGATCAAGATAGGCAATAATAGGGCAAGGGTAAGGCATACTAATTTCATGTATAGAAAAGATTCAAAGGATGAATTCATGATTTTATAACATGAATAGATTCCAAACAATCATAAAAACAAGGAAACAACAACAGAAATCAATTAAAGACAGAATCACACAATCTTAAACCCTAATCCCGTCAAAATTTGACTTATCTTACCATAAAGAAAAACTAACGTCCTAACAAAAACCAAAAGATTTCTGGAAACAGGATGAAGAGAGCTTTCCAACAAGCTATTATTCGCAACAATCCGACAAAGGATAAGAGAGTTATACTAGTTTAAAGTTCAAGTAGATTTTGACAATTTCACCAAAATTCAATTTAACTTTTAACAAAAAAAAAAAACTAACCTAAAAAAAATAAAAAAATATTTTTGTAAAGAAGATGAAGATATCTTTCCAACAAGCTATTATTCGCAAGAATCCGATAAAGGATGAGAGAGGTATGCTATTTTGAAGTTCAAACAGATTTTGGCAATTCCGCCGAAATTCGATTTAACTTTTAACAAAGAAAAAACTAACCTCCAAACAAAAAAATAAAGATGGTTGGAAAGAAGATGAAGAGAAATTTCCAACAAGCTATTGTTCGCAGGAATCTGATAAATGACGAGAGAGTTATGCTTGTTTGAAGTTCCAACGGATTTCAGCAGAAATTGAGAGGTGTAGGGTTTTTAGTTCTTACAAATTTTGTGTGTTTTCTACATAAGATTTTTGTGTGGCTGACTTTCTATTTATATAAGGTGGTTATGGGATTAAAATCCCTACCTTAAAGGCTTAATTAAAATAAGATAATTATCAGAATTAAATTTTGTAATTATCCCCCCTTAAACTTAGGGTTTTTATTTCCTAAGGTAATTATCAACCAATAAAGAATCAATTTAAAGAGAATTAATACCAGAAATAATTACTAGACATCCCTTACCAATTTCGGCCATCACACATCCTTTTCTTCAGGAACAAAATGGTCTTTTCACCTACACTGACTTCTGGAATTTAGAACTCAAAATTCAGGATCTCACATACATCATCAAAGGCAGGAACAAACAAAAAAAAAGAGCCACGAAGGAAGCCAGGGAATTGCGCAGCAAAACAAGAAGAATGCACCCCACAAAATAAAGAAAATATATAAGAGCTAGAAAGAAGAGAACGAACAAGCTGGTACCAAAGAAGGTAACGAGCAAAAGAAAGAATGTAAACAATATTAAGAGTTGCGTAGGGAGGAACAAAAAGAAACAATAAAACCTGTGCATATATCACTCCCTATTTCCTAGGGTTTTTTTTTTCTTTTTATTTTTATTTTCCTCAACAAAATAACAAAACAAGTGAAAACAAATAAAATGCTAGTGTGACCTTCCAAGAATGGCATACCCAAGAGGAAAAAAAATAAAAAGACAGAAAGTCAATAACTTAAACTCAATCCATTATTTTTTCTTCTCTTCATTATGATTAAAACTTAAGAAAAACACAATAAATATTCTTCCATTCAAAACCACACAATACGAATTAAAAATAAAACAATAAAATAGGTTCCAATCAAACCAATGAGGCGTAGACTCCCACCTATGTTTTCGTACCAGAAACGATGCTCTTCTCCTTGTCGCAAGAATTTGATCCTCCTGGATACCCACAATTACCCCAATCTAACGAATGCATAAGAACGAGTACAGTGGAAAACATTGAAGGAAAAGAGAAGAAGGATAAGAAATAGAAGAAGATAATTGAAAAATAGGAGAAACAAGATACGGATACCCCTTAATGACATGTACAATGAATTGGAATGAAAAGAAGAAACGACACACGGTTCAGAGAAAAGAAAATGACGCTGGGAATAAGAAGAGACAAATAGGGTTTTTGTATGAATTGAGAGTGCAGGAAAGAAATAAACGGTTGTCTAAATGGCTGGCTTAAAGTGCATTATATAGTCCGAGCCTTAAATCCTTAGTGGCCTAGCTCGGAAAAATGAGCTCGGTTCGGAAAATACTCAAAAGGATCGGAAAAGAATGGACATGGCCCAATAACACATAAATGACCCCAGAAACAAACAAATGGGCTGAATATGAACAAACGAGCCTAAAAACAAATGAGTTGGCCCAAACGCCTCAGATATAGCTGGCTACTCAAAACAAGCCCAAAAACACGTTTGTGTTCAAGATGGGAAAAATAGTAATTTTCCACTGCCTCGATTTCTGACTTGGTCAAAGTGTTAAATAGACACGTAGACCACTAGATTGATGCTGATTAAACAAAATCGAGTTGACTAGGGGGACACTAAAACAAGGTTTCACACTGACCCCCTACTCAAGCTAGGTCTCACAATCTCCCCTCTTTAGAGAAATCGTGTCCTCACGAGGGGAGCCGAAACGTAACTGACATTGGCACGAGCCCAAACATGAATTCAACACACAATACGACCCAAGCCCACACGAAAGAGAGAGCGAGATCGACTCCACAACCATTTGTCACGACCTGATCCCTAGACCCCTTGCCCAGAGGGCCCGGATGTGTACATGCATGTGATGAATCACAATTGTAATGTTGAGTTGGACTTCTAACCACATAGCCCAAAAGATGCATGTTGTTATAAATGATCCATTCACACAACACGTATAAGCCTAAGACCTCCCTTAGTCCTTTTTGATGTGGGATTGGGTAACACACACTGACCCCCTACGTAGACTGGGTCTCACAATTTTGATCGAGTCTACACCATTAAAAGAACGATTGTCGTATAATTCTTTGGAATCAAGTGATAAGCCAAGAAGGAAGAGTTATCGATTTGAGTATCTATGTTAGTGCTCATGAAGATAGAAGAATCCTTGATAGGAGAAGTGAAGGAGCTTTCAGTCATACTAAGCCTCCCAAGTGCCACGATTATGCCTGATTTCTTAACAATTAGGTTCTCTAAGTAAAGAAGTAAAGACCATCCTAGATCGAATCTATGAATGAAGGAAGACAATAACTAAGTGTAAGTTGGGATTAGATACTATCCTCATATTGTGTACAAACTCATACATAGTCTTGCATTTTACTATTTGAGCTTTACAAACCAACCTTAATAAATATTCGAACCACCGTGCCAATGCTTCTCGATTATGTGCTCATAAGCAGTTCTGCATAACAACGTGTGCCTTAGTTGTGATGTGATCCCAATTCCTTGTGGATTCGATCTTGTTATCTATGCTATAGTATAATCATCATAGTAGGACTTTATCTTTGAGTGTTTCAATAATATATCAAATTTTGACGTCGTTATTGAAGAATCAGCTAGCCAACAGTTGCACTCAACTCACAGTACTTTTATGCTTAGATCATCATAGAATGGTCTGCTAGTGTCTTTTGATCCAGATATCAAGACCACTTACAAGAGGAAAAACACCGCATATTTTCACAGGATAGCTCAATCCGTTGGTCAGGTCCACTCGGATTTAAGCCATGAGTAAGAAAAAGCCGAGTCTGCAGCGAGTTCTCCCCATCAAGTAACAACCTTTGTTTATACAAACCTGATATTCTTTATGGCAGACATCAATAATCTGAACATCTTCACTGAAGCCCAAGTTCCAGATGCTGGAGTCCAGCTAGTTGCAGACATCCCTGGTAATAACTAGGTGAATAGAAGAAATGCTACAAACTACGGTTGTGGTAGAAATAATAATTATGGTCACCGTTGGCAGCTGAATAGGAATAATGGCCATAATAATAATAATAAAAAAGACATTGGGAGATTTCCTTAATGATGGAGTGGATAATGGAGAAAATAAAGTTCTTAGACCTATGAATAAAGATCAGCCCTTGCGAAGAAATAACAAACCTTTGGCCCTCAATCGATGGGATCTCAATGCCAGTTTCAAATTGAAGCCAACACTTATCCAGCTCCTGCCAACTTTCCTTGGTAGACCCAAAGAATACCTCAAAATGCACATATAAGACATTAAAGTAGTATATTCGAGCTTCAAGTTACGGAGTATGATGGAGGATGATGTTATACTCTATATCTTCGAATTTTCCCTAAAAGATAGAGCTAAATGTTGGCTGTGCAGTCCCCTACCATAATCAATATCTACAAAGGAAAAGATGTTGGAAGCATTTTTAACAAATTTTTTCTTAGTATCCTATGCCTCAGGTCTACGTAAGAACATATTAGGAGCAAAGCAGTATAAAAAAAAATCTTTTCATGAGTATTGGAAACGATATAAAGACATCTGTACAGCATGTCCTACCTATGGGTTTTCAAACAAGCTACTCATTCAGTACTTTTGTGAAGGATTAACAAAGGAAGATAAGCTCATGCTGAACTCTACTTGTGGAAGAACGATTATGAACCTCGAATATTGAGAAGTATAGGACATTATTGCTGAAATAGCTGTGGATACTCAATAATTCAATGATAAAAAAATCATCACAGCCACTGATGGAGGCCATGACTGAAGTGAAAGAACAATTAGCACATAGGTTCTCGTTGATATAGAAATTAACAGTGGGAAATCCACAGGTCAAGCCATGTGAACTCTATGTCCAAGTCGATCATCCCATAGATGCATGCCCAACACTTCAACCTGACAACACTGAACAGGTCAATGTCTTCAATGGCTATAACCCTGAGGAAGAATGATAATTATATGTTTTATTATATTGAAAATTGGAAGAAACATCTAAATTTTTCGTGGTCTAGTCAAGAGGCACAATAACCACGACAGGTCGAGGCACAACCACCACCACGACCAAATAAATATCTATCTCGACCTCCAATAAATGAAAATGGATCATGTTTAGAGAGCATAGTCAAATCTCTAGCTATATCTACACTAAAATTCCAATTGAAGACCGACAAAAGTATTTAGAATCTGAAGGATCAAGTGAGGCAGATAGCATCGATCCTGAATAAGTTGGAATCAATGGGAAAACTTCCATTATAACTAGAGATTAATCCAAAATAGAATACTCATGCCCTTGGATCATAATAATTCGATAGGTCGAGCCAACGATAGTAAACAAAGGTATTATTGGGAGGCTACCCAAAATTTTATACTAGTTTTTTGATAGGTATGAGGATGTGTTATGGACTGTGCCCATATTAGGGTACATGACAAAGAATGTGGGCGAAGAATGACAACTAGAAGGCATGGTGAAAAAAAAAACCAAAAAGAGCCTTATAATAAGTACAATAATGAAGATTAGATAAAATGGGCATGACAGGTTTCCAAGAAAAAACAGTCACGATATATAACAAGCACAAAAATAGACACAAAAGGTAACGAGCATGCCAAAGGATGATTTTTAAGAAAAAAGATCACAACATTAGATAGGGGTGTTCATCGGGATGGGACAGTAATTTCTGACATGTTTATTTCGGGACATAAATTTCCTGTTGGAAAATTTTCTCGAACTTTCCAATTCTGATCGGTAAATTGTAATAGTTTATTTTGTTCCCGATCCGCCTCAGTCGGGTAAAACAAATTCAGAGGAAAATTTTCCCGACAATTGTTATTCTGATCGGGAAAATTTATTGTCCTATTTCGTTCCCGACTAGTGAATATACATGACAGGTCAGGAAAAATAAAAATTTCAACCGACCCATTAACAAATACTAGTAAACGAATTCATAATAAATCTTAAATGATAATGCATTGTAGAAATAGTAGAATGCTGAAACACAAACGTTGCATATGAGGCTATGTCTATTGCCTAAGTTCCTAACTCCTCACTTGCTCACTCAGTGCCTGCTAGTTATTGACGTTGTGGTTAGCAGTTTGCTTGTCTTCTGATACAAGCATGCTTGAATGTCATGCCAGGTTGCTGGTTTTGCCTAATTACCTTGCTTGCAATGTCTGGTGGTTGGTTCCTCACAGTGACAGGCTTAGGGGTCGGCTCTGTTAGGCTGTCAGCTTATCAACTACAAACTGCAAAGTGGAAACTGCATAACATACAGTCCTATAAGCAACACAACAAATACATAATATACATTAGTTAATAGTTAGTAAGAAAATAAGTAATTGTAAAAAATAATAAAATAACTCAATAAGGAATCCAATAACAGTAAAAAACAGTAATACTCACACCTGACACCCCCAAGACACCCATGTGCTTCTTCATACTTCAACTGGTGAGTCCACTGCCAAATCTGCCACATCTACATCAACAAGTTATAGTAATCAGTTCAAGAGGGGTACTGAGTAGACAAAGAAATAAAAACAACAATAGTTGTATCGCAATAATCTACTCACCAGCTTCAAGCTTCTCTATGTCTGTAGGAGTTTCTTCAAAACTAATATCCGAAACACTATTATTGAGCCAGTCTTGTGCGCATATAAGTGCTTGCACAAGTTTAGGAGACATCGAACTCCTATAGGGATCAAGAATTCTCCCACCAGTGCTGAAGGCCGACTCTAAAACCACTGTTGAAATTGGGATAGCAAGCACATCCTTGGCCATGGCAGATAGTACAGGAAACCTTGGGGTATTAAGTTTCCACCAACAAAGGATATCAAATCCTCTTTACCATATTTCTCCAACTCAGATTTGCTTTCAGTTTCATGGTTATCACCATGCTTGTTTTTCTTCCACAATGTCATCATTTCCAGTCGACTTTTCTTCCTCTTTTCTAGTACCATCTTCTCTGGTGAAATCACCGAATGGTCCTGAGTAGTTGTGGAAGTGACATCATCTATCTCACTGGATTTGTGGGAAACTGAAGTTTCATCTGGAGGAAATAACAAAGCCCTATATGCATGGAATAACTCCTGATAGACAATTTTTATCTGCTGCCAAATCGTCTCACCAACAGATTCACCATATGCTTGTTTGACTGAAAACTCTAAATAATCAAATTTGTATCTAGGATCTAAAATTATGGCCACATATGTAATCATATTACATTTGTCAATATCACCCAATATTTATCCTATTTATACTTCATCATGATGCATAAATCCTGATCTGGACTATTGACCCACTGATTCAATAACCTCAGAGCATTTAAAATTTCATCTAAGCAACCACTCCTTGTAATATAAGATATCCTGGATAAAAATTTAGTCAACTCATTAAAATTAGCAAGACATTGACATAACTTCTTGGCGGCCTCCCAATTTTCTTGATCAGGAGTACCTGTCCAATCTTCACCAACAGACACTGACTTATCCTGAACAATTATTTCCATATCAACACGAAAATTATCATAAACATCACTAAACCTCTTAAAGAGACTTTCAAACCTACAAACTGACTCTAACATCATATAAGTTGAGTTCCACCATGTAGTTACATCCAAAGACAACAAAACTTTGGTAGTAATTTATTCTGCTTCTGCACAAGGTTTAAACCTCTGCACCCTAGATGGTGAACTCCTAACATATCTAACAACCTTTCTCACTTTGTACACAGACTTTCCACTGAATTTTAGTCCATCATTTACTATCAGATTCACAATATGTGCAACACACCTAATATGAATATATTTATAACCAAGAATACTACCCTTTTATTTTGCAATGTTTTTTATTGAAGCAACTACCACATCATTGGTAGAGACATTATCCATGGTTATTATAAATACGCCAGTTATACCCCACTCAATCAAACACCTCTTAACAATGATAAATAAAAATACCAACAAACAACATCGAACAATGATAAATAAACATTATACATACGTAATAAATAATATACAACAACAATAGCCAGTAAGTAACATCAACCATTCAACAACATACATGAATAATTATATACAATATACAATAAAGTAAAAAAATGGTAGTTTAGACTTTACAAAAACTTGTTATGTGTGATTTACATTCTTGAACACCCCACTTGACTCTGTCTCGGTGTCACGAAGCATCAACGATCAGATGTCCTTCCCAACCATCCAGAGTCCGAACTACTCTTCACTCAAATGACTCTTAGTTGTCCTGCACATATAAAGTATTTTTTAGTTCCCTAACATATGTAATAAATCAAAAGATAATAATAAAAACTAACAAAACCTTTAAAATTAGAAGAATTAACCTAATTTACCGATTTGGGTTTAGATTAAGAGTCGAATTAGGATTAATTTTTCAATCGAGATTAGGTCATTTGAAGATTAGGTAAGGATGAGAAGAAAGAAATATATAGAACGAAGGAGGAGAAGATGATGAAATAGAGGACGAGGGAAGGGAACAACAGTTTGATCGGATCGGAGATTCAGAGAGGGAGAGAGAAAGACGGGTCACGGGTGGCTGATCAGGAGGTAAGGTTGAGAGAACAAACTACTGAGACGAGAAGAGAAGAAGGGATTCGGGGGACCAGGGGTAAAAATAAAAATACTCGGGGAAGGGTCTTTTATACTTAGGAGTCGAGTCAGTAACCGACCGTCCCGATTAGTCGACCCATATTTTCCACATCCAGCCCCTCTCCCTACCGATTTACCGACCGAAATCAGTCAGGTCGGGAATTTTCCATCGAGTTTGATAGAAATGAACACTCCTAATATTAGATGGTCATGATTCAGTTCAATAGTAATGTAAGGCTCCAACAGGCATGAACAAAGAGGCATGGATGTAGGATATAAAAAGCAACAGAAACAACCTGATCAACACTTTGCATTCTACAAGCCTTCAAGAGATATTCACTTTCATTTACTTTAAACTACACTCGCGCACATTTTCTTCTAAACTAACTCCATAAACTCCTTAGTCAATCATATACAATTGGCCTCCTATAGCAAGATCATTGCTTACTCTGACTCCTCTAAAGATGAACAACTATTCATAAGGAGATCGTGCACCACTCCCCATGCCTCTATAAGTGAGGAGGTTAGCAAGTCTAGGGTTCTAGAGGCAACTCTGCTAGTGGCCTATGAAGAAGAAATAATTAGAGAAAAGACCTGTGAGACCCTGATCCTTTCCTTGATAGATGTCTTAGAAGTGTAGGCACCAGTGCAGCTGAAAATGACCATTTTTCCCCTAAAAAAATGGATATATGGTGGCCAGAAATGGTTTCTGTGGTTCTTTCCTTCTTATTTCATTTTTATCCTATATGGTTTCTTTCCTATTCTTAAGAGATATTTTCATAATTAATTCTTAAGCATTATCTCTTTCTATCTAGCCTTAAAAGTAGGGAAAATTAGTCCCATTAAATTCTATAAATATAGCAGCCAGCTATACATCTATCCCCACACAAAAACACCATAAATTATCACATGACACACCCTTCTTCTTTCATTTGATTTCTACAAATAATAACTTATTGGAATCCTCTTTTCATCCTGCATCTTATTATCTTGGTTTTACAAGAAAAAGATTAGTATTTACCTTTTAATTTTGTTACCGTAATTTCTAGGGTTCTTAACCGAATTTCTTATGATTCAACCCCTTATTGGTTTCTATTTCTATTCATCTTCATCATTTGAATGTTTGGTATCTATCCTTGTTATGTTATGATGAATTCAGCCCTTGTATCTTCCTTATTTAAGAAATCGACATACCCTATTCCTAACCCTATATTTGCCAAATTTTGATCAATTGACTTGTTTATTAGTTTCAGATCTTGTTCCTTTTAATCGTTTGAGTAGTTGACACCTATTATTTTCTTATATTTATGAAATCACAACCCCTAACCTCTCTAATGTTGAAATTGCAGATATTAAGCCGTAAATGTACCAAAATTTATATTATAAATTGGGTTAAATAATGAGGTTGATTCTTGTTGTGTTCTCGGCTATCACATCACACATCCAAGGGAGAGGTACTAGCTACATCTAATCTTTAGCTTTTGGTAGGATTGGTGAGTGGAATTAGTAAGAAACTAGGATGTTTATTTGGTTTCTAAATTTGTATGTTGAGTGTGGTATTGTCTTTGCCTTATGTGAGCTTGAGTGGTTCAGATCCTCTTGATAAAGGCAAAGGACTAGCCACATGTTCTCACACAAGAGAGGTAGGATCTATGCCTCATTGGTTTCTCCAGAGATCCTTTTGCTTGTTTGATGATTCAGTTTGTTTTCCTCTATATGCGCATGCTTGTGGTTTGGTATGCTTGCTTGTGGTTTTATTTGTGATACCTTAGGTAAATTACAGATCCCTAAGCTAGGATTGAGTCCTTGTTGATTGTATTGCGGTATGATTGAGGATGCCTTGCTGTATTATTATACCTTGTACTTGCTTGTGTGTGCTTGTACTTGTTTGTTATGTCAAGATCCCCTTTTCGGTGGCCATTCGGGGTAAGTGACTGATGCTACTAGTGAGGGGAGAGATACTTACTGGTATAGTAGTCACATGGGTGACAATCCCTAACAAGAGCTCGCTGGATGCCTAGTCCTTTTGTGGCTAGTTTTCTTGTCCTTGTGTGGCAAGATGCCTTTATCCTTGTGTGGTTTGAATGCCCTTGTCCTTGGGTGGATTGGATGTCTTCTCCTTGTGTGGCAACATGGATAGACTTTTTGATTAGATTATTTGCTAACCATTTATCCTTTGTGCAGCTAAGCCTTGGACAACACAGGTAGAACGGGATAGCCATTCAATTGTACAAATCAGATGATGAATTACCTACCTGTGTACTTTTGGTTTCAGAAGTGTTCTTAGTCTTCCCAACACTTAGTGTTTTTGGCCCTACTCATATTGTGATTGTTTGATGTTTGCTTGATACCCCTTTAGTAGTGTATACGAATCTGATGATTGGGAGATGATTGTTTAGATTTTTGCAGATCTTATGATATTGTGACGTTATTGAGATTCTTGTAATCTCACCCCTTTGGTTTTTCTCTTTTTTAGGCTTAGGTACATCTTCTGCCAATGTTACTGGGGTGTGAGATCAAGGCTGCACGACAGGATGATATTGCTGATGGTTCCTTCTGCTGGATTTTGAGACTTGTGTGTTATGGTTCCTTTGATTATTTATAAAGACTTCAGCTGATGGTTTTTATTCACTCCGTATGATATCAGATTATATGTCTAATGTTAAATATGCTCCAACCTTTAAAATCATAAGATTGAACTTTAAAATTCGTAATTAGTGTGATTTTATCCTTATGGGATTCAGATATGTCCTTGGAATGGCTTGTTTGGGTTTCACGATGGTAAATATCCTAATAAGTTGGGTTTGGGTCCTTACAAGACTAGAGTTGAAAATAATCTCCTCGAACTAGATTCAGATTCCAAGGAGAAGAGTGAAGGCAATGCCGGGATCGAAGAAAACCCACTGGAGGGCATCAAAATGGGTGGGCAGACACACGAAACCCCCCCAAAGGAAGCCAACCCTGTAAGGCAAGTCCCATAATCACCTCCAACGGTCAACACCAACAAATGGGTTAACCTGGACCCTTCCCAAATCATAGAGGAGTTGAGCCCAACAAAGAAGAAGGTGCCGTGCAGACACCTCAAAGATTGACCATGCCTATAGCAGCCATGCTAATTTCAGCCATACACCAAGCTACCGAACTAGAAACCACAACATTCCTATCACTGATAAGTTTACGAGGATAGGTCCTATCATTGCCCAAAAAAAGAGAACTAGGAGGTCAACATTAAGGCCTAGAGCAAAAACTACCCCTCAGTCTTAGAAGAGAAGGAAAATCACCGAACAAAAGGTGGCTGTTCTAGTAAACGTAGCATACTTTCTGTCGGAACTACAGTAGAAGTGCATCGATATCAGCCACCAAGTCGTTTGTCAATGCAAGAACTTATACTTACATATGATGACGATACTGAAGATAAGAGGAGAAGTTTCGAGACTCATCTGAAGAATCTAGTGGGTAATATTTTAGCATTACTTACCCTGCCTATGAAGAATTTCTCCCCGAGTTGTTCACGATCTTCACCTACAAGAAGGTGTCAGGTATGAAGATCAGAGAAGAAGACTCCATCCAATTCAGACCCATGACAATATATCATAAGATGTCCTGGCTTGAATGAGCTATTAGGAGTGACAAGGAGCAATTAGATGTTAATAGGGTACCCACCAGAGTTCAACCCCAAGAGCTTGTATGTGGTCTAGTCGACATCACCCATGCCCTACAACCCGAGAAATTCCAAGGATAACTATCCAAAGTTGGGCAAAATGAAGTAAATCTGTCGATTCCGCGCCTATAATTTCTCCAGAAGAACCAACTCCTTATCAACGCTAAATAAGAAGTTTTTCATCCTGTGGTGTATGAAAAGATGGCACAAGCTCAATTTGGCATACCACCTATGCAGCCAGTTCCACACAGCACAACAAAGCAAGAAGCTGCAGATCTTTGGTGCGGTTATCATATACTTGGCTGTGGAACTGAAAGTCATGGACCCAACTAAAAAAAATTTCACGCTAACTACAGAAACCATGCCACTCAACCTGCACACTCTTATGATTATGTAGTTGATACACATACAAGGATGGGAGCTACAAGTTTGCCAAGCCAGGTCCACTAATGAGGAGCAAGGAAACCACAAAAGGGCAATCTACCACCGTACCTATGCCCATGTTCACAATTGCTAAGAGGGCAACAATTTTTCCTATGAAAAAGAGAAGAATAAGGCCAGCCACTTCACCAGCCGTAGTCACTTCCAAGCTTGCAGAAACACCAGAAGCAACTCCAAAATCAATGCCAACAGTAGCTCTGGAACAAACTCAGACAGCCACCGTGCCCACAAGAGCAAAGAAGACTGGGCATGTGAGGATATCTACATCTCCCCCATAAATAGAAGAACCATCCTAAGGGCATGATGACATAAGTTCACAGCCTCATCGAAACAGAGAAGAGGCATGATGACACGAGAGGAGGAGAATATAGACAGCACGATGACACGAGGAGGAGGAGAATACATGATGGCGTTGAGTTTTTAGCATTCTTAAGGTTTAAGAGCGAAATTCCCTAAAGCATGTCTGGCTAGAAATTTATAATCTAACAACGACTTTATATTAGGTTATTGTCCAAATCCTTTGAGAGGTTCTATAATAAACAGATCAAAGTTTTTATTTATTCTTTTCTCTATTAATTGTTTAGTAGATCCTATTACCATGTTCAAGCCTAGATCATTGTGATTTAGTCTCCACCGTCAAAAGGAAGATTATCATACAATTCTCTGGAATTAAGTGACAAGCCAAGAAGGAAGAGGTATCAATTGGAGTATCTATGTTTGTGCTCAAGGAGATAGGAGGATCATTGATAGGAGAAGTGAAGGAGCCTTTAGTCTTACTAAGCCTCCCAAGTGCCACGACTGTGCCTGGTTTTCTAACAATCGGGTTCTCTATGTAATGGAGTCAAAACCATCCTACAATCGAATCTATGAACAAAGGAAGACAATAATTGAGTATAAGTCGAGACTAGATACTATCCTCATATTGTTCACAAGCTCATACATTCTTGTTTTTTACTATTTAAACTTTACAAACCAACCTTAAATCATATTCATCCCACCATGCCCACGCCTCTCGATTGCATGCTCACAGGTAGCTTTGCATAAAAATCCATGCCTTAGTTGTGACTTGATCTCGATTTTCTATAGATTCGACCCCACTATCTATAATATTATATAATCACCATACTAGGAATTTATCTTTGAGTGTTTCGACAGCTCATCAATGTCACTTCTAGTTCAAGCTTCATTTTGTTTTCAATATCTACAAGAAAAAAAAGTAAAAAAAATATTCTGAAAACAACTCTTGGGTTGCAAATGATATGTTGCAATATATGGTGAGAGAACTCTGACGATATAAATATCTTCTCAGTCTCCACCGGGTAGAATTCTGGGACAACCGTGGTAAGTTAAAATCTAATAAAGATTATCAAATAGTCAACCCTAAAGATACTTTGGAGAGAGATACTTTGGAGAGAGCTACTTTGGAGAGAGATACTTTGGAGAGAGATACTTTGGAGAGAGATACTTTGGAGAGAGATACTTTGGAGCATCATCTTTTCTTTATGCTGTTATTAAAATAAAAAAAAAATATAAGAAAGATGTTCGTTCAGTTTTTTTTTTTGAAAATGCATCGATATGTATTATGTATATACAGAATACAAAGAGTCAGACAATTAAACATTGTCAGCACTCAATAGATAATGTGAAATTGACAGATACCATATCTAATGTACAGCATCTAAAAATTTCACAATCCATTCCGTTCAAGTAATCCGAAGTGAACTAAAATCTCCTGCTGTGGTAATAACGCCAAACAATCTGGACAACCACCCTTCAGATTAAATTTTGCCCAACAAAAACCCTGGCGAATGCCTGTATAGAATAAATCTTCCGCGCTGCAGAATTCTCGTCGAAAAATCCTGTGATTACGTCCCAACCATATGCTCCATGCAAAAGCAAAAAGTAATACATACCATAAATCATGCCAGCGAACTGGAACGTGGAAGCCGCTCCACTGCACAAATAACTCTGTCATTGTTCGTGGTTGGACCCAACTTAGACCCCACTTATGAAATAGAATCGACCAGCAAGTCCAAGATATCCTGCAGTCCAACAGAATATGGTTCGAATCGTCCTCCGCTAAGCCACACGCATCACAAGCACCCGCCAAACCAGGAAGGATGCCAAAGTGAATGAGCTGACGTTTGGCATGTATCTTCTCCCTACACGCAAGCCACATAAAAGCTTGCCATTTGGGTGCACCATGCTTTCTCCACACATTTGGTATACTCAGTTCATTTGGTAGAATCAAATGGTCCTCCATGGTCTGATAGCAAGTGCGCACTGAGAACGGTTGCAGCTGGTCGCCCCAGGAAAGTTCTTCCTCTTGCAAGGGATCCGGTTTAAGACCTGTCAACAGAGTCAACAATCTGGTAGCTTCCTCCTCCTCCCATACGAACAGTTGTCTCCGCCAGGTCAGTTTCCACTCCCATTCCTGTCTCACCACTGCCCCAAACCGCAGAATTGAGCCCTCCTTCTCGAGGGATATGTCATATAATTTGGGAAACAAGACCAATAATGGCCGATTACTGCACCAATTGTCCTTCCAAAACACAATTGGCCGATGAAATTCAGAGATACATTTCCCAGTTGGTAATGCCGCTTTACTGGTTTGTACTATGCCGCGCCAGATAGCAGATCCGTTGTTCCTTGCACACTCCAAGCCAGCGGGGGTTAATCGTGGTCTATACTTCTGGTTGATTACCTGTTGCCACAAAGAGCAGGTGCCCGTGGCAATTCTGGCACTCCATTTTGTAAGTAGTGTCTAGTTCCTCAGCATCAGATTGCCTATGCCAGCTCCCCCTTTAGCTTTCCCACGAACCACCACCGACCAGCGTACCTTACACATACATCTGGTCTCTACCTTTCCAGCCCACAAGAAACGCCTCATCCATTTTTCCAGTTCCAACCTGACACTTACTGGCATTTGAAAAAAATTCATGTAATACACAGGAAGACTATTTAGCACAGATTTAGTCAATGTCATTCGACCCCCCAGCGACAACAATGATCCCTTCCACGATGCAAGTTTATTTTTAAATCGACCCATCACGGTGTTCCATGTACTCCTACAGTGTGGGTTCGCTCCAAGTGGCACCCCAAGATAAAGGAAAGGCAGAATTTGTAGGCGGCAATGGATCCTAGACGCCAGATTCACTGTTTCCCCATTTGGTACATTTATACCTACCAACCCAAATTTAAAGAAATTAATCTTTAATCCGGATAGTAGTTCATAATAGCGCAATATCCTCTGTAGGTTGATAATTGCTTGCTGGCCTCCCCTGCTAAACAAAATAACATCATCTGCATATTGTAAGTGCGTTAGATGTATACCTCCAAAGTGAATTCCCTGAAACAATTGGCAGTTGGCTACTTTAGTAAGCAACCTAGACAGGACCTCGGCTACCAGATTAAACAGTAACGGTGAGAGTGGATCGCCTTGTCGTAAGCCTCGCCCCATTGAAAATTCAGTAGTTGGTGTTCCATTTACAAGTGCCGGATATCGAGAAGATGATATGCAGTCCTGAATCCATTTCCTCCACAGCATCCCGAAGCTCATCTGTCCCATAACCTCAAGCAGAAACGACCAATTGACCGAATCATATGCCTTCTGAAAGTCTAACTTCAGACACCATCCGCTATCATTGGTCTTCTTCATTGTGTGCAGAATTTCATTGGCCACCATAATTGAATCCGCGATGTATCTTCCTTCCATAAAGCCAGTTTGGAAGGGGAATATTATGCGATCCATCACTTGCTTAAGCCGCTTGGATAGTAACTTGGCAATGATTTTGTATAAGCTACTGATAAGGTTGATAGGCCTGTAAGAGCTAAATGCATCCGCGCCTGGTAGCTTGGGAATTAACGTAATGAAGATGATATTTATCCCTCAAGGTAATGTGCCACTGGAATGAAATTCTTGCACCATTCTAATAATATCCCCACCAATCACTGACCAAGCCTTCTTAATAAAGTAAAAGTTGAAACCATCTGGTCCGGGTGCCTTGTGACTACCGCAGTCCCAAACTGCTTCCTTTATTTCCTCATCAAGGAAAGGAGCTTGTAATTGCACAGCCTTTGTGGTTGATAACTGAGGTAAAACCAAGCTACCCAAACCAAGCGGTCGTTGCCCAGCATCCTCAAAGAATCTCTGGAAATGCCCTACCGCGGCAGCCTTTATATCCGCAGGTTTGACCAGCTCCATATCTTGTACCCGTATGGAACCAATGAAATTAGATGAGCGACGTAAGGTAGCACTAGCGTGGAAATATTTGCTGTTTCTGTCCCCACACCGAAGCCACTGTTGTCTAGACTTTTGTCTCCACATAGCCTCAATTTTGTGCTTGATCTCCCACTTCTGTGTCTGTAAAAGGCGATATCCGTTGCTCATCTCTGTGCCATACTCCCTTCTGTTTTGATCTAACGCATCAATCTCAGCCAAGAGTGTTTTCAGTTTGACTTCTAGTGCACCGAAGTGCTCTGTATGCCATACTTGTAGTTTTCTCTTCAGAAACGCTAGCTTCTTGACTACACTAAACTCACCAGGAAAGAAAATCCCCGTCTCCCTCCAGAATTCTTCAACCGTTTTGATGAAGTGCGTATCTTCCCACCTTAAATCCCAGGAGCGAAATGGCCTACGACCCCAGTTAAGAGAGTCTGCCTTCAGAATTAATGGGACGTGATCCGAGAATCCCTTGTCCCCCACGTACAGCCGATGACAACTAAAGTGAGAACACCAACTAGGAGATGCAAGCACCCTGTCAATGCGGGAAGCACTGTGAGAGGTAAACTAGGTGTAGGCTTTACCAATGAATGTCTGGAAACGATTAGCTGCCGTACTATTGAAATAATTCCCAAGTCGCTCCTCAACCGTGAGGGATTCATTGAAATCGCCTAAAATTACCCACGACAAGCTGTCCTGAGACTTCCTCCGTTGCAGCTCGTCCCAGAGTAACCTGCGCTCAGTCACTACGTTTGAGGCATATAAACCCACGCAAACAAAGTGGAAACCAGTAGCCCGTATACATATCTCCACTAACAGCCACTTCTCTAGTTTTTCTACACCAAGAGCATCTACCTGTAAATCATTCCACAGACATACCATACCCCCAGCTCGCCCCCTAGCATCAATGGCTTCCCATTTAATAGAGTTGCCAGACCATAACCTGGCCGCCAACCTCTCGGAGAAACTCTCCCTCTTAGTCTCACATAGAAACAGTATGCTCAGCTGTTGCTGAGATATAAAAGTGCTAATCTGATTCAACTTCAACCTCCCACGACATCCTCTGACATTCCATAATGCAAAATTAACCATTCAAAAATCAAAATCCCTGGGCAAAAGTACCGATGTTACCTTATGTATCACAATGATCCTGCCATTCCTTTCTTTCCTCCACTATCTGTGCCTTCATCTTCCTGCGGATTGCTGCTTTCGTGGTCTTTCTACTGAGTCCCAACTGATCCGCGATAGTCAAGGTTTGCTGCACCTCGGTCTCTACTGGACACACTGCTTCAGCTGGCTGTCCCACGCAACCATGATCTGATACTCCTTCTCCTGGTTCTGTCTTGGTGACTAGAAACGAAGGATCTTCCACCAATTTGTGCATAACACCCATATCTAGCTGGCTGGCTTTCGCTGAGGATAAACTCGCAGTAGGTTTGATATGCTTAAGTTTTTTGTGTTTGCCAGGTCTGCGATCTCCAGCCCGTCCCTTAGATTCCACCCGTGATGCTTTATCTCCTTCTTTTCTCATTTCAGTGAACGCCATAACTTCAGAGGAGGATATAAGCCCAGAGTTTTCAGCTGAGTATTCACCGGGTACCCCTTCCGAAAACATCTTACGAGGGACCTGTAACGAGCATTCTGCAAACAATTCACCAGGGGTATACACGGGTGCAGTGAAATTGCTAATAAGTCCTTCACCATTCGTAAAATGACTTCTATAACCTTCTGTATGTTGAGGCCTAGTAACAGGCAAATGAACTGGAGATGCTAACGTGGATGGTTGTAGGGGAACTGGCTGGTTAGGACCCACAACACCAGTAGGTAGTGTACTAGTTTGGGCAGCCAACACCTTTTCCTATGCCATCTTTTCCATCTGACATACTTCCTTTTGCCTTACTGCAACGTTACTTGTCTTTCGACCAAAAACACTGTTGTGTCGTTCCTCTGCTTGTGGGGACTTGAGTGGGACAAAAAAGTTGTTGCTCCCACCTGACACTGACCCTTTCTCACCAACCTCGGGCTCCGCAATCACTTTATCTTTGACTTCCATAATCTGTACTGTGCACTCCCTTCCTTCTATCCTCAGCTTCATCCTTTTCTCAATATCCAGTAAACTATCTGTTACTATTTGCAGAACTGCCACCTCAAGAGATTTCCCCGAAGCAGTTGTATGATGAACTTGTACTAATGAACCGAGTGGACTGATTAATTTCCTAAAGGCAGCTTCAAACCATGCATTGAGAGGGAGACCAGTAATTTCTAGCCAACACAGCCTTCTGAATGCAGTATCCTCTGCACTCCATGGATGAATATCAAAAAACTTATCATTCCAAAAGTCGATATTGTGCTTAAACTCATATCTCATTTTCTCAACTGTTTCAAAGATGAGTAGTTTGTTGTTCTGACCCATGTCAAGGCATTCTACCTCCTCTGGTAAACCCACGTTTGCATTATGTGTGTCACGAAGGATACCAACAGCACTTCGTTGGAGGCGAGCACTGATCTTCTGATCTGAGAAAAGTTCCATTGTTACTTCTTCGGATTCCTGCATCTTCGGCCTATTTGTGACTTCTGCATAAGTGCATTCATCTCGTTCTCGCAAAAGAACACTACTCATAACTGGTTGCTTCTGAGCTGCCTTTGACAGTTCTTTCAATCGAGCATTGTCACTAGCCGATACTCTTCGATTCCTTGTACCCACTGCATACCGAGCAACGTTAACTCGCTTCCATGCATAGCCACCCAGGCGTGTATGCAACCTCCTCTGTCGAGCCTCTTCCTGTACCCCACAGTGAACGAACTTAATAAAACCAAAGTGTGAGCCTCTCTGTGACTTGCGACCAGAGATGAAAACATCCACTGCCGGTTCAACCTCAGCTATTGTTTTAAATAAGTGACCTGAAGTCCATCCCTCAGGTATCCCTTCAATGAAATAGGAGATATATCTATCCTCTCGAAGCACCTGGCTGGGTATCCATTTGGCCTGACCAAGACTGATCTTGGCAGGTGAAAGCACCGGATTCTGAGTGGGGTCTGGTGAAGGACCCACAATCTCAGCATCAGCACAGGTGGGGGGGAATGTTGGGGTAAGGACTGTGTTTGGGACTGTGTTTGTATTGATGTTTGAGAGTGGAGTAGAGAGTGGGGGGAGGTTTGGGGAGGTGAGAGAAACCATTTTTACCTTTTCTCTTATCTCCTGGGTGAGTTAGATGTTCGTTCAGTTGAACCTTGAAAGTCAATATGTTTCAAATAATTTTAGTTTTTACCTAAATAAGAAACCGCCGACTTGTTTGTATACGACCTAAACAGGAAACAACCTAATAAATAATCTATTATTTTAAAATCAATTAGTTATTAATTTTTTAAAAAGTCGTTAACAAATCTATTAAAAATTATTATTTTAAAGTTAATTTTATATTTTTTTAATTTGTAATACCCGTTACAATTTCTATTCCATGTTTTTTCTTTAATCCCCTATTTGAGATATGGCGATATTATCCCTTAATATCCAAGTATTATATTCCATGTATTACAATGTATTAAGTCTCTCTTATGAATCAAAAATTACCTTATGAATAAATCCAATATTTATTCTAGGTTCAATTTTAATGATATTTCTCTAACAATTGTGTATACGAATAAATGAGAAATATCAAACTGTATAGAGTTTCAATAATAAATGTTTGTTCTAGTATAAAGATTAGAAAACAGAACTAAACCCCATAATGAATACACGATTCTTGAATTTAAATGGTGGCATGCCCTTGGTTAAAGGATCAGCTAGCATTAGTTCTGTGTCAATATGCTCAATGACTACTTTATTTTCTTTGATATGTTCTTTTATGGCCAAGTACTTTATGTCAATATGCTTGATTCGACTTTCATTTTTATTATTTTTAGCCTCATAAATAGCAGCTAAATTGTCACAATATATTCTCAATGGCCTAGATATTGTATCTAAAAGTCTAAGCCCTTTGATGAAACTCTTTAACCATACTCTTTGTGAGGTTGCCTCAAAACATGCAACAAACTCAACTTCCATAGTAGAAGTAGCAATTATTTTTTGCTTGGCACTTTTCCAAGATATTGCTCCATTGGTAAACATAGAAATATAACATGATGTTGATTTTCGTGAATCGACACAGCTAGCAAAATTTTGAATCAGAATAGTCAATTATTTCTAAGTTGTTTGATCATTTGTATATAAACATGTAGTCCTTTGTGCCTTGAAGTTATCTTAGTACCTTCTTTGCAGCTCTCTAGTGGTCCATTCCTGGATTAGATTGATATCTTCCTAACATATCAACTATAAATGCAATATCAGGTCTTGTGCATACCTTAGCATATATTAGGCTTCCAACAACTGAAGCATAGGGAATGTCTTTCATTCGGTCCTTCTTAAAATCGTTCTTTGGACACTAGTTTAAGCTGAACTTATCACCCTTCATGATAAGAAAAAAACTTGGTGAACAACTTTTCATATGAAAATTTTCCAAGATTTTACTGATATAGGTTTCTTGAGATAGACCTAAGATATCTTGATGTCTATCCCGATGGATCTTAATGCTAATGACATATGATGCATCACCCATATCTTTCACATCAAAATTCTTATAAAGAAATTGTTTCAACTCATATAGTATATTCTTGTTATTTATTGCAAGTAAAATATCATCCACATATAGAACAAGGAAACAAATTTTACTCCCACTTCATTTTTGATATATATAATTATCCATGATGTTCTCAACAAAACCAAATAAAGAGATAACATCATGGAATTTCAAATACAATTGATGAGAGACTTGTTTCAATCTATAAATTGATTTATTTAGCTTGCAAACCAATTTCTCATCATCACTTAAAGAAGATCCTTTAGATTGTTTCATATATATGTCTTCTTATAGATCACCATTTAAAAAGGCTATTTTCACATCTATTCGTTGCAATTCAAGATCAAAATAAGCTACTAATACCAATATTATGTGTAAGGAATCTTTCTTTGATATAGGACTAAAAGTCTCTGTATAGTCAATTCCCTCTCATTGAGTGAGTCATTTAGCAACAAGTCTAGCCTTATATCTTTCGATGTTGTCTAATAAGTCTCTTTTAGTTTTGAAAACCCATTTACACCCAATGGCTTTTTCACCTTTAGGCAATGATATAACGTACCAAACTTAGTTGTTTGTCAATGAATTCATTTGTTCCTTTATGGCATTGAACCATAGCTCTGACTCTCTATAGTGCTTTTGAAAAGTATTTAGGATCATCTTCTGCTTCAATATTATTGTCAAATTATTATAGATATACTAGATAACTATTAGGGATTGCTGATTTTCTTTCTCTAGTATATCTTCTTGTTGTTGGAACAACATTTTCCTGTGGATCATGTTGTTCAACAGGTTGTTCAATTATTTCTATATTATGTTGAACAACTTGATCTACTTGAATTTTATCAGGAGTTTGTGCAGCCTCAATGATTGGTTTTTCAATACTCAATTGAAATTGAGGAGTGCTGTGAATTATAACCAATCTCTCATTTGAAGTAGAAGACTGACATTTCTCAAGAACCATGTCTTGAGGAATTCCACTCCCACTAATAAAGTCATATTCAATAAATTTTACATTTCTTGATTCCACAATCTTGGTGCTATAGGATGGACAGTAAAATCTATATCCTTTTGACCTTTCAGCATATTTAATAAAATACCCACTGATGGTCCTTGGATCTAGTTTATTTTCTTATGGGTTGTACACTCTTACTTCAGACGGACATCCCTATATATGCATATGTTGTAAACTTGGTTTCCAACCTTTAAATAACTCAAATTGTGTCTTAAGGACAGCCTTAGTTGGAAATCGATTTAATCTATACACAACTGTCTTAAATATTTCAATCTATAAGGATTTATGTAGCTTAGAGTTACTAAGCATACTACGTATCATGTCCAATGATGTTCGATTTTTTCTTTCGGCAACACCATTTTGATCAGGTGAACCTGGCATGGTGTATTGAGCAACTATACCGTCAACTTGAAGAGATTTTGCAAATGGACCTGGAACTTGTCCATCTTCAGTGTATCTACCGTAGTACTTGCCACCTCTATCTGTTCTCACAATCTTGCTTTCTGCATTATTCTCTACTTCAGCCTTGTAAAACTTAAAGGCTTATAATGCTTCACTTTTGTAATGAAGCATATAGAGATGCATATATCGTGAGTAATCATCGATAAAAGTGATAAAATATTTCTGACCATAGGTGTGAGACCCAACCCATAGGGGGGGTCTGTGTTACCCAATCCCACATCGGAAATGAGTGTGGGAGGTCTTGGGATTATATGTATTGTGTGATGGTATCATTTGTAACAAGTTGTATCTTTTGGGCCATATGGTAAGAAGCCCAACCTAGCATTGTAGTTATGATCCATTACGCACACATACACGTCCGGGTCTGTTGGGCTGGGTCGTGACAAATGGTAGCGGAGCCGATCTCGGTCCCTCTTCCGGGTGGGCTTGGGAAGTGTTGTGTGTTCATGTTTGGGCCTGTGAGTTTGGGCCCAAGTCAGGACACGAGGTCTATAAGGAGGGAAGATTGTGAGACCCAGCCTGTAGGGGAGTCTGTGTTACCCAATCCCATATTGTGTGATGGTATCATTTAAAACAAGATGCATCTTTTGGGCCATGTGGTTAGAAACCCAACCTAGCGTTGCAGTTGTGATCCATCACGCACACATACATGTCCGAGCCCGGTGGGCCGGATCATGATAGTAAGCATCCACATCTAGGCAACATAATATTAGAATGGATAATTTCAAGTATGACCGAACTTCTCTAGGCACCTTTCTTTGACTTGTTAGTCTGCTTACCTTTTATGCAATCTATACAAGTGTTGAAATTAGGGAAATCTAAATGATTAAGGATACAATCACTCACTAATCTATTAATTCTATCCGTAGATATATGGCCTAATCTGCAATGCCATAATGTAAAAAAAATTTCATCTATAACACATCTTTTATTGCCAGTTTGAACATGTAAACATTTTGAGTGGTATTACTTAAGTTTATAGAATAAATGTAATGACCCCAATTCCTACCTATTAAAATTTGCTTCGATTAAGGCCATTACCGCCGTGAAATCGAAAAAAGCCCAAAAACACCTAGAACCTATTTGAATCCCACCAGGCTTACCTATTAAATTTTTAATAAACTTTTAACATAATCATTTTATATGTTTAATAACAAATGGAGCATGATATTGGACAATCATTCTGGTATCATACGGAGTGAATAAAACATCAACGGAAGTCTTTAAATTTAATTATTGGAATCAAAACACACAAGTCTCATAGGGATCCAAATAACCAGCAAGAAATCCTCCAACATGTTCCAAAACATAACAAGCAAAAGAGGGATCTTGAAAAAAAACCAGAAAAGTAGTCCAATCTATGATCATATTGTATGCGCAAGCAACCAGGGAAATAGGAATGCAAAGGTGATGAAATATTGCTCCGCAATGCAGCCTTGATCTCACACACTAGTACCACGAATAGTGAATGTACCTAAGTCTGAAAAATGGTGGAAAACAACAGAATGAGATTACAAGAATCTCAGTAGGGTCACAATATCATAAGACCTACATAAACCATAAACATAAATCTTCCAAACAACATCAGATCATTCCTAGCAACTAAAGGGGATCACGCAACTCAAGAATTTATTTAAAAAGGGGTAGAGCTGAATCTAAAGCTAACGGGGGACTACAAATACTTCCGAAAACTCATAAGTACATTAGCAGGTAGAACTCATCAGATTGCTCTCGGTAATGAAGAAGAAAGGTCATTCCCTTCCACCTGTGTTGTCCAAGGCTTACTGAACAAAAGATAAATGGTTAACATACAAGCTACTGAGTAAGCCTATTCATTTTGCCACATAAAGACAAGTCATCCCATGCCACACAAGGACAAGGGCTTCCTGCCGCACAAGGATAGGGCTTCTGGCCTCACAAGGACAAGTCATCCTAAGCCACACAAGGACAAGGGCTTCCTGTCACACAAGGACAGAGCTTCTAGCCACATAAGGACCAGACATCCAGCGAGCTCATGCTGGGGATTGCCACCCATACGACTCCCATACCAGTAAGAACCTCCCCTCTCACAAGAAGCATCAGCGCTTACCCTGAATGGTCATCAGAAAAGGATCTTGACACACAACACGTACCAACAAACATAAGCAAGTACAAAACACAATATCACAACAGGGTATCCTTAATCATGTCAAAACACAATCAACATGTTCAATACACACCACACATGCAAACTAGGCACTCATATCCTATCTTAAGGGATTTGGTATAGCCTAGAGGATCGCATCTTGGTCCGTAATTCAAGCATTCCTACTACAACATATGCGCATACAACATTACATGTAAAGGCACCGAAATTAGCAAGCAAACAACAAGGATCTCTGGAGAAACTGATGAGGCTTAGATCCTACCTCTCTTGTCTCTGAACAAGAAGTTATTCCCTTGTCTTTATTCAATAATTCTGCACTACCTATAGCATCACAAGGCAAAGCCAAAACCAAACTAAGTATGCATATCCAATATCCAATATCCAATTAAATACCCTATTTCCTTACCAATTCCACTCAACAAACATATCAGAAACTACTGAACAGATGTCGTAGGTACCTCCCCCTTGGATGTGTGATGTGATAGCCAAAAACTTAATAAGAAACAACCTGAATTTCCATCCCTAATTATCATACAGTTTTTGGCACTAAGAATAGAGCAATAGGGAAAGTTGCGAGTTCATGTTAACAAGTTGTAGGAGTTGCAATCTCATGTTAACAAGGAAGGATTAAGGGTTTATAACATGTATAATTAAAAGAAACAAGATCAGAATCCAATAAGTTAATCAATTGATCAAGATCGGCAACAATAGGCAGTAGGGAAAAGGTAGGGCATACTGATTTAATGTATAGAAAAGATTCAAAGAATGAATTCATGATTGTTCACTATTAATGGATATTAAACAATCATACGTATAAAGGTAACAACATCAGAGATCAATTAAAGGCAGAATTATAAAAATTTGAAAACTTAATTATGTCAAATTTCGATTTATCTTTAGAGAAAGAAATACTAACCTTACGACAAAAAATCAGATATGGTTGGAAAGAAGATGAAGAGAGATTTCCAACAAGCTATTATTTTCATGAACCCGACAAACGATGAGATAGTTATGCTTGTTTGAAGTTTATGAAAATTTTGGCAGTTCTGCCAAATTTCAATTTAACTTTAAAGAAAGAAGTACTAACCTTCAGACAAAACAACAAAGACGGTTGGAAAGAGGATGAAAAAAAATTTTCCAGCAAGCTACTATTTTCAGGAATCTGACAAACGATGAGAGAGTTATGCTTGTTTGAAGTTCAAGAAGATTTTGGCAAGTCCGCCGAATTTCGATTTAACTTTAGGGAAATAAATACTAATCTTCAGACAAAAAACCAAATATGGTTGGAATGAGTATGAAAATAGCTTTCCAACAAGCTATTATTTGCAGGAATCCGACAAACGATGAGAGAGTTATGCTTGTTTGAAGTTCAAGAAGATTTTGGCAGAAAGAAGGTGTAGGGTTTCTAGGTCCTACGAATTTTGTTTGTTTTCTATATAAAATTTTTGTGTGGCTGACTTCTTATTTATATAAGATGATTATGGGATTAAAATCCTTATCTTCAAGGCTTAATTAAAGTAAAATAATTATTAGAATTAAATTCTGTAATTATCCTCCCTTAAACTTAGGATTTTTATTTCCTAAGATAATTATCAACCAATAAAGATTCGATTTAAAGAGAATTAATACCAGAAATAATTACTAGACATCCCTTACCAATTTCGGCCATCACACATCCTTTTCTTCAAGGGAAAAATGATCTTTTTTACCTGCACTGGCTTTTGAACTTCTAGGATTAAAAATTTAGGGTCTCACAATAAATACCATCAACTAAAATACCATTGCCAATATATTTTGATTTAATAAATAAATCAAAAATGGTATCTAAAAAGTTAAAATGGTAACCTAGAGTTGTAAGTCTAGAATTGAAATCAAATTTCTAGAAAAACTTGGAATATAAAAGGTCTCATCTAAAATTAAAACATAACCACTTTTAAGAACTAATTTACATGTTCCAATAGCTTCAACATACGATTCTATCTTATTTCCAGAATAGATGAATTGCTTAGCTCCCACTAGTTTCTGCGGGTTCTGTAATCCCTGCAAGGAGTTTGAAACATGGATTGTAGAACCAAAATCAATCCACCATATGTTATCATTGGTATTAACCAAATTAGATTCATAAAAAACATATGAGTACTTCTCTTCTAAAGCCAACTTTCATACTTGATGTAGTCTTTCTTTACGTGTTCCTTCTTTTTGCAAAAGAAACACCTAGACTTATTCTTTATATCAGCTTGGGGAGGCAATTTCCTTTTTCCTTTCCATTTGGATTGGCTAGATTTCTTTCTTTCAGTTACCATAAATGCACTCTCTCCTAATTCTAATGCCAATCGAGCCTTCTCTTCTTCACACATGGTCAATAGATCATCTATTGTCCATTTGTCCTTATATGTTGTAAGAGATTTTAAGTGGACTGTATTGAGATGAAAGAGTTGTCAATATAAAGTACACCAAGAAAGCATATGACATATCAATCTCAAGGGCTTTTAAGCGATTTTCTATATCTATTATTTTATTGATATGATCCCTTACATCTTTTATAGAATTGAGCCTTGTAGATGTGAATTTTATAATAAGGGTATGCTAGCTAAAAACTTCTTTGAAGTATTGAATTGTTTCTCAATAGCATCCAATAAATTTTTAACCTTTTTATATTGATTCACTGAACCATTGACATCAGCTAGAAGTTTACTCTTTATGAACATAATACTAAGTCTGTTTGATCTTTTCCATTTTTCATGAAATTTTTTTCAGCTTGTGTGCTATTGTCATCCAAATGTGGCTTAGCCTTATGAGTGGCACAATCCATATCCATACACCCTAAATGGAGGAGGACATTATCTTTCCATGATCTGAAGTTTTCATTGGTGAGTTTAGGGATATCAGCTCTAGTATCAATCATAGATTAAGATACTGCAAAAGCCATAAACATGCTTTAATATGTATATTTGAAACAAATAAACTTAAATCATAATTGACCAATGTAAACTATATTTATAATGAATATAGTTGACATAAAAATTACCTGTGGGCTAAATTTTTATTTGATTAGATTCATTCTTTATGATAGATATATCTTTTATATCTTTATGATAATCTATCTCATGATAAGATTTACCTTTATTGATCCTAAATATAATATTTTATTTAATTAAAAATACTGTGGCTATTTTAATTAAATAAACTTTTTGTGGATCACTTCTTAGTATGTAATCTTAAATGTAACATATATTATACCATATATGATTCCGAATAAATAATTTAACTCTATTAAGGTTATTATTGGTAAGTCTTAATAAAAATTATTTAATCACTTTTACATTATATCTATAATACAATATGTGATTTTCTTTATAAATAATTTTATTTAATTAAGGCTGCCATGGCTATACCTTAGTTAAATAAAATTATTTAAATCACTTAGACTTTAAATAAAAAAACCAACAAAGCATAAATTGTAATTGTTCCGCTACCATATGTTACTTTAAAATACAAAAATAAAATATTTAAATATATTAAATAATTCAATAAAATACAGAATTAAAATCTTTATATCTTTTTAAACATTCAGAAAACCTTACTAGATGGAGTAGAATTCAATATAATTTATGAATTTTTGTATTTTCCGTTCTTAGCGATCTCAACTTCTTCATCTATTTATATTGTTAATTCATGAGTAACAACATAAATGACATTAATGTAAAAGGATAAAACAGAGATTAAAAAAAGATCTTTTAATGTTTAAAAACCTTTAAAATATTAAATGTTATGTTACAAAACAGTTATAGGGAATGGTTAGGTTTGTCAGTTTTGGGAAGATATTTGGGTGGATCTTTAAGATTTTTTAGATAGATTTGTAGTTAAAGATGTTCCAGAGGAGTGGAGATCCCTTTCCGTGAACACCTTGCTTGGCAAGAGAGTTGAGAGGCAGATTTTTCGACCACTTGATGTGGCTCAGCTGTTGTCAAATACTTTATTGTGGAGAGATTTGAGGGCTGCTAATGAATGTTTGCTGGGCCTTTCATCCTCAGGAAAGTTTGAAGTAAAGTCTATTTATGAGTGTGTCCTTAAATTTTGGATAGTAAGGAATGTACGAGCTGGAATAGAGGTTGGAAATGGTAGGGGCCGGATAGAATTAAAACTTTTCTCTGGGTGGTCAAGCACAAAAAGTTGTTAACCAACGGAGAAAAGTTTAAATGTGGTGCGACAGTTGAGACAGTTCTGCATACTTTGAGGGATTCCCCTATGATATCTATAATTTGGTGTTATGTGGTTCCTAGAAGCAAGTGGATGAATGTATTTTTGCGATGTTTTAAAGGATTGGTTAGAGAATAACCTCTGCTTGGTTAAAAGGCACGGGGATGAGGAGAATTAGGATTTAATCTTTGGAATATATTGTTGGCTTTTCTGGAAAGCAAGGAACCACCAGTATGTCTTGGGTGAGGCTACACAAAGGATCTGGAATACTAACAAGATGAGATTTAGAACCTCACGGACGATCAGTTTGTTTTTGAAAATCCAGAAAATTGCGATGAACAAAAAGGAGATCCAGTTGATTGGTTGGAAGAGGCCTCCATATGGATGGATGAAATTAAACACTAGGGGTCTGAGGGCAGTTAGGGAGGCATTATTAGGGATTGAAATGGTGTTTGGAGAGGAGGTTTTGCAACTAAATGTTCATTTGCCTTATCTGTAGTTCATGCAAAACTATTGGGATCTTGGCTATTCTAACTTTATTCTCGAGGTAGATAACTTATTCTTGAGGTAGATAGCTTGGCTGCTCTAAATATAATTTAACAAGACTACAGTCAAATTAATGTGTATTCAAGAGTTATTCGGGCTATTGATGCATTGCAATTGGACTTTAAGGTGCTGCCATGTGTTTCGAGAAACTAACTCCAATGCAGACTGGTTAGCAGGTTATGGAAGATCACTCCCAGCTGAAGAAAATCGAATTCATTCGCCCCCTAGTTTATTATCCCATCTCGTGATGGTTGATGACATTAGTGTTTCGGTTCCAAGACTTTATACTCTTTGCTGATTGTTTAGGCTGCTTTAGCCCAGGCTCCCTCTCTCTTTCTATATTTGTCTCTACGTAAGACAAAAGCATCTTAAAATTATGCCACCTAATAGATCACCTTTTCTTCATGTCTTTATTAAAATAAAATGAAAAAATATAATATAAAATAGGCTTACGTCAGTCCCTGTCGGTTAATATTTTCTCCGTGTGTTGTATGTTTGTATAGTTGAAACTTGAAAATCAATACATTTCAAATATTTTTAATTTTTACCTAAAAAAGAAACCGCGTGCATGTTTTGTATATTACCTAAATAGAAAACCAATCTATTATTTTAAAATCAATTGGTTATTAATTTTTAAAAAATCCATAATAAATCTATCAAACATTATTATTATAAAATTAATTTTTTATTTTTTAATTCTGATACCAATTTAGATATTCCCCATTTTTTTCTTTAATCTCCCTGTTCGACACATTAATATCTATACCTATCAATTCAATAGCTTTCAAAATTTTAGCAAAATCAATAGGAAATTTGTCCCTAATTAGATAATCTAGTGGTTTAATATTGATTAACATAAATTCTTAGATGAAAATCTTATCAAGAATTTCATCTTTTAACTGTCGGTATTGCCGCTACTGCCTACAACAACGCTTGATATGGTCGAACAAGGTTCCACTAATATTTCCAAGGTTGATCAACTAATTGCCATTGTCTGGAGCAAAGCTGCTTGGGAGGAGATCCTGTAGTCTGTGATTGCAATCTGCTTCAAGCACATTGGGTTTTTCCGTAACCAAATTGCACAGAAGGATGAAGAAATACAAGCAGAGGAAAATGCTATCGATGAAGATCTTCGAGCAGCAATTCAGGCACTTTCAGTTAGTCATCCAATGTCAATTAAGGATCTCTTGAATCCAATAGAGGAATTCTAAGAAGCGCATCAACAATTGACGGATGAGAAATTTATCGTTTTGGTGGCAGGCAACAGTGACAACACAGACGAGATGGAGGAAGATAGTGTTGACCAGGACAACCCAACACCCAGTCTTCATGATCAGCTACATCCTTTGCGTATGGTGGTATAATAAAGCTGACCAACAACATGTGTTGAGAGTCTTATGTCATTTATAGAATACACTGCGATCCAAAAAAATTTCTGAGATGCCGCTAGATACATAGGTGACAAGGAATACGGTGACCTCTCAAAATTAATAAATACTTAAAATTTTATTGATTATAACAAAAGAATGACAATAATAGATGTAAAATTTATTAATTATTAGAGGATATTAATTTTTAAAATATTAAATTTGAAAGGTCTGACTGTATTTTCCTACCTAGTTCTACCCGATTCAAACCCTCGACACATCATTCCTAATAGAGGGAACACAAAGGATATGCAAACCAAAATATATTTTATTCAAACTTTATGTGATTTCCAGGTCCATAGTTAAGGCTACATTCTGAGGATTACAATGGAGTAGGGGGAGCATTAGCAATATTTATTGACTTTCCCTGTGGCGTTGGTCCTCGACATCTTGTGGCTGGCTTGCAGCCTCTTTGCCATGGTTCCTCAGGCGTAGGTTTACAATTTTTCGTTCCAGGGGGACAGTGGGGATTGTCTGCTCCTATAGCTGGATACCCAATAGTTGTAGTCGAAGCTGTAATACCCATTTTCCCTTCTCTTGTAAACGATGCACATATTACGAACATATGATGAGCCCATAACATTGAACTTTTCTTGAGACAGACATTGCTAGCAAACAGAAAGCAAAATTGTTTATTGTCTTGGAGTTGGCTCGCTATAAATAATGGTGAAGAAATGCTAATAGATGAGAGATTAAAACCTAAATGGCATCTCTCTCTCTTGCTCCATCCTCCCGATCCCCTCCCCATCCCCCTAATCACCCAGCTCCTCAGCCCGACCACCCTGCATCTCCTCCCATCCCCAACCCACAGACATTAACTCCTGCAACCCAACCTACTCAGACGACATCCATTCTTCCCTCTCCTCCCATATGGCGCCCTCCAACTATTTTCACTGCCACTCGATTTATTTCCTATTATGTGGATGGAATCCCTGACAACTGGTCCTCTTCTGATCTCTACAGTCAAGTTGGTAAGATTGAGAAGGTGGCTGATGCCTACATCCCGAAGAAACGCAGTCGACATAACTCCCGTTTTGGGTTTGTACGCTTTATCCGCAATGAAGGCAATAACGATCGTGAGATAATGCGATGTTCCCGATTGAATGCTATCTCCATTCCTGGAAGCCGATTGACCTTCAGTATTGCCCGTTTCGAAGCCCGCCGACGAGGAGCTCCTTCGTCCTCCTTAGGACCTGCCCGACTACATCTCCCACAACAACACAGCTCCCACGACCTCGTTCCTCGACGTGTATTTGGGAATAGCGGAACTGGCAGGTCATATGCTGATGTAGTGCGGACTGAACCACCTAACATGGCTAATATTTCCATTACTCCATCCCTCACCAACAAAACCTGGCTTGCTAGTAGTGTGGTAGGTGTGGCTAGAAATGGCCAACTCCGGAAGCAAGCTTGCCCCCTTCAGATTGGAATCAAGTATATGGGAGGAGATCTTTACCTCCTCTCCTTCCCGACCCTAGAAGCCATATCGCGAGATCTTATGGACAGAGCTCAATGGTGGAGTGCGCACTTTGTCGAGTTTCATCCATGGAAACCTGCAGATGTCTGCAAGCGAAGGTTCTGCTGGATTGTAGTCAAGGGTCTTCCTCTTCATGCCTGGTATGAGGAGGGATTCAAACAGCTGGTTCATCCCTTTGGGTCTCTGGTACAGGTACATCGGAGGACGTCGAACTGGGAATCTCTAGACAAAGCTTACCTGCGTATCCTCACTCACAGGGAAGAACCTCTGGTCCTGAAAGCTCGTGCAGTTCTTGAGGATACCCTTTTTGCCTTGTCCATCACTGAAGTGGACCTTGCTGAGGGTCATGCTCTCTCCTTGACAGAGGACAAGATGAGATCTCCTGGGTGCTGTCAGTCCACCCGCCTCTCTGACCCAGCCGTCATCCCTGTGAGACAAAAGGTGTTTTTTGAACCCCATCTTCCTCATCTCGAGGGCGACGACCTGCGCAGTACTGGCTCTCCATGTCCCGTAAGACCTATCTCACAGCCTGCTGATGACCTTGCCTCTTATATCTCGAGGCCATCTTCTCCCACCCGAAATGCCCAGAGCCTGGGCCTTGATGACGAGGCCCATCTCCTTCCCCCGAGTCCATATCTCTGCGTGGGCTCCCTAAGCCCTATTGTGCTCTTTCCTGAAATTAACCTTCCACCTGGGCCTACTACTGTTACGAGCCTGAAACCTGCTCCTTCTCTGGTTCAGACTCCTCTAGCAGAGATTAGCACACCCTCCAACTTTCAACCCTTCTCCCTGGACTATGTGGCAAACACCACGATAGACCACTCCCCTTCTCATGCGGTGGAAGTTGATTATCTGGCAGTATCCATGCGAGCCCAGCATCCCTAGAACCTAGACCTTTTCTACAAACAGAGTTTGTTTGATCAAACTTCAGAGGTGCATTCCGGGGATAACAGAGAAGTGGAGAGTAATTTATCGGAGAGCTCTGGGGTCAACCCCGACATCTTTATTCCCCGGGTCAATCGTAGACTTCTCACAGAAGGAGACTCGACAATAATGACCTCCCCGGATGTTTCCAGAATTCCCGAAACACATCTATCAGCAAGCGAGGCAGAAGCCCAAGCTAACTTGGTCGTCATAAGAACCTGGACCTAGAATTGAAGCATTCCTCCTTGCAAGTGGCAGAAAAACTAAAAGACCTAGTCGAGGATGAAAATGAAGAGGGGGCGGACATCCGGCGATCCTGTGGAGATTGATCATCCCTGCTGGAGATGCCTTGTGGTAGTTGTAGCTGTTATCCTTCTGATGATTAATTATTGTTCCTGGAATGTTAGAGGCTTGGGTAGTAGACTGAAGAGAGCTGATGTTTCCCATCTCATTCGAACGAATAATATATCTATTGCTGTCTTATTGGAAACTAAAATATCCTCCTGGGATGCTGCTATTACTCATTCCATATGGTCTGGAGCGTCTATCAATTGGCTTGCGATTGATGCTGAGGGACGCTCAGGGGGACTCTGCATGCTTTGGGATTCTAATAAAGTGGAGGTGCACCGAACCTTCAAAGCTGAGCGATGGTTGGGTATCGAATTGACTATCATCCCTTCTGGATTTCGATTCATCTGCCTTGGATTATGTGCCTACAATTCCAGCCCAGAAAGACAATGACTATGGATGGAAATTTTGACAGAGAAACTACAATCCTCCCTCCCGTGGCTGATTATGGGAGACTTTAATGAGATTCTAGCGTGGGGGGTGGTAGGTGACGATATCTCCAACATGATCAGAGAATTCTGGCGCCAAGGGGTGATGCCGCGTGGGATCAATACCACGTTCATACTTTTGATTCCCAAACTTAGAGGATCCGACACTTTAACAAACTTCCGGCCTATCAGCTTAATCCACAGCCTATACAAAATTATTGCCAAAATTCTTGCTGGACGACTACGGCATGTTATTGAAAAAATAATTTCACCCTGTCAATCGGGCTTCATCCAAGGCAGGAATCTCCTAGACTCAGTGATGACAGCGGCTGAAGCCATTCATCTGATGAAAAATGGGAGATGCAAAGGTTGGTTATTCAAGCTGGATTTTCGGAAAGCCTTCGACATGGTCAATTGGCAGATCATCTTTGAGGTGCTGCTCAAGATGGGCTTCAGTTTCAAATGGATATAATGGATTAGTGCATTACTAATGCCAAGGTAGCCATCCTTGTCAATGGCTCGCCAACTGACGAATTCACCACCGAGAGAGGTTTGCGACAGGGTGACCCCCTCTCCCCTCTCCTGTTCGATGTGGTGGCTGAAGTCCTGTCCAGGTTGATGACCAGAGAAGCCGACAGGGGATTGTTCCAAGGCTTTCAACTGGGCAATCTATCCGTAATTCATTTGCAATATGCTGATAATGTTTTATTATTTTGTGAAGGTGATACAGGGGATCTTCTGAACGTTAAGCGCGTCCTTAGAGCATTTGAGTTATTGACTGAATTGAAGATCAATTTCACCAAAAGCTCTCTGATTGGTATAGCTCGCTCAGCCCACGAAGGAGAGCGTGTGGCCCAAATTCTCTAATGTCGACATCAAACATTACCCGTCAATTACTTGGGCATCTCTCTTGGCTGCAATCCTAAATTCCTACGATCATGGCGTGGAATCACAACAAGAATTCGACAGAAGCTTTCAGGCTGGAAGGGGTCCTACTTATCTATGGGCGGTAGATTGATGCTCATTCAGTCCACCCTAAATAGCATCCCAATTTATACTATGTCCATCTATAAGATGCCGCAATCCATGCGGAAAGAACTTGACAGCCTTCTCCGCAGATTCTTATGGCGAGGAAAGATTGGCAAGAGATGTCTCAATAGGGTCAATTGGTGGCACACCTGTCTCAGCAAACAGTCGGTGGCGTCGGTGTGGGTTCTTTTGCATTGCGGAATATAACGCTCCTTCTAAAATGGTGTTGGCGCCTATTTAGCTCCAAGTCTCAGCTCTGGCGTAATATTAATCCTCGTCTTACAAATGCAGCTCTACTCTTTGACAATCAAAGACTCTCCCCAATTTGGAGAAGCATCTCCGATTGTCTTAATGTCGATACTGATATTGCCAGAAGTTGTCGTAGAGGCTTCAAATGGAAGCCAGGAAATGGCGCAGAGATACTTTTCTGGACAGATGTCTGGTGTGCTGATCAACCCTTATCTTCTAAGTTTCTGAGGCTGTTTGACCTGTCCAACTAACAGGACCTTTTTATATCGCAAATGGGTTATTTTGAGGAAGCCTGGTGGATCTGGATCCTCTCCTGGCGAAGAGTGCTTTTTGATTGGGAACAGCAGCTGGTGACTGGTTTATCGCAAATCATACAACAAACAGAACTCAGAGAATTGGAATAAGACTCTTTCGGTTGGGACCCAAACTGCGACAAGTATACAGTCAAAGCAGGTTATCTTTTCCTGGAAGAGATATCTCCCTCCCATCCATCGCCACCTATACTCAATGTATGGACGAGACATGGTGCGCCTAAGCATCAAATTCTAATGTGGTTGGCGTGTATGAACAAACTCACCTCCAAGGCACACCTTGTGAGACTAGGAATTCTGAGCGCATCACAGATTCTTTGTCCCAGCTGTGGGGAGATTGAAACTGATTCCAACCACATCCTCTTGACGTGTCGAACCGCCTAGCTATCTTGGTCCATGCTACTTCGACGTTGGGGATACCACTGGGTACAGCCGTACAGCATACGAGACCTTTATCAGCAATGGGGACACTTCTCCACCGGCCGTCATCAATGCAGCATCTGGTATGCCATTCTTTTCTCAATGATCTGGGTTTCTGGACTAGTAGGAACAAAAGAATTTTTCAGCAAACCTACAAATGCCCGACGGACATCTGCTTTGATAGCCTGACCTATGGCATTGGATGGGCCAAATTCAATCTTGCAAATGCTGATTACAACGCCCTGCAACTAATGCCGGTAGATAACTTACATACAATTCTGAAATAATAGGCAGCGATAGACAGGGATACATTTGCTCGTCTTCATGTATCCGAGTCCATCATTGATCTTGTGTTGGCCTTCTTTCTGGCTGTAATGTACATTCTCACGTCTTATATATTCATCGTTTATTCTAAAAAAAAATAATAATGGTGAAGAGCAGTAGTAATTGTTATGTTGATTGTGCATGCTACGAAGAGTTTACTTATATATGCAAATGCATTGCTCTTAATTAGGCTTGGTTCACTAGTGGTAATGAAATTAATGCGTTTTGGGAAAATAAATGTTAAAAGGAAACCGGATAGCTTAGTCCACAGTTTCAGCTGGGCTAAAGCTAATATTTGTGAAGTAATCTGGAGACTTCCAATAGGAGATTTGGCATTGAATGGACATACTAAGATCTATCTGTTTATGGGAAATCTGAAATTCAGATATGGAAAATCTAAAATTCTAAAATCCTATCTGTTTATTAATTGATTGGGCATGCTTATATGCTCTCATACTGTAGTTTCTCTGTTTTCAGTTTATAAGATTTCTATCGAAAAAAGAAAACCGCATCGATGGTGTAATATAATAGATAGATGAGGGTGACATTTGGCATTAGAGCTCTTTCAACAAAAAAAAATTCGATACTATGAATTGAATTTTCCCTTACCACTATGTAATCCACACACACAAAAAAGGTCACTTGATTGCTTAATTCAGTTGTTAAAGTATTTGTTCTCAGTTGCTTTGTCGGTTAATCTTTGTCTTCCCAAGCATGCCTATCTCTCTCTCTCTATATATATATATATATTCAGACCTCTCAAATTTAATATAATCTATGATAAAAAATTATCAATGACGTTATTAATTAATAGAGTTATCTCTTATAATTAATATATTTAAAAATAGTATAGGATCATCATATGATTGGTTGAAATTGTAACGTGACATAGGACTATTATTAAATAATAATATATTATCGTAATATTTGTTAGCAAATCGCCACATTCCTTAATAAGAAGCCTTTGCACATTTTGGATAATCTCAAAGTGTTCAATATCAAAATCATATTGCTTTCGCCGAATATCACATCAAAAATCCAATCGATGGATTCTATGATAATTTCATCCTTTTAAGTATCAATACCGCCATTACTAGCTATAAGTAGTGCTTGACATGGACAGCAAGTGTGACAAGCAGAAGGACATTGCAAGAGTGCAATTTTCCAAGGAGGCAAAGTGGAAGGCAAAAGGGGTAGACACAAAGAGGCGACCCTTAGAGTTTGATGAAGGGGATCTTGTGTTGGTGAAGCTGATGCCTCACCAAAGCCGAGTTTTTGCCAAGTTGCACAAGGGGCTAGTGCGACGATACGAGGGTCCTTTCAAGGTGTTGAAGAGGATTGGCAAAGTATCATACAAGCTGGAATTACCTCCAAGATTGGAGTTCCATCCTGTCTTCCATGTGACCTTATTGAAGCCATTCCAAGCAGACACGGAAGATTCGGAGAAGGGGAAGTCCAAGAGAGCTCCCACAGCTGTGACCAATGCCCATGATAAGAAGCTTGATGAGATCTTATCAAGGCGGGTGGTGCAAAAGAGTGGGAAGCACATGAACCATGTGGAGTACTTAGTTCGATGGAAAGGCGACCCTCCTAGCGAGACAAGCTGGGAGAAAGATTTCGATCTTTGGCAGTACGAAGACGAAATCAATGAATTTTTGAGGCAGCACACAACGAGGGCGTTGTCGAGTTTGGTGGGGGAGAATGTCACGACCGAATATCAGACTACGCGTCATTCGGCTTCGTACGGGACTCGACTCCCAAATCAAGGAGCACATTAATCAATGAGGGAATCTTTCCTCATTATGTTCCCCACTATGTTTCCCATTATGTTCCCCACTAAGTGAGGGAATCAAGGAGCTCACTTGGGATTCGTGTTTGTGCTTTCTACTTTTGTATATAACCGTTAGATCATACGGCTTGATCTCCACCATTCATTGGGGAGTTGTAAAGGCTATATAAGGGGTGCCACCTCTCATTTGTAATCATCCAGCAATACTTGCAATATTGAGAGTTTAGAGCTTTCTCTCCATTCTTTTGTGTCTCTCTCATTTCAGTTCGGTTCTAAGCTTAGCATTCTAGCTAGCTTTGTGAGGAAGGCTTACTTAGCCTATTGCGAGAGCGATAGTCTAAGGCCGCACGGAGAGTTTCTATTCCGCAAAACTCTAGTCCCGTGACAATATTCATTAGCAAAATACACATAAATAGTTAAAGATACAAGAAGATGTGAAGGATGCTGAGTCCAAAAACGTGCATGTGCATTTGTCCAGCCCTACGACCAATACCAGGATAGGAACCTTGAATTTGAACAGCTATCTCTCACAACTTAGTCCTGAAACAAACAATAGAGAGGGGGTGAGATCAAAGACCTCAGTGGAAGTTACCGTGTCATAAGGATAAACGGTGGAATGGAGACAACACTAAATCATAGTATCAAGCATGTATTCAAACCATTACAATTCATGTTCTTCTATGTATGCATCCTAAGTGCACACACCAAACAACATAAGGAAATAAATACGAGAGATTCATAGAGCACAGTTTTGATCTTTGGCTCATATGCCCAAAACATAACGGGGTGGACATAAACCACTTTCACGTAACCCCCGCTAAAGGGTTACATAAAAGCCTGCTGATGGTTTTCAGTTGTAGCATATATATAAACAAAACCCCACCATCAGTATTGTCCAAAATTGAATGGAGAAACACAATCTATCACATTCAATTTTGTGCACACGTAGATATAACGTCGTACTTTATATATGTAGCAATTGTAAGGCCTCTTCATTCATAGTGCACACAGCACTCAACATTTATAAATATATCCAACCATACCTCTCGAAGGTAAGCAATTGTCCTCTCTATAAGGACTTCATATACTTACCTAACTGGATCCAGCAGTAACAGTCAATTCCATTCGGTACAGTGGCGAGAAAACACTTATATGTGGCACCTTTCTTTTGAAAACATAATGCATAAACACATAGCATACTTTATCACACTCGACATAACACTCCCCGGGGTTGAAAACATTCATCCAGGTAGTACAAAAGGGTTTATCAAGGTCCATACTGGAAATCGGGGAGTTTAACCGGTTAGTGACCAAAGAGTGAATTTATCAAGTATGGGTTATTAAATCTAAAAATTCATCAGATATTCCATGCATGCATTTAAACATTTCCATCATGTAAATCAGGTGCCAAACATCTCAAAATAATATTGAAAGTATTCAGCCACAATAAGAAATATGTTTAAGGAGATGAAAAATCACATCGTGTGTTAGGTTGCAAAACACGCTGAAAATTCGTATACACCAAACAAGTCAGCATGCTGCAACTATTGAATATACAGTTGATGCATTCAAAACATGGAAAGAAACTTATGATTCTAACAACATGTTAAACACAATTCAAGTCATGCCTCCATTCAAACCAAAACATTGATTCTGAAAACAAAATGTTTCGCATATGCAAATGAAACATAAACTCCCAACTCTCATTGCGTCGATGGTTCTCCAATAATATCCTTGCCTCTACTGATCGATCCGGTACCACCTAAACAAGCACAAACCATACAGCCATACTAAGCATATCTAATCAAGGAATCTAAGGGAAAATAAAGGAAAGCAATTATATGGACCCTCGCAGGCTGCGCACAACACCCTTCCCATCATTACTGCCTACAACCACTTCATTAACATGGAACAAACACACCAACATGATCAATAACATGTCTAAACAACCCTCTGGTACTATTCATCCGAAATTTATACAAGAATCATAGGTTGTTTTCAGGCATTTCCATCCATCAAAAATACTCAATCACATCACTAGCAACCTGAATAAACCAACCAATCCAAAAGGAAACCAAAGATTAATCACTTACCAACAACTCTGCAATTTTCGGCCAGAATGAAGAACACCTCAAAAACAGGCCTTAGACATCAAACTAACAGTGGAAAAGTGTAGAAAATCGATGGGAAAGTGTTTTGGGACAATCCCCCACAAGTTTTTGGGGTCAAATTGGGCAAAGTTTGGATTTTGGTAAGTTGAAAGGGTGAAGGAAGGAGATAAACGAGTTAGGGTTGGAATGTGCTGGTCACTTCTGGGACCGAAGTGTTTAAAGGATGAAGTGTGGGCTTGGGCTGATGGGTTTTGGGCCCAAAAGTTCAACAAGACTGGACTGGGCAATCGACGGCCCATTTCATCACAAATGAGCTCAATGGGCTTGTGAAATGTCAACCAAATGGCCCAACAACTTCTTTAAGTATGCAAAGCTATAACAGCCCAAGATAACTAGCAAACAGCCCAAGACACAACATTTTGGCCCAAACGGCCCGCGGTCGCTTAAAACGGACCGAAATCAACCTGGTTTGTTTTCCACTGACTCAACCTCGATCGTCTAACCTATCTCACTCACAATCATACTTAAACACTCTCAGATTCACTATGGGTTACTTAAAGGCTTCCTACGGCCGTGTTCACAAACCAACAACGTAGCATCGGCGCGCTGCCGCTGGCACTAACGCTACCATTGACGCTGCCTCTGACCGGCACTACAATAGACGGGATCTCACAGTTTCAGACTTGAAGACCAATTAACTAAGTGTTGGCCAACTTCATGAAAAGGGATATGAAATCTCAATCAAAGATAGAGTTTGTTGTGTTCGAGATAAAAAATTAGGCCTGATTGCTCAGATCAAGCTGATAGCAAATCGAATATTTCCACTTTATCTTGCAATACTACAACGTATTTTTCAGCAAGAGCAAAAGAGATGGCTTGGTTTTGGCATTTTTGATATGCTCATCTTAAGTTTAATGGCCTGAAAATTCTACAGAAAAAGAAGATAGTGAAAGATCTTTCATAATTTGCTAATCCCCTATGATGTTTGTGAGATTGTATTGTCAGTAAACAGCACCGGAGTTCTTTACCTAATGGAAATTCTTGGAGAGCAAAGAAAGCATTGGAACTTGTGCAATCTGACCTTTTTGGCCAATTAATCCTTCTTCTAATGGAGATAAACAATATATAATCACTTTTATTGATGATTATAGTCGGAAATCTTGAATCTATTTTTTTAGAGAAAAACATAAACTTTAGCAATCTTTAAAAGCTATAAAGCAATTGTTGAAAAAGAAAATGAAAGTCTCATTAAAATTCTTCATATAGATCGTGGTAGAGAGTATACCTCACATAAATTTGCAAAATTTTATGAGTTGCATGAAATTAGAAGACAATTAACAGCATCATATGCGGCTCAACAAAATATGGCGTGTGCGAGAGGAAAAATTATACCATTTTGAATCTAGTTCAAAGTCTTTTGAAGATGAGTGGCATTACAAGAATTTTTTGGCCTGAAGTAGTGAATTGGAGCATCCATGTGTTAAATAGAAGTCCCTCCTTACACCGGAAGAAGCATGGAGTAGCCATAAACCATTAGTGGATCACATTAAAGTTTTTGGGTATGTCCCTTATTCCCATGTGTTAGACGAGAAGAGGAGAAAACTTGATAACAAAGAAGAAAAATATATTTTGATTGGTGGTGGCGATAATACTAAAGCCTACAAGTTATACAATCCTATTATCAAAAAAATAATTATTAATCATGGTGTTATTTTTAATGAAGAGAAATTTTGACAATGGAATGAAGAAATCACTCAGCAAAAAATTCCAGAGTCAATCTTAATGCTGAAAATAAAGAAATTTTGGATAGGCAACAGAATATGGAACATACTCCTCTTATTCAAAGTCCAACTGTTGAAACAAATGATGGATATCAACCACAACGAGATAGAAGAAGAGCAGCATGGATCTCTGATTATAAGGTAACTAGAATAAAAGATCCATTAACTAATATTATTTTATTTCAGATTGCGATCCCATAATCTTTAAGAAGTTATGAAAGAGTCAAAATAGAAAACAACAATGAATAGTGAGATTGCAGCTATTGAAAGAAACAATACATGAGAGTTAGTTGAACTTCCAAAAGACCAAAAGCCTATAGGTGTGAAGTGGGTCTACAAAACTAAGTTGAACGAGAAATGGGAGATTGATAGATTTAAAGCACGCTTGGTTGTTAAAGGTTAAAAATAGGAGTTTGGGATTGATTACACTGAAGTTTTTGCCCTAGTTGCAAGACGTGACACCATCAGAATGCTCATTGCTTTAGCAACACAAAATTCATGGCAAATCTTTCAACTTTATGTCAAATTCACAAATCTACAAAGAGATCTAAAGGAGAAAATATTTATTGATCGACCGCTTGGTTATGTTAAGATTGGTCATGATTATATTTAATCATAAATTGAATTTATTTTAATCGTAAATGCACGACTGTCAACAAGTAATATAGTTCAAAATGACGAGTATCAATCCCACAGGGAAAGTCATTTAAAACCAATCAATTCACCTAGTCCACTATCTTAGTTAAATGAAACGAATAAAGATTTGTAATTAAACTAAATTTAAAACCTAAGTTACCAGCTAGATATTAAACTTAGGTTTGTTAGATAATTTGGGAATTAATTCAACTATTGTTCAATTACAATATTCTATAATTTGTTCTTGATTATCTTTCAATCCCTAATATCTTTGCAGACTATTAGGAGCTAATTCAGACTCTCAATCAACTATATTCTTACAATAACTAAGCTTCTGAATCATTTTGCCCAAATCAATATGAACCCTATGTTTGACAGATATATTCGTATTCTACCAAGTTTCAGCAATTTTCCTAGGATTTATAATCTGTTGTCGCAGTTTAATTGTTCTTGTAAATCAATTTATACTCACTTGTAGACAAAATTGCCAAGTTTGTTAATTAGCCAAGATTAGAAATAGGGTTAAGAACATATAATTAGAACACAACAGATTTGAATCCCAATTTTTCATTAGTAAATCAAGATTACAAAAGATGAAGAGAAAGAAGTAATCTAACTACTCTTGGCATTAATTAAGACTCAAACAAAACATATCGTTATCTTGATTACTATCAGATTCAAGACATATTTTGAAGAAAAGACTTAAATGCGTGAAGAATTTAATGAAAATAATACAAGCCTAACATCTACATATAGTTAAAAATAAGTAAATAATATTTATCTGTATAACGATAGACTTATCCATTTTCCGATACTCTTTGTCCCGTATGCTCGACCAGTCCGTCAAAACATACCGACCGGTCTGTTGAATCTCAGCCCGAACATATTATGTCATAACCTGGCTTACTGGGCCCGGACGTGTATGTGCATGTGATTGATCACATGGCTCAAAAGATGTATCTTATCACAAATGATCCATTTACATAACACATATAAGCTGAAGACCTCTCCCATTCCTTTCGGATGTGGGATTGGGTAACTTGACCCCTACGCAAGCTGGAGGCTAGGTCTCATAATCTTCCCTCTTTATAGACTTTGTGTCCTCACGAGGGAAGCTCAAACGTTACTGACCTCTCTAAGTTGCGGACCCAAACTCATGGGCCCCAAACACAAACTCAACATACATGGCCCAATAGATACATCTTGTTACAAATGATTCATTCATACAACACATATAAACCCAAGACCTCCCCCACTCTTTTCCGATGTATGATTGGGTAACTTAACCCCCTACGCAAGCTGGAGGCTGGGTTTCACATATTGGCTTCTCATCTAATAGACTGACAGACCGGTTATAAGAGTCCAACCAGTCAATTTGGTCTCAGATTGCTAGAGTGGTTGGATTGACCGACCAATGCTCATGGTCCGACCAGTCGGTGGTGTCTCCTCTTTTAAACCAACCAGTTGGTGGCCATATGTAGGTACCCATTGTTTCAATTATCATTCTAGCATTATTTTTCATCTAAAACAGCTCTCTTTTATCACTAAAACTATACTAAGGCCTGCTCAACCACAACACTCAACAAACGATAAAAAATATCCAATTTACTAATCCAAATGTTCCATAAAAACATCAAACGAACCAAAAATAATCATAGATGACCAATGCTAAACATAGATCATCAAATCTCCTCAAATTTAGAACTTTGCTAGTCCCTAGCAAAAATAGTTTGATAAACCTAGACACAACGACAAAGAATAATTTTTCAATTAATTAAGAGAATAGTTCGCTTCTTCGTACCTGACAATAAAGACCCAACTTAACAATTTTGGTCTTTTAACTCACAACCAAAGTTGTACTAAACTCAATTTTAAATAAAAGAATTAGGATTTTAAAACACACAACATCTATGCACTAGTTCATCAAACCAGTCAGAATGCTTATTAAAGTGTGAATGTGCAACTCAAAGGTCCTATTCGGTTTAACCCACCATTAGTGCTCTTTACTTTATTTCTTTCTTGTGCTTCAGAGTTTTTTTTTTAATTTCACAACATGTACAAATTTATTTCTTTCTTTTTCACAGCCATAATGCACATAAAATTGGTGAGTCAAATCAATAGATTAACCACTACTAACCAATCCTTTTAATTTTTTCCCAACATAAACTAACTAATTTGATGCTTTGTTGTTCTTAAATGTTGGTTAATTTTTTAATCTAATGCCACTTTTAATTTGTAAAAGCCAAATCCAACACATCAAAGGTATAAATTAATCGACCACACTAAACAAAATTAAGCATTCATTATAAGATATTATAAGTGAATTGATCTCCTCAAACTTAAGTCAAATGGATGTCCATGGACATAAGAATAATATTGAATATAATATTAAATTGAATTATACACAACTGACGCAATATAAATAACATAAGATAAATAAAACTAAAATAGAAAACAAGGAAAAAAAACTAAAAAGAAAAAGGAAAAAAAAATACTCCAAACAGTGCACTCAATTATCTACTGGATTGCTATGTTTCTCTGTATTATCTCCTCAAACCTATTTACCTGCACAGGGAACAAACACATCAATACCAAACCCTCATTTCTTCTCTCATCTCAATGTCCTTTGCTTTTCTTTTTATCTCTTTTGTTATCGATTTTTTTTAATGATGGGTTGTCTCCCATTAAGCGCTTTAGTTATGGTCATGGCATAACCTTACAAATTTAATTTATAGTCTTTGATGGTGGTTTTGCATCAGATGTTAACGTCCCTGGTGGTCTGTTCTTTAAAATCTGTGCAAACTACTCCATATGTGTCTCCAAGTTTTTGATTCTGGAATCTATCGACAAAATGAATTGTTGCATCAGATCTTCAATCCCACTCTTTTTTCCACTGGCTTTGCTGATTGGTTCCCATGATGGTACCTTCGATAATAGCCTCTTTCTTTGTTTTTATTGGGATTCGGACCATAATTGGGATTATTATTCTTATAAGAAAAAATGGGATGGAATTTCTAATTTTCATTATAAGTGGCTCCGAAGTGATATGGTTGCTTCCCTTGATTTCGAACATAATTGACCTCTTCAATGTTCATTGGGCACTAGTAATTGTTGTGATTCTCTTTCTCCACTGCCAAAAAGCTCTTGCATTCCATAACATCGAGAGACAGAAAGAAGATTTGCCACTCGCAGGGTTAAAAGCATAGATGAACCAGGATCATTCTGTTTCCGACCGTCAAAGGCCTAGGCCTGATAATATACAGTGGGAACCACAACAGGTACTCAGTTCAGCTAGATATATATCATACTTCATAGAAGACATCCCCGAGACATGGACCTCTAGCAGGCTTTTCAAGGAGATTGCTGAGATTGAACCTGTAGCGGATGTGTTTATATCAAATCGTAAGTCCAGTAGAGGTTTGCGTTTTGGATTTGCAAAGTTTGTAAGATGCGGGGTTCAGGAGGATGCTCGGCAGAGAAGGCTCAACCATGCATTCAATGGCCTCTCCCGGATATGTTTTAATGTAGCTCGCTACGGTGTGCGGGTAGGGCCACGTCGTACTTCCATGGAGCTTAATGCACGTAGAAGCGCAGCAGCTGCCTTACGACCTATCCTCACGGCTGAGCGTACAAAGTCCTGGCGGGAGCGTGATAGCAGAACATATGCAGAAGTTACACAGATGCCTCTGTTTACAGCAGGTGCGGACATGCCATTGGAGATCATCTCCAATAGTGGCATTCAGGAGAAACTGCAGAGGAGCGCTGTTGGGTCGTTCAGAAGAGGTTATTTTAACAAGGATACCATAGCCAAAAATGTCAAATGTGCACCTATGGGGGGACATCGGTGCCTTCTAACTTTTGACACTGCTGAATCAATGCGCCATGAATTGAGTTCCAATATCCGATATTGGCAAGGTTTGTTTTATGACATTCATCCCTGGCAGTCAGAAGATACAGGTATCAGAAGGTTATGCTGGGTGAAGGCAGTTGGTATTCCTCTGCATGCATGGTTTGAAGAAGCTTATAGGAAGATCATCCATCCGATAGGAACGCTGGTGCAGGTTTATACTAAAACAGCCACCTGGGAATGTTTAGATGTTGTTATCCTGCAAGTGGAGACCACCCGATTATTAGAGATAAAGGAAAACATGAAGCTGTTGGTTGCTGGTTAGCTGTTTCCGGTCACCATCGTGGAAGTCCAGGAGGTAGACTTGGTGGGGCCCGAGGTAAGTAGAAAGACAACAGTAGGAGGTGGGTCCAACAGCTTGTTTGCTCCTCTCAATGAGCCATTAGCAGGCGCAAGGCAGAAGAAGCATGAGGAAGACAAGGGTAGCACTTTTTCTGCAGAGATTAAGGAAAATTGTCCGCTAGATGTGATGGGAGCCAATGGTGTGGGAGTAGGTGGGACAGGTCCAGCCAAAAGGGGTACAGCGGGTCATGCTAAAATCACAACAGGTTTAGTTGAGTCACAGTATACACCCGTGGAAAGTTCACCACATGTGTCCCAAACTGCTGAAGGAGTAGATAGTCTTTCTCTGCAAACTGGGGGGTATGTGAGTAACCTCACAGCTCCTGAATTCTCTAAGGTTCCAGGGGACAGGCATGAAGATGAACAACATCATTTTCCTCGTCGAACAATGTCAGATTCCATGATTCATACTGTTGCAGACAAGCAGGTAGATTTCACAGGACTGTATGAGGAAATGGCTTTTGCTAGGATGAGGAAGACAGGTTCCAAAGCTTCACTTACTGAAGTCAAAGGCAGGGTAGCTGATCATAGGTTGGGTAAACAAAAAAAGCTTAAACATCTCAAACCCACTGGCAGTTTATCCTCAGGACGTACCAGCCAACAGTTGGCGTGTATGGCTGACAAACCCTCCTTCCTGATGGTTAATCATGATAAGGCTGATGGCGTCATGAATAGATTATGCTCTAGAAGTCCCGAATTTGATAGTTGCCCAGCTGAAGCAGAGACTCAGCAGTCATTGGAAGTCTTGGAAACACTGGGTCTCAGTCGCAAACAGACGAAAGCTGCTATTCGTCGCAAGTTAAAGACACGGATTATTGAGGAAGGGGAGGAGTGGCAAGCTCACTGCACTTAGCAGTATATTGCAGGTTAGTGCGGTCATGGGATTATTCTTTTTGAGATGATTAATTTGGCCATGTGGAATGTACGAGGATGTCGAGGTAAGATGAAGGGGCAACAAATTACTAACTTGATCATTAAGGAGCAATTGAGTGTTCTGTTTTTATGCGAGACGAAACGGGAAAGTTTTTCAGATCGTTTAGCATGTAGATTGTGGCGTGGGCAGAATATTCAGTGGGCGGCTATTGATGCACAAGGAAGGGCTGGAGGTATTGTGTGTTTATGGGATGATGAGAAGGTGCAGAATATTGGCACAGAAAAATTTGACAGGTGGATATTACTGAAGATGAGGTTGCGGGTATCAGGATTTTGCTTTACCTGTGTCGGATTACATGCCCCTAATGCGGCGACTGAGCGAAGCGTATTGTGGGATGAGATACACAGCAGGAAATCTATGGATACAAGTCCTTGGGTTGTCTTAGGAGATTTTAATGAAACTGCTCATGAAACGGAGAGGATTGGAAACTCTTTTAACTGTGCCGCGGCTCGGCGATTCTTGACATTTACCCATCAGATGGGGCTTATCGATTTGCCCCTGCTGGGTAAAGAGTTTACCCGGTTCAGTGCCCAAAGTGCTTCAAGAATTGATCGGGTTCTGGCATCGCCAGCGTGGTGTGTACATTTCAGTAAGCACAGGTTGTATGCTGGCGCAAAGGGGCTGTCGGATCACGTTCCAGTGATTTTGAAAGCTGATTCCTATTTCTGGGGCATTAGGCCTTTTCGCTCATGGGATGTATGGTGGGAGGATAAGCAGTTTATTGGTGTGATTGCGAACTTCTGGCAGGAGGCAGGCATACATTTTCCTGGGGCTTTTAGTGTTGTTAAGAAGTTGGCTTTCCTCAAAAAGCAGCTAAAGGTATGGCATACAAATGTTTTTGGGAAGCTGGAGACTCGGATGAAGGATCTTTTGACTGATCTTGATTTATTAGATCAAAGTCGAAGAGATTGGGAAGATGGATCGTGTAGACGATATGAAGACTTACAGTGTCAAAAATGGGAGTTGAAGAAGAAGTTTGAGGCTATGTGGAGGCAGAAGTCTAGACAACACTGGCTCAAATTGGGTGACAAAAACAGCAAGTTCTTTCATTCTTGTGCTTCCATACGACGCTGTTCCAATTTCATCGGAACTGTGACAATCAACGGGATGGATAAATGTACACCTGATGAAATAAGAACCGCAGCGGTCAGTCATTTCCATTCAGTTTTTGCCTGCGAGAATACCAGGTGGCTGGGATTGGGTCGACTCAATCTTCCTCGAATTTCAACCGCCACTGCAAATACTCTCGAAGGCCCGTTCTTGGAGGAGGAAATCAAGCGAGCTGTTTGGGATTGTGGCAGCCATAAGGCCCCGGGTCCAGACGGGTTTAATTTCTATTTCATCAAGAAGGCGTGGGATGTAATCGGCGGTGACATCATGACAATGGTGCAGGAATTCCATTCCAGCGGAGCTCTGCCTCGCGGCATCAATAACAGTTTTATCACATTAATCCCCAAGGTTCCAGGTGCAGCAGATTTTAATTCCTACCGGCCCATCAGTCTCATTAATAGTTTGTACAAAATCATTGCCAAGATCCTGTCTACAAGGCTCAAGAGGGTAATGGAGCAGCTTATATCTCCGTTTCAGACCGGTTTTATGGAGGGCCGATACATTGCTGACTCCATCATGATAGCCAATGAAATTATACATACCATGAAGAGTTCTAAACTAAGAGGATGGTGTTTCAAGTTAGATTTTCAGAAGGCATATGATTCGGTGGATTGGAATTTTCTATTAGAGGTTATGGAGCGGATGGGGTTTGGCGGACAATGGCGACGATGGGTTCAGACATGTATCTCCACAGCTCGCTGCTCTGTTCTTATAAATGGGGCACCTACTGATGAGTTTATTATGGGCAGAGGGCTGAGACAAGGCGACCCATTATCTCCACTATTGTTTAATCTCGTCGCGGAAGTTCTGTCACGCATGATTGGTGTTGCAGCAGACTGTCACTTGTTCCACGGAATAAGTGTTGGGAGCTTACGGCTAACACACTTGCAATACGCGGACGATGTTATCCTCTTCAGTCAGGGCGACCAGCAGGGATTATTTGGTTTAAAGCGAATATTGCGCTGTTTTGAGTTACTGTCAGGATTAAAGATTAACTTCTTCAAATCCAGTTTGATAGGACTCAATGTACCTATTGAGGAGGCTAGGGACATGGCGGCTACACTTCATTGCCGGTTACAGACCTTGCCATTCCAATATCTAGGGGTGCCTCTTGGGGCCAATCCGAGACGGCAAAGTACATGGTCTACGGTGCTTACCCGATTCAAAAGCAAGCTGGCTTCCTGGAAGGGTTCCCTACTATCCTTGGGGGGACGGCTCACTTTGCTGAAATCCGTGTTGAATAGCATACCGGTCTATTATATGACTTTCTTTCGGATGCCTGTGGGAGTGCGAAAGGAATTTGAGAAATGGATGCGGCGTTTTCTATGGGTTGGGAAGGTGGATAAGCGATGTCTGTGCAAAGTGAGCTGGTCGGTGGCAGTGAGGAGGAAAGATAGGGGTGGTGCCGGACTGGGATGTTTGCAGAAGCGGAATGATGCTATGCTGATGAGGTGGAGTTACAAATTGGCTACCGATACCTGCTCATTGTGGAGTCAGGTCATCCACCAGAAATATCGACCCGTATTGCGATATGAAGGCATTGTTAGTACTGTAAATGATGCCTCGACCATATGGAGAGGAATTGTGCGAACGAGCAAGTCAACTTTGCCAAATGGTCAGTGTCTCTCATCTTTATACCATTGGAGATTGGGCAAAGGGGATTCCATTGCCTTTTGGTATGATGTATGGTGCAGTTCGGTGCCTTTAAAGATATTATTCCCTCGCTTATATGAGTTATCATTGGATAAGGACGGGCGAGTGTGGCAGTTTGGGACACTAATTGGATCAGTTTGGAGGTGGACTTTCCTTTGGAGGAGACGACTTTTTGTATGGGAGGAAGCTGAAGCTGGACGTCTAATGTCCATGTTGGATGGACGCAGACCATCACCTGCAGATGATGACATGTTATTGTGGGGATCTCAGTCCACTTCTTTTTCAGTTCGCCATTGCTACGATTCATTGGCCGAGTGTTTGGTTTCACCCAACGAGAAGCAAATCCCAAATGTCTGGAGCAAGCAGGGAGCACCTAAATGGCAAGCATTCATGTGGCTGGCGTGCAGGGAGAAGCTCACTGCCAAAGGATACCTAAACAGACTTGGTCTCCTTTCTGAGTCAGATATAAATTGTGACGCCTGTGGACTTGTAGAAGGGGATTCTAATCATATTGTGCTTGACTGTAGGAAGGCATGGACAGTTTGGTCGCTTCTGTTCAAGCGATGGGGTTTAGTTTGGGTCCAACCGCGGTCTATGGTAGATTTATTTGTGCATTGGGATGGCTACACAATTCCCCAACGATGGAAACAATTGTGGTATGTCTTGTTATTCTCTCTTGCGTGGAGTATTTGGCTTGGTAGAAATCATAGAATTTTCAGGAATGAAAACAATACAGCTAATGATATGTTTTACAATGGTTTGCGCCATGGCTTTTGTTGGGCAAAGACTAATCTGCAGGATGTATGCATGGACAGTCTGGATTTGTTAGCTTCAGGTGATTTCGTATCTTTGCTGGGTCCATAGATTCCATAGCGAATGTAAGGGTTAGATACAGCTACAGATGTATGGTATCTGCCAATTCCATTTTGTTTTTTGAGGGGGCACAATGTTTCATTGTCCCTCTAACATGTATTATCTGTTAACACTCTTAATACATATTGAACTTTTCTCAAAAAAAAGTAATTGTTGTGATTCTCACCACGATGGTCACAGAAAGCCAAAACGGGCTTATTTTTAGGATTCTGATGGACTGCTTCTACCCTTACTCTACTTTGTGCAAACTCATATCTCATTGCAGCCATATCTGCTATCAGCTTAGTAATAGCTTTGATCTCTAGCTTCCCTAGAATTTTGTCAAAATTTGCATCAGAATGCCAAGTTCGTCCTCCCACGGCTACTTTCTCTATCAGCCTCAAAACTTCATTAGCTTCTTTTTCCAGGATATTCCCATCAGCAATTGCATTTAGCATAAACTTGTGTATCTCTGACATGCCTTTGTAGAAAGCATTCAAGAGTAGAAATTCTGGAATTCAATGATGTGTGCACTTCTGAAGAAACCCCTTGAATTTGTCATAAGGCTCATATAATATGTCCTTCGTTTGCTGCTTAAAGTTACTAATCTCGTGCCTCATCTGGGAAGCATTCAGGATCTCGTGCCTCATCTGGGAAGCATTCAGGATCTCGTGCCTCATATCTCATTGCAGCACTCTCTATTGTCAGCTTGGTAATAGAGTTGACCTCTAGCTTCCCTGGAATTCTATCAAAATCTGCATCAGAATTCCAAGTATGTCCTCCCACAGCTGCTTTCTCTATCAACCTAAAAGCTTCATTAGCTTCTTTGTCTAGGATATTCCCATCAGCAAATGTATTTAGCATGAACTTGTGCATCTCTAACATTCCCCTATAGAAATCACTCAGAAGTAGAAATTTTGGAATGCCATGATGTGGGCACTTCTTAAGCTTCCCCTTGAATCTTTCATAAGCCTTATATAATGTCTCCTTCAGTTGCTGCTTAAAGTTACTAATCTTGTGCCTCAGTTGGGAAGCATTCAGGATCTTGTGCCATATATCTCATTGCAACAATCTCTACTGTCAGCTTGGTAATAACGTAAACCTCTAGCTTCTATAGAGTTCTGTCAAAATCTGCATTAGAATGCCAAGTCTGTCCTCCCACATCTGCTTTCTCTATCAGCCTAAAAGCTGCATTAGCTTCTTTCTCTAGGATATTCCCATCAGCAATTGTGTTTACTATGAACTTGTGTATCTTTGACATGCCTCTATAGAAAGCATTTAGGAGTAGAAAGTTGGAAACGCCATAATGTGGGCACTTCTTAAGCAACCGCTTGAATCTTTCATAAGCCTCATACAGTGTCTCCTTCGGTTGCTACTTAAAGTTACTAATATCGTGCCTCAATTGGGAAGAATTCAGGATCTCGTGCCTCATATCTCATTGCAGCAATCTCTATTGTCAGCTTGGTAATAACGTCGACCTCTAGCTTCCCAGAAGTTCTGTCAAAATCTGCATCAGAATTCCAAGTCTATCCTCGCTACAATTGTTTTCTCTATCAACCTAAAAGCTTCATTAGCTTCTTTGTCCAGGATATTCCCATCAGCAATTGCATTTAGCATGAACTTATGTATCTCTGACATGCCTCTATAGAAAGCATTCAGGAGTAGAAAGTCTGGAATGCCATGATGTGGGTACTTTTTAAGCAACCCCTTGAATCTGTCATAAGCCTCATACAGTGTCACCTTAGGTTGCTACTTAAAGTTACTGATTGCGTGCCTCAACTAGGAAGTCTTTGTCCCTTAAAGAATCGGGTGAAGAAGGCATTCATCAACTCCTCCCATGTTGTAATAGAACCAGTGGGCAGATTTCCAACTAGTTTGTAGCTTTTCCTAATAAACAGAAGGGGAAAAGATGCAATCTGATTGCCTCAGATGGTACTCCATTGAACTTGAATGTGTCTGTTAACTTCACAAACATCTTCACATGTTTCATTGTGTCCTCCTTGCAAGTCCAAAGAACTAGTGGTTCTCTATCATCAGGATCATCACAGGTTTGATTTCAAAATTATTGGCTGCAATTGCAGACCTAAGGATGCTATCTCCTAATGTCTTAGCTATTGAAATGTTGTAGTGCATGGTAGTCCTATGCCTTGGCTGTGGATTGTCCACTGCTGAAGCTAGGTCTGTATTGTCACCTCCATTTATAGCATCTCGGTTCTAATGGTTCATTGTTTGGTCTGATAACTTAAGTCGTCTGAGCCTTTGAATAGTGTTCTCAATCGAAACGTCAATAGGGTCTAGGTTAAGCTTCTTGCTCCTTAAGTTATACTTGTTCTCCAGTTCTGCATACCAGAAACAAAAACAAGAAATTTAATATAGAAAAAAAATTAGGGATAAATTGTTAGCTTTAAAACCGTTTCCCCAGCAATGGCGCCAAAAAAACTGTAAGCATAAATTGAATTTACTTTAATCGCAAGCGCAGGACTATCAACAAGTAATATAGTTCAAAAGAACAAATATCAATCCCACAGGAAAAGTCGATTGAAACCAATTAATTCACCTAATCCACTATCTTAGTTAAATAAAATGAATAAAGAGTTATAATTAAAGTAAATTTAAAACCTAAATTACCAGCTAGATATTAAAGTTAGGGTTGTTAGATAATTTGGAAATTAATCCAACTATTGTTTAATTCCAATGTTCTGTAATATGTTATTGATTATCTTTCAATCTCCTAATATCTTTCCAAACTCCTATTTAACTATATTCCTATAATAATTAAGTTTCTGAATCATTTTGTCCAAATCAATATGAACCCTAGGTTTGGTAGATATATTCCAAGTTTCAGCAATTGCTCTAGGACTTTTCATATGTTGTCGCAGTTTAGTTGTTCTTTCGAATCAATTTAAACTCACTTGTAGACAAACTGACAAGTTTTTTTAAATAGTCAAGATTAAAATAGTAAGAACTTGTAATCAGAACATAATGGATTTGAATATTAGTTTTACGTCAGTAAATCAAGATTGTAAAAGATAAAGAGAAAGATTTAATCTAAATAGTCTTGTTATTAATTAAAACTCAAACAAAACATACTATTATCTTGATCATTGACTGATCGAGGACACTTTCTACAGAAAAGACATGAATGCGTAAAGTGTTCGATGAAAAATAACACAAGCCTAACATCTATTTATAGTTAAAAATAAGTCAATAATCTTTATCCTTATGTCGATAGGCTTATCCATTTTTCATACTCTTTATCCCGTATGACCGACTAGCCCATCAAAACAAACCAACCGGTCCATTGAATCTCGGCCCCAACATATTGGCTCCCTATCTAATGAACAACTGGTCGGTTTGGTCTCGGATTGATGGACTGGTTGGACCAACCAGTCGGTGCTCATGGCTCGACTGGTCAGTGATGTCCAACCAGCCGGTTAGTTGATGTTCATCATAAATTCCCTTTTTGACCGAACAATCGATGTCCATCTGTAGGTACCCATTATTTCAATGATCGTTCTAACATCATTTTTCATCTATTGCTAAAACTATACTAAGGTCCGCTCAACCACAACTTTCAACAAACGATCAAAAATATCTAATTTAACAATTCAATTATTCCACAAAAATATCAAATGAACCAAAACAATCACAAAGGACCAATGCTAAACATAGGTCATCAACATAACGTCTATAAATTGAAAAAGTCTTTATATGGCTTAAAACAAGCTCCGCGAGCTTGGTATGGTCGAATTGAAGCATATTTTTTTTAAGGAGGGCTTTTAAAAATGTCCTTATAAATATACTATGTTTATAAATTGGAAGATGGTGGAAAGATGCTTATGGTTTGTCTTTATGTAGATGATTAATCTAAACTGACAATGATAAGGCCATGGTTCGTAAGGCTAAGTAGTCAAAGATGAGTTAGTTTGAAATCAGTAATCTTGGTTTGATGCACTATTTTCTTAGTATAGAAGTGTCTCATCTGAGGATGACATATTTATTTCTCAAGAAAATTATGTGTATATAAAAGTAATGAAAAGTCAACTCTGGTTGAAATACTATGCTGGAGATCCCGATGATAAAGATATCTAAAATCATATACGAAAGGAGCAAAAAAAGTAAAAAAGTATGTGAGGAGTTTGTAAGCCTGGTCCCATACACATCCCCAAGGGTTCGAATTTGGGTTGGTTAAGGAGAGTCCAGCTCAGATTGTCACTGGACCCAACATGTGTTGTTATTTTATCATTTTATTATTGTTCTGTTTTAGAAATTTAACATGTGTAACTCATATATGATTGAGTCATTTAGAATGATTTTGCAGGAAATAATTGTATATCTGGGGAAGGATTCGCGGGCAACGGTTGTCTGAACTGTGTCTAATACAGAATTTTTTAAAAAAATAAAATAATAAAAAATATATTACATAACTTTTGACAATTCTGTACTAAACACCACTGCTGTCCTTGAATCCATCCCGCATATTTGTCCAACCCTATAGACTAAGTAGAGGAGTTCGAGTGATTATGGACGTTATGCGGAGAATGGTGTAGTCTCATATGGTCAGTACCTCTCTATAACCGCTCAAAACCCAATCAAAACCCGCTACTATTCCATCTCCGATCCTCTTCTTTCCTACTATCACCGTTGACATCGCCAATCCCAAGAATGACGATCCGTCCAAAGCGGGCGGCTTCTCGCACAGTATCCTCTAGTTGTGTTGAAGCTTACCAAGACGGTCTTGCGTCCAAGCTATGGAGCAATTCCTGGAGAGAAGCCATTTTCACTAAGTACACTCCTTTTGTCATCTACTTGGCATCTCGCACTCTCAAGATTGAGTCTTTTAGGCAGCACTTCACCCAAGACTTTCACTTTATCAAAGCCTTTGCTCTGGCGTGAGTACCCATCTCCCTATTTTTCTTGTTTTCTTGATGGTTGCTTCTTTCTTGGGGGATTGGCTTTGTCCGCGAACCTGAGGTTGTCCTTTATTGGTCCTTTAGGCTCCTATTAGCGAAGGAGAATGCTGATGATGATGATGACGATGTCAAGGAAGCTTTGTCGAAGTTGAGGGCAGGTGTCTTGGATGAGCAGAAGATGTACCATTCGTTTGTACAGGTTATAAAATGAATTCCTAATTCCTTCTGTTGCTCCTTGTTTTCCTATGTTATTGGTTTTTAGGTGAGAGAACTATCAACGATGTTCAGGAAATGTATTTTGCAACAAATTGCAAAGAATTGCAAAAAATTCTTACTCAGTGAAATGTTACTCTCCTATTGTTAATGTGCCGATTATATTAAAACCACTAGGAAATGTTACTTTTTGAATCCACCCACTGCTCAAACTATGCAGATATGGGGTGTAGACCCAGTTAAACAGACCACTGTCAATTCTGCAACTACAAAATACACGAATTTCTTGATTGCTAGCCTCAGGGAAGGTTGATGTAAAAGATCCTGCACAACTGCCGACTCCTTTTGAAAGAACAGAAGTTGCGCCTTATACCCTGGGGGCCATGACACCTTGTGCTCGACTGTATGCATTCCTAGGAAAAGAAATCCAAACTCTTTTAGATTCAAAGGAAACTCACCCTTACCAGAAGTGGTTTGACTGTTTTGGGGTTTTTGAGGTATTCTTATCTTTAACTATTCTCATATGAGGTCTTATTTTGCATAGATAAGTGTCGTCATACTGGCAAGGATAATATTACACAATGGGCTATTTTACCCCAAACCTCTCAACCATTGTATTCTGTGAAATCTAGGCATTTGCTCAACAAACCGAGGGCTTGCTGGAAAGCCTTAGTGTCTCTTTGACAGGCGATGAACTTGACACCATTGGAAAGCTTTATCACCAAGCCATGAAACTTGAAATAGAATCCCTCCTTGCTCAGCCACTTACTCAGCCCACCGTACTTCCTCTGACAAAAGAGCATAACCCTGCTGGAGACCATCTTGTGATATTGTGTGATTTTGATTTGACATGCAGTGCTATTGATTCCTCAGCTTTTTTGGCAGCGATTGCAATTATTACAGCTTCAAATTCTGATCCATCTCAATCTGAGGATGGAATGACGCGGATGTCAGCAGCTGAGTTAAGGAATACATGGGGTCTTCTTTATGAACAATACACTGACGAATATGAACAATGCATTGATAGCATAGTGCCTTCAGAAAAAGGTACAGTTTTTATGGCTCTGGCTCTTCGTATATGGTATTGTGAAATGGTATGACTGGTGTTACATATTCGATGATATTACTTGCTTTAACTGGTTTGGCCTTTTTGTGTTCTTGCAGTGGAGTTCAACTATGAAGCACTTTCTAAAGCACTCGAGCAACTTTCAGACTTTGAGCGAAGAGCCAATACTAGAGTGGTTGAGTCTGGAATCCTTAAAGGTCTGATTATTGAAGACATAAAAAGAACTGGCCAACATCTTATTCTTCAAAATGGCTGCGCTGGTTTCTTTCAGAAAATTCTGAACAATGGAAATTTATATGCTACTGTTCATGTGATTTCTTATTGCTGGTCTTCTGATCTCATCAGATCAGCTTTCTCATCAGCTTTCGCATCAGGTAATTGATATATTAATGATAAAGCTTACACAATCGTATGCAAGTGATTATGGCATCCACATTCACTTATCAAAATCAAAAAGGAGAGAAAAAAAATGAGAGAGAGGCGTAGTAGTAAGTTCTGTTCATGTTCAAGCCTAATGGAAAATTTGCTACTGTATTTAGTTATTTGTTTTCTTGATTGTTGAACAGAGGGTTTGGATGTTATTAACATACACTCAAATGAGTTGACTTGCGAGGATTCAATCTCTACGGGTGAGATAGTCAAGAAAGTGGAGACTCCTTTGGACAAAGTTGAAGCTTTCAATGATATTTTAAAGAATTACAACAATGAAAGAAAGAAGTTGACTCTGTATATCGGAGATTCTGTGGGTGACTTGCTTTGCCTGCTTCAAGCAGATATAGACATTGTGGTTGGATCTAGTGCAAGTCTTAGAAGAGTGGGAAGCCAGTTTGGTGTATGTTTTGTACCATTGTACGCTGCGTTGGTGAAGAGACAGAAGCAGTACGGTGAAGGAAGCATTTTAGACTGGAATGATAAACCTGGCACCCTATACACTGTCTCTGATTGGTCTGAAATACATGCCTTCGTGTTGGGGTGGTAGAGCCATTTGGTCATCATCTCAACTTTGGGCAGCATCCTAGTTAGATCAAATAGAACATAAACAGAAGAATGTGGCAAATATTTTACTGCCTTTTCCCCTTTTTAGTGTTGCAGAAATGTTATGCATTCTGGTCGATTGAAATTGCTGTGACTGGATATTCACCAGTTTTGTGCCATCATCTTAATGCTATTTGACATTAAAACACGCATGAGTACATCATCTTCATCCCCATTTGGCCAAATCCCTCATACCATTTTGTCAAACTTATATCAATTGAATCTCACACCTGCACAGCAACTACTACCTATTGCTTTAAGCCACATGGAAAATATTTGTGAGATCCCGGAAATTTCGAGTTGTTTCGGTCTGAAAACTCATTTGAGTTCTGTTGAGGATTAGTGGTTTCAATCCATAGCCTAAGATCATTATGAGTGTATGGGATGATTTAGATATTTTAGACCAAGTATAGGGATGTTTGGACCGGTTATTCTGAATCAAGCCTAGAGTTTACTCACAGGGCCAATGAACAATTGTTGGTGTTCCGATGTTTGTATCATCCTTCGCCGAGTTGTTTGGACTCAAATATCTTAATTTCGGTCTTTGACTCCGTAAGAAGAGTATTGGAATGAGTGTTTTCCTTGAAATCTGGTATGGCATTTTCCTCTTTTCCCCTAGTACCCATCATGTGTTGTTTTGTGGACTTCTCAACGTTTGTATCTCTTGTATTTGAGGATAATATGACCCTTTATTGCTATTACTAAAGTATAATTCTATATTTGAAATTTTTATTTTAATTATTTATTTAATGAGTCAGAAATTATAAATAGAGCTTTAATATTGATTTTGATATTTTGGGATCTCTAATAGGTCTATTGAATTTTCAATTAATTCTTAAAAAATTATTTTGATTAATTATGAATTTAAATTTTAGTAAATTATATATTTATAGTAAAAATAATCTTATTATTTTAAAATATTTTACTAATTATAAGGATTGTATAGAAATACACATGGCTGAAATTATCACATTCCTCTTTAGGAATATCTCATATATCCTTCTCTGCTATGTTAAGGAGAAGATTTTTAAGCACATTTTTATTTATATGTTATCAAAAAAAATTATTCAAAATAAAGAATTTTTAACAAACGATAAGTGACTTTATTTAATTAATTTGAATTGCTAGATTCATTAATGCAAGTATATAGTTAATTAAATAAAATTTATTTTATCTTTCTATTTATTTATCTATATAATAACTTATAAGATAAAATAATAAATTTAAATAAATAATCATTTTAATCATATTAAAATAATTAATTATAATTCATTCAGGATCTTTTATGTATAATTTTTGGTAGTGAATATTTTTATAAAAATATTTTTTTTGCATTCATTCAAATCCAACAAGCTCAAAAAGATCAATCACAACTAACAACAACATTAATTTTGTATATAGACCTAAATTTCCCAAAAACTCAGTTGAATTCAACCCATAAATGCTCACATACCTCACAAAACTCAAGGAAAATCAAAACAAAACATCCAAGCATGCTAGACAACTCCAAAACAATCTAAAGCATGCAAAAATCGACATTAAAAGAGAAGAAAATTGAATTGTTACCTCAAAATCCGATTTTAACCTAAAATACCCAAATTCGGCAAAAATCACCACAAATCAACAAAACATCAATGAAAATTTGTAGAGAGGAGTTAAGATTATGATTTGGATCCACTGTGTAAGCGGCTAGTCAAATGGGTCAACTCCGACTAGTCAACTGGTCAAACCCGCTCAAACTGACTAATTCAGATGATCTGACTGTATCTGAATGCTGACTTGACTCTCTGAAGGATGGAGTCTTACACCCTCCCTGGAGGAACAACAGGATGGTTATTAAGAAAATCATATATGACATTCATATAATGATTCATATTGCGTTCTTTTGGTCAGGTTAATCTGACATGCTATTCTCTAATAAGATATCCATATAATGAAATTGTATCGACATATCCATGAGTTGTGAAATTTAGTTATCTATCATCTGCATACAAGTCTACACGTTATTATCATTCACTTTAGTAGTAACATATTAACTTGGGATTCATTTATGATTTTCTTTTACAAATAGGGTTTCACAATCAAGTCACATACTTGATAACCCACGTTTAACAAAGTAAGATCAATGAATTTGTTATTTTATACCTGATAAAGAGTATTTCCAAAAAATAAATACCTTTATTGATTGTTTAAATGTGATACAAAGACCTGAGACATATCCTAGTATCCAACAAAATGGTATCATAAAAATAATTTGAATTTATTGAATTTTTGCTATAAAAATTTATCAAAAATAATTCAATAATAACTCGATGAAAATTTTTAATTATTTTTTAATTATACTAAATTCAAATTTTTATAAATATTTAAAAAATAAATAATTGATTAATTTTATTTTAAAAAAAAATATCAAAATTAAATATATAACACAAACATAACAAATTACATTTATCCATCTATCTAAGAGTAATTTTATTTTAGATTATGGATTAGTACAGGAATATGGTAATGACCTATAAAGAGACATAAATATTATAAACAAAGATGTTACGTTAAATACTAACGTGTAATAAACAACATTTTAAAGTTTATTAAATATAAACCTTACAATGCTCTTGTTTTACAAGAAAAATTTACGGAAAAAGTCTATTCTTTTAATTTTTCAGGATTATAAACTCAATAAATTAAAATTTTTGGATAATGAACTCGATACAATCAGATAAATTTTACAGTATAATTTGGGACGACAGAAACTCAACCTAAGTTTTGAGGCATGGCCTTGTCTACTTTATTACACCGTGTACCATAATAGTTTATACTTAAAGAAATTTTTAATAAAGTCTAAATTGATTGTTTGCTCTACTGAGAAAGGTAACACTCTTGGAAAATCTAAAATAGGACGTCGAGGTTACGGCCAACGCTTTCAGTTCCAAAATTTGCGGTGGCCCCAATCCTCGATCGGGCTTTTCAATAAAATCAAAAATAGATTAGATCAAACATTTTGGGGTGTAGATTTTCATAAATATCACCAGATATCAAGACATTAAGTACAAAATATATGTTCCCTGACGACTCTTTACCTTTTAAATTGACTTCCAAGGTATTTTGTGCATACGTCTCATTTTGAAGATTTCAAAGAGTTAATTCTCCCATAAAGAATAGAAAAAACCATGCAACCTCTCATCTCTCCAAATCTTCCCCCACCTTCCCACCCCCGCCCTACGTCCAGCACCCAACCCCATGGCCCTCCCCATGTCATGCGGAATGACGGCAAATCCCCAGTCCATAGTCAGGTCCATCTGGAAGCCAAGGTTCCACCACGCCGTTTGGCCACTCCATGGGACCCTGTGAAGACCTTCAGTCCAGACAGATACATTTCCTATTTTGTCGAAGCTATCCCAGAGGGTTGGACAGTCAACAAACTCTTTAAGGAGATAGCCATCATCGAACCTGTGGCTGATGTGTTCATCTCAAACCGTAAGTCTCGCAAAGATTTACGTTTTGGTTTCATCAAGTTTGTCCGATGTGGCACGCAGGAGAGTCACAGATTGCGGAGGCTTACGGAGGCTTTCAGCGGGTCCACGAGCATGCGTTTCAATGAAGCTCACTACGAAGCCAAGTCAGGGCGACGCTCCTCAACCCAGGGTCATCATGGCCACGATACTGTCACTGGTATAACGAAAGTACCCCCCGCGGGGGTTCCACGACCGCCTCCTCCAGAACGTGATGCTAGAACCTATGCAGAGGTCATCACTGGGTCGTGTCATCCTGCACCATCCCTAATGCCTATACCAGTCTCGGCCAACCGGGGCAACTTGGAACGGTTACGTCGTAGTGCAGTGGGATTTCTCCGAGAAAGGAATACGGATGAGTTGCATCTCCCTTCTGGTGTTGAGTGTTTATCAATGGGAGGGACGAAACGCCTACTTGTGTTTGCCAGTGTTGAAGCATTGCATCAAGAGATCACCTCTAACATCCGTTTTTGGACTGAGCGATTCCTTGCGTTTCACCCTTGGGCCCCAACTGATATAGGCTGTCGACGGACCTGTTGGATAGAGGTGCTTGGCCTACCACTTCATGCATGGACGGAAGATGTCTTCCGTACGTTGGCTTCTCAGTTTGGAGCTCTGGTTCAAATACATCCCAGTTCAGTGAATTGGCAGAACCTTGCTTCAGTGAAATTGCAGGTGGCGATTACCAGTTTGAAGCGCCTACAAAAGCAGCTGCAACTGTGTGTGGACGGGAAACTCTTCCTGGTCGACATTGAAGAAACAACGGAGCTGGTGACGACGAGCGATGGGGTGGGTGACAAGCCTACTGTGCCTGGAGCATATAGTAGCCGTTCTGCACAGATGCAACATTCATCATCATGGGCCAGTCGGGACAGGACCCGTAAGGGTAAGGGGCACTTGTCTTCCCTGGACAAGAAGGAGGCTTGTCAGGAAAATTTAATGCGACACAGTGTTGAAGAGAGTATTGCGGTGGAAGGTTTCAAACCTGATGCCCTGAGACAGCCTGAGAGAGTTCAACCCCAGATACTGGAATAGGGACCGCACGTGAGACGAGGACAACAATTATCTCCAACTAAGGAAGGACAATTTTGTCATTCCCTGTCCAGTGAGGAAGGAAATAGCATGTGCTCTGCTCCTGCCTTACTTCTGGTTCGTAATGAACCACGCGTGGGAGGCCAGTTACTGCCCTTGCAAACGCTTTCGCCCACGAGACAGCTTACGCCCCCCACTGAAAGGCCCTCAGTTCTTGTTCCCTGTCCTACAGCTACTGAGTTCCCTCCCCTGTGGAAGGCTGGTCACAAAGAGCTGAGGAGAAGGAAATCGTGCAGATCGCTAGTTTACAGAGTGAGGCGGCAGAAGAAACTTCGGCACTTAAAACCCACCGGTAGTCTCTCATCAGGCCGATTGAGTATTACGGCGCAGGAAGGTGCGCCTCACCTAGTAGAAGATCCATCGTTCCTGGAAGAACACGGTGACAACACGGCAAGCATAATGGAGACCCAAGTGCCCCAAGGACCTGACTCGGGTCCAGGATCTATCGAGGTAGAGACTCAACGTTCTATGGACATTGCTGAGGTCCTGGGTCTTAATCGTAAGCTGACAAAGGAAGCAATTCGACAAAAACTGTTGGGGAGAATTGTTGAGGACAGTCAGGACTGGAGGAATCATTGCGCCAAGTAATGCCTATCAGGTATTGAGCTGTGCCATGGGTTTTGCTTACGTTGATGATTAATTTTGCATTCTGGAATATACGTGGATGTCATGGGCGAATGAAGGAATCCCAGATTAAACAACTCATTGTTAGAGAAAGTCTTAGTTTGTTGTTTCTCTGTGAAACTAAGGAGGAACATTTTTCAAATCGAATGGCCTGTAAACTGTGGTCCGGTAGTACTATACAATGGACCGCTATTGATGCATTGGGACGGGCTGGTGGATTGGTATGCTTGTGGGATGCTGCTCAGCTTCAGATACTCGGGATTGAGAAATTTGACCGCTGGGTGTTGCTGGAGATGAAGGTTTGCGCCACTGGATTTCAATTCGTCTGCGTTGGACTTCATGCACCAAACTTAGCACCTGAGCGCAGAGCTCTATGGCTTGAGTTGCGGCATAGGAAGGCCTCGGACTCGACTCCTTGGATGATCATGGGTGATTTCAACGAAATCACTACTGCGGAGGAGAGGACAGGTAGAACTTTCAATCCGAGTGCAGCACGCCGCTTCTCTAATTTCATCAACCGGACCAGATTAATTGACATGCCGCTTCACGGTAAGGAATATACATGGTTCAATTCTTACAGTGCGTCTCGGATTGATAGGGCACTGGTTTCTCCTACTTGGATTTTACACTTTAGTCGGCATCAGCTGCACGCTAGCGATACAAGTTTTTCCGATCACACCCATCATTCTGCGAACGGACTCATCTTTTTGGGGCACAAAACCATTTCGCTCATGGGATATATGGTGAGAGGATAGAAGATTTTTGCAGCAGGTGGAGGAGAGCTGGCAGGAGGCAGGTCGGCTATTCCCTGTTGATTATTGTGTTGTGCACAAAATGGCAGCTCTGAAACGGAAGCTATAGGTCTGGCATAGAGTATCCTTTGGCATAATCCGCGGCTTTTTCCAGTGGAGCGCTATGAAGAACTTCAGAGACAAAAATGGGACCTCAAAAGGAAGATAGAAGCAATGTGGCGACAGAAATCCCGGCAACAGTGGCTACGTCTTGGGGACAAGAACAGCAGATTTTTTCATTCCTGCGCCAGCATAAGACAATGTAGGAATTTCATAGGGTCCATCCGATTCAATGGTGCACTTCTGACCATGCCTAATGCAATCAAGGCGGCAGCGGTCCAGTATTTTCAGCAGTTCTTTGCAAACCGTGTTTACAAGGATATGGATTGGGAACTTTGCCCCTGCCTCGCCTGCCTTCTGACGTAGTTCATGGCCTGGAACAACCGTTCCTTGAAGATGAAATCAAGCGTGCTGTATGGGAATGCGGCAGCCACAAAGCTCCCGGACCGGACGACTTTAACTTTTATTTTATCAAAAAGGCGTGGACAGTCATTGGCGCTGATATTGTTCGGATGGTACAGGACTTCCATTCCAGTGGGACATTCCCTAGAGGAGTTAACACCAGTTTTCTGACTCTCATCCCCAAACTGCAGGGTGCTGTTGAATTTTCGGACTACAGACCGATTAGCCTGATCAATGGTTTCTACAAAATCATTGCAAAGCTTCTGACATCTCGGCTTAAGCAGGTGATGGACAGATTAATATCTCCATGGCAGACTGGATTCATGCAGGGCCGCTCCATTGCGGATACAGTAATGGTGGCGAACGAGATACTTCACTCCATGAAAAAGTCCAACCGGCGTGGCTGGTGCCTGAAACTGGACTTTCTTACTGGAGGTACTAGAACAGATGGGATTTGGGGATAAATGGCGCAGCTGGATACAGGCATGCTTCACGAATGCGCGCTGTGCAATATTGATCAATGGAGTACCCACAGAGGAATTCACCTTAGGGCGAGGCTTGCGCCAGGGAGACCCTCTGTCGCCCCTCCTCTTTAACCTTGCAGCCGAGGTGTTGTCCTGTATGTTGAATCGGGCTGCTGAGTGTCAACTCTTCCAAGGAATGAATATCGGCACTTTACAGCTAACGCACCTTCAGTACGCTGATGACATTATTCTCTTCAGCACTGGCGATCATCAGGACCTCCACAATCTTCAGGGCATCTTACGCTGTTATGAACTATTGTCCGGGCTCAAAGTAAATTTCTTCAAGTCGGGACTCGTAGGGATCAACGTACCGTCTGCAGAGGCTGAGCGCATGGCATCCATGCTTCACTGCAGATTACAGAATTTGCCATTTCAATATCTCGGAATACCATTCGGGGCCAATTCGCGGCGTCGTAGTACATGGGAAACGGTGCTGGCTCGCTTCAAGACCAAGCTAGCCTCGTGGAAAGGCTCACTGTTATCGTTGGGTGGCCGACTAACGCTGGTGAAAACGGTACTAAATAGTCTGCTGTTTACTACATGACATTTTTCCAGATACCGGTGGGTGTAAGGAATGATTTAGAAAAATGGACAAAGCGCTTCTATGGGCAGGAACAGCAGAGAAACGATGCATGTGCAAAGTGCGATGGTCAACGGTAATCCGTGCAACTGATCGTGGAGGTGCAGGTGTGGGTTGTTTGAAATTAAGGAATACCGCATTGCTTCTGAAATGGAGCTATCGCCTTGTGAGTGAGCCTGATTCTTTATGGAGCAAGGTCGTATTACAGAAATATCAACCCATCTTAACTTCTGATGGTCTTGAGAGTGCCGTACGAAATGTGTCAAACATATGGAATGGCATTGTGAGGACTAGTAGGACGTCATTGCTAGATGGCAGTTGCATATCTTCCTTATTCCGCTGGAAATTAGGTAATGGCGGATCAATTGATTTCTGGCATGATGTATGGTGTGGCCCCCATCCATTACGTTTGGTATTCCCACGATTATTTGCTTTAGCTGTAGTAAAGAAGGGTGTAGTGTTACAGTTTGGGGAGATGAATGGAACAGTATGGCAGTGGCATTTTATTTGGCGAAGGGAGCTATTTTCTTGGGAGGAAGAGGAATCCCGCCGTTTGCTCGAGCTACTGGCTGGTGTTAGCTTCCATCCTGAGGAGGATGATTGTTTGCTGTGGGGAGCGCAGCTCGAGTTTTTTTCCGCCAGAGCCTGCTACCAGTCATTGGAGGCGCTTGCTGTAATGGCCAGTGAACGGGTGATTCCAAATGGCAAACATTTATGTGGCTGGCCTGTAGGGAGAAGTTGTGAACCAAAGGCCATTTAGTCAGGATAGGCATCCTCTCAGCATTTGAACAATACTGCGATGCCTGCGGAGACGTGGAAGGGGATTCCAATCACATCCTCTTGAACTGCAAGAAGGCGTGGAATTGCTGGTCTTTGCTGTTCCGGAATTGGGGTCTTCGCTGGGTTCAGCCGCAGACTATGGCTGAACTATTTGTCCAGTGGCAAGGCTTCCCAATCCCTCATCGTTGGAAAGGTTTATGGTATGTATTACTGTTCTCTTGCACTTGGAGTATCTGGTTGGGTAGAAATGCTATACTTTTTCGTGGTGAAGCAAGCAGTGCAGCTGATTTGTATTATACTGGTTTGCGCCATGGCTTTTATTGGGCAAAGACCAATCTATCGGATGTTGGATTAGATAGTCTGGATGTTTTTCCTTCAGGAGATTGTCTGTCAATACTAGCTACTTAGATCCCAGGACTGATGTAAGCACCAGATACCGAAATACACTTCTGGCATCTGGGATTTGCATCCTGTAGCCGGGCGGGCACAATGATCATTGTCCTGCACTTGTACTAATTTCAATTTTAATAACACTCGATATTTCTCAAAAAAACAAATTCTCCCATAAAGAATTCTCATTTTTACATTCTTGATTTTGGCACTCTGGATAGCTAGGAACAAAAGGATCTATCGAGATAAACACTTGGATGCACAAGAATTTTCCTCTCTGAAGATGATCTATCCAGTTTGATTCAAACAATCCTCTTATTTCTAAGTACGTATGAAGAGATGCTTGCGGAGAAACAATTACTCACGTTGAAAATAAGCTCTACATCTCATTTTGAAGTAAATAGCAGAAGCCACTCACGGTAAGAATACAAGTTTGGGTCGACAGATCTAAATCCCTTGGAAGTAAAGCAGGACTTTCCAAGGAAGCTTGTTGAGGCAAGCAGTCCAGAACATGAAGTTGAGCTTGAAAGGAGCATGTCAACGCCAAATGTGAGGCGCAGGAGAGGAAATTTGCAGTGATGAGTCTTGAATCAGAGAGGAGGAACTGGACTTGTGGAGAATCCATCAATCTTGTTATCCCCAGTAAAGTGATCCAGAGATGACTGAGACCTCTAAACCAAATCTTCTTCCTATTGAAATCAAGTTCTTCTCCAAAATAAATTCAAACGCCAAGATGAACCATCCCAATAAGATTTTCTGAGGTTTGCAACCTTCCAGGAAGAATGGAGTCGAAGTAATTGTGGCATTTCAGGGTCTAGAAGACATCCCACCAACGACAATTCAATAGAAGACATGTCAGAAAAAAAGGTGCATAAAGAGAAGAGATAATATCCTTCCATAGAGAAGAAAGCCATACCTGTGGATTTCCTGGTAGATACAAATTTTCTTCAAGATTAGCCACATTTAAGTTGCTTCCAAACATCAAAACCACAGAGATAGCGCCTCCTTCATTACCACATTTGCAGCTTTCTTCTGTTGGATAATAATGGCTTATTATGAATTCCTCCATCACATCATGCACAAAAGATGGAGCCTGTAAAAGATGCTATTCTTCATTTACTTTCAGCATAAATTATATATTTAAATGTACAATAATATGCTTATGTTTTCTTTTTTTCTAAAAAGAGGGGAGCATTATTTGTTTTTCAAAGAATTGAAGACAATATATTCATTAATAATATTCCAATATTTATTCAGAGGACATTATATTTACCTCTCTGCCCTAGATTGTAGGGCCGTTAATACTTATATCCTGGATAGGTAAAATCTTGGACCAATCTTCCCTTTGCTCCCTTTGACACCTCTTTTCCAGTTGAGGTGAGATGGACAAACTATAAAGAGATTTCGGCAGTCCCTCATCTGGTATGCATTCCGGGTTAGGGCAACTGAAGATCATCAAATTTTGCAGAGAGGTAAGGTGCTGAAGCCCTGCGTTGTCCAGAGATTTTTTAGATTTGGGAGATTCCAGATCCCAATAGAAGTAAGAGTAGGGATATTGGGACAGAATAAAAATATATCTTATTCATATGTACTGAGATATTGCAGATATCCGAATCATATACAACAAGCTATATTTATAGGTACGAGAAGTAATTATAGGAGACAACTATTGTGAAGACTCATAATCGACAACATATAGTATAATTTATTAAACAACCTAGTTTTGAGGCATTGCCTTGTCTACTTTATTACACAGTACCATAATAGTTTATATTTAAAAGAAATTTATAATGTCATTACAGTACAGTTCTTGGTAGAGGAAGAGCTATTGCCGACTTTTCTTCAATTCGTCTAAACATTGACTTCACGCAAACTCTACTTCCTGTCGACCACCGGCACTTGGAAAAATGCCAAGCCGCAGAAATCGGTTGCGATCGTTACTGTCATCAGTATCCTTCATCGCTCATCTTTCTCCCCCACCTTCAAGACCCCGGGACAGTTTTGCTGACAGAGTATGGAATGACTGCCGTCCAGAAGCACTTTATGCTTTATACTCTCCGTTTGTGGTGGCTTTGGCGGCTGGAAATCTTGATTTCGAAAGCTATGTGCAGTATATCTACCAAGATATTGATTATGGCAAAGCTGCAGTGAAAGCGTGAGTTTTCTTTACTCTGGTTGGCTCGTATATCTGATTCATAGGCATGGTTTTTGAGCCTTGGGATTTTCCCTTTTTGGTGTTACTGGTTGCTAAATTGCCTGATATGGTTGCTAAATTTCCTGATGGAGTTCACATCAGAAGAAGAGATTTCTGATGTTGGTTTTCCTGGAATTTTCAGGAGTGAATTGGCACTGGAGTATGCAGTTGATCCAGATGCAAAGGCCATATTTGCCATGTTCAAGAAGGGTGATGAAGATGGGGCGATTGACTCTCAGGTTGAAAATTACTGTTAGGAATCTTTGTTGTGTGGTTTTGGTTAAATCTAAAAGTAGAAGGTCGATTTTTAAGTAGGCTGTGGTTTTGGTTTGGCTTTATAATACATTCGGTGCTTTCTTCATACAGAAATGGCTAGACGAGCATCGGCCAGGAGCCAAATATCCCATCAATGATGCCACCAAAAACTACAAGAAGTTCTTGTTGGACACAGCACATGGGAAGATTGAAGGTTATGAGAAGCCTTTCGAAGGACCAATCGTTTCTGTTTTCAGTTTGGCTTCTTTCATTCCTTGCTGGAAACTATATTATTTCATTGGTAAGCAACTTGTGGCAGCCATAGGAGACTACCAGGATAACCCTTATAAGGACTGGATTGAGGGGAATTCGGGGGATCATTTGGGGGTAAGTGATGGAGTTATGGAGAAATTTCTGTTGAGTACATCTTTCCTGCATTCTAACCCATCGTTATTTCCAGGAAGAGATTGCGAAAATTGATGGTGTTTTCAACAAATTAGCTGCGTCTCTCACACGACAAGAACTGGCCATTGTGGAAAAAGTGTATCGACAAGGGATGACATGTGAAGTGGAGTTCTTCCTTGCGCAACCACTCTTCCAGCATACTTCTGTTCCTCTCACAAGGGAGCTGATAGTTGCCAAACAACGCCTTTGGATATTTTCTAGTTTTGATGGAACAAGCAGTGTTGTTGATTCTTCTGCAATTTTGGCAAATTTAGCAATCTCATCAGCTAATACTCAGGCTGATCTCAAGGCCACCTGGGGTCATCTATTCTCACAGTACCAAGAAGAGCATGGGATAGAAATCGAGACCATTAGCAGCTCTGCAAAAAGTAACATCTTGTTTTCTTTTTGAGTACTTCCCTTTCTTTGGGTTAGTCTAACTTTTCTCTAAATCTGCAGAGGATTACAACTACGATTCAGTATCCAGAACTTTGGAGAGATTTGCAGACGTTGAGTGGTTAAAAAATTCAAGAGTGATAGAATCTGGAGCACTTAAGGGCATAAAGGTTGAAGATATAAAAAAAGTTGGAGAAAAGACAATACTTGTTCAGGATTTTGTCGCATTCTTCCAGAGGATTGCAGAACTTAGAAATCTGAACTCAAGTGCTCATCTGATATCAAGTAGTTGGAGTACTGATCTCATCAGAGCAGCCCTTTCTTCAGGTATGCATCCAAATGTTGACAAAGTCCATGCAAATGAATTGTCACTGAGAGGACAGGTTACCACTGGTGGGATTCTTCAGAACATAGTATCCCCTGCAAATAAAGCTGAAGTTCTGGAGTCCATTGTGAGGAACCACAATGAAAGTGCCAAGAAGTTGAGCCTTTTTGTGGGGCAATCAGTTGAAGATTTGCTGTGTCTGTTAAGGGCAGATGTAGGCATCGTGATTGGACCCAGTTCAAGTCTGAGGAGAGTGGGAACCCAGGTGGGTGTGACTTTCCAGACACTGCTCTCCAGGTCTATAAGCGTGCAGAAAGATAGTGGGAAAGGTGGGAGGCCTAATTGGATAGGATCACAGGGGATTCTGTACACAGTTTCCAGTTGGTCTGAGATGGATGCCTTTGTTTTGGGATGGAAGAATCATTTTGGATGATTTGCAGAAGAGAAGAGAATGGTGCGAGCCATTAGTAGATAATATATAAGTGTTTCAATTCGAATAAATGTATAAATAACTACTTTACTGATAAATTATCTACTTTACTCTCGTCTTAAAATTAATGGGCCGAGCTGGCTTCAACTAACTTAAATTAATATAAATAACTGACCAGAGTATCAAGTATCAACCGAACTCAATTGGTTCAAGATTGTGGGGTGAGTCAAGTATCAACCGTTAATCTCTCTCTCTCTCTCTCTCTCTTCCCTTACTTTGTGTATATTGTCACGGGACTAGAGTTTTGCGGAATAGAAACTCTCCGTGCGGCCTTAGACTATCGCTCTTGCAATAGACTAAGTAAGCCTTCCTCACAAAGCTAGCTAGAATGCTAAGCTTAGAACACAACTGAAATGAGAGAGACACAAGATATTGGAGAGAAAGCTCTAAACTCTCAATATTGCAAGTATTGCTGGATGATTACAAATGAGGGGAGGCACCCCTTATATAGCCTTTACAACTCCCCAATGAATGGTGGAGATCAAGCCGTATGATCTAACGGTTATATACAAAAGTAGAAAGCACAAACACGGATCCCAAGTGCATTCCTTGATTCCCTCTCTTAGAGAAAGCACAAACACGGATCCCAAGTGAGTTCCTTGATTCCCTCTCTTAGTGGGGAACATAGTGGGGAACATGGTCCCTGATTCCCTCCTTGATTAGCTCCTTTGGTGGGAAACGTGTTCCTTGATTTGGGGGTCGGGTCCCGCACGAAGCCGAATGACGCGTAGTCTGATATTCGGTCGTGACATTCTCCCCCACCAAACTCGACAACGCCCTCGTTGTATGCTGCCTCAAGAACTCATTGATTTCGTTTTGGTACTGCCAAAGATCGAAATCTTTCTCCCAGCTTGTCTCGCTAGGAGGGTCGCCTTTCCATCGAACCAAGTACTCCACATGGTTCATATGCTTGCCACTCTTTTGCACTACCCGCCTTGATAAGATCTCATCAAGCTTCTTATCATAAGCATTGGTCACAACTGTGGAAGCTCTCTTGGACTTCCCCCTCTCCGGATCTTCCTTGTCTTCTTGGCATGGCTTCAACAAGCTCACATGGAAGACGGGATGGAACTCCAATCTCGGTGGTAATTCCAGCTTGTATGACACCTTGTCGATCCTCTTCAACACCTTGAAAGGACCCTCGTATCGTCGCACTAGCCCCTTGTGCAACTTGGCAAAAACTCGGCTTTGGTGAGGCATCAGCTTCACCAACACAAGATCCCCTTCTTCAAACTCCAAGGGTCGCCTCTTTGTGTCTACCCCTTTTGCCTTCCACTTTGCCTCCTTGGAAAATTGCACTCTTGCAATGTCCTTCTGCTTGTCACACTCCTTGACAACGCGGTAGGAGGATGGATTCGGCCTTTGCTTCACTTGTTCTGCCATGGCCTGAACTTGGGGTTTTTGTTTCATACCCCCTTGGATCCTTTCCAGCAAAGGACTCTCCGGTTGGCTGATGGCTGCAAGTGTTTTTGCCTTCAGCTCCTTCTCTCGAGCAACAGGCACCACGCAACACTGGTTCCCTTCCGAAAGTATGAGGGTGTTTGTGCAAGACACTGGGACTGCTCTCGTCTGATCCAGGAATTGCATCCCTAGCACAATCGGAAAATCATCTATAGGAACAATGGAGAAGTCAAGTTTACCTTTCCATTCTCCCATTTGTAGCTCGACCCCTCGGGCTACTCCAAAGATTGGCTGGGCTTTAGTGTTCACCGTCTTTAGCCAGCCTTTCTCCTCTTTGAATTTGATGCCAAGTCGTTGTGCTTCCTCCTTCTTCATGAAGTTGTGAGTAGCACCGGTATCGATCAATGCACGGGACTCCCTCCCTTGCACGATGGGTCTAGCAAACATCCTCCCAGCTTGCTCCTCCTTGGCATCTTTGGTTGAGGCTTTAACAGCACTCAACAGTTGCATGGAACTCATCCTTGGTGCTTCCATTGCTTCGACCTCCCTTGCCATGGCTGCCAGCTTGTTCCTCTTCGGGCAAGTCCACAGCTCTATGTGGCCCCTCACATAGAAAACATGAGAGCTTGAGTCTCTCGTACTTGCCCCGATTTTCACCTCCCCCATGTGTGGGTTTGGCTGGACGAAAGGACTTGTAGGGCTTGAAGGACTTGAAAGGCTTGTCCTTCCACTCCTTGGTTTCGTGGGCTGCTCCCCCACCTTTAGCCTTGTAGTCACGGAAACTCTTAGGCTTAGGTGGGTTTGAACTCTCAGGCCTTGCTCTCAAATTCTGCCAAGGATTCGGCCTCGGAAATTACATCGTTGAGCTCCTTGACATTGCGTCGATGAAGCTCCAACTTGGCCCAACTTTGTAGGCCTCCCAGAAATACGTACATGGCCTCCGTCTCGGGCATGTCTGGGATCTCCAACAAGACTTCCGTGAACTCCCTCACGTAGTGTCGGATGTCGCCCTTGTGGGACAACTTGCGAAGCTTCTCCCTCGCTTCTAGCTCCCCATTTCTTGGTGAGAAATGTGCCTTCAGGAGCCTTTTGAAATCTCCCCACGTCTCCAACATCAAAGTGCCACGCTCAATTTGAGCATGCTTCATCCTCCACCAGGTTGTGGCACTATCGGTTAGATATAGTGGGGCTTGGGAAAGTCGATCTCTATCGCTCTCCATGCCCACCCCTTGAAAGTATTGTTCAAGGTTGAAAAGGAAGTTGTCCACTTCCTTGGCATTCCTCGTCCCACCAAATGACTTTGGCCTTGGGACATCCAGCTTCAGCTTGGGTTTGGCAACCCCTTGCGCATTTCCCTTCTTGCAATCCTCCCTGATTCCAACCAAATCATCCTTAAATGAAGAGATCTCAGCAAGAAGATTTACCTTGAAGTCATCTAACTCTTCCCTCCAAGAGTGGATAGCAATGAGGGCGCCTTGCATCTCCTCACGAAGCTCATTCACGTCACCCGACTCGAGCTCGGTTATGCGTTGGCCATATTCCTCAAGCATATCCTTGTCATCGGCAACCTTCACCTCCATACGAGTGATCCTTGCCTCCAATGATGACAGATGATCAACAGTCTTCATTCTCTTCTTAGGTTCGGGAGCACGTTGGGGTAGTCTCCCCACACGGACCTCCTCGACCTCCTCTTCAAAATGGATGTTGGCATCAGAAGTAGTAGGCATCTCCATTTCTCTCTCAAAGGATTGAGCCGTAGCTCCGCTACCAACTGTCACGGGACTAGAGTTTTGCGGAATAGAAACTCTCCGTGCGGCCTTAGACTATCGCTCTTGCAATAGACTAAGTAAGCCTTCCTCACAAAGCTAGCTAGAATGCTAAGCTTAGAACACAACTGAAATGAGAGAGACACAAGATATTGGAGAGAAAGCTCTAAACTCTCAATATTGCAAGTATTGCTGGATGATTACAAATGAGGGGAGGCACCCCTTATATAGCCTTTACAACTCCCCAATGAATGGTGGAGATCAAGCCGTATGATCTAACGGTTATATACAAAAGTAGAAAGCACAAACACGGATCCCAAGTGCATTCCTTGATTCCCTCTCTTAGAGAAAGCACAAACACGGATCCCAAGTGAGTTCCTTGATTCCCTCTCTTAGTGGGGAACATAGTGGGGAACATGGTCCCTGATTCCCTCCTTGATTAGCTCCTTTGGTGGGAAACGTGTTCCTTGATTTGGGGGTCGGGTCCCGCACGAAGCCGAATGACGCGTAGTCTGATATTCGGTCGTGACAATATGTATGACCCTTGATCCTCTCCATTGATACTCCTCTCTATAACCTCTCCAAATCCAATCAAAACCCCACTACTGTTCCATCTCTGATCCTTTTCTTTCCTACTATCATCTCTCTCGCAGCATCTGTTAGTATCTCTTAATTCACACTCCTAATCTAAAAATAATAGGAGAGAATCTAAAAATAATAGGAGAGAAAAGAATAGAAAAAATATAAAGGATTTAAAGAGATTCGGCCAAAAAGAGTCTACTTCCTCGGCCAAGGAAGAAAGAAATTCCACTATAAATAATAAAGTACAGGATTCATTCGATTGCATGCCAGTAGTATGTATTTATAGGTGAACTAATAGGGTTAGAGATAAACCTTATCTTAGATATCCTATCTTGGTTTAATCTAGACCATTAGATTAAAGCCACAATATAACAATCTTCCCCTTGGCTTTAATCTCTTCAATCAATCAAATAATCTTCTCCCTTGCCTCAACCCCTTAGGGCTCTACCAGATCATATAATTTCCAACCATGATTAGCCAATGTCTAAACTTCTCCTTTAGAATTATCTTAGTCATCATATCAGCAGTCTCAGCAACAGATAACGTAAATGCCACAAATTAGCATATGCCAAAATGCTATCATTTGGAAACATCTTTGGCGGCTTGATGTCTTCCCTCTTTGCCTGTTACAAACTTCAATTTTGTCTGCTTCCCCAAAACCTCGTGTTTGCCGCAAGATTTTTTTATCAAATGCCACATTATCTGAGGAACTTTTTGTTCTTGGCATCTCAAAACCTTTATCCAAACATGTCAAAACCATATCCTATGAAGTAGCACTTCACAACCTTCGTATCCAGCTTCTCCCTTTTTTTTATCATTATGAACATAAGGACTGCAACCAAAAGTCCTCAAGTAAGAGTACTTGATTTATTTTTCTGTCCATATCTCTTATGGAATCCTGACTGAAGGCTCTCTGTTAATCAGGTAAGTTACAGTGCTCACAGCATCAGTTTAAAATTTTTTAGGCAACCCAGAATGTATCCTCATACTCCTTGCCCCCTCATTCAAAGTTTTATTCACCCTTTCAGTAATACCATTCTATCTAGCTTTGTTAGGAACTATTCTGACTAGTCTTATTTCTTCAGCAGCATAGAATGCTTTGAATTTTGACTTATCATACTCTCCTCCATTGTCTGATTGTAGACACTTGATCTTCAGATTTGTCTGATTCTCAACCTCAGCCTTCCACCTCTTAAAAGTGACAAACACAGCTAACTTGTGTTTAAGAAAGTAAACCCATACCTTTCTGCTGAAATATCTATGAAAGTAACATAGTACCTCGAACCTCCAAGAGACAAAACTGAAGATGGCCCCCAAACATCTGTGTGTACCAGTTCTAACTGCTCTTCCTTTGGTTCTCTGCTAATCTTTATAAAACTGACTCGTTTATGCTTTCCCATAACACAGTTTTCACAAAGACCCATATCAACAGATTTTAGCCCCTGCAACACTCCCCTTGAAATCAACATCTTTATTCTTTTAACACTCATATGTCCAAGTCTGTTATGCCATAGATTTGAACTAGATGCACTTTCAACAACAGCAGCCATGCTCTTACACCCTATAGTAGTGTATAAAGTTTCAGACTTTGTCCCACGTGCTACCACCATAGCATCCTTGACAATCTTCCACAAACCTTTTTCAAACCTATTGTATAACCTGCGCTATCCAACTGACCTATAAAGATTAGATTTTTCTTGAGACCAGGAATGTATCTGACATCCTGCAATGTCCATTGATTTCTTGCTGGAGTTTTTAAGCAGATATCTCATTTTCCTCTCCATAGCTTTATTATCTGCAAGATAGACCTTCCCGAATTTTCTAATCATGAGATTCTAGAACAATTCTTTTCAAGGAGATGAATGAAAAGATGTACCTGAATCCAATATCCAAGATTCAGCCGAATTATCCACACTAAGAATTAAAGCATCCTCACAGTCTTCTTTTGAGTTCACGGAACTATCATCATCATCAATCTTCTGACCTTGTTTCTTCTTTGGCTTGGTATATTCTTTCTTGAAGTGACCTTTCTCTAAACAGTTTCAACATGTTACATTAGTTTTGTATGTAGATTTTCCCTGCTGCTTTGATTTTGATCGACCATCTTTGTTGTACCCCCTCGTCTTGCTCCTACCACTCCTGTCCACACTGAGGGCACTACCAGATGAATCTCCAAGTTCTCTTTTGCGAATACTTTCACTCAGAACCACATCTCTAATTTTATCAAACTTCAGCTTTTCAGATCCACAGAAACTACTAATTGCACAGAAACTACTAATTGCAGCAACTACAGTATCCCAACACTTCAGCTGGCTGCTGGGCTCTATGGCGTCGACCAATTCTTTTTTGTGAGAACCGTCCCCCAGGGAGGAACCACACTCAAAGTATTGTCTGCGACTTTTGTGGGCATGGTGACATCCCTGGCTGCAGCCACTAGGATTCGAACCCCTCCACTCATGCTTTTGTTTCGAATCCCAGTGGCTGCAGCCAGGGATGTCAACATGCCCGCAAAAGTCGCAGACAATACTTTGAGTGTGGTTCCTCATGAGGGACGGTTCTCACATGCGTGCCGACTCTTACTATCGTCTTCCCAATGTTTGATGTAATGTCGTTCGTTACTCCAAATTATCTTGTATGTAGTATGTAGCAAAAAAGGTCGAATTCTTTGGAGAGAAGGGATAAAGTCCAAGCGGAACTATAGTTGCAGTGATACCAAGCGTATGTCAAGACCCCGGCATACCATCAGTAGATGTAACAGAGAATTGTTGTATGAAGTTGTTGTAATTGGATGAATAGGAAGTAGAGAGTCTTGTGTTGTATTCAATCTAGTGAATATCTAGTCTGTCCCTGAGCATCGTGTCTGAACCATGGTCACGGCCCTCTTAGAAAAGTCCAGTTCAATTCAGCTTTCACAAAGGGGATGCTCTGTATGACCGTGGACACTCCGGGACTTAGAACCTCTGAAGGCCCCTTCGTTTTCCCGAACCCTAATTTCAGGTCGCAAATGTCGACCACCTTCAACTATTCTCTCCTTCTCTCGTGTTCCACTAACCAAATATGTTTCTCTCTCTTCGTCTAGTAAATGTGTTACTCACCAACAGGTCACTCACGAATCAAGATACTTGTACCCAGAAAAGATGAATTGAAACTGAAACTTTACTGATAAAAATAATCGAGGCTTGGAGTGGAGAAGGAAATACTTGGCTACTCATGGTCTGAAATCCAAAGTAAATTGTAAGCAAAAGATCATCCCTTGACCATAGGCGGTGTAATATAAACAGGATCTCGCAGGATCTACTAGTAAAGTCTACATTGATTGTTTGTTCTGCCGAAAAAGGTAACACTCTTGGAAAATCTAAAATAAGTCAAGGTTACGGCTAACACTTTCAGTTCCAAAATTTGTGGTGGCCCCAATCCTCGGCTTTTCAATAAAATCAGAAATAGATTATATCAAATATTTTAGGACGTAGATTCTCATAAATATCACACATTAAGTATAAAATATCTGTCAAAATAAACGCATTATCAATGTTACCTGACGACTCTTTACCTTTTAAATTGACTTCCAAGGTATTTTGAGCATACGTCTCATTTTGAAGATTTCAAAGAGTTAATTCTCCCTTAAAGAATTCTCTTTTTTACATTCTTGATTTTGGCACTCTGGATAGCTAGGAACAAAAGGATCTATCGAGATAAACACTTGGATGCACAATAATTTTCCTCTCTGAAGATGATCTATCCAGTTTGATTCAAACAGTCCTCTTATTTCTAAGTACGTATGAAGAGATGCTTGCGGAGAAACAATTACTCACGTTGAAAATAAGCTCTACATCTCATTTTGAAGTAAATAGAAGAAGCCACTCACGGTAAGAATACAAGTTTGGGTCGACAGATCTAAATCCCTTGGAAGTAAAGCAGCACTTTCCAAGGAAGCTTGTTGAGGCAAGCAGTCCAGAACATGAAGTTGAGCTTCAAAGGAGCATGCCAACGCCAAATGTGAGGAGGCGCAGGAGAGGAAATTTGCAGTGATGAGTCTTAAATCTGAGAGGAGGAACTGGACTTGTGGAGAATCCATTAATCTTGTTATCCCTATTAAAGTGATCCGGAGATGACTGAGAAATTAGAGTGTACAGCCTCTAAACCAAATCTTTCTTCCTATTGACATGATGTTCTTCTCCAAAATAAATTCAAACGCCAAGATGAACCATCCCAATAGGATCTTCTGACGGTTTGCAACCATCCCAATATGAATTCCTCCATCACATTATGCACAAAAGTTGGAGCCTGTAAAAGATGCTATTCTTCATTTACTTTCAGCAGAAATTATATATTTAAATGTACAATAATATGCTTATGTTTTCATTCCTATATAGATAAAGAGTGAAAGTGGAAAATGGCTTCTCTCAGCTCCCCAAACCTCCCGCCACTCTCTACTCCACTTTCAAACACCATTCCAAACACAGTCCCCAATCCAACCCCTCAACCCACACGAGCTGCTGCTCAGCATGGGGATCCTTCTTCAGACCCCAATCGTCAACCTTTGCCATCTCCTGTCAATATTAGCTCTACCCCAACCAAATGGCTACCAACCCAGGTATTTCGTGAGGATAGATACATTTCTTATTTCATGGAAGGGATCCCTGAGGCCTGGACGTCCGGTCATTTATTCAAAACGATTGCGAATGTGGAGCCGGTAGTGGATGTCTTCATCTCTGGTCATAAATCACAGAGGGGTTTACGCTTTGGTTTTGTTAAGTTTGTTAGATGCGGGGTACAGGAAGAAACGCGCCACAGAAGGTTACATTCACGCCTGGGTGGATATGCTTGGGCGAGTATTAACGTGGCTAGGTATGCAGTGGATACAAGGCGCAGGAGAGAACTGCATGGGACTAACGCTCGTCAGCAAGCACCCTTACCGGCAGCTCCGCAGCAACCAGCTGTGAGTTGTGACCTCTTGCGAGAGAGAGATGATCGAACTTATGCAGAAGTCACCACTTAGGAAGTTTGTAACGGAGGCTGAGGAAGTGACAGTGGAACTTTTTTCAGACCCAAACATCAGGAACCGTTTACAAAGAAGTGCTGTTGGGATTATACGTGATACATATATCAACACATTGGGTTTACCAGCTGAGGTTGAATGCATTGATATGGGGCAGCAAATGAAACTACTCATTTTTGCAACAGCTGAGAAAATGAGATATGAGCTTATGCACAATCCTGGCTTTTGGAACGATAGGTTTTTTGATCTTCATCCATGGAGTGCAGAGGACACTGCACTCAGAAGGCTGTGTTGGATAGAGGTTGCGGGTCTCCCTCTAAATGCATGGTTCGAAGATGCTTTCAGGAAATTAGTAAGACCAATCGGTACACTGGTCCAGATCCATCCTATCACTGCTACTTGGAAATCTCTTCAGGTGGCGGTTCTGCAGATAGCAACAGCTAGTTCAAAGGCTATTCAGAGAAGGATGAAGTTATTGATAGATGGCAGGGCGTGTACAGTACAGATTATGGAAGACAAGGCAAAGGTGATTGTGGAGCCTGAGGTTGGTGCCAAGGGGACAATGTCAGGTGGGAGTAACAGTTTCTTTGTTTCACCCAAGTCCCCACTAGCAAAGGAACAGCACGCTAGTTTCGTTGGTAAGAGGGTTAATCCTTTGGTAGGTGGGCAAAAGGCAGCATGTCATCTGGACAAGAGGGTACAGGAAAAGGTTTTTCTAGCCAATACTAGTACAACACAAGCTGGTGCAGTAGGTCCTAAACAGCCACTTCCACTACAATTATCCACGTTACCTTCCCCACCTCATATGTCTGCCACTAAGATTCCAAATGAGGAAGGGTATCGCAGACCTTTTACGAATATTGAAGGGCTTCTTAGCCATTTCACAGCCCCTGTGTACACCCCTGGTGCTCTCTTTGCCGAATGCCAGCTCCAGGTCTCTCGTAAAACATGCTCAGAAGGTGTACCAGGAGACTACTCAGTTGCAGATTCTGGGTTTATGTCCTCTTCTGAAGTCATGGCTTTTACTAGAATGAGACAGGAAGGTGATAAAGCATCACGGGTGAGTGCTAAAGGAAGGGCTGGAGCTCGTAGACTTGGCAAAAACAAAAAACTCAAGCACCTCAAACCCACTGGGAGTTTGTCCTCGGAGAAAACCAGTCAGCCAGTCATGGGTGCTGTACCCGCATTGGTGGAGGATCCTTCATTCCTGGTCATCCCATCAGAGCCGGGTGAAGGAGTATCAGATCCTGGTTGTTCACGGCAGACAGTTGATGCAGTGTGTCGAGTGGAGGCCGAGGTTCAGCAGACCTTGGCAATTGCGGATCAGTTGGGTCTCAGTAGAAAGACCACGAAAGCAGCGATCAGAAAGAAGTTGAAGGCAAAGATAGTGGCGGACAAAAAGGAATGGCAAGGTCATTGTGCTACCTAAGGTAACCTTGGCGTTTTGGTACAGGGATTTGATTATTGAATGGTTAATTTTGCATTTTGGAATATTAGGGGATGTCGTGGGAGGTTGAAGTTAAATCAGATTAACACTCTTATAGCTAGGCAACAGTTGAGTGTATTGTTTCTATGTGAGACTAAGCGGGAGAACTTTTCAGAGAAGTTGGCGGCCAGGATATGGTCTGGACATTCCATTCAATGGGATGTTATTGATGCTAGGGGGAGAGCTGGGGGTATGGTGTGTCTGTGGAATGATTTACGGCTAGAAGTTATCAGTGTGGAAAAATCGGAGAAATGGATGTTGCTGGCGCTACGTGTCCGGGATACTGGATTCCATTTCGTTTGTGTTGGTCTTCATGCCCCAAATGTAGTGACTGAACGTAGGATTCTATGGGATGAGCTACAAAGGAGGAAGTCTCAGGACAGTTTACCATGGGTTATTTTAGGGGATTTCAATGAATCCCTCATTGCAGAGGAGCGCCTGGGGAATTATTTTAACACTACGGCAGCCAGTCGTTTACAGACTTTCATCAATAGGAGTGGGTTAATTGATCTGCCAATCATTGGTAAAACATATACCTGGTTTACTTCTCATAGCGCTTCTCGCATTGATAGAGTGTTAGCTTCTCCCAGTTGGTGCTCACATTTTAGTCATCATCGGCTGTATGCTGGCGATAAGGGGTTCTCGGATCACGTTCCGTTAATTCTGAAAGCAGATGTTTTCAGCTGGGGTCGTAGACCATTTCGTTCTTGGGATTTGTGGTGGGAAGATCCTCAATTTTTACACACGGTTGCAGCACTATGGAGGGAGGCCGGGCTGTGTTTTCCTGGTGAGTTTTGTGTAGTTAAGAAGCTATCATTCTTGAAGAAAAAATTACAAGTGTGGCATATAGACCATTTCGGTGCATTAGAAGCCAAATTGAAAACCATCTTGGATGAGATTGACTCCCTGGATCGAGCTAGAAGGGAGGCTGGGGCGGACAATGGATAACCGTTACTGCACTTTACAGACAATGAAATGGGAGATCAAACGCAAGCTTGAGCTTATGTGGAGACAAAAGTCTAGACAACAGTGGTTTAAATGTGGGGATAGAAACACCAAATACTTCCATGCTAGTGCCACTTTGCGTCGTTCATCAAACTTCATTGGTTCCATACGGGTTCATTGACACGGAGCTGGTCAAACCGGAGGATATAAAGGCTGCAGCGAGCGAGTATTTCCAGCGGTTCTTTGAGGATGCTGGGCAACGATCGTTTGGCCTGGGCAGTTTGGTGTTACCTCGGCTATCTCATATAGAGGCTGCGCAGCTGGAAGTTCCTTTTCTTGATGATGAGATAAAGGGAGCGGTTCTTTGAGGATCCTGGGCAACGATCGTTTGGCCTGGGCAGTTTGGTGTTACCTCGGCTATCTCATATAGAGGCTGCGCAGCTGGAAGTTCCTTTTCTTGATGATGAGATAAAGGGAGCGGTTTGGGATTGTGGCAGTCACAAGGCACCGGGACCTGATGGTTTCAACTTCTATTTTATTAAGAAGGCTTGATCAGTAATTGGTGGCGATATTATTCGGATGGTGCAGGAATTTCATTCCAACGGTATACTTCCTAGAGGGATAAATATCAGCTTCATCACGTTAATTCCCAAGCTACCGGGAGCAGCGGACTTTAGCTCGTACAGGCCAATCAACCTTATCAGTAGTTTATACAAGATCATTGCCAAGGTCTTGTCCAAGAGGCTGAAGCGAGTGATGGACCGATTAATCTCCCCATTCCAAACTGGATTTATAGAAGGAAGATATATAGCAGATTCAATTATGGTGGCAAACGAAATTCTGCATACTATGAAGAAAACCAAGCAGCGAGGATGGTGTTTGATAGAGTGTCGCAAGCTCACCAAAATAATCTTCCTCTTCTGAATAGGTAGCTAGTGGTAAGGAAGGTCGAATCCTCAGGGAGATGGTTTTAAGAGTTGGAAGTCTTTGACTTGGCCGTGGTCACGGTGTGCCCACGGTCAGTGAGAATGATGGGTTGTAAGATCTTTGAGATGAGTAGAGGTTGTGTAACAAATGTAATGTGTCGGAAGTGAGAGATAAAGGTGTAATCCGTATGTTTGTGATGATCCTTGATTCGGTTCACACCGAGACCTCCCCGTGATCACAGGTCTTCTAGGGATGTACTCACGTCTTTTCTGCTGGATTCCCGTGAGTGGGTTGCTCAGTACGACTGAGCACTCCAGAGGGAAGGAACGTCCTTCGCTCTTTCGTGTCCTACTTTCCAGAAAACCTCACCTCCGGATTAACAACGTAGTTAACCTGAGTATGCACTCTGTCACTCGTGTTTCACTCACCACTCGCGATTACAGTGATTGGCTTCTAATATGTTATGGAGTTGATCACTCACCATAACATCCGTATACTCAAGAATGACCAGAGATAACAAAAAGAACTGAGTAATATATTGAACAGGACCTCACAAGAGTTGGCCCGGTAAATGAACTAAATCAAGGAAAGAATAAGTTTAGCCCTCCATTCGGTTCTGGAGTAAACTTTTGAACAATTCTAAAACAAAATGAAATCTCCTAATTTTCGTCCCCCAAACCACAGGCGGTTGGGGTCTCTATATACTATCTCTCAAAACTTCGGTGGATCAGAAACAGATTCTCGCCATATTAATTAGGATCGCCCGAGATATCAAGTCAGATTCTCGGGCCGTGGTCACGGTAAGATCTCCGATCTTCCAGGCCAGCAGCTATCAGATCGCGGCTTCTGATTCTCCTTCATGAAATCTGCATTTAAATCTCCGAAATATCCTGTGATTTCCTGCTTTTGGAGAAATCTGGTAAGATATTAGTAATAACTCAATAAACGCATATATTAGGAAATAAAAGGTGCTAACCAACCGATTATTACGTGACGTAGAACCGTATATAATCATACTATCAAATATCCTCATACTTAAGTCATGCTTGTCCCTAAGCATGCATTCTAATCCAAAGAACTTGATCATTCACCTCAGGTAGCCTATCAGAGATATATTAAGCAGATAGAGAATTTCTCAAAACGGGTACATGCGAGAATTTAAACACACACAACTATGCGCTTGATCAAACCACACAGAAATTTCAGAACTATACTACCAAGGACCTCTCCTCGTTCATACCAGGTGTTAAATACCATAAGCTTGCCAAGCTTTCCAAACTCCCCTGCGGGGCTTTAATATATCTAAAAATCAATGGGGCTTTGTTCAGGGACTGAACCGTGGCCTTGGACAGGGGTATGATGGAAGAAGGCTATTTTGGCTTAGAGGGTGCCAACCAACCACTAGCTGTTTTGTTATCTTCCCTGACCCCTTTTTCTTGCCCAAGTACTTCCCGTGGGCTGTTTGCAGGGGATAGTTCTGCTTTCTGTTGCTTTTGTTTTCTTTTAGGTTGATCGTTGTTTCTGATTGCATCCTTTGTCTCCTTCTCTTTGGATTGTAATTCGTCATATATCAGGGGTAATGTCATTCCCCTTTTTCTTTGGCTTGCTTTTACTCATGGTGGAGGGAGGACATGCATATCAACCGTGATCACGGGGTGGTCATGGTGTGTCTTACTGGCACAGGTCAGGATTTCTTTCTTTGCTCGTTAGTAGTGGCTGGCCCTCAGGTTCTTTAGAGGCAGGAAAGAAAGTTGTTGCTTGGGTAAGAACAAGAACAGGCTTAGTCTCAAGCATGGCTCCTAATGAAATTGTGCAAGGGTCGGCTTTAACAAACAAAGGTCTATATACGCAAAGGTGTTATTCTAAATGCCCAAATCACATTTCTAGACATACTTACCATGTAGGTTTGTGAGGCAAAACTTGGCAAGTTCTAGATTTGTCCCCAAAGTATGGACCACTCAAAACAAATGCATTCCCAAAGTCTCCCATGTTATGCTATGTGGTTTTATCTCAAGCTAGCATAGTGAGTGTGCCTAAGTCAGGCCGTGACCCTAGTGAGGAAACTCAACATCTGAGCCTACACTCTGTAGAGTCCAAGTGGTGGCAGGTCTAGTTCCTATGGCGTGGAACACATAAATAAGTACAGGGCATGAAAGAGCTAGAGGATAATTATCAAGTATGACAAATGCAAAGGAGCATGATGCGAAAATCAGCGAAAATCAGAGAAAATAAACATGAAAACAAGCAATAAAAGCAATAAAAAAAATAAAAATGACATAAGCAATAATGAAATAAGAATGAAATAAGCAATGGTACCCAATATCCTCATACTTAAGTCATGCTTGCCCCTAAGCATGCATAAGATAAGCACAAGGAATGGAAATACTAGGATAGTGGAACCTGGTCTGGGTGGTTAGACCCCTTAGTCACCCCCATCATCCTCGCTTGCAAAGTCGTCAGCAGAGTCATCCGTGGATAGCCCGAGGGCATGATTGATACTGGTACGGAGTCGCAGCATCTGCATTGTCAGCGCCTCGATTCTTTTGTCCACGGATTGCATCCACGCAAGAATGTCCGGGTGGATCATGGCAGGAGTGGATGATGATGGTGGTAGATCGGAGGTTGATGGGGCTGATGGCTGTTGTTTCCGTGCACCTCCACCCACCGTGGGCTTACCGGGGGCACGGAATTGATATCGCCCCTGTTCTGTCGGCATAAGCAGTCCCATATTGAGAAGACTGGCTGTATTCAGGGGGGCCATTTCATGCAGCCGCCTGAGGTTACTCGGGAGTGTAACCTTGAGTGCCTTGGCTAGATGCGTAATGATGCTCCCGAGGATTAATGGCTGACCCTTCTTTTGATGTTTTTCAAATTGTCGGGTCAGGAATACAGCCAAGTTGAGCTTGGTGGAGGTCTGCATGCACCATAAAATCAGGAGTTCCATTCGATTCAACGTGGTAGCCGCGTTTGGTCTACCTGAAAAACTGTAGGACAGGAATCGATGGATGTATAGGTAGGCAGGTCGGAGCAGGTAATAATCCTTAGACCTCCCTGGATCATATGCCGTGGGGCAATTGGACCATTTCTTGTATAAGTCTGCCGGGTTGAAGTCCTGAGGTTCCTGTGTCCTCGCAGTGCGGGACTGAGCAAAACCCAGCAGAGAGTTGAATTGGGCGTACGACAAGCTAAAGGGCTGCCCGAGCAGTTGAAACTGGATGAGATCAGGAGTCCTCATACTGAATTCTGACGGCCGGTGGCATTGGAAGGTCGCATAGAAGTCCAACATCAGCTCCATATAGGCTGGTTCATTGATATAGAAATAGGTTCGCCAGCCTATGTTATCGATCAATTCATCAATCTCCGCGGACAGGTCCAGTTCCGCCATCGTGTCGGGGCATAGGCACTTGCATTGGTATACTGCACGATGTCGGAACTCCTCATACTTGTCCTGTAAACCTCGGGCGGATATTGGTGTTGAACGGCTCGTGGCCACGGCTTTCCCTTTTGCCTTTTTGCTTAGCCGTGGGGTAGTTGCAGCAGCCTTCCTCTTGCGCAATTGGCGGCTGGTTCGGGACGATGATCCTGCTAAGTCAGCCAGGGGAACGTCGGAGTCCTCTAGCTCATAATCACTGCTTGATAGTGATTGGACAGGAGCAGGGGGTGTAGGGGCAGCAGCTGGAACGCGGGACGCACCCCCCGTGGGCTCAGACGACTCAGATGACCAAGCAACATCCTCGTCCTCATCCATGGGAACTTGAGGCGCAGCCCCGCCCGTGGTCTCGGAGGACCAATCAACATCATTATCAGAAATTTGAATTGAAGGACGAGTTTCCAGCTCTGTTACCTCGGCCATTGGACATGGTATGTCCTCCGCATTTGTCTGTACTGGAGGAGCGACATCCTGGGAGGTTGATGGGGGCTCTGGCTCCATAGTCTCTGGCATGGGTCGAAGTTCCCCACGATCCTCCAAGAAATCAGGGTATATCTCCTCTAGGGCCGCCATATCAGCCGCGTCCTGGGCCGAACCGTCTGGAGTGGAAAGCACAGGAGTGCTCGGCTGGCTCCCTGCTGGGCTCAGTGGCGGGGTAATGAGTATTGGGTTTGTGGTGCTACCCTCGACAGGAGAGGGGTCTCCACGACCACGTGGCGCCGGCTGATCAGGTAGAATCGGCCGTGGGTTCGCCGTGGGTACGTCCTTCATGGGTGAGTCGGGCAGGACTGTAGAAGTTGCAATGGGGACGGATGCCTCTGGTGTTGTCTCCATTGACAATGTGTCTAACGGAGGGATATCGAGAACCATTGCATCAGGGACGAGGCCTTGCGCAATACGGTCGATCACTGTCCTTTGAATCACAATGGCACGGGTTAGGGCGTGGCGCCGTTGTAATTCATCCATCGCTGTTTGCACAGAGCCGAATGTCGGAACCCTGGGTGCGGGCCGAGAGGATCGCCGGGTGTAGGTGCGCCGTCCGGTTGGTGTGGTGTCTGGTAGTGAGCCTTTGCGTGGAGGTGCCATGGCGTGAGTGCAGAGAGGACGTTAGGGCTAATCGCTGAGGTTTTTGGGGGTTTTGGTAGGGGTTTTGGGTACCTTCGTCTTTAATTCCGCCTGGGGCATTAAGTAGTGCTCGGTTATACCCCTCCCTCTTGTGTCTAAGTGTGTGACTGGCTCCCAAATTCCTGAAATAAAACATAAACAACAAACAAAATTAAAACTGCTGGGTTGCCTCCCAGGAGCGCCTTTGGTTAATGTCGTTTGGCCCGACTTATTGATGATACTGTAGTATCATTGGTAACCTGGAAGAGTCTCTGCAGGTAATTCATAGAAAGGTTTAAGTCTGTTAGCATTGACTTTAAAAACCTTTCCAGTGTCCTGGCTTTTAATTTCGACAGCACCGTGGGGATAGACCGTGGTCACGGTGAAGGGTCCTATCCACTTTGAGCGTAATTTTCCTGAAAAGATTTTAAATTTGGAATGGTATAGCAATACCTGTTGCCTTTCAATAAAATGCTTGCGCCGAATGCTCTTGTCATGGTAGTGCTTGACCTTTTCCTTGTATATTTTTGAACTGTCGTAAGCATTAAGTCTCAGCTCCTCAAGTTCTCCTAACTGCAACAGCCTTTCTTCCCCAGCGCGTGAAAGCTCCTGATTGCACTGTCGGATAGCCCAGTAAGCTCGGTGTTCAATCTCTACTGGAAGGTGACAGGCTTTCCCAAAAATGAGGCGAAAGGGGGTAGTGCCAATTGGAGTTTTGTATGCGGTACGGTATGCCCATAGTGCATCATCAAGCCGAAGGCTCCAGTCTTTCCGGTTAGGATTGACTGTCTTCTGGAGTATAGACTTGACTTCCCTGTTGGTAACCTCGGCTTGTCCATTGGTTTGTGGATGATAGGCTGTGGAAGTTTTGTGTACCACACCATATTTCTTCAATAGATTCCGAAAAAGCTGATTGCAAAAGTGTGTGCCACGATCACTAATGATGGCCCTTGGCACTCCATATCGACAGAGGATGTTCTTACGGATAAATTCTACCGTGGTCTTGGCACTATTGTCTCTTGTGGCTTTTGCCTCTGCCCATTTTGAAACATAGTCCACAGCAAGAATAATGTATTGGAAGCCAGATGAGGTTGGAAAAGGACCCATAAAGTCGATTCCCCATACATCAAAAACTTCACATACAAGGATGGGCTGTAGGGGAGCTGCATCTCGATGGCTCAAAGAACCCTCTCGTTGGCATCTGGGACAAGCCTTGCAAAACCTGTAAGAATCGTTGAACAAAGTGGGCCAAAAGAACCCGCTTTCCAAAATTTTCCTAGCGGTTCTCCGGGGTCCGAAGTGTCCCCCACATGCTTCATTATGGCAGGCACGTATGATTGCATTATGTTCTTCCTTGGGTACACATCTCCTGATTATTTGGTCATTGCAAAAGCGCCATAGGTATGGATCATCCCATACGTACAATCGTGACTCCCTCACTATCTTGGCAGCTTCGTTTCTTGTCAAGTGATCAGGCAGCTTGTTAGTAACAATAAAATTGACAATGTCAGCATACCAGGGAATGGATATGGCGACAGCAAGCATGAGATGCTCATCTGGAAAGGTTTCTTGAATTGGCCGTGGTTCGGCCGTGGTCACGAGCCGACTAAGATGATCGGCAACGTAGTTTTCAGCGCCCTTCTTATCCTTGATGGTGATGTCAAATTCTTGCAAGAGTAATATCCATCTGATCAACCGCGGTTTGGACTCCTTTTTGGCCATCAAGTACCTGAGAGCAGAATGATCTGAATAGACCGTGACCTTGGTCCCTAACAGGTAGGGTCGAAACTTCTCTAAAGCAAAAACTATTGCTAGGAGCTCCTTTTCCGTAGTGGTATAATTTACTTGAGCAGCGTCCAGCATTCTGGAGGCATAATAGATCACGTGGGGGTCACGGCTTATTCTTTGCCCAAGTACTGCACCTATCGCGTAGTTACTGGCGTCACACATTAACTCAAAGGGCAGTGACCAATCTGGGGGTTGTATGATTGGGGCAGAGATTAGCAACCTTTTAATCTTGTCAAAAGCTTGTCTGCATTCTTCATTGAAATCAAAGTCCATATCCTGCTGGAGCAATCGGCACATTGGCTGAGTTATTTTGGAGAAATCTTTGATGAATCGTCGGTAAAAGCCTGCATGGCCCACGAACGACCTGATTTCTCTGGTTGTTGTGGGGTAGGGTAGGGCCTTGATGACTTCTATCTTGGCTTGATCAACTTGGATACCCTCTGATGAGACAATGTGTCCCAAGATCAATCCCTTATCTACCATGAAATGGCATTTCTCATAATTGAGGACAAGGTCCTTTTCTATGCATCGCTGTAAAATCTTCGTGAGGTTGGCCAAACAGGCCTGGAAGGAATCTCCATATACAGTAAAGTCATCCATGAACACCTCGATTATGCTCTCAACATATTCCGAAAAAATGCTGACCATACATCGTTGAAAAGTTGCCGGTGCGTTGCATAGACCGAAAGGCATTCGTCTGTAAGCAAATGTGCCGAATGGACAAGTAAATGTTGTCTTTTCCTGATCCTCTGGAGCTACTGGAATTTGATGGAAACCTGAGTAACCATCGAGACAGCAGTAGTGACTTTTTCCAGCTAACCGTTCAAGCATCTGGTCGATGAAGGGAAGTGGGAAATGGTCCTTCCGTGTAGCCTTGTTTAACCTCCTGTAATCGATGCAGACTCGCCATCCATTTTGAACTCTCGTGGGCACGGCTTGCCCACGGTCATTTTGGACTACCGTAACCCCGGTCTTTTTAGGCACCACTTGCACTGGACTGACCCATTTGCTATCGGAAATCGGGTATATCATACCCGCATCTAGTAATCTCAACACCTCTTTCTTTACTACCTCCATCATTGGTGGATTGAGCCTTCTCTGTGCATCTCGGGTAGGTCGTGCTTCATCTTCTAGTAGGATTCGGTGCATACAAACAGCGGGATTGATTCCTTTCAGGTCCGCCAAAGTCCACCCAATGGCTTGTTTGTAGACTTTGAGCACGGTTGTCAATTGCACATGTTCTTCCATTGATAGCTTGCTGGATACTATTACTGGAAGGGTGTTATTTTCGCCTAAGTAGGCATACTGCAAATGTGATGGTAGTGGCTTCAGGTCCAGGGTTGGTGGTTGCTCTATGCTTTGGCGTAACTTCTCGTGCTCGTCTGGGAGGTTGACATACTTTACCTCCGGTAGATCTACCGTGGTCACGGTAAGGTCACGGAGAGCATCGATCAGTAGGTCGTCCATTTCAGTGCTTGCCCCTTCGAAACCTTCGATCTCTATACTGTCTTCCAGAGCAATCTGTAACTTTTCCGCGTTGCATGTTCTGGAGGCTGTTTGAACTAGTTCGTCGATAGTGTCTAGGGCAAATAGAGAGGCTCCAGGATCCGGATGTCTCATAGCTTCAGATATACTGAAGGTCACGGTATCCTCATCAAATTCCATCGATAGAGTACCTTGATGGACATCAATCTTCGTCCTAGCTGTCTTCAGAAAAGGGCGTCCGAGTAGTATCAACTGTTGTCCAACGTTTTCCATCTCCAGTACAAAGAAATCCGCTGGGAATACCAATCCCTTAATCTGTACTAACAAGTCTTCCACTACTCCGGCTGGATGAACCACTGATCGGTCAGCGAGCTGAATTATCACGCCAGTTTTCTTCAATGTTCCAAGGTTGAGAGTCTTATACACAGACATTGGCATTACGTTGATTGATGCACCCAGGTCGCACATAGCTTGTGCTATTTGGACCCCTCCAATCTTCAGTGGGACGGAAAACATTCCCGGGTCGTTGCATTTTTGGGGTATGTTTTTCTGAAGGACTGCTGACACTACTTCTCCCACCGTGACCTTGGCATGATCAGACAATCGCCTTTTGTTGGTGCATAGTTCCTTCAAGAATTTAGCAAATTTTGGAATTTGCTTTATCGTCTCTAGAAGTGGAATATTGACTTCCACTTTTCGGAAGATGTCTAGGATGGCCTGCTCCTCTTGATTCTTTTTATTCTTTGCTAACCTGGCAGGGAATGGTGGAGGTATCGTGATCACGGGCCTAGGCTGCACTTCGAGTTCGTTTTCAACTTCCGCTTCACTGTCTCGTGGCACCGTCTTCGGCTGAGACAATGGCGTCTCCGAATTATCAGTTCCTACTGAATTAGGTTGTGTTTCCTTCGTAGCCTTAGTTTGTCTGACCTGGGCCTGTGGTGGCTCCTGAAGTTCTTTTCCAGACCTGAGAGTAATAGCACTAACATTGTGTTTGGGGTTAGTTTCAGGTTGTGCAGGTAACTTACCTTCCCGTGCATTCTGAGCGTTTTGGCTGGCCAACTGTTGTTGCGTAAATAATTGCTGGTTCAGTGTCACCTGCTTCAGGGCTTCCCATATTTTGTCCAACTCCTCCTGATGGTTACGGCTTGAAGAACCCCTCTCGTAGGTGGCCCCTGATCTGTGGTCAGGTCCTCGGTGGTTGGTCTGTTGCTCTTGTGCTCCGCCATCATAAGGCGGGTTTGGATAGGCCTTCCTTGGTTCGTAAAACCCACCTGATTTGCCAGCAAATTCTGGGTTCCTACGGTACGGAGGGACATACTGATTGTATGCGTTTGCATCTTGAATCTCATTGTTGAGGACTTTGGGGCACTGGTCTGTACCGTGGTCACGGTTCCCACAAAACTCACATGGCCTTGCTTGAAGTTGTGAAACATACTTATGGAATGCGTTGCCCACGGTTTTGTCGATTATCTTCTGTAGGTCTGCTTCTGCTATGACCGTGGTGGCTGCTGCAGCTGTTCTCGTGGATGATTTTGGAGGTGATCTCCCCCGCCTTACACGGTGCTTGGCTCCCTTTATCATGTTGAGAATAAGATCTTTAGCTCTTCGGGAGTCAAGGGAGAGTAAGTAGCCATTAGCAGAATGGTCTACAGCACTCCTAGTTTCGTCGTCCATGCCATGATAGAAAGCTTGAAGCAACTGGAAATTAGTGTAGCCATGCCGAGGGCATGCTGAGCAGAGTTTCTTAAATCGTCGCCAGTAATCATACAAAGTTTCTGCGTCATCCTGTCGCACCACAGCTATTTGCCGTCTGAGGTCATCTTCGACAGAAGGTGGGAAATATTCGTATAGGAATGCATCTACCATTTCATCCCATGTTCTGATGCATCCAGGGGGCATCTCGCTAAGCCATTCTTCAGCCTCTCCTTTCAAGGAGAAAGGAAACGATCGGAGCAGTACCTGATCCATGACCAAACCTTTTGGCTTAAAACTTGTACATGCCATCTCAAACTTTCTCAAGTGTTCGTTTGGGTCTTCACGGGCTCGTCCATGGAAGAAAGGCAATGTTTGCAGAAGTCCAGGCTTCATTTCATAATTAACATCTCTATCATTCTCGTGGATGATACACATTGGTCTTCTAAATCTACCGGTCCCCCCCATTTCTTCCATTGGGATGAGTTGAGCGTCATCCTCTTCTTCGTCAGCTAGAAAGGCATCGAGGACCTTGTAAGGTCGTCTTCTTTCCACCTCATCATTTACCTGAGGAGGATCCTCATGTCCTGCTGGTGGGTCCTCATGATTCCCTGCTCTATTCTGGTTATCCGCCATTGGTGGAGCCGGTATATGAACTGGAGAAGGAGGGTTGCTTGAGGACGAGTCGACCGTGATCTCAGTATGGTCACGGTCAACTGCTTGATGAGAGCTTGAGGCCGTAGAGCTGGATGCGGCTGATGCGAACCAGGCTTGTCTTCTTCTAGAGTTGTTCAGCCGACAGGTTGATTCGATTTCTGGATCGAAAGGAAGTAAGGGTCCTGTCCGGCCCGAACGGGTCATATACTGTTAAGAATTCCAAATCTTGATTTGCCGTCTCCCCGGCAACGGCGCCAATTTTGATAGAGTGTCGCAAGCTCACCAAAATAATCTTCCTCTTCTGAATAGGTAGCTAGTGGTAAGGAAGGTCGAATCCTCAGGGAGATGGTTTTAAGAGTTGGAAGTCTTTGAATTGGCCGTGGTCACGGTGTGCCCACGGTCAGTGAGAATGATGGGTTGTAAGATCTTTGAGATGAGTAGAGGTTGTGTAACAAATGTAATGTGTCGGAAGTGAGAAATAAAGGTGTAATCCGTATGTTTGTGATGATCCTTGATTCGGTTCACACCGAGACCTCCCCGTGATCACAGGTCTTCTAGGGATGTACTCACGTCTTTTCTGCTGGATTCCCGTGAGTGGGTTGCTCAGTACGACTGAGCACTCCAGAGGGAAGGAACGTCCTTCGCTCTTTCGTGTCCTACTTTCCAGAAAACCTCACCTCCGGATTAACAACGTAGTTAACCTGAGTATGCACTCTGTCACTCGTGTTTCACTCACCACTCGCGATTACAGTGATTGGCTTCTAATATGTTATGGAGTTGATCACTCACCATAACATCCGTATACTCAAGAATGACCAGAGATAACAAAAAGAACTGAGTAATATATTGAACAGGACCTCACAAGAGTTGGCCCGGTAAATGAACTAAATCAAGGAAAGAATAAGTTTAGCCCTCCATTCGGTTCTGGAGTAAACTTTTGAACAATTCTAAAACAAAATGAAATCTCCTAATTTTCGTCCCCCCAAACCACAGGCGGTTGGGGTCTCTATATACTATCTCTCAAAACTTCGGTGGATCAGAAACAGATTCTCGCCATATTAATTAGGATCGCCCGAGATATCAAGTCAGATTCTCGGGCCGTGGTCACGGTAAGATCTCCGATCTTCCAGGCCAGCAGCTATCAGATCGCGGCTTCTGATTCTCCTTCATGAAATCTGCATTTAAATCTCCGAAATATCCTGTGATTTCCTGCTTTTGGAGAAATCTGGTAAGATATTAGTAATAACTCAATAAACGCATATATTAGGAAATAAAAGGTGCTAACCAACCGATTATTACGTGACGTAGAACCGTATATAATCATACTATCAGTGTTTGAAGTTAGACTTTCAGAAGGCCTATGACTCCGTTAACTGGTCGTTTCTTATTGAGGTAATGAGCCAGGTGGGATTCGGCATGCTGTGGAGGAAATGGATTCAGGACTGCATCTCTTCCTCTCGGTGTTCAGTGCTTATCAACGGTACACCAACCAATGAATTCTCGATGGGGAGAGGGTTGAGACAGGGGGATCCTCTCTCACCTTTGCTGTTTAATCTGGTAGCCGAAGCCCTGTCCAGGTTGCTTACAAGAGCACCCGAAAGTCATTTGTTTTAGGGTCTGTCTTATGGAGGTTTGCATCTAACACATTTACAGTATGCAGATGATGTTATTCTATTTAGCAGTGGCGATCAGCAAGACATTATCAATCTTCAAAGGATCTTGAGATGTTATGAACTATTATCCGGATTAAAGATTAATTTTTTTAAGTCGGGGCCGGTAGGTATCCATGTACCCAGTGGGGAAGCACTGAACCTGGCGTCCAGAATTCATTGTCGCTTGCAGGATCTTCCTTTCCTATATCTTGGGGTGCCACTTGGAGCGAACCCGCGCAGGAAGAGTACGTGGACCATTGTGATGGACAGATTCAGAAGTAAACTTGCAGCGTGGAAGGGGTCTTTGTTATCGTTGGGAGGTCGGATGACACTGATTAAATCTGTGCTAAATAGTTTACCTGTATATTATCTGACTTTTTTTCAGATGCCGGTGGGTGTACGGTTGGAAATGGAGAAATGGATGAGACGCTTCTTGTGGGCTGGAAAGGTAGAGAACCGCTGTATGTGTAAAGTACGCTGGTCGGTGGTAATTCGTGGGAAAGACCAAGGAGGAGCAGGACTAAGAAATCTGGTGTTGAGGAATCAGGCATTGCTTACGAAATGGAGTGCCAGAATTGCCACGGACACTTGCTCTTTGTGGCAGCAGGTGGTCATGCACAAGTATAGGCCGCGGTTAAGCCCAGCTGGATTAGAGTGTCGAAGCAAGGGAGGTTCTGCTATTTGGCGTGGCATAGTGCAAACCAGTAGGTTGATATTGCCAACTGGCAAATGTATTTCTGCATTTCATCGGTTGAAATTGGGCAGTGGACGTGCAATTGCGTTCTGGCATGATAGCTGGTGCAACAATCAGCCATTATTGCATTTGTTTCCAAGATTATATGAACTCTCTATGGAGAAGGAGGGCTCAATTCTACGGTATGGGGCACTGGTGGGACAGGAATGGGAGTGGCAATTGATCTGGAGAAGACATTTGTTTGTGTGGGAGGAGGAGACAGCTGAGCGCTTACTCACCTTGTTGAGAGGTCTTGCATCGAATCTAGTGCAGGAGGATGAACTCCTCTGGGGAGATCAGCTGCAACCTTTTTTAGTGCGCAATTGCTACAAGATTCTGGAGAAGAATATGCTTTCGCCTGGTGAGCCACGCATCCCTAATGTTTGGAGCAAACAAGGTGCACCCAAATGGCAAGCTTTTATGTGGCTTACGTGTAGAGAGAAGATACATGCCAAACATCAGCTTATTCAATGTGGTATTCTCCCTGATTCAGCCGGTGCCTGTGATGCGTGCGGTTTAGCAGATATTGATTCCAATCATATTTTGCTGGATTGCAGGGTGGCTTGGACTTGTTGGTCGATTCTAGTTCATAAATGGGGCTTATGCTGGGTTCAGCCCCGCAGTATGAAAGAGTTATTTGTGCAGTGGGGAGGTTTACATGTTCCTGTCCGTTGGCAAGGCTTGTGGTATGTGCTATTGTTTGCCGTTACCTGGAGCATATGGCTGGGACGGAACAACCGCATTTTTCGTAGTATCAGTTGCAGCGCGGATGACTTATTCTATACTGGTATTCGTCATGGCTTCTGCTGGAAAAATTTCAATTTGAAGCCTGGCTATCCAAATTGTTTGACATTAATTCCAACAGGGGATTTCCGATCACTATGGCTCAACTAACAGGGGATTTTGCTTCTTCCGGCTTCACTGAGTGGTATGGTTGGTGGCAATTTCAGATGTCTACTTTAGTGCATATACAGGTCTGCTGGTAGTGGTGCCATTGGTGGGTTTCTGTGGGTTTTAGTTCAGTTCTCCAGCTGATGGTGATGCTCACTGGTTTCTCCTGGGGCTGCTGTATAATGCTGCAGATTGTATTACCAGTTTGGAGGTTTAGCCTTTGATCTCCTTAATGGCTATGCAGTAACTTGGTGTTTTGAAAGTTATGGATCCTGTAACATAGTCATGGGATCTGTTTGTTTTATTTTGGCCATTGTGTAGATACAATGAACCATTGTACAGACTCTCTGTATTCTTATTACTTCTTAATATATATATCGATAATTCTTCAAAAAAAAATTGTTCTCTTTTCGTATGATTTTTATCACAAAAAATTGATTAACTTTGCATAAAAAAAATTGATCACAAAAAACACATCACATCACAGTAATACTTTGTTTCACTACAACTATTTTTTATTTTCTTACCACAATCAAACTTCATACGCTGTATAGTATATGTTGACACCAACCCTTCGATGCTAGCCAAGTATGTGTTCAAAGTTTACATGCCTAGTTTCAATTATGACACCCCTTCTACTACTCTTTTCAATCATGCAATTATATACTACATACAAGTCACATCATATCAGTGTAATAATTTGATTTTGAAAAACTAAAAAATAAAAAACATTTTCTACTGTATTTTAAAATGTCTTCACCTATGTCAGAATATATAGTTGCTGTTAATTATTGTATATGATATTGTTTAAAAATTCTCGCAGTGGGGAGACATATCTCGAGCATATTTGCAAGAAGCCAGGTGATTCTATTCTGGATATACATGCACCCACTCTGAAAGAATATCTTGAAAACACGTGGTTATCTATACCTGGACATGTTGCACTAAGACCATGTTTTCCTTTACGTTTCAAATCCATTGACACCAGCGGTGGTGAAATGCTATCTGGAGTGAGACACCCTGTCCATCAGAGAGTCTAGTCAGCATTCAGATATAGTCAGATTATCTAGATTGACCGGTTTGAGTGGGTTTGATCAGTTAACTAATTGGAGTTGACCCATTGACCGAGTGATCTGGACATAGTCGTAGAGCCTAGTTGTCGAGTCTAGGACGGTTAGAGTGTAACGTCGTTGGTAGTGAGACAATAGTTTGCACGACAAGTCATTTAGGAGTTTTATCGTGCATTAGTATAATTAGTGTGAGTTTTATCGTCCAGTAGAAATATCCATTTTATCCCCTTGATTTAAGTGTGAGTTTTCAAGGCCCACTTTGAGCGGTCGGAAATCTTTGGGCCGATTTACCTTTAGTGGGTCCGATTTTTATTCACCGAACCCAAATATATTTTAAAAGCTTAATTTTTATATTTTGAGCCTTTAAATCCTATTTTAGCCCACTAGGGACATATGAGGTTTACTCCCTAAGTTCTAATTTTCAAATTTTTTCTTTAAACAAAAAAAGAAAGAAAAACGATGCTTGGGTTATTTCCTAGCATCTTCGGCTACGATAATTAGTTGGCGTGTTGTTTGAGGCCTGAGTCCAGTGGAAATATACATCTTTATCCCCTTGATCCGAGTGTGAGTTTTCGAGGTCTGTTTTGAGTGACTGGAAGTTTTTGGGCCGATTTACCTTTAGTGGTCTGATTTCTATTCACTGAATCCAATTATATTTTAAAAACCTAATTTTTATATTTTTCAGCCATTAAACTCTATTTTAGCTCACTTGGGTCATATGAGGGTAATTTTCTAAGTTTTAATTTTCAAAATTTTTTATCAAAAAAAAAAGAAAAAAGAAAAAAAGATGTTAGAATTATTTCCAAGCATCTTTGGCCACGATAATTAGTTTGATCTGTGTGTTGTCTGTGGCCTAAGTCTAGTAGAAATATCCATCTTTATCCCCTTGATTCGAGTGTGAGTTTTCGCGGCTCGTTTTGAATGACTGGAAGTATTAGGGCTGATTTATCATTAATGGGTCTGATTTCTATTAATCGAGTCCAATTATATTTTAAAAGCCTAATTTTTATATTTTAAGCCGTTAAACCCTATTTTAGCCCACTTGGTATACAAAGGTTATTTCTAAGTTCTAATTTTCAAAAAACAAATTAAAGAAAGAAAAAGAAAAAGGAAAAGGAAAATGAAAAAAGATGCTAGGGTTATTTTCTAGCATCTTTGGCTGATTTTCACTGTTGTTTTGTTGGTTTGTGGTGATTTTTACCGAATTTGGGTATTTTAGGATAAAATAGGATTTTGAGGTAACAATCCGATTTTCCTTCTTTTCAATATTGATGTTTACATGTTTTAGATTGTTTTGGAGTTTTCTAGCATGCTTGGATGGTTTGTTTAGTTTTTCCTTGAGTTTTGTGAGGTGTGTGAGCAATTATGGGTTAAATTCAAGTGAGTTTTTGGGGATTTTAGGTCTATATGAAAAATTAATATTGTTGTTGGTTGTGATTCATCCTTTTAAGCTTGTTAGATGTGAATGTATGCTTGCTAGTCGTTGGTTTTGAGTTGGTGCAATTATAGGTGAAATTGGTTGTTTGTCAAGAAACCGCTGCTTTTGATTTGGGTGGTATTTTTGGCATAGTTAGTGATTGATTTTGATTTAATTGAGTATTTGATGATTAGTAGAGTATTAGGGAGTAGAATACATGGGTCCAATTTCTATTCAACGAGTGTAACAATATTTTAGAAGCTTAATTTTTATATTTTAGCCCACTTGGGATATGAGGGTTATATTTTAAGTTCTAATTTAAAAAAAAAATTTAAAAAGAAGAAGAAAAAAGAAGAAAATATGTTTGAGTTATTTCCTAGCATCTTTGGCTATGATAACTAGTTTGATTTGCGTGTTGTTTGAGGCTTGCATCCAGTGAAAATATCACTCTTTATCCTCTTGATTCAAGTGTGAGTTTTCAAGTCCCCTTTTGAGTGGCTAGAAGTATTTGGGCCGATTGACCTTTAGTTGGTCCGATTTCTATTCACCGAGCTCCATTATATTTTGAAAGCCTAAATTTTATATTTTGAGCTTTTAAACCCTATTTTAGCCCACTTGGGGTATATGAAGGTTATATCTAAGTTCTAATTTTAAAAATAATTAAAAAGAAAACAGATGCTAGGGTTATTTCCTAGCATCTTTGGCTGATTTTCACTGGAGTTTTATTGATATGTGGTGATTTTTACCAGTTTGGGTATTTTAGATTAAAATCGGATTTTGAGGTAACAAACCGATTTGCCAACCTTTTAATGTCAATTTTTGCATGTTTTAGATTATTTTGGAGTTGTCTAGCATGCTTAGATAGTTTGTTTTGCTTTTCCTTGAGTTTTGTGAGGTGTGTGAGCAATTATGGGTTAAATTCAAGTGAGTTTTTGGGGATTTTAGGTCTATATGCAAAATTAATATTGTTGTTGGTTGTGATTCATCCTTTTAAGCTTATTAAATGTGAGTGAATGCTTGCTAGTAATTGGTTTTGAGTTGGTGCAATTATAGGTGAAGCTGGTGGTTTGTCAAGAAATTGCTGCTTTTGATTCGAGTGGTGATTTTGGTATAGTTAGTGATTAAATTTGATTGGATTGATTGTTTGATGATTAGTAGAGTATTAGGGAGTAGAATAGATGGGGTCCAATTTCTATTCACCGAGCTCAATTATATTTTAAAAGCTTAATTTTTGTATTTTGACCATTTAAACCCTACTTTAGCCCACTTGGGGCATATGAAGGTTATTTTTTAAGTTTAAATTTTCAAAAAGAAAATTCTAAAAAAAAAAGTATGCTTAAGTTATTTCCTAGCATCTTCAGATGCGATAATTAGTTTGATCTGTGTGTTGTTTGAGGCCTGAGTCTAGTGGAAATATCAATCCTTATCCCTTTGATTCGAGAGTGAGTTTTTCAAAGCTCGTTTTGAGTGGCTGAAAGTCTTTGGGCTGATTTACCTTTAGTGGGTCTGATTTTTATTTACCAAGCCTAATTTTTATATTTTGAACCTTCAAACCCTATTTTAGCCCAGTTGGGGTGTATGAAGGTTATTTCTAAGTTCTAATTTTCAAAACCAATATTCATAAAAAAAATTAAAAAGAAAACAGATGCTAGGGTTATTTCCTAGCATCTTTAACTGATTTTCACTAATATTTTATTGATTTGTGGTGATTTTTACCGAATTTGGGTATTTTAGGTTAAAATAGGATTTTGAGGTAACAATCTGATTTGCCTCCCTTTTACTGTCAATTTTTGCATGCTTTAGATTGTTTTGAGTTTTCTAGCATGCTTGGATTGTTTGTTTTGATTTTCCTTGAGTTTTGTGAGGTGTGTGAGCAATTATGGGTTAAACTTAAGTTTTTGGGCATTTTAGGTATATATGCAAAATTAATATTCTTGTTGGTTGTGATTCATCCTTTTAAGCTTGTTAGATGTGAATGAATACTTGTTAGTGGTTGGTTTTGAGTTTGTGCAATTATAGGTGAAGTTGGTGGTTTGTCAAGAAATCGCTGCTTTTGATTCGGGTGGTGATTTTGGTATAGTTAGTGATTGATTTTCATTGGATTGAGTGTTTGATGATTAGTAGAGTATTAGGGAGTAGAATATATGGGGTGCAATTTTTATTCACCGAGCCCAATTATATTTTAAAAGCCTAATTGTAATATTTTGACCATTTAAACCCTACTTTAGCCCACTTGGGACATATGAGGGTTATTTTTTAAGGTCTAATTTTTTAAAAAAAAATATATCTTGAGTTATTTCTTAGCATCTTCGGCTGCGATAATTAGTTTGATCTGTGTATTGTTTGAGGCCTGAGTCTAGTAGAAATCACTATTTATCCTATTGATTCGAGTATCAGTTTTCGAGGCCCATTTTGAGCAGCTGGAAATTGTTGGGCCAATTTAACTTTAGTGGGTTCAATTTCTATTTACCGAGCCTAATTATATTTTAAAAGTCTAATTTTTATATTTTGAGCCTTTAAATTTTATTTTAGCCCACTAGGGGTATATGAGGGTTATTTATAAGTTTTAATTGTTTAAAAAAATTCAAAAAAAAAAAGAAAAAAGAAAGCAGATGCTAGAGTTATTTCTTAGCATCTTTGGCTGATTTTCACCAGTGTTTTATTGATTTGAGATGATTTTTACTGAACTTAGGTATTTAGGTTAAAATAAGATTTTCAGGTAACAATCTAATTTGTCCCCCTTTTAATGTCGATTTTTGCATGTTTTAGATTGTTTTGGAGTTGTCTAGCATGCTTTGATTGTTTGTTTTGTTTTTCTTGAGTTTTGTGAGGTGTGTGAGCAATTATGGGTTAAAGTGAAGTGAGTTTTTGGGGATTTTAGGTCTATATTCAAAATTAATATTGTTGTTAGTTGTAATTTATCCTTTTATTCTTGTTAGATGTGAATGAATGCTTGCTAGTGGTTGGTTTTGAGTTGGTGTAATTATGGGTGAAGTTGGTGGTTTGTCAAAAAACTGCAGCTCTTGATTATGATTGGATTGAGTGTTTAATGATTAGTAGAGTGTTAGGGAGTAGGAATGATGAGGTTTGAATTCAATTCACTGAGCCCAATTATATTTTAAAAGTCTAATTTTTATATTTTGACTATTTAAACCCTATTTAAGCCCATTTGAAGCATATGAGAGTTATTTTTTAAGTTTTAATTTTCAAAAAAAAAATATTTTCAGAAAAAAAAAAGAAAAATTTTCTTTGGTTATTTCCTAGCATCTTCAATCTAGTGGAAATATCAATCTTTATCTCCTTGATTCGAGTATGAGTTTTGAGACCCATTTTGAGAGGCTGGAAATTTTTGGGCCGATTTATCTTTATTGTGTTCGATTTCTATTCACCGATCCCAATTATATTTTAAAAGTCTAATTTTTACATTTTAAACCTTTAAACCTTATTTAAGCCCCTTGGGTATTTAAGGGTTATTTTTAAGTTTGAATTTTAAAAAAATAAATTAAAAAAATAAAAATAAAAATAAAATAAAAATAAAAAAGAAGCTAAAGTTACTTCTTAGCATATTTGGATGATTTTCACAGGTGTTTTGTTCATTTGTAGTGATTTTTACCGAATTTTGGTATTTTAGGTTAAAATCAAATTTTGAGGTATAATCCGATTTTCCTCCCTTTTAATATCAATTTTTGCATGTTTTAGATTGTTTTGGAGTTGTATAGTATGTTTGGATTGTTTGTTTTGTTTTATCTTGAGTTTTGTGAGGTGTGGGAGCAATTATGGATTAAATTCAAGTGAGTTTTTGAGGATTTTAGGTCTATATGCAAAATTAATTTATTTTTTTTCATTGTGATTTATCCTTTATAACTTGTTAGGTGTGAATGAATACTTGCTAATAGTTGGTTATGAGTTTGTGTAATTATGGGTGAAGTTGACAGTTTGTCAAGAAACTTCTGCTTTTGATTCGAGTGTTGTTTTTTGTATAATTAGTGATTGATTTTGATTGGATTGAGTGTTTGACTATTAGTAGAGTATTAGGGAGTATAATAGATAGGGTCCAATTCCTTTTCACTGAGTCCAACTATATTTTAAAAGCTTAATTTTTATATTTTGACTATTTAGATTCTATTTTAGCCCACTTTAGGCATATGAGGGTTTTTTTAAAGTTTTATTTTAAAAAAAAACTAAAATAATATATGCTTGGTTTATTTCCTATCATCTTCGGCTGCGATAATTATTTTGATTTGTGTGTTGTTTGAGGTCTAAGTCCAGTGAAAATATTAATCATTATCTCCTTGATTCGAGTATGAGTTTTCTAGGCCCGTTTTGAGTGGCTGGAATTATTTCGGCCGATTTACCTTTAATGGGTCTGATTTTTATTCACCAAGCTTATTATATTTTAAAAACCTAATTTTTATAATTTTGAGCCATTAAACACTATTTTAGCCCACTTAGGGTATATGAGGGTTATTTCTAAGTTCTAGTTTCCAAAAAAAAATGAGGTAAGAATAAAATGCTAGGGTTATTTCCTAGCATCTTTGGCTGATTTTCACTAGTATTTTGTTTATTTATGGTGATTTTTACCGAATTTAGGTATTTTAGGTTAAAATCAGATATGGATGTAACAATCCGAGTTGTCTACCTTTTAATGTCAATTTTTGCATGTTTTAGATTATTTTGGAGTTGTCTACTATCTTGGGTTATTTCCTACCATCTTCGGCTATGATAATTAGTTTTATGTGTGTATTGTGTGAGACCTGAGTCCAATGGAAATATCAATTTTTATCTCCTTGATTCGAGTGTGAGTTTTTGAGGGCTGTTTTGAGAGGCTGGAAGTTTTTGGGTCGATTTACCTTTAGTGTGTCTAATTTCTATTCACCGAGCCCAATTATATTTTAAAAGCCTAATTTTTATAATTTGAGCCTTTAAACCCTATTTTAGCCCACTTGAGGTATATAAGGGTTATTTCTAAGTTCTAATTTTCAAAAAAAATATAAAATAAAAAAAGATGCTAAAGTTAATTCCTAACATCTTTGGCTGATTTTCACAGGTGTTTTGTTAATTTGTAGTGATTTTTACCGAATTTTGGTATTTTATGTTAAAATCAAATTTTGAGGTATAATCCGATTTTTCTCCCTTTTAATATCAATTTTTGCATGTTTTAGATTGTTTTGGAGTTATCTAGTATGTTTGCATTGTTTGTTTTGTTTTTTCTTGAATCTTGTGATGTGTGTGAGCAATTATGGGTTAAATTCAAGTGAGTTTTTGTGGATTTTAGGTCTTTATGCAAAATTAGTATTGTTTTTAGTTATGATTCATCATTTAAAGCTTGTTAGGTGTGAATGAATGCTTTCTAGTGATTGGTTTTGAGTTGGTGCAATTATAGGTGAAATTGGTGGTTTGTCAAGAAACTGCTACTTTTGATTCGGGTGGTGTTTTTTGAAAAATTAGTGACTGATTTTGATTGGATTGAGTGTTTGATTATTAGTAGAGTATTAAGGAGTAAAAAAGATGGGGTCTAATTTCTATTCACTGAGCCTAATTATATTTTAAAAGCCTAATTTTTATATTTTGACTATTTAAACCCTTTTTTGGCCCACTTGAGGCATATAAGGGTTATTTTTAAAAAAAATGCTTTAGATTTTTCCTAGCATCTTCAACTATGATAATTAGTTTGATCTGTGTGTTGTTTGAGGCATGAGTTCAGTGGAAATATCAATCTTTATCCGCTTGATTGAAGTGTGAGTTTTCGATGTCCGTTTTGAGTGGCTGGAAGTCTTTGAGCTAATTCACCTTTAGTGGGTCTGAATTCTATTCACCGAGCCGAATTATATTTTAAAGCCTAATTTTTATATTTTGAGCTTTTAAACACTATTTTAGCCCGTTTGGGGTATATGAGGATTATTTCTAAGTTCTACTTTTCAAAAAAAATTTCAGAAAAAAAAGAAGAAAAAAAATGTCAGGGTTATTTCCTAGCATCTTTGTCTGATTTTCATTGGTATTTTGTTGATTTGTGGTGATTTTTACCGAATTTGGGTATTTTAGGTTAAAATCGGATTTTAAGGTAACAATCAGATTTACCTCCCTTTTTGTCACGACCCGGCCCCCGGACTCTCGGCCCAGCGGGTCCGGACGTGTATGTGCGCGTGATGGATCACAACTGCAACGCTCGGTTGGGATTATAACCACATAGCCCAAAAGATACATCTTGTTACAAATGATACCATCACACAACACATATAAGCCCAAGACCTCCCCCGCTCCTTTCTGATGTAGGATTGGGTAAGCTAACCCTCCCTACGGGCTGGGTCTCACAATCTCTCCTCCTTATAGATCTCGTGTCCTCACGAGGGGAGCACAAATGTAACTGACTTGGGCCCAAACGTGAACACACAACACGACCCAAGCCCACACGAAAGAGGGAGCGAGATCGGCTCCGCTACCATTTGTCACGACCCGGCCTCCGGACTCTCGACCCACCGGGGCTGGACTTGTATGTGCGTGTGATGGATCACAACTGTAACGTTCAGTTGGGCTTATAACCACAGGTCCCAAAAGATGCATCTTGTTACAAATGATACAATCACACAGCCCAAGACCTCCCCCGCTCCTTTTCGATGTGGAATTGCGTAACCTAAGCGCCCTTACGGGCTGGGTCTTACACTTTTAATGTCAATTTTTGCATGCTTTAGATTGTTTTGGAGTTGTCTAGAATGCTTAGATGGTTTGTTTTGTTTTTCCTTGAGTTTTGTAAGGTGTGTGAGAAATTATGGGTTAAATTTAAGTGAATTTTTGGGGATTTTAGGTCTGCATGCAAAATTAATATTGTTGTTAATTGTGATTCATCCTTTTAAGCTTCTTAAATGTGAATGAATGCTTTTTAGTGGTTGGTTTTGAGTTGGTGCAATTATAGTTGAAGTTGGTGGTTTGTCAAAAAACCACTATTTTTTATTAGAGTGATGTTTTTGGTATAGTTAGTGATTTATTTTGATTGTATTTAGTGTTTGATAATTAGTAGATTATTATGGAGTAGAATAGATGAGATCCAATTATATTTTAAAAGCCTAATTTTATATTTTGAGTCTTTAAACCCTATTTTAGCCCACTTGGGACATATGAGGGTTATTTTCTATGTTTTAATTTTCAAAAAAAATTTCCAAACAAAAAAAGATGCAAAGGTTTTTCCCTAGCATCTTTGGCTATGATAATTAGTTTAATTTGTGTGTTGTTTAAGACCTGAGTCTAGTGGAAATATCCACCTTTATCTCCTTGATTCGAGTGTGAGTTTTCGAGACCCGTTTTAAATGACCAGAATTCTTTGAGCCGATTTACCTTTAGTGGGTCTGATTTCTATTTACCGAGCCTAATTATATTTTAAAAGCCTAATTTTTAAACTTTGAGACTTTAAACCCTATTTTAGCCCACTTGGGGTAGATGAGGGTTATTTCTAAGTTCTAATTTTCAAAAAAAAAATTCCAACAAAAAGGAAAACAATGCTTGGTTTATTTCCTTGCATCTTTGGCTGATTTTCACTAGTGTTTTGTTGATTTGTGATGATTTTTACCGAATTTGGGTATTTTAGCTTAAAATCAGATTTTGAGATAATAATCCAATTTTCTTTTCTTTTAATGTCGATTTTTGAATGCTTTAAATTATTTTGGAGTTATCTAGCATGCTTGGATGGTTTGTTTTGTTTTTCCTTGAGTTTTGTGAGGTGGTGAGCAATTATGGCTTAAATTCAAGTGAGGTTTCGGGAATTTTAGGTCTATATGCAAAATTAATATTGTTGTTGGTTGTGATTCGTCCTTTTAAGCTTGTTAGATGTGAATGAATGCTTGCTAGTGGTTGGTTTTGAGTTGGTGCGACTATGGGTGAAATTGATGGTTTGTTAAGAAATTGCTGCTTTTGATTCAGGTGGTGTTTTTGGTATAATTAGTAATTGATTTTGATTGGATTGAGTGTTTGATGATTAGTATAGTATTAGGGAGTAGAATAGACAGGGTCTTAAGTTTTATTTTTGATTTTGAGTTATTTTAATTATTTATTATCATTTTGATTTTTGAGACGGTTGCTTGCCTTGGTTTTTATAGATTGGTTGTATTTCAGCTTGCGAGGAAGGCAACAGTGTGGCCGTTAATGAGTCGTCTGCAGGACAAGAGATGGTATTCTATGTCTCATTCCTATACTCAGAATTATTTTTGTTTTATTAATTTAAAACTTGAGTAAATGGTTGGCTTTGACCAGAGGCAACACTTGCATTGTGTGTGAATGTCAAACTAAGTTCATTGTGATGCTTGTCATGATTTTTATGCACTGATATTATGTTAAATTATTGAGCATGATGATTGTGTTTTGGTGCATTATTGGTGAGCTTGAGTTTAATGAACATACACCTTGTTTTTGTGAGGATTTAATAATTTGAGTTAGTGATCCTTAATTTTGAATTGCATGAGAATATTGAGTTGAGAGGTTGACTTCTTGTTGAGAAACTTGCTATAGGGTTGTTGGGAAAGTGAGGATCTAAGCAGGGCCTTTTTCCGAAAAAAAATATAATAATAATAATAATAATAATAATAATAATAATAAAAATAATATTAAATATTTCTTTTTGTCTTCTTACCTCCTGAGATCGCCCAAATAAATTCTCATCCCCCTTTCCAAACCTTCTTAGCCTTGCCTATAAGTGTGAGAGTGCCCTGAGATGTTTCGTGATGTGTGTGATTGCATGGTACAACATTACTTAGTTTTCATGCATTATGAGATATGTAATTTGAGAAATGCAAGTATATGTATATACATGATTTCTAAGTGTGACTTGAAATTGACGAATTGACTTGGCCAATGTGAAGGTAAATGGATGAGTATTCTTAGATAGACGGATAGTCCCTTGCCTAGGAGTTTGGATGGATTGTGTATGCTCTGTATGAGTATGTGATGTGATAGGTTACATATGCCTTCAGGTTTTTCGAGTTGTGTATGCATGGAACATATGTGATAGTATACTTTCTCCATGTTTTCTGAGGACAATATTGGTGGTAGGGGTTATATTTTTAACTTGCATTATAATTTCTCACCAGTGGGCTCCCAATTGCCCTTTGGCCAGGGTGATTAGTGGAGTGGTTTAGAGGTCCGCTCCAAATATGTTTTAGGTGTATTGTTTGTGTGGATTGGATGCACGTTTAGCTAGCATGGGCTTATTTGATATTTATTTTCAACGATTCTTTTTCGAATGGTTTTAGTGCATTGCCTCTATTCTCCCATTATTGTTTATGATGAGGTGACTCTTACTGAGGTCCTCGAGATCTCACCCCTCTTATTGTTGTTTTTCAGACTTAGGTCCTAGTGTTCGCATTTCGGGCTTCTTTTGAGGTCGAGGTTCCCGGTTTATCATAGAGCTGGACTACTATATATTTCACATTTGAAAACTCAACATTTTATTTTGTATTTTGGAAAGTGATATGCACGTTTGTTTTTGGTATTACATGCTTGTCCATGGATTAATGTGAACCCTTTATGGGCTGTGTTAATTACTTGCTTTTGGACTATATATATTGCTTTTGGATTTGATATATAAGGTGTGCAGGGTACCTTGGGCACATTTTGTTACTATTGGGCTTGATATTGATAGATTTCTCGTGATAATTGGGGTCGTGTGGCCTGTTGCATGTGATTTTAAGTCTTCCGTTGTTTGTGTTTGTACTCCGTGACAGGTTACGTTAAGCCGAGATTTGTGAAAGTTATATGCTCTATTTTTAAGTTTCAAATTTATATGTATGTTTGCATATTTTGAGAAATTACTTTACAATTGAAGCCTTGGGTGATTCTGATTGAGCCACAAATTGGGCCTATCGGGCCTGCACGGCAATGAAAATCCCAATTACCAGGTTCGGGTCCTCACATGGAGTCTGGATATCTGAATGCAGTTCGTTTCACATCCATCATTTTCCGTCTCCTAAATGATTTAGGAACATCATCGGTGCATAGAAACATATATATGTACACCTTTTCTGCGTACATAAATCTTTATAGGCATTGAATATTAATTAGCACTCAGTTTTATGTTTCTGAAGTTGTTGGTTTTCCTTGGATCGAATTTGCTAGGATGAGATAACAAGGGGAGACGTTATCCAAATCAATCCAGTATTATATGCATTAGACAAGAGGCACGGAAGAAGAATCTCGAGAGCACATCAGAATTTTGATCCGTGAAACATGGAAAAAACTTAATAAAGAAAAATTTTCAGCCTCTCCCTTCTCTCAAACTTTCATGGAAACTACCTTGAACCTTGCAAGAACAGCCCAGTGCTGTTATATGGAGATGGATATGGTATTCAAGACAATGAGAGTAAGGATCGCCTATTCTCCTTATTTGTTCATCCTGTCAAATAAAAACAACTCATCCTTCAGATTATCGCGGTTGTTCCAATGCCCATTGTCATTAATATATAGTACGGGTCATGACTGATACAGAAAAAGCCTATTTATTCTCCTTGCCGGCTTCTCCTACAGAAAAAGAATCGCCGTCTTTTCCTTCAGAAAGAAAAAGAACGGTTGTTAGATTTGATGGGATGACAATTGAAATAAGAAATAAAATTTTAAAAAATTAAATTACTTTCATAAAAATAAATTTTGATTTAATTGAATAATAAATTTATATAGAATAAATAAGCAAACGGATAGGAATTATTAAAATTAATATTTTTAAAAATTAATTTTAAGTTTTAGTTAATTTTTAAATTAATAATAATTGTTATTATTGTTATTTTAAAGTTTTGAAAAATCACATCATTTCTGCTGTAAAGAGGCTCCACATGGTGCAGATATATCGCCAAGGAGAGCAGACCACAGAGCGTCGATTCTTATTCTCAATATATAGCCTCTTCATTCCTCTAATGGATCATGAACTCCTCTAGGTTGCATGTATCAGGGTAATTTTATGATGCTACATGCGCACCATTAGTTAGAGCGTGCTGAGTGGACAAGAGAACCAAAATTTTAACTGTTCTTAATGTCATTTTGCTTTCCAGCTCAACAGTGCCCAATAGTGTATGTCCTTTCAATTTTGAAAAATCTAGTCTTTCTCGTTCTTTGTCCAAAATAATATATCATGCACATCACATATTTCACATATGATATGTGATGCATCTTACATACGTTATGTGATGCACCTTACATACCATATATGATGTATATTATATATTTCACATATTGTATTTGTTACACATTACATGCCTCACATACCGTATGTGATAATTAGCGGAAGATGAAAAAGACATAACTGGCAGTGAAAATTTTTTTGGATATGTCCAATCAGCATGCTCACCTGGCGCTGGGTATTAAGTTTAAAAATCTGTGAATAAACATCTTTAAGTATTTTACATGGAGTACCATAAAATTACCCGCCCGCATCGTACCCCCACCTCCGTATCAAGGCACATCATAGACATCTCACCCTTCTCTCTCAGACAATCACTAGTTCCAGAATGACTCTCTCAATGGTTGCTTCAACTCCAAAAGCCATTTTACCAAGATGGCCATATGCAACTCCTACCTCACTTAAATTATCCAATAATGCTCGTCTCTCTTGTCAAGTTCGATCTACGAAGAAAAGCCCAAGTACTTGCTGATAAAACATTAATAGGTGCTCTGGTAACTGGACACCTCCAGTATCGCATCATGTTTTTTCTCAATCACTCAGAAGCCAATATGCGGTATGTTTCCATGATTTGGCTCATGTCCCTTTGCCAAGCACCCACATACATACACTAGCCTTTCTTGTTGTAAATGTCTTAACTATATAGGGAGAAGCATATAACAAAAACTGACAATGAGTTGAGTTTCTAGTTAAATAATTCAAAAAATATATCTTGTTAAAAATGATACATTCACATAACGCATATAAATATCTCTTTCATTTTTTTTATATGAGATTGAATAATTTGACCCATACACAAGATGGATGGGTCTCACATATTATAAGGTCTGTTTTGGAAATCATATTCAGCGATTCTTGCAGAGAAAACAAAACAATGGAAGAGGATTTGCAGGCCACTGCCCTTGAATTCAGGGCTTCAAGGAAGAATGGTTTCTCTCTTTCGCTCATTATGTTTAAGAGATCCAAGTATGTGAGTTTTTCTTTCTTCAGTCAGTTGTGATCGTGCCTATTTTTATTTATCTGCGGAGGTTTTCAACAGTTTCAGAGATGAAAAAGGAAACTTCAAGGCATCTCTTGGTGATGATATCAAGGGAATACTAAATTTGTACGAAGCCTCTTATCTTCTAGTGAAAGGCGAGAGCATCCTGGAGGACGCAAGAGATTTTGCAGCAAAACAGCTCAGAGAATATAGCATGCAAGTTGCCAAAGATCAATATCTATCATTGCTGGTTATTCACGCTTTAGAGCAAACTCTCCATAGGAGGATGCCGAGAATGGAAGCAAGGTGGTTTATAGATGTATATGAAAGACAAAAAGGTTTCAATCCCACAATACTTGAGCTTGCCTAGTTGGATTTCAACATGGTGCAAGCAAAACATCAGGATGAGATAAGAAATTTATCACGGTAATAAGAAAATCAACAGTAATTCATAACATCGGAGTAATTCCAACTTCCACATAATTTTTTTGCAAAGGTTTTAATTTTCCATGGCTTAGTATATATATAAAAGCTGAACTAACCGTTTCCCTTGTTATTTTCTTTTGTTTTTCTTATATCGGTTAAACCGGTGGACGAATCTGGATCTCGGTAGAAAATTGTCCTTCACCAGGGAAAGAATCAAAGAAAATGTCTTTTATCCTGTTGGGGAGCAATGGGAACCCCGGTTTGGAGACAACAGAATATGGATGTCAAGAGTTTACTCATTACTAACATCGTTAGAGGATGCCTACGATGTGTATTGCAAGTTGGAGGCTATTGATGGGTTAGTGCGTATATGTTCAGTAGTGGCTACTAACATCGTTAGACGATGCCTACGATGTGTATTGCACGTTGGAGGAAGCAAAAGCTGACAAAGGCTATTGATGGGTTAGTGCGTATATGTTCAGTAGTGGCTATACTGTTCGTAACTCTCACATCTGGAGGTCTTTAGTGTGGCTGTAGATGTTGCCTTCAGATGGGATCTGAATGCGATGGAGCGGCTCCGACCATTTCTCCAGATATTGTTTCTTGCTATATTCAACACTACCAACGAAATTACATATTTTATTCAGAAGAAGAGAGGAATAAATATTGTTCCTGCCCTGAAGAAACTGGTATATAATATTAAAATTTCAAAATCATCCCCTTTAATTTCAAAATCACGACTTAACTTACCTTGTATTTGTATATTATACGGTATGGTTTCAAAATTCATGCGAGGGGAGATTTATGTTGAGCTTATTTGCAAGAAGCTAAATGGTTCAATTCTGGATATACAACCTCACTGAACGAGTGTCTTGAAAACGCATGGTTATCAACAGCTGGACATGTTGTATTAGGGTTAAATTTCCTTTTAGTTTCAAATCCATCATTCTACGGCTTACAAATGATTTAGGAACATCATCGGTATGTATACATATCTCTATTTCTGATATAAATCTCTTAATTTTACTATCATTAATCTTGTTACACTGTTGGTTTTGTCAGGATGAGATAGCAAGAGGTGATGTACCCAAGTCAATACAATGTTATATGCACAAAACTGGAGCCTCGGAAGAAGAAGCTCCTGAGCATATAAAATTTTTGATCAGCGAGACATGGAAAACAATCAATAAAGAACAATATTCGGCCAAACCCTTCTCTCAAACTTTTATGGAAATCATGCTAAACCTTGCAAGGACAGCCCACTGTTGTTATGATTTCGGAGATAGCTACGGTATTCAAGATAATGAAACAGAGGATTGGTGAAGGGAACTCTAAATGAAGAATGAAGAGGATAAGAAATGTATCAGATCTTATTCATAGTCTGACTAATTGAATAGCCAGGAGAATAGCAACAATCGCATAGGGAAAGTACAGGTAACAACAAGATTCATTCTTCTCCTTCATAACTACTCTTCTACTATTTAGCTATAGTTGGTTATCCTTTCTATAGCTCATATCACACACTATCTGCACCAATTTGTTATTCTTCAGTCCTCCAATCACCTTGGCTTCTGCTTCTTATGAGTGCTCATTCGTAACTCTACAGTCTTCTCATTTTGTTTACCCACCTCAGCGGCTGATGCGTCAACATGATTGGTCACAACATTGTACCCCTCCTGAAAATTAACCTTATCCACAAGGTTAGAACAAGCAAAAGTTTGCAGCAGATTACTTTTGTCTTCCCATGTGGCATCAGCTTCAGTTAATCCATCCCAACGTACTACCCACTATTCCACCCTATTGTCACCTCTTTGCACCATACGACGTTTAAGCTGAAGTGTATTATAGTAGTAGTTGTATCTACCAGATGTAGTGGAGTGACTTGTGCAACTGGAATTCCATAACATCGGGCGATGTAGGAAAACATGGAATACCGGGTGTATACGTGCAGCCTTCAATAAATCAAGTCTATATGCTACAAAACCTATCTTCTTTACAACTCTAAATGGGCCAAAATAACAAGGCCCGAGTTTAGAGTGTCGTCTTAATCTTGCTGAATTCTATTTATAGTGCTGAATTCTGTTTATAGGGCTGCAATATCACAAAGGTCCATTCACCTTCTTCAAATGACAACTCGCGTTGATGTTTATCTGCATAAGCTTTCATGGTATTCTGCGCAAGCAACAAGTGCTGTTTGATGAGTAACTTCAAAATATCATCACACTGCTTCAATAGAGCAGCCACTACCGAATTTCCTGTAGAGTCCCTCACATACCGAGATATGGTAGGGGAGGACAACCATAGAGAATCTTGAATGAAGTTGTTTTAGCTACTGTTTGAAATGAGGTGTTGTACCATAACTCAACCCACGGTAACAATTCTAGTCATGAGGTAGGTGAATCACCAATGAAACATCTCAAATACATTTCAAGAATCTTGTTAAGTGCTTTTGTCTGTCTATCCGTTTGAGGATGATATGCTGTACTAAGAGTCAAGTGAGTACTATGAAGACCGTTTATCTCCTTCCAAAATTTTGCTAAGAATCGACGGTCTCGATCAGTCACAATAGCTGCAAGAACTCGATGTAATCTTATAATTTCTCTCACAAAAATAATTGCCACTAATTCACTGCTAACAGAGGTTACCATAATTCGATAAAAGATCAACAACAACTAGTATAGAAGACCTCCCTGTTGTCTGTGGCAAACATGTAATGAAATCCATTGATACCTCCTCAGAAACCATATTAGGTATATGTAGAGGATGTAAAAGTTCTGCTGGTTTCAAGAAACAATCCTTCATTCGTTGACACACTTGATAATTAGTCACAAATAGTTGACTATCTTGATGAAATGAACGTCAATAAAAATTAGCTGATATTCTGCAAAATATTATGGTTACACCAGCATGTCCACCTATTTGTGAAGAATTAAATTCTAATAATAAACAATGTCATAATGCCATTTCCTCAGGAATTACTAATCTGTCCCTATAAAATAATAAACTATTTGTAAAATGGAAATTAGGCACTGATACAGGTTCATTTGCTGCACCTCCAGCAAGCCATCATTTGTTTTGTTCACAGCTCATCAATAACATCTTAAGCCACAATAATTAATGGAAACAATTGATTAGTTTCCATTTGAGTAACACGAGATAAGCATCAGTCAGTAGCTGCACTATTTTTTCCAACTCGATATTGAATAACAAAACCATACCCAGCAAGCTTAGTGAGCCATTTTTGTTGCTCAGGAGTTTGTATGGCATATTCTGTGAGATCCTTTAGTGACTACTGATTAGTGATGATTATGAACTTCCTCCCCAACAGATATTATCGCCACTTAGAGACAGCTTGTGCTATAGCGAATATCTCGCAGTGGTATGTTGATGCCTTTTGTATCTGAGGACATAACTTTTGACTAAAGAATGCGATGGGGTGACTTTCTTGAGATAAAATGGCCCCAATACTAATCCCTGATGCATTTGAATGAAAAAGAAATTTGGCAAACATAATACTAATGTTGAAGCAAGTATTCTTTTCAGATTTTGAAATGCTGTTGATGCTACCTCATCCCAACAAAAATTATTTTTTTGCAATAAATCTTTTAAAGCATCTGCCATTGATGCATAATTCTGTATAATCTATGATAGTAACGTGTTAATCTAAAAAATCCTCGAGTACTCCTTACCGAGCGTGGTGCTGGCCAATTTTGAATTGCTATGATCTTCTCATTATCAACCTCTACACTAGTAACAGATATTATATGGCCCAGGTATCCTACTTGTTTCTGTCCAAACAAGCATTTTGACATTTTAGTCACCAACTGATTTACTTGAAGGATCTGCAACACCATTTGTAAATGCTTAAGATGATCTGTCCAAGAAACACTATAAACCAGGATATCATTGAAGAAAACCAACACAAACTTCTGAAAAAAATGTCTAAATATGTCATTCATCAATGACTGAAATATAGATGGAACATTAGTTAAGCCAAGCGGCATGACCAAAAACTCATAATGATCATCATGAGTATGAAATGATGTTTTCTCCACATCCATTGGTCTAACCCGAATTTGATGATAACCTGCAAGTAAGTCAAGCTTAGAGAAATAGGAAGCACCAAATAACTCATCAAATAACTCATCAAATAACTCATCAAATAACTCGTCAATAGATAGAATCGGAAAAAGATCCTGAATTTTCACCACCTTCCTGTTTCTGAGAGAAAAGACCGCTTACATATTCACGGGAAGTGATAAGGTGGCCAGCGCAGTCGAAGACCTTCCCCTCTGCTAGCCTGCTCCATACTTTTGAACAGTGTACAACCTATGCTCTCTGGTATATTTTCCTCGTCTGGACCTCCAAGTATCATCTTTCTTTTGAACCAAAAGTACATGAGAAGAAAATGGGTTGTTTCTTGGCTGGATAATTCCTTCATTAAGAATATTTGCAACAAGTTTTTCAATCTCCTATTTTGATAATGTGGTAGTGGTAAGGTTTCACATTGATAGGAGTTGTACTAGGTTGCAGAGGAATTCTATGGTCTTGCATACGTGAAGGTGGCAGTCATTGAGGTTTAATAAAATCATCAGAAAAGTACTGAAGTAAAAAAGATAAATCCCTGAGTAATGAATTGAAATCTCTAATTATGGTTTTGTTATTTCTAGTCTAAAATAGCAAATAGCAGCATCAGTAGAATAGATTCTACGTAGTGTGTACAAGGTTATTTGATGAGCTATCACTTCTTTATCACCTTGCCACTTGATTTTATGAATACCCATTTAAAATTCAAAATAGGACTGTGAATAATCAGTGACTACTGGACCTAAGATCGCTCACCAAGACACTCCTAGAACAACATCCCAACCTTGAAGTGGAAGTATAAACAAATCAATCATAACAGTACTACCTTGAATAGTCAAAAGAACTCCACGAACAATACCATCACAAACCAAACATTCCTCCTTCCCTAACAAAACTCCAAAGCTTACAGTTGGTTCCACAGTAAAACTAAGAAATTTAGCCATTCTAGATTGAAAGAAGCTATGTGTGCTACCACCATCTAACAATATATGCAGAGTAGGGTTAGTAATATTATCCAAAAATCTAATAGTATTTGGAGAGGTATCACCAGACATAGCAAAATGAGAGATTGTTGTAGTGGGCCCATCTGAAGAATGAAGTTGTTGTCCAAGTATGTTATTAGGTTCAACCCTATCTATAGGTGAAAAATTAACTATGTCTTCATTAAGGAGAAGAAGATGTGGAAGAGCATTACACTTATGATCCTAGGTATATTTGGCATCACAATTATAACATAACCTTGTTTCCATTTTTGAGCCATTTCTGATGGGGGTGAGTCGACAAACAGGAAGCTTAGCTCCTATTGATAGTGTCGCTGATGCAGCTGAACTCGATGAAGCGACATAGTTTGCGGTTGCAGACAAACTCTTGGAAGTAGAGAGTGGGCCTATTGCTCGATTCCAACTGGGCTTAGTGATTCCTTTCTGAATGCTATCCTTGGGCTCATAAAGATAGGTCAAACGTAAAGCCTAATCATATTCCGTAGGCTGTTAAATTAAAACTGCAGTCGTAACTTCTTCTTGAAGGCCTGAGATAAAACGACGAGTTATAAAAATAGGAGGCAAAAATATAGATCAATTCATGATTTCCTCAAATTTAGCCCGATATTCCTCAACAGTAGAAGTTTGTCGTAGTTTAGCAAGCTGTTCTTCAAGTGATTCCAATTCTCTAGGACGGAATCTCTTAATCAACACTTCATTGAATGGTATCTATCTAGATAATTGACGGTTCTTGTGCATCCATCAAAACCAGTCTACAGCAATATCATCAAAGTAAAAGGAAGTGATTGATAACTATCTTCTTCCTTAATATCATAAAAGTCAAAATACCGGTCAGCATTGAATATCCAACAATCAACATTGGAACCATCAAACGGGGCATCACTACCGAGGCCATCTTATAGTGATGGTGATTGTGTCCACAATTACCACCAACTACGCCTTAGATCCAAAACACATAAGAGAAGCGTCACTTCCTTGAGAAGAGGAAGGAACTAAAGGAATACAATTCAGTAATTGCTTAAGAAGTTGCTGCTCAGCAAACATCTTAGATTGATCGGTAAGCACTTTTGCTTGATCCGTGAAAGAAGATGAAAGAGATGCCACATCTGCCTGCGGCTTAGATTGAGCCTCCTTGTTGTTTGTAACATCTGCATCAAGAGTGCGAAAATGAGTTTGATACTCCGCCATCTGAACATGTATCAGATCTTATTCATAGTCTGACTAATAGAATAGCCAGGAGAATATCAACAATGCACAGAGAAAATACAGGTAACAACAAGGTTCATTCTTCTCCTTCACATAACTACTCTTCTGCTATTTAACTACAGTTGGTTATCCTTTCTGTTGCTCATGTCACACACTATCTGCACAAGTTCGATATTCTTCAGTCCTCCAATCACCTTGGCTTTTGCTTCTTACGAGTACTCCTTTGTAACTCTACAGTCTTCTCATTTTGTCTACTCCCTTCAGCAACTGATATGTCAACATGATTGGTCACAATAATTGGCTGTTCTCCTTATTTGTTCATCCTCTGCCATGAGAAAAAATCGTTTATTACCACACGGTCATACCGAGTGCTTTGGCATCCCCTGCAGCCGTAATAAAGGGAACAACTTTACAGTCTATCTGTGTTATTCCTTGTCAGTTTGATTCTTTGTATGGATTCTTTCTCCTTTTGCTTGCCTAATGATTGACTAATTACGAACGGATGGAACATAGACATTCTCATCCCAAATTAGGACCCCAAAAAAAAATAAAGACAGAGATATTGGCCAAGTAAAAAAGACATCTCGAATTCTTTCGAGTCCAAAACGAAATCCTGTTCTCTAGCTTGTCTTCTCTTCCACCAACCCAAGAGGAGCACTGTAGTTGTCGCATATTTCATAGTCCAGTTTATCTATTGTTGGGCCCAAGTCCATGAGGGTAAAAGAGTCATTATGAATAAATATGCTCTTGCAAGTATGTAATAGGGTTTTCAGTTATAACAGCCCTTATTTAATCCGACTCCTGCACTTGGAGAGGGTTTATCGTTTCCCACCGTCGTCAGATTCTAACAAGTGCCCGTCATGGTAGGCGTATTCGAATTAGGTGCCGTCCCGTTCAACGCTGAAGGGTGGGGCCCTCCGGACGTCAATGCCGCCAACGCCTCGACCCCTACCTCCGGCACCAGCAACCTACCTCTCAATGTCCCCTTTGCGCCCTTCTCCCGCTCAGACAAGCTCGGTCGGATTGCCGACTTCACTCGTAACTTCAACAACCCCAACACCGCCAACCGCCCAGGAAGCAGATCTGCTGTCGTCGACTCCGTATTCGACTTTTCCGCCGACGACTTCTTCCCCACTTCAGCCGACAACGACTCCTCCTTCCGTCTGGTCGACGGGAAGCCCCCTCCGCGCCCCAAATTCGGCCCGAAATGGAGATTCAACCAGCATAGACCGCAGTTACCACAGCGTCGGGACGAAGAGGTAGAAGCTAAAAAGCGCGAAGCCGAGAAGGAACGCGCCCGTCGCGATCGTCTGTACCATCTTAACCGATCCAATCAGAACCACCAACGTCGCGAGGCCGCTGCTTTCAAATCCTCCGTGGATATCCAACCGGAGTGGAACATGCTGGACCAGATCCCTTTCTCCACCTTCTCCAAGCTCTCATTTTCGGTTTCAGAACCAGAGGACTTGCTGCTGTGCGGAGGTCTGGAGTTTTACGATAGAACGTATGATAGGATCACCCCGAAAGCTGAAAAGCGGTTGGAGAGGTTTAAGAATCGCAATTTCTTCAAGGTGACTACCACTGATGATCCCGTGATCCGGAGGCTTGCAAATGAGGATAAGGCCACTGTATTTGCTACCGACACTATTTTGGCAACTTTGATGTGTGCTCCTCGGTCTGTTTATTCGTGGGACATTGTGGTTCAGCGTGTTGGTAACAAGTTGTTTTTTGATAAACGGGATGGTTCCCAGCTCGACTTGCTTTCGGTGCATGAAACTTCGCAGGAACCTTTGCCCGAGGCTAAGGATGATATTAACTCTGCATATTCGTTAAGTGTTGAGGCTGCTTATATTAATCAAAATTTTTCGCAGCAGGTGTTGATAAGGGATGGGAATAAGATGACCTTTGACGAGCCTAATCCCTTTGCCAATGAAGGGGAGGAGGTTGCTTCTGTGGCCTATAGGTATAGGAGGTGGAAGCTTGATGATGATATGTACCTTGTGGCGCGTTGTGAGGTGCAAAGTGTTGCTGAAGTCAATAAACAAAAGTCGTTTTTGACGCAGAATGCGCTTAATGAGTTTGATCCCAAGTATTCTGGTGTTGATTGGAGGCAGAAGCTGGAGACTCAGCGTGGTGCTGTTTTGGCAACTGAATTGAAGAATAATGCAAATAAGTTGGCTAAATGGACTGCACAGGCATTGTTGGCAAGTGCAGATATGATGAAGTTAGGGTATGTTTCAAGAGTCCATCCGAGGGATCATTTTAACCATGTGATATTGGCTGTTGTGGGGTATAAGCCGCGGGATTTCGCTGCACAAATTAATTTGAATACTTTCAATATGTGGGGGATTGTCAAGAGTATTGTGGATTTGTGCATGAAGTTGAATGAGGGCAAGTATGTGCTGGTGAAAGACCCTTCAAAGCCCCAAGTGAGGATTTATGAGGTTCCTGCTGATGCATTCGAGAATGATTATGTGGAGGAGCCTTTACCTGAGGAAGAGCAGGTTCAGCCTCCCGAAGAAAACGGTGAGAATGCAGAGACTAATGGAGCTATAAATGATGTGGAGGATACTGAAGTTAAAGCGCAGGCTTGAAGGTAGTTTTCCTACGTTTCATATTTTGTAACTTCACCCCTATGAGAACTGTCTTCCATTGGTAACTTCCGCAATTTTGCGAACCTATATTTGATCTAATCATGATTTAAACATGTTGATGTTGATGAGCTAGTAAAGGTAGATAAAGTGGTGATTAGCGTACTATGTTTGTTCAAACTAATTGCTTAGTATGTCAAAAGTAAGTAATAGGGTAATTTTACAGCATTTTATTAACCTATACTGCTATAATTTTTGAATTTATGCCGATTGTTTTACATTTTTTTGGGGTCTAGAAAAGTTAAATAGAAGCATCATTACCTAGTTTATGCTGTTGGCAAAACTAGCTAGAAATTGGATAGAGTTGGAGTTGGAACTCAGTAAGATTAAAAGATTTGAAGTTGTAGAACCACTTGAATGTGATATAAAATTTTATGGCAGTGACAACATTGGAAGAATCTAGAATAATCACTAGAAGCTCTAGCCTTGATTCTTTTATGAAAAGCTTTTCTGTCAGAAAATATGAATTTTTTTTGCTTGTTGGTATATTGGCTAAAAAGAAAAAAATTTAAGGTTTTCCTAATGATATTTTATTACTTGGTATATTTTCCCTAAATCTACGCTACATTCAGATAATCAGCACTTCTTTCTTTGAACCCTCCCCATCCATACATGTGCTTTTGAGTTTCTATCTTACCCTACTTGTAGATGATTTGTACTTATTTCCCTGTTACTTGTATCTTTTGTTCCACCTGATTGGATGGCGCAGGTGAATTGTGATTTTTTCCTTAGAAAGAGACATTGTTAAGCAATACTTGAATTCCCGTCCTGATCCTTTCTATTTGGCCGTAACCTTACTGATTTTTGCAGTTAAGAGATGTCGTTATTTAAATCTGGTCGAGAAGAAATTTTTTATCCGGGCTTTGTGCTTCTCTAGATTCAGGAATACAAGGCTTGTTTAGTCTCGTGGTGTTAGCCTTTTTTATCCTTACATACTAGCGGAATGCAGAGAGGTAGCTTCTTTTGCCCATTTATCCTTGGTCGTAGTATGTTGGTTTACATAATTATTTTTGTATGGGGAATGGCACTAGTCGATAAAAGACATGTCTCTAAAAAAAATTTAATATTATTTTTAAAAAAATTATATTGGTTTTAGAAATATTCCGTACATAGTATAATAGTGCGAGTCTCTTTTATCTTTGGGGATGGACTAAATTTCGGTGACTAGGAAATACTTACAGCCTGGAAACGGTAAGGAGGGACATAAAAGAATAAAGAGAAACCTTGATAGTTGCTTTACAAACTGGAAATAGATTAACATAGAAATTCAAAGCCAAAAGAAAAAAAAAAAAAGAGAAGAAAATCTGAGAAACTAACAATAACTGATCCGAAAATTTCTGAAGGTTGCCATCGCCCTTATGCATTCCAAATCATTTTAAATCAGAAAAATCCTCAAATTGAGGAGAGATATTGAACATCATGGGAGACTGAAATGGCTGGCTCAACTGACCACTGTAGCTTACAAGAGTATATGCACGGGAAAAGTTGAAGACCGTCTTATTATCCAACGTGGGAGCAATGGGATGATAACAAGCCCAATCTCTAATTTTGACAATATTAGAAAGGAATATTGTTGCTGCTACTGGCAATCATGCCAGCAGATTGCGCGGGATACACACTTGTACCTGTTGATCCCTCTTCCCTGTATCTGTTTATTAAGCACATCTAATTATTAAATTTAAATTATTTCCACAGTCCTTGCATATATTGACTAACACGCTTAATATACAATAGTTCATCTATCAAGCTTGTTAGTCAATAACAATAACTTAAACAAAGAAGGAAAAAATTTTAAAAATAAAACTTTAAAACAATTTTAAAAGGGAGAGATTGTAAGGATCCAAACCTAAAAATTAGATAATTACCGTCTTAAAACAAGGATTAGTCTATTAGTCTAATATGTGGACTAATTCGAATCCCACAAAGCTTTCTGACTTTTCAAAATACAATTCTCAAAATAAAGAGCATTTAAATTTTAGAAGAGGAGCATGTTCAATCATAAATTAACATCTGACACAATAATCAGTAATCGGAGTAAACCAAAAACACAGCAGAAGACTCTATTATAAAATGAAACTCAAAACGAAAATCCAATGGGTTCATAATACACAAGCTCAAAAATCCAAAATTCGGCCTTAGACCCACAATGTAAATCACATCCAGAAAATAAAAACAAATATGTAATAAAAATGCTAGAAAAACCCATGTAAATGATGAGTCATGTAGATGCAGTAGTCCAGCCACTAAGTTAACGGAAGCACTCACTCCTCTAAACAGCATACTCACGTAATAGTCCTAAAAGGGAGAAACAACAACAAGTGACATAATAATCTCAACAGAAGTCACAGCATCATAAGTCCTACGGGGAATAGAGGCATATATGAAAACAGAAATAGAAAATATTTACTTTGAAAGCATACTCACCACCGATACAACACATAACATGATAACATACACTTTATTTTCAAAACATAATACGTGGAACCAACACAAATGCTTGTAACATAATATGAATTACAAAACATGGGCTAATGGCGATACAACATCATACGACTCCCGAACAGGTAAGTAACTCTTCCCTGACACTGGGATTCCGTAAACTCACCTCGCATTAGTCAAGCGAACCTTTAATAACTATGGATACCAAACTGATGTATATATAACATTTATAAACCAATATACTTGATAAACATTACAGTACCAAAAATAATACGTTTATAAACCAACATACTTGATAAAAACCATAGTACCAAAACAATAGATTTATAAACCAATAGACTTGATTAAACGAGTAGTACAAAACCATATGTTTATAACCAAGTGTAAAACGTACACATGCATCGCACATCCTCAAATATACTCATATGATATTGGCTTACCAAACTAAGGCTCATAATATAGTATGTTTAGAGGACAAAAAAATCACATAGCAAGCGTAGAATTACAAAAATACTCACTGGGATTCCAACGAAATAAATTGAAGACCAAATGAACTAAGAACGATTTTATATAAACAAATCACATGTCCTCAAAGCATACCCAAGTATAAACTTAGTTAATAGTCACACTAAGCCCGAAAGCTAATATTTATAAAAATCCACTAATACACATCATTACTCACTTTTTAAAAACCCAAAATAAATATTAAGCATAAATCCAAAATCTTACTTTTTATCAAAATCCACAAATCATAATATTTAATTGTTCTAATCCTTTTGCAAACAAAAAAAATATAACCCAAAATACTTTTTTCCCAAACTTATAAATTAAACCATATCTCAATTTAAAGATATAACAGGTAAAAGAATAACTATCACGAATGCCTCCCTTTTAGCTTTCTAATAAATTAATTTTTTAGAAAAATAAAATAAGATTGTCACTTTACCATATACAAGAGTACAGGGAAGATAAAAAGATAAAAGAAAATAAAAAGGCAAAAGGAAAAAAAAAAGGGAAAAAGACAAAAAGGCATGGAAATACCTAAAGCTGTCCATTAAACAAAGAATAGCAAAGTAACAGCACATAGATGTGCCAACAAAAGAAGGAACAAAAAAAAAAAGAGAACGAACAAGCTGGTACCAAAGAAGGTAATGAACAAAAGAAAGAACGTAAACAATATTAAAAGTTACGCAGGGAGGACCAAAAAGAAACAATAAAACTTGCGAATTGGAATGAAAAGAAGAAATGACACACGTTTCAGAGAAAAGAAAATGGCGTTGGGAATAAGAAGAGACGAACAAGGTTTTTGTCTGAATTGAGAGTGCATGAAAGAAATAAACAGTTGTCTAAATGACTAGCTTAAAGAGCGTTTATATAGCTCAGGCCCTAAAGCCTAGTGGCTAGACTCGAAAAAATGAGCTCGACCTAGAGAAAAAAAAACTCGGCTCGGAAGATACACAAACGGCTCCCGAAAAAATGGACATGGCCCGATAATACATAAATGGGTCGGAAACAAACAATTGGGCCGAATATGAACAAATGAGCCCAAACATAAATGAGCCGGCCCAAAGGTCTACAAAATGACCCAGAAACACTTGGCTACTCAAAATGAGCCCAAGAACACGTTCGGGTTCAATAGGGGCAAAAATGGTAATTTTTCACTGTCTCGATTTTTCGACTTGGTCAAAGTGTCAAACAAACACGTAAAACACTAGAACGATGCTAACTAGGCAAAAATGAACTGACTAAGTGGACAGTGGGACGAGGTTTCAAAAATAGTATATTTCTGAATTTATCACAATTAAGTCTCAAACAATCGTAGTAGTGTTGAGTATAATCGTAATATTATAAGAATTTCTTTGTTGCTGATGATATAGTGCTCTGCTGGGAAACAATCAGAGTAGCTTGGGTTTGTTTGCATTTAGTTGGATACCCAGGTTGAAGAGATGTGAGTGAGAAAGCAAATATAATATTCAAGGTTTGATTTATCTTGTTCCTAATGCACATCATGTGTGTTTTACAGCATGCATATATAAAATAATTAAATATCATTTTGAGTCAGCATTATGCAGATATACTAATTGGACAAAGAAACAAAATTTAGGAAAAGATAATATGCCTTTATATTCTTCCAATTAACCAACTAACAAGAACTCTTTAACAAAAAATATCAATAAACATATTTTGTACCTTAAATATGCCTAAACACAACAAGTTTCCAAAATGAAGATTACACATTCAAAAATAAGCACAAAATAACTATACAACAATGAGTGGAAAAGCTATATACATGCTTCTTAGTTAGAGAACCCCACTTTACCTATGAGACCTAGCCTTTATCAGGGTCAAGAGGAGTGTAAGAACCTAATCCTACTATAAATCCTAGGTTTTTGGTTGCCACATGTAAGCACATGGTTTAATCTTGTGTTTTATGTTGAGGGATAGTTTTGTAATTTATTTTCTCGTGTATTTTTTGTTGAATAAAAATATTTGTATGATATGATAATTTTAAAGTATTTTTGGACATATATTTGAAGTTTTTATGGTATGATTTGATTTTTCAGGATTTTAAGATATAGTTTTTTTAAAATATTATTTTATTTTTAATTAAATATATTTTTATTAGAAAATTATAATTTTTATTTCATTAGAAAGAAATGATTTTTCTGGATTTTTAGTAAAATTTTCGTAAATTTTAGACTTATAACCTATTTACTATGATTTTTCTAAGATTTAATATATTTCCTGTAATTATATAAATATATTTTAAAATAATAAAATAATAAAATATTAATATTATATTCTTTGAGCTAAATGATGTTGTTTTGCTGAAAGCCAAATGACACTGTTTTGGCATCAACCCGAGAGTGACCTAGGTGAAACAACGTCGTTTTGGCGAATACCACAATGACGTCGTTTTGGCGAATACCACAATGACGTCGTTTTGGTATCAAGGTTGTATAAAACCTTTTTTTTCTTCTCTCTCTTTCCTTCTGTCTCTCCCTTACTCGACCCTCTCTTCTCCTTCTCTAGTCTGTGAATTGCAGCACTGCCGCCTGGCTGCCATTCTTCTTACTGTTGCAGTTGATCGACTCCTCTCCTTGCTATCAACTCTCAGCAACAAGAATCATCGGATGCTTCCTCCCAGAGGTTGCAAAGGTAACAATTTTACAGGGATAAAAACTGTTGATTTGGCCTGATTCCGGTGAGCAATCATTGAAATAAGCTTGGATTCATGTTCCTCGTGTTAATAGCTTTCTAATGATGTATTATTTGTTGATTTTGGTGCTGATTTCATGTAGATTGCAAATTCTAGTTTCATCCTCGTCGCCAATCATCTTCCGGTCAGTTTTCGACCACGTACCACCGCTCACCGTCGCAGTCTGGCCACTTGTCGCCACCATATTCCAAAATGTGAAATTCTCTCTGTTTGATATTTTGGGTATTTCAGACGCGATAGTGTTGTTTGTTTTCTGATTTGATTTATGGTTTGTTAGATATTGACTTTTATAGATTTTCTTAAAAAAAGTATCTTCTCTTTTAAAAGGAAATTATAATTTTGAAAGTAATACTATGGGATTAAAATTGTAATTTGAGGACTTACTAATCTAATTTCTGATTTTAAAAGTATTTTTGAAAAATAAATAGTTGTCTCGTTTTGCTTGTTGATTTGTATTGGTAGTAATTATATGTTTGGGTATTATGTAGGTGTGTGATTTTGTGTTTGCATTGATGTGAAGTGTGGATTAGACTTTTGATTGTGCTTGTTGTATTGGACTTTGTTGTGGCTACATAAAGGTGAGTGATGACCTTACATTTTTTTTAGTTTTATTTAAAATGCATGATTGAGATTTATATCTTTCAAAAAATAAAATGATGAATCGTGTTGACTCTTGGACTTATATATTTTGTGTTTGGAAATATGATTAGTTTTACGACTGTGAGTTTTGACATGCATACTTATTTTACTATGATTTGGTATTGAGAGGCATATTGTGATATGATGCATGTGGTTGCATAGACTGTTGAGACATGTGATTGTCTATGAGATTATATATTTGCTTTTGATACAATGATATTGGGTTGAGTTTGACTTATTTTAATTTATTTTATATCACATTCTGATTATTTAAGTATTCTAGTACACTCATGACCTTTGACTGAGATTAGTGACCGATGTGGGTCACATATTTAGATGGTCATAGGGGTTGACCATAGAAGACTTCAGCAACACTAGTGTAAGCTATATTTTTATAAAATGATAAAAAGAACCACTAGTGGACCTTGTGTTCTCCTCTGGTCCGGGGGTAGACAAGTGTTTTGTTAGCCGACTTTCCAGTCTTTTTAATAAAGAAATATGTGTGTGTGCATGATTCATCATTTCTATACTTTTGCTTTATTTGGATTTGAGTTTGAGTACTATTAAGAGTGTACACAGATTTTATAATTTTAGCATTGGTTTCCGATTATGTTTTACTATGCATTTTGTGGTCTTCATTTCCCCTCACTTGGACATTTAACTAACTGATTTAGTATCGTTAAGATTACACTACAGGTGCAAGTTGCCAGTTGTCCACCTCTCTTGGTTGATCTCTGAGTAGCCTACTGATTTTAGTTTGGTCAGTATTTTGATTTGATTTATACATATGGATAGGATTGTATTTTGACTTTACACTATTGATTACAATTTTGATTTTATACATGTTATCTGGTGCTTAGATTTTAAAGATTACATTGGCATATGGTTTATGATGATTGATTGGATTTTTAGTTGATCGAATTAGATGTTGGTACAATATAGATTTACCCTATCTTTTATTTTATTTCGCTGCGATACATTACTGTTTTATTTTACAAGCCTTACGGGATTCTGAGGGTAGTGCTGTAATTGCTACTCTTAGGATTCTGTGATGGAGGTATTCACTTCTGGAGTAGGGTACGGGGCGTGACACCCACATCAAAAAGGACATCGAATAGGTGTGTGGGAGATCTTGGACTTATATGTATAGTGTGAGAGAATCATGTATAACAAGATATATCTTTTAAGTTATGTGACTAGAAACTCAACTGAACATTGTACATGTGATTCCACACACTCACATTCATGACTAGGCCCATTGGGTCGAAGGCCAAGGGCCGAGGCATGACAAGTGGTACCAAAGCTGATCTCGCTCCATCTTCCACTATGAGCTTGGGCTCCACTTGTGAGGAGACACATAGTCTATAAGAAGGAAGATTGTGAGATCTAGCCTTTAAGAAGGTGAAGATGAAAGTGTGAGAACCTAATCGTACATCAGAAAGGAGTATGGGAAGTATTGGACTTTTATATGAAGTGTGATAGAATAATTTGCAATAAGATATATCTTTTAGGCAATGCAAACAGACGCCCAACTGATCGTTGCATATATGATTCTACAAGCACACACCCATAACCAGGCCATGACATTACGAGCTCTATACGTGCTCTCTTTCATATGGGAATCACAACTACATACGAGAGCACCAACAAATACAAGACGAATTCTTTTGGTTCTTCTTCCTCAAAATAGGGTCCGCGAGCAATTATCGACTCTACTCTATAGATGGATGTTGGGGGGTTGTCTCTTGCACACTTTGGTAGTCACCCACTCTGTAACTAAGATACAACAATTAGGCTTTTATCAAGTATCTTGAACTGTCTCAGCCCAATCAGTGCCCACATACTATATCAGCCATATACTCCTTATATAATCCCACAACAATTGATCCAAATTTGACAAAAATACAACAAGACCAATTTCAAGGCATTGAAACACAGTCCATCGTTAATAATAAAGTGACAATTAAAGTGTATTTTGATAAAAACAAAAGCAACATTTGAAAAGATTGAAAAAGAAGAGGAAAAAAAGCACACATGAGAAAAAAAAACAAATAAGAAGATTAAAATAGATGTAAACAAGAATAGTGTTTCAACAATCAAGAAAAAAAAGAGTTGACAATAAATAAAAGTCATCGAAACCCACAATCTACTTCCAAGAAAATATTTACATAACTGAATACATAAATTTAGAAAAAGAAAAACGATGAAGTAGAAATAAGTTTGCAAAAATAACACTATGAAAATAACAAAGATAAAATCTTTCTTGAAGATGAAGGAGAATAAAACATGAAAGCAATGTGTTCTTCCTTTAGTCACAAATTTCCTTTAGACAAATCATTTTTCAGAAACAATTCAATCCCTAAGTTCTTTCCTTTATTTTCCGTTAAATATAAATTTTATATTTAAATTTTAAAATATAAAATTATTATCAAGTTCTTTTAAAAAGATTTTGTTTTATTTTTATTTTTTTGAAACATTAACCATGAACACCCTTCTATTACAATGTGTCAACCAATATTTTTTAATAGTAACTATTTAATTGCACTTCCTCAAACAGGAGACAAGAAAGTTATACGTTTGTCGAGGCTTTTTGAAGATGAAAGAAGACGAGGCACCAGAATTTCAAAACCGGGCCTCAGGCCCGCAATCAAAATCAAACATCAAGTTTAAAATATATTATCCAAAAGATGTATAAATGTAGAGTCGAAATGTAATAAAATCAGAAATAAGGTACTACTAAAACAAGAAAGATGAAGTGCAATGTAGATGCGATAGTTCAACTCCTAAGGTGTCCAAAAACTCACACCTTAATCGAACTTCTACAACCCATAAACTTCTCAAGTAAAGAAAAAATAATAATGGGATGAGATTACAAGAATTTCAATAGAATTCATAGCATCATAAGCTCTACGAGGGAACATAGGCATATATAAAACGTTCTGTAAAATAGTTACTTTAAAACATTAGAATCTGATGCAATATAAAGCAACCATAGCATGCATGTAATTTCAAAAATGTAGAATAGAGTAAACCAACCTAATAGGTTTACAATACAACAATCACAACTAAACACACGAGTTATTATTGCACAACGAAAACCTACCGGGGTGGATATAGAAAACACTTCATCATTAACCCCCGCTAAAGCTAAAGGAAAACCGAAAGTCCACTAGTAATGCTAGTTTAGTTTTTTTTAAATATATGTATATATATCATAGCCTACTACCAGTGTTATCCAAGACTAGGCAGAGAAACACACAAACATATCATACTTGTCTCAATGCTCAAAACAAATAAAACTACAAAACACATGTCAGGCAAAACGTAATAACATTCATACACACTATAAGGGCTGACTATAAAGTGTAAATATTACTAAATAATAGGAAGAAAAGTACTATATGGGACTTGCAACCCAAGCAAGAGGAGCCCAATACACACTATAAATACAATAATCGACAAATTCTAGTGAAGCAAGAGTAGCTTTCAAGGACCACCATTATAACTTTGACATATTATCTGTCACGCCCTGAAACCCAAAATTTAGCATAACAATCATCGTAAACCTACTATATATACTGCTACAACACATAACAATACATATATAATAAACCTACATAGCTAATGATAAAATAACAAATAACAGAGTTAACGTTAAAGCAAATGTTTATTGTATAACAAAATTAGAAGAAAAACTGATGTCTCCGGGTGACATCGCAAAACAAAGAATAAACGTAGAACAATGACTCGATCTTGCTCAAACATTTTAAGGGAAAAAACTATGAATATAATACACTTTTAAATTACCTCGAATGAGTCCAATTACCAATCGCTTCTCCCTATGCCTGGGAGTGAGCTACTATTGAACTATCCTACATTCATATGCCAAAATCTGGCAGAAGTTTGCCAGGTAAGCGAATAAGAAAAATATGCATAGCAAAACACATGCAGCCATTAACGCATAGTATAGGCATGTTGGCATACAGAGTTCATTTGCATACTCATCAAGGCAAATCAGCACGATCACAGTCATAACGTAATGTAATACACAATTGCTTAGGCAATCAAGACCGTGGTTGGGCTTCTAAGGACCCACACCTGAAAACTAGGCCCTTACCATCGTGAAATCTGGATTAGCCCAGTACGTGTAAAAATCTAAATCCCACAAGACATTACGAATTTTCAATCACATTTCCCAAAATTATTATAATTAATTTTAAAGGAAAAAGAGCATATCCAATAAATCATAAACATCTGGCATAGTAAAATAGAGTAATAAAGAAACCACGGAAGTCTTTAATAACCTTAACGAAACTCAATACGAAAACATGTTTATAACTCACAAGCCCAAAATCTCAAAACTAGGCCTCAGGCCTACTACATAACTGGTAACAAAAACATAATGTATGTCTGAAAATATGGTCTGAAACATCAAAACAATTCCAAAAGAAAGTGCCAGAGAAACTATGAAAACTTAGTGTTGTGCAGATGAGATAGTCCAACTAAGTTGTCTTAAAACTCACACCACAAATCAATGTCTATGGCTCACGAACTACTCCTGAAAGGGAAAACAACAATGGATGAGATTACAAAAGACTTAGTAATAGTCACAACATCATAAGTTCTATAGAGGAATAGAGACATATACAAACTGATTTATAAAATAGTTATTTTAAAAACCTTTGAATCCAATACAATATAGTACAACCATGACATGCATATAGTTCCAAAAACATAATACAGAGAAAACCAGTCTAATAGGTTTAGAACACAATAACCACAATTGAACACGAGCTACTATTTCCCAACAACAAACCTATCGAGGTGGATATATAAAACACACGAGTAACTCCCACTAAAGGAAAACCAGAAGCCTACTGGTAGTGTTAGTTTTATTTTGAAAAATATATGCATACATAGCCCCTACTACCAATGTTATCCGAGGCTAGGCAGAGAAACATAACAAATACCATCATACCTATCTCAATAATCAGAACTGATAAGCTTACAGAATAGTAGTCAGGCAATACGTAATAACATCCATACAACTCTTAAACAAGTAAGTAACTCTCCCCTACCATTGGAATTTAGTATACTCACTTCGTATTGGTCAAGCGAACATTACTATTGGTACCATACTTAGATGTATACATAAAATGTTTATAAAACTAGCATACTTGAATAAAATAGTAATAGTCAGTAAAACATGCAATGCATTACAACACACTAAAACTCACCTAAAGGCTTGCTTACCGGACATCAAACTCACTTACTGAATAAGGAAACATCCTTACCGGACACATCAAATTCTCACTAGGCACAAATCACAAAGGGAAGGAATGCGGAGAAATAGTTGGGTGCACTCAGGAATCGAATCGATAAAAAATGAATGAAGATATCAAAAATAGGAAAGGGACCGGTCAAACATTTTGTTCCAATTGGTCGAACCATACAACAACACCAGTTGGATGGGCTAAGACCGGTCAGAATACTTATCCTAATCGGTTGGACTTCCTAGTCCAATCGGTCGAGATTTTCGACCATGATCGGTCGGACTAGCCTAAACAAAGAAGTTCAACTAGTCGGAAACTAAATTCCGATTGGTCTATTTAGAAACCACACAATTTTGCGATGGTTGTCTCACCACTTTCACACAATCAATTGCACAACACTTAGAAGGAAATACCCTCGATGAATCAAACTCTCACCCATACAAACAGAAGCCTTCTGCAAATCTCTCACTTGTCATGCATCTCATATGTATAGCACACAATGATAAATCCAAACCCAATGATGTAGTAGAAAATAAGGCTTAAGGTCTTACAATAAAAACACACACATAACTAACACAAGTATAGGCCTTCATTCAAAACACACACATATCAATTTTTAATTAAAACCATATAAATCCACATTAACCAAAATTAACCAAATGATGTTAAATTCACATTGAGTCCTCAACAAATTCTTATAAATCCATCATGATATGCTCCCACTTGCACTCGAGAATTGAAAATGACTGCAACAATCCTATGGGTTTTTGGTGCTTTATTTTGACTTGCTCGCACGCAAGACAACGAGCTACGAACTCCATAACATTCTTCTTCATCTTCGTACACCAATACTAGTCTTTCAAATTATGATACATCTCAATCCTGCCAGGATGAATCGAGAATGTAGAACTATGTGCCTTAATCAGAATAAGTTGAAGTAACTTCTCACCTCTGGGTACATAAACTTTGCCTTGGAATGTCAGAATCTTGTCATCTTGGAACATATACTCGTTGACCGTGTCTCCTCAATCACCGTTGTCTAACTGCTACCTCAACAAAACAAGGTCCAAATTCTCTAACTGTTTACTCCGGAACTCCTCCAGCAATGACAGCTTGACTACGATCTAAGCTAACAACGCTCCTGGACAATCACTGCCAAGTTGAACTGGGGATGCTCTCAAGCACATCAGCATCGGTATATACTCCAAACGAATATACGCCATGGAAGATGAAGTCTTCTAACTCAAGCCATCATCTTTGTCTTAAATTTAGCTCCTTCTGTGTCAAGAGGTGTTTGAGACTCTTGTGGTCTGTGAAGAATCTATACATCTCACCATATCAGTAGTAGCACCAAATCTTTAATGCGAACACCACGACTGCTAATTCAAAATCTTAGGTTGGGTAGCTGCACTCATATGGCCTCAACTATCTAGAGGCGTAAACGACTACCTTCCCATCCTGTATTAGCACACAACTTAAACCGAGCTTTGATGCATCACTATACACCACATACTCTTTGCCACTGATTGGCAAAGTAAGAATAAGGATGGGGTCCTTTCGAGTGCTTAGTCAGCGAGAGAGAGGACAATTGGCATGGCCAGAGTGGTCGATGTTGAGCGTTTGACTAGTCGACCGAGTGAGTTGACCCGAGTGTCGTTAATAGCACGGATACAGTCATAGGAAGTCGTAGTGTGTTAGGTGAGATTATAGTGCGTTTTGAGGTTGAGTTCAGCGGAAATTCTATTTCATTATCTTGAACCTGTAAATGCGTTCTAGGTCCATTTTGAGTGACCATAAGCCTTTAGGACGATTTTGCCAAAAGTAAGCTTGTTTACTACTCACCGTCCCAATGTCATTTCCAGAGCCAGAAACACTATTTTTGGTTCCCGAGTGTATTTTGCATATTTTTTTGGGTACGTCGGGACGTTTGAAAATGTATTTTAAATTTCGGGATTTTCGAACCCCTCGTCGGGTCGGCCTGGCTCACCGGCGGACCAGCCCACTTTTTTCTTTCCCTTTTCTTCTCTTTCTTTCCTCTTTTCTCTCTTTCCTCTGCCTTCTCACAACACCACACCAAAAACTAGAGTTCTTTTTTTTTTTCCTTTTGAAAACCTAAATCTCCATAACACAATTTCTTACAAAATTGATGACTAAGTGAGTTTTATGCAGCAATTCCTAAACCCTTTGTGTAAATTTTTTCATGGGGTTAGCTATTCTTGGAATGGTTTTGACAGAGTTAGACTCTGAAAGGGGAAAATTGAAATTCTGGGGTAAATTTCTGATTCCTTTGCATTCACGAGAAAAAAATCGGTTTTATTGGTGTTTTGTGATGTTGTGGAAGATGGATTTGTAGTTGGTTTTGTTTGGTTCTGTAAATTTTGTATTGTGTGAATCAGATATTGGGATTTCTTAAGGTTCTGGAGAATGTGACCCTGATTTTGTTTCCCTTGATTCTGAGGATGTAATTAAGTGCAGTTGAGGTTACGAAGTACATCGGTAGGCGATTATGCTGTCTATTCGCGTAGAATCGAATTTGGTTATGTATTCTAGTTTGATTGTTAATGGTCTGTAATATGAGTTTACAGAGGTTAATCCTCTGAGTTAGGAAGCTTTTAAGGATGAATGCTTAAGGTTTGTTTGAGCATTATAGAATGTATCAGAAGGGGTGACAAGAATCAGATTTTTGCTTTGCGATTTTTTTGGTTTAGGTTTGCGTTGAGCTTGAATTTTCTTGTCCTATTTGTAGGTGGTTCTCAGACAGGTGATAAGGGCAAAGGGGTGGCTATAAGTGTGTCGTCTGAGCGTCAAGAGGTGGGAGTTTAAGTTTCATTTGCGTATGCGAAATGATTTGATTTGGTAATCTAAAAACCTGGAAGTGCATGATTTATTTTGAATAGAGGCATTACTTAAAAATATGTTGGATACCCATGTTAGTAGCATGATACTGCTTGCCATGTTTATGTGTAAAAAATATATAATAGAACTCTTATGCATCTCGGGAATGCAGTTGCAAGGTTTGTGTGCATGAATGGTCATGAGTATATTCTGGTTGTCGAGTTGTGTATAAACTGAAATTGTTAGGAGCTTTTTATCCTTAAATTTAGTGAGAGTGGAATGCAAATGTTGGTATGTACCCAGCCTTTGTGTTTGTTGATGCAAGGACATATTTTTGTGTTTGGTTTTATGATATGGAAGTGGGAATTAGTGTGTGAGTCATAGCCCTGAAGTGCATGGCACTTGGTGCCCTGTTCTTGGTGTCAAAACCCAGCAAAACACCTTTAGTAGCAGTGCGTAGACGATTACTCATATTGAGTAGTCGATTACCTACTGTCAACGAATTAGACACATGTGTCGATAGCAGCGAGTAGTTGATTACTCCAGGAGATAATCGACTACTTCGAGTAATATATATATATAATACAGAGAAGTCTCAATCAATAGTATGTAATTGACTACTTCTCTAGAGTAGTGCAATCCAAATTTCTTTCTCCTAAATAATAACCTGCAATGAGTGGACTTTTATGTGATATGTTTGTGATTAATTATTGGAACCGAAAGGCTTATGTGAGTGTGGGAAGGCCCCATGGTAGGATCAGATATTGAGCATACCATGCATTATATGTTTTAATACAAAGGTATATATATATATATATATATTTCTGTGGAATCAAATGGAATTGATGAATGGGTTTGGCCAAACAAGGTAGGTTGATGGAATCCCAGTTGAGGGGAATGTCGCTTACTGATGGGAGCAGTATGGATGGGCTGTGTTTATATGTGCCTAGTTTAATGTACTTAGCAGGACACTTGGGACTAGATTGTCCCTGCCGGCTTGTGAATTCATTGCACATGCATATATGATAATTGAATGTGATAGATTGTTTTCTCCATTCAGTTATGGATAACATTGACAGTAGGGGTTTTCTTTGACTTATATATATATAAATAAATTTTATATAAATGAAAGTGTTAACTGTCAATGGACTTTTGGACTTCTCTTTAGCGGAGGTGGTTCGAAAGTGATTTATATCCGCCCTGAAGAGTTTTGGCATATTAGTCAAGTGAACTGATGAGAAACAGGATTTGAATTTATTTGTTTAACTGAATTGCATAATGTTCGGTGAGGCATGTGCTATACATATTTTCCATAGGTGTTGTTGGATTCACGATAGAGGGCATGGATTTCAATTATGTTTGAAATAAATATTTATTAAACTGATTTAGTAAATGCCTCTGTTCTAATGGATATTCTTATGACGCGGTAACTCCCACTGAGGTCTTTAGATCTCACCCCCTCCCCTTATCTTTTTTCAGGGCTAGATCGTGAGTTCGTTGCCGAGCTTTGTTGAAGGTTTCCCGGTGTCTTTCATAAGGCTGGACTTGTGCACATTCACGTTTTCGAGACTCGACATGTTCTGTTTTATCTTGTGAACTACGAAACTTATGCATGTAATAAATCATGATAAATGATGTGAATTGTTTGTGAATTTGTTTTGGAAATTGGTTATGAACATGCATGGATAATTTGGAAACTAGATTGGAATATATGATGTGTGTCTGAGTACTTATTATTGAACTTAAGGGCTTGTGTGTATGGACTTGTCATATGGCATGATTGGGGCCGTGTAGCCTGTTGCCGAGTGTTTTATAAAACGTGTCATGCTTGTATTGATTTAATAAAATTCAAATTTGTACACAGTTTTGGAAATATTAATTTAAAATTTAACTAAGCCTTGTGTAGTTTTAATTAATTCACGAGTTGGGTCGATCAGAGTTGCACGGTGGTGAGATTCCCATTTACCGAGAGCGGGTCCTCACAAAGGATGAAACCAATCGAGAGTTCAATTCCACAAAGCTCTACTGACACTTCTCGGACCACACGAATGGTTTACCCTTACAAGTTAACATGTCAATGGGGTTACTAATAATAAGAAGTTCTCCATGAAATGACGGTAGTATCCTGCTAAACCCAGAAAATTTTGCACCTCGGTTACATTGCAAGAAGGTTCCCATGACACAACAGCCTCGATCTTCTTGGGATCCACCAATAAACCTTTTGTGGATATGACATGTCACAAACAGCTAACTTCTTGCATCCAGAATTCATACTTAAAAAGCTTGGCATATAACTATCGAGCACTAAACGTCTCCGAAACCGTCCTCAAATGCTCGAAATGTTCCTCCATCATTTTCAAATAGACAATGATGTCTTCTATGAAGACAATCATGAACTGATCAAGAAACACCTATAAAACTTGATTCATCAAGTCCATGAAGACTATTTGCATAATGTCCATGCGAGGACCTTAATGTTGTCTTTGGAATATCAGACTCTCGAACTCGTAACTGATGATAACTATATCTCAAGTCAATCTCTAAGAACATTGATGCTCCCTGAAGCTGGTTAAATAAGTCATCAATCCTCAAAAGCGGATACTCATTCTTCATGGTCACTCGATTCAACTATCGATAATCAATGCACAACCGCAACAAACCATCTTTTTTTTAATAAACAGAACCAGCGCTCTCCATGACGATGTACTAGGCCTGATAAATCCACGATCCACCAAGTCCTTCAACTGGGTCTTCAACTCCTTCATCTCGGCTAGAGCCATTTGATATGGCAAGATGGATATCGGATTAATTCCGGGCATCAACTTGATCCCGAACTCAACTTCTCTCTCTTATAGTAAACCAACAACATCATCCATGAACACATCTGTATACTCGTTAGCAACTGAGACTCGACTGATGTGTCTCTAGCATGGGCTAAAAATGTTGTAAAATCTTTGTTTATCATCTTCTTTACACTCAGCTATGAAATCATACATGTAAGCACAATACGTCTATCTCCTTCAAAACAATACTCAAAACCATCTAACAAACTGAGCCACATATGCTTTGTGAAGTACTCCATTCAAGCTCAACAACAAGCTAAGCAATCCATAACCAAAATAAAGTACAGTTCTCGGATATATAATAGGGTAAGATCTGCCTCGATCACAATTGAACCTACCCTCAATAGCAACTGAACCTACCCTCAATACACAACTCAGGTACACCTAACTGCAACTCAACTACTCGCCTAATGGGTTCAAAACCTCAATCAAAGGTTTTAAGGGTGAAAATGGCTTGTTTACACTAATAGTAACTCTAGGACCTACAAATGACCTATTCGCTCCAGGGTCTAATAATATTCTAGCATAACGAGAGAATATTGTGACGGTACCTATCACTATGCAAGGGCTGACACAGGCTTCAGCATCTGTCAACATGAAGAGATGAGTCTGTCTACGCTACAAGGGATGGGTAGATGGTTGTCCCGTAGTTTGAGTACCAGAAGGTTTGCCTGGTGCTCTAGACTGTGGCCTGGAAGAAGCCTGCGAACCCATGTTACTATCAATCGACCTTGGGGTTCTTGAAGGTTGTGAGGCATTACGCCTCGCTTTGTAAAATCTTTAGACATATGACCAATCTCGTTGCAGTTGAAGCACTTTTGCAAATGTAGACAAGGATGGATGTGGTGCTAACGACAGTTCACGTACCACGACATTGATAACCTACTCACACTCTAACTTGATGCAGTTGGCTGTGAAGGGGTGGTCACGTGACTGGTCCCTCAAGAATAGGACTTTGATGGCTTTATCGAATACGGTCTTGTTATCCTGCTCGGCTTATGGTCGTGTATCGGACCATGCTGAATCAGGCCTTTGCCGGATGCGAAGTCCTTTACGACTGTAACTATGATTCCTCTGGTTTTGCACTGTATTCCCGACTCTGGTTGTAGTAGTAGCCAAAGCTTGGAGATCCAAAATCGATGTAGTACCAACAATAACCTAGATCTCATAACTCAACTCGTCCTAGAAACGATGAGTTAACTTTAACTCAGTATGATCCTCGATAGCTGTGAAACGGGATAACTCCCTCAACTCGGTCTCGAACTTTATCACTGATTGGGAATCCTACTTCAGCTTTTAGAAGTCTGATTGCTTCTCATCCTGGTGGAACTAAGTATAAAATCGATTGTTGAACTCCCCCAAGAACTAGTTCCACGACTACTACTCATCCTTGTATCTCAAACTCATGGAGGTCCACCACGAAAGGGATTCCTTCTCAAATTGGAATGTTAATAAGGCTACTTTGTCTTCATCAGAAATCCACAGTGCTTGCACGGTCCAGCATACGGTGTCTAGCCACTCCTGGGCTATGGCTACATCAGTTGTCCTCGAAAAACTTTAACATCCCAACTAATGAGCTTCCTTTAGCAGCTTGGTGATCATTACTGGAAGTCTCCAGGCACCTTATGACCGAATTGGAGCTACGGGTTGCTGCACCTGTATTGCTAGCACCACGAGAACTATGGCCGATATCGGTGGTTGTATCGATACATGAATTGTTGTTGTTGAGCCAGTAACTATTGTAATGCCAAATGGATTGTCTCTAGGATCTGGAGCAATACTTGATCCTGTACAATAGGAGTTGCTAGTGCTGGCTAAGCTATCGGAGCAGCTGGGGTGGCCTATGGTACTGAGGCTGCCTGAATAGGGTATAGCCTAAGCTGGATGCGGTGACTGTGCATTGGCCCAAGTTGGCCTCTGGACCGATTTGCCACTTCAAGCCTGGCGATTACAGGTGGCGGTACTACGTGTCCTAGCAATAACAAATTGACAAGCAACACAACAAACTAACAAGCAACGCAGCAAACAATGAACTTTAGAACACACACTCAAACGACTAAACAATTCTATATTAGACTATACATGTGCAGCGAGTTTGAAAACATATTTTTCAAAAACATTTAAAAATTATTTTGTAAAAACCATGTTCCGTTACCACCCATGTTAGGATCCACATCCGAAAACCAGAGTTTTACCGTCGTGAATTCTGGATTAGTCCAACACATAGACCAATCTGAACCTCATAGATATGAGTGAGAAAGTAAATATAATATTCCAAGGGTAGTTTTATCTTGCTCCCATGCACACCGTGCATGTTTTATACCATGCAGAAATAAACTGTTAAATATTATTTCAGTCTAACGGCATATATACACACTAATTGGACAGAGAAGCAAAATTTTGGAAAGAATAATGTCTTTTTATTCTACCAGCTTACTTTTTGAAAAGCGTTATTTTCACTCGCTGAAACTGATATCTGTCTGTCAAATTTTTCTCTCATTTGTATCTGCGTTGAATGAAGACAGAGGAAAGAACCTAAGGGTTGACCAGTTTTTGCAAAAAAATTTGCCCAGAGTAAAAAATTGTGACTAAGAGAAGAATCTCCACCCCCATGTCTGAAAACTTTCCCCATGGATATGTTATTACAAAATACGCATCATCATGCATGACGCATTCTCTTTGTCGAACGCTAAGTACAAAAATTAATTTAGATTATAATTATTGATAAAATATTTAGAGATTATGAATCATTGGTATCAAATTATCTTTAATATAATACTTTGTTGATTAATTCATGATATAATGGATACTATAAACGTTTTTAAATGGAGAGAAGGAATTAGTAAATTTTAGACGTAAACTAATACGTAGATTCTTCTAGGGGGCATCAATACGTAAGCTAATACGTCAGGAATTTGAGATTGGACTGTAATATTTTCTACAACTACCCGTTACGAATCGTGTATCCATTACGCTGATTTTATAAATATTTAAGGACCAGAAGTGTAAATATTACTAAATAATATGAAGAAGAGTACGACAAGGGACCTGTGGCCCAAGCAAGAGGAGCCCATTACACACTATAAATACGATAACCAAGAGAGTGTAGTGAGCAACTCCTTTCGACCACATTTGACCCCTCTTTATCATCCACGTAATGGCGGAAGTGAAGCTGCTAGGTCAATGGCCAAGCCCATTTCTTTATCGAGCGCTATGGGCTCTAAAAGTCAAGGATATCCCTTACGAATTTGTGAAAGACGATACCTCCAACAAAAGCCCCTTGCTTCTCAAGTACAATCCAGTTTACAAGAAGATCCCGGTGCTTGTTCATGGAGAAAAACCAGTTTGTGAGTCCATGATTATCGTTGAATACATCGACGAGGTATGGCCTCGGAATCCTCTGCTCTCAGCTGATCCACTTGAGAGAGCTACGGCCCGGTTCTGGGTGAAATTTGCGGACGACAAGGTATAATATAAAGTCGTGTTTAAGACTTCCATAGTTTATCCGATCTTATTCAAGTACTGTCCTACCACAGGGTATGTCTGTTTTTAAAATATTCCGCACTAGCGGTGAAGCATTGGAGCAGTCATTGAAGGAAACCCTGGCGATGTTACAAACCACGGAAGATTATGGTTTAGGGGAGAAGAATTTTTTTGGTGGAGACAAGATTGGCATAGCAGACATAGCCTTTGGTTCAGTTATTCACTGGTTGACGATCATAGAAGAGGCAGTAGGGGTCAAAGTCTTTGAAGTCCAAAAATTCCCTCGCCTGTACACATGGCTTAAAAGTTTCCAGCAAGAACCAGTAATTAGAGAAAACCTTCCAGATTGGGATACGACTGTGGCCTTCTTTCGGGCTCGTCGAGAAGCACTGCTGGGAGCTGCCGGAATGTGATGTGAGCGCTTAGTTACTCCATCATTTATGTGATATAATAAGTTTCCATGATCTATCGTGCATGCGATTAAGTCCCCTTTGCTTCCCAACGAATTTATGTATCTCTTTCTGGACAATTGAATTTTGAAATTATGAATGTGATTTCTTTGAGGTGTTCACTTTTATTCATAATTCCCTCAACCAGACTCCCAAGTTAGTTGCCCAATTCCAGCACGACAAAGACTTCGACCAGAGAGGAAGGAAAACTGTAAATATGAATAATCAAAAGCATATACACCTCATAGTCGGTAGGATTAGGTAAAAAAGGTCAATCCTGCCTTGTTAATTAAATTGTATCCGTCAAAAGATTACCTTTTCCATGGATCGAATATATCACGGGCCCTATTCTTCTATATGTGATTAAATGTCCCCTGGCTAGTTCGGTTGAACAAAGCCCAGTGGAATCTTAATCCCAAGCGGCGAGGGGAGGAAAAGATAACATTAAAGTAATAAAAAAATTAATCCACATCACCATAAAATGATTTGAAATAATTAAAAATTAAATTTGATAATACTGCTACGTAAGAGTAAAGTATGGAACCAAAATAGAAATAATTGGAGCTACAGTGACCCCTCGATTCTTATTTTTTTAACAATCCTATCAAATTTTTGACAGAAGGGTCATACTGTCACACCGTATTTGTTTTTTTTTTCTTAAATAATACTATTATATGCTGGCTGAGAAAAGTACAACCAACACAAGACTATCACTGTACAAATTAAAAAGACATGAAATATAATTCTTAAATAATTGAAAATCTAAGTTAACAAGAGAAATCTAAATAATTTAGATATTTAAGATCTCTAATCCCAAAACCTGGTCACTTCTCATTATACCAGTTGAAACCAGTCACACCGTATTTGTTGATATCAAGGGCTGGCGGTGCATCCAGATTTTCACACAACGTGTTCGTGATCGCTTCCTCTTCTTTATTTGCTAACACATATTCTACGGTGGCACAAATGTCGAAAGAGCAGACCCGGGAACTTAAAAAGACTAATGTCATGTCGACCTCGCAAACGGTGCCCACACCCAGTGTGTTTTCTCCTCCTCTTTTTTCCTTTTTTCACCTTCGGGGGACGAAGAACGTCAACCTTTTCCGCTCGACTGCAGAGTGGTATATTGCATGACTGTGTTGCAAAAAACAGAGTTGGTAAGTTTTCATCTGATATGGAATCAACCATTCTGTTTATCCCTTGAGCCTATAGGCGTGACATATTCTCCTCACCAAGTCCAACGATGCTCTCGTTGTTTTTGACTTGGGCCACCCTGTCTATCCCACTAGGCTTACAAGCGTGGACATCGAACAAGGCCCAGTTTGACTCCATTACCACTTGTCATAGGGTTATTATTCTCTTCCCGAAAGACGCATCTAGTGGGATGTGCAGCACCCACGTTTATAAGTCCAACGACCACTCAATTTTTATTCGATGTAGGATCAGCCAGCCTGTCTACCCTTAGGCCTACAGGCATGACATTATGTAGTTACCGGATAACCACTGATAATTAGATTATTTACTAAGTATGAATGGAGTACGACTAGCTATAAATAGATAGAATGAATATGAGGAGACTCTGTTTACTCTGATTCTCGTCTAATTCTAAATACGAAGGAAAGTACATCTACAACAACATTATTTTTTTCAACTCAACATTGAAGGTCAAAGTCATAGCCAGCAACAAACTTACTAATTCATTTCTGCTGTTCGGGAGACTAATAGTTTGTTCAGACAAGTACTTTAAAGACTGTGGTCAGTGATAATAATAAATTTCCTTCTCAAAATATATTGATGCCATTTCACTATTGCTTGCGAAATAACAAACATTTCTCGGTGATACGTCAGGAGGCCTGCTGTATTCGTGGAAACAATTTTCTACTGAAGAAAGTAATCAGGTGATTTGTTTGTGACAGGACAGCTCCGCCAATATTTGAGGCATCAGTCAAAAATCACGAAGACAAAGAACCCGTGCAGCACTGAGTAGTTTTTTAAGTGCAATAAACGCTTCTTTTGTACAGCTATTTCAATGATAATTATTTTTCTGATAGTAACCAGCTAACCCAAGGAAAATCCTCACCCGATACTGCCTTAACTGATGTCAGTACAGGCCATGCTTGGATTGCAGAAATCATTTTGCAGAAATTATTTTCACCATCAACTGTCACACCTGTTGAAGATATGATGTGCCCCAAGTAACCTAAGGATTGCTGACCAAATAAACACTTAGACATCTAGGCCACCAAGCCGTGTGTATGAAGGGCTTGCAATACCTCACGCAAACGTAACATATGAGATTCCCAAGAAGGACTACAAGATATCATCAAAGAATATCTAAACGAATTTACGAAGATAAGGCCTAAAAACATCATTCATCAATGATTAAAAAAGTATAAGAAATATTAGATAAACCGAATATCATTACTAAAAATTCATAATGTGAAAAGCCGTCTTGTAAACATCCTCAGGCTTTACTAGTATGTAATGATGTCCAGCTAATAAATTCAGCTCGGTAAAGAACTTAACTCCATTCAATTCATCAAAAAGTTCCTCTATCGGGAAAGCGATCCCGGACTGTGACTGTATTGAGGACCCTGTAATCAACAAAATCGCCACAAACCATCACGCTTTTGTACTAGTAAGATGGGGAAGAAAAAGAGTTAGTACTAGGTTGGATAATCCCTTCCCAAGCATATCAGCCACCAAACGCTCAATCTCTTGCTTCTGAAAATGAGAATATGATACGAGATCAATTAGAGAGGACAGAATTTAAGAAATTTAGATGAGAGGTTGAAGGAAAGAGAGAGAGGATATTGACTGGAATTCATTGATGCTTTATTGAAACGGAAACGGCTTATAAATAAGCCATGGATTTACATCGTGTCCTCCACTCGACGCATGAAATTAGGAAATAACAGAAGCATGAACAATTAACAGAAAGCATAAATAAGACGTGAACTAAAGTGATTAACTAATAATAGATATCCAGCAACACGATCTTCTCAATTTCCGCGTGCAGCTCTTAAGCACGTTCCCTGAATTTCGCTGGTAAACGTACCGTGCGAGTGCTTCTCTTGACTGAAGTTTTGGCTTCAGTTAAGCCACGTTCTGGGACTATAGGTTGGCTGTTGGTATCAATACTTCCCTCCCCAGAATTGACCTTGTCCTCAAGGTTGAAGGAAGGAAAATTGGACTGAAAACTGTGCACATCCTCCCACGTGGCTTCGTCACGAGTATGCAGACGCCATTGGATCAGAACCTGATCCACAAATTTTCCAGCACGGGAGACAGTGCGAAAACCCCAAACCTTATCTGGGTAATCAGAGGGAAGGCCATCAGTAAACATGGAGGGTAAGGCCACCGAGTGCTGGTGGGGATCACCGTGACACTGTTTAAGAAGGGAGACGTGAAAAACGTCATGAATACGGGCCTCGGCAGGGAGCTGAACCTTGTACGCCACCGGTCCGACAGTGGAGATGATTTGGTAGGGACCAAAATAGCGTTTGGAAAGTTTCGTGGAGGCAAGGCGTGGCATGGAAGTCTGACGAAATGGTTTCAAGCGAATATACACCCAGTCGCCAACAGAAAATTGCTTATCTTTACGGTGTGTATCGGCGCGCAGCTTCATTCGATCCTGAGCACGCTGCATATTACTTCGGAGATCAGCCAAGAGGGATGAACGAGTGCGCAATAAGTCATCAAGAGAAGCAATTTTGGTGGAGCCGCCGACATAATCTTTGATGGAAGGGGGAAGGCGCCCGTAAAGACCTTCAAAAGGGGTACGGTTAATGGAGGAGTGCCAAGAGGTGTTGTAGTGATATTCAGCCCAATGGAGAAAGTCAGTCCAGGAGCGAGGAAAATCTGAACAGAAACAGCGTAAGTAATCCTCGATATAGCGATTGACAACTTCGGATTGGCCATCTGTTTGTGGGTGATAGGCTGTACTAGTGGCGAGGCGTGTACCCTGTAATTTGAATAACTCCTGCCAGAAAGTGCTCATAAAAATGGGATCGCGATCTGAAATGATTGTGGTAGGGAAGCCATGAAGGCGCACTATATGCTTGGTGAAGACGTCGGCAACGGATGAAGCTGAAAAAGTCATTGGCAAGGCGATGAAATGGCTGAATTTAGTAAGACGATCAACTGTAACAAAAATCACAGTTTTGCCAGAAGAGGATGGAAGGTGAGTGATGAAATCCATGGAGATGGAGTCCCAGGTGTTGCTAGGGACGGGGAGTGGTTGGAGGAGACCCTGGGGTGCCGTGAGAAGAGGCTTAACTTGCTGGCAAACCGGACAACAGGCAACATATTTTTTTACATCTTCGCGGATGCCTGGCCAGAAAAAGGCAGAACTAATGCGAGCCAAGGTACGCTGCGACCCAGCGTGGCCTCCAATTGGGCTGTCATGATACTCAAATAGAAGCAAATCATGAAGAGCGGATTCTCGGGGCAACCAGATTTTATCATGATACCAAATCAGCCCATCCCGAAAAGTGAAGGAAGATGGAGCTGTCTGCGACTCAATTTCCTTGATTTTAGCAGCAGCAATAGGACTATCGGCAATAAAACGTTTAATGGCACGAATTAAGGAATAGATGGGCTGAGAGGAAATCAAGGCATGAAAAGAGGGCTGCGAATGTGATAAACGGGATAAGGCATCAGCTGGCAGATTCTCCTTGCCTGGTTTGTAGTGGATTTCAAAATCAAAGCCCAATAATTTCAAAATCCATTGCTGCTGTTCTGGAGTATGGATCGTCTGATTAAACATAGCTTTCAACGGCTGATGATCTGTTTCCAAAATAAATCGGGATCCCAGGAGATATTGTCTCCATTTTTGGATAGCAGTAATCACCGCGTACATCTCCCGTGCGTATGCCGATTTTCCCTTCAAACTCGGTGAGAGTTGTTTACTAAAAAAAGAGACAGGTCGTCCCCCTTGTAACAAAACGGCACCGATAGCGTCGCCTGATGCATCGGTCTGAACAATAAAAGGCTGAGAAAAATCCGGTAGAGCGAGCATGACAGTGGATGCGAGAGCATTCTTCACGGCAAGGAAGGCGTCTTCAGCCGATTGTGTCCATGTAAAGGCATCTTTGCGAAGCAAACTTGTGAGTGGAGCCGTTAATTTGGCAAAGTCAGGGACGAAGCGTCTATAGTAGCTGGCGAGCCCATAGAAGCCCCGAAGTTGGCGCACGTTTTGAGGCAGTGGCCAGGAAGATAAAGCACTGATCTTCTCGGGATCCACAGAAACTCCGTTGCCCGTTATAATATGCCCGAGATATTGCACCGATGGGCTGCCAATCAAACACTTGGATAGGTTAACAAAGAATTTATTAGTGAGTAAGAGTTGGAAAACCTGTTCAAGATGGTGCACGTGCTGATCCCAAGAGGAGCTGAAGACAAGGATGTCGTCAAAAAATACAAGGACAAATTTTCGCAGGAAGGGCCGGAATTGGAGATTCATCTCAGCTTGGAAGGAAGCTGGCGCATTGGTGAGACCAAAGGGAAGAACCCGGAACTCGAAGTGACCATCATGAGTACGAAAAGCTGTCTTGTGAATGTCGTCTGGGTGCATCCGTAATTGGTGATAACCAGAGCGTAAATCTAGTTTAGAGAAAACCTGTGCGCCATGCAGTTCATCCAAGAGTTCATCTACGGTGGGAATTGGGAAGCTGTCTTTAATGGTGATGTTATTAAGGGCTCTGTAATCTACACAAAATCGCCAGGTCCCATTCTTCTTTTTGACAAGTATAACTGGGGAAGAAAAAGGACTTGTACTATGTTGTATAATACCAGCCTCGAGCATTTGATTAACCTGTCTTTCAATTTCTCCTTTCTGGAAGTGTGGGTATCGGTATGGCCTGACTTTGACAGGGGAAGAATCTGGACGTAGCAATATGCGATGCGTGATGTGGCGATAAGGAGGAAGAGTTGTAGGTTCCTGAAAAATCGGTTGGAATTTAGTCACTAAATTCTCGATCTTGGCTTTGTATATTCCTGGAATGTCGCCATAAAATCCCTTGGACTCGGTGTGGCCAACTGCATTGAGAAATAAATGGTAACAAGCCGCAAAGGCATTGGTTTGCTGGCCCCTGCGAATTTGGCCCATAGTAATAGCAGATAAATCTGCTTGCTGAATCCCATGAATCTTAACCTGTTCTCCCAAATAATCAAAACTCATCCATAATTCCTTGTAATCAAATAAAATAGGCCCGATCTCAGACAACCATTGGACCCCCAAGACTATATCAGCCCCATAGATCGGTAGAACAAACAAATCCGGGTGAAAAATATGCGAATTAATATTTAAAGGCACCTTGGAACACCTACCTGCGCATCCCAACGTCTCCCCGTTGCCTACAGTTACGCTCACATATCTGGATTTAAGGATAGGCAGCCTTAAGAATTTCGCAATCCTGGTCTGAATGAAGTTATGTGTAGATCCTCCGTCAATTAAAATCTCAACTTCCTGACCAGATATAATACCTCGAACCCTTAAGGTAGTTGGCTTATCACCACCTTCCATTGCATGTAGGGAGATAGTGGGATTGGTTCCTTCTTTTTCTGGCTCAAATACCTGCGAAACTTGCGGATCAGGAACTCTTGTTTCTTCTGGCGTTACCTGATAGAGTTCTCCTTGTGCATCGCCCTCTCCTTCATCATCTTCCGTAATTAGACAATGAAATTGCCCTTTCTTGCATTTATGTCCAGGCACAAATTTTTCATCGCAGTTAAAACACAAGCCTTTAGATCTCCTTTCCTCCATCTCTGAGGATGTCAAGCGACGAACAGAAGCTTTCGGCACCGGAGGAGCCACCATGGTTAAAGGGGTGGCGGGTATTGCCCCTTTGGATGCTTGTGCCGCGTGTGTTATTGCTGGAAGTGCCCGGGAATATGGCGCAACGCGCATGGGGTAGAGTTTGTCTTCAATTAATTGTGCCATACTTGTCGCCTCAGTCAGGGTCGAGGGTTTGAGAAGATACAGCTCCTTCTTAATTGGCTCTTTAAGACCTGAAATAAAACAGTTGAGGAGGTTTACTGTTGTAAGGCTGCGAGTACGGGTGGAGAGTATCTCAAATCGCCGACGATAATCAATCACCGAGGAGTACTGCTGTAATTTAAACAGAAGCGCTTCGTGGTTGATATATTGGGAAGGCCCGAATCGATTCTCCAAGTCTAACGCAAATTGTTCCCAGCTCGTGAGTTGATTGGTGGCGTGGAGCCACTGGTACCACTGCAAAGCCTCACCCGACATATAGAAAGCCGCCACAGTTAATTTTTGTTCCAATGGAGTATTGTGAAACAAAAAGAAACGTTCAATTTGAAAAAGCCACCCAGCTACATTGTCTCCCACAAAAAAGGAATCTCAAGTTTTGGCAAGCGTATGGGCACTCGTCCAGAGCTCGAACCTTCGACCATGCTTGGTCCCATCCCTTGTGAACTAGCTGTTCCCGTTGACGATGATGCAACCTGTGGGGAGGGAAGTAGTGCTTGTGGAGCTGACGTTTGTTTTTCAATCCGTACGAGGGACTGAACCAAAGCCTCATGCGATTTTTGCAGCCACTCGATGGTGCTGTTGTTTTTGGAGATATCTTCTGCTTGGCTTTGAATTGCTGCGGTCACTCCTTGTAGGTCTTGTGTGACTTTGGCCAAAACCTCTTCCAAAGCTCTGTAACGTGTGGTAACAGAACCTTCAGCCATGAGTTGCTTCTCTCAACGAGAGCACCAGTTGATACGAGATCAATTAGAGAGGACAGAATTTAAGAAATTTAGATGAGAGGTTGAAGGAAACAGAGAGAGGATATTGACTGGAATTCGTTGATGCTTTATTGAAAATGGGAACGGCTTATAAATAAGCCATGAATTTACATCGTGTCCTCCAATCGAAGCATGAAATTAGGAAATAACAGAAGCATGAACAATTAACAGAAAGCATGAATAAGACGTGAACTAAAGTGATTAACTAATAATAGGTATCCAGCAACACGATCTTCTCAATTTCTGCGTGCAGCTCTTAAGCACGTTCCCTGAATTTCGCTGGTAAACGTACCGTGCGAGTGCTTCTCTTGACTGAAGTTTTGGCTTCAGTTAAGCCACGTTCTGGGACTATAGGTTGGCTGTTGGTATCAGAATACCTATAGGAACGGACATTCACAGGTGCTGCAGCTTGAAGTAAAGGAATAGAGTGATCATGGTGACGAGATGGTGGTAAACCCTGAGGTTTATGAAACACTAAGAAAACTCATCCAAAATTTGTTCTAATTGTGGAGGATGTGTAACATGATCTAAGGATTCAGAAGCTGCCAATTCTAAACGAAAGCAACAAACAAATGCATCTGTGGAATTAATTCAACATAGAGAATGTAATGTTGCTGGAAGCGCAAGCATAGACGAATCCCCATGCCACTTAGTTGATCTTTCTCCAATCTTGATCTTTACACTAGAACGACTGTAATCAGTTATGATCGGACCAAGTGTACCAAGCCATGACACACTCAGAACCATGTCCCAACCTTGCACAGCTAAAACAAAAAAATCAGTACACTCTTATTCCTCGAATAAAAACAGGCACCTGACGAATTAATCTAGAGCAAATCAATCGTTCACCATTTCCCACCAGTCTCCAAAAGGTGTAACAGGCTCAATTGGAAGTTTAAGAAACTTAGCAATTCTAGTTTGAATAAAATTGTGTGTACTGCCCAGGCGAAGTAAAATACGAACTAAAGCTCCATTAACCATTCCCATAAAAAAAAAATTATAGTTGGAGAATCATCACCTAAGAGAGCATAATATGAAATAGTTGTATCAGTAATCCGGAGGAGATAGCTCGTCATTAACATCCACTGGGGAATTTCTGATGGATTTACAGTAATTTTAGCATCCAAACATTCCTTCTCCTTTTCAAACAAAAGTAGCTGAGGTTTGGCAGGACATTTGTGGTCCCATGAGTATTTGACATCTCAGTGATAACAGAGACCTTGAGCTCTTCTCTGAGCAGCTTAATTTGGTGTTAATCGACTAAAAGGAACCTTTGCACTTGAAGGAATAATAGCTGAAGCTGATGACGTTAGAGACGATGAGCCCACCGAGGAGTTAGTCGTGGACTTAGGTGTGGGTAAAATTGGGGAAGAGTGGCCCAATGTTGGCTTAATGGACCCCCTTTCCAGCAAAATTCGTTTCTCATGTATCTTAGCCCAACGAAGTGCATCCTCAAAATTCGTCGGGTTCTGCATGTATACAACAGCTTTGATGTTTTCTCTCAAGCTGAGATGACACTGCGGATGATAAACATCGCAGGAAGAGGCATAGAGCGATTCATCATGGCTTGAAAACGGGAACAATATTCCTTAACTGATGACGTCTGTTTCATGTTAGCCAGGTTGCTTTCAGGTGGATCCATAAGTTTTGGCCTGAAATGTTTTAGTAAAGCTTCGGTAAACAAAGTCCAGCCAGAGAGTTGACGATTCCAATACATCCATTCATATACCAGTCTACTGAACAATCACCCAGGTAGAAGGATGTGATAGTAAGACGATACTCTTCGCAGATTTCATAGAACTCGAAGTAACGAGTTGCAGCAAAAGTCCAGCGATAGACCCTATCTCCAAAAAAACGAGGCAGCACCACAGAGGCTAACTTATGCTGAGTATGAGAGCTGACGAGGGGGATGCAGTGGTCGCAGGAATTTGAGTAATCAATTGCTTAAGGAGCTGTTGTTGCTCTGTAACCAGTTTGGAATGATCAGCTAGTGTAGAGGAGACACCCTTAAACTTCGATTGAAGCTTAGAGTGAGATTCCTTAAGACCTTGCATTTTAGTATCCATAGTACGAAATCGAGTTTAGTACTGTGCCATCTTGAGCAAAGTTTTCATAAAAGCACCAATGAAGTGGTTTCGGATTCACAGAGGTACAAGAGAGAGTCGAGTAGGTAGCTAAAGGTAAGCCAATAATGCATTTTCCTTTGTATTTAAAAGTAGATGAGAAACAAAGTAAACAGAGTTTGACTAATCAATCAAAGCAATGCATTAACCATATCTGTGTTTTATGGATTCTGCAAGGAAGAACCATCTCGAATTGCGCAGGTGCAGGTGTTCGGTCTTTTCTTTTAGTTTCGCTGCTAACGTCTCAAGCCTGATATGGAACAACACCATATTTCCAACTAGTAAAAACAAAAGTAGCTTGGTGTTTGGACTGACCATACCTCGTCACCTGCATCTGCCCTATGCGAGGATCGAGTAACCTTGCAGGGGCATTAACATCAGTCATATTCATTGCCTAGCCTAAACGGTGAGTCTAATTTTAGTAGGTGATCTGTAACTTGGATGCATATTTGGTTTCAAATTAATGCACGATTTGAACAATGAATTGTCAGGGAAATTTGAGATTCAAACTCAGTGATTAGAGCCATTGACTACGCAAAGTATGACTGATTTACTCGATCCTTGCACAGGGCAGATTAGTTATCTAACAGTTGATGGCGGAAAGTGAAGCTGCTAGGACACTGGCCAAGCCCATATGTTTACCGAACGATATGGGCGCTAAAACTTAAGGCTGTCGCTTATGAATTTGTGAAAGAGGATATCTCCAACAAAAGCCCTTTGCTTCTAGAGTACAACCCAGTTTACCAGAAGATCCCGCTGCTTGTTCATGGAGGAAACTAGTTTGTGAGTTCACGATTATAGTCGAATACATCGACGAGGTGTGGCCTCAGAGTCCTCTGCGGTCAACTGACCTTCACGAGAGAGCTACGGCCCTGTTCTGGGTTAAATTTGCGGACGACAAGGTATAATATATAGTCCTGTTTCATCATAGTACGAAAATTTCATTTCGATCTTACAAAAGCACTGTCCTTGCTACAGGTCACTCTGTTTTTAAAATATACCGTCCTTACGAAAATAGCTTTCATCTTTGAGGTTACAAATACGTACGGAAAATATTCTTCTGAAAACTCTATCTTTGTAAAATTTTGTTTGGTATTTAAATTCAAATTAAATTAGGATATAATTTATCTTTATACATAATTAAAAAGTGATATGTTTTACGCCTAAATTAAAAATAAAATTTTTAATTTTTCTATTCAAAATAAATGTTATTATCTACTAGTAACAAGAAATACGCCACAAAATATGCTTCCGGGATCGCTACAAAAGAAAAAAGTTTCGCTTTTATTGTTTATCAGAATTCTTTGTAAATATAAATACAAAAGCCCTAGCTTCCTTCCCACGATCAGATCCCCTGAAGAACAACATTAAAAATTACTGCTATGACTCTCCATGCCGGCAACGTTGGAGGCCGACCAGGTGAGGAGTTGGGGTTGAAGGTTTGCGCGATATGCATGGAAGAGATGCAAATTGGGTCCACTGCCACTTTCTTGCCTTGCATTCATAAATTCCACAGTCCGTGCATTAAGAGATGGCTACAAGAGCGTCCAATCTGTCCATTGTGTCGAATCCGGCTACCTAGTGCACGAGATGCCGGCTTTACTTCTCCCAGTACCCTGCGTAGCCAATTGCAACGTCAGCAACCCTCGATACAGGATCAGCAACTTACCATGCGTCGTCAAATTGATGAGTTACGTGAGACTCTTGATCGAATCCGTGGTTCCATTGAAGTGCTTCGATCGAGATCCCGATATATATCGTCACCGGAAACATCTCAAGTGTCGCCCCAACCCTCTAGAAACGAGCGATTGAGTAATTTGGTATCTTTTTTTTCTTTTTTTCTAATTAGTGTCAATATGTTCTTCTTTTGGAGGCAATAATATATTAAAATCATATATATTATTGATTAATATATTTATTAAAATCATATCCTCCTAATTTTCAATTTTAAAGTTTAATTTTTTATTACTCATACAAATCCAATTAATTATTTTATATCATAATTTACTATTCATGCTAAGCAATTAAGCAATAAGAACAAAGTTCCATCCATACATGGCTTTTGAAGTTTGATACCCACATGTCGTTCTATGGCGATCTGATATCTACCACATGTCGTTCCATACATGGCTTTTAGTAATATCTACCATTAACAACCAATACACGGTAGCTTTCTTCCCACATCAGATCCACTGAAAGCTTACAGCCATGAGTCACGCCAGGTTACGAGTCCATAAAAGCAGTTCATATCCCCAACTAGCACGAATCAACAGTATTTGTAAAATATCTTATGAGGACAGTGTGTTATTGCATCGTAAGCGATAGTAATTTATTTACGATAGAACTTATAAATAGGAATAAATTTAGGATAAAACTTATTCGTAGAGATTAACCCTATCAGTTTAAGTGATTGAAGCCACTATCTAAGATTTATTTCGTGTAGAGATTTTTATTCAGTTTTCAGTTGGCTTAATAAAAGGAATTTAACCCCTCATTTCTCTTTTCCTATGCTTTGTTTTATCAGAATTCTTTTACGCAATTCTACTCAATAAAGAATTTTCCGCATAAATATAAATACAAAAACCCTAGCTTCCTCCCACGAGCAGATCCACTGAAGAACAACATTAAACGTCACTGCTATGGCTCTTCATATCAGCAACGTTGTGGCCACAAGATACTGCAGATCTTTAGAGAGCACGTCACCTTCTCCATCTCGTGATGGTCAAGCTTCTGTACGATTCAATGTGAGACAGTCTATTACATGTATTACATTCATTACATTCAATGGTCAAGTTTTTAGTTTGGCCGGCGATACCTGCAAATCTGACATACCCAGAATCTGATCCACCGATATACGCACCCTCAACCCTCAAAATTCACACTAAAACGACAACATGATCCCAAACTTACCCATGACAAAACCCCTAAACGACATCTTTCGGTTCTTAGTCGATATGGCAGTTGTTTCGATGGAAACGACGCATCCTTTGCCCAATTAGCCAAAATAGCATGGGCTACTGCCGTTTTGACCAATCTCTGTCAAAACGGCATAGTGGCCCACCGTTTTGGTTAATATATTATTATTATATATATTTATTTTATATAATTAATAATAATTATATTTTCTTAATTAAAAAATTTGTGTAAAATCCTTAGTAAATAGTAAAAACCTCAAAAAATTCAAAATTTTTTTACGAAATTCTTATGACTAACACTATGTACAAGAAAATTATTTTTATCTTAAGCATATAAATTACTAAAATTAGTATTAATAATTTTTTTCTAGTATCAAAATTTTTTATTATTTAATTATAATTAGTGTTAATATCTTCTTTTTAGTCAAATATATTAATTTTTTTCTTTTTTAATTAATATATTTATTAAAATTATAATTCTCAAATTTTCTCATATTTAATGTTCATATCCTCCTAATTTTCAATTTTAAAGTTTAAATTTTTTTTCAAAGATTTTAATATTATAATAATATTAATCTTAATACTGAAACTAACTAAAATAAAAAATCAATATTTTTTTAATTAGATTGATCATCAAACCAGATTATAGATTTTATGGTTAACTAAATATAACCGATTTTAAAATAAAAAAATTAAACTGATATATAAATAATTTTTTATTAAGAGTTAAAAATTACTATAACATGCTAAATAATCTGACAGAATTCTGCTGAGCTGATGGAAAAACATACAAGGCAATTCGCATGCAACATCATTACAATCAAATAAACATGCTGGCATACCTTAATTCTATCAGTTCACACACAGTAGTTTATTAACACATACAATTATTCTCATGCGATGATACACGTAAATCACAGTTTTTTCATATGCAACAAGCACAACTCTTCATAGCACATATGACCATGATTTGAGCTAGTAATATCTTTTAGTCTCTTCGGGTTAGGGACAAGATTAGAGTTCGTCAGTGGCACTCTATTCTTATTATCGTTCCGTTAATCTTATTATCACATGCAATAGATAAATTTTTTTCAATTTAAAGCCTAGCCCAATCCACTAATGATGTCGGGGTGTTAGATGATGGTAGCTCAACCTAATTGATTCCCACACTACAGGATCCTGATTTATAATTCAATTAACATTAAATAATTGAAAACTCATTCCAACCTTATTACCTCGTGATTGACATCTCCACTCCACATTACCAGACTCAGAGAGCTCTTAAGAATTACATAGGTTATCCTATGCAGATTTGGTGCATTCCTCATATCGATGTCGATTCCTGAATACGCCAATGCATTTGATGTATCTCAATCATAGTATGGCACATTCATGCATTTCATATCATATCATGCTACTTGATGCATGCGATACTATTTATCATGCTCAACATATCATATTTTTTATATATTTTTAGTAAAAAATAAATAATATTTCTATAAAATTATTTAAAAATATTTAAAAAATAAAAATTTCAAATAATAATAATAATAATAATAACATTCTAAATAAAAATAAAAATCTATATAGATATTAAACATTTTTTATATATTTTTAATAAAATATAAAATAATATTTTTATATAATTATTTATAATAATAATAATAATAATTATTATTATTAAAATGAAAATAAATTTTTTACAACATAAACATAAAATTAGATTGATAATTATATATATTAATAATTAAAATATAAAAATATTATTAATCTTGCTTTTTGTTTTTAATCTTATATACATAAAGGAATTCTTATTATTCGTGAATAATAGTCCAATTTCTGTTTAAATAGTTGAATGATAAATGATTCTAACATAATCTTTATTATATATTAAATAAATAATTATAAGGAGATAAAAAATGGGATATATTCATTGTAGATAAATAATTTATAATGAGATAAAAATAAAATAAAAATTGAAATAAATTATTTAGGCACAAAATAATAATTTTAAATAATAAATAATATGTTATTATTTAAATTTAAAATCATAAAAATTAATTAATTTACCATTTTTTAAAAAAAAATTATTTTACTTCTATTTTTGAACATTAACCATAAAGACTCTTCCATTACAATTTATTAACTAACTTTTTATTATTATAACTATTCTTTTGCACTTCTTCAAACAGGCGATAAGAAACTCACACATCTTTGAAGATGAAAGAAGGCGAGAAACCTCACACCAAGAGTATGGATCTTGTTCTTCCTCTTACTGAAATTTTTGTTTATTTTCCTTTTCTCAGATTTGGTTTCTATACTGATTTTGACAAAAAAAAAATTATCTAGAAAATTGAACCAGATAAAAGGTCCAATTTAACCTGATTAAACCAGCCGATCCAATTTGATTTTATTAACCTTGTAAAAAATCAATTATATCATCTAAAGTATGTTAATATTAAACTCAATTTCTTAAAATATAGCCCTTTACAATATCCAATCATGTATATAAATCCACTACTCCCTTTTTATAAGGACAACCTCAACAAGTGAACCAATCAAAATTCCATAAGGTTTTGCTGACTTTTCAAATATATTTTCCAAAATATACACATGTAATTTTTAATCAAAACGAGCATGACCAATAAATAATAAATATCTAGTACTAACGAAGTAAAACCCAGACCAATTGAACTTGTTATATGTATCTCGAAAATCCGGACCGATGGTATTTTTGTAATTTCATCTTTGTTCTATAGAATTTTTAGTTTTATTTCTTTTGAAAATCAACTATTGGCATTGTTTGAAAATTCATTGAAATTTGAAATCCAAAGTAGGATTCGAGCCTTGTTTAATTTTAAAAATTTCTTTTATTAGGGTGATAATTTAGGTATTAAATATGAAAATTTTTGGTAAATAAATTTTATAAAGTTTTTATCTAATATTTGATTTAATAAGGACCTATTTATGATCAGCAAAGGAGTGCGAGGATGTAGGAATTTTTCGAAGATGTATAGTAATATTTAAGGATTTTATTTTATTTTAGGGTGTAAAATTAATTATAAATTCTATATTTTTGGAAAAATTAATTTTAATTTATAAGATTGATATTATGATTTTTAGGAATTTATAGGAATTTTCTTGGAATTTTTGAAGTTAATATGCTATTTATAATGAATTTTATAAGTTTTGATAAATTTTGAAATATATTAATATTATATATATTATATTATATTTTTTTAAAAAGGAAATTTCTGGTGAAAACGTAGAAGGTTCCGTTGTTTTGACCGCATCGGGTTAAAATGATGGACACCTTCGTTGTTTGGACACTTGAGGCGGATTGGGAACCCTAATCCTGTATATGGAACGACGTCATTTTACGTTGAATCCAAATGACGTTGTATCCTGCTCGAGCTTAGTCACCAGCCATAGAAATCTTTCACCTCAGACATGCCCACCATCCACCCGTCAGCTGCTACAACTTATGTATAGCCGAAGTGAAGCTGGTCAGGATACACGCATATGTATACCTAAAACACGCACAGAAACCAGCCTTTGAGAGTGCAAAAAACTCGCAGGGAGGAAGAGGGAGAGATCTGAGTGTGTGATTGTGAAGAACGAGTGAGAAATAAGCTGAAATAGGTAAGTTTTGTCTGAAAAAAATCGAGTGTGTAAATTTGCTTATTCATGCCATTTTAATCGATTTAAATTGTGCAAAATGGTAGTAAATGATTTGTATAGACTAGAGCTAAGTACCGATGCATGTGTTGAGTGTTTAATTGAATGATTGGTTGAATCGGGAAAAAAGGAAGGTGACGACTAGGGTTTGTAGGAAGGGGACGTCCGGAGGTTAGGGATGACCTTGCGCGACAAGTCGTCCGAGGGCATCCCAACGACAGGTCGTCCAGGGTTGTGATGAGATACATGTCATTCGAACCCATTACTGAACTACATGTAGTTTATGACATGCATCAAGTGATGAGTCGTCTGATTTGGAAGGAAATGACATGCAATTCGAATCAAGATTAAAAGACCTATAGTTTAAATGGCATACGAGAGACGGGTCGTCTGGTACCTAGGGTATACAGGCTTGGTTGAGTTGTGGCTGGCTCCAGGTGAGCCACGTGTTGACATCCTGGAGGTTTGAGAATGTGCTAGCACACACCTATTGTGTAGGCTCAGAAGGAATTTTCAGAAAAATAAGGAAAATTGATAGAAAAACTGAAAAATTAAGGAAAAATAGAAGAAAATTAGGAAAAATGAAAGAAAAAATTAGGAAAAATACTAGAAAATTAAAGAAATATAATTGTACAAAGTTTGATTAAATTTGAGGTCATTGGTTAATTAAATCATGGAAATTGAATTGAAAATAGGAAAAATAAGACAAAAAATTGAAGATGTCATTAGATCAATGATTTACGTATAAGAGAGCTACTATGACTTAGAAAAGTATGAATTGAGGGTAAGTATAGTGTGTGAATGATTTTTAAATAAATTCTTGATTAGCTGGTGTAGAAGTGAATTGACAAGTTCAAATCCCTATGGAATTAGATCCTGAAGAAGAATTTCCATAAACTAGTGAGTGATTGGTGTCTATGGGCGTGCATAGTTTTATTTACAATTTTGTAAATTAAGCTTTTAAATCCTTTAAAAGTTCGTATTGTATAAAATGTGAATTGTAGGATTAACTCGTAACCTGGTTGTGTATAAATGTGTTGCTATGTTGTTTGTCAATGTGTTGAGTCATATGTATTCAAGTAATAGTGTGCATGCGGTGTTGGTCGATATAGGGTAACCTATATCACCTTTGATAGCTCTTCGGGTTTGGTAGCTCTCCGGGTTTGGTAGCGATGCTTGAAGATACCAGATTCATTTTCTAAGGAATAAGGTTGGATGGGGTTTAATTATAATGAATACGCATCAATTAACCATTCTTTGCAAGCTATGGGTATTACTTAGGTGAAGCTACCATCACTTAATGACCCGGCATTGTCAGTGGAATGGGCCTTAGAATATTGTTCATAATGATATGTTTGTCGATTTAGAAGTCAAAGGATTAAACATTAACGAGTAGGGTTACCACTGACAGATCCTAGTCTTGTCAAGAGCTCGGAAAGACTATGAGTCTCATGCCAGCTCAATGTGTGTTTGTGTGGTCACGAAGGATTGAATTTCATAATTGGTCTAATTGTATGCTTGTGTTTTAAGAAACTTGTTGATGTGGAACGTAATTTGCGTCAATTTGATTTTCTTACTGGTATTCGTTTTCTTTAACATATTTGATATGCTTGCCCAATTATTTCGAGATATTTAAATCTGATCACTCACTTGGTAATTTTTCTTGCCAGATCCTTAGATCTGGTGTGTACAGGACCCCTGTAGGCGGCTCGTTTGATAGCTCAAATCCCATCTGGTAATACGGTTAGTTGTTTAAGATATCAAATGATAATGATATGTGTAATCAGTGTTTGTTCTCTTCTTGAGTATTGTATAATATCTGCCTGTACATATGGTTTGGGTGTCAGGTTTGAATTTTTCATAAAAATGTATGTGTTTTTCATGAATACAATATATCAATAAAATGAGCAAGTGCTACCCAGATAACACTATTGTACATTAAAATACCATTGTAATTTATTTTGTTTTTTTTCCGCTATCGATTTCTTTTCAGCCTTGTAGGCTCAGTATATACATTTCTAGTGACTAGAAGTGTATATGCTAAGTCTACGTTGGGGGATGGTCGCATGTGAAATAAATAAAATTCGGGGCATATTGGACTAGTATAGTGTGGCGGTCCCTCACAACAGAGGCGATAGTCCAGGCATCGGGAACTCACACATCAATCAAACGTCTATGACTTACGAACTACTCCTGAAAAGAGGAAACAATAATAGGGTGAGATTATAAGAATCTTAGTGGAAGTCATGCATCATAAGCTCTACAGAGGAACAGAGACATATACAAAACATTTTTTTAAATAATTACTTTAAAATATTCGAATCCGATGCAACACACCGCAACCATAACATGCATGTAATTTTTTAAAAAAGTAGAACATAGTAAAACAACCCAGTAGGTTTATAGTACAACAACCACAACTGTCACACTCTATACCCTACTCTAGAGGTGAACATTTTCGCCACAGAACCTTAAGAATAGCAATTACAACACTACCCATAGATACCTATAAGACTAGAAAAAAAATAATATAAAATTACAGTGGAATAAAATAATATAGTATGGTAAAATGATATCTCATTCACATCTAAAACGAACAACAAAAAATCCAACCTCAATCATCATATATCATATGTCAATATAACATTAGTCAAATTAAAGCACCAAATAACATGTGTAACACCAAAATCATTATCATCTATATAAAGTAAAAAATACAATCACCATATGTACAAATCAAATCAAAATATTGGCCAAACTTAAAATCAGAGGACCACTTTGAAATCAGCCATGCGAGGTGGATGATTGGCAATTGGTACCTGTAGCATAGTTTGGACAATACTAAAACAATTAGTTAAATATCCAGGTGAGGGGAAATAGGACCATAAAATGCGTAATAAGAAACATAATCGAAAACCAAAACTGAAATGATAAAATCCGTACAAAACCCCAACAATACTCAAAATTCAAATTCAATTAGAATAGAACCATTGGTGAATCATACACACATGCATAAATTCTTTATTTAAAAAGGGTTGAAAAATTGGCTAACAAATCACCTATCTACCCCTGGGCTAGGGGAGAAGACAAGGCCCACTAGTGGTTCTTTTTATCATTTAACAGAAAACTTAGTTCACACTAGTGTTGCCGAAGGCTTCTATTGTCAATCCTTGTGACCTTCTAAATATATGACCCGTCGGCCACTAATCTCAGTCTAGGTCATCAGTGCACTAGAATACTTAGTAACTAGAATGGGAAGTAAAACTAGTCAAAACATGGTATACACAACCCAAAGTCACAATGTCACAAGCATGCATATATTCTCAAAAACATGTATATATTCTCATAGACAATCACATGTCTCAACAATACATGCAACAACATACACCTCATCGCAATATGTCTCTCAATACCAAATATAGTAAAATCAATATACGTGTTAAATACTAATACGATTCACCATTTAATTTTCTGAGAAACATAAAACTCAATCATGTGTTTTAAAATAAAACAAATAAGTATGAGGTTCCCACTCACCAATAAGTAGCCACAACACAACAAATCAAACAGCACAACAGAGATCCAATTCACAATCCACAATAATCAACACAAGTCACATATATGCATAAAATTCAAACATATAATCACTAACTATACAACTAACATGCAAAACGAGACGAAATTTATATTTTCAGAAAATATATAGAAATCCAAAGTTTTATTGATAAACCCTCAAATTATATTTTTATCAACACAATATCATTTATAAAATCATATTTAATCATTTAAAACCAAAACACTTATTTTGAGAAAATCTTTAAAAGCTCATGTCTCACAAACAACAAGTTAAATCAGAAAACCGATGACACCATTGCGTCCATAATGTCGAAATTAGGTACTAGGGTCGAAACAGAAAATTAGGGTTTTAGGTGGCATGTGGCCGGATGGTGGTGGTGATGTGGCAACTCGTGGCCAGCAGGTGACCGGACGGCTGCCAAAACTGAGGACGAAACCAGAAATCTTGAAACACATCAAACCAACACCAAAATCAATAATCCATACATCAACAGAAAGCTAACGACATAAGGAATGCAAATCCGGGACTTTCCCAACAAGATCTCATTGAGATCGGTCAGAACAGGCAGTTTTCCTCCCCGTAAAATTGTGGTTCTTGAACTTCTACAGGACATGTCTGGCAAAGATTCAATGAGTTACCAGTGGTCGTGTGTTGCTGGCAGCAAGAGCTTTCGATCGGCGGTGGCGGTGAGGTTAACATACGTCAGATGATAGAGATGCGAATTTCTAATTGGAGAAGAAAAAGAGGAAGTAAGGGGAGGAAGAAGGAGAAGGAGAGAGGAGAAGGAGAGAGAAGAAGAAAGAGGGTAAAAAAAAAGAAAAAACAGAAAAAAATTATTTTTTAAACTATAATAATCAAAACAGCGTCGTTTTGGTCACTAGACAAAACGATGTTGTTTTCAAAGAAAATAAAATATTAATATTTAAAATTTTTAAATAAATAATAAAATTCCAAAAAACCTTAAACTTTAGAAAAATCATAGTAAATAGAACATAAGTCCAAAAATTATGAAAATATACCATAAATTCAGAAAAAAAAACCATATCTTTCCAATGAACTAAAAATTATATTTTTTTACTAACTGATATTTATTAAAAATAAAATATTATAAAAAATTATAATTAATAAAAATAAATAAATTATATCTTAAAATTATAAAATCAAGCCATATAATATAATCCTCATATACAAACTCAGAAATACTTAAAAGACCACAATATCACACATATACACAATCCATCACAAAAAAAATTATGAACTACTTATAAGCATAAAACACGAAAAACCTGGGGTATACATCCTACCCATCTTAAAAAATATTTCGTCCCGAAACTTTACTTAATTACAATAACAAACAACAACACATCACCAAATACATCCATAGTATCCTCAAAGAAAACCATAATATTCTTAACTCAACAATATCACAACACCGCAAATATCCTTCACCACCACTTATAAACCAATACAATAACAATATCAACAACAAAACAACATTAACAAACACAACAACAATATCAACAAACACAACAACAATATCAACAAACACAACAAAAATATAAGCATAAATGAAAACAAGAAATATACTCAAAGAAAACATAAAACTCTCCAAGCAAAAACCTGAGGGAATCTCCTCCTCATCTCAGCCTTAGACTCCTAAGTCTCCTCCTCCAAAGCATCTGCACCATAAGGATGGTCTTGCTTCACAAGACTCTCTCGGATCTGTCTAGGATGGATACTAGCTGAGTATGATAGGTAAAATATTTCTCTATTTCCAAAGGAGGCGTCTCCAACACATGACTAAGATCTGCAATATACCTCTTCAACATCGATACATGGAACACATTGTGTTACCTTTATGAATACTCTGTCCCCAACTACAAATTCCAAAGAGCCTACCCTGTTATCCGTATAACTCTTTTGGCGATTCTGGGCTGCTCTCAGCTTGTCTCGAATCAGTTTCACCTTATCCAAGGTAAAATCTATCAACTCTGCTCTACTTAATCTCCTCTTGCCAACCTCACTCCACAACAACGGAGTATAACAAGCTCTCTGATACAATGCCTTATAAGGCACCATATCAATACTCGCCTGAAAGTTGTTATTATAAGCAAACTAAACCAGTGGCATATAACGATCCCAACTACCCTAAAAATCCAAGACATAAGCTCTCAGCATGTCCTCAAGGGTCTAGATAGTCCTCTCTGACTGATCGTCTGTCTGAGGGTGAAATACGGTACTGAAACTCAGCCGCATACCCAAAGCCTCCTGTAATTGACCCAAAAACCTCGAAGTGAATGGGGTTCTTTGTCAGACACAATAGACACTGGCACACCATGCAATCTGACAATCTCCTGAATATACAACTCCAAAAGATGCTCCAACTAAAGACCCATTCGAATAGGTAGGAAATGGGCTGACTTGGTGAGTTGATCCACCATTACCAACACTCCATCATGCCCTCTCTGAGATCTAGGAAAGCTAGACACAAAATCCATAGCCACATGCTCCCACTTCCACTTGGGAATAGGGAGAGACTGTAATAATCTACTAGGTCACTCTTTCTTTGCCTTGACCTGCTGGCAAGTCAAGTATCGGGTAACAAGCTGAGCACGTCCCTCTTCATACCTACCTACCAGTACACCTCTCTAAGATTCCGGTTTATCTTCAAACCACTAGGGTACAAAGCATAAGCTAAAGAGTAAGCCTCAGAAAAAATCATGTCCCTCAACCTATCATCCATCGGAACACAAATCTGGTCTTTGAATAACTAAACACCATCATCTTGGACTCTATAACCTGAGTCTGAATCATCTGAAAGACCATCTCTGACTCCCACTAGTAACGGATCATGACTCTAAGCATTCTGAATCTCATGAAACAAAACAAACTGAATTGATAGACTATCCAACAACACTCCTCTTCGATCAACTGCCAAGGAAGTACCTGTAGATCGTAAACCAGCAAGCAACGACAGGTATGCCTCCCGAATATATGAAAAGAAAGTCGAGGACTTACGGCTAAGAAAATTAACAACAACATTAGCCTTCCCAAGGTGGTAGTCAATGATAAGGTCATAATCCTTTATCAACTCCAACCACCTCCTCTGCCTCATGTTCAACTCCCTTTGAGTCATAATATACCTTAGGCTCTTATGATCTATGAAGATCCTACAAGTCTATCCATATAAATAAATAGTGACACCAGATCTTCAAAGCAAACATAATTGTAGCCAACTCAAGATAGTGGATAGGATAGTTACCTTCTTGCAGTCTCAATTGATGAGATTCATAGGCAACTATCTTGTCCCTCTGCGTAAACACATAGCCAAAACCAAGCTTCGAAGCGTCACTGTAAACCATGTAACCCATACTTGAAGTGGGGAGAATCAGGATAGGTGTAGATGTAAGGCAGTCCTTGAGTTTTTGAAAACTCTCCTTGCACTTATCATCCCAAAAAATCCTCACACCCTTCCTCGTCAAATGAGTTAAAGGGGTTATAAGCAATGAGAAATCTTCCACAAACCTTCGATAGGAACCAGCCAAACCCATGAAACTGCGGATCTCAGCCATACTCTTAGGTGCCAGCCATTGAGTAATAAACTCCACCTTATTCAGATCCACACCAATCCCCTCAGCAGAAACTACATAACCAAGGGAACCAACCTCAGAAAACCAGAACTCACACTTGTTGAACTTGGCATATAGTTGGTTATGCCTCATAGTCTGCAGCACAATCCTCAAATACAGCATGTGCTCATCTCTGGACTTAGAGTACACCAAGATATCATCAATAAACACAATCACAAATTTTTCCAGATAGGGTCTAAACACCCTATTCATCAAATCCACAAAGAAGCAGGGGCGTTAGTCAATCCAAATGACATCACCACAAACTCATACTAACCATACCTAGAACAAAAGGTAGTCTTAAGTATGTCTGCATCCTTGACTCTCAACTGATGATATCCATATTAGAGGTCAATCTTAGAAAATACTACAATTCCCTATAATTGATAAAAAAGGTCATCAATCCTAGGCAAAGGATAACGGTTCCTGACCGTCACCTTATTCAATTGCCTGTAATCAATACACAGCCGGAGGGTGCTATCCTTCTTCTTAACAAACAACACCATGGCTCCCCAAGGTGAAATACTAGGTTGAATGAACCCCTTCTCCACCAACTCCTATAGCTAGGTCCTCAATTCCTTCATCTCAGTTGGAGCCATCTTGTATGGTGGAATAGAGATAAATGCAGAACCTGGCAATAGCTCAATGCAAAACTCCACATCCCTCATAGAAGGTAAACCTAGAAAATCCTCAAGGAAAACATCCACAAACTCACTAACAACAGGTATTTTATCCAATATAGGCTTAACCATAGAAACATAAACTACATAGGCCAAGAAAGCCAAATAACCCCTCCACAAAAATTATCTAGCCTCAATGGCTAAAATCAAACAGGAGGCAGCAATATTCCTATTTCCCTCAAACACAACCTCCACTCCCTCATGAGTTTGCAAAACCATCCACTTATAAAGCACTATAAGGAAGCTCTATATCATGTCAACCAATCCATACCAAATATCACATCAAAGTTAAGCAACTCAAGCGGCTTCAAATAAGCCTGAAAAACAACACCAGCAACCACAACCAAACAACCTAATAAAACATGCTCACACAACTAGTGCTCCCTTAATGAAGTAGACACCTTAATCATAGGATCCAAATAAGACGCAAGCATATTAGCAAAACAAGACATATGAGGACCAATAAATGATCTACTAGCACTAGGATTCATCAATACTCGGGTAGTAAAGGAAAATACAATAGCAGTACTGGTAATAACCACAGGGTTGGCAACTGCCTCTATATCTGCAAGTGTGAAGTGTCTAGCCTGAATCCTGGTAGTGTGATGTCTAAGTCCACCCGATGTCAAAGGTGTAGTAGTAGCTGGAGCAACTGCGGAACCAGCAGGTTGCACACTGGAAGAACCACCAGGCTGAGTCTTAGCTTGGAACGAAGCTACTAGAGGTTTGTAACTACCTGTCCTCGGAGGACCTCTAGCATTGGCCTTGGATACTATGGAACTACCACCAAATTTCCAGTTCCTCACCAAATGACCCACTCTTTGGCAAGTAAAGCACCTTTTGGGCTCTCTGCTCGAGAACTAGGGAGGAATGGGTTGAACAGAAGGTGTATAGGATGTGCCAGTAGTCCTCTAAACTCCAGACCTCTGAAAGAATAACCTGCTCCTTTGAACTCCACCTGAAGGCATAGGCCTCTTCCCAAGGGAAGAGGGAACTGGTCTAACTCAAAGTCGAGCCTCTAACGTCTCAGCTTGTAAATACCCTCTAGTCTCGAGGCCAAGTGAAGGATGGTTGGCAAAATCTATATCCGTAATAACACTCATATGTCCTCTTCACTACCATAGACAACCCATCCTCAAACCTGTAGAGGCACTCCTTATTTGTCACCAGCAGCTTCGGCATAAACTTTGCTAGCTCTCTGAAGTGTGCCTTATACTCTGCCATTATCATCTAACACAGCCACAAGTCATAGAACTCACGACGCTTCTGATCTCTGTGCACTAAGGTGAAAAACTTGCAGCCTTAACATACCTAGCGGCAATTGTCTCCTACCAAGTAGCAGCATCTCCCTCCAATAATCTGACAGTTACCCTCAACCTATCACCCATAGCTAAATCCAGATTATCGGTGGCTTGGACACTCATTCTAGCCAATCCTTCGCCTTCACGGGATCCTTCCTCCTTCTAAAGAACTCTAAACATCCCAGCTGACTCATGCTCTTCAGCATCCTCCATATAGTTCTGCTAATGATTGAACGAGTTGGGGCAGCAGTCTGAGCTGGGGAAGCATTACAAATAGGAGTTGTAGTTTGAGTTGGGGCTGCAATCTGATTCGGTTTAACATCAGACTTATGTGAAGCATCCCCCGGGCTCTCTTCTCCTTCCAAGTTGAATACATTACTCTGATAAAATCCAGGGGAGTTAAATTTGTCTCCGTTCGGGACTCTACTGCTCTCTACAGTCTAAGAGGTCTACCAGCTCTACACCTGCGAGCTGGTGCAGGACGATATTACCCTCAGAATCTTGTAAGGCTAGTAAAAAAAAGTATAAAATCGCCACGGAATAAAATAATATTTTAGGGTAAAATGGTATCTCTTTCACATCTAAAACGAATAACCAAAAATCTAACCTCAATCATCATATACCATATCCCAATATAACATCAGTAAAATCAAAACACTAGATAACATATGTAAAACAAAAATCATAATCATCTGTATAAATTCAAAAGTACAGTCCTGTCCATATGTACAAATCAAATTAAAATACTAACCAAAAATAAAATCAGAAGACCACTTTGAAAGCAACCATTCGAGGTGGAAGGCTGACAACCAGTACTTGTAGCACAGTCTGAATAGTACTAAAATAATTAGTTAAATATCCAAGTGAGGAGAAATAGGGACTACAAAATGTGTAATAAGAAATATAATAAGAAACAAAAATTGAAATGATAAAATCCATATAAAACCCCAACAATACTCAAAATTCAAATTCAAATAGAATGGAAACATAAAAATAGTGAATCACACACACTCGCATAAGTTTTTTTATTTAAAAAGGGATAAAAAGTCAGCTAACAAATCACTTGCCTACCCCCAGGCTAGGGGAAAAGACAATGCCCACTAGTGGTTTTTTTATTATTTTAAAAAAATTTAGCTCACATTAGTATTGTCGAAGGCTTCTATGGTCAATCTTTGTGACCATCTAAATATATAACCCATCGGCCACTAATTTCAGTCTTGGTCGTCAGTGCATTGGAATACTCGGTAACTAGAATAGGAAGTAAAACTAGTCAAAATATGGTATATACAACCCAAAATCACAATGTCACAAATAGACATATATTCTCACAGACAATCACATGTCTCAACAATACATGCAACCACATACATCTCATCACAATATGCCTCTCAATACTAAACATAGTAAAATCAATATACGTTCCAAATACCAGTATGATTCACCATTTAATTTTTTGAAAAACATAAAACTTAAACATACATTTTAAAACAAAGCAAGTAAGTGTAAAGTCCCCACTCACTTGTGCGCTGTCACAACATAGTAAATCAGAGAGCATATCAGAGATCCAATCCGCAAGAATCAACACAAGTCATACGTCTCCATAAAATACAAATATATAATCACTAAACATGCAAAATGAGGCAAAATTTATATTTTCAGAAAATACCTAGAAATTCAAAATTTGATTGATAGACCCTTAAATTACATTTTTATCAATACAATATTACTTATAAAATCATAGTTTATCATTTAAAACCAAAACACATTTTTCAAGTAATTTTTTAAAAGTCTATATCTCACAAATGACAAATCAAATCAGAAAATCAATGATATCATTGCGTTTGGAACATTCAAATTAGGTAATGAGTTTGAAATGGAAAATTAAGGTTTCAGACGGTGGTGGCACGTGGCGACGATGTGGCGATGCGTAGATGGCCGGTGATCAGGACTTTCCCGATCGAAAAGGAATGCAAATTCGAGACTTTCCCGATGAGATTTCATCAAGATTGGCCAGAGCTGGCAATTTTCCTCCCTGGAAAATCGTAGTCTTCTTCAGCTTCTATAAGATGTGTCTGACGATGATTCAACGAGCTACCATCGGACGTGTGTTATTGGTGACGAGAGCTTTCAATCAATGGTGACAATAAGTAGAGATGCAAATTTCTGGCCGGAGAAGAAGAAAGGGAGTCAGGAGAGGCAGAAGGAGGAGGGAAAAGAAGAAAGAGGGAAAAAGAAAAAAGAAAAGACGAAAGGAAAGAAAAAATAGAAACGGTAAAAAGATATTTTTTTAAACTATAATTATTAAAATGGCATTGTTTTGGTCACAAGCCAAAACGACATCATTTTTCATGGAAAATAAAATAATAATATTTAAAATTTTTGAATAAATAATAAAATTCATGAAAATACTTTAAACTTTAAAAAAATCATAATAAATAGGAAATAAGTCCAAAAATTATTAAAATTTCATTCATAAATTAAAAAATATTTTTTTAATGAATAAAAATATATATTTTTTATCATTAGATATTTAATTAAAAATAAAATATTATAATATAATAAAAAATAATAAAAATAAACTATATCTTAAAATTATAAGATCAAACCATATAATATAATCCTCATATACAACTTATTAATAATTGAAAATCATAGTATCACACACACACACACAATCCATCACAAAAATATCAAGAAAAAAAGTTACAAATCTATCCCTAAATATAAAACACGATAATCCCAGAATTTACAACAACAAAATACATGGGGTGCACATAATAACATTCATACAAACCTCATTTAAAGGAGTAGATTTGAGCAAGAGTATCCCTCAATCTTATTATACTACGACTTTGTTAGCAAATGATAAAAATAATTCACCCTCTTTGTCCCCTACACCTAGTGATATGACTAATACAATTAATTATAATGAATAATTATAAAATATTTAAGTTCAATATGAAATTATTATATGATCAATATTTAACAAATAAAAATGATAATAAATGTCAACAATATCTTCAATAAATACCTTTGAAGATGAGGAGGAAGATATGACAAGATTACAAAAATGAGTTAATTAGATATTATGCCTATACAAACTTCTTTATTTTGTGAAAATCAGAATATGATAATTACACAGAAGAGTTAGTCGAATCATCAAACAATAAATCTATAAATAAAATATCATTGAGCATGGAATAAAAAACTTAAACTATTGAAAAATCAAAGTATCCCCCTTTTGAAGAAAGTGCTATAGAATTGAATGAAAACATAAATATAGTAGCCATTTTTAAACAAGTAGATAACTTTGACTACGACAAAATAAAAGTCAAAATAACTATACAAATCAGATATAACAAATAATATTACAATAGTTAGAAAAAATAGAGCCGAGTCAAGAAAAGACAGAAATAAATATAGAAAAACCTTGAATTAAGCCAAATAAAAAAATTAAGAATTTTAAATTAGGACACGAAGATGAACTTCTTAAAAACATAATAAAATAATTAGAGCTTTTAGAATTAATAAAAATAAGTTAAATAACTGAAATTTCAGAAATTGAAAATAAATCAGAATCAGATAATTCCAAAGTATAAGAATTAACCAAACAGTTTGAAGAAAAATTAGAAATTGATAGAATAAAATCATATGATAGACCTAGAGTTCCCCATTATTATCCTAGATCCTTACTACTAGATATATAGACAAAAGAAAAGTGGACCCAAGGAAGTTCTGATGGTAAAAGTATTTATGAATAGAACGTATATAGTAAAACTGAACATAAGATAATGGATATGTTAAATAAAATGTGTTTGGCAGCATCTATGTATAAAATAATAAATAATAGTGATAAAGAAATAATCAAGATAATAATATCAGGATTCACATGACAGCTAAAAGGATGGTAGGATAATTATTTATCCTTAGCTGAGAAGAATGAAATAATGTTAATAGTAAAACTCGAAATTAGAGAGGGAGAAACATTCATGATCGAAAATTCTTTTGCTACTCTAATATATGTAATAATTAAACATTTAATAGGAAACCTTGAAAGTTTGGCCCAAAAAACATCCAAAATATTGTCAAATTTAACTTATCCTAAACTACAAGATTTTAGATGGTACCAAGATATATTCTTATCTAAAGTATTTCTTAGAGAAGATTGTCAGTATTCATATTGGAAAGAGAGATTTATTACAGAGTTACCCAGATTATTTACAGATAAAGTAAGGAATAGAATAAAAAGTAACTTTAATGATAATAATCTTCATTATGATATGATAATGTATAGAGATTTGACAAGTGAAGTAAATATAGAAGGGTTAAACTTAAGCAATGAATTAAAATTAAACTCAAATCTTAAACAAAATAGACTTAGTGGAAGAAAAGAGTTAGGATCGTTTTGCAGTCAGTATGGTTATGAAAAGATAATAGCACCTTTAGCCAAATATAAAGACAAAAAAAATAAGAAACCTTGATTATTAAGTACTCAAGAACTTATGAAAAACCATGATTTAATAAGAGAAAAAAAGTAGGAAAATATAAAAATAAAAATAAAAATAGGAAAGGAAAAAAAGACCTACCTGTTACAAATGTGATAAATACAGTTATTACAAAAAGGAGTGTCTATTAATTAAAAAGGTAAGAGCTCTAGAGATAAATGAAAGCAATAAAGAAGAATTATTAAAATTTATGGAAAAATAATTAGAGACTGGTTATAGTGTTTCGAAAACATATAGGACCATATCAGTGTTATAACATTAATACTACAACAACAGAGAAAACATTATTTGATATGATTATTCAGATGGAAGATAAAGAATTACAAAGAAAATACTTAATAGAATATGAAGATTATATTAAGAATAACAGGAATAAAAATAAAAGGAAGTGAAAACATATAATTTATGAGATCTTATTTAAACGAAAACAAAAGAATGAGTTATTAACCATAGATGATTTAAAACAAGAAATTCAACAAATTAAAGAAGAAATAAAAAAATCTAAAGGAAGAAATAGACTTTATTCATTATAATTTAAAGGATAAAACTCCGATCAAAGATCTTCCTGAAAGTAGTCAGGAGAAAAGAAAGAATTTATCATTTCTATTTCAAGGATAGAATTTCAAAATTGGTATACTTATATAACCATAGTTATAAAAGATTTTAATATAAGAGTAAAAGTTTTATTAGACTTAGGAGCATTATAATTGTATTATGGAAGGAATAGTACCTATTAGATACTATGAAAAGACAAGAGAAAGATTACATGCAGCTAATACACAGAAATTCGAAGTAAGATATAAGATATAAGATATCTGATGTATATGTGTGCAATGAAGGAATATCATCTTCAATCTATTATGAATTGACACTGCAGACTTTGCTGGCAATGATTTTGAGGATCCTCCTAATCTCTTAATTAGAGGAATAGAATCTATTTGAAGGCTACCATTAAAATATTTTGTCAAATTTTGAGCCATTAATGGTGGGCTCACTACTGAGCTTTTGGTAGGATCTAAAAAAATTAGGATTGGGAGAAGATCTTCCATTAAAGGAGGAGTTATAGAAGATTCATTAATTTGAGGACTTGTGATATTATCCATTTGGTACGAACCAAATGGAGCTGAAGCTATGAATGATATTTTATTTTCCCCCTCCTGCTTACTCATTAGCAGGTTGACTTTGATTGATAGGATCACTACTCTTTCCATTATGGGAAGCTATTGGAGGACTCTGAGGCTCACTATTAGAAGAGTTGACCTGGTCTCCCAAGAAATCACCCTTTCCATGTGAGGAGCTTGCATTAGATCTAGTAACTGCTTTGGTAATAGGAATTGAAAGAGACAATTCCTTTGAAACTTGTGCACCTTCCTTAGAATCATCTAATTCCAACAGTGACTGGAATCGAGATCAAGATTGGGCTTCTTGCTGGTTTATAATTTCGGTCAAACCACATTCTTCCCTAGGTTTCCGACGATTCCTCTTTGGGGCCATCATCTAAGCACCTTAGTCTGGCCTTATCTCTTGTGGGGGTGCAATAAAGTTGGACGGGGAAGATGAGCTTGAACTTAGGTCTTGAGAGGGCACAACAATAGACTTCCCTATATTCAAATTAGAAGTTCTGGAGGATAGATTCGAGAAACACTAGTCAGAGTTATGACCAAACCACCCACAATTAAAGCAAATATGAGGAAGGTCCTCGTATTGCACCACTTGAAGTCTTCCATCCACCAGAATACAAGACACCAATAACGACCTATCAATTTTACTATAACGACAAACTTGTAAGGTTCTTGGAGGGACTGAAAGACCTAATCAGAAAAATAAATAGCTGGGAGGCCATCTGTGATGGCCAAAGCAACATTACTTTCCAAAGGTTCGTACTAATTTTTGTGACTATTAAGCTCATATACTCCTTGATCTTTTTCCGGTCTTATCAATGCTGCTTTATAAGATCCCTTATCAACTTCCATGTTCATTTCGTTCTCCATTTATTGGCCAAGAGCAAGAATCCCTATTAAGTCACTCGATGGGGGCTCATCAGTGTTCATTGCTAAGGGACAAGCATCACTTAAGTATGAGGATATATGATAATCTATGGTTTTTACATATTTTATTTAGTATTTATCCAGTTATTTTGAGATAAAAGATTATAATTTGATATGTTTTAATTATCTTTAGATAAACTGACATAAAAATCAGGAATTTAGAGGGAGATTTTGTCGGATTTGGCTGTAACCTCCAATGCGTGTGATGGAGAACTCCAACAATATAGGAAAATAGATAGTCTTTATCTTTTGTTATTTTGGATAACGTACATTTGAATATTTACTCTGGATTCTGTGTGATCCATGATCTATATAAAGTCCTAGTCACTTGTGGCTAGGCATAACGAATTCTAGCTTTGCGTTTGCATCTTTATTTTCTTTGCTTTTGTTACAAAGTATGTCCAGCTATATTTCTTTAATCTAGTTCTAGTGGTTATAATGTTTGAGCCTTCTGAGAGGCTATGTTGTTATTTGCAGTAATTAGTTCACTCTGTTTATCTTACCCTCAATGCAATTCCATAGATCCAATCCCAACTCTCTCTAACCAACTCAATAGGGTATTTTCTTACAATAATAAACAATAACAATTTTCTTTTAGCTAAATTGACCCTTCCAGTGAGTGACACACCGATAGAGAGCTGAGAAAACCGATTAATTAGTGAGTGATACATAAGAGATGAGTAAGTCCAAAGATTGACTACATTAGCAATCCGAGGTCATGAAATCAAAGGAAAGAAAACGAAAGTGCCTCTAGTCATACTAACCCCGTAGTGCTATGGTCGGTACTTGGTAGCCTTGATGGAGATCTCTGAGCTGAAGAAAATCATAATTTTTAATGGCCTGTGACCACGGTTTGGTGACAAACAACCATTGAAGCTAGATAATAATATCAATTGAAGACACTTCTATAATCAGATTCAATTTCTCCCTTTTATTTGTAAAATTTTCTATTAGTTATAACATCCTTGTACAGATATCCAGTTTTATTTCTAAGGAGCTGAGGGCATGGCTCAGAGACAATCTTCCGTGATCACGATTGATCCCAAGTCTTCATAGGATTCGACCTTGCTTCCAGTTGCTACCCATCAAGAAGAACAGGTATTAATTTGCATGACGTACGATAGTATTTCAGTTTCCATTAGAAATCAAATTGTTAATGAGTAGTTTGTGATGCTTTGTAAGCCTCCTTAATTTATTAGAAATTTCTTGCTAAGAGTGTGTTATGTATCTCCCCTTTGGATAGTTGAGTTTGAAATAATGGACATGATTTATGTTTGGTCTTAATTTTATTGGCCATAATACTCTCAAAGCAATAAAAAATCCAGCACGACAAAAAACACAACTTACACAAGCTGACCCATAGAGGAAGGTAAAATGAGACTGAAGCTATAAGCTCTGACTGTTGAGTTTTCTTTTGATACTATTCTATATTTTTTATTAACCAACCAATCATACTCTCATACTGTATATGATGATATCAACGGATCGTATTATTTTGAGCTTGCACTCAGCTATTTACTAGTATTCTTCATGGTCATTTTTCTGTTTTTGTTTATTTTTTTTCACACAGTAGACTTGAGCACTTATAAAGTTATTGTCATGTCAACCTTGTAATTGATGCCTACTTCCACTGTGTAGCATCTCTCACAGACACCTGGAGTGATTACTTCAAATTTAAACGTGGTGGTTTAAGAGTAATTCTATGATCAATGATCCTTTTTGAGGCAAATAGATGCCATGTCCCTTTTTGTAGTCGATCATGACTGACTAAATTTCTGACTATTGATTAATTAAATACTTGAGTTGGATTTTTTATATGTTTTGATACTATTTTCTCCAAATTTTTGAATGTTAATGTTTCTATCTCTGTTGGCCTTTTTGTTGATTATTATATTATTCTTATTTGATTAGTAAATGTACCTGATTGGTTTACAGGTGAAACTTGAAGCGGTAAAAACTAAATCCCATAATGGACAACTTGAGTGCAATGCTGTTGAGGAGAGGACAAAGTTGCTGGCCTTTAAGGTTATCGGTTTGGAAGAAAAGGCAAGTGTATTTAGTAAAGTTTTCTCTTGGTCTTCCTTTTGGGGATGGTACCCACAGGTCTACTATTTTTTTCCTCTAAAGTTTGCATGTCCCCAGAGGGGCATGTCACATAAGTTTCAGGCTTTAACACAAAAATACAGCTACAATATGATATTATCTTTTTTTTAATGATAAACTCATTTAAATTATAGTGGACCCGTTGTCAGCTTGGTTATTACGACTTATGTTTCATAATTTGCAGTTTTAACGTTAATTAGTTTCAATATCACAGATTTTTGTGATAGGATCATGTAATATAAATCTAATATGAAGCTGCTGATGCTTTATTTTGATGAATGAAAGCACATTCATTCATCAGCTTCTGAAACCAATCAAATTATTGGTGTGCTTAAATGTATCTATTTACCTAAAATAGTGTTTGTCAACAGACTATTTCTACTTGAACATTCACTCAAGTATAATTTTAGAGCAATGTAAACTTACCACTGTAATGTATTTGGAAACATATTTGTGTAGGCACTCAGATGAAGGTCTAATGAGCTAAAGCTAGAGAGGGAACTAGCGAACACATATGCAGAGCTAACTTCCTACAAGTATGTTTTACCTTAAACTTATATTGAATATTATCTTTATGCTTCCAAAATTTCATTCCTAAAGGCATGTATTGCTTTTGCGTGTTATTCTCCAATATGGTTTGATACCCTGATATGAAGTGTAAGGACCCAAACTTAACTTATAAGGAACCTTACTAATGTGAAATATGAATAAATCCTTGCAAGGTCCTATTCCAATCCCAAAAGGTTCAAGTCTTACTAGTTATCAATATTATTGGTTACTTTAAAATGCTTTTAAAGATTGGAGCATGTAATTCATTAAACAATATTTTGGCTTATACAAAGTGAAAGAAGACATCAGTGGAAGACTTATATAAATTATAGAAACTAGTGGAAACATAACATATAAGTCTCAAAGGAATCTCAAAACATCAACATCTGTCCATATCATACACTCGGAATTAAGAGGGAAGAAGACAGAAATCAAGCCAGAACGATAGTTCATACACATAGATACAAGTTCAATTTAAGAAATCAGCAAGGATGTTCAATTTGAATGTGATGCACTCATCCCATCTTACAGCCTTGATCTCACACCTTGGCACCTCCAGCAAAACATAAACCTATGTCTTAAAAAATGGAGGAAATAAGGGGGTGAGATTACAAGAATCTTAGTAGGGGTCACAATATCATGAGATCTGTAGAAATCCAATCAAACATCTCTCAATAATACATAGATCATGTATACCTATGTAACAAGCCGAAACAAAATCAGTAAACAATCATATATAACATAGGAAGGGCCAATAAGGAGGACTCAAAACATCTTGTAGGTAACTATCACAAGACAAAGACCAAAAGCTCAAAATCAGCTTAATTCACTATTTGATTTCCAAAACAATTTGATTATCCCCTTTTGCCTATGTTGTCCAAGGCTATGCTGCAAAAAGGGAAAACAGATACAAATAAACTCATAGCAAGCCTTAATTTCTTCGCCACACATAGGATAAGTCATCTTGTCACACACAAGACAAGGCATCTTGCTGCACACAAGACGATGGTTTTGATTTCAGTGTTCAAACCATCCTGAAATCTTCGAGCAATCTAGCAAGGGGTGCGGTTCTTTTTAGTTGCAAAGCGAGACAACTACTTTAGCTCCTTTTCTTACTCCAAAACTGAACACGTATCTTGTTAAATTTTGTAGAAGTCTTGTCGTTGCTCATTCTTGTGGAATCTGATATAGAATCTTTCATTGAATTCGTACAAGAACTCATCCCAAGTTGGCAGTCGATCTCCGAATTGTGAGCTGACGATAGTCCACCATGAAAAGACTTCAGTAAGAATGTGGCAATGGCAACTTTGTCAACATTTGTGATATGCAAGAACATGGCAACTTGGCATAGGGTGTCAATCTAGTCTCGGGCAATAGCAGTACCTGCTGATCCATTGAAGGCTTTGCATCCCCATTGCCTTCCCAATTGACAAGCTTCTTTCAGCAACTTTGTAATCACAATGGGGAGCCTTTCAGACTCTCCTGGCTGAGCCGGGGCTGGAGGAGGAATAGGTTCTAATGCAGGATCATTCCAGATTGGTGCCTCACATTGCTGGTTTACAACAATAACTTGCAATATGTTTAGTATTTAGACTAGCACATGTTCCAAAGCTGGTGCGGCTGGGGCTACAGGTGCAGCTTGGTTCTCCGGTTGTTCGACTTGGACTTCGGGCTCAACTTGCTCACCCAGCTCATCTTGCACAACTTATTGTACTTGTTCATTTTGATCCTCATTCCTATCCCATTGGATCCTTATAGCACTACGAGTCTTGTTCGACTTCGCCATACTAAACAAAACACACATACAATATAACTATCTAATATGAAATACAAAACCAAAAAAAAATGGTACCTTGGTAGAGAGGCATACACTAGACAATATGCATATGCTGGAAATAAAACACAATCATGCACACAAAATATATCACACATCTCGGAATACATGCTAATAAACAAAGCATATTCGGCAATTATACACCAATACCCAATTATATACGACATGTCACACAATAATACTCAGTAATTCACACACAATCACTTACAAGTTCGGCATACTTACAATGCACACAACATAAACACACATCAACACATTAGTCATATACAACATCATATAGAATAACACATCAATCCACGGCAAACATCATTTGGCAATCACACCTAAGGACACACAAAAGCATTCAGCATACATACAAAAGCATACACAATCCCTTAGCATATCACATAAGTAAGCACATTTAAACATTCAATCAAAAATACATTAAAACATGACATCAAAATCATGGTTTATGTGTATGTAACACACAATAAACTTTTCAGCAAGTCAAGCAAAGCAACATAAACATAACCAAAATTGTAAGTTCTAATTAAACAAAGAACATGTATATTCAAATCAAAGTAGGCATAAGCGCATATAATTAAGAAAATATGAATCAATCACGTAATCAGTCATGTCAAAAACATACGCATGCCTCAAGTAAATAATATAAATCATGCAAATCACATCAATATATAACTATGCTCCGTTATCACACTTGTAAGGACCCAAACCCAACCTATAAGGATCCTTACCGCCGTGAAACCTAAATAAGCCCTCGCAAGATCTTATTTGAATCTCACAAGGCTCAAGTCTTACTAGTTATTAATATTATTGGTTACTTTAAAATATTTTTAAAGGTTGGAGCATGTAATTTATTAAAAAATATTCTGGCCTATACAAAGTGAAAGAAGACACCAACGGAAGACTTATATAAATTCTGAAAAGTAGTGAAAACATAACACACAAGTCCCAAAGAAATATTAAAACATCAACATCTGTCTATATCCTAAATTCAGAATCAAGAGGGGAGAGGAGAGAAATCAAGCCAAAAAGATAGTTCATACACATAGATACATGCAAAATTTAAGAAATCAGTAAGGATGTTCAATTTGAATGTGATGCAATAGCCCTGCCATGCAGTCCTGATCTCACACCTTGGTACCTCCAGCAAAGCATGAACCGATGCCTTATAAAGGGAGGAACCTTGGTACCCAATCAAACTTCTCCCAATAATACATAGATCATGTATACCTATGTAACAAGCCCAAAAAAAATCAGTAAACAATCATATATAACATAGGAAGATCTGAAATTAATAAATAAGGAGAATTACTCAAACCACTTCGTAGGTAACTATACAAGACAAAAACCAGAAGCACATAGGCAGTTTAATTCACTATTTGATTTCCAAAACCATTTGATTGTCCCCTTTTGCCTATGTTATCCAAGGCTATGTTGCAAAAGGGAAAATGATTAGCAAACAAACTCATAGCAAGCCTTCATTTCCTTTCCATACATAGCTCAAGTCATCTTATCGCACACAGGACAAGGCATCCCACATCTGGAGGAACCAATGAGGCATAAACCCTACAACCAACACTCAATCTGCAAGCATGCATAGACTTAGCAATCAAACCGATATCATTAAACAAGCAAAAGGATTTCTAGAGAAACCAACGAGGTATAGATCCTACCTCTCTCGTGTTTGAATTGGATGCTATCCCTTTGCCTTTATCAATATGATCAGAAACTCTTAATAAATAGGATACAAAATCAGAAACCAAAGGCATCTTAAGATCCTTACCAAAATCTTTATCTTAAACCAACTAACCAAATGCAGCAATATTTCCCCTCTGAATGCATGATGTGATAGTCAAGAACTCAGCAAGAATTAACCTGATTATTCATCCCCAATTCAAGACATATAATTTGAGACACATAGGGCATATGGATTAGGGTTGCCGATTTTTATCATATACACAAGGAGAGTTTGTTATTTCATAAAAATAAAAGAGGAATAGGTGCCAAACACTCATACGATTAAGAGGAACAAGTTTCAGAGCCAACAGAAGAAGGAATAGGAATTTTGGCTCACAAACCCTAGGAAAAACTTGGCAGTAATATTAAAAGAGAAGAACTAACCTTTTGCTTCAGAATTAAAGATAATAAAAGGCTACATGAAGAGAGGATTCCAACGATCTATCACGCGCAGAAATTTAATGAAGGATGATCAATTTTGGCAACGATTTAGGAAGAAGAGATTTCGGACAAGAGGAAGAGGAAGAGGGTTTGTTTTTAATTGAAAAAGAGATAATAACTGTGTGTTAGATAGGATGACTGGCTATGCAAATTTATATAGTCTTATTAGATTAATTTTCCTACTTTTATGCCTACATAATTTTGGATAAGATAAGATTAAAAGATAAACTTTCTAGAAGGATAACCCTATTAAAATAGTAATTCTATTTAAAAGGAAGAATTATCTAATATTTTGGATAATAAGGGATAAGTGTGAGACCCAGCCCATAGGAGGGGTCAGGTTACCCAATCCCACATCGGAAAGTGGGGGAGGTCTTGGGCTTATATGCGTTGTGTAAATGGATCATTTGTAACAAGATGCATCTTTTGGTTAAAAGCCCAACTGAGCGTTGCAGTTGTGATCCATCACAAGCACATACACTTCCGGGCCCTCCGGACCGAAGGTCCGAGGGCCGGGTCGTGACAGATGGTAGCAGAGCCAGGTTCTCGCTCCCTCTTCCTGGTGGGCTTGGGTTGTGGTGTGTGTTATATTTGGGCCCGTGAGTTTGGGCCCAAGTTAGTTACATTTGGGCTCCCCTCATGAGGACACGAGGTCTATAAGGAGGGGAGATTGTGAGACCCAGCCCATAGGGGGGTCAGGTTACCCAATCCCACATCGGAAAGGAGCGAGGGAGGTCTTAGGCTTATATGTGTTCTGTGAGTGGATCATTTGTAACAAGATACATCTTTTAGGCCCTATGGTTAAAAGCCCAACTGAGCATTGCAGTTGTGATCTATCACAAGCATATACACGTCTGGGCCTGCCGGGCCGTGACAGATGGTAGCGGAGCCAGGTTCTCGCTCCCTCTTCCAGGTGGGCTTGGGCTGTGTTGTGTGTTACATTTGGATCCGTGAGTGTGGGCCCAAGTTAGTTACGTTTGGGCTCCCCTCGTGAGGACACAAGGTCTATAAGGAGGGGAGATTATGAGACGCAGCCCATAGGGGGGGTTTACCTAATCCCACATCGGAAAGGAGCGAGGGAGGTCTTGGGTTTATATGTGTTGTTTGAGTGGATCATTTGTAACAAGATGCATCTTTTGGGCCCTGTGGTTAAAAGCCCAACTGAGCATTGCAGTTGTGATCAAGCATCTACATCCAGGCCCGCCAGGCCGAAGGTCCGGGGGCCGGGTCATGACAATAAGACTAAGGATAATTAACACAAAAATACTAGAATTAGAATAAGAAAATTTTGGCAACAACCATTTTAGGCCATCAAGCATCCATTTCTCTAGGGATAAAATAGTTATTTCAGCTGCACCGGTACCTAAGCTCCATTTCTAACCTGTGGACTTCTAGGACGTTTACCCTATGGTGGATTAGGGTCTCACATGAAGAGACGTTGCATATGATAAAAATATTTATTTCATAGTATTAAAGGGTTATGTGAGGATCTAAACCCCGAAAACTAGACTCCTCACAGTCGTATAGTTTCAATTGGCTCAACTCATGATCCAATCGAAACCACACAAGGCTAAACCTGGAATCTTTTTTTCCAAATTAATATAAAATACATATAAATTTGAAACTTTACTCTTTCCTTAAAAAGGAGCATTTAACTTGCTGAAAACCTCAGCACATCATAACACACAAAGAAGTAGCACACATAAATAGCGGAAGACTTAAATCATCACACAACCGGCCACATGACCCCAAGCATGCAATACAGTACTGAGATCATAAACCGCAAGCTCAAAGGATCAAAAGTGTGCCTAAGGCACCATACTTATCTCAAATAACATAAGCTCAAAAGAATACATGGATATCCAGAAGTATCTACTAAATCCCACTAAGGTCACAATATCAACAATCAAGCATGACATAAATATCAAGACATCTCATGCAATGAATCAAAATATAAAAAAAATGTCAAGTTTCTAAATATGTTATATGCAGTAATCCAACCCTATGACAAATTGAAAATCTTGACCTCAAAAAGTAAGTCAGCTACACAAGCTTTCGACCTAGTTCTGAAAAGACGACAACAAGAGGGGGTGAGATCTCGAAGACCTCAGTGAGAGTTATAGTTTCATAAAAATTTTCTATAGAACAGAGGCATATTTGGAAACAATTATAAATATTTTATAATAAAATCACAGTAAGTCCATGATATTTTTCATGCAAACAACCTCACAAGTGAATATGATCTCACGCACACAAATGAGTTCGATAATATACACACATACCTCAGGCCCACGCCCAATCGGTACACAAAACCATAGTCATAATCTTGTGGACCACTATGTTCAAAATCTAGTAAGGCGGATCTCTAAAATGCCTTCAATGACGACACCATCCAAATCAGAAGGCCATTGATGGCTAATTTAATAAATATTTTAAAAATAAGTATAAGTCTCTTACCACCAGTATTGTCCTTAGGAAAAGTGGAGAAACCACACTATCACATAATTCCCAACTGAGGCACAACTCGAAGAGCCTGAAGGCATATAATATTTATAGCATGACACTTACATCATCAATTCCAGGGTTAAATCCTATAAACCATGTATAAATATATACATATACATTGCAAACGTAAGGTAAAAATCCCAAATCATGTTATTGTCATGCCCCAGAATCCACCAAGACATAACAACTGCCATATAGCTATTGTACAAGTTTAGACAGTCATCTTAAGAATATACAATAACTATACAAGACGAGAATGAAACTTATTTAAATTTTATTTCATCTTTTAAATATATGATGTGCTTTGGAAAGCAACCCCAAGACTAAGAAAGCATGCTAGAACAAGTCAATGCATAAAAATTTCATGGAGTTTACATCATTCGAAGAAGTGAATTCAAAAATCTTGGTTTATTTAGCAAAGTAGTATGGGATCCCAATTTACAACACATACACACACGAAATGTCATATGAAACTAGTCCACAAGTACAAACCCAAATCCTTGATCATACCTTGTAATTCGTACTCGTTTAGAGAGTCTGCGATCTAGGGTGAAGCCAATCCTTCTTTTCAAAACTTAGGAGACTTATCAAACACTAGCATGGCAACCAAGTGAGTGAACGTTTTCCTTTACAAACTCTTTTAAATTTAAACAAGATTATATATTTTTATTTTAATCACACAATTCAGTAAGTACAGAATAAAAATCATGGCTATGGACTATTTAGATCTATTCTTAACAATGTGTCAATGACAAATCAAGACAAAACAATGCCACAAGATATCACGACACATAACGTATAACTCCATCATTAGGGTTACACTCAAGCAATGTCATCAAACAGTATAGAAATATTATCACATTCCACCAGCATCTCAAATAGATAGAGATCTTATAGATCTCAGCATACTATCAATAGTCATTCTAATAGGTGGATAATATAACCAAACAATTATCATAGGTTAGTGTTATAATCATTCCCTCTTTGTTAAGGTTTATAATCACACATAGAGGTCTAGGAACACGTAGTAATCTAGGAACACACAATAATTTGATTTAACATATCATAATCTAATTTGCTAGGGTATCCAATCCCAATAGACTTATTCCTCTGTATTCCTTAGAGGTTAAGGTATCGACAAAAAAACTCATGTCATAATCCTTATTCCTTTTATTACACTAAGGTTAGCATAACATTAATTTAACCCATCTCATATCTTTCACTCTGTTAAGGTTAGTACATCATTAATTAAAAAATCCTCAATCTTTAGTTCTCATTATCTTAAATTCTACTTAATTAACCTTGAATCATCACTTACTTTGTTAGTATATTCTAAGTTTGCCTCTACTCTAATAATCTCTTCGATTTGCCTTTAAAAACCATTATTGATGGTTTCTCAATCATCTTTCATTGATTCTTAGATAAGTTTTCAATAGGAATTCTTTAGTTTTCCTATGTTGGGTCGACCCTCTAATTGCTTCTTTCTCTTACTATTTCAAATTTCAGTTCCTTATATGGTAGTGCTATATTTTCAGCAAGGTTAGTATCCTTTCATATGACTAGTCAGTCATACATAATATTGTTAGGATATTTTCTTGTAATCAGTGAGGTTATAATCCTTTTTTAGTAGAATTCCAATTTCTTGATGTTCTTGATTTATTCTTACTTCAATTATTATTTTTGTTACTCAAGTGTTGTGTTTTTCCAACACAAGATTCGACATTCTTCTCGTATGACCTTGAAGCCACATGAGGTATTCTTGAGTTATTCATACGATTCCCACTAGGCAATCCAATACTATCAATTCACATATTATGGTTATCTCAAGCATAATCACAATATTTAAGCACAACTTAGAAAATAACCACAAAATCATGTTTCATTTTGAAGAAATGCATGTAATCGAGAATTGTCATGATTTTTTTTAAAAAAATTCATTGATCATGCATTTATGCATGCAAGCAACTCACGGATATCACACATCACCTGGAATCAATCTAAATTTATTTAAAATAATGGGAAGTAATTTAAAACCATCCACTCATAGTTTTATCATTCCGATTCTCCTTTTGATTCGATCCGTATCTTGTCTAGATTTCTGATCCTCTTACTTCACACCTATAAATAGAACCATAGTCCAATTCTTAATATCATTATAAAAATCTTAATAACCTTATAACATATATTTCTAGGACCTCAAACTTGTCCAAGAAGCTTAATGATCATCCTTGGGTTTAATCTGGATACTTTTCGTACTTTCTCTTAATTATCAGAAATTTCTACTAATTTTTATACCTATCAAAATATATCAAAATAATAAAAACTTTATATCATTAGATTCCACATATTTTTTTTATTTTTTAGAATTTTTCCATATTTTTTCTCAATTTATTTCTATTTTTTCCAATTTTTATCATTTTCTATCATTTTTTATTTTCTTATCAAAGTCAACATGACATGTGTCACTCAGCGAGGTGGCCACATGTTTACCAGATTTAACCCAATCTTGACCCAATACCAGACTTGGACTGACTACAAGACCTACTCAGACAACAGGTCATTCATGTCATACCTAGAAGATGGGTCATTCATGTCGTACCTAGACGACGTATCATTCTTACTCTCCTCGAATGACATGTCAAACAAGATAGCCTGTGGATGATGTCTCATCCTCAGTCACATCATCTGCAGTCATCTCCTTTCTTCTGTCGCACATGCAACTCACAACTACGGTTTTTCTTTAAAATCCAAATCCACCCAAAACACGTTTCTACCATTCAAAAACCATATTAACACCAAGATTTACATACCTTGATCTTATTTATACCAATCTCAAGCTATCATACTCACTAAAACCTCACGCATTTAAAGAGAGAAATCGCACCCTTTCAGATGAGAGAGAAGTCGGATTACTCACCGGAAGAAGAACAAAATCGCTCAGAAAATTTGTGGATGAACTTACAGGAATAAAGTGAACAATTTGCATGGAAGGAGAGATGGGTTTTGTGGCTGGACACGAAATGCCTAAATCTCAATTTCAATCGATATAAGTTTTGTTTCAGTCAGTGGGTTGCCAAACAAGACAAACTGTTGACCTTCCCAAAGGTGAAACGGTGTCGTTTAATCTTTTGGTGAGACGACGTCGTTCCGATATAAATAACATAAGCTCGGCTTAAAATTTTCTCATTTTCTATTTTTGACGTTCTGAACGTGATGGTGTCATTCGTTTCTTGATTTGATGCACGATCTATAAATTATAAGCTTTTAAAGAAATTTTATTAAAAAAAAATTTCCCATGAAATGACAAATAATAACAGTCTAACCAATACTATTAAATTAAACATGTAAATTCAGACCTAATTAATTAATTTGTCTTATATTGCATGTGATAGTACTTTACCATACTTAAACAATCTGTTGTGTCAGTTAGATGACAAATATAGTGATTGCATGCTCAACATGTTTTATACAGGCTCATGACTTGCATATGCGTGATGTGGATATTTCGGTAGATTCACTGAGTTTTGCTTGCTGTGTTGAATTGTATTTTTTCTTTGACTATTTAGACGTGAGTGAGGACATTACATTTTACTGTTTGCTTTTAAATATGCATTGTTTAGACTCGTGATTTTTTTAAAAAAAGTATTGATAAATCTTGTTTGATATTTTGACTAGTTTATGTTGACAAATCACTACGACTTGGTAGGAAATCCTATTTTATCTTGAGATGATTTTGCATAGGGATGCATACTTCTTTTTGCACTGGGATGTATGAGGTTAAAGATACAATATTTTACATGTATTTTTCTTTCAAGATTCTTGTTTCAGTATGATGTTTGATTTAATTTTTCTAATCCATTCCTTATGAGATATGAGTAGACAGCACACTGTTGAGTGATACCTAATTAGGACCGACGGGTCTTGTGCAAGACTCTTTGGTATCCTGAGAGAGTTAATGTTATTGAGTCAGGTTAGCGACAGTTAATGTGTTGATCAGCATTGACTAAGAGTGTGTTGATCTAGTCTTTGGAAACACTAGTGTTGGCTATATTTAGTAAAAAAATACAAGAAATAGACATTAGTGACCCTAGGCTACTCCATGATGAGGAGTAGAATACGTACTTTGTTAGCATACTTTCCAGCTCTAATGTTAAAAAAAGAAGAAGAAGACTTTATACTTATGATTCACTACTGCCTGTGATTAAATATTGACTTTGATCTGGTTTTGATATTTACTTTATGTATGTATGCTCATTTTTTAGATTGATTATGAATTTAAATTTAAATTTTTACTTTTTGATATGATATTCTGTTATATTATGATTCTGTTATTTTGGTCGCTAAAACCACTCACCTGGATATTTAACTAATGTTGTTTAGTGTCGTCCAGACTGTGTTGCAACCTCATGTTCTCAGTCGTCTTCCTCACTTGACTTAGTATCTGATCCAGCCAATCACTGATAGGTTTGATTAGACTTTGATTTGATTTGTATACCGTAAAACCAAACATGTATTTTTTTTTAATTTTTGATTTGCATCCTGTTGATATATGGTTTTCCTGGTGCTTTGAACTTGTGGACTATGTAGACTTGTTTTGAGATTATTGTGATGGGTTGGTTATATGGTTGCTTTTTTATTGCTTGTGGAATGATACAGTTTTTTTTTAATATACTGTGAGATATATAAAACTGTTACAGGTGAAATTTTGTTACATAGGGATTATGTGATTTCTGGTTTAGGCCTGATTATGAACCCATATTGCAAATTTTTTTAAAATCTTGTTTGTGATTCTGAACTTACCCTACGTTTTCTTTTCACTGCTTATTTAATGGTTTTATTTACAAAATTTTATGAGATTTTGAGGATAGCACAATAATAGTTATTCTTAGAGTCTCATGGCGTGGATGTTTACTTCTGGAGTAGGGTACGAGGCGAGATACTATCACACATGTTCCTCACCCACGCACAACTCGAAAAGCCTGAAGGCACAAATTATGTAGCCTATCATACACACATCCACCAGGCATACATGTACCAACCAAACTCCTAGGTAAGTAACTGTCCCCTCTGCTGGGATCCCATATACTTACCTCGTATTGGTCAAGCACTGTTTGTCAATTCCAGGTCAAGACCTAGAAATCTCATATATACATATATATATTTTATAAATATAAGATCAAATCTCAAATCTCAATATAAATTAATGTAATATGATGCATGATGAGACACTCATGGGTACTCATATAGGGTTAGATAAACTATAAGATAATGTTTGAATAGAGTTTCCTGAGTCGCATATGTATAACTGGTCAGGGGTTTGTCTAAGGTCACGGGGTGTCGACTTAACTGGGGAGTGTCTAGGGTCATGGAGGTGTATATTGGACCAGGGGGTGTCTGGGGTCACGGTAGTGTATATTGGACCAAGGAGTGTCCGGGGTCACAGGGATGTATAGTGGACTAGGGTATGTATCAGAGGTACGATGGTTTAACCTATACATGGGTGAGTTAGGAGCACAATTTCTGGGTTTCTCATACTCGCAAAGGAATTTTTCCACACTCGCAAATCAATTTTTTTCATCACTCCAAATCATCATAAAACACTCCCAGCATCCTCATAGTTCACTCATACAAGGCACCCACATGAAGAACAACAAGAGTCACACCCTTTCAACTCAAATCAACCATCAACCAAGAATCAAGCATACTTATCAAGTGACATCTCACAAATCCTCACAATGCATTTCAAACACAATTCAAGTATGCATATAAGTTCCAAATATACATTTATGCATCACAAACATGCCAAGCACATAATGAACCTAGCAAAACAAGTTATTCATCAATGCACATATCGCTTCCATTCAAAACTGTGCATTTATCAAGTTTTAATTAACAAAACAAATCAATTCCGTGCATGTGAATGAAACGCGGACTCTCATCTCTCGTCATTTGGTTGACTCACTAACAGCCATGCTCTTGTTTTTATTGCAAGCTGAAGCTCCACCTATAAGCAAGGCCAGCAACCAACCACACTCGAAACCAAAAGCGAACAAAATGACATAAACTGAAAGTAAAGCCTAAGACTCCTCCCAACATGGTTTCTAAGTCGCAGACCATCCACCTACACTCAGTCAATTCGAATCATCCTCAAATGATCACCAACACAAAATCGAACCTGAAAAGGGGGCTCACCATGGCCACACCACCATACCAGAATCCATACCAAATCAAAGTGAGAGAAACAAAACCCAACAACACTCTCAAAAAGCTTAAATGGACCTCAAGCAACTATCAAAAGCAACAAAAACTCCAAGAGGATCAAAATCTCCAAAATCACCAGAACCCCTAAACTCATCGATCCATCCAAAACACTCCACACACAAAACTGATCAACCTAAACCAATGGGGCACCTTAGGAAACATCACAGGAAGCTAAAGGAACCATTAATCGACCAAGAAAGGGAAGAAATCAGGTTTTTACCTCAAAATTGTATTTTTTGCTCTAAAGCGAACAAACTAGCAAAACTTGCTCCAAATCCTGAAACCACCAATAAAAATTCATTGAGAAAGATTAGGGATGATGTTTGGAAGAAAACCCAAGGGTTGTTTCTGGAGGAAAATCGATTTGGTGAGGTACGAGTTCTTTAGGGTGAAATGACTTATGTAAAACGTGAAAGGGAAGGGCTTGGCTAAACACTTAGAAAATTTTTCTAAGTGTTTCTTTAGGGTGAAATGGCTTATGTAAAACGTGAAAGGGAAGGGCTTGGCTAAACACTTAGAAAATTTTTCTAAGTGTTGAGCTGGGTATTTGTACTCCAGGACCCGAAAATCTCAAAAACCCGAAACGAATTTTTGAAACGGCTAAACAAGCCTCAAGAGGGCCAAAATAGTGTTTGGACCTTAAAACATCAAATTGGGCTTTTAAAACACAAATAGGCTTGATGAATAGTAATCGGGCCTACAACTTCTAAATCCGCCCAAAGGCCTCTAACCACTCAAAACAGACTCGGTAAACACACTCTCGGGTCTCAAAAACAAAAACAGATAATTTCACTGAACTCAGGCCTCAAACAACTCATAGATCTAGAAAATACACTAGTGCACACTAATATCACCAAAAGACACATCGTGCATAATCATTGATACACAAATAATGATATAATACTCTAGACAACCTAGACTCGACACCTAGGCTCTATGACTATGTCCAATTCGCTATCTAGCAGGGTGGCCAAATGGTCAATTATGACTGGTCAATTGATAAACTCACTCAAACGGACCAATCCGATCAATCTGACTATACTCAAATGTTAACTGGACTCTCCAAAGAACGAGATCTCACAGTATGTGTCTTTCTCTCTCTTATCGAACAGACTCTTTATTTTCCTCTCCAAAAACTCATCATTGTAATAGGAATTTGATATAAAACACTTAAAAGTTTCTCAAGATCCTCTAGATTCAGATCAAATCCAGAATTGTCAATGAATTCAAGTATACTTCTGCTACATATACTTTTTATATTTTTTATGATCTCGATCCTTGGTTCCTTAAAGTATAAATTCCCCCATTCAAGGATTATGCAAGCTTGAAGCCTAGCTATGAACACCCTTTAAAGCATTAATGAAAAAATCCTATATGCAATTGCAGATAAACCCAATGTTCCCAGTGGGGCAATTGTTAGATGAGGATAGGGTGGTTTGGGTTTGAGTTTGAGTGAGAATGGGAATATAACTGCTAGGAAATGGACTACAATGAAAATGCATGCTGTGATCGTGATGCCGGGTTTTACTGGCAGCAATGCCTTAACTATACCTCTATTGTGGAATCCGAGGAAGACCAATATCCACCAGCGCAGGTGTTGGCGTTCCATTGTATGTTTTTGCTGTTATTGCCTCAACCTGATACAAAACAACGCCTGCCCTTATTTCCAACTAACAAAGAAAAACCGGCTTTAATGTTTAGAATTTCTAGCTGCCGCTTTCAATACAAAAGTTTGTCAGTTTCTTTCGATTTAGTATTATATAATTAATTTAATATATAAATTTATTTATTTTATAATACCATTTCCAATAAAAATAAAAATAAACATTAGAATTTGCAAAACAATGAAGAAACTAGATGTAACAATATACTACAATCTCAGTCAACAAGAACCAAAAAACTAATTAATTGTTTCAGCCAATAAACTTCTTCATCGTGCTTAGTACATAAATTAATTTAGACTATAGTTGTTTGTAAAAATATTTTGAGATTATAAAATTATTGGAATATAATCAGTGATACCATATATATATTTTAATGTACCATTACGTAAGCTCATACGTCAAGAAATACCATTTGCTATTTTACTTTTATCCCAACACCGACGGGCTTGCAGCACAAGTCAGAGACTAGGAGCCCGTTACATATTATATATAGGATGACCGAAAGGTCAAAATGAAGCAACTCCACCCAACCAGATCTAGCACTGTTATCTTCCAAAAACAATGGCGGAACTGAAGCTGATAGGATGGGACAGCCCGTTTCTATACCGAGTGATATGGGCACTGAAACTCAAGGATATCCCTTATGAATTTGTGAAAGATGATTTCTTCAACAAAAGCCCTTTGCTTCTGAAGTCCAACCCAATTCACAAGAAGATCCCGGTGCTTGTTCATGGAGGAAAACCAATTTGTGAGTCCATGATCATCGTTGAATACATCGACGAGGTATGGCCTCAGAATCCTCTGCGGTCAACTGACCTTCACGAGAGAGCCACGACCCGGTTCTGGGTTAAATTTGTGGACGACAAGGTACGGTATATTGTCCTCTTTCAAGACTTTAATTCCTGCAAGTAAAAGCAACTTAACAGAAACCTTTATTCAATCTTACTCGAGTTCTGTCCTGCTTCAGGGTTCCGCTATTTTTAAGATATTCCGTAGTAGTGGTGAAGCATTGGAGCAGGCCATGAAGGAAAACCATGACATGTTACAAACCGCGGAAGATTATGGTATAGGAGAGAAGAAATTTTTTGGAGGAGACAAGATTGGCATAGCAGATTTAGCCTTTGGTTCAATCATTCACTGGTTGACGATCTTTGAAGAGGCAGTAGGGGTCAAAGTCTTTGATGCTCATTGGTTCCCTCGCTTGCACGCATGGTTTAAAAATTTCCAGCAAGAGCCCGTAATTAGAGAAAACCTTCCAGATTGGGATGCGACTGTATCCTTCTTTCGGGGTATGAGAGAAAAACGGCTGGGAGCTTCCTAAATATGATGCGAGCACTTCATTTCCTGAATAATTAACTATGGCTGAGGGGTTTCCATGAGAGATCACAATGTTAATGCCTTGATTGTTTGTGTTTCGTTTGTGTTTCGTTTGTGTTTCGTTTGAACTCTCTTTTTCTTGCTAAAAATGTGTTTTGTACCTTCCTCGGGATAGTTGAGTTTGAAATAATGGACTAGATTTATGTTATGTTTGGTCATAATTTCCTCTGCCATCACACTCTCAAAGCAGAGCGAAGTCCAGCCCGACAAAGACACAGGCTGACCCTGACAGAGCAAGGTAAACTGTAAATATGAATTAAGACTACATCTTCCAGTCAATAGCGGAAGGGAAGCTGCTAGGGCAATTACAAAGTCCATATCTTTACTCAAGGATATTGGCCCATAACTTTATGAATGAATATGTGAGTGAAAGAGGATACCGTCAACAAAAGGCACTTGCTTCTGCAGTACAACCCAATTCACAAGGACGCTAAATCATCAGTTTCTCCTCATACGGAAGATTCTAATTAATACTGCCACCTTTTCAGTCTGCCATGTTAATCGGTAGTGTTCATCCAACATTTCCTTCAAGTTGTAGCCTACGTAAATGTCGAGTTGCTGCTCAGTTTTATTCTAACCCTTGAAGAAACGAATACCGTTAACTAATTGTTTCAACCACTAATTAACTATTTTTGTGCTTAGTACATAAATTAATTTAGACTATAATTGTTTATAAAAATATTTAGAGATTGTAAAATTATTGGACGATAATAATTATTTACCAAATAAATATTATAGGATAATTTGAATAGTATTTTATAATATTGTAGATATTATAAAAAGGGGAGACTTTCGATGGGGATGGTCAACCATAAGGAGCATCCCAAAAGAATTTTACAAGTACATTTGCTTTTTTCTTAATTTTGCCGAATATTCTAGTAGATTGTTTTAATGGACCATTACGTAAGCTCGTACGTCAAGAAGTACCCCATCCGTTTTGGACAGCTTTCGGGAACCACACCACCGTGTGTAATAGAACTGCCACGGTGCATTCCACTAAGTATTGTTTATATTAAACTTTAGTCATGTCAGCATAATTTTTTGGCGAATCTGGAGAGAGAATAGACACAAGTTTCTATTAAAAATAATTCTATATTCGATTTTTAAAAAATAAAAATAAAATAAGAATTATTTAATTCAAAAAAAAAATTTATTAAGTCTTTCTAGATGAATCGGATTTGGAGGGAAACGAAAGAAGACAATGAAATTTGCAGAGAGAAGCTTGTGCAACTGCGAATATAGTGCGAATGGTGGAGAAGAGGATATCAGCCCATCTTCTTCACCTTGATCGTTGCAGAGAAGAACGACTAGCAAAGTACAAATAGGACTGTCTATCATCTTTCCTTTCTGAGATAATTGTCTGTCGATGAGAGTGAGATATTTAAGAATAAATCCTCCATCAAGTATAATTGAGTCACACTTGAAAGACACCCCCAACTGTCTCATATCGAGAATCTTGTTTATGGAATATACGAGATGATTAGTTTCCAACACAAGTTAACTTCTCTTTGATTGATTTCCTATACTTTTAACCTGTAATAGGTATATGAGCCATTTTGGTTCAGTGAAAAGGTCATATATAGCCAAAAATGCCCCTATTGGTAGGTAGAAATTTACATGATCCGACATTAACTCCTGGACTTCCGTATGTCACCTGGTAAAGTTTTTGCTAATACTACCATTTGTTTCCAACATCTCCTGCATAACAAACCTTATTGTCATTTATATCTGACATGCTTTTTTCAGCAACTTTGGTCCCCAGGACGAGCTCCCAGAAACAACATTATGCGACATATGTATTGTTCAGCGACCTGATATGAAACTGGACACTTGCCATGGAAACCTATGGCATGTCTTTTATGAACATAAGGAACAAGAGGCAGGCTGGATGCAATCAAGGATTAATAGAATGTGAAAGGCAGACAATCACACATAGATTTCTTGATTTGTTCGATATATTTTTAACGTTTTCTCTTTGTACTTGTCTGTTTTGGTAAAAAAGAATTGGGCTTGTATTTAGTTTTTTTTCCTGTGTCAACGTTATGTTTTAATTGTTTGGGAATACCATCAAAGCTACATTGAAATTTTTGGCTTTGTCAATGTCAGTTACGTCTGATTTGCTCCTTTTAGCAGCCACATATCATCCCATGGAAATGCTTCTCTGATATGGCAGCAAAAATTCTATATTATATCCAAAAAATGCAAGCTGATATCAATCCAATGACCTTGACATATCCGAAAAATGCATGAAAAAAAAGGCAAAATTTTCTGACAAACAATAGACATAATAGAGAAAAGCATTTAGGTCGTACCAGTGTCACCAATTGTGAAAGATCTATATAGCTTTTTGCAAACTCTGTAGAACGCATCTTGACAATAGCTTGATATTCCGCAGCTGATATACCAAGATGCTCAATGTCCACGAGTCTCATTTCAAAGTCAGAGTTTTGTCTTGAGCTTCGTTCAAGAAAAAACAACACACCACCATTTGCATCAGTCAAAGCCACATACTCAAATAGAACTAAAGGAAAACAAAAATAAATCAATTGAACATACAAAAAATACCTAATCAACCACGTACGAGCAAAGAAAACTTAAACAAGCAATAAGTAACTGTAAACAAGTTTAACAAGCACAATAAAGTATGAATGTCACGTCTAAAAAAATCTGAGGAGACTCTGCAAAATCATGAGTAGAATACAAGCTTCCTGCAGGCCTGACCTCGGCTAAAATATGAGACTATACAGAATGTTTACAATTTTCAACTGAAAAAAAAAAAAAAGACAAACAGAGGAACAATCAGCGGAAGCAGTTAGAAATACGTACTTGTATTTGGGTTTGGCCCATTTTTGCTTGCCACAGAGCTCATGTAACTTCTGTTTGGCTCCGACAATCTCAACCGACGCATCTACACCATAAAAGAAGTAGGTAAAATCAGCGTTGTCGACTAGCATTGAAAGAGATAGTTTGTGCAAAGCTCTTCTTGCGCATTCAGCTTTGCAATATCTTTCCGCTCTGAAGAACTAGAGGCCAAAAACTGGCCATCTACATATACAATACAGATGTTTCTGCCCCCATCTTTCGAATGATTTAAATCGACATGTAACCCTTGCTTCTGACATAGCTCAAACAAATATTGTCACAGGTTGAGGTTGCTGCTGCAGGTCTTTAGGCATAACAATTGGCTCCAAGAGTCCCCTAAATATCTGCAGGTCTTTAGAACCCTTGCTTGATGGCCACGTGAGGAACCCTTTACGAGAGAGCTACGGCCCGGTTCTGGGCTAAATTTGCGGACAACAAGGTACAATATATAGTCCTGTTCAAAACTTTTATTCCTGTAAGTAAATCCATCTGATAGAAAATTGTTTCATTTGATCTTACACAAGTATTGTACTGCTACGGGGTTCCTCTATTTTAAAGATATTTCGTAGTAGTGGTGAAGCATTGGAGCAGGCATTGAAGGAGACCCATGACACGTTACAAACCATGGAAGATCATGGTATCAGGAAGAAGAAAAATTTTTCTGTGGAGACAAGATTAGCATAGCAGATGATAGACCTTTCATTAAATGTGTATCAAAGGGGAGGAAAAAAGCCACAGCTGTCAATTCTCAGAGAAAGGAATCGTCATAGGAATTGTTGCCTTAGACATTTTGTTGAACATTCTGTTGGGGTTGTCTTGTTTTGGTCTTTTGTGCATAGGAAGGATATAGGCAGGCCAACACGCACACACAGGGATATTCTGGAATTTATCTAGTTTGTTACTAATCTCAGCTTTTCTGGGAAAAGGAGTCTCAGCCTCTCGAACGCTGATGGTCTTACTCTTTACAGCAATAATACTATCCTTGTTCTATTTTCCTGTATGTTAGTCTTTACATTGATCTTTGTGTGCAGTTGTTGTTAGTAAATATACAGGTAGGATAAGTCGGATCTTATCAAATTGGTAGCAGAGCGCCTTTTCTGGGCAGGGGTATGCCAACAACAAGAATGGAGTCTCGTTTAGAAGCAATAGAGAATGAGCTAAGAAGGTTACTGGTGTTAGAATGGGAAGTGGTGGCAATTAAAGGTGAGGTGGAGCTGGTCACGTCAGAGTTGAAAGCTACTCTCATCGCTTTCACTCAAAGGATGGAGGAGTTATTGACCGACACAGTTAAGAATAGAACTAGTGCACCAACAGAGGAGAATCAGCCTAGCTCGAGCTGCACAAAGGAGAAAGAGCCACTGGTTATAGAGAACATTGAGGTTCTCAACGCAGTTATGTCACCTCAAAGCTCCATGAGTGGAGAAAACCGAATGGCCCTCCAGGTAAACTTCGGGCAACAATGGGGCTACTGGATGAACCCAGAGGTTCGAAAGATTGAAATGCCAGTATTTGAGGGAAGGGAAGCTGATATATGGATCTACAAGGCAGAACACTACTTTGCAATGCATGAGATGGGTGAGGAGGCAAAGCTATGCGCGATGAAGTTGTGCCTGAATGGCCCTGCTCTCGTTTGGATGAGAACGGAGGATCGGAAGAAGCCTTTTGTCAGTTGGAACGAGTTCAAGGAGAGGATGGAAAATCGGTTCAAGGGGGCGCACGTCTTCAATATGCGCGAGAGGCTACTGTCCATCAAACAGGAGACCTCTGTTGCGGCATATGCCGAATCGTTTGAACTGCTAGTGATGCAATGTGAAGACTTGTCAGAGGAGACCTTACTGGCAATTTTTATCAAGGGCTTGAATCCAATCATTCGAGTGGATTTAATGATTCTACCCTGAGGTTCGCTCCAGCAGACAATACAGTTGACGGAGAAAATAGAGGAGCGAAATCAGATATTGGTGGAGCACCAATCTGCTATGGGCTTGTGGAGTTTTAGCCTATCCAAAAACTCGTCATCGAGTTCACTGTCCAGTTCGATGAAAATCACTCACGTAAACCTGACCAAGCAGCCCATTAATGTGAGTAGTTTCACCCCAAATTCCCAGCCCAATCAATCACCAACCGGGACGTCGGCTCAACCAACCAGGACCGTTCCTGCTCTCACGAATAGCCCGACTGCTAGACCTGCTCGTCATCAGACATCGAGAATCCCTCATATCAATTCCAGTTCAAACACCAGCAGGTTCCGAAGACTATCAGCGGAAGAGACACAGGAGAAAAGAAGGAAGGGGTTATGCTTTAAATGCGATGAGAAGTGGCATATAGCACACGTATGCAGGAGCAAAGAGGTACATGTACTCATCGTCAGTGACGATCCAGAAGAACTGGGAGAGGCAAGCGAGGAAACCCAAGAAGAAATAGGGGTCGAGGAGGACCTTAAACATGTGGAGCTCTTGCAAGGAGCTATGGAGGGATACACAGAACCTCACATGCTTAAATTGGTGGGAGCCATTGACGGAGAAGAGGTCGTGGTTATGATTGATAGTGGTGCCATGCATAATTTCATTTCACTGGATGTAGTGGAGAAGTTGAAATTGGAAGTAGTGCCAATGGTCAGCTATAGAATAATGATCGACAATGGTGGAGTAACGAAGGGAGAAGGGATGTGTAAAGGAGTGGAACTCCTAGGAGGAGAATTAAGGGTGGTAGCTGATTTTCTTCCATTATGGATGGGAAGTTCCGACGTCATTTTGGGGCTGAAGTGGTTGACAACTCTTGGTGAGACCAGGCACAATTGGAAGCAGCTGAGAATGCAATTTATAGTGGAAGGGAAGGAGGTCGAGATAAAGGGGGATCCGAGTCTGCACAGACCGATTATCTCATTAAAGGCGTTAGCACGATCAGTGGGGATCGGAGACGGGGTGCTGGTGGAACTTTGCAGCTTACAGAAAGAAGAGGTAGAAGAACAGGAAGTGGTGATAGAACCAACTATCGAACAGTTGTTGAAGGAATACAAAGATGTATTCTAACTGCCAAGTGGACTACCTCCAGATCGACAACATAGTCATGCAATTACCCTGAAATCCGGGACAAGTCCAATGTGAGTGAGACCTTATCGCTATCCTCATATCCTAAAGAACGAGATTGAAAAGCAGATTGGGGGCATGCTAAGTTCGGGAATTATCCGTGCCAGCACCAGTCCTTACTTTAGTCTAGTGTTGCTGGTCAAGAAAAAGGACGGGACATGGAGGTTTTGTGTGGATTACAGAGCACTGAACATAGTGACTATTCCTGATAGGTTTCCAATTCCCAATATTGATGAGTTAATGGACAAGATTCATGGAGCTGAAATTTTCTCCAAGCTGGATCTAAAATCTGGATACCACCAGACTAGAGTACGCGGGGAGGATGTGGAGAAAACAACTTTTCGTACGCATGAGGGACATTATGAATTTTTGGTCATGCCTTTCACCTTAACCAATGCTCCAGCGACATTTCAGACCTTAATGAACAAAGTTTTTCACCCACACATGAGAAAGTCAATATTGGTGTTTTTCGATGACATCTTGGTGTACAACCATACCTTGGAAGAACATCTGCAGCATTTGGAGGAGGTGTTCGTGGTTGTAAGAGATCAACAACTTTTTCTGTATAGAAAGAAGTGTTGTTTTTCCCAGCAGGAGTTGGAATAATTGGGTCATCAAGTTTCAGAGCAACGGGTAGCTGTGTATCCGGAGAAAATTTGAGTAATGCGTGAGTGGCCTATACCAAAGAATCTGAAGGAGTTGAGGGGATTTTTGGGTCTAACTGGTTATTATGACAGGTTGTGAAGGGATACGGGTCTATTGTATCTCCGTTGACTAAGCTGTTGTAGAAGGACGTGTTTGAATGGGCATCTGAGGCAATAGAGGCAGTCCGTGTATTGAAAGAAGTGATGATTAGCATACCAGTACTCACCCTTCAAGACATTGATTCGGTATTTGAGTTGGAGGTTGATGCGTCAGGAGTAGGATTGGGTGTGGTGTTGTCACAGAAAGGGAAGCCGATTGCTTTTTATAGCCAGGCTTTGTCCATGAGAGCTCAGCAAAAATCAGTCTACGAACGTGAACTCATGGCAATTGTTTTGGCAGTACAAAAATGGCAACATTACTTATTGGGTAGGCACTTTATAGTTCATTCTGACCAAAAGAGTTTGAAGTTTTTGCTGGATCAAAAAGTGGTAGCTCCGGAATACCAACGTTGGTTGGTAAAATTACTGGGGTTCTCATTTTAAATTCAGTACAAATCAGTGGCCTCAAATCGTGTAGCAGATGCCCTTTCAAGGGTGCCGGTAAGGGTGGAATTGAATCAATTCATATCTAGTGCGGTGCTGGATATTGCTAAGATTCAAGAGGCAGTTGCTGCTGATACGAAGCTGGAACAAATCATAACTTCATTATCTTCATCAACACCGGGGTATGAAGATTGGTCTTTGGTGCAGGGTCAGCTGAGATACAAGAATCGAATTGTTCTACCGTCCAAATCCGAGTTGGTTGATCAAATCCTAACCGAGTTTCACTCGAGTTCTATAGGAGGCCATAGGGGATTTCTAAAAACTTATAAGCGGGTATCCAATGAACTTTTCTATAACGGAATGAAAGCCGATATTAAGGCTTTTGTGGCTGGTTGCGAGGTGTGCCAAAGGAACAAAACCAGCACGTTGTCATCGGCGGGTCTCCTACAGCCCTTACCCATTCCAAAAGCAATTTGGGAAGACCTGTCCATGGATTTCATTGAAGGCTTGCCCAAGTCTAATCGATTTGATGTAATATTGGTGGTGGTTGACAGGCTGAGTAAGTGTTCTCATTTTATTTTATTATAACATCCTTTCACTGCTAAGAAGGTTATGGAGGAGTTTGTGAATCAGGTTGTGAGATTGCATGGTTTTCCCAAGAGCATTGTGTCGGACAGGGATAAGGTCTTCCTCAGCGTGTTCTGGAAGGAGCTTTTTCGTTTGCAGGGGACACGGCTGAATCGGAGTTCAGTTTACCACCCACAAAGCAATGGATAGAGTGAAGTGGTTAATCACTGCTTAGAAATGTATTTAAGATGTTTCACCAGCCAGAAGGCCCGGGAATGGTCCAAGTGGATAACATGGGCGGAGTACTGCTTTAACACGTCATACCATGTATCAACCAAGACTACTCCGTTTCATTTAGTCTATGGCAGGGATCCACCGCCGATATTGAAGTATGATGAGTCTCCGGAGTCTCCAGTGGCAGATTTGGATTAACTGCTGAAGGATCAAGATGTGGCGCTGTTGGAATTAAGGGAACAACTCTTAATGGCACAAAATAGGATGAAGAAATCAGTGGATGCACACAGGAGGGATGTGCAGTTTTAGGTGGGGGATTGCATTTTTCTTAAGATCCGACCATACTGTCAGAAGTCATTAGCAAAACGGATGAATGAGAAATTATCTCCTCGATATTTCGGACCATTCACCATCCTGCAGCGCATTGGTGCTGCTGCTTACCACTTGGAGTTACCGGCAGCTGCAAGTATCTATCCGTTTTTTCATGTATCATAGCTTAAAAAGGTAGTCAAAGACACAACTTTGATAGCCCCTGAGTTGCCAACTTCATTGACTGACAAATTGGAGTGAACTACCGAGCCGGAAACAGTCCTGAGCTCTCGACAAGGGACCAGAGGAATGGAATATACCTAGTTTGTTACTGGTCTTAACTTTTCTGGGAAAAGAAGAGTCTCAGCCTCTCGAATGCTGATGGTCCTTACTATTTACAGCAATAATATTATCCTTCTTCTATTTTCCTATGTGTTAGTCTTTACATTGATCTTTGTGTGCAGTTGTTGTTAGTAAATATATAGGTAGAATAAACCGGATCTTATCAGCAGACTTGGCCTTTGGTTCATTGATTCACTGATTGACTATCTTTGAAGAGGTATTAGGGGTCAAAGTCTTGGAAGCCAATAAGTTCCCTCGCTTGTATGCATGGTTTAAAAATTTCCAGCAATAGCCAATAATTAGAGAGAACCTCCCTGATTGGGATACAATTGTGTCTGTTTTTCGGACTTTTCAAGAAACGCGTCTGGGAGCTTCCTAAATATAATGTTAGCACTTCATTTCGTGAATAGATTTTCCATATAATGAGGAGATGCGCTTGTTCGTGTGACGTAATCAATGATTAACCATGGCTGATGGGTTACCATTAGAAATTACATTGTTTTTTTTATGATGGAACGATGGGAATGTATTATTAGAATCAATGTACAAAATCAGACCAATAAAGTATACAATCACCTTGTGGCAAAGAAACTTTAAATTGCCTAAGCTATACAATAGATAATTTAATTTTTTGTAAGACTATTTAGTCCACCTCTTGCCACCAGTCCTCTATCGGCAAAAGGTCACTTCCTTTGCCAAACTGCAATTTGAGGTTTACCTTTGCCCGTTTAATACCTTAGAGAAGCCCAGTCATCCCTATATCCTTAGGACTTCTTCTCTTGCCCTTAAAAATATGCTCATTTCTAGCGAGCCAAAGGCTCCATAAGACTGCCACAAGAATATTCCCATATTTTCCTCTTCTTTTGTGCCAAACGACACTCTCCCATTGTCTCAACAATTCCACCAAACTACCCGGATACACTATTGAATACACCATTTCCTTGTGACTTTCGACCAGCATTGCCAAGCCCTGTTGCACCCTATCAAGACATGGTTCGCATCATTTTCCACTCCTTCACAATCTAGACAAGCCATATCCCCCGGATTGAGCAACCCCACTCTCACCAGTCTACCCTTTGATAAAATCCTATCTTGACAGGCTAGCCAAAGGAAGGCTTTGCTCTTGGGTGTGTCTTGGTGCAACCAAACATTAGGAATATTGATCGTGGTCTCTCTATATTTCTGCTCCTTTATTATATCATAGCAGGACTTAACCGTAAGTCTTGTGACCTATCGCTCCACACGAATCTGTCACTAGTCTCTCTTGCAGGAATCACCCTCTTAACCAAATCTAGAGGTCACTACATAGCTCCCATGTACTATCTATGGTTGAGGGAGGACTATAATCACTTCTGAAAAATCATAAATTCATAGGCTAGTAGAACTCATCAGATTGCTCTCGGCAATGAAGAAGAAAGGTCATCCCCTTCCACCTGTGTTGTCCAAGGCTTATTGCATAAAGGGTAAACGGTTAACACACAAGCTAATCAGTAAGCCTATTCATCTTGCCACACAAGGACAAGTCGTCTTGCCACACAAGGACAAGTCGTCTTGCCACACAAGGGCAAGTCTTCCCAAGCCACACAAGGACTAGGGCACCCCAAACCACACAAGGATAAGGTCTTCCTGCCACACAAGGACAGGGTTCCAGCCACACAAGGACCAGACATCCAGTGCCCGCATGCTGGGTTTGCCACCCATACAACTCCTATACCAGTAAAAACCTCTCCTCTCCGTAGGAGCATCAACGCTTACCCTGAATGGCCATCGAAAAAGAATCCTGACACACAAACACGTACAAGCACACACAGGCAAGTACAAAGCATAATACCACAATAGGGTATCCTCAATCATGTCAGAACACAATCAACATATTCAATTCACATAACATATACAACTCAGGCATTCAATACCTAACTCAGGGGTTCGATATAGCCTATGAGATCCATATCTCAATCCGAAATTCATATTCTCACCCTATAATCACATCGCATGCAATACAATAATGGTAGGTATCAAAAACATCAAGAAAATAGCAGGGGACTCTAGAGAAACCGATGAGACATAGATCCTACCTCTCTTGTCTCTGAACAAGAAGCTATTCCTTTGCCTTTATTAGGTAATTCTGAACCACCTATATTATCACCGAGCAAAGATGAAAACAAACTAAGCAGCCATCCTTCCACTCTCCCAAGTCCTGCATATAAGCTTGCTTACCACATGATAATTCAAACAATCTAGAGAACTTCTCCTTTAAAAGAATTCCCTGCCACCAGATGTCTAACCAAAATCGTATAAGATTACCTTGCCCTAGTTTTCATCTCATATTATCCCTCATGTAAAGGCCAAAATTACCAGGCTCATTCAAAATATTCAGGATATTTGTCCATAACTATGAAACATTTGAGTTAGAGACAACCACATCTTCTCTGCACAACCTCGGGTTGAAGACATCCTTGAGAGCCAACACCCACAGCCTCTCTAGCTCCCTAAGGAGCTTCCAACACCATTTCATAAGCAAGGCCTTGTTCTTCAAGCGTAGATCACCTACCCCTACTCTTCCAAAATCAATCTTCATACACACTTTCCACTATTAAAGCATTTTGATTCAATGTTTCCCTTCTACAGAAACCTCTTCATCGACATCTCTACTCCCTTTAGCACTCTTTTGGGCATTAAATACATCGACATACAGAAAATAGGTAGGCTAATTAAAACAGATTTAATCAATGTGAGGTGGCGTCCTAAGGAAAAAAAATTTCTCTTTCCACACCAACAACTTCGTTCTGAATTGTCTAAGCATTCCTTCTAAGGATTTATATTCTCGGGTTAGCTCTAAGTGGTAATCCCAGATCCCTAGAAGGAAATGTCTTCTATTAACTCAAGCCATCCACCACTCGTCTCACTTCTTTTCTTCTATAGTTAACTCCAACCAAGACACTTTTATGGAAATTCACCTTCAAACCGGTCAATAAAGTAAAGCAACTCAGTACCCTCTTGAGATTCTTCAAACCATCAAGATAGTCTCCACTAAACAAGATAACATCATCAACATATTGCAAATGTGTTATTGAACTTTTGCCTAACCTCACCCCCGAAATCAACCCCACTTCCTCAACTTTGTTGATTATGTGTGAAAATGCCTCCACTATGATGTTAAAAGCAAGGGGGACAAGGGATCCCCTTGTATTAGACCCCTTCTCATCTCAAACTCTTGTGTGAGTGCTCCGTTAACCAACACTGTTATTCTTGCTGTGGAAACACATTACGAGATCCACTAGCGCCACCGATCTTTAAATCCCATACTTTCCATGATGTCCAACAATGTCATCCAACTGACCGTATCATATGCCTTCTTAAAATCGATTTTGAAGCACCAGGCACCCCTCTTCGACATCTTCACTTCGGGAACCACTTTGGAGGCTAACATAACTGACTCAGCCAGTTGTCTCCCAGTTATAAAACTAGACTGAATTGGGGATATCAAGTCTGAGACCACCGTTTTCAACCTTAAAGCCAATAGCTTTGCAACAATCTTATACAAAATGTTGATGAGGCTTATAGGCCTATATGCCTCCAAGCTCTTTGCACCTTCTACCTTGGGGATCAAAACCAAGGAGTTATTAATCCCTTTCGGTAGTACTCCTTTCCAATAAAAGTCACCTACCATACTTATCATGATCCACCCCCAGAACCCCAGCCTAGCAGGCCCAGATGTGTATGTGCGCATGACAGATCACAATTGTAACGCTGAATTGAACTTCTAACCACATAGCCAAAAAGATGCAACTTGTTACAAATGATCCATTCACACAAAAAATATAAGCCCAAGACCTCTCTCACTCCTTTCTGATGTAGGATTGGGTAACACCCCCTACGCAAACTGGGTCTTACAATCTCCCCCCTTATAGACCTCGTGTCCTCACGAGGGGAGCTCAAACGTAACTGACTTGGGCCCAAACTCACGAGCTCAAACGTGAACTCAATAAACAATATGTCCCAAGCCCACCCGGACGAGGGAACGAGATCGGCTCCGCTACCATTTGTTATAACTCGGTCCCTGAACCTTCAGCCCAAAGGGCCTGAATATGTATGTGAACGTAGTAGATCACAACTGTAATGTTGAGTTGGGCTTTTAACCATATGGCCCAAAAGATACAACTTGTTATAAATGATTCATTCACACAACACACATAAGCCCAAGACCTCCCCTACTTTTCGATGCGGGACTGGGTAACTTGACCCTCTATGCAGGCTAGGTCTCACAATACTGGTGATCTCCTCACCCACCACTTCCCAGGCATTCTTTATTAATAAAAGTTGAATCTTTTGGGACCTAGAGCCTTCCTACTCCCACACCTTCAAACTGCCGCTTTCACTTCCTCATGTGTAAAAGGCCTCTCTAGTCTCTCGGCTTCCTACTCTGTTAGATGACCGAAGAAAATGTTACTAGGATCCACCCATCTTTCGAGCTATTCCTGAAATAATTTTTGGGAATTTTTCTTAATTTTTCTTCGGCTCGTGCAGCACGGTGCCATTTATCTCTAAGGAGCCCATAAAGTTCCTTTTTTGTCGTGTGCTAGCAGTGATATGGAAAAAGTTTGTGTTCTTATCTCCGAGTTGCAGCCATTGAATCCTAAAGTTTTATCTCCAAGTGGACTCAACCTTCTTCTTGCAAAGCCACATAGGCATCACCAATAACCTGTATTGAGCTTCCTCTAACTCGTTCAGTCCCACTGTAGTGCCCCTTTTCTGATCAAACTTCTCAAGCTTAGCTTTAGGTCTTCCATCCCTGTCTTTGTCCCACTCTTTCAATTTATGTTTCAGAAATTTTAAACTTCCTTATCATAAAAAATCAGCTAGGGAAAGCAATTGCTCCATTTGACCAGAGATGTCTAACTACCTCAATGAACTCTTTATCAACCCTCAATAATCCCACAATCTTGTTGTCTTTGGACCCCAAGATTGATTATCCTCTTTCAGTAGTAATGACACATGATCGAATAGCTTTTTGTTCCCTACTATCAACTTGAAGTTTACATTTGTTGCAAGCCATTCTGCACTGACCATTACTCTGTCTATTCTAGATGCTCTCCTACTAGAGAACCAAGTAAACTCTTTCCCCATCAAAGGTAAGTCCACTAAGCCTCCCTCATCCATGAATCTTCTAAGTCTTTCTGCACCCATGTCGTCAAATTGGACCTCCAATCTTTTAGAAGGGTATAAGGCCTCTTTAAAATCACTCAGCATAACCCATGGGGCTAGGTTGGTTTCCTTCACTACCTGAATTTCTTCCGATAATACAAGCTTATCTGGTGACGTATTAGGAGCGTGAAAACACAAGCTCCACCTACAAGGTAATCCACCTGTCAAAACACTTCTCATTTATTACCTTCGCCATCGAGTTGTCCCACATGGCAAGTAAACCCCCTGCTTTACCCCACGCATTACTCATGCACCATCTCACACTCCGCCCCAACCATAATCTCACAACAATCCCATAATTCATATTCTCTTATTTCGTCTCCATAGTAAAAGCAATCCCAATTTTATTTTTAATTATTAAAGAATGAATATTCGTGATCTTTAGCTTACTTCCAATCCCCTTAATATTCCAGAAACATGAATTCATAAAAGATGGAAGCACACCCGGGAAAGTATACCAACCTTTGGACTAGTTCCTTTCATTCTCAACTCAGCTATCACATTCCTCATCAACCAATTCCACGATCTTCCCATAATTCCTCTCGAGACCGGCAGGAATTGAGCTCAAGCCTGCGCATCAATTCAAGGGTAGTCTCCACTTCCGTTTTTGCCTCTTCTTGAATGTCTTCCAGAATTTCCTCCTCTCTAGTATCTGGCACCTGAGAGATCGTAAGACGAGAGTCCGAGACCACTGTTGTGGCTAGAGAATCGTTAACGGATTATTGTTAGGAACCTAACCAATTTCATCATATTTCTTCTCTCCCCTACTTGTTTCTTTCACTTTCTAGAGCACCTTAGCCAGAACTAGGATGGATTGCAGGTTACTCAGATCTGAGTAGATCTCGTCATGTCTGTTGGGATCTCTCCCTTTAGGGTAACTTCTCAGCTCCGTCTATGCTTAGCCGTTGTGTTGCTCCATCTCTTTTCCTATTTCGAGGAAACCATCGTCTACCTTATTGCTTGCCGAAGATCTAGAGATCTCACATTTCTCTTGGCTATGACGGACCGCACCCGTGTCTAATTTCTACAGCTTCACCACACATTTACCTTCACCCATCAGTTTTTCTGTTATTTTTTCTAGAGATTGGGCTATTGGGCTAGAGGGGACGATCTCAGATAGCCCCTTTATATCTACTCCCATTTTAGTCTCATCTGCATAGGCTGCCACAACCACCTACGTGTATCCGCTCTACCTTCTTCTAGTGCATGTATCTTCGATCTGCTAGATAGGGCCTCTATATTCATTTCAAGTTGCCCATCCGTGTCTTCAGCTAGTTCAAGGACACGTGCGTTATCAATCTCAAAGGACACCCGTCTCTTAGGTGATTTGATTTGTTAAAATAGCGAAAAGCCTATAGAACAGTAGCTATCTAATTCCCCCTTTTCTCTATCCTCTTCTTGACTCTTTCCCTTTCCTTATATCTCCTTGACAACTGAGATCAGAAAATCTCGACCATCAACCTACATATTGAGCTTTGCATCGATATTCTTGACATGACTCGTGTGGACACTCAACCTTGCAGCTTCCAAGTGAGTTCAACTCAACGAGTCTAAGTGGACTTGCACCAGGGTTTCGAATACCGCTGCCACCTTTCAGAGCGTCTCTTCTGACCATGTATGGAGCGAAGCTCCCATAATACTAAGCCAACAAGTTCTCCCAACTTTGCAGTCCTCCCGGTTCTAGGGGTGAAACATCACAAATAATTTGTTCCAGAGCTTAGCATTCATCTCCACCTCATTACACATGGCTTCATAGGTCAGGAAGGTGACTAGAAACTCATCATGGCTGAGGTTCCAAACCTTAAAAGTCTCTGATTGCTGGTTACATTTCAGAACTTCATCACGCATAAGCCCAAAGATGCTCCTATTGAGCCACTCCTTGTTGGCATCTGAGGACTTCACCTAGATAGAAACGATATTGGAGACGACATGAGTCTCTTTAGCAACCAATTTTGCATAAGACCGTTTACCTTGTCCCTTATCAACTACTATGGGCATTTTATTTCTCTGAGTCATATCTAGGGTACTCCTCCGTATCTCTTATCTTGGTCGACCAAACTCCACTCTATATTTGGCCACACGAAACTTTAGCTTCTGATCTTCTCTAGACATCGCATTGAGGTTTTCCAATCGAGCTCCTCATCAAATCGTCGAAAAATCTTGCAAATCCAAATCGGGAGTTCCTCACACTTCTTTTGAAATAGATTAAAACATCCGCAACTGGCTCTCTATTGCTAATAACCTAAAACAATTTGTCTGGCACCCAACTATCCGGGATAAACTCCACAACGTATGTAACAAACTTATCATTCCCGAAAATGCTCCTAGGTTTCCAAGCTCGCCCTCTTTGAGGCCGACTACGAATTACCTACTAGTGCTGCAGGGAAGGTTGGTGACTGGCGAGTGGGGGGATGGATTCTAGGGGATCTAGGGGAAGGGAATGATTGGTTATAGAGCGAGTTGCTGAATCAGAATGCGTAGGGTTTTTTGTTAGGTTAGGTGGGCTTGTGTTTGGTGTTGGGTTGAGAGAATCTTGGTGAGACATGTTTATAATGATGGCTGAGTTATTTAGAAATTACATTGTTAATGAGTAGTTTGTTTTGCTTTTTTTAAGAACCCTCAATTTTTTACTAATTTATTGCTAAGAGTGTGTTGTGTATCTCCCCTTTGGATAATTCAGTTTGAAATGATAGATAATTTCCTTTGCCATAATACTCTCAAAGTAGCACAAAGTCCAAGATAAAAACCCAAACTGACCCACAGAGAAAGGTACAATAAGACTGAATCTACAATGTCTGATTTTTGAGTTTTCTCAATCATACTCTCACACTACCTGTGATGATATCAACGGCTCGTATTATTTTAAGCCTGCACTCAGCTTTTCACTAGTGTATTTCGTGGTTACTTTTCTTTTTTGTTCATTTGTTCACACGTGTTAAGCGGTGGCAAAATTGATGAAAGAGTAGAGTCAATAGACCTCAGCACCCAAAAAGGTGTTGTCATATTAACCTTGTAATTGATACCTGCTTCCACTGTATAGCATCTCTCACAGTTTTCCATTTATGTCCTTTTTCGTATTCTACTCCTCTTCTTTTTGTCCCATCCAGGGACGAAGAACCTCAAACTTTTTTGTTCGCCTGCAGACTGGTACCTTGCATGGTAGTGTTGCCAAAACAAAGCTGTTCACAAGCAAGTTTCAGTTTCTGTTGTTTAGTTCATGTGTAATGATGTGTCAGAGGCTCAGAGCTCTTTATATTCTGGGCTTCTTCCTCTTTCCTTGTTTTGAAATTCAACCATTGTGTGCTTTGGTTATTTTATTTGCACTTTCCAGCCTTTGATTATGACTTCATCGCTAATTTACAGTAAATTGCCTTTACTTCTTTCACTTATGTTGCAAATAGTAGTTGAAGGAAAGACTCGAAGCGTCGACGAAAATTGTTAAATTTAGGATATGTCCTGGTAGTGCTATTGATTACGAGTTCTTGTATTGGCTTTAAAATATTTTAATGATATGTGCAGCAATTCATCAACAATTTGTCAAATATGCTAAACACTACTACTCATATAAACGCCTTTCAGCTCATACCAAAAAGTATAATTGTGGCTAGTTTTGCCTAGGTGGAGGTGGTGTTTAGAGTTGGTATTGGGGTCCACTTAGATGTCTTTCGACTTTTATATTGCTCATTCATACTGTCTTCTAACTAGCTTGTCATTTAAAATCTTGGTTTTCAATGATTGTTCTTATTTTTGCATGTGCTCCTCATATCCTGAGACTAGTTTCATTTATTTTTGTCATGACTGCAATGCATATTTGTGTTTTGTTTTGATGCTAATTGATAAAGTTAACTTACATAAATGAGCTCATGTTATTTAGATTTATTGATTTAAATGTTTAAGTAATGATTTGATTAGTTTGTATTATGCTTTTTACCAAAATAAATATTCTTCTACAATTTTTTTGTTAGCATTTATTAGAGGACTGGCTTTGATATGCATATATCTTTGATGGTCTTATCACTATATGTCTAGTAGTAAGTCAGCGAGAAGATTGTGTTTACATGTGTAGATTCCATGTCTTTTCACTATCTTTCATGAACATCAATTTTCTGGCTAGTTCTGCATACTACTAATTATAAAGTGATTTCATTATTTGAATTTCTTTTATATTTTGAAACTGGCTGATAACAGGCAGGCTGTTTTCCCAAGTTAATATTTTTCTAGAACACGGGAATACGGCAAGATAATATATTGAGAATGTGATCTACCATAAAGCTTATCATTTAGAGTGGATTTTAAAATCAATAATCAAATTTTACAATGCAGTCTTCTAGTAAGATTTGGACATACTGATCTGTAAGAACCCAAACTCAACCTATTAGGACTCTTACTACTGTGAAACTCAAACAAGCCCTTCCAAGGACCTATCTAAATCCTAGCAGGCTCAAGTCACATTAATTACGAATTTTAAAGTTCACATTTATGCCTTTAAAGATTGGAGCATGTTTAACATTAGACATTCAATCCAGTATCATATGGAGTGAATAAAAACATCAACGGAAGTCTTTGTAATTAATAAAGAGAACCATAACACACAAGTCTCAAATGAGTCTCAAAATCCAGCAATAAGCTCTCAAATACAATTCGGAAATAAACAAGAATAAGAGGGATCTATAAAACCAGAAAGTAGTCAAAAATCAAATTGCATGATCAAGGGTATATGCGCCAGCAAATAGCAAAGAATAATGTATGTGAATGTGATCAATATCGCCCCACCGTGTAGCCTTGATCTCACACCTTAGTACCATTGGCAGAAGATGTACCTAAGCTTGAAAAATGGGAAAACAACGGGGTAAGATTACAAGAATCTCAGTAGGGTCATAACATCATAAGATTTGCAGAAACCTAAACAAACGTCTTCCAATCAACATCAAATCCACTTATACTACTAAAGGGGTATCAAACACAACAAGGATAGGGCCAAAAGTAACAAGCTTTGGGTGGACTAAGAACACTTTTGAAACCAAAAATACACAGGTGGATAATTCATCATCTGATCTGAACAATTGAAATGCTATCCCCTTCTACCTGTGTTGTCCAAGGCTTAACTGCATAAAGGATAAATGATTAGCAAACAACCTAAACAAGAAGCCTATTCATCTTACCACATAAGGACAAGGTATCCAAGCCTCACAAGGACAAGGGCATCCAAAACACATAAAGATAAGGGAATCTTGTCATCACAAGGACAAGGCCTCTAGCCACACAAAGGACAAGGCCTCTAGCCACACAAGGACTAGGCTTCTAGCCACATGAGGACTAAGCATCCAGCAAGCTCGTGCTGGGGATTGCCACCCATACAACTCTCATACTAGTAAGTACCTCTCCCCTCTCTGGGAACATCAGTCACTTACCCCGAATGGCCATCGGAAAAGGATCCTGATACACAATCATGTATAAGCAAACATAAACAAGTACAAAGCATAACAACACAACAGGATCTCCTTAATCACATCACAACACAATCAGCAAGTCTAATGCATATAGTAAAATCGAAATAGGTACACACATCCTATCATAGGGATTCGAAATTTCCTAGGGAACCACAAACCAATCTGCAATCATACACAACAGACTTTAAGTATGTGTATACAACAAGGATCACAAACTGAAACATCAACAAACAAAAAGGATCTCTGGAGAAACCAATAAGGTATAGATCCTACCTCTCTTGTCTCTGAACAAGTAGCTAGTCCTTTGCCTTTATCAAGAGGATCTGAACCACCTAAACACACATAAGGAAAAGACAATACCACACTAAGCATACACATTCAGAAACCAAATAAACATCCTAGTTCCTTACTAATTCCACTCACCAAACCTATCAGAAACCAGTGATCAGATGTTGCTGGAACCACCCCCTTGGATGTGTGATGTGATAGCCAAGAACACAACAAGAATCAACCTGATTTTTCAACCCAATTCACTATGCAAATTTCAGCACTAAGTTAGGACACAAGGGTAAATTGTGATTTTATGCATAAGTAGGTTAGGGGTTGCGATTTCAAGATAACAAGGAAGGATTATTTGTCAATTACCTAAAGGATTAATAGAAACAAGATCATAAACCAATAAACAAACTAATTAACAAATTTTGACAATAGAGCAAAGAGTAGGGTATGCCAATTTCACATATAGAGAGGATACAAAGGCTGAATTCATGATATTATAACAAGAATATGTTCCTAAGCTTGAAAAATGAGAAAACAACGGGGTAAGATTACAAGAATCTCAGTAGGGTCATAACATCATAAGATTTGCAGAAACCTAAACAAGCGCGTCTTCCAATCAACATCAAATCTACTTATACTACTAAAGGGGTATCAAACACAATAAGGATAGGGCCAAAAGTAACAAGCTTTAGGTGGACTAAGAACACTTTTGAAACCAAAAATACACAGGTGGATAATTCATCATCTGATCTGAACAATTGAAATGCTATCCCTTTCTACCTGTGTTGTCCAAGGCTTAACTGCATAAAGGATAAATGGTTAGCAAACAACCTAAACAAGAAGCCTATTCATCTTACCACATAAGGACAAGGTATCCAAGCCTCACAAGGACAAGGGCATCCAAAACACATAAAGATAAGGGAATCTTGTCACACAAGGACAAGGCCTCTAGCCACACAAGGACTAGGCTTCTAGCCACATGAGGACTAAGCATCCAGCAAGCTCGTGCTGGGGATTGCCACCCATACAACTCTCATACTAGTAAGTACCTCTCCCCTCTCTGGGAACATCAGTCACTTACCCCGAATGGCCATCGGAAAAGGATCCTGATACACAATCATGTATAAGCAAACATAAACAAGTACAAAACATAACACCACAACAGGGTCTCCTTAATCACATCACAACACAATCAGCAAGTCCAATGCATATAGTAAAATCGAAATAGGTACACATATCCTATCATAGGGATTCAAAATTGCCTAGGGAACCACAAACCAATCTGCAATCATACACAACAGACTTTAAGTATGTGTATACAACAAGGATCACAAACTGAAACATCAACAAACAAAAATGATCTCTGGAGAAACCAATGAGGTATAGATCCTACCTCTCTGGTCTCTAAACAAGTAGCTAGTCCTTTGTCTTTATTAAGAGGATCTGAACCACCTAAACACACATAAGGCAAAGACAATACCACACTAAGCATACACATTCAGAAACCAAATAAACATCCTAGTTCCTTACTAATTCCACTCACCAAACCTATCAGAAACCAATGATTAGATGTTGCTGGAACCACCCCCTTGGATGTGTGATATGATAGCCAAGAACACAACAAGAATCAACTTGATTTTTCAACTCAATTCACTATGCAAATTTCAGCACTAAGTTAGGACACAAGGGTAAATTGTGATTTTATGCATAAGTAGGTTAGGGGTTGCGATTTTAAGATAACAAGGAAGGATTATTTGTCAATTACCTAAAGGATTAATAGAAACAAGATCATAAACCAATAAACAAACTAATTAACAAATTTTGACAATAGAGCAAAGAGTAGGGTATGCCAATTTCACATATAGAGAGGATACAAAGGCTGAATTCATGATATTATAACAAGAATATGTTCCAAACACTAATACGAAAAAGAGGAACAAACACTAAAACTAATTGAAGGAAGAATCAAGAAATTTTGGCAGCAACACCTTAGGAATTGTGGCAGCAATAAATATAGGGAAGCACTAACCTTCTGATGATGAAACTAAGATAACAAGATGAAGGATGAAAAGAGAATTCCAAAGAGCTATTCTTTGTAGAAATCGGATGGAAGATGAAATAATTGGCCTATGGTTTTTTTAGGGTGAATTTCAGTAGCAAGGGGAAAGAAAGAGAGGGTATCACATGTTAATTTAGGGTGTTTTGGTGTGGGGACATGTGTATGGCCGGCTGCTACATTTATAGGATTTAATGGGATTAATTTTTCCTACTTTTAAGGTTAGATATAAAGACATAATGCTTAGGATTTAATTCTTGAATCATCTCTTAAGAATAGGTAATAAACTATTTAAAATAGAAATGAATCTGGGAAGAAAAGTAATATGAAGGATATGAAATGAACCAAAAGAGGAAAGCACCTTCAATATCATTTCTGGCTACCACACATCCATTTCTTCAGGGGCAAAATGATCATTTCAGCTACACTGGTATTTGGACTTTTAGGATATCTATTAAGAAAAGGATCAGGATCTCACATGATCTCTCTCCTATAGGGTCGAGAAAAGCATTTTCAAACCCAAATAATATCATACATAGACTCTTAAAGTGCTTACTCCAAATTTAAACATGGTGGATTAAGAGTAATTGTAGGATCAATAATCTTTTCTGAAGCATACTGATGGCATGTCCCTTGTTACAGCCAATCATTACTGATGAGATTTCACACTATGTTGATAAATTAAATACTTGAGTTGGACTTTGTACATGTTTTAATACTATTTTCCCCCAATTTTGTATATGAATATTTTTATCCATGTTTGTCATTTTATTGATTAATATATTATTCTCATTTGATTAGTACATGTACGTGATTGGTTTACAAGTGGAACTTGAAGCGGTAAAAACTGAATACACTAATGCATAACTTGAGTGCAATGTTTTTCTTTTACAGAGCAGGCAAAGTTGCTGGCTTCTAAGGTTATTGGATTGGAAGAAAAGGTAAGTGTATTTAGTGAAGCTTTTCCTTGGTCTTCCTTTCTGGGGATGGTACCCATAGTTCTACCATTCATAAGCTGCTGAAATCACTCAATTTATGGGTGCTTAAATATATTTATTTACCTAAAATGGTATAAGTCAACAAATTATCTCTACCTATCTTGAACATTCACTCATATATACTTCTAGAGCAATCTAAACCTACCATTGTAATGTATTTGGAAACTTATTTCTGTAGGCACTCAGACTAAGGTCTAATGAGTTAAAGCTACAGAGGGAACTGGAGAACTCATATGCATAGCTAACTTCCTACAAGTATGTTTTACCCTAAACTTATGATGAATATTATCTTCATGCTTCAAAAATTTTATTCCTAAATGCATGTGTTGCTTTTTTGTGCCATTGTCCAAAATGGTTTGATACCCTGATATGAAGAGACATTGCATTTGTTAAAAATATTTATTCTATGTTGTTGAAGGGTCAAGTACCAACCAGGTGAAAGTTGAATCACATTAGATGCCTGCTACCATACACTGGGGATTAGCATTTTGAAAATCTGAAAGGTAGGCTATTCAATTATTGACTGCTGAGCACTAATGTCGTATACATGTAAAATATGTTTCACAAGCATAACAAGAATCCTATGATGAAGAGAAAAATAAATATAGAGCTCCTTCAATTTCTTCCAAATTCGCCAACATGAATGACTAAAACCCCAGCCTCTCTAGTCATTTTGGACCTGGTCACTTAACATAGCATTATTTGTGACAGGTAGCTCTACTATATTTCAGAACTCCCATTAGTTTCACTAATATATATTTTTCATAGGAACATAAAAGATGTCATCTTAGTTAATTCTTGTATAATTGACATTTTGCACATTAAAAATCAATTTGTTTATAGTTCTCATGAATGGTTGTTTGCAATGTGTATCTTTTTTTCCATCTTTTGCAAACCTTTAATTTTTGCTACAGGAAATTACTAATTTTTATTGCCGAATTTTCTATTTTAATTTTTAGGTGGAGTGAAGAAATGAATGCAGGATAGAATGTAACTCATTTTATTTGTATTTTTTTAAAAGAAATTGATTTCTCCTCTTTTGCAAGTTCCAATCTTTATATCTATTTTTAATGATTGAGATTCTAATGTCTAATGGTATTTGGCAAGTTTTGTGCGAAAATTGATAGGAAGAAAATCTCCAATTTAGAGAAAGAATGTCAGCATTTGCATGCAACAATTGACACTGTTTAAGGAGGTGTATTCAATTTGTTGATTCAATTGTTGCTATACTAGGGGCGAAGTGGGGACCTTCATTTTTAAAGGATAATGAAATAATTGATACAGGTTAGAGTTTCATGGGATTAATGTCTCAAAAGTGATAAATTCTGTTTACACAGGTGTTAAAACATATATTTTCTAATGGTCTAAATGACATAAATCCTTCATAAAGTGGCCATTTCAGGAAATCATTTAGAATGTAGAAACACAACTACAATGAAACATTTTGTATGCATATTTCTTGATGCTGCTCATCACCTAGGTCATGAATGAAAATTTTCTACTCTGGTCTCAAACTCTCTTTTGAAATTGAAATAGGGACCTCTCTTTTGAAATCAAAATAGGGATTGTCGAACAAAAGAACCTGGTGGATGATAAATGTTATGTTATAATATGATTTTAATATTATCATATTATTATTTTAATATTTTCGTTATGTGATTTTAATATTGTTGTAATGTGGCTATCAAAAATAGGAAATTTAAGGATAGAAAATTGTAGAAAGGGTTTAATTCTAATCTCAAAGTTTGTCTACAAATAGATAATGATGATTTGTAGTCAGGTAGACTATGACTCAAATTAAGACTCTTTCTATATTTTCTCAGTAGTGAGATTTTTTTTCTTTCTCATATGAGAAAGTAGGTTTTGTGGTCAAATTTTTTTATTTTTCTAGTATTCGTATATTAATTATATAGATGCTAGATATTCATAGAAATTGATAGCGAAACGAGGTTTAGAAAAAGGTTTCTAGGCATATAATTAAGTGTAGAACGATGTTGCCTACATCAGCATGATATGTGGTAAAAAAATTGATAGAGAATCAAACTGAAGTCTATAAAAGATTAAGATAAAGTCCTCCTTGATATTGTTAGGATTGTGGGGGTGATAAATGAAGAATTTTTTGGAGAGATGAAAAAGTTAGAAAAGCAAGACCCAAAAGAGATGATATTGAATGCACTATTCATGAGTATTACAAACAATATTTTTTGTGAAATTGCTGTTAAAACATCGATTGCACCAACATGGAAGAAGTTAGAGAAACTATATTCAGTGAAGTCGTTAATCAATCATCTCTATCTGAAAAAGAGATTATACATTCTTTGTATATAAGAAGGTATTTCAGTGAAATTTTATCAATTATTTTAGACGTGAAAAATATAGATTTCAAGATCGAGATAGAGAATTAGGCTTTGATTTTATGACATTTATTACCAGTATCATATGATATTTTTGTCAGATGTTAATAATGTCCTAAAGTGGAATGAGTTAAAGAAAAACTTTAAAAAAAAAAACAAAATAGATGGTGTAGGTTTGGTGACTTGGGGAAAAGCATAAAAGACTAGATTGAAGTCTAAAATAATTTGTTGGGAGTGTCAGAAAGGACACTTTGTAAGAGATTGTCTAAGGTTAAGAGAGAAGATAGAAAAGTAAAAGGTAAAATTTTTGCTAATATTATTGACACATGCAATAATTTTGATGATGAAGATGTAGGAAAGGTCTATGAAGTGATATCTAATCACAAGCAAAATTCTTGGATCTTAGATTTTGACACTACACATCATATGTCACATGTGTCTGTACAAATATTAGTTCTCTAATAAGATATAGAAAGATCAACGAAATAGTTTATGTGGGAAATCAAATTATTCACATACGTGATGATATGTTATCATATCTATCATATATCACATGTTAATATCATTACATGCCTCATATACTGGATTTGATCCATCACATACGGCATATTGGCATATTATGCATGTTAGAGATTGCAATCTTGTTTCAAAACAGTGATAGTATTCAACGAATTCAAACGTGATTTCAAATGATTTTTATAAATAAACTTTTATAAGAAAAATAATTTTCTAGAATTCTTGATTTCCAATGATCATCAAGCTATTATTTTTTTTCATGTCTTCATTACCCAGTTCCGTTCGAATTAAGTTTGATGAAAGATAGACACCAGGGAATCCTATGAAAGCTTGAGCAGGTAATGTGGGTTACCCCGGATGCAATTAACAGGAAAAATTAATTAAAAGCCTAGAATTAAATTAAAGCTCTTTAAATCGAAATGAGGTTAGTTCCATATCGATCTTATTTGTGCAGAAAATGCAAGGTGAAATCCGTTGGAAACCATAGTCTTTATCTCGGTTACCGAACTCATTTCACCCCCAATTGTCACATATAAACCCAAAATATCACACAACACATATAAGCCCAAGACCTCCCCATAGAGCAGCGAAGAAAGCCCAAGACCTCCCCGTGGAGCAGCGAAGAAAGCCCAAGACCTCCAAGGCACCGTGGAGCAACAAATCTCCGACTGAGAGAAAGCCCAAGACCTCCAGGGCACCGTGGAGCAACAAATCTCCGACTCAGAGCAACGAATCTCTCCAGCCCAAAACCTAGTGGAACACGTTTAATTCCTGGCACGCTGCCACTGGGATTCGAACCACCAGCCACTGTCTTTTGTTCCTTCAAGGAAGATGCCTCTCACCAATTCAGCAGTTTCTCCTTGAAAGAACAAAAGGCAGTGGCTGGTGGTTCGAATCTCAATGATAACGTGCCAGGGATTCGTTGTTCCATGTTGTTCCGTTGTTCTATGCAGAGACAAGCATATGTATATATATATGAGTATATATTAGATTTCACGTTAACCTATAATGTGATATGTAATGTACATGATATACATTAGACATTGAGAAATTATGAAATAGTACAAGCTTTCACAAAACGATGCTAAGAAAATTAGTATGATCTCTGCACAAGGATGACACGGATGACATGCATAAATCGAGAAATTATTCAATTTTTTTTTCACGCATCCAATCTTCTAGTGGGAAGTGGACTAGTTCAGGATGTTTTGATCGTGAAGCTTGTCTAAAAGTGCTGGTTGGTTTTACTTGCAGCAATGCAGAAGAGGCATCTCGAATGAAGGGGTTACTCAGTTCAATAGGTGCAGTTGCTATGGTACTAGTTAGAACCAGCTCCGATATGTTTATTATTATTTATCTTTGAGCTTTGTATTATGAATTGTAATTGCTTTGTATTATATAAATTATTTTTATAAAAAAATTAGAAAATATTAAATAATATTTTAAAATTTCGACAGTTCCAAACAAAGTAAAACGTGGAGAAGACGCTGGTAATAAGAACATAACATTCCTAATGCGAAGATGATGAAGTATGTGGGTTGTGCAGTCCCTGGTTTTCTTTGGCTACAAAAGAACAACACTGATGAGCATAGAGGTGGAGTTAATCATGAAGTCGTCGCGTTTGTAAATAAATGCCTAGTTGCTGCTCAGTTTTAGTCTAACCATTGAAGAACGAACATGACTGATCATCATCACCATCAAGAAGCCACAGTTCAAAATCTCTGTATGCAGACAAGATCGAGATCTCTCCTTGCATCGTCGAATTCGATGCTTCAAATGCTGCATGATCGACCACGTACGCCTTATAATCAACCTGCGTGCCTTCTTTTGATAGAAATAGCTGATCGCACAACTCCACCGAATTCATGAATCCATCGACATAGGAGTCCGTACTTCTTTCCTGCTCATATGGCTGCGGGTCTTCACTATCAATTACGGGGATGTTCTTGTTCGCTCCAGGTTCAGCGGGAGGTGAAGAATTAGAGATGGAGCTTCCATTACCAGTTAGTTCTTGTACCAGGCTTTTGAAGTTGGAGCTATCCGTGATAAACACCTTGGGTCGTAAGACTTTTGTCAAGCTGTTGACTTGCTGCTGCTTCTCATGCTTGCATATTTTGTTTACTTTCTTTCCCATCTGGACCACCTCTCGGGGATCGATGATCATCGGTACCTTCCTTTTAGCCTAGCCGCATGGTATTATGAAGGTATATATCCAATGAAATGGATGGATCTAACGAGAACCGACTAAAGGCAGAGCTTAAGTCAGATGCCGATAATGATGTTCAACTACTACATAAATTAGCCTTTGACAACGTTGGAGTCCATCCCCTTCAAATCACAGAACATGCATAAAAATTCGCCCCAGGAACATAATAGGAAGACCATGACCCAATTCCTTGAAAATGCTTTGCTTTGTATTGACATGGAATATCTGACAATAATATTTCAAAACAATTAAGCATAATAACAACACAAGTAAGAATATCATGGAGGGCACAGGTATGCTACTGGCTCGTCTCCAACTAAATGCTATTACTCGTCTTTGTTGGTGTAAACTGTGTTGTCGAATACATAATAAATATTCAAGTATGAACAAAATTTCTAGTTTTTTTTTTCTTTTAAGAAAATGATTATGTTTCTGATCACATATGCTCATTTTTATTTTAATATAAACGCTGTAATTTTTTTGACCGACCGATAATATTCCCACCGGGAAGTGTTTTGATATCAATGGCAGACGTTATTTTTGAGCCTGCACCCAGGGGTTTCTAAAGCGTTTTATGGACTAGGATTTCTTCTTTTTCTTCAGTTAACAAAAACACGTACTAAACGGTGGCACGAATCTCGGAAGAGGGGACGGGGGCACTTAAAAGAGGATCATGTCATGTCATCTCATGTCATCCCCATCGAGAACCGATGCCTATCGTCAGTTCTTAATTGCAATTAGTCTCTCGAGAGTTCCATTCTTCTCTGTCTTCTTCTTCTTGTTCGTTTTTTGCTCCTTCATCGGGTGTGAAGGATCTCATTCTTTTCCGCTCGACTGTAGAACGGTATCTTGCATGGCATTGGTGCGAATTTAGAAGTGTTCACAGGCGAGTTTCAGTTTCTGCTTGTTAGTTTTGGTCCAATGGTATGTCAGGGCTCTTTGTAAAGGCTTCTTCCTTTTTTCCAGTTTCGACATTCAATTTACTGTGGTTTGGTAACATTTTTTGCACTTTCCAGCCTGTGATCTTAACTCGAGCGCTAGTTCACAGTAAGTTGCTCTTACTTCTTTCACCTATACATTGACAGAACGTAGTCAAGAGTTGGAGGACGGACTCGAAGCGTGGTCAGTTTTCTGGGTGTTGAAATCAATCCCACATCGAGAAGTTATAAACCTCATAAGCCTTTAAATAGAAAGATGAGCAAGCTAGAGATTGTCCCTTCGGGGACATCCGATAAAATTGGAACGATACAGAGAAGATTAGCATGGCCCCTGCGCAAGGATGACACGCACAAATCGAGAAATGGTCCAAATTTTTTTTTCTTTTTCTGCTTTCCGGATTAATGCTCAGTTAATTTATCTTCTGCTAGTGTGTTAAACTCTGGTGATATACGAGTTCAACGTATTGTTTTATTTGCAGTAATGGCTAAGCATATGTATTCTGCGAGGAAGAACCCTCTCAAGTTGAGTGAAAGGTAATTCCAGGGGTAAACTAGGTGAATAGCTAAGTTGTAAACTGGAGACGGGCCGGGCCAAGCTTAATATCGATTAAGCTAGAGAAGAGACCCGTGGCGTTAGGTGCCTTTGTACGGTTGTTTCATATTTGTTGTTGGTCGATTTTACGACTTTCATTGGCTTTTTTGCAGTAGCAGAAGAGATGAATCGATAATTGTTGAAACGGAAAAGGTCCTAATCCAAGCAAAGAAAGTAGAAAAAACTGACGAAAGAAAAATTTTCATTAGCATACTTTGATAAACTACACCTCTTATCTTCCCTGCTTCTGCCTATATAAGCTTGAAAACAGCTCAACTATACGACCAAGACCCAAGGACTCATAGTGAAAAAAGAGAAAGACAAGATTGAAAGATTGCGGCGACATGGCTAGCTAAGTGCAGGAGGTAAAAACCACTTGTGGTTGGAAGTTTGGTTAATGCTAACATAGAAGGGTATAAGATGGCATGTCTTCAATTCGCAGGACATCATCCATCAAAAGTTCTCTTTCCACCTGAGCTCGAGTGGATTTCAAAACATCCTGCACATAGTAGGCTTTAAGACTCAAAAATGTTGTGCTCTCCATTGGAAACAGATAAATGAACAGAGACTCCATTCTTACGTTGAATTCCATGTACGAGGCATTTTTCTCGAGCCATTGCTTGTCCATGATCATGAAAGCCACACAGTAGAGCAAGTCAAATGCCCATTCGTTATCTGAAAGCAAAGTTGTAATAAATTACTGGCCAGCCGAAGATACCAAGACAAATATTATTTACATCTTACAAGATGAGGGAGAAGTTTATATGTAGAATAGTGCATTTATTATTGATTCAACCACAAGCATTTTCCAGCTCTCACCTGACAACATCTGTATGAAAACAGATCTGATAAACGTCCTCGGTTTTGCTGCAAACAATTAAGCGAGTATATTTAGCTTATGTCAAGGATATAATGATCAGTTTCTCTTAATCTTCGCAACGAAAGATCATAGGGCAGCATGAATCTCCATCTTTAGGCGGAGGCCAAATTGCAGGAGAAGGACCGATATGGCTTATTTTTGGTAAGTTGTTACATGATATCAAAGTTGCAGTAGAAAAATAGTGTTCTTTTGCTCTTACATGCGTCAAGGTCAAGCATTTGCATGATCATAAAAGTGATATTAATGCCTGCAACAGCGAATGGATACTCCCAAGCAGATCCTTTTCCGCCCTGTTTCTTTAATAGACATTGAAACGACGTCTGTCCAAAACAAACATGCAAAAACCAGGCAAACGTGTTGGGAGCGTTAGAGTTCAGTATAATTGTTCAATTAATAGATTAATTCTTAACAAAGAAAAGGATCCTACCGAGAATGTCTTAGCAAAGAATAACAGGTTCTCCAAAGAAATAAACCCAGCTCCTCTGCATATTTGGAAAAGAAAGAAAGACCGATTGATCAAGATTCAAATGAAAATGAAAGATAGCCGGGCAAGCTGGAGATGGGTAAACAATAAGCTTTTAATTTACCTGAAATCTGTAGACGGATCCCTTCCCTGCCACCCCATTTCTTTCCATTGATCAGAGACTAAACCATGGAGTTCCCGCTGAGGAAACGTGGCCGACCATAAAGCTCTTAAAGCATTCTATCCAAGCAAAGAATTCCTTTAAGTTTCTTACAAAAGAAACAGATTATCACAGGAGAAACTAATGCACAAGCAAATAACAGCAGTTTGGGTGGGTATAAACCATGCATTTCTCTGTCCAGAACTTTATTCTCTAGATAATTTTTAGCAATGTTTCCTAGACATTATGATAAAAGGCCCCCCACCTGATGATCTGGCCTGGAAGCATCATAATAAATCTTCATTCTGTTCTTCAGTCTTTTCAGTCTCTCTTCCTGCAAATTTGAACAAACGATCATTCATGACCGTATTAGTTATCGCAGCCGCAGGTGTTTTCTCGATGAATGCATGAATGGCAGCATGCTTTGTAGCTAAATCTGAACGTTCCAAAATTAATCAATGACCGTGGCAAACTAAAATGGGCAAAATAACCTAATTGATATGAATTTTGAAGATGCCGAAACCCCACTTGCATGAACCGAGAATGAATGCAATGACGCCTGAGTGACCCGGGTTTCCGTTTTATCTGATTTATTTACTTGAAGGTAAACGCATCGTGGTCGACAGATTGAACATAAAAAGCAGCAAGAAAGAAAAAGATTTAAAATTTCAACAAACTGTGCCCCCATGCGGGTGCTCAGCGTTGACCAGAGGCACATTAAGCAATCAAGGAAATTAAGGTCAGGGAAAATCTATAGTTTGGCTGCCGAACAGCCGAGGCTGAGAGCTTCCTCTGCCCCTCCTCGTCTGAAAGAGGGGTACCCTAGCTACCATAAATGTAGATCTGAGAATTTGACAGTACATTACTGGGTGAATGGTTCAGTATTAGAAGATGAAGCAGAAACAACAAAAAGAATTAGACAATAATTTTTGCACGAATGCAAAGTAGTAAATTATAGCCTCAGTTGTTTCTTTATATACGCCTGAGCATCGTTATACTTGCCTGCTGGGGTGTCAAGTTAACGTAGATCCTTTCACAAACTCCCTTTCCCTTGAAGCAAACACAAGGTAGGCCCTTACCAATCCAAGCAGGGCTACCGCAAGCTGCATCACCTGCATACAGCCATCAACATTCTTGTTCTTAATCATCGAGCACATGCAGATTAATTGGCACAAAGAAGCAGAGCGAGACACGCATTAACCGAATTGTAACTTTTTTCATTCTGCCTTCCTTTCATCTTTTACATTTCCTTCAATAACGTCTAACACACGCATTTCCAATAAGAATTCCCATCATCAGATTAAAACGAAGAAAAAACCTTTGACCAGTTAGGTTTTGAACCCACAAAAATCCTCGCAATAACAGAGACACAAATAAGCAAATTCACCCCGAACCGGAGAACCGACTGCTGTGAGAAAACTATTAGATACCATGCATAAGAACTTGGAATATACACACACATATATACATATAGATTGTCATCGCACCGTGTAGCCGACCATGGACACTGAAAAATCCAGGATTCCTGAAAGCTATCGTCATAGGACGTCCTCGTCTCCGCCAAAAAAAATGCCACGCTCCTGAGTCCGCTTCGATGGTCTCCGCCTAATTGGTCGACGAAGACAGACGCTTTCATCGCTCTAGGCAATAGGTATTGGGGAAGGAAACTAATGTATCAAACAAGGAGGCGGCAAGACAGGCCAACCTCCTTGGCGAAATAGGATCCCGAGGCTACTGTTTGTGTTTGTGTGTTTCTGGAAAGGTTTCCTAATTCCCTTTCCAATCCTATTATAAACGCTATTATAGCGTAATTGTAATTTTTTGTGCGTGCATCATAAATTATAGTGATCTTACGGTTTTGACGAAAACAAGAGGCATTCGTAATAAAGAGACACCAAGGAACAGTTCATGTCGTGCATGTCAAAAAAGTTATGGACCCACCGACTAGTCGGCTAAAGATAAATACCAATTATTAAGTGAGAACAGTTGTACTAGTAAGAGGCGTCGTCAGTTACGCCGCTTAACCACTACTAACAAAGCGGTTCGAATGGGCCAGAGGGCCCGGTCAAGGAGTACTCTCACGAGGAAGTACTTGACACCCACTAAACGAGAGAAGAAAATGAATGGTGACTGGTGATGAACCCATCTTTGTTCCCTCCCCGATTTGCACTAAACCCGGCAATACCATAGATGGAGTCGGCTTTGATGTTAGAAGAAATTTTTTTTCATTACATAAACGAGTGCTGAAAATGGCGCCTACGTAGACCAGTTATTTTCGGGTTCGTGAACTTCTGCGCTCACGAGAAAGATGTCTCTACATATTCTCTCGCCCATAACAATAAATAAAAACATCTCGCGAGAACATGGATCTGCAAACACGATAATATATCCTAAAAGAAACAATCAAAACGAACATCAAGAGATAACAGGAAATATGCGTCGCAAAGAGGAGGGTTTCTAAGAGGGAGAAGAACAATACAAAGCCAGAAGACTCGAAACCACAAGAGACATCATATATGTGAGCAGAACAACGGAATAGAAGGAGTCTGAAACTGAATGTAATCCATGTAAAAATCAATATCAGTGATATCATAAGCAGATTTTTTAGCGAAGACGAGAAGAGAACGAACCTGAAGAAGCGGGGGAATGGACGCAGGGATTGATGTAAGTGTGAGGCAGCAGAGATCGGATGGCAACGCAGTTGCCTTGCGCTCTGATCACTGTCATCTCCCTATAGAGAACGGTGGTCAATCTCTATTACGAATGATTCACTCCAATAGCAAATGCCGAGAGGAAAAAGGGCAAATAGAAGCAAGGTGTTGGTTTGGTCCGGATTTTTGTCATCTACTGTGAGAACAAAAGGGGCAGTGATTCCAGTGCCTCCGCCAGTGAAGTGTGAGCGAAACGGTTATAATTCGCCTGTTCGTCGTCACTTTTGGATCATATGAATTTACAAAATCAGCCAAGGATAGCCACCAAATTCCAAGATGGTTCGTTTCAATTTATTGTCCCGGTTACTAATTGGTCATGGCAGAAGGGGTCATTTGCTAGGATAGAAGGATGGGAACAAAGACAAAGGGTAATATAGACATTTGGACGCATATTGGAGCTTTGTCAATCTCGGCAGACATGTGTTGCTCCTCGGTGACAAAAAGTCCAACACAGCATTCGGGATTCCACATGGCAGGCTGTTATCATAACAGTTCCTGGAGGAAAGATGCAGTCACTTGCAGAGAGGGAATGGAAAGACACGGTCATAGCAGATTTACGGACTGAACCGGTGAGGAATGACGATGCGTCTGTTGTACACTCACGCTGAAGCAGAGCGTGAGCCTGACGAAAGGAATGGACATTTAACGTGGGATCCTGGATTCCTGGGCGACAAAGATTAAAATAACCCGAGTATTTTTGGAGTTAGCTGTCTTGGGTTTATTGTCCTGTCTCCATCTATTGGTCGTATAGAGTGTTACACCTGACGTGACTCCCACGTGGCAACAGCTGCAGTTTGGAAATACTCTTTTACTAATCTTCTCGTACGCCTAAAGGGACCAAAGGCATTGTACCGACAAAAATCATGTAATGTGTAGTATATTACCCGGTGCCGGTGCTTTTTTGTTTTGTTAGTGGCCAAATGGACCTTACACAGTTAAACAACTTCAACGAATAAAATTATACTATATAATACCGTAAATTTAGTCATGAAAATAGACTAACTTTGAGACTAAGAGTTTTTAATCTTTCTTCCACTTTGATCAGACGGAGAGTGTCAACCGAGTGATCTTTTTACTAGTTGTTAATGAGCCTGAAACTGAAGTTCTAGGAACCTTGGGCTAAGAGGCTCGGGCCATAAAGATGGATTTCATCTGTTAGCCTTCGAGTTGATGAACCCATTAAGATATATGTCTGTCTACCCATGGGCTCGTCCAGCCTTTTTCCTCAAGCGTCCAGAACAATATCCTTCACAAAAGTCACAATTTAAGGGTACTTTTTAATATAATTTTTATAATCATAATTTATTTGTTTCTATATTTTTATATTCATTTTCAAAAAGAATTATCAAATTATTACGTCATGACCAACACAAGAATACATTGAAACGAAAATGCAAAGCATATTTCGCCTGATTTCAAGATCAACACCTTTATATCAAACAAATATTGTACAAAGAATTACAGCTGAGTGAAACAATTCTATTCGTGAATAGTAAGCCCTCAAAACAGGAGAAAGAGAAGGGAAATCTATCTAAATTTGGATGTATACAGCCGCAAATTGTTACATGCTCAAGACTACAAATTGACAGTCAAAAGGTGAAGAAGCAGAAAGCATCATGTTACCTAACACCGGAGTATATGTTGGAGGAACCAAAAGCCATATGGCAGGCATGGCAGGAATGCTGTTGTAACCCTGATTATTCATTCCATTGAGAGCATTATCATTGGCAGTGACGATTTATAAAGATGAATGTACAGTATCGTGTCAGTAACCTCTAAAATCACTTTCACCGCCGCCACCAGTCTGGAACTTTAAGTCTCCTGCTTCTATGTACTGCAAGATGGACCCCGGGAAGTTTGTGCCTTACCTGTCTCCATAGCATGTTTACAGCGTCTTCCTTCCTTGTGGGATACTGGTATTCGAAGTGATGGGAGATGTTCTTAAGACGCCCCCACATTTCAATCCATTTCTCTTTAGGAAATTGACGGAGCTGATTCACCATGTAATTGGGTTTTACAGCCTCATTTACTGAGAAGAAAACTGAGAACTGAGAGTAATCAATTTCGTCTTCAAAAGGAAGCTCGATATTATCGCTCACAATGACGGGAACACAGTGGCTTACAACAGCATCGAATAGGCGGCAAGATGAAGGGGTATCACCCGCAGGATTTAGACAGAACTTTGAGGAACGCATCCCTTGTGTTGACTGGTATGTCAGAAATAGAGAGATGGAACCGTTAGTGTAAAATACTATTTAAGACTGACGAGTAACTGGTGAAAACAGAACTCCACCAGGAATGATGCAAGGGATATTCCCTTCATCGAGGGGTAAACAAGGTTAGGTATAAAAAATAGTTCATACAGCGAAGTGAATCCAGATAAAGGGCATTCTCTTCGTTGATAAGTTTTATACAAAATCCATGATTTTGAATGTCAGGTTTGAAGCAAAGTAAGACATGCATCCATGATACAAAATGCCCATACTGCTAGACAAATAGCTAACCGCTGAAGTCAAAAAGCCATCATTAAACATGACAAATGCGAGGACTATTAGATTGTTATGGGACGAATGGAGTCCTTCTTGGTATGTCTTGCTATTTCGCCTATTGGTAAGTGTATCGAAATCTTGACTGCAAAGTTGTGAGCAATGATGCATCAAACAAAAGCAAAATTTGTCTGCGAACCTCTCATTACAAGCCATATCATTCAGCACAAAATTTTGCATACAAGGTATTTGTCAGGAAGAAAAAATTCAAAAGCACTTGCTTGAACATGAAATTTCACGTACCGTGTTTATCGCTTCTCTTGTAGGTGAGCTCTTCTCGTATACAACATCATCATAACCTGCTAGTACCTTTGCCAGCTTAGCACGAACTATACCTTCCTGCAAGACAATTGACGCAATGAGACAATTATTTGATCATGCCAGACAGGTTTCAGAATGAGATGATAACGTGATAAGCACCATACATCTTTCCTGATTGTATTCCCTCTGAAAAAAAGAAGAGTAGTGCGAGACTCGAACGGGTCGGAAATGTTATCATTAACAAAAGAATCCACAACATGAACATATGGAGCCACCACATCTTTGCTCAAAGTGGACAAGGATTTCGGATACCGACCAAAATCAGCTACAACAAGAATAGAAGCATTGACCAACTGCCGCAAGAATCTGAAAGCATTTGGATGTGTCATGGGGATAACATGGTCTCTGCCCGCAGACCTTTGCCAGTACTTTGACTTGTACAAAAAATCAATCAAATCAACCTGAAATCGGATCATCCAATAGTCAATCTTCAGGAGGGTACTGATCGGTGGTTTTCAATTTTTATAACTGCAGATAGAGCATTTCAGTAGCAATAAAACCAATAGCACGAAAAGTGACAGTAAAATTTTGCTGAAATATAAAATCCGAAACTACCTGCAACTGGCGATCAATTTCCGTCTCGGGATCCGTCATGACATGCCCGTGACTGTTAAAACTCAAGGAAGAGAAAAACGGCACGAAGAATGCCTCCGCCAGCTCCGGATCGGAAACTCTAACAGCCTCTCTCTCTTCCGCCCCCTCCTCTCCACTGTACAGCAGCGATGCCATGAGCCAATATTCCACGCTGTGCTGTTTCCTGAGGTCAGTCCTATTGGGCCACCGCGGCAGGGTCTCCGAGGTGACAGGCGACTTGTCGTCCTCTTTGTCGAGGCGATGCATCATGCCGACATTAAAACGCCGAGGGAGATCGTACATGAAAATCTTCAAGGGAGAGGAGACGGGTGCAAGGACGCCGCCAGCATTCTGCGGCAGTGATGTAGGTAGTGGTTGCTGGAGTAAGGGGAAGAAGTATGGGCGAATGTCGACGACGCCGATGAAGATGGAGTATGAGAGGAAGAGGAAGATAATGAAGCCTGTCGAGAGGATTGCTTTTGCATACATCTTGGACTCTCTTTTTTCTTCCTCACATGAATGGATTTTGATTTGGTAAGGATTGCTCTGCTGCTCCGAGTGCTAGCTTGCCCTTCAGCCTTCCTGGCCCAAATTAAGCGTCGGTCATCTTTATTAAATGCGAAATCATTTTTTTTTCAAAATTCATATTATTAAACTATTTTTTATCAATTTATCAGTAACATACTTACTTGATAAATCCAATTTACAATAGTTTTATGATAATATAATTCATATAACCATAATAATAAAACTGAATTTCAAACTCATGGATTCATGGGCCAGTTCGTCAAGTCCAAACATGAGCTTAGTTTTACAATTGATATCGCAAATGCTCAGCCCATTTAAGCCCAATTATCGTAAGTAGGTCTCAAGAGAAAACTAGGGTTTCTGTACCCTTTATATACCCATCTCCCAGCGCCATTCTTCCTCCGCCGGGGGAATTAAACGAAACCCATAAGCTTGAAGCTTTACTCTAGGCCAAACCATCGTCAGCCGCAATGGTAGTCTTTTTTCTCTGTCGTAATTACGAAACTGCCTCTTTTCCTGTTCTTGTTTTCCCGTGAATCTTATTTTTCTGGGTTGTTTTGTTTGTCAGGTGAAGTACTCGAGAGAGCCTGATAATCCCACCAAGTGTATGAATGTTTTCCTGTTCAGATGTTATTGTTTTTGGATGTTGATACTTTAACATAGAAGGAAAGGTATTTCTTGGAATGTGTTTTGATTGTGGCCTATCTTTTTTTTCCTATTAATGTTTCAGCCTGCAAGTCAAGGGGGTCTGACCTGAGAGTTCATTTTAAGGTATGGTGATCTGATATGTATCTCCTGAGTTGTTTTTTTTTGTTGTGTTTAGGGTTTCGGGTCCTTATGCCTAAAGTGTGAAATTGATGGAGAAAATGCATACAGGTCTCTAGTAAAATCAGTGACATCAGTCTCACCCCTATTTAAGTTTTTAATGGATGAAGGTCAGCTTGATGTCTGCACATTTTTCCAGCCAATTCATCATTGTTTATGATTTTGTTCTCACAATGTTCAAATGACTATTAGGGAATATTTTCAAGGTTCTATGATTTATGGATGGCATACATTTCACTGTTAGATTCAGTTGTTAATTAGCCAGTAATACTGCACAGTTACCTGCTATCTGATAAATATGTTCTGTAAACCTGGTGATAAAAGCAGTGTCGTGTTGCCTTGTGAACATGGTGCTCGTTAACGTCAGGAACATTACTTGCTTTGTTTTTGGGTGAACCTTTGCTATTGTCAGTGGCTAAAGGTTCAGTTAATAATGCCACATTTTATCTGTTATGAGGACTTTTTGGTTCCTGAATTATTGGATCTAAGAGGAAGCTGCATTATTTTGAAGGGTGTGTGGTGTAAGACACTGTATATTGTCATTCATGCATTCATTGTTAAAGATTTTGTTTGTCTGTTTTGCTTGTAGTTTTGATTCAGTGTTGAATGTCTCTTAAGTATTTGGATTCGTATGTTAATTAGCCTGTGACATGCCAGAATAGTGAACCTGATGAAAAGCAGTGCCTTGTTGCCATTGTGTGAACATGGCAGTCGTCAACTTCAGGGACATTAAGTGCTTTGTTTTTGGGTGAACCTTTGTCTAGATCAGTTGCTAAAGGTTCAGTAAATAATGCTACATTTTTACCAATTACGAGGAGCTTTTTGTTACTTAATAAATGTTGCGCAGATAAAGCAGCATTTTTTCTGTGAAGCTATCCTTTGATGCTATTCATGGCTGGGAATGTTGTCCGAGTCAATTGACATTGACTAAGCATCATTCACTGATCTAATATTCAAACATGTTATCATTCATAGCATGTATGAAATGTTTGCTTTACAGTTTTTGGCGTTTTAGGATGGCAATGTTTATATTCTCTAAATATAATTCATGGTGGAGCCTGTTGCAATGACATTTTTAAACATATCCCTTAGCTGATCAATGTTGTGTTATCATTTTAACAATCATACAGAACACCCGTGAGACAGCATTTGCGTTGAGGAAGTTGCCATTGGTTAAGGCTAAGAGGTATTTGGAAGATGTTATTGCTCACAAACAGGCCATACCCTTTCGACGCTTTTGTCGTGGAGTTGGGCGCACTGCTCAGGCAAAGAACAGGCATTCAAATGGACAAGGTCGTTGGCCAGCTAAGTCTGCTCGCTTCATTCTTGATCTGCTCAAGAATGCTGAGAGCAATGCTGAAGTATGTATAGGGCTCCTTTATAATTTGTTCTCAAGCATGTAATGATATGTTCTAATGTCTATTCATTGGTTCTTTAGGTCAAGGGTTTGGATGTTGATGCTCTCTACATCTCTCACATCCAAGTGAATCAAGCGCAGAAACAGAGACGCAGAACATATCGTGCTCATGGAAGAATCAATCGTATGTATCATCCCTTGTTATTGTACTCTGGTTGTCATGTTAAATTATGTTTTGCGTTTAACAGAAATCTGCAACGTCCCCTGCAGCTTACATGTCCAGCCCTTGCCACATTGAGCTGGTCTTGTCTGAGAAGGAAGAAGCCGTCGAGAAGGAGGTAATTACACTCATCACTACCAAAATTCCAGAGAGCTGCAAGCGTAGTTCTAGTGCATTTATCTTCCGTCTTTTCTAATGAGCATTTATTTGTTTTGCAGCCCGATACCCAATTGGCAACAAGCAAGTCTAAGAAGTCTGCTTCGTCTTAAAATAAATCTTAGTTTATCAATTTGAGGAATACCTCCCTGTTTCTGTCTTTTGGTTTGGAGGGAATTTTTTTTACTCATATAGTGAGTTCGTGACCCGCTTGTTTGTTCATTCTGAACCGTGTTTTGATCATTTAGTTATAATTATCTTGTCGTTGCTTTGGCGAATTTAGTTTAAATTAATGAAACTTATCTGTTTTGAGTCTTTTTATAAACTCTTAAGCTATCCGATGATTAGATTTTTTGTGCATCTGTCAAATTCTAGACGATTCTTGATGCCCTATTACAACAGAAATTGTGTAGGTTACATTAAATGACATGAAATCGTCGATCCATCGAGCCCATCACGAAAGTGGGAAAATGTCAAGTTACACTCAAAACAGAAAAAAGAACCCTTTTTTTGTTCTTAATTTTTAAGAATCTGTCAGGACCGTGCCAAAACAGAAAAAAGAACACTTTTAACGAATTTGAATTTGAATTTGAAGAAAAAGAAAAGGGTGAGAGGGAAAGAGAAAAACTCACAAACTTGTTGAGTTGATAATGGGCCAAACTAAGACTTACCAGTAACCGAAAATTGTCTACATTATTTATTGACGTTTGGACCGGCCAAGTTTTAACAAATTAAGGAAGCAGTAACCGCGCGGTTGACCTATCGGACATCTCTTCCTTCAACTCTGGCATTAGATTACAACGGGTAAGATCCGTGTTCCTTAATCTGACTTTTTTTCCAATCCCTGCTACCCATTTGTTTGTTTAACAGATCTTCAATTTATTCGCTGAATCCGATTAGAAAATGCTAACATATAAAACTCTCTTCTTTGTATGGTTCCTTTACCGATCTAGGGTTTAGATGGATTGGCAAGGACAGAGACTAGCGGAGCAGTTGATGCAGATCATACTCCTAGCATTTGCTGTGGTGGGTTTCGCTACTGGTTACGTGATGGGTTCGTTTCAGATGATGGTTTTGGTTTACGCCGGTGGTGTGGTTCTCACCACGTTGATCACTGTCCCCAACTGGCCCTGGTTCAACCGTCATCCTCTCAAGTGGCTGGATCCCAGCGAGGCCGACAAGCACCCCAAGCCGCAGCAACATACCGTTACCAGTTCTAAGAAGAAATCTGGTAAAAAGTAGGTCAATTTTCGTTTGGCTTGGTAACATTTGTTAGGTGTTAGATGCAATCAAATCAAGAGGACTGGGATGTGATGAATTGTATTTTCTATCAGTAAAACTATTTTGATATGAAAGTTTATGGATTATTTCTCACGCTTGCTTCTGATTTCTGGTTGGGTTATCGTATACTGTGAATATTATCTCCCGTGAAAATTCTTTAGAATGGGTTAGAGTTGCGGGCGTTGGCATATGGATGGCATTCGTTTCATTTTTCGATTCTGATTTTAATCAGCCAGTAACGGTACCTCAATGGATTCATACATACAGAAAAAAAAAAAAAAAAAAAAAAAAAAAAAGCAGTGCGTTTGTTATTTTTGTGCCACTGGCTCTTCTTGATCTTATTCAAAACCGGGACGTTGCTTGTCTGACTGCAATTTAGAGTCTTGTGATTTATTTTTTGCTTGTTGGATTGTCGACTTGTGATTTCTCATTGTCTTACTCTATGTTCAAATCCATTTTTCTATAAAAGAAGTGGATTCTTTTTTGTTATTGCATTGGAGGATTGCCGTCTTATGGTGAGACAGTTTAAGGTGTTCAGACTGGTTTTATCTCGGATTTCCGTGGAGGAGAATGACGTTCCATTTATATGTAAACGCTGCACTTCAATTGTTTAAAAGCTTATACTCTGATTTGAGCTTAACCTATTGTGGTTGGAGTTATATAGTTCATAGTTGTCAAGTTATGTTTTGTTCTTATGATGGTTAAAAAAATTCAAAATAGCAATGAGGAATAGATCACTGAAGTTATTTGGGATTGGCTGAAGGTCATATATGATCTCCAAATCCAGTATAGAACTAGGAAAACAAACAATGTTGTTGCCTTATCACGGGTATATTCATTCGAATTCTACCCATTATCTCAGATTGAATTTGATATTATTGAGAAAATCAGGGAGACCAATAGATCAGATGTAGAACTTTTGGATATACAACAAAAATTAAGGGATTCATCAGAGCTCATGGCCAATTTTACATTTATGGACTATTATATTTTCAGGGTCGATCGGTTATATCGTCCCAATCTGACTTATGGAATCAGCTGCTTCATGAATTTTATGCTTCTCTCACTGGAGGCCATGTAGAAATATCTCGCACCTTTCACGTATATTCTGTAATTTTTTTTAAAAAAACAATGTGTAGGGATGTGCGCAGCTTTGTCTCAGCCTGCCAGATTTGCCAACAGATGAAGGGTTTATCACTTTAGCCAGCATGCCTTCTTCAACCCCTCCCCATACCCAACTTAGTATTCGAAGCAATAACCATGTATTTTATCACAAGCTTGCCTTTTTCACAAGGGAAGTCTACCATATTGGTTATTGTTGATTGGTTGTCTAAGTACGGACACTTTATTGCCATGTCTACCCTAGTTACCCACAAGTCCGTGGCTGCAGTTTTTAACTCCAATTTTGTTAAAATACACAGAATTCCATCCTCTATCATGACTGACAATGATACCAAGTTCTTGATAGCCTTTTGAATTGAACTTCATTATCTATAAGGGACCACGTTGTCTTCAAGAACATCCTACCATCCCCAAATCGACTGCCAGACCAAGGCTCTTAACAAAGTCCTTGAGATGTATCTAAGATGCTTCACTACTGAATCACGCAACTCTTGAGTCTCTTTCCGATCTTAGGCTGAATTCTGGTACAACATCTACCAGACTTCAGCCAAGATGACTCCGTTCGAGATACTCTATGGATGTCCTCCACCTACAATCCCTTGTTACATACCAAGATCAGCAACAACACCGGCTTTAGTTGTTAAATTAACTTATAAGGATGAAATTTTGTTGCACCTCAAGTGTAATTTATTACGTGTACAAGCTAAAATGAAGTTTAACGTTGATTGTCACCACAGTGATCCTTCTTTTCAGGCCGGCAACTGGGTTTATGTTCTCCTACAACCCTATCGATTGCACTCCATCTGTCTTTGACGACATCACAAACTTGGCCCTCGATACTTTGGATCTTTCCAAGTGATACAAAAGATTGGAACTGTTGCTCACAAATGTTGTAAGGATACATCCTGTCTTTCATGTGTCCTTATTGCGTAAATGCGTCGGGCTTCTACTCAGCAGATTACTCCTCTGCACTTAGTGGACTCATCTTCTTCTTTGGTACTTCACCCAACTGGTATCTTATAGAAATGCAATATCCAACATGGGGATTAGACTATTGAACAATAGCTTATTCTTTGGGATAACCTCAATAAAATGGATGTTATATAAATACCTAATGTTCCAAAGCTATCCAACTTTAAAACTTGAGGACAAGGTCCTTTCGGAGGCATGGAGTACAATTGTGAATGATACCCTGGTCCAGCAAGGCATACAACAAGCCTCACAAATGGAGGAGACATCCAGGTCATGCAGGAGCACATGTACCAAGACACGACCTCTCAAATTAATAGATTATGAATGGACAGCTTTTACCTGTGATGAGGAATTTTTAGTACCAGGGAAGGAAGGATAAAATGGTTAGAGAAAGTCAGATAGGGTAGTGTGAATCATTGTGAAACTTGTCCTTTCTCATCTTATTTCCAGTGCTCTCCTCATCTTTCTCTTTGTTTTCCTTATCACATTGTAAAGGGCCTTACTAGTTTGCCTTGCAAAAATCAGCGATAAATAAAATCCATCATTCTCCATTGATCCTTCTTCATATCTATAATTTTATTACAAAATATAGTTTTACCCCAGGCATGAGAAACTCACCTGTAAAGCTAGTGTTAAGAGGTAAGGCGTCCAAAAACTAACTGATGAGTCTGTAATAGATTTGATGATTTTGAGGATTGGACTCTGAGAAAATCTAGGTTAAAAAGGTTACTGGGAAACTAAGGCATTGATTAAAAACAAATCCCCCAAAAAAAAAGAAAAGAGAAAATCAACTATTCATAATTTTCTAATTAATCCTAACAGTATGATTGGTATCCATAAAACGATGAATTGGATTTATGCTAATAAAATAACTATAATGGGAAATATATCTTTACTATTTTAATTTTGGGTTAATAGATAGAAATTAAATTTATAAAATTATATATCAATAACTATTGGGGTCAAATATTTATAATACATTATTAATTCTATATAATAATAATCAATTGTAAAAGAACAAGACATTTAGGTCAAATCAAACTTATGTATAGAAAAGAACACTTAATAATTTGTTTGGTTGGAAGAAAAGAGACGGCTTCTTGTCGAAAGTTGACCTCGGCAGCAACATTGTGGCCACCACCGTCATTGGTCCACAACTCAGACACAAGAGACCCAACTGAATATGAAGTCAACATAACTATGGAGGTGGATAACGACTCATATGGAGCAGCACTATTGCAAGATCATTTTGAGGATTTTAATAATAATGGGGCTAATAGAGAACATAGAGAATATAGTCTTGGAAGAGGAGGATTTTTGGATTGAGACTGGGACAAAATATCTGATTGTGAGGTTCTCTAAAATGGCTCTTAAGTATATAGAGGACTCTCTGAGTTTTGTTGTTATTGTGAAACTCATGGGACGACCGATGGGGTAAAAGGCCTTGCTAAATAGAATCATCTTGCTTTGGCATCTCGTTGGTGATACCAAGGTTGTTAACCTAGATAACCACTATTTCTTGATTAAATTTTAAAAACAAGCATACTATATAAAAGACATTATTAGAAGGTCCTACGACAATGTTGGGGAATTATCTATCTATTCAACATTGGCATTCGGATTTCAACCCTGATGAGGATGGAATCAAGACGATCTTGGTATGGATTCGTTTCCCAGGATCTCCTTAACAATACTAGCATCGTAGTGTGCTAATGGTATTGACAACAGCTATAGGCCAATTCAATAAGATTGACTATAACACTGAGGAGGCAAATCGTGGTCGCTTTACACATGTAGCAGTAACGATTAAATATTGAGAAATCAAAGATTTCTCATACCATGAATGATGTGAGAAAACAATTGGTACAATATGAAAAAATTCTTTTAATTTGCTTTACATGTGTGTGTTATGGGAATAATAGTGAGTGGTGCAATTTGAATCAAAAGCCAAATAGCCCAGATTATTGGGGTGATGGTGCAGAGGAATTTGGTTATTGGGATGATTGCTCCATCCAGAGGAAGAAGAAGACCATCAAAGAAAATTACCAAAAATGACAATTCTTATATTATAAGAAAGTCAAGATTCGAAATTCTGGATGAGATCAAAGATCCGTTGTTAGTGGTTCAAGTATACATAGAGGATATTCAGGATTATCATGGCAATAAAGATGAATCTCCTAGCTCATGAGAGGTAGAAAAAGGCAAGGGAATGCCTTCTGGGTTTATGCCTGTGAACAGAAAAATAGAAGGAGCTAAGCGTCACAAAAGGAATGTTAAGGGGGATGAAGTAAACTATGAGGAGAAAAATCACCAAATACTAGGGGCTTTAGACACTACAATGAATCCCAATCATACCCAAACTGGAAGCAAGTTGAGAACAAGTCCAAAGGCTCTAGGGTCACGAACATTTGAACCCATTATTAAAATATTGATCTCACATGATCCCTCCAAATATACAATCTTTGCTCCAGGCCAGATAGATGATGGGTCAGCTCCTAGTCCAGAAGACTCATTCTCTTTTAGTAAAAGACTAGGAGGAGGTACCAAAACAGTAAGAGGACGATCAACGGTTACAATCCGAAATCGAGCTTGTATGAAATTAACAAGTACAAAGTCTGATATAGAATAGGACGAATGTCTTATCTTGGAGAATATAAATTTTAGATTCTCAGAGAATACAAATCCTAATATTGTTGGACCAGCCTTAAAGGAAGTGGCAACAGATGGACATGATAAGCCAGATGAAAAAAAAAAAACAATGGACCAAAATGGAGAAGGGCCTAAGAGTATTCTTTAATAAGTATTATGAGTGCATCTCATCTAAATATATTGGTTTGGAATGTATAGGGTGCAGTAAGTAATAAGTTTATATAGGTTTTACAAACCTTCCAGGTGCAACATAAGCCTCAGATGATTATGTTGCTTGAACCAAGAATAAATAGGATAAAGGTTGATAAAGCTATTACTCGTTTGAATTTTGATTATTCATACCGAATTGAGGCTTCAGGTTTTTCTATAGGAATATGGGTACTATGATAAAAATCTTAGCAAATTTATGTTTTTAATTATGGCAGACAATTTATTCATATGAAAACTAAAAGTGATAAGGGTTTGTCTTGGATGTTTACAGTAGTTTATGGCTCACTTAATGCCATGAGAAGGAGAGGCTTATGGTAGTATTTGGAAAATATTGCAGTTTTGAGTAATGGTCTATGGTTAGTGGTAAGAGATTTTAATGCAATTTGAGAAGGATCGAAAAAGAAAGAAGGGGGTGTTAGAGTTACAAAACGTTGTCAAACTTTTCCTTAATCTTTGAATGTGTGTGGCTTGCAAGATCTAGGCTTTCAAGGCTAAAAGTTACATGATAATGGGGTATGCTTGTGCAATGTTTAGATCGTGGAGTGGGTAATGAGGCATAGTTAGATAGATGGCCTAATTCACGCTCTACGCATTTACCAAGAATTGGGTAAGATCATCGACCCCTCCTTACAAGGGATAGGATCATGACCTTAAGCATACAAGCCGAAACTAGTCAAAAGTTTAGTTTCTTGGCCTCTTGGCTCACACATGAGGAATGGTCTTCCTTTATGAAAGATAATTAGAATGACAAAGTTAGTCTTACGGATGCTATCAATAATTTCAAGATTAAGGTTTCAGGTTGGAATTTTAATACTTTTGGGAATATTTTAAAGGAAGACATGAACCTTAGCTCGGTTAGGAGGTATTCAACGAGCCTTAGAGGTAAATCCTACAGTGTCCATGCGTAATGTGAGGACCCAAACCCGGTAATTGGGTTCCTCACCGCCGTGCAGTCCCAATCGGCCCAACTAGTAGCCCAATCGAAACCACACAAGACTTACGCTCATATCCAATTCGTGAAATGTATAAAATTGCATATAAATTTGAAAACTTCTTAATTTCTTTAAAAAGGAGCATGGATTTAAACAAAAACTTCGACACAACACAATATGTCACGGAGCACAATCACAAATAACGGAAGTCCTAATCTCACACACAACAGGCCACACGGCCCCAAATATGCTTCATCAAAATAAGTCCAATCAACTCAAGCCCGAGAATGTCAAAACATGCCCAAGGCATCATACTAATCTCACATATCATAAACTCAAAAGAATACATCAATATCCAATAGCATGCATTAACCCAAGCCCACTAAGGGGTCCCAATGTCAATAACCAAGCATGCAAACAGGATAAGCAAGCATAACCAAATCCAAAATACAAAAGAAAGTGTCGAGTTTTCAAACGTGTCATATGCAGTAGTCTAACCCTATGACAAACCAGAAACCTCGACCTCAAAAATAGACTGCTACACAGGCACTCGATCTAGCCCTGAAAACACAACAAGAGGGGGGTGAGATCTCGAGGACCTCAATGAGAGTCACAACGTCATAAACAATTCCGGTGGAATAGAGGCATATACGAAAATCAATATAAATATTTTATAATAAAAATCACAGTAAGTCCATAATACTAATCGTGTAAACAATCTCACATTTAAATATGATCAAATGCATATGCATGAGTTTGATAATATCAACATGTATCTCAGGCCCATGCCCAATAAGTATATAAATCCCAAAATCTCATTCTCATGGGCTACTATACCAAAAAACTATCGGGGTGGACCTTTAAAACCGCTTCACTGATAACCTCGGCCAAAGGGAAATCGGAAGCCCACTGGTGGTTAATTAAATGCACATTTCCAAAATAATAATAGGTCCCCTACCACCAGTGTTGTCCTCGGGAAAAGTGGAGAAAACAATTATCACACGATTTCCAACTCACACACAACTCAAAAAGTCCGAAGGCACATGTAGCCTATCCCATCACCTACTCCCACAAGGCATACATAACCCATCCATACTCCTAGGCAAGGGACTATCCTTCTATCTAAGGATACTCATCCACTTACCTTCGTACTGGCTAAGCACAGTTCGTCAATTCCAAGTCATACCTAGCAATTATATGTATACGCATTCTTTGCAAACATGTAGAACAAATCTCAAATCATGTTATAATTTAAATAAAATGTAATGTACTCAAAATCAACTTAAAGACTCCTTAGGAGCCCCAACAACTCCAGAATTCGATGTATATAAATATTCTCAAACGCATTTTAATCACATCACAAATATGCATATAGGTTCAAAATAAACACTTTATGCATCATAAATATACCTCACACATAATGAACCTAACATGCCAAATCACTCATCGATGCACGTATTGCCTCTATTCAAAAACAAGCATTTACCAATTTCAATTAATAAAACAAAATATTTTCGTGCATGTAAATGAAACATAGTCTCCCACCTCTTGACGCGCCGATGACTCAACGACTAAGCCCTTGCCTTTATTGGTCGCCGAAGCACCACCTAAACAATCATGCACACAAAACCACACTAAGAACAAAGCCGAAAATAATAAACTCGAAAAATGACCAGAATTAAAAACAACCTAAGAGACCCCTTAAACACTCACTCTAAGTCCCAAATCACTCAATACAACCTCTAGAAACTCAAACCACTCAATTCCTTAAGGAAAACAATGAACCCCTTCACACACTCAATCGATCCTAAGCTCAAATCCCAATTCCAAGCTCCGCCAACATCAAAATTGGTTTCCTCAATCGAGAAACCTTCTCTACAACACACAAACAATCTAACTCAAGCAATGACATCAACCAATTTCATCCAATCCCACAAAAACACATAAATCCCGAAATTACTGAAATGCCATCGACACACAAAATGATCAAACATGAATCAAATGATGTTTTCGGGCAAACTAAGGTATCATACTATAACAATGAACATCTAAGCATGTGAAATCAACCACAAATCGGAAAAGAAAATGAAGAAATTAAACATAAACCACCAAAATCCGAAATTACAAAAATTACTCTAATTAAGGCAAAATCACCATAAATAAACATACTGCCTGAACAAATGAAGGGAGAGGGATTAGGTTAAGTTTTTGGAACAAAACTCACTCTTTAATTTGAAGAAAAAATGAAATTGGGAGGTTTTGGGGGTTTTGGGAGCTCTCAACAAAGGGGGAAAATGGGGGTACTTTGCTTTTCTACACACTCACGTGTAGAAAAGGGGGACAAGGAGGCCAAGAGCATTTTTGAAAATATGTCCCTTTTTTACTGTTGACTTTGACCATTGACTTTGACTCTCTTTTTTAAAATTCTCAAAATCTGAAATAATTATAAAATAACTCACATATGCCCCAAGTGGGCCAAAATAAAATTTTAAAGCTCAAAATGTGAAAATCGGGCTTTTAAAACGTAATTGGGCTCGAGAACCGAAATCGAGCCCGCGAAAGGTAAGTCGGCTCAAAGACCAACGGCCACTCAAAACGGGTCTCCAAAAACTCATATGCGGGTCAAAAGAGTAAAATGTGGTATATCCTCTAGACTCAAGCCTCGAACAACACACCAATCAACTAAATAATCTAATGCATGTTAAACTCCGAAACGACACGCCATGCAAATTATCGACACACCACTAACGACATGACGTTCTAGACATCCTAAACCTGACACCTAGGCTCTATGACTATGTCCAAGTCACTTGGTCAAAAGGTCAACTCTGACAATCACTTGGTCAACTCACTCAATACGTCCAATCCGAAAAATCTTACTGAATATGAGTGCTGACTAGACTCTCAAAAGGACAGGGTCTCACACATAAACTAGAAGCCTCAGTGGTCTAGGAGTTGAATGATATCATGCTATAAGAGGATATCTTTTGGCGCCAAAGATCACAGAGCGATTTTTAAAATTTGGAAGACAAGAATACTATTTTTTTTCTACAACAAAACTAAAGTTAGATGGAGAAAAAGCATCTAATATATGTTACGTTTTGGAAATGATTGGTGTTCGAATGCTATGATTTTGGAACAAGAGACTTTTAAATACTTTAGTACCATTTACCGAGAGAATTATAAGGGTATTATACCAACATATGATGTGTGCGGGAAGTTTCCAGCACTCAGTATGGAGAATCGTTGTTGGCTACAACGATTAACTATTCAGGAAGAAGTGAAAGATGCTTTGTTTGCCATGAAACCATTATAGAGGCACTGGGACCAAATAGAATCTCATTTTTTTATCCAAATTAGTGGTCAGTAGTTGGAGACTCACTTCTTTCTTTTGTAAGAAATGCATTAGGTGGTTAGGATTATGATGAAGTCATTTGTGAAATAAGCATTATTCCAATTCTACAAGTGGAATATCCTGCTGATGTGATATCATTAGTCACCCTGAATTATCCATTTAGCTTGTATGGTAGTACGTAGCAAGCAAGGTCGAATCCACTGGGAAGATAGGATCAAATTAAAACACAAACTACAGTTGTAAGAGTGCCGAGTGTACGTCATATCCCCAACATACCCTCTAAGTGTTCGAACAAATGATGTTGTAAATGATTGTAACCGAATTAGAACCAAGAGATTGCAAGTAATGAAAAAGAGTAGAATACTGGATTGTTGTCTTCAATTAGTAAAGCAATCCAGTTATGCATGTGCATCGTTCCCCAAGCCATGGTTACAGGCCCTCCAAGATGTGTAAATTCTGTTCCAGCCTAGGTACTATAAAGAGGCCACTCTGTATGACCATGGCACTCCAGAAACTTAGTACGACTGAAGGCTCATTCACTTGCCCAACTCTCTAATATCCTTAGCCTTAGACTAGTGACGTAGTCTATCCTTGACTATCCTCACATTTCTCTCATATCTCACTCACCAAATATGTTTCCCCTAATACGTCCTACCAAGTGTGTCACTCATACAATAGACTACTCCCCACTGGCTTTAAAGGTAATAATTTATCCTACTGTGTTAATCAGAAACAATAGAGATGCTTGACCAAAAAGAAAAGAAATAATAGGGATGAATTCTATGAAAATATATAAAGGCAAGATAAACTGGAAACTGAATTCACTGAATATAAAACCGAGGCCTCGTGGGGGCTTGGGACTAAGTGTAGGTTAGAACTGGAACAAAGGGTTTCTAGTCTAACTTAATTCAATAAAGCTCGAAATAAAACTAGGTAAAGTGCTTGATGCCTAGTCACATACGACCTTAACATCTTATGTGCCAAAACTGGATCTTGCAGGATTTCATATTAAGTTCTAATTAAATATTTTATTTGTCGAAAATGGAAATACTTAAAAGCAAGGACACCACAAAGTCGGTGTCCCCTAGAAAATATTGTTGAGGGCTTCAAAAGATGTAGTCGGTGCTTCTAGATCACAAACTCAACTTCAATGCACTCCTGATCATATATGCATCTTTTAAGTCTGAGAAATCCAGAGGCCCCAGTCTTCCCTTGATCGCATACCTTAAACTATAAAATATACAAATATCTTAAAACCAAGGTCTTAGATTAAATAATAAGATAAGTATAATAATTAGAAAATTAAAGTGCAAAAGTTTTCCTAAGATACTTATCAAAATTGACACAACTAATATGTCATCACCTGCATGTCTAGACCAGATGTGGCCGATTAACGTATATAACGTGAGCTTGAAAGGAAGTCGATGTAAGGATTCTCTCACCTCCCAAAACCTCCCACATCTCTCTATCCCATGTCCAATTGCTGCACCCAAACACTTATCCCTCTCCCCATCCCCTTCCTTGACTCACGATCGTCGGAATGTGGGGAAAGCACCGATGCCCAGTTTGGCTCCACTGGATGTGTCGGGTCCAGCAGTGCAGTCCCGTTTTAAATGGGATCCCGCAAAGGTTTTCAGTAAAGATAGATACATCTCCTACTTCATCGACGATATTCCAGTGGGCTGGACTTCGAACAGACTCTTTACAGAGACAGCCAATATTGAACCCGTCGCAGATGTGTTCATTCCCAACCGTAAATCCAGGAGGGGAGTCCGGTTTGGATTCGTTAAGTTTGTGCGGTACTCAGGAGATTCATCGGCAACAGAGGCTTTCATCGACCTTAGGTACGCATACTCGGATGCGTTTCAATGTGGCTCGCTTTACAGCTAGAAATGGGCATCGTGACATGTCGGTCGGCGGTCATGACCGAGACAATGTACCACTGTCTCCGCGGGGACTGCAGACGGACGCCCCTAAGGTGCCCATCCGGGAACTCGACGGTAGATCGTATGTAGACGTCACTACAGGGAAGATTCATCATGACTTTGAGGCGTCACCAGCTTGTCGACTCTCCAGGAGATGGTGAAGATACAGGTTGACGGACAACTGTTCATGGTGCATATTGTGGAAGCCAAGGAAGGAGATCGGGTGGGTTCCGAGGTTGGTGAAAAGAAAGTTGTGCCAGGAGGGCCCACTAGCCGTCCTGCACACTTCCCTTATTCCCCATCAGTTGGAAGTCAGGATAAGACTGCTCCAAAGAAGGGGCACACGTCCTCTGCAGGGCGACACGACTTCTGTCAGCAGGATTTGCTGTTGAACAGTGGAAAAGGAAGGGTTGGAGTAGAGAAAGTCAAACCTGGAGTTGTGGACCCTATTTTGTCATCTCCAATTTCGTGTAAAAGAGCAGACACGGCACGTGAGTTCTAGTTCACGGGCGCAACAACATCAGGAGGGGCTTTCTCGTCATTCCACTTCTAGTGGGGGGGTGGGGTGGGGTTTCAGCAATTGTTCTGCACCCGAGTTCTTGTTGGTCCGAGAGGAGTCAAACGAAGGGAGCCAGCTCCAGCCTTTTCGGAAAGCACTATCTGAATGGGTGTCTATGGAATCAACAGCGGAGGTTCCCGACTCTGTGTCGTTTCTTGAAGATACAGCTTTTACTAGAATGAGGAAGGCCGGTCACAAAGCTTCGCGGTATGGGTTCAAAGGCTGGGCAGTTACTAGTCGGATGGGGAAGCAGAAAAAGCTCTGACATCTTAAACCCACAGGTAGTCTCTCGTCAGGTAGAGCGAGTCATATGGAGAGGGGCGGTGTATCCCAACTGGCGGATGACCCTTCTTTCTTAGATGCCAATCGTGATCAGACGGAAGGACTATCGGAGAAGTCTTGTTCCAGGGGTCCTGCCTCGGCCCAGTGTTCCATCGAGGCAGAGGCCCAGCGTTCGTTGGATGTCGCAGAAACTTTGGGCCTCAGTCGCAAACAAACAAAAGCAGCAATACGGCAGAAATTGAAGGGGAGAATTGCGGAGGATAGACTGGCATGGCAAACTCATTGCGCATCATAGGGTTGTCCAGGTACATGATTTGTGCATGATTTGTGCATGGGTCTTCTTATTGATGATTAATTTAGCAATGTGGAATGTCCGCAGATGCCGTGGTAAGCTGAAAGAAAACCAAATTCGCAATCTTATAGCCAATGAGCAGCTGAGTTTGTTGATACTCTGCGAGACAAAGAGGGAAAGCTTTTCTGATAGATTGGCACGTAGATTGTGGCCTGGCACTAGTATTCATTGGACGGCCATAGATGCACGCGGTAGGGCTTGTGGTATCGTATGTTTGTGGAATGATGAGAAAGTTCAGAATCTTGGAATAGAAAAATTTGAGCATGGTTGTTATTGGAGCTGAGGGTACGGGATTCGGGTTTCAAATTCGTGTGCGTTGGGCTCTATTCTCAGAATCTGGCAGCTGAGCTCAGATTATTATGGGATGAGTTGCAGTGAAGGAAATCGGCGGATACGGCTCCTTGGGTGGTCATGGGAGATTTTAATGAATCTCTTACTACGGAGGAACGGTTAAGTCGCTCTTTCAATAGAAGTGCAGCTCGTCGTCTTGAGAATTTTATTCATTGGAATTGATTGGTCGACCTGCCACTCATTGGTAAGGCTTATACGTGGTTCAACTCTTATAGTGCTTCCAGAATTGATCGGGCCCTGGTGTCTTCCAATTGGTGTCTACAATTCAGTCAACATCAGCTGTATGCAGGAGATAAGGGATTTTCGGATCATGTACCCTTAATCCTGAAAGCGGATTCTCTCTTTTGGGGTATCAGACCATTCCGTTCCTGGTATTTGTGGTGGGAGGATAAAGGTTTCTTGACAACGGTGGAGGAGTGCTGGCAAGAGGCAGGGGCTTGCTTTCCAGGCGCGTTTAGTGTGGTTAAGAAGCTGGCTTTTATGAAGAAGAAGCTCAAGGCCTGGCACAACGAGTCTTTTGGTGCTTTAGATCACCAACTGAAGCTAATTCTAGCTGAACTCGATTTGCTTGATCAGAACCGACGGAGCTTGGGGCATGATTCGATGAGGAGATATGAGGACCTACAGGTGCAGAAGTGGGATCTCAAACGGAAGATTGAGGCCATGTGGCGACAGAAATCCAGACAACAATGGTTAAATCTCGGTGATAAGAACACCCGGTTCTTCCACTCATGTGCTACCATACGACACTGCCGTAATTTTATCAGAGCAATTCGTGTTCAGGACAGGGAAATACGCCATCCCGAAGAGATAAAGGTTGAAGCTGTTGGATATTTTCAACGCATATTCGCGGCTGAGGACACCAGGTGGTTCGGATTAGGTGAGATGGCTCTGCCCCGGTTATCCCCAGCTGCTGCAGCCAGCCTGGAGAGACCATTCCTTGAGGAGGAGATCAAGAGTGTCGTCTGGGCTTGTGGTAGTCACAAGGCCCCGGGACCGGATGGATTCAATTTTTACTTTATTAAGAAAGCGTGGACGGTGATTGGAGCTGAAATTGTCACACTAATACAGGAATTTCATTCAAGTGGAGTATTGCCGAGAGGCATAAATAACAGTTTCCTCACTTTAATCCCCATGATTTCGGGTGCCATAGAACTTACGGATTACAGACCTATCAGCCTCATCAATAGTCTGTATAAAATTATTGCCAAGCTTCTGTCCACCCGTCTTAAACAAGTAATGCCTCAGCTCATCTCTCCATTTCAGACTGGATTTATGGAAGGCCGGTTCATCGCGGATACAATGATGGTAGCTAATGAGATCATTCATTCCATGCAAAAGTCTAAACGCCAGGGATGGTGTCTCAAATTGGACTTTCAGAAGGCTTATGATTCGGTTGACTGGACCTTTTTATGAGAAACGATGGAACAGATGGGATTTGGGGTGCACTGGCGTAGTTGGATAAAGGAGTGTATTTCATCAGCACGTTTGCAGTTCTCATCAACGGTGTGCCCACAGTTGAATTTAGTTTGGGGTGAGGCCTGCGACAAGGTGATCCTTTATCCCCATTATTATTTAATTTGGCAGTCGAAGTTCTGTCGCGTATGCTTGGTCGAGCGGCGGAATGCCATCTTTTTCAGGGTATCAGCATAGGCAATTTACAGCTCTCGCATCTTCAATATGCGGATGACGTCATCTTATTTTGCAACGGCGACCAACAGGGGCTACTCAACATCCAAAGCATCCTGCGTGGTTATGAGTTATTATCTGGCCTCAAGATTAATTTTTTCAAATCCGGTCTTGTGGGAATCAATGTCCCTATTAGTGAGGCTGACGGGCTAGCGTACTCATTGCATTGTAGACTGCAGACCTTGTCGTTCAACTATCTTGGGGTGCCCCTTGGGCCCAACCCACGTTGTCGCAGTACATGAGCTGCGGTGGTTGCTAGGTTTAAAGGAAAACTAGCTTCTTGGAAAGGTTCTTTGCTGTTGATGGGGGGACGCCTCACATCGATCAAATCTGTGCTCAGTAGTCTGCCAGTATATTACATGACCTTTTTCCAGTTGCTTGTGGGAGTTAGGCGGGATTTTGAGAAATGAATGAAGCATTTTATGTGGGCTGGGACAGCGGACAAACGTTGTTTGTGCAAAGTGAGATGGGCAACGATAGTCAGAGCAACTGAAAGTGGAGGTGCAGGTCTGAGTTGCTTGAAGCTGCAGAACTATGCTTTGCTTACAAAGTGAAGCTACCGCATTGCTAATGATACCTGCTCCCTATGGAGATCGGTAATTGCCCAGAAATAAAGCCCCACGCTTCGTCATGATGGTATAGTCTGTGGTGCCGGTAGTGGTTCAGCCATATGGAATGGAATCGTACGAACTAGTAGATTGACAATGCCCAATGGGCAGTGCATATCATCTTTCTACCATTGGAAATTGGGTAGGGGGGATTCCAATGTTTTCTGGGAGGATGTATGGTGTAGCACATCCCCATTACGTGTCCTCTTCCCTAGACTATATGCGCTATCCTTGGCGAAGGAAGGGTCAGTCCTGCAGTTTGGGTCGCGGCTTGGCAATGAGTGGCAATGGAATTTTATCTAGCGGTGTCGATTGTTTGTGTGGGAGGAAGAGGAAGTCGGGCGTCTGTTGGCAATTCTAGATGGTTCTCGGCCGAATTTCCTGGAAGAGGATCTGCTTCTCTGGGGAGAACAGCTGAGACCTTTCTCTGCCAATATTTGTTACCAGTCACTAGTAGCGAGTACAGTTTTGCTTAGTGAGAAGCCGATTCCCAACGTTTGGCGTAAGCCTGGAGCACCCAAATGGCAAGCGTTTATGTGGCTGGCGTGCAGGGAGAAGATTACTGCCAAGGGGTACTTAATTTGACTTGGTATCCTTCCCGCATCTGATAGGTATTGCGAGGCCTGTGGATGCGTGGAAGAGGATTCCACTCACATCCTGCTTGATTGTAGGAAAGCTTTGGCAAGTTGGTCGTTGTTAATCAAGCATTGGGGCTTCAACTGGGTTCAACCCCGGTCTATGGCCGATTTATTCGTACAATGGGAAGGTTTTCCAATTCCCTTCTGTTGGCGCGGCTTATGGTACGCTCTGTTATTTTCCTGTGCATGGAGTATTTGGTTGGGTCGCAACAACAGAATTTTCAGGGGAGTAGACAGTAGTGCGGCTGATATGTATTACACCGGCATGCGGCATGGGTTCTACTAGGCTAAGACTAATCTTACCGATGTCTGTATTGATAGTTTAGATGTAATACCCTCAGGTGATTTTATTTCTTTACTGGCCACATAGACTGTATGGCGGCTGAAAGTCTCAAATACCGTAATACACTCATGGTATCTGACAGTTTCATTTTGTCCATTGAGCTGGGACAATGTTTCATTGTCCTGCTCCTATGTATTGATAATTTTATCTTTAATACATCTCGATATTTCTTCAAAAAAAAAAAATATAAAAGCTAAGCATTCCCTAGTGTTCCGTGGAGGGTAAGGAAATGCACTACCTATGAAATTGTAGTCTATCTTGAGACTCTTAACCATGCCTATACCAAATCAAAAGAAGCCTTCCAACCCGAATAGTGCTGGGCAAGCACCACTGAAACAAGCACAAACGACAAAGGCTTCTTCATCATCTTCTTGGTTTCAGCCGCCACCGCAGCACCCATTTTTTCCATCGTCCTCGCGGGTCTCGGTTGGAGACCCAACAAGTAGCTCTACCGAGAAAGATAGTCAAAACTATGTCAATCCATTCAAACAAAACCTGCAAATGAATGAAAATCCTATTCGTGAGTATCCGAACGACTTGAATGCCTTCCGGCACTATGGTTCTCAAAACACCAGGCAGCCCCAGCCCCAACAAGGACACAAAGGATATGAGCAATCTCAATATTCTGGTAAGTGGAAATCATGCAAGGGTACTGCATAAAGGATGGCATATTGAATAGCTTTCAAACCTATGAGTGCTGGTTAAGAATTCCTAACAAGGGCATTATATTTTGGTTAGACCTAATTATTCCATGATTATTTGGATGTGAGAATTATTATTCCATGATTATTTGCAAGTCAGAATTATTTATCTATATAATCTTTCTCAATCTTCAGTTCCACTCCTACCTCAACATTTTTTAAAAAATTAATGTTTAGACCTAAAATGATATTGAACCCTCTTAATACTCTTTTGAAGTTTATCAGACCATTTCTATCATCTCTCAAAAGAATAAAAACAATTAAGGTGATATAAGTGTTGTTGACAAAAGGGTCTCCTTGTATGAGGGTCATTCAAAGTAAAGAAAAATATTTTTCCCAATTCATCATCATATGCTAATCAAAATTTTTCCCAGTGGTTGGATAGATAGTTCTCTTAAACTAATCAAAATTTCAATTTCACCAAGTAGAAGGAGATGGAGAAGTGGACAGTTCACAACACAAGAGTCCAGGAATAAAGACCAATATTGATCCCATTGCAACCGACTACTTAAGAAAACTATGCCACAAGACAGTAGAAATCGGTGTTTGCGCTGAAATTTCTCGCGTCGTTAATACCTTCAAGCAGCACTTCCACTCGAAGCAAGTTCCTGACAAACTCGATCAAATAGTTACTAATTTTAATCAGTAGAAAGGGGAAATGCAGTAGCTAGACATGTCAGTGATCATGGCTTCTCTCACCTCACAAATTCTCCCACCTCTCTCTACCCCAATACCAAACACAGCTCCCAAAGACATTTCTTTCTTCCCCTCCCCTCTCCTGACTCATGGCCGCCGGGATGTTGGAAAACTACCGATGCCCGGTTTGAATCCTCCAGAGGTTCAGGGTCCGGCAGCTCAGTTTTGCTCCAACTAGACTCCTGCAAAAGTTTTCACTGAAGATCGATACATATCCTATTTCATAGAAGATATTCCTGAAGGGTGGACTTCGAACAGGCTATTTCAAGAGGTTGCCAATATCGAACCTGTAGCAGATGTGTTTATCTCAAATCGTAGGTCGAGGAGTGGATTACGGTTTGGATTTGTCAAGTTTGTGCGATGTGGTACTCAGGAGATTCATCGGCAAAGGAGGCTCTCTTCGACCCAGGTAGAGGTAGACATACCAGGATGCGGTTTAATGTGGCTCGTTATACAGATAGATCGGGGAAAAGTCTTCCATCAGTTAATGGCCATGGCCGAGGCGCTGGAACCCAACCCCCGCGGACCTCGCAGTTGAATTCACCTAAGGCGCCCATTCGGGAATGTGATGGTAGAACTTACGTGGAAGTTATTACAGGGAAGTCCCTGCATGTTTTCGTGGCACCCTCTGTCAAGATATCTCCTCAGTCGGGGACCTTGGCTTGGCTTGGCTTTGTCGCAGTGTGGTGGGTTTCCTTCGCAGGGACATTAATGACGAGCTGCGTCCTTCACAGGATGTGGAGTGAAAACATATGGGAGGGACTCAGCGACTGAACACTTTTGCCACCCCAGCTGCAATGCATCGTGAACTCACCTCCAATCTCAGCTTTTGGACTGATAAGTTCGAAAACTTCCATCCTTGGCGTCCAACGAATGTTGGTGGTAGACGGCTCTGTTGGGTGAAGGTGTTTGGGCTTCCCTTACACGCATGGTCTGAGGAAGTTTTCCAAACGATAGTCCAACCGATTGGCTTCCTGGTGCAGACACACCCCAACACAGCCAACTGGGCTTGTCTTGCTATGGCTATGCTGCAAGTCGCTACCACTACTTTGCCGATTCTTTAGGAGATGGTGAAGATTCAGGTTGACGGACAACTGTACATCGTGCATATTGTGGAAGCTCAGGAAGAAGGCAGGGTGGGTCTCGAGGCTAGCGAAAATCAATCTGGCCCAGGAGGGTCCACTAGCCGCCCTGCCCACTCTCCCCATCATCTCTCAATCGGAAGTAAAGATAGGTCAGTTGTTGGACAGGGGCGCACGTCCTCTGCAGGGCGACAGGACTTCTGTCAGCAGGATTTGTCGACGAATAGTGCTGAAGGTAGGGTTGGTTCAGAGAAAGTCAAACATAGAGCTGGGGGCTCTGTTTTGATGTCTCACCCGTTCGCGAATGAGCAGAAAAAACACATGCCCTTTAGCACACGGGTGCAGCCACTTACGGGGGGTCTTTTTAGTTATTCCACTTCTAGTGGAGGGGGGCTCAGCAACTGTTGTGCACCTGAGTTCATGTTGGTCCGAGAGGAGTCATACGAAAAGGGCCAGATCCAGCCTTTCCGAAATGCAATTTCTGCAAGGTTGTCTACGGAATCAACGACGGAGGTGCCAGAATCTGTCACATGTCCAGAAGACACAGCCTTTATCAGAATGAGCAAGGAAGGTAACAAAGCTTCACGGATTGGGTCCAAAGGTAGGGCTATCATCAGCAGGTTAGGGAAACAGAAAGAACTCAGGCATCTTAAACCCACAGGTAGTCTGTCGTCAGGGCGAGCGAGTCAGATGGAGAGGTGTGTTGTGTCCCAAATGGCGGAGGATCCTTCTTTCCTAGCAGCCAACCGCGATAAGACAGATGGTATCTCTGTGCCGTCTTGTTCTAGGGGTTCAGCATCGGAACAATTGTCTATTTCGGCTGAGGCTCAGTGCACGTTGGACGTTGCTGAAACCTTGGGACTCAAGCGTAAGCAAACAAAGGCAGCAATTCGGAAAAAAATGCAGGGAAGAATTGCGGAGGATAGGCAGGCGTGGCACACTCATTGTGCATCATAGGGTTGGCCTGGTGCAGGTCTGTTCACAGGTCTCATTATTACTGATGATTAATATTGCTATATGGAATGTCTGTGGGTGTCGTGGCAGGTTGAAAGAGAACCAAATTCGTACGCTTATAGTACAAGAGCAACTGAGTCTTTTGATTCTGTGTGAGACAAAGAGGGAAAGGTTTTCTGATCCATTGGTACGTAGACTGTGGCCTGGCAATAATATCCTCTGGATGGCCATTGATGCCCGCGGTAGGGCTGGTGGTGTAATTTGTATGTGGAATGATATGAACGTTCAGATTCTTGGCAAAGAAAAATTCGAGCGATGGCTTTTATTGGAGCTGACGGTACGGGCTTCAGGCTTCATCTTTGTGTGCGTTGGGCTCCATGCGCCGAATCTTGCAGCTGAGCGTAGTTTATTGTGGGATGAGTTGCAGCATAGGAAGTCTGCGGATACAGCCCCTTGGGTGGTCCTGGATGATTTTAATGAATCACTTACAGAGGAAGAATGGTTAGGTGGCTCTTTCCAAAGGAGTGCGGCTCGCCGGTTTGAGCATTTTATCCATCGGCATGGCTTGGTGGACCTGCCCCTCCTTGGTAAAGCCTATACGTGGTTTAACTCACAGTGCTTCCAGAATTGATCGGGCTTTGGTATCTCCGTCTTGGATTATTCAATTCAACAGACATCGGCTGTACGCAGGGGATAAGGGATTTTCGGATCATGTCCCCTTAATCCTGAAAGCCGATTCTCTCTCCTGGGGCAGCAAACCCTTTCGCACGTGGGATCTATGGTGGGAGGATAAGGGTTTCCTGACTATGGTGGAGGAGTGCTGGCAGGAGGCAGGGGTGTGCTTTCCAGGAGCGTTTTGTGTGGTTAAGAAGCTGGCTATTCTGAAGAAGAAGCTAAAGATCTGGCATAAAGAGTCTTTCGGTGCTTTAGATCACAGATTGAAGCTTATTCTCAATGAACTTGATTTTCTGGATCAGAACAGGTGGAGCTTGGGGGATAATTCGTTAACGAGATACTCGGAGCTACAGGTACAAAAGTGGGATTTCAAACGGAAGATTGAGGCCATGTGGCGACAGATATCCAGACAGCAATGGTTAAAACTTGGGGACAAAAATAGCAGGTTCTTCCACTCCTGTGCGACCATACGACAATGCCGTAATTTTATTGGGGCGATTCGTGTAAATGCCACTGAACTCCGTCAGCCTGAAGAGATAAAAGTCGCCGCCCTTGATTATTTCCAACGTATATTTGCGGTTGAGGATACCAGTTGGTTCGGGTTGGGGGAGGTGGCTTTGCCACGGTTATCCTCAACTGCTGTAGCCGACCTGGAAAGGTCTTTCCTAGCGGATGAGATCAAGAGAGCCGTCTGGGTGTACGGTAGTCACAAGACTCCGGGACCGGACGGATTCAACTTCTATTTTATTAAGAAAGCGTGGACGGTGATTGGTTCTGATATCATTACACTGGTTCAGGAATTCCATTCAAATGGAGTATTGCCGAGGGGTATCAATAACAGCTTCATAACGCTAATTCCCAAGAAACCGGGTGCCGCAGAGTTTAATGGTGTGCCGACAGCCAAATTTAAGTTGGGAAGAGGTCTGCGACAGGGTGATCCGCTATCACCCTTACTGTTCAATTTAGCAGTGGAAGTTCTGTCGTGCATGCTTGGTCGTTCAACTGATTGCAATCTCTTACAGGGCATAAACATTGGCAGTCTACAGCTCACACATCTCCAATATGCGGATGACGTCATCCTCTTTTGCAACGGAGACCAGCAGGGGTTATTTAACATCCAGAACATCCTGCGTTGCTACGAGTTGTTATCTGGTATCAAGGTGAACTTCTTCAAATCCGGTCTTGCGGGCATCAATGTCCCTATGAGTGCGGCTGCGGGGCTAGCGTGTTCCTTGCATTGTAGGTTGCAGACCTTTCCGTTTCAATATCTTGGGGTTCCCCTTGCAGCCAATCCACGCCGACGTAGTATGTGGACTTCGGTGATTGCTAGATTTAAAAGTAAACTAGCTTCTTGGAAGGGTTCTTTGCTGTCACTGGGGGGGGGGGGGGGGGGGGGGGGAGAGGGGAGCGCCTTACTTTGATTAAATCGGTGCTCAGTAGTCTGCCAGTGTACTATATGACCTTTTTTCAGTTGCTTGTGGGAGTTAGGAGGGATTTTGAGAAATGGATGAAACGTTTTCTGTGGGCTGGGACAGTGGAAAAACGTTGTTTGTGCAAAGTGAGATGATGGGCAATGGTAACTACAACAACAGAAAAGGGGGGTGCTGGTCTAGGTTGCTTGAAGTTGCGGAATTATGCGTTGCTCACAAAGTGGAGCTACCGCATTGCCAGCGAGACCTGTTTCCTATGGCGACAGGTCATTGCACACAAATACAGCCCCACTCTTCGTCCTGATGGCATAGTTTGTGATGTTCGTAACGGCTCAGCTATATGGAATGGGATCGTCAAGACTAGTAGATTGACCATGTCCAACGGTCAGTGTATATCATCCTTTTATCATTGGAAATTGGGGAGGGGAGACTCCATTGCTTTTTGGCATAACGTATGGTGCAACTCTGTGCCATTACGAGTCATCTTCCCTAGACTATATGTGCTCTCCTTGAAGAAGGAAGGGTCGGTCTTGCAGTTTTGGTCGAGGCTTGGCAACGAGTGGCACTGAAACTTCATTTGGCGGCGTCGCCTATTTGTATGGGAGGAAGAGGCAGTCAGGCGTTTGCTGGGCCTGCTGGGCGGTTTTCGCCCGAATTCTTTGGACGATGATTTGCTTCTGTGGGGTGAACAGCTGAAACCTTTCTCAGCCAATACCTGTTATCGGTCTCTTGCAGCGACCATGGTTGTACCCGATGAGCAGCTGATTCTAAACGTTTGACGTCAGCAGGGAGCACCCAATTGACAAACGTTCATGTGGTTGGCGTGCAGGGAGAAGCTCACTGCTAAAGGTTACTTAATCCGCCTCGGAATTCTTCCAGTCGCTGATCGGTATTGCGATGCTTGCGGATGTGTGGAAGGGGATTCTACCCACATCCTGCTTAACTGCAGGCGGGCATGGGCATGTTGGTCGTTGCTGATCAAGCATTGGGGCTTACGTTGGGTCCAACCACGGTCGATAGTCGATTTATTCATACAATGGGAAGGCTTTCCAGTTCCATTTCGATGGCGTAGCCTATGGTACGCTCTCCTGTTTTCATGTGCCTAGAGTATTTGGTTGGGTCGCAACAATAGAATTTTCAGAGGAGAAGTTAGCAGCGCGGCCGACATGTATTATAATGGTGTGAGGCACGGGTTCTACTGGGCGAGGACTAATCTCCAAGATGTCTGTATTGATAGTTTGTATTTTTTTTAGATCAAGGTATATTATAATAAAAAAAATTACAGAGATGTGACCAAAAAGAACATGGTCAAGCCATTCAAATAAGTTCTATTATATTTTATTTTTTGCCCACCAAAATGTATGTTGAAGAAATAAATCTTGAACATAATCTCTACAGTTGAGAAAGATTATTTTGTTCAAATTCATTCAACTTTAGAAAGTTAAAAGATGGAAAATGTACGAGAAAACTCCTTTTATTATACTCATGAACGAATAAAGGGATGGCTTTCATTCTATAAAGATGCTAATAAATAGGATTAATCCCTATAAGATAAATCTTATTATAATTCTCTACCAGACAAAATTTATCATAGTACTGTAGTACCTTTAATATTTATTGTATCTTTGTCCTTATCAGATAAGATAGGATTTATCGTAATGCTATACCTATATCCAATAAGCCTAATATTATCATATCTCTCATAATATATATATATATATATACATTATAAAATAAAAAAATTACAATAAAAATAAGAACACTTTCGAGGAAGAAGAATAAGAATATAAAAAAAAGAAATATAGGAAGAATGATCTATATTTTTTACTATAAATTGTGTCTCTAAAACTATAGAATATTACTTCATATTTATAAATAAATATATAGAATATATGAAGATACATAAAATATAATGATATAATGAAGTCTATAATTATAAAATATTTATTATAAAAAAATCACCTAATAATAATATAATGAATTGGTTATTCAATAACTCAATTTGTTACCTTGTAACTAAGTCTTAACGGCTAAATCGACATATAGGCTGTATTTATGGGCTCGTCTTGTACATTAACTAATGTCAACATGACAAATGGACCTGAAGATAAGCATCATCTCCATGTGAAATGGGCCTCAAGATAACAAACACAACTTAGGTCAATAATGAGCTAAGCAATGAACCTTCGAGTGATCCTTAACTTTTATAACCACAAACGCGCACATTTACAAAATGAATAAGCCTCACCCATTTACCATTTGTATACATATGATGAACAGACTTATCACCAAATCTCCCCTCACTCAAACGCGCACATTTACAAAATACACTATTAATTATATCTATTTTATTTACCCCCATCAAGATTAAACACTACATAATGGGTAAGGGAATCACCTACAAAAAGGTTAGTCTCCTTCCACCGATTACCTACAAAGAACTCATTTAATGTTGTATTCAATACTCTTTTGTCAAGTAGCAAAGACTCCACAAGAGGTAACGAATAAAAGAATGCGACACATCAGTACATAAAACTGCTGATTCACTACTTTCAAGCATCTGAAATTGGTGAAAAGTGAGACTATCAAAGTCCAATTCGAATTTTTTTTTTTTTGGTAAGAAAGCACAGGATTAAGCGCCTGGACGCATAAAAGACAAGCCAAGTTTGTCAAGTTCAACAGAGTCATACATAAAGTAGGGCTGAACCTGAAAATCATGTAAGCCAATGTTACAAGTTAGGCCAAATCTAGCTAAATGATCAGCGGATTGATTGGATTCGCGATAGACATGAGAGAGATGAGCTTGAGGGAGGAGTTGTAGGAGTTGTAAGAGTTGCCGCCCTTGTATGAATAACGGGTGTTGGAACCTGTTTGGATCTCTGCTCTTGAGGCCTTCCACAATGGAATAGGCATCTGTTTCAATGAAAAGTTTCTGCCAGCCTCGTCGGATTGCAAATCTGAGGCCATTAATGACTGCTATAAGTTCTGCTTCCCAAACGTTGTGGCCCTCCCAGATTTGAGTGTAGCCCATTACCCAAATACCTGAAGAGTCCCTGAAAACACCAGCTGCAGCCATTAATAAAAGAATGCGACACATCAGTACATAAAACTGCTGATTCACTACTTTCAAGCATCTGAAATTGGTGAAAAGTGAGACTATCAAAGTCCAATTCGAACTTTTAAGTTGGCTTATATTATTTGCAAAAGATGAAAGATAACGTCATGTTATTACTGAAAGTAAACACTTGCCAACAGGACATGATCGATTTGTTGTTATCTGACGCCCACCATTTCATAGAAGATCAGGAAGCTTTTTTCAAACTCTGTTGTAACTCTCATGTCAGTTTACTTGCCAAGATTGACTCCATGAATCGTTTTTTTTTTCTATCTAATAAATAGAATCTGATCTTTGACTCGCAGTATTAGTTGAATCTTTCGAAGCAAATATGCGATCTCATGCATTTGGATTTTTCGACATCATTCAACTCAGTAAGTCGCAAGACAGTATCTTTTACACCATCAAGAGTCTACTTCTTTTTTTCTTGAATGAAGAGTCTACATGCCCTAGACGAGATACGCATCCCAAAACTTGCTTGATACATATAACTGAATACACAATCATAGATATAAACCTAAAGACGACAATACCACTAGACGCACTCTATGCTGGACTGTGCATGTGGAATGAATGTGATACACTTGTAAAACATGTTATTTTAAAACAATGTTGCATTCAATACATAAATAAACAACCACGCTCGGTTACCAACTCTGTGACGACCCGCTCCTAATAAATGGGATCCTCACCGTTGTGTAGTCCTGACTGACCCAACATGTAGACCAATCGAAACCACACAAATCTCGATAAGCTGTCAAAATTTGACAATTCTTTAAAAGAGATATTTGATCGATCTGTCTTTCTTCCCCAGCCAAGATGATCTATTTATCAGACGATTATGGGATTTTTAGTTGCTTTGCTTCTGCCAACTAGCTGGCAGTAGGCTTGGTTACTTCTTTTGGCTTGTACGCTCAACCTAATCACTTGAAATAAATGCTTGGGCATACTTTTTAAAACTAAAATCTAAAAAATAAATTTAAATTTAAATTTTTATTTTAAAAAGGATCATGGTATGTCATAAAATATACCTAGCACGAAACAATCAATGGAGTAAGCATACACATACAACAGAAGTCTTAAATCACAAGCAATAGGCCACACAACCATAAACATGTAACATATTGAGTCCATATACATAAGCCCAAACATACAACATACTATGTGTGATACACTTGTTAAATATGTTATTTTAAAACAATGTTGCATTCAATACACACATAAACAACCATGCTTCGTTACCAATCCTGTTTGACCCGCTTTTAGTAAATGAAACCCTCACCACTGTGTAGTCCCGATTGACCTAACACGTGAACCAATTAAAACCACAAAAGTCTCATATAGACTTTTCAAAACCAAAACCCCAAAAATGCATATAAATTTAAATTTTTATTTTAAAAAGGAGCATGATATGTCACAAAATATACCTAGTATGAAAAAATCAATGGAGTAAGCAAACACATATAGCAGAAGTCTTAAATTACAAGCAACAGGCCATACGACTCTAAACATGCAACATACTGAGTCCATATACATAAGCCTATACATACAACATACTGAGTGTGATATATTTGTAAAATATGTTATTTTAAAACAATGTTGCATTCAATGCACACATAAACAACCATGCTCTATTACCAACCCTATGAGGACCTGCTCTTGGTAAATGGGACCCTCACTGCTATGTAGTCCAATTGACCTAACATTTGGAGCAATAGAAACCACACAAGGCTCACATGGACTTTTCGAAACCAAAACACCAAAAAATGCATATAGATTTGAATCTTTATTTTAAAAAGGAGCATGGTATGTCACAAAATATGCATGACACGAAACAATAAACAGAGTAAGCATACACATATAATAGAAGTCTCAAGTTACAAGCAACATGACACATGGCCCCAAACATGCACCATACTGAGTCCATATACATAAGCCCATACGGATCCACAAAAATTCTCAAAGCACGTATTTCATAACACAAACTGAAATCCAAGTTATACTTGCATACAAAATATCAAATCCGAAAAACAAGCTCATGATGGGTCCATAACAAACAACATAGTCTCAATCAAGCATGTATGTCACTAGAGTATGAAAAAGACAAAATATAAAAAATATGTCGAGCTTTCAAGACATGCAAGTGCAATAGTCCAGCCCTAAGATCAACATAGGGAAACTCAACCTCAAGGACAAATGGTTATGGCTGACGAACTAGCCCTGAAAAGATCAATAAAAGGAGGTGAGATCAAAGATCTCAATGGGAGCTATAACGTCATAAATATATCCGATGGAATAGAGGGATACAAAAATCAATTATAAAATAGTTGATTTAAACACCATTATCATTCACGCATACTAAACGTGCACTCAATGCATTTAATAAGCAATAATGTACAATGCATAAATTGTGGAACACAAAGAAATAAAGTAAACAATTGTTCTAGAAAGTGTTAAGAAAATGAACAAGTTTATAGAATTAAACAAAGACTTTGGCATTGTTCATTTTTTTAAAATGGTTATTTTATATAATTTTCTATTATCTGTGCAACAGCTATATATATAACGCATTTCGATAGGAATGACAATACATATGAATTATTGTTTACTTTTTTTTCTCTATAATGAATTCATGTTAGGAGGTAGAAGACAGGTTAAGACCGTTAAGCCCACCTCAACGACGTTATTTTCTTAATTTAAATAATTAATAGGCAATAAAAGGCATGTAATGGCATCCATAAAAACGTACATAGAAGCGTGATAGAAGCGATAAAGGATGAATATTAACGCATAATACATATAAAATGTTATGAATATTTAACATGTACAGTTAAGATAGAAAAATAAAAAACAAAAAGATTTAATTGAGGCTCAGCCACAAAATATAAGTTCTCGGTCGAAAAAGAAAGAATTTTTTATTATTGCAAAGATATAGAACGAATCTTTAATTGAGTCTTAGTCTATTTGGTCATAAACCATTAATATCTATTTATAGAAAAATCTTAGTATTAAAATTATTTTTTTTTAAAGATTTTTTATTTCTGATAATTTTATTGTGAGATTATTAAAGTATGACCATATTAAAATAACATTGTAATAAAAGATAACGCATATATAACAATATTCCTGTACATCAGCTATATATATAACACATGAGGATAGGAATGACAATAGATAAGACTTATTGTTCACTAAAATTTTTTTTCCTCTATAGTTAATTCATTTTAGAAGTTAGAAGACAGGTTAAGTCCACCTTAACGACGTCATTTTCTTAATGTTATCATAATCCCAGGATAAAAATAGTAAGATGTTTAATTTACAAAAGAGAAATTAGTTATATATCAGCAGTACAGAAATACTCATATTTCTATATATATATATTAGGGCACATAACCTTATACAATACCAGATCCAGAAACCAAATTCTACATAATAGCCAGGTTTTTTTTTTAAAAAAAAATGCTCTCTCCCTCCCCACCCTCCCAATCTCCTCACCACCCCCCAAACCATCCGACCATCCTCCATGAACAGAACCCCATGCCCTTCCCACAGAACCCCATGCCCTTCCAACAGAACCTCCCTCCATCAATAACTTCCCAAAAACACCTAATACCCACTGACACCCTCCCTATTAAGGAGACAATCCCTTCCAATCCCTCTTCCACATGGAAACCTCTGGCTATTTTCAATAATACTCGATTTATCTCCTATTACGTGGATGGCATTCCTGAAGACTGGTCCTTTACTGATCTCCGCAGTCAAGTTAGTAAGGTAGAGGTTGTGGCTGATACATACATCCCACAGAAACGGAGTAGACACAACTCACACTTCGGGTTTGTCCGTTTTAACCACAACGAACGCAATGAAGCAGCTCGTCGCTCTCGGCTGAATGCTATTTCCATCCCAGGAGGCCGCCTGATATTCAGCGTGGCTCGTTTTGAAGACAGAAGGAGAGGATCTTCATCTCCTTCTACAAGAGCAGGAATACTACCTCTCCCGGAACGGAATAGATTCCAAGACCAAGGTGTTCGAAGTGAAGAGTTGAATTGGAGGAATGGAAGGTCTTATATTGAGGTGGTGAGAAATAAACCACACTATGATATGAACATCTCCATCATCCCTTCACCCATCAAGAAGACATGGCTATCCAGTAGTGTGGTAGGTATTGCCCGAGATGTAAATCTTAAGAAGAAATCTTGTCCTTCCCAAACTGGGATCAAACATATGGGAGGAGACCTATACCTCCTATCTTTCCCTACGCCAAAGGACATGGCTAGAGACCTCGTGGAGAGAATTCACCGGTGGAATGCGAACTTTGTAGAATTCCACCCATGGAAACCCGAAGATGTCTGTAGAAGAAGATCATGCTGGATTAAGGTTACAAGAATTCCTCTCCATGCTTGGTATGAGGAGGAGTTTAGGTAGCTGGTTCAACCTTTTGGTTCTTTGGTAAAGGTACATCAAAAAAATTTTAATTGGGAGTCTCTGGACGTGGCCTTCCTGCAAATCCTGACACACAGAGAAGAGTCTCTAGCACTCAAAGTTTGCACAGTTATCGAGGAAATCTCCTTTTTCATATCAATCTCGGAAGTTGGCCATGCTGAAGGACAAGAATTATCAACGATATGGGAAAAGGTGAGTTCTCCAGGGTACTGCAACTCTACCCAATCTCATGAACAAGCCGCCAGACCTATGGGGAAAAAGGTGTTTTTTGAACTACATAGCAGACACCACAGAGGGGACGACTACGCAGCACTGGCTCTCCTCAACAAGAGAGACTTATCTTGCAGCCTGATGATGACCTAGCTTCACACATCTCGAGCCCATCCCCTCATTTCTGAGATGGACGGGTCCATGTCCTTGAGGATAATGTAAATCCAGATGCTCACATAACGAACCCATTTATTTGTGTGGGCTTCCTAAGCCCACAAGTGCTCTTCCCCGAAACCAACCAATCTCATGGACTTCCTAATACTGCGAGCCCCAGTGCTCTGAATCCTAAGGACCTGGACTCCCCACAATTGATTAGCACCCCTAAACAAAAGCCCAATCCTTACCTTTGCTCTCAGGATTACACTACGATGGAACACTCAGTACCTCAAGCTGCTAAAGTCAATTATCTAGCTGTCTCAATGCGAGCTTAGCGTCCTAAGAATATGGATCTCTTCTACAAACAAAGACTGTTAAAAAAAAGTTTAGATGAGCAGCCAGATGAATATAGAGAAGTAGAGAGCAATCCATCCGAAAGTTCTGGGATCAATCCGGACATCTTCATATCTAGAGTCAATCGTAGACTTCTCACAGAAGGTGAACCTATGACAGAGATCTCCCCAGACGTTTCTATAATCCCTGAAACGCTTCTCTCAGTGATCGAGGAAGAGGTGCATGCAAACTTGAATGTAATAAAGGCTCTAGGGTTAGAATTGAAACAATCATCGCCACTAGTGGCAGAGAAATTAAAGGAGCAAATTGACGAAGAAAAAGAAGAAGGGGAAGGCATCCGTCGTCCCAGTAGAAGAAGAGGATTCGAGACAGGTGTGTCCTTACCTAATGATTAATTTCTGCTCATGGAATGTTAGGGGCTTGGGAAGTAGAATGAAGAGGTCTGATGTGGAAAATCTCATTCACATAAATAAGATTTCAATAACTGTTTTGTTGGAAACGAAAATTCCTTCTTGGAATAAAGCGGTCACCAATTCTGTCTAGTACAGCTCATCTATAAACTGGCTAGCGATAGATACGGTGGGCAGTCGTGTGGTCTTTGCATGCTTTGGGACAGTAACGTAGTGGACGTGCACCGGACTTTCAGATTTGATAAATGGCTGGGTATCGAACTGACTACCTTATCTAGCAGATTCAGATTCATTTGTATCGGATTATATGCCTACAATTCAAGTATGGAGAGAGAAAGATTATAGGCAGAGATTCTAGCATAGAAGAACCAATTGTCCCTCCCGTGGCGGATGATGGGAGATTTTAATGAGATCATGTTTCAGAATGAACGGACAAATCACAATTTTGATGCAAGGTGAGCCCGCACGCTGACTCAATTTGTGGACAACTGCGAGGTAACAAACATTCCGTTGATAGGGAAATCTTTTACCTGGTTCAACTCTCATGGTGCATCCAAGCTAGATAGAATCCTAGCTAGTTCAGAATGGCTGATCCGAAATAGCCAGCTAAAACTCTATGCTGGTCATTAAAGATTTTCAGATCACGTCCCTTTCATTTTAAGATTTGATATTTATGATTGGGGAAGAAGACCATTTAGATCATAGGCCATCTGGTAGGATAAATCCAACTTTTTAGATACGGTGGCAGATTTTTTAGAGGAAGGGGGCAGAACTTTTCCAGGCAACTTTTCTACAATCAGAAAATAAAACTTTTTGGCAAAATTCCTTGTGAAGTGGAACAGGGCAGAAGTTGGAAATCCGGAAAACAGACTGAAGCATGTCATGCAATCTCTAGACGATCTAGATGCGGCGAGATTGGGAACCAGGAGCAATCCTCGACTCCTTCTACATATTTGAATCTACAAGCTGAGAAGTGGGACTTGAAAAGAAAAGTGGAATCGATGTGGCAATAGAAGGCCAGAGTCCATTGGCTTAAGCTAGGCGATAGAAACTTAAAATTTCTTCACCTGAGCGTAAGCTTAAGACAGCAACGCAATTTTATTACAGCACTCCGAGTAGATAGTGTGACCCTTGAGAAACCAGAGGAGATAAAAAACGCATCTCGTGACTATTTCAAAGACATGTTCAGCAGCAAGAAAGAGGAGTGGCTTGGCTTGGGAGATCTTCACTTTACTAGAATCTCAGAGATGGAGGCCGCCAATCTAGAATTACCTTTCTCAAATGAGGAGATCAAAGAAGCAGTGTGGAGCTGTGGAAGCGACGAGGCTCCGGGACCCGACGACTTTAATTTTCTCTTTATTAAAAAAGCATGAAGGGTGGTTGAAGAAGATATCTCTAACATGGTTAGAGAATTCTGTCGACGAGGCGTGATGCCTAAGGGGATAAACAACACGTTCATCATGTTAATCCGTAAAATTAAAGGACCAGACAATCTCACCAACTTCCGCCCTATCAGCTTGATCAATGGCCTATATAAGATCATTGCCAAGATATTAGCTAGAAGACTTCGGCGTGTTATTGACAAGATAATCTCCCCATCCCAGTCGGGATTTATTCAAGGAAAAAACCTTCTTGATTCAGTGATGACAGCAGCTGAAACAATTCATGTACTGAAAACTGGGAAACGTAAAGGGTGGCTACTCAAATTGGATTTCAGGAAAGCTTTTGATATGGTTGAATGGAGGATCATCTTTGATGTAATGCAGCATATGGGTTTCAAACACAAATGGATCCAATGGATTAGCCAATGTATATCCACGTCAAAGGTAGCCATCCTTGTCAACGGCTCACCAACTGAAGAATTCAACACCGAGAGAGGACTGAGACAAGGAGACTCCCTCTCCCCTCTATTGTTGGACATGGTGACTGAAGTACTATCCAAGATGATGGATAGAGCAGCGGAACGAGGACTGTTCCAAGGTTTCCAATTGGGCAGTGTATCTCTAACTCATTTACAATATGCTGACGATGTGTTATTATTTTGTGAAGGGGATACGGAGGATCTTAGGAACATGCAGCGAGTTCTTCGAGCATTTGAATTACTGGCAGGATTGAAGATCAACTTCAATAAAAGTTATTTGATTGGTATAGCTCGGTCGGCCCAAGAAGCTGAGCTCACCTCACGGATCCTCAATTGCAGGCATTAGTCATTTCCATTAAATTACTTGGGTATATCTCTTGGATGCAATCCTAAATACCTAAGAACATGGAAAGGAATCGTAACAAGAATTCGGCAGAAATTGTCAAGCTGGAAGGGATCCTACTTATCAATGGGGGGTAGATTGACGCTTATTCAATCTATCTTGAATAACATTCCCATCTATACAATGTCAATCTACAGAATGCCGCAAAGTAGAAGGAGAGAAATCGACCGATTGATCAGACGATTCTTGAGGAAAGGAAAGATTGACAAGAGATGCTTGAACAAGGTCAACTAGAGACAAACCTGCCTCAGTAGGAAGTATGGGGGTGCAGGCGTGGGTTCTATTGAGCTGAGAAATACAGCGTTACTTCTCAAATGGTGTTGGAGATTATTTAATGCAAAGAATCAAATCTGGAGATGTATTCTTGTTGATCACTATAGTCCTCGGCTTACAGTAGAAGGACTCTCTTTCGACAATCAACGGATTTCTCCAGTATGGAGAAGTATATCTGATTTCCTGAATGCCAAATCCGATATTGCTAGAAGATGTCGTAAAGTTTTTAAATGGAAACCAGGAAATGGTTCAGAGATAAAATTCTGGGAAGATATCTGGTGTAAAGATAGATCTTTATCTAATAAATTCCCAAGATTGTTTGAATTATCCACCCAGCAGGATCTTTTTATATCACAAATGGGATATTTTGAAGATATCAGATGGATTTGGGTATTATCTTGTAGAAGAGCACTTTTCGACTGGGAACAACAGATGGCAACTAACCTATTGCAATTCATACAAGGCACTAAAATGACGGATACGGAAGAGGATTTTATCGGTTGGGGTCAAAACTGCAAGAAGTATAAGGTGAAGGAAGGATATCAATTTCTGAAAGAGATGACTAAACAAGTAGCCCTCCAATATGCTAGCAAGTAGCCCTCCAATATGATTCGAAAATAAACAAGAATAAGAGGGATTCAATGAACTAGAAAGCAGTCTAATCAAACATCATGTTTAATGTTATAAGCGCAAGCAATCAACAAGGAAGGAGATATGCAAATGTGATGCAATATCGTCCCGTCATGCAGCCTTGATCTCACACACTGGTAACATGAACAGATGATGTACGTAAACTTGAAAAATGGTGAAAACAACAGGGTGACATTACAAGAATCTTAGTAGGTTCTCAACATCATAAAATTTTCAGAAATCTAAACAAACATCTCCCAAACAACATCAGATCCGCCTACACAACTAAAGGAATATCAATCAATCATTAAACAATCATAATAGGGATAGGGCCGAAATTCATAGGTTGTGGGTGGACTAAAAACACTTCTGAAAATAAAAGTACACAGGTAAGTAATTCATCATTCGATCTCATCAACAGAAAGATCATCCTCTTTTACCTGTGTTGTCCAAGGCTTTGCTTCACAACTCAAGAATTCAACTTACATAAATATTCTCAAATGCATTTTAATCACATCACAAACATCCATATAGGTTCAAAATAAACATTTTATGCATCATAAATAGGCCTCACACATAATGAACCTAGCATGCCAAGTCATTCATCAATGCACGTATTGACTCCATTCAAAAATAAACATTTATCAATTTTAATTAATAAAAAAAAATATTTCCGTGCATGTAAATGAAACATAGTCTCCCACCTCTTGACACGCCGATAACTCGACATCTAAACCCTTGCTCTTATCGGCCGCCGAATCACCACCTAAACAACCATGCACACAAAACCACACTAAGAATAAAGCTGAAAATAATATACTTGAAAAAGACCATAATTAAAAAAACAACCTAAGAGACCCCCTAAACACTCACTTTAAGTCCCAATTCACTCAATACAACGTCTAGAAACATAAACCACTCAATCCCTAAGAAGAACAAACAATCCCTTCACACACCTAAACCTTCCTAAACTCAAATTCCAATTCCAAGCTCCACCAACATCAAGATTGGTTTCCTCAATCAACAAACCTTCTCAAAAACACACAAACAACCTAACTCAAGCAATGGCATCAACCAATTTCATCCAATTCATCAAAAACACAAATTTCCTGAAATTACCAAAATGCCATCGAATACTCAAAATGATCAATCATGGATTAATTGATGTTTTCGTACAATCTAATGTATCAGACTATAACAATGAACATCTAAGCATGCTAAAACAACCACAAATCGGAAAGGAAAATGAAGAAATCAAGCATATACCACCAAAATCCGAAATTGCTAAAAATACTCTAATTAATGTAAAATCACCATAACTAAACACCATACCTGAGCAAATATAGGGAGAGGGGTTAGGTTTAGGTTTTGGAATAAAAACCACTCTTTAAATTGAAAAGAAAATGAAAATTGGGACTTTGGACAAAGGTTGTTTGCTTTTCTGCACACTCACATGCAAAAAAGGGGGAGAAATATGTGGTGGTATTTCTGGAATTGTGGCCTTTTTTGACTTGTTGACTTTGACTTTGACTTTTTTTTATATTCTCAAAATCTAAAATAATTATAAAATGACTCACATATGCCCCAAGTGGGCCAAAATAAAATTTAAAAGCTCAAAATATGAAAATCAGGCTTTTAAAACATAATTTGGGCTCGAGAAACCAAAATTGGGCCCACGAAAGGTAAGTCGGCTCAAAGACCTCCGGTCACTCAAAACAGGCCTCCAAAACTCGTACGCGGGTCAAAGAAGTAGAAATTGGTATATACGCTGGACTCAAGCCTCGAACAACACTCAAATCTACTAACTATTCTATTGCACACTCAAACTCCAAAATGACACGACGCACAAATTATCGATACACTACAAACAACATGACGTTCTAGACATCCTAAACCCGACACCTAAGCTCTATGACTATATCCAGGTTATTCGGTCAAAAGGTCAACTCGCTTAAACCGACCAATCCAAAAAATCTGACTGAATCCGAATGCTGACTAGACTGTCAAAAAAAACGAGGTCTCACACACAGGACAAGGCATCTAGCCAAATAAGGAGTATGTATCCAACGTGCATATGCTGGGGATTGCCACCCTTATGACTCTCATACTAGTAAGAACCTATCTTCTCCTCAGGAGCATCAGTGCTTACCCCGAATGGCCACCGGAAAAGGATCCTGACACGCAAACATGTATAAGCACACACAAGCAAGTATAAGGAATAACACCACAACGGGGCATCCTTAATCACATCATAACATAAACAGCAAGTCCAATGCACATAGCATAATTGGAATAGGCACACACAACCTATCATAGGGGTTCGAAATTGCCACAACAGGGCATGCGCATACACAACAACAAGGACAAGCAACTGAAAACATCAATAAAAAAACAAGGATCTCTGGAGAATTTGATAAGGTGTAGATCCTACCTTTCTTGTCTCTGAACTAGTAGCTAATCTTTTACCTTTATTAATAGGATCTGAACCACCTATATAATCGTAAGGCAGAGACAAAACCAAGCTAAGCATGCATATACAATAACCAAGTGAACACCCTATTTCCTTACCAATTCCGCTCACCAATTCCGCTCACCAAACCTATCAGAAACCAGTGATCAGATGCTACTGAGACCTCCCCCTTAGATGTGTGATGTGATACCCAGGAACATAACAAGAATCAACCTGATTTACCATCCCAATTTACCATGCAAATTTCAACAGTAAGTTAAGGTACAAGGGAAATTGTGATTTCATGCATACAAGGTTTAGGGGTTGCGATTTCATGATAATATAGAAGGATTAGGGGTTAATTAGCCATATGATTAAAATGAACAAGATCAGAAACCAACAGACAAGTCAATTGACAAAAATCGACAACAATAAGGTAAGGGTATAGGGCATGCGGACTTCATACATAGGGAAGGTTCAAAGGACATGATATTACAACATGAATAGCTGCCAAACAATCATAAGGATTAAATGAAGCAAATGATAAAATATTCTCCCACGGATTTCAGTTTTTCTGGATGGGTTGACACTCAAAACTGGTTCAAAGAAGTTGAAAGCAAGATCTGAGAGTGGCACCGAAGGTAGTTTGGCTGTAGATAGATGGTAAACGGCTGGTTGCAAGTTCTTTGCGGTTTCCAGCAACTGCTCAAGAACAAAAAAGGGGATCTGATTCTCTAACAAAGCCAAGTCACGCTGTAGAGTCGGGATCATCCAGTGATTATTAAATATAGGATCATTCTTCTTTTCGCTGGAAGACATATAATTCCGGATGAGAAGTTCAAGAATAAAGCAACCATCATATAACATTATCTTGGCCAGTGCTGTATTCTCATATTCTATCGGTTCTCTGTAACAAGCTCGAACTTTCTGATTTAAGCTTAGAATAATCCTTCCATATTCTTCAAGAGTGTGCTCAGGATCTGGTGTCCGGTGCAGAAAGGACAGCAGGTATCGAGTTTTGTACGACTCCATATCGAAAAGGTTCTCGTCATCGTAATGAAAAGGTCCGATGGAAATGATTTGTGGGTCGTATCCATCGTCACTTTGTGCCCGAATCTTGCCTGGAACTCTACAGATGATCCAGTTATTTGACGCGTGAAATGACGATAACCTTCCGAGCTCTGTTTTAATCCCAAGTAGCCAAATGTTTTCCATGTCCTCAACATAAACTTCATCATCTTGTGCTTCTACATCCGACATTGTATCAGGCTAACTGAATGAGAACGAACGACATTGTAGGTTCATGCATCTACTCATCTTGACTAACAAAGTCATACACGAAAGACAGAAAGAATGAAGCAATATATACTCAAGAAATGTTTCGGGTGATGACAGAAACCATACCTGAACAGTGTACTGAGACTGAGATCGGTGCAAATCAGAACGATCGATTATGCAGCCTCAGACGTTACAGACTGCAATTCTGTGATGAACAACTTAGCAATGGAAATATGACAAGCAAAAGGTGGCTACAGTATATTATATAATGTATATTCTTATATGCTAGGATAATTAAAATACAAGCAATTGGAGTTATATGATTAACAGATGCTTACCAGATCAACTTGTTTGGAGTCATTTTTAAAACGAAATTATATGCTTAACAGCTCAGCAATGGAAATGATAAGCAGATACCATCTACATTATATTATACAGTTATATAATTGTTCTTAAATGCCCATATCCGTCATCGAGGTCGTTACTTGACCATTAACGATGGGCAAGAGATGTCCCACTTTTGTTCCTTTATAAATATTAATACTGGGTCTCAATAAATACAATTAATATCTAAATCCATCAAAAACTCTAATTCGATCTTCATCCAACCAAGCCCAAGCCCAAACCCAAGCCCAAGACCAAACCCAAGACCAAGACCAAGCCCAAGACCAAGCCCAAGACCAAGCCAAAAACAAAACCCAAGCCCAACACCAAGCCCAAGTGCAAACCCAAGACCAAGCCCAAGACCAAGCCCAAGAGAAAACCCAAAACAATGCCCAATACCAAGCTCAAAATTTTTCTGTCCATTGAACATGACCCTCACCTCTGTTTGTGCCTTTTCCGTTAGTACCATTGATTGGTGTTGACGTTGTATGACAGCCACCCTATAACTATTTTCATAAATGATTAGTTCCATAATGATAATATATGTTATAAATCGATAATTTTTTAATAATTTAACGTTAAATTAATACCGAAGCATGCACCGAATAAGATAAAATTCAACGTTAACTCCAGAACTTAAGTCAATTGGATTGTCCTGAAATCTCTCAGGAAAGAAAGTGTAAGGTTCGGTCCAATAGTCTGGATCCCTTTGTATCCGCCATGCATTTACAAGGACCTTAGCTTTTCGTGGAATAGTATATCCTTTAATTGCAATGCTCTCCACACATTCTCTAGGAAGTAGTAGAGGACCAGGAGAGTGTAGTCTCATATCTTCTTTTATAACCATTTTCAAGTACTTCAGGTCAACAATGTTAAACTTCTAAAGCATAATAATAATGAAAAGATATGTAATAGATAAGAATCATTTCTTATATTCATTAACAAAAGAGTTACAAGGTATTTATATATAAGCAAATACGTAAATAAGGAAATTATAATCAAACTAATTTATAGTTTTAATGCTGTAATCTCTTAATTAATTTACAGCTGTGCATATCTATAACATTCCCCCTCAAGCTAACATAGATGTTAATGTTGCTTAGCTTGTTACAAAGATACTGTATTCGAGACCCATGTAAAGCTTTAGTGAATGAATAACCTAACTGTTCTTATGTTTTGACGTATCTAGTGGAAATAATATTTGCCTGAATTTTTTCTTGAATAAAGTGACAATCAACTTCAATATATTTGGTTCTCTCATGATATACTGGATTAGAGGCAATATAGAGAGCAGCTTGGTTATCACACCAAAGTTTTACAGGAAGTGGTGGCTCAAGATCAATTTCTTCCAACAAAGCTTTTATCCATAGAATCTCACTTCCTAAAACTATGAGATATCTAGGAAGTGTTGTATTCTGATTCAGCACTTGATCTGGATATGAGCTTCTTTCTCTTTTCCATGATACTAGGTTTTTTCTCCATGAAGGAATGCATTCTTGATAGCCAGCTGATGTGTAGGCCAATAGTGAGAAGCAGCGAAGGAAATAAGTGAATAGATGTCATTTTGGCCACAGGAGAAAAAATATCAGAATAATCCACTCCATAAGTTTGTGCATATCCTTTTGCCAAAACTCGAGCCCGAAGTCTTGCAATAGGACCATCTAGATTAACTTTGACAGTAAAAATCCACTTACATTCGACAACCTTTTTACCTAGAGGTAGAGTTATGAGATCCAAGTATGATTGTTTTCTAAAGCTTTCATCTCATCAAGCATTGCATTATACCATCCAGGATGGTCTAAAGCTTCTTTAAATGTTTTAGGGATGGAAATAGAGTCTAGAGAGGCAATGAAAAAGAAGTAGAAAAAGGAGATACGTGGTCATAAGAAACAAAATTGGCAATAGAATAAACAGATTTACAATCACGTTTACCTTTTCGAAGGCTGATGGGATTGTCAAGGTCATTTGTTGGTGGATCTAATGATGAAGCAGCTTCTGGTGCAAAACTGGAACAGAATTAGGAATAGTAAAAATCATTACTTGCCTGCTCAATACTGGACGTAAATTTGTAGACTAACCAATCTTCTTCATCTTCCTCCGTTTGTCTTCCAACAATGGATTGTGATAGGAAGAAGGGCATATCTTCCAAAAACACCACATCATTAGAGACCACATATCTATCAAGATCTGGTGAGAACAATGATAACCCTTCTGCAATCGAGAATATCCCAAAAAGAGACACTACAAGGCTTTGGGATTAAGCGTAGTGATCTGGGGTCTTACATCACCACAAATGTTCGTGGCTCGAATGGAAACAATGACTTGCCAGGAAAAAAGACATTGTATGGAATGTCACCATTAAGTACCATAGATGGCATGCGATTAATTAAAATGCATCCCGTGGAGATAGCATCAGCCCAAAACTATTTAGGAACTTTTGCCTGGAAAATCAAAGCACGATCAGTTTCAAGGAGATGTCTATTCTTCCTTTCTGCCACTCCATTCTTCTGAGAGGGTATGTCAACACAAGATGATTGATGGAGAATACCATGTTTTTTCATATAGACCTGGAATTTATCTCACATGTATTCTTTGGCATTATCACTCCATAATATACGCACCGAAATATTGAATTGATTTTTGATTTCAGCACAAAAGGCAGAAAAGTGTGAAAAGACCTCAGACCATTGCTTCATAAAATAAATCTATTTTATTCGAGAAAAATCATCCACAAAAGTAACAAAGTATGTAATTCCTGTTTTAGATATAACAGGACATGGTCCCCAAATATCCGAATGAACTAGTTGAAAAGGAAACTCGGCTCATTTAGTGACTCTAGGAAGTGATGAGTTTCGATGATGTTTTGCTAAGGGACAAGATGCACACTCAATTACTGGTACATTATGAAACTGGGGACATAACTTCTTTAAAGCTTTGAGACCCTGATTTTTGCGTCATAGAAGTCCGGAAGTCGATATAGTTGAAATGATCATTTTATCCCCGCAAAAGTGGATGTGTGTTAGTCAAAAATGGTATTGAAAGTTCAGTTTTCATTTCTGATTTTATTTCTTCCTTATTTCATTTCTAGCATTAATAATACATTATATATTCTTAAAAGATAATTCCAGAATTAAATCCTAAAGATTATCTCCTTATATCTAGCCTTAGAACTAGAAAAATTAATCCTACTACACCTTATAATACAGTAGTCGTCCATACATAAAATCTCACACCAAAAACACACAAAATCATCATGTAATCAACCCTACTCCTTACCCTTCCTGTCGAAATTCACCGAACACTCACCATGGCCAAATTCTTCATCTTTCATCAAATTTTTACAAATAATATCTTGTTGGAAACCTCTTTCCATCCTCTATCTTGCTATATTGGTTTCATCATCAGAAGGTTAGTTTTTCCCTATATTTTTTCTTATCACAATTTGAAGGAGGTTGGTGCCAAAATTCTTTGATTAATCCTTCAATTGGTTTCTGTTGTTAAGCTCTTGTTCATATGATTGTTTGGCACCTATTCATATTGTAATATTATGTCCTTTGAACCTTCCCTATGTATGAAATCCGCATGCCCTATACCCTTACCTTATTGTTGCCGATTTTTGTCAATTGACTTGTCTGTTGGTTTCTGATCTTATTCATTTTAATCTTATGGCTAATTAACCCCTAATTCTTCTATATTATTATGAAATCGCAACCCCCAAACCTTGTATGCTTGAAATCACAATTTCCCTTGTACCTTAACTTAGTGCCAAAATTTGTATGGTAAATCAGGTTGATTCTTGTTATGTTCCTGAGTATCACATCACACATCTAAGGGGGAGGTCTCAGTAGCATCTGATAGGTTTGGTGAGCGGAATTGGTAAGGAAATAGGGTCTTTACTTGGTTATTATATATGCATGCTTAGTTTGGTTTTGTCTCTGCCTTATGGTTATATCGGTGGCTCAGATCCTAGTAATAAAGGTAAAGGATTAGCTACTTGTTCAGAGACAAGAAAGGTAGGATCTACACCTTATCAATAGGGTCTTTTTTTATTGATGTTTTCAATTGCTTGTCCTTGTTGTTGTGTATGCGCATACCCTGTTGTGGAAATTTCGAACCCCTATGATAGGTTGTGTGTGCTTATTCCAATTATGCTATGTGTATTGGACTTGCTGTTTGTGTTATGATGTGATTAAGGATGCCCCGTTGTGGTGTTATTCCTTATACTTGCTTATGTGTGCTTATACATGTTTGTGTGTCAGGATCCTTTTTTTCCAGTAGCCATTCGGGGTAAGCACTGATGCTCCTAAGGAGAAGAGAGGTTCTTACTAGTATGAGAGTCACATGGGTGGCAATCCCCAGCATATGCACGCTGGATGCCTACTCCTTATGTGGCTAGATGCCTTGTCCTGTGTGTGAGACCCCGTCCTTTTGACAGTTTAGTCAGCATTCGGATTCAGTCAGATTTTTTGGATTGGTCGGTTTAAGCGAGTTAACCTTTTGACCGAGTGATCTGGATATAGTCATAGAGCTTCGGTGTCGGGTTTAGGATGTCTAGAACGTCATGTTGTTGGTAGTGTATCGATAATTTGTGTGTCGTGTCGTTTTGGAGTTTTAGTGTGCCATAGAATAGTTAGTCGATTTGAGTGTTGTTCAAGGCTTGAGTCCAGTGTATATACCAATTTCTACTTCTTTGACCCGCGTACGAGTTTTGGAGGCCCGTTTTGAGTGACCAGAGGTCTTTGGGCCGACTTACCTTTCGTGGGCCCGATTTCGGTTTCTCGAGCCCAAATTACGTTTTAAAAGCCTGATTTTCATATTTTGAGCTTTTAAATTTTATTTTGGCCCACTTGGGGCATATGTGAGTCATTTTATAATTATTTCAGATTTTGAGAATTAAAAAAGAAGTCAAAGTCAATGTCAACAAGTCAAAAAAGGCCAGAATTCCAGAAATACCCCCACATATTTCTCCCCCTCTTCTGCATGTGAGTGTGCAGAAAAGCAAATAACCTTTCCCCAAAGCACCAAAGTCCCAATTTTCATTTTTTCTTCAATTTAAAGAGTGAGTTTTATTCCAAAACCTAAACCTAACCCCTCTCCCTATATTTGCTCAGGTATGGTGTTTAGTTATGGTGATTTTACATTAATTAGAGTATTTTTAGGAAATTCGGATTTTGGTGGTATATGCTTGATTTCTTCATTTTTCTTTTCAATTTGTGGTTGTTTTAACATGCTTAGATATTCATTGTTATAGTCTGATACTTTAAATTTTACGAAAACATCAATTAATCCATGATTGATCATTTTGAGTATTCGATTGCATTTTGGTAATTTCAGGAATTTTGTGTTTTTGATGAATTGGATGAAATTGGTTGATGCCATTGCTTGAGTTAGGTTGTTTGTGTGTTGTTGAGAAGGTTTGTTGATTGAGGAAACCAATCTTGATGTTGGTGGAGCTGGGAATTGGAATTTAAGTTTAGGAAGGTTTAGGTGTGTGAAAGGATTGTTTGTTTTTCTTAGGGATTGAGTGGTTTGTTTTTCTAGAGGTTGTATTGAGTGAATTGGGACTTAGAGTGAGTGTTTAGGGGGTCTCCTAGGTTGTTTTTTTAATTATGGTCTTTTTCGAGTATATTATTTTCGGCTTTATTCTTAGTGTGGTTTTGTGTGCATGGTTGTTTAGGTGGTGCTTCGGCGGCGAATAAGAGCAAGGGTTTAGCTGTTGAGTCATCGGCGCGTCAAGAGGTGGGAGACTATGTTTCATTTACATGCACGGAAATATTTTGTTTTATTAATTAAAATTGATAAATGCTTGTTTTTGAATGGAGCCAATACGTGCATTGATGAATGACTTGGCATGCTAGGTTCATTATGTGTGAGGCCTATTTATGATGCATAAAATGTTTATTTTGAACCTATATGCATGTTTGTGATGTGATTAAAATGCATTTGAGAATATTTATATATGTTGAATTCTTGAGTTGTTGGGACTCTTAGGGAGCTTTTGAGTTAATTTTGAGTGCACTATATTTTATTTAAATTACAACATAATTTGGGATTTGTTCTACATGTTTGCACAGAATACGTATACATATAATTGCTAGGTATGACTTGGAATTAACGAACTGCACTTGGCCAATGCCAAGGTAAGCGGATAAGTATCCTTAGATAGAAAGATAGTCCCTTTCCTAGGAGTATAGATGGATTATGTATGCCTTGTGGGAGTAGGTGATGTGATAGGTTACATGTGACTTTGGGATGTTTGAGTTGTGTGTGAATTGGGAATCGTGTGGTAGTTGATTTCTCCACTTTTCCCGAGGACGACACTGGTGGTAGGGGAATTATTATTATTTTGAAAATGTGCATTAAATTAACCACCAGTGGGCTTTCGATTTCCTTTTGGCCGGGGTTATCAATGAAGCGGTTTTAGAGGTCCACCTGATAGTTTTTGGGCAAAGTAGCCCACGAGAACGAGATTTCGGATTTATATACTTATTGGGCAGGGGCCTAAGTTACAGGTTTACATTATCAAACTTATGTATGTGCATTTGTTCATATTTAAATGTGAGATTGTTTACATGAATAGCATAATGGACTTACTGTGGATTTTGTTATAAAATGTTGATATTGGTTTGCGTATATGCCTCTATTCCACCGGAATTGTTTATGACGCTGTGACTCTCACTGAGGTCCTTGAGATCTCACCCCCTCTTGTTGCTATTTTTCAGGACTAGATCGAGAGCCTATGTAGCTGACTTTATTTTGAGGTCGAGGTTTCTGGTTTGTCATAGGGCTAGACTACTGCATATGACACGTTTGAAAACTCGACACTTCTTTTGTATTTTAGATTTTACATGCTTACTCATTGACGTTGTGACCCCTTAGTGGGCTTGGGTTGATACATGCTTTAGATATAGATGTATTCTTTTGAGCCTATGCTATATGAGTTGAGTGTGATGCCTTGAGCATATTTTGATATTCTTGGACTTATGTTGTATCTGAGATTTAGACTTCCGCTAATTGTGATTGTAGTCCGTGACATATTGTGTTGTGTCGAGGTTTTCGTTTAAATACATGCTCTTTTTTAAAGAAAATGAAAAGTTTCAAATTTACATGTGATTTTATATATTTTGCAAATTGGATATAAGGGTAAACCTTGTGTGATTTCGATTGAGCCACGAGTTGGGCCGATTGGGACTGCACGGCGGTGAGGAACCCAATTACCGGGTTTGGGTCCTCACACTGTGTGCTATCAAAATGCCCTTATCCTTGTCTGGTTTGGATGCCTTTATCCTTGTGTGGTTTGGATGTCTTTGTCCTTGTGTGGTTTGGATGTCTTTGTCCTTGTGTGGTTTGGATGTCTTTGTCCTTTTGTGGCTTGGATGCCTTGTCCTTGTGTGGCAAGATGAATAAGCTTTCTGATTAAATTATGTGCTAACCATTTACCCTTTGTGTAGCGAAGCTTTGGACAACACAGGTGAAAGAGGATGACCTTTCTGTTGATGAGATCGAATGATGAATTACTTACCTGTGTACTTTTATTTTCAGAAGTGTTTTTAGTCCACCCACAACCTATGACTTTCGGCCCTATCCCTATTATGATTGTTTAATGATTGATTGATATTCCTTTAGTTGTGTAGGTGGATCTGATATTGTTTGGGAGATGTTTGTTTAGATTTCTGAAAATTTTATGATGTTGAGAACCTACTAAGATTCTTGTAATGTCACCTTGTTGTTTTCACCATTTTTCAAGTTTACGTACATCATCTGTTCTTGTTACCAGCGTGTAAGATCAAGGCTGCATGATGGGACGATATTGCATCACATTTGCATATCTCCTTCCTTGTTGATTGCGTGCGCTTATAACATTAAACATGATGTTTGATTGGACTGCTTTCTAGTTCATTGAATCCCTCTTATTCTTGTTTATTTTCGAATCATATTGGAGGGCTACTTGCTAGATTTTGAGATCCTTATGGTACTTGTGTGTTGTGGTTCCTTTGGTTAATTTAAAGACTTCCGATGATATTTTTATTCACTCCGTATGTTACCAGAATGTTTGTCCATTATTATTAGGCTCCAACCTTTAAAAAACATAAGAAATAAATTTAACAAAATAGTTTAGGATGATTAAAGCCTTGTGAGATTCAGATAGGTCATAGGTTGAGTTTTTTTGGGTTTCACGACAGTAATGGTAGTAATATGTTGGGTTTGGGTCCTTCCAAAAAGCTGGCAACGAAGGATGTCCTAAACGATAATGTACTTGAAGTGGAGAAAGATTGCTTGAACAAACAGCTAATTGAGGTACCCAATTATTAAGGATATAAAGACCATTTGACACACGTCCTTTACTAATAATCTGCTTTGTTACAAAATCCTGAAAGAGATAATGGTAGGGGAAAAATGAGATAGAATTGGTGTTTATCTCAACTCGCACATCAATTCGAGATTTACGTTTTGGTTTCGCAAAATTTGTTCGATGTGGGCCTCAGGAGGATGCTCGTATGCGGCGACTCAATCATGTTTTTGGTGACTCGTCTCGGATAAGTTTTAATGTAGCTCGGTACCATGCACGGTCAGGTGCACGTCGCATTGACCCGGTGGCTAGTGCATATCGTCATCCTGCAGTGGAGCGGCAGACTACACCAAAGGCTGAGCTTCACCATCCGTGGCGTGAGCGAAATAGTCGTACGTATGCAGCAGTCACACAGCTTGCGAAGTCCACGGAAGATGTAGACCTGACAGTGGAGCTCAGTCTTAATAGCGACATTGTGAACCGTTTGCAGAGGAGTGTTGTTGGATCATTTGGAGGAGGAACTTTTAATCAGGCCTCTATACCCAAAGGAATAGAGTGTGCATATATGGGGGGCCACTGATACCTGCTAACCTTTGTTACTGTAGCATGCATGCGTCAGGAATTGAGTGCCAATATCCATTTTTGGCAAGGAATGTTCTTTGACATTCATCCATGGCAGGTGGATGACACAGGCATCAAAAGATTATGTTGGGTGAAAGTCGTAGGTGTCCCTCTGCATGCGTGGTTTGTAAAAGCTTATAGAAAGCTCATCCAACCGATAGGCACCTTGGTGCAGATAGATCGTAAAACCACTAATTGGGAACGACTTGATGCTGTTGTTCTGCAAGTAGAGACTACTTGCTTATCGGAAATCCAGGTGAGTATGCAAGTGACGGTAGCTGGTAAACTATTTCCAGTGACCATTGTGGAGGAGCAGGAAAGAGACTTTGAGGGGCCCGAGGTAGGTCAAAGGAAGACAGGAGAGGGTAGCTGCAATAGCTTGTCTGACCATCTCCATCAGTCCTTTATAGCAGCAAGGCAGGCACAACCGGGGAAAGACAAGGGTAGTATGTCTGTTGCCGATTCAAAAGCTAATTGCCAGATGGATGTGACAGGGGACACGGCTACAGGTGTGGGGTGGCCAGATTCAACCAAAAAGGATACTGTGGGTGGTCTAGTAAGATTACAAAGATTCCAGTTCAACCACAATATATACCTGTGGACAGCACCCCACACGTGCTACTACATACTGAAGGAGCCGATGGTCTTTCAGTGCAAAGCGAGGGGTCCTTGAGTCATTTTACTGCTCCCGTATTCTCCACGATGTTAGGGGAAAGACATGAAGATGTTCAGCACCAGTGTATCAGGAGAGCACTTTCTGAAGGCTCACCTCATGGTAATAACGAGACACAGGTGGATTTCACTGGTCTGTATGAGGAGATGGCCTTTGCTAGGATGAGGAAGACCGGGTCCAAAGCGTCTTGTGTGGACGTCAAAAGCAGGGGTAGCCGTCAACCGGTCGAGCAGAAACAAAAAACTTAAACACCTCAAACCCACTGGCAGCCTTTCTTCAGGTCGACTGAGCCAACAGGCCACTGACTTAGTTGCTCCTAGGGTAGAGGATCCCTCCTTTCTACTGGCTAGTCACGAGAAGAATGATGGTTAGCCAGTCGACCCAGTTTCAGAAGTCCCGAATTTGATAGTTGCCCAGTTGAGATCGAGACACAGCAATCCTTGGAGGTCTTGGAAACTCTGGGCCTTAGCTGTAAGCAGACGAAAGCTGCTATTCGTGGTAAGTTACAGACGCGAATAATCGAGGAAGGTGAAGAGTGGCGAACTCATTGCGGTTAGCAGTGCGATGCCGCACAGCTCGACCATGGGGTTTTTCTTTTCTTTGGATGTTCAACTTGTCCATGTGGAACGTGAGAGGATGTAGAGGTAAGATGAAGGGGCAACAGATTACAAATTTGATTCATAAGGAACAGTTAAGTATTCTGTTTTTATGTGAGACAAAACAGGAATGTTTTCCTGATCGTCTAGCTGGTCGCTTGTGGCGTGGAGAGCACATCCAGTGGACGGCTATCGACGCACAAGGAAGGGCAGGAGGCATAGTTTGTCTATGGGACGATGCCAAGGTACAAAATATGGGCATTGAAAAATTTTCTCGATGGATCTTATTGAAGATGCGGTTCCGGGTATCAGGGTTCTGTTTCATATGTGTTGAGCTACATGCCCCTAATTTGGCGGCTGAGCGAAGTGTCGTATGGGAGCAAATACACAGTCGGCATTCTACAGAGACAATTCTGTGGTTTATTCTTGGGGATTTCAACGAGTCTGTGCAGGCAACGGAGAGGATTGGCAATTCTTTCAATCGTGCCGCGGCCCGTCGCTTCCTGATCTTTATTCATCAGACCGGATTGATTGACATGCCTTTAGTAGGGAAAGAGTTTACCTGGTTTAGTTCCCACAGTGCATCACGCATTGATAGGGTGTTGGTGTCCCCTGCTTGGTGTGTACAGTTTGGCAATCACAGGTTGTATGCAGGCGAGAAGGGATTATCGGATCACGTACCATTGATTTTGAAAGCTGACTCTTATTTTTGGGGTCGGAGGCCTTTTCGTACATGGGATGTGTGGTGGGAGGATAAGCAGTTCTGTGGTGTAGTTGCGAACTTTTGGCAGGAGGCCGGTGCTCTTTTCCCCGGTGATTTCAGTGTCATTAAGAAGATGGCTTTTCTGAAGCAACAGTTAAAGGTGTAGCATACGGATGTTTTCGGGAGGATGGAAACACGGATGAAGGTTATCTTGACTGAACTTGATTCCTTAGATCAGTGTCGACGGGAGTGGGATGTTGAATCCTGTCAGCGATACATGGAGTTACAATCTCAAAAATGAGAGTTAAAGCGACAATTGGAGGCCATGTGGAGGCAGCGTTCACGACAACAGTGGCTCAAGTTGGGTGATAAGAACAACAAATTCTTTCATTCGTGTGCTTCCGTTCGACGATGTTCAAATTTTATTGGAAACATAACGATCAATGGGTTGGTGATCAGCACACCCGCAGAATCAGAACCGCCGCAGTCACTCATTTTCAGGGGTTTTTTGCGCGTCAAAACCCCAGATGTTTAGGGTTGGGCCGTTTATGTCTTCCCAGAATCACTCCTGCGGATGCTGCTGTGCTGGAGGCACCTTTCTTGGAGGAGGAAATTAAGCAAGCCATATGGGATTGTGGCAGTCATAAGGCCCCGGGGCCCGACGGTTTTAATTTTTATTTCATCAAGAAGGCGTGGGACATAATAGGTGGTGATGTAATAACAATGGTGTAGGCTTTTCATTCTAATGTTGTATTACCGCATGGTATCAACAACAGTTTCATCACGCTAATTCCCAAGGTACCAGGCGCATCAGATTTTAGTTCTTATCGGCCCATCAGTCTCATCAACAGTATGTATAAACTCATTGCCAAACTCCTGGCTACACGACTCAAGCGGGTGATGGCACAGCTCATATCTCCGCTACAGACTGGTTTCATGGAGGGCCGGTATATCGCTGATTCTATAATGATTGCCAATGAAATTGTTCATACCATGAAGAGTTCCAAACAACGCGGATGGTGCTTCAAATTGGATTTTCAAAAGGCGTATGATTCGGTGGACTAGGATTCCTTAATCGAGGTGATAGAACGGATGGGTTTTGGTGGGCAGTGGCGAAGCTAGATTCGGTCGTGTATTTCCATAGCACGCTGTGCTGTGCTTGTAAATGGGGTTCCTACTAATGAATTTGGTACGGGTAGAGGGCTGCGGCAAGGCGATCCTTTATCTCCTCTCCTATTTAACCTCGCTGCGGAAGTATTATCGTGAATGCTTGGTGTCGCAGCTGATCAGCAGTTGTTTACTAGAATTGCAGTTGGACAATTACGGTTAACACACCTCCAGTATGCTGATGATGTCATCCTCTTTAGTCAGGGCGATCGACAGGGTTTATTTGGGTTAAAAAGACTTTTACGTTGCTTTGAACTCATGTCAGGATTAAAGATTAACTTCTTTAAATCCGGGTTGGTGGGAATAAATATACCCAGTGAGGAGGTTAGGGATATGGCGGCTTCCATCCATTTTCGGATACAGGCCTTACCTTTTCACTATCTTGGAGTGCCTCTTGGAGCTAATCCATGCAGACATAGCACTTGGTCTACGGTGATAGCTCGGTTCCATCGAAAATTAGCTTCATGGAAGGGATCTCTATTGTCACTGGGTGGCCGGCTTCTTCTCTTGAAGGCAGTATTGAACAGCATCCCGGTCTACTACATGACTTTTTTTCGGATGCCTGTGGGTGTGCGCAAGGAATTGGAAAAGTGGATGCGTCGTTTTCTATGGGTTGGTGCTGCTGACAAACGCTGTATGTGTAAGGTAAGCTGGTCGGTGGTAGTACGACCGAAAGATAGTGGTGGCACTGGTTTGGGATGCTTGCAGTTAAGGAATACTGCGATGTTGATGAGGTGGAGTCATAGACTGGCCATCGATACCTGCTCGTTGTGGAGTCAGATTATCGCTCAGAAATATCACCCAGTGCTACGGCCTGAAGGCATTGTGAGTGCTGCTGCAGACGGTTCGGCCATATGGAAAGGAATTGTGAGGACGAGCAGGTCTTCTCTACCGTCTGGTCAATGTCTGTCAGCTCTTTATCATTGGCGATTGGGCAAAGGGGATTCCATTGCATTTTGGCATGATGTTTGGTGCAGCACGGTACTTCTCAAGCTACTCTACCCGCGATTATTCACACTCTCATTGGATAAGGAGGGGTCAGTGGGGCGCTTTGGGACATTGATTGGAACGGTCTGGCGGTGGTCTCTCCTGTGGCGGCGACGGCTCTTTGCATGGGAGGATGTTGAAGCCGGGCGCCTCCTGTCCTTGTTGGATAGCTTCAGGCCATCACTGGTGGATGACGACTTGTTGATGTGGGGAGTTCAGCTGAGGCCTTTCACGGTTCGTCACTGCTATTCCTCTTTGGCAGAGGGTTTGGTTTCCTCTGCAGATAGGCCAATACCGAATGTCTGGACAAAACAGGGTGCCCCCAAATGGCAAGCCTTTATGTGGCTGGCGTGCAGGGAGAAGTTTCCAGCCAAAGGATACCTCGTCAGAATTGGTCTTCTACCTGCTTCCGACAAATTCTGTAATACTTGTGGTCTCACAGAGGAGGATTCCAATAACATTGTGTTGGATTGCAGGATGGCATGGACATGTTGGTCGCTATTGTTCAGGTGGTGGGGTTTAGTTTGGGTTCAACCGAGGTCGATGGCTGATTTATTTATTTATCCAGTGGGGCGGTTATCCTATCCCTTGACGGTGGAGAGACCTATGATATGTATTATTATTCTCCCTGGTGTGGAGTATATGGCTGGGTCGCAATCATCGGATTTTTCGACAGAAGGATAGTAGTGCTATTGATATATGTTACGAAGGTTTGCATTATGGATTTTGCTGGGCAAAAACTAATCTGCAGGATGTATGCATTGACAGTCTGGATTTGCTAGCTTCAGGAGATTTTGTTTCTTTGTTGGGTCCATAAATTTTATAGCGAATATAAGTGTTAGATACCACCATAACGGCCCGATATCTGCCAGTTTCATTTTGCTTATTGAGGGACTACAATGCTCCATTGTTCCCTTACATGTATTGCCTGCTTACAACTATAATACATTTCGACACTTTCCTCAAAAAAATAGTAGGAGTGGACTCTTTCAACTAATCTTGGTACTGGAAGAAAACATGCTGCTATAGGAAAAACAACATGTCTCAAAACCTCCCCCCTCTTTCTCATTTTAATCATACAACTGTAGACACCCACAATCACTGTCTCTCCCCTCAACAACATAGGTTAGGTCGAGGTCCCGTCGGGATACCAGTTGGTCCCCATCCCTCTTCTCCGGTCGATCGTGAAAGGCCTAGGCCTGCTACTACACAGTGGGAACCACAACAGGTACTCAGTTCAGATAGATATATATCCTACTTCATAGAATACATCCCCGAGAAATGGAACTCTAGCAGGCTTTTTAAGGAGATCGCTGAGATTGAACCTGTAGCGGATGTGTTTATCTCAAATCATAAGTCCAGTAAAGGTCTGCGTTTTGGATTTGCAAAGTTTGTAAGATGCGGGGTTCAGGAGGATGCGCGGCAGAGAAGGCTCAACCATGCATTCAGTAGCCTCTCCAGGATGTGTTTTAATGTAGCTCGCTACGGTGTTCGGGTAGGACCACGTCGTACTTCCATGGAGGGTAATGCACGTAGAAGCGCAGCAGCTGCCTGACGAACTATCCCCACGGTTGAGCGTACAAAGTCCTGGTGGGAGCGTGATAGCAGAACATATGCATAAGTTACACAGATGCCGATGTTTACAAGAGGTGCGGACATGCCATTAGAGATCATCTCTAATAGTGGCATTCAGGAGAAACTGCAGAGGAGCGTTGTTGGGTTGTTCAGCAGAGGACATTTTGACAAGGATACCATAGCCAAAGGTGTCAAATGTGCCCCTATGGGGGGACATAGGTGCCTTCTAACTTTTGACACTGCCGAATCAATGCGCTATGAACTGAGTTCCAATATCCGATATTGGCAAGGTTTGTTTTTTGACATTCATCCATGGCAGTCAGAAGATACAGGTATCAGACGGTTATGTTGGGTGAAGGCAGTTGGTATTCCTCTGCATGCATGGTTTGAAGAAGCTTATAGACAGATCATCCATCCGATAAGAACGCTGGTGCAGGTTTATACTAAAACAGCCACCTGGGAATGTTTAGATGCAGTTATCCTGCAAGTGGAGACCACCCGCTTGTTAGAAATAAAGGAAAACATGAAGCTGTTGGTTGCTAGTCAGCTGTTTCCGGTCAACATCATGGAAGTCCAGGAGATAGACTTCCTGGGGCCCGAGGTAAGCCAAAAGGAAACAGTAGGGGGTGGGTCCTTAACACGCGCAAGACAGGAGAAGAATGAGGAAGACAAGGGTAGCACTTTTTCTGCAGAGATTAAGGAAAATTTTCCGCTAGATGCGATGGGAGCTACAGGTGTGGACATAGGTGGGATTGGTCCAACCAAAAGGGGTACAGTGAATCAAGTTAAAATCCCAACAGGTTTAGTTGAGACACAGTATACACCCGTGGATAGTTTACCACACGTGTTCCAAACTGATGAAGGAGTAGCTAGTCTTTCTCTGCAAAGTGGGGGGTATGTGAGTATCCTCACAGCTCCCAATTTCTACAAGGTGCCATTGGATAGGCATGAAGATGACCAGCATCAGTTTCCTCGTCGAGCACTGTCAAATTGCATGATTCATAATGTTGCAGACAAGCCGGTAGATTTCACAGGGTTGTATGAGGAAATGGCTTTTGCTAGGATGAGGAAGACAGGTTCCAAACTTCATGTACTGAAGTCAAAGGCAGGGTAGTTGATAACAGGTTGGGTAAACAGAAAAAGTTTAAACATCTCAAACCCACTGGCAGTCTATCCTCAGGAAGAACCAGCCAACAGTTGGCGTGTCTGGTGTCCCAAATGGCTGACGAACCATCCTTTCTGATGGTTAATCATGATAAGGCTGATGGCGTCATGAATAGACCCTGCTCTAGAAGCCCCGAATTCGATAGTTGCCCAGCTGAAGCTGAGACTCAGCAGTCATTGGAGGTCTTGGAAACACTGGGTCTCAGTCGCAAACAGACTAAAGCCGCTATTCGTCGCAAGCTTAAGACACGGATTATCGAGGAAGGGGAGGAGTGGCATGCTCACTACACTTAGCAGTGTACTGCAGGTTAGTTCGGCCATGGGGTTATTCTTTTTTTAGATGATTAATTTGGTCATGTTGAATGTACGAGGATGTCGAGGTAAGATGAGGGGGTAACAGATTACTAACTTGATCAAGAAGGAGCAATTGAGTGTTCTGTTTTTATGCGAGACGAAACGGAACAGTTTTTCCGATCGTTTAGCATGTAGATTGTGGCATGGGCAGCATATTCAGTGGGCGGCTATTGATGCACAAGGAAGGGCTGGAGGTATTGTGTGTTTATGGGATGATGAGAAGGTGCAGAGTATCGGAACAGAAAAATTTGACAGGTGGATATTACTGAAGATGAGGTTGCGGGTATCAGGGTTTTGCTTTACCTGTGTCGGATTACATGCCCCTAATGTGGCGACTGAGCGAAGTGTATTGTGGGCTGAGATACACAGCAGGAAATCTACGGATACCAATCCTTGGGTTGTCTTAGGAGATTTTAATGAAACTGCTCACGAAACGGAGAGGATCAGAAACTCTTTTAACTATGCCGCGGCTCGCAGATTCTTGACATTTACCCATCAGATGGGGCTTATCGATTTGCCTCTGCTGGGTAAAGAGTTTACCTGGTTCAGAGCCCAAAGTGCTTCAAGAATTGATCGGGTTCTGGCATCACCGGCGTGGTGTGTACATTTTGGTAAGCACAGGTTGTATACTGGCGCAAAGGGGCTGTCGGATCACGTTCCAGTGATTTTGAAAGCTGATTCCTATTTCTGGGGCATTCGGTCTTTTCGCTCATGGGATGTGTGGTGGGAGGACAAGCAGTTTATTGGTGTGATTGCGAATGAATAGCAGGAGGCAGGCATACGTTTTCCTAAGACTTTTAGTGTTGTTAAGAAGCTGGATTTCCTAAAACAGCAGCTAAAGGTATGGCATACAAATGTTTTTGGGAAGATGGAGACTCGGAAGAAGGATCTTTTGACTGAGCTCGATTTATTAGAACAAAGTCGAAGAGATTGGGAAGATGGATCGCGTAGAAGATATGAAGATTTACAGTGTCAAAAATGGGAGTTAAAGAAGAAGTTGGAGGCTATGTGGAGGCAAAAATCTAGACAACACTGGCTCAAATTGGGTGACAAAAACAGCAAGTTCTTTCATTCTTGTGCTTCCATATGGTGCTGTTCTAATTTCATCGGATCTGTGGCGATCAACGGGATGGATAGATGTACGCCTGATGAAATAAGAATTGCAGCGGTCAGCCATTTCCATTCAGTTTTTTCCTGCGAGAACACCAGGTGGTTGGGATTGGGCCGACTAAGTCTTCCTCGACTTTCACCCTGCACAGCAAATACTCTCGAAGGCCCGTTCTTGGAGGAGGAAATCATGCGAGCTGTCTGGGATTGTGGCAGCCATAAGGTCCCAAGTCTAGACGGTTTTAATTTCTATTTCATCAAAAAGGCGTGGGATGTAATCGGCGGTGACATCATGACAAGGTTCCATGTGCAGCAGATTTTAATTCCTACCGGCCCATCATTCTCATTAATAGTTTGTACAAAATCATTGCCAAGATCCTATCTACAAGGCTCAAGAGGGTAATGGAGCAGCTTATATCTCCGTTTCAGACCGGTTTTATGGAGGGTCGATATATTGCTGATTCCATCATGATAGCCAATGAAATTATCCATACCATGAAGAGTTCTAAACAAAGAGGATGGTGTTTCAAGTTAGATTTTCAGAAGGCATATGATTCGGTGGATTGGAATTTTCTACTAGAGGTTATGGAGAGGATGGGTCTTGGTGGACAATGGCGACGATGGGTTCAGACATGTATCTCCACAGCTCGCTGCTCTGTTCTTATAAATGGGGTACCTACTGATGAGTTTGTTATGGGAAGAGGGTTGAGACAAGGCGACCCCTTATCTCCGCTATTGTTTAATCTAGTGGCGGAAGTTCTGTCACGCATGATTGGTGTTGTAGCGGAGTGTCACTTGTTCCACGGAATGAGTGTTGGGAGCTTATGCCTAACACACTTGCAATACGCGGACGATGTTATCCTCTTCAGTCAGGGTGACCAGCAGGGATTATTCGCTTTAAAACGAATATTGCGCTATTTTGAGTTATTGTCAGGATTAAAGATTAACTTCTTTAAATCCAGTTTGGTAGGAATCAATGTGCCAATTGAGGAGGCTAGGGACATGGCGGCTACACTTCATTTCCGATTACAGACCTTGCCATTCCAATATCTAGGGGTACCTCTCGGGGCCAATCCGAGAAGGCAAAGTACATGGTCTACGGTGCTTACCCGATTCAAAAGCAAACTGGCTTCCTGGAAGGGTTCCCTACTATCCTTGGGGGGCCGGCTCACTTTGCTGAAGTCCGTGTTGAATAGCATACCGGTCTATTATATGACCTTTTTTCGGATGCCTGTGGGAGTGCGAAAGGAATTTGAGAAATGGATGCGGCGTTTTCTATGGGTTGGGAAGGTGGATAAGCGATGTCTGTGCAAGGTGAGCTGGTCGGTGGCAGTGAGGACGAAAGATAGGGGTGGTGCTGGACTGGGATGTTTGAAGAAGCGGAATGATGCTATGCTGATGAGGTGGAGTTACAAATTGGCTACAGATACCTGTTCATTGTGGAGTCAGGTCATACACCAGAAATATCGACCCGTATTGCGATATGAAGGCATTGTCAGTCCTATAAACGATGCCTCAGCCATATAGAGAGGAATTGTGCTAACGAGCAATTCAACTTTGCCAAATGGTCAGTGTCTCTCAGCTTTTTACCATTGGAGATTGGGCAAAGGGGATTCCATTGCATTTTGGTATGATGTTTGGTGCAGTTCGGTGCCTCTAAAGATATTATTCCCTCGCCTATATGAGTTATCATTGGATAAGGAGGGGCGAGTGTGGCGGTTTGGGACAATGGTTGGATCGGTTTGGAGGTGGACTTTCCTTTGGCGGAGACGACTTTTTGCGTGGGAGGAAGCTGAAGCCGGGTGTCTAATGTCCATGTTGGATGGACGCAGACCATCACCTGCAGATGATGACATGTTATTGTGGGGATCTCATTCGACTTCTTTTTCAGTTCGCCATTGTTACGCATCACTGGATGAGTGTTTGGTTTCACCCAATAAGAAGCAAATCCCAAATGTCTGGAGCAAGCAAGGAGCACCTAAATGGCAAGCATTCATGTGGCTGGCGTGCAGGGATAAGCTCAATGCTAAAGGATACCTAAGCAGACTTGGTATTCTTCCTGAGTCAGATAGAAATTGTGACGCCTGTGGACTTGTAGAAGGGGATTCTAATCATATTTTGCTTGATTGTAGGAAGGCATGGACAGTTTGGTCGCTTCTGTTCAAACGATGGGGTTTATTTTGGGTACAACCGCGGTCTATGGCAGATTTATTTGTGCATTGGGATGGCTATCCAATTCCCCGACGATGGAAACAATTGTGGTATGTCTTGTTATTATCTCTTGCGTGGAGTATTTGGCTTGGCAGAAATCATAGGATTTTCAGGAACGAAGACAATAGTGTTAATGATATGTTTTATAATGGTTTGCGCCATGACTTTTGTTGGGCAAAGACTAATCTGCAGGATGTATGCATGGACAGCCTGGATTTGCTAGCTTCAGGAGATTTCGTTTCATTGCTGGGTCCATAGACTGTATAGTGAATGTAAGGGTTAGCTACAGCCACAGATGTATGGTATCTGCCAATTCCATTTTGTTTATTGAGGGGGTACAATGTTTAATTGTCCCTCTAACATGTATTATCTGTTAACACTCTTAATACATATCGAAATTTTCTCAAAAAAAACTAATCTTGGTACTGTGCATATTCATCAGCAAAGATTGTAATAGTTTGTTGAGAAAAAGTACTAGAAATCACAGCAATATTGGAAGTGACATTGTGAGTCCTCTAATTTTGACCATGTAATTTCCTGGAATATTGTTTTGTATATCCAGGCTCCTTACAATAATAACAAACAATCTCAATTTTTTTTAATATTTTCTCCTCTATTCATATTTCTGACCATGTTCTTACATTTTTTAGCAACCAATACATTAATCTTTTTAGAATAATAGGTATTCTCTACTCATGTAACCTACAAAAAACTTCTTGGAGAGAAACAAACTTAGAACTTGTGAGAATTTGAGACTTGACAGTTTCATATTCAGACAACAAGTTAGCTAGAAAACTCATAATTTCCATTTGTTCTCATTGATTTTGCTGTTTTTTAAAATATGCACTGACATCAATACATTCAATTCTTCATATATTTTCTTGAATTCCATGAAATAGGATGTGAGAGATTTTGTTTCCTTGTCATCACAGTAAAAAGCTTTGCACACATCATACATTTTTACATTTAATATCCACAGTTTTTACAGAAATCTTTGATCTTAATGATTCAATCTATTCTATTTTTATCTCACCCAAAAATACAAGATTTGAGCAGATTATATACGGAAAGCACCAAGATAAAGGGCAGATCGGGACCTCTGATATCAAAGAAATTAAAGACCCGTAAATACACCCCGTGGCTCTGGTTTCTTAGAGATTTGCCAGCATGTCTCTCTTTTTAGCAAATCAAACAATTAATTTAGGATTTAATTAGAGGATCCTTCGAGGTTTTATATATAGAGATTGTCTGTGGTCAAAAAAATTATCTTTTGCTTTTGTGTTTTATTTTAAAATTGACTTATTTGATCATCAGATCATAAGCAGCTAAAATTTTTATTTTCAGTCCAAACCTGTAGCTAGGCCTGAGTCCTTAGCAAGACCTCAGTCTATTTATCAGTAAAATTTCAGTTTCAATCCATCTTTCTTTCATAAAATCTTAACAATTTTTATTTTATTGTGCTTGATCAACTCAATAGAATATATTCCTACATTCAAAGCCAGTGTAAGCATCTTGAATTGTGAGTGACTCATCGGTGAGTGACACACTTAGCAAGACGAGGAGAGAGAAACATATCTAGTGAGTGAAATATGAGAGAAGAAGAGGATAGTGGAGAGCTGACGATGTTTGCAGCCAAAAACTAGAGTTATCCAGGGGAAGGGAAAACGAAGGGACCTTCAGATGTTCGCAGTGCCTACGGTCATAACAGGCATCCCTTTCCTGATCCCTAGATAGGACTAGGTATTTTCATCTCAAGGAGGGCCTGAGACAATGGTTTGGGCACAACGCTCAGGAAAGAACTGGATTTCTACAAAATTGAATTCAAACACAATTTTCATTACATCCTCTTCTCAATTACAATCGGAAGACTACAATTTCAACATGGCCTCTTACTAGCAAGCCTCTATTACATTACATTGGGGATATGCCGGGGTCCCGACATATGCTTGGTAACATCACAACTATAGTCCATCCGAACTTTGTTTTAATGACAAACTCCCGAGCTCTGTTTAATCCCAAGTAGCCAATTGTTTTCCAGCTACTCAACATGAACTCCATCATCTTGTGCTTCTACGTCCAACATTGTATCAATCTAACTAAGCCAAAATGAATGACATTGTAGGTTCATGCGCCTACTCATCTTGACTAACAAAGTCATACACGAAAGACAGAAAGAATGAAGCAATATATACTCAATAAATGGTTTGGGTGATAACAGAAACCATACCTGAACAGCGTACTGAGACTAAGATCGGTGCAAATCAAAACGATCAATTATGTAGCCTCGGCCTGGACTTTACAGACTGCACTTCTGTGATGAACAACATAGCAATGGAAACATGACAAGCAAAAGGTAGCTATAGTATATTAGATAATGTATATTCTTATATGCTATGATAATTAAAATATAAGCAAATGGAGTTATATGATTAACAGATGCTTCCCAAATTAACTTGTTTGGACCGATTATCTGCAAATTGGGCTCAAACTGATTCTTCGAGGTCTTAATAAAAAAAAATTAGATCTTATAATAACACATAAAATCATGTGTCTATATCCTTTACCCGACTCATTTCTACCCGTGAACTAACCCAGGACCTATCCGAGTAGTTTTTCTATTTTTCTTATTTTCTTGAATCTCGTCCTATTTATTTGACCTATCAATTCAAGTTTAAATCTAACAAATTTGGTACCATTAGACTTCAAAAAAATACTAGTATTATCTATAATTTTCCAGAATTTTTCTCAGTCAATTTTAAACTATTTTTCTCTTATTTTCTTCAATTTTATTTATTTTCTAGAATCCTATCAAAAAGAAAGTCAACATGGCACTTATCATCATCTGATCATACCATATGTCACTCATCCATTAGACCATGCCTTAAACAAAATCTAGCAGACTTCGACACATCACCACTCAAACATAACACCATGCCAGCTGATGGCACATTATAATTTATTGAAAATTCTTGTTGTTTGATTGATATTTTCGGTTGCTTGTCCTTGTTGTTGTCTATGCGCATGTCTTTTTATTGTTTTCAGGAGTTAAGGATTAACTTGTGGATCACCTAGGCAATTTCGAAGTCCTATGATAGGTTGTGTGTGCCTATTGCAATTATGCTATGTGCATTGGACTTGCTATTTATGTTATACTGTGATTGAGGATGCCCTATTGTGGTGTTATTCCTTATACTTGCTTATGTGTGCTTGTACATGTTTTTGTGTTAGGATCCTTTTTCGGTGGCCATTCGGGGTAAGCACTGATGCTCTTGAGGAGAGGAGATGAGAGGTTCTTACTGGTATGGGAGTCCCATGGGTGGCAATCCCCAGTATGTACATGCTGCATGCCTAGTCTTTGTGTGGCTAGATGCATTGTCATGTGTGCTGGCAAGATGCCCTTATCCTTATGTGGTTTGGATGTCCTTATCCTTATGTGGTTTGGATGTCCTTATCCTTTTGTGGTTTGGATGTCTTGTCCTTTTGTGGCAAGATGAATAGGTTTGCTGATTAGATTTTGTGCTAACCATTTACCCTTTGTGTAGCGAAGCCTTGGGCAATACAGGTGGAAGGGGATGACCTTTTTGTTAATGAGATCAAACGATGAATTACCTACCTGTGTACTTCTGTTTTCAGAAGTGTTCTTAGTCCACCCACAGCCTATGACTTTCAGCCCTATCCCTATTATGATTGTTTAATGATTGATTGATATTCCTTTAGTTGTGCAGGAGGATCTGATATTGTTTGGGAGATGCTTGTTAATATTTTTGCAGACCTTATGATGTTGTGACCCTACTAAGAGTCTTATAATGTCACCCTCCTGTTTTCACCATTTTTCAGGCTTAGTTACATCATCTGTTCGTGGTAACAGTGTGTGAGATCAAGGCTGCATGAAGGGACGATATTGCATCACATTCAAATACCTCCTTCCTTGTTGATTGCTTGAGCATATAACATTAAACATGATGTTAGATTGGACTGCTTTCTAGTTCATTGAATCCCTCTTATTCTTATTTATTTTCGGATCATATTGGAGGGCAACTTGCTAGATTTTGAGATCCCTATGGTACTTGTGTGTTGTGGTTCCTTTGGTTAATATTAAAGACTTCTACTGATGTTTTTATTCACTGCGTATGTTACCAAAATGTTTGTCCATTATTATCAGGCTCCAACCTTTAAAAAACATAGGAAATGAATCTAACAAAGTGGTTTAGGATGATTAGAGCCTTGTGAGATTCAGATAGGGCATAGGTTGGGCTTGTTTGAGTTTCATGGCTGTAAGGGTCCTAATAAGTTGGGTTTGGGTCCTTATAAAATCTGGCAATGAAGGATGTCCTATGCGAGAATGTGCTTGAAGTGGAGAACGATTGCTTGATCAAACAGGTAATTGAAGTAACCAATTATTAAGGATATAGAGACCATTTGACACACGTCCTTTACCAATAATCTACTTTGTCAAAAAATCCTGAAAGAGGTAATGGTTGGAGAAAAATGAGATAGAATAATTCAAGTCTTTAGTAAGCTTACTAACAGAAATCAAATTGAAAGTAAGACTAGGTAAACTTAACGTGGATAATAAAGTGATAGATGAAGTGGGTTTCACAATTCCAGAAGCATCAACATGATGGCTTGTTCCGGTGGCTATGGTAACTGGAGATGGGATTTTATGTGACTGAAAAATATAAAAACTCTGAGAATTACCTGTTACAAGATCCGTATCACCAGAGCCAAAAACACGTTTGTTTGTAAAAGAAACGAGGCATGTTTTACCTGACTTAGTAATTGTAGTAGGAGTGGACTCTTTCAACAAATCTTGGTACCGTGCATATTCATCAGCAAAGATTGTAATAGTTTGTTGAGAAGAAGTACCAGAAATCGCAACAACATTGGCAGTGACATTTTGAGTCGTCTAATTTTGACTCTGTAATTTCCTGCAATATTGTTTGTATGGCCAGGCTCCTTGCAATAATAACAAACAATCTCAATTTTTTTTTAATATTTTCTCCTCTATTCATATTTCCAACCATGTTTTTACCTCTTTTAGCAACCAATACATTAGTCTGCTAAGAAGAATAGGTATTCTCTACTCATGGTAACCTACAAAAAGCTTCTTAAAGAGAAACAAGCTCAGAACTTGTGAGAATTTGAGACTTGACAATTTCATATTCAGACAGCAAGTTTGCTAGAAAACTCATAATTACCATTTGTTCTCATTAATTTTGTTATTTCTTAATATATGCACTGAAGGCATCAATGCATTCAATTCCTCATATATTTTCTTGAATTCCATGAAATAGGATTTGAGAGATTTTGTTTCCTTATGATAAAAAGCTTTGCACACGTCATACATTCGTGAAACATTCCCCTTGATGATATGTTTATTTGGTAGATATTTTGCATTTAATATCCACATATTTTACATAAATCATTGATCTTAATGATTCAATCTAATCTAATTTTGATCTCACCCAAAAATACAAGATTTGATCAGATTCTATACAGAAAGCACCAAGATCCAGAACATATCGGGACCTCTGATATCAATTAAATTAAAGACCCGTGGATACACCACGTGGCTCCGGTTTCTTAGGGATTTGCCAGTATGTCTCTCTTTTTAGAAAATTGAACAATTAATTTTGGATTTAATTAGAGGATTTTGCGAGATCCTATTTATAGAGATCGCTTGTGGTCGAAAAAATTATCTTTTGTTTTTGTGTTTTAATTTAGAATTGAGTTATTTGATCGTCAGATCTTGAGCAGCTAAAATTTTTATTTCCAATCCAAACTTGTAGCTAGGCCTAAGCCCTTAGCAAGACCCCAGTGTATTTATCAGTAAAATTCTAGTTTCAGTCCATCTTTCATTTATAAAATTTTTACGGTTTCTATTCTACTGTGTCTGACCAACTCCATAGAATAGATTCCTACAGTCAAAGCTAGTGCAAGTACCTTGAATTGTGAGTGACCCATTGGTGAGTGACACACTGAGCTAGACGAGGTGAGAGAAACACATCTGGTGAGTGAAACATAAGAGAAGGAGAGGATAATGGAGAGCTGACTTTGTTCTAATGATAAACCCCCGAGCTCTGTTTAATCCCAACTAGACTAGAATTGTCAATTACAATCAGAAGACTACAATTTCAACATGGCCTCTTAGAAGCAAGCCTTTGTTACATTACACGGGTATGTCGGGGTTCTGACATATGTTTGGTAACATCACAACTATAGTCCATCCGAACTTTGTTTTAATGAAAACTCCGAGCTCTGTTTAATCTTAAGTAGCCAGTTGTTTTGCAGCTCCTCAACATGAGTTGGGATCATCTAATAATTATTAAATATAGGATCATTCTTCATTTCAGTGGAAGGCATATAATTCCGGATGAGAATTTCAAGAATAAAGCAACAATCATATAACATTATCTTGCCCGGTGTTGTATCCTCATATTCTACTGATTCCCTATAACAAGCTCGGATTTTCTGTTCTAAAATTAGAATAATCCTTCCTTATTCTTCAAGAGTGCATTCAGGCTCTGATGTCCGGACCAGAAAGAACAGCAGGTAACATGTTTTGTACGACTCAATATCAAAAAGCTTCTCGTCATCATAATCGAAAGGTGAGATGGAAATGATTTGTGGGTCGTATCCAACGTCACTTAGTGGCCGAAGCTTGCCTAGTGTCCGAATCTTACCTGAAACTCTACAGATCATCCAATTATTTGACCCTTGAAATGATGATAAACTGAGAATGCTGAACTGTGAGCCTCTTGGTGTTACCCGGATATACAGAGAATTCTGAACTGTGAGCCTCTTGGTGTTACCCGGATATACAGAGAATGCTGAACTGTGAGCCTCTGTCAGAATCCTCTATCTCAACTCCTTGTCATGTGGTACACACATACGACCTCGGAAAGTCATAATACCATCATCTCTAACTCTGTACTCACTAACAGAACTCTCTGCATTGTCACTGCTGTCCAACTAGTGCAACTAGTGCTCTGGTCTCATCACTATCCAGCTGAACTCCAGACTCCCTCAAACTCATCAACAAAGTCATATACTCGGCTCTCACATAAGCCAAGGAAGAAGAGGTCTTCCTACTCAAAGCATCTGCAACTACGTTGGCTTTGCCTGGATGGTAGTCAATGATCAAGTCATAATCCTTGATCAACTCAAGCCAACGCCTTTGTCTCAAGTTCAACTCCTTCTGGGTGAGAAGGTACTTGAGACTCTTGTGATCTGTGTAAACCTGACACATCTCGCCATACAAGTAATGACTCCAGATCTTCAAAGCGAAGACGACCGCTGCAAGCTCAAGGTCATGGGTAGGATAATTGCCCTCATGCGGCCTCAACTGTCTAGAAGCATAGGCAACTACCTTCCCATCCTGCATCAACACACATCCCAATCCAAGTTTCGAGGCATTACAGAAAACAACATAGCCTCTGCCACTGACTGGTAAAGTCAACACTGGATCTAAAACCAATCTGGTCTTCAACTCGCTGAAACTCTGCTCACACTTCTCGGTCCACACAAACGGAACACCCTTGCGAGTCAAACGGGTCAAAAGTGCTGCTAAAACCGAGAAGCTCTCTACAAACCGTCTACAGTAGCCTGCTAAGCCCAAAAAGCTCCGCACCTCTATCACATTACGAGGCAGTTGCCACGAAACAATAGCTACGCGCCAATACTCCACTAGCTAACACAACATGCCCCAAGAAGCCAACCTCACTCAACCAAAACTCACACTTAGAGAACTTGGCATAAAGCTGTCGTGCTCTAAGTGTGTCTAAAACTGTCCTCAAGTGCACCTTGTGCTACTCCTGGGTCCTTGAATACACCAATATGTCATCAATGAAGACGGTGACAAATCGATCTAAAAACTCTTGGAACATCCTCTTCATGAGGTCCATGAACACTGCCGGAGTGTTTGTCAACCCGAACGGCATAACAACAAACTCATAGTGTCCATACCTCGATCTGAATGCTGTCTTCGGGATGTCGGATTCCCGAACTCTCAACTGATGGTATCCCAATCTCAAGTCTATCTTCAGAACACCGAGGCACCCTGCAACTGATCAAACAAGTCATGTATCCTCGACAACGGATACTGGTTCTTCACAGTGGCCCGGTTCAGCTGCCTGTAGTCAATGCAAAGCCGAAGGGTACCGTCCTTCCTTTTTACGAAAAGGACAGGCGCACCCCAGGGAGAAACACTCAGTCGGATTAAGCCTCGATCCACAATATCCTCCAATTGAGTCTTCAGCTCCCTCAACTCAGCTGGTGTCATCCGATATGGCGGAATAGAAATCGGTGTTGTCCCTGGCAATAACTCAATCTCGACCTCAATCTCTCGTACTAGGGGTAACCCTATCACATCCTCAGGAAACACATCTGCATACTCTCTGACAACTAGTACACTACTCAACTCTGGAGGCTCAACTGATACATCCCTGACATTAGCAAGAAAGGCTATGCAACCCTTGTGAATCAACTGTCTGGCACTCATCCAAAAGATCACTCAAGTTGGTAGTACCCTTCTGTCTCCCTCAAAACAATACTTTGTCCCATCTGGAAGACTAAACCATACCCTCTTCGTGAAACACTCCATGCAGGCTTTGTATCTACATAAGCAGTCCATACCAACTATCACATCAAAATCTCTGATATCCAACGGTATCAAATCCGTCTCAATCTGTACTGTACCCACTATCATCACACAAACCAAGAAAACACTACTACAAGTAATCTGCACACCAAGAGGGGTCAATACAACTATAGGTGATTCTAAGGGTGACAACACTCTATCTGCACACCTAGCCACTCTAGGACCAACAAAAGACCTATTCGCCCCAGGGTTTAACAGGACTCTAGTAGAATAAGAAAATATAGAAATAGTACCTGTCACGACATCCGGACTAGCACATGCCTCAGCATCTGCTAGTGTGAACAGGTGTGTCTGTGGCCTCTACTGCTACTGCTGCTGGGTCTGACCTATAGCCTGGTTGCCAGATGGTCGACCTATCTGTGATCTAGTCTGAGGCCTCGAAGATCCCTGTGAACCCATATGGCTCATACCTGACCTCGGTGCTACTGGTAATGCTGGAAATCTAGGCTGAGAAGCTGTGACTCTAGATGCATTGCCCCCTTGGCAATCTCTGGTTAAGTGCCCCAACTTATCACATGTATAACACCTAAGCGACTGTGGACATGGAGGAGGATGATTCTGTCTGCAGTTCCCACATCTGGGATGTCCTATTGGCCTGCTGATGCCAGGAGCAGACTGTGTCGGCTGTGTACGGGTCACAAAAGAAGATGTGCCCTGTGAACGAGTCTGTACTGCAGAGTATGGGGTGGACATCCTGCTCCTCTGTCGACGGTAAAATCCACCACTGCGCCTCAAGGGACCCTTACTAGGCACCATGTCCCTATACCTCCGAGGCTGCCCACTCTGCCCCTGAACTATCTCCTCCGCTTTGACAGCATCCACAACAAGCTCCTCAAAGTCACTACTGCTCTTCGCACCCAAAACCGTGCGAATATTTCGGTTGAGGCCCTACTCAAACTGACTAGCCATCACTGAACCAGCTCGGTCTATCTCTGGTACAAAATGGGCTAATGCCCTCAGTTCAGTCTCATACTCTGAAACTGACCTATTGTCCTGGCGAAGCAAATAAAACTTGGACCTCTTGTTATACTAGAAGTATTGTGGGAAGTACCTCCTATCAAATTCTCTCTCAAATTCTTCCCAAGTGGGCTGACCCCCATACCTATCTCTGACCGTACTCCACCATGTGGCTTCATGTCTCTTGAGCAGCCTAGTAGCTAATGTGACTTTGTCTTCAGCAGATATCCTCAAGTCCTAAGCTGTCAAGACAATCTTGTCTTTCCATACCTTGGCTATCATAGCATCACTGGTGCCATAAAAATTCTCGCAGCCCAAATGTCTCGCCTCCTTCAAAAACTTAGAAACTTGGACAAGTAATCTGGCACCTTGTGCCTCTACCTACTGAACTCTGGGCTCAGGTTGTATCTCAGGCTCTGCTATAACCTCTAGTTATACCAGTACGTGAGCCTGTACCTGTGGATGCACCTGTGGCTGCTGAGCCACTCCACCCTGTACTAGCTACTGTAGGGTGGCCTGAATAGCTGCCAACATCTGAATCAGAACGGGGTCCTGTGTTGCCTGGCCTGCCTGTACCCCAGGTGAAACCTGTGGCTGTTGTATCTCAGCTGCCGGTCCCGCTGGCCCATGAGCATCTGACCTCTCATCTAGATCAACTGACTGTGCACGGCCTCCCCGGCTTCTAACTGCTCTATGAGCTCTACCAACTGGAGATATAGTCACATAATGATCCCTAAAACAAAATAAGACTACTAGACAAAACTCTATACTGGACTACACAATTGCAATGTGATGCACCTTCAAAATATGCTATTTTAAACTATTTTTGAAAATATTGCACACATAACCAACCATGCTCTGTTATCAAACCTGTGAGGACCCAAACCCAGTAATTGGGCTCCTCACCGCCGTGCAGTCCCAATTGGCCCAACTCGTGGCCCAATCAAAACCACACAAGACTTACCCTCAAAATAAATTCAGAAATTATATAAAAACACAAGTAGATTTGAAAATTTTCGCTTTCTTTAAAAGAAAGGAGCATGTATTTAAACAAATATCTCAACACAACAAAATCAATCATGGAGTGCAATTACAAACAGCGGAAGTCTTAAATCTCATACAGAGTAGGCCACACGTCCCAAAACATGCTTTATCAAAAGAAGTCCAATCAACTCAAAACCCATGAACAACAAAACATTCCCAACGCATCATGCTCATCTCATATATCGTAAACTCAAAAGAATACATCAATATCCAATAACATGTATCAACCCAGACCTCCTAAGGGGTCACAATGTAAATGAGCAAGCATGCAAACAAGTCAAGCAAGCATAACCAAACCTAAAACACAAAAGAGCTTGTCGAGTTTTCAAACGTGTCATATGCAGTAGTCCAGCCCTATGACAAACCAGAAACCTCGACCTCAAAAATAGATGGCTACACAGGTGCTCGACCTAGTCCTGAAAACAACAACAAGAAAGGAGTGAGATCTCTAGGACCTCAGTGAGAGTCACAGCGTCATAAACAATTCCGGTAGAACAGAGACATATACGAAAACCAATATAAATATTTTATAATAAAAATCACAGTAAGTCCATGATACTAATCATATAAACAATATCACATTTAAATATGAGTTTATCAACATGTATCTCAGGCCCATGCTCAATAAGTATATAAATCCCAAAATCACATTCTCATGGGTTACTATACCCAAAAACTATCGGGGTGGACCTTTAAAACCGCTTCACTGATAACCCCGACCAAAGGGAAATCAGAAGCCCACTGGTGGTTAATTAAATGCACCTTCCCAAAATAATAATAAATCCCCTACCACCAGTGTTGTCCTCGGAAAAGTGGAGAAAACAATTATCGCACGATTCCCAACTCACACACAACTCGAAAAGCCCGAAGGCACATGTAGCCTATCCCATCACCTACTCCCACAAGGCATCCATACTCCTAGGCAAGGGACTATCCTTCTATCTAAGGATACTCATCCACTTACCTTTGCATTAGCCAAGTGCAGTCCGTCAATTCTAAGTTATACCTAGCAATTATATATATACATATTCTTTCCAAACAAATAGAACAAATCCCAATTCATGTTATAATTTAATTAAAATGTAGAACACTGAAAATTAACTCAAAGGCTCCCTAGGAGCCCCAACAACTCAAGAATTCGATGTATATGGATATTCTCAAACGCATTTTAATCACATCAAAAACATGCATATAGGTTCAAAATAAACATTTTATGCATCATAAATATGCCTCACACAGAATGAACCTAGCATGCCAAGTCATTCATCAATGCACATATTGCCTCCATTCAAAAACAAGCACTTACCAATTTTAATTAATAAAACAAAATATTTCCGTGCATGTAAATGAAGCATAGTCTCCCACCTCTTGATGCACCGACGATTCAACGGCTAAGCCCTTGCCTCTATCGGTCGCCAAAGCACCACATAAACAATCTTGCACACAAAACCACACTAAGAACAAAGCCGAAAATAATAAATTTGAAAAATGACCAGAATTAAAAACAACCTAAGAGACCTCTTAAATACTCACTCTAAGTCCCAAATCACTCAATACAACCTCTAGAAACTCAAACCACTCAATTCCTTAAGAAAAACAACGAATCCCTTCACACACTCAATCGATCCTAAGCTCAAATCCCAATTTCGAGCTCCGCCAACATCAAAATTGGTTTCCTCAATCGACAAACCTTCTCTACAACACATAAACAACCTAACTCAAGCAATGGCATCAACCAATTTCATCCAATTCCATAAAAACACACAAATCCAAAAATTACCAAAATACCATCGACACACAAAATGATCAATCATGGATCAAATGATGTTTTCGAGCAATCTAAAGTTTTAACAAGTCTCATTTACTAATTTTGAATAGAAATCAATGGGTGAAGGAAATTGGAATTTGAAAAAAAAAAAAGAAGATAGGGAGCTTACCTTCGGCTGGTTATCGGGGGAGAAAAGAGCTGAATGGGAAAAGTGCTCACTCACGTAAACTGGTACAGTAGGGAATTTTTTTCTTTCTTTCTTTTTTTGACTTTTGACTTTTGACTTTGACTTTTTTAAATTCACAGAATCTGAATTGATTATAAAATAGCTCACATATGGCCCAAGTGGGCCAAAATAAAATTTAAAAGCTCAAAATATAAAAATCAGGCTTTTAAAACGTAATTGAGCTCGAGAACCGAAATCGGGCTCACAAAAGGTAAGTCGGCCCAAAGACCTACGGCCACTCAAAACGGGCCTCCAAAACTTATATGCGGGTCAAAAGAGTAAAATAGGGTATATCCTCTGGACTCAAGCCTTGAGTAATGCACCAATCTACTAATTAATCTAATGCACGTTAAAATTCCAAAACGACACGTCGTGTAAATTATCGACACACCACCAACGACATGACGTTCTTAACATCCTAAACTTGACACCTAGGCTCTATGACTATATCCAGATCACTCGGTCAAAAGGTCAACTCACTCAAAACAATCCGAAAAATCTGACTGAATACGAGTGCTTACTAGACTCTAAAAAGGACGGGGTCTCACATGAACAGTCCTCTAACAAAGCCAAGTCATGCTATAAAGTGGGGATCATCCAGTAATTATTAAATATAGGATCATTCTTCGTTTCGCTAGAAGGCATATAATTTCGGATGAGAATTTCAAGAATAATGCAACCATCATATAACATTATCTTGGCCAGTGCTATATTCTTGTATTCTATCGGTTCTCTATAACAAGCTCGAACTTTCTGATTTAAGTTTAGAATAATCCTTCCATATTCTTTAAGAGTGAGTTCAGACTCTGGTGTCCGGTGCAGAATGGACAGCAGGTAGCAAGTTTTGTACGACTCCATATTGAAAAGGTTATCGTCATTGTAATCAAAAGGTCCGATGGAAATGATTTGTGGGTCCTATCCATCGTCACTTTGTGGCTGAAGCTTGTCTGGTGTCTGAATCTTACCTGGAACTCTACCGATGGTCCAGTTATTTGACCCCTGATATGATGATAAACTCCCGAGCTCTGTTTTAATCCCAAATAGCCAAATGTTTTTTAGCTCAACTTGAAATCCATCATGTTGTGCTTCTACGTCCGACATTGTACCAAGCTTACTGAACCAGAAATTACAACATTGTAGGTTTATGTTGTTGGGTTTGTAGGAGGAGTATATGTAAAAGTATGCGAACTGGAGAGAAAAGATATTGAACTTTGGGAGCTCGGGGAGCTCATATGGCGAACCCCCTTTCATCTCTCTTATTCATGCCTTATATTTATAGGGAAAACATAATATCCTAACCTATTAACCAAATAATATAATAAAATCTAACCAAATCTAATATAATCAAATCAAATCAAATCTAATAAATTAAAATCTAACCAAATTTAATATAATAAAATCTAACTGCATAATCAAATACTAACGGCATATCCTAACAAGCTCCTCCTTGTCGTAGTATTTGCATATTTCCAAATTGGCGAATCTTCATATATCTTTTAATTTGTTCCACCGTGGATTTCTCGACAACAATGCACTGTCATAGTCATCTTTCATGTGTGCCACCAAGTCGATGCACTGTCATAGTCATCTTTCATATGTGCCACCAAGTCGATGCACTGTCATAGTCATCTTTCATGTGTGCCACCACGTCGATGCACTATCATAGTCTTATTTTATTTGTGCCACCAACGTCACTATCATAGTCTTATTTTATTTGTGCCACCAACGTCGATGCACTGTCATAGTCTTCTTTTATTTGTGCCACCAATGTCGATGCACTGTCATAGTCTTCTTTTATTTGTGCCACCAACGTCGATGCACTGTCATAGTCGATACACTGTCATATTCTTCTTTTATTTGTGCCACCAACGTCGATGCACTGTTATAGTCTTCTTTTGGAGCCTCCTAAAGATGCATAGCATCAAGATAGATTTTCATTCGAACAGCCCATGCTTGATAATTTTGCCCATCAAACACTCATGGCGCGATAATTTGGCTAAAAGCCGATTGTGTTTCACTACTCTCCATTCTCACGAGTCACTCTTGAAAACCTGCTTCCGCTACCAATTTGAAAACCTGCTTCCGCTACCAATTTGAAAACCTGCTTCCGCTACCAATTTGAAAACCTACTTCCGCTACCAATTTGAAAATATGGTTCCGCTACTAATTTGAAAACCTGGTTCCGCTACCAATTTGTTGGGATTGGGATTTAGGAGGAGTATATGTATAAGTATGTGAACTGGAGAGAAAAGATATTAAACTTTGGGAGCTCGGGAAGCTCATATGGCGAACCCCCTTTCGTCCCTCTTATTCATGCCTTATATTTATAGGGAAAACATAATATCCTAACCTATTAACCAAATAATATAATAAAATCTAACCAAATCTAATCAAATCTAATAAATTAAAATCTAATCAAATCTAATATAATAAAATCTAACTGCATAATCAAATACTAACGGCATATCCTAACATATGCATCTACTCATCTTGACTAACAAAGTCATACACGAAAGACAAAAAGAATGAAGCAATATACACTCATGAAATGGTTCGAGTGATGACAGAAACCATACCTGAATAGTGTACTGAGACTGAGATCGGGTGATGACAGAAATCATACCTGAACAATCCTCTAACAATGCCAAGTCATGCTGTAGAGTCGGGATCATCCAGTAATTATTAAATATAGGATTATTTTTCATTTCGCTGGAAGGCATATAATTTCGGATGAGAAGTTCAAGAATAAAGCAACCATCATATAACATTATCTTAGCCAGTGTTGTATCCTCATATTCTATTATCCTTCCATATTCTTCAAGAATGTGTTCAAGCTCTGGTGGCCAATGCAGAAAAGACCGCAGGTAACAAGTATTGTACGACTCCATATCGAAAGGGTTCTCGTCATCGTAATGAAAAGGTCCGATGGAAATGATTTGTGGGTCGTATTCATCGTCACTTTTTGCCCGAAGCTTGCCTGGTGCCCGAATCTTGCTTGGAACTCTACAGATGATCCAGTTATTTGACACGTGAAATGATGATAAACTCCCGAGTAGCCAAATGTTTTCCAGCTCCTCAAACTCCCGAGTAGCTAAATGTTTTCCAGCTCCTCAATATGAACTCCATCATCTTGTGCTTCTATATTCAACATTGTATCAAGCTAACTGAACCAGAACAAACGACATTGTAGGTTCATGCATTTACACATCTTGACTAACAAAGTCATACACTAAAGACAGAAAGAATGAAGCAATATATGCTCATGAAATGGTTCGGGTTATGATGACAGAAACCACACCTGAACAGTATTCTGAGATTGAGATCGGAGCAAATCAGAACGATCGATTATGCAGCTTCGATCGGGATCTTACAAACTGCAATTCTGTGATGAACAACTTAGCAATGGAAATATGACAAGCAAAAGATAGCTACAATATATTATATCATGTCTATTCTTATATGCTAGGATAATCAAAATATTATCAAATGGAATTATATGATTAACAGATGCTTACCAGATCAACATGTTTGGAGTCATTTTTAAAACGAAATTATATGATTAACAGCTCAGCAATGGAAATAATAAGCGGATGTCATCTACATTATATTATACAGCTGTATAATTGTTCTTAAATGTACGGTTACTTGACCATTAAAGATGGGCAAGAGATGTACCATTTTTGTTCCTTCATAAATACTAATTCTGAGTGTCAATAAAATACAATTAATATCTAAATCCATCAAAAACTCTAATTTGATCTTCATCCAACCAAGCCCAAGCTCAAAATTTTGCTGTCCATTGAACATGGCCCTCACCTCTGTTTGCGACTTTTCCGTTATTACCATTGGTGTTGACGTTGTATCACAGCCACCCTATAACTATTTTCTTTCATGAAGGATCAGTTCCATAGTGATAATATATGTTATAAATTCATATTTTTTTAATAATTTAGGGTTAAATTATAAAAGTCACAAACAAAACTGATTTTTCTTGAGCATCATGTTTACGGGTTAATATATATAATATTTTTATTATATCTGCAGCCAATCGGATCTAAGGAGCAAGCTCTTACAGCCGTACTAATCTCATATTTTGAGATGTATACTGTACCATGCTAATTAATTATACTTTCAGATTAGATCCTGAAAAAATGAATTAAATTTATAGGATACTTTTTATTATTTTTTTTAAAAAAAGCTATACTATACAACGCACTCCTATAAAGGAACAGCCGATGGAGAGGTTAACTACCATAACATCAGTGGCTGTACTGCTAAATCCCTGTTTATTGTAATTAAGCCACCATACAAGTCGTTGTAAATTGCTTGCAAACAGCTCTGGCGGAACGACCATAACATACCTGTCTCTGACATGCTATCTATTGACTTAACAATCGACCTGGTAAACTAATCCACGAGACCATGGCTGCTGTTTACGTAAGGAGAAGGGATTAGGCACAGATCATATTTCTTTCTGACTGTAGCGCCAAACAACTCTGTCATATCAAGAATTTCTGCTTGGTGTTCGGTCGGAACTTTCCAATCAAAGTGGAACAATAACTGTGCCAGTGCAAGTTCTATAATGGCCGAGGCAAAGGATAAACCTGGACACACCCTTCTCCCAGCACCGAATGAGATAAATTCGAAGTTAACTCCAGCACTTAAGTCAATTGGACTGTCCAGAAATCTCTCAGGAAAGAAAGTGTCAGGTTCGGTCCAATAGTCTGGATCCCTTTGTATCCGCCATGCATTTACAAGGACCTTAGCTTTTCGTGGAATAGTATATCCCTTAATTTCAATGCTCTCCCCACATTCTCTAGGAAGTAGTAGAGGACCAGGAGGGTGTAATCTCATACCTTCTTTAATTACCATTTTCAAGTACTTCAAGTCAGGAAGGCATGTTTCATCTGCATCCTTTTTGTCCTTGAACGCCTTTCTCACCTCTGTTTGTGCCTTATCCATTACTCTTGGGTTCTTTAGCATCTCAGCTAAGACCCATATTATTGTTGCTGATGTTGTATCACCTCCAGCAACAAAAAGGTCCTAAATTTAACTCTCAGGAATTAGTAATCATATCCAAAATTCATACATAACTGTGCAAATAATTTGTGCATAAAGGAAGTGCATACTTACCAACATCACAGCTTTGACGTTTTCTATGGTTAAAGGAAATTCCAGGTTTCCATCATCTTTAAGTTTCAAAAGAACACCTAGAAGACTATCATCTTCCTCTATAGCTTTATGGTCATCCATGATATTTGCAAGTATTCGATCTGCTTCTCGAGTCAACCTCATGAGCCGGGGCCTCAACCCAGTGATCGTGCCAAGGAATTTAACAGAGGGGAACAGATCAGAAAGACTGAACCCTGCTAAATCCTCTATAAAGTCCTCAATTATCTTAATGAGGGCATCCTCATCCCTGCATTTTTTACCAAAACAAGCTCTAGACACAAGGCCAAATGTTAAAGCAGGCAACAACTTGCTAACGTTTACGGACTTCCCTGCATGAGAAGAAATTAGACTAATCAAATTTGATACCTCAACTTCCATGACCGGTCTTAATGATCGCACACGTTGTGGACTTAACAATTCCAACACGCAAATCTTTCGCAATTGTCTCCAATAAGGCCCAGGTTGTGAAAATGCGATGTCCGAGCCACGGAGGAAGATGTCAGCAGCAAGGAGATATGGCCTTTGAGCGAAACTATGATCATGATTTTTCATTACTTCCTTAGCCATCTGCGGAGACGAAATGATTATGTTGGAGATTTCACCGACTTGAAGGTGCATAATATCTCCATATTTCTTCGCCAACTCGTTGAGGCGATGATGCGGAAGTTCAGATCCAAGAAGCTGATGGATATTCCCGACAATGGGTAGCTTCCATGGACCTGGAGGTAGATTTTGTGTTGTCCTGGTTTTGGTTTTTCTCCTCCATTGCAGAAGCATGTATGTAAGTGGTAGTGATATGCATAACACTAGAGTGGAAATCCATAGTTGGTCCTTCATTTTTTAAAGAGATAGCAAAGATAAAACCGGCTTATACAAAAATTGCCCAGGCTTCTAGTTCAGTTTTAATGAAGTTCTATCTTATATTATGGGATAGGAATTTGTGTGGCCAGAAATCGATGGGAGGTACCAAGACAGTTGGCAAAAAGCAAAACAACGATGGGAAGATGTCGTTTTGCTACAAAACAAAACAACGTTTTTCACAGTGTGCTCGGGAGATATCCTCTCCAGCGTCAAAACGACAGTGTAGGCTGTTGTTTTGACCGGATCAGTCAAAACGACAGATCTGCTTGGCAATTTGACCTTACCCCTGTATATTAATATAATATTATATTTTATATAATAGTAAATTTATCTCTTGAATACTAAAATGATTTAAAATTCATACTAATTCGTATATATCTCCAAAAAGTGTACCAAAAATTTCAATAAATTTCTTATGAATAAAGAAATCCATTAAGCTAATAATCTCATTTTTTTCATAAATTTTCAATTTACTAAAAATAAAAAACTTCATAATATTTCTTAAAAAAATCAAAATAATTCCAATTATGATTCCGAAAATTTCTTAAAAATTTATACAATCTTAAATATCATCAATAATCTTAAATATCATCAATCTATGATCTTATAATTTTATAATCAATAATATAAATTCTATTATGATTTTCTAATCATAATTAAGATAATTTTCTGAAAATAATATTTTCTTCAAAATAATTCAATTTACTCCTTCCTTAAATCTACAGTAAAAATCTCAACCTATGGGCTCAGGCCCACTAATATTGTTGGTCTTCGAATGGGCTTTCCAGCCCAAGATAATAAAAGTTTTTCCGGTTCTCACAATATAAATTTATATTTACAATAAACTTGTATCTTAAAGCCTTGAGTTTGAGTTTGAAAATACATGTAAAATGCGAGATGGAGATGGAAATCTTTTTGAAAATGAAATATTAAAATATTAAAACTATTAAATTATTGTCTAGTAAAATAATATTTTATTATTAAAATAATATTTTTAATTCTGATTATATTTCCAATAAATCAAGCAGACCATAAACTAGTATATACAAACATCTTATCCTTTAAAGTATATATAATAAATAATAAAATTAGTCAATCCGAAAGATATTATCAAATAATTCAACCTGTATTATACTTTAGTTGAATATGACATAATGACTACTCTTTATTTTTTATATTTAATGGTGGGTAGATAATATCCTAAACTAAAGAAAAATAGATATATCCTTGGATTTAGGTCACAGGAGAAATCAACTCACAAAACTATGAAAAAAAAAACATAAATTTATTTTTATTATATTAAAAATCTCTTAAATCTTAAAAAAAATTGTCATCCAAAAGGTTCCACCCCTGCTTGGCTCACACTGAATTAACTAGTTATGGAAGGCGTTAGATATTGAAAAATCATAACTCAAAAAAAATAAAATCTGAGGATGGTTTCACAGTCCACATCCACTAAACGATAGGAAAAACTATTGTGCTGTCAGCATTTATAAAATAGTATTTGTTTATATTATAACATTTTAGTGACAAAAAATATATTTTTTGTGCAAATGCTTATAAATAATACTATCCATCTTTTGCTACGACATGATGATTAGTCTTTATTTTTTATGTTTAATGGTAGGTAGATAATATCCTAAACTAGACAAAAAAAGATAATATTATTGGATCTAGAAATCAACTCACAAAAATATTTTTTAAAAAAAAGAGAAAATGTCACCCCTAAAAATTTTATGTGACAATCGTCTTATGCTCACTATATGCATTGCTATCACATCCAATAATGTACATATTAAACCTACAAAGCTACAAAAATTATAAATAGCGGAGGATAAATAATATGAATAATTAAAAATATAATAGTGGATTTAATTATAGACAACAGTGTCGTCCAAGAAACACCAAATTACAATTTGACGTCAAATGGCCAGGCCACTTCAATAAAAACATAGATTCTCCTTTGATTTATTGTAGTCCTAATTTACACCAATCATTTATGACATAAATATACAATATAGGGGAATATGATATCATGTACATATAGTATGACGATTCACAAACAAAATCCTAAACTGGCATTAAGCTAGTTCTCGATGAGTTGACTATCTGTCTAGAAAGAAAACCACGGTCGTATTCAATTCTTTCATTCCTGGTCAAACAAATATATAGAGATCTGGTAGAAACCTGTCAGGTGAGCGGACGAAAAAAAATACAAAATATTTTACACACATTGACTAACATGCTGGCACACATTCAAAGCATAGATGAGTCAAAGAGCACAGTCATAGACAATATACGTAGCAATATCAAGACTCTTCGTCTTTCTCAAGCCCCACTGTATCTTACTGATAGTACCACAATCTATTGGAGGATAAAACATGCTCAAATTTAACGTGGCACCTTGAAATTAGAGACGTGGACAGATTTTAAAAGGCTGTTGAAAGCATAATTCTCACCGATAAATGTGGAGCTAGAAGCGAGGGAGAAGTTTTGCAAATTTTCCTACAAAGGCAACATCCGAGACTACGTGAGGGAGTTCACAAAAGTCTTGTTAGAGATCCCAGACATACCCGAGACGAAGGCCATGTACATATTTTTGGGAGGCCTGCAAAGTTGAGCCAAGATAGAGCTCCATCGATGCAATGTCAATGAGCTCAACGATGTTATTACCGAGGCTGAATCTTTGGTAGAATTTAAGAGGAAGCCCGAGAGTTTTAGCCCACCTAAGCCTCAGAGTTTCCGTGACTACAAGGCTAAAGGTGGGGGAGCAGTCCACAAAGCTAAGGAGGTGAAGGAGAAGCTTTTCAAGTCTTTCAAGTCCTTCTGTCCAGCCAAACCACACAAGGGGAAGGTGAAAATCGGGTCAAAGGCGAGAGACCCAAGCTCTCATGCTTTCTATGTAAAGGGCCACGTAAAGTTGTGGATTTCCCAATGAGGAACAAGCTAACAGCAATTTCCATGGAGGCCAAAGAGATGGAAGCCCTAAAGATGAGTTCCATACAATTGTTGAGTGTCGTTAATATCTCAACTAATTGTGCTAAGGTAAAACAAGCTGGGAGAATGTTTGCTAGACCCATAGTGCAAGGGAGAGGGTCTCAGGCATGATCGATATTGGTGCTACTCACAACTTCATGAAGAAGGAGGAAGCACAACGACTTAGCATCAAAGTCCAAGAGGAGAAAGGCTGGCTGAAGATAGTGAACACTATACCCCAGCCAATCTTTGGAGTAGCCCAAAGGGTCGAGCTATAAATGGGAGAATAGAAAGGTAAACTTGAGTCTCAATCTTTAGAGTAGCCAACACTATAGACAGTGAACACTATATGTCACACGATATGGTTCTTATGAATTCTTGGTTATGCCATTTGGTTAAATAAATACACCTGCTACCTTTTGAACACTAATGAACAAAATACTCCACAAGTTCCTAGACTGCTTTGTTGTTGTGTATTTGGATGACATAGTGATATACAGTCACACACTTGAGGAACACATCCAACATATAAAGATGGTGTTTCAAGCTTTGAGGGACAATTAGTTGTATGTCAAGCGGGAGAAGTGTGCATTTGTCAAATAAGAGGTGGCTTTTCTTGGTCATATAGTGGAGGGAGGAAGGATCAAGATGGATGATGTCAAGATCCAAGCTATTGAGAATTGGCAACCACCAAAAAGGGTCACGGATCTTCATTTCTTCTTGGGTTGGCCAATTACCGCACCCCCCTTGACCGAGTTATTCAAGAAGAACAAGGCACGAGATTGATCGAGTGGATGCTAAGAGACATTTGATTCTTTGAAAGCACCATTGTGGAAGAACCGGTGTTACCATTTCCCAACCACCTACTTCCATACGAGGTATAGATGGATGCTTCATATTTTTCAGATGGTGTTGTCTTGATGCAAGAAGGCCACCCAATTAGTGGGGGAGAATGTCATAACCCAAAGTCAAACTACATGTCACTCGGATTTGTGCATGACACGTCCCTCAATTCGAGAGTCTCAATCAAGGAGAATCACCACATTAAAGGAGAATCAATCAGAGACAATCAAGAAATTCAATGGGAATCCGTTCTTGCCATATAAGAGACCCAATTTTGGAAATCAAGGTAATCAATGTAATCACAGATTACCATAAATGGGAAATCAGACATTAGTGCTTGCCTTGTATATTTTTGTATAGGTACCAAACGATATGAAAAACTGTTACGCTGTCAACATCTATAAAATAGTCTTTGTTTATATTATACAATGTTAGTGACAAAAAAATGCAACTTTTGCGCAATTGCTATACCAATACAACATGCTTGGAGTCATTTTGAACCTAGATGTCCTATTATTGTTCTATTATAGACCCACAAATATTAAGACTGGTTCCCAATAAAATAGCTCCAAGTGCTCCAGGATCCTATCCACTGACTTAACAATCGACCTGGTAAACTAATCCACAAGACCATGGTAGCTGCTTGCGTAAGGAGAAGGGATTAGGCACAGATCATATTTCTTTCTGACAGTAGCGCCATGTAACTCTGTCATATCAAGAGTTTCTGCTTGGCGTTCGGAAGGAACTTTCCAATCAAAGTGGAACAATAACTGTGCCAGTGCAAGTTCTATAATGGACGAGGTAAAGGATAAACCTGGACACATCCTTCTCCCAGCACCGAATGAGATAAATTCGAAGTTAACTCCAGCACTTAAGTCAATTGGACTGTCCAGAAATCTCTCAGGAAAGAAAGTGTCAGGTTCGGCCCAATAGTCTGGATCCCTTTGTATCCGCCATGCATTTACAAGGACCTGAGCTTTTCGTGGAATAGTATATCCCTTAATTTCAATGCTCTCCCCACATTCTCTAGGAAGTAGTAGAGGACCAGGAGGATGTAATCTCATACCTTCTTTATTAACCATTTTCAAGTATTTCAGTTCAGGAAGGCTTGTTTCATCTACATTCTTTTTGTCCTTGAACACCTCCCTCACCTCTGTCTGTGCCTTTTCCATCACTCTTGGGTTGTTTAGCATCTCAGATAAGATCCATATCACTGTTGCTGATGTTGTATCACCTCCACCAATGAAAAGGTCCTAAAATTAATTATCATGAATGAGTTATTCATATTAATTGTGCAAATAATATGCGCATAAACAAAGTGCATAGTTACCAATATCACTGCTTTGACGTTTTCTGTGGTCAAAGGAAAGTCCAGGTTGCCATTATCTTTAAGTTTCAGAAGAACACCTAGAAGACTGTCATCTTCCTCCACAGCTTTATGGTCATCCATGATATTTGCAAGTATTCGATCTGCTTCTCGAGTCAACCTCATGATCCTGGGCCTCAACCCAGTGATCGTGCCAAGGAATTTAACAGAGGGGAACAGATCAGAAAGGCTGAAACCTGCTAAATCCTCTATAAAGTCCTCAATGATCTTAATGAGGGCATCCTCATCCCTGCATTTTTTACCTAAACAAGCAATAGACACAAGGCCAAATGTTAAAGCAGACAATAACTTGCTAACGTTTACGGGTTTCCCTGTACTAGAAGAAATTAGACTAATCAAACTTGACACCTCAATTTCCCTGAGTGGTCTAAATGATCGAACACGTTTAGGACCTAACAGTTTCAACGCGCAAATCTTTCGCAATCGTCTCCAATAAGGCCCAGATGGTGAAAATCCGATATCTGAGCCACGGAGGAAGATGTCAGCAGCTAGGATATATGGCCTTTGAGCAAAACTATGATCATGAGTTTTCATTACTTCCTTAGCCATCTGCGGAGATGAAATGATTATGTTGGAAATTTCACCTAGTTGAAGGTGCATAATATCTTCGTATTTCTTCGCCAACTCATTGAGTCGATGATGGGGACGATCAGATCCAAGAAGCTGATGGATATTCCCAACAATGGGTATCTTCCATGGCCCTGGTGGGAGATTTTGTGTTGTCCTGGTTTCGGTTCTTCTCCACCATTGCAGAAGCATGGAAATAAATAGTAGTGATGAGCATAACACTAGAGTGGAAATCCATGGTTGGTCCTTCATTGTTTAAGAAGAGAGTAAAGATAAAGGCTTGTGCGAAAGTTGCCCAGCATCCTATATTCTTATACAGAAAGCTGTGGCCAAGGACCAAAATATGAAAATGACTGGATTCATGTTTTTCATGAAACATTACTTTTTGTGGTAGAAATTACCAAATCAGTTAGCCAAAAAAATATCCGTATGAAACATATGTTGTTTTTAGACTATACTTGGTAATATACCCAATCAATTACCTAAAACCTCACGCAACTTCATTTCAAATTCATACATACATTTGGAGCATGAGGACCCACTGCAAGATTGGAGATAAGAAAGAATCTTTCAGGTTCAAGACTAATCTATTTCATTAAACCTATGTGGCATTACTTTCTGTAGTAGAAATTACCAAATCAGTTTGGCACAAAAATATAATGAAACATATGTTTTATATGGTTTTCTTGGTAGATCTGTAGTAATTCCACGTGGAGTACAGAGACAGTTGAAGGTGAATTCCCATCGCCAAGATCCCATCACTGTCTCTGATTAAAACCAGCCCTTGCATTCGAAGGAACACTGAAGCAGCCATCAGTATTGAGGGTGACCCACTTTCCTTGCGGTCGTGCCCAACCAATTAGTTGAGTAGACTTGTGGATGGGTCGAACCATGTGGGCTGATTCTGAAACCTTTCTAACAATTTTCACAAATTCCTCACCTTGCTTGCATACCATGTTGCCTTATTGGGGTCTCCAGTAATATATGATTCCTGTCTTTCCACATCATCTAGCATCCTATACCAAAAATCACATCCCATGGAAAATCTCTAACAGTCTCAATTTTACAAGTCAGGTTATTCGATAGCCAAGCTTGCAACAGCTGACTCCAAAAAGTCAGGTGCAGCGCACCTGGCTTTCCATGGAGAAGTCGCCATGGGAAAATCCCGCAAGACAAGAAGGATGTCTTCCTGCCAGGCAGACGGATAGGAAAAACAAGTATGATAGCTCACATGCAATCACACTACTAATCTCATTAACATGCTGGCACACATTCAAAGTGTAAGGACCCGAACCTGAAAACCGGGTCCTTACCGCCGTGAAACCCGGATAAATCCAACACGTGGATCAATCCGAATCCCACAAGTCTTATATGATTTTTCAAACACGATTCCCAAAAACAATTGTATTTAATTTTATTTATTTATTTTTTTTTGTTTACAAATTGGAACATGACAAATTAAAAACTGACATCTGGCATAAAACGGAGTAAATAAAATACACAGCGAAAGACTTTAGTTACTGGGAATGAAATACCATAAACGAAAACAAGTTCATACTACCACAAGCCCAAAATCAACGAACTGGGCTTAAAACCCGATACAGGAAAACATATTCGAAAGAGTTAAAATATCCAAATAAGTCAAACCAAAAATGCCAGAAAAATAAACTGTGCAAAACGTGCAGATGCGATAGTCCAGCCAAGTCGTAGGAAACAAACACACCTCAAATGTCATCTACAGCTCACGAACTACTCCTGAAAGGGGGAAATACAACAACGGGTGAGATTTTAAAATCTCAGTAGGAGTCACAGCATCATATGTCCTACGGGCAGACGGAATTACAACAAAGAGGGTAATGAACGGATCACGATACCAGTAGAGATGCAACTGATGGAATACGAGGGATACAGAATACGCACATATGATTTCTTACATTAAAATTCAAGATTCCAACCCAACAGTTTATAACATAGCAATACACATTACAGTACGGCTAACATTGCCAAACAAAACTCATCGGGGTGGACATAACGAAACACTCCTCGGGTAACCCCCGCTAAAGGGAACCCTGAAGCTCACTGCAGTATTAATTTATATTTTAGTAAAATAATTATTTAATACGTAACCCGAACTGCCAGTGTTGTCCGAGACTAGGCAGAGAAAACACAACATACATCATACCTGTCTCAATAGGCAATACGAACCAACCTGCGAAGACATGACAGGTACCCGTAAACACCACTCATACGTCTCCCGAACAGGTGAGTAACTCTCCTTTAACACTGAGATTCCGTATACTTATCTCGCATTGGCCAAGCGAATATTTATTTATTGTAATTACCAAACTGAATATGAAACATTTATTAAACATCATACTCATTTTAAAATGTTTTATTAAAAATTATAAAAAGAACCTTATATTTACATTTATTTATTAAGTAAATAAGTAAATCTATAATAAAACTGAAAGGGGGAAAAACCGGTGTAAAATATCATGCTAACAAAAGAAACAAAAGAATAAAAGAAACCGGTGTAAACCTTATATTTACTTTTAAAAAGAAACAAAAGAATAAAAACGTTGAAAACGTTGGCTTCTTTTGCAAAGGAATTCAAATGTCAACAAAAACCGCAAGGACCCATAAGTTCATAAAAAGAAATATTAGATATACATTCATGTTCATTGTTTATTATTTAATTAATCACTACCCAACAAAGTTCAGCATATCACCCATCATGGTTATTATTTAATGAATCAATACCCAACAAAGTTGGGCATATCACATGCATGGTTATTGTTTAATGAATCAATACCCAACAAAGTTGCGCATATCACTCCATACTCCATGCTCATGGTTATTATTTAATTAATCAATTCATTTATTATTTTGCTTCACTGTAAACCTCCAGGTAAGACACAAGCAATGGCGAAATTTGCTGGGAGAAGAGGGCTACACGCCTGGTTCGAAACCGAGAAGAGAGAGCTAACAGGGGAGAACGTGTAAGTACCCAAACCCAGAAAGCGGGCCCTTATCGCCGTGAAACCCGGAGAAGCCCAATACGTGGACCAATCCGAACTCCACAAGACTATTTTGACTTTTCAAACGTAAATCCCCAAAAATAAAATTTAAAATATTTATAAATTACAGCATGGCTGATAAGAACTAAATACGTGGCACAATAAATAATGGAGAACATTGAAAACAGCGGAAGTCTTTTATAACAACACAATACAAACCAATGAAACCATAACACACAATCCTCAAGTATCTGAAAACGAAACTAAAAATCTAAACAAGAAATATTCAACAGTGTGCCAATAAAACCATACATGTGCAGATGCAATAGTTTCAGCGAGTAGTCCCGACGCTCACACTGAAAACAGCTACTGACCACGATTTAGTCCTGGGAGGGAAAAACAAACACGAAAGGGGTGAGATTTTCGAGAATCTCAGTAGAGGACAACAAAGTGAACTTATCAAAGAAGAGGGACAACAAGGAACTTATCAAAGAAGAGGTACAATACAACAACTTATCAGATGAGAGGAAACAACAAGGAACGTATTAGAACTACTGGACCCAACATGTACTTTCTGTTTACTTTACAAAAACGTTTACTTACTGGCCTCGAAAATGTACTTTCGCTTTCAACAAAGAACTCAACAGAGTCAATAGTAAAAACATGGGCGGACTGGAAATCACTTCCCGAGTAACCCCCGCTAAAGGGAAACCGGAAGCCCACTGGTAGGTTTTATACATATACTTTTAAAACAATTACATACATAGCCCCTTCTACCAGTGTTGTCCGAGACTAGATTGATTAATAAAACTTTATACGGAAAAGATCAACTAGTCCCTTTCAGATCATCCTGCGAAGCAGGGAACATACAGTAACCATACTCCAACCATACGCCTCCGAACAGATGAGTGTCTCTCCGCTTACTCTCAGAAACCGAGCACTCACCACATTTGGCCAAACGGAACACAAGTACGAGTAACATGAAAACTTACATACTTTACAAAACGCAAACTGGTTTAACTTTCAATAACACTGAAATACCATACTTTACAATTAATACTCAATAATACGATATATTATCATATATCGTTACAGAAACCTTTGATTACAACCTTTTTATTACTTTACGGGCAATGATACGGAATCAGCCCAATTTACACAACAAATCAATCAAATGGACTTTGATTGATCACATGAAATTTTGGAGATACATTATGATACATTACGGGTACATACGGAAAAGTCAATGTAATTTGGACAATGGATCCATCGGATGGGCTCCGATGGATTACACAACAATTCAATGACCAAAGTACGGATTTAAAATCAAAGAATACTTAATATGAGACAAATACGGTAAAGACCTCACATTATGATACTTTATAGCTACCTACGGAAGAGAACAATGAAATTTTGAACAATGGACCAATCGGATGGGCTCCGATGGACTATACAACGAATCAATCAAAACCAAGGTAAAACGGATTTTACAACAAGGAAATACTAATGATGAACCACATACGGTAAGGACCCTACCTTACGGGCTGAAGAAGAGGAAACGATACTCTTGCCTTTGTCCTCAACACTCGCCCTTCCTAAGAACACAACATTACGGTTAGACTTAACATACGGATATTAACCTTCAAATGCCTATAACTCAATAATGACATATCAAATGGAAAAACGGATCACGCCATTGCGATCAGAACGTCGAAATTACCTAACGGAGAGGTTTTCACTTTCTGGTCAAAGTCAACGGTCAACGGTCAGTCAACGGTCACCGGTCAACGTGAACAGTGTCTCCGGTCAACGGTCGCCGGCGGTGGCCGGAAAACTCCAACTTCATCTAAAACCGAAAATTTTTACATCAACACGAAGCTACAAACATCAGGATTATGAATCCGAAAACCAAATTTTAAAACTCACCTCAGATTGGCCGGAATCAACGATTTTCGGATGAGAATTTCGGAACTTCCAGGCTCCGATCCGGCCGTGTCCGTGGTCCGATGAAGGTAAAACCAGCAGCAGATTGATCGTGACGACGAGAGGAACACAATGGTGCAAACGGTTCGACAATCAGACGGTTGGATTTCGATTCCGAAGGTGAAGAAGTTGTATTGAAGAAGAGAGGAGAAAATTGGGGAAATGGCAGCAGGGGAAGGGAACTATCGGCAGGATTCTTTTTATGTTGTGGGTGACGTGGCAAAATTTTTCCACGTCACCAGAGGTCTCACAGAACGAATCATGTGAAGTTCCAGCTCCAGATGCTGGAACTGGATGAAGAACCGAGAGCTCTCTGCATTCGGAAAGTCAGTGAAGTAGAAACCACGTTCGACACGGAAGGAAGAAGAGAAGGAGAAGCCACGTTCAACATGGGAGGAAGAAGAAGAAGGAGCCAGATCCGGTTGGGGAAACAACTGGTGGTATCGGCAGAAAATGATGAGAAGGCCACAAGCCTTGCTTGGCAGGCAGAGAAGGCAAAGGTACACGCCTGGTTCGGGTTGAAAGAGAACAAGAAGAAACCAAAGAAAACAGACCCTGAAAGGATGGGTTACACAGGCACAGGAAAACCAAACAAGTAACAGGAACAGAGGGGCCTATCTGCGGGTCGAACCACCTGGAACTGAGTAGCCCCACAAAGCAACTGGGCACAGGTACTGGAGTGGGGGGTGAAGGAAGACCCATTCGCGTGAAGGGAGAGGAACAGAACATGGGCCGGGTGAAGGAAGACCCATTCGCGTGAAGGGAGAAGAATGATGGTACTGGAGTGTGCCCACGGAAAGGAATGAAGGGTACAACAGGGAACAATCTTGTAGCACCTGGAGTGAAGAAGTCGTGGACTGGGTGCGTGCCAAACAACTGGGTATATGACGAGAAGAGAAGGTCATTGAGAGGGGGACGTGCGACTTGATGCCCAGGGGAAGAAGATAAGATGGGTCCGCTAGGCATACCCGGGACACGAGGCGATTGGTGTTAGAGATCGGGGAGCCGCAGGGGAAACAGACAAGCAGAGGAAAAGAATAAAGCGTGAGCTGAAAACACAAGGCAACAGGGCAGCACGATGGGGAGGCCAAGAGAAAACACGTCTTGCTCGACGTAGAAGCGAGACGACAAAGGGTTCACAGACGCGGGCTGAGTAGATGACGGGACAAAGAAAACAAAAGGGGAAAAATGCAATTATACAGGCTACATGCGAATAGGAGGAATCAACACTGTGTTAAGCCAATATTACAGAGAAACAACGAAAATCAATCAATAGTCAGAAATCAAACACGAACTCAATAAGACGATAGCATGAACAAAAGAGTGACACAATTGCATAAACTCCTACCTGATACACAGACGGACCAATGAAGACTCCCTTTCCTTTATTACTATGCACAGAGAATGTATGTAGCGCCGCTCCTAGTGATTAGGGTTAGCTATTGGCTTTAAGGTGACATTTATAGGGTTTAGGGAAAAGTAACGGATCTGAACACAAGGACTAAAGTATAAAGATTCTAGGAAAATATACAGATCTGGAACACAAGTCCGGATTTAATAGGGGTAAAATATTAATTTTCTACTATCTCAGTTTTACAATACCAATTAACACGGTAAGTGTACACGTAGACTACTATACAGTGATGACTAGGCATATGATTGGGACGGGGTTTCACACAAAGCATTGATGAGTCAATAAACACAGTTATAGTCAATATACGCAGTAATATCAAGCCTCTTCAGGCATTCACGATCGTGACTGGGCAGGAAATATCTCTCAATCCATATAGGTCCCAAGAATAGGACTGAAATATGTCAGTGACTTTTCATGTGACTCTTCACATTTTTTCTCTAGTTATCTTATATGATGATTTAGTATGTTTCGATGGACGTGTATACTTGGCCCAAACTAATGACGATGTTGGGGTGATAAGATTGGTTCGAATTTGGTTTTCAAAAGTAACTAAATTTCAGAGATATTACCTTCTTGCGAGATAATATCTGGCATAAATGAGGGAATATAACTCCTGATTTGTCTGAAAATAAAAGTTCATTTAAGTCTGACGGAGGATCTGTCATCTGATGGAATCCGGATCATTGAGAACTTGCGAGATTTACTAAGAAATCTGCACTGCTCTCGCTATAAACTTGCTGAACCTCTCCTAAGGAGGGACTTGATGGCGAGAAGTAGGTGCCAAAATTGACATGTTATATGATTTTCTTGCCTTAATTAGTCCATCGATGATGTGCTGTCCGTTTCCAATATGACTTGAATAAACCTTAATTCCCGACACAAAGATAAACCTTGGCAGATCTCTAGTAATTCTGTAAGGACCCAAACCCGGAAAGCAGGCCCTTACCGCCGTGAAGCCCGGAGAAGCCCAACACGTGGACCAATCCGAACTCCACAAGGCTATTTTGACTTTTCAAACGTAAATCCCCAAAAATAAAATTTAAAATATTTACAAATTACAGCATAACAGATAAGCACTAAATACATGGCACAATAAATAACAGAGTAACGTTCAAAACAACGGAAGTCTTTTATAATAACACAAGATAAACAAGTGAAACCATAACACACAAGCCCCAAGTATCTGAAAACGAAACCAAAAGTCCAAACAATAAATATTTAACAATGTGCCAACAAAACCATACATGTGCAGATGCTATAGTCCCAGCGAGTAGTCCCGACGCTCACACTGAAAACAGCTACTGATCATGATCTAGTCTTGGGAGGAAAAAACAAAGACGAAGGGGGTTAAATTTTTCGAGAATCTCAGTAAGGGACAACAAGGTGAACTTATCAAAGTAGATGAGCAACAAGGTGAACTTATCATAGGACAGGAGCAACAAGGAACTCATTAATTAAACGTTAAACCTATAAATTCTCAAATCTTTAAATTTACTGTTTAGTTTATAAAACGTTTACTTACTGGACCTGGAAACAATATAGAACTCAACAAGGGTCAATAGGAAAACATGGGCGGACTGCAAATCACTTCCCGAGTAACCCCGCTAAAGGGAAACCGGAAGCCCACTGGTAGGTTTTACATATACTTTTAAAATATTTACATACATAGCCCCTTCTACCAGTGTTGTCCGAGACTAGATTGATTAATTAAACTTTATACGTAAAAGATCAACTAGTCCTCTCAGATCATCCTGCGAAGCAGGGAACATACAACATCCATACAACTCCTAATAGATGAGTGTCTCTCCGCTTACTCTCAGAGACCGAGCACTCACCACGTTTGGCCAAACGGAACACAAGTGACATGAAAACATACATACTTTAACTTACATACAAAGAAAACTAGTTTAACTTTCAATAACACTGGAATACCATATTTTACAATTAAAACTCCACAATACAATACCGTCACAGAAACCTTAAATTACAATAATTACTTTCTGTATTTATGGGCAATGATACAGAATCAGCCCAATTTACACAACAAATCAATCAAATGGACTTTGATTGATCATATGAAATTTTGGAGATACATTATGAAACTTTACGGCTACGTACGGAAGAGATCAATGTTATTTGAACAATAGACCAATCGGATGGGCTCCGATGGGCTATACAACGAATCAATCAAAACCAAGGTAATACGGATTTTAAAATAAGGAAATACTCATAATAAGGTAATACTTCATTTCAGCTCCACTGGATGGATATCGGGTTTGTTCCTGGAATCAACTCGATCCCGAACTCCACCTCTCTCTCTGGTGGTAACCCGACTACGTCATCTGGAAATACATCCGGAAACTCACTGGCAACCGGAACTTGATTCAACTCCGGCGACTCGGCTGAGGTATCTCTGACATGGGCCAGAAACGTCGTACAGCCCTTACTGATCATCTTCTTCGCACTAAGCCATGAGATCACACAAGTAGGCACAATACGCCTATCTCCCTCGAAGCAATACTCTGAACTATCGGGTAGACTAAACCAAACTCGCTTGGTGAAACACTCCATTCGGGCACGATATCGGGCTAAGCAATCCATACCCAATATAACATCAAACTCCCAGATGTCAAGCGGAATCAAATCTGCCTCCAACACAGCTATACTCAACCCCAGAATGCAACCTTTACACACCTGACTGCATGTCAAAAGCTCACCTAACGGGGTCATGATCTCAATAGGTGGAGCTAACAGAGACAACAGGCGGTCTGCACGAGCTGAAATTCTAGGACCGACAAAAGATTTATTTGCTCCTGGATCTAACAAAACTCGAGCCAGAACAGAAAATACAGTAATAGTACCTGTCACCACATCGGGGCTAGTATAGGCATCAGCGTCAGTCAAGGTATATAGATGGGTCTGTCTTGTCTGTGCTGGCTGACTGGACTGCTGACCCGATGTCTGACTACCAGAAGGTCTGCCTGGTGCTCTGGATGATGGCCTGGTAGGACCCTAAGAAGGTGTGCGACTACCACTTGGTCTTGCAACACTAAAGGACTGTGATCTCGGTAGCTTTGGGCAATCCCTCGCCATATGACCAAACTCTGAGCAGTTGTAACACTGTCTGTTCTGTGGACATGGCAGAATGTGGCATTTTTGACATCTGTCGCGCCACGGCATGAGTCTACCTGTGCTCTAACTGGAAGCTATCGACTATGATTGGGCAGGTGTGTGACTATCACCTCGTAAATGAGACAGCCTCGGGGGATACGGTCTTACTGAACGACTCGGTCGACGGTCAGATCTCGAACTGTGCCTGACTGGACCTCTGCTAGATGCGGGGTCACTGCAGGGCTGACTAGTCGTCATCCTCTGACCTGAACTTTGATTCAAAACCATCTTCTTGGCATTCGCAGCAACAACAACTAACGCCTTGAGATTGTCCACTGGAGTCGTCCCCACGATCATCCTGATGTCATGACGTAAATCGTCTTGGAAGCGATGGGCTAACTGAACCTCTGTACAATCTTGAATAGGTGAGAAAAAAGACAACTCCCTCAGCTCCTTCTCGAACTCTAAAACAGTCCGAGTACCCTGCTTAATACGGTAAAACTCTGCTCTCTTGGCGTTATGGTGAAACTCTGTATAGAACCTGTTGTGGAACAACTCAAGAAACTCGGCCCAAGACGGTAGCTGACCTCGGAACCTCAGACTGACAGACATCCACCACGTCAAAGCTTCTCCCTTGAGTAGATAGGTGGCTATCGCAACCATGTCCTCCTCGGACAATCGTATAGCCATCGCTGCTCGATCGAGCTCTACTAGCCACTCATGAGCCTCAGCTGGACCCTTCGTACCAGTAAAGTTGGTACATCCCAACTCTCAAGCATCTTTCAGCAACTTCGTAAAGCTGCGCTCCCTGGCATCTCTCTGCGGAATCGGGACCACAGGTTGCTGACCTGGAGCAACAGGTGCCTGAGGTGGGGCTGGTGCCGGAACAGGCTAGGACTGGGCTACTAACTATTGTAAGGTAGCCAAAATCGCTGCTAAGGCCGGGTCTGAAGTCAGCGCAATTGGAGCAACAGGCGCGACTGGTGGAACCTAGTAACCCTGATCCTGTCATAGCTTATGAACTGACTCGTTACTAACATCCTGGAGGTCTCGTGCTGCCGTAGTACGTGTCCTAAACATACTGTACACATCAAACAAACAAAAACATCCTAATTAATCTAAAGACTAAAGGGACAATTAATACGATACAACGCTGGACTATGCACATACAGTGTAGTGAGTTGGAAATCATACTTTAAAAATATTATGAAAATATTTTCAAAATTTTGTTTGTAAAAACCTAGGGCTCCACTACCACTCCTGTGAGGAACCAAACCCGGAAAGCGGGCCTTTACTGCCGTGAAGCCTAGAGAAGCCCAACACGTGGACCAATCCGAACTCCACAAGGCTATTTTGACTTTTCAAACGTAAATCCCCAAAAATAAAATTTAAAATATTTACAAATTATAGCATGACAGATAAGTACAAAATACATGGCACAATAAATAATGGAGTGACATTCAAAACAGCGAAAGTCTTTTATAATAACACAAGACAAACAAGTGAAACCATAACACACAAGCCCCAAGTATCTGAAAACGAACCAAAAGTCCAAACAATAAATATTCAATAGTGTGCCACTAAAACCATACATGTGCAGATGCTATAGTCCCAGCCAGTAGTCCCGACGCTCACACTGAAAACAGCTACTGATCATGATCTAGTCCTGGGAGGAAAAAACAAAGACGAAGGGGGTGAGATTTTCGAGAATCTCAGTAGGGGACAACAAGGTGAACTTATCAAAGGAGATGAGCAACAAGGTGAACTTATCATAGGAGAGGAGCAACAAGGAACTCATTAATTGAACGCTAAACCTATAAATTCTCAAATCTTTAAATTTACTGTTTAGTTTATAAAACGTTTACTTACTGGACCCGGAAACAACATAGAACTCAACAAGGGTCAATAAGAAAATATGGGCAGACTGAAAATCACTTCCCGAGTAACCCCCGCTAAAGGGAAACTGGAAGCCCACTGGTAGGTTTTACATATATACTTTTAAAATATTTACATACATAGCCCCTTCTACCAGTGTTGTCCAAGACTAGATTGATTAATTAAACTTTATACGTAAAAGATCAACTAGTCCTCTCAGATCATCCTGCGAAGCAGGGAACATACAACATCCATACACCTCCCAACAGATGAATGTCTCTCCGTTTAGTCTCAGAGACCGACCACTCACCATGTTTGGCCAAACGAAACACAAGTAACATAAAAACTTACATACTTTAACTTACATATAAAGAAAACTAGTTTAACTTTCAATAACACTGGAATACCATATTTTACAATTAAAACTCCACAATACGATACCGTCACAGAAACCTTAAATTACAATAATTACTTTCTTACTTTACGGGCAATGATACAGAATCAGCCCAATTTACACAACAAATCAATCAAATAGACTTTGATTGATCATATGAAATTTTGGAGATACATTATGAAACTTTACGGCTACATACGGAAGAGATCAATGTTATTTGAACAATGGACCAATCGGATGGGCTCCGATGGACTATACAATGACTCAATCAAACCTAAGGTAATACGGATTTTAAGATAAGGAAAACACTCATAATGGGTAACATACTGTAAAGACCCTACCTTAGGGGCTGAAGAAGAGGAAGCGATACACTTGCCTTTGTCCTCAACACTCGCTCTTCCTAAGAACATAACATGAAGGTTAGACTCAACATACGGATATTAACTTAAACAATACGATTTAAAATAACTATAACTCAACAACGATACATCAAATGAAAAATAGATCACGCCATTGCGATCAGAGCGTCGAAATTACCAAACAGGGAGGTTTTTATTTTTTTGGTCAACGGTCAATGGTCGGTCAAACGGTCAACAGTCGGTCAATGGTCGCCGGAGGCGGCCGGAAAAATCCTATTTTATCCAAAACCGAAAATTTTTACATCAAAATGAAGCTACAAATACCAGGAATATGAATCTGAGAACCAACTTTCAAAACTCACCTCTGATCGGCCGGGATCTACGATTTTTCCGGTGCCGAAATCGGAACTTCCGGCCTTTGATCTGGACGTGTCCGTGGTCCGATGAAGATGAAACCAACGGCCAGTTGCTCGCGATGACGAGAGGAACGCAACGGTGTAGGCGGTGAGACGATTGGACGGTCAGTGTCGATACCGAAGGTGAACGACAATGGTGAAGGAGAGGAGAGGCAGAGGGGGAAAGGGTAAATTGGCTGGAGAAGGGGAGGGGGAGGCTTTTATTATGTGGGTGACGTGGCAAAATTTTTGCCACGTCAGCCCCTCCCAGTTACAAGTCTCACAAATTCCATATGAGGTATAGAGACATAGATGACCAACCCCAATAACTCTCATCTTCATTCCTTGCATCACCGAGACATAGATGCAAATCAACTGTAAAGACAATATCTGATGGAAGATAATCTCGACAACTGCTGCAGCTAATTGCGCTAACCAGGGTCGTAACTGGAAGATCATGTCAGACTACCGGAACTTCTCTTATTTCATAATGAATCAGGGGGTGAGGGAAATTATGCCAAAGCCAACTATCCCGCCAGAACTTGCAGGAGAGACCGTTACCTTAGTTCCAATGAACCCCTTCCTTCATCTCATCCCAATTCTTCACCATTCCTTGCCATAGTAACTAATCTTCATTCTTCACTAGTGCATCTTTCTCCCTTCTCCCTTCTCTCTTCTCCCAGAAAGATACCTGCTTCTTACCAACTTATGCCACGTTCTGAAGCTTAAAAGTTTACGCAACAATCGTTGTAGACCCTCTATATACACTGTTTTTATATCCAGCAATGCATATAGTAAACATATGTTAAGAAGAAATGATAAATAATGGAAGAAAAATAATAAGAATAATAAAAAATACAACTACGAGTTTATTTACTGACAATGGTGTTAGACACCGGATTATAACTAGATATCTATTGCCTATGTTACTTCAATAATACTATAGGTCCCATATGATTTACTGCATTCCTAATTTACATAAGTCATTTATGACATAAATATACCGCCTAGGGGAATATGGTATCATGTATATAGAATACTGGAGTCCATAATAGAAATTCTAATTTGGCATTAAGTTATCCTCAATAACTGATTGTTTGTCTAGGAAGAAAACCACAGTAATATTGAATTCTTCTAATCCTGGTCAAACATGGAGTTAGAGATCTAGCATAAAGAAAATCGTGATCGTATTCAATCCTTTCATTCCTGGTCAAACACATATCTAGAGATCCGGCAGAAACCTGTCAGGTGAGCGGACAGAAAAAAATACAAATTATTTTACACATATTCATGCAACACATTGACTAATATGCGGGTATACATTCAAAGAATCAAGGAGTCAAAGAGCATAGTCATAGTCAATATACGCAACAATATCAAGACTCTTTAGGCATTCACGATTGGCATACCAAACACAGACATATATGAGCACGTAATGGATCACAAATACAATGCCGAGTCGGACTTTTAACCACATGGCCCAAAAGATACAACTTGTTTTATATGATCTATTCACACAACACATATAATCTCAAGACCTCTTCTCCCACTCCTTTCCAATGTGGAATTAGGTAACTTGACTCCCTACGCAGGCTAGGTCTCATAATCTCCCCTCCATATAGACCTTGTGTCATCACGAAGGGAGCCCAAACATAACTAACTTGGGCGTAAACTTATGGGCCCAAACGTGAATTCAACAAACAACACGACCCTAGCCCACCCAAAAGAGGAAACGAGATCGGCTCTGCTATCATTTGTCATTACCCTTTCCATATTCGTTAGCAATCTATCAATGCTAACCAAAAGAAGTACTTGATCCTTTCAGGACCTGGCCAGTCCCAGACCTACACTCTAGTTTTTGTCATTAAACCTCTGGTTATTGCTCGTTAGCATCTTATAGACTGAACTCACATCAAACTCTCTTGAAGATGACCACTTGACTCACTGAGACATAGATGCAAATCAACTGTAAAGATAATATCTGATGGAAGATAATCTCGCTAACTGCTGTAGCTAATTGCAGTTAACTAGGATCGTAACTGGAAGATCACGTCAGACTACCGGAACTTCTCTTATTGCATAAGGAATTCAGGGGGGTGTGGTAAATTAAGCCAAAGCCAACGATCCTGCCAGAACTTATAGGAGAAACCGTTACCTTAGTTTCAATGAACCCCTTCCTTTCATCTCATCCCAATTCTTCTCCATTCCTTTCCATAGAAACAAATCTCCATTCTTCACTGTTGCATCCTTCTCCCCTCTCCCTTCTCCCAGAAAGATACCTACTTCTTACCAACTTCTGTCATGCCCCCGACCTAAACGCAACAATCGCCTCCTATATACTAGAAAGAAATAATAAATAACAAAAGAAAAATAATAAAATAATAAGAACAATAAAAAATACAACTAAGAGTTTATTTATTGACAATAGTGTTGTACAGGAGACACCGAATTATAATTAGATATCTATCGCCCATGTTATTTCAACAATACTATAGGTCCCATATGATTTTCTGTATTCCTAATTTACATAAGTCATTTATGTCATAAATATACCGCCTAGGAGAATATGGTATCATGTATATAGAATACCAGAGTCCATAATAGAAATCTTAATTTGGCATTAAGTTATCCTGGATGAGCTCATTGTCTGTCAGGGAAGAAAACCATGATCATATTCAACTCTTCCTGATCCTCGTCAAACATGGATTTAGAGGTCTTACAGAAGCCTCTTAGGTGAGTTGACAAGGAAAAATAAGTATAGCAGTTCACATAAATCACACTACTAATCTCATTAACATGCTGGCACACATTCAAAGTATTGATGAGTCAATAAACACAGTTATAGTCAATATACGCAGCAATATCAAGACTCTTCAGGCATTCATGATCATGACTAGGCTGGCAATATCTCCCAGTCTGCATAGGTCCCGAGAATAGGACTAAGATATGTCAGTGGCATTTTATGTGAATCTTCGTATCTTTTCTCTTTTTATCTCATATGATGATTTGGTATGTCCCGATGGGACGTGCATAACACTCGGCCCAGACTACTAACGATGTTGGGATGATAGGTGATGGTAGCTCCACCTATAGGTCCCCACATTAGGAATTTCTTTCATACATTCAGTTAGCACAATTATATAAACCTTGTCCCTCCTTATGACTCCCCCGGCATGTCCTTGCCTCATTACTATACTCGGAGAGCGTTCAAGCGTCGCACAAGTCACCTCATGCTACTGCAATGTGTGATTCATTTCATGATTCCGGATGTGACTCGATGCATCATTTACAGTTCAATAATGCATTTCACTCTTCCATGCCAACTATAGCCATCCAAAGCATGCAAAACATCATTCTGTTTAATAATTCACATACATTTAAGCACACATATGATTCCATGCTAATATTTCATTATAATTTCATTTATTAACACATTCATATGATCATACCAGTGATTCAAGCAATTAAGTAAAAGGGTTCATCCACTCACAAGTTTTCAATGTTCAAAGAGCCCACACTTGTTTCCTGGATCGATTCCTCGAGATCCAGCATCACTAGGTATCCACCTACACATATTTATATATAATCCATCAATGAACAGCATTACAGGGTCATAAATATATAAAATAACACTTCCAAACCCTCTACCCGACGAATTATGATCCTAGACTAAACTCGAGATCAAACCGGAAATTTTTTTAATTTTTTCCAATTAATCCAGATTTTGTATCATTTGTATTACCAATGAAATAAATTCCAAATCCTATAAATTCAGTACCATTAGACTCCAAATTTAATATAGTATTTTTCATAATTTTCCTGAATTTTTTTATTTTTATTTTTCCTACTTTTTTATTATTTTTGGTCATTTTTCATTTTTTCTAATTTATAATTTCTGCCAATCACAAAGCACCATGTGGCACCACCAGGCGATCCCACTCCTAACTCCGAACCTTTCCAAGACTGACATGTGTCCCATTTGAGATGTGTCATACCACGTCCGAGCCTATATACACTTAGCCTGCGAAAGACTTGTCGCCTACTCATGCAGGCGACATGTTATTTGGTTGTCCGACCAAACAACCTGTTGTTTGGAGGACCGCGGATGATATGTCATCAGAGGTCGTCTTCTACCTCTAGACAACCTGTTAATCCTGTGAAGCCCTGATTTCTCAACATCCCCAATACTCACAAGCACACCACAATCCTTTACCAACTATACACACACAAAGATCTACGATTTCCGATCTTAACCCAACTTAAACCATTCATTTTCATCACATAATGCAAGCTAAACAAGTAAATAAAGGTACCTAAATTCTGGGTGTGGAACTTACCAAAAACTAACCGGAGACACACAAGAGCAACACGAAAATCATTGGAGTTGGTTTGCAAGCTCGAGAGAAAAATTTCAGGATAGTTTTGAGGCTTGACATGCTTCTGAAGTGTGAGACACGTAACAGGACACTTATTCCTTTAAGGCATCGATGACTGGCGAAGACCGAGAATGCCCTAGGCGGCAACCGGTCTCACAACGGCCAAAATGACATGAAATATTGTAATTTTGACTCTGTTGGTAAAAACGACATACTTAATTATCATTTTGAGCTTAATAATATAATATTATTATATAATAAATAATAATAATAAATATTATATATAAATTCTAATAAATATTTAAAAATTCATATTAAACCCAATAAGAATAATTCTTATGATTCTTTTCCATAAATATAAAAAATTAATTTTCTCATATGTTTATAATTTATTAAAAATCAAATCCTCATAATATAATATAAAAACATCATAATAAATTATATCAACAAGTAATTATTCAATCTAGCTGGAAATCAATCAAGATAGAAGTATGAGAGCTCTCGGTTCCATCTCCCCCTTCTCCCCCTTGTACCCCGTCGTCATTGAAACCACCTTTGATAGTTGACCTTCGTTTCACCGTCGAAAAAATCCCTTCACTTCTGAGCGTTATACTACACACTTTGTGGACTTCATCCCAGATTCTTGGTCTGCCCAACACCTTTGTGACCTTCCCTGCCAAACGGAGTGCTCGTGGAACAAAGTTTGGTTTCATCCATTTTCTCAAATGCCTCTCGGAATCTTCCAGGCTCAAAAATTTATCTAATTTTGCCCCAGAACATGAGTCTTGCTAAATACGACTCTTCCAACGAGCGTCGGCCTCTCTCCTCCGGCACTTTACCCTTGCAACATGCACCCTCATAGCCTAGCATAAGCCCTCTCTCTCCTGGTTTTGTTGATGGTCGCTCTTTTAAACAAGCTCTGTGTGATTCGCATGCTCAACTCTCTGTTAAGTCTGCCCAGTACAACCTATCCTGGCTTCTCAGTAGCGCTGTTGCCTTGAAGAAACCTTATTTGTTTCCATCTGACCTGTTTCCAGAGGGTATGATCTCCACTCCTTTTGGAGAGGATCTTATTCTCATCTCCATCGCTTCCCCGGTTATTATGCGTGATGAGATATCCAAATTCGAGGAGAAGGGTTGTGAGTTTTTCTTCTCTCTTCGTCCATGGAATGCCTGATGATATAGGTACTGTTTGATTATGTTGGGTATATTTTTATGGGATTCCTCTTATGTCTGGCTTTTTTGCTATTGCTGCTCGGTTCGGCTCCCTCATCAGAGTGCATGAAGACACATTGTTTCATCACCGTCTTGATGAAGCCAAAATCTCATGCTCTAGAACCATCGAGATGCTATCGACGACAAGCTGTTTATAAAAGTAGACGACAGACCTTTCGAGATCTTTTGTTTGGAAATTAAGGGGAAACTCTTTTTTTCGCACATGAAAAGCAGGAAGATTTCAATTCTCCTCACAGATCCGTTGCTTCTTCCTCTGAACTTGTGCATCTTGCATCTGACACAACATGCTCTAAGACTAGTGAGGATAAGACATAACTTTTATTCCTATCAAACCATCATGTCTACCAAGTCCAAAAGGGGTGATGACAGAGCCTACCTCGGACTCTAAGGCTAGACCTTTTATGTCTGGCCCTTCACGGATCGCTCCTAGACCTTTGCCCAGCTCTTAGCCTCTCCTAGCTTCTCTCGATGGGTTGCCTTTGGGCCTTGATGTTCCTTCTTTAGAACTTGGAAACCCTTTGGATCTTGAGGTCCCGCCTCCACTTCTCTTTTCTTCTATTGGACCTGTTAAATCTATTAAGGCGGGCCCATCCATCTCTCCAAGGCCTCTCTCTAATTATCCTTTTGGGTTTTCTCCCCATGCCTCACTCCCTTCTAGCTCGTTTGTCACCTTATAGGTACCACGCAGTTAATATTCATAACCACTTGCCTAAGGGAAAGCGCTTCAATATAATCAAAGGTGGTGGAGAGATTTTCAGATACCGGAAGCAAGGATACTTTTGAAATGATTTCGAGGGTTAATCGTCGGATTTGCAAAGATGCTCAATCTCAACCGCCCTCTTCCTTACTTGTCACTTCCTGTTCACCGTATGAGAATTTGAATTTTTAAGGATAGTAATTTAGAAAAATGACGAATGTGAATGATAGTTAAATGAATTTAATATCCTTTAACACAGTATCAAACCAACCTATACGTGTCTTACAGTCATTTTGAGGTTATAGATGATATCATATAGAATTTAAACATCTTAGATAGGGTTGAATTTGAGTAAATTTGGGTAGGAATTATTTTGGAATTTTCAAAATTTAATACTATATTTTTTTTTAGAGTTTATAAAATTATTTTAAATTCTATATTTTCGAAAATTAGAAATTCAGGATTATATGGATAAAGAGAGCATGTAGAAATTTTTTGAGTATTTTTTTGCTATTGTTAATGACTTTTACAAGTTATATTATTTTTTAATAAATATATCTTATTTTATTATTTTACTATTTTATTTTTGAATTAGTAAATTTGGGGTTAAACATCGGGATGGGGGCTCCATTGCCCCATCCGTTGCTTCGCCGACTAGCCAAATAGAAATTGAGGTTTAGCCCGATTTTAGGCATTTTTTATTCGGAAGCCAAAACCTCGATTTTAGGCCGAGGTGAGGTGAGATTGGCATAGGAAGTCGATCAAAAGGGTTTCGTGTGAGATTGGAGCACGAATGAGCTTCTTTCTAGTGAGTTTTCCATCTGAAAATCAAATCTTCATTTTTAGTCTAAACTAGAGATTTTTGTGTGTGTTTTGTGTGATTTTGGTTGGGGTTTGTTGCAGATGGAAGGGTGGAAGTTTTCGGATGCCTTGGGAGACAATTCACCAGCTAGGGCTTCGACCTTCGGACAAAGTCCAGAGGTTGAAGATGAACTAGTCGTCTGCTGGCCATCTAGATGACAGGTCTTCCATAGCAGGGTCATCTGCTGGCCATCTGGATGACAGGTCTTGTCACAACCCGGACCCCGGACCCTCGGCCCAGCGGCCGGACGTGTATGTGTGCGTGATGGATCACAACTGCAACTCTCAGTTGGACTTATAACCACAGGGCCCAAAAGATGCATTTTGTTACAAATGATACCATCACACAACACATATAAGCCCAAGACCTCCCCCGCTCCTTTCCGATGTGGGATTGAGTAACCTGACCCCCCTTACGGCTGGGTCTCACAGGTCTTCCATAGTAGGTTAGCACGACTAGTCATTCAGGTTGAGCTCAACCGACATGTCGTTGGTCTAGGAAGGTAAAATAGGGTTTAGCTCAAACCAAATTGAGTCAGGCCGGGTTCAGTCATACAGGGTTGAGTCAAACCAGGTTGAAGTTAGAACGAACTGAAATGGTAAGAAGAATGAGGTTGTGACATGTGGCAATGTCTAGTGATGCACGTGTTTGTTGATTTTCTAATTTTAATCGATTTTCCAAAAAGTTTGAAAATAAAAAAAAAGGGAAAAATAGATAGAAAATAAAAAAATTTGCGAAAAATAGAGAAAAATATAAGGAATCCAATGATGTATAGTTTGCTTGATTTGGATTTGATTTAAGAGGTATTAAAATTAAGATAAGTTGATAGAAATTCTGAAAATATCAGAAAAAATCCCAAAAAAATTTGTATAGGTTAATCAAGTCCCTTTGGACCGAGTAAGGGTTTGTGTAATTTCAGTTTTTAGTTATTACCTTATAGATTAAGGAATTAAGTAAATATATTGATCATGACCTGTATAGGTGTTGAGACTCGTGCACTAGACTCTGGAGCAGGACCCAATCGAGTGCTGCCAGAATAAGGTAAATGGACTAAACTTAATATTTCCGTAAACTATTTATGTTTCGTACAGCATTCTTCATGCTAAATGTTTGATATGTCATAAACATACTTGTTATTGACGGGAACTTTCCTTCATCATGGCATTTCGTTGAAACCAATGATTTCTTTGCTTTGTTTCGTATGAATGTGAAATCTTGTAAGATTCTAATTATTGTGTAAATAATCCTATGGTGGATACGGTCTTAAAGATCTTGTTATATGCAAACTCCAGAGGATTTCGGCTCTCTCGAGTATGGTGATGAATTTCGTATGCATGTGATGAGAGAGATGAACTAATATCTAACATGATATGTATTACTGGTAGCACTAACCAGAGTGTGAGGATGAGAGAATTTACCAACATGAGTTTGGGATCAAGCTTGTGGAGTCACCACCACTGCTCCCTCGGTAACATCAGTGTGTCATAAATTCTTTTCCAAAGACAAACCACTGACGACCTTCCTTGACACCACGACGGTGGGTTCGATTGAAGAAAATTCCCCTTGCCAACAACATAATCCACCACTAACATGTTATTTCAATCCCATTAAATATGAAAATAACTAATCAATATTGTGTGAGATATGTTGTGAACGCCTATTGCTATTAATTAAGTGAATGAGATTCTATGTGTTGTGTATAGTGATATTTCCTTCTCTTTTATTTTTCCTATTGTGAAAGGTCTGAATTGTCTAAGTAAGAATTCCAATGAATTATAAGCAGTCACAATAAACTTACTCACTCACCTTAAATCATAAGAATGAAAATTCAGGGTCCAATCACCTGGTTTACCATGCTAGGTTTACTCAAGGTATTTGAGGTGGGGGCTAGACCGTGGAGACATTATGAGAAGAACTACGAGCACCTACTGCTCTAGGTATATAAATAATCAAGGACTTTACCCTATATAGGTGACTTGCTTCATGTGCATATTGTGTGTGTGTTTTGTATACTAAAGATTTTGGGGGCTATGGGATCACAGGTAGTGAAATAAATAAAAGTTTTGTACTTCCATAACATATGATTTCGTACAAACTTCGCATATGATTCTAATGCATATACTCAATATCGCCATGCAAAATTTCATATACGTAAAAGTTTTTATCGTATTTCATAATTACACAGTGGGAAACAAAATACAATCATATAGCTTTGTATAGTGTTCATATTTTTCATTCAGGGGGCACTAGTGGCAGCTACTAATAATATACAGCTGGGAGAGACATTGAGTCACCATGGGGTATGGGGCGTGAAAATCTCCATCGGTGATTCCTTTAGAAACTAATGCAATTTGCATAATGTATGATGGGATTTGAGAACATAATCTTGGTCCTCCCTTTATTAACTAAAAGGTCTAATGCGAGATCAAAATCTTCCAGGACTTTACTCACCATATGACCTTGGTTTATTGAAGATTTGGGAAAATGGGAACATATCATCTACAAAAAAGAGGTAAAAAATACAAAGGGCATCTTGAGATAATTTTCATGGTTTCCAAAGCTTCCTTGTTTGTCAATGCATTGATAGTTTGAGCTAGTCTCTCCAAACACATCACAAAGATGTAAGGTGAAAGGGGATCTTCTTACTTTACTTCTCTAAATGGTTTGAAAGTTTCAGTCAAGTGATCATTCCATACCTGGGTGCTCGCCAAACTCCTCGTAATAAAACTTATCATATACTGGGGTAAGCCTACATCCACAAATCTGTTTTCAATGAATTTCCAACTTAAGCAGTCATATGCCTTCTCGAGGTCGACCTTAGTGACCATTCATCTTTGCTTTACTTGCTTTCTTGAGAATGAGTGTATAGTCTCTGAGGCTATAATGATGTTATCTGTGATAAGCTTGCCAAGAACAAAACTCACTTACATGGGGTCGATTATCTTATTCGTGATATTTGAAATTCTTTTTACAAGAACCTTAATGATGATTTTAAAACTCACATTGCTTAATTTGATGGACCTTAATTATTCCGGCCGTTCAGGATTTTCAACTTTGGGAATAAGAACAATATTGGTCGCACTTAGGGACTGGTCCAAAGATGAGCCATCATAGAGCAGAGCAAAGAGATGAGCTGATAATTGACCATTGCTTTTGATAAAAAAGAGCAGGAATCTCATCTGGTCCTGGTGTTTTCAATAGAGCCATTTGAAAAATCACTCTTTTAATCTCCAAATAAGCATTAAGGGCTATAGATTCTTCCTCTCCCAGCATGGGGAATTCACCCCTGGTCTCATAGTGAGGTTCACCAGGCCTTTTTTTCTATATATAAGGTATTGAAGTAAGCAACCACCTCATCCTCAATGCTCTCTTGATCTGAACACCACTTCTAGTTGATCTTTAATGACTCAATCCTAGCTTTTCTTCTTTGAAGCTTTTCCTTGCATGAAAATAACATTTGATCTTTAATGACTCAATCCTAGCTTTTCTTCTTTCAAGATTTTCCTTGCATGAAAACAACAGTTGATCCTTAATGACTCAATCCTAGCTTTTCTTCCTTGAAGCTTTTCATTGCATGAAAATAATAGGTATTCCTATCACCAAAAATTCTTGAAAAATTCTCTGATGCTTTTAAACCTTTAATAAACCTATCCAAGGTCCTAGAACACCAAATCATCAAAGATTCTCGTCTCTTCATTTTCAATCCTCTATTGTGTAAATATTGATAATTTTGAATAAATGTAATAATTTATCAAAAATATTATTTAATTTCAAAACGTGTAAAACCTAACTAAAATTCAATACCGATTCCATAAAACACGGTCTAAGACCCACTAACCTACATGATCCTTGATTGGCTTCCGGCCCAAGCTACCCAAAATTTTCAGATTCTCTCATAGAATCCATAAAGCAATCATTAAAGGAAACATAAATTGATTGTAGAGAAGGCATTGATAGAACAAGAAATAGAATAAAATTTCAATCAAAAGCTTCAATCTAATGAAGCTGCTTTGCATACAATGAAAGTCTCAATTTCTTGTACAGAAATGGTTACATCTTTATTCCCATTAGCACGATCAGATGTTGATGCTTCTAATAGGCCAATGATCAGATAATGGAATACTCAATTGAAATATAGGATGATGAATACAAGGTATTATCATTATCCTTTTTTATTTGATTATTTTTATTTTTTTTATGTTAGTCATTTAATATTACAAGATTATATAGCAATCATTTTGGTGTTCATGGTTGATTTGTTTTTCCTGTCCTTATGTTGTTGTTCAACTTATATTGATTATGGTGAAATCTTTATTTATTTTATTTCCTGTTGTTATTATTATGTTTGGAGGGAAAGGAGGATAAGAGCTTATTTTTAACATAATATAGTATAATATAAAAATTGGTTGTTAACAGTGAAACATATCTTTATTCTTGTGCTTGGACACCATATTATTTTTCTTATGAAATCAGACAATGTCTATTTCATATTGTGATTAAACACTCAATTGTATTTCCTATGTGTCATGTACATGCAATGTTTTTGTTTTTTATTAATAATGACTATGTCGATAAACGATGACTTAATTTTTTTTTATTCTTTTTTTAGGTTTTCACAAGAAGGATATAATAAAAGAGGAATATTTTAACGATGATAAAATTTTAATTTTATTTTCAGTAATTAAATTATGAAACATGCAAAAATAGTAAAATCATATATTTTTTTAGGTTTAGAAGATTATATTTTTAATGTTATTTAAAAATATTAATTTATTTCTATTATTTTAATAATAAAATAATTTAAATAATTAATTCTTATATTTTTCATAATTTAAATAAAAAATTATTTTTAAAAGAAGTCAGTTACATAATAATAAAAAAGTATTGCTTAAACAAAATTAAAATATTATTGCATTATATAAAATACTGTTACTTAAAAGAAAATAAAAAAACTATTGCATTATATAAAAAAAATTATTACTTAAAGAGTAACAAAAACTGCTTCATAATATAAAAAAAAAAAGTTACATAAGAAAATAGCAAATTCGTTGCCTATTGTAAATTAATCATTGCTTAAAAAAAGTAAAAACTGTTGCTTAATATGGATGAATCGATTGCATAAATAAAATCAAAATAATATTACATACTAGTTTTAAAATTATAACTAAAACTATTAAAATAGTATTGTAAAAAAATTAAAAAATTATTTTATAAATTTAAACTTGTTATTTTGAAGTAAAAAATATTTTTGTATTTTTTAAAAATTATTATATTATATTAATAATTTTTATATAAAAAATAAAAAAATTAATATTTTTTATTAAATAGTGTCAAGCAAATGTGGCAGAAAAGAAATTGTTGCGTTATCTCTAATGTAATAAATTTAGATTATTATATAACGAATTCGTGATGTTACAGAACAGCAGATATGGTCTAGTGATGATATTAATCTTTAGAACTAAAAAAAATAATGATAAAATCATTGAAGAGACAAAAACTCTTTATATTACTAATGTCTTTCTATATTGAATATTTGATAAAGATAAAAATTCCTTATAAATTATTAGTTATGAATAGATAATATTTTTTTCTTTTATACATATATAAAAAATAAAAAAATATAATTTATTCTCTATCTTTCTCTCTTGTCTTTCTCTCTCAAAAATTTCTTATTTCAATAACACTCCTTGTTTCTATATATTTATTTACAGTGGACTTGATTTTAAAAAAAAAAAAATCCATAAGATACTGAATTTTATAATTTTAGGTTATATCAGCCGGTTCAAAATTGATTGGTACCAACCCAAAAAGTTGAAATGCTCACAATTGCAAATTTATTTGTTTTACAAGCAAGTTTAGGACTTTTATGAATATATAGATAAATAAGTGAACACTTTAAGTTAAAGCTAGATTGATAATATTTTTTATTTAAGTCATATTGATGATTAGTTATATTTAATTCGGTGTCCTTATCACAAATGATATATATCTAACAAAAGTATGTTTATTTTGAAATAAGTTTTTTAATAGCATATTATATTTTAACTTTTCGAATTAGATATATCTTAAAATTATTAAAATTTTTGGATATCTCCGCCGCCCGAGATATCTCTTCCTTTGTCCAATTTTCATTTATGGTAATAATTTTCATTTTTAATGAGACAAATTAAGATCGGCAATAAAATTACAGATCCTGGTCATACGGCAGATTATAAGAGCAGAACAAAGTAACAATGTATCACAGATATGTTTGGTTCGAATTTTGTTTTGGAAAGTAATTAAATTTCCGAGATGGTTTTTTTCCTAGGGTTCGGTTCTTCTTCAGATAAAAAATATAAGATGGTTTATTGTCATTAAATGACCCTAGAATTAAGACCCCGGATCGTAAGGAATATGCTTCCGTAACAGTTACACACCACCCACTATTGCAATTTAATAGTTCTCAGTTTTTGATCCGAAAATTTCTCCTATCATTCTTTCACATCAGAGAATAAAAGCAAAGTGTTGAGGTAAGGAAAAAGAGTAGCGGTGTGCATAATGAGAGGGTATAGTTTCTTTGAGAGAGCCTTTAGGGCCTTTCATGACCACCCTACGGCTGCTAAGGTTCTTGTTGTCTCCACCGTCACCTTCAGGTTATTACTTAGATGACCTCTACTATTCAAGTTTTCTTTATCGGTTTAAATTTTGGTGTGACGTTGTGGATTTTATTATATTGTACATACATTGTTTGACGCTGCTTGCTTGAGCAGTAGAATCATGGTGAGAAGTCAGGAATTATGGTGGATAGGTTTGCTGCTGTTATTTATGTAGTTTTTCTATGCATGCGCAAAGGAATTGCCAGCAGACTATAAGCTTTCGTAATTCATTATGATCTTGTGCATGTGGCTGCAGTGGTGGAGGGCTACTGGCGTTTTCTGATGCCAATACATTGGAAACTGCTGCACAAGAAGGCCAATGCAAGAAAAAGAAGGTGGTCGTACTCGGGACTGGCTGGGCTGGTACCAGCTTTTTGAAGAGCCTGAAGAGTTCTTCAGTTGATATCTGTGTGGTATCACCCCGTAACTACTTCGCATTCACTCCTCTCTTGCCTAGTGTTACAAATGGAACTGTTGAAGCTCGCAGCATCGTCGAACCAATACGAAAGATTGTTAAAAGGGTATGAGATGCAGACAGGAAATTGCACAATAACATGATGTTATTCTATTATGCCAAGTTTTTTTGATATGTTTAAAGTTCTGTTGGACCTGTTGTGTTGGTAGACTTATATGGAAGCATGTACCGTATGTTGGTTGGTGCATTTGTTCTTATGTTACAGAAACCTTTCGATGCTGAATTCAAGGAAGCTGAATGTTACAAGATCGACCCCATAAACAAAAAAATCCATTGTCGATCTCGACAAGCTGGGGTTCAGGAATTTACAATGGATTATGATTTTCTGGTTGTCGCCATGGGAGCCAAGTCTAATACTTTTAACACACCCGGTGTTGAGGAACATGCTCACTTTCTCAAGGTACCTGTTCCAATTATTTAAATCAGTAGTCTGAGTGACACTGAATTGTTAAAAGGGAAGAATTTACCTGCATTCACCATGCAGGAAGTAGAAGATGCACAACAGATCCGTAGGTCCATAGTTGATTGCTACGAGAAGGCGAGTCTTCCGACTTTAAGTGAAGAAGAGAAGAAGAGGATTATGCATTTTGTAGTGGTTGGAGGTGGTCCAACAGGGGTGGAATATGCTGCAGAGCTTCATGACTTCGCAGTGGATGATTTGGACAATCTTTATCCTGCAGCCAAAGATTATCTGAAAATTACCCTACTAGAGGCAGGCGATTACATTTTGAACATGTAAGGCTGATGCATCCTTCAAGCATCTGTGGTATTCTTGGCTGAGAAACTAACCATCTGTTGCGGGCTTTCCATTTTCTCAATTCCTGTAGGTTTGACAGAAGAATTGCTGAATTTGCTTTAGACAAGTTCCAAAGAGATGGTATTGATGTGAAGACAGGGTCAATGGTTGTTAAAGTGTCTGATAAGGAGATCTCAACCAAGGAGATGAAAAGTGGCCAAACAGTTTCTATACCATATGGAGTGGTTCTCTGGTCAACTGGAATTGCCACTCGTCCTGTCATCATGGATTTTATGAAGCAAATTGGTCAGGTCTGTCAGATGCATTCAGTTTATCTTTTCTTCTGAAATGTTTACCTTCTGGAGGAATGCCTTTGTTTATACTAAGTATGGTTCATTTGCTTTCTGATCACAGGGTAACAGGCGTGTTCTGGCGACTGATGAATGGCTAAGGGTTGAAGGGTGTGATGGTGTATATGCACTTGGCGATTGCGCAACAATAAATCAACGGAAAGTTATGGTATATTAACGTTTGATTCTCCTTATAAACTACCTTATGGCTGCATTGATCCAAAACCTTACTACTCTGAATTGTCTGGAAGTTTTGCATCATTGATTTGCTATCATAGTCATCCTGCCGATGAATATTCATGATTCGGTTCGTGTGGCCTGTTTCCAGGAAGATATAGCGCTGATATTCAGCAAGGCAGACAAGAACAAGACTGGTACTTTGGATCTGAAAGACTTCAGAGAAGTTATTGAGCATATTTGCGAGAGGTACCCTCAAGTGGAACTTTATTTGCAACGGAATAAATTGAAGAACTATGATGCCTTGCTGCATGATCATCAAGAGAGTGAAACAAAGCAGATTGATATTGAAACATTTAAGAAGTCTCTGTCTGCAGTAGATTCCCAGATGAAGAGTCTTCCTCCAACAGCTCAGGTAAATGAGTTGGCTCTTGCTTTTGCCTGACAATTATGGAAATTCTTTCAGTTCTGATTTCAACTTTTCCCCTTGGATATGAACTCTAGGTCGCTGCACAGCAAGGTGCATACCTTGCAAGCTGTTTCAATCGTATGGAACAATGTGAGAAGGATCCTGAAGGTCCTGTCAGAATCAGAGGATCAGGCCGCCATCGTTTCCGCCCTTTTAGGTAGATAAAGTTCTCACAATACTTTTCTTCATTACTCTGTATCACTCTCCTTATATAGCTTGTACTCTTATTTGAAGGTATAAGCACTTTGGACAATTTGCTCCCTTAGGGGGAGAGCAAACCGCTGCTCAGCTTCCAGGAGATTGGGTTTCCATTGGTTACAGCACTCAATGGCTCTGGTACTCAGTGTATGCAAGGTAATTAATTGTCACTTTCTGACGTTTCTTAACGATTCCTGCTTTCTTTTGGACCTGATGGCTCTATTTCTCACATTAATCTTCAACCACAGCAAGCTGGTAAGCTGGCGCACAAGATTTTTGGTCATATCAGATTGGTTTAGAAGGTTCACATTCGGGAGGGACTCCAGCAGAATCTGAGACAGCAACCCGGAAACATTCCTGCCACTTTCTTCTTCTTTTTTTTTCTGGATGATTATCCTGCTCGTCTCGGTAAATTTTGTTCCAGTTTTTAGTGCAGACATTGTAAACTTTTTATCTTTCCATTCCATGTTCTTCCTCTACTACTTTATCTCTGTTTCCTTCAATAATAAATCTTGGCAGAAATTTCGCATACACAGCTTCCCCTGCCAAATTCCTATTCTCTTTCTCTTCATGAAAAGTACACAATAACTTCAGAATTATGTTTCAGAATCGTGACTCCGAAAAGTTAAACATACTTTAATGAGATACATCGCACAAGATCTACGAGGATGGGAGTGACTGAAAGATTGCCAACAAACTAAGCTGCACGCCACCATTGGTGGTAGGTGATGGTAGGTGAAAGGTCAGAATGGTTTATAAAATTAGAAATGAATAGTCTATTATTATAAGGTTCCAACTCCTTGCGTCATTAGTACAATTCATTATTTAAAAAATTATGTCCGGAGAATCTGTATAATCTGCAGAAATAGCCTGCAGTTAATGCTTTTCCTACCAAACCCAAATTCTTAACACGCTCTAATGATAACGATAAGAACCAACGAAGGGCTTAGAATAGAAAAGGATTTGAAGAGTTTTGAGCGTTTGTGGTGTTGTTATATAAAGGAAGGGGATAAGGAATACGGTATCAGTCATTTTCCTCGTGTCTTTTATGGCGATGGATACGTTTTACTTATCGCACGGTTCCCCCTTGATGGCCATTGACGAGGAGATTGAAGCTAGGCAATTCTTCCAGTCGTGGCAGCAAAAGGTATTGAAAGACAAACCCGCCGCCATCCTCGTCGTGTCTGCCCATTGGGATACAAAGCAACCTTGTGTCAACGTGGTGAATCGCAACGATACGATCTATGACTTCTACGGGTTCCCACAGTCAATGTATCGCCTCAAGTACAATCCTCCCGGAGCCCCCGACTTGGCACGAAGGGTGAAGCAACTAATCCTTGCATCGTCGTCGGGTGTGACTGTCGACGTCGTCGAGGACCATAAGCGGGGGGTGGATCACGGTGCCTGGGTGCCGTTGATGCTCATGTATCCGGAGTGCGATATCCCGGTGTGTCAGCTATCTGTGCAATCACATAAGGACGCAGCCTACCACTACAAGATCGGCAAGGCACTGGGCCCTCTCCGGAATGAAGGGGTACTCATATTGGGATCTGGTTCTGCTGTTCATAACTTGAGGGCAATTCAACCCACTGGCTCCCCTGTTCCTTCCTGGGCTTCTGAGTTTGATACCTGGCTTAAGGACGCTCTACTTCAGGGAAGGTATTCGTTTTGCTTTATCTGTCAAAAGGTTGAGTTGATCCAGGAAGCCCTACTGCTAGTTCTCATCATCTTTTCTGTCTTTTCTATGTATGGTGTCTTGTCGTGTGTTTGTTGCAGGTATGAGGATGTGATTCAATACAGGGAGAAAGCTCCTCATGCTAGAATGGCTCACCCTTCGCCGGACCACTTCTACCCTTTGCATGTAGCGATGGGAGCCGCTGCTGAGAATTCCAAGGCCAAACTCATCCACCACAGCTGGGGCAATGGCTCCTTATCTTATGCCTCATATCAGTTCCTCAATTAAAATCCAGACCTGGTTACATGTCAGTACACTACCACATTAGTATTTTATGTCCATGATCTGATCTGCGTTGTACTACTATAAACATATTTTTACCTGGAATTTCATGATTAAAAGCAATTCGGATGCTTTTCATATTTCATAGATATTATCGAAATCCGAGATGAGATTAATAGACTAATAATATCTTCTTAGTAATAGGGAAGACTTGGTAACCTGGCTGGATATACTATATAGAGAGAATTTTGAGATGGATGCATAAATACAAGTTTTTCAAATTGATAGCTGCACATCAGAAAACAAGAAACGGACTTTATCACATTATTGCAGAAGCAAAACTCAATGACGGGAGACTGGATAAGCCAAAGCCAAGATCGAAGAACGAACTAGTAATTTATGTTGACATCACAAGAACATTTCCAATGTCCCTTAAAACAAAAGTATTAAGGAGCAAAAAATAGTTACTCTTCTTGGACATCATCCTCTTCTTCTGCGAAGCTCAATGTCTGACAAACAGATCGCCCTCCTGCTGATACTGTTGCATCTTCGTCAGCAGTGAAATAGGATTTCGTTCCAACCAAATCGGCCACTCTCTTTGCAGCTCCAGAGTCACGTGGAGTATCAATTACACACCTGGTAGTTCTAATCTTGGGCAGCTCACCAGCCATAACCGAAATAGACTGTGGTGATTCCTCCATTGTGTCGGACCTGTACACCGCCACCTCGCTTGGAATCTCCCACTTCTTCTTGGCTCTGATGGGTTCCGTTCTCTGACTGCCATTTCCTCGAGATGCACGCCTTTTATTCCCATCTTCCTTGTCACTATCCGGCAAGGACCTTTTCCTGGCCTCACCCAAATTGCCATTAGACTGATTTGCCGGAATCTGATTGTATCGACTAGGCACAACCCTGCCAGGCTTCACCGGTTTCTTGTTGGGCACTGATTTTCTCCATCTTTAAACAAAGACTTGGGCTGAATCAACGCAAGAAACCTATCATCTTTCTTCACTGGCCTTTTAGACCCCACAGTGGTAAGAGCCTGTTTAGGAGCTTGAACTTTGGACACTGTTTTGCGCGATTGTGGACTCACACTCGAGCTCTTCCCCCTCTCTTTGGTAACCCTCAACTCATCAATATCTGCAAGCTTCCAAAAGCAAGATTTTCGCCGATTATTCTGTGTCGAAACAGGAGTCAACATATCTGGCTTGCTCAATGAGAACCGTGTTTTCGTACCAGAAATGATCTCTACTGGCCCCAAGCTAACCCCTCTTCGATTAACCTTTGAGACTGCACTTAAAATCCCACGATCTTCGATCTTGCATCCCTGTTTCTGCTGCTCCATGAACTTTGCCGGCACGACTCTGCCTCTCCTTTCAATAGCCTTGAAGTTCCTCTCGGCCTTCTCAAGCCTAAGCGCTTCAAGCTTTGAAGACAACCGCTTGATCTCATTTTCGATCTCCTCAATCTCCAAATCAATCTTTCGCTCATCTTTGGTCTTCTCCTCTACTACAACCACCTTTTTGGCCACCAAATCAGCCTTCATCGGATTTCCTTGAACATTAGCCTCGACGTTGCTTTTCGATTCAAGGGGCTTCAAGGGCAGCGAACAAATTGGAATCTTGACATGAGCAGAACCAGGGGAGTTTTCTAAACCAGGGCGTAGATTTTCTTTGCTGCAACTGGATTCAAGAGACTGAGACCACCAAGAAGACCTGTTAACAGCCATGGAACCCTCCGATTCTCCATTGTCAAATGCCGCATTGTTCCAAATCTGCATCTCTGCTGGGTCAATCGCATCTGGGTACTGCAACATACCACTCATTCTTGACCAAAAAAGGATCAAAGCGAGTTCCCTTCTCTTTTGGAATATCAAGATTGGATCTTTCCGTGTTGATTCTCAAGAGGATCTTTATGTTTTATGGGACATGGGTTTTAATTTCACGGTTAGCAGGTCTTTTGAGGGTTTAAAGATTTTCTGACCGTTGGGAAAATGTATACGTTGGGAGCCTGGTTTTGAAGGTCTTGGTGTGATATAGACCGTTGGATGATAAGAGGATTTCTCCAGGACGCTCCGATTTGATTTAAAGGGAGTTTATAGCTACATTAAAGAAAAGGCCAAACTATGTTTGCCCATTTATGGGCCCATTAGGCGCGGTGTGGGCCAGGCTTGTGTTTCTGTGGACTTCTTCTTGGGCTCAAATCATTGCCTTTTAAGTGTTCCATTTAGTCTAGAGTTAGATTTAGTATAACAGTTGAAAATAAAATTAAATAAAAAATTATTAAATTAATTTCATAATAATAAATTTTGATATAATATAATATTAAATTAATATATTTTTTATGAAAATATAATATTTCATCTTTTTAATAAAAGATGTCAACACCTACTCCAATTCTAAATAACCGAACACGCTAGGCTCAGATCATAATATAATAATTAAATATTCTTGATCATCAACCATATCTGAAATAATATATAAATCTTATCGATCAATCAAATCCCAAACACTAATCATAATATTATCACTTAATGACTATCTCATCGTTGAAATACGAGTTCGATTCAGGTTGAGAGGCTCTCAAGACCAAATTGGAATAGAATAGAGATGCTTCAAAATGTCAAAGGCGGAGATTCAAGGCATATACCATGAGATCAGCTCTTTATCTTCCGTTTCTCTTGATAGTTTGGGATTCTTTCTATCTTGTGTGACATAGAGCTATTTTACTGATGATGATTAGAGAAGAAAGTAGAAACCATGGAAGTGATCGACAATGGAAGATAGACAGCTCCTGATTATATAAACACAAGCCTGTCATTTGAACTTATCAAACTCGCTATTTACATCTTTTTGGAACTTTCAAGCTTCTCCTTCCTTATCCACAATTCAAACGAGTAATTCCCAACAGCTCCTCAGCTCGTCCGCTTCGATTTGGCCAACTCCGTCTCACCCCTTCAGCTTAAAGCCGAGGGAGGAGTACAACAAGACCAATTGTTTAACACTTCAAAGAAAAAATATACACCCTCCGACAAGGGTCCGGTGATGCTTCTCACCCCTGGCCCCAGCAGTTCAAATACATGACCCTTCGTAAGGACTCGTCCTTTTGTATTGACCCATCGTCACCAATAATCCTGACACAGTCCGATCCTAGAGCGTCGGAACACAGCCATGCTTTACCCTGTTGCAAGGACCTCAAAGCGGGCTTCCCCTTGCAGCCTCGCTCCGGGTTGCCTTGTGCCACCGCCAAGACCGTCGCCATCCATGCACGGTTCAATAAACTCATACTTCCGGTTCCGGTACACCGTAATAACACAGTCAGAAAGTAATCCTTAAAAAGGGTCTGATTGTTTATGCTCCTCCAATCTTCAACTGAGAGAACTGGAGACCGGCTGTGTGTATTTATAGAAGGGAGAGAGGAAAAGCGATCCTATTATCGAACGGGGAAACAGGAAACAGGAAGTGGTTTTTGGCGTCGATCAATGGTTTCGCAGAGTGGTTTTTGTCGTGATTCACTAATGATGTTATCATGAGAATTCGACGAGATAAATGATATTATTAAACTTATATCTCAGCCATTAGGAAAGGAAAAGGAGACATGGTCACGAAATACCATGATATATTGGATAAATCGTGTAGCTGTCTCTCAATACAGGTGGCGGCCTTATCCGAAGCTCCATCATGACTCATCCTATCTGCCCAATGGGAACCCAACACGTGAATCCAAGACTCTATAAGCACTCACTTTCACTCTATACATCTGCTGAAGTTGGGTCCCGCAATTATAGGAACTAGACAAAAGATTATTATGTACCTGTCTGAATTCCACGTGACGTGCGATAGGGTCTCGGCCTTCGGGACCAGAGTTACCAATGGAACCCCATATCAAGACATGACTAGCACTAACTTACAATCTAGTATTTTGGAACCGTACATGGGTACTTTTGTCATTTTCTAACACGTATAGCAGTTCGTGTTGAAGTTTGAGCTAAGGCCACTGTTGGTTTGCTTTTGTTTTCCCATTTTTTATGTTGTACGGTAGGAGAGACAAATGAGACCGCTAAGTATACTATTTTTTTTTTGGTGGGGGCCAAGTATACTATTTCGTCATTCGTATTGTATCCTATTATAAATATATTAAAAATAAATATAATTAGTTCAATATATTTAAGATTTTTTATTAAATTTAAAATCAAATTCATAATATTTATTTAAAAATAATAAATTATATTACTTAACTATATTCCTCAATGAGATAACTCTTACCAAAATCTTGATAAAGAAAGGATTGTCCCACTTGGAGGTTCTGCAATGAGTGTCTTTGACCTTAAATTGGATTAACAAGGAAAAGCATATGAAAGCATTAAGGTCCCCATCAACAGGTTTCTATCACACTTCAGTTTAATAATGTAGGAGATAAGAACTTACCCTACATGATTAGGTTACTACAATAATCTGTAATATAAAAATATCAATACAGATTGAGTTGATAAAAAATCATAAAAGGAAGTAATTTTGAAAAGTTCATAGAATTAAAGAGGATGTTAATGGGATTAGTGGGGGCCAAAGAGAAACAGAACCAAATCCATTTGTGATATCTAAATCCACTTTTATTGATACCTCCAGCTTAGCCAAACCCATTGAAACTTGGTTGCTATCAAGCTGTCAACACAGCACATGAACAGTGATAATCACTCCTACACTGTTGAAGACTTGTTTATTTCTTCCTGATGTGGAAGTACTGATAGGACTTGTCATCATATACGTGGTGACAAAGAATCAAGCCCATTGATTATCATTTCTTTTGGTTACTTTATAGATTACATAATTGCAGAAGAGATTCATGCCAACAAAGTTGGGCAAACATCCACTATGGCATCTATATCCCTAAGAAATAATACCGAACCGAATCGAAGTCCGGATAGATTAATCTTATGATCGACGAGAAGAATTACGGAGATTACAGATTGGGTTTATGATTAGAGCCATAAACAACTTCACAAGCAGTAATCCTTTAAGAAAATAAGAGAGAACTCAAGTAGCAGCAAGCACCAACTCTGCAGAAAACAAACAATTTCATCTAACCAAAATCCCAATAATATCTACAACAAATAGGACACAAGCAAGGAAGTGTACATACTCATTCACAAATGGCACAACATGTCATTGTTTACCTTTGTTGGTAATATAGCTTATGCTGCTTAATCCTAATTTGGCACCTCTTCTTACATAGACAAGGGGTTAAACCCCAGTGTAAGAACCCCACAACTCATCTCAAGAGAAACAACAGCTTCAAGTAGTAAGGAAACAGAACCTTCACACACACTGCCAACCTAAACCTGCTGCCTTGCCAAGTATCTTTCCCTACGCTCTTTCTGCAAAGGAAGAATTTAGAAGACAACCCATCAGATATTGTGCATGGCCATAACCATTCAGTTTCCTCAAGTCTAAGGAAAGGGTAGAGGCCTCACCCATTCATCTATGACTAGTCCCTCGCCAACAACTCTGGGGCCTGCGTCTTCCGGAGGCCTCTTACGTGCCTCTAGCTCAGCTTCAGCTTCAGCCAACTGGCGTTTGAGTTTGTCCAATGTCTTCACATGAATTGTGTTAGAAAATCATACTAGAAAAGTCACTGTTAGTTGTAGCCACAAAGACAAAATTATTGAACCTGCATTTCTACTACTCACAGGGCTAGGGGTTTCTGGATCAAGAAAAACAACTCTCAGGATTTGCTCAACAGCCACTTGATCTTTCTGCTCATCAAACTGCAATATACGCAGTAGTACATCTTGTTAAGCACTTAAATTGAAGGTCATAAATCTGTTGATTGCAAGTGAATCCAATCTTCTGATAAACTTTTAAGTAATATACCATCTCAGGAACATATTCTGCGTCGCCTTTAACCTTCAAGCTCATGATCTTGAACTTAACCCTGCTCTTCTGATCCAATGGCTTCTCATTGTTTTCCGGGGACTCCACAAACTTGAATACTGATGGTCGAGTCATGATTCAGTATATGAGCACTGGAAAAATCTAGCAGAGTCAAAGAAAAGGCGCCTTACCTGTTGCAATAAGGTTTTCTCCAGGGGCAAGAATAGCCCCTGGAGGACGCATGTAACAACTTTTTGGTGCAGTTGTTTGGAACTACAGCATTGAAAAATCGCTGGTTAGTTGCTAAATTAGAAAGGGAAGCAGAAAGAGAAAATATGTAAATGTTCAGAGATTAATAGACGAAGAAAAAGACAAAATTTCCCATACTTTGAAAGCAACATGAGACTTGCAGGTGTTTTTTATGCCGATGGCGCTTCTTACCTGCTTACCAGGTTCATCTGCAGAACAGTAATAAGGTCAGAAACAAGACCAGAACCACTCAATTAACGTAGAAATTGGACAAATCTTTTTTTACTTTAGCAGAACTTTGGTTTGTATACAGAAGAAAAACCTGCCTCGCAGCCAACGGTATTCAGGCGTAAGGAATCTAATGAGGTAGTAATCAATAAAAAGAACCACATTTTCAGGTCCAAGAACCTTAAGAAGGACAGCTTGATTGTTCATGTGAAGATGATATACCAGCACATATGGCCTACATGCATTGAATAGTGCATAAAACTGTCACTACAAAACAAAAAATCTCTTCGTTTTGACAAACTGATTCGCAACCACTTTTCCTGTGGGCAGATGAAAAAAATGGAACCATCAAACTCTCCCGGATTCTGAATGTAACAGATCTCGTGATAACAATGAATTAAGCTGCAGATTAGTATTTCCCTTGTTTTAACATTCTTACTGTCAAAAGATGGTCCATCCAAAGTAACCACAAAGGAGTATGGCAAAACCAGACAGAGTGAAACTTTCTCAAAATCATGAAACTGGCAAGAAATCCAGTGTTTCATGTTGAACGAAGAAAAGAATCGAAAAAATGAACCCCAAAACAGCTAGGAAACAAACAGAAGATGCTTACAAGGAAAGTAGAGCTTGTTAGGAGGGTCAAGCCTGAGTCTTCTTCTAGTAGGCAGCAGAGACTTGGTCATAAAAGACATTGTATTATTGGTCGAGTAACCACCTGATCTCTCTCCCAATTGGTGACTCTGGTTCTGCTGACCAACGTTGATACTGGTAATGGCAATACCATTACCATTACTAGTCATTGAACCTGAAGACGTCGAGGAGGAAGAAGAAGAAGAAGTGGTCGCATTGGTTGTTTGCCAGAACGGCATTTCCAAACTATATGAGCAAAACCAACCTCAATACTTTAACTCTTTTGCTATAACTTTCTCTTCATTATCGAGATACAACTAGCCTACGTTATCTCTCTTTATTAAAAGAAGGGTTTTGAAATACACTTGCCTATCTATTTGCAAAAAAAGAAAAAAAGAAAAAAAAAAGGACAATCTAACAACCTACGGTCGCTGTTGTTGCTTTTCTATGTTCTGCTTGGTCTTGGGTGAAAGCTATCTATCCTATTATATGTACTGATGTAAAGTACTGACCACTGTGGGTTTTTTTTCTCCTCTCTTTTGTTCTATGGTAACTTTCAACGTAGGTAAATGGGTTAAGGAAGGATAGATCTTATGAAAGTTTGGAATTGTGGTTGATTTGATTGCTGCATCAGAAGGTCCAGGTTTTGTATGGAAATCACAGGTTGCACAGTCTATTTCCACTTACCAATCTCTTCACAGTGTCCAATCACAAGATCTTTTTTATAAAGAATCAAAAAAAAAAAAACAACAACACAGGAACACCTACTGATTCTCCCATGTGGTCTTCTGCTAATTATTAAAAGAAAACAGATAAAGAAAAAAGGAGCATTTTTGCCTTGGGCTATGAGTAATTTGATAGGGCATAATCAAACAACCTTTAGGTAAAGTAACTTTTCTAAATTCTTTTACCTTTCAGGCATTTTAAATGAAGTGAAAATGTTTAGAAGAAGAAAGCAAAAGGGGAATTTTGATAAAGATGAAAGCTACAATTGGTGGCAGGCCCCCCTACTTTGGAAGAAGCGGATTCATCTGCAACATATCCCCACAACATGTAATTATAATGTTTAAGCTCTGTGCTTTTGATTTGAATAAACCGAAGTTACAGCATTCTGATTGATGGAATGTTGCTGCAAAATTACGCCCAAGTTTTTATAGCCTGACTACTGATATTTATCCATGGATTAATAACTAGAGACAGATTGATGGAATCTTTTTGTGGATTTCCTTTTTTGTTTTTGGTGCTGCTGCAATTTACATTCTTTCAATCTTATGCCTTTATTGTGGTGTTTTTAGGAGCCCTCATGGTGTTGAACAGCTTTCAGATAGGTAAGAAATGAAGGGAGGAAAACAAGAAAGGAACAAGATGAAGATGGAGAGCTCATATGTCCAAAGAGACAATAAAAGGGAAAACTTTGCCAGTCATTCTTTACATTTCAGTGGCGGGTTTAGTAGGGACCCCCGCAGCTTAAGTACATTACTTTCCTAAGAGACTCCTCTGGCTGCTTTGTTTTCTCTTCTCCGGGCTGAACTAAATCCATGGCAGAAGGTGGTGAAGAGTGCTTCTTCGCCTGAGAGATTGACCTTACGTGGGTCTTGGCGTGTTGATGCAGTGATCTTAGGGTGTAGTTCCATCTGCAAAATCCGTGGTCTTTCAGAGCCTCCACAGTCGCAATACTAGCTGCTATTATACAAGCTCTGCTTGTTGAACTCATCTCTTGGATTCTTTCTAGTGAAAACTCACTCTTGTGTAGTTGAAGGAAACAAAGAAATACAGTAAGTGAACTATTATGCTTCGATGAAGTATGATGGAAATCTGGGTTTGCTTATATAAGAATCCTGACGGTAGATAATATAAAAAGGGTTTTAAAAAAAGGACAAAACCAGGAGCTATAGCAACTGGTTTTGGCTCAACTAAAACGGATATCTCAGGAAATATGGATGATAGGACTTTAACGTCCATGTAAGACAAAGAGTAAACATCCAAAGATCATGACATTGACAAGACTGCAGCTTCACTAGACTAATCTGCACACGGTTTTGCATTAAAAATTCCAACAAAGCCCAAAGTATAGGAGGCCAACCCACTTGTTGTTTAAGTGTTGAGCTCGGATGATAAACATCAATGTGGGTGGTCACCCACCTTGGCACTTCCCTGGCCACCATAAAAGTACCCTAGTTGCACTACACAGGAGATGCATTGTATGTGGGACAAAGCAACCAGACGTGGGCACCGAATGACTTACTCTGATTTTCCTAGCTGGACCCATATAGCTAGAATCGTTCATCATTAGTCGTAGTAAATACCTTTTTTACTTTTCAATTTTTATCTTCTGGTCTAACATCTTCTGTTCTTCCCGTTCCTGATAATTGGGTTAGTTCTTCCTGTTCCTGATCATTGGGTTATGGTCAGGCATAGGGTAATGAATCAGTCGAGTCTGATCCAGGAATGGAGGGAGAGCCTGGAGAAAATATATGGGTCAACCAAAGAAATAAAGGATGATCAAATATCAGGAATATTTGAGAAATTGTTTCTCTGTAACCAAACAGCACAGAAGTGCGAATTTTACATCAATTTAGACAAGAGTTTTGTTTGTTGTTTTTTTTTAACATGGCCTTCAATTTGGGCCCCAACAACTCAAGTACATGACTGTTCTTAGGGACTCCTCGGATTGTTTTGCCTTCTCATCTCTCAGTCGACTTGAAACTGCTGAAGAAGTTGCAGAAGACAGCTTCCTGGTTTGAGAGATTGACCTGACGTGGTTCTTGACATGTTGGTGCAATGATTTAAAGGTGTAGTTCCATCTGCAGAAGCCTTGGTCTTTCAATGCCTCTACTGTTGCAATACTTGCTGCTACCATCCAAGCTCTGCTTGTCGAACTCATTTTCCTGTGCTTTACTCTTCCTTTGTAATGGAAATCTGGAACCAAGAAGATGAACACACACTAAATGTAAATTAAAGATTTATGGTTGATGGATCGAATGGCATGTTGGGTTATATATATATATATTGGCAATAACCAGAATCTTGGGTGCGGAAACCTTAAGCGGGAGCTTTTGCTGGTGGTTTTTGCACACGGTTTTGCATAATAAAAGTCCAACAGAGCCCGAAGTATGGGAGATCCAGCCACCTGGTTTGTAAAGAGGGAGGCTTGGATTGTAACATCTATGGCCACCCACCCAACTTGGCACTTCCTGCCTGCCACCATAATTAGAACGTGTCATTGAGGTTCCCAAGTTGGTCCTTTGAATGACACGCACACACATACGGAGATACATAGCTTATGTCACAAAGGACAAAAAGGCAGTAAGCAGAGAACACAAAGCTACAAACTTGCATGTTGTTTTAGATACTGAAAAGGCTGAAGCGGTTGATATTCCACTTCACCCCATGGTCATTAACTAGAAGGGTAGTTTCTGTATTTCCTGTGGGCAGCGAAAGACCCCTGCAGCTTCCCAAGAACCTTGTCCAGGGGCAACCTCATGTCCAGTTCTTCATCCCTGCTATATTTTGCAGGCATACTCATGTTTATTTGTTATCAGATGTTAAGCTTAACTTATGCATTAATGAACTAATTAAATGATGATGGAAGTTCTTGGACAAATTTAATGTTTCCCTTTTTGTAACAACAGGTATTAGAGAATTGCAGTTCTGAAAACATAAACAAATACACATTAATTACTATTAAACACACCAGAGATGTATTGACAGCTCCTTCTTCCTTACAAAAAGAGGTTTTCTGATATTTCTGCTCTATCTTGCATTAAACTTATCATCTCGAAATAGTGTTTCACAGGAGTATTTTGACCTTGACATTACTCATGTCAAGCTTCTGTAAAACTGTCATCATCTTTGTTCTTTCTTTGGCACTCCTTGTGTTTACACCAGAATGCTGCATATTTGACGGGGTGATATCTCCTGAAGATTGTGCTCCAGTACTTGAGGCCCTGAAAGTCAGAGATACATTACTTGGGAACACCACTCTTAGTTATGGAGATTGTGTCTTGCTTGCTTATTTGGGCAGAGTTTGCTACGATGGATTTACAAATAATTTGATATCAAAGCAACCCAAAAAAGACTCATCTAAAATTTCAGCTAGGAGCACTGCAGTTTGGAATGATTGTGTTATTCCCTTTGCTTCCTTTAGTGATGGCATGAGAAGCTGGGGATATTGCAATTTTTTCTAATGCGAATTTGTTATGTTCGTAGAGCAAATCTATAAAAGAAGTTGGCTTCAGATCGTGAGATATGATAGCTAATTTTCTTATAAGCATTCTTCATAAAAAATTTACATTAATTGGACAAAAGTTTTGATAGTTCTTCGAATTGGCTGATCCTATTACTCTAAGAGCTTCAGTTGGGACCCCAACAACTCAAATACATGACTGTTCTTAGTGACTCCTCTGATTGTTTAGCCTTTTCCTCTCGGAGTCTACCAGAAACCACCGAAGAAGTTGCAGAAGACAACTGCTTGGCCTGAGGGATAGACCTGACATGGTTCTTGGCATGTTGGTGCAAAGACCTCAAGGTGTAGTTCCATCTGCAGAAGCCTTGGTCTTTCAAAGCCTCCACTGTTGCAATACTGGCTGCTACAATCCAAACTCTGCTTGTTGAGCTCATTTTCTGCACTTTTCCTTTCACTTCTCTGTACTGAACCAAGAAACGAAACACAGACTCTTTTGTGGTTGAGGATGATAAGCTGATGGAGAGAATGGATGTGGTTGCGTGTATATATAAGATGATGATTATTGAATTAAAAAAAGAGGAGCTCAAAGTTTGTGGGAAAACCAGAACCTACTACTGCGGCGGGTGGTTTTCTGCTAGTAATGGTATTCTTGAAACCGTGTGCACTTTCACTAGTGCAGAAAATTAGCTTTGTCCTGGTCCCAGATGTTCAAAAAGTAAAAAGCCAAGTCTTTGGCATATACGTGGACAAGTCACCATCTGTCCTGCTTGGTTAATTCCTTTCTCCAATCTTTAAACTACCCACCAAAACTTACCGGAACCATTGGCTTTCCTAAACCATCGGCAAAGAAAGACTATGGCCTCTTGTTTTGTTCCAAAAACCACGGGCACATTAATGTTCTACTTTGTATATATAAGCAACCTTTGCTTGACACCACTTGATTATCTGAAATCATATTGGTTTCTTGAGAGTTTTGCAATTACAAGAGTTTTTTTTTTTTTTGAATAATACGATAGATACGATTTTATTCCATTCAGCTGATTTACAATAAAAACCGTTTCTCACATCTCCTTGATAACAGAAAAAGAAATACCTTATCCCACAGAGCAAAAACAGGATACTTGCTGCGTTTATAAGAAACCAGACTATTCTATAACGTAAAGCAGAAATTATGTAACTGTCAGCAAGTATCCAGCTCATTCTATGGCATTAAGCAAAATCATCGAACTATCTGGTACCAATCTAGCACCGCTCGCAGATCGCCCCCCTGTATCTTTGCACCGTCCCTATTAGCCATCACCCATCCTATACCGCTTAGCATTCCATCAAACGCTATATCTTCTGGTTGCTTGTGACTCTGTCTAAAAACGGCTGCATTTCTTGCAAGCCAGATAGCCCAGATGACATGAAGAAAAATGCTGTGCCAGCTAACCACTTGATATCTATAAATAGCCATATATCTCCATTGGATGAAAAGCTCCACCAGATTTCTGGGTTGAACCAGAAAATAGCCATATATCTATAGTAGTCCATTGGATGTAAACGGCTGCAATTACAAGAGTTGACAGGAAAAGAAAATGAGGTCTTCAACCAAGGCTTGGGTGGTAGCAGCAAGCATAGGAGCTGTGGAGGCCTTGAAAGATCAGGGTTTCTGTAGGTGGACCTACACGATCAAATCAGTTCACCAACAAGCCAAGAACCATTTGAAAGCAATGCCTCAGGCCAAGAATCAACTGTCTTCTGCTTCTGCGATGGTTTCTAGTAGACTGAAGATGGAGGAGAAAGCAAATCAGTCTGAGAACTCTCTAAACAAAGTCATGTACTTGAGCTGTTGGGGACCAAACTGAAGCTAACAAGAAGAATTCAAGAAGATTTTTAAAAGTATATATAGTTTTTCTATAGGTACATAAAAATTACTATGTACGTATGAACTATTTAGTAGTTCATATAAGCAAGGCTTCCATGGACATACAAGGGATTTTGCAAGAGGCGGATTCATGGAAGACGGGTATGCTACTGCACTGTACATGGAGAAACCTGAAGCGAAAGGCATAACTCGTCTGTAGTGCTCGCTTATACAACATTGCTTAAAGAAATATATAAGATGGCCAATTCCACCTCTGCAATTTTGTTAATTTGCCAGTATTCAAATAGCTTTGGCTATATTTTACATGGATTGTTCTCAAAACACGGAGATATTGGGATTTACTTGGCGTGGCCTGCAAGAACTTGTCTTCATTTAAAATCCTTCTCGATTGGCACAATGTTTTTGTCCAGCAGCAGAACAGAACTGAGCTGTAATGTATTGTCAAGCATGAGCCTTTGGTAGATGAGTTAGCCTTTGCATCAGAGCAGTTCAAGACCGCAATGACCAGAATTCTAGAAGGGATGACTGGACATACTCAAGCAAGAAGAAGGTCGGAATCTGACAGTTCCACTCAGACCAGAAGCACTTCTGGTGCTGCAGAACCAGTGAAGAAGGTTTGTTATTGTTTAAGAAAACAAACGTTAGTTTAGAATCTGGAAAAACAAAACAGAATCACAAAAAAAACTCTTACAGACTAGGATGATTATTTAACTGAAAAACAAACACAGCTACTGAGATTTTGTCAACATCTCCTCCTGGATCAGCAAGTGTAGACTCCAAGCTTTTTTCTTAGGAATTCAAATCTGTTAACATGAATTGACTTTGTAAAAATGTCTGCCACCTAGTCTTCTGTTTTGCAGTAACATAACATCACTTCATTACTCTTCTGCACTTCCCTCAAGAAATAATACTTGATCTTGAAATGTTTAGTTCTTTCATGAAACACTGGATTTTGAGATATAGCTATGGCAGCTTGATTATCCACATATATCTCAGTGCTTTCTTCTTGCTTCAAGTGTAGATCTATCATAATCTTTCTTATCCACAATGATTGGTTAACAGCCGTCGTTGCTGCTATAAATTCTGCTTCAGCTGTTGATTGTGCCACCACTTCTTGTTTCTTCGAACACCATGAAAAACACCCTGATCCAAAAGTAAAACAATACCCAGAGGTGCTCTTCATATCATCCACTGAACCAGCCCAGTCACTGTCAGAATATCCATAGAGGTTGAACTTATGACTCTTACTGAATTTGATGCCATAAGTTAGAGTTCCTTTAAGATATCTAACCACTCTCTTGGCTGCCATCATATGTATCTCACTAGCACAATTCATAAATCTAGATAAGACTGTAAGGACCCAAACCCGAAAATCGAGCCCTTACCGCCGTGAAGCCCGGAGAAACCCAACACGTGGACCAATCCGAACTCCACAAGGCTATTTTGAATTTTCAAACGTATATCCCCAAAAATAAAATTTAAAATATTTACAAATTACAGCATGGAAGATAAGCACTAAATACATGGCACAATAAATAACGGAGTAACATTCAAACACAGCGGAAGCCTTTTATAATAACACAAGACAAACAAGTGAAACCATAACACACAAGCCCCAAGTATCTAAAAACGAAACCAAAAGTCCAAACAATAAATATTTAACAGTGTGCCAATAAAACCATACATGTGCAGATGCAATAGTCCCAGCGAGTAGTCCCGACGCTCACACTGAAAACAGCTACTGATCACGATCTAGTCCTGGGAGGGAAAAACAAAGACGAAGGGGGTGAGATTTTCGAGAATCTCAGTAGGGGACAACAAGGTGAACTTATCAAAGGAGATGAGCAACGAGGTGAACTTATCATAGGAGAGGAGCAACAAGGAATTGATTAATTCAACGCTAAACCTATGAATTCTTAAAACTTTAAATTTACTGTTTAGTTTATAAAACGTTTACTTACTGGACTCGGAAACAACATAGAACTCAACAAGGGTCAATACGAAAACATGGGCGGACTGTAAATCACTCCCCGAGTAACCCCCGCTAAAGGGAAACCGGAAGCCCACTGGTAGGTTTTACATATACACTTTAAAAACATTTACATACATAGCCCCTTCTACCAGTGTTGTCCGAGACTAGATTGATTAATTAAACTTTATACGTAAAAGATCAACTAGTCCTCTCAGATCATCCTGCGAAGCAGGGGACATACAGTAACCATACACCACCATACACCTCCCAACAGATGAGTGTCTCTCCGCTTACTCTCAGAGACCGAGCACTCACCACGTTTGGCCAAACGGAACACAAGTACGAGTAACATAAAAACTTACATACTTTACAAAACAAAACTGGTTTAATTTTCAATAACACTGAAATACCATACTTTATAATTAAAACTCAACAGTACGATATATTACCATATACCGTTACAGAAACCTTTGATTATAATCTTTTTCTTACTTACGAGCAATGATACAGAATCAGCCCAATTTACACAACAAATCAATCAAATGGACTTTGATTGATCACATGAAATTTTGGATATACATTATGATACTTTACAGGAACATACGGAAAAGGTCAATGTTACTTGGATAACGGATCCATCGGATGGGCTCCGATGGATTACACAATGATTCAATTTAAAACCAAGGTACGGATTTAAAAATCAAGAAATACTTGTGATGGAACACATACGGTAAAGACCCTACCTTAGGGGCTGAAGAAGAGGAAGCGATACACTTGCCTTTGTCCTCAACACTCGCCCTTCCTAAGAACACAACATGAAGGTTAGGCTCAACATGCGGATATTAACCTTAGAAATCTCTATAACTCAACAACGACACATCAAATGGAAAAACAGATCTTGCCATTGCGATCAGAACGTCGAAATTACCAAACGGGGAGGTTTTCACTTTTGGTCAACGGTCAAAGTCAACGGTCAACGTTAGTCACTGTTAGTCGCCGGTCAACGGTCGCCGGCGGTGGCCGGAAAATTCCAATTTCATCCAAAACCAAAAATTTTACATCAAAACGAAGCTACAAACATCAGGAATACGAATCCGAAAACAAAACTTCAAAACTCACCTCCGATCGGCCGAAATCGACGATTTTCCGGTGCGAAAATCGGAACTTCCGGGCTCCGATCTGTGTGCGTCCCTGGTCCGATGAAGATGAAACCAACGCCCGATTACTCGTGACGAAGAGAGGAACGCAACGGTGTAGACGGTGTGACGATCGGACGGTTGGTTTCGATACTGAAGGTAAGTGAAGATAGTGAAAGAGAGGAGAAATATAAAAGAATGGCGGGGGGGGGGAGAACTGCCGGAAATGGGTTTTTAACCCAGTGGGTGACGTGGCAAAAATTTGCCACGTCAGCCCCCAGGTCTCACAACCTACCCCCCTTACAAAAATTTCGTCCCCGAAATTTACACACCGTACTACTGGAAGAGATGGGGGTAACGTTCCCGCATATACTCCTCAGTCTCCCAAGAGAGCTCCTCAGAACTACCACTACGCCAAGAAACTCGAACCATAGGGACTAACCGACTGCGAAGTTGCCTGATCGACTCGTCAATGATAGCCACTGGCTGAGCTGGAAACGACAAGTCACTGGCAACCTCTACCCGCGGTGCATCCAACACGTGTGACGGATCCCGAACGTACTTCCGTAACATAGAAACATGGAAGACACTATGGATCCTCTCCAAGGACGGTGGCAAAGCCAGACGGTATGCCACTGGTCCAACCCACTCGGTGATCTCATACGGTCCAATAAAATGCGGTGCTAACTTGCCTCGCTGCTGGAACCAAAGTACTCCTTTCCATGGTGCAACCTTCAAGAATACTTTGTCACCAACCTGAAACTCAAGGTCACGACATCGGTTGTTTGCATACCTTCGCTGTCTGTCATGAGCTGTCTGTAAACGCTGTCTGATCAAAGCCAACTGCTCCGTCGCCTGATCTATCAACTCGGGATTGTCCAGACGTCTCTCGCCTACCTCATCCTAACACAGGGGCGTACGACAACGTCTACAATACAAAGCCTCATACGGTGCCATACCGATGCTGGCTTGGAAACTATTGTTATAGGCAAACTCTGCTAACGGAAGACATCTATCCCACGTAGTCTGTCTGTCGAGTGCACAAGCTCGAAGCATATCCTACAACGTCTGGATCGTCCTCTCTGACTGTCCATCCGTCTGCGGGTGAAAAGCTGTACTGAAATTCAGCCGGGTATCCAAACCACCCTGAAACTTTCCCCAGAAACGAGAAGATGAAACTTAAACTCCCACCTCTTGTCGCGCTGACGACGTACCAGCGATACCTTTGCCTTTCTCAGCTGCCGCAATACCACCTATACACATAAGGCAGTCAGAGAACCGTAAGCTACCCTGAGTTCAAGTGATCAGAAACTACAACTGAAATTGAAACCTAAAGGACCCTCTCACAATTACCACTCAACACTCCTCTGCAATTGAACAATTTAATGTCACTGCTCAAACTCATACCACTCCATAAACTCACAACCATTCCCCCTTAATCACAACTCTGACCAGTAAGCATTCACACATCATAATAACACTTAATGACAAAACCTGTATCCCTCAACTCACATTCCATACATACAGAACTTATCTCAAGTAACCAATACACCTAATTCATCAAAAACATTCAAATTCCACTCTCTGACACTGTTCACCCGAGAATTACACAAAACTTTCAGGGTGTTTCCAGCCACAATCACTCACTAAATTAACTCAGCAACATTACTAGCAACCTAAAGGAACTATCTTAGAAGCATGGAAACAAGAATTAAACCACTTACCAGTAAAATCTCAATTTTCATCCAGAATGAAAACAGCTTTAGAAATCACCCCCACCCACCAAACTACCAGTGGAAATGTGTGGAAAACACTAGGGGAGTGTTAAGGTATGATCCCCTAATGATTTCTGAGGGAAAACTGAGTTGAAGGTGAATCTTGGTACTCTTGGATGGTGAAGAGAAAAGAAAAACGGGAAAGGCATTTAGGGCAGATGAAATGAATGGTCTGCTAGGTTTAATGCACAAATGGCAAGACTTAAGTGTAACTAATGGGTTAGCTAGTACATGGGCTGGGTTTAATGCACAAATGGCAAGACTTAAGTGTAACTAATGGGTTAGTACATGGGCTGACACAATGGATTGGGGCTGAGACTGAATTGGGCTAAATCCCAAGGTCTACCAAGTACAGAAATGTTAATTTCACAGCCCGTATCATCCCAAATGACCCGAATAAAATTTTGTGTGACAATACGGGTGTCTGGAATTTCGGTTAAGCAATTGGGCTTACGAATAGTGTTTGGGCTCGATGAACAGTATTTGGGATCGATGAATAGTAATCGACCCAAAAATTCATGGTCACTCAAAACGGGTCATAATCTGTCAAATTCCACTGACTCAATCCTCAATCTCGCATTCTATCGTACTCTCGATCCCATCTAGACACCCTAAAACACTCAAACATGCTAAGGACTTCCTAAGGCTGAGGCACCCAACCTAAAAATTTACGAATCGAATCTGCACTCTATCGTACGCTACTCTCAGAAGGGTGAGGTCTCACACAAATAATCCAAAGATATATCAAGAAAACTAAACCAAAAATATTCAGTAGGTTTATAACTTTTGAATAATTCAAATTGGCTGTCTCTCGATGGACAAAAATGACATGACAGTACGACTTTGTAGTCATGGATATAGATTTCCGAACATAGATAGACACATAAAAAGAGACATGTTTCACTATCAATAAATTTTCTATGAGACCTCGTCCCTCCGAATGCCTTGTTAGTGAGACGATTCAACGAGAGTGATCGATTTTGACCAGTTTGACTAGTGAGTTGACCATTGACCCGAGAGTAACCTTTAGAGTGGACAGAGTCGTAGAAAGCCTAGGCATGCGTCTAGGTATCTTAGCGAGTATTCTAAGTCGAGTGTCAAGGTTTGAGTCAGTGAAAATCGAGATTGGCCGACTTCGGGTCCGTTTTGAGTGACCGGGACTTTTAGGCTGAAAAATCCGTTTTATGCCCATTAGTTATTTTCCTGGCTTGATTACCCATTTTTGAGCCCAATTAACAATTTTAACCCATCTTTTTATGTTTATTGGTTTTCAAACCCGTTTTTGTCTAATTGGGGAGTATCGGGCTTTTAAAACATATCAACCGGGTCTTTTTCAAAATTTTATACTGGAGGAATAAATACCAAACTCAACCTGACATTTAAATCTTCTAAGTGTTGGAATCATCCAACAGCCTATTCTCTCCCCCTTCTCTCCTCTTTCTCTCTCCTGTTTCCTTCCCAAAAACACCATTTGAAATCTATCAATTTTCTTCTGATAAACACCACCAGGCATCGTCCCTAAACATTTTCCTAATTTTTTCCGTCTGATTTCTACTACTAGTTACCGATTGAGAAGCCATAATCTGATTTTTTTATCACTTTAGGGAAATTGTTTGGGATTTTGTGGTAAATCTCTAAATTTCCATTTATGTTATCAATTTTCAGTTTTGATAGTTTGTTGTCGATATTTCTAAGTTGGTTTGATGGTTTTGATCTTTTGGAAGTGACCCCTGATCTGTGGGTGTGTATTTTTGTGTTCAGGAGCATTTCGATAATTTTTGGGTATTTTGAGATTTTCATTGAATCAAATTCTGTGTGTTTCCGATGCTTGGGTTAGTTGATTTATGTGTTGAGGAGTGTGATTTTTGGTTTTGAGAAACTCAATCATGTGATCGGGTGAGTTTGGGCGTCGATTCAGAGTCATGAGCTGCTTGTTCGAAACCCCAAATTTTGAGTATGTTGTTGATGTGAGATGTGCGTTAGTGCGAGTGTTTTTGGGGTCTCTAGGATTCATTTTTCAGTTTCGATTCGTTTAATCAATTTTTGTCAGTTTTGATGCTTATGTGCTTGTGGTTCGATTTGTGTTTCTCGCCGGTGCTGGAGCAGTTGATAAGGGAAAAGGTATTGCCTCTTAGTTTTTTGTGTGACAAGAGGTGGGAGTTTATGTTTGATTTGCGTATGCGAAATCGTTTTTGTGTTTTAGATTTAAAAAATGGTAATTGCTTGGTTTTGAATAGAGGCTATATATATGATGTGTTTAACGAGCATGTTAACTATACGAAGTTTCTTGCCATGTTTTGAATGTATGAACTACGTGATTGAACTCCTAGGCATGTTGGATGTGCGTGTATACATGATAATTGGGCATGTGACCCTGTATTGGAAACCATTCGGTTAATTCGTGCTATGGCTATGTATTTATTCATCTTTAGCCCCTTTGATCTGAGTGTTTGGTGCATTGTGAGGTTTTTGCATTGTTGAGAATCCATGGTAAGGTTTTCTGAGGGTTTGGGAAAGTTTCAGTAGCATTTTGGGGTGCGTATCCCATCTAGAAGGGGTACACATTAATCAAAGCATATGTACTATTCTTGACATAAGAGTACACAACCTATATGGGAGGGTACATGGCCATATGCCAGTACATGACCTGCCTAAATAGGGTATATGGTCGTGTACCTATACACGGCCATGAACTATTATGTCACTCCTTCCACCTCTCCTTCCCCCCCTTCTCTTCCCGCCCTTGTACATCATTTTGAGACTCCGAAACCTACCCTTAACTTATTTCACACAAACAAACATCAAATCAAATCCAAACCAACACCATATGAGTGGCCTTCATGGTGATTACTTGCATTACATGCATTATTGGTAAGAAAACTATATATATATATGTTCTTAGGAACAATACAAATTTAACGGTTATTGATTGGCCAAACATGGTAAGTATATGGAACCCCGGGCTGAGGGGAATATTGCTTACCGATGAGTGTTGTATGGATGGACTATATGTGTGTGCCTAATGTGGTTGTGACCTAGCGTGATATCTTCACTCAGTTGTTGATAACATTGGCAGTAGGGGATTTACATGTATTTTGTAATGAAAAAATTAATTGCCAGTGGGCTTTCAGTTTCCCTTAGCCCAGGGATTCTAAGAATGCTTTGTAATCCACTCAGATAGGTTTGGGGGTTTAGTAGCTCGTGTGATGATGTGATGTATTGTGAGGTTATGAAACCTATTGGGTTGGTATTTACTGTGAAATATTTTACAAATGATGTATTGTGCATATTTTCTTGTGAAACACTTGAGTGTATATTTAATACGTATGGATGAAATCAATGTTTAGAAGTAATTATTTTATACTTGATTTTCCATATGCCTTTATTCCACCAGATGTGCTTATGATGCTGTAACTTTCATTGAGGTCTTTGATCTCACCCCCCTCTTGTTGATCTTCTCAGGGTTAATTCATTCATTGTAGCTGATCGTCCTTGAGGTCAAGTATTCCCGGTGTTGATCTTAAGGCTGGGCTATTGCACTTGCATGTCTTGGAAACTCGGCATATTTATATTTTTAATATTTACACACTTTGACAATATACATGCTTGTTTTGGATTTCGATGGTTGTCATAGACCTGTTGTGGGTCTGATTTCCCCGACTTGACACTTATTACACATATATGACTCGTATCTTCGTTATGTTATAAGATGCATGCCTTGGGCACTTTTTTGCTTGGATCCATATGGGACTTGTGAGTATGGACTTTTGTGTTGCATGTTTGGAGGAGTGTGGCATATTGTGCGCAATTTAAAGTCTTCCGGTGAATGTGTGTACTTACTCTGATATTGATTTATTTGTTCCAAGTATGATTTGTGACGTTCCATGCTCCTTTTAAAAGAAAAGGTTCAAATTTGTAAGCATTTTTGGGAATTTTTATTTGTAAAGTTAACGCGAGCCTTGTGTGGTTTCAATTGGTCCACGTGTTGGGTTGATCCAGACTACATAGCAGTGAAGTTCCCATTTTCTGGGAACAGATCCTCACATTTTCACCCACTTGGGTGATCATTAGATGATAGTGTTCGAATAATGAAATCAATATGATTTAATTTTATCAAAACAACCAAAGACATATTCAGCTATGATTAAAAATTTCACACACAATGGTGCTAGTTGAGTGACAGCACAACTTTAAAAAGTGAAAGACAACTTAGTTTTCAAAGAATAATAACAAACAATGTTCTGTTACCAACAAAATTGTCATGCCTCAGACCTGGAAATTTTACACAACAATCGTTCTGGGCCCACTATATTCACTAGTACGTCACACAGCAATGCATATAATGAACTTACAAGGCTAGAATAGAATTCGACAATGAAGATAAACTATTGATAGTATTTAAAAAAATAAGCAATGGATTTGAAATCAAAATATGATGTTGACCTGGGTGACATCGAGGTGTACTCATTATAACTTGGTTATGCTACCATATGTATGATTTAAAAGTCATTTATTGTCACGCTCCATACCCTATATTGATGTAATGACTTCCTCCCTCCCCTGGTCGTATACCACTAGTACCCCCTTAATAACAGATTTAAATATTATACAAGGCTGTAAATTAGTAATTTGTTTCCCATCGTCCAGTTGTCGAATGCAGTAAAAATATTTACGTCTATAAAACTACATGACGATATTGAGTATATGCATTTAAATCATATGCAGAGTTGCTACTAGATGAAAGTTATAAAAACACACCACTTTTATTTATTTCATAATCCATGATCCCATAGGCCCGAAAATCTTTGATTCACAACACACACATGATAACTTGTTTTTAACTCTTGTCATCCGTATGATTTTGGTTTGATTTTAGGTTAATTGCGTCCTTATTATGTTAAATTAGTGAACGCTTTGACCGTTTGTTGAGAATTGTGATTGAACAGGTGTGTTATGGTTTTTAGCGGCAAAATGAGGTATTTACATATGAAAAACAACTCAAAATGTCAAAATTGAAGTTAGCAATTACAAAGATGCACCGACTGATTGGATCATTTGCATCAATCGGTAGGTACAAAAATGATTCCTACCGAAGATGTACCCACCGGTAGGACGATCAAAATGGAAAATTAGATGTACCTACCGAAGATGCACCGACCGGTCAATGCACTTGCACCAACCGGTCGGATCAATCTGATAAACTTGTTTAGGATGTACGGACCGGTCGGATCACATGCACCGACTGATCGGTCATACAAGATCAAGCCCAGAAATATGCGGACAATGACAATAGTTTAATGGATAAGGATTAGAAACCCAAGTTTCATATAAATAGACGTTAGAGGGTCATTGTTATGTATCAAGTGTTTAGTTTACAAAGCAAAAACACTAGTTCTTGTTCTAGGATTCGTTATCTTTCAGAAACTAATCTACGGTATGTTATTTTTATTTCAAGTATGGCAATTGATTTTGTTTTACTTTGTATTTTTTTTTCCTTCATTCTAGCTTCTAAATGCTTATAGAGGATTCGAGCCTTAATCTTTAAGTCTATTTACTGCAAAGATTATTCTACCTTGTGTTTCATTACGAAATTGATCATTTCGTTCTATCTAAATCTATTCTGGTAATTCATAAGTTCAGGTTTCGACATAGGGGTGGAATACCTAGGTCTTCTAATTGTCAGAATATGAATATATCTGTCAAACCTAAGGTTCATACTGATTACGGTTAACTAACTCTTAGCCAGAATTAGCATAGGAATATAGCTAATTAGGGTAAAGGGTTAGCCAATAACAGCCTGGGAAGGTGTTATTGGATCTAAGAAAATCAAGAGCATCTTCAAGGTTAGCTAGCGATGCAGATTCAAGGTAAGAATTCTGAATACGAATCATTGTTTATCTTCCTGCAAATCATTCCCTACTATTTACTTTTAGCTTTCTTAATTCACAAATATACACTATTTGAACCAATTTAACTAGAATAAAAAGTTTTGGAGAATTGAACAGTTCTAGACAAATTTTTCACATGAATCGATACTTGCTTTTGTAAACTATAGTACTTGTTGATATCATACACTTGCGATTAAATGTAAATTCACTTTTTTGTTAACAAGTTTTTTACGCCGTTGTCGAGGATTATCGTTTTGAAATAGACCATTCATCCCTTATTCTTTTTCTAGATTGAATATTTGTTTGTTGTTTTTAAAGTACGCATAGTTGGAAAACAAGTACAATTTAAAGAGTAAAAAGATTGACCTTGCACCCATTGATCCTGATATTGAGAGGACCATCCTAAAGTTGAGATGCCTCAAAATCTTAGACTAGACAATGAAAAATCAAGGAGGGGACAACATGGATCCAGCTCCAGTTGTGGACAATTCACAGCCCAGACACAAAATGGTGAAAGATTACAAAACACCAACAACCGAGCTACTAGGTGATGGGATTTCTCAGGCCAGCAATCCCAGCCAATAATTTCAATATCAAACCTGCAATGATTCAGATGATGGAAAATCACCACTTCTTAAGGCAGGAAAAGGAAGACCTAATAAAACATGTGAAGATATTCATGAAGCTGACAGACATATTCAAATTCAATGGGTACCTACCAAAATAATCAGATTGCACCTTTTTCCTTTCTCTATTGCTGGGAAAGCTGCAGACTGGTTGAAAAATTTACCCAACGTTTCCATATCCACTTGTGAGGAGATGATGAATGCTAGTGGATGCATTCTACAAAGGGCAGTCTGATATTCACAAATTTATGCTTAATGCCACTACCTATGGTAACTTTTTGGATAAGGGAGCTGATGAGGCTTTTATAGTGGTAGAGAGAGTAGTTACTGGTGGACAAACTTTGCAAGATTTTGACTTTGATAAAACTCTAGGGAGACTAGAATTTGAAGCTATTACAAAGCTGACAGCGGAGACGGTAGAAATGAGGCATGAATTTACACAAAGCAAGGAGAGTGTAGCAGCAATATAACAAAATTCAGCAAGCACTCCCATGCTGGCTCTTTGCAATCGATGTGGAGGAAACCATAACAATTATCAATGCCTGCAGAACATGGAGGAGGCCAATTAATATTTTCATATCCCTATAAATTTCTAAAAATTCAAATATCTTGTAATATATTATAGAAAAATCATAATAAATCACATTATGATTCCGAAAATTCCTAGAAAATTTATCAACCATTAAAAACCATTTATGGACATATCCATGGTCCTAAGTACTAATAATCATCAATACAATCACCATTTTATATTTTGATAATCAATTATATAAATAACCTTAATTTTCGATAATTTCATAATTCTCGAAAACTAAAATTTATCCTCTAAATTATCATCACCAATTTACAAATTCATCATCCCTTCGTAAATATGGGCTAAGACCCACTAATCTCATCGATTCTCGACTGAGCTTTCGGACCCAAGCACCTCGGAATTTTTCGAGGTCTCATATCCTACCCTCCTTATAGAAAATTTCATCCCCAAAACTTTCTTCTACTACAATTACTTCATATTAAGCAGTTCTTTACCTCATGATAACACATGACTTAAAATGCAATAACCAATCGTATTCCATTGTTTCTACCAAGATAACATATCTGATCATCACAAGATTTCCTTTCTCATTATATGATCATAACATAACTTATAGTGCATAATAACTTCAAACACACAAGATAGTCACTCCATAATTAGACTCCTAAGAGTCTCATCCGAACTTATTCTCACCAATAAATTAGAACAACTTATATTGGATTTCCTTCAATAGTCCAACTATGGAACATTGTTCTCATAATCAAGAATTACTAATAAAGAATCCATCAACTCAATACAATCCAACGTATCGAGTTATACTCCACGTTTACGTCATTTATAAACTCTAACATAGTATTCATTTTTCATTTTTTTCATCATTAATAGCATACATAACCAATCTTATCTTTAAATTTCAACCCACAAACTCAACACACAGTTTCATTTCTCAAATCAGTTACACATTTAACACTATAGTTCTGATAATCACATGTAATTGTATCAACTTAACCTTTATAATCAAGAACAACTTCATAAGTATCGTAATTTTAATATTAACTGTGACACCCTGCCACAATCACTTCATCCTTCATCTCAATAACAAAAAAATTTTCATCACAAATGAAGTTGTAAATAATGATGAATATCGTCATCAACATATTAAGTTTATCATTTCAACTACATCTATCATCTTTTCATAGTACTATTCACTTTTATTCTCATCTCTTAGTAACCAATAAAATAAATCTCTTAAGTCTGTAGCATATCAGACTAATCCTGTCATAATTCTTTTTTATTAGCATAAAATCATTCAAATAAGCATAATAATAACACAAAGCAGCCTTACTTGTTCCAAAATGCGAAGGAAAATATACACCTCATGTTGTTTGTTGCCTTAAGTCGATCCAACCACGATATAATTAGAATAACTTATAGTATAATTTTCCTAGCAGGGACATAAATGGAGTACTCTGTAAGGACCCAAACCCAACCTATAAGGACCTTTAATGCTGCAAAACATAAACAAGCCCTCTCAAAGACTCATCCAAATCCCGCAAAGCTCAACTCTTACTAGCTATCAATTTTATTAATCAATTAAGATGCTTTAAAGATTGAAACATATGATTCATTAGTCAATATTCTAGCGTATTATGGAGTGAATAAAATCATCAGTAGAAGGCTTTCATAAATGTAGAAAATCAATGGAATCATAGCACACAAGTCCTGAAGGAATCTCAAAATCTAACATCTGTTTATAGTAAATTTCAGAAACAAGAAGGAAATAGAAGTTGATAGCTAGAAAGTAAGTCCAAGCTTGTATGCATATGAGCAATCAATAATAAACCAGCAATGAAGTGCAATGCAAATGTGATGCAAAATCATCCCGCCGTGCAGCCTTGATCTTACACCTCAATATCACCAACAGAACATGTACCTAAGCCCGAAAAAAAGGAAAAAAAACAATGGGATGAGATTACAAGAATCTCAGTAGGGTCACAACATCATAAGATCTGTATAAACACAATCAAACATCTCCCAAAGAGCATAGATAGATCGTTTATGCTCACAATAGGCTGAAACAATCAGCAACCAAACTGTGAGACCTCGAATTTTGAGTCTTGGAAGACCAGAAGCCAGTGCAAGTGAAAAGACTATTTTGGCCCTAAAGAAAAGGATGTTTGATGGCCGAAATTAGTAAGGAATGTCTAGTAATTATTTTTGGTATTAATTCCCTTTAATTTGGTTCTTTATTGGTTGATAATTACCTTAGAAAATAAAATCCCTAAAATTAAGGAAGAATAACTACAGAATTTTATTCTGTTAATTACTTACTTTAATATAGCCTTTAAAGTAGGAAAATTAATCCCATAACCACCTTATATAAAGAGGAAGCTGGCCACACTTAAACCTTATGTTTGAAGGTTTAAAGTAGGGAAATTATTCCCATAATCATCCTCTTTCCAACCATCTTGGGCTTTTAGGCTGAAGGTTAGTCTTTTTTTGTCAAAAGTTAGGTCATAATTCGGCGGGATTGCCGAAATCTACTTGAACTTCAAAATAGCGTAAATCTTTCATCATTTGTTGGATTCTTGAAAATAATAGCTTGTTCGTACTCTTTCCAACCATCTTGGGTTTTTTTTCTGGAGGTTAATTTTTCTTTGTCATAAGTTAGGTTGTAATTCGGTGGGATTGCCGAAATCTACTTGAACTTCAAAATAGCATAAATCTTTCATCGTTTGTTGGATTCTTGAAAACAATATCTTATTGGAAAGCTCTTTCCGTACTCCTTCCAACCATCTTGGGTTTTTTTTCTGCAGGTTAGTTTTTCTTTGTCGTAAGTTAGGTCATAATTCGGCGGGATTAGCTTTCAAAATTGTGTGAATCTGCCTTCAGTTGATTTCTACTGTTGTTCCACTTGTTCATATGATTGTTTAGCATCCATTCATATTGTAAAATCATGAATTCATCCTTTGAATCTTCTCTATACAAGAAATCAGTATGCCCTACCCTTGCCCTATTATTGCCTATCTTGATCAATTAATTAGCCTATTTGATTCTGATCTTGTTTCTTTTAATTTTACAAGTTATAAACACATAATCCTCATTTGTTAACTTGAAATCACAACCCTTACACCTTGTATGCATGAAATTGCAATTTTTCTTGCATCCTATGCTTAGTGCCAAAATATGTATAGTTAATTTGGATGATAACTCAGGTTGAATCTTGTTAAATTCTTGGCTATTACATCACACATTAAAGGAGGTGGCACTTGCGGCATCTGATCACTGGTTTCTGATAGGTTTGGTGAGTGGAATTGGTAAGTAAATAAGGTATTTACTTTTTTATTGAGTGTGCATGCTTAGTTTGGTTTTGTCTTTGCCTTCTAATACTATAGGTGGTTCGGAACTATTAAATAAATACAAAGGAATAGTTTCTTCTTCAGAGACAAGAGAGTTAGGATCTATGCCTCATCGGTTTCTCCAGAGATCTTTGTTGTTTGTTTGTTGTTTTCGACGCACACCCTTGTTATTATTATATGTGAATTGATTGTATGGTGTATACATGAACTGCGGATTGAAATATGATTACTTAGGCTATACCAAACCCTTGAGATAGGTTATGTGTGCCTAATTTGCATGTGCTGTGTGTATTTAACATGCTGATTGTGTTCTGACATGATTGAGGATACCTTGTTATAGTATTGTGCTTTGTGCTTGTACATGTTTGTGTGTTAGGATTATTTTTTGGGGGCCATTCGGGGTAAATGCTGATGCTCCTTGGGAGAGGGGAGGCTCTTACTGGTATGGGAGTTGTATGGGTGGCAATCCCTAGCTTGTGCGTATTAGATGCCTAATCCTGTGTGATGGCTAGATGCTTAGTCCTCTGTGCTGGCAAGATGCCCTAATCCTGTGTGCTAGTTAGGATTCCTAGTCCTGTATGTTGGCTAGATGCCTTGTCTTGTGTGCTGGCAAGATGAATAGACATGCTAATTAGCTTGTGTGCTAACCTTTTAGGCTTGGTACAGCAAAGCCTTGGACAACACAGGTGGAAAGGGATGGGCTTTCTTTTTCCTACTACCGAAAGTAACCTGATGAGTTTTCCTGCCTGTGTACTTCTGATTTTCAAAAATGTTTCACTCTCAGCCTTCTACCGTCGCTTCATGAAAAAATTTTCTTCACTTCCTAGACCATTGATGAAACTGGCGCGCAAGGGCAAGCCGTCTGTATGGAAAGAGAGATGCCAGCCAAGTTTCGAAGAACTGAAAAACTGTTTAGTTTCCGTACCAATCCTCACCTTACCAGTAGGTGGGAAAGAGTACGTGATTTACAGCGACGTGTTAAAATCCGGACTTGAATGCATATTGATGCAAAATGGGAAAGTAGTCACCTATGCTTCCCGACAACTACGACCGCACGAAAGCAATTATCCTACGCAAGATTTGGAGCTTGCAGTCGTGGTGTTTGCATTGAAAATATAGTGACATTACTTATATGGTGAGACGTGCTGAATCTTCACTGACCACAAAAGCCTGAAGTACCTCCTCAAGCAAAAAGAATTGAATATGAGAGAACGAAAATGGTTGGAGCTGATTAAAGACTACGATTTGATCATCGAATATCATCCCAGAAAAGAAAATGTTGTTACTGATGGCTTAAGTCGAAAGTTTCATCCTCTTTCTCCATCGGTTTTTGCTTACATGCGCACCCAATACATGCCAATGTTGCTGGATTTGAAAGCTACCCATGTGCATATCTTGGCATTGATTATTCTGGTTCATTGTTGGAACGAATCAAAGTCATGCCTACTTTGATTGAGAAGATACAGAATCAGCAATCAGAAGATCCAAAACTGGTTGAAGTTCAGAGCAACTATCTAATGTTGTTGATGCCATAGCTCGCGATTTCAGAGTATGAAATGATGGAATTCTTGTCTTCAAAAACGTGGTATGTGTTCCACAAGATGTTGATATTTGTAATCTTATTTTATATGAGGCGGATACTTCGAAGTTCGCTATCCATCCTGGTAGCACAAAGATGTATCAAGATTTAAAGGATCAGTATTGGTGGCCGAACATGAAGCGTCACATTGCTGAATTCATTGCCCAATGCCTCATATGTCAACAAATAAGGATTGAACATCAAAGACCCATAGGGTTACTACAGTCACTTCTGATTCCAAAATGGAACTGGGAGCATGTCAAAATGGATTTTTTGACCGGTTTGCCCTAATCGCAGCGAGGATACGATGCCATTTGGGTGATCGTAGATCGATTAATGAAATCTGCACACTTCTTATCTGTTCGTGTGACAGACACACCTGAGAAATTGGTTGTTTGTTACTTGGATGAGACTGTCCAATTGCATGGAGTGCCAGTGGCCACCATTTCAGATTGTGACCCTCGTTTCACAATCTGAAACGGTGGCCACTCGAAGACATGCTACGTGCTAGTGTGTTGGACCAACATACCGGTTGGGATTGATGCCTTTGTTTTTAATTGATGACAAAATTCTTATAAGGAGAGAACAATGTGAGATGATTCCTTTTGAGTGTCTAGTCAGTGTGTGTACATTCAGATGAGCTTGATTGGTCTGTTTGAGAGTTTGAGTATTTGACCGAGTCAGTCTGACCCAAGTAGTCCTAGGTGGACCATGAGACCCAGAGTTGACATAGTGATTTGTACCCAATCATAGGTTTCTAATTGTCAGTTTACTCGACTATGAGTTGTTGTGTATTTTGAGGTTTGAGTCAGTGAAAATTCTTGTTTTACCTTTATAAAACCCATGGTTTGTTTTGTGGACTAGTTTTGACTAGGCATGGGCCTTTAGGATAGTTTATTGGTTTTGCCCGGGATATAAACACCCAGCTTAGTCCTATATGTTAAACCATCAGCCTATTCTTCCCACTTATCTATTCTTCCTAGTTGCATGTGTTCCTCTCCCATTCTCTCTCAATATAAGTGCCAACACCCATTTGAGAACCTTTGTTTCTAAATTAACTTTCCTTGAATTCTGACTTTTGATCTTTCTTCCAAAATGGTTTTCTAAACCCTTGCGGTGGTTTGCCACTGCTCTTGTCGATTTTGGGAAGAAATTCAGAATGCATTGGGTTCAAGATAGAATTTCATCCCTAGACCAATAGTCAATCAGAAAGGATGATTCAGACACTCGAAGACATGCTACGTACGAGTGTGTTGGACCAGCATACCAGTTGGGATTGATGCCTACCATTGGCAGAATTTGCTTACAACAATAATTTTCATATAAGCATCAGTATGACACCTTATGAAGCATTATGTGGGAGACGTTGTAGATCTCCCATTTGCTGGAATGAAGTAGGTGAGAGATGCCTAGACAATCCAGAGTTGATTGATCAAGCAATGGAGCAGTTGAACTTGATTCGACAACGGCTAAAAACAGCCTAAGATCGGCAGAAAAACAACACAATACTAAGCATGCACACAAGGATAAGGCATCCATCCACAAAAGGACTAGGTATCCAGTGAACTCTTGCTAGGGATTGCCACCTATAAACCTCCCAATACGGTAAGTACTTCTCCTCTCACATGGAGCATTAATCACTTACCCTGAATGGCCACCGAAACGAGGATCCTGACACATATACAAGAAAACACAAGCAAGTACAAGGCATAATAACACAATAGGGTATCCTCAAACAAGTCATAAGATAATACAGAAACCAATATTATATGACCAAACCAAATAAGGGTTATCAATCCTTAATATAGGTTCTGAAATCACCTAAGGAACCAACAATCAATTCTTAAGCATGTACAACTATCCTCAAGCATGCATACACTATTACACAACCGAAGTCAAAGAAACAAGCAAAGTGATCTATGGAGAAACCGATGAGGTATAGATCCTACCTCTAATGCATCTGAACAAGTAGCTAATCCTTTAGTTTTGTCACTAGGATCAGAAACACCTAACAAAACATAAGACAAAAACAACACAATACTAAGCATGCAATATCAAATAAAAAAATCCAAAAGAAATCCTACTGATTTTACTCACCAAACCCTACTAAAACCAGCGATTGGATGCAGCTGTAACCTCCCCTTGAATTAGTGAAGTGATGGCCAAGAATTCAACAAGAAGCAACCTAGTTATTCAGTCCCATTCAAGTGTAAATTTTGGCATATTTAGGTATTAAGGAAGGAATTGACGTTTTTAACATACATAAAGATATAGATTGTGATTTTATAATAATAAAAGAGGAATAGATGTTAGATACTCATATGAATAAGAGGAACGAGATTCAGAAACATCAACAACCGATGAAGGAATTTCGGCACACACATTAAGGAAAGAAAACTCAGCACTAATAATAAGAAGGAAGAACCAACATTTTGATTGTGAATTCAAGCTAGGAAGATACAACACAAAAAGAAGATTCCAGCAAGCTATCACACACAAGAATCTGATGAAGGATAACAAATTTTGGAACTCGTAAGATTAGGGTAAAAGTAGACACTCACAAGGAAGAAAAGGGAGAGAAGTCCTGTGTTTTAGTGGCAAAAGAGAGAATAAATTGGGCCGATTTATGAGGTAGCTAGCTATGCTATTTATAGGTGTCTAAGGGATTAATTTTTCCTACTTTTAAGCTTAGATAAGATGGGATAATGCTTAAGAGATAAATCTGCTAAAAGATGCTTCTAGAATTCTCAATTTAGGAAACAAATAAATAAAAAACTAGAGTTAAAATAGGAAAGATTCAACACAATCATTTCAGGACATCGCACATCCATTTCTTTAGGGAAAAAATAGTCATTTCAGCTGCACCGGTACCTAGGTATCATTTCTAACACAGGGACATCTAGGACATCTAACCCACTGAGGATCGGGGACTCACATCCTCCCCTCCTTACATAGATTTGGTTCTTAAAATTCCATCACAAATACTTAAGGAAACAGTTGAGGGTATCTCGCTCGCATTGATTTATCGGTCTCCCAAGGCTGCTCCTCAACTTGGCCATTATACTAAACAACTCAGACCATAGGAACATTTTGACTGCAGAGCTGACAAACAAACCGATCTAGTATGGCAATAGGCTGTACGGGATAGGATAGGTCTTCAACAACTTTAACTAGTGGATGTTCAAGAACATGAGCAAGGCCTCGGACATACTTCCTTAACATCGAAACAAGAAACACACTGTGGATTCTTTCCATACTCGGAGGTAAAACGAGTTGATAAGCAACTGTACTAACTCTTTTAGTAATATTATATGAACCAATCTAACAAGGTGCTAGCTTGCCTCGCTGGTGAAAACGAAGGACATTTTTCCACGGGGCGACTTTCAGAAACGCTTTGTTACCAATTGCAAACTCAAGCTCTCTTCTTCGATTATTAGCATAGTTTTTCTGTCTATCTTGTGCCGTCTTCAACCTTTGCCGATTCAAATTCAGTTGCTCAGTTGTTTGGTCTATCAATTCTGGATTATTTAGGTGTCTTTCGCCTACTTCATTCCAGCAAATTGGAGTTCTATATCGTCTTCCATGCAAGGCTTCATAAGGGGAAATCCCGATGCTTACATGGAAACTGCTGTAGTAAGAAAATTTTTCCAAAGGAAAACATCGATCCCAACTGATATTTCTATCAAGCACACACGCATGTAGCATGTCTTCTAAGGTCTGAATTGTTCTTTTGGATTGCCCATCTATTTGCGGATGAAATGCAGTACTGAAATTCACTCTCGAACTCAAAGTACTTTAGAATTTCTCCCAAAAATGTGAAGTGAAGCGGGGATTTTAATCTGAAACAATAGATACTAGCACACCATGCAATCAAAAAATCTCATCCAAATAACTGTTAGCCAACTTCTCGGGTGTATCTGTAACACGCGCAGGCAGGAAATATGCAGATTTCGTCAATCTTTCCAGAATCACCCATATGACATCGAATCCTCATTGAGATCTTGGTAATCCATCCAAAAAATCCATGGTAATGTGCTCCCACTTCCATTCTGGAATCGAAAGTGATTGTAGCAAACCGGTGGGTCTTTATTCCCAGCAATGTGATGCTTCATTCCCAGCCAACAAAATTGTTCCTTCAAGTCTCAATATATTTTGGTACTTCCGAGAAGAATTGCAAACTTCAAACTATGTGCTTCAGATAGAATCAGATTTCCCACATCCATGTCTTCTGGCACGCATACACGATCTTGGAAAACCAAAATTTCATCAATTTGGATTCTGAAATCTCAAACTATGGCATCAACATCATCATCTAATTGCTCCCAAATTTCAACCAATCATGGATCCTTGGATTGCTGAACTCGGATCTCTTCCGGAAAGGTGGGTTTAACTTCAATTCGGGCCAACAACAAACCAGAAAAATTGCTTCCAAGGTGCACACATGAAGCTCTCAAATCCAACAACATAGAGAGATAGTGTGCATGCACATAAGCAAGAGAAGAAGAATAAGAATAAGAAGAAAAAGAAGAAGGGGTCATCCCACTCAAAGGATCAGCTACCACATTTTCCTTTCTTGGGTGATACTCGATATTCAAATCATAGTCTTTAATCAGGTCTATCCATCTTCATTGGCTTACGTTCAACTCTTTCAGTGTGAGGAGATACTTCAAGCTTTTGTGATTGGTGAAAATTCTGCACGACTCGTAGTATACATAATAGCGCCATATTTTCATTGCAAACACCATGACTACAAGCTCCAAATCATGAGTAGAATAATTGCTCATGTGGACATAACTATCAGGAAGCATAGACACGAGTTTCCCATCTTGCATCAGCACACATTCAAGGCCAGATTTTGATGCATCGCTATACACCACATACTCTTTTCCACTCACCAGTAAGGTAAGGATAGGTGCAGAAACCAAACGGGTCTTCAACTCCTCAAAGCTTTGCTGACATTTCTTGGACCACAAGAACGGCTCTCCTTTGCACATCACTTTCGGAAAAGGTCCAGCTAAAGATGAGAAATTCTCCACAAAGTGTCGGTAGTATCCGGCTAGGCCAATAAAGCTACAAACTTGAAATATGATCCGAGGAGCAACGACGACTTCAATCTTCTTAGGATCAACAAGCACACCATGGGCAAAAACAATGTGACCAAGGAAACCAACCTTACGTAACCAAAATTCACACTTGGAATACTTTGCATACAGCTGCTGATCTCTCAGAATTTATAGTATGATCCGCAAGTAATCACTCTTCCGATTTTGAGTGAATCAGAATATCATTGAGTAAGACTATTACAAATCTGTCATGGGACTCTTGAAATACTTTATTCATCAAGTCCATAAATGCTGCTGGAGCATTGGTCAAATCAAATGGCATTACTAGAAATTTTTAGTGGCCATATCACAATCTGAAAGCAGTCTTTAGAATGTTTGCCTCATGAATTAACAATTGGTGGTATCCGAAACTCAAATCGATTTTGGAAAATACAACTACACCTTGTAGCTGGTTGAACAAGTCATCTATGCGTGGCAAGGGATACTTGTTCTTTACTGTCACACGATTCAGCTACCGATAGTCAATACATAATCACAATGAACCGTCTTTCCTCTTCACAAACAGAACAGGTGCTCCTCAAGGTGATACATTAGGCCGAATGAAACCATGATCTAGTAAATCTTTTAATTGCAGCTTCAATTCTTTCATTTCTGGTGGAGCTATAAGGTAAGGTGGAATGGAAATCAGATTCGTACCCGACATTAATTCAATACCAAATTCAATTTCTCTCACTGGTGGAAAATTGGCTACATCTTCAAGAAATACATCCGAAAATTTGCGAACCACGAGAACAAAATTCAGATATGAAGAATCCTTGGAAATATCATGCACATATGCAAGTACATCCTTTGCTGATCAACCTCTTTCCATAAAGCCAGGAAATCATGCAAAGTTGGAGCAACTCGCCTATCACCTTCAAAACAATACTTGGAACCATCTAGAAGGCTGAACTACACATGTTTTGTGAAACACTCTATTTAGGCTTGGTACTTTGCCAAGCAATCCATGCCTAAGATCACATCCAGCTCTCGGATGTCCAATGGAATCAGATCCACTTCAAGCACAATCGAACCCATTCATACAGCACAGCCAATGTAGACTAGATCACACATCAATTGTTCTTCTAAGGGAGTGAAAACCACAATAGGAGGATTCAAGGGAGACAAGGTTCGATCCGAACTATCTCCTATCCTTGGACTCACGAATGATCTATTCGCTCCGGGATCTAACAACACTTTAGCATTTTGAGAGTAGACAGAGATGGTACCTGTCACTACGTCAGGGCTTGCCTTGACATTAGTCAAAATGAAGAGTCTCATGGGCCTGGGTTATGCCTCAGTTGTGGATCTACTAGGTGGCCTTAGTAGGTGCACAAGCTGGTGGCTTAGTAGGATTGGCATAGCCACAACAGCTTGAATTTGGTGCTCCAGAATTATGTCTTGGTTTAGTGCACTCTATCTACATATGGCCTGACTCTCCACAGTTGTAGCATCGACATAGCTACGAAGTCCATGTGGATCCATTTGCATTTGAACCAGAACCAGAGGGATTCTTTTTGAAAGTTCCATTGTCATTGTTCGTCGGAGGAAATGACTTTGGAGGATAGAGTCCTGAATGACAGCCAAATTTTGAATCATGCTGGAATGGACCATTAGTATTCGATGCAGGAGGCTTCTTACCCAGCACCATCTTTTCAGCTTCATAGGCTGCAACAATCAGCTCCTGAAAATTCTGCACAGGTGTCATACCCACAATGGTTTTGATTTCGGTGCTCAAACCATCCTGGAATCGTCTCCCAAGCTGGCAGGGCGTGCAATCTTCTTTAGGTGCAAGATGGGACAGCTCCCTTAGTTCCTTCTCGAATTCCATTGCCGAGCGGGTTTCTTGTTCCACCCTATAGAAGACTTGTCATTACTCATTCTTGGGGAATCGGGTCTAGAACCTTTCATTGAATTTATGCAAGAACTCCTCCCAAGTGGGTAAGCGATCTCCAAATCATAAGTTTACGACAATCCACCACGCAAGGGCTTCTCCCTCAAGTAAGAATGTGGTGATGGAAACTTTATCATCTTCTGAAATGTGTACGAACAAAGTGACACAGCATAAGGTCTTGATCCACTCCCAGGCTGCATCAGCACCTGCTAAACCGCTAAAATCTTTGCAACCCAATTGACAGGCTTTTTTCAGAAACTTAGTGATTACAGCTAGAACTCTTTCAGCCTTTTTAGGATTAACTGGCTGAACTGGAGCAAGAGGAGGAATGGGATCTGGTCCAAGAGGTGCAGGATCACTTAAGGTTGGTGTCTCCACACGTTTCTGGTTTTCAGCCAAACCACGCAACATGTTCAAGATTTGGACTAACATGGGGTTCTGAGCTAGTGTGGCTAGGGAAACTGCGGCTGGGCAGCTGGTGCAGTTGGGCAACTAGTGTGGCCTGATCTTCTAGTTGCTCAACCTAGATCTCGGCTTCAACTTGTGCATCCTTCTCATTTTGTTTGTGAGACCCCAAATTTTAAGTCCTAGAAGTCCAGAAGTTAGGGCAGGTGAAAAGACCATTTTCCCCTAAAGAAAATGATAAGTGATCGCCAAAATTGATAAGGAATGTCTGGTAATTATTTCTGGTATTAATTCCTTTTAATTTGGTTCTTTATTGGTTGATAATTAACCTAAAAAATAAAATCTCTAAAATTAAGGAAGGATAATTATAGAATTTAATTCTATTAATTATCTTATTTTAATCTAGTCTTTAAAGTAGGAAAATTAATCCCATAACTATCCTATATAAAGAGGAAGGCGTCCACACTTAAACTTATACTTCCACACAACTGCGACCGCACGAAAGAATTATCGTACGCATGATTTGGAGCTTGCAGCCGTGGTGTTTGCATTGAAAATATGTCGACATTATTTATATGGCAAGACGTGACGAATCTTCACCGACTACAACGAAGATTGCTGATATGAGACAACAAAGATAGGTGTAGCTGATTAAAAACTACGATTTGATCATCGAATATCATCCTGGAAAAGAAAATGTTGTTGTTGATGCCTTAAGCCGAAAGTTTCATCCTCTTTCTCCATCAGTTTTGGTTTACATGTGCACCCGTGCCATTATTGCTGGATTTGAAAACTACCCGTGTGCATCTTGGAACTTATTATTCTGGTTCATTTTTGGCACAAATCAAAGTCACGCCTACCTTGATTGAGGAGATCCTGAATCAGCAATCAGAAGATTCGAAACTGGTTGAAGTTCAGAAGCAACTATCTAATGGTGTTAATGTCATAGGTCGTGATTTCAGAGTTAGAGATGATGGAGTTCTTGTCTTCAGAAACCGGGTATGTGTTCCACAAAATATTGATATTCGTAATCTTATTTTATCTGAGGCGCATAGTTCGAAGTTCTCTATCCATCCTGGTAGCACAAAAATGTACCGAGATTTAAAGGAGCAGTATTGGTGGCCGAACATGACACGTCACATTGCTAAATTCATTGCCCGATGCCTCATATGTCAACAAGTAAAGATCAAACATCAAAGACCCACAGGGTTACTACAGTCACTTCCGATTCCAGAATGGAAGTGGAAGCATGTCACAATGGATTTTGTTACCAGTTTGCTTAGATCGCAACGAGGATAAGTTGCCATTTAGATGATCGTAGATCGATTGATGAAATCTGAATACTTCTTACATATTCGTGTGACAAACACACCTGAGAAATTGGTTGTTTGTTACTTGGACAAGATTCTCCGATTGCATGGAGTGCCAGTTTGTATTGTTTCAGATCATGACCCTCATTCCACATCACTATTTTGGGAGAAATTTCAGAATGCTCTAGGTTCAAGACTGAATTTCAGTACAGCATTTCATTCCCAGACCGATGGTCAATCAGAAAGGACGATTCAGACACTCGAAGACATGCTACATGTGAGTGTGTTGGACCAATATACCGGTTGGGATCGATGCCTACCATTGGCAGAATTCGCTTACAACAATACTTTTCATGTAAGCATTGGTATGGCACCTTATGAAGCACTATATGAGAGATGTTGTGGAACTCCCATTTGTTAGAATGAAGTAGGCGAGAGACGCCTAGACAATCGAGAATTGATTGATCAAGCAATGGAGTAGTTGAACTTGATTCGACAACGTCTAAAAACAGCTTAGGATCGACAGAAAAACTACGTCGATAATCGACGAAGGAAGCTGGAATTTGCAGTGGGTGACAAAGTGTTCTTGAAGGTCGCCCCATGGAAAGGAGTTCTTCATTTTCAGCATCGAGTTAATCTAACACCTCGTTACATTGGTCCGTATGACATTATCGAAAGGATCGGCCCTGTTGCATACCAACTTGCTTTACCTCCGGATATGGAAAGAATTCACAACGTGTTTCACGTTTCAATGTTGAGAAAGTATATGCGAGACCTTGAACATGTGCTCGAAGAACTACCAGTGGAAGTTGCTGAAGACCTATCCTATCCCGTACAGCCAGCTGCCATAGTAGATCGGTCAGTTCGTCAGCTTTGCAATCAAAACGTGCCTATGGTACAAGTTGTTTGGGGTAATGGCCAAATCAAGGAACAGTCTTGGGAGACTGAGGAATCTATGCATGCAAAATTTCATTACCTGTTTGTTTATGTACTTGTGATAAAATTTTGAGGACAAAATTCTTATAAGAAGAGGAGGATGTGAGAGCCTGAATTTTGAGTCTTAGAAGTTCAGAAGCCAATGCAAGTGAAAAGACCATTTTGGCCCTGAAGAAAAGGATGTCTGATGGCCGAAATTAGTAAGGAATGTCTAGTAATTATTTCTGGTATTATTTTCCTTTAATTTGGTTCTTTATTGGTTTATAATTACCCTAGAAAATAAAATCCCTAAAATTAAGAAAGGATAATTATATAATTTAATTCTGTTAATAATCTTACTTTAATCTAGCCTTTAAAGTAGGAAAATTAATCCCATAACCACCTTATATAAAAAAAAAATTCGGCCACACTTAAACCTTATACACAAAATATACAAAATTTATCCAAACTAAAACCCTACACCTCCTTATTGCTGCCGAAATCTATTTGAACTTCAAACAATCATAACTCTCTCATCCTTTGTCAGATTCTTGCAAATAATAACTTGTTGGAAAGCTCCTTCCATTATCTTTCCAACCATCATGGCATTTTTTTTGAAGATTAGTTTTTCTATATCGTAAGTTATGTTGTAATACAGCGTGATTAAGTTTCAAAATTTTGTGAATCTGCCTTTGATTGAATTTTGTTGTTGTTCCTCTTGTTCATATGATTGTTTAGCATCCATTCATGTTGTAAAATCATGAATTTATACTTTGAATTTTCCCTATACATGAAATCAGTATTCTTTACCCTTGCCCTATTATTGCCTATCTTGATTAATTGATTAACCTATTGGATTCTGATTTGGTTTTTTTTTATTGTACAAGTTATAAACATCTAATGCTCCTTTGTTAACATAAAATTACAACCCTTACACCTTGTATGCATAAAATCACAATTTTTCTTATGTCCTATGTTTAATGCCAAAATATGTATAGTTAATTGGGATGATAACTCAGGTTGAATCTTTTTAAGTTCTTGGCTATCATATCACACATCCAAGAGGGACGCACCTGCCGTATCTGATCACTGGTTTCTGATAGGTTTGGTGAGTGGAATTGGTAAGGAAATAGGGTATTTACTTGGTTATTGAGTATGCATGGTTAGTTTGGTTTTGTCTTTGCCTTGTAATACTATAGGTAGTTCGGAAATATTAAATAAAGACAACGGAATAGCTTCTTGTTCAGAGACAAGAGAGGTAGGATCTATGCCTCATCGATTTCTTCAGAGTTTCTTGTTGTTTTTTTGTTGTTTTTTATGCACACCTTATTATTATTGTATACGAATTGATTGTATTGTGTATACATGAATTGTAGATTGAGATATGATTACTTATGCTATACCAAACCCTTGAGATAGGTTATATATGCCTAATTTGCATGTGTTGTGCGTATTGAACATATTGATTGCGTTCTGATATGATTGAAGATACCTTGTTATGGTATTGTGCTTTATATTTTCCGTGTGTGCTTTATATTTTCCGTGTGTGCTTGTACATGTTTGTGTGTCAGGATCTTTTTCCGATGGCCATTTGGGGTAAGTGTTGATGCTCCTTGGGAGAGGGGAGGCTCTTACTGGTATAGGAGAATATAGGTGGCAATCCCCAGCTTGCGCACACTGGATGTCTAGTCCTCTTTGCTGGCTAGATGCTTAGTCCTTTGTGCTGGCTAGATGCCTTGTCCTGTGTGCTGGCAAGATGTCCTAATCCTATGTGCTGCTTAGGATGCCTAGTCCTGTGTGCTGGTTAAAAGTCTTGTCATGTGTGCTGGCAAGATGAATAGGCTTGCTGATTAGCTTGTGTGCTAATCTTTTACCCTTTGTGCAGCAAAGCCTTGGACAACACAGGTGGAAGGGGATGGCCTTTTTCCTTCTATTGCTGAGAGTAACCTAATGTGTTTTCCTGCCTGTGTGCTTCTGATTTTTGGAAGTGTTTGTAGTCCACCCTCAACCTTAGTTTCGGCCCTAACCCTTTTTGTTGATTCTTGAATTACGTGATACCTTTAGATGAGTAGGGATGATTTGATGTTGTTTGGGAGATGTTTGTTTAAAATTTCTGTAGATCTTATGATACTGTGATCCTATTGAGATTCTTGTAATCTCATCCTGTTGTTTTCACCATTTTTCAAGCTTAGGTACTTTTGTTGTTCGTGGTACCAATATGTGAGAATCAAGGCTGCACGGCAGGGCGATATCGCATCACTTTTACATACTTGTCTCCTTGGTTGCTTGTGCACATAACATGATCATTGATTGGACCATTTTCTATTTTTTTTAAGATTTTTTCTTTGCTTGTTATTTCCAAATTATGTTGGAGGTTCATTAGGTAGTTATTTGGATCTCTATGGGACTTGTGTGTTATGGATTCATTGATTAAATTTAAAAACTTCCGCTGATGTTTTATTCACTTCGTATGATACTAGAATATTTGTCCAATGTCATGCTCCAAACTCTAAAATCTTAAAAGAATTAACTTGTTAAATTCGAAACTAGATGGATAAACCTTGTGGGATTCAGATAGGTCCTGGTTCAGGCTTGTTTGGGTTTCATGGCGATAAAGGTCCTAATAGGAGCAATTAATAATAGATTAGGATTTAGGGTCCTTATATTGTTCAACCTGCTCAACTTGTTCTTCGTTCATATCCCGACAAACTTTTGAAACACTTCGCCTCCAAATTGACCTTGCCATACTAAAGAAATACACGCAGTGTAACTCTCCAATACATAACCATAAACACATAGTCAGAAAAGAAAACGGTACCTGATGGAGAGGCATATACCGGAGGATATGCATATGCTAAAGCAAAACACAGCAATGCACATAAACAAATCTCGGCATACACATCAACAAACAAAAATACTCAGCAAATCACATAAAAGCACAATAAATCATACACGGCATATCACAGAGAAAAAAAAAACACACCGTGTCAATCAGCAAAGCACACATCAAAACACAACACCAAAACATATCAAATCACACAAAATCATGCATACATGTCACTTGGCAATTTTAATCAAATTCCATAGGTACATGTGCATTCTCGTATAAACATAAGAACACATATTAGCAAGAAATACTTGGCATCGGTGCATACTAACAATCAGCAACATGCAAATACCTAACCATGGTCTGCTAGCAAACCTGTAAGGACCCAAACCCAACCTATAAGGACTCTAACCGCCATAAAACCTGAACTAGTCCTCCCAATGACTCATCCTAATCTTGCAATGCTCAAGTCTTAGTAGTTATCAATTTTATTAATCAATTAAGATATTTTAAATATTGGAGCATGTGATTCATTAGTCAATATTTTGGCATATTATGGACTGAATAAAAACATCAGCGGAAGGTTTTCATAATTGCAGAAAATCAGTGGAATTATAACACTCAAGTCCCAAAGGAATCTCAAACTCTAACATCTGTTCATAGTAAATTTTGGAAACAAGAAGGGAACAGAAGTCGAAAGCTAGAAAATAAGTCCAAGCATATGTGCATATGTGCAATCAATCAAAAAAAGCAAGGAAGTGCATGTGATGCAAAATTGTCCCGCTATGCAATATTGATCTCACACCTTAGTACCGCCAATAGAACATGTACCTAAGCCTGAAAAAGGGGAAAAAATAATGGGATGAGATTATAAGATTCTTAGTAGGGTCATAACATCATAAGATCTGCAGAAACCTAATCAAACATCTCCAAAACAACATAGATCGACTACTTATGCTAACAATAGGCTCAAACAATCAGCAACTAAACACATAGACATAGGTAGAGCCGAATATAATGAAGTAAGGGATGGACTCAAAACACTTCGTAGGCAGCCAACACAAGTCTGATTCATAAGCACACTAGCAGCCTATTTTACTATCTGATTTCCAAAAGAAAAGCTCATCCCCATCTGCCTGTGTTGTCCAATATTATACTGCAAAAGAGAGAAAATAGTTAGCAAACAAACTCACAGAAAGTCTTTCCATCTTGCCATACAAGTACAAGGCATCCTACCACATAAGGATAAGGTATCCAAGCCACACAAGGACAAGGCATCCGAGCCACACAAGGACAAGTGCATCTAAGCCACACAAGGACAAGGGCATCTAAAGCACACAGGACTAGGCATTTTGCCACACAAGGACAAGCCATCTTGCCACACAAGGACAAGCCATCTTACCAACAAGGATAAGGCATTCATACCACACAAGGACAAGGCATTCATCCACACAAAGACTAGGCATCCAGCGAGCTCTTGCTAGGGATTGCCACCCATAAACCTCCCAATACGGTAAGTATTTCTTCTCTCACAAGGAGCATCAATCACTTCCTTCCAGACAGTCTTACCTGCAATGATTAATATAATATGCATATGACTCCCCTTTCTAGATGTTAACACAATAAAGTTTCAATCATACTAGTCTTTTTTCGATGGTAGTCATATTCAAAGACTATGCATTCCTTTCCGATTTTAGTGGTTAGAATGCTTCATCTAGCTAATATATTTTTATATTATAGTCAAGGGGTTGCATAAGTCACTCAACTAAATGTTAGTATTGAGGAAAATCAAAATTATTTAACCTCAAATAGCTGCCCCCTGACTAACGAATTCTTAAACAAAGGTATCAAGAAATTTATATCATAGAATGATTTCAAACGACTATTTCTTTAGTAAACTAATATGAGATGGCGTTATGATTTTAAAATAGATTGTATAAGAATCTAGGTATATGGGCCAAGGCTTATATGATTTACAAATCAAGAAGACACATGTTGCCATCAATAGAATTTCTTACTGACTAGAGTGAGTATTCTGTAACATTGCTTCTAAAACACAATGCACACATATGATCAAGGTTGATAATAATATTGAGGATGAGTTAACTTCCGATAAAGCTAATGAAAAGAAGTTATAGTATAGTTATTGTAAGACCCCGAATTTTGAGTCCTAGAAGTCCAGAAGCCAGTGCAGGTGAAAAGACGATTTTGCCCCTGAAGAGAAGGATGTGTGATAGCCGAAATTGGTAAGATTGTTCAGTAAATTAATTTGCTTCTAATTCCTTTTGATTTAGGTCCTTGTAGATGGGTAAGAGCTTTAGGAACCATCCTTCAAGGTAGATAGTTGCCTTAAAGATTAAGTCCCTAAAAATAGGGAAGGTAATTTAAGAGTTTTGGTTATTTAGTGAATTATATTGGGTTGATAGATTGATTAAAAGTAGTAGACATAATTCTACACTCATTGAATATAAATAGGAAGCCAACCCCACAAAATTGTTCCCCTAAAACCTTACAAAATTCGTATAGGCATAAAACCCTATACCTCCCATTAGACGTCAAAATTTTCTGAAACTTTAAACCAACATAACTCCCTCATCGTTCATTGGATCTCTGCGAATAATAGCTTGTTGGAAAGCTCTCTTCATCCTCTTTCCAACCATCTTTTGTTTTCCGTCAGGAGGTTAGAATTTTTTCTGTCTAAAGTTATTTTGAAAATTGGCGGCGGAATTAGGTTTTCGCCAAATCTTCTTGAACTTCAAAATAGCATAACTTTCTACTCGTTTGTTGGAATCTTGCAAATAATATGTCGTTGGAAAGCTCTTTTCATTCTATTTCCAAAACTATGTTAATCTCAGCTTGGATGTAAATACTTCGTTGTTTTAGGTTAAGAAGAAATCGTCTTATGCCCTATTTTTAGCAATAGGTTTTGCATAGTTAATTGGAATGGTAAATTCAGGTTGAATCTTGATAATTTCCTGGCTATCACATCACACATCCAAGGGGAAGGCACCTGAAACATCTGATCACTGGTTTTCTGATAGGTTTGGTGAGTGGTACTGGTAAGGAATAGGGTATTCAATTGATTTTTGGATATGCATGCTTAGTCTGTTTTGTCTTTGTCTGGAGAATGATTTAGGTGGTTCAGATTTACTTAATAAAGGCAAAGGAGTAGCTTCTTGTTCAGAGACAAGGGAGGTAGGATCTATGCCTCATCGGTTTCTCCAGAAACCCCTGCTCTTATCTTATGTTTTTGTTACCTGCCCTTGTTGTATTTGATTGTGATTGGATTGTAGGGTGTGAATATAAAATTCGGAATGAGATATGAATCTCCTAGGCTATATCGAACCCTTGATTAAGGAATTGAGTTCCTGGGATGCTATTGTTATATGAATTGGATGTGTTGATTGTTTCCTTACATGATTGAGGATACCCTGTTGTGGTATTATGCTTTGTACTTGCCTGTGTGTGCTTGTACGTGTTTGTGTGTCAGGATCCTGTTCCGGTGGCCACACAGGGTAAGCACTGATGCTCCTAGTGAGAGGAGAGGTAATTACCGATTTATGGGAGGTGTATGGGTGTTGAACCAGCAAGTGCACGCTGGATATCTGTCCTTGCGAGGATGGATCCCTGTCTTGCGAGACAGGAAGCCCTTATCTTTCGAGATTTGGGGATGCCCTGGTTGCGACTAAGGGAAGACTTGTTCCATGAGGGGCTAATCGACTTGTCCTTGCGAGGATAAGGTGAAAGGCTTACTGATTAGTTTGTGTGTTAACCATCTACCCTTTGTGCAGTAAGTCTTGGACAACACAGGTGGAAGGGGATGGCCTTTCTTCATCATTGAGTGTGATTTTGTTGTATTTCACCTGCCTGTGTACTTCTGAACTTTCGGAAGTGTGGTCCTCCCTCAGTCATAATCTCGGCCTTAACCTCTTTTGGTTTATTATTGAATTGCGTGATCCCTTTAGTTGTTTAGGGAATGATCTTATGTGAATTTGGGAGATTTGTGTTTAGGGATTCTGTAGATCTTATGATGCTGCGACCCTACTGAGATTCTTGTAATCTCAAACCGTTGTTTTTACCATTTTTCAGGCTTAGGTACATCCTCTATTCGTGGTACCAGTGTGTGAGATCAAGGCTGCACGGCGGGGCGATATCGCATCACAAATACTAATTGTTACTTGCGCAAATAACTTGAAAGATTGGACATTGTTCTGGTTTATTTTTAAGCATTTGTTTGGCTTGCTATTTCTGAACTTGGTTGATGAAATTCTTGCTGGTTATTTGGATCCCTATGGGACTTGTGTGTTATGAACCCAATGGATTGATTTAAGACTTCCGCTGATGATTTTATTTACTCCGTATGTTACCAGAATATGTGTCCAGTATCATGCTCCAATTGATTGATAAGCAACAAAATAAACAAGATTAAAATCGGTATCATATGAGTAGCCTTGTGAAATTCTAATAGGTCTTAGGTGTCGTTGAGGCTTATTTGGGTTTCACTGCGGTAATGACCTTAATCGGAGCAATTAAGAATAGTTAGGAATTGGGGTCGTTACAGTTATGGTATCACAAAACCAAAGGTAAGTGTTGGTAGAGTTTCGGAGCATGATATGTACACCGCATTATGAGAAACTTATGTAACTAATGTGAGTGACAGTATAATAATAAAAGTGTGAGGAAATTTTGGTTTTCCCTAGATAAAATAATCATTCTTCGCTACCATCAAGTTGTCACACCCCGGACCAAAAAATTTTTGGAACCACAATTGTCGTAGACCCATTATATACACTGCTATCACATCCAGCAATGCACACAATAAACCTACAAGGCTGGATAGACACGATAAATCATAGGGAAACAATAATGTTAACAATTAAAAATACGACAACGGATTTATTTATCGACAACGGTGTGGGTCGAAAAACACAAGATTATAATTTGGTTTCAAATCCAAGGCTACTTCAATAAGAACATAGGTTTCCAATTTACATAAGTCATTTACGACATAGCAATACAGCCTAGGGGAATACGAAATTATATACATAAGATACTGTGGTCCATAATAGAAATCCTAACCTGAAGTTACGCTAGTTCCCAATGTGTTGACTTTCTGTCTAGGATGAAGTTTGCGGTCATATCTATCTTTCCATTCCTGGTCAAACATGAGATTTGGCATAAATCTACTAGGTGAGAGGACGAGAAGGCAAGCATGAGAGTTTACATGCAATCACACACACTAGCATAATGACATGTTGGCACATATTCAAAGTATTGACGAGTCAATACACACAGTCATTGTAAAAGTATGCAGTAATATCAAAACAGTTCAAATATTTATGATTGTGACTAGGCTGGCAATAACTCTCAGTCTGTATAGGTCCCGAGAATGGATTGAGATTCGTCAATGGCACTTCATGAATCCTTACCTCTTTTCTCTTGTTATCTCGTATGATGATTTGATGTGTCCCGATGGGACATGCGTAACACTTGGCTCAGACCACTAATGATGCCAGGGTGATAGGTGATAGTAGCTCCACCTATATGGTCCCTACATTAGGAATTCCTATCATACATTCAGTTAGCACAATTATATAAAAACCCTATCCTCCTTATGACTCCCTCGCCAAATCCATGCCTCACTACCATACTCGGAGAGCTCTCAAGAGTTGCATGGTTCATCCTATGTTGCTGGAATGCGTGCTTCACCTCACAAATTTGGATGCAACTCGATACATCATATGCATTTCAATAATGTATTTCACACTTCCATATCAAGCATAAGAATCCAAGAGATACAACACGTTATTTCGTTTAAGTATTGACATGCATTTCATTTAAGAACACATAAGATTTCATGCAATTATTTGATTATGTTTTCACTCATTAACACATTAATACAACCATGCTAGTTACTCAAGCAATTAATTAAAAGAATCTATCCACTCATGGGTTTTTCCCGACGTTTGAAATGCACTCACTTGTTTCCTGAATTGATTCAGCGACATCCTACAACAGTAAGTATTCACCTACACATAATGATGTCTGATTCTTAAATCGATGATACAAGAGGGCTATAAATATAGAAAATAACACTGTCAAAATCGGAAGAAGAGCATACTAATCACTTGCAGACTGTGCTTACTGTTTTAAAGAATCGGCGGTTGTTCGTAAGGTACTCCAAATGCGAATTCTGGTTATGCGAAGTCAGTTTCCTTGGCCATGTTGTTTCCGTTCAAGGTGTGTTAGTTGATCCAAAGAAAATTGAAGCCATAATTGCCTGGAATCCCCGCAAACTGTGTTCGAAGTTCATAGTTTCCTTGGCTTAGCAGGATACTACCGTCGCTTTGTGGAAAATTTTTTATCGCTTGTCGGACCATTGATAAAACTGACGGGCAAGGGTGAGCCGTTCGTGTGGAATGAGAAATGCCAGCGAAGCTTCGAAGAACTGAAAAATCAGTTAGTTTCCGCACCTATCTTTACTTTACCTATTTGCGGAAAGAAGTATGTGGTTTACAGCGATGCGTCGAAATCCGGACTTGGATGCGTATTTATGCAAGACGGGAAAGTCGTTGCATATGTTTCCAGACAGTTACGACCACATGAAAGCAACTATCCTACACATGATTTAGAGCTTGCAGCCGTGGTGTTTGCATTGAAAATATGGCGACATTACTTATACGGCGAGACATGAATATGAGACAATGATCACAAAAGCTTGAAGTACCTACTCACACAAAAAAAATTGAATGTGAGACAACTAAGATGGGTAGAGCTGATCAAAGACTATGATTTGATCAACGAATATCATCCTGGAAAGGCAAATGTTGTTATTGATGCCTTGAGCCAAAAGTTTCATCCACCTTCCCCATCGGTTTTGGCTTACATGCACACCCATTATATGCCTATGTTGCTGGATTTGAAAGCTAATCGTGTGCATCTTGGCACTGATTTTTCTGGTTCGTTGTTGGCACGAATCGAAGTCACGCCAACCTTGATTGAGGAAATCCAGAATCAGCAATTAGAGGATCCAAAACTGATTGAAATTTGGAAGCAATTTTCTGATGCTGTTGATGCTATAGTTCGTGATTTCAGAATAAGAGATGATGAAGTGCTTGTCATCAGAAACCGGGTATGTGTTCCACAAGATACTGATATTCGTAACCTTATTCTATCGGAGACGCATAGTTCGAAGTTCGCTATCCATCTTGGAAGCACTAAGATGTACCAAGATTTAAAGGAGCAGTATTGGTGGCAAAACATTAAACGCCACATTACTGAGTTCGTTGCTCGATGCCTCGTATGTCAACAAGTAAAGATCGAACATCAACGACCTGTTGTACTACTTCAGTCACTTCCGATTCCAGAATGGAAGCGGGAGCATATCACAATGGATTTTGTGACCAGTTTGCCTAGATTGCAGCAAGGATACGATGCCATTTGGGTAATTGTGGATCGATTGACAAAATCTGCACACTTCCTCCCTATACGTGCGACTGATAAACCTGAGAAATTGGTTGCTCGTTACTTGGATGAGATTGTTTGATTACATGGAGTGCCAGTTTCCTCAGATCGTAACCCTCGTTTCACCTCACGATTTTGGGAGAAATTCCAGAATACGCTGGGTTCAAGATTGAATTTCAGTAAGGCATTTTCATCTCCAGACTGATGGCCAAACAGAAAGGGCGATTCAACACTCGAAGACATTTTACAAACGAGTGTGTTGGATCAGCAAACCGGTTGGCAGAATTTGCTTACAACAATAGTTTTATGTAAACATCGATATGGCACCTTAGGAAGCATTATATAGGAGACGTTGCAGGACTCCCATTTTCTGGAATAAAGTAGGCGAGAGACGCCTAGACATTCCGGAATTGATTGATCAAGTAATATAATAGTTGAACTTGATTCGACAATGGCTAAAAACAGCCCAGAATCGATAGAAAAACTACGCCGATAATCGATAAAGGGAGCTAGAATTTTTGAATGTGTTTCTGGAGGTCGCCCCATGGAAAGGAGTCCTTCGTTTTCAGCAGCGAGGTACGCTAGCACCTCGTTACATTGGTCTGTATGACATTGTCGAGAGGATCGGCCCTGTTGCATACCGACTTGCCCTACCTCCAACTATGGAAAGAATTCACAATGTGTTCCACGTATTTATGTTGAGAAAGTATGTGCAAGACCCTGCTCACGTGCTCAAAGAACCCCCAGTTGTAATTGCTGAAGACCTATCATATCCCATACAGCCAGTTGCCATACTAGATCGGTTAGTTTGATAGCTTCGCAATCAAAGAGTGCCTATGGTGCGAGTTGTTTGGCATAATGGAAAAATTGAGGAACAGTCTTGGGAGATTGAGGAATCTGTCCGTGCAAAATTTCCTTATCTATTTTCCTTGGTACTTGTGCTAAAAATTTCGAGGACAAAATTTTTATAAGAAAGGGAGGATGTGAGACCCAGAATTTTGAGTTCTAGAAGTCCAGAAGCCAGTGCAGGTGAAAAAGACTATTTTTCCCCTGAAGGAAAGGATGTGTGATGGCCGAAATTGATAAAGGATATCTAGTAATTATTTCTAGCATTAATTCTCTTTAAGTTGATTCTTTATTGGTTGATAATTACCTTAGGAAATAAAAATCCTAAGTTTAAGGGGGGATAATTGCAGAATTTAATTTTAATAATTATTTTATATTAATTAAGCCTTGAAGATAGGGATTATAATCTCATAACCATCTTATATAATTAGGAAGTCAGCCACACAAAAATCTTATACAGAAAACACATAAAATTAGTAGGACCTAAAAACCCTACACCTCCCTATTTCTGGCAAAATCTTATTTAACTTCAAACAAGCATAACTCTCTCATCATTTGTTGGATTCCTGTAAATAATAGATTGTTGGAAATCTCTTTTCATCATCTTTCCAACCATTTTTGTTTTTTTTCTAAAAATTAGTATTTCTTTCTCTAAAGTTAAATCAAAATTTGGCAGAACTGCCAAAATCTTTTTGAACTTCAAACAAGCATAACTCTCTCATCGTTTGTCAGATTCCTGTAAATAATAGCTTGTTGGAAAGCTCTATTCATCATCTTTTCGAAAATATTTGGTTTTTTTTCTAAAGATTAGTATTTATTTTTTTAAAGTTAAATCAAAATTCGGCGGAATTAGGTTTTCAGATTTTTAAAATTCTGTCTTTGATTGATCTCTGATGTTGTTACCTTTATTCGTACGATTGTTTAATATGCATTCATAGTGAACAATCGTGAATTCATCCTTTAAATCTTTTCTATACATGAAATCACTATGCACTACCTTTGCCCTACTGCCCTATTGTGCCTATCTTGATCAATTGATTAACCTATTAGATTCTGATCTTGTTTCTTTTGATTATACATGTTATAAACCCTTAATACTTCCTTGTTAACATGAGATTGCAACTCCTATAACCTGTTAACATGAAATCGCAACTTGCCCTATTGCTCTATTCTTAGTGCCAAAATTTTATGATAATTAGGGATGGTAATTCAGGTTGATTCTTGTTAAGTTCTTGGCTATCACATCACACATCCAAGAGGGAGGTACCTGCGGCATCTGATCACTGGTTTCTGATAGGTTTGGTGAGTGGAATTGGTAAGGAAATAGGGTATTTAATTGGATATTGGATATGCATACTTAGTTTGGTTTTGGCTTTGCCTTGTGATGCTATAGGTAGTGCAAAATTATTGAATAAAGACAAGCGAATAACTTCTTATTCAGAGACAAGAGAGGTAAGATCTAAGCCTCATCAGTTTCTCCAGAGATCCTTGTTGTTTGCTTGCTAATTTTAGTGCCTTTACATAAAATGTTGTATGCGCATATGTTGTAGTAGGAATGTTTAAATTGCGGAACAAGATGTTATCCTCTAGGCTATACCAAATCCCTTAAGATAGGATTTGAGTGCCTAGTTTGCATATGTGATGTGTATTGAACGTGTTGATTGTGTTTTGACAAGATTAAGGATACCCTGTTGTGGTATTGTGTTTTGTACATGCTTGTGTGTGCTGGTACCTGTTGTGTGTCAAGATCCTTTTTCGGTGGTCATTCGGGGTAAGCGCTGATGCTCCTTGTGAGAGGGGAGGTTCTTACTAGTATAGGAGTCGTATGGGTGGCAATCCCCAGCATGAGCTCGCTGGATGTCTGGTCCTTGTGTGGCTAGAAACCCTGTGCTTGTGTGGCAGAAAGCCCTTGTCCTTGTGTGACTTAGGATGACTTGTCCTTGTGTGGCTTGGGATGACTTGTCCTTGTGTGGAAAAATGAATAGGCTTACTGAATAGCTTGTGTGTCAACCATATACCTTTTGTGCAGTAAGCCTTGGACAACACAGGTGGAAGGGGATGATATTTCTTCTTCATTGCCAAAAGCAATATGATGAGTTCTACCTGCCTGTGTACTTCTAAGTTTTCGGAAGTATTTGTAGTGCCCCCTCAGCTTAGATTCAGCCCTACCCTTTTTAACTGAATTCTTGAATTGTGTGATCCCTTTTAGTTGCTAGGAATGATCTGATATTGTTTGGGAGATTTGTGCTTATGGTTTCTGCAGATCTTATGATGTTATAACCCTACTGAGATTCTTGTAATCTCATTCTGTTGTTTCCACCATTTTTTTCAGACTTAGGTACATTCACTGTTCGTGGTACCAGTGTGTGAGATCATGGCTACACGGCGGGGCGATATTGCTTCACCTTTACATTCTTATTTCCTTGGTTTCTTGTGCATACAGTATGATCATTGATTGGACTACTTTTCTAGTTTTTTCATGATCCCTGTTTTGCTTGTTATGTTTTGGAACATGTTGGAGGATTTCTTGCTAGTTATTTGGATCCCTATGGGACTTGTATGTTTTGATTCCAATAATTAAATTTAAAGACTTCCGCTGATATTTTATTCACTCCGTATGATACCAGAATGATTGTCCAATATCATGCTCTATTTGTTATTAAAAATTTAATGGGTAAGCCTGGTGGGATTCAGATAGGTTCTAGGTGTCTTTGGGCTTGTTTGGATTTCATGGCAGTAATGGCCTTAATCGGAGCAAATTTTAGTAAGTAGTAATTGGGATCATTACAATTCCTTTGTCTTTATTCAATAATTCTGCACTACCTATAACATCACAAAGCAAAACCAAAACCAAACTAAGTATGCATATCCAATTAAATATCCTATTTCTTTTCCAATTCCACTCACCAAACCTATCAGAAACCAATGATCAGATGTCGTAGGTACTTCCCCCTTGGATGTGTGAAGTCATAACCAAGAACTTAACAGGAATCAACCTGAATTATCATCCCTAATTATCATACAATTTTTGTCACTAAGAATAGGGCAATAGGGAAAGTTGCGATTTCATGTTAAACAAGTTGAAGGAGTTGCGATCTTATGTTAACAAGGATGGATTAAGGGTTTATAACATGTATAATCAAAAGAAACAAGATCAAAATCCAATAGGTTAATCAATTGATCAAGATAAGGCACAATAGTGCAGTAAGGCAAAGGTAGGGCAAAGGTAGGGCATACTGATTTCATGTATAGAAAAGATTCAAATGATGAATTCACGATTGTTCACTATGAATGGATATTAAACAATCATACGAATAAAGGTAACAACATCAGAGATCAATCAAAGGCAGAATTATAAAAATCTGAAAACCTAATTCCGCCGAATTTTGATTTAACTTTAGAGAAAGAAATACTAAGCTTCAGAAAAAAAAAAGATAGATGGTTGGAAAGAGAATAAAGAGAGCTTTCCAACAAGCTATTATTTACAGGAATCCGACAAACGATAAGAGAGTTATGCTTGTTTGAAGTTCAAGAAGATTTTAGCAGTTCTGCCGAATTTCGATTTAACTTTAGAGAAAGAAATATTAACCTTCAGATGAAAAACCAAAGATGGGTAGAAAGAGGATGAAAAGATCTTTCCAACAAGCTATTATTTGTAGGAATCCAACAAACGATGAGAAAGTTATGTTTGTTTGAAGTTCAAGAAGATTTTGTCAAAAATTAGGAGGTATAGAGTTTTTAGGTTCTACGAATTGTGTGTTTTCTGTATAAGATTTTTTTGTGGCTGACTTCCTATTTATATAAGATGGTTATGAGATTATAATCCCTATTTTCAAGGCTTAATTAAAGTAAGATAATTATCAAAATTAAATTCTATAATTATCCCCCCTTAAACTTAGGGTTTTTATTTCCTAAAGTAATTATCAACCAATAAAGAATCAATTTAAAAGAAAATAATACCATAAATAATTACTAGACATCCCTTACCAATTTCAGCCATCACACATCCTTTCTTTCAGGGGCAAAATGGTCTTTTTTACCTGCACTGGCTTCTGGACTTCTATGACTCAAAATTCAGGGTCTCACACCGGATGCAATAATATCTTTCCCCTGAGATGTGATGGCCAATAACTTAGTAAGAATCCGCTTGATATTTCACCCTAATTCAATATAAAAATTTCAGCAACACCTTAAGGTTTATAGGACCACTTGCGATTTCATGAAGTTAAGAAAGGAATAGGTGTTTATAACATGTACAATCAAAAGAAACAAGGTCAAAATCTAATAGGTTAATCAATTGATCAAGATAGGCATCAGTAAGGAAAAGGTAACGCATGCTGATTTCATAAATAAGGAAGATTCAAAGGATGAATTCATGATTTTAAAATCATAAATGGATGTTAAACAATCATACGAACAAGAGGAACAATAACAGAAATCAATTGAAGACAAAATCACACAATTTTAAAACCTAATCTCGCCAAATTTTGAACTAAATTATGGCAAAGAAAAACTAACCTCTAGAAGGAAAAACCCAAGATGGCTGGATAGAGAATGGAAAGAGCTTTCTAAGAAGCTATTATTCACAATAATCCGACAAAGGATGAGAGAGTTATGCTATTTTGAAGTTCAAATAGATTTTGGCAATTCTGCCGAAATACGATTTAACTTTTAACAAATAAAAACTAACCTTCAGATGAAAAACTCAAGATGGTTGGAAAGAGGATGAAGAGATCTTTCCAACAAGCTATTATTCGCAAGAATCCGACAAAGGATGAGAGAGTTATGCTATTTTGAAGTTCAAGGAGTTTCGGCTAGGGTTTTGGCAAAAATCAGAATTTGAGAGAAAGAGGATAAATTACGAAATTTCTATGTGGGTTTTGGTATGTTTAGGCGGGATAGGGTAACCACTCTTTTATAGGTGTCTAAAGAGGTTTAACTAAGAGATAAATCCCTACTTTTAAGCTTAAAATGATAATTAAAGGATAAGTCTATTAGATGGATAATTCTATTTAAAAGGATAAATCTATGAAAGAGATATCCTATTTAAAAGGAATAATTATATAATATCTTAGATAATAAGGCATAAACTAAGGATAATTAATATAAAAATACTAGAATTAAAATAGAAAATATCTGGCAGCAATCATTTTAGGTCATCACGTACTCATTTCTTCAGAAGCAAAATAGTCATTTCTACTACATCGGTTCCTAGACTTTCTGGACATCTAAACTAGGAAGGGTCGGGGTCTCATATCGCTCCCAAGATAGCTCAGACAAACTCGCATGAAGAAGAGGAATGATTTGGAGATGAAAACAGAACTCAACATGCACTGAATGAGAGAGGGACATGTAACAGGGTAATACCCCATTGTATCACTGGTGACTGGCCGAGACCTAGGCTACCTTAGGCGACAGCCGATCTCAAGCCGACAATGTCGTTTTTGGTGAAACAACGTAGGCACCATACTCGACCAAAACGACAAAGGCAAGTTGTTTTTTTCATCATCTCGGTCAAAACAACACACTTGCCTGTCATTTTGGAACTAGGAATATAATATTATTATAATTTAAATATTAATAATATAATAATAATAAATATTATTTATAAAAATTTCTAATATACCTTTAAAATTTCCAAATAAATCCAATAATACTTTGAAAGATACACCAAAACTTTTTACAGAATTCTTATGAATAGTATTATCCATCAGTAACATCAAATTAATATTTTTTATTTCCTTATAAATTTCTAAAAATTCAAATATCTCGTAATATATAATAGAAAAATCATAATAAATCACATTATGATTCCGAAAATTACTAGACAGTTCATCAACCATTAAAAACCATTTTATGGACATATCCATAGTCCTAAGTACTAATAATCATAAATACAATCACCATTTTATATTTTGATAATCAGTTATTTAAATAATCTTAATTCTCGATAATTTCATAAATTCTCGAAAAATAAAATTTATATTCTAAATTATCAACACCAACTTACGAATTCATCATCCATTTGTAAATATGTGCTAAGGTCCACTAGTTTCATCGATTCTTAACTAAGTTTTTAGACCCAACCACCTCGGAATTTTCCAGCGTCTCACACAGAATCTTCCAAAATGAGTTAATAAGCCTATCCGAGGTGGCGATTGATGGGATGATTCATGGAGTTAATTGAGCGCAGGCCAATATAGATAGCAACATATGTAAAGGTGTTGATCTACTTCCCATATGTAACTGGAACCAAGCATTTTGAGTAGTTGTGACCACATAAGTTTCCTTGAGGACATCAAGGAAACTTTTGTGGTCATAGATTAAGGAAGTGATTTCGTATTGATTAGTAAGGATCTACAAATTGTTGACTAATAATACTCTTCGTCGTATTCTAAAAAAAAGAACAAAGTTTCCCTAAATTGGGAACTCGAGCATTAATGGATTTACAGATGAGTTTGGGGTTAGAGGTTTTTTACGCAACCCGAACACTTCTTGCGCTAGTGGCACATGAACCAGGACCTGCTTCCATGCCATAAACCATCCTGAAATACATCAAATCAAATCAAATCAAATTCTAGAGATTGTATAAAACACTGCTAGACGTAAATCTGGTTACCGATAGACACGGAAAGTCGACGGCAAGAATCGTACGAAGAAACAAGTGTTGAAGTATTCCCAGTGAGAAAAACTCAAAGACGACGAGCTTGAACCAGAAAAACCGGAAAACTCCATTGACGAAACAAAAGAAAAGACTATCCACTACTGAGCCTTATCAATAAGAAAGGGCATGCATACAATCTCCATGCGTAGGTAGGATTAGGCGACAATTCTATAATGTTTTCTAGATTTACAATTGTCCCTCTTATGGTTCTTTCCAAAGTTTCAATTCAACGCTGACAAGTTCTTCTCTGGGTTACTCTATGTAAAACAATAAGGTCGATTTTCTTTTATGGGATAGATCTTTGGTGCTGTTGAGTAAATCAATTTTTGCCTTTTTATATGCGCTTTTGCTGCTTCGGCTTCTTGATCATCTGATGTTCCTCTAAACTTTGTATATTTTCTGCTCTTTCTGCTTGATTCTGGACTGAGCAGGAGGAAGTAGCCTATTTCTCTACCATGTCATCCAGTTTTTTCACATCATCATCTTCCCACTTTTGGGCAGTGGGGGAGGAAAATCCCTCGGTTGCCATTTTGTCAAGGAGTTTTTTCACGTTATAAGATTGCCATGGAACAGAAGAGGAAGAGGAATAAGAATAGGTATTTTCCAACGGGAAAATTTAATTGATTCCATTCCAATAATCTTGGTATTTTATTAAAAGAGGACATTAGAGTAGAAGATTTGGCTCAAGAAATTAGAATAGTAAAACAGGAAAAAAATAGAATATTAAAAGAAGAAAATGAAGAATTAAGATATAGAAAGGACTCCATATAAAATAAGTAAAAGAAAGAAAAAAAAGAATACCAAGAAACTTAAGTAACTAGATGTATTTAATAACTAGATATGAAAGCTATTTAACTTATAACTAAAGAAAGTCTTTTAGCTAAATAATCATGAAAAGGTAGATTCTTTTTCTCAATACTGGTGTTTACTGCTTGCTACTCTGCCTAGTGACCTACCAAAGGTGGGAATGTCATCTCTATATTTGATATTCCAATCATTAAAAATTATATGAATAAGAAAAATTACAAATGTAAAAAACCCACATAAATTAGCTGCAACCCTTGTATCAAAATCATATAAAGATTGATTTTTGTCTAGAGAGTAATAATCAAATTGTTTGCATTTTGGGAGAAATCTATAAAGATCACCTCAGACAGAACTCTTGCACGGACAATCAGTACACACAGAAAATTGAAGGAAACAGACATACAGCGGTTCAAAGACATTCCAATTTTGCAAATTGGCTATGATCATTCTAAATAGACTGTTCCAGCTGTCAATACTGATTCAAATCCTCTTCAAACTAAGGAACTTTGGAAACATGTGCGGTACTGTAAAAAATGTTGTGATCATACAATGACTAACTATGATATTTATAATTCGCAGAGTGATTAAGCTCCTCAATTGATAGATTCAAGCGATCAAGAAAAAGACAGGCTTTGGAAATCTAATGATCATCCACTTGAATTATAACATTGGGTTTTTTTTGAGAAATCAATCTTCTCCCCAAACACCCGCCCGCGCCTCGATTCCTCCAGAGAGTGATGCCGTTAACCGTTCGGATTCTCGTTAATTATTAATGAGCTTTCAAGATCTAGAGGCGGGGCGGCCACTGGCGGCGTCGAGGAGAGTGTTAATCAATGGCAAGCAAGATGCCACGCAGGGAGTCGCGTCTGGAATCTTTCAGATCAACACCGCTGTGTCAACCTTTCAGCGTCTCGTCAACACGCTTGGCACTCCTAAAGACACCCCCGAGCTCCGCGAGAAGCTGCACAAGACGAGACTACATTTTGGAGAATTGGTCAAGGATACGTCGTCTAGACTTAAACAAGCTAGCGATACGGATCATCAGGCTGCAGATACTCATAGTAAAAAGATTACCGATGCAAAGCTTGCCAAAGATTTTCAAGCGGTTTTGAAGGAATTCGAAAAGGCGCAGCGTCTTGCAGCTGAGCGAGAAACGGCATATACTGCTTTCGCTACCCAGGCAGTTGTTCCTTCCAGATATACAGCCACTGAGGTAGATGGGATTTCAGAGTTCAGAGCAAGGTGCTCTTCGTTTGGAGTCAAGAAGGCAAGAGGCCGTGCTATTGGATAATGAAATTGGCTTTGATGAGGCCATTATAGATGAAAGAGAACAACGAATACAAGAAATCCAGCAGCAAATTGGTGAGGTGAAGGAGATTTTTAAGGATCTCGCTGTCCTGGTCTACGAGCAAGGGGGGATGATTGATGATATTGGCTCCCCATATTGATAATGCCCAGGCTGCAACTGCAAAGATTGAGAATAATAATTTAAGCAGTAAGTAATGAGAACTTGTGTGGATCCCATTATGTGATTGGGTAGAGTATTAAGCATAAAATTGTTTAGATATTAATTTAAATCTAAAAAGAATTAAAATTATTTAACAGCTACGAATATAATTGTTTAGCATCAAGAATGACTTTTTAATTAGTCAAGTTGTTATTAATTTCCTTTAATAGGTTATATCATATTTCGTCATATTATATGCGCCGTCACTCCTAATCCTACTCTTCCCAATAAGTTATCTCAATGGAAAGATACTAATTTTCAGTCAATTGGGATTTGGATTGGTTTTCTAGGTTGTTTGAATATTGATTACAACAATGAATACGTCAGACAAGAAGAAGATACAGCGGCGTGAAGCAAGAGAGAAGATAAAGCGGGGTTTAACTCATTTTTTTTACAATGAACCGCCTTTGAGAAATAGAGTTGATGTTAACGGGAAACTGGAGGAATTTATGGGACTTCACTTAGGCAAGAGAGGCGACTTGTATATATTCAGAGTATTCAATAAATGGTCTAGTGGGTAGGGGTGGGGTAGGGTTGGGTTGGTTTTGTGACATTGGGTTGTTTATTTGAATAGATATTTATGGCTGAATGCAGGGAGCAAAGATGATAAGAGGGTTGTGTGTGTGACTTCTGGTGGTACAATTGTTCCATTGGAGCGAAACGGCGTTCGTTGTATTGATGATCTCAGTTTCGGGCATAGAGGAGCCGCTTCCACCGGCAAAACATGTCTGGTAGATAATTTTGGAGTTGTTTTATATGGAATAAGATGTGTTGAATGGTTTCTTTTTCTAGTGCAGGTATTTCATCAAGGTTGGATAGGCGGTTATATTCTTATATAGGAGGTGATTTTTGATGGTTTTCTTCTGTTGCTATTTGTTGCTGTGTATGTTGAGTCAGAATTAGTTTGGAAGATAATGCAACGATGCTTTTGTTGTGCAACGGAACTTTTCAGCCTTACTGTCGTTCCCTTCCTGAGGATCCGTTCCTTGAATGTTTCGAGCCTTGTGGTGATTCTGATATTCAAGGTTTGTTCTGTTTTCTTCATGTGAAGACTTAACTATTTTGAATTTGGTAACCTTGTTCTATGCATTATTTCAGTGAGCCCACCCTATTCTGAAATAGTGAAGAGAGCCATCTGTGCTCACTGTGCTATATGAATTGTTGATTCCTTATATTCTTGTGCTCAATAAATTTCATTTATTCAGATTTCCTCTCTTCTTATGGGGGAGTCTATTTGATTGCAGGCTGTGGGTGGAGGTCATTTGTTAAAGCTTCCCTTTACAACAATATTTGAGTACTTTCAGGTTATTTTCAATCGGACTATACTATGAATTTCTCTGTGTGATATGTTTCCTTCATGCCCGGTGAAGATATTGATATCTTTGTATTTTTACTAAACAAAGCTTCTTTTTCTACTGACAGATCTTACAAATGATTGCATTAAGAATGCAGACTCTCGGGCCACGAGCCATGTTTTATCTTGCTGCCGCGATTTCTGATTTTTATGTCCCATGGCGGAGCATGGTAAGAGAGCTTATTGTAAGGATCCGAACCCGAAAACCAGGCCCTTACCGTCGTGAAACCCGGACAAGCCCAATACGTAGACCAATCCGAATCCCACAAGGCTTAGAGGACTTTTCAAACACGATTCCCAAAACAGAAGCATTTAAAATTCCAATAATTGGAGCATTGTCAAATAAGAAACAGACATCTGGCATAAAAATTGGAGTGAACAAAATACCACAGCGGAAGACTTTATTCGAATAGACGAAATATTCAAAACGGAAAAACGGGTCCATACAGTCACAAGCCCAAAATCACAAACTGGGCTTAAAGCCAGGAACATAAAAATCATATTTAGTAGGGAAATGACCGTATAAAATAAAATATGTGTCAAAACATCAAAACGAGTCGAACAGGAAATGTCAGAAAAGAAGACCGTGTAAAACATGCAAGTGCGATAGTCCAGCCAAGTCGTAGGAAGCACTCAAACCTCAAACGCCGTCTACAGCTCACAAACTACTCCTGAAAGAGGGAAACAACAACGGGTGAGATAATAAAATCTCAGTAAGAGTCACAGCATCATATGTCCTTACGGGGAAACGAGAATACAAACAACGAAGTGAAGACACGGATTACTATACGAACAAGGACGTAATCGAAACAACCTGAAGATTATGGAATTCACACATTTGATTTTATAACGTAAAACATGATTCCAGCCCAATAGGTTATAACTCAACAACTCGTAACATAACACGGCAAACAATGTAAATCAAAAACCCATCGGGATGGACATAATAAATCACTCCTCGAGTAACCCCCATTAAAGGGAAACCGGGAGCCCACTGGCAGTGTAAATTTATATTTTAAGGAAAAATCTTAAATATATGCGTGACCCGTACTGCCAGTGTTGTCCGAGACTAGGCAGAGAAAACACAACACACATCATACCCATCTCAATACTCCATACGAACCAACCTGCGAAGACGTGGCAGGCGAACGAAACAAACCAACCTGCGAAGACGCGGCAGGAAAACGAAGACAACACCCATATGACTCCCAAACAGGTAAGCAACTCTCCCCTAACACTGAGATTCTATATACTCACCTCGCATAGGCCAAGCGAACGTTTTACTCACTGTAGTCACCAAACTGAGTACAACATCAATTACATATCACACTCGCTTTTAAAACGTTTCATTTAAAGCCATAAACCTTACATGTATACTCATTAAATTGTCATTATATTTAAAATATACTCTTTTTACTAATTAGAATAAAATGAAATGAAGTAACTAAAATAAAATAGAATAGCTGATGTGATACTATATACGTTAACTTAAAGAATCGGCAAGGGATGTTGCAACAAGACCACGACCAACAAAAGAAAGTAATCGGAAAATTCCTCTACATCTTGCAGCTTATCTAATCCTACTATAGCACCATGAGTACGAGGCAAGAACAGAAGAGGTGCGCGAAGTGACGAGGGATGAAGCTCAGGAAAGTGGAGATTTAAGTGTTGCTCGTCACCATCCTACTGGGCTTTAACGTTCTTGTTAAAACTTTCTCAGTTCAATCCTATACCTCTAACTTCTCTTATAGTAATCCTCACCCGACGTCAACGAAGAGAAGAAGTAGAGGGAACCAGATGGGTAATACGGGAACAGCAGGTGGGGAGGAAAATCGGTGATGCAACAAAGAAGAATTGGAGCACACCTTGCTCGATGAAAAAAAAAGGAAGAGGTTGGGTCAGCTAGGCAAATCGAGGACACAGGGACAACCGATGTTGTCTGTTCTTCGTGGGTGGTTTGTCCACAACACTCGGCAGGAACAGACGTGAGTAAAAGAATACCTAGGAAGCTCCAAAAGGAAGAGACGCTCGGTGAGAGCAAAGAAACAGAGACTTGAAGGGAAGGTTGGTTAAAGGCGGGAGCAGGTGAGGAAAGTCGAGGGACCAACAGGAGGGCACACCGGGTACAGAGCTACAAGGGGACGAGAACATGATAAAAACAAAAAGTGTAAGGACCCAAACCCGGAAAGCGGGCCCTTACCGCCATGAAGCTCGGAGAAGCCCAACACGTGGACCAATCCGAACTCCACAAGACTATTTTGACTTTTCAAACGTAAATCCCCAAAAATAAAATTTAAAATATTTACAAATTACAGTATGGCTGATAAGCACTAAATACATGGCACAATAATTAACGGAGTAACATTTAAAACAGCGGAAGTCTTATTACAACAACACAAAACAACCAGTGAAACCATAACTCACAAGCCCCAAGTATCTGAAAACGAAACCACATGTCAAATCAACAAATACATAAGAGTGTGCCAATAAAACCATACATGTGCAGATGTTATAGTCCCAGCGAGTAGTCCCGATGCTCACACTGAACAAGAACAACTACTGATCACGATCTAGTCCTGGGAGGGAAATACAAACACGAAGGGGGTGAGATTTTCGAGAATCTCAGTAGGGGACAAAAAAATGAACTTATCAAAGGAGAGGAATGACAAGGAACTTATGAGAGAAACAACAAGGAACTTATCAAAGGAGAGAAACAAACAAGGAACTTGTCAAAGGAGAGAAACAACAAAGAACTTATCAATTCATCGGTAAACCCATGAATTCTCAAAACTTTAACTTTACTGTTTAGTTTATAAAAACATTTACTTACTGGACCCCGGAAACAACATAGAACTCAACAAGGGTCAATACGAAAATATGGGCGGACTGCAAATCACTTCACGAGTAACCCTCGTTAAAAGGGAAACCGGAAGCCCACTGGTAGGTTTTACATATATACTTTTAAAACATTTACATACATAGCCCCTTCTACCAGTGTTGTCCGAGACTAGATTGATTAACAAACTGTATACGTAAAAGATAAACTATTCCTCTCAGATCATCCTGCGAAGCAGGGAACATACAGCATCCTGCGAAGCAGGGAACATACAGTAACCATATGCCAACCATACAATTCCCAACAGATGAGTGTCTCTCCGCTTACTCTCAGAGACCAAGCACTCACCACGTTTGGCCAAACGGAACACAAGTACGAGTAACATAAAAACTTACATACTTTACAAAACAAAAACTGGTTTAACTTTCAATAACACTGAAATACCATACTTTACAATTAAAACTCAACAGTGCGATATATTATCATATACCGTTACAGAAACCTTTGATTATAAGCTTTTTCTTACTTTACGAGCACTGATACAGAATCAGCCGAATTTACACAACAAATCAATCAAATGGACTTTGATTGATCACATGAAATTTTGGAGATACTTTATGATACTTTACAGGAACATACAAAAAAGGTCAATGTTAATTGGACAACAGATCCATCGGATGAGCTCCGATTGATTACACAACGATTCAATTTAAAACCAAGGTACGGATTTAAAAATCAAGAAATACTTATGATGAAACAAATACGGTAAAGACCCTACCTTAAGGGCTGAAGAAGAGGAAGCGATACACTTGCCTTTATCCTCAACACTCGCCCTTCCTAACGAAACACAACATTAAGGTTAGGCTCAAGCAACGGGTATTAAACCTACACAATATACTTTGAACAACTATAACTAAAAAACGACATATCAAACTGAAAAACGGATCACGTCATTGCGATCAGAACGTCGAAATTACCTAATGGAGAGGGTTTCACTTTTTGGTCAAAGTCAACGGTCAAACGGTCAGTCAACGGTCAAACGGTCAGTCAACGGTCAGCAGTCAATGATGAACAGTGTTTTCGGTCAACGGTTGCTGGCGGTGGCCGGAAAACTCCAACTTCATCCAAAACCGAATAGTTTTACATCAACACGAAGCTACAAACATCAGGAATATGAATCCGAAAACCAAACTTCAAAACTCACCTCAGATTGGCCGGAATCAACGATTTTCCGGTGAGAAATTCGAACTTCTGAGCTTCGATCTGCGCACGTCTGTGGTCCGATGAAGATGAAACCAACGGCAGGTTGATCGTGACGATGAGAGGAATGCAATGGTGTAAACAGTTCGATGATCAGACGGTTGAATTTTGATACCGAAGGTGAAGAAGTTATATTGAAGAAGAGAGGAGATTATTGGGAGTGTCGGCAGGGGGAGGGGAAAACTATCTGGCTGGGAAAAAAAAATCCTTTTATGCTGTGGGTGACGTGGCAAAATTTGCCACGTCAGCCACAGGTCTCACAAAAAGATCAATGAGAAACAAGTAGGGCACGCCTGGTACGACGTAGAGAAAAGAACTGAGCAATTTGAAGGGACCGACGGGCTAAACGGAAGCAACAGGTGCAGCTAAGGAGAAGAAGGAGGAAAAGTTTGACTCACTCGATGGAAAAGATGGAAGAGACAGTTAATACGCGAGTGGGTAACGCAGATCAACAGGAGGTGATCCAAGGGGAGGAAGAAGGAGTGACGGGAAATAAACGAAGAAAAAGGGAGCACGAAACTGGTTGGGAATAAGCTCGCGGCACCGGGAAATGCAGGAAGAATAGAGAGCATGCCTCACTTGACCTGGAAGGAAGAAAAATGAAAGAGAAACAAGTGGGTCACGCATGCAGGAACGACAGCTTGCTACGGAAAAACGAAGGCTGACGGGAGGGAACGAGAGAAGAGGGCTCGGCTTCAGTCCCATTCTGCACCTGAGGTTACACATCTACTGAACTCGGACCTTGGCCATGGTGCAGCTGGGAGCAAACAAGCCAGTGAAAGAGGAGTAGACATAGGATGACGAAGCCAGTGGGGCAGGGACGGATCACGTGGATTTACCAGACATGCTTTGGTGGAATGACGAATTCGCTCTTTGGGGTAGGCGTTCACTATGAATTTGAAACCAAGGTTGGAATGATCCTGGTTAGGAACCTCATTCAAGAATTCTTATATGAGGAAGCATATAAGAAATTCCTATATGGTACGCTGGGAGTGGAACAAGATAGGCTGTTGGTTATAACCTTAATTAGAAGGCAGTAACAAAACCAGCTACGGCCACCCACGTTGGCATAGGAAAAAGGTAAAACAAGCAAGGACAAAATAACAATACAGAGAGTCTTGAGTGTCTGCGAATCCCTTACCCTAATTTGCACAAAATCCAAGGAAATAATCAATGTCACACCGATTCCAGTTTTCTCAAAAAAATCATCCAAGGCACTTGACTACGTGAATTATACTCATATAATTTCAATTGGCAAGAGAATCAAGAGTTGGGCAGTGAAGAGTTCCAACGGAAGGAAGAGGAATAAAAGGAAATACAAGCAACAAGAAAGAACGAAGCAATTGCCGATCAAACAGTTGAGGCATAGTCTCCTACCTGGCGTGCAGATGAATCGGTGGCAATTCCTTTTCCCTTATCGCGATACCCTGATTCAGATCCACCTGAATCAAACTACTATTAGAACAAACAATTACATACCAAAAATTAAAATAAGGGATAGGAATTCCTACCGTTCCCTCTCCGACCTATAGAACTGACGAACAAACCCACAGTGGAAAACAGAAGGGCTAGAGGTGATCGTTGGGTTGTACGGAGGAAGGCACACCAAACGAAGAAAATTGACAGCGGCTGATAAAAAATAATGTGAGAAAAAAACAGCAGCTAGGGTAAGCGGATGGGCTTAAAAAGGTACTACTGGGCCTTAGGGTAATAAACGGGCCCGGAAATAGAACAAAGGTACATAGAAGTCCTTAAAGGAAATAAACAGGCCCGAAACAAGCCCGGGTCCAATAGAGGTAAAACGGTAATTTTCTTACCGTCTCGATTTCTGTCTCAGTCAAAAATTCAAACAGACACGTGGACCACTAACACGAGGCTGACTGAACATACGTCTAGGACGGGGTTTCACACTTATAGTTATAGATAAAGTAAAGACATCTTCTGCTAACCTCTTCCTGCAGCTTACAGCTTATGTTCTTAGTGGACCTGCTCTGCTTATGTCTGTTTTAGTGGTTGTAACTATTTTAACTTTATGCTCAGGCTAAGCGCAAGATAAAAATTCACCCATCATCTGGTGCTTTGGACGTGCAACTAGTTAATACGTCGAAAATGTTTGTAATGATCAAGGAAGAATGGTCTCCTTTAGGCTTCTTCATCGCATTCGTTAATGATTTGTGTCTTACCCTTAGTAATATATATATGTCTCTTGTTTTGTTCAGTCTTCGTGTCTCCCCTGCTTCTTTGAATGTAATATCTTGTTTTGTTCACTCTCTATATTCATGTCTTCGTTTCTCCCCTGCTTTCACACTCTTGAATATATTATGACGTCAACAGTCTGAGACAGAGTTGCAGACTCTCCTACACAAAGTCGATATATTTTCGATATATTGGGACTGGAAAGGTGCAACAAGAAGCGGAAGGTTTGTAAATCAACCGTCAACCAATAAAGAAGAAGATATTCTTGTCATAACAAGTGCTGAAGAAATTCGGATTCGCCGCAACAACAATCAATCTGATTCCAACATCTAGAAACCTTTGACCCATTTTTTGGTAGACAGACATTCAACTCACCTCAAGGATTGTGACCATTACTATATGTTTGGTACATGGCCCACACGTTGGACATCCTAATTAGTTTAGAACTGCGAAACTATTGGTTTTTTTTATTCCAATTATAATTGGAATGAAAACTTTTTATTAGGATTAACAAAGTTAATTATTCTATCTCAATGAAAAATAATTTAAATATTAATCGAAATCTAAGAAGAAATTCATTAAGAAAAAAGGAGATGTTACTGAAACAAATGTTTTCCTACACTATAACTTAATTTATTAAAGTAGTTTAATCAGATTAGTGAGATTGATCAGGGTTTGAGAGAGAACCAAAGAGTGAGACAATCAGATATGGGATCGGGGTTGGGGAAAATAAAAACTCAGGGGGCTCCTTTTAAACTCGTGATCAAGTCCATAATTTTTTTACTGACTTTAGGAGTTGGTAAAGAAATTATCAAATCCCTCTCCTCTCCTTACTATTTCAGTCAGGACAGGGATTTTTTGTCAGTTCCGATAAAGATATCTCTAAGGGGTGCTTTGGGCGTTTGAGAAGACTAATATGGCTTCGTCATTGATTTTACTAGTTTGGGACCATTCTATAGTTTTAGGGTCTTTAGGCATTTAATTCAAAAATTTTCATCCTTGTTACCATTCTGTTTAGTCATTTGGACTCACAAACATCAGTCTTTGACTTTGACTTGGGGTGTCTTTTCTTGGAATTTGGTACTAGGAGGATTTCTATTATTTCATCACATAATAATATTTATAGTAAACTTACAAGACCTAGTGATAAAATAACAAATAAAAGAGTTGATAATAAAATAAATATCTAAATTAATGCACAACAGAAATAAAATAAATATTAATGTCTTCGGGTGATATTGTATAATCCCATGAACGAATAACCGAAGAATAAACTCTTTACATTGTCTGCATGATTGAATTTATTGTTAATGATTTACTAGTATCCTAATAGAATCAAACTGACTCAAGAAAAATAATTATGAACATCATTCATATACATGTTACCTCGTACACTCTTAATTTACTATCGTCTTCACATTGTGTCTGGGAATGAGCTCATATTCATTAGCATCCAACACTCATTGCCAAGAACCTAGCAGAAGCCTGCAAGGTGAGCGACGGAAAAAATATGTATAATGATATGTATACAAGCATGCATTCAGTAGATAGGAATGCTGACACATAATTATAGACTCAATGAGTCAAAAGTATACAGTACAATCATATTCAAACATTGTTCAACCACATAACTTTCAAAACATTCATAATCATGATCAGACTAGTATTGTCTCTCAGTTCATTGAGATCCCAGGATTGGGAGTAAGATATGTTAGTGGTACATCATACTTACCTTTACTATCATAGTTCATTATCCAACTCCATTGAAAATACTGGAGTGTTAGGAGATGGTAGTTCCACCTAAGCAGTCACAACTTTGCAGGATTCTGATTTAAACTCATTCAACATTTCACATAGCCCGTTTCCCTCCTTATAGCCTCAATTTCTTTGGTGTCCCCACGCTGCGTTACCATACTTGAAGAACTCTCAAGAATTGTATAGCTTACCTTAATGCTATTCTTGTGCATTTCATATCTCGTGTACCTAATACACCCAAACATTTCATGCATTCCAATAATCATACCATATCAAGGTATAATCATGCAATTCATAGCATGACATACAATTAAGCATACTGCAAAAATAATTAACTACTGCATACATGACATTCAGACTATTAATTTTACTACTCATTTATTAACCAAAATTATTGATTCATGCCAGTAATAAAGGCAATCAAGTAAAGTCTATCCACTCATGAGTTTTGAAGCCCATAAATCGCTCCATCGTTTGTTTGATCGACTCCTCGAAGTCCTGCCACTGTAGGTATTTACCTACATAGCTATTTCTAAATTCTTAGTAAATCATTCTCATATCATAATTACACATAAAATTATATATCTATATCTTTTACCCGACGCGTTTCTACCCATATTCCAATCCAAAATCGGTCCAGGTAATTTTTATACTTCTCCAAAACTTGTTTTATTTATTTGACCAATCAAATCTGCTAAAAATTCCACAAATTTGATATCTCGAGACTCAAAATTATATCTAGTATTTTTTGTAATTTTTTTTAAAAAATCCTTTTTTGATATTTTTCTAGTATTTAATTCGATTTCTACCTATTAATTAATAATATTCTAATAAAATAGTAAGACTAATTAGCACACGACACTTGACAACGCTAAATGCTGCCACCCTATCATCCAAAGTTGTATGATTATGACCAATGACTCCTTAGCAGCGGTCACATCGTTCGAGCCTAAGGCTTAGACTAAACTTGGTTCTCGACCTCTAGGCTACCCTTTCTCTGCACTTACACACAACATATCTTCCATTTGTGTGCTTAACAATACGTCATCCGAGGTCATCTTCAACCTTTGGAAAAATGATAAACAGTGTATTTGCAAAATGTCTAAGCCTCAATATACTCAATGAAACTAAATAAAAACTATATCAAAATATACTATGCTTAAACGATTGTAAACATGTAAAAAGAACAAGGAATTACCTCGGAAATCGACTAGTTCAAGCAATGACCAAACTGGGTTTTGAAGGTCTGAAAGTCAAACTATCATGCTATGAGGTTTTGTTTCTAAGAGGGTTGGGCCTTAAGCCCAAAAACCCGATAAACAGTAACTTGATAAGCTCATGATCTACGGGCCAGGAGTATAAGAAGGTACAGATACAATTGAGACGGATAAGTACGAATGATAAAAGACTCAAAATTGAAAACAAACCCTAGGAAACCCCATTGATACTCAACCTAGCTCACAACTCACACTAATGATACACTCAGCTCATAAATCCAGAAATCCAACCAGGGGGCGAACCACCCACTCCTCACACGAGCCACTCAAAGCTCAAAACCGACATCCAAGCTCAACCAACCACAAAATTAGGTTTCTCAGCCCACAAATATACTCTATTACACAAAAATCATCAAACCCAAGTAAAGAAACTAACTAATTTCATCAATTCCAACAAAATCTCAAAACTCCCAAAATTACCGAAAATGTCATCAAAACCCAAAATGCTCACCCACAGATTAGAAAGTGTTTTCATGCAATCTAATCTATCAAACTAGCTTAGAGAAATCAAAAACAATATGAACAAACCAAAAACCGACAAAAGAATCGAAGATTTAGGGAACTTACCGAAATATCCCCAAAATTTCCCTAACACCAAGAACGATTAGATTCGAGCCTCTTGATCCAAAACTAGCAGTGGAAATCTATCTTGGGAAGTTAGGAAAGTGTTTAGGGTCAATGCGTAGTGGTTTTCTTCGAAGAAAAATCGAAAAGAAATGAATGGGCTCTTTGGGTGGAGAGTGGCATGAGAGAGAGAAGGGGAAAGGGAGAGGGGGCTTCTAGTGTCCTACAGTTAGAAAAATTTCTAAGTGTTGGGATAGGCTGGCTATTTACACTCTGGGCTTAAAATCTCGAAAAAATCCGAACGTGACCATTTAAAGGCCCGGTATGCCTCGAGTGGGCCATGAAAGAGTTTTAAACCATTAAACATAAAAAATGGGCTTTAATCAATTAAATGAGCTCAAGATATGAGACCACGATACTTTATAGTATAGATATCCAAGAAGTCCAGGAGCTGATGCAGCTGGAATGACCAGTTTACCATGAAGAAAGGAATGCGTGATGGCCTAAAATGGTTGTTGTTGAATATTTTCTATTTTAATTCTGGTTAATTATCCTTAGTTTTATCCCTTATTATCCAAAGTATTAGATAATTCTTCCTTTTATATAGAGTTACTATTTTAATATAATTATCCTTTTAATAGAATTATCTGTTAAGCATTATCCTAACTTATCTAGGCTTAAAAGTAGGATAAGACAATATAAATTAACCATCCGACCACCCTACCTAAACATACCAAAAATTACCTTAGAATTTCCAAAAATTCCCTCTCCCTTCTCCCTTCAATTGCCAACTTTTCCTTTTGATAAACCCTTGCCGAATTCTTTCATACTTCATCAGATACTTGTGGATGTTAGCTTGTTGGAATCCTCTCCACATTCTGCATCTTATTATCTTGATTTCACAAGCAAAAGGTTAGCCTTTCTATCTTACTTTTGTAGCCGCAAGTTCCTAGGGTTTATAGCTGAAATTTCTCAATTCATTCCTTTGTTGCTTTTAGTTTCTGTTCCTCTTCATCATTTAGATGTTCAGTACCTATCCTTGTGAGATTATAATGAATTCAACTCTTATATCCTCTTGTATAGTGAAATCAGGAAGCCTTAATTCCTAGTTAATTGGTTTTAGTTTTTGTTCTTTTTAATCGTTTGAGTATTTGACACCCATCCCTCTTTTATTTTTGTGAAATCACAACTCATACCCTTCCTGTTGAATGAAATTGCAATTTTCCCTCCCTAAGGTATAGCCAAAATTTGTATATTGAATTAAGGTGAATAATCAAGTTGATTCTTGCTGAGTTTTTGGCCATCACATCATGCATTCAGGGGCAAGATATTGCTACACCCAGATCACTGTTTTTATGTAGGTTAATTGGTAAGGATTCCCAGATGCCTTTGATTTGATTTTATACCCTATTGCTTAGTGTTGTATGGTTTTTTCCTTATGATTGTTTAGGAGATTCTGATCTTACTAAAAAGACAAAGGAATGTATCTGATTCAGATGTGTGAGAGGTAGCATCTATGCCTCATTGTTTCCTTTGGTCACCCTTTGATTGTATGCTTTTTGTGATTGTTGATTTCGATTTGATTTACTTTGGATTGAGTGCGCAATTGATTGGTATACCTATGGGTTAGTCTTAGAAATTAGTAGGGAAATAGGTTGCCTATTTTGGTTATGACTTTGAGGATTAATCTTGCATTTATATTGTGATTTGATTGAGGATTCGTTGTTGTGATTTGTGTATGCATATATTATGTGTGTATGCATGTATGAGCCTTGTTTATGCTTTGTTTGAAGGATACTTTAGTCGCTAGTCATGTGAGGTTTGCATTGTTTCTCCTAGGGAGAGGAGAGGTGCTTAATAAATCAGAAGTTTTATGGATAACTATTCCCAGCACGAGCTCGCTCGATGCCTAGTAGGCCGGTTCAAGTCCAGACATCAGGATGCCCTTTATCTCAGTTTGAGTCTGTGTGGCAGGATGACATGTAGGCCAGTTTGAGTCTGGATATCAAAAGTCCCTCTAGGACAATTTGAGTCTAGATGTTGGGGACAAAGGCTTGATGTGATATTGTTTGACTAACCATTTTACCCTTTTTGCAGCAAAGCTTTGGACAATATGGGAAAGTAGGGATAAACATTGATTTTGAAAATCAGATAGGGATGTAGGCTGCTTGTGTTCTTTTGAATAAGAAGTATTTTCAGTCCTTTCCCCTTGTTTTCTACTACTTTCAGCCTACCCTATTTGATTGTGTGTGCTTATGTTACTTTCGGCCCCACTTGTGTACATGTGTGCTGGCAAATTTAGTTACTTGCTTAGGTGTTGATCTTATGGCATATTAGGTGATGATCTTATGGCATATTAGGTGATGTTTGATTCGGAATCCTTAGGTCTTATGATGTTGTGACCCTACTGAGATTCTTGTAATCTCATTCCTTCTTTTGTCCCCCTTTGTAGGCTTAGGTGGGTGCTTTGCTGGTGGTACCAAAGGTGTGAGATTAAGGCTGCACGACTAGATGAATTTGCACCTCATTTGCATCCCTTTTCCATTTATTGCGCATGCATCCTTTCTGAAACATGTGGGGACTTTCTTTCTGGCTTTTCAACTCCTCTTCGTTCTCTTGTTGCTTTCGAAATTCTTATGAAATAATTGGTTGATGTTTTGAGATTCCTTTGGGACTTGTGTGTTATGTTTTCACTTATTTTTTGCATTAATATAAGTCTCCCGCTGATATTTTCTTTCACTCCGTATAAGTTAGAGTTTTGTTTAAATGAATTGCATGCTCCAACCTTTTAAAAGCATATGAATCAACTAATAAAATTTATAATTAATAAGACTTAAGCCTTGTGGGATTCGAATAAGACCTTGCGAGGGCTTATTCGGATTTCACGGCTGTAAGGGTCTTTATAGGTTGGGTTTGGGTCCTTACACAAGAAATAATAAATGGGCTTGGAAAATAATAAATGGGCCCAAAATGGATTTTTCAGTCCAAAGGCACATGGTTACTCAAAACGTACCCAGAACCGACGCAATTGATTTCCACTGACTCAAACCTTGACACTCGACCTAGATCACTCAGTAAAATATCTAGACGCACACCTAGGCTTCCTATGATTGTGTCCACCTCACTAGTCAACTCTCGGGTCAATCCACCTCGGTCAACTGGTCAAAAGCTCATAACAGACCAAATTCGATCACTATCACTATACAATCACGCTGACTAGGAACTTGGAGGGATGATGTGAGACCCCGAATTTTGAGTCATAGAAGTGCAGAAGCCAGTGCAGGTGAAAAGACGATTTTTTCCTTGAAGAAAAGGATGTGTGATGGCCGAAATTGGTAAGAATTGTATGGTAGTTAATTCTGATTTTAATTCCTTTTAATCTAAGTCCTTATAGATAGATAATTGCTTTAGAAATTAAAATCCCTAAAAATAGGAGAAGATAATTGCAGAATTTAAATCTGATAGTTTTCTTATTTTAATAAAGCTTTTAAAGTAGGAATTCTAATCCCATAACCATCCTCTATAAATACAAAGCCAGCCACACAAAAAAATCTCACACCAAAGTACACAAATTTCGTAAACCCTAAAAACCATACACCGCCCTACTTCTATCAAAATCCGTTGGGATTTTGAACGAGCATATCTCTCTCATCATCGGTCAGATTCTTGCGAGTAATATCTTGTTGGAAAGATCTCTTCATTCTCTTTCGAACCATCTTTTTATTTTCATTGTAAGATTAGTATTTCTTTCTCTAAAGATAAGTTGAAATTCGGCGGCACTGCCAAATCTTCTTGAACTTCAATGTAGCATAACTCTTTCATCATTTGTTAGATTCCTCCAAATAATAGCTTGTTGGAAATATCTCTTCATTTTATTTCCAACCATATTTTTTTTTTTGATTGAATGTTTGTATTTCTTTGTCAAAAGATATGTTGAAAATCGACAGCGGAATTAAGTTTTCGGCGGAACTGCCAAAATCTTCTTGAAATTCAAAATAGCATAACTCTTTCATCATTTGTTGTATTTCTACAAATAAAATATTTATGGAAAGATCTTTTCATCCTCTTTCCAACCATATATTTTTTGTTGTTTGGATGTTAATATTTCCTTGTCTAAGGTTAAGTCAAAAATCGTTGATGGAATTAGGTTTTTAGATTTCTACAGTTTTTGTCTTCGATTGATTTATGTTGTCATTTTACGTGTTCTTATGATTGCTTAGCATCTATTCATGATGTATAATCATGAATTTCCTTCTTTTAAAATTCTCTATGCTTGAAGTCGAAATTGTCCTATGCCCTACTCTTAGAGCTGAAATTTGCATAGTTAAATTAGAATGGTGATTTAGGTTGAATCTTGTTAAGTTCCATGCTATCACATCACACATCCAAGGGGGAGGCACCTGCAGCATCTGATCACCGGTTTCTGATAGGTTTGGTAAGTGGAATTGGTAAGAAAATAGGGTATTTAATTGATTATTGAATATGCATGCTTAGTTTGTTTTCGTCTTTGCCTGGTGATAATATAGGTGGTTCGGAATTACCTAATAAAGGCAAAGGAGTAGCTTCTTGTTCAGAGATAAGAGAGGTAGAATCTACGCCTTATCGGTTTCTCCAGAGATCCCTGTTATTTTCTTGATGTTTTTGATACCTACCCTTGTTGTATTGCATGCGATTTGATTATAGGGTGAGAATATGAATTTCGGATTGAGATATGGATCTCATATGCTATATCGAACCCCTGAGTTAGGTATTGAATGCCTGAGTTGCATATATTATGTGAATTGAATATGTTGATTATGTTCTGACATGATTGAGGATACCCTGTTATAGTATTATGCTTTGTACTTGCCTGTGTGTGCTTGTATGTGTTTGTGTGTCAAGATCCTTTTTCAGTGGCTATTCAGGGTAAGCGCTAATACTCCTAGGGAGAGGAGAGGTTCTTACTGGTATGGGAGTTATATGGGTGGCAAACCCCAGCATGCACGCGTTGGATGTCTGGTCCTTGTGTGTCCAAAACCCTGTCCTTGTGTGGTAGGAAGCCCTTATCCTTGTGTGGTTTGGGATGCCCTAGTCCGTGTGTGGCTTGGGAAGACTTTTCCTTGTGTGTTAAGATGAATAGGCTTACTGATTAGTTTGTGTGTTAACCGTTTACCTTTTGTGCAGTAAGCCTTGGACAACACAGGTGGAAGGGGATGACCTTTCTTCTTCATTTCCGAGAGCAATCTGATGAGTTCTACCTGCCTGTGTACTTCTGATTTTTCGAAAGTGATTGTAGTCCTCCTTCAACCATAGATTAGGCCCTAACCCTTTTTAATTGGTTCTTGAATTGCGTAATCCCTTTTAGTTGTTTAGGAATGATCTAATGTGAATTGGGAGATCTGTGTTTAGGGTTTATGTAGATCTTATGATGCTGTGACCCTACTGAAATTCTTGTAATCTCATACCGTTGTTTTACTATTTTTCAAGCTTAGGTATATCCACTGTCCGTGATACCAGTATGTGAGATCAAGTCTGCACGGCGGAGCGATATCGCATCGCATTTGCATAATTGTTCCTTGTTTACTTACGCATATAACATGAATGATTAGGATACTTTCTGGTTTATTTTAAGAACCCTCCTTTGCTTGTTATTTCCGAAATATGTTGGAGGATTTCTTGCTGGTTATTTGGATCCCTATGGGACTTTTGTGTTATGAACCCAATGATTTAATCTAAAGACTTCCGCTGATGTTTTATTCACTCCGTATGTTACCAGAATATTTGCCCAATATCATGTTCTAATTATTTTTAAATATTAAAATAAACATGCTAAAAGTCGGATATTATTGATAAGCCTGGTGAGATTCAGATAGGTCCTAGGTGTCATTTGGGCTTATTTGGGTTTCACGGCGGTGATGACCTTAATCGGAGCAAATAGTAATAATTAGGAATTGAGGTTGTCACAAATGAGGTCCCACAAGACAAACTGGTGACCTTCCCAACGATGATACGACACCATTTCAGCTCTTGCTGCCATTTTAGGTGAAATGACTCATCTCAACTCTTGCTGTCATTTTGACCACCCATTCCACACACATCTCAAATAATTAAAGTTTTTATAAATCTCAATATACATTTAGTAGCCATAATAGTAGATGACTAGTATTTCCAAACCATTTTCTCAGGTTACTACTATAACCGCTCCCTTTATTATTAGGGATTGTACTCACACACAGTGATATATGAATACATAGTAATATTTACACATAGTATATGTAGTTAACACACAATAATATGATTTGTTGAGGTAACTAACCTCATAATAGACTTATACCTTTGCATTCCATAGAAGTTAGTATATCATTAACTAACCCATCTCATATCTTTTATTCTTTTCATCGTAATTCTATTTAACAAACCTTGAGTTATCATATAGTTTCCTTAATTATCTTTTAATTTATTCTTGTTCTTGTAATCTTTTCATTTTGTCTTCTCGAATCCGTAACCGTTTTTTTCTCTTATTATCTTGGATTTCGGTTTCTTAGATGGTAGTGCTTATTTTCAACATGGTCATTATCTTTTCATATGACCTAGCAGTCATATGTAATATTGTTATTTTTGCTTGAATATTTCCTTGTAATCAGTAGTCAGGATCTCTTAACACTTTCGATTAATTATTTCAAATATTGTTTTGTGTTACCTCAAGTTTTGTGCTTTTCCAACACGAGATTCAATACTCTTTCCATATGACATTGAAGTCCTATGAAGTATTCTTAGTGTTACTCTTAGCATTCCCTCTATATAGTGAAATATTGTTATTTCCTCATATTATAGATAATAAAGACATAACTTGTAATATTCACAAGCCTCATTTAGAGGTAGTCACAAAATCATACCTCGCATGAGTAGAGATTAGCCATTGTTTAAGGAATTTTTCTATCGATCATAATTTATGTATGCAACAGTTCACAGATAGCACAAGCCACACAAAATCAACCTTGATTCAATTAAAATTACGGAAAATATTTTAAAAACTATCCACTCACAGTTTAGTAGTCTTAACTCTCTTTCTTGTTTGATTCGTATTTGCTCTAGATTCTTAATCAACTTACAATACATCTACACATGTAATCGTAGTCCGATACTTAATATCATCATATAAGTCTTAATAACATCATAATTCACAATTTTAGGCTCTCAAACTTGCCCTAGAAGCTCTACGATTACCCAAGATCCAACCCGGATAATTTCTGTATTTTTTCTTAATTTTCCAAAACTTTCACAAATTTTTATACCCATCAAAACATATCAAAATCATCCAAATTTTATATTATCAGACTACTCATACTTTTTTTTATTTTTTAGAATTTATCTATATTTTTTCTAAATTTATTTTTATTTTTCCTAATTTTTAAATTATTTTCTATTTTCTAGTCAAAGTCAACGTGACATGTGTTGACTCATGACATGGCCACATGTTAACCTTATTCAATCTGGACTTGACACAAAACCAGACCCAAACCAACCAACTGAACCGACTCAGATGACATGTCATTCATTCTCACCCCTGAGGACATGTCATTCATTACATCCGTTAACGACTTGTCACATATAGGGCATATGGATGACACATTATCCGCAGTTATCTTCTACCTCTTGCACCAGCTATTTCTAGAAAACTCTAGTTTTCTTACTCCTCAAAATACCCCAAGATACTTCACCAAATTTATACCAAACGTTTCTCCACATCATCCGCAACAAAACCCTATCAAAATCAAGATAAATCATACTTGAAATCAAAGGGTATAGTTATTCAAAATTTTTGAAATTTTGAACAGTGATACTAACCGGAGGAAGAAAGAATATCGCCAAGAAATCGTGTCGACGAACTCACATGAGCAAGGCAAAGGAGATGGGAAGGCTCAGTTCAGGTTTTCTTGAGGTAGAACGAAATGGTGTGTTTCCTAACTTTAGATTGGGATATACACCTAGAAGCGGTGAGTCGCCGGACAAGACAAACCAGTGACTTTCTCAACAATGATACGACAGCGTTTTAATAGGAGCTGAAACGGTGTCGTTTCGGGTGAAACGACTCACCTCGGCCTACAGGCCAAGGTTTGATAAAATGGCAGGCCTCGTTGCCCTTTGGACCAACATTGGTCAAAACAATAGAAGATCTTGTGTTTTTACCCTTTCACTTCTTCTTTTTTATTTAATTATATAATATAATATAATATAATATAAATTAATAGTATTATTATTATTCTTTTTAAATAACAAAAATACTTTATAATTCATTATAAATTGTATAAAAAAACTCCAAAATATACTATAGATTTCTTATGAACAATTGAGTCTATTAATATTAAAAATTTATCTTTTTTTCATATATATAATTTAATAAAAATATAATATTGTATGATATTATTTAGAAAAAATACTAATAATTACAATTATCCTTCCAAAATTTTCTGAAAAATTTATATACCTTTATATTCCATCAAGAGATCTACCTATGATTATAGGCCTCCAAAATCACTCTCGTACCACATCTTTATACTTTTATTCCTTATATATTTATATACATGACCTTATGTATATAATATCTTATTTATTTATACTTACCCTTTAAAAACATAATCGTTCATATTATTTCCTTGTAAAAATTTCACCCCTATAATTCATAAGGGTGGACTTGAGGCTCTTAGTCATCAAAAGACTCATGGCAAGGTTGACAAGTATCGAGGTGTGAAAAAATAAAATTATTCCCAGATATCAAGTTTCGAGAAATACACCACTCGAGGTTCCTTTGGATGTGTTAAAGGCCAAGAATTGCATTTGTGAGTCTAAATGACTCGACAAGAAGATGTACAGAGTCGATATTAAGATCGGTTTCTTTCGAGTCGCATACTTACGTTCTATCCTAACAACAACAAATTTTAATTTTTGTTAATACATTATCTATACTTAATCATTCCATTAGTGTCCATATCTTCTCATTCCCCTGGCCTATAGATTATGGGCTCACCAATTTACTGTTTATTTAGCTATTGGGCTTAAGGCCTAACCCCTAAAATATGAGGCCTAACATCCTACCCACCGTACAAAAGCTTTCTTCCTCGAAACTTACTTATTGAAGAGTCATTATTATCTTACGGGTAGACATACATCAAAAGAATCCCATCTTAATAGTTTAGTACCATTTTGCATTCTCTGCATCCTTGATATTAATGAAGATTTAACTAATCCATCATCAACACTATACACGAGGTTTAATAATTTCACACTCATTGCTCCATTTATTCATATAACATAAAATTCATAATTCACTCTTAACCATTCCAATTTCCTTTCACCATCTCAATTTATTCAGTCACAATATCGGTTCATATTTATTTTCACATTACTTGTATCACACAAGCTCACTGGATAATCATAGTTGTCTTTCATTATCACAAGTCAACAATTTCCCATGTATTAAGTGATTATTCTCATTTTAGCTACTTCACATAATTCCAGTAGATACTTTTATTCATCAACTATTTGTAAGGACCCAAACCCAACTTATTAGGACCCTTACCACCGTGAAACCCAAATAAGCCATCGTAAGATCCTATTTGAATCCCACAAGGCTCAAGTCACCTAATTGCTAATTTTATTGGTTGATTCATATGCTATTTAAAGGTTGGAGCATGTTTATACATTAATGAATTTCTGGCTTATACGGAGTGAAAGAAAACATCAGCGGAAGACTTATATTAACACTCAAAATAAGTGAGAACATAACACATAAGTCCCATAGAAAACTCAAAACATCAACCAATAGTATCATGTATATTTCGGAAGCAACAAAAAAGAGAAAGAGGGATTGAAAAGCCAGAATACAAATCCACATAATTTCAAAGACATGGCATACGCATTCAGTAGAAAAAAGGTGCATATGATGTATAAATTCATCCAGCCGTGCAGCTTTGATCTCACACCTTTGGTACAAGCAACAAAGCACACACCTAAGCCTGCAAAGGGGGAGAAAAGAAGGGATGAGATTACAAGAACTCAGTAGGGTCACGGCATCATAAGTCCTAGGGATTCCCAATCAAACATCTCCCAATAACCAAAAGATCAACACCTAAAATCAACTAAGATATCCAATTAAAACTGCAATCGTCAATCACATATAATAAGAGCATCACAAGCACACATAATCTAAAGGTAGGCCGAAATTAGTAGAAAATATTGGAAAAGACTGAAAACACTTCTTATTCAGAAGCACACAGGGAGCTTATAACATAATCTGATTTTCCAAACTAAGGTTTGTCCCCATTTTCCCATGTTGTCAAGGGCTATAATGCAAAAAGGGTATAACGGTTAGACAATCAATATTACAACAAACCTTTTAGTTGTCTCCGACATCCAGACTTTAACTGGCCTAGGAGCACTCTTGCAGCTATGTATATAAGTCATCCTGTCACACAAAAACAGAGCATCCTAACGTCCAGACTCGAACTGGCCTATAGAGCATCTTGACGTCCAGACTCAAACTGGCTTATAAGGCATCTTGACGTCCGGACTCAAACTGGCCTACAAGGCATCCAGCGAGCTCTTGCTGTGAATACCACCCATAAACCTCCCAGTTTGGTAAGCACCTGTCCTCTCCTTAGGAGCAACAATACTTACCTCGCATGGCTAGAAACAAAAGGATCCTTCAAACAAAGCACAAACAAGATATGCATACACACATAGTATACGCATACATATATCACAACAAAGGATCCTAAATCAAATCTCGATACAAATAAAAAATAATCCTCAAAGTCATAACCGAATTAGGGAACCTATTGCCCTATTAACTTTCAAGATTCTCTATCATCATAATCTCACATTCCGTAAGCATATAATCCAAGATAGGCAATTAAATTCAATCATATTCAAACAATTAAACAATAGGATAACCAAAGAAACTGATGAGGCATAGATCCTACCTCTCACGTGCCTAATTGAATGCAATCCTCTACCTTTCTAATAAGATTAGAATCTCTTAAACAATCACAAGGCAAAGACCACACAATACTATGCCACAAGAATACTTAATTAAAAACCGAAGGCATTGGGAATCCTTACCAATTAGCCTACAAAAATCCAAAGATCTAGATACAGCAACATCATTCCCCTAAATGTGTGATGTGATGACCAAAAACTCAGTAAGAATCAACCTGATTAGTAACCCTAATTCAATATACAAATTTCGGCAACACCTTAGGGTTTATAGGGTAACTTGTGATTTCAACATTAAAGAGGTTAGGGGTTGGAATTTCATGAAATTAAGAACGGAATAGGTGTTAATTACTCAAATGATTAAAAGGAACAAGATCTGAAACCAATAAACAAGTAAATTAATTAAATTTCGACAAACATAGGGTTACGAATATGGCATGCCAATTTCTTCAATAAGGAAGTTACAATGGTTGAATTCATCATAACATAACAAGGATAGGTACCAAACATCCAAACGATGAAGATGAGCAGAAATAGAAACCAACAAGGGGTTGAATCAAAAGAAATTCGGCTAAGAATCCTAAAAATTACGATAGAAAAATTAAAAGGAAACATTAATTTTTTGATGATCAAACCAGGATAGATAGATAGAGGATAAAAAAAGCATTCCAACAACCTATTATTTTCTGGAATCTAACAAAGGATGAAAAAGTTATGCTAGGATGAAGATCAAGGAATTTCGGCTAGAGTTTTGGATAGGCAAAAATCGGAAATTGAGAGGAAGGAGAGAGGATAAATTTCAAAGTTTCCAGGTGGGTTTTAGTATATTTAGGTAGGGTTGGCTGGCCACTCTTTTATAAGGTCTTAGGGGATTAAATTTTCTTATTTTAAGCCTAGATAAGTTAGGATAATGCTTAGAAGATAATTCTATTAAAAGATAATTTTATTAAAAGGATAATTCTTACTTAAATATTAAATCTATTTAAAAGGAAGAATTATCTAATACTTTGGATAATAAGAGATAAAACTAAGGATAATTAACCAGAATTAAAACAGAAAATATTTGGCAATAACCATTTTAGGTGTGAGACTCAAAATTTTGAGTTTTAGAAGTACAGAAGACAGTGTAGGTGAAAAAGACCATTTTGCCCTTGAAGGAAAGGATGTGTGATGGCTGAAATTGGTAAGGGATGTCTAGTAATTATTTCTAGTATTAATTCTCTTTAAATTGATTCTTTATTGGTTGATAATTACCGTAGGAAATAAAAACCCTAAGTTTAAGGGGGGATAATTACATAATTTAATTTTGATAATTATCTTACTTTAATTAAGCCTTGAAGATAGAGAATATAATCTCATAACCATCTTACATAAATAGGAAGTCAGCCACACAAAAATCTTATATAGAAAACACACAAAGTTCGTAGGATTTAAAAACCCTACACCTCTCAATTTCTGCCAAAATCTTTTTAAACTTCAAACAAGCATAACTCTCTCATCGTTTGTCGGATTCCTGTAAATAATAGCTTCTTGGAAATCTATTTTCATCCTCTTTTCAACCATCTTTTGTTTTTTTTCTAAAGGTTAGTATTTATTTCTCTAAAGTTAAATCCAAATTTGGCAAAACTGTCAAAATCTTCTTGAACTTCAAACAAGCATAACTCTCTCATCGTTTGTCAAATTCTTGCAAATAATAGCTTGTTGGAAATATTTTTTCATCCTATTTCCAATAATCTTTATTTTTTCATCTGAAGGTTATTATTTATTTCTCTAAAGTTAAATCAAAATTCGGCGGTACTGCCAAAATCTTCTTGAACTTAAAACAAGCATAACTCTCTCATAGTTTGTCAGATTCCTGCAAATAATAGCTTGTTGGATAGCTCTATTCATCCTCTTTCAAAAAATATTTGGTTTTTTGTCTGAAGGTTAGTATTTGTTTCTCTAAAGTTAAATTGAAATTCGGAAAAATTAGGTTTTCAGATTTTTATAATTCTGCCTTTGATTGATCTTTGATGTTGTTACCTTTATTCGTATGATTGTTTAATATCCATTTATAGTGAATAATCATGAATTCATCCTTTGAATCTTTTCTATACATAAAATCAGTATGCCCTACCTTTGCCCTACCACTCTATTATGCCTATATTGATCAATTGATTAACCTATTGGATTCTAATCTTGTTTCTTTTGATTATACTTGTTACAAACCCTTAATCCTTCCTTGTTAACATCAGATTGCAACTCCTACAACTTGTTAACATGAAATCGCAACTTTCCCTATTCTTAGTGCCGAAAATTGTATGATAACTAGGGATGGTAATTCTTGTTAAGTTCTTACTAGTATGAGAGTCGTATGGGTGGTAGTCCCCAATATGAGCTCCGTGGATGTCTATTCCTTGTGTGGCCAGAAGCCCTATCCTCGTGTGGCAGGAATCCCTTGTCCTTGTGTGGCTTGGGATGACTTGTCCTTGTGTGGCAAAATGAATAGGCTTACTGAATTGATTGTGTGTTAACCATTTACCTTTTGTGCAGTAAGCCTTGGTCAACACAGGTGGAAGAGGATGGCCTTTCTTCTTTATTACCGAGAGCAATCTGATGAGTTCTACCTGCCTGTGTACTTTTGAGTTTTCGGAAGTATTTGTAGTCCCATTCAACCTTTGATTTGGCCCTACCCTTTTTAACTGAATTCTTGAATTGCGTGATCCCCTTAGTTTCTAGGAGTGAACTGATGTTGTTTGGGAGATTTGTGTTTATAACTTTTGCAGATCTTATGATGTTATGACCCTACTGAGATTCTTCTAATCTCGTTTTGTTGTTTCCACCATTTTTTTCAGACTTGGGTACATTCACTGTTCATGGTACCAGTGTGTGAGATCAACGCTACATGGAGGGGAGATATTGCATCACCTTTGCATTCCTATTTCCTTGGTTGTTTGCGCATACAATATGATTATAAGTTGGACTACTTTTATGTTTTTTCATGATCCGTCTTTTGCTTGTTATGTTTTGGAACATGTTGGAGGATTTTTTGCTAGTTATTTGGATCCCTATGGGACTTGTGTGTTTTGATTCCAATAATTAAATTTAAAGACTTCCGCTGATTTTATTCACTCCGTATGATGCCAGAATGATTGTCCAATATCATGCTCCATTTGTTATTAAAAATTTAATGGGTAAGTCTGGTGGGATTCATATAGGTTCTAGATGTCTTTGGACTTGTTTGGATTTCACGGCGGTAATGACCTTAATCGGAGCAAATTTTAATAAGTAGGAATTGGGGTCATTACAGGTTTGGTAGCGGAGCATGGTTTAGGGTATATGTTTTATTGTATACTAACTAGATTGTTGACTTTGGAAGGTACATGCGTGCACACACACTTACTTAGAGAGCTAATACCAAAAAGTAATCAGATGTTCAGAACCTAGTTAGAAATGTTTAGATGTCGTGTCTGATTGATTAACTTGTTGCATGTCTATGAGTATTTCTATGTCTTGTATGAATTGATGTGTTTTCGAGTGTTTAGCTGGGTTTCTTATCATTGTCGAGAATGTGTATTTGTTGGTGTATGCTGCTAAGTATCCCTATGTGATTTCATTGCCAGGTATGTCTTTATGTATTGTTGTCAAGTTTGCCGAGCATGTGATTGATTTGTATGCAAGTCAAGTATGTTTTGTGTGAACCTATGCTTGACGAATGTGAATATGTGTGAGACATGTTTGTTGCCGAATGCTTGAGATGTGGTTTTGCATGATTTGTGTGTATGGTTTGTATTGTTGTTGAGTGCTTATGTGTGTGTTGAGATAATTGCCGAGTGTGCATTGCATATGTGAATGTGGTTTCCAAAATTTCCATACTCGTGAGCATGAGTACTTTGTTTTCCAGCATCTGCATATCATCCGGTGCATGCCTCTCCACCAGGTACCACTTCTTTTCCTAGTATCGTATTTAGTTATGTGTTAAGTAACAATCGTATGTTTGTATAGTATGGCAAGGTTTAATGCTATAAGGGATCGACGGGGTAGGTATAAGGTTCAGGCCGAACAGCAACCTGTTGAGCAAGAGGAGCTGAATGCACAAACTGAGCAAGGAGGGCAAGCTGAACCCGAAAATCAACCTGAGGCACCAGCCACACCAGCTATCGATCATGTGATGGCACAAATCTTAAACGTATTGCAAGGAATTGCTGCAAATCAACAACATATGGAGGTGCAACTTCAGAATGCTCCTGGACCTGTGCTTGTGGAAGAACCTATTCCTCCACTTGAACCTGTACAGCCGACATATCCTAAGGAGGCTAAGAGACTTCCTGTCATGATTACAAAACTATTGAAGGAAAAATGGTTCACCCGGAGCTGCTGCCGCTCGCGAACGGATCGATACCTTGTGCCGAGTATCTTTGTTTTTACGTATCTCTGATGATGACAAGGTAGCCATTGCCACTTTCCTATTGGAGGGAGAAGCCCTCGCATAGTGGACAGCTATGAGCTTGCGATTTGGCGATCGTCTTTCCACATGGGAAGAATTTCGATATGAATTCGACGAAAGGTTTTATACGAGATTCCATAAAATCGAGCAGCGACAAGCTTTCTACAAGCTTGAACAGGGAACCCGTTCGGTGCTGGAATATGAAAAGGCATTAAGGGAACTGTCCCGATTTGCACCTGAAGAGGATCGCTCACCGTATCATCTTACGAGGCGATTTCAGAATGGGCTGTGTACCGAACTCAAAACCATCATCGTTGGTACGACACCGGTACAGAATTTGCAAGAACTGATTGTTGCCATGACTGAAGCCGAAAAGATCGTGCAAACCAAAAAGCCATCTGCAGCCACTAGTGGTGGATCCTTCTGGCGAGATTTGAAATTTAATCGGCGTGTGAGACCCTATCCTTTCAGGTCCTATCCTCCGAAAATTAACGGCAATGGAAGTAACAACAAGAAGAACTTTTCTGGTTCAAATTCCAGTGGAACTACGTGGAATACTCAGCAACGTCAATGTTACAATTATGGCTAAATGGGGCATATTCAGCGGGAATGCCAGAAGCCGAGACGTATCATAGGCACATCTAATGCGAGCCGAGGTTGGTATGGTAACCCCACCAAACCGCCAACACGCACACCAGGAGGACCAACCAACGGATCCACAGGTGAGGCATAACCAAGACCAATAAGGCTATTCACCCTAACTGATGCTGAGGCTAGTCCTGATGTGGTGACAGGTACTATTTCAGTCTTTTCTCAAAATGCTAAAGTATTATTAGATCCCGGAGCAAATAGATCATTTGTAAGTCCAAGGATAGCACTTAGCATGGATCGACCTCTTTCTCCTTTGACTCCTCCTATTGCAATTTTAACTCCTTTGGGAGAGCAACTGATTTGTGATCTAGTTTACATCAACTATATTGTACGTATGGGTCTGAATGTACTTGAAGTGGATCTAATTTTATTGGACATCTGAGAGCTGGATGTGATTTTAGACATGGACTGTCTGGCGAAATATCAATCCCGTATAGAGTGTTTCACGAAATGTGTGTGGTTCACTTTTTCTGATGGTGTCGAGTATTGCGTTGAAGGTGATAGGCGAGTTGTTCCAACTTGCATGATATCCTGGCTTGATGCAAAGCGATTAATCAGCAAAGGATGTACTGCGTATCTCGCGCACGTATATGATGTTTCCAAAGAATCCTCGGGTCTAGATTCTGTCCCAGTGGTTTACAAATTTCTAAAAGTATTTCCAGAAGACATAGTCGGTCTACCACCAGTAAGGGAAGTGGAATTTGGCATTGAGTTAGTGCCTGGTACGAATCTGATTTCCATTCCTCAATACCGTATGGCTCCTGCGGAAATGAAGGAACTAAAAATGCAATTGGAAGATTTGCTGGATCGTGCTTTCATCTGAGCTAGTGTGTCACCTTGGGGAGCACCTGTCTTGTTTGTGAAGAAAAAAGATGGTTCGCTGCGATTATGCATCGACTATCGGCAACTGAATCGTGTGACTGTAAAGAACAAGTACCCTTTCCCACGCATCGATGATTTGTTTGACCAACTCCAGGGTGCAGCCATATTCTCCAAGATCGATATCAGATCTAGATACCATCAATTGCGAGTTCGTAATGTTGATATTTCAAAGACCGCATTCAGAACGCGATATAGCCACTACGAATTTCTGGTTATGCCATTTGGTTTGACCAATGCACCAGCTGTGTTCATGGACTTGATGAATCGTGTGTTCCATGAGTTTCTTGATAAATTTGTTATAGTCTTCATCGATGACAATCTGATTTATCAAAATCGGAAGAAGAGCATGCTAAGCACTTGCGGATTGTGCTGAATGTTTTAAAGGATTGGCGGTTGTTCGCAAAGTACTCCAAATGCGAATTCTGGTTACGCGAAGTCAGTTTCCTTGGGCATGTTGTTTTCGTCCAAGGTGTGTTAGTTGTTGATCCAAAGAAAATTGAAGTCGTAACTGCATGGGAACCCTCCCAAACTGTGTTCGAAGTTCGTAGTTTCCTTGGCTTAGCAGGATACTACCGTCCCTTTGTGGAAAATTTTTCATTGTTTGCTGGACCATTGACAAAATTGACGCGCAAGGGTGAGCCATTTGTGTGGAACGAGAAATGCCAGCGAAGTTTCGAAGAACTGAAAAATCGATTAGTTTCCGCACCTATGCTTAGTTTACCTATTTGTGAAAAGGAGTATGTGGTTTATAGTGATGCGTCGAAATCTGGACTTGGATGTGTATTGATGCAAGACGGGAAAGTCGTTGTGTATGCTTCCCACAGTTTCAACCGCATGAAAGCAACTATCCTACACATGATTTGGAGCTTGTAGCCGTGGTGTTTGCGTTGAAAATATGGCGACATTACTTATACAGCAAGACATGCTGAATCTTCACCAATCACAAAAGCTTGAAGTACCTACTCACGCAAAAAGAATTGAATATGAGACAACGAAGATGGGTAGAGCTAATCAAAGACTATGATTTGATCATCGAATATCATCCTGGAAAGGCAAATGTTGTTTCTGATGCCTTAAACCAAAAGTTTCATCCTCTTTCTCCATCGGTTTTGGCTTATATGCGCACCCATTACATGCTTATGTTGTTGGATTTGAGGACTATTCATGTGCATCTTGACACTGATTATTCTGGTTCATTGTTGGCACGAATCAAAGTCACACCTACCTTGATTGAGGAAATCCAGAATCAGCAATTAGAAGATCCAAAACTAAGTGAAATTCGGAAGCAACTTTCTGATGGTGCTAATGCCATAGTTTGTGATTTCAGAATACGAGATGATGAAGTGCTTGTCTTCAGGAACCGGGTATGTGTTCCACAAGATACTGATATTCGTAACCTTATTCTATTGAAGACGCATAGTTCGAAGTTCGCTATCCATCTCGGAAGCACTAAGATGTACTGAGATTTAAAGAAGCAGTATTGGTGGCCAAACATGAAACGCCACATTGCTGAGTTCGTTGCCCAATGCCTGGTATGCCAACAAGTAAAGATCGAACATCAACGACCCGCTGGACTACTTCAGTCACTTCCAATTTCAAAATGAAAGTGGGAGCATGTAATAATGAATTTTGTGACCGGTTTGCCTAGATCGCAGCACGGTTACGATGCCATTTGGCTGATTGTGGATCGATTGACGAAATCTGCACACTTCCTCCCTATACGTGTGACGGATATACCTGAGAAATTGGCTATTCATTTCTTGGATGTGATTGTTCGATTGCATGGAGTACCAGTTTCCATCGTTTCAGATCGTAACCTTCGTTTCACCTCACGATTTTGGGAGAAATTCCAGAATGCGCTGGGTTTGACATTGAATTTCAGTACGGTATTTCATCCCCAGACCGATGGCCAAACAGAAAGGACGATTCAAACACTCGAAGACATGCTACATGCGAGTGTGTTGGATCAATAAACCGGTTGTACAGTAAGCCTTGGACAACACAGGTAGAAGGGGATGGTCTTTCTTCTTCATTTTCGAGAGCAATCTGATGAGTTCTACCTTCCTGTGTACTTCTGAGTTTTCCGAAGTATTTGTAGTCCCCCTCAGCCTTAGATTCGGCCCTACCCTTTTTAACTAAATTCTTGAATTGCGTGATCCTCTTTAGTTTCTAGGAATGATCTGATGTTGTTTGGGAGATTTGTGTTTATAGTTTATGCAGATCTTATAATGTTGTGACCCTACTGAGATTCTTGTAATCTCATTCTGTTGTTTCCACCATTTTTTCCAAATTTAGGTACATTCACTGTTCATGGTACCAGTGTGTGAGATCAAGGCTGCACGACGTGGCGATATTGCATCACCTTTGCATTTCTATTTCCTTGGTTGCTTATGCATACAATATTATCATAGATTAGACTACTTTTCTGGTTTTTCATGATCCCTCTTTTGCATGTTATGTTTTGGAACTTGTTGGAAGATTTTTTGCTAGTTATTTGGATCCCTATGGGACTTGTGTGTTTTGATTCCAATAATTAAATTTAAAGACTTCCGCTAATGTTTTATTCACTCCGTATGATACCAGAATGATTATCCAATATCATGCTCCATTTGTTATTAAAAATTTAATGGGTAAGCCCTAGTGGGATTCAGATAGGTTCTAGGTGTCTTTGGGCTTGTTTGGATTTTACGACGGAAATGGCCTTAATCGGAGCAAATTTTAATAAGCAGGAATTGGGGTCATTACATTGGGCCATCACGCATCATTTATTCAGGGGAAAAAATAGTTATTTCAGTTGCACCGGTACCTGAATTCCATTTCTGATCTGTGGACTTTTAGGATATCTACCCTATGGAGAATTAGGGTCTTACACTATTATTAAATCAAGCTCACAATTATCAATTTATAGTTAGTAGTTTCACAAGTACACATTCTTTACGTGTAATGACCCCAATTCCTTCTTATTAAAATTTGCTTCGATTAAAGTTATTACCGCCGTGAAATCCAAACAAACCCAATGATACCTAGAACCTATCTGAATCCCACCAACTTATCCATTAAATTTTTTTAATAACTAATTGAGCATGATATTGTACAATTATTCTGGTATCATATGGAGTGAATAAAACATATGTGGAAGTCTTTAAATTTAATTATTGGAATCAAAACACACAAGTCCCATAGGGATCCAAATAACCAGTAAGAAATCTTCCAACATGTTCCAAAATATAACAAGCAAAAGAGGGATCTTAAAAAACCAGAAAAGTAGTCCAATCTTTGATCATATTGTATGTGCAAGCAACCAAGGAAATAGGAATGCAAAGGTGATGTAATATTTCCCCGCCGTGAAGCCTTGATCTCACACACTGGTACCACGAATGGTGAATGTACCTAAGTCTGAAAAAATGGTGGAAACAACATAATGAGATTACAAGAATCTCAGTAGGATCACAGCATCATAAGATCTGTAGAAACCATAAACACAAATGTCCCAAACAACATCAGATCATTCTTAGCAACTAAAGGGAATCACTTAATTCAAGGATTCAGTTAAAAAGGGTAGAGCCGAATCTAAGGCTAAAGGGGACTACAAATACTTCCGAAAACTAAGAAGTACACAGGTAGGTAGAAGTCATCAGATTGCTCTCGACAATGAAGAAGAAAGACCATCCCCTTCCACCTGTGTTGTCCCAAGTCTTACTGAACAAAAGGTAAATGGTTAATACACAAGCTATTCAGTAAGCCTATTCATTTTTCCACACAAGGACAAGTCATCCTAAGCCACACAAGGACAAGGCTTCTGGTCACACAAGGACCAGACATCCAGTGAGCTCATGCTGAGGATTGCCACCCATACGACTCCCATACCAGTAAGAACCTCCCCTCTCATAAGGAGCGTCAGCGCTTACCCCGAATAGCCACCGGAAAAGGATCCTGACACACAACACTTACCAGTACACACAAGCAAGTATAAAACATAATACCACAACAAGGTGTCCTTAATCATGTCAGCACACAATCAACATGTTCAATACACACAACACAGGCAAACTAGGCACTCATATCCTATCTTAATGGATTTGGTATAGCCTAGAGGATCGCATCTTGGTCCGAAATTCAAGCATTCCTACTACATCATATGCGCATACAACATTACATGTAAAGACACCGAAATTAGCAAGCAAACAACAAGGATCTTTGGAGAAACTGATGAGGCTTAGATCCTACCTCTCTTGTCTCTGAACAAGAAGTTATTCCCTTGTCTTTATTCAATAATTTTTCTCTACCTACAACATCACTAGGGAAAGCCAAAACCAAACTAAGTATGTATATCCAATATCCAATTAAATACTCTATTTCCTTACCAATTCCACACACCAAACCTATCAGAAACCAGTGATCAGATGCCGCAGGTACCTCCCCCTTGGAAGTGTGATGTTATAGCCAAGAACTTAACAAGAAACCACCTGAATTACCATCCCTAATTAACATACAATTTTTGGCACTAAGAATAGAGCAATAGGGCAAATTTTGATTTCATATTAACAAGTTGTAGGAACTGCAATCTCATGTTAACAAGGAAGGATTAAGCGTTTATAATATGTATAATCAAAAGAAACAAGATCATAATCCAATAGGTTAATCAATTGATCAAGATAGGCACAATAGGGCAGTAGGGAAAAGGTAAGACATATTGATTTGATATATAGAAAAGATTCAAAGGATGAATTCATAATTTTTCACTATGAATGGATATTAAACAATCATACGAATAAAGGTAACAACATCAGAGATCAATCAAAGGCAGAATTATAAAAATCTGAAAACCTAATTCCACCGAATTTTGATTTAACTTTAGATAAAGAAATACTAACCTTCAGAAAAAAAACAGTAATGGTTGGAAAGATTATTAAGAGAGCTTTCCAACAAACTATTATTTTCAGGAATCCGACAAACGATGAGAGAGTTATGCTTGTTTGAAGTTCAAGAAGATTTTGGCAGTTCTGCCGAATTTTGATTGAACTTTAGAGGATGAAATACTAACCTTCAGGAAAAAAAAATTGGAAAAAGGATGAAAGTAGCTTTCCAATAAGCTATTATTTGTAGGAATCTGACAAACGATGAGAGTTATGGTTGTTTGAAGTTCAAGAAGATTTTGGCAGAAATTGGGAGGTGTAAGGTTTTTAAGTCCTACGAATTTTGTGTGTTTTCTGTATAAGATTTTTGTGTGGCTGACTTCCTATTTATATAAGATGGTTATGGGATTAAAATCCCTATCTTCAAGGGTTAATTAAAGTAAGATAATTATCAGAATTAAATTCTATAATTATCCCCACTTAAACTTATGATTTTTATTTCCTAAGGTAATTATCAACCAATAAAGAATCAATTTAACGGGAATTAATACCAGAAATAATTACTAGACATCCCTTACCAATTTTGGCCATCACACATCCTTTTCTTCAGGAAAAAAATGGTTTTTTTCACCTGCACTGGCTTCTGGACTTCTAGGACTCAAAATTCAGGGTCTCACATTACGGGTTAGTTAGGTCTCATTCTTATAAATTTTCTTGATAGGTTCGGAATACTAATTTTTCCATTTGTACCTTTCAAACTATGTAGTTCCCACCACCCCTCTAGGTTCCACTACAGTGGAATCATTCGCTTTCTTCTCGTTATTTTTTCCTTAGTCATAGTTTACCTGGAACTTTGGTATATTCTCATATTAGCATACTAATGTACAAGTCTTCCTTGGTAGCCATAACTTTAGACTCACTTATTCCCTTTTAAATGTCTTATATAATTATTTTTTGTATTTGACGTGTATATTTCTTTTATTCCTCTCTGTCTCATTATTGAGTAATAAAGTATATATAGTCTCAAACATCATTTTAAATCCTCACTAAGAATTACCACATTGGCAGACTATCAAATCCAACTCAAATTATGCACTTGAGTGTGCAGAACGTTTTATAATTATAGCTCTTTATCATAAATTTACATGTATATGGTCCAAAGACCTATCAATAAATCTTGACTAAAACTTGTTACTACTTAGATAATCAAGCTCAAATCATTCCATATGAAATCCTTTAGGAGCTTTTACACTCTTGATTCATCATTTCGATCTCTATAAGCTTCTTATAACAATCCACTTGATGCTATATATATGTGCTAAACACATTAATATCCATATAACCTTTTTCATCTCAACATTGTATTTTAATGCACAACTTAGAAGTGTCAATCTATATATCATTTTTTATCAGATTGACTAACATTATGATACACAATCCAACTAGTATATCTCTCAAAATACATCAAAATCATATAAACTTTGTATCATCAGATTTCTCATAGCTTTCTCTATTTTCTAGAAATTTTTCATATTTTTTTCTCAATTTTTTTTCTATTATTTCTATTTTTAAATTATTTTCTGTCATTTTCTATTTTTTGGTCAAAGTCAACATGACAAGTGTCGACTTATGACAGGGCCATGTGTTGACCTGATTTGAACTGGACTAGGCCCAAACCAACTAACCAAACCGATTCAGATGACATGTCATTCACGATCACGTTAGACGACATATCATTCATTACATTTGTGAACGACCTGTCATACAAAAGACCTGCGGATGATGTGTCGTCCGCAGTCATCTTCTACCTCCTGCACCAGATATTTCTAGAAAACCTTATTTTTCTTACACCTCAGAATACCCCACGATACTTCACCAAATTTATACCAAACGTTTCTCCACATCATCCATAGCAAAACCATATCTAAATCAAGATAAATCATACTCGAAATCAAAAGGTACAGTTATTTGAAATTTTTTAACTTTGGATGGGTGATACTTACTAGAGGAAGAAGGGACATCGTCTAGAAATGTCATGCCTCGGACCTAAAACTTTCGTACAATAATTGTTGTAGGCCTACTATATACCTTGTCACATCACTCAGGAATGCATATAGTAAATTTACAAGGCTAGAATGAAATTTGATAGTAGAGATAATGTAATAACCCCAATTCCTACCTATTAAAATTTGCTCTGATTAAGGCTATTACAGCCGTGAAATCCAAACAAGCCTAAAGACACCTAGAACCTATCTGAATCTCACCAGGCTTCCCCATTAAATTTTTAATAATAAATGGAGCATGATATTGGACAATCATTCTGGTATCATACGGAGTAAATAAAACATCAGCGGAAGTCTTTAAAGTTAATTATTGGAATCAAAACACACAAGTCCCATAGGGATCCAAATAACCAGTAAGAAATCTTCCAACATGTTCCAAAATATAACAAGCAAAAGAGGGATCTTGAAAAACTAGAAAAGTAGTCCAATCTTTGATCATATTGTATGTGCAAGCAACCAAGGAAATAGGAATGCAAAGGTGATGCAATATTTCCCCGTCGTGAAGCCTTGATCTCACACACTGGTACCACGAACAGTGAATGTAACTAAATCTGAAAAAAATGGTGGAAACAACAAAATGAGATTACAAGAATCTCAGTAGGGTCACAACATCATAAGATCTGCAGAAACCATAAACAAAAATCTCCCAAACAATATCAGATAATTCCTAGCAACTAAAGGGGATCATGCAATTCAAGAATTCAGTTAAAAAGGGTAAGACTAATCTATGGCTGAGGGGGGGCTATAAATACTTCTAAAAACTCAAAAGTACACATGCAGGTAGAACTCATCAGATTGCTCTCGAAAATGAAGAAGAAAGACCATCCCCTTCCACCTGTGTTGTCTAAGGCTTACTGCACAAAAGGTAAATGGTTAACACACAAGCTATTCAACAAGCCTATTCATTTTTCCACACAAGGACAAGGCATTCCAAGCCACACAAGGACAAGGGCTTCTTGCCACACAAGGACCAGACATCCAGTGAGTTCATGCTGCCACCCATACGACTCCCATACCAGTAAGAACCTCCCCTCTCACAATGAGCATCAGCGCTTACCCCGAATGGCCACCTGAAAAGGATCCTAACACACAACACGTACCAGCACACACAAGCAAGTACAAAACATAATACCACAACAAGGTGTCCTTAATCATGTCAGCACACAATCAACATGTTCAATACACACAACACATGCAAACTAGGCACTCATATCCTATCTTAAGGGATTTGGTATAGCCTAGAGGATGGCATCTTGATCCGCAATTCAAGCATTCCTACTATAACATATGTGCATACAACATTACATGTAAAGGCACCGAAATTAGCAAGCAAACAACAAGGATCTCTGGAGAAACTGATGAGGCTTAGATCCTACCTCTCTTGTCTCTGAACAAGAAGTTATTCCCTTGTCTTTATTCAATAATTCTGCACTACCTATAACATCACAAGGCAAAGCCAAAACCAAACTAAGTATGCATATCCAATATCCAATTAAATACCCTATTTCCTTACCAATTTCACTCACCAAACCTATCAGAAACCAGTGATCAGATGTCGCAGGTACCTCCCCCTTGGATGTGTGATGTGATTTCCGAGAACTTCACAAGAAACAACCTGAATTACGATCCCTAATTATCATACAATTTTCGGCACTAAGAATAGAGCAATAAGGCAAGTTGCGATTTCATGTTAACAAGTTATAGGAGTTGCGATCTAATGTTAACAAGGAAGGATTAAGGGTTTATAACATGTATAATCTGAAGAAACAGGATCAGAATCCATTAGGTTAATCAATTGATCAAGATAGGCACAATAGTGCAGTAGAGCAAAGGTAGGACATACTGATTTCATGCATAGAAAAGATTCAATGGATGAATTCATGATTGTTCACTATGAATGGATATTAAAAATTCATACAAATAAAGGTAACAACATCAGAGATCTATCAAAGGCAGAATTATAAAAATCTGAAAATCTATTTCTGCCTAATTTTGATTTAACTTTAGATAAAGAAATACTAGCCTTCAGACAAAAGAAACAAATATTTTTTGAAAGAGGATGAAGAGAGCTTTCCAACAAGCTATTATTTGCAGGAATCTGACAAACGATGAGAGAGTTATGCTTGTTTGAAGTTCAAGAAGATTTTGGCAGTTCTGCCGAATTTCGATTTAACTTTAGAGAAAGAAATACTAATCTTCAGACAAAAAAAGTATATTTTTTGAAAAAAAGATGAAAAGAGCTTTCCAAAAAGCTATTATTTCCAGGAATCCAACAAACGATGAGAGAGTTATGCTTGTTTGAAGTTCAAAATGATTTTGGCAGTTCCTCTGAATTTCAATTTAACATTAGAGAAAGAAAATCATAGATGGCTGGAAAGAGGACGAAAGTAGCTTTCCAACAAGCTATTATTTTTAGGAATCCGACAATCAATGAGAGAGTTATGGTTGTTTGAAGTTCAAGAAGATTTTGGTAGAAATTGGGAGGTGTGGGGTTTTTAGGTCCTACGAATTTTGTGTGTTTTCTATATAAGATTTTTGTGTGGCTGACTTCCTATTTATATAAGATGGTTATGGGATTAAAATCCCTATCTTCAAGGCTTAATTAAAGTAAGATAATTACCAGAATTAAATTCTGTAACTATCCCCCCTTAAACTTTCGGTTTTATTTGTTAAGGTAATTATCAACCAATAAAGAATTAATTTAAAGGGAATTAATACCAGAAATAATTACTAGGCATCTCTTACCAATTTCGGCCATCACACATTCTTTTCTTCAGGGACAAAATGATCTTTTTTACATGCAGTGGCTTCTGGACTTCTAGGACTCAAAATTCAGGGTCTCACAGATAAATTGAAGATAGTATTTAAAATACTAGCGAATTTGGAAGAAAAGTATGATGTCGATTTGGGTGACATTATGGTGTATTTATTAGAACTTTCTCACACTACCATTTGTATGATTTACAAACTCACTTATGCTTAATCTTGGTTCTTTGATTACAAAATATTATGCTTGTAGAATAGGGGAATAAATATCATGCACATATTATACTAGAAACCATAAGGACGTCCTAACCTCGACTTGCTTTAATTCCTGACTGTCTGTCTATCTAGAGGAAAGCCACGTTCCTTCCTGATTATATCCAATCTTGTTCAATCTTAGATCAAGGATATGGAAAAAGCATGCTAGGTGAGTGGATAGGAAAAATATATATTGCCAATCACATGCATCACATAATTAAGGCGAATCACACAAGCACACAATGACAATGGCCAGTCATAGTCAGTATATATAAAGAATTCATGCACACAAGACCGTGATTAGACTAGCATTAACTCACATTCTTTCTGACACTAGGAGTAGGATTGAGATTCATCAGTGGTACTTCATGCTTACCTTCATCATTACCTTTCATTACCCACATTCACTGGCAATGTCGCAGTGTTAGGTGTCCACCTAAGCATTCATTGGCTTGCTCTTGTAGTCCAGCCTTATAGCCTCGTACTTGGCATCTCCATGCCTCGCTACCAAACCCGAAGAGCCCTCATGGATTGTATAGGTTACCCTATGTACTTTTTTGTGCTTTGTGCCAGACATACTTGAATGCGTCCAATGCATCACATACATTTTAATATCAATATGACAAAGCACATTCATCCAATTTCAGCATAGCATATCATGGCACCTAATATTAATGTAGTTCATAGCATAACAAGCAATTCAGGCATAGCAGGTCTCATGCCTTTTATATCTCATGCAATATTTCAATTTATCATCTTATTAATTTTACTAACTCGCATGCAAATATTTCATGCCATTATTCAAAATATTAAAAGTTCTGTCATGCCCCGAACTCCAAATTATTTACTTATTTATTTTCGTGTGACACCCACTGTAGGCCCACTATATACACTGCCTAGTTACTCTGCAATGCATACAATAAACCTACAAGGCTAGAATAAAATTCGACAGCAGAGATATATTAAAGATTATATTAATTAAACAAATAGCGGAAAAAAGATGAAGGAAAGAACGACATCGTCTAGGTTAACATCATGAAATATCTATTACTACTTGGTTCTAGTAACATTCGTATGATTTACAATCACTTATGTTTTCCCAAGGTTCACTAGTTACCCAAAATATCGTGCATGTGAACTAGGGGAATAGATGTCATGTACATGATATACTAGAAACCTCAAATCGCTTAAGTCCTTGATCGACCGTCTGCCTGAAGGGATGCCAAGATCACGTCCCTTCATAATCAATCCTATTCGAATTCAGATCACAAGATCTGGAAAAAACCTATCAAGTGATTGGTCGAGAAAAGCACATATAACATAACACATGCATACACACAAATAATACTAGGCATACAGGCATACAAATACATCAACTAGTCACAATCAGCATGTATAAAGCATTCATTCACAGCAAGACTGTGACTAGGCTTGAAAAAATTCACAATCCATCCAGCAACAGAAAAAGGACTGAGATCCATTAGTGGTACTTCACAAATACCTTCATTATTACTTACCATGCACAAAAACCACTAACAATGTCAGGGGGTTAAGTGTTGGTAACTTCACCTAAACGGTCTCACTCTGCAGGATCCTGAATCGTGTCTGTTGGCTTGCTTGGTAGTCCCTATCCCACCTTATCACTTTGTACTTGGCATCTCCACTCCTCGCTACCAGACCCACAGACATCTCAAGGGTTATATAGGTCACCCTATACAACTTTATGCTTTGCATACTCATACCCGAATTCATTCAATGCATTATATGCATTACAATATAAACATGCAACAAAGCCCAAATATGCGATTCATTCTTTATACTTAGCATGGTATTTCATATTTACGTAATTCATATCACACATGCATGTAAATACACAACTCGTCAAACAACCCAGCAATTTTCATGCTTCCTAGTAGCATGCATACGCTTTTGATTTATCTACTTATTATCTTATTAAACTTTATATAGATCAAAATACCCCTGGAACCTATTTCTAAGAAAATTCATTTTGATATTTCTTTTTCGAAGTCAAAACCTCAAATCAACACTTATGAGTCTAGATGACTCATCAGAAATGGATAATAACCTTGAATCATAATCGAATAAACTTATGTGCCCAAAGACTGCATCGCGTCCTGAATTAATAAAATCGTCGAATAAAATCCAACCATCCTTCATGAACAATTATTTGGTCCATTCAACTTGTAATAAATCCCAGGCTATGATTCAAAGCTCACTGATTGAGGTTTTGACTCTGAAAAAGAAACAGCGAAGTGTGTTTTCTTGGAAATAAGTTTTGGAGGTATTTTGATTATTTTACCATCCGGTATAATATGCTTAAGAATATGAACCCTGAGACTCATGTACCATCAAAATATTTCTTTTTCAGCCTCAAAAGAGTTTCGATGACCTTATGATTGATTAAGGTAATTTTGGATTATGATTGATGAGATAGTAATCTCATTTATGTAAATTATAGATGAAAAATCATACTATGGTTAGTAATGATGATTTTTACGTTTTAATACTTTGGAAAGGTCTACTCATCAATTATAAGAGTTGAGAAATTTTCTAGGAATTTTTAGATATATAATTCTGTTTATTATGATTTTTCTATAGCAAATTAAGGAATGTTCGATTTTTAGTACATTGTGAATTAATGAGAATATTAATTTTCTAATTTTATTTGATATTACTGTTCATAATAAGTGTATATAAATTTTCTGAGTATTTTTCAGATTTATATGGTATTTATTACGAATTTTTGAAAATTTATTAGAATTATTATATAATTTAAATTTATTATTATTATATTATTAATATTTATTATTTATAATATTATATTCTTTAGCCAAAATAGCAACCTATGGTGTCGTTTTGATCAGAGGGTCAAAACGAAATAGGCTGTGTCTTTTTGATCTGTTAATGGGAAAGACATTTGTAAGACTACGTGATTTTGAGACTAGCCCAAATGACGTTGTTTAGTTCCCAGTACCGGCTGCAACTCAGCCTCTGCCAGTTCCCTCCCTTCTCTGGTCAATCTATGGGATAACCCTATTGCTGCATATGTCGTTCTAGATAATTCCCAAACCCAGAAATATTCTCTTAGCTTCACGATTTTCTGCCCATCATAAGCCTCTTCCTTCCCTGAGTTTTTCTACAGTAATTTTGAGTGGATTCCGTGAGTGATAGATGAGTATAACCTAGAAATAGTTTCAGTTTTTACAAGTTAAAATCAAGCATGAAATCGGCCATGAAATTAGATGATTTATGTATGTTTGAGTTGCTTGAAGTTTGGGGATTGTTTTCGTACAAGAATTTAAAGGTTAAGAGTGTGTTTTGAAGATTTGGTTTTCTGGAAAAAAAAAACCTGCAACTCGCATCTGGAGGTTGAAGAAGGCTTCTCCAGACGACGAGTCTTTCGACCGCTGCGTGGGACAAGTCACACCGGAGGGGATTTGAGCAACGTGTCGCTTGCGCGAACAAGCAACACGTCATTCGATTCGCAGAACAAACACCCCAGCCTGAGGCTCGACCGACGTGGTACGTAGGGAGTGGAATGCGTCTTAGATCCCTGGAGATTAAGAGGTTGGTCCGGACGTGTTCCAATGGTGACACGTGGTGCGTTCTGGTTGGCTGAAATTTAAAATAATTCTAGAAAATAGGAAAAATGGGCAGAAATGTTGTAAAAAAGGAGAAAATAGTATGGAAATAGAAAAATTCAGGAAATATTATAGAAAATACTAGATTTAATAAGGAATCTAGTAATGTAAAAATTATTGAATTTAGAGTTGGTTTGATAGGTTAAATAAATCATACAAGTTTCAGAAAAATCGGAAATAATAGGAAAATTTTCTGATTTGGTTTCTTGTTGATTAAGGGGGGCTTAGACACATAATTTTACGTGTTGTTATGTATTGAGTATGATTTCTAAAGATACTGATTGTAATCATGCATAGGTGGATACCTACAAGTGGCAGGACATTAAGGAATCGGTTCGACAAGCCATCGATGCATGTGTGGGCTTCAAAACCCGTGAGTGGACGAAACTTTTACTATTTCGAGTATTGACATGAACTATTGCATGAAGTTTAATAAGATAATAAGTAGATAAATCGAAAGCATATGCATACTATTAGGAAGCATGAGAATTGCCAGGTTGTTTGATGAGTTGTGTGTTTAAATGCATGTGTGATATAAATTAGGTAAATATGAAATACCATGCTAACTATAAAGAATGAATTGCATATTTGTGCTTTGCTATGTGTTTATGTTATAATATATATAATGCATTGAATGGATTCGGGTATGAGTATGCAAAGCACGAAGTTGCATAAGGTGACCTATGTAACGCTTGAGATATGTTCGGGTCTGATAGTGAAGCGTGGAGACATCAAATATGAAGCTATAAGTTGGGATAGATAGACTGGTTAAGTAATAATGAATGCTTTTAGGACTACCATCACCTAACCACTCGACATCATCAATGGTTTTTGGGAAATGGTAAGTAATAATAAAGGTAAGTGTGAAGTACCACTGACAGATCTTAGTCCTTCTCCTAGCGCCAAGCCCAATCATGATCTTGTTGTGAATGAATGCTTTATACGTGCTGACTGTGACTACTTGATGCATTCGTATGCCTTTGTCCCCCGTATTATTTATGTATATGCATATGTTATATTATATGTATTTTTTCGGTCCGCTTACCTCGCAGGTTTCTATTAGATCTTGTGATCTGAATTCGAACATAATTGATTACGAATGGATGAGATCGTGGCATCCTTTCGGGAAAATAGTCGATTGAGGATTTAAGCGATTTGAGATTAAGATCCCCTTAAGGTTTGTAGTGTATCATGTACATGACATATATTCCCGTAGTCCACATGCATGATATTGTGGGTAACTAGTGAACCTTGGGTAAACATAATTGATTGTAAATCATACAAATATTACTGGGACCAAGTAGTAACAGATATTCCACAATGTTAACCCAAAAGACATTTCTTTCCTTTTTCTTCCTCTTTTTGTTTAATTAATATAATCCTTAATATACCTCCGTTGCAAAATTTTATTCTAGCATTATAAAATCTTTATATGCATTGTCGAGTAACTAGACAGTGTATATAGTGGGCCTATGTCGGATGTCAAGCAAAAATAAATAAATAAATAAATTTTGATTCCGGGGTATCACATGGACTCGTAATGTACTCGGACTATAATCCAAAGCACACTAATTCATCATCAAAATTCAATTGGGCTTTCGGCTCAAGCAGCCCAAAGGGTTAGGATCTCACATCCTACCCACCTCTTATAAAAAGATTCATCCATGAAATTTGCTTACTTCAAGATTACACTGATAAGGTTACAATATCCAATTGCGTTCCCTTCATTCTTTATACCTATTAAAGTCACATTCACTATTCTAATTCATGGTCAAACTAATATCAGATATCAAAAACCAAATACTTGGTATTATATTAAGCCCCTTAACCCAAATACAAAATATATAACCAACTTCATTTTTCTATTATTTCTCATAGCACAACCCAATATGTGAGAATCGAATATTTTAAACCGAAAAAGTATATTAGACTAGTTGTGCTCGAATTTGAGGAATAGTCGTAGCCAGAAAAAGGGAAATGTTAAAAACGGATACCTCTCGTATAGTTAATTGGACTTACGGGAACGAATTTGTCGTACATTTTTAAAAAATCCGAATTGAGTGTAGTTTTGTAATTTCACTCTTAGTCCTATGAAACTTTTAATTTCATTTCTCTTGGTTGCCCACTATTTGCAGTATTCGTGAATTCACTAGGAAATTTGAAATCTGAAGTAGGACTAAGCCTTTTTACTTTTGAATTTTTATTCTGATGATAATTTAAGTATTAAGTACGAAATTATGAAAAATAATCTCTCGTGAAGATTTTTGAGGAAGATTTGGTTTATTAAGGACATAGTTACAATGAAGGAAGGTATACAAGGATGTAGAAATTTTTTGAGAATTTTTCGAAGGTGCGTGATTATATTTAAGAATTTTCTTCTAATTTTGGTGTATTATATTTATTATAAATTTTATAATTCTTTAGAAAATAATTTTAATTTATAGGATTGTTATAATGATTTTTAGAAATTTAAAGGATTTTTTTTGAGAATTTTTTAAAGTAATATATCATTTATTATGAATTTTATAGAATTTTGGCAGATTTTAGAATATATTAACATTATATAATTAAAAAAAAGAGAAGAGAGATTGGAGGGTCAAAACATGGAAAGGTTCGTTGTTTTGAACCATCACAGAACTAGGGTTTGAAACCCTATTCCCCATAGGGCATTATTTTCTTAAGCTTGAAACGTCATCGTATCATCTTCAGAGATTAGTCATCATCGAAGGCAGCCCCCCACCCTACATATGTATGGCTCCACACCCGTCTCCCTCCCTTTCTTTCCCACACATAGCTGAAAGAAATCCGGTGATAAGAATACGTGTGGGTATACCTCAAATCCAGCCTCAAACCTTCATTCTCGTGTGTGGAAAACTTTCATAGGACGAGAGTGAGTGAGTGCGAATGATCTGAGAGCATAAACGAGTGTATTCCAGTGAGATTTAAGTAAGTTTCCTACTCGGAAACTTAGATCTTCGAATCTCGATTTTATAGTTTATAATTGGTTAAAAATTGTAATACTTAGATGGTTTTGATCCGCTTAGGCTAGAGCTTTGTTGTGTTGTGCATGAAATGTTGATTGGATGTATAATTGGACACATTCAGGGTGAGAGATTTTCCGTTTAGGGTTTGCAGAAAACCCTCAGCAACTCGAGGTTAGGGGTGACTTCGGATGATTTGTCAGACGACAGCCCATTCAAGTGGATGATGTGTGACTTGTAGTTTGATTTTTGTGAATGACAGGCCGTTTAATGATAAAACTGAGCAACATGCAGTTAGGAATCCAAATGAACGATATGTAACTCAACTAAGAATTGAACGACTTGTAGTATAGCAGATACACGAAAGACATGTTGTTAGATGAAGGGTAAACAAGCTCAGACGAGTCATGGCAGGCTCCAGGCAAGCCACATGTCAACATCCTAGAGGCACGGGTATGTGCTGGCGAGCATCCGTCCTGGCACGTGTAAGTTTGGAGGAAACTAATAGAAAATTGGTATAAATCAGCAAAAAAGGCAGAAAATGAAAGAAATGTCAAGGAAAATATAGGAAAAAGGAAGAAAAATTAATAAAAATTAAGAAAAATACTAGAAACTTAGAGGAATCCAATGGTATTAAGTTTGATTAAATCTGATATTTTTTGATAGGTTAATTTAATTATGGAAGTTTATAGAAAAATAGAAAAAAAATAATACGAAGGGTCAGAAATTTCGTTGGATCGATTTTTAACGTATAAGACTATTGTTATGACTTGGGAAAGAGTAAATAAAGGATTATGACATAGAATGTGAATAATTTTAAGGTGGACCTTTGTTTAACAGGTGTGGAAGTGAATAAAAAAATTCAGATTCCTCTGGAATCGAATCCCAAGGAAGAAATTCCATAAACCTGTGAGTGGTTGGTGTGTGTATGGGCATGTATAATAAATTTTATATTTTCCTTAAATTAAGTTTTTAGACTTGGTAAGGATTCGAATAATATAAATATGCATTTATAAATTGATTCTTTAGGATCGTTTAACTCGTAACCTGGTTCTGTATAATTGTGTTACTATGGTATTCGTTTTTCATATCATGTAGTGTGTCTTCAAATAATAGTATGGACACAGCATGTGTCGGTATAGGGTATAACCTATACCACCCTTTCGGGTTTGGTAGCGAGGCATGAAGACGCCAGATCTATTTTCGAAGAAATAAGGTTGGACGCAGTTTTAATTTATGATATTCATTAATTAATCTTTACTTGCAGGTTTTGAGTATCGATTAGGTGGAGCTACCATCACCTAACGACCCGACATTGTTAGTGGAATAGGCCTTCGATAAATATTCGATAATTTACTTGTGTTGATTCAAAAGATGAAAGATTTAATAAAAACGGTTAGGATTACTGCTTACAGATCCTAGTCTTGTCCAGAGCCTAGAAAGACTATGAATTTATGCTAGCCCAAGTTGTGTTATGTGTGAACGCTTAAGAAAAGTCATCATAAATTAGTTTATTGTGTGCTCGTATTTCTTTGAAAATACTGGTAACTTTATTTGATTAAATTTTTGCTTAATCTTTTAATGTATTTATGTGCTAGCCCACCTTATTTATGCAATGTACATTCGACCACTCACCTTGCAAGTTTTCTTGCCAGATCCTTATATCTGGTCTGCAGGATCTCGTAGACGGCTTGTCTGGCAATTCAAATCTCATCCAATATTACAGTTAGTAGTATGTAATATCATATGATAATGGTGTGTGTGTGAGTAGTGTTTATTCTTATTTGAGTTTTGTATAAAGCCTGCCTATGTATGCATGTTTGGGTTGGGATGCATATGTATATTATGTCTAAAATGTAAATAGTGTAACAAATCATTAAGATGGGCAAGAGCTACCTGAACAGTACTATTGTACATTAAGGTATCGCTGCGATTTTTAATTACTTCTTTCTGTTATCAATTATTAAATTTTAGCCTTGTAGGCTCAGTATGTACATTACAGTAAATAGTAGTGTATATAATGGGCCTATGATGGGGTGTCATGCAAAATAGATAAATAAATTTGGTGTTCGGGGAGTGACAAACACGCCCTAAAGTGGTAACGGAGCATGTTTTTCAGTAATTTTGAATTTTTATCTTATTTATTTCAATACTAGTGTCATTTAATTTAAGAGTTATTTGAATGTTTTAATTGGGTGGTTATAGGTAAAATTTTTAGTTTGTAATTAAAAGACTTCTTAAGAAATTATTATTAGAAGGAATGATATTATGAAATCTATTGATAGTGATGATTGTTTAAAGGTCTTGATAATCTGAAATATATTGTTGCATAATTATTGTTTGTTATCGTCAGGATGCTATTTTTTCTTTCTTACCCCGACTTAGTTGTCATGGTCTGTTGAATATAAAGGTGAGTTTGCTTAATCAATACATGTTTAGGTAACCCCTGAAAAATAGAAGAATAATTGGGTAAATAAGTCAGATGAAGTATTCCAACCATTAACAACCTAGGGTAGTTTAAAAGACACCAATCTGCATGGTGGACATTTGTTGAGCATACATTGATTCTTCAGGCAGAAAAAAAACATGCATATACCATACCATTATGATATTGATGGGATTGTCTGACTAAGCCATAGGTGATTATCATTGTTATTTGATATTGTACAAGAAAGAAATGGCATATTATGGATCAGGAAGTTTTCCTTTTGGTGATGGTGAACCACCACATTGGCCATCGTCTTACCCTGTACCTAGATTTCTGCCACCTGCAGAACCTCCTCAACATAACCCAAGAAGAAGGGTCCCATTTCTCGGAGTAGTTACAGGCGTGTATGCTGAACATGCTATAGTTGATGGTAGAAGGACGGTATATTACAATGTGATGAGTACATTAGGATTGTTTGAAGGATCATTACCCCCACCGTTGCCTCAAGTTCATCACAAACAAGATAATAGAAGAAGGCAGAACATTGAGGCAAGAAATCAGCCTAGGGAAGAACAAGGTTATGGTCGAGGTCGGAGAAGATGACCCATGAGAGATAGGCGTTGTTTTTGGTGTCAGGGACTTGGTCATATTGCTATAAACTATCAGGTAATACTAGGAGCAACTGATGAATGGGAACCCACACCTCCACCGTCTCCACCACCAGGACCATTTTATGATCCTGATTTCCGTTGGACTCCGGAACCCAACCCGGGAATAACATCAACAGAGATACTGTCTTGTAATAGTAAATCGTCATCCTCTCTAGTGATCAGGCCTTACTACTTGGATGATTCAGGGTATAACGTCGTTGGATTAGACCAAGGATCCTTCATGACCGGAAGAGGTGCGCATTTTATTTGATTTTCATATACTTTATGGTTATTTTGATACATGAGATTGATAGTATGCATGTTAAGTATGAATGCTTGCATGTTTTGCGTGTCTTATATTAGAATTGCTTTGAAATTAAGTAGATTTGCTAAAAGAATAAGGTAATTGATGTATTGCCATTCTGGAATTGTCATACAATGAGAAGTTGGAACGAATATTGGTTGAGTCGATTATGATAGCGAAACAAATAGAAATAGGAAGAGGATATCAAAATCATTAATAAACAGGAATAAAGAATTGTGAAGGCTGAAAATTGATGGTAAGTGTATTTGTATGATAGTATCGAAAGGAAATGAAAATAGGTTTAGAAGAGAGGAATTGAAAGAGAAACTCGATTTGGGCGAGAAGGATATGATCAATGTCAAACTAATATTGGATGAGTAACTAGGATTGGATGAGGATCGTTAGGAACAAGTTTTGAGGATGAAACTTCTTATAAGGTGGGTAGATAATGAGAATCGAATATTTTGAACTGGTAAAATGTGTTAAAGTAGTTGGGCTCGAATTTGAGGAATGACCCGTAGCCGGAAAAAAACAGTGTCAAAAAGGGATAAAAACCCTCCTGTCTAGCTATTTAGGCTTACGGGAACGAATTTATCGTACATTTTGGGAAAACCTAAATTGAGGGTATTTTTGTAATTTCATCCTTAGTCTTATGAAACTTTTAATTTCGTTTATCTTGGTTACCAACTATTTGTAGTATTTGTGAATTCACTAGGAAATTTGAAATCCGAAATAGTATTCGAGTCTTCATTAGTTTTGAATTTTTATACAAATGATAATTTAGGTGTTAAGTACGAAATTATGAACAATAATTTCTTGTGAATATTTTTGAGGAAGATTTGGTTTTTTAAGGGCATAGTTACGATAAAGGAAGGTATACGAGGATGTAGAAATATTTCTGGAATTTTTTGAAGGCGAATAATTGTATTTAAGGATTTTCTTCTAATTTTGGCGTATTATATTTATTATAAATTTTATAATTATGGGAAAAATAATTTTAATTCATAGGATTGTTACAGTGATTTTGAGAAATTTAAAAGATTTTTTTGGGAATTTTTTGAAGTAATATACAATTTATTATGAATTTTATAGAATTTTGGCAGATGTTAGAATATATTAATATACATTAATATTATATAACTAAAAAAAACAGGGAAATTGGAGAGTCAAAACATGGAAAGCTCCGTTGTTTTGAACCATCATAGATCTAAGGTTTCCAGCCCTAGTTATCCTCCCCATGCGGCGTCAAAAACTCGAAACATCGGATTAGTCATCATCGAAGGCAGCCCCCCACCCTACACGCATATGGCTCCACAACCATCTCCCTCCCTTCCCCACACGTAGCCGGAAGAAATCCGACAATGAGAATACATGTGGGTATACCCTGAACCCAGCTTCAAACCTTCATTCTCATGTGTAGAAAACTTGCAGAGGACAAGAGAGAGTGAGTGCGAACGATCTGAGAGCAAAAACGAGTGTATTCCAGTGAGATTTAGGTAAGGTTCCTACTAGGAAACTTAGATCTTCGAGTCTCGATTTCATAGTTTATAATCGGTTAAAAATTGTAATAATTAGATGGTTTTGATCCACTTAGGCTAGGACTTTGTTGTGTTGTGCTTGAAATGTTGATTGGACGTATAATCGAACAGATTCAGGGTGAGAGATCTTCCGACTAAGGTTTGAAAAAAACCCTCGGCGGTTGGAGGTTTGGGGTGACTTCGAACGACAAGTCATCCGAAGAAACCCCAGACGACAACCCATCCAAGTGGATGATATGTGACTTGTAGTTTGATTTTGGTGAACAACAGCTCGTTTAAAGATAAAACTGAGCGACATGTAGTTAGGATTCCAAGTGAATGACATATAACTCAATTAAGAATTGAACAACTTGTAGTATAGCAGATACACAAAAGACACGTCGTTCAGACGAAGGGTAAATAGTCTCGTTCGAGTCGTGGTAGGTTCTAGGCAAGCCATGTGTCAGCATCCCAAAGGCACGGGTATGTGCTGGGGCGCATCTATCCCTCCATTTATAGGTTCGGAGGAAATTAACAGAAAATTGGTAGAAATTAGCAGAAAACACAGAAAATCAAAGAAAAATTGAGTATAAATATAGGAAAAAGGAAGAAAAATTAGAATTTTTTTTTTTAGAGGAATCCAATGGTATTAAATTTGATGTTGTTTGATAGGTAAATTAAATCGTGAAAATTGATAGAAAAATAGAAAAAAAATAATACGAAGGGAAATTTCATTCAATCAATGTTTAACATATAGGATTATTGTTATGACTTGAAAATGAGTAAATAAAGGATTATGACATAGCATGTGAATAATTTTAAGGTAGACCTTTGTTTAACAGGTGTGGAAGTGAATCGACAAATTCAGACTCCTTAAGAATCGGAACCCGAAGAAGAAATTTCATAAAACTGTAAGTGATTGGTGTGTGTGTGAGCATGCATAGTAAATTTTATATTTTCCTTAAATTAAGTTTTTAGACTTTATAAGGATTTGGATAGTATAAACATGCATACGTAATTAGAATCTTTAGGATCATTAAACTTGTATCCCGGTTGTGTATAATTGTATTGCTATGGTTTTCATTTGTCGTATCATGTCGTGTGTCTTCAAATAAAAGTATGCACATAATATGTGTCGGTATAGGGTAACATACACCATCCTTGAGAGCTCTTCAGATTTTGCAGCAAGGCGTGAAGATGCTAGATTTATTTTTTGAGGAATAAAGTTGGACGGGGTTTTAATTTTATGATGCCCATTAATTAATCTTTACTTGCAAGTTATGGGTATCGATTAGGTGGAGCTACCATCACCTAATGACCCGACATTGTCAGTGGTATTGTCCTTTGATAAATATTCAATGATTTACTTGTGTCGATTCAAAAAGTGAAAGATTTATTCAAAACGGTTAGGATTACTGCTGACAGATCCTAGTCTTGTCCAGAGCCTGGAAAGACTAAGAATTTATGCTAGCCTAAGTTATGACATGTGTGAACGCTTAAGAAAGGTCGTTATAAATTGGTTTATAGTGTGCTCGTGTTTCTTTGAAAATGTTGGTAACTTTATTTGATTAAATTTTTTCTTAATATTTTAATGTATTTATGTGCTAGTCCACCTTGTTTATGCAATGTATATCCGACCACTCACCTAACAAATTTTATTCCAAGATCTTTAGATCTAGTCTACAGGATCTTGTCGACGATTTGTCTGGCAGTTCAAATCCCATCCTGTGTTACAGTTAGTAGTTTGTAATATCATATGATAATCGAGTGTGGGTAAGTAGTGCTTGTTCTTATTTGAGTTTTATATAATGTCTGCTTGTGCATACGGTTTGCATGTTTAGGTTGGGATGCAGATGTATGTTGTGTCTAAAATGTAAATGGTGTAACAAATTATTAAGATGGGCAAGTGCTACCAGAACAACAATATTGTAGATTAAAACACCGCTGTGATTTTTAATTACTCATTTCCATTATCAATTATTGAATTTTAGCCTTGTAGGCTCAATATGTACATTATAGTGAATAGTAGTGCATATAGTAGGCCTATAGCGGGGTGTCTCACGAAAATAAATAAATAAATAAATAAATAAATTTGGTGTTCGAGGTGTTACACAACATGTTTGCATTCAGCATGTCTAGTGATTATCTCACAGTTATATTCATAGTGATATCTAAGTGATAATCTCACCATTCACATAAAAATTTGTTCTATATTCTCTTCAATCACACTCCATTCGGGCTTGGTACTTCACCAAACAATCCATGCTTAAGATCACATCCAGCTCTCAGATGTTCAATGGAATCAGATTCACTTCAAGCACAATCGATGTAGACTATATCACACATAAATTATTCTCCCAAAGGAGTCAGAACCGCAATAGGAGGATTCAAGGGAGATAGGGGCTGATTCGAACTAGCTGCTACCCTTGGACTAATGAACGTTCTATTTGCTCCGTGATCTAACAACATTTTAGAACTTTTGGAAAAGATAGAGATGGCACCTATCACAATGTCTGGGTTTGCCTCAGCATCAGTCAAAGTGAAGAGACTCGTGGGCTTGGGCTGTGCCTCAGTTGTGGATCTGCTAGGTGGTCTATCAGGTGCACAGGCTGGTGGTTTAGTAGGATTGGCATATCCACCACGGTTTGAATTTGGTACTCTTGAATTACGCCTTGGTTTAGTGCACGCTATCTGTATATGACCAAACTCTCCATAATTGTAGCATGGTCGCAGCTGCGAAGTTGATGTGGATCCATTTACATTCGAACCGAAACAGCAGGATTCCTTTTAAAGGTTCCATTGCCATTGTTCTTGAAGGAAATGACTTTGGAGGATAGAGTCCTGAACGACTACCAAATTTTGAATTTTTCTGGAATGGTCCACTAGTATTTGCTGCTGGAGGCTTCTTACTCAGCACCATCTTTTCAGTTTTGAAGGCTGCAACAGTCAGCTCTTGGAAATTCTGCACAGGTGTCGTGCCCACAATGGTTTGATTTCGGTGCTCAAACCATCTTAGAATCGTCTCACAAGCTGGCAAGGAATGCGATCTTCTTCAGGTGCAAAACAGGATAGCTCCCTCAATTCCTTCTCAAATTCCATCACTGAGCAACTTATTCCACCTTATAGAAGGTTTGTTGCTACTCATTCTTGTGGAATCGGGTGTAGAATCTTTCATTGAATTCATGCAAGAACTCCTCCCAAGTAGCTAAGAGATCTCCAAATCATAAGCTTATGGAAGTCCACCACACAAGGGCTTCTCCCTAAAGCAAGAATGTGGCGATGGAAACTTTATCATCCTCTGAAATGTGCAAAAACAAAGAGACATGGCATAAAGTATCAATCCACTCACGGGCTGTAGTGGCACCTGTTGAACCACTAAAATCTTTGCAACCCAATTGACGGGCTTCTTTCAGCAACTTAGTGATTATGACTGGAAGTCTTTCAGCCACTCCAAGATTAGCCCGCTGAACTAGAGCAACCAGAGGAATGGGATTTGGTCCTGTAGCTGTAGGATCATTTCGGTTTGGTGTCTCCATATGCAGTTAGTTTTAAGCCATACCACGCAACATGATCAAGAATTGGACTATGCAGGGTCTTGGGCTGATGCGGATGGGGCAACTGGTGCGGCCTGATCTTCTGGTTGCCCATCCTGAATCTCGGCTTCAACTTGTGCATCCTACTCATTTTGTTCAATCTGCTCAACTTGTTATTCTTTCCTATCCCGTCGAGCTCTTTGAACACTCTGCCTCCTAATTGACCTTGCCATACTAATCAAACACACACCACACAACTCTCTAATACATAACCACAAACACATAATCAGAAAAGAAAACGGTCCCTATTGGAGAGGTGTATACTGGATGATATGCATAGGCTGAAACAAAATACAGAGTTGCACACAAAACAAAGAAATGGAAAACATAACACAGATTTGCACACACATAGAAATTCAGCAAGACATACACAACATAACACAGAAAAAACACACCAAGTCACACAGCAAGGTATATTGTCCTAAACACATTAAAACACACATCAAACATAGCACCAAAACACAGAAAATCACACATATAGTATTCGGGAATGCTAATCCATTTCCAGGGGTAAATGCGCATTCTCCTACAAACACAATAACACACATTAGCAAGAATTACTTATCATAGGTTCATACTATCGATCAGCAACATGCAATCCTAACCATACTCCGTTGCCAAACCTATAAGGATCCTAACCCAACCTATAAGGACCTTTACCGCTGCGAAATCTGAACAAGCCCTCCCAAGGACTCATCCAAATCCTGCAAGGCTCAAGTCTTACTAGCTATAAATTTTATTAACTAGTTAAGATGCTTTTAAAAGTTGGAGCATGTAATTCATTAGTCAATATTCTGGCATAATACGGAGTGAATAAAAACATCAGCGAAAGGCTTTCATAAATGCAAAAAATCAGTAGAATCATAACACACAAGTCTCTAAGTAATCTCAAGTGCTAACATCTGTTCATAGCTAGCTTCAGAAACAAGAAGAAAAAGGAACAGAAGTCAGAAGCCAGAAAGTAAGTCCAAGCATGTATGCATATGCGCAATCAATAAAAAACTAGCAAGGAAGTACAATGTGAATGTGATGTAAAATGATTCCGCCATGCAGCCTTGATCTCACACCCCAATACCACCAAAAGAGCATGTATCTAAGCCTGAAAAGGGCAAAAAAGTAATGGGATGAGATTACAAGAATTTCAGTAAGGTCACAACATTATAAGATCTGTAGAAACCCAATCAAACATCTCCCAAATAACATAGATAGATCGCTTATGCTATAATAGGCTCAAACAATCAGCAAGCATTAAATATGAATCCAGCCATCAAGAACAAGGGCATCCGACCATCACAAAGGACAAGGCATCTTGCCACCATAAAGGACAAGGCATCCAGCCACACAAGGACTAGGCATCCAACGAGTTCTTACTGAGGATTGCCACCCAAAAACCTCCCAATATGGTAAGTACCTCTCCTCTCACTAGGAACATCAATCACTTATCCCAAATGGCCACCGGAACAAGAATCCTAATATACACACAAGCACAAACAAACACAGACAAGTACAAAGCATAACAACATAACAGGGTATCCTCAAATAAGTCATAAGTGAACACACAAATCAATATCATATGACTAAACTGAATAAGGGCTATCATTTCTTAACTATAGGTTTCAAAATTACTTAAAAAATTAGTAATCAATTCTCAATCATGTACAACTAATCCGCAAGCATGCATAGACTATTACACAAACCAAAATCAAATAAACAATCAAAAGGACCTCTAGAGAAATGAAAGAGGTATAAATCCTACCTCTCACATGTCTGAACAAGATGCTAGTTCTTTTCCTTTATCAATGGGATCAGAAACTCCAAAACAATCATAAGGTAAAGACAACACAACACTAAGCAATGGGATACGAAATTAGAAACCAAATGCATCTTATGATTCTTACTAATAACCTATCAATAACCAACAATCCGGATGCAGCAATATCTCCCCCCTGAATGCATGATGTGATGGACAATAACTCAGAAAGAATAAACCTGACTATTCACCCCCAAGCAAGATACAAATATCGGCACACTTAGGGTTCTTAGGACATTAATTGCGATTTCGTCATATACAAAGGGAAGGGTTACAAATTCACAAAAATAAAAGATAAATAGTTGCCAAACACTCATATGACCAAGAGGAACATGATTCAAAAGCAATAGAAAGAGGTGAAGGAATTTTGGCACACTTAAAGAGGGACAATTTCGGCAGCAATTTAATAAGACAAGCACTCACCCTCTGATGATGAATTCAAGATAATAAAGGACAGCACAAAGAGAGGATTCTAACAAGCTATCACATGCAGAAATCTGATGAAAGATGCATTAATTTCGGCACTAGGGGAGATAGGGTAGGTTTTGGGCACAACGGGGTAAGAAAAGGGAGAGAAGAACTTGTGTTTTTGTGAAATAAAAGAGATAACAAGTGTGGAATGATAGGGGTAGCCGACCATGCTATTTATAGATGCCCAAGGGATTAATTTTCCCTACTTTTAAGCTTAGATAAGATAGGATAACGCTTAGGAGAGAAATTTAATAATAGGTGGTTCCAGAATTCTCAATTTAGGAAAGAAATAAATAAAAATATCAGAATCAAAATAAGAAAGTTTTGACATAAATATTTTCGGTCATCACGCATCCATTTCTTCAGAGGAAAAATAGTCATTTTAGTTGCACCGATACCTAGGTATCATTTCTGACACAACGATTTCTAGGACATCTAGCCCAATGACGATTAGGGTCTCACACATTGAGTCCATACACACAAGCACATACAGATCTGAAAAAGTGCTCGAAGTACGCATCTTATATCATAAACCAAAATCTGAGTCATACATGTATATCAAATATCAATATCCAAATCAAGTCCACAACGGGTCCATAACAGGCAAATCAATCTGATCCAATCATGCATAACACAAGAGCATGAAAATGATAAAAACAAAAATATGTCTAGCCTCCAAAACATGAAAGTGCAATAGCCTAGCCCTAAGACCAACATCGGGAACTCGACCTCAAAATTGAACAGCTACTAGCTCACGAACTAGCTCTGAAAAGGTCAATAAGAGGGGATGAGATCAAAAACCTCAGTGGGACGCATACGTAAAATCAATTATAAAATGGTTAATTTAAACACAATTAACATCCATGCATTCTAATAATTCACCCAATGATATTCAAAATCAATAATTTCATAATGCATGAACTACAAAACATTATGCGATAAGGTCTAGCCCAATAGGTTTATCAATCGACAATACTCATCATTATCACATAGGCTAATATGCCCCAAAATCTGTCGAGATAGATCACAAAGCATTATCAAATAACTCTCGCTAAAGGGACATTGAAACCATACTGGTAGTTAATTTTTTATTTTAAAATATATATAATCCCCTACTGCCAGTGCTATCCAAACTTGAGTGGAGAAAACACACGATCAAACTCAATCTCCAATCCATATATATATATATATATATATAAACACAAAGCCTGCCAAGTTATAGCAAATTCAAGCAGATATATATATATATAATCCATCCATTCAACAATACAAGGTAAGCAATATTCTCCTCAGCTGGAATTCTATGCACTTATCTTGCTTCACCCAAGCATTAATTGTCAATTCCAAACTGTTCCTAAGAAACATATATATTTTGTTTTTACATAGTAAAAATATAATGCATGGAATGCATAAGGAACACTTATGGGCATTCATATAAGGTTGATTCATGTGTTTAATGATGTTTATTTAGTGTTTGAAAGATTTAGGGTAGGCTTGGAAGTGTCAAAGTGAGGTACATGGGCTACAGGAAAAGTACATAGCCTTGTACTCTTTGGAAATAGGGTGTGTACTCTGTAGATAGCCTGAGTACATGGCCGTGTACTTTCCTGCATAGGCCATGTACTTCTAGGTAGAGAAGTATATGGGGTGTTGGGAAAAATACTCGGGCATGCGCTCTTCTGGACAGGGTGTGTACTGTGAAAAATCACTCAAAACTGTCCCTCAAAGCCATCTAAACCCTCAGGAACCCTTTCAAAAGTTTCTTGGAAACGAAATACACCTTGTGACCTAGCCTGTGTAGGGGTTCAAGTTACTCAATCTTACATCAAAAAGGAGTGTTGGACGTCTTAGGCTTATATGTTGTGTGATGGTATCATTTGTACTAAGATATATCTTTTGGGCCTTGTGGTTAGAAGCCCAACCAATCATTGTAATTGTGATCCATTACGCTCTTATACACATCCATACCCATTAAACCAGGAGTCCGGGGGCCAGGTCATGAAAAATGATAGCAGAGTCGATCTCGTTCCCTCTTCTGTGTAGGCTTGGGTCATGTGTTGAGTTTACATTTGGGCTTGTGAGTTTGGGCCAAGGTCTGTTTCGTTTGGGCTCCCCTCGTGAGACACGAGGTATATAAGGAGTTGTGAGACCTAAAATATATAGGGGGTCAAGTTACTCATCCCACATTAGAAAGGAATAGAGGAGGTTTTGGTTTTATATGTGTTGTGTGATGGCATCATTTGTAACAAGATATATCTTTTGGGCTATGTGCTTAGAAACCTAACCGAGCTTTGTAGTTATGATCCATTACGTGCACATACACATCCAGACCCACTAAACAGGGTGTCTAAAGGCCGGGTCGTGACAAATACTTCTATTTTTCTTTCAAATAAAACCCCTTGTCTTTTTCCTCTCTCTTTATTTTCACGTCACCAAGCCCTTACCATTGATTTTTGTGCCGTCATCAACCTTTCTTGATAGGCATGCACTCTTCCTTCCAATCCAATGCACGGGTGAAGCTCCCTTTGTATTGTCTTATTCCCTCTCATCCTTTCTTTCTTTTGTCTCACTATATTCTGGTTAATTCTCTTGTTTTTTCCCACATTCAATTTTCCACTGCTTGATTGTTTGTGTTAAGTCTGGTGGTGTTTGTTGGTATTGTGTATCGGTGAGAGAATAGTAGGATTCCTCTTTTCCATATTTCGATTTTGGTTTGCAATCATAGATTCTTTCGTTTGTTTGATTTAGTTGGATTTGGATCTGGATCGCATGAAAAAGGAAAAGGTCTTGCCATCTATCATTCTACAAATGAAGCCTATGCCTTATATGTTTGATCGAAAAATTCTTTTTGTTCTTATTGCTTATGTGATTTGTGATTTTGAATTGAGGCATGTATTGTGTTTGATGTTAGATTTGAATCATACCAGCATATATAGAAACGCCGATTCTATCTTATTCTGCTAAAATTATTGGTGGTCATCCAAACAATCGTATTATAACAAAACTAGAGCTAGGTATTTAATTTGGTTGTGAGCCATAATTTGGTATCTGCGCTATGCCTTAAAAGTTTGACAAATTGACTACTATAGGTGAAAGCGAAAAGAGTGGAGATCCAATCCCAACAAATAGTGGAGGTTAATTAATCCAAAGATCACACGCATATATTAATGGGAATGAGCACACGGGTGTATTAAGCGAAAAGGTTAGTAATTGATCTATGTCTATAGTCTACACTATAATGGGAGTGCATAACATGACGACTGATTTGAAGAGGTGTGACTTCGAATTTTATTTACCATGTCTTTTAATGCTTAATTTTTTAAAACAAAAAAATCAGCAATTTCATATTTTATTATGTATAACTGAATTACTAATTTCTTTTAATAAATAAATATAATTAAATATCTTTTTACTCATTGCAGATTCCCTTTTTATTTTGTCCTCTAATTATAAAATTCTTAATTTGTTTTAACTAGTTAACTGTTCAAGAGTTTTGTATCCGTTAGTTGTGTTTTTTTTTTTTATGTTTTCTGAGCATGTACTCTGTAAGCCATAGGTTAGTAAGATCAATCATGCTATGTATAATGAGGATGTCGTGATTTATTATTCACATTTCAAATTTCTTCATGAACGTATATGTTACAGTTTTCCTCACAAACATAAAGTTTTATACTACTATTTTATTCTACATTTTATAAGTTCTATACATATATCAGAGTTTGGTATCTACAATAAAAATTAAATGTTCATTTGGTCAATGCGAGGTAAGCATATGGAATCCCAGTGATAGGGGAGAGTTGCTTACCTATTCGAGAGATACATGAGAGTTGTCTTTGGTTGCCTGTCACGTCCATTGCAGGCTGGTTCATATTGAGTATTGAGATGGATATGACACGTGTGGTTTTTCTCTACCTAGTCTCAGACAAAGCTGACAGTAGGGATTATGTATAAGTATGTTATTTTTTAAATTTAGTTAACACTACCAATGGACTTCCGGTTTCCTTTTAGCGGAGGGTACTCGTGAAGTAATTTGTAATGTTCACCTCGATAGGTTTCGTTAGGGACTATTAACCTGTGTTCTGTTGTGCATATTATATTACAACCTATTGGGCTGGAACTATATTTTATGATTGTAAAGTCAAGTGCATGATTTTGTGTTCATTGAATTACATCAGTTAAATGTTCATCTTGATGGTAAATTTTTTTCCATCCCTTTTTAGTATATGTCTCTATTCTCCCGTAAGAAGTATAATGTTGTGACTGCTATTGAGATTATTTTCTCACTTGTTATTGTTTTCCCCTTTCAAGAGTAGTTCGTGAGCCAAAGGCTATGTTTAGGGGTGTGAGCTTCGTACGACTTAACTGGACTACTGCACCTGTACGTTTTATACGGTTTTCTTTTCTAGCACTTATCATTTGGATTTTATTTTATGTTTTGGATTACACACTTAGATTATTATTCGTATTTTGGATACAGTATGTTTATGTTGTGGGATTTAGGCCCAGTTTGAGTTTTGGCCTTATGTGTTATGGAACTGTTAAGGTTTTTGTTTTCATTTTAATAAAAGACTTTTGTTGTCATTTATTATTTCATGTTTCTATGCCAGATGTCTTACTATAGTTAGTACATGTTCCATTTCAATAAAACTAAATGCTTTGTTTTTGGGAAATACGTTTGAAAAGTCTTCGAAGCCTTCTGGGATTCGGAATGGTTCACATGTTGGGCTTGTCTGGGTTTCATGGTAGTAAGTGTCACGCCCCCAGATCTAAAAACTTTTGCATGACAATCGTTATAGGCCTACTATATACACTGCTATCATATCCGACAATGCACATAACAAACCTACAAGTGTAGGAAGAAAAAAAATAAATAGTGGAGGAGAGGTAATAAGAACAATTAAAAGATGCAACAATGGTTTATTTATAGCCAACAGTATCGTCCGAGAAACACCGGATTATGATTTAACTTCAAACGCCTAGGCACTTCAATAAAAATATAGATCACTAATTGATTTAATATATTCTCAATTTACGTAAGTTGATTATAACGTAACAATACTGCCTAGGGAAATATGATATCATGTACATAAAATACCAGAGTCCATAATCGGAATCCTAACCTGACGTTACGCTATCCTCGATGAGCTGACTGTCTATCTAGGAAGACGAACTACAGTTATATCCATCCTTCCATTCCTAGTCAAACATGGATCCAGAGATCTGGTAGAAACCTGCCAGGTGAGTGGACGAGAAAAATAAACATAATATTTTACACACATTCATGCAACATATCGATAGGCATGGTGGCACACATTCAATACATAAATAAGTCAATAAACACAATCACAGTCAATATATGCAGCACTATCGAAACACTTAAGACATTCACAACTATGACTAGACTGGCAATGACTCTCAGTCCGTATAGATCCTGGGAAGGGACTGAGATTCGTCAGTTTCACTTCATAAGAGTCCTTACCTCTTTTCTCTTGTTAGCTTGTATGATGATTTGGTATGTCCCGATGGGACATGCATAACACTAGGCCTAGACCACTGACGATGCTGGGGTGATAGATGATGGTAGCTCTACCTATACAGTCCAGACATTAAGAATTCTTGTCATACATTCAGTTAGCACAATTATATAAAACTCTGTCCCTCCTTATGACTCTCTCAGCAAGTCCATGCCTCATTACCATACTCAAAGAGCTCTCAGGAGTAGCATAGCATACTACTGCAATGTGTGATTCACCACATTATTTCAGATGTGACTCGATGCATCATTTACATTTCTATAATACATTTCACATATCCATATTAAGTATAGCAATCTAGAACACTTAACACTTCATTATATTTAACAATTGATATGCATTTCATTCATCCGACTTATCATTTAATCAAAATGACTCACATGAGATTCAGCACACATACAATTTCATACTATTATATCATTATAATTTCATTTATTAACACACACATATAACATTCCAACAATTCAAACAATTAATTTAAAAAGGTTCGTCCACTCACGGGTTTTTTTTACGTTCGAAGTGCACATACTTGTTTCCTGCCTCGATTTCTTGAAATCTTTCATCAGTAGGTATCCACCTATGCATCTAATTATTAAATAAAATCACTAGAGGGTAATAAATATATAAAATAATACTTCCAAACCCTCTACCCCACCAATTATGGTCCTAGGCCACGCTAGAGGTCAAACCGGAAATTTTCTTTATTTTTCCCAATTAATCCAAATCTTGTATTATTTATTTGACCAACCAAATCAATTTCAATTCCTATAAATCTGGTATCATTATACTACAAATTTAATATCATATTTTTCATAATTTTTCTACTATTTTGCCGATTTTTCCATTTTTTTAGATATTATTAAATTCTAGCCAATCATAGAGCTCCATGTGGCATCACAAGGTGAAGCCACATCTGACTCTGAACCTGTAGGATCATGTCACACTTCTTCTCCTGTGAGTGCCCCATCTCGTCTAGCCTCAATCTCGGACCGAGCTTGTTTTCACACCCGCGACAGGTCTCCTGCCCATGCTGGCGACGTGTCGAATGTATAAACAGGCGACACGTCGTCTTGTCTGTCAACCAGACAACCGGTCGTTCATGTCATCTGAGATTGTCTTCTACCTCTGAATGACAAGTTCAAGATTTTCAAACTCTAATTCCCAATTCTTCTATTCCTCGATTCATACAATAGCTCTCCACCTGAACCACACTAACACGAAGATCCATCGGTTGCGAACTCAACCATCCATCAATCATCAGATTTCGCTAAATATAACTGAAAAAACAAGATGAAGGAGGCCTAGATTCTGGGCAAGATACTTACCAAAAACTGGCCAGAGACACATAGAAACAACACAAAATCTCCGAATTTGTTTCGCCAGCCCGAGAGGAAAAGATTTGGGAGATTTCTAAGGCGACAAGTTATAAGGAGAGAGAACCACGTAATGGGATTCTTATCCTGTTACAACACTGGCGATCAATAGAAACCAAGAGTGCTCTAAATGGCAGCTGATCTCACAGCAATACGACATCATTTTAGATTCCTTTCAAAACGATGTCATTTAATGTTAAACGTCGAGCAAATAGCCAAAATGATATACTGGTTGTCATTTTGACCATCTTTGTCAAAACAGCACACTCAGCTGTCGTTTTGACTCAATATAGTATCATATTATAACATATAATAATATTAATAAAATAATAACAATTAATATTATTTATAAATTCTAATAAATATTTAGAAAATTTATTAAAAATTCAATAATACAAAAAAAAATACCCAGAAAAAGTTCTACAAAATCCTTATGAACAGTACTATCGATCAATACCATCACATTAATATTTTCATATCCTTATAATTTTTAAAAAATTCAAATACCTCATCATACATAATAAGAAAATCATAATAATTCAAATTATATTTCAGAAAATTCATAGAAAATTCATCAACCATTTTAAACCATCAATGGACCTATTCATAGTCCTAAATACCAATAGTTATCAATATAGTCACCATCTTATGTTTCAATCATCAAGTATAGGAATAATCATAATTTTCAATAATTACATAAATTCTCCAGAAAAGGTATTTACCATTTAAATCATCAAAACCAATTACGAGTTCATCATTAATCCATAAATATGGGCTATGGCCCACTAATATTGTCGATTCTCAATTGAGTTTCATGCCCAAGCACATTGGAATTTTCCAGGGTCTCACATCCTACCCTCCTTATAGAGCTTCGGCCTCGAAACTCGCTTATACTAAGATTACTTCATACTAGCCGTTCTTTACCTCATCACAAAGCATAACTTAGAGTGCAATAACCAATCACATTCTTTCCTTTCTATGAAAATATCACATCTTCTCATTGCAAAATTTTCCCTCTCATCATAGGATCACAACATAACTCGTAGTTCATAATAACTTCAAACACACAAGATAGTTATCCCATATTTAGACTCGTAAGATTCTCATCCAAACTTATCCTCACCAATGAACTAGAATAGATTACATTGAATTTCTTTCAATGATCCGACTATCGAATGCTATTCTCATCATTGATAATACTAATAAAGAATCCAACAACTTGATACAGTACAATGTATCGAGGTAAATCCCACATTTATATCACTCATAAGCTATAACATAATATATTCTTTCCACTTCTTCCATCGTTACTATCAAACATAACCAAATTTATGCTTAAAATTTCAACCCACTAGCCCAACACACAATACCATTTCTCAAATTAGTTACACGTTTAATATTATAATTTTAATAATCACATGTAACTGGATCAACTTAATATTTATAATCAAGAACAACTCCATAATAATCGTAATCATAAGCTTAATCGTGGCATCTTGCCACAATCATCTTATCCTTTAACTTAACAACAATCAACTTTCCTTCATAAATAAAGTCGTAAAGAACTACGAATATCAATATCAACATATCAAGCCTATAACTTCAAACTATATCTACCACATTTCCTCTATGCTACTCACTTTTATCCTTATTTCTTAACAACTCAGAAAAATGAATATCTTAAGTCTGTAACATATCAGACTTAGCCTATCATAATTCTTCTTTATTAGCCCTGAATCATTCAAGTGAGCACAATAATAACACAAGGAAGTCTCAATTATCCCAAAACACAAAGTTAAAGATGCACCTCGTGTTGTTTGTTGCCTTGAATCGATCCAACCACAACATAATCAGGATATCTATATAATGTAATTTTGTTAACAGAGCAAAAGTGGAGTACTAAAATCAAAGAAATACTCCGAGAAAGAATTACTGGCAACCAAGCATAGTCAGTAAGAGAAACCAGCTCAACTCATGGAATGTTTTTCTTTTATGGTTTACTGAACTCTATCAATAGATTCAACACTAACACACCCAAACCAATTAATAACAACTAATTTAGAGTAGGTCTTCACAGAACCTCCAATCCCAATTCAATTCTCTGCCTCAACATCAAATAAATGATCTTATTAAATCTATTTGTACTTCAAGAAAAGAGAGCATAGAAGACACATATAATAGTCTAATTTCTTATCCTCGATAAGTTAATAGTATCCTAATAACTTAAGGCAATTATATAATTATCTCAAGGCATCACTCATATCACAATAAGTGGCTCTACGGCCATTTAAAGCATCACCACTTCTTATCATACTTAACTTCTTAGACTTGAGGTAGTCTTTCCTCTTACCTGATCCAACTAGTGACATTCGTGTCATTACCACGGTAAATACATCATTGCTTCAATAAATTCAAACAGAAATTACCCCAAACATTTACAACTCCATCCAAACAGTCTTATATGTAAGCAATGATTAGTATAATATATACATGATTCCCCTTTAAAGACTAATATACAAGAAAATTTCTGTAAGAATCAGAAATTTTTTACCTAATTAGGCCAAGAAGTCCAAGGAAGGACCATCGAGGTTAATGGATCTTAGCTCATAACTTAGAACTGTTTACAGACTAAAGGTTTGGTTTGTAGATATTATTCATTATTGGAATTTTTTATTATAAATCATTAAAGAATGAAAAATCATTATGGAAGTGATATTGATGATTTTAGAATTTTAAGACCTTAAATGAGTCTATTGATGGTATTTAAGGGTGTACAATTTTTCTGAGAATTTTGGGAAATGGATTTAATGTTATTGTGATTTTTATGGTATTTGATATTTAGTAAATAATGTATCTATGAGAAAAATAATTTTATGGTACTGATGGATAGTAAAATTCTTAAGGAATTTATAGAAAGTTTTTAGAGATTTTTTTAAAATAATATGGTAATTATTACGAATTTTTTAAGATTTAGTTAATTAATAAATAATATTTAAATATTAAATATTAATAAAATATTAAATAAACCTAAAACGACATGGTGTGTCATTTTGACCGAGGCAGATCAAACCAACAACCAACAATTTTTGTATTGAGCCAGCAAATATGGGGAATGTCATTTTGGAAAATACAACACCGTTTTGTAGTTGCTCCGTACGACGTCGATTTGGCCTTATAACCTGTTGCCGCTTTCCTCTTTGCAGTTCTCTATTTTTTTTGGTCATTCCTATAGGATAAAATCTTGTTTTTCCTTATCTCGCTCTAGTTGGTATCTAAACCCGAAAAACACTCTATCAAGTCCTCCTTCTCGCAAGTTCCTTCTAGCTACTTTAGTGCCTATTCCGACCAGAATCAACCTACGTTCGGTGAGTTTTTGTCTGGAATAGACCGGATCCCACTTTTCTTAGTCTATGCGATTTAAATTATAAGATTTAATATTTCTAGTAGGGTTTTGATCGGAATCTGATGACCTAGATCATGGTATGGTTTTGGTGATGCGTTACAGTATATTTTGGAGAATAAAAAACCTAGGGTTATAAGTGGCTGAGTCGACTGACGACTTAGTCAAACAACGGGTCGTCAGCCCCAGCCAATGTGTGACAAGTTGTTCGAGTCCAACATGAATGACAACTCGCCTGCGAGAGCAGGTGATGTATCATCTGGAGATGAGGGCAAGTAAGGCTCCGAACCTCAGACTCAATCAATGTGGCACTCCCTGATTAAGCCACGTGTCACAAAGCTAGAGGTTTGGGAGCTGGCCTGGCAGCGCCTAGAGCTGATAGGTGGCATGTTCCATTTGGCTGAAAAATAAATAAATTCCAGAAAATAAAAAAATCGGCAGAAATGAAAGAAAAATCTGAAAAAGTAGTAGAAAAATTCTCTAAAAATTCCCATAAACTTATAAAAAATACTAGAATTAACGAGGACTTTAGTGGTACCAAGAATTCTGAAATTGGAATTGATTTGATGGGTTAAATAATTAGAACAAGATTCAAAATTTTAAAAAATAGGATAAATATCTGAATTGATTCTGAGTTGGTAATTGGGTATAAACGTGTCGAATTAAGGTTAAAGACATGTGATTTTATGTGTTATTAGGTAATCTAAACTATGATAATGAATAAATAGCTTGATTTAGTGTATAGATGGATACCTACTGACCCAAAACATTAAGGAATTGGTCCAACTATCGAAGATCATGTGTGGAATCTTCAAACATCGGAAACCCGTGAATGGATGGATTTTATTTATCAATTTATCGTTGGCATGATTAATTAGTGACAATTATAAAAGAGATAATTGAGGTAAAATGCCATGTATGCAGTGTGATTAATCGTAATGCAGTTGCTTATACTTAGTCTGATATACCACGTTATGAGATGTACAATGCACTTAGAATGACATGTTAATTGTTAAGCAAGTAATGCAGCAAATGCAACGGATATACGAGTAGTGAAATGCACAGGCATAGTATAGAGTAACCTTTCCGACTCTTAAGAGCTCTCCGAGTATGGTAGCCTAGCACGGATACTTCAATTATATCGAGGATATAAGGTGGGACAGGGACTAGACAAGAAAGGTGATGAACAAAGATGGGTACCTGTAAAGTGGGGTTCGCTTAGGTAGAGCTGTCATCACTTAATGCCCTGACAACGTTAGTGGAATGGGCATTTGGTAAATAAGGAAAAAGGTAAGTTTGACACTACCACCGACGTATCTCAGTCCCAATCCCAAGAATTCAACGGACTGAGAGTTATTGCAAGCCCAGTCATGGTCTTGATTGATGAAATGTTGTACGATTATGTTATATTTTACTGTGACTGTGCTGCATATCTCTAACTTATTGAGTCTTTAATTGCATGTCACCGTGTATGTTTAATAAGTGCATGATTTTCTATGTTCTATGAATATGTTCTTTTTCCTGTCTGCTCACATAGTAGGTTTGTGCGAGGCTCCTGGCATAATATATGAATCAAGAACAGAAGCTTGCTCCAAGGTCATACGTGGAGATTTTAACTTGATTTAAGTGCGATCAAGGTTTAGTATGAGAGTTTTTATTCATAGTTGTTTTCCCTGAGTCCGTTTTGACTGTATTGAGTTATTGACGTGTCATTGATATCGAATTCGAGCATGTAATTATTGTAATATGCTCATATTTTCTTGAGGTCGTTTGATGTCACCCGGAGACATTAGTACTTTGTTTATATTCGTTGTGCCTTAATTCATATGTTTATTCTAATCTTGACTCCGTTATTTATTATTATACCACTAGCCTTATAGGTTTATTATATGCATTGTCGTGTGATATGGCAGTGTATATAGTGGGTCTACAGCGACTGTCGCACGAAATTTTTATGGTTCCGAGGCATAAGTCACTTAACTAAATACGACTAATACGACTAATATTGAGGAAATCAAAATTTCTACAGCGATTTTTATTGTATAATCAAGGGGTTGCATAAGTCACTTAACTAAATACGACTAATATTGAGGAAATCAAAATTATTTAACCTCAAATAGCTCCCCTGATCAAAGAATCTTAAGAATCATCAAACAACTTAATTAAAGGTATCAAGAAAGTTGTACGTCATATAAACGATTTTAAATGACTATTACTCAAGTACACAAATTTGAGATGGCAGTATGGTTTCATATTCAATAGTATAAAGATCTAGGTATATAGACCAAAACTCAGACAATTACTAATAAAGAAGACATAAGTTGTCATCGATAGAAATTCTTACAGACTAAGGTGAGTATTGAGTGACATTGCCTAAAAATATGCAATGTACACTTATGATCATAGATGTTGATGATATCCAAGGTGGGTTAACTTCGGATGATACTAATAACAAAGGAATTAAGGTATACTTATGGTATAACAAAGCCTAAGGAAAAATCTGTTGGAAAAATTTTCGAGGCATGACAAGTATTCATAATTTATAATAGGCATAAGGAAACTTATTTAGAATTGGTTTAAGTTCCCAAATGAAACAAAACAATGCTTCACTATCATTGAATTATCACGCCCCTTGATATAAAAAATTTTGGGTAACAATCGCCATAGACCCACTATATACACTACTATCACATCCGACAATGCACATAGCAAAGCTACAAGGCTAGGAAGAAAACAAGAAATAGTGGATGAGAGATAATAAGAACAATTAAAAGATGCAACAATGGTTTATTTATAGCCAACGGTGTCATCCAAGAAACACTGGATTATGATTTAACTTCAAACACCCAGGCATTTCAATAAAAACAGAAATCCTCATTTGATTTAATGTAATCTCAATTTACATAAGTTGATTATAACGTAACAATACAACCTAGGAGAATACGATATCATGTATATAAAACACTAGAGTCCATAATCAGAATCCTAACCTGACGTTATACTATCCTTGATGAGTTAACTATTTGTCTAGGAAGAAGAGCTGTGGTAATATCCATCCCTACAGTAAAAAAATGGATCCAGAGATTTGGCATAAACTTGCCAGGTGAGAAGATGGAAAAAAATAAACATAATATTTTACACACATTCATGCAATAAATCGACAGGCATGCTGGCACACATTCAATGCATTAACGAGTCAATAAACACAGTCACAATCAATATATGCAGCATTATTGAAACATTTATGACGTTCACGACCATGACTAAGCTGGCAATAACTCTCAGTCTGTATAAATCCCGGGAATGGACTGAGATTCGCGAGTGGCACTTCATGAGACTCCTCATCTCTTTTCTCTTGTTATCTTATATGATGATTTGGTATATTCTGATGGGACTTGTATAACACTAGGTCAAGACCACTGATGATGCCGGAGTGATGGGTGATGGTAGCTCCACCTATACGGTTTAAACATTAGGAATTCCTATCATACATTCAGTTAACACAATTATATAAAACCACTATCCCTCCTTATGACTTCCTCGGCAAGTCCATGCCTCACTACCATACTTGGAGAGTTTTCAGGAGTTGCAAAGGTCACCCCATGCTGCTGCAATGCGTGATTCACCACATGATTCCTGAGGTGACTCGATGCATCATTTACACTTCAATAATGCATTTTATTCATGCGACTTATCATTTAATCAAGCGACTCACATGTGATTCAGCACACAAACAATTTCATGCTATTATTTTATTATAATTTCATTTATTAACAAACTCATATAATAATGCTAGCGACTAAAGAAATTAATTTAAAAGAGTCTGTTCACTCACGGGTTTTTCCGACGTTCGAAGTACCTGTAATTGTTTCCTAGATTAATTCCTCAAAATCCCGCATCAGTAGGTATCCCACCTATGCATAACAATATCCAATTCTTAAATAATAATACTGGAGGATTATAAATACAAAAAATAACACTTTCAAACTCTCTACCCAACCAATTACGGTTCGAGGTCAAACCGGAAATTTTTCTTATTTTTCTCAACTACTCCGAATTTTGTATCATTTATTTAACCAAATAAATCAACTTAAACTCCTATAAACTCCCATTAGACTCTAAATTCAATATAGTATTTTTCATACTTTTTTCAATTTTTTTTCATTTTACTACTAGTTTTCTGAATTTTTTTTACTGTTTTTGGTCATTTTTCAAATTTTTTGGGATTTTATGAAATTATGCGTGAGAACCCGTTATTTAAGTCGATAGGTCAAATTTTTATGTTTAGGCCTAGATCTGGGAGAATGGCCTAGTATCTAGGAAGAGTAGGATTCGAAGAGAATAGAAAACCCTCCCGTCAAGCCATTTGAGATTACAGGATGAATTTATCGTTGAATAAAGTGAGAAAAAGGGTATCTTTCTATCTCGAAACCCGAACTGAGGGTATTTTCATAATTTTATTTTCAGTTCTACGAAGCTTTCATTATATTGTTTGTAAGTTAACTAACTACCAGCAATGTTTGTGAGACGTGTTTGGAGAACCAAGAATCCAAAATAAAACCCGAATCCTTTTTATTTTTAGAATTTTATGCCAGTGCTATTTTAGATACTAAGTGAGAAACTATGAAAAATAATCATTATGTGAAGATCATGAGGAAATCTAAGTTATTAAGGACTTAATTAAGATTAAAGATGAGATACGAGGATATGGGAATTTTCTTGGATTTTTTTTCGAAGGTAGGTATTTAGATATTTAAGAATTTTTTAGTTATAATTTTGGAATATTATATTTATTATAAATTTTACAATTTCGAGGTACTATGCTATTTATTAGGAATTTTTATTGATTTTCGAAAAAATTAGAAATATATTAATTATTATACTATAATATTAAAAAAAAAAGAAAGAAGGTCAAAGACGGAAGGCTCCATCATTTTGATCCGACTGCACTAGAGTTGGGAAAACCCTATTTTTACTTCCCATGCGGTGCCATTTGTCACAGGACTAGAGTTTTGCGGAATAGAAACTCTCAGTGCGGCCTTAGACTATCGCTCTCGCAATAGGCTAATTAAGTCTTCCTCACAAAGCTAGCTAGAATGCTAAGCTTAGAACCGAACCGAAACGAGAGAGACACACAAAAGAATGGAGAGAAAGCTCTAAACTCTCAATATTGCAAGTATTGCTGGATTTGGTGGATGATTACAAATGAGGGGAGGCACCCCTTATATAGCCTTTATAACTCCCCAATGGATGGTGGAGATCAGGCCGTATGATCTAACGGTTATATACAAAAGTAGAAAGCACAAACACGGATCCCAATTGAGTTCCTTGATTCCCTCTCTTAGTGGGGAACATAGTGGGGAACATAATGGGGAAAGATTCTCTCATTGATTAACGTGATCCTTGATTTGGGAGTCGGGTCCCGCACGAAGCCGAATGACTCGTAGTTTGATATTCTGAATGACGCGTAGTCTGATATTCGGTCGTGACACATTTCTTTAGACCCGAAACGCCATCGTATCATCTTCGGGGATGAGTCACCAGATGAAACCATTTCCCTCCCTACACATTTTCTGCCCTACACCCATCTTCTCTTTTAACCCACACATGGTTGGAACAAGTCCGGTGAAGAGACATATGTGGGTATAGCTTGCTTCGGGGTGAACCTTGCCATTTTGTTGTGTGAAAAAAACAGCAAGAGAGGAAGGAGTGTGTCTGCAAGCAATTGTGAAAGAAACTGATTGAGTTGCCGGCCATTTTGGGTAAGCTTTTTTCCCAGAAATTTGATGGTTTTAGATCTGATAAAAATGCATTATGATGGCTTGGTTTGGTTGAGTTAGACTAGGACTATATTCTGATGTGTGTATTGGTAACGTTGGAAGCTTAATCAGGTAGATTGGACTGAGATTTTTTTTGCTAGGGTTTGTAAAAAACTCACCGGGTAAAGGTTAGGGATGATCGCGAATGACAGCTCATCCGTGGGCATCCCTTCGAACCGGTCGTCTGGGTTGAAGCTGGGAACTTATTATTTAAGTTATACAAGAGACAAGTCATTTGGACTTAAAATAGGTGGCATGTCGTTTAATTTGAACATGGAATATATGTAGTATAAGGGTTAATTGTGAGTGACATGTCGTCTAAGTTAAATCCAAAAGACATGTCATTTAAAACTATAGTTGGGTGACATATAATTCGATAAGTAAGAAAACGACAAGTTATTCAAGATTAAGAGGACAGGCTCGGACAAGCCGTGGCAGGCACAGAGTGAAACACATGTTAGCATTGCAGAGGTTTGGATGTTGTCCTGGCACGTGCTTGTGCTTCCATGGGTCGGTTTGTGGAAAATTGGCAAAAAATTTACATAAATTGACAGAAAAGCCAGAAAATGAAGAAAATAAGAGAAAATGGAAAGAAATAGAAAAAAATATGGAAAATTAGGAAAAATATTAGAAATTATAAGGATTCTAATGGTATTAAATTTAATTAAATATGAAGTGATTAGATTGGTCAATTAAATCAAAGAAGTTGATAGAAATAAAGGAAAAATAATAAATGGTAGGAAATTACATTGATTTGATGTTTAGGCAATATTGATATGATTAATAAGCTGGAAATATGAAATTAAGGAATTATGATATGATGGGAGAGTAATATAGAAATGGACCTCTTTTTGTTAACAGGTGTGGTGTGAGACCCCGATTTTGTATTCTAGAAGTCCAGATACTAGTGCAGCTGAAATAACCATTTTATCCCTGAAAAATGGATATGTGATAGCAAAAAATGGTATTGAAGGTTCAATATTCATTTCTGATTTCATTTCATTCTTATTTTATTTTTATTATTAATGGTACATTATCTCTTCTTAAGAGATAATTACAGAATTAAATCCTAAAGATTATCACCTTATATCTAGCCTCAAAAGTAGGAAAATTAATCCTATTAAAACCCTATAAATATAGTAGTCAGCCATACATATAAAACCACACCAAAAACACACAAACTTATCACGTGATAAACACTCACCCTTATCCTTGATGCCAAAAATTTTCTAACAGTTATCGTAGCCGAATTCTTTTATCCTTCATCAAATTTCTATAAATAATAGTTTGTTGGAAACCTCTTTCCATCCTCTATCTTGCTATTTTGGTTTTATTTTCAGAAGGTTAGTTCTTCCCTATATTTTTTCTTATTGCAATTCCCTAGGTATTGGTGCCGAAATTTCTTGATTCTTTTTTCAATTGGTTTCTTTTTTTGTTCCTCTTTTTCGTATGATTTTCTGGCATATATTCTTGTAGTAATTTTATGAATTCATCCTTTATATCTTCCCTATAATAGAAATCATCATACCCTACTCCCTTGCCCTATTATTGTCTAATTTTACCAATTGAGTTGTCTATTGGTTTCTGATCTTGTTCCTTTTAATTGTATGTCTAATTAACACCTAATCACTCCTTGTTATCATTAAATTGCAACCTCAAGACCCTTTACACACGAAATTGCAATTTTCCCTATTACCCTAACTTAGTGATGAAATTTGCATGGTAAATTGGGTTTGCAAATCAGGTTGATTTTTGTTGTGTTCTTGGCTATCACATCACGCATCCAAGGGGGAGGTCTCAGCAGCATCTGATCACTAGTTTCTGATAGGTTTGGTAGGTGAAATTTGCAAGAAACTAGGATGTCTATTTGGTTTTTGAATTGTGTATGCTTAGTGTGGTTTTGTCTCTGCCTTATGGTTATACTGGTGGTTCGAATCCTTTTAATAAAAGCAAAGGATTAGCTACTTGTTCAGAGACAAGAAAGGTAGGATCTATACCTCATCGGTTTCTTTAGACATCCATGTTGATTGATTGATGTTTTCGGTTGCTTGACCTTGTTGTTGTTGTATGTGCATGCCTTGTGTTTAGTATGCATAGTTGCGGATTAAACTATGGATTCCTTAGGAAATTATGTACTTTTATGATAGTTAGTGTATACCTAATTAGGTTGTAATGTATGCATATAACTTGCTAATTGTATTGTGGTATGACTGAGGATGCCCTGCTGTGGTAATATGCTTTTTACTTGCTTATGTGTGCTTGTACATGATTGTGTGTCAGGATCCTTTTCCGGTGGTCATTCTGGGTAAGCACTGATGCTCCTAGGGAGAGGAGAGGTACTTACTGGTATGGGACTTGCATGCGTGGAAATCCTTTGCAAGAGCTCACTGGATGCCTAATCCTTGTGTGGCAAGATGTCTTGTCCTTGTGTGGCAAGATGCCCTTATCCTTGTGTGCTTTGGATACTCTTGTCCTTGTGTGGCTTGGATGCCTTGTCCTTGTATTGCAAGACGGATAGGTTTGCTAATTAGATTGTGTGCTAACTGTTTACCCTTTGCACAGCTAAGCTTGAACAACAAAAGTGGAAGGGGATGACCTTTCTATTAATGAGATCAAATGATGAATTACCTGCCTGTATACTTCTATTTTCAGAAATGTTCCTAGTCCACCCTTAACATATGAATTTTGGCCCTATCCCTATTGTGATTGTTTGATACCCCTTTAGTTGTGTAGGAAAATCTGATGTTGTTTGGGAGATATTTGTTTAGACTTCTGCAGATCTTATGATGTTGTGACCCTACTGAGATTCTTGTAATCCTACCCTATTGTATTCACCATTTTTTAGGCTTAGGTACATCTTCAGTCAGTGGTACTGGTGTGTGAGATAAAGACTACACGGCGAGACGATGTTGCATCACATTTGCATACCTTCTTCCTTGTTGATTGCTTGTGCATATACCATTAAACATAAAGTTTGATTGGATTGCTTCCTAGTTGAATCTCTCTTATTCTTGTTTATTTCCAGAATTTATTGGAGGGCTACTTGCTGGATTTTGAGATCCCTATAGGACTTGTGTGTTGTGGTTCTTATGGTTAAATTTAAAGACTTGTTGATGTTTTATTCACTCCTTATGTTACCAAAATGTTTGTCCAATATTACCATGCTTCAACCTTTAAAAAGCATAAGACATGAATCTAATAAATGATTTAGGATGATTAGAGCCTTGTGAAATTCAGATAGGTCCTAGGTTGGGCTTGTTCGGGTTTCATGGTGGTAAGAGTCCTAATAGATTGGGTTTGAATCCTTACATGTGGAAATAAATTCACAAAACCAATCTTCTCCTGAGTCAGATCCTAATGAAGCAGTGTCTTAAACTGTGGGTGGCTGGTTGTGTGTGCATACATAAAAGCTTTTGATGTCTTCGTTTAACTAAACATGATATCTGAATATTTAGAATCATATGAACATGCATAACTAGTTAAGTGTTGGTGATCGTTAGCTGCATAACCTGGTTTATACATTACTGAGATGTCAAGATGATACGATCATTATATTGTAGTGTGTGTTTATTTGTAAATATTGTGAAGGCAGCATGAGTCTGTATAGGGAAGCCTATACAACCCTTGAGAGCTCTGTGGGTCTAGTAGCGAGGCTTGAAGACGCTAGACCACGAGGAATAAGGTTGGATGGGATTTATTAATAAATGTGTATCGATTAACCATTCTTGCGGGTTTTTTTTTTTGGAATCGATTAGGTGGAGCGACCATCACCTAACGACCTAGCATTGTCAGTGGAGTTGAGCTCTAAATAAATGTCAAATAGTCTATATAACTACTTATAAGAGAACTTTGAATTGAGATAAATACTGATACCACTGAAAAATTTTAGTCTTATCCAGGGCCTGGAAAGACTATAAGAGTATACCAACCCAAATTATACGATGTATGCTCACCTAAGAAAGGATATCATAATTGATTTACTGGTTTGTTTGTGTTTGTTGATTTACTGAAGTATGGTTAGGTTTCATTATTTTGTTCTGGTATGATTACTTTTACAAGATGTGTTAATTCATTTTGATGTTATGCCATGTCCTTGACCACTCACTTGGCAAGTTTTTTCCAGATCGTTAGATCTGGGTATTGCAAGACCATTGTAGAAGGCTTGATTGTTAGTTGAAATCCCATATGATCCATGATCAGTTACATAAGATAATAATAAGTTTGTGGTTGTAGTGTGTGATATGCCTACTCTTCTTTTGGGTTTTCCTATTACATCTTCTTGTGCGTATTGTTTTCATGGTTGTGGTTGGTATGAGTCTATGCACATAATCAATAATGTATAAAATGTAAATCGATCAATAAAATATGGCAAGTGCTATCCGAACGTCACTATTCTACATTACGTTTCTACTGTGTCTTTTTATTGTCATTTTGCTATCGATTATTGTTTTAGCCTTGTAGACTCATTATATATGTTTCTTATTAGTAAGCGACATATATAATGAGCCTACGGCGAACTGTCATGCAAAATTTTGAGAGTTGGGGCTTGATAGTTTTTCCTAGTAGCGAAGCCTTATTGGTTGGGTTAAAGTCCTTGATCATTCTTACGGTATCACTATTTTGATTAGTAGTCATTTGAAGATAGACTTAATGGTTGTGAGATATAAATTATTAGCTTACACATACTAATCTTTAGAAGAAAATTTTCACCAGAATAAGTATTGTTTTAATTTGATTAAAGATAGGAGTTATCTAGGAAATTTTTGATCCTTTGGAGCATATTGCTACATAATTGTTATTTGTTGTTGTTGAATTTCATTTTTTCCTTTTTGCGCCTTGATCTCCTTGTCTTAAGTAATTGAACATGAGGATAGGGTAGCTTGATTAAGATGGACTAGGTGACCCCTGAATAATAGTAGAATAATTGGGTAAATAAGCAAGATGAAGTATTTCAACCGTTAACATACTAGGGTAATTAAAGGACATGAATTTTAAAAGTAAGTATTTACTTGAGTATGCATTGATTTTTGATATCTCAGGAAGAAGAAGAACATGTGCATGTCATGCTATTATGATTTTGATGGGATTATCTGACCAAGCCATGCGTGATTACTAGTGTTATTTGACGATGTATACGAAATATGGCCTATTATGGATCAGGAAATCTCCCTTTTGGTAATGGCAAACCACCTCATTGGCCACCACACTGTCCACTACCTAGGTTTCCACTGCCTGTAGAGCCTCTTCAAAAAAATCCAAGGAGGAGGGTCATCTTATTTAGAGTAGTCACTAATGTATATGTAGAGGACGCTATGGTAGATGGTAGGAGGATAGTATATTATGATGTGCTGAGTACATTATGATTGTTTGGAGGTCCGCTACCCCCAGCTTTACCCCAAGGCTGCTTTGAAACTGAAACTGGGAGAAGGCCAAATATTGAAGCAAGAAATCCACCCCAAGGGAAACAAGGAAATGCTCGTGGTCAAAAGAGGCGACCAATGAGACACAAATGTTGTTTCCGATGTCGAGGATTAGGTTCTATTTATCACTCCCTTGACCCCACAATCTCGTGCGACAGTCGTTATAGGTCTAAAACATACAAGGCTATATTACCCAGTGATGCATATAATAAACCTACAAGGCTTGTGGTACAAAAATAAAATAGAAAAGAAATCATAAAAATTTATTGATATATCATACAGCAGAATTAAACTATTAACGCAATATAGTCCGGGTACCATCACATCATAGAATGAAAGATTTATCAAATACTGCCCCAGAATCGACTCAATACAATGGCTCTAGCCTACCTAGGTACACTAAAGGAAACACTATGAATACAATGCTCATAAAGATACCTCTATCATCCTTGTTCCATTATTATTTTCTTTCCATTTCCTCATATTGCCTGGGAACGAGCTTCAATTTATCTTTCCTGCATTACATGCCAATAATTTGGAAGAATCCTGCCAGTTGAGCATAAACATACAAGGTATTTCACATGCAATCATAGCATAAGTCAAGAAAACATGTTGGTATTTAATGAATTAATCAATTATACTTTAGAATATGCAATCACAATCATATAATATGCAGCAAGCACGAGTCCTAAGAACACATGTATGACCATGATTTGGGTTTGGCAATATCTTACAGTCTATCTGGGCTAGGGATAGGAGTGGAGTTCATCAGTGGCACTCTAATCTTGTTATCTTTACATTTATTTAATTATTACGTGAAGTAGACAAATCTATGTTAATTTAATGCCTAGCTTGATGCACTGAGGACATCGGGGAATTAGGTGATGGTACCACCACCTAATGATTCCCACAGTGCAAGATCTTGATTCATAATTTAACTAACAATAAAATAAATAGAACATGTTCCATCCTTATTACCTCGTGTTTGAAGTCTTCACATCACGTTAGTAGACCCGAAGAGCTCCCAAGGATTGCATAGGTTACCCTATGCTGTCTTGGTGCATTCCTAATACCGATGCCGATTCTCGAATATGCCATAAGTATTTTATGCATTTCAAGCATAATATGGCACATCTATGCATTTTATACCAAATCATGATGATTGTGACATTCTTGATGCATATTTTACCCTTTATCATGATTAATAGAACATTTCTAAGGTGTACGTACACACAATCAATTTCTATTATTTTTAACATCTTAGTTACATCTAGATACTCTTGCCAGCAATTTAATGAATTAGGAAAGACCATCCACTCACGGGTTTTATAGTCCTTATAGCCGTCGAAGGCGTTCCGGACCGATTCCTCGAGGCCCTGTCATTGTAGGTATCCACCTACGCACAATATTTCCACATCCTTAATAAACCATTAATAAATCATAATAACACATAAAATATCGTGTCTAACCCGTTAACTCGTCACGTTTCTACCCGAAAATTGATTCGGGGTTCAACCAGGTGATTTTCTTATTTTTTGAATCTTTTTTTATTTTAATTGGCCTATCAAATCGAGCCCAAATCATATAAATTTTATATCATCAGCTTCAAAATTGAATCTAGTATTTTCTATATTTTTTCCATATTTTTTCTCATTTTTATACTATTTGTTTCTGAATTTTATATATTTTGTGAGACCCCAATCCTTCCTAGTTTAGATGTCCAAGAAGTCCAGGAGCCGATGCAGCTAAGATAACTATTTTACTCCTAAAGAAATAGATGCGGGATGACTAGAAATGATTTTGACAATTCTTTTCTATTATGTTCATTTCATTTCGTTTCCTATTTTTTTCTTACCTGTTTTAAAAGCCTCTAGGAGGTTTATTCCATATATAATTCCTAATTATTTGTAAGCATTATCTGAGCTTATTTATGCCTAAAATTGAGAGAAATTAATCCCTAAATACCCTATAAAAGAGAGGCCGACCTACCTTGATAAATCATACCCAAAACCTCCTAAATAATTTTGGAATTATTCCCACCCTTCTCTCCTTCTCAAAGTTGACTTTTTTCCCTAAACCATAAGTGTCAAAATTTTTCTCCTTCAATCAGATGCTTGAGAGTGTTGGCTTGTCGAAATCCTCTCTTCATTGTGCATCATGTTATCTTGGTTTCACAAGCAAAACGTTAGTGTTTCCCTTTTAATTTTGTTACCGCAATTTCTATGGTTCTTAGCCGAATTTCTTCTAATTCAACCCCTTGTTGGTTTCTGTTTGGTACCTATCCTTGTTATATTATGATGAATTCAGCCCTTGTACCTCCTTATTGAAGAAATCGGCAGGCCCTATTCTTAACCCTATGTTTGCCGAAATTTGATCAATTGACTTGTCTATTGATTTCAGATCTTGTTCCTTTTAATCATTTGAGTAATTGGCACCTATTCCTTTCTTAATTTCATGAAATCGCAACCCCTAACCTCTCTAATGTTGCAATCGCATATACCCTATTAAGCCTTAAGTGGTGCCGAAATTTGCACGGTGAATTATGGTGAATAATTAGGTTATCTCTTGCTGAGTTTCTGGTCATCACATCGCACATTTAGGGGGAAGATAATGCTACATCCAGATCGCTGAATTTCGGTAGTTTTATTGGTAAGAATTTCCAATACCTTTGGTTCTGAATTAAGTATCTTGTGGTTTAGTATTGTGTGGTCTTTTTCTTGTAATGGTTTAGGAGATTTTGATCTTATTGGAAAGGAAAAGGATTGCATCTGATTCAGACATGTGACAGGTAGGATCTATACCTCATCGGTTTCTTTGGTTTCCCTTTGATTGCATGCCTATTTACTTGTTGATTTCGGTTTGATAGGCTTTAATATGCATGTGTAATTGGAGGATATAATCATAGAGAATTTTGTAAATCATTAAGGTTATGAATTACCTATATTCGGTTACAACATGTGTGATGATTTGTGATTGGTTTTTTTTGTGGATCCTTGCTGTGAATTATGTATACGTGTACCTTGTGTGTATGCATGTATGTATCTTTGATTGTGTTTGAAGGATCCTTTTTGTCGTTGTCCATGCAAGATAAGTGTTGTTGCTCCTAGGGAGAGGGGAGATACTTACCGAACCAGGAGGTTTATAGGTGGTTATTCCAAGCAAGAGCTTGCTGGATGCCTTGTAGGCCGGTTCAAGTCCAGACTTCAGGATGCCTTATAAGTCAGTTCGAGGCTGGATATCAAGATGCCCTCTAGACCAGTTCGAGTCTAGACGTTAGAATGTCTTGTTTCTGTGTGGCAGGATGACTTGTATGCGCAGCTGAAAAAGTGCTCCTAGGCTAGTTAAAGTCTGGATGTCAGAGACAACTAAAAGGCTTGTTGTAATGTTGATTGTCTAACCGTCTTATCCTTTTTTCAGCATAGCCTTGGACAACATGGGTAAATGGGGACAAACCTTGATTTTGAAAATCATATTATGTTATACGCTATTTACGTGCTTCTGAATAAGAAGTGTTTTTAGTCTTTCCCCTTGTTTTCTACCAATTTCGACCTACCCTTATATTATGTTATAGGCTATTATGTATGATTGATGCTTGTGGTTTTAATTGGATATCTTAGCTGGTTTTAGGTGTTGATCTTTTGGTTATTGGGAGATATTTGATTGGGAATCCCTAGGATTTATGATGATGTGACCTCACTGAGATTATTGTAATCTCATTCCTTCCTTTCTCCCCCTTTCCAGGCTTAGGTGTGTGCTTTGTTGCTGGTACCAAAGGTGCGAGATCAAGGTTGCACGGCTGGATGAATTTGTACTTCATTTGCACCCCTTTCCTATTGAATGTGCGTGCTATATCTTTGAACTTGTGTAGATTTGCATTTTGGCCATTCAGTCCCTCTTTCTCTTTCTTGTTAGTTACGAAATATGCATGATACTATTGGTTGATATTTTAAGATTTCTAAGGCACTTGTGTGTTATGTTTCCACTTGTTTCAGTGTTAATATAAGTGTTTCACTATTGTTTTCTTTCACTCCATAAAAGCTGGAAATTCATTAATGTATAAACATGCTCTAACCTTTAAATAGCATATGAATCAACCAATAAAATTGAATATTAGGTGACTTGAGCATTGTTGGATTCAAATAGGACCTTGCGAGGGCTTATTTGGAGTTCACGGCGGTAAAGGTCCTAATAAGTTGGGTTTGGGTATTTACATATTTTCTTGCTATTTTTCTATTTTCTAAAATTTATTTAATATGAGTCAATCAACATTCGCAACATGGCAGCATCTAGTGCTGCCAGACCTACTCCGAACCTCACTCAGAACCAACATATGACTTATCATAAGGCTGCCACATTGCATCCGAACCCTAGGTTCGAATGTCCCCTATCCGACCTAATGAATGACTTGTCGCTTGCGCATGCAGGCGACACATCGTTCCCTAACATGGTCGAACAACCTGTCACCGAAGGAGGCCTTGGACAACATGTCGCCCGAGGTCACTTTCTACCTTTGGTCGCTGGATTCTGGAAATCGAATTTGGAAGTTACTGCCAAGAATCCGATCTCCCTGCCTACACTGTAGCATCAAATGATTCTTATACCAAAACAAAGCTCACTCAATCCTGAACAGAACTACACATAAGCCCCTGATTCTAAACAACTAAAATGACAGAATTGAAGGGTAGAATACCCAGATTTTCGAGTTGATTTCTTACTTCGTTGCAACTATTAAATCAATGATTTCAGCATGAAAGTTAGTCAAACAAACTCAGGGATGGGAGAGGGAATGTTTTGTACCATTTTTGCGTCTCAGGTATAAGTGAGAATGAAACTCACTAAAAATCGATTTTACCCTAAAGGTCAACGGTCAAAATGGTGGGAGGAAAATTCCAGATTCCGGCAAAAGACCTGACCCCTAAACGACATCGTTTGAGTCAAAAATGAAATTGTCCGTTTTGTACAAAAACAGCACTTAGGGCATATGGGTGGTCAAAATGACGACCAATGCTGTATTTTGATCAACCTTGGTCAAAACGGCATTGGTCAATGTCATTTTGACTTTTCTCAATAAAATATTAATTTATTTAATAATATTAAACATTAATAAAATATCCAAATTATATAAAATCTTAAATTCATAATAAATATCATATAATTCCAAAAAAAATTTCTATAAATTCTTTATAAATAGGGGAATCTATTAATCAAAAATTTATATTTTTCTCACAAATATGTAATTTATTAAAAATTAAATATCTTAATAAATACCTTCGAAAATTCATCGTAATTCCAAAAATGACTCCAAAAATTCTCAGAAAATTCATATAACCTTAAATACATTTGATACACCAATTTGTGATCTTAAGATTCCATAATCAACATTAAAACTCCATTTATGATTTTTCAATCATAATTAAATAACTATCTAATTTCCAAAAATAAATATTTTCATCAAAATAATCCAATTTCACTTCTTAAATCCATAGTTGATCTCGATCCGTGGCATAAGACCCACCAACAATATCAATCCTCAAATGGGCTTCCCGACCCAAGTACCTAAAAAATACTGGGTTCTCACATCCTACCCACTTTATAAAAAATTTCATCCTCGAAACTGACTTACGCTGAGATTACAATTATCGTAAGAATCTCTTACATACAATAATTCGCAATCACACAAGCAATATCTACTGCATACCTTTCATATCCCTTATCCATTGTAATCAAACTTTGCTCATAGTTTCATATCTCTGTAACCATAGTTTAGAAAACGGTATCCAATCGCATTCCCTTTATCCTCAGCCAACCAACTCAACAGTTCTATCATATTCCATGATATTACTATAATCACATGCCATCACCAATCCCATCGGGTTATACATTTCAAAACCATAACTACAACAATCACATCGGGTGATACTTCCACCCTTGCTTAGGTCTAGAACTTATTCCGAGTTCTTTCTAATAATGTGATCTTTGATCGATTTAAAAATATTATCATAAAAAAAATCAACTCTAAATCCATAAAGTTATTTACTCAAAACCACACCTAAATAACAACTTCACTCTCGATTTGTTTCAAAATCTTTTCAAAATTCTTTCAAAACCATAAACCATCCAAATCAAAGTTTAATCCTTTGAACTTATAAGACTTCAACTCACACATTTCATCTTAGCAACCCATATAAGCCAGTTCGGCATGGAAAAATAATCTTTATCTCAACAATAATTACGAATTAGTGAGATGTAGTTGCTCGTTATACTTGCTTCATTCTCAATATAACCCAAATTCACTTGATTATCATATAGCATAAGATAAGCAATACACTCATGCTAGTTTATATACTTAACCCAAAGTTGTCACCCACACAGGTGAGGAAGGAATAGCAACATAGTAGTAGGGAATAAGAAATGTATGAGTTTCAAAGATTAATGGTTAAACAATGTTTTCGCTACCACAGGAACTATCATACCCCGGACCCCAAGAGCTCGCATGACAGTCGCCGTAGATCCACTATATACAAGGCTATATTACCAAGCGATGGATATAATAAACCTACGAGGCTTGTAGTATAAAAATAAATTGGAGAAGAAATCATAAAAATTTATCAATATATCATGTAATGGAATTAAACTAATAACACGATATTGTCCAAGTAACATTTTGTAGAATGAACGATTTATCAAATATTGCCTAAGAATCAACTAAATACAATAGCTCTAGTGTGAGACCCCAAATTTCGAGTCTTAGAAGTCCAGAAGCCAGTGCAGGTGAAAAGACAATTTTGCCCCTGAAGGAAAGGATGTGTGATGGACAAAATTGGTAAGAGTGGTATGGTAGTTAATTCTGGTATAAATTTCTTTTAATCTAAGTCCTTATAGATAGATAATTGGCTTAGAGATTAAAATCCTTAAAAATAGGGGAAGATAATTAAAGAATTTAATTACCTGGTAATTATTTTATTTTTAATAAAATTTTAAAAGTAGTAATCATAATTCTATACCCATTCATTACAAATAGGAAGCCAACCTCACAAAAATCATTCAGAGAAAACATACAAATTTTGTATAAGCTTAAAACCCTACACCTCCCTATAGCCGCCGAAATTTGCTGAAATTTTAAACCAGCATAACTCTCTTATCGTTCATCGGATCCTTGCAAATAATAGCTTGTTGGAAAGCTCTTTTCATTCTCTTTCCAATAAATTTTTTTTTCAGGAGGTTAGTATTTCTTTATTTAAAGATAAGTTGAAAATCGGCGGCGGAATTAGGTTTTTGACAAATCTTCTTGAACTTCAGAATAGCATAACTCTCTCATCGTTTGTCGGATCGCTACAAATAACAGCTTGTTGGAAAGCACTTTTCATACTCTTTCCAAACATATATTTTTTGTTATTTAGACGTAAATATTTTCTTATCTAAGGTTAAGTCGAAATTGTCTTCGGTTTAGATTTCTACAGTTATTTTGTTAATAACAGCGATGGAATTAGGTCATTTTTTAGATTTCTACAATTTTTATCTTCGGTTGGTTTCTGTTGTCGTTTCGCGTATTCTTATGATTTCTTAGCATTTATTCATGATGTATGATTATGAATTTCTTTCTTTTAAACTTCTCTATGCTTAAAATCGAAATTGTCCTATACCCTACTTTTAGCGATGAAATTTGCATAGTTGATTAGAATGGTAATTCAGGTTGAATCTTGTTAAGTTCCTGGCTATCACATCACACATACAAGGGGGAGGCACCTGTAGCATCTGATCACTGGTTTCTGATAGGTTTGGTGAGTGGAATTGGTAAGGAAATAGGGTATTCAATTGATTATTGAATATGCATGCTTAGTTTGTTTTCGTCTTTGCTTGGTGATAATATAGGTGGTTCGAAATTACCTAATAAAAGCAAAGGAGTAGCTTCTTGTTCAGAGACAAGAGATGTAGGATCTACGCCTCATCGGTTTCTCCATATACCCCTGTTATTTTCTTGATGTTTTTGATACTTGCTCTTGTTGTGTTGCATGCGATTGATTATAGTGTGAAAGTATGAATTTCGGATTGAGATATGGATCTCATAGGCTATATCGAAGCCCTGAGTTAGGTATTGAGTGCCTGGGTTTCATATATTATATGAATTGAATATGCTGATTGTGTTCTGACATGAATGAGGATACCCTGTTATGGTATTATGCTTTGTACTTGCCTGTGTGTGTTTGTACGTATTTTTGTGTCAGGATCCTTTTCCGATGGCCATTCGGGGTAAGCATTGATGCTCCTAGGGAGAGGAGAGGTTTTTACTGGTATGGGAGTTGTATGGGTGGCAAACCCCAGCTTACTCACGCTGGATATCTATCCTTGCGAGGCAGGAAACCCTTATCTTTGCGAGGTTTGGGATGCCCTAGTTAGTGTGTGGCTTGGGAAGACTTGTCCGTGTGTGGCAAGACGACTTGTCCTTGCGAGGCAAGATGAATAGGCTTACTGATTAGTTTGTGTGTTAACAATCTACCCTTTGTGCAGTAAGTCTTGGACAAAACAGGTGGAAGGGGATGGCCTTTCTTCTTAATTGCTGAGAGTAATCTGATGAGTTCTACCTGTCTGTGTACTTTTGATTTTTCGGAAGTGTTTGTAGTCCTCCCTCAACCATAGATTCGGCCCTAACCTCTTTTTAATTGATTCTTGAATTGCGTGATCCCCTTTAGTTATTTAGGAATGATCTAATGTGAATTGGGAGATTTGTGTTTAGGATTTCTGCAGATCTTATGATGCTGTGACCCTACTGAGATTTTTGTAATCTCATACTGTTGTTTTTACCATTTTTCAGGCTTAAGTACATCCACTGTCCGTGGTACCAGTGTGTGAGATCAAGGTTTCACTGCGGGGCTATATCGCATCACATTTACATACTTGTTTACCTGCGCATATAACATGAATGATTGGGCTACTTTCTGGTTTATTTTCAGATCCCTCCTTTGCTTGCTATTTCTGAAACATGTTGGAGGATTTCTTGCTGATTGTTTGGATCCCTATGGGACTTGTGTGTTATGAACCCAATGATTTAATCTGTAGACTTTTGCTAATATTTTATTCACTCCTTATGTTACCAGAATGTGTGTCCAATATCATGCTCCAATTGTTGTTAAACTTTAAAATAAACATGCTAAAAGTCGAAAGTTAATGGTAAACCTTGTGAGATTCAGATAGGTCCTAGGTGTCATTCAGGCTTATTTGGGTTTCACAGCGGTGATGACCTTACTAGGAGCAAATAGTAAAAGTTAGGAACTGGGGTCGTCACATCTAGCCTACTCAGGCTCACTAAGAGAAACACTATGAATACAATACTCATAAAATTACCTCGATAATCCTTGTTTCATTGTTGCTTTCTTTCCATTTCCTCATATTGCTTAGGAACAAGCTCCAATTTATCTTTCCTGCATTACACGCTAATAATCTAGTAGAATCCTGCCAGGTGAGGAGACGGGAAACACAAAAAGTATTTTACATGCAATCATAGAATAAGTCAATAAAACATGCTGTCATTTAATGAATTAATCAATTCATACTTTAAAATATTCAATAACAATCATATAATATATAGCAAGCATGACCCTTCAAAACACATTTATGACTATGATTTGTGTTTGGAAATATCTTTCAGTCTATCCAGGCCAAGGGCAGGTATAGAGTTCATCAGTGGCATTCTAATCTTGTTATCTTTCCATTTATCTCATTATCACGAGATGTAGACAAATCCATGTTAATTTAATGCCTAACCCGATCCACTAATAATGTCGGGATATTAGGTGATGATAGCTCTACCTAACGTGTGAGAACCTTGTATTTTTTGGGTATTTGGGTCGAAAAGCCCATTGGAGGATTAACGATGTTAGTGAGCTTTAGCCCATAGATCACGATCAATTTCAGATTTAAGAAATTAATTAGAGTATTTTTGGAGGAAAATGTTCAGTTTTGGAAATTAGTGTATTTATTTAATTATGATTGAAAAACCATAAATGAGGCTCTGATATTAATTTTTGAATTATAAGACCATATATGGGTCTATGAGATGTATTTAAGGTTATATAAAATTTTGAAGAATTTTCAGAAGAGTATTTGTAATTTTTATTATTTTTATAAAAGATATTAAGAGGTGTTTGATTTTTAGTAAATTGAGTATTTATGAGAAAAATATAATTATTAGATTGATGAATAGTACTGATTACGGGAAATTTATAAAAAGATTTTTAATATTTTTCAGAGATATAAATGAATTATTATAGATTTTATATTGATTTTAATATTTAAAAAATATATTATTATTATATAAAATATTATATTATTTTAATATATTATGATACAGTCAAAACAACAAGCAAGTCTGTCGTTTTGATCAAGCTGGTAAAAAAGACAGCCTGCACTGCCATTTTGATGCTCAGGAGGGTTTCTCCCAAGCATACTGTTTCAGTTTGAAATAGCATCGTTTTGCACTGCAGCAAAACGATGTCATCCTATCGAAGAATCCGGAATAGATATCCCTCCCACCGTCTTTGACCTGAGAATGGGTGAAGTGTCAAGATTTTCGATTTCTCAACACATGCACACCTCTGTCTTGGATTTTGCTCCCAAAAGCTCTGTCTTTTTCTCCTGAATTCTTCCCGACTGTTTTGCATGATTTCCGGTCATTTCACAGTTGGATTTAAGTAAAAACTATACCCAAAGATCTAGGGTATTAGTTTCTAGGAACTAGTTTAAATTGGTTTGGTTAGATTTGGTGCAAGTCAAGATTCGATTTGGTAAAAATTTCGTGTAATATGATTGAGTATTTTCTGGCTTTCAAGCCGTTTTACGATTTGTTACAGGTCACCGGTGGTGACTAGAGTTAGAAGATGACTTGTATGATGAGTCTTTTGGGCGTAGGTTGGAAAACATGTCGCCTGCTTATGCAAGTGACATGCCATCCGCTAGGCAGGCTTGATGCGTCCCAAGCTTGAGGCTTGGACAATGCGTGTCATGCCTAGTGTGTGACACTTGGAAGTCCAGAGATAGGTATGGATGTAGGTCTAGCAACACCAGATGCTGCCACATGGCAAATTCTTATTAGCATGAATTGAATAAACTCCATAAAATGATAAAAATAGGCTGAAATAATAGAAAATTCAGAAAAAATAGCAGAAAAATGAGAAAAAATCCAAAAAATTATAGAAAATATTAGATTTAATTTAGAGTCTACTGTTATTATATTTTCATGAATTGGATTTGATTTGATAGATCAATTAAATCTAACAAGTCTCAAAAACTTAAAAAAAATAAAAAAATCACCTAGTTGGATCCCGAATCAATTGTTGGGTTGAAATGAATCAATTTAAGGTCTTAGACGTGTGATTTTATGTGTTATTATGTAATTAAGTATGAATTACTGAAGATCTGATATCGTTTTACGTAAGTGGACTCCTACAATAATAGGACTTCAAGGATTCGGTCCAGATCACTCATAAAGGATTTGTGGACATATTGAACTTCTGGAAAACTATGAGTGGACGAAATTTCCTTTCTTTTGAGAAATTGCTGGCATGAATATTAATTTTTGATTAGTAAGAAATCATTAATTGAAATCATGCATGTGTATGTGTGATAAAGGATGTGTCGAGCATGATAACTAGTATAGCTTGTATTGAGTAGAATGAGATGATATAAAATGCATGAATACGTCATACTATGATTGAGATGCATCAAATGCATTAGGCGTATTCGGGAATCGACATCGGTATGTGTAATGCACTGAGTCCGTATAGGGTAACCTATGCAACACTTGAGAGCTCTTCGGGTTTGGTAGCATGGTGTGGAGATGTCAATCATGATCCTGTAGTGTGGAGAATCGTCAGGTGGAGCTACCATCACCTAACAACCTAGCATCATCAGTGGACCGAGCTAGGCATTAAATTAGACATGGATTTGTTTATTGTATGAAGTAATAAGATAAAATAAAAAAAAAAGGAATTAGAGTGCCACTGATGAACTCCAACTCTATCACTAGCACGGATAGACTAGAAAATATTGCGAATCCCAAATCATAGTCGTGTGCAATAAAAAATTGTGAGTGTTATGTCAATTATGATTGTGATTGCATTTGTCAATGAATGAATTGACAATTAAATAAATTCCAGCATATTTTTTACGTATGTTGCGAATGCTTTTGAATTACTTTGTTTGTCTTTCCTATCAATCACCTGGCAAGATTCTACCAGAATATTGTCATGTAAAGTAGGAATGACGATTAGGAGCTCACTTCTCGGCAATATAAGAAAATGATGATGGAAATGAGTACGATTGAGTTATTTGTACGATCATCATATTTATAATGTTTTCCCTAGAATGTATAAGCATACAAGAGCCAATGTATTAAGATGAACCCTGGCTATCAGTAGCATAATAATTTTTCATTTACCGATGCCTTCTGGACAACATCGTATTCTATATTGAATTCTGCTTCATGGTAATTTAATTAATTCTTATAATTACATCTTTGCTTTATTTCTATATCACTAGCCTTGTAGATTTATTATATGCATTATCGTGTATTATGGTAGTATATATAGTGAGCCTAAGACAATTGTCGCATGAAACTTTTGGGATTCATGGCATGACATAATAATTCCCCTATTACATCCTTATTATCTCGTGTTTGATATCTTAACGTCTTGCTACCAGATCTGGAGAGCTCTCAAGAATTGCATAGGTTACCTTATACTGATCCAGTGTATTCCTCATGCCGATGTCGATTCCCGAATGTGCATGATGTATTTTATGCCTTTCAATCATAATATGGCATATCTATGCATTTCTTATCAAATCATGATGATTGCGACATTCACGATGCACATTTTACTCTTTATCATGCTTAACAAAACGTTTCTCAATCGCACTAACAGACAATCAATTTCAATTATTTATAACATCTTAATTATATCTAGATACTCATGGTAGCATTTTAATGAATTAGAAAAGACTGTCCACTCATGGGTTTCATAGTCCTTATAGCCGTCGATGGCGCTCCAGACCAATTCCTCGAGGCTCTGTCATTGTAGGTATCCACCTGTGCACAACATTTTCAAATCCTCAATAAACTATTCACATATTTTAAGAACACATAAATAATACGTCAACTCTTTAACTTGACGCATTTCTACCCAACAATCAACCCGAGACCAAATCAAGTAATTTTTCTATTTTTCCTTAATTTTTTGAATCTTGTTTGATTTAATTATCCTATCAAATCAAGTCCAAATCATGTAAGTTTTATACCATTAGCTTCCAAATTGAATCTAGTCTTTTTATTATTTTCCCGAATTTTTCCATTTCTCTACTATTTTTCCAAATTTTATACGTTTTGTTGCTATTTTTCCAGAACCTTTTTAATATCAGCCAATCAACATTCAGCATGTGGCAGCATCTGGTGCTGCCAGACCTACGCCGAACCTCACTCCTAACCAAAACATGGCTTATCTTGAGGCTACAAGATGCATATGAACCTCAGGTTTGGATGCCTTATGTCCGACCTAATGAATGACACGTCGTTCCTTACCATGGTCGAACAACCTGTCATCCAAGGAGGCCTCGAACGACATGGCGTCTGAGGTTATCTTCTACCTATGGTTTCCAGACTCTTGAAATCGAATTCGGAAGTTACAGCCAAGAATCTGATCTCCCCATCAACACACTAGCATCAAATGATTCTTATACCAAAACAAACCTCACTCAATCCCAAACAAAACTACACATAAACCCCTAATTCTAAACAACTAAAATGATAGAATCGAAGGGTATAACACACAAAGTTTTAGGTTGATTTTTTATCTCATTGCAACCATTAAATCAATGATTTCAGCACGAAAGTTATCGAACGAACTTGGGAAAGCGAAAGGGAACGTTTTGTACCATTTTCGTGTCTCGCGTATAAGTTAGAATCAAACTCACAAAATATCGATTTTACCCAAAAGGTAACCGGTCAAAATTGGTGAGAGGAAAGATTCAGATTTCGACAGAAGACCCGGTTTGGGTCATAACTGAAACAATACCGTTTTGACTAAAACGACACTTAAGGCATGCGGGTGATCAAAATGACGACCATTGTTGCGTTTCGACCAACCTTGGTCAAAACAGCGCTGGCCAATGTCATTTTGACTTTCCCCACTAAATATTAATTTATTTAATAATGTTAAGTATTAATATAATTTCTAAATTATATCAAATCTTTAAAAATTCATAATAAATATCATATAACTCCAAAAAACACTCAAATATTTTCATATGTTCTTTATAAATCGGAGAATCTATTAATCTAAAAATCATAATTTCTCGTAAATATGAAAGCTATTAAAAATTAAATACCTCAATAAATACTTTCAAAAATTCGTCGTAATTACAAATACGACTTTGAAAATTGTTAGAAAATTCATATACTCTTCAATACATGATATAGACCAATCTATGGTAATAAAATTCTATAATCAACAATATAACTTCATTTATGATTTTTCAATCATAATTAAATAATTATACTAATTTCCAAAAATAAATATTTTCATCAAAATAATCCAATTTCACTTCTTACATCTAAAATCAATCCCGATTCGTGGTCTAAGACCCACCAATGATATCGATCATCGAATGGGCTTCTCGGCCCAAGTAACTTAAAAATACAGGGTCCTCACAGTATTGCTAGAAACTACAAGGTAATACTAGGAGCAACGAATGAACATGAGCCTACACCTCCACCTTCTTCGACACTTGAGCCCATACACGATCCTGATTTCCGCTGGACCCCGAACCCTGCCCCAAAAATAACTTCAACAAATATATCATTAGATACCAATTCTTCATCATCCTCTCAATCAATTATGCCTTATTATCTGGATGACTCGGGTTATAATGTTATTGGATCATACCAAGGCTCGTACACCATTGGAAGAGGTGTGTCTCTTTAGTTTGTTATTCTGTGCCTTATGGCTATTTTGATGCACTATATGCTGATAAATGCTGATATATGCATGCCAAGTATGAGTACTTGCATGTTGTGGATGTGTTAAACTAGATTTGTTTTGAAGTTGAGATGGATTAACTAGAAAAAATGGGATATTTAATAGAGTGTCATTTTAAATTTATATATTACGAGAGATTTATATGAATACAAGTTAAATTAGTGACAATAGGAGGAAGGGACTCCAAACGAAAATAGGAATGGGATATTAAAATCATTATCGATTATGAATAAGAAAATCCCAACAAACAAGAAACTAGTTCTATGTGTATTCACATAGTAGTTCTAGAAGGAAATTTAAGTGAATATAACAGAGTGATTAAAGGAGTCATGAACATCAAACAAGTAATGATATATGTAATGTCGGTGTGAGATTGGACGCATGAATTGAGATAGACAAGTTTCGAGGATGAAACTTTATATAAGGTGGGTAGAATGTGAGATCCTGATATTTAAGTCGATGGGTCGATTTTGATGTTTGGGCCTAGAACTGAAAGAATGGACTAGTATCTGGGAAGAGGAGGATTCAAAATGAATAAAAAAAACACTGCCATCAAGTTATTTGGGCTTATAGGATGAATTTATCATTGAATAAAGTGAGAGAAAGGGTACCATTCTTTCCCAAAACCCAAGCTGAGGGTATTTTTGTAATTTTACTTTCAGTTCTACAAAACCTTCATTATGTTGTTTTTAAGTTAACTAACGACCAGCAATGTTTGTGAGAAGTGTTTGGAAAACTAGGAATCCAAAATAGAACCCGAATTTTTTTTATTTTTGAAATTTTATACTAGTGTTATTTTAGTTATTAAGTGAGAAATTATGAAAAATAATCATTATATGAAGATCATGAGAAAATCCAGGTTATTAAGGACTTAATTAAGATTAGAGATGAGATAAGACGATATAAGAATTGTTTCAGATTTTTTTTGAAGGTAGGTATTTTGATATTTAAGAATTTTCTAATTATAATTTAAGAATATTATATTTATTATAAATTTTACAATATGAGAAAAATAATTTGATCATATGGGAGTGTTATAATAATTTTGAGAAATTAATCAGAACTTTCTAAGTATTTTTCAAGATATTATGCTATTTATTTGGAATTTTTATTGATTTTCAAAAAAAATATAAATACATTAATTATTATATTATTAAAAAAAGAAGAAGTTCAAAATGCGAAAGGCTCTGCCATTTAGATTTGACTACTCTAGGATTGGGAAAACCCTAGTTTTTCTTCCCATATGACGACATTTCGTCAAACTTGAAATGCCACAGTATCATCTTCGGGGATAAGTCATCATATGAAACCCTTTCCCACTCAACACATGTTCTACCCTACACCCATCTTCCCTTTCAACCCACGTGTGGCCAGAACAAGTCACGTGAAGAGACACATAAGGGTATAGCTTGCTATTAGAGTGAACCTTGCCTTTTTTTTTTGTAAAAAAACTAGTGAGAGAAGAAGGAGAGTATCTGTGAGCGATTGTGAGGGAAACCAAGTGAGTTGCCGGCAATTTTGGGTAAATTTTTTGCTCGGAAACTCAAGCACCCTAAACCTTCAATTTGATGATTTTAGATCTGGTAAAAATGGATTATGATGGCTTGGTTTTGTTCAGTTGGACTAGGACTATATTTTGATGTGTGTATTGGTAATATTGAAAACTTAATCTGGTAGATTGGATTGAGATTTTTCCGACTAGGGTTTGCAAAAAACTCACCAGCTAGAGGTTAGGGACGATCACAGATGACAGGTCATCCGAGGGTGTCCCTCCGACCGGTTGTCTGGGTTGAGGTAGGGAGACTTGTTGTTTAGGTTATACAAGAGACAAAATGTTTGGACTTAAAAAGGGTAACACATTGTTTAGTTTGAACATGGAATATATGTAGTCTAATGGTTAATTTTTGAGTGACATGTTGTCTAAGTTAAATGCAAATGACATGTCATTTATAACGGGAATTTGATGACACGTAGTTCAATAGGTAAGAAAATGACAGGAAATTCAAGACCAAGAGGACAGGCTTAGCCCGAGCCGGAGGCTCGAACCAGCGGTGGCAGGCCCAAAGGGAAACAAGTGTCAGTATCCTGGAGATTCAGATATTGTGCTGGCATGCGTTTGTGCTGCTACATATCAGTCTGTGGAAAATTGGCAGAAAATTTACATAAATTGACAGAAAGGCTGGAAATTGAAGAAAAATAAAGAAAAATAAAAAAATGGAAAAAATAGAAAAAATAGAAATATTTTTAGAAATTATGAGGATTCCAATGGTATTAAGTTTATTTAAATATGAAGTGATTAGACAGGTCGATTAAATCAAAGAAGTTGATAGAAATATAGAAAAAATAATAAACGGGTCAGAAATTACGTTGAATTGATGTTTATGCAATATTGATATGATTAACAAGTTGGAAATGTGAAATTAAGGAATTATGATATGACGGAAGAGTAATATAGAAATGGACCTCTTTGTTTAATAGGTGTGGAAATAAATTGACAAAACTAATCTTCTCTGGACTCAGATCCGAAAGAAGAAGTGTCGTAAATTGTGAGGGGTTGGTCATGTGTGCATGCATAAAAAAATTTTATGTCTTCATTTAATTAAGCATGATATCTTAATATTTAGAATCGTATGAACATACATAACTAGTTAAACATTGGTGATCATTAGCTGGATAACCTGGTTTATATATTAATGTGATGTCAAGAGGATACTATCGTTATATTGTAGTGTGCGATTATTTGTTAATGTTGTGAAGGCAACATGAGTCTATATAGGGCAACCTATACAACCCTTGAGACCTCTCTGGGTCTGGTAGCGAGATGTGAAGATGCCAGACAACGAGGAATAAGATTGGTAGGGTTTATTAATAAATACACATCAATTAACCATTCTTGCAGGGTTTTTTTTTTATTCAATAAGATAAAACTATCATCACCTAACGACTCGGCATTGTCAATGGAGTTGAGCTAAAGATAAATGTTAATTAGTCTGTATAATTTCATATAAGAGAACTTTAAATTGAGATAAATACTAATAGGGTTACCATAGACAAATCTCAGTCTCATCCAGAGCCCGGAAAGATTATGAGTGTATGCTAGCCCAAATCATACGATGTGTGCTCACCTAAAAGAGAATATCATAATTGATTTATTAGTTTGTTTGTGTCTATTGATTTACTAAATTATGATTAAGTTTTGTTATTGTATTCTTGTACAATTACTTTTACAAGATGTGTTAATTTATTTTGATGTCATACCATGTCCCCGACCACTCACTTGGCAAGTTTTTGCCAGATTGTTAGATCTGGGTATTGCAGGATCATCGTAAAAGGCTTATCGTCAATTGAAATCCCATCTGATCCACGGTCAATTACATAAGATAATAAATTTTTGGTTGTAATGTGTGTTGTGCCTATTCTTCTTTTGGGTTTTTCCTATAACATCTGGTTGTGCATATTGTTTGCATGGTTGTGGTTGGGCGTGAGTCAATGTACATAATTAAGAATGTATGAAATGTAAATCGAACAATAAAAAGGGGCAAGTGCTACCCGAACGGCACTATTGTAAATTACGTTTCCACTGTGTGTTTTTATTATCATTCCGCTATTAATTATTATTTTAGCCTTGTAGACTAATTATATATGCTACTTATTAGTAAGTGACATATGTAATGAGCTTACGGCAAACTGCCATGCAAAATTTTGGGATTTGGGATGTGATATTCTAGCTAATCACAGAGCTCCATGTGGCATCTGCAGATGAAGCCACACCTGACTCTGAACCTATAGGATCGTGACATGCATCTCCTCATGCGCGTGCCATGTCACCTACCCATCAGGCGACATGTTGTCCGAGATCATCTTTTGTATGTCTGCCTCATGAACCCGCAGTTGATGGTTTGCGGACCTGAGATCAATTTTGGAGAACACAGCTGTGAGATCCCGTCTATTGTAGTGCCGGTCATTGCCAGCGTTAACAGTAGCGTTAGTGCCGGCGGCAGCGCGCCGATGCTAAGTGGTTGGTTGTGAACACGGTCGTAGGAAGCCTTTAAGTAACCCATAGTAAATCTGAGAGTGTTTAAGTAAATCTGTGAAATAGGTTGAGTCAGTGGAAAACAAACCAAGTTGATTTTGGTCCGTTTTGACCGATCGCGAGCCGTTTGGGCCAAAATTTTGTGTATTGAGTTGTTGCCATTTTTTTTCCATTCCCAGCCCTTATATTATGGCTTTATATACTCAAAGAAGTTGTTGGGCCTGAAACCCATCAGCCCAAGCCCACACTTCATCCTTTAAACACTTCTCTTCCATATGTGACCAGCAGAATACACACTCATCACCAGCCCTAACCCGTTTTTCTCCTTCCTTCACCCTTCCAACCTACCAAAATCCAAACTTTGTTCAATTTGACCCCAAAAACTTGTGGGGGACTGTCTCAAAACACTTTCCCATCAATTTTCTACACTTTTCCACTATTAGATTGGGGTCTAAGGCCTGATTTTGAGGTGTTCATCATTTTGGCCGAAAATTTCAGAGTTATTGGTAAATGCTTAATCTTTGGTTTTCTTTTTAGATTGGTTAGTTTATTAGGTTGCTAGTGATGTTATTAAGTGTTTTTGATGGATGGAAATGCATGAAAACAACCTATGATTCTTGTATGAATTCCGGATAACAGTATCAGGGAGTTGTTTCTTCATGTTATTGATCATGTTGGTGTGTTTATTCATGTTAATTGAGTGGTTGTAGTCAGTATTGAGAGGAAACGTGTTGATTATGTGAGGAATTGATGTTGAGCTGGTAATGAGAGTATCTGAATGTAAGGAGTATTATGATTTAGTTGTTTAGATTGGATAGGGAAATGTAGATGTGTGTGCAGCGTGAGAGGATCCATAGGATTGCTTTCAATTATTTTCCATTTGATTCCTTGATTGGTTATGCTTAGTATGACTGTATGGTTTGTGCTTGTTTAGGCGGTACCGGATCGAGCGGTAGAGGCAAGGATATTGTTCGAGAACCGTCGACGCAACGAGAGGTGGGAGTTTATGTTTCATTTGCATACGCAAAATGTTTTCTTTTCAGAATTAAATGATCAAATGTTTTTGGTTTGAATGGAGGCGTAACTTGACCTATGTTTAACATTTATATTAGAATCATAATATGCTTGCCATGTGTGAATGCATCAATTGTATATTCAAAGCTGAAGCATGCTGACTTGTTTGGTGTATACTTCCCTTGTGAGAGTTGTGTTCATTGTTACCCTTGGTGAGCACTCCCTTGTGGGTGATTTTTTGTGATAATATTATGATGATACATGTGTTATTGGCCATGAGAAGTGAGAAGAGATTTTAAAAAGAAAATATATTGTTCCAGCCCACTTCGAGAAATGGATTAAAAGCATACGAATTTTCATACGTGTTTTGTGACCTACCATACGATGTGATTTTTCATTTCCATATACATGATTCTCATTGTGGCCGAATACTTTGAATATTATTTTGAGATGTTTGGCACCTGTTTTACAAGCTGGAAATGTTTAATTGCATGCATGGAATATATGATGAATTTTCGATTTAATAACCCATACGTGATAAATTCACTATTTAGTCACTAACCGATCAGACCTCCCGATTTCTAGTAAGGATCCCGATGATGTTCACACCCTTTTGTAACCCCTGAATGAGTGTTTTTAACCCCGGAAAATCTTCTTTTGAGTGTGATGAATTGTGCTATGTGTTGTGCAATATGTTTTCGTAAAAAAAAAAAATTACCAAATATAAATATTTTCTAGGCACTGTACCGATTGGAATTGACGGTAAAAACTTAATCAAGTTAGGTAAGTATATGGAGTCCTTATAGAGAGGACAGTTGCTTACCTTGGAGAGGTATGGTTGGATATATGTATGTATATTGAGTGTTGTGTGCACTATGAATGGGAAGGCCTTACAAATGCTTCATATATATATTACGACGTTATATCTACGTGTGCTCAAAATTGAATATGATAGCTTGTGTTTTTCCATTCAATTTTGGACAATACTGATGGTGGGGTTTTGTTTATATATATGCTACAACTGAAAACCATCGGTAGGCTTTTAGGTAACCCTTTAGCGGGGGTTACGTGAAAGTGGTTTGTGTCCACCCCGTTATGTTTTGAGCATAGTAGCCAAATATCAAAGCTGTGATTTATGGATCTCTTGTATTTATTTTCCTTATGCCGTTTGGTGTGTGCACTTAGGATGGATACATAGAAGAACATGGATTGTAATGGTTTGAATAAATGTTTGATACTATGATTTGGTTTTGTCTCCATTCCACCGTTTATGCTTATAACGCGGTAACTTCCACTGAGGTCCTCGACCTGTGAGTGTGGACTCGAGGTGTTACATGTTTAAGGCTGAATGGTCGTTGTATGTGATTTATTATCTTCGCTGCATGTATTTGTTACTCTGTTGTTTGTTGGTTATGCCGAGTACAATTTGATGCATGCCATGTTTTGAAAAAAAAATTCATATGTTGTGTACTTATTACGTTTAGCGTAACAGAGTTTTATGGTTAAGCCTTGTGAAGTTCCGCTTGGTCCACCAGTTGGGACAACCGGGGCTGCACGGTGGTGAGGCTCCCAGTTACTGGGTACGAGTCCTCACAACAGCTGCACCTTTTATCTGGTCAAACAAGTCGTCTATTCGTGGACATGGGTACTTGTTCTTCATGGTCACATGATTTAACTGCCAATAAATGATACACAATGGCAACAAACCAACTTTCTTATTTACGAACAAAATGGGTGCTCCATAAGGTGATACACTAGGCTGAATGAAACCAGGATCAAGCTAGTCTTCCTATTACGTCATCAATTCTTTAATTTTTGCTGAAACCGTACAGTATAATGGAATAGAAAAAGGATTCGTACTTGGTAATAATTTAATGTTGAACTCAACTTCTCTAGCTGGTGGCAAACCGGCTGCATCTTTGGGGAATACATCTGGAAATTCACGAACCATGGGGATAGAATTTAGATATGATGATTCCATGGAGGTATCTTGCATATGCACAAGGTACGCTGTGAATCCCTTGCTGAATAATTACTTCGCATCAAGCCACAAAATCATGCAAGTTGGAACAACTCACCTTTCACCATCAAAGCAATACTCGGAACCATTTGGAAGGCTGAACGACACACGTTTTGTGAGACATTCCATCCGGGTTTGGTACTTTGCCAAAAAATCCATGCCTAAGATCTCGTGGTCCACTTCAATCACAACTAAACCCATTCGTACCGCACAGCCCATGTACACTAAATCGCATGTCAATTGTTCTCCCAAAGGAGTCAAAACCGCAACAGGAGAAATCAAAAGAGACAAGGACCAATCCGAACTAGCTGCTACCCTTAGACTCACCAACAATCTATTCGCTCTGGGATCTAACAATACTTTAGCATTTTGAGAAAAGACAGAGATGGTACCCGTCACTATGTCGGGACTTGCCTCAACAAAGAAGTGGTTTCCTAGACTCCTAGGCTCCTAGCAACAAAGAAGATTCACTCGATACTAGTAAAGGTTACGGTGAATTCTAACTAGGATTGTTCAAAAAGACCCAACCCAACAGGAAATTAACGATCTAACTACTTTCGGAGAGAGAATCAGGCAATAAACAAGGGATCGCCAAAGCTTCATGTGAGACCCTGAATTTTGAGTCCTAGAAGTCTAAAAGCCAGTGCAGGTGAAAAAAACCATTTTTACTCTAAAGAAAAAGATGTGTGATGACAGAAATTGGTAAGGGATGTCTAATAATTATTTCTTGTACTAATTCCCTTTAAATTGATTCTTTATTGGTTGATAATTACCTTAGGAAATAAAAATCCTAAGTTTAAGGGGGATAATTATTGAATTTAATTATGATAATTATCTTATTTTAAATTAAACCTTTAAGGTAGGGATTTTAATCCCATAACCACCTTATATAAATAGGAAGTCAGCCACACCAAAATCTTATACAGAAAACACATAAATTCATAAGACCTAAAAACCCTACATCTTCCAATTTCTGCTGAAATCCGCTTGAACTTCAAAATAGCATAACTCTCTCATCCTTTGTCGGATTCTTCCGAATAATAGCTTGTTGGAAATCTCTCTTCATCTTCTTTCCAAAAATATTTTTTTTTTGATTGGAGGTAAGTTTTTTTCGTTGTTAAAAGTTAAATCAAATTTCGGCAAAATTGTCAAAATCTACTTGAACTTCAAAATAGCATAACTCTCTCATCCTTTGTCAAATTCTTGTGAATAATAGCTTGTTAGAAAGATATTTTCATCCTCTTTCAAGAAATATTTGGTTTATTTGTCAGGAGGTTAGTTTTTATTTATCGTAAGATAAGTCGAATTTCGACGGGCTTAGGGTTCAAGATTGTGTGATTCTATCTTCAATTGATTTCTGTTGTTGTTTCTATTGTTTGTATGATTGTTCAGAATTTATTCATGTTATAAAATCATGAATTTATCCTTTGAGTCTTTTCTATACATGAAATCAGTATGCCCTACCCTTGCCCTACTGTTGCCTATCTTGATCAATTGATGAACCTATTGGATTCCGATCTTGTTTCTTTTGATTGTATAAGTTATAAACACTTAATCCCTCTTTGTTAGCATGAAATCGTAACCCTTACACCTTGCTAACATGAAATCGCAAACTATCTTGTGTCCTATGCTTAGTGCCGAAATATATATAGTTAAATTGGGTGGTAATTTAGGTTGAATCTTGTTAAGTTCTTGGCTATCACATCACACATCAAAAGGAGAGGCACCTACGACATCTAACCACTGGTTTCTGATAGGTTTGGTGAGTGGAATTAGTAAGGAAATAGGGTATTCAATTGGTTATTGAGTATGCATGCTTAGATTGGTTTTGTCTTTGCCTGGTGATACTATAGTTGGTTCGGAATTATTAAATAAAGACAAAGGAATAGCTTCTTGTTTAGAGACAAGAGAGGTAGGATCTATGCCTCATCGGTTTCTTCAGAGATCCTTATTGTTTGTTTGTAGTTTTCGATGCATGCCTTTGTTATTATTGCATGCGAATTGATTGTAGGATATGTGCAACAATTGAGGATTGAGATATGAATCCTATAGGCTATACCGAACCTTTGAGTTAGGTTTGAGTGCCCGAATTGCATATGATATGTGAATTGAATAAGCTAATTGTGTTCTGACATGATTGAGGATACTCTGTTATGGTATTGTGTTTGTGCTTGCCTGTGTGCTTGTACATGTTTGTGTGTCAGGATCCTGTTCTGATGGCCATTCGGGGTAAGTGCTGATGCTCCTTGGGAGAGGGGAGGCTCTTACTGGTATGGGAGTTGTATGGGTGGCAAACCCCAGCATGCACGCGCTAGATGTCTACTCCTTGTGTGGCAGGATGCTCTTATCCTTGTGTGGCAGGATGCCCTTATCCTTGTGTGGTTTGGATACCCTTGTCCTTGTGTGGTTTGGATACCCTTGTCCTTGTGTGGCTTGGGATGTCTTGTCCTTTTGTGGCAGGATGAATAGGCTTGCTGATTAGCTTGTGTGCTAACCTTTTACCCTTTGTGCAGTAAGCCTTGAACAACACAGGTGGAAGGGGACGACCTTTCTTTTTCCTATTTCCGAGAGCAATCTGATGAGTTTTACCCGCCTATGTACTTCTGATTTTCGGAAGTGTTTCCAGTCCACCCTCAGCCTTAGTTTCGGCCCTATCCCTTTGATTGATTTCTGAATTGCGTGATACCCATAGATGTGTAGGAATGATCTAATGTTGTTTAAGAGATTTGTGTTTAAGATTTCTGTAGATCTTATGATATTGTGACCCTACTGAGATTCTTGTAATCTCATCCTGTTGTATTTACCATTTTTCAGGCTTAGGTGCATCCACTGTCCATGGTACCAGTGTATGAGAACAAGGCTACACGGCGGAGCGATATTGCATCACATTAGCATACCTGTTCCTTGATTGCTTGCGCATATAATATGAATTATGATTGGACAATTTTTCTTGTTTTCAAGGTTCTTCCTTTACTTTTTTCCGTTTTACTTTAGGAATTAACTTACTGGATGTTTGGATCTATATGGGATTTGTGAGTTATGGATTCATGGATTCCTTATGGGATTTCTCCTCTCCCTTTTTTTCTTCTCTGTCTTCTGCTATCCCTAGTTTTTTCTCTATCTCTTTCTGTCCCTCTTTGTTTCTCCTTCTCCTTTCCTTTTTTCGTCTCCTTCTTTGCCTTGTTCTCTTGGTCGCTCTGCTTTATCCTTCTTCTTCACTTCGTTCTATCCTTCTCCTCCACTATGATTTTCTCCTATTTAATTTGTGATGCTAAATTTGGGTTTATTTTGATTGTGTTTGGAATTTTGAATATTTGTTTGGTGATCAATCGGCCGTTGCCTAAAGCCCACAATTGTTGGTTGGGGTTTGTTTTAGTTTCTAAATAAAAAACCTAATATCCAAAACAAGACTTATCGGTCTGGAAAATACATTTCTCGACCATTCCCGACAAAAAATCAATCAGGACTAAAAAATTTTGGAAGATTTTCTGATCGAAAATAAAATTGTCAGAAAAAATTTATCACAAAAAATTAATTTTTCAAAATCCACAGGTCGGGAATTGATGAACACCCTTGTATTGTGTTTGGTATAAAGAATTGTTATTGTTGGTTTAATAAAATGAATAGTGGTTGTTTTGTCAGATTCGTCAATGGTTGTTTGGTGGAAATATCATGTAAAATATTGTTAGTTTTGATTTTATATTTATAATTCCAATTTTGTCCTTGATTAATTTAAAACCTAACAAGCTGATATAAATATTATCTTACCGCCCAGTCACTTTATCTTTTCACACCATCGTGTTTTATCTCTAACACAATTGACATCTTTGTATTTTTTTTAAACAATTATCATATTGTTTTAGATTTTTTTAAAAATTATATTTTAACAATCTCTTCTTTGTATCAATACAAATTGTTTGTCATCAATCCTGGAAAAGAAGAGAAAACACAAGTTTTAGGTGTGTGTAAAAACATTACTATGTGCATTCTTTAAGTTTTTGTTGGCAAACTATTTTGATCATATATTGATACTTGAAATATTAATTATAGATAAGAATTTACAAATGGATTTTCAAAAGGGAGGAAGCAAAAAATGCTTTGTTAGTTGAGATATTACTTTGAGTTGTATAGTAGTGAAAAATTCAAAGCTAATAGGGGATTTAAGCCTAGTGTGTATACAGCAATTGAAAGAGAATTCAACAAGAGAATGTCTGGTAGTCGGATTCATGCCAATCCTCATATTTACACGAGACTTAAAATACTGAAGAAGCATTTTGTCATTGTGCTTGATATGGTCTATAACAATACTAATAGTTTTGGATGGGATCCTACTCATAAGTGCATGATAGTAGAAAAAGATGTCTAGGATCCATATTTGTAGGTAATATTTATTCTAAACTTCTAATAGCAACTTTGATTTTAAATATTTGATGTAAATTAAAATAGTTTTTATTTTATTTATTTGGTCGAATCAATGATCGTAGATTCTGATATTTTGAAGAACTTATTGTAGTTTTTGGAACTGATCGTGCAAATAGAAACATATCTTGTGATTGTATCAATGGAGAGACAATGCTAGATACTTGAACAGAACAAGGCGATGACAACGTTGATGAAGTCATTCATGAAACATTTATACCTGATTCATCTAATCAAAGGTCAAATTTCCATGGTAAGAAAAAGACTGCTAAAGATTTAGAATTTGTTATGTTAGCTGAAAAATTATTAACTGCTCTCGAAAATACTGGAATGGTTGATCTAGAGATACATAAAATGAGAGCAAGGCTGAATGTTGAGATCATGAAGATTATTGGATTGACTGTCATTAGTAGAATTAAAGCTACCCAAATTATTAGTAGTAATGTAGATGATATACAGCTTTTCTACAACCTCTTAGAAGAAGATAAAGAAATTTGGGTATTGTCATTACTTAATAGACATGCTTAGGAACTTTTTTGTTTGCTGGTTGCTGGTTGTTAGTTACTTTAGCAAATAATAAAACCAAATAAAATTTATGTGGAGGACATGATGGGTATTGGCATTGTTTATTTAACTAATAAAAGTTATAATTTTTGATGTATTGTTAATAATATGCGCATATCATATCAATTGCTTTTAGTAATTATAAATACATTAATGTTGTTATATAAAAAACTGTAGATATATTTTAAGATTTAATAGAAATATATTTTTACTGGAAAATTTATCACCAAAATTAAAAATTAATTTGTCTACAAAAATACAACCATGTAGATATATGGATAGTCTGTTTATCAATTTACCCGGCTGTGTCTATTAAGTAACAGGCCATGTAACACACAACGGGAAAAAAGTAGACGGTACACGGCCTCTGAGTGAACGTACATGGCTGTGTAAAGTGATAATCAGGCCGTGTAACGTACGACGAAAAAACATAGAGGGTACATGGTCTCTGAGTGACTAAACACGGCCGTATACATAATGTATACGGCCATGTATCATAGTGTTCCATGGCTGTGTACAAGAAGGCAGGCCATGTACTGTTCGGCCTAAATCATATAGAGGTACATGGCTTGTGACTTGAAATACATGGCTGTGTACATATCAAAACTGGCCATGTACCATTCGGCTTTAACTAATCATATGTACACAGCCTAGGTCTTAATGTACATAGGCATGTATCTTGTTCAACACGCCGTATACCCGTTGGCAAAAAACATTCACAGAGATACATGGTCTTGGACTTATTGCACTCGGCCGAGTACGATCTTAAACAGGATGAGTACCCATCATCAGAAATACATACATAGGTACACAACCTTCTTCTTAATGTACGCGGCCATGTAACAAAATACATAGGTCGTGTACATTATATGATACAATAAACGGACATGATCATATCGTTACACGCTCGTGTACATTATTGAGAAACCCGTGTACTGCCTCGTCAATACGATACATGGCCATGTACACTAAGTCTCAGGCCGTGTACTGTTTGGTTTAAAATATCCAGAGGTACATGGCATGTTACTTATAATATATGAGCATGTATCGAAACATTAGAACCCGTGTACTTCATTGAAATTGAATTACACGGGTGTGTAAAAAGTAGATATGGGTGTGTACAAAATCAACATGGGTGTGTAATATTTGACACGGGCATGTACAGACCTGATTTATACAATTTAAACCTTCTTCATCTTACATAAAACACTCTTACAACCCACACAAAATCCTCTCAAACCCATCCCAGAACATTTCCTTCCAAACACCCAAACAATATCCTCCCAAGCCCACACCAAAAGAGATACTTTCCAAAATCTGCATAATAAGATAGTGGATTTTCTCTCTATAAACACACACAAGAGCAAAGCAGATCTTCTCTCTAACATTGGAACACATTCATCAAGTTAGTCCTCTTTTTTTTTTGTTTTCTAATACCTATTGTTAATAACCATTGTAGTTATTTTCTTACTAATGCTTCATGTGTTGATGAATTGGCATGGTCAGTGGTTGGATATAATCTACGAGAAGAATGAGTCAATGAACAAAACAAAAATAAAGGTAAAAAAAAAGCAAGTATTGAAAGTACATCCTCTTCTTCAATTTGATTTGAAAGAACATTTAAACAGGTACAATGATTTACAGAAAAGACCCATTGAGCCTAATCGTTATATAAACTTTGATTCCATATCATCTCTTGTTGCGGTGGATGAGATTGTGTCATTTTTACATAATGCTAAGATGTTGATATGGCTTCTATCCATGAAAACTACTATGAGGAATTGTTTCTAGAGTTTATGTCTACATTTATGTTGGACAAAGATGCTATTGTTTGGAATAAGGGTAAGGTAATAAGGTTTTGGTTGGGAACAAAATATTGGCATCTTTTATTTACTGAGTTTGGTGTGAAATATGGATTCTATTCTAAAGAATTTGCTTCTGGCATTGAATTCAACCATGCATTGTATCAATTACTAGGTGGTGTCCGTACAACTCATATTTAGTGAAATTTAATTACTGGTACAAAACGTGTGGCAACCAATATATATAATTATGATTCTACAAGAGAAAAGGCATCTTACATTACTAGCAATGCATTAAGAATCATACACAAGTTCATCGCCCGTTCAATACATGGACGGAGGGAGAGCATTGGGGTAGTAGGAAGGGATGATATTTTTTATTTATACTGCATGATTGAAGGGATTCCTATTGAGCTTGGTTGTTGTTTTGCTATTTATCTACAGCACATAATAAACAAATGATGAGAAGATGCATTCATGGATCATATATTACTATGCTTGCTAAGAATCTTTGGGTATTTGAAAATCACATAAATTCCATCGCAAATAGGATGCAACCTATTAATGTGTCCACATTGGTTAACATGGTAATGGTGAGAAAATATAGGGACATATATGTGTTTGCAGGCGACACTATTTTGATAGATGATGAGGATTCAGAAGTGAGTATAGAGTTTAATGAACATCCAGAAGAGGAGACTAGAGCAATGGACACCGCCCACTATTCACTACAATTATTGGGAAGGGACCAGCACATCATGAACATCTACTCAAAGCATGCTTGAGCAAATAGAAGAAGGCATGCAAAATATAATGTTAAGCCAACAACATATCATGAAAAACCAACAAAGGATTAAAAAGGGGCAAGAGTGGGTTGAGACTAATTTAGCACAATATTTCGAGCAAGTGAAATTCATCTAGACTCCCCATCCTACATTCACCCCACCATCGTCTCTGTGGTTTGGTGATTTTATAATGGATAACTTCCTTATTGGTGATTTATGATTGTGACGTCTTTGTTTGGATGTATGACTTTGTTATTATTAAAGGACATGGTACTATTGTATCTTTGTTCGGATGTATAATGTTTTTACTATCTAGGATCATGGTTGTTCTATTAATATGATGATGATTTTATTATTTTATATGTTGGGTGACTTTGTTATTGTGTATGATTGATACAACTATGATACAAATAGGTAATGTCAAAAAGCATGAAATATCATTTAAAAATTAATTATAAAGATTATAAGGTTCAAAACACACAATCCAAAATATTATCAAAAAATATAATTCAAATACAATTGTATTCTAATAAAAGGTTTGTTACACTATGACATCTAATCACTGAACATAGTGGAGGCAAGATTGTTAGTAAAATTTGTCCAAGTATCCAAAGTTTTAATTATGTTGATACTTCCCACTTCATTGTCAGAGTGTTCATATGTTTTTAAATCAACTTCACCCCTAATGGATCAACTATCATATTCTGCTTTATCAAATTGTATAGCAAGCAACATGCCAACACAATATTATTTTGTATAGCAGTTGGATAGAAAGCACCACTTCATAAAATAGCCCATCGTGATTTGAGTTGATCAAAACAATGTTCAATTACATTCCTTGTAGATGAATCATTCAAGTTAAAGTATTCTCTTGCATTTTCCAGACAATGATCATCTCTCCATTCATTCAAGTGGTATCATTGACCTCTATATGGAGCAAGGAAGCCTTCTCTATTTGGATAACCAGCATCCACGAGATCATATTAACCTGTAAAATTAATATTCCTAGTATGTTTATGATATATAACAATGTTATAATGAATGTAATTACCTAGTGTAACCTAAAGACTATTTCATCTACATATTGTATCTTGTAACACTCTACTATCAAGCTAATCCCTGCCAACCAGCTACTATATAAATAAAATATGCATCTCTTGAGCATGCATGTGAGAACTGAGAATTTTAAACCAGTGAGATGAGTAAGATAGTTGAATTTGGAATCAAGGCATGGGCTATATTTAGTTAAGGAAGGGTTAAAAGAGATGAGGAACCCTCCCATCAAGCTATTTACGCTTACGAGAATGAACTTGTTATACGTTCTGGAAAAAAAAAAAACCAGACTGAGGATATTTTCGTAACTTCACCCTTGTCCTATATAATTTCTAATGTTATTTCTTTTTACATTCAGCTATTGGTTTTGTTTGAATGTCCATTGAAATTTGAAATCTAAAGTAGGATTCGAACCTTCCTTAATTTCGAAATTTTGTTATACAAGCAATAATGTAGGTATTAAGTGTGAAAACTTTGGTAAAAAAATTTTGTGAAAGTTTTGTGTGAGATTTGATCTAGTTAGGACCTAGATATGTTTAGAAAGGACGTATGAAAATATAAGAGTTTCATGGAATTTTTCGAGGATGTATAATGATATTTAAGGATTTTTTTTTATTTTAGAATATAAAATTAATTATAAATTTTCTAATTCTAGGAAAATAAATTTTAATTTATAAGATTGATATTATGATTTTTAGGAATTTATAGGAATTTTTGGAGTTAAGACGCTATTTATAAAAAATTTTAGAATATATTAATATTATATATCATAGTATGTTATATTTAAAAAAAATGAAGGAAAAAGAAATGGAAAATCAATGGTCAAAATGCAGAAGGCTCCATCATTTTGATCGCGCCTGGATAAAACGACGGACGCCTCCGTCGTTTTGACGTGTGGGCGAATTAGGGTTGGAAACCCTAATCCTGTGTGACAAAAGACGACGTATTTGTTTCTGAGCTTAGTAACCAACCGAAGTAGTTCCCCACCCTATATGTGTATGGCTCCACACTTGTCTCTCTCCTTTCCACACACGTAGCATGAAGAAATCTGGCGACTAGGCTACGTGTGGGTATACCTCGAACCCAAGCCCAAAACCCCACTTTCAAGCAGAAAGATTGACAAGAGGAGAGAGCGTGTATGCTGCGAGTGTTTGTGAGAGAAACCATATGAAACACTGGCCGAATTGGGTAAGTTTTACCCAGCGAGATCTAATGTTTTGAATCCATGAATTTATAGCTTTAAATCCTGTGAAATGCATGATTAATTTGTGGGTTTAACTCTCGTGAGGTAGAACTTTATTTTGGTATGCTCAATGAGATGATTGGGGGCTTGATTGAGTGAATTAAATTTGGAGAAAAAGGAATTCTGGCTAGGGTTTACAGGAAAACCCCCAACGGCTGAAGGTTAGGGGTGACTTCGGATGACAAGTCCTCTAAAGAGACCCTAGATGACCCGTTCAAGGGTTGGTACATGTGACTTGTAGTTTAGTATTGACAAATGACGGGTCGTCTAGTGATATAAACAAATGACAGGTACTTAGGTATTGGATGAAACGACATGTAACTCAAGTAGGAATTGAACGATTAGTAGTCTAATTAGCATAGGGAAGACACGTCGTTCAAGCAAAGGGTAGATAGACTGATCTCGAGCCGAAGGCTCGAACGAGTCATGGTAGGCTCCAGGTGAGCCATGTGTCGACATCTCAGACGTTCGGGAATGTGCTGGCATGCACATATCTTGCCACGTGTAGGCTCGGAAAGAATTTTCAGAGAAATAAGAAAAATTGATAGAAATGCCAGAAAATTAAGGAAAAATCAAAGAAAAAAAGGAAAAATATTAGAAAATTAGAGGAATCTGATGGTATCAAATAAATCTAAGGTCATTTAATGGGTTAATTAAATTGTGGAAATTGAATGGAGAATAGGAAAAATAAGAAGAAAAGTCAGGAATGTCGTTAGATCAATGATTTACATGTGAGACAGTTATTATGACTTGGAAAAATGTGAATTGAGGATAAGTATAGTGTGTGAATGATTCTTAAATGAATTCTTGATTAATAGGTGGCGAAATGAATCAGCAAGTTTAGACCCCTCAAGAATCAGATCTTGAGGAAGAACTTCCATAAACTTATGAGTGATTGGTATTTGTAGGCATGCATAGTTTTATTTACAATTATGTAAATTAAGACTTCTAATCCTTTAAAAGTTTGTATTGTATAAAATGAGAATCGTAGGATTAACTCGTAACCCGGTTGTGTATAATTGTGTTGTTATGCGGTTTGTCATTGCATTGGGTCCTATGTATTCAAGTACAGTCTGCACATAGTGCGGTCGATATAGGGTAACCTATATAACCCCCGGGTTTGGTAGCAAAGGGTGGAGATATCAGATTCATTTTTCAAGAAATAAGGTTGGATGGGTTTAATTATAATGAATGTGCATCAATTAACCATTCTTTGCAGGTTATGGATATTGTTTAGGTGAAGCTACCATCACCTAACTACCCAGCATTGTCAGTAGAATAGGCTTTAGACTATTGTTCATAATAATATGTCGGTCAATTTAGAAGTCAAAGAACTAAATATTAATGAGTAGGGTTACCTGTAAGGATCCGAACCCGAAAACCAGGCCCTTACCGCCATGAAACCAGGACAAGCCCAACACGTGGACCAATCCGAATCCCACAAGGCTTAGACGACTTTTCAAACACGATTCCCAAGACAAACGTATTTAATATTTCAAGGATTGGAGCATGTCAAATAAGAAATAGACATCTGGCATAAAAATCGGAGTAAATAAAATACCACAGCGGAAGACTTTATTCGAATGGAAAGAAAATATCCAAAACGGAAAACGGGTTCATACAGTCACAAGCCCAAAATCACAAACTGGGCATAAAGCCTTGTACATAAAAACCGTATCCAGTAGAGAAATAAATGCATAAAATATAATGTGAATCAAAACATCAAAACGAGTCAAACAAGAAATGCCAGAAAAGGAAACCGTGTAAAATATGCAGGTGCAATAGTCCAACCAAGTCGTAAGAAGTTCTCACACCTCAAACGCCGTCTACGCCTCACGAACTACTCCTAAAAGGGGGAAACAACAACGTGTGAGATAATAAAATCTCAGTAGGAGTCACAACAACATATGTCCTACGGGGAAACGAGAACACATACAAGAACAGAAGGAACGGATTACTATACGAACAAAGACGTAACCGAAATAACCCGAAGAATATGGAATTCACACATTTGATTTTTATAATGTCAAACATAATTATAGCCCAGTAGGTTATAACTCAACAACTCGTAACACAACACGGCTAACAATGCCAACCAAAAACCCATCGGGATGGACATAATAAAACACCCCTCAAGTAACCACCCGCTAAAGGGAAACCTGGAGCCCACTGGCAGTATAAATTTATATTTTTAGAAAAATACTATATATATACTTGAGCCCTACTGCCAGTGTTGTCTGAGACTAGGCAGAGAAAACATAACACATATCATACCCGTCACATTACTCAATACGAACCAACCTGCAAAGACGTGGCAGGCAACCGAAAACAACACCCATACGACTCTCCAAACAGGTAAGCAACTCTCCCTATCACTGAGATTCCGTATAATCACCTCACATTGGCCAAGCGAACGTTTACTCACTATAGTTACCAAACTGAATACAAACATTGATTAAATATCACACTCATTTTTAAAACATTTCACTGAAAGCTATAAGAACCTCATATTTACACCCGTTAAATTAATATCATATTTAAATTACACCCTTTTTATTGAATAAAATAAAATAAAATAAAATAACTGACGTGATACCATATGCATTAACTTAAAGAACCGGCAAGAGATGTTGCAACAAGACCATGGCTAAGAATAGAAAGTAACCGAAAAATTCCACAATAGCTTGCAGCTTATCTATTTCTTCCATAACACCAAGAGTACGAGGCAAGAAACAGAAGGGGATCGCGAAGTGACAAGGGACGAAGCACAGGAAGTGGAGATTTATGTGTTGCTCGTCATCATCCTACCGAGCTTTAACATATTTATTAAAATTTCTCAGTTCCAGTCTATACCTCTAATTTCTTTTGTGGTACTCCTCACCCAACGTTAGCAAAAGAAAGATATTTGAGGGGACCAGATGGGTAAAATAGGAACAGCTGGTGGGGAAAATTCAATGGAGCAAAAGGGTGAGCACACCGCACTAAATGAAGGAAGAGAAACTAGGAAGGCAAGGTGGGTAACACAAGAACATCAGGTGGTGCCCGAGGGAAGAAGAAGGAAACGACGTTCAATGTCATTGGCACGAACTCGGTAGAGGACCAGATCGGGGACGTTGCCACACTGGAGATCTTTCTCCAGGAATGATTTAAGCTTGGCGAGGCTAGTGACGAGGCAGTGGCGAGGCTGTGGCGAGGATGTGGCGAGGCTGTGGCGTGGCTGGTGCACTTCCTTCCTCTTTCATGAAATCAGAAAATGGGTCGGCTTCTACAGTTAAAGAATGATGGACGGGAAGGAAAAGAGGAAAGAAAGGAGGGGCTCGGCTTTGACACTATACGTGGAGCTTCCACTTCGTAAGACTCCTCTAAGGTAGGTCCAGCGTTTAGCAACTCAGAAAGCAAAAGAAAGGAGTTGCCTTGTTCCGGCCTTTCACGACGAATTGGAGAAGGCCGCGTAGAATACCTGGATCTGAAAGAGGTCAAGCCTAAATTGCTTCTTTATGGACGAATGTTGATTGTTAAAGCACAAGAGGTGTTCGTCCATTTACAGAGAGAGATGATCTGGAGTAGCTGCCGCACAAGAGGAAGTCTCCTTTTGTTCTGTATGATTTCAGGAAAAATTAGTAAAACAAGTAGGTTGTTGGTTTTAAGTTTAATTAAGAGGCAGAAGCAAACCATCCTCGGCCAAGCACGCTAGCACACGAAAGAAGGGAAACAAAAACCACGACCCCATATAGGAAACAAAACACAAGGTGCGAGAGTAATGGTATTTTCCTAATACTACTGAAACAGGGGAACTCCGAGCGTCATCACCACCGATGCATCAGAGTCGTCGAAACCATACGATGGGTAACTTCAGAAGGAAAAAGAAAATGAAACAAAGTAACAATACAGAAAATGTTAAGTGTCGGCGAACTCCTTTACCCTAACTTGCGAAAGTCCTATATTCAATGTCACATCCGATTCTAATTTCTCCAAAAGGTATCTAAGGCACTTGACCAAGAAGTACGTGAATCATACTCATACCCTCACGGTTTCAATTGGAAAAAGAATCAAAATTTGGCAATGAAGAGATAGTTCCAACGGAAGGAAAAGAAATAAAAGAAAGCACAAGCAGCAAGGACAAGGAAATTGCTAATCAAACAGATTAGGCGTAGTCTCCTACCTAGCGTGCAGATGAACTGACGGAAATTCCTTTGCCCTTATCGCGATACCCAGATTCAGATCCACATAAATCAAACCACTATCAGACCAAACAATTACATACCCGAATTAAAATAAGGGATAGAAAATTCCTACTGTTCCCTCATCGATCTATTAAACTGACGAACAAACCAATAGTGGAAAACGGAAGGGGCTAGAGGCGATCATTGGGTTGTAAGGAGGAAAGCACACCAAACAAAGAAAATTGGTGGCGGCAGATTGAAAATAGCTTGTGAAAATAATAGAGGGCGAAGAGAACGTAGGTTTTCTGTCCGAAACGAAAGCAGTGACAGCGGCTAGGGTAAGCAGTTGGGCCTATGTACAGGGCCTTAGGGTAATAAACAGGCCCAGAAATAAGACAAAGGTACGAAGAAGACCTTAGGAGAAGTAAACAAGCCCGGAAACAAGTTCGGGTCTGATAGGGGTAAAATGGTAAATTTTTTTGCCGTCTCGAATTCCATCCCAGTCAAATTGTCAAACATATACGTGGACAACTAAGACGAAGGTGACTGGACATATGACTAGGACAGGGTTTCTCATCCTCCCCTCCTTACAAAAATTTCATCCTCGAAATTTACGTACCGCTCAGCAAACGGAATTAAGACCGCGATTGATGGAACCAAGGATGACAACGGACGATCTGCACTAATTGCAATACTGGGGCCCACAAAAACTGATGGGCTTCCTTCAGCAGCTTCGTAATCATCACCGGGAGTCTCCCGGCATCCTGCTGCTGAACCGGGGCTACTGATCTCTGCACCGGAACTGAGGGTGCAGCCGGAGCGGGAACAGGTGGCTGTTGTGCCACTAACTGCTGCAATGTGACCTGCATAGTGGCCAAAATCTGAACCAACGCCGGATCCTGACCCGGCGCCACTGGGGCTGCTGGAGCGGCCGGAGCTACTGGTGCAGCCTAACTAGTGGGTGCGGCTGGGGCTTGCTGATCCGCCTGTATCTCGGGCTCAGCAGGCCATTGAACTGACTCGCCACTCCTATCCCGGCGATTCCGAGCGGCGGTGGTACTACGTGTCCTAACCATAGTGGCTAGGTATAGCACATAACAACAATAAAACGTAAGCTTAGAAACTCAAACAATCAACTTAATGATACGACGCTGGACTATGCACGTGCAAATGAGTTTAAAACATATTTTCCGAAAACATTTCTGAAACCGATTTGTAAAACCATGCTTCGTTACCACCCTTGTAAGGACCCGAACCCGAAAACCAGGCCCTTACTGCCGTGAAACCCGGACAAGCCCAACACGTGGACCAATCTGAATCCCACAAGGCTTAGACGACTTTTCAAACACAATTCCCAAGACAAACGTATTTAATATTTCAAGGATTGGAGCATGTCAAATAAGAAACAGACATCTGGCATAAAAATCGGGGTAAACAAAATACCACAGCGGAAGACTTTATTCGAATGGAAAGAAAATATCCAAAACGGAAAACGGGTTCATACAGTCACAAGCCCAAAATCACAAACTGGGCGTAAAGCTCTGTACATAAAAACCGTATCCAGTAGAGAAATAAATGCATAAAATATAATGTGAGTTAAAACATCAAAACGAGTCAAACAGGAAATGCCAGAAAAGGAAACCGTGTAAACTATGCAGGTGCAATAGTCCAATCAAGTCGTAAGAAGTTCTCACACCTCAAACGCCGTCTACGCCTCATGAATTACTCCTAAAAGGGAGAAACAACAACGGGTGAGATAATAAAATCTCAGTAGGAGTCACAGCATCATATGTCCTACGGGGAAACGACAACACATACAAGAACAGAAGGAACGGATTACTATACGAACAAAGACGTAACCGAAATAACCCGAAGAATATGGAATTCACACATTTGATTTTTATAATGTCAAACATAATTATAGCCCAATAGGTTATAACTCAACAACTCGTAACACAACACGGCTAACAATGCCAACCAAAAACCCATCGGGATGGACATAATAAAACACCCCTCAAGTAACCACCCGCTAAAGGGAAACCTGGAGCCCACTGACAGTATAAATTTATATTTTTAGGAAAATACTATATATATACGTAAACCCTACTGCCAGTGTTGTCCGAGACTAGGCAGAGAAAACATAACACATATTATACCCGTCTCATTACTCAATACGAACCAACCTGCGAAGACGTGGCAGGCAACCGAAAACAACACCTATACGACTCCCCAAACAGGTAAGCAACTCTCCCCTATCACTGGGATTCCGTATACTCACCTCGCAATGGCCAAGCAAACGTTTACTCACTGTAGTTACCAAACTGAATACAAAAATTGATTAAATATCACACTCATTTTTAAAACATTTCACTGAAATCTATAAGGACCTTATATTTACACCTGTTAAATTATTATCATATTTAAATTACACCCTTTTTACTGAATAAAATAAAATAAAATAAAATAACTGACGTGATACCATATGCATTAACTTAAAGAACCGGCAAGAGATGTTGCAACAAGACCACAGCTAACAACAGAAAGTAACCGGAAAATTCCACAATATCTTGCAGCTTATCTATTTGTTCCATAACACCAAGAGTATGAGGCAAGAAACAGAAGGGGATCGCGAAGTGACAAGGGATGAAGCACAGAAAGTGGAGATTTAAGTGTTGCTCGTCATCGTTTTACCAAGTTTTAACATATTTATTAAAATTTCTCAGTTCCAGCCTATACCTCTAATTTCTTTTGTGGTACTTCTCACCCAATGTTAGCAAAAGAAAGATATTTGAGGGGACCAGATGGGTAAAGCAGGTCAGCAGGTGGGGAAAATTCAATGGAGCAAAAGGGTGAGCACACCGCACTCGATGTAAACGAAGGAAGAGAAACTAGGAAGGAAAGGTGGGTAGCACAGGAACATCAGGTGGTGCCCGAGGGAAGAAGAAGGTAACTACGTTCAATGTCGCTGGCACAAACTCGGTAGAGGACCAGATCGGGGACGTCGCCGCACTGGAGAGGTTTCTCCAGGAACGCTTTAAGCTTGGCGAGGCTAGTGACGAGGCTGTGGCGAGGTTGTGGCGAGGATGTGGCGAGGATGTGGCGAGACTGGTGCGCTTCCTTCCCCTTACATGAAATTAGAAAATGGGTCGGCTTCTACAGTTAAAGATTGATGGACGGGAAGGAAAAGAGGAAAGAAAGAAGGGGCTCGGCTTTGACACTGTACATGGAGCTTCCACTTCGTAAGACTCCTCTAAGGTAGGTCCAGCGTTTAGCAACTCAGAAAGCAAAAAAAAGGAGTTGCCTTGTTCCGGCCTTTCACGACGAATTGGAGAAGGCCGCATAGAATACCTGGATCTGAAAGGGGTCAAGCCTAAACTGCTTCTTTATGGACGAACGTTGATTGTTAAAGCACAAGAGGTGTTCGTCCGTTTACAGAGAGAGATGATCTGGAGTAGCTGCCGCACAAGAGGAAGTCTCCTTTTGTTCTGTATGATTTCAGGCAAAATTAGTAAAACAAGTAGGTTGTTGGTATTAAGTTTAATTAAGAGGCAGAAGCAAACCAGCCCCGTCCAAGCACGCTAGCACACGGAAGAAGGGAAACAAAAACCACGACCCCATATAGGAAACAAAACACAAGGTGCGAGAGTAATGGTATTTTCCTGATATTACTGAAACAGGGGAACTCCGAGCGTCATCACCACCGATGCATCAGAGTCGTCGAAGCCATACGATGGGTAACTTCAGAAAGAGAAAGTAAAAGAAACAAAGTAACAATACAGAAAATGTTAAGTGTCGGCGAAATCCCTTACCCTAACTTGTGAAAAGTCCTAAAATCAATGTCACATCGGATTCTAATTTCTCCAAAAGGTATCTAAGGCACTTGATCAAGAAGTACGTGAATCATACTCATACCCTCACGGTTTCAATTGGCAAAAGAATCAAAATTTGGCAATGAAGAGACAGTTCCAACAGAAGGAAACGAAATAAAAGAAAGCACAAGCAGTAAGGACAAGGAAATTGCCGATCAAACAGATGAGGCGTAGTCTTCTAGCTGGCGTGCAGATGAACTGACGGAAATTCCTTTGCCCTTATCGCGATACCCAGATTCAGATCCACCTGAATCAAACCACTATCAGAACAAACAATTACATACCCGAATTAAAATACGGGATAGAAAAATTCTTATCGTTCCCTCATCGATCTATAAAACTGACGAACAAACCAATAGTGGAAAATGGAAGGGGCTAGAGGCGATCATTGGGTTGTAAGGAGGAAGGCACACCAAACGAAGAAAATTGGTGGCGGCAGATTGAAAATACCTTGAGAAAATAATAGAGGACGAAGAGAACGTAGGTTTTCTGTCTTAAACGAAAGCAGTGACAGTGGCTAGGGTAAGCAGATGGGCTTAAAAAGGTACGTACAGAGCCTTAGGGTAATAAACAGGCCCGGAAATAAGACAAAGGTACGAAGAAGGCCTTAGGGGAAGTAAACAGGCCCGGAAACAAGTTCGGGTCCGATAGGGGTAAAACGGTAAAAAATTTTACCATTTCGAATTCCATCCTTGTCAAATTGTCAAACATATACGAGGACCACTAAGACGAAGGTAACTGGACATATGACTAGGACGGGGTTTCACATTAACACTGACGGATCCTAGTCTTGTCCAAGACCCAGAAAGATTATGAGTCTCATGCCAGCTCAATGTGTGTTTCTATGGTCTCTTAGGATTGAATTTTATAATTGGTATAGTTGTATGCTTGTATTTTAAGAAAATTATTTTGAAGTGGGGTGCATTTTTCGTTAATTTGAATTTCTTTTGGTATTTTTTTTCTTTAACACATTTGATATGCTTGCCCAAATTGTTTCAAGATATTTAAATCCGATCACTCACTTGGAAAGTTTCCTTGCTAGATTCTTAAATCTGGAGTTTACAGGACCCTTATAGGCGACTTGTTCGACAGCTTAAATCCCATTTGGTAATGCGGTTATTTATCTAAGATATCGAATGATAATGATATATGTAGTCAGTGCTTGTTCTTTTTTTGAGTCTTGTATAATATCTACCTGTGCATAAGGTTTGGGTGTCGGGTTAGGATTTTCATAAAAATATGTATGTTTTTCCATGAATGTAATATATCAATAAAATGGGCAAGAGCTACCAAGATAGCACTATTTTATATTTAAATACCGCTGCATTTTATTTTGTTCTTTTCCGCTATCAAATTTCTTCCCAGCTTTGTAGACTTAATATATACATTTCCGATAACTAGAAGTGTATATACTAGGTCTACGGTGGGGGGGAAGATCGCATATGAAATAAATAAAAATTTGGGGCATTTTGGTCTAGTGTAGTGTGGCAGTCCCTCACAGATGGTAAGCAGAGTATTGTTTAATTATCAATCATGAAAAACATGCACACTTCTTGCTTTATATGACTCTGCAACCATGCCTTCCTCACCCATATGGGTGATAAATTTTTATAATGACCTTTACAATAGCGGAGTATGTTTATCAGTGCATTGAAATTTTTGCGAATATATTTTTGCATTGGTTGCATTTAAGATTGTTTAAAGATTTTGATCGGGTAGCTATGGTCAAAATTTTAAAACCCTAATTGAAAATTTCATTAGGAAATTATTGTTAGATGAAGGGATGTTACGAAATCATTTAATAGTAAATATTGTTTAAAAGTCATGATTTTGCAAAGTATATTATGGCATAATTATTGCTTATCATCGTTGGGTTTTTTTTTTCCTACCTCGACTCACATGCCATGGTCTGTCAAATGTGAAAGGATGTTGTTTAGTTTAGATAGGTTAGGTGACCCCTGACAAAAAGAAGAACAATCGGGTAGATAAGCTAGATGAAGCATTCCAACCAATAACAAGTCAGGATAGTTTAAAACTCACCAGTTTGCATGATAGGTATTTGTTGAACATGCATAAATTTTGTTGTCATAGGCAGAAAAAAGAACATCCACCTACCTTAACATTATGATTCTGATGGGATTGTCTGACTAAGCCATAGGTGATTGTCAGTATTATTTGGTGTTGTACAGAAAAGAAATAACATGTTATGGATCAGGCAGTTATCCTTTTGGTGATGGAGAATCACCCTATTGGCCACTATATTACCCGATACCAAGATTTCCGCCACTTGCTGAACCTCTATAGCAAAATCTTGAAATGAGGGTCCCATTATTCCGAGTGGTTATGGACATATATGCCGAAGATGCTATTGTCAAGGGTAGAAGAACTGTGTATTATGATGTGATGAACAATCTAGGACTATTCGAGGGACCATTACCCTCACCATTGCCTTAAGTGCATCAAGAAAAGGATTATAGAATAAGACAATATCCTGAGGCAAGAAATCAGCCAAGAGAAGAACAAGGTTATGGCTAAGGTCGCAGGAGACGACCCATGAGAGATAGGTGTTGTTTTTGGTGTTGAGTATTTGATCATATAGCTAGAAACTGTCGAGTGATATTAGGGGCAGTGGATGAACGGGAGCCCACACCTCCACCATCTCCACCACCTCCACCACCTGGACCATTTTTCAACCCTGACTTCCGTTGAACTCCAGAACCAACACCAGAAATAACATCCACTTAGATATCATCAAATATTGGTACATCTTTATCCTCTCTGGTGATTAGGCCATATTACTTGGATGACTCAGGATACAACATTTTCGGATCAGATCAAGGGTCCACATGGCCGAAAGAGGTGCATATTTTATTTGGTATTCTTATGCACATTGGTTGTTTTGAATATATAAGATTGATAGAACGCATGTTAAGTATGAATGGTTGCATGATTTTGGATGTGTTAGACAAGAATGGTCTGAGAGTGAGTAGATATGTCAAAAGAATAAGAGAATTAATGTATTTTCATTGAATAATTAACGTACGATGAGTAGTTTGGAGTGAGTATTATATGAGCTGAGTAGAATAGCAAAACAAAATGAAATACAAATAATAATTTTGAAGAATAAGAACCGATGACAGGTGTATCCATGTAATAGCATCGGAAAGGTGTAAAAAATAGATCTAAAAGAGAGAAATCGAAAGAGGTAATCTCAGTTTGGATGAAAAGTATATGGTTGATGTCTACCGAGATTAGATGAGTACCTTAGGTTGGGTAAGGATTGCTAGGAACAAGTTTCGAGGACGAAACTTCTAATAAGGTGGGTAGATTGTGAGAACCGAGAATTTTGATTCAGTGAGATGAGTAAGGATAGCTGGATTTGGAATCAAGGAAGAGAAAAAGAGATGAGGATCTTGTCTAGATATTTGGGCTTACGAGAATGAACTTGTTACACGTTCTGGAAAAACAAAAAGACTAGACCGAGGATATTTTTGTAACTTCACCCTTGTCCTATAGAATTTCTAATGTTATCTCTTTTCACATTCAACTATTGGTTTTGTTTGAAAGTCCATTGAAATTTAAAATCTGAAGTAGGATTCGAACCTTCCTTAATTTCGAGATTTTGTTATATGGGCGATAATATAAGTATTAAGTGTGAAAATTTTGGTAAATAAATTTTTTGAATATTTGTATGAGATTTGATTTAGTTAGGACCTAGATATGTTCAGAAAGGAGGTATGACAATATAAGAATTTCACGTCATTTTTCGAGGACGTATAATGATATTTAAAGACTTTTTTATATTAGGGTATAAAATTAATTATAAATTTTATAATTCTGGAAAAATTATTCTTAATTTATAAGATTGATATTATGATTTTTAAGAATTTATAAAAATTTTCTAGGAATTTTCAGAGTAAAGATGCTATTTATAATGAATTTTTTAAGTTTTTGAAAGATTTTAGAATATTTTAATAATATATATATTATTTTATTTTATTTTGAAAAGAAAAAAAAGAAATAGAAAATCAATGGTCAAGACGCAGAAGGCTCCGTCCTTTTGACCTCATCTGGTCAAAACGACAGATACCTCTGTCGTTTTGACGTGTGGGTGGATTACGGTTGGAAACCCTAATCCCGTGTGACGAACGACGTCATTTTACGTCGACTCCAAATAACGTCATATTTGTTTTCGAGTTTAGTCACCAACCAAAGTAGTTCCCACTCTACACATGTATGGCTCCACACCCGTCTCCCTCCCTTCCACACACGTAGCCGGAAGAAATCCGACGACGAGGCTACGTGTGGGTATACCCCGAAATTAGCCCCAGAACCCCACTTTCGAGCAGAAAAATTGGCGAGAGGAGAGAATGAGTGTGCTGCAAGTGTTCATAAGAGAAACCGTGTGAGACACCAGCTGAATTGGGTAAGTTTTGCCTGACGACATCTAATGTTTTGAATTCATGAATTTAAAGTTTTAAATATTGTGAAAAGCATTATTAATTTTTTGGTTTAACTTGCATGAGGTACAACTTTATTTGGTTTGCTCAATAAGATGATTAGGGGCTTGATTGAGTGAATAAAATTTGGAGAAAAAGGAATTCCAGCTAGGGTTTATAGGAAAATCCCCGACGACTGAAGGAAATCATATTCGGTCATGAAACTAAATTTAGTATGAGTTTTTAAGATCGAAAAGGATAAAATTTGTTCTGAAATGGTCAGACCCTTACATAGGCCAGCCTAAATAGTGTGGGTGTTAGCCTTTGTTCAGGAACCATTATACCTAAAAACTTGAATTTTCGGAAAACCATTTTCAGTCTTAGAACAAAATTTACTACGAGTTTTTTAGGTCCAAAAGAATAGAATAGTGCCAAAAATTGTCAGACCTTCACATAGGCCAGCCTAAATAGTGTGGGTGTTAGCCTTTGATCGAGGACTATCTAACCTAAAAACCTGAATTTTTGGAAAACCATATTCGGTCATGGAACAAAATTTAGTACGAGTTTTTTAGGTCCAAAAGAATAGAATAGTACCAAAAATTGTCAGACCCTCACATAGCCTTGCCTAAACAGTGTGGGAGTTAGCTTTTGTTTGAGGACCATCTGGTCCAAAAAATATGAATTATTGAAAAACCATATTCGGTCGCGACACTAAATTTAGTACGAATTTTTTAGGTCGAGAAAGATAAAATTTTGCCTGAAATGGTCAGACCCTCGCTTTAAGAACAAAATTAATAGAAGGAATAAATATAAGTACTAACGATCACATGGTAAATCATGATACCTTGAATGAATATTGTAATTATAAAGAATATGAAAAAAGAGAAAATTTTAGTTGAAAATTAATGAGAATAATTGATGAAAGTATTGAAGAATATGAAAGAGAAAATAATTAAATTAATCAAAATAAAACAAAAAATTGGAAGAAAAATAGATGAAAATTGGAAAAATTACAAGAAATAAAATATTTGCAAAAAATAAACGCACATATCAAAATATTATGTGATTTAGAAGATGACATAAATAAATTGTTAATAGGAAAATAAATTATCAGAGGCTTATCTTAGATAACGTGGTGTTCAATGAAGAAGAATATCCTAGGAGTTATGGTTTGGATAAATTTTGGATAACTGAAAGGTTAACCAAGGATTAAAAGAGAGTTATAAGAACCTTTTACTATCAGAGTGTATTCAATGTAAAACAGCAAGCAAAAAGAGAAGAAGAAGAAAGGAAAAAACCTTTTGCTATTAGAGTGTATTCAATATTCAAATTCTTCTTCTTCTCTTCTGTCCTCTCCTTCTATCATACAATCCAGTTATTATTCCGCCCTAATAACGGCTTCAATCACCCCAGAACAAGTTAAAAAGAAGCCATTAGTACCATTGCCATTATATCCCCAGAGAGAACCTTTGTCAATCACCTCAAGAATTCCACCACCTATCTTGAGAGAGCTAGCCAATCAAAAATTCTAGAAATCTGACCTTTACGCACATAAAACTGATATCAAAGTAATTGAACTTGAGAAAAAAGAAGAAATAAAAGAAATAAAAGAGCTATGGTCCTAGTTTTTCCTCCCATATAGTATCTTATGGACCATCTCTATAAAACTCGTATATTTTACGAGCAGATTTTGTTAGAGACTCAATTTGTGGAGATCATCCACACCTTGGGAAAAAAATTCCCTGATCAAATTGTCTTTTCACAAATAAAAATATTAAGAGTCATGACCAAAGATGAGTGGAGGCAGCATCCCATCACCAATAAAATGTTCTCAGCAAAAATTCCAGAGCAACAACTTTCTAGATACAACTATCATGATTATCTAAAGATATGGTATCGAGTTCTATGGTGCAAGCCTACATATCATACATGGTTCATTTATTTTGCAAAGACATGTCAGAGAACATTCCCTCAATGGTGGATGAAAAATGTCTAGCAATGTTCTCTGACATGTCTAGCTAGGCATCTCTCCTATCCTTAAGAGTCATCATTTCTTTACTCTATCTTCCCTAAGTATTACGATCCTCTGTCAATGGTAGCGGAGCCACGTAGTGAGGCTATATTTAGGATAAAAAAGAGCATTGGTAAGGTTGGTACGGTGTTCCCGGCAGAAGTAGTAAGGCGAAGTAAGACTGTTGGTATATTTTTCCTAGTGATATCTAATGTTTTGAATTCATGAATTTATAGTTTTAAATCTTGTGAAATGCATGATTAATTTATGGGTTTAACTCGCGTGTGGTAGAAATTTATTTAGTATGCTCAATGAGATGATTATAGGCTTGACTAAGCAAATAAAATTTAGAGAAAAAGAAATTCTGGCTAGGGTTTACAAGAAAATCCCTGACGACTGAAGGTTAAGGTTGACTTCGGACGACAAGTTGTCTTAAGAGACCCTAGACGACAGCTCGTTCAAGGGCTGGTACGTGTGACCTGTAGTTTAGTATTGACAAACGATGGGTTGTCTAGTGATATAAACGAATGACAGGTAGATAGGTTTTAGATGAAACAACATGTAACTCGAGTAGGAATTGATCGACCAATAGTCTAGTTAGCATAGGGAAGACACGTCGTTCAGGCAAAGGGTAGAAAGGCTCGGACGAGTCATGGCAGGCTCCAGTTGAGCCATGTGTCGACATCCCGGAGGTTCGGGAATGTGCTGGCACACACCTATCTTGCCATGTGTAGGCTCGGAAGGAATTTTCAGATAAATAAGGAAAATTGATAGAAAAGCAGGAAAATTAATGAAAAATTGAAGAAAAGTAGGAAAATGAAAGGAAAACTATGGAAAAATTAGAAGAAAAAAAATTAGAAAATTAGAGGAATCCAATAATACCAAGTTTGATTAAAACTGAGGTAAGTTCATGGGTTAATTAAATCCTGGAAATTGAACGGAGAATAGGAAAAATAAGAAAAAAATCAGGAATGTCGTTAGATCATTGATTTACATGTGAGACAGCTATTATGACTTGGAAAAGTGTGAATTGAGGATAAGTATAGTGCGTGAATGATTCTTAAATGAATTTTTTATTAACATATGTAGATAGACAAGTTCAGACCCCTCCAGAATCAGATCCTGAGAAAGAATTTCCATAAACTTGTGAGTGATTGGTATTTGTGGGCATGCATGGTTTTATTTATAATTTTGTAAATTAAGACTTCTAATCCTTTAAAAGTTCGTAACGTATAAAATGTGAATCGTAGAATTAACTCGTAACCTAGTTGTGTATAATTGTGTTGTCATGCTGTTTGTCATTGCGTTGGGTCATATGTAGTCAAGTATAGTGTGCACATGGTGTCGGTCGATAAAGAGTAGGTAACCTATATCACCCTTGAAAACTCTCTGGGTTTGGTAGCAAGGCGTGGAGGCGCCAAATTCATTTTCTGAGGAATAAGGTTGGACGGGGTTTAATTATAATGAAAATGCATCAATTAACCATTCTTTGCAGGTTATGGGTATTGCTTAGGTGAAGCAACCATCACCTAACTACCCAGCATTATCAGTGGAATGGACTTTAGACTATTGTTCATAATAATATGTCTGTCAATTTAAACGTCAAAGGACTAAATATTAACGAGTAGGGTTACCACTAACAGATCCTAGTTTTGTCCAGGGCTCGAAAAGACTATTAGTCTCATGCTAGCCCAATGTGTGTTTGTGTGGTCATTAAGGATTGAATTTTATAATTGGTATGATTGTATGCTTGTATGTTAAGAAAATCATTTTAATGTGAAGCACATTTTGCGTCAATTTGAATTTCTTTTGGTATTTATTTTCTTAACACATTTGATATGCTTACCCAAATTGTTTCGAGATGTTTAAATATAATCACTCACGTGGGAAGTTTCCATGAATGCAGTTAGTTATTTAAAATATCGAGTGATAATGATATGTGTAGTCAGTGCTTGTTCTCTTCGTGAGTCTTGTATAATATCTGCATGTACGTAAGGTTTGGGTGTTGGGTTTGGATTTTCGTAAGAATGTATGTGTTTTCCATTAATGTAATGTATCAATAAAATGGGCAAGTGCTATCCGGATAGCACTATTGTACATTAAAATACCGCTGCACTTTATTTTGTTCTTCTCCGCTATCGAATTTCTTTTCAGCTTTGTAGACTCAGTATATACATTTCCGGTGACTAGAAGTATATATATTAAGTCTACGATGGGGGACAGTCGCATGTGAAATGAATAAAAATCCGGGGCATTTTTGTCTAGTGCAATGCAGCGGTCCCTCACAAAGCAACAAGAATATTTTGAGTAATCTCTCCTTTATGATTTCTGTATCGTAACTTATTTTTTGCTGGTACAATAACCTTTATAAAGGTTCCATCTAGAGTGCCTAAACAACCCTGTAAAAAAATATCTAATGTATAATATAGGATACAATTGTCATACGCATATGGTATAAATTAAAATATTTACCTTGAAATATTTCTATTTTGTATTTTCACAGTTAGCTGATATAGGTTTTGGTTTCTTGAGCAAATCATCATGTAACTTCAAATGAAAAAAGATGCAGGAATAATTTCAATGCCTAGTAGTTGGATAAAATTACCTAGAAATAAGAAAAAAAAAAGAATATATATTATAAAATTAACCAGTAAGATTCTTTGATGCTAAGAGAAGCAAAACGTGTAATTCAGATTTAAATGACAGAAAATGAGTTTATTGAAAAAACCACAGAGAGAATTTTCAGAATGACGGTAAAGTTGCAATACCGTGTAAGATATCATACGCGCTGTCATGAAAACCTCTCTGATCAAATGAATTTATATGGACAAATATAGTAACTAATATAGTAAAATGCTTGCTAGTAAATTAGTTGTCTTTTTCCTCTTGAGGAAAGCAGTTGGAAATCAACCAAATACCAAAAACAAAAGACTACATGGAAAGTTTCAATACATGCTTCCCTCGCAATGACTCAAATGTAAAAGGTCTTCTGATGGTAATTCTAACCATGTGCTTTGGATATGCAAATTGTATTGCTTTGAGTGCTTTGTTAGTACCTATTTCCTTGTACCTGCAGAACAAGATAAAAACTAGTTATAGTATCAGTCCTATTTTCTTGTGAGTGTCATATATATTTTATAATGTCAACTTTTTATATCAACTAGATTTTTTTATACTCACATCAAACCCTACAAGCGATCTGCAGTAATGGGTGTTTGTAAGCACTGTACTGGTGGATCCACACTCACTATCTTTCAAGGATACCGACGATCTGTCAAGTTTAATATACCGAGGATATTGATAACTGTGCACAGTGGACCCAACATGTGAAGATGAGCGTTGCATCCTCACAGCCCTCGGGACATTCCTTCCTTCTATGGAGGCCCTTCTCCTGCTTGGTTGCTTCTCAAATGAGTCGGGCCTTTGTTTTGGTGCACTGTGAGACCGAACCTTGGCTTTGGATGACTCAGTATTTGCCATGTAATGTGGGAAAAGCGAGTAGTCATAGGACATAGATTCTGCATACTCTGGCCGAGGATAGGCGAAGGGTACTCTTGATGGATCTGGTTTTGACACTGCAGAATAGTACTGTGGGCTGCTCTGAGCTGTGCTGAAGTAGTCCTCAAAGTGACCACTGCAGGCTCTGGGACTCATGTCTGTCAATGCTGATGGAGATGGAGACACCTGGAAACTGTCTTGTTTGGAGCTTGTCCGATTTGATGCATAATGTGTAGACAACCTATGCTCCACTCGTTCTGCTTGTGGGTAGTGGGAGTAGCTATTTCTGTTCTTACTGCTTCCCTTAATTTCTCCATTATCCATCTCCACAATCTTGATGTTCTCCTCCATGCCGCTATCAGTGTCCTGCGTGTATAAATGAGCCCAGAATCTAAGTTACTTATTTTGTACCATTAGCAAAATTGGAGATCCTAAGTTTAATAAAAAGTGGAAATTGCTCGTATCACTTGGCAGTCAATGAATGCTTGACGTGCACTACAGATCGAGAGAGACATTGAACTTGAAAAATGAACAGGAAGAGCGAGTTCTTACATAGTTGGAGGAGTGCCTAAACTTGTTTTCCTGCGTGGATTTCCTATGGACTGATTGCCGCTGGCTAACTGGTTTTGCATCTTCAGTCATTAAGATCCTCTGGATCCTGGCTCTGTTCTGCACATTTACCAAAGCCTGCATGGACCGGAGAGTAGCAGTAGCCTGTTTCCTCACCAGGTGACCCCTTACCAATGCTTGCAATTTAACCAACCCTTTTAAGGCACATAGTGCTTTCCTTGCCTGTGAAACCCCAACCAAAAAACCAAAAAAAGAACTCATACCTTCCTGAACTCACCGCTGGTACATTCAGCATCTAAGTTATGGAGAAAAAGAAAAGAGAAGAATTTTGAGACTTGCGTACCAAATAACAACGAAATACCGACTGAATTTTGGTGGCAGCAGCCTCTTCGATGGCGTTGGATCTTTCAGAGGCAGCGGTAGATAAACGAATCACGACAGCAGCAGCCTGTACCGCTGCCACAGCAGCCTCAGCAGCCGCAGCTGTAGCTGCGGCCATAGCCACGGCGTGCTTTTTCTGTTCTTTCTCTGGATCAAAGGTGGTGGCATTACGTTCCGCAGAGCCCAAGTCCTTGGGAGCTGCTGCTGCTGTCGCTGATGATCTGCGAAAGCTCCATCTCTTTTTCTCTTTCGGAGGGGTTGGTGGGATCGGAATTGGAGTGACTGGATTATCGACACTCGTTGTTGCACTTTTCTCCTTACCCTCATTAGTTGCACTTTTCTTATCCTCCTTCTCCTTCTCCTTGTCTTTCTTTCCTGCCAAGAAACTTCTAAGCCATTTTCCTGTCTTACCCATCTCTTTCAGAGTTTTCTATCTTGTCGCTTAGTCAAAGCAAGAACGAACTAGAAAGCAACAACTGAGATTGAAGAACACATTAGACTGCGGGCAATAACTGATGCATCATATCTCTATCTTAATTTCCTGGATTCATGTATATCTTTTGAAACTATAAATGGTCCCCCTCATTAGCTCGAACATAAATGCGCCTCTTCTTTTACAGTCTTATATCGCTTGTCATTATTCTTTGGGCTGCGGTAACTACCATTTTCAGATGATCTGATTCTGCCCTTCTCTTTTGATCAAAGAAGTAGAAGAGAAGCTGCCTCTCTGGATATTTATGAAATTATTGAGATTCCTTGCCTTCCATGGAATTTTATTGGTTATACCAATTCTGTCCTGCCAGGGAAACCCAATCTCAACATCTGATCCTCAAGGATCCACGGGTCTCATAGTAATTGAAGACCATGTTCTGCTAGTTATAAAATAAAGAAATGGAACAGTCAGAAAGCATGTGAAAATGGGTCAAGAACCTGCAGGATCCTTCTAAAATACTAAATCTCATGGCAGGGGGGACTTGTCCATTAGATATCTGTCAAATTAACAGGAAGTATCTTACTCAAGGATCATGGGTATAGCTTGCATCTTGAAGGGTTGTGGGGTCTAGACGAGTAGTGTGGTAAAGGAAGTGCACGTGCTTGTCGTAGCCAGCTGGGGATGGACTCTTCCCTGTCCTTTGAGTTTTCGTAAGATCCCAAGTGAATGTCATCTTCATCTTTGATACCAAAGACCATTGGGGAAGTCATCTTATTTCTCTTCTGCCAACTCCCATCCAAATGGGTCCAATTGCTTCTTTCTTTTTTTTTTGAGTATTGATTCTCGGATATCATATCCTGTTGACTAATCCCGTATAAATAAGGTAAGATTCTTTGCGGTGATACATTCTTCCTTGGGTTCAATTGCTTTGGAATCACTGTATTAACAGATGCTGTTTTACGATGACGATGCTGTCATATACATAGATCATGCTGATAACCGAAGGATGGGGTTAAATATTAAAAGTATAATAAATTTTTTTGTTACTTAATGCTTACGAATGCAAGAGAGTGTATTAGTCGGTGAGCCCTTTAAAAAAAAAAAAGAGGATCATGCTTGATTGATTTGGAATTTATCTTATGATTGAGTGTTATTTACTTTAATTAAATATTAAGAGTTTAAGTTTTAGTTTTAATTATAGAATATTTTAAAATTGTTAGATTAACTAGACTCCTTAATTAAATTTTATGATTTGAAAGATTAAAAATAATGTAATTTTTGAGTTTTATATAGTATAAGCTTTGGACAATAGATATGAATGACTTTAAGTATCTCAACGCTTATATATTTGTATTATATCCTTTGAAAATAATTGAAACCCAGTCAAAATAATTATCTTTAGTATCAAAAATTAACTACACTAAGGACAAATAATAAACCCGAATAGTATTTATAAAAAGGGAATATTCCTTCTTACTCCATGATTGCCCATAGGTGGTTGGAACACAAGCACCGGATTAATAGTATTTAGCCCATTTTAGAGGAGGCAGATGAATAATTTAGGTCATTAATGGGAAGGCATCATGTTCTTATGGTGAGAAACTACTAGTTGGCTGTCACATGGTATGTTCTATATGCTTCCCCCTTTGACTAGGTGGTCTGTTTAGGGAGACACAGTCTTGTTGTTGTTTTTGCCCATTTTCTTCCCTACCAATCTAATCTTCAATCACCTCATCCCCATCAAGATATTGTGCCCTTGGACATTTGATAGGTTCCACTGCATGGCCAAATGCTCCCAATGAGTTAAATTGTGATGAACATTCAATAGGGTCTGACAATCAATTTAATTTGATGCAGAAATAATTAAGAAGATCTGTTGAGTGGAGCCAAATATATGGATATCTAGGTTTTGTCTCAATTAATTCTGGTAATCATGTGCAAAACAGTGCACATCCCTTCAAAGACATTCTGTCAGGCACTGTACTTGCTTGTTGTTACCTGCCACATTCAATAATGGGTGAGGTATTAGTCATCTTGTTTATTAATAATTATGGATTAAACATAATCTCTTTCTAAAATGAAATTTGTGGCATCGGTTATTCCTTAGGCTCGGCACATGGCTTGGAAAAGAATAGGTCAATGATTTACTGATGCTACTACAATCACTTCCTCTATGTTTTAGCTACTTTTTTTTATTTTCTGACTGGAAACATTTTTTTACTAACAAAATTGAGTTTGCCAAATATCGTAATAAATTAATCATTTTATGAGAGAATATTAACATCCTTCTAAATCTTTAGGCTTAGAGATTGTAAGAAGTCATTAATTTTAATCTAAATAAAAGTTATAATAGGTTAGATTGGGTTGACTGTATAAAATTGCTAATAACCTTCATAACGATGACATTAAAATCTTAATTATTTATAGATAAATAATTTGACATAATTGTATCTTCTATGATCTTATATAAAAATGAAAATTATGAATTCAAAATATTTATTTTTTAATATAAGACGGGAAAACTCATTTTTAATGCATAATCGAAAATATTATTTTAGATTTGGATCAATATTCACTAAAACTAACTTAAATTTTGACCTAAATATTTAAAAGATCATACATCTTTCAAATAAGAATAATTCTTAGTGGTTTTTAACCAGTTTTTGCTTGATTTATATGGATATAAAAACAAGAACCAGGAATCACGCTGTTGTTATGTTGTTGTAATTGAACCTAATTAACTGTACATGACATGATTTGTTATCTCATCTTAAAAGAAGCACATTGTCAGCGGTAAATCTATGGTGGTATATGGGGGTACTCCCAAAGACAATTTATAATGCTGACGATTAATATTTTAAAAAATTTATCGCTGAAAATACGGTACACCCAGAGCATTCATAGATTTACCCCGAACCCCAACAGCACTTTGAGCTATTATTTGCACAAATTTTGAGACAAGGATAGGTAAAAATAAACTTGGGACTCAAGCCCTTTCTTTTTTAAAAAAAAAAACAAAAAAAAATTTAAACTGATAAACTCCTTACCCCATTGACAGTCTGAGAGGACCACAACGTGGTTTTATTGTACTCTATCCCTTACATTCACTTTCCATGGGACAGTTCCAAAATTGCTATCAACCCGTAGAAAAAACAAAAGAGGAAAAGACTACTGAGACTGGGACTGGGTATTGCACTTTATTGATTGCTGGCCATTTACCCAATATTGGTCTGCTTGATTGAAGATGACATCTCTTATTGTCTTAAGTGACCACCTGAGAGTTAAAAGATTTTGGATTCAAATCCTAGTGATATGATTAATTTAATTTATAATATATCAAATATTATTAAAAAATATATCAATCAAAATAATATATTATGAATTTCATTTATTTAATAGTCTTAAAAGGATAGTCTCGCAATAGACCATTATTTTACATGGATTACCTTCCATTGTACGCCTCCGTTAGGGTCATGGAATGACCTCACGTATTATCTACTATCCAGGATTACAATCATGTCTATGATAATGCTTGTGAAATCCGTCAGTTCTAGAACCTTTGATTCTAGTTTTGATTGTTCGATTTCTCCCATGTTATGATACCGAGAGATGATATATTTTAATGTCATATTATTATCCGGTTTTTAGTATGTCTTAGGAATATTTTATGATATAATGGACACTTTATCTCTACAAGATATTTTTATGGGATATCTGACCTATTTTTCAAGGAAAAACAAGAGATATTATTGCACAACAGATATTATTGCACAACAGATAAAGACTGAGAAGGACACGACTGTTTGTGGCCAGGGCATCAAATTTTTAGCATTTATAAGAACCTTAGTAATTGGTCTCACTATGTCTTAATAGAAACTTATAATCTAGTCACAATTTTATAGTAGGTTATTGTTGAATCATCAGAAAATATTAATGAAGGTTTAGTATTTATTTCTGATTTCATTTTCTTTTGATTCATTTCCTTATTGGTTCAATCTTACCTTAGGTGATAAAATTTTCAAAACTAAGAAGATAATTTCAGAATTTAATTATAATGATTATCTTCACTTTTCTAGCCCTAAAAATAGGAAAAATTAATCCTATTACACCCTAGAAAAGGAGTAGTCGGCCACACTTGTCCACACACACCAAAAACACACAAAATTATCAAGTGATCAAACCCTACACCTTACCCTTTTGCTGCTGAAAATTTTCAACCTTCATTCTAGCCGAACTCCTTCATCCTTTGTCGAATTTCTACAAATAATAGCTTGTTAGAAAGCTCTTTTCATCCTCTATCTAGCTATCTTAGTTTAATAATCAAAAGGTTAGTTCTTCCGTATCAAAATCCTAGTCGTAATTTATAAGGTTTAGTGCCGAAATTGTGTGATTCTTTCTTCAATTGGTTTCTATTGTTGTTCCTTTTGTTCCTATGATTGTTTGGCATCCATTCATGTTGTAATATCATGAATTCATCCTTTGAATCTTCCCTACTGTAAGACCTCAAATTTTGAGTCCTAAAATTCCAGAAGCCACTATAGGTGAAATAACCGTTTTGCCCCTAAAGAAATAGATGTGTAATGGCCTAAAATGGTATGAAATGTCTAGTAATCATTTCTGGTTTCATTTCCCCTTGATTTGGTTCCTTATTGGTTCAAAAATACCTTAGGAGATAAAATCCCTAAAATTAAGGAAAGATAATTCCAGAATTTAATTCTGATAATTATGTTACTTTAATCTAGCCTTTAAAGTAGAGAAATTAATCTCGTAACCACCCTATATAAAGACGTAACCGACCACACTTAAATCTCACACCAAAATTACACAAAATTCGTCAAACATCAAACCCTACACCTCCCTATTGCTGTCAAAATTTCTTCAACTTTAAACTAGCATAACTCTCTCATCCTTTGTCGGATTTTTGCAAATAATAACTTATTGAAAAGCTCTTTCCATCATCTATTTAGCTACATTGGTCCGTTCATCAGGAGGTTAGTTCTTAATTGTAAAAATTGAAACCATAATTCGTCGGTTTTGGTGCCAAAATTATGTGATTTTTTCTTCAATTGATTTTTGTTGTTGTCCCTCTTGTTCGTATGATTTTTTTACATCCATTCATGTTGTAAAATAATGAATTCACCCTTTGAATCTTCCCTATACATAAAATCATCATGCCATACTCTTTTGCCCTATTTTTGCGATTTTGATCAATTGATTAACCTATTGGTTTCTGATCTTGTTCATTGTGATTGTATGTGTTATAAACACCTAATCATTTCTTGTTAACATGAAATCGCAACTTGCCCTATTGCCCTATTCTTAGTGCCGAAAGTTGTATATTGATTGAGAGAATAATTCACGTTGTTTCTTGTTATATTCTTGGCTATCACATCACACATCCAAGAGGGAGGCACTTGTGGCATCTGATCAGTAGTTTCTGATAGGTTTGGTGAGTGGAATTGATAAGAAAATAGGGTATTTACTTGGTTATTGAGTATGTATACTTTGTTTGGTTTTGTCACCTTATGATGTTATAGGTGGTTCAGATCTATTGAATAAAGGCAAAGGAATAGCTTTTTGTTTAAAGACAAGAGAGGTAGGATCTATGTCTTATCGGTTTCTCTAGAGATCCTTGTTGTTGGTTGTAATTTTTGATGCATGTCTTTGTATTGTTGTATGCCCATATGTGAGGTAGTGTATGCATGAGTTGCAGATTGATTTGAGGCTTATTTAGGCATTGTCGAACCCTTGAGATAGGTTATGTGTGCCTAATTTGCATGTGTTGTGTACATTGAACAAGTTGATTGTATTCTGACATGATTAAGGATACCCTATTGTAGTATTGTACTTTGTGCTTGCTTGTTTGTGCTTGCCTGTGTGTGCTTGTACATGTTTGTGTGTCAAGATCTTTTTCCGGTGGACATTCGGTGTAAGTGCTGATGCTCCTTGGGAGAGGGGACGTTCTTACTTGCATGGGAGTTGTATGGGTAGCAATCTCCAACATGAGCTCACTGGATGCCTAATCCTGTGTGTTGGCTAGATGTCTTGTCTTGTGTGCTGGCAAGATGCCCTTATCCTTTGTGGTTTGGATGCCCTCATCCTTGTACTGGTTAGGATACCTAGTCCTGTGTGCTGGCAAGATGAATAAACTTGTTGATTAGCTTGTGTGCTAACCTTTTACCCTTTGTGAAATGAAGGCTTGGACAACACAGAAAGAAAGGGATGGCCTTTCTTGTTGATAAGATTGATTGATGATTTACCTGCCTGTGTACTTATGATTTTTTGGAACTTTTTGTAGTCCACCCTCAGCCTTAGCTTTTGGTCCTATCCCTTTTTGGTTGAATGATTATTGCGTGATAGCCTTTAGTTGTATAGGCTGATATGATGTTGTTTGGGAGATATTTGTTTAAAATTTCTATAGATCTTATAATGTTGTGACCCTACTGAGATTCTTGTAATCTCATCCTGTTGTTTTCACCATTTTTTAGGCTTAGGTACATTCTCTGTTCGTGGTACTAGTGTGTGAGATCAAGGCTATACGGCGAGGCGATATTGCATCACATTTGCATTCCTATTTTCTTGGTTGCTTGTGCATATAACATGAACTTTGATTAGACTATTTTCTGGTTCTTCGAGTCCCTCCTTTGATTGTTTATTTCTGGATTATATTGAAGATATACTTGTTGGATTTTTAGATCCCTATAGGACTTGTGTGTTGCGGTTCTAATGATTCAATTTAAAGACTTCCACTGATGTTTTATTCACTCTATATGATACCAAAATGTTTGTCCAATATCATGCTCCAATTGTTATAAGTACAAAGAATGAACATGCTAAAATCAAAAACTAGATGGATAAGCCTTGTGGGATTCAAATAGGTCTAGTTTTGGGCTTATTTGGATTTCACGGTGGTAAAGGTCCTCATAGGAGCAATATAAGAATAGGTTAGGATTCAGGATCCTTACACCTATACATGAAATAGCCATGCCCTACCATTTGCCTTATTGTAGCTGATTTTGATCAATTGACTAACTTGTTGGTTTCTATTCTTGTTCCTTTTGATTGTAAGTGTTATTAACATCTAATCCTTCCTTGTGAACCCTATCTTAGTACCAAAATTTGTATGGTTGATTGGGGTGATAAATCAGGTTGATTATTGTTAAGTTCTTGGCTATCACATCACACATCCAAGGGGGAGGCACCTACTGCATTTGATCACTAGTTTCTGATAGGTTTGGTGAGTGGAATTGGTAAGGAAATAGGTTATCTACTTGATTATTGAGTATGCATGCTTAGTTTTGTTTTGTCTTTGTCTTATGATACTATAGGTGGTTCGGATCCCTTAAATAAAGGTAAAGAAATAGCTTCTTATTTAGAGACAAGAGAGGTAAGATCTATGCCTTATCGGTTTCTCTAGAGATCCTTGTTGTTGGTTGTTATTTTCGATGCATGTATTTGTATTGTTGTATAGCCACATGTGAGGCAGTGTATGCATGAGTTGTGGCCTGATTTGAGGCTTACTTAAGCATTTTCGAACCCTTAAAATAGGTTATGTGTGCCTAATTTTCATATATTGTGTGCATTTGAACATGCTGATTGTGTTATGACATGATTAAAGATACCCTATTGTGGTATTGTGCCTTACACTTGCTTGTGTATGTTTGTACATGTTTGTGTGTCAGGATTCTTTTTCAGTGGCCATTCGGGATAAGCGTTGATGCTTCTTGGGAGAGGAGAGGTTCTTACTGGTATGGGAGTCGTATGGGTGGCAATCCCCAGCAAGAGCTCACTGGATGCCTAGTCTTGTGTGTTGGCTAGATCTCTTGTCATGTGTGTTGGCAAGATGCCCTTATCCTTGTGTGGTTTGGATGCCCTAATCCTGTGTGTTGGTTAGGATGCCTAGTATTGTGTGCTGGCTAGATGTCTTGTCCTGTGTGTTGGCAACATGAATAGGCTTACTGATTAGCTTGTGTGCTAACCCTTTACCCTTTGTGCAGCAAAGCCTTGGACAACACAGATGAAAGATGATGACCTTTTCCTATTGCTGAGAATGAATGATGAATTTTCTTGCCTGTGTATTTCTGATTTTCAGAAGTGTTTGTAGTCCACCCTTAGCCCTAGCTTCGGCTCTAAGTATGAAACCTAGCCCGTAGGGGGGGTCAGGTTACCCAATCCCACATCGGAAAGGAGCAGGGGAGGTCTTGGGCTTATATGTGTTGTGTGATGGTATCATTTGTAACAAGGTGCATCTTTTGGGCCCTATTGTTAAAAGCCCAACTGAGTTTTGCAGTTGTGATCTATCACGCTCACATACATGTCTGGGCCCGCTAGGCTGAGAGTCCAGGGGCCGGGTCGTGACAAATGGTAGCGGAGCCGATCTCTTTCCCTCTTCCGGGTGGGCTTGGGTCATGTTGTGTGTTCACGTTTGGATTCGTGAGTTTGGGCCCAAGGCAGTTACGTTTGGCTCCCCTCGTGAGGACACGAGGTCTATAAGGAGGGGAGATTGTGAGACCTAGCCCGTATGGGGGGTCAGGTTACCCAATCCCACATCGGAAAGCAGCGGTGGAGGTCTTGGGCTTATATGTGTTGTGTGATGGTATCATTTGTAACAAGATGCATCTTTTGGGCCATGTGGTTATAAGCCCAGCTTAGCGTTGCAGTTGTGATCTATCACGTGCACATACACGTCCAGGCCCGCTAGGCGATCACCCTCCTTTTGTTTTATTTATTTAATAAAAGGAGTGAAATATAAATATAATATTAATTTAATGGGCTTAGTATAAATATAATGTTTTTTTTATAGTTTTTAATAAAACATTTTAAAATAAGTATGATGTTTAATAAATGTTTCGTATTCAGTTTGGTAACTACAATGAATAAACGTTCGTTTGGCCAATGCGAGGTGAGTATACGGAATCCCAGTGATAGGGGAGAGTTGCTTACCTGTTCGGGAGTTGTATGGGTGTTGTCTTCTTTCGCCTGCCACGTCTTCGCAGGTTGGTTCGTATTGAGTATTGAGACAGGTATGATACGTGTAGTTTTTCTCTGCCTAGTCTTGGACAACACTGGCAGTAGGGATTACGTGTATATTTATTATTTTCTTAAAAATATAAATTAACACTGCTAGTGGGCTTCCGGTTTCTCTTTAGCGGGGGTTACTCGAGGAGTGATTTATTATGTCCATCCCGATAGGTTTTGGTAGGCATTGTTAGCCGTGTTGTATTATGAATTTTTGAGTTATAACCTATTGAGCTGGAATTATGTTTTACATTATAAAAATCAAATGTATGAATTCCATATTCTTCGAGTTGCTTCAGTTATGTCCTTGTTCTTATAGTAAACCGTTTCTTCTCTTCTTAGTATGTGCCTTCGTTTCCCCAAAGAACATATGATGCGGTGACTCTTACTGAGATTATTATCTCACCCGTTGTTATTTCGCCCTTTCAGAAGTAGTTCGTGAGCCATAGACAGTGTTTTGAGGTGTGAGAGCTTCTTACGACTTGGCTGGACTATTGCACCTGCAAATTTTACATGGTTTTCTTTTCTGGCATTTTCTTTTTGACTCATTTTGATGTTTTGATTATTATTATATCCTTATGCATTTACTACATTTCTGGCTACGGTTTTATGTACCGGGCTTTAAGCCTAGTTTGTGATTTTGGGCTTGTGACTGTATGGACCCATCTTTCGTTTTGGATATTTTGTTCATTTAAATAAAGTCTTCCGTTGTGGTATTTTGTTCACTCCAATGATATGCCAGATGTTTGTTTCTTATTTGACATGCTCCAATTCTTGAAATATTAAATACCTTTGTTTTGGAAATCGTGTTTGAAAAGTCTTCTAAGCCTTGTGGGATTCGGATTGGTCCACTTGTTGGGCTTGTCCGGGTTTCATGGCGGTAAGGGCCTAGTTTTCGGGTTTGGATCCTTACAAGGATGGTAGCGGAAATGATCTCGTTTCCTCTTCCGGGTGGGCTTGGGCCGTGTTGTGTGTTCACATTTGAGCCCGTGAGTTTGGGCCCAAGTCAGTTACGTTTGTGCTCCCCTCGTGAGGACACGAGGTCTATAAGGAGGGGAGATTGTGAAACCCAGCCTGTAGGAGTGGTCAGGTTACCCAATCCCACATCGGAAAGGAACGGGGGAGGTCTTGGGCTTATATGTGTTGTGTGATGGTATCATTTGTAACAAGATGCATCTTTTGGGCTCTGTGGTTAAAAGCCTAACTGAGTGTTGTAGTTGTGATCCATCACGCCCACATACACGTCCGGGCCCGCTAGGCCGAGGGTCCGGGGGCCGGGTCGTGACACTAAGCCTATTGGCTGATTCTTGAATTACGTGATATCCCTCAGATGTGTAGGGACAACCTATTGTTGATTGAGAGATGTTTGCTTAAAATTTTTGTAGATCTTATGATGCTATGACTGTATTGAGATTCTTGTAATCCCATCCTGTTGTTTTCACCAATTTTCAGGCTTAGGTATATTTGCTATTCGTAGTACCAGTGTGTGAGAATCAAGGCTGCACGACGGGGTGATATCGCATCACATTTGCGTACCTGTTCCTTGATTACTTGAGCATATAACATAAAGTTCAATTAGACCACTTTCTGGATTTTTGAATGCCTCCTTTGTTTGCTTATTACTGAAATTTATTGGGGGTATACTTGTTGGATTTTGAGATCTCTATGAGACTTGTGTGGTTGTGGTACCTTTGTTGAATTATAAAGATTTCTGCTGAAATTTTCATCACTCCATTTATTACCAGAATGTGATTGTCCAATACCATCATGATCCATCCTTTAAAAACATAAGATTAAAACTTGTTAAAATCAGAACTAGATGGATAAGCCTTGTAGGATTAAAATAGGTCCTGGTTATGGGCTTGTTTGGGTTTCATGGTGGTAAGGGTCCTATCAGGAGCAAATTCAGAATATGGGTCCTTACAGTTCATTATAATGGTCAGTAAAATTTATAACAGTAATAAAAGGAGTTTTGTCATACAAATCTCTGGATTAATCGTTTACCCTTGGAAGGGTCACCGGTTCATCTTGTCTAGTGAACTAATCGACTAGCGAATGTTTATCCTGAGTTGAATTCAGGATTTGGGTATTCTAGACATCAGCTTTAAAAACTCAATTTCTTCCCCTTGTAGCTTGCGCCTCTCTCTTCTGAATTTGTGTGTGTTTCTTGGACGATTTCATCCCATTTTCGATGAGTAATCCGGCTTCCTTCTCATCCGAAAGGGTGAGATATCTTTCTTTAGATTAGCGAGATTGTGTTGGGGAGAGTGACTTTAATTTCAAAGGTTTATAATCGTGATGAAAGGAGGTTTATGTTGATGTAAAATTGGTGAGTATTAGGGGTGTGTACAGCTTAACTAGGTTTAGGGAAAAACCCTAGATCTCCCAATTTATAGGTTCGGAGGAAGGAAGAAGACAATTGCGGATGACATGTCTTCTGCAGGCGATCCAAAAGACAGGTCGTTTAGGGAGCATAATCAACGACATGTCATTTGTGTTCAACACGAAAGACACGTTGTTTGATACTAGTTTGGTAGATTGGTTCAGGCTTGGTATTGGGTCGAGTCAATGTGGCCGCGTCACTCATAGCACTTTGACTTCGAGACAGGAAGCCCTTATCTTGCAAGATTTGGGGATGTCCTGGTTGCGAATAAGGGAAGACTTGTTCCATGAGGGGCTAGTCGATTTGTCCTTGCGAGGATAAGGTGAAAAACTTACTGATTAGTTTGTGTGTTAACCATCTACCCTTTGTGCAGTAAGTTTTGGACAACACAGGTGGAAGGGGATGGCCTTTCTTATTCATTGCCGAGGGCAATTCTGATGTGTTTCACCTGCCTGTGGACTTCTGACCTTTCAGAAGTGTTTGTAGTCCTCCCTCAGCCATAATCTCGGCCTTAACCTCTTTTGGTTTATTGTTGAATTGCGTGATCCCTTTAGTTGTTTAGGGAATGATCTTATATGAATTTGGGAGATTTGTGTTTAGGGATTCTGTAGATCTTATGATGCTGCGACCCTACTGAGATTCTTGTAATCTCAAACGGTTGTTTTTACCATTTTTCAGGCTTAGGTACATCCTCTATTCGTGGTACCAGTGTGTGAGATCAAGGCTGCACGGTGGGGCGATATCGCATCACATATACTACTTGTTACTTGCGCAAATAACTTGAAAGATTGGACATTGTTCTGGTTTATTTTTAAGCATTCGTTTGACTTGCTATTTCCGAACTTGATTGATGAATTTCTTGCTGATTATTTGGATCCCTATGGGACTTGTGTGTTATGAACCCAATGGATTGATTTAAAACTTCCGCTGATGATTTTATTTACTCCGTATGTTACCGGAATATGTGTCCAGTATCATGCTCCAATTGATTGATAAGCAACAAAATAAACAAGATTAAAATCGGTATCATATGAGTAGCCTTATGAAATTCTAGTAGGTCTTAGGTGTCGTTGAGGCTTATTTGGGTTTCACGGCGGTAATGACCTTAATCGGAGCAATGAATAATGGTTTAGGAATTGGGGTCGTTACACCTAACCTATTAATAATTGCTCCGATTAAGGCCCTTACTGCCGTGAAACCCAAACAAGCCCAAAAACCAGGACCTATCTGAATCCCACAAGGCTTACTCATCAAATTTTCGATTTTTAGCATGTGCATTCTTTATGTTTATCAATAATTGGAGCATGAAATTGGACAAGTATTTTGGTATTATACGGAGTGAATGAAATATCAGCGGAAGTCTTTAAATAAAATCAACAAATCCACAACACACAAGTCCCATAGGGATCCAAATATCCACCAAGTTAACCCCCAACATAAATAGGACACAACAAGTAAAGAAGGAATCTTGAAAAACCAAAATGTAGTCCAATCATAATTCATGTTATATGAGCAGGCAATCAAGGAACAGGTATGCGAATGTGATACGATATCGCCTCGCTGTGTAGCCTTGATCTCACACACTGGTACCATTGACAGTGGATGTACCAAAACCTTAAAAATGGTGAATACAATAGGATGAGATTACAAGAATCTCTGTAGGGTCACAACATCATAAGATCTACAGAAATCTTAAACACAAATCTCCTGAACAACATCAGATTATCCCAACACAACTATGGGTATCACCCGATTCAAGAATCAATCAAAGGGATAGGACCAAAACTAAGGCTGAGGGTGGACTACAACACTTCCAAAAATCAGAAGTACACAGGCAGGTAAAACTCATCAGATTGCTCTCGGAACTAGAAAGAAAAAAAGTTCATCTCCTTCAACCTGTGTTATCCAAGGTTTAATGCACAAAGAGTAAAAGGTTAGCACACAAGCTAATCCGCAAACCTATTAATCCTGTCACACAAGGACAAGACATCCAAGCCACATAAGGACAAGGCTTCCAGCCACACATGGACAAGGCTTCTAGCCACACAAGGACAAGGCTTCCAGCCACACAAGGACCAGGCATCCAAGCCACACAATCCCATACCAGTAAGAGCCTCCCCTCTCTCAAGGAGCATCAGCGCTTACCCCGTATGGCCATCGAAACAGAATCCTGACACACAAACACGTACAAGCACACACAAGCAAGTACAAATCATAATACCACAATAGTGTATCTTCAATCATGTCAGAACATAATTATATACAATTTAGGCACTCAAAACCTAACTCAAGGGTTCGGTATGGCCTATAGGATTCATATCTCAATCCGCTATTCATGCATATATCCTACAAGCAATTTGCATACAATAATAACAAGGACAGGCATCGAAAATAATAAACAAACAGTAGAGATCTCTAGAGAAACCGATAAGGTATAGATCCTACCTCTCTTGTCTCAGAACAAGAAGCTATTCCTTTGCCCTTATTTAATAATTTCAAACCACCTATAGCATCACAAGGCAAAGACAAAACCAAACTAAGCATGCATACTCAATAACCAACTAAGTACCCTATTTCCTTACCAATTCCACTCACCAAACCTATCAGCAACTAGTGGTCAAATGCCGCAGGTGCCTCCCCTTCGGATGTGTGATATGATAGTTAAGAACTTAACAAGATTCAACCTAAATTACCACCCCAATTTAAGTATGTTTATTTCGGCACTAAGTAAAGGACACAAGATAATGTGCAATTTCATGTTAGCAAGGTGTAAGGGTTGCGATTTCATGTTAACAAAGAAGGATTAAGTGTTTATAACTTATACAATCAAAAGAAACAAGATCGGAATCCAATAGGTTAATCAATTGATCAAGATAGGCAACACTAGCGCAAGGGTAGGGCATACTAATTTCATGTGTAGAAAAGATTAAAAGGATGAATTTATGATTTTATAACATAAATAGATGCCAAACATTCTTACAAACTAGAGGAACAACAACAAATATCAATTAAAGACAAAATCACACAATCTTGAAACCTAATCCAGCCGAAATATGATTTAACTTTTGACAAAGAAAAACTAACCTTCAGAGAAGAAACCTAAGATGGTTTGAAAGAGGATGAAGAGATCTTTCCAACAAGCTATTATTTGCAGGAATCTGACAAAGGATGAGAGAGTTATGCTGATTTGAATTTCCAACGGATTTCGACAGAAATTGGGAGGTGTAAGGTTTTTAGGTTTTACGAATTTTGTGTGTTTTCTGTATAAAATTTTTGTTTGGTTGGCTTCGTATTTAAAAGCTTGATTAAAGTAAGATAATTATCAGAATTAAATTATGACGAACCCTATCCCTAACTATTACTATTTGCTCCGATTAAGGTCATCATCACCAGGCTTGTGATATCATTAACTTCCGAATTTTAGCATGTTTATTTTAGCATGCAATTATGCCACCTAGGACCTATCTGAATCTCACCAGGCTTACAATTAACTTCTGAATTTTAGCATGTTTATTTTAATTTTTAACAATAATTGGAGCATGATATTGGACAAATATTCTGGTAACATACTGAGTGAATAAAACATCAGCGGAAGTCTTTAGATTAAATCATTGGGTTCATAACACACAAGTCCCATAAGGATCCAAATAACTAGCAAGAAATCCTCCAACATATTTCGGAAATAGCAAGCAAAGGAAGGTTCTTAAAATAAACCAGAAACTAGCCCAATCATTCATGTTATATGCGTAAGTAAACAAAAAACAATTATGCAAATGTGATGCGATATTGTCCCGCCGTGCAGCCTTGATCGCAATTCAAGAATCAATTAGAAAGGGTTAGGGCCGAATCTATGGTTGAGGGAGGACTACAATCATTTCTGAAACATCAGAAGTACACAGGCAGGTAGAACTCGTCAGATTGCTCTCGGCAATGAAGAAGAAAGGCCATCCCCTTCCACCTGTGTCGTCCAAGGCTTACTGCACAAAGGGTAAACGGTTAGCACACAAGCTAATCAATAAGCCTGTTCATCTTGCCACACAAGGGCAAGTCTTCCCAAGCTACATAGGGACTAGGACATCCCAAACCAACAAGGATAAGGGCTTCCTTCCACACAAGAAGAGGGTTCCGGCCACACAATGACCAGACATCTAGCACGCGCATGCTGGGCTTTGCCACCCATACAACTCCCATACTAGTAAGAACCTCTCCTCTCCCTAGGAGCACCAGCACTTACCCCGAATGGCCACCGAAAAAGGATCCTGACACACAAACACGTACAAGCGCACACAGGCAAGTACAAAACATAATACCACAACAGGGTATCCTTAATCATGTCAGAAAACAATCAACATATTTAATTCACATAACATATGCAACTCAGGCATTCAATACCTAACTCAGGGGTTCGATATAGCTTATGAGATCCATATCTCAATCCGAAATTCATACTCTTACCCTAAAATCAAATCGCATGCAATACAAAAAGGGTAGGTATAAAAAACATCAAGAAAATAATAGGGGTCTCTGGAGAAACCGATGAGGCGTAGATCCTACCTCTCTTGTCTCTGAACAAGAAGCAACTCCTTTTCCTTTATTAGATAATTCCGAACCACCTATATTATCACCAGGCAAAAACAAGAACAAACTAAGCATTTATATTCAATAATCAATTAAATACCCTATTTCCTTACCAATTCCACTCACCAAACCTATCAGAAACCAGTAATCAGATGCTGCAGGTGCCTTCCCCTTGGATGTGTGATGTGATAGCCAGGAACTTAACAAGATTCAACCTGAATTACCATTTCAATTAACTATGAAAATTTCGTCAGTAAGAGTAGGGCATAGGACAATTTCGACTTTAAGCATAGAGAAGTTTAAAAGAAAGAAATTCATGATCATACATCATGAATAGATGCTAAGAAATCATATGAACATGCAAAACGACAATAGAAATCAACCGAAGAGAAAAACTATAGAAATCTAAACACCTAATTCCGTCGCCGATTTTCAATTTAACCTTAGAGAAAGAAATACTAACCTCCCAATGAAAAAAAAAATGGTTGGAAAGAGGATGAATAGAGCTTTCCAACAAGCTATTATTTTCAGGGATCCAACAAACGATGAAAGAGTTATGCTATTCTGATTTTCAAGAAGATTTTGGAATTTCAGCCGAAAACTTAATTCCTCTGCCGATTTTCAACTTATCTTTTGACAAAGAAATATGAACATCAAAAAAAAAAAACAAAAAAAAAATATGGTTGGAAAGAGGATGAAAATATCTTTCCAACAAGCTATTATTTGTAGAGATACAACAAAGGATGAAAGAGTTATGCTATTCTGAAGTTTAAGAACATTTGACAGTACCGCCGAATTTCAACCTAACCTTATAGAAAGAAATAATAACCTTCAGATAAAAAAAAAAGAATGGTTGGAAAGAGGATGAATAGAGCTTTCCAACAAGAAATTATTTACAGGGATCCAACAACGATGAGAGAGTTGTACTGGTTTAAAGTTTCAGCGAATTTTGACAGCTATAGGGAGGTGTAAGGGTTTTAGGCTATACGAGTTTTGTGTGTTTTCTATGAATAATTTTTGTGGGGTTGGCTTCCTATTTATAATGGATGGGTATGGAATTAAGATTACTACTTTAAAGGCTTTATTAATGTAAAATAATTACCAAATTTAAATTCTTTAATTATCTTCCCCTATTTTTAGGGATTTTAATTTCTAAGGCAATTATGTAGCTATAAGGACTTAGATTAAAGGGAAGAAAAACCAGAATTAACTACCATGCAACTCTTACCAATTTCGGCCATCACACATCCTTTCCTTCAGGGACAAAATCATCTTTTCACCTGCACTGGCTTCTGGACTTCTAGGACTCAAAATTCAGGGTCTCACATCCCCCCTCACAAGAATTTCTTCCTCAAAATTTTAACATAAGTACCTAATCAAACAGGTAAGGAAATTTGCACGCATAGATTCCTTAGTCTCCAAAGTTTTTTCCTCAATTTGGCCACTACGCCAAACAACTCGTACCATAGGCACACTTTGACTGCGAAGCTGTCAAACTGACCGATCTAGTACAGCAACTGGCAGTACGGGATAGAATAAGTTTTCAGCAACTTCAACTAGCGGTTCTTTAAGCATATGAGAAGGATCTTGCATATACTTTCTTAGCATTGAAATGTGGAATAAATTGTGAATTCTTTCCATATTTGTAGGTAGGGCAAACTCGGTATGAAAAAAGGCCGATTCTTTTGACAATATCATACGAACCAATGTAGCGAGGTTCTAGTTTACCTCGCCGCTGAAAACGAAGGACTCCTTTCCATGGGGCGACCTTCAAAAATACTTTGTCACCTACCGAAAATTCTAACTCCCTTCGTCGATTGTCGGCAAAATTTTTCTGCCGATCCTGGGCTATTTTTAGCCTTTGTCGAATCAAGCTTAATTGTTCTGTTACTTGGTCAATCAATTCCGGATTGTCTAGGCGTCTCTCGCCTACTTCATTCTAGCAAATGGGAGTTCCGCAACGTCTCCCATATAATGCGTCATAGGGTGCCATAGCGATGCTTGCATGAAAACTATTGTTGTAAGCAAATTCTGCCAATAGCAGGCATCGATCCCAACCAGTTTGCAGATCCAACACACTCGCTCGTAGCATATGTTCGAGTGTCTGAATCGTTCTTTCTGATTAACCATCGGTTTGGGGATGAAATGCTGTACTGAAATACAATCTTGAACCCAGCGCATTCTAGAATTGCTCCCAAAATCATGAGGTGAAACGAGAGTCACGATCTGAAACAATAGAAACTGGTACTCCATGCAATCGAACAATCTCGTCCAAGTAATGAACTTCCAATTTTTCTGGTGTATCTGTGACACGTATAGGAAAAAAATGTGCAGATTTCGTCAGTCGATCAATGATCACCCAAATGGCATTGTATCCTCGCTGCGATCTAGGCAAACCTGTCACAAAATCCATTATGACGTGCTCCCACTTCCATTCTGGAATTGAAAGTGACTGAAGTAGACCAGCAGGTCTTTGATGTTCGATTTTTACTTTTTGACATACGAGGCATCGAGCAACGAATTCAGCAATGTGACGTTTCATGTTTGGCCACCAATACTACTCCTTCAAATCTCGGTACATCTTAGTACTTCCAGGATGAATAGTGAACTTCAAACTATGCGCCTTTGATAGAATAAGGTTACGAATATCAACATTTTGTGGAACACATACCCGGTTTCTGAAGACTAGCACTTCGTCATCTCGTATTCTGAAATCATGAATTATGGCATCAACACCATCAGCAAGTTGCTTTCGAATTTCAGTAAATTTTGGATCCTCTAATTGTTGATTCCGGATTTCTTCAATTAAGGTAGGCGCGACTTCAATTCATGGCAACAACGAACAAGAAAAATCGGTGCCAAGATGCACACGGTTAGCTTTCAATTCCAACATCATCGGCAGGTAATGGGTGCGCATGTAGGCCAAAACTGATGGAGAAGGAGGATGAAATTTTCGGCTCAGGGGATCAGCAACAACATTCGCCTTTCTAGGATGATATTCGATGTTTAAATCATAGTCTTTAATCAACTCCACCCATCTTTATTGTCTCGTATTCAATTCTTTTTGCGTGAGGAGGTACTTCAGGCTTTTGTAGTCAGTGAAGATACAACACGTCTCGCAGTATATGTAATGTCGCCATATTTTTAAGGCAAACACCACGGCTGCAACTTCCAAATCATGCGTATGGTAGTTGCTCTCGCGCGGTCGCAATTGCCAGGAAGCGTAGGCGATGACTTTCCCATCTTGCATCAATACGCATCCAAGTCCAGATTTTGACGCGTCGCTATAAACCACATACTCCTTTCCGCAAATAGGTAGGGTAAGGATAGGTGCGGAAACTAACCGATTCTTTAGCTCTTCAAAACTTTGCTAGCATTTCTCGTTCCATACGAACGGCTCACCCTTGCGTGTCAATTTTGTCAATGGTCCGGCAAGCGATGAAAAATTCTCCACGAAGCGACGGTAGTATCCTGCTAAGCCAAGGAAACTATGAACTTCGAACACACTTCGCGGAGGTTCCCAAGCAATCACGGCTTCAATCATCTTTGGATCAACTAACACACCTTTGGTGGAAACAATATGGCCAAGGAAAACAACTTCGCGTAACCAGAATTCGCATTTGGAGTACTTTGCGAACAACTGTCGATCCTTCAAGATTTTAAACACAATTCGCAAGTTCATAGCATGATCTTCTTTCGATTTTTGGTAAATCAGAATGTCGTCGATGAAGACTATCACAAGTTTATCCAATAATTTGCGGAACACATAATTCATCAGGTCCATAAACACATCTGGTGCATTGGTCAAGCCGAATGGCATAACCAGAAATTCGTAGTGGCCGTATCGCGATCTGAACGCGGTCTTCAGAATATTAGCATCACGAACTCTCCCTTGGATGTGTGATGTGATAGCCAGGAACTTAACAAGATTCAACATGAATTACCATTCCAATTAACTATGCAAATTTCGTCGCTAAGAGTAGGACATAGGACAATTTCGACTTTAAGCATAGAGAAGTTTAAAAGAAAGGAATTCATGATCATACTTCATGAATAGATGCTAAGAAATCATAAAAACTTGTGAAACAACAACAGAAATCAACTGAAGATAAAAACTATAGAAATCTAAAAACCTAATTCTGTCGCCGATTTTCAACTTAACCTTAGAGAAATAAATACTAACCTGCCGAAGAAAAACAAAATATGGTTGGAAAGAGGATGAAGAGAGATTTACAACAAGATATTATCTGCAGGGATCCGACAAACGATGAAAGAGTTATGTTATTCTGAAGTTTAAGAAGATTTTGGCAGTTCTGCCAAAAATCTAATTCCGCTGCCGATGTTCAACTTATCTCTTGATGAAGAAATACAAACGTCCAAAAACCAAAAAAAATATGATTGGAAAGAGGATGAAAAGAGATTTCCAACAAGCTATTATTTTTAGGGATACAACAAACGATGAAAGAGTTATGCTATTCTGAAGTTTAAGAAGGTTTGACAGTGCCGCCGAATTTTAACTTAACCTTAGAGAAAGAAATCCTAATCTCCCAACTAAAAAGAAAATATGGTTGGAAAGAGGATGAAGAGAGATTTCCAACAAGAAATTATTTTCAGGGATTCAACAAACGATGAGAGAGGTGTACTAGTTTAAAATTTCAGCGAATTTTGACAGTTATAGGGAGGTGTAAGAGTTTTAGGCTATACGAGTTTTGTGTGTTTTCTATGAATGATTTTTGTGGGGTTGGCTTCTTATTTATAATGGATGGGTATGAAATTAAGATTACTACTTTAAATGCTTTATTAAAGTAAGATAATTCTCAGATTTAAATTCTTTAATTATCTTCCCCTATTTTTAGGGATTTTAATTTCTAAGGCAATTATCTAGCTATAAGGACTTAGATTAAAAGGAATTAAAACCAGAATTAACTACCATGCAACAACTCTTACTAATTTTGGCAATCACCTGCACTGGCTTCTGGACTTCTAGGACTCAAAATTCAGCGTCTCACATAAATTATGTAATTATCCCCCTTTAATTTTAGGTATTTTAATTTTTAAGTTAGTTATCAACCTATAAAGAACTAGATTAAAGGAAACGAAATCCAAAATTAATTACTGGACATTTCTTACCAATTTCGGCCATCACACATCTTTTTCTTCAGGGGAAAAATGGTCTTTTCACCTGCACTGGCTTCTGGACTTATAGGATTCAAAATTCGGGGTCTCACATCGAGGATTCCCGAAATTGCTTTGTAATCCACCCCGATAGGTTTAGGTGCATAATAGCCCATATGACGATGTGGTGTGTTGTGAGTTTATAAAACCTATTGAGCTGGTATTTATTGCATTGTGTTTTACAAATCATGCATTGCGCATACTTGCTTGTGAAACACTTGAGTGCATATTTAGTACATAGGGATGAATACGATATTTAAACGTAACTGTTTTATAATTGATTTTTCATATGCCTCTATTCCACCAGATACGCTTATGACGCTGTAACTTCTACTGAGGTCTTTTGATCTCACCCCTTCTTATTGATCTTTTTAAGGCTAGTTCATTCATCATACTTGATCATCCTTGAGGTTGAGTTTTCTCAATGTTGGCCCTAGGGCTGAACTATTGCACTTGCATGTCTTGGAAGGTCGGCATTTTTACCCTTTATCGACATACATGCTTGTTTTAAATTATGGTTGTTGATGTTGACCCATTGTGGGTTTGTTTTCCGAATTGACACTTTATACACATGTATGACTTGTGTTTTCGTTAGGTAATGAGATGTGTGCCTTGAGCACTTTTTGAGTGGATCCAAATGGGCATTGCGATTATGGATTCTTGTATAGCATGTTTGAGGCCATGTGACCTGTTGTATGTGATTTAAAGTCTTCTGCTGAATGTGTGTGCGTACTCCATTGTTTGTTTTATGCCAGATGTATTTTGTGATGTGCCATACTCCTTGTAAAAGGAAAATTTAAATTTATATGAGATTTTTTATTTGCAAAGTTAAAGCGAGCTTTGTGTGGTTCCGATTTATCCATTTATTGGGTCGATTGGGACTACACGGCGGTAAGAGTCCCATTTACCGGGAACGAGTCCTCACAAACACTCACTAACATGTATGAGTAACGTGTATTTCAAGAAAAAGGTGTTGAATAGAAAAAGCTGAAATATTGTATGATAAGGAGGCATTTTCACCAATTGAATAGAAAATATTCATGGGTCGAAATGAGACAATGGCATCCAGTACATCAGATCGTCAAGACAAGTGCAATACAGACAAGGATGGGTTGGACTAAGAAGTTCGAACGATTGGATTAAGAAGTCCAATCAAAGTCCATTCAATCAAACTAAGAAGGCTAACGAATATGACTTCCCAATTTGATGGGTTAGACTCACATGTCCAACCGATCAGACTAAGAAGTTCAACGAGTCAAACTTTCTAGTTTGATCGATTGGACTAAAAAGTCTAATGAATTGGAATTTCCAGTCTGATGGGTCAGATTCACAAGTAGACCAACCAGTCGGACAAAAATACTGACCTATCGCACCACAAAACCCAATAGTTATAGTAGAAATTCCAACTCTGATTGATTAAAAACGAGCATGGGACCGATCTTATATGATGAATAGTTAGTCAAATTATGTAAAGCGAATCATATGGAGTTATTTATTGTGTCACTATTCGTTAATCATAATTGAAGCGTGAAGCTACTTATGCTAACTATTTATCATGCACACAATGTGTGAGATTTATTCGAGTTGTTGATCAGTTAGCTAACATGCAGAAGCAATGTGCAAAATGGACAAGTAAGCAATTGTGTAGGGATCACGTCAGCAATTATAGTGCAAAAATTTTACTATAAATTATAACAGGACATAGGCAGAAAAATCATTAAGTGTTGTTAGAATTTTTCTTTCATTGTATTTGCTTTGGTATTTCAGAATTCTCGATCCGATAGTAGTCAAGACTAAGATATGTATTGCTGTTGGAATCTTTGTTAATATATTCATCCGTATTATATTTTTTTTCCAATTCTTATTAGCAGTCTTGTCCTTTTGTAGTAATTACCTATCTCCTGCTCCATATTCAAAAGACTCTTTCTATCTTACATTTCAAATTGATTATTTTTTTTGTTTTATTATAAGGATTAATATAGGGATATAGTTATTAATAAAATAATGATAACTTGATAGAGTGTTATCAGGTTTAGTAATCAAAAACCTAATCTGAATTTTGGTATAGTAAGCAGGGAATTATTTTGCTTGTTTAATTATTACTTTTCTTTTAGTCGTATCAATTCTTAACTTATTATTAATTTCGTCAACATCAACTTATCGCATCATTTAACTAGGGGTTAGAATTAGGGAGATTGTTTGAGTTTAAATTATTTTCTTATGAGAATGATATCTGGTATTTAGGTACTTATATTGCTTGTTGATGATTGTATACTTATGAGTGTGTGTTTATAAATTATACACAAAATTTTGGGCACCGTTGTCAAGAAAACAAATTTAAACTTTACAATTATTCTTAACTTTTTTTCTATATTAAATCTTTCTTTCTTTGCAGAAGCTGGAAAATCAGAATCACAAAAGTTGTGGAAACTCAGAATCACAGAGACCATAAATGACGGAGAAGTTATAGCATCTTCTCAAGGCAGACAACAAGAACGAGCCCCAACAGCTAATGGTCAAGTGAGGATTGAACCATAAGGAGGAGGAAAGCAGTAGTACAGGACTGTCCTGGATTATGCCACACCTATAGTAGAGGCATTTAGAGGTAGTATCTAGAGGCTAGATGGCTTAGGCATGAAGACTATTGCCACCTGGTAACAATTGATGAATCCCATCTTGACAAGGGTTTTCCCCATTTCAAAAACTTCACAGCTTAGGTAGGATATCCATACTTTCAAGTAGTAGCCCAATTAATCACTAAACAAGACATACGAGAGATTCAATGAGCTATTAAGGATGTGTCTCCACCATAACATTCCAGATTTCTTACAACTTGGGAGCTTTCTCACAGGGCTGCTCAACATATAAAAAATGATGCCGAATGCAACTGCAAACAACAACATTTTGAGTAGTAAGGCTGGTGAAGTGTTCAGGTTAATTGAAAACCCCAGGAAAACTATAACAAAACGCCGTTACCAAACTCACTATAGAGATGGCAGTTGTGAGGCATGAGTTTGCGAAGAGCAAGAAGATAATGGATAATGTGAACTAGATCCAGAATTCAGGAGTGCAACCTATCATTGCAGTATGTTGTCATTATGCTGAGAACCACAACCACTATCTATGTCAAACGTTGGTTGAAGAAGCCAACTATGTTGGTAATCCGGGGAAGTATTTTGGGAACATGTATAATGAAAAATAGAAAAATTATCCAATTTTTTCTTACAGGAACCGCGATGGACAGGTTTATAGTAAAAACCCAAATTAGCACACAGGAGGATACTAGGGATATCACCAGGGGGTCTAAAACCAACAGAATCCCCCTCCGCAACCACAAGTTGAGAAGAAGGTAATTTGAAAGATCTAATGTAATAGTTCATAATGTCATCAGATTCTAGAACTAAAAATCTAGAGACATAGATGAGCTAGCTAGTTTAGATGCTGCAAAATAGGCCACAAGATGCTTTGTCATCAGACAATAAGAAGCCCTTAGAGCTAAAAGCCACGGTCCGGGAAAGTCCTTCTTGAACTTGACCCACTAGCTCCTCCCATGAGTTACCAAAAAGATGAGGAATGGAAAATGCAGACTGATGATGCAGAAAAGCTAGAGTAGAAGGAACCTAACCAACTTTCTCCATTTCCATTCCCAAGACGTTTGAAGAAGGACCAACTAGACAAGCAATTTTTGAAATTTATAAAGGGCATCTTGTCTAAATAATGAATGATTGGAGAATACGAGATAATGGCTCTCACAGAAGAATACAACACGATCATTCAGAGGAAATTTCTCTCAAAGTTGAAGAATCTAGGGAGTTTCACTATCTCTGTAGAGATTGGGTCCAACTATTTCTATAAGGCATTATGTGATATGGGGATGAGTGTTAATCTAATACAACTAAGCATGGCAGAGAGTCTGATTTTGAGAGACATAACAACTACTTTCACCCCACAAATGGCAGACATAACAGTTTCATTCCCATAGGGAATAATAGAGGATTTGCTGATCAAAGTCGACAAATTTATCTTCCTTGTAGACTTCATTATTCTAGAGATGGAGAAAGATAAAGAAGTTCTTCTGATCTGAGACAGACCTTTTCTAGCGATAAGAAGAGCTTTGATCAACATACATGTTATTAAAATATGAATGAGAGTGGGGATCAATAGGTCATTATGGACATTTTTGCTTCCATGATGCATTATGACGTAGAGAAGGTGCATGCTATTTCAGTGGTTGAAGAAGAGGAATGATTCACCAATGCTCAAATTTATTATCAAGACTCTTTAGAAGCTGCATTGGTGGGAAAGAACATAAATTACATAGAAGCTACAAAACCGGTTTAGAGCATAGATGAGATGCCTAGGTCGAGAAAGAATCAATTTGAATTCCTTGGTGTTCCACTCGGCTAACTAAACACAATGAATCCATTAGTAGAAGTACCACCAACATTGGAGTTAAGGCAGTTGCCCAATCATTTGAAGTACTAGTTTCTTGGAGAGAATGATTCCTTACTAGTGATAATTTCTACCACTCTAAGTAGTATTCAAGAGAAGTTGACGAGAGTATTAAGGATCAACAAGACAACCATCGGATGGACTTAAACTAACATCAAAGGAATTAGTCCATCTTTTTGCATGTATAACATCAAAATGTAGGAAAGTAACAGGCCATCGATCGAACATCAGAGACAATTAAATCCTAACATGAAAGAAGTAGTCAGAAAGAAAGTAATCAAGTGGTTGGATGCAGCAATTATTTATTCAGTTCTTAATAGCAATTGGGTAAGCCTGGTGCAATGCGTTCCTAAGAAGGGAGGTATGACTATCGTCAAGAATAGTAGAGGAGAATTTCTCTCTACCATAACTCTAATAGGATGGTGGGTGTGCATTCACTATCGAAAACTTAGTAGGACCACATATAAAGATTATTTTTCTTACCTTTTATTGATCAAATGTTAGATAAAGGGTGTGAGACCTCATCCCTTTGAGTCTCGACTTAACGATACCTTACAATGAGAGTGTCCAAATTCAGTCTGTCATGAGTAATTGAACAAAATTGACCAGTTTGACCTTAGAGTGTGCCAGTTGATTGATTTTGACCAGTTTGACCCAAGAGTGGAAAAATTGATCGGTTTTGACTAGTTTAACCGAAGTTGACCAGTTTGACTAGTGAGTTAACATTTGACCAGTGAGTTGATTGTTGACTCGAGAATAGGCCTTAGGGTGGATACAATCATAGAAATCCTAGGTGTGCGTCTAGATGTCTTAACGAGTGTTCTAGGTTGAGTATCGAGGTTTGAGTTAGTGCAAATCGATATTAGCCGATTTCGAGTTCGTTTTGAGTGACCAGGGCCTTTGGGCCGAAAAACCCGTTTTGGGCTCGTTAGTTATTGCCCAGGCCTAATTAATTATTTAAACCCATTTTCTACGTTTGTTGGTTTTAAAACCCGTTTTGAACCATTTGGGACATATCGGGCTTTTAAAATATTTCGATTGGGTCCTTTCCATGATTTTGAGCCCGGGCTATAAATACCCAGCTCAACCCTACACTTTAACTTTTTTAAGTGTCCAAATCAGCACGAGCAGCCTATTTACCCCCTTCTTTCCCTCTTTTCTCTCTCTCATTTTTCTTCCAATAACATCGTTTGAAATCCGTCAATTTTATTCTGAAAAAAATCACCGGGCATCAACCTTAACCACTTTGCTAACGTTCCCTGGCTGATTTCCACTGCTAGTTGTTGATCGAGGAGCCACAATTTGTTATTCTTTGCCATTGGGGCATTTTTTAGGGATTTTGTGGTAAATGCTCTAAATCTCCATTTCTTTCATCGATTCTTGGTTCTGATAGGTCCTTGTCGTTGTTTCTAAGTCAGTTTTGTGGTTTTGATTTGTCAAAAAATGCCCCCTGATCCATGGGTGTGCATTTTTGTGTTTAGTGGCATTTTCGGTAATTTCGGGCAATTTGTGATTTTGATGGAACTGTGGATTCTGAGAAATTCTGATGCTTAAGTTAGTTGATTTGTGTGTTTGTGGATTGAGAAACCCAATCAGGTGATCGAGTGTGCTTGAGTATCGATTTAGAGCTGTGTGTGGCTTGTGCGACCTTTGGGTGTTTCGCCCGTTCGTCGGTTTTCCGGAATCCTGAGTTGCGAGGATGTTGTTAGTGTGAGATGTGTGTAGTGAGCGTGCCATTGGGGTCTCTAGGGTTTATTTTTTCAGTTTCGAGTTGTTTTGTCATTTTTTGTCAGTTTTGATGCTTAAGTCCTTGAGAATCGGTTTGTGTTTAGGCTGTGCTGGTGCGATCGATAAGAGCAAAGTAGTACCTTTGTGTTTTCTGCATGAAAAGAGGTGGGAGATTATGTTTCATTTGTGTAAGCAAATTCATTTTTGTGTTTTCAATTTAAAATATGGTAATTGCATATGTTAGGTACATAAACTTGTTTGCCATATTTTGAATGCAAGATCTATGTGACTAAACTCTTTAAGCATTTTTATTGTGTGTGCTTGCATGATAATTGGGCATGTGACCCGTTGTTTGACTCCGTTTGTGTGACTCGTGTTTATACCCGTTGCTTTTCATTGCCGAGAAACCATGGTACCTTTTACGAGGGTTCCAACAAGTTTCGGGGGCATTTCGGGTTTGTTCCGAGACGTGCACCCCATTGGGAAGGGGTACACGCCCATGTACTCTTGTATAGAGCCTGTGTACTATTCTGGACAGAACAATACATGGCCTGTCTAGGAGGGTACACGACCTTCCCAGATAGAGTACATGGCTGTGTGCCAGGCCGTATACCTGTACTTGGCCTCCCCCAATAGAGTACACGATTGTGTACTCTTGTACATAGGCCATACACTCTGTTGTCACCCCCTCTTGTTTCGATTCCAACAACCCTCGTAACCATTCTGATAACCCCATACCCTTCCCATAACCCATGTACACCATTTTGTGACCCCTAAACCAATTCAACTCCAATCAAACATTAAATTATACCCAAATCAATCCCACACGAGTGCCCTTCATGATGATTATTAGCATTACATGCATTATGGGTTTTCCTATATAACAATTATCTATGTGTGTTCTTAGGAACATTTAGAACTGACGAACATTGTTTAGCCAATCATGGTAAGTACATGGAGTCCCAAACTGAGGGGAATATTGCTTACTTGATGATATTGTATGGACGGATTATTTATGTGTGGATTAGGTAAGTATTTAGAATACTAGCAGAGGGGAATATTACTTACCTAAGGTTATGTAAGGATAGATTATATGTGTGTGGACTAGGCAGGCACGGAATCCCATTCTGAGGGAAAAATTGCTTACCTAATATTGCTGTATGGTAGATTGTGATTGAGTGCAATAGTATGATTTCCTCACTTAGTTTTGGATAACATTGGTAGTAGGGGATTTATATGTATTTTGTAAACGAAAAATTAACTGCGAGTGGACTTTCAATTTCCTTTTAGCAGGGATTAGTTGAAAGTATTTTGTGATCAACCTCGATAGGTTTTTGGGGCATAGTAGCTCGTGTGATGTTGTTATGTGTTGTGAGTGTATAAAACCTATTGAGCTTGTTTTTATTGCGTTGTGTTTTATAATTCATGCATTATATTTAATAGCTTGAGAAATGCATTGATGTGCATACTTAGTATGCATAGATTGTAACGGTGATTTAAAGTAACTAGTTTATAATTGATATTTCGTATGCCTTTATTTCACCTAATATGCTTATGACACTGTAACTTCCACTGAGGTCTTTGATCTCACCCCCTCTTGTTGATATTTTCAAGGCTGGTTCGTTTTCCATAGCCATGCATCTTTGAGGTTATATTTTTCCGGTGTTGATCTTATGGCTGGACTATTTCACTTGCACATCTTGAAAACTCTACATGTTTTGTGTTTAATCATTTTCATACGCTAGATATATACATACTTGTTTTAGACTACGTTTGTTGTTATGGACCTATTGAAGGTTTGTTTTTCTAGTTTTAATATTTGAAGACTCGTATCCCTGTTTGTTTTCGTGTGTATCCATATGGGCTTGTGAGTATAGTCTCTTGTGCAACATGTTTGAGACCATGTGGCTTGTTGAATGTGATTTAAGGACTTCTATTGTATGTGTGTGTGTACTCCATTAAGTAAAATTCTGGCACAGAACAGAGTTAAAGAAAACATCAGCAGAAGACTTTCAATCAAGTAAATGTGAAACTAGTGAAAACATAACACACAAGTTCCAAGGAAAAACTCAATAACACAAGCATCTGTTCATGGCAACAAAAACAAGAACAGGAAACGGAAAGCCAGAAAACGAAATAGAAACGTACTATGTAATCATCCCACCATGCAGCCCTAATCTCACACCTTGGTACCGCCAGCGAAACATGAATCTAAGCCTGAAAAAAGAGAGGAAAATATCAGAATGAGATTACAAGAATCTCAGTAGGGTTACAACATCATAAGCTTTGTGGAAACCTAAACAAGCATCTCCCTAATAACTTATATAGATTGCATAAATATATACTAAATAAGCCTAAAACGAAACAACAAACAAACATGTAAACACAACAACATAGGGGCCGAGTCTATCAAAATAACGGGGAGGACTCAAAACACTTCATAGGCAACCATTAAAAGACAGAAACTAGAAGTACACAGGTAGCTCAATATATTATATGATTTATGAAGACCAAACGATTATCCCTTACCGCCTGCATTGTCCAAGTATGTACTGCAAAAGAAAACAACAAACAAACTTACAACAAGTCTTTTTACATCCCACCAAACTGAATATATAGGGCATCCTGCCAAACACGAGATATAGAGCATCCTGCCAAACACAAGATATAGGGAATCCCTCCAAACACAAGATACGAGAAATCTTGCCAAACATGAGATACAAGGCATCCCGTCAAACACGAGATACGGGGTATCTAGCAAGCTATTGTTGGGAAAAACAATCCCCATACAACTCTTGGTCCGGTAAGCACCTATCCTCTATCTCAGGACCAACAGAACTTACCTTGCATGGCCAATGATAATAGAATCCTACTGTTTTTAAACAAGACATGCATACACACATATACACACATACACGCATATAGAAACTCAACGAGGTGTCCTCAATCCAATCACAATAAAATGCACAATCCAATACATAATAATACAATTCAAATTAGGGCAATCTTAACCCTACATAATCCGAAATCACTAAGGAACAATTACCACAATCCGCAAGCATACATAACAGTATTAAACAAACAAAATAAAAAAAAAACAAACAAGGCGATTTCCAGAGAAACCTATGAGGTATAGATTCTACCTCTCACGTGGATGAACAAGAAGCTACTCCTTTCATTTTATCACAAGGATCAGAAGTACCTAAACAATTTTAAAGGCAAAACCAACATAATAACTAAGCATGCAATACGAAAGCAGAAAAATGAAGGACAACCTACAGTCCTCACCAAACTCTCTCACCAAAACCTACCAAAACCAACAATCCAATTCAGCAATAACCTCCCTTTGAATATGTAATGTGATGGCCAAGAATCTGACAAATTTCAACCTGATTATGCAATCCCCTAACGGTGGCACAACTCATCATTATTAGGGAATAAGAGGCATATTATGATTTTCAAGAAAAACAAGGGGAAGGGTGCAATTTTGTGAAAAAATAATGGGAATAGGTATCAGATGTGCATAAGAACAAGAGGAACAAGATTTAGAAACATCTGAAGAGGAAGATAAAAAATCGGTCATAAAAGGGGGAAGGGAAGCTCAACTTCAATAATATAAAAAACGACTAACCTTCTTAATGTGAATTTAAGCAGGAAAGATGCAGCTCAAAAAGAGAAATCCAATGAGCTATCACACGTAATAATATGATAAGGAAGGATGTGACAACCCCAATTCCTAACTATTACTATTTGCTCTGATTAAGATCATCACCGCCGTGAAACCCAAATACTCCCAAATCACACCTAGGACCTATATGAATCTCACTAGGCTTACCAATAACTTTCGATTTTTATAGCATGTTTATTTCAAAGTTTAACAACAATTGGAGCATGATATTGGACACACATTCTGGTAACATACGGAGTGAATAAATTATCAGCGGAAGTCTATAGATTAAATCATTGGGTTCATAACACACAAGTCCCATAGGGATCAATTAACCAGCAAGAAATCCTCCAACATATTTCGGAAATAGTAAGCAAAAGGAGGGTTCTTAAACTAAACCAGAAAGTAGCCCAATCATTCATGTTATATGCGCAAGTAAACAAGTATGTAAATATGATGCAACATCGCTCCGCCGTGCAGCCTTGATCTCACACACTGGTACTACGGACAGTGGATGTACCTAAGCCTGAAAAATGGTAAAAACAACAGTATGAGACTACAAGAATCTAAGTAGGGTCACAGCATCATAAGATCTATAGAAATCCTAAACACAAATCTCCTAATTCACATTAGATCATTCCTAAACAACTAAAGGGGATCACGTAATTCAAGAATCAATTAAAAAGAGGTTAGGGCTGAATCTATGGTTGAGGGAGGACTACAAACACTTCCGAAAAATCAGAAGTACAAAGGCAGGTAGAACTCATCAGATTACTCTCAGCAATGAAGAAGAAAAGTTATCCCCTTCCACCTATGTTGTCCAAGACTTACTACACAAAGGGTAGATGGTTAACACACAAACTAATCAGTAAGCCTATTCATCTTGCCTCGCAAGGACAAGTCGCCTTGCCACACACGGAAAGGTCTTCCCAAGCCACACACAGACTAGAGCATCCCAAACCTTGCAAGGATAAGGGTTTCCTGCCTCGCAAGAACAGGGTTCTGGCCTTGCAAGGACAGATATCCAGCTCGTGCATGCTGGGGTTTGCCACCTATACAACTCGCATACCAGTAAGAACCTCTCCTCTCCCTAGGAGCATCAGCGCTTACCCCGAGTGGCCACCGGAAAAGGATCCTGACACACAAACACGTACAAACACACACAGGCAAGTACAAAGCATAATAACATAACAAGGTATCCTCAATCATGTCAGAACACAATCAGCATATTCAATTCTCATTTCATATGCAACCCAGACACTCAATACCTAACTCAGGGGTTCGATATAGCCTATGAGATCCCTATCTCAATTCGAGATTCATACTCTCACACTATAATCAATCGCATGCAACACAACAAGGGAAAGTATCAGAAACATCAAGAAAATAACAGAGGTCTCTGGAGAAACCGATGAGATTTAGATCCTACCTCTCTTGTCTCTGAACAAGAAACTACTCCTTTGCCTTTATTAAGTAATTTCAAACCACCTATATTATCACCAGGAAAAGAAGAAAACAAACTAAGCATGCATATTCAATAATCACTTAAATACCCTATTTCCTTACCAATTCCACTCACCAAACCTATCAGAAACCAGTGATCAGATGCTGCAGGTGCCTCCCCCTTGGATGTGTGATGTGATAGCTAGGAACTTAACAAGATTCAACCTGAATTACCATTCCAATCAACTATGAAAATTTCGTCGCTAAAAGTAGAGCATAGGACAATTTCGACTTTAAGCATAGAGAAGTTTAAAAGAAATAAATTCATGATCATACATCATGAATAGATTCTAAGCAATCATATCAACTTGCGAAATGACAACAGAAATCAACTGAGGAAAAATCTGTAGAAATCTAAAAAAAAGAAGACCTAATTCCATCGCCGATTTTCTACTTAACATTAGACAAGAAAATATTCATTTCCAAATAGCAAAATATATATGGTTGGAAAGATGATGAATAGAGAATTCCAACAAGCTATTATTTGTAAGGATCTGACAAACGATGAGAGAGTTATGCTATTCTGAAGTTCAAGAAGATTTGGCAAAAACCTAATTCCTCTGCCGATTTTCAACTTATCTTCAGAGAAAGAAATACTAACCTCCTGATGAAAAAGTATAAATCATTGGAAAGAGGATGAAGAGGACTTTCCAACAAGCTATTATTTTTAGGGATCCGATGAACGATAAGAGAGTTATGCTGGATTAAATGTTTATCGAATTTTGACAGCTATAGGGAGGTGTAGGGTTTTAGGCTTATACGAATTTTGTATGTTTTCTCTGAATGATTTTTGTGAGGTTGGATTCCTATTTATAATGAATTACTATAGAATTATGATTACTACTTTTAAGATTTTATTAAAAATAAGATAATTACCAGATAATTAAACATTTTAATTATTTTTCCCTATTTTTAAGGATTTTAATCTCTAAGATAGTTATCTATCTATAAGGACTTAGATTAAAGGGAATTTATACCAGAATCAACTACCATACCACTCTTATCATTTTCGGCCATCACACATCCTTTCCTTCAGGGGAAATATCGTCTTTTCACCTGCACTGACTTCTAGACTTCTAGGACTCAAAATTCGGGGTTTCACATCCTCCCCTCACAAGAATTTTGTCCTCGAAATTTTAGCACAAGTACCTAAATAAACAAGTAAGGAAATTTTGCATGCATAGATTCCTCAGTGTCCCAAAACTGTTCCTCAAGTTGGCCATTATGCCAAACGACTCGTACCAGAGGCACGCTTCGACTGGGAAGTTGTCGAACTGACCGATCTAGTATGGAAACTGGCTGTAAGGGATAGGATAGGTCTTCAGCAACTTCAACTGGCGGTTCTTTAAGAACATGAGCAGGATCTCACACATACTTTCTTAACATCGAAATATAAAATACGTTGTGAATCTTTTCTCCTACTTCATTCAAACAAATGGGAGTTTTGCAACGTCTCCCATATAGTGCTTCACAGGGTGCCATACCAATGCTTACATGGTAACTATTGTTGTAAAAAAATTCTGCCAATGGTAGGCATCGATCCCAACCGGTTTGCTGATCCAACACACTCGCTCGTAGCATGTCTTCGAGTGTCTGAATCGTTCTTCCTGATTGACCATCTGTCTAGGGATGAAATGTTATAATGAAATTCAATCTTGAACCTAGTGCATTCTGGAATTTTTCCCAAAATCATAAGGAGAAATGAGGGTCACGATCTGAAACAATAAAAACTGGTACTCCATGCAATCGAACAATCTCGTCCAAGTAACGAACTGCCAATCTTTTTGGTGTATCTGTCACATGTATGGGAAGAAAGTATGCAGATTTCGTCAGTCGATCCACAATCACCCAAATAGCATTGTATCCTCGCTGCGATCTAGGCAAACCAGTCACAAAATCCGTTGTGACGTGCTCGCACTTCCATTCTAGAATCGGAAGTGACTGAAGTAGACCAGTAGATCTTTGATGTTTGATCTTTACTTGTTCACATACGAGGCATCGGGCAACGAATTCAGCAATATAACGTTTCATGTTTGGCCACCAATACTGCTCCTTCAAATCTAAGTATATCTTAGTGCTTCCAGGATTAATAGCGAACTTCGAACTATGCGCCTCTGATAGAATAAAGTTACGAATATCAACATTTTGTGGAACACATACCCGGTTTCTGAAGACTAGTACTTTGTCATCTTGTATTCTGAAATCACTAACTATGGCATCAACACCATCAGCAAGTTACTTCCGAATTTCAGTAAATTTCGGATCCTCTAATTGTTGATTCCGGATTTCTTCAATTAAGGTAGGTGCGACTTTGATTCATGCCAACAACGAACTAGAAAAATCGGTACCAAGATGCACACGGTTAGCTTTCATTTCCAATATCATCGGTAGGTAGTGGGTGCATATGTAGGCCAAAATTGATGGGGAAGGAGGATGATACTTTTGGCTTAGGGCATCAACGACAACATTCGCCTTTCCAGGATGATATTCGATGATTAAATCATAGTCTTTAATCAGCTCCACCCATCTTTGTTGTCTCATATTCAATTCTTTTTGTGTGAGGAGGTACTTCAGGCTTTTGTGGTTAGTGAAGATTCGGCATGTCTCGCCGTATAAGTAATGTCACCATATTTTTAAGGCAAACACCACGGCTGCAAGTTCCAAATCATGCGTAGGGTATTTGCTCTCGTGCAGTCGCAATTGGCGGGAAGCGTAGGCAATGACTTTCCGATCTTGCATCAACATGCATCCAAGTCCATATTTTGACGCGTCGCTGTAAACCACATATTCCTTTCCGCAAATAGGTAGGGCAAGGATAGGTGCAGAAACTAACCGATTCTTTAGCTCTTCAAAACTTTGCTGGCATTTCTCGTTCCATACAAACGGCTCACCCTTGCGTGTCAGTTTTGTCAATGGTCCAGCAACTGATGAAAAATTCTCCACAAAGCGACGGTAGTATCCTGCTAAGCCAAGGAAACTACGAACTTCAAACACACTTCGCGGAGGTTCCCAAGCAATCACGGCTTCAATCTTCTTTGGATCAACTAACACACCTTGGGCGGAAACAATATGACCAAGGAAACTAACTTTGCGTAACCAGAATTCGCATTTTGAGTACTTTGCAAACAACCATCGATCCTTCAGGATTTTAAGCACAATCCGCAAGTGCATAGCATGATCCTCTTCCGATTTTGAGTAAATCAGAATGTCGTCGATGAAGACTATCACAAATTTATCCAAGAATTCGCGGAACACACGATTCATCAAGTCCATAAACACAACTGGTGCATTGGTCAAACCGAATGGCATAACCAGATATTCGTAGTGGCCGTATCACAATCTGAACATGGTCTTTCGAATATCAGCATCACAAACACGCATTAGGACTAACCTTGGCATCAGCCAGGGTGAATAACCTTATTGGTCTTGGTTGTGCCTCACTTGTGGATCCGTTGGGTGGTCTTTTTGGTGCGCGTGTTGGTGGTCTGGCGGGGTTTGCATTCCCACCTTAGCCTGTGTTTGGTACACTTGTGATTCGTCTTGGTTTTGGGCATTCGTTCTGGATATGTCCCATCTCGCCACAGTTGTAACATCGTCGTTGCTGAAATTTCCATGAGGATCCATTGGAATTTGAACCAGAAAAGTTCCTCCTATTGGTATTTCCATTGCCATTAATTTTCGGAGGATAAGACCTTAAAGGATAGGGTCCCATTCGTCGATTGAGCTTCGAATCTCGCCTATAGGATCCGACACTGGTGGCTGCAGATGGCTTCTTGGTTTGCACGATCTTTTCGGCTTCAGTCGCGGCAACAATTAATACTAGCAAATTCTACACTGGTGTCGTACCAACGATGGTTTTGAGTTCAGTACTCAACCCATCATGAAATCGCCTCGCAAGCTAGTACGGTGTACGATCTTCTTCTGGTGCAAATCTGGACAACTCCCTTAACACTTTCTCATATTACAGCACCGAACGAGTGCCTTGCTCAAGTTTGTAAAAATCTTGTCGCTGCTCGTTTTTATGGAATCTCATATAAAATCTTTCGTTGAATTCACACCGGAATTCCTCCCAAGTTGGCAAACGATCGCTGAATCCCAAACTAACAGATGTCCACCATGCGAGGGCTTCTCCCTCAAGTAAGAATGTAGCAATGGCAACCTTGTCATCATCCGAGATACGCAAGAACAAGGATACTCGGCATAAGGTGTCTATCCACTCACGAGCGGCTGCAGCTCCGGCTGAACTACCAAAATCTTTACATCCAAGTTGTCAAACTTCCTTCAGCAATTTTGTAATCACAACGGGAAGTCTCTCTGCCTCCTTATGCTGTGCCGGCTGTACAGGTTCAAGTGGAGGAATAGGTTCTTCCACTGGTGTAGGTGCAGGAGCATTCTGAAATTGCGCCTCCATTCGCTGCTGATTTGCAGCAATTCCTTGTAATACATTTAAGATTTGTGCCATGACAGGATCAATGACTGGTGCGGCTGGTGCCTCAGGTTGGTTTTCGGGCTCAGCTTGCCCTTCCTGCTCATTTTGTGCATTCGGCTCCTCTTGCTCAACAGGTTGCTGTTCAGCCTGAATCTCAAACCTACCCAGTTGATCCCATTGTAGCCTCGAGCGTGCCATACTACACGAATACACCTTTATTACTCAACATATAACTAAATATGATAAACAAAAGTGGTACATGGTGAAGAGGAGTGCACCGGACGATACACATATGCTGGAAAGCAACATACAAATTTTCGGAAATCTCAGGCACACATGCAAAGGTATTCTCGACAATTACATCAACACTCATATATATATACTCTAAGAAATCATCATCAAACATTAAGCAAGCATGGTTTAACACAACATCCATATTCGGCAATACACACCAGCAATCACATACATATAAATTCAGCAATACAGGAGTCAAATAGGGACACTCGACAGCATGCTTAAATCAACACACACATTCTCAGCAATGATAAGAAACACAGCAAACACTCACCGAAACATATCCGGGCATAAGAATATTCATAAACACACATCAAATCAGATTATCAATCTCATCACTTAAATTTTACAAATCATCCTCCTTTTAGCATTAGTTTACTTTCGGTATTAGCCCCTAAGTGAGTGAGTGTGTGTGCATGTCCTTATGTACAAACAACAAAATCAGCAATTAAGTTAGCCTATAACAAATTATTTTCCCTAAACCATGCTCCGCTACCAAACCTGTGACGACCCCAATGACTAACTATTACTATTTGCTCCGATTAAGGTCATCACCGCCGTGAAACCCAAATATGTTCAAATGACCCCTAAGACCTATCTAAATCTCACCAGGCTTACCATTAACTTCCGATTTTTATAGCATGTTTATTTCAAAGTTTAACAACAATTGGAGCATCAAATTGGACACATATTATGGTAACATATGGAGTGAATAAAATATCAGCGAAAGTCTATAGATTAAATCATTGGGTTCATAACACACAAGTACCATAGGGATCCAATTAACCAGCAAGAAATCCTCCAATATATTTCGTAAATAGTAAGCAAAAGGAGGGTTCTTAAAATAAACCAGAAAGTAGCTCAATCATTCATGTTATATGCGCAAGTAAACAAGTATGTAAATGTAATGCGATATCGCCCCGCCGTACAGCCTTGATCTCACACACTGGTACCACGGACAGTGGATGTACCTAAGCCTGAAAAATGGTAAAAACAATGGTATGAGATTACAAGAATCTCAGTAGGGTAACAACATCATAAGATCTGCTGAAATCTTAAACACAAATCTCCCAATTCGTATTAGATCATTCCTAAACAATTAAAGGGGATCACGCAATTCAAGAATCAATTAAAAAGAGGTTAGGACGAATCTATGGTTGAGGGAGGACTGCAAACACTTTCAAAAAATTAGTAGCACACAGGCAGGTAGAACTCATCAGATTACTCTCAGAAATGAAGAAGAAAGGCCATCCCCTTCCATTTGTGTTGTCCAAGATTTATTGCACAAAGGGTAGATGGTTCACACACAAACTAATCAGTAAGCCTATTCATCTTGCCTCGCAAGGACAAGTTGTCTTGCCACACACGAAGAAATTTTCCCAAGCCACACATGGACTAGGGCATCCCAAACCTCACAAGAATAAGGACTTCTTACCTCGCAAGAATAGGGTTCCGGCCTTGCAAAGACAGATATGCAGCGCGCGCAAGCTGGGGTTTGTGCCCATACAATTCCCATACTAGTAAGAACCTCTCCTCTCCCTAAGAGCATCAAAGCTTACCTCGAATGGCCACCGAAAAAGAATCTTGACACACAAACACGTAGAAGCACACACAGGCAAGTACAAAGCATAATACTATAACAGGGTATCCTTAATCATGTCAGAACACAATCAACATATTCAATTCACATAACATATCCAACCGAGGCACTAAATACCTAACTTAGGGGTTCGATATAACCTATGAGATCCATACCTCAATCGAAAATTCATACTCTCACACTGTAATCAATCGCATGCAACACAACAAGGGCTAGTATAAAAAACATCAAGAAAATAACAGGGGTCTCTGGAGAAACCGATGAGGCATAGATCCTACCTCTCTTGTCTCTGAACAAGAAACTACTTCTTTGTCTTTATTAGGTAATTTCGAACCACCCATATTATCACCAGGAAAAAACGAAAACAAACAAAGCATGCATATTCAATAATCACTTGAATACCTTATTTCCTTCCCAATTCCACTCACCAAACCTATCAGAAATCAGTGATCAGATGCTGCAGGTGCCTCCCCCTTGGATGTGTGATGTTATAGCAAGGAACTTAACAAGATTCAACCTGAATTACCATTCCAATAAACTATGCAAATTTCGTTGCTAAAAGTAGGGAATAGGACAATTTGGACTTTAAGCGTAGAGAAGTTTAAAAGAAATAAATTCATGATCGTACATCATGAATAGATGCTAAAAAATCATAAGAACTCGCAAAACGACAACAGAAATCAACAGAAGATAAAAACTATAAAAGTCTTAAAAAAAGAAGACCTAATTCCGTCACCGATTTTTTACTTAACGTTAGAAAAGAAAATATTTACATCCAAATAGTAAAATATATATGGTTGGATATAAGATGAAAAAAGCTTTCCAACAAGCTATTAATTGTAGGGATCCGACAAACGATGAGACAATTATGCTATTCTAAAATTCAAGAAGATTTGGCAAAAACCTAATTCCGCCGCCAATTTTCAACTTATCTTTAAAGAAAAATATACTAACCTCCTGAAAAAAAATTAAAAATGGTTGGAAAAATCATGAAGAGATCTTTCCAACAAGCTATTACTTGCTGTGATCCGATGAACGATAAAAGAGTTATGCTGGTTTAAAGTTTCAGCGAATTGTGGCAGCTATAGAGAGACGTAGGGTTTTAGGCTTATACAGATTTTGTATGTTTTCTCTGAATGATTTTTGTGAGGTTGGCTTCCTATTTATAATGAATGGTTATAAAATTATGATTACTACTTTTAATATTTTATTAAAAATAAGATAATTACCAGATAATTAAATTCTTTAATTATCTTCCTCTATTCTTAGAGATTTTAATCTCTAAGGTAATTATCTATCTATAAGGATTTAGATTAAAGGGAATTTATACCAGAATGAACTATCATACCACTCTTACCAATTTCAACCACCACACATCCTTTCCTTTTGGGGCAAAATTTTCTTTTCACCTGCACTAGCTTCTGGACTTCTAGGACTCAAAATTCGGGGTTTCACAAAGGTGGCATTTTCGGAAACCTTTGGTAGCAAGTGTATAGGTCTATGCCACAAAGGAAGCAAGGGAAACAAGGCTTGTGTTTTCTTAGGTGTTAAGAAATAAAGAGATAATAAGTGTGTGGGGAATTAGGGTGGCTGGCCTAGGTATATATAGGTGTTTAAGGAGGTTAGACTTTACTATTTTTTAGGCTTAAAAGATAATTCCACAATACTTAGGATAATGGGGTTTTTTTATAAAAGAATTATCTATGCTATTTTCCTCTCAAAATTTCCGACTTTCCTACCTCACAAACCCTAGCCATCATGCATAAGACTCTTGCGTGTGATAACTTGTTCGAATCCTCTCTTCATTATGCATCTTAATAACTAGGTTTCACAAGAAAAAGGTTAGTCTTTCTGTCTTACCTTTTTTGCTGCAACTTCCTACGGTTTATAGCCGAAATTTCTCAATTCATACCTTTGGTGATTTTAGTTTCTGTTCCTCTTCATCATTTGGATGTTTAGTAGCTAACCTTGTTATATTATAGTTAATTCAACTCTTATATCCTCTTGTATAGTGAAATCGGCAAACCTTAGCCGCCTATGTGTGCCGAAATTTCTTAATTCCTTGTCAATTGGTTTTAGTTTTTGTTCCTTTTAATTGTTTGAGTATTTGCACCTATCCCTCTTTTATTTTTATGAAATTGCAATCCATACCCTTCCGATTGATGAAATCACAATTTACCCTATAAACCTTAAGGTATTGCAAAAATTTGTATATTGAATTAGGTTGATTCTTGCTGAGTTTTTGGCCATCACATCACGCATTCAGGGAAAAGATATTACTGCATCCAAATCGTTGGTCTATAGAAGGTTAATTGGTAAGGATTCAAAAATACCTTCAGTTTTGATGTTATACCCTATTGTTTAGTGTTGTGTGGTCTTTGTCTTATGATTGTTTAGCAGATTCTGATCTTATTAGAAAGGCTAAGGATTGCATCTGATTTACATGAGTGAGAGGTAGGATCTATGCCTCATTGGTTCCTTTGATGACCCTTTGATTGTATGCTTCATTTGTTGTTGGTTTCGTTTAGATTATCCTTCAAATTGCTTGCGAAATTGGTTGATATGTATACATGAAATCTTTGAAATTTATAAGAAAATATGTTGCAAAATTAAGTGATGATTTTGAGTATTGATCTTTGATTTTTATTGTGATTTGATTGAGGATTCTTAGTCTTGATTTGGGTATGCGTGTACTATGTGTGTATACATGTATGTGCCTTGTTTGTGATTTGTTTGAAAGATCCTTTTGTCACTGGCAATGCGAGGGAAGTATTGTTGCTCCTAGTGAGAGGAGAGGTGCTTACCGAACCAGGAGGTTTATGGGTGGTTATTCCCAACACGAGCTCACTGGATGCCTTGTAGGCCGGGATGTTCTGTATCTCTGTTCGAGTCTGTGTGGTTGGATGATTTGTAACCTAGTTCAAGTTTGGACATCAAGAGTGCCCCTCGTCTAATTCAAATCTTGATGTTGGGGACAAAGGCTTGTTATGATACTGTTTGACTAATTGTTTACCCTTTTTGCAGCAAAGCTTTGGACAACATGGGCAGATGGTGACAAACATTGGTTTTAAAAACCAGATAGGGATGTAGGCTACAACTTCTGAATAAGAAATATTTTTAGTCCTTTACCCTTATTTTCTACTACATTCGGGCTACCCTATATGATTGTCTATACTTATGTTACTTTCTTCCCTACTTGTGGACATATGTGCTTGCAAATTTAGTATAAGGACCCTAGTTCTTAACCAATTATTATTATTGATCCTGATAGGACACTTACCGCCGTGAAACCCAAACAAGCCCAAAACCAGGAACTATTTGAATCCCACAAGGCTTACCCATCTAATTTTCGATTTTAGCATATTCATTCTTTGTACTTACAACAAATGGAGTATGATATTGGTCAGGCATTCTGGTATCACACGGAGTGAATAAAACATCAGTGGAAGTCTTTAATTTGAATTATTGGAACCATAACACACAAGTCCCATGAGGATTTAAGAAATCCAACAAGTAAATCTGCAATATAGTTTAGAAACAAGCAAGTAAAGGAGGGACTTGAATAACCAGAAAATAGTCCAATCAGAGTTTATGTTATATGTGCAAGCAACCAAGGAAACAGGAATGAGAATGTGATGCAATATTATCCCGCTATGCAACCTTGATCTCACACACTTGTACCACGAACAGTGAATGTACCTAAGCCTGAAAAAAGGTGAAAACAATAGGATGAGATTACATGAATCTTAGTAGGGTCACAACATCATAAGATCTACAGAACTTTTAAACAAACATCTCCCAAACAACATCAGATCAATCTATATAAGCTAAAGAGGTGTCAAGCAATTTAAGAATCAAATAATAAGGTTAGAGCCGAAACCAAACTAAGCATGCATACTCAATAACCAAGTAAATACCTTATTTCCTTACCAATTCCACTCACCAAACCTATCAGAAATTAGTAATCAGATGCTATAGGTGTCTCCCCCTTAGATGTGTGATGTGATAGCCAAGAATTTAACAAGATTCAACCTGAATTACCATCCCAATTAACTATGTAAATTTCGGCACTAAAGGTAGAGCACAAAGAAAATTGCGATTTCATGCATACAAGGTGTAAGGATTGTGATTTCATGTTAACAAGGAAGGATTAGGTATTAATAACACTTGCAAACAAAAAGAACAAGATCAGAAACTAATAGATTAATCAATTGATCAAAATTGACAACAATATGGCAAATGTAAGGCATGTCAATTTCATGTATAGGGAAGATTCAAAGGATGAATTCATGATTTTATAATATGGATAGATGCCAAACAATCATACAAACAAAAGAAACAACAACAGAAATCAATTGAAGGCAGAATCACACAATTACGACACCAAAATTGATAAAATATGATTTTAATTTCGACAGTGAAAAACTAACCTCATGATGTCAAAATTAAACTATCTAGATAGAGGATAGAAAGAGATTTTTAACAAGCTATTATTTATAGAAATCCAACAAAGGATGAGAGAGTTATGCTAGTTTGAAGTTGTAGAAATTTCGCAGCAATAGGGAGGTGTAGAGTTTGATGTTTCATGAATTTTATGTATTTTTGTTGTAAGATATAAATGTGGCCAGCTGCCTCTTTATGTAGGGTGGTTATGAGATTAATTTCCCTACTTTAAAGGTTGGATTAAAATAAGATAATTATTATGATTAAATTCTGGAATTATCCTTTCTTAATTTTAGGGATTTTATCTCCTAAGGTAATTTTGAACCAATAAGGAACCACATCAAAGAGAAATGAAACCAAAAATGATTACTAGACATTTTATACCATTTTTGGCCATCACACATCCATTTCTTCGGAGGCAAAATGGTCATTTCACCTGCACTAGCTTTTGGACTTCTAGGACTCAAAATTCGGGGTCTCACATTTAGTTTACTTGTTTAGGTGTTGATCTTATGGAATATTTGAAGATATTCAATTGGGAATCCTTAGGTTTTGATGTTGTAATCCTACTGAGATTTTTGTAATCTCATCTCTTTTATCTGATTAGCTGTGTGCTTTGCTAGTGGTACCAAAGGTGTGAGATTAAGGCTACATGACTAGAAAAATTTACACCTTATTTGTATCCTTTTTCCATTGATTGCACATGCATCCTATCTGAAACATGTGTGGACTTTCTTTCTGGATTTCCAACTCTTCTTCTTCCTTTTGTTGATTCTAAAATTCTTATGATTAATTGGTTGATATTTTGAGATTCCTTTGAGACTTGTGTGTTATGTTTTCATTTATTTTCTACATTAATATAAATCTTCTGCTGATATTTTCTTTCACTCCGTATAAACCAGGATTTTGTTCAATGAATTACATGCTCCAACCTTTTAAAAGCATATGAATTAACTAATAAAATTTGTAATTAGTAAGACTTGAGCCTTGTGGGATTCGAATAGAACCTTGCGAGGGCCTATTCAGGTTTCACAGTGGTAAGGGCCCTTACAAGTGTGGTAGCAAATCATGGTTTAGGTTGATTGATTGTTTACATACATATGTCCCTATTGCATACGGTTTTGTTTGTATGGTTATTTTGTTTGATTGCATTATGTTTAAAAATATGTGCATATTGACATAAGGGTTGTTGTTATGTTTTGTTTGCATGCTAATGTGTGTTCTTGTTTATGGAATTTGTAGGGCATGCACATACAACCTTAAGAGACCTTAGTATTTCTGATTATACCTAGTATGTTGGTTTCATGCCAAGTTTTGTGATGTGTTTTGTGTTATGTTGACTATGCTTTGATTGAATAATTGGCTGTGTGAATTTATATGTTTTGATGTGTGTTTTTTTGGGTTCTTTGTTAGTTTTTTTGATGAGTTTTGGCATGCTTTTACATGTGTATACCGAGTGCACTATGTTGCGATATTGTGTTTATTGCTAAGTGTTTGAGTGTGATTGTGTTGCTGTGCCGAGTTTCCCATATAAGTTTTTGTGTGTATGCTGAAATTTATTTTGTGTGTGTGCTTGATTGCCGAGATTTGCAATATGTTTGCTATGTTTGTATGCAAATTTGCACTTTGTTTTCAGTTTATGCAAATCGTCTGATGCACGCCTCTCCACTAGGTACCCTTTCTTTTCTGGTTTTGGTTTTTATATTGAATAGTTATGTGGCATGTGTGTTTTTTTGTTTAAGTATGGCAAGGTCCAATAGAATGTGTAGTGTTGCAAGGTTGCTACTACAGGATAGGGATAGGGATCAAAATGAACAAGTTGAGCAAGAGGATCAAAATGAGCAGGGTGTTTAGAACGAACACGCCGAGTCAGAAATCCAGAATGAATGGTTAGCCGCACAAGTTGCCCCAGCCGCACTAGCTTTGGAACCCGTACTGGCTCAAATTCTGATTGTATTGTAAGGAATCCAGCAGCGACTAGATGCACCAATTCAGAATACACCAGCACCAGTTGAACCTGAACCAATCCCTCCTCTTAAATCAATTCAGCTGGCCATACCAAAGGAAGCTTAAAGGTTGCTAATTGTGATCACAAAATTGCTGAAGGAAGCCGTTAATTGGGTTGCAATGACTTCAATGGAACCGTAGATGCAACAGCCACAGGTGAGTGCATTGATACCCTAAACCAAGTTTCCATGTTCCTGTAAATCTCAAATGAAGACAAGGTTGCATTCTTGCTTGAGGGAGAAGCCTTATCTTGGTGGACTACTGTCAGCTTGTGATTCAGAGATCAATTGCCAACCTGGGAGGAGTTTCTAACTGAATTCAATAATCGGTTCTACACCAGATTCCACAAGAATGAACAACGATAAGCTTCTACAAAATTGAGTAAGGAACTCATTCTGTTTTGGAGTATGAAATGGAGTTAGGGGAGCTGTCCCGTTTTGCACTAGAAGATGACCACGCCTCAAGCCAGCTTGCACGACGATTCCAGGATAATTTAAACCTTAAAATCAAGTCCATTGTTGACACCACTCCTATCGAAGATTTCCAGCAACTGATTGAGGCAGCCTATGATGCCGAAAAGATGGTTCAGAAGTAAAAGCTTACAGTCTTTGTGCGCACCAAAACCTCACATAATGGTAGTTACAACCCCAAATCAGATCAGCGTTCAGAGCCATATCCAAAGGGCAACAGGAATGGTGGAACAAAAATGCTCTCGACAGGTCCTAACTCCAATGGGAACCGACTTCCATAGTGTTCAAATTACAGAAGTCATCACAATCCTTCTTGCCTTCAACCCCGAAAGTGTTTCAACTGTGGAGAAATTGGCTACTATCAAAGAGATTGCACCAAACCAAAACATATTAGGTGGAAGCACATTTGGAACCTCAAATGCAAGTGTCAGGTATGCTAATCCCGGTGGAACTTCATCTGGATCACAACCCTCACCAGCAGGACTCTTTACTTTGACAGAAGTTGAAGCTTGTGCCAATCCCAACAAGGTAACTGAAGACTGTTCAAACCTTGGCTACCTATCCTGTACAAGCCATCTATTGGTTTCTTTTAGTTTGTGTGAAAATTTCGAGAATGAAATTTTTAGGAGCGGAAGATGTGATACCCCGATCCTCCATAGTATAGAAGTCCAAGAAGTCCAGGACACGATTCATTACTCTTTTAAATAGAACTAACCTTTTAAATATAATTACTCTTTTAATAGAATTATCCTTTTAATAGAATTATCTCTTAAGCATTATCTTAGATTATCTAGGCTTAAAGATAGGGAAATTTAATTCCCTAAAACCTTATAAATTAATTAGCCAGCCACCCTACCTAAACATACCAAAAAATACCTTAGAAATTTCAGAATTTCCCTTATTTTGTCCTCTCAAAATTTCTGACTTTCCTAATCCACAAACCCTAGCCAAAATTGATCTTTCTTCATCAGACTCTTGCGTGTGATAACTTGTTGGAATTTTCTCCTCATTCTGTATCTTGTTATCTAGGTTTCACAAGCAAAAGGTTAATCTTTCTATCTTACTTTTGTTGTCACAAGTTCCTAGGGTTTATAGCCAAAATTTCTCGATTCATTCCTTTGTTGATTTTAGTTTCTATTCCTCTTTATTATTTGGATGTTTAGGATCTATCCTTATTATATTATAATGAATTCAACTCTTATATCCTCTTGTATAGGGAAATCGACAAGCTCTAGCCTTATGCCAATGTGTGAATTTTCATAATTCCTTGTCACTTAGTTTTTGTTTTTGTTTCTTTTAATCATTTGAGAATTTGGCACCTATCCCTTTTTTATTTTTATAAAATCACAACCCATACCCTTCCTGTTGATGAAATTAAAATTTGCCTTATAAATCTTAAGGTATTGCAGAAATTTGTACATTGAATTACGGTGAATAATTAGGTTGATTCTTGCTGAATTTTTTTCCATCACATCATGTATTTAGGGGGAAGATACTGCTATATCTGGGTCGTTGGTCTTTGGTAAGTTAACTGGTAGGGATTCCTAGATGCCTTTGGTTTTGATGTTATACCCTATTGCTTAGTATTTTGTGGTCTTTGCCTTATGATTGTTTAGGAGATTCTAATCTTATTGGAAAGGAAAAGGATTGCATCTGATTTAGAAGCATGAGAGGTAAGATCTATGCCTTATTGGTGCCTTCGGTTACTCTTTGATTGTATGCTTGATTTGTTGTTGGTTTTTGTTTGATTATCATTGAAATTGCTTGCACAATTGGTTGATATGTCTATAGGGAATCTTGGAAATTTATAAGGCAATATGTTGCCTACTTCAGTGATAATTTTGAGGATTGATCTTTGATTTTACTTGTGATTTGAATGAGGATCTTTAGTTGTGATTTGTGTAAGTGTGTACTATGTGTGTATGTGTGTATGTGCTTTGTTTACGCTTTGTTTGAAGGATTCTTTTGTCATTGGCCATGCGAGGTAAGTATTGTTGCTCCTAGGGAGAGGAGAGGTGCTTACCGAACCGGGAGGTCTATGGATGGTTATATACAGCACGAGCTGCCTGGATGCCTTAAAGGCTGGTACAAGTCTGGATATTAGGATGCTCTGTATCTCAGTTCGAGTCTGTATGGCAAGATGACTCGTAGGCCAGTTCGAGTCTGGATATCAAGAGTCCCCCTAGGGTAGTTCGAGTTTTGATGTTAGGGATAGAGGCTTGTTGTGATATTGTTTGACTAACCGTTTTACCCTTTTTGCAGCAAAGCTTTGGACAACATTGGCAAATGGGGACAAACATTGATTTTGAAAATCAGATAGGGATATAGGCTATCTGTGTGCTTCTGAATGAGAAATATTTTTCGTTCTTTCCCCTTGTTTTCTACTACTTTGGGCCTACCCTATATCAGTTGAGTTACTTTCTGCCCCACTTGTGTACATATGTGCTTGCAAATTTAGTTTACTTGTTTAAGTGTTGATCTTATGGCATATTAGGAGATGTTTGATTGGGAATCCTTAGATCTTATAGTATTGTGATCCTACTAAGATTCTTGTAATCTTATCCCTTCTTTTCTCCCCCTTTGCAGGCTTAGGAGTGTGCTTTGCTGGTGGTACCAAAAGTGTGAGATCAAGGTGGTAACAAGGATGAATTTGCATCTCATTTGCATCTCTTTTCCATTGATTGTGCATGCATCCTATCTGAAACATATGTGGATTTTCTTTTTGGCTTTCCAGCTCCTCTTTTTCCTCTTGTTGCTTCTGAAATTTTTATGAATAATTGGTTGATGTTTTGAGATTTCTTTGGGACTTGCATGCTATGTTTCCACTTGTTTTCTACATTAATATAAGTCTTTTGCCAATGTTTTCTTTCACTCCGTATAAGCCAGAATTTTTTTCAATGAATTACATGCTCCACCCTTTTAAAATCATATGAATCAACCATTAAAATTTCTAATTAGTAAGACTTGAGCCTTGTGGGATTCGAATAGAACCTTGCGAGGGCTTATTCGGGTTTCACGATAGTAAGGGTCCTTATAAGTTGGGTTTGAATCTTTACACTTAAGGCCATCACGCATTTGTGTCATCAGGGGAAAAATAGTCATTTCTGCAACATCGGTCCCTAGGTGCAATTTCTAACACATAAACTTCTAGGATATCTGTGAGACCTCGCTCTTTTAGAGGTTTTCAACAGTTATTCTTCCTTTCTATTTTGCTTATTTTTATCGTATAAGTTATTTTTCAGCATTGTGAGTGTTAGATATGTACTAGACCTATTAGCTAATGACTTCGACGCCCGTATGAGTCATTTCAGCAATGCCTAAATTTTTACTATATCCATTTCTACCATATTAGCTTGGTAAGTCCCCACCCCGTCGAGTACTCCGGATGAGTTTTGTTTACCGTGTGACGGTCACATTTTACGATTTAGATGGACCTGAGTGAACCTTAGACATCTGAGTAACCCTATGAAAGGTAAAAGTGAGTAATTAGATCCTTGGCCATGTAACTTCTCAAAAACATAAATATACACTACTTATATGATGCAGTTTTACGAATTGTCCGATCGTAAAACTGCTGCAGCCCGTATTTGATTCGTATCTTCATATTTTCGGTCCAATTACCATTCCCAAGGCCCAAGTCCATTCGGAAATTTCCTAAGGCCCAATGTACTCATTCTACATTGATTAAATTGGCCATGTAATTAGACAATCATCATAGAGTAAAATCAGATACACCAGTCACAAAAAAAATTGATCACCGTAAATCCCTGATTTTTGTTACCGTACCGTAACTCAGCAATTACAGTGGGTAATTACATAAGATTTTCACCTGGATTAAACCTACATTACCTTACCATACTTACCTCAGGATCCACATCACATACAGCCATAATTTGGGTCCCTTATGTGTTTATACAAGTTGAGTGTCTAGTTATGCCATTATTGTTCAAATCTGCCTTCACATGCTTAACCTTTTGTGTAGGCCACATTCTAAATCAAAGTTGTCTGCCATTTTCATACCTGATGCTCTTCCTTTCAAGCTAAAGTCGGAATTCCTCTCCTGGTGGTGATCCTTTTGAATTTTCCTTTGGTTCATTACCCACCTAACTAGACATTACACACATGATTAATTCAAACTTCAACTTTCCCTAACACACTTGATTAAGCATCATTTCCTGGCCCTCCCACCAGAATGTTTCTCTCCTTTTCCAGCTAAAACACACCTCTCCACTTACCCTTGTCTGCCATTGCAAGATTCCCACTCACTTTCATCTGATTGCCATTGGTTTGGGAACCCCTTTGATCACTCACCATCTTGCAAATTCTGGTTTCTCTTGTGTGTTCCCTCTTGAGTCCGACTTTCCCTATCTTTGGCATGCATTTTCTTTCAATTTCTGGTCTATTCTTGCTTGCCTGAATGTACACCTAAGTCACCAGAAGTCTCACCTGAAATACCAAAACTTTATCTGAAATCCAATCATCCAACCAAGTGCTGCTCCAACCAGACTTTTTCTTCTATATGTAGAACTAATCTGTTCTTGATCTTGATACCCAGCTTCTTCAATTTTCTTCCTTCTCTAAGCCTCTCTGAACACCCTCTCTGATACCTTGAACTCTTCTTTGAACCAACCTGCCAAGAAACTCAAGACTGAACCCAGAAATTCATCCCCCAAGTTCATAAACCAAACTCGTCACCCTACAGTTTCCGAAACTTGTAGATTTTCTATCTTTTTTTCTACTCAGCCAAATTTTGCATTCTTTATATCCACGTTCGTCTCAGAATGTCAGGAATCTACGATAAACATTTCATGAGAAATCGTTAAGTGTAACCTATCGGAAGTACCCTTAGACCCACAAGTATCACAATCAAACAAGATACATCAAGGTGAGTTGTTGATTAGTGAGTATATATATATATACTTGGGTCAATTAGATCCATAAGTGTTCTTTGGATTTTAGTATGGATCTGATGGATCCTAACCAGGATTATGTTATGATCTTATGGTAGGCATAGCAGGGCTTGTAGGAAAGGACTCCGTGATCAGAGACAAAAGGTGGGAGACTTCGTATCATCGGTTTGATCGGCTACTCACTTTTAATATAGTTTACATAAATGATTTTGTTTTGGTTTTGAGTATGAGGCATGCTTGAAATGGTTTAATTGCGACTAGTGATATACTCGGCATGTGTTTGAAAATTAATATTTATGTATGTGTTTTTGGTTTTGTGAAATATGCGTGAAAACTACCCACATGTTTAAATGTGTTTAAGATGAAGAATAGAAACTTGGATGGGTGATGTTTACACTTGATGTTGTCGAGTATCACATGCCGTTTTCTAAGTAGTTTTTCCTTTTTGTTTTGGCATGATTTGGGTGTTAAGAACTTACAAGGATGCATGTTTGAAAAAAAATTTATGAAAGATGATTTAGCATGATTTTTGGTTACTTTACCATTTCTATACACATGTGTTGTATGATGTTTTGAACATGTGTAAATTATCCTATTGAAATGATTTTATGAATTTTGGGGCATGTTGGATGGGTATATATATGAGAGATATGATACCGTGAATTACACGAAGCGCTTGGCCAATGCGAGGTAAGTATTCGGACGTCCCGTAGTAGGGGAGCGATTCTTACCGTAGGGAGTTGTATGGTTGTGTTATGTGACCTTTGATCACAGGTCGTGAGTATGGAGTGTGGAGGACGTGTGTATTCCCTCCGCTCCACAGACAACAATGGCGGTGGGACATTTATACATAACTTGTAATAACTCAAACTTTACTGCCATTGGGCCTCCGACGGTTCTACGCGCCGAACCGATTCGTGTGGTGTTTTATGTCTGTCCCGTGGGATTTCTCGATACGATATGATGCGTTTACCGTAACCACTCATTTTAGACCGTTGAGTCTGATTTTTGAACTTTCATTATTCTTGTTACTTACACCGGTTTTATACTTGCATTTAAAAGAAAAAGTTTTTCGTATTGCCTCTACTCACTCCCCGTGAATGCTTATGATGCTGTGTCTCTCACGGAGGTCCTAGTGATCTCACCCCCATTTGTTATCCCTTTCAGGTTCAGCTGAGGAGAAGCCTAGCCTCCCCTAGAACATTGGACAGTAGGTGCTGAACTATGGCTATGCAGTTGTGTTTGTGGTTTGCATGCATTTTACATTTCTTTGATTTTTATATTTTGGACTGTAATAAATAATTTGGACTGGACTTTCATCCTTTTTGGGTTGATTTGGTTTTCCATTGTTTTCTTTCTTTTTATTTATTTGTTGAAATGTTTTCCCGGATTGTGTTTTCAAAATAAATGTTTTGTTTTTTTTCTTTTACAAAGCCTTCCGCTAAACAACTCCGCAACTTGGTGTTTGAAATAATCTAAGTTGTTCTTTTAATAAATATTTTGAAACCCCTTACAAATACAAAGATTTTAGAACCATGCTCAAACAAGTTTTCATGAGTTAGTAAGGGTTTCCTTGAATATATGAGAATCCAATAAACTTGATTGTATTGCTGATAAACGGCAACCAGAATTTTATAACTTTAAGGATTTTGTAAGAGAAGCCTTGTAGGGTTCTGGTTGGTCCCTCGGTGGGGTCAATTCGAGTCCTACGGCGGTGAGGTCCGGTATCCGGGATCGGGTCCTCACAAGGTTGGTAGCGGAGCATGGTTTTCACATGTTGGTTTTTAAATAATTTTTACAACTAGTTCTTTTCTTTTTTTTTCAAGTATTGCATAGCATGATCATAGTTCAGCTATAGTCGAGTGGTATTGATAGTGTATTAGACTAACCATATTTTTTTTTGATGCCTTAGAGATGGCAAAGAAAGGAAAGAATGCTACTCACCGAGTTGAGGCTGACCCAGAGAGGTCCGCTAGTGCCGAGTCTGTTGATGGACCTAATGCACCTGAGGTGCAAGTAGAGGCAGCAGTAAATCCTTAGGCTGAGCCCAAGCCCGTAGCACCTGCATCACATGTAGGACTTGACCCTATCCTATCTCCAGCTTCTTACCACCATGACCACCATGCAGGCTACATTACATCAGCTTGTTCATCAGCATCAGCCCCCACCTCCACCACCTGTAGTGGATCCTATTCGTCCACCTGTGCCGCCTGCACCTGTTGAAAATGACCGCCGACCCATTGGTGGACCGTTACCTGTTGAAATTTCAAAACTACTTCGTGAGGCACGGGAGTTGGGATGTCAAAGTTTCTCAGGTACCAGTGATGTATCCATTGCTCGAAGTTGGATGGACATGGTTTGCCGTGCAGCGCGAGCCATGAGACTTTCCAACGTTGATAAGGTGAACCTGGCGACATTTCTGCTCGAGGAGGAGGCATCTTGTCTGGTGGGACTCCGTAGGTCTTCGATACGACCACGAGCCAACATGGGAGCAATTCGTAGCTGAGTTTGATGAACGCTTCAATACTGTGTACCACCATGAACAGAGGCGTACTGCATTCTATCAGCTTCGCCAGGGAACTCGGACTGTTCTTGAGTACGAGAAGGAGTTACGTCAGTTAGCTGTCTATGCCCCAGCAGGAGGACCGTACACCTGCCAAGCTAGCCCACCGTTTCCAGGAGGGCCTCAGCGACGAGATTCAACGAGTCATCGGTACCATACCGACGACTGACTTTCAGGCATTACTCGTAGCTGCGACGCGAGCAGAGAGGATCATACTCCGACAGAGGGGTCACAGGCTAGGACACCTACAACCTTCTCGTAGCGGTGGACCTATCCGACACGGACGGAGACCTGATCAGCGATTGAGCCGACCTAGTCGTTCTACCCCGACAGGCTATTTCCGATCATTCCCACAGAGGTCTTTCTCTGCAAGCCGACCAGTCTATTCCATAGCATCTGCATCAGCACCATGGTGTGCCAACTGTAGGCAGAGCCACCCACCACCATGTCCTCACCCGGTAAGGTGTTTTACTTGCAACCAGACGGGTCATATTGCCAGAGATTGTCCGAGAGGTGCTTCGAGTCAAAGTGTCGCACCAGCCGTTAGAGCCGGACCTAGCCGTGGACCTACTCAGAGTTCATCGAGACCAACGAGAGCACCTGGACGTCCTTCCACCAGTCAGACACCTGGAGCACCACAGACACAGCCAACTCACACTCGACTATTCACTTTGACTGACACGGAGGCATACGTCAACCCTGATGTGGTGACAGGTACTCTTATTGTTTTCTCTCGTACCGCTCGTGTTTTACTTGATCCCGGAGCAAATCGTTCATTTGTTAGCACAAGTATAGTTGAGCATGCAGATAGGGAATTATCATTACTTGAGCCCCCGATAGTAGTCTGGACACCACTAGGACAGCAGTTGACATGTGATCATGTATTGCTTGCTTGTGAACTACGTATGGGGACGATCACGATCGAGGTTGATTTGATTCCCCTCGACATGCTGGAGCTTGATATTATCCTCGGCATGGATTCCTTATCTCGATATCGAGCAAGGATGGAGTGCCATTCGAAGAAGGTGTGGTTCAGTCTTCCCGAGGGAACTGAATTCTGTTTCGAGGGCGATCGGCGAGTCATTTTGAACTGCCTTATTTCGGGTCTTCGCGCACAAAGGATGATCAACAAAGGTTGTGTTGCCTTTCTAGCCCATGTTCATGAGATCCAGGCTGAACCGCTGAAGTTGAAGGAAGTTCCCGTTGTTCAAGATTTTCCAGATGTGTTTCCCGATGATATTACTGGTTTGCCACCCGTTCGTGAGATCGAGTTCGAGATCGAGTTATTGCCGGGCACTACTCCGATTTCTATTCCCCCATATCGTATGGCACCAGCGGAGATGAGAGAGTTGAAGATTCAGTTAGAAGAGCTTGTTGATCGAGGCCTTATCCGTCCGAGTGTATCACCTTGGGGAGCACCGGTCTTGTTCGTTAAGAAGAAAGACGGTTCGCTAAGGCTGTGCATAGATTATCGTCAGTTGAACCGGATGACCATAAAAAACAAGTATCCGTTGCCTCGTATTGACGATTTATTTGATCAGTTGCAGGGAGCCGCAGTGTTCTCAAAGATTGACCTGAGGTCAGGTTACCATCAGCTGAGAGTTCGGGAGTCTGATGTCCCAAAGACTGCATTCAGGTCACGATACGGCCATTATGAGTTTTTGGTGATGCCGTTTGGGTTAACGAATGCACCAGCATTTTTCATGGACCTGATGAACCGGGTATTCCGTGAGTTCCTTGATCAGTTTGTCATTGTTTTCATCGATGACATCCTGATTTATTCGAAGTCGAAGGAGGAACATGCCAACCATTTGAGGACTATTCTTGGCATTCTACGAGCACAACAGTTGTATGCCAAGTTCTCAAAGTGTGAATTCTGGTTACCCGAGGTGAGTTTCTTGGGACATGTAGTATCTGTCAAAGGTGTGCATGTTGATCCCAAGAAGGTGGAAGCCGTTGTTGCATGGGAGCCTCCCCGGAGTGTGACCGAGATACGCAGTTTCCTTGGTTTAGCCGGTTATTATCGAAGGTTTGTTCAGGACTTCTCACTATTGGCAGGCCCATTGACACGATTGACACGTAAGGGTACTCCGTTCGTTTGGTCAGAACAGTGTGAGAAGAGTTTTGCTGAATTGAAGTCCCGTTTGGTAACCGCACCAGTCTTGACCTTGCCTGTCACTGGAAAAGGTTACGTGGTGTACAGTGATGCATCGAAGAACGGTTTGGGTTGTGTTCTGATGCAAGATGGGAAGGTAGTTGCCTATGCTTCGCGACAGTTGAGACCGCACGAGTGTAACTATCCTACCCACGATCTGGAGCTTGCAGCAGTAGTATTTGCCTTGAAGATCTGGCGTCATTATCTCTATGGAGAGACGTGCAGAGTCTTCACAGACCACAAGAGTCTCAAATACCTCCTGACCCAGAAGGAGCTGAACATGAGACAGAGGCGATGGTTGGAATTGATCAAAGATTACGAATTGGTGATTGAGTACCATCCCGGGAAGGCCAACGTCGTGGCAGATGCATTGAGTAGGAAGACATCATCTTCCTTAGCATATGTTCGAGCTGAATACATGCCGATGTTACTGTCCATGAGATCTTCTAGAGTGCAGTTGGATTATGATGACAAAGGAGCTTTGCTAGCTCAGATTGTAGTCAGACCCACTCTCTTGGAGACTATCAGGAATTAAGCAATCAGTGGATCCGAGTTTAGTTCGTGTGGGGAGTCAGTTAGACAATCCCGATGCCGGTGATTCAGGTCAGCGAGTTCCGTGTTCGTGATGACGGCATTCTTACTTTTCGAGGCCGTGTATGTGTGCCACATGATGATAGTTTGAGACAGTTGATTATGGAGGAAGCTCACAATTCGGCATTTTCCATTCACCCCGGAAGCACCAAAATGTACCGTGATTTACGACAGCAGTACTGGTGGTCCGGTATGAAGAGACATATTGCTGAGTTTGTATCTCGTTGTTTGGTGTGTCAGCAAGTCAAGGCTGAGCATCAACGACCAGCGGGTAAGTTACAATCACTTCCGATCCCCGAGTGGAAGTGGGAGCACGTAACGATGGATTTTGTTGTGGGATTACCGAGGACACCGCGAGGTTTTGATGCTGTTTGGGTGATCGTGGACAGATTAACCAAGTCTGCCCACTTTCTACCGATTCGAGTGACAGATACACCCGAGCGTCTGGCATCAAGATACATGGACGAGATTATCCGATTGCATGGAGTGCCGGTGTCGATTGTCTCCGATCGTGATCCAAGATTTACGTCCCGTTTTTGGGGGAAATTACATAGTGCTTTGGGTACAAAGCTGAATTTCAGTACAGCTTTTCACCCTCAGACGGATGGTCAATCGGAACGCACGATCCAGACATTGGAGGATATGTTACGAGCTTGTGCCTTAGACCGAGAGACTACTTGGGACCGTTGTCTTCCATTGGCAGAGTTTGCATACAACAACAGTTTCCAGGTTAGTATCGGTATGGCACCGTATGAGGCTTTGTACGGGAGGCGATGTCGAACACCATTATGCTGGGATGAAGTCGGTGAGAGGCGCCTTGATAATCCCGAGTTGATTGACCAGGCAACCGAACAGCTCGTACAGATTCGTCAGAGGCTGAGAGCAGCTCAGGATAGGCAGAAGAGTTATGCTGATCATCGACGACGTGAGCTTGAGTTCGAGATTGGCGACCGAGTCTTTCTCAAAGTTGCTCCGTGGCGTGGTGTGCTTCGTTTTCAGCAACGAGGCAAGTTAACACCGAGGTACATTGGCCCGTTCCTTATCATCGAGCGGGTGGGACCAGTGGCGTACCGACTAGAGTTGCCGCCGGATATGGAGAGGATCCACAGTGTGTTTCACGTATCAATGCTAAGGAAATATGTTCCCGACCCTTCGCATGTGTTGGCGCAGCCGCCAGTAGAGGTCACTAGTGACTTGTCATTTCCCGTTCAGCCTGTGGCAATTGTGGATCGTATGGAGAAGCAGTTACGCCGACGAACCGTTCCAATGGTTCGTGTGACTTGGCGTAACGGTTCTTTTGAGGAGGAAAGCTGGGAGACGGAGGAGTCAATGCGACGACGTTACCCAAACTTGTTCAAATCAGATATGTGAATTTCGGGGACGAAATTCTTGTAAGGAGGGGAGGTTGTGAGACCTCGCTCTTTTAGAGGTTTCCATCAGTTATTCTTCCTTTTTATTTGCTTATTTTTATCGTATAAGTTATTTTTCAGCATTGTGAGTGTTAGATATGTACTAGACCTATTAGCTAATGACTTCGACGCCCGTACGAGTCATTTCAGGCAATGCCTAAATTTTTACTATATCCATTTCTACCATATTAGCTTGGTAAGTCCCCACCCCGTCGAGTACTCCGGATGAGTTTTGTTTACCGTGTGACGGTAACATTTTACGATTTAGATGGACCTGAGTGAACCTTAGACATCTGAGTAACCCTATGAAAGGTAAAAGTGAGTAATTAGATCCTTGGCCATGTAACTTCTCAAAAACATAAATATACACTACTTATATGATGCAGTTTTACGAATTGTCCGATCGTAAAACTGCTGCAGCCCGTATTTGATTCGTATCTTCATATTTTCGGTCCAATTACCATTCCCAAGGCCCAAGTCCATTCGGAAATTTCCTAAGGCCCAATGTACTCATTCTACATTGATTAAATTGGCCATGTAATTAGACAATCATCATAGAGTAAAATCAGATACACCAGTCACAAAAAAAATTGATCACCGTAAATCCCTGATTTTTGTTACCGTACCGTAACTCAGCAATTACAGTGGGTAATTACATAAGATTTTCACCTGGATTAAACCTACATTACCTTACCATACTTACCTCAGGATCCACATCACATACAGCCATAATTTGGGTCCCTTATGTGTTTATACAAGTTGAGTGTCTAGTTATGCCATTATTGTTCAAATCTGCCTTCACATGCTTAACCTTTTGTGTAGGCCACATTCTAAATCAAAGTTGTCTGCCATTTTCATACCTGATGCTCTTCCTTTCAAGCTAAAGTCGGAATTCCTCTCCTGGTGGTGATCCTTTTGAATTTTCCTTTGGTTCATTACCCACCTAACTAGACATTACACACATGATTAATTCAAACTTCAACTTTCCCTAACACACTTGATTAAGCATCATTTCCTGGCCCTCCCACCAGAATGTTTCTCTCCTTTTCCAGCTAAAACACACCTCTCCACTTACCCTTGTCTGCCATTTCAAGATTCCCACTCACTTTCATCTGATTGCCATTGGTTTGGGAACCCCTTTGATCACTCACCATCTTGCAAATTCTGGTTTCTCTTGTGTGTTCCCTCTTGAGTCCGACTTTCCCTATCTTTGGCATGCATTTTCTTTCAATTTCTGGTCTATTCTTGCTTGCCTGAATGTACACCTAAGTCACCAGAAGTCTCACCTGAAATACCAAAACTTTATCTGAAATCCAATCATCCAACCAAGTGCTGCTCCAACCAGACTTTTTCTTCTATATGTAGAACTAATCTGTTCTTGATCTTGATACCCAGCTTCTTCAATTTTCTTCCTTCTCTAAGCCTCTCTGAACACCCTCTCTGATACCTTGAACTCTTCTTTGAACCAACCTGCCAAGAAACTCAAGACTGAACCCAGAAATTCATCCCCCAAGTTCATAAACCAAACTCGTCACCCTACAGTTTCCGAAACTTGTAGATTTTCTATCTTTTTTTCTACTCAGCCAAATTTTGCATTCTTTATATCCACGTTCGTCTCAGAATGTCAGGAATCTACGATAAACATTTCATGAGAAATCGTTAAGTGTAACCTATCGGAAGTACCCTTAGACCCACAAGTATCACAATCAAACAAGATACATCAAGGTGAGTTGTTGATTAGTGAGTATATATATATATACTTGGGTCAATTAGATCCATAAGTGTTCTTTGGATTTTAGTATGGATCTGATGGATCCTAACCAGGATTATGTTATGATCTTATGGTAGGCATAGCAGGGCTTGTAGGAAAGGACTCCGTGATCAGAGACAAAAGGTGGGAGACTTCGTATCATCGGTTTGATCGGCTACTCACTTTTAATATAGTTTACATAAATGATTTTGTTTTGGTTTTGAGTATGAGGCATGCTTGAAATGGTTTAATTGCGACTAGTGATATACTCGGCATGTGTTTGAAAATTAATATTTATGTATGTGTTTTTGGTTTTGTGAAATATGCGTGAAAACTACCCACATGTTTAAATGTGTTTAAGATGAAGAATAGAAACTTGGATGGGTGATGTTTACACTTGATGTTGTCGAGTATCACATGCAGTTTTCTAAGTAGTTTTTCCTTTTTGTTTTGGCATGATTTGGGTGTTAAGAACTTACAAGGATGCATGTTTGAAAAAAATTTATGAAAGATGATTTAGCATGATTTTTGGTTACTTTACCATTTCTATACACATGTGTTGTATGATGTTTTGAACATGTGTAAATTATCCCATTGAAATGATTTTATGAATTTTGGGGCATGTTGATGGGTATATATATGAGAGATATGATACCGTGAATTACACGAAGCGCTTGGCCAATGCGAGGTAAGTATTCGGACGTCCCGTAGTAGGGGAGCGATTCTTACCGTAGGGAGTTGTATGGTTGTGTTATGTGACCTTTGATCACAGGTCGTGAGTATGGAGTGTGGAGGACGTGTGTATTCCCTCCGCTCCACAGACAACAATGGCGGTGGGACATTTATACATAACTTGTAATAACTCAAACTTTACTGCCATTGGGCCTCCGACGGTTCTACGCGCCGAACCGATTCGTGTGGTGTTTTATGTCTGTCCCGTGGGATTTCTCGATACGATATGATGCGTTTACCGTAACCACTCATTTTAGACCGTTGAGTCTGATTTTTGAACTTTCATTATTCTTGTTACTTACACCGGTTTTATACTTGCATTTAAAAGAAAAAGTTTTTCGTATTGCCTCTACTCACTCCCCGTGAATGCTTATGATGCTGTGTCTCTCACGGAGGTCCTAGTGATCTCACCCCCATTTGTTATCCCTTTCAGGTTCAGCTGAGGAGAAGCCTAGCCTCCCCTAGAACATTGGACAGTAGGTGCTGAACTATGGCTATGCAGTTGTGTTTGTGGTTTGCATGCATTTTACATTTCTTTGATTTTTATATTTTGGACTGTAATAAATAATTTGGACTGGACTTTCATCCTTTTTGGGTTGATTTGGTTTTCCATTGTTTTCTTTCTTTTTATTTATTTGTTGAAATGTTTTCCCGGATTGTGTTTTCAAAATAAATGTTTTGTTTTTTTTTCTTTTACAAAGCCTTCCGCTAAACAACTCCGCAACTTGGTGTTTGAAATAATCTAAGTTGTTCTTTTAATAAATATTTTGAAACCCCTTACAAATACAAAGATTTTAGAACCATGCTCAAACAAGTTTTCATGAGTTAGTAAGGGTTTCCTTGAATATATGAGAATCCAATAAACTTGATTGTATTGCTGATAAACGGCAACCAGAATTTTATAACTTTAAGGATTTTGTAAGAGAAGCCTTGTAGGGTTCTGGTTGGTCCCTCGGTGGGGTCAATTCGAGTCCTACGGCGGTGAGGTCCGGTATCCGGGATCGGGTCCTCACAATATCTAACCTACTGAGGATCAGGGTCTCACAAGAAATATCATTTTATGGTGACAGAGGAATAGTCTTGGGATATTTACTCTCAGAGAAAAAATTGACAGTGAATAAAGCAAAAACTAAAACTATTAAAGGATCACCAATCCCAACAACAGTAAAAGTTATTTGTTGTTTTTTGGGGCAAGCTAGATTTTATAGGAGGCTTATTAAGGACTTCTAAAAAATCACCAAGCTTTTATGCATGTTGCTAGAGAAAGATCAAAAATTTGTTTTTGATCAAGAGTGTATAATGGCATTTGAAGAAATCAAGACAAGATTTGTCAATGCCCTTATTATCATCATGCTAGACTAGGAGCAAGAATTTGAGCTGATATGTGATGCTAGCAATCACACTATAAGAGTTGTGCTTGGAGAGAGAAGAAACAAGATGTTCCACCTAATCTATTATGCCAACAAAACTTTGAATGGTGTGAGATCTCATCCCTTTGAGAGCCTACTCAGTGAGACCATTAAGAGAGAGTGGCCTATTTTGACCGAGTTGACAAGTTTGACTGAGAGTTGATTTTTGACCTAAGAAAGTTGACCGTTGACTCAAGCATTGACCTTAGAGTGGACAAAATAATATAAAGCCTAGGTGTGCGTCTAGGTGTCTGGCCAATTCCCAGTCCATTTTGAGAGACCGGATCCTTTAGGCCGAAAAACCAGTTGTGGGTCTTTAAGTTATTTTTCGAGCCTGACTACCCATTTTCTGGCACACTTAGGACATATTGAGCTTTTAAAACATTTTAATTGAGTTCTTTATGAGATTTTGGGCTAGGGGTATAAATACTCGGCCCAACCTGACACTCAAAATCTTAAGTGTTAGAATCAGCCAGTAGCCCCTTGCCTATCCCCCATTTTCCAGCTTTCTCTCTCTCCCAACTTACCTTCTTATAACATCGTTTGTTTTTCGTCGATTTTCCTCAGAAGAAAACTAGCGGGCATCGACCATAAACCCATTATTAATATTCCCCAGTCAATTTCCACTACTAGTTAGTACTTGAGGAGCAACAATCGATCGGTTATTCAGGGCATTTCTAGAGATTTCATGATAAGTGCTCTAGATTTCGATTTCTTCTGTTCATTATTGGTTTCGTTAGTCTCCCGTTGTCATTCCTATACCTATTTGGGTGGTTTTGATTCATTGAAAATATTCCTTGATCGATGGGTGTTCGTTTTTTAGTTGAGTGGTGTTTTTGGTAAATTCGTGTGTTTTGTAATTTCAAGGGAATTATCTTTTTTAGGTGTTTTTGACGCTTAGGATAGTTGATTTCCGTGTTGGGGAGCATAATTGTGGATTAAGGAACCCGATTGTGTGGTCAGGTGTGCTTGTGGGTTGTTTTGGAATCGAGTGAGGCTTCTGTGCAGTTTGGGCATTTCGTTTGTTGATTGGTTTCCAGAAATCCTGAGTGGTACGCATGTTCATAGTGTGAGTTGTGTGTCAGTGATCGTGTTGCTGGGGTCTTTAGAGTCCGTCTTACCATTTCGAGTCATTTGGTTGATTTTTGTTCAATTTGGTGCTTGTCGTGTGTTTTTCGGTTTGTATGTATAGGCGGTGCTGGTGTGGTTGATATGGAAAAAGGTATTGCTGTTGAGTTTTCCGCACATCAAAAGGTGGGAGTTTATGTTTCATTGCATATGAGAAACCGTTTTGTGTTTCCAATTTAAAATATGGTAAATGTGTGATTTTGAATAGAGGCTATTAGAATGATGTGTGATTGACAAGCATGATAATTACATGCACTTGCTTGACATATTTTGAACAAATGAATTATGTGCTTCAACTATTCAGCGTGTTTAATGTGTATTGATGCATGTAAATGGGCATGTGAATAGAGCCTTGCATCCATTCTCGAACCTTGTGTTTACGTTTATGCATTTGATAATGTATGAGCCCTTTAATTCAAATACTTTATTTGTTATAACATTTTTTTTATTGGAAAGCTATAAAAAGGTTCCCTGAAGGTTTCGGCAAGTTTCGGAAGCTTTCTGAGTCCGTTCTGGGATGCTTACCCTTGCTGGAGAAGAGTACACATTTGTATACACAAGAACGAGCTCATGTACAGTTCTGTCTAGAACGGTACATGGTTTGTGAGACCTCAAATTTTGAGTCCTAGAGATTCAGAAGTTAGTGCAGGTGAAATGACCATTTTTTTCCTGAAGAAATAGATGTGTGATGGCTGAAAATGGTATGGAATGTCTAGTAATTATTTTTAATTTTAATTCCCTTTGATTTGGTTCCTTACTGGTTGATAATTACTTTAGGAGTTAAAATCCCTAAAATTAAGGATGGATAATTACAGAATTTAATTCTAATAATTATCTTACTTTAATCTAGTCTTTAAAGTAGGAGAATTAATCTCATAATCACCCTATATAAAGAGAAAGTCGGCCACACTTAAATCTTACACAGAAAATACACAAAATTCATCAAACATCAAACCCTAAACCTCCCTATTGTTACGAAAATTTGTTTGAACTTCAAACTACCATTCTTTATCAGGTTTTTAAACCTCCTTACTGATGTCTGGCCATCAGTAGATTAGTTCTTTACTGTTGAAATTCAACTCATAATTCATCAGGTTTGGTGCCAAAATTGTGTGATTCTTCCTTCAATTGATTTCTGCTGTTGTCCCTATTGTTTGTATGATTGTTTAGTATCCATTCATGTTGTAAAATCATGAATTTAACCTTTGAATCTTCCCTATGTATGAAATCAGCATGCTCTATATTTGCCTTATTGTTGTCGATTTTGATCAATTGATTAATCTATTGGTTTCTGATCTTGTTCCTTTTGGTTGTTTGTGTTATAAACATCTAGTCCTTCCTCGTTAACATGAAATCGCAACTCTTATAGCTTGTCAACATGAAATCGCAATTTGTCTTATTGCCTTATTCTTAATGCCAAAATTTGTATGGTTGATTAGGATGGTAATTCTGGTTGAATCTTGTTAAGTTCTTGGCTATCACATCACAAATCCAAGGGGGAGGCACCTGCGGCATCTGATCACTAGTTTCTAATTGGTTTGGTGAGTGGAATTGGTAAGGAAATAAGGTAATTGTTTGGTTATTGAGTATGTATGCTTAGTTTGGTTTTGTCTTTGCCTTATGATGTTATAGGTGGTTCGGATCCCTTGAAAATAGACAAAGGAATAGTTTTTTGTTCAGAAACAAGAGAGGTAGGATCTATGTCTCATCGATTTCTCTAGGAATCTTGTTGTTGGTTGTTAATTTCAATGCATGTCTTTGAATTGTTTTATATGCATATGTGAGATAGTGTATGCATGAGTTGCAGATTGATTTGAGGGTTACTTAGGCATTGTCGAATCCTTAAGATAGGTTATGTGTGCCTAATTTGCATGTGTTGTGTGCATTGAATATACTGATTGTGTTTTAACATGATTGAGGATACTTTGTTATGGTATTGTCCTTTGTACTTGCTTTTATGTGCTTGTACGTGTTTGTGTGTCAGGATCCTTTTTCGGTGGCCATTCACGTTAAGCGATGATGCTCCTAGGGATAGGAGAGGTTCTTACTGGTATGGGAGTTGTATGAGTGGCAAACCCCAACATGTGCATGTTGGATGCCTAGTCCTTGTGTGGCTAGACGCCTTGTCCTTGTGTAGCAAGATGCCCTTATCCTTGTGTGGTTCAGATGCCCTTATCCTTGTGTGGTTTAGATGCCCTTGTCCTTGTGTGCCATGGATGCCTTGTCCTTGTGTGGCAAGATGAATAGGCTTACTAGTTAGCTTGTGTGCTAATCTTTATCCTTTGTGCAACGAAGCCTTAGACCACACAGGTGGAAAGGGATGACCTTTTCCTATTACCGAGATGTTTGATGAATTTTACCTGCTTGTGTACTTCTGATTTTCGGAAGTGTTTGTAGTCCACCCTCAGCGTTAGCTTTCGACCCTATCCCGTTTTGGTTGAATCGTGATTGCGCCATCTCCTCTTATTGTATAGGCTGATCTGATGTTGTTTGGGAGATGTTTGTTTAAGATTTCTGTAGATCTTATGATGTTGTGATCGTACTGATATTCTTCTAATCTCATTCTGTTGTTTTCACCATTTTTCAGGCTTAGGTACATTCGCCATTCATGGTTCCAATGTGTGAGTTCAAGGCTGCAGGCCGGGACGTTATTGCATTATATTCTCATTCCTATTTCCTTGGTTGCATGCGCATATAACATGAACTTTGATTGGACTGTTTTCTGGTTCTTCGAGTCCCTCCTTTGCTTATTTGTTTCTGGATTATATAGGGGGTTTACTTGTTGGATTTACATCCCTATGGGACTTGTGTGTAGTGGTTCAAATGATTCAATTTAAAAAATTCCGCTGATGTTTTATTTTCTCTGTATGATACCAGAATATTTGTTCAATATCATGCTCCAATTGTTATAAGTACAAAAATTTGAACATGCTAAAATCGAAAATTTAGATGGGTAAGCAGAGCCCGAAAACAAACCTGAGGCACCAGCCATTGATCCTATAATGACACAAATTCTAAATGTGTTGCAAGGAATTGCTGCAAATCAGCAGCGTATGGAGACGCAATTTCAGAATGTTCCTGCACTCGTGCCCTTGGAAGAACCTATTCCTCCACTTGAACCTGTAGATCTAAAGACTTCCAGTTGTTATTTCGAAGCTATTGAAGGAAGTTCATCAGCTGGGATGTAAAGATTTCAGCGGTTTAGTTGGTGCCGCTACGGCTCATGAATGGATGGACACCTTATGGCGCGTGTCCTTATTCTTGCGTATCTCTGATGATGGCAAGGTTGTCAACACTACTTTTCTACTTGAGGGAGAAGCCCTCGCATGGTGGACACTCGTGAGTTTACAATTCAGCGATCGTTTTCTTATTTGGGAAGAAGTTTGGTATGAGTTCGACGAGAGGTTCTATACGAGGTTCCACAAAAGCGAGCACCGACAAGCCTTCTATAAGCTTGAACAGGGCACCTGTTCAGTGCTGGAATACGAGAAGGCATTAAGGGAGTTGTCTCGATTTGCACCAGAGGAGGATCATTCACTGTACCAGCTTGCGAGTCAATTTTAGGATAAACTGAGTACCGAAGTCAAAACCATCGTTGGTACGATACCAGTGCAGAATTTGCAAGAACTAATCGTTGTTGCGACCGAAGCTGAGAAAATCGTACAAAGCAGCAAGTGGTAGCAGATCCTTCAAGTGACAATCAAAGTTCAATCGGCATACAGGACTCTATCCTTTGAGGTCCTATCCTTCAAAAAACAATGGCAATAGGGATGGACTATTAGAAACCAAGGCGTATCACAGGCGCACCAAATACAAGCTGAGGTGGGTATGCCAATCCCATCAAACCACTAGTATGCACATCGGGAGGACCACCCAGCGGATCCACGAGTGAGGCGCAACCTAGACCAACAAGGCTATTCACCCTGATGTGGTGACAAATTTTTGATAGTGTTCATTAACAACATTTTGATTTATTCAAAATTGGAAGAGGAGCATGCTGAGCATTTACAGATTGTGCTGAATGTTCTGAGGAATCGGTGATTGTTTGCAAACTACTCCAAATGTGAATTCTGGTTACGCGAAGTTAGTTTCCTTGGCCATATTGTTTCTGCCCAAAGTGTGTTGGTTGATCCGAAAAAGATTGAAGTTCTAGTTTCCTAGGAGCCCTCGCTACTGTGTTTGAAGTTCGTAGTTTCCTTGGCTTAGGCGGATACTACTGTCGCTCGGTGGAAAATTTTTCATCGCTCACTGGACCATTGATGAAATTGATGCCCAAAGGAGAGCCATTTGTGTTGAACGAGAAATGCCAGAGAAGTTTTGAAGGTTGAAAAGCCGATTGGTTTCTACACCAATCCTCACCTCACCAGTCGGTGGGAAAGAGTACATGGTGTATAGCGATGCGTCGAAATCCAGACATGGATGCATATTGATGCAAGTTGGGAAAGTCATTGCCTATGCCTCCCGATAGTTGCGATCGCATGAAAACAATTATGCTACGCATGATTTGGAGCTTGCAGCCGTGGTGTTTGCATTAAAAATATCGTGCCACTATTTGTATAGCGAGACGTGCAAAATCTTCATCAACAACAAAAACATGAAATACCTCCTTACGTATAAAGAGTTGAATATGAGACAATAAAGATGGATGGCGCTGACTAAGAGCTACGATCTGATCATTGAATATTATCCTGGAATAGAAAATGTAGTTGCTGATGCCTTAAACCGAAAATTTCATCCTCCTTCTCCTTTGGTTTGGGCTTACATGTGCATCGAATACATGCCTATGTTGCTGGATTTGAAAGCTATAAGTGTGCATCTTGGCACTAATTTTTCTGGTTCGTTGTTGGCGTGAATCGATGTCACACCTAACTTGATTGAGGAGATCCAGAATCAGTTATTAGAGGATCAAAAACTAGTTGAAATTTGGAAGCAATTATCTGATGGTGATGATACCATAGCTTGAGATTTTAGAGTACGAGATGATGGTGTTCTTGTCTTCAGAAACCGGATATGTATTCCACAAGATGTTGATATTCATAATCTTATTTAATCCAAGACACATAGTTCAAAGTTCGCTATCCATCCTGGTAGCACAAAGATGTACCGAGATTTAAAGGAGCAATATTGGTCGCCGAATATGAAGCATCACATTGCTGAGTTTGTTGCCTGATGCCTCGTATGTCAACAAGTAAAGATCGAGCATCAAAGACCCGCTGGTTTACTACAATCACTTCTGATTCCATAATTGAAGCGGGAGCATGTCATGATGGACTTTGTGACCGGTTTTCCTAGATCGCAGCAAGGATACGATGCAATTTGGGTGATCGTGGATTGATCGATGAAATCTGCTCATTTCCTTCCTGTACATGTTATAGATACACTTGAGAAATTGTGTGACGACCCCAATTCCTAACTATTACTATTTGCTCCGATTAAGGTCATCACCGCCGTGAAACCCAAATAAGCCCAAATGATACCTAGGACCTATCTGAATCTCACCAGGCTTATCATTAACTGCCGACTTTTAGCATGTTTATTTTAATGTTTAACAACAATTGGAGTATGATATTGGACAAATATTCTGTTAACATACGGAGTGAATAAAACATCAACGGAAGTCTTTAGATTAAATCATTGGATTCATAACACACAAGTCCCACAGGGATCCAAATAACCAGCAAGAAATCCTCCAATATATTTCAGAAATAGCAAGCAAAGGAGGGATCTTAAAATAAACTAGAAAGTAGCCCAATCATTCATGTTATATGCGCAAGTAAACAGGTATGCAAATGTTATGCCATATCGCCCCGCCATGCAGCCTTGATCTCACACACTGGTACCACAGAGTGTGGATGTACCTAAGCCTGAAAAATGGTATAAACAACGGTATGAGATTACAAGAATCTCAGTAGGGTCACAGCATCATAAGATCAGTAGAAACCCTAAACACAAATCTCCCAATTCACATTAGATCATTCCTATACAACTAAAGGAGATCACACAATTCAATAATCAATCAAAAAGGGTTAGGGCCAAATCTATGGTTGAGGGAGGACTACGATCACTTCCGAAAAATCAAAAGTACACAGGCAGGTGGAACTCATCAGATTGCTCTCGGCAATGAAGAACAAAGGTCATCCCCTTCCACCTGTGTTGTCCAAGGCTTACTGCACAAAGGGTAAACGGTTAACACACAAGCTAATCAGTAAGCCTAGTAAGTCGTCTTGTCACACAAGGACAAGTCTTCCTAAGCCATACACAGACTTGGGCAGCCCAAACCACACAAGGATAAAGGCTTCCTGCCACACAAGGATAGGGTTTAGTCGTCTTGCTACAAAAGGACAAGTATTCCTAAGCCATACACGGACTAGGGCATCTCAAACCACACAAGGATAAGGGCTTCCTGCCACACAAGAACAGGGTTCCGACCACACAAGGACCAGACATCCAGCGCGTGCATGCTGAGTTTTCCACCCATACAACTTCCATACTAGTAAGAACCTATCCTCTCCCTAGGAGCATCAGCGTTTACCCCGAATGGCCACCGAAAAAGGATCCTGACACACAAACACGTACAAGCACACACAGGCAAGTACAAGACTTAATACAACAATAGGGTATCCTCAATCATGTCAAAACACAATCAAGATATTCAATTCACATAACATATGCAACTCAGGCATTCAATACCTAACTCAAGGGTTCGATATAGGCTATAAGATCCATATTTCAATCCAAAATTCATATTCTCACCATATAATCAAATCACAAGTAATAAAACAAGAGCAGGTATCAGAAATATCAAGAAAATAACAGGGGTCTCTGGAGAAACCGATGAGGTGTAGATCCTACCTCTCTTGTCTCAGAACAAGAAGCTACTCCTTTCCCTTGATTAGGTAATTCCGAACCACCTATATTATCACTAGGTAAAGACGAAAACAAACTAAGCATGTATATTCAATAATCAATTGAATACCCTATTTCCTTACCAATTCCACTCACCAAACCTATCAGAAACCAGTGATCAGATGCTGCAGGTGCCTCCCCCTTGGATGTGTGATGTGATAGCCAAGAACTTAACAAGATTCAACCTGAATTACAATTCCAATTAACTATGCAAATTTCGTCTTTAAGAGTAGGGCATAGGACAATTTCGATTTTAAGCATAAATAAGTCTAAAAGAAAGAAATTCATGATCATACATCACAAATGGATGCTAAAAAATCATAAGAACACGTAAAACGACAACAGAAATCAACCGAAGACAAAAACTGTAGAAATCTAAAAACTTAATTCCATCGCCGATGAAAACCTAATTCTGTCACCGATTTTCAACTTAACCTTAGACAAGGAAATATTTACTTCCAAACAAAAAAACATACATGGTTGGAAAGATAATGAAAATAAATTTCCAACAAGCTATTATTTGTAGAGATACAACAAGTGATGAAAGAGTTAAGCTATTCTGAAGTTCAAAACGATTTGGTAGTGCCTCCGAATTTCAACTTAACCTTAGAGAAAGAAATACTAACCTTCCGAAATAAATACAAAGATGGTTGGAAAGAGGATGAAGAGAGCTTTCCAACAAGCTATTATTTGTAGGGATCTGACAAACGATAAGAGAGTTATGCTGGTTTAAAGTTTCAGTGAATTTTGGCAGCTATAAGGAGGTTTAAGGGTTTTAGAGACAAGTTTTGTGTGTTTTCTATGAATGATTTTTGTTGGGTTGCCTTCTTATTTATAATGGATGGGTATGGAATTAAGATTACCACTTTAAAAGCTTTATTAAAGTAAGATAATTACTAGATTTAAATTTTTTAATTATCTTCTCCTATTTTTAGGGATTTTAATTTCTAAGACAATTACCTAGCTATAAGGACTTAGATTAAAGGGAATTAAAATCAGAATTAACTACTATGCAACTCTTAACAATTTTGGCCATCACATATCCTTTCCTTCAGGGGAAAAATCATCTTTTCACCTGCACTGGCTTCTGGACTTCTAGGACTCAAAATTCGGGGTCTCACAAATTGGTTGTTCTTTACTTGGACGAGATTGTTCGATTGCATGGAGTGCCAGTTTCCATCGTTTCATATCATGACCCTCGTACCATTTTGGGAAAAATTCCAGAATACGCTAGGTTCGAGATTAAATTTCAGTACAGCATTTCGTCCACAGACCCATGGTCAATCAAAGAGGATGATTCAAACACTTGAAGACATGCTATGTGCGAGTATACTGGACAAGCATACCGGTTGGTGGAATTTACTTACAATAATAGCTTTCATTTAAGCATCAATATGGCACCTTATGAAGCACAATATGGGAGACGTTGCAGAACTCCCATTTTCTGGAATGAAGTGGGTGAGAGATGCCTAGACAATTCGGAGTTGATTGATCAAGGAACGGAGTAGTTGAACTTGATTTGACAACGACTAAAGATAGCGCAAGATCGGCAAAAAAACTACGCTGATAGTCGATGAAGAGAGCTAGAATTTGTGGTATGTGACAAAGTGTTCCTGAAGGTCGTCCCGTGAAAAGTTGTCTTTCGTTTTCAGCAGCGAGGTAAGTTAGCACCTCGTTACATTAGTCCATATGATATTGTCGAAAGGATTGGCCCTATTTTATACTGACTTGCCTTACCCCCGAGTATGGAGAGAATTCACAATGTGTTTCACGTATCGATGTTCAGAAAATATGTGCGAGACCTTGCTCATGTGCTCAAAGAACCACCAGTCGAGGTTGCTGAAGACCTATCCTATCTCGTACAACCAGTTGTCATACTAGATCGGTCAATTTGTCAGCTTCGCAGTCGAAACGTACCTATGGTATGAGATGTTTGGCACAATGGCCAAATAAAGGAACAATCTTGGGAGACTGAGGAATCTATGAGTGCAAAATTTCCTTACCTATTTTTTTAGGTACTTATGTTGAAATTTCAAGGACGAAATTCTTATTAGGAGGGGAGGATGTGACCCCGAATTTTGAGTCCTAGAGGTCCAGAAGATGGTGTAGGTGAAATGACCATTTTGCACATGAAGAAATTGATGTGTGATGACCGAAAATGGTATGGAATGTCTAGTAATTATTTCTGGTTTTAATTCCCTTTGATTTGGTTCCTTCTTGGTTGATAATTACCTTAGGAGATAAAATCCCTAAAATTAAGGGAGGAGCTGGTCATAGATGCAGTGAAGGCTGAGGAGATCCTTTTGGGATAGCGGGGACAGAAACAAAAGCGTTAGGACAATTCAGCTAGTAAGGGTCTAATCATACGTAGTTCAAGATTTGAGCAGAGGCTCAAGGGTAGGAGACCTGGTACTTACCCTCTATTACAGACCATGTCTCAGGGGACCACTTCAGTTGTCACTCACTCATAGGCCGCTCGATCCTTCCAAAACGTGAGCAGGCCGTCTAGGCCACCTAGTTATGGGAACTGTAGATAGTTCCACCCACCTCCTTGCCCACAGTCACCAAGATGCTATTAGTGTGACGTGGCCAAAGAGTGTTCCGGAGCTAGAGCATCTCAGCTAGGTGCTTTACAGTCGAGGATCTTAGCACTTCCAGTAGCTTAGAGGTCTGGAGTTAGTCAGATGAGTTTTTAAGGTTCAGCCAAGGCACCGCAAAGGTCACGGGCTGGTAGGCCTTCTGGTAGTCAAACTATAGGCCAGAAGCAGTAGCAAACACAATAGTAGAGGCAGCAGACATAAAGACCTTGTCGATGTAGAGGCCATCACCAGCCCAGACGTAGTGATACGTACAACCTTAGTTTTCTCTTGTTGTGCTAGAGTCTTATTGGATCCAAGAGCGAATAGGTTGTTTGTCGATTCTAGGGTTGCTAGGTGTGCCGATAGAGTGTTGTCACCCTTAGAGCCACCCATAGTGGTTTTAACCCCTTTAGGTGAGCAATTAGCATACAGAATAATGTATTTAGGTTGTGTGGTGAGGATGGGTTCAGTGGAGTTGAGGTCGATATGATTCCTTTGGACATCAGAGAGTTTGATGTGATATTGGCTATGAACTATTTGGTTAGATATATAGTACTGATGGACTACTTCATGAAGAGGGTTTGGTTCAGCTTAGTAGATGGTACAGAATTCTATTTTGAGGGTGACAGACGAGTGATGCCAACTTTTGTGATATCATGGTTAAGTTTCAGGCACATGATCAACAAGAGTTGCACAGAATTCTTAGATCATGTCAGAGATGTGACAGTCGTGTCTCTAGAGTTGAGTAGTGTACTAGTGGTGCAAGAGTACCCCGGTGTATTTCCAAATGATGTGACGGGTTTGCCATCAGAGCATGAAATCAAATTCAAGATTGAGTTATTAACTGGCACGACAGCTATCTCGATTCCACCAAACCGGATGGCACTAACAAAATTGAAAAAATAGAAGACCCAACTTGAGGATTTGGTGGATAGAGGGTTCATCAGACTCAACATATCTCTTTAGGGAACACTAGTGTTGTTCATAAAGAAGAAAGACGACACCCTTCGATTGTGTATCGGCTACAAAAAATTGAACCGAGCCACAGTGAAGAATCAGTATCCACTGCCATGGATTGAAAACTTATTTGACCAATTTCAGGGTGCATTAGTGTTTTCAAAAATTGATTTGAGATCAGGTTATCACCAGTTGAGGGTCCGTGAGTCAGATATCCTGAAGACAGCGTTTCGGTCAAGTTATAGCCACTATGAGTTTTTGGTTATGCCCTTTAGGCTAACCAATGCCTCAGTAGTATTCATGGATCTCATGAATAGGCTATTCTGAGAGTATTTAGACCAGTTTTTCATCATCTTCATAGATGATATTTTGATATACTCGAGGTTAGTGGAGGAGCATACAATGCATCTGAGGACAATGTTGGATGTATCTAGAACTCAACAGTTGTATGCCAAGTTTTTTAAATGCGAGTTTTGGCTCAGTGAGGTTTGCTTCTTGGGGCACATAGTGTCAGCTAGAGGAGTGCTAGAGGACCTCAAGAAGATAGAGGTAGTTGTGTTTTGGGAGAAGCCCTGTAATGTCACAAAGATTCATAGTTTCTTCGGTTTGGCGGCTTACTACAGGTAGTTTGTTGGGAAATTCACGGTACTGGTCGGCTCATTGACGCATTTGACACGTAAGGGTACTTCTTTCGTGTGGACCGAGAACTATGAGTAGAGTTTTCAAGAGCTGAAGTACAGGTTGGTGTCAGCTCTGGTCCTAACCTTGCAAGTCAATGGCAAAGGGTATGTGGTGTTCAATGATGCTTCAAAGATGGGACAGGGGTGTGTGCTGACATCAGAAAGAAAGGTGGTAGCTTATGCATTTAGACAGTTGAGGCCGCATGATAGTAACTACATGACTCATGACTTAGAGTTGGCGGCAGTGGTGTTTGCATTGAAGATTTGGAGGCATTACTTGTAAGGTGAGATGTGCAAAGTCTACATTGATCACAAGAGTCTCAAATATCTTCTCACCCAAAAGGAGTTGAATTTGAGATAGAGGAGATGGTTAGAGCTGATCATGGATTACGATCTGGTATTCGACTACCATCACGGCAAGGCTAACATAGTTGCTAATGCATTGAGTAGGAAGACATCATCTTCCTTGGCCTATTTCGAGCTAAGTACATGCCGATGCTGATGTGTTTGAGGGCATCCAGAGTCTAGCTTGATAGTGATGAGTCTGGAGCGCTAATTGCACAATTGGTTGTCAAACTGTCATTGCTAGATGAGATTCAGTGTTAGTCCAAGTGAGACAGTAATTAGAGGGTGATGGCAGTGATATCAGCACAGTTAGTGAGTACCAAGTTAGAGATGATGGCATTTTGATTTCTGAGGCCGAGTGTGAATTCCTGATGATGAGAGTTTGAGGCAATTGATTATGGCAGAGATTTATAGCTCAACCTTTTTGATTCACCCCGGTTGTACCAAAATGTACCAAGCCTTGTGATAGCAATATTGGTGGTCTGGGATGAAGAGGAACATTGCAAAGTTTGTGGCTAGATGTTTGGTATGTCAGCAAGTAAAGGCTGAGCATCAGAGACCCGCAAGTTTACTACATTCACTGCCCAATCTAGAGTGGAAAAGGAAACATGACAATGGAGTTTGTGGTTGGATTGCCAAGATTGTAGCGAGGAGATGACGCAGTGTAGGTGACAGTGGACAGACAGACCAAGTCTGCACACTTCCTTCCCATTAGAGTAATAGGATCACCAGAGAGACTGGCATCGAGATACATGGATGAGATTGTGAGACTGCATGGAGTTCCGGTATCTATAATATCAGATTGAGATCTGATATTTACATCCAGATTTTGGGGGAAACTATATAGTGCTTTGGGCACTAGACTGAATTTCATCACAGCCTTCTACTCGCAGACAGATGGACAATTAGAGAGGATGATCTAGATTTTGGAGGACATGTTTTGTGCTTGTGCATTGGACAAATAGACCACTAGGGACCATTGCCTACCATTAGCTGAGTTTGTGTTCAACAACAGCTTCCAGGTTTCCATTGATATGGCACCATATGTGGTTTTATATGGTATACAGTGTCATACACCTCTGTGCTGGGATGAGGTACGCGAGAGGAAGTTGAATAGTCTCGAGACGATTGACCAGGCAATAGGGTAGTTAGATTTGACTAGATAGTGGTTGAGGACAGCTCAGAACAGACAGAAGAACTATGTTGGTAACCATCGATGAGATATTGAGTTTGAGGTTGGTGACATGGTATTCTTGAAGGTTACACCTTGGAAAGGTGTGCTTCGGTTTCAGCACTGTGGCATGTGAGACCCTGAATTTTGAGTCCTAGAAGTCCAAAAGCCAATACAAATGAAATAACCATTTTGTCCCTGAAGAAGAGGATGTGTGATGGCCGAAATTAGTATGGAATGTCTAGTAATTATTTCTGGCTTTAATTCCCTTTGATTTGGTTCTTTATTGGTTGATAATTACCTTAGAAAATAAAATCCCTAAAATTAAGGAGGAATAATTACAGAATTTAATTCTGATAATTATCTTATTTTAATCTAATCATTAAAGTAGTTAAATTAATCCCACAACCACCCTATATAAAGAGGAAGCCGGCCACACATAAACCTTACACAGAAAATATACAATATTCGTCCAACCAAAAACCCTACACCTCCTTATTACTGTCGAAATCTACTAGAACTTCAAAATAGCATAACTCTCGCATCGTTTATCAAATGTTTGCAAATAATAGCTTATTGTAAAGCTCTTTCTGTCCTCTATTCAAACATCTTGGGTATTTTGTCTGGATATTAGGTTTTCTCTGTCGTAATTTGGGTTGTAATGCGGAGGAATCAGGTTTCAAAATTTTGTGATTCTGCCTTCAATTGATTTCTATTGCTGTTTCTGTTTTTCATATGATTTTTTAGCATCCTTTCATGATGTAAAATCATGAATTCAACCTTTTAATCATCCTTATACATGAAATCGGCTTGCTTTACCTTTGCCCTATTTGTTGCCTATCGTGATCAATTGATTAACCTATTGGATTCTAATCTTGTTTCTTTTGGTTGTACATGTTACAAACACCTAATCCTTCCTTGTTAACATTAAATTGCAACCCTTAGACCTTCTATGCATGAAATCGCAATTTGTACTGTGCCTTATTCTTATGCTGAAATTTTCATAGTTAATTGAGATGGTAATTCACGTTGAATCTTGTTAAGTTCTTGGCTATCACATCACACATCTAAAGGAGAGGCACCTGCGGCATCTGATCACTGGTTTTTGATAGGTTTGGTGAGTGGAATTGGTAAGAAAATAGCGTATTCAATTGTTTATTGAGTATACATGCTTAGTTTGCTTTTGTCTTTGCCTTATGATGTTATAAGTGGTTTGGATTCCTTGAGTAAAGGCAAAGGAATAGCTTCTTGTTCAAAAACAAGAGAGGTAGGATCTATTCCTCATTGGTTTCTCTAGAGATCCTTGTTGTTGGTTGTTAATTTCAATACATGTCTTTGTATTGCTGTATACGTATATATGAGATAGTGTATGCATGAGTTGTGTATTGATTTGAGGCTTACTTAGGCATTTTTGAACTCTTAAGATAGGTTATGCATGCCTAATTTGTATGTGTTGTGTGCATTGAACATGTTGATTGTGTTCTGACATGATTGAGAATACCCTGTTGTGGTATTGTGTTATGTGCTTACCTGTGTGTGCTTGTACGTGTTTGTGTGTCAGGATCTTTTTTCGATGGCCATTCGGGGTAAGTTTTGATGCTCCTGGGGAGAGGAGATTACTGTTATGGGAGTCGTATGGGTGGAAATTCCCAGCATATGCATGCTGGATGCCTAGTCCTTGTGTGGCTAGACGCCTTGTACTTGTGTGGCAAGATGCCCTTATCCTTGTGTGGTTTAGATACCCTTATCCTTGTGTGGTTTTGATGCCTTTGTCCTTGTGTGGCTTGGATGCCTTGTCCTTGTATGGCAGGATGAATAGGCTTGCTGATTAGCTTGTGTGCTAATCCTTTTACCCTTTGTGCAGCGAAGCCTTAGACAACATAGGTGGAAGGGGATGGCCTTTTCTGTTGACAAGATTGATTGATGATTTACCTGCCTATGTACTTTTGACATTCAGAAGTGTTTGCAGTCTACCCTCAGCTTTAGTTTTGGCCCAAACCTTGGATTGATTCTTGAATTGCGTGATACCCTTAGATGTGTAGGATGATCTGATGTTGTTTGGGAGATGCTTGTTTAAAATTTCTATAGATCTTATGATGTTGTGACCCTACTGAGATTCTTGTAATCTCATCCTATTGTTTTCACGAGGCTTAGGTACATTTGTTGTTGTGGTACCAGTGAGTGAGAATCAAGGCTACACGGCGGGGCGATATCGCATCACATTTGCATATTTTTGTCTCCTTGGTTGCTTGCGCATACAATATGATCATTGATTGGACTATTTTTTCTGGTTCCTCAAGTTTCCTCCTTTGCTTGTTGTTTCCAAACTATGTTGGGGTTTATTTTCTGGATATTTGGATCCCTATAGAACTTGTATGTTATGGATTCATTGATTAAATTTAAAGACTTCCGCAGATGTTTTATTCACTCCGTATGGTACTAGAATATTTGGCTAATATCAGGCTCCAAACTTTAAAATCTTAAAGGAATTAACATGCTAAAATTGAAACTAAATGGATAAGGCTTTGTGGATTCAGATAGGTTCTGGTTCGGACTTGTTTGGGTTTCACAGCGGTAAGGGTCCCGTTAAGAGAAAATTTTGGAATATGAGATTTGGGTCCTTACATGGCAAGTTGGCACCGAGGTACACTGGTCCGTATGCCATCATTGAGAGGATTGGATCCGTGGCATACTAACTCAATTTGCCACCTGAGTTGTATAGAGGATTCATAATGTATTCTATGTTTCAGTGCTAAGGAAACACATTAGGGACCCTTCTCACATTTGGGAGACACCACTAGTGGAGATAGCCAATGAATTGTCATATTCGGCTCAGCAAGTTGCAATTATGGACAGTACGGTGAAACAACTTCTGCATCTTAGTGTTCCGATGGTCAAAGTGGTGTGACGTAGTGACAGATGCGAGGAGATGACTTGGGAGATCGAACAATCTATGAGAGAGCAGTACCTACAGTTGTTTGAGGTATAAGGTAAGTGAATTTTGAGGTTGAAATTCTTATAAAGAGGGGAGGATGTTAGATCTCGTCCCTCCGAGTGGCTAGTCAGTGAGGCCATTCAGCAAAAGTGGCCAATTTTGACCGAGAATTGACTTTTGACCCGAGAGACTTGACTGTTGACCTGAGCATTGACCTTATGGTGGACATAATCATAGAAAGCCTAGGTGTGCGTCTATGTGTCAAAAGCCCATTTGTGGTGTTTATTGGTTTCAAAAGCCTTTTTGGCCCACTCGAGGTATAACGAGTTTTCAAAATATTTAATTGGGTTCTTTCTGTGATTTTAGGCCCAAGGTATAAATAACCCATCCCGATTTGACACTTAAAATCTTCTAAGTGTCGGAATCAGCCAGCAACCCCTTGCCGCTCCCCCATTTTCCAATTTTCTCTCTCTCCCAACTTCCCTCGTGATAACACTGTTCATTTTCCTTTGATTTTTCTCCATAAAAAACTACCAGGCACCAACCCTAACCCTATTCCTACCATTCCCTGGCTGATTTCCACTGCTAGTTGTCGCTTGAGGGAATTTTTGGGGATTTTTTGGTAAATGCTCTCGATTCCCATTTCTTTCGTCGATTGTAGTTTCTGTTAGTCTTTTGTTGTCATTCTTATGCCTATTTGGGTGGTTTTGATTCGTCGAAAGCGTTCCCTGATATGTGGATGTATGTTTTTCAATTGAGTGGCATTTTTATAAATTTGGGTATTTTGTGATTTCAAGGGAATTTTCATTTTTGGATGTTTCTGATGCTTAAGATAGTTGATTTCCGTGTTGGGGAGCGGAATTGTGGGTTGAGGAACCCAATTGTGTGATCAAGTGTGCTTGTGGGTCATTTTGGAGTCGACTGAGATTTGTGTGTAGTTTGGGTGTTTCACTCATTGGTTGGTTCCAAAAATCTTGAGCGGTGTGCATGTTGGTAGTGTGAGTCGTGTGTCAGTGAGCATGTCATTGGGGTCTTTAGGGTCCGTCTTATCATTTCAAGTCATTTGGTTGATTTTCATTCCGTTTGGTGCTTATCGTATGTTGTTCGGTTTGTATGTATAGACGGTGCTGGTGTGGTTGATAAGAGCGAAGGTATTTCCACTGAGTTTTCCTCACGTCAAGAGGTCAGAGATTATATTTTATTTGCGTATGCAAAACTGTTTTATATTTTCAATTTAAAATATGGTAAATGTGTGGTTTTGAATTGAGCTTATACGATTGATCCACGACTGACGAGCATGATAGCTATATGGACTTTCTTGACATATTTTGAATACACAAATAATGTGCTTGAACTATTAAGCATGTTGAATGTGTATTGACGCATGTGAACCAACTCTTGAATCCATTCTTGAACCTTGCGTTTATGATTTTGCATTCGATCATATATAAGCCCTTTGATTCAAGTGTTTGATGTGTTGTAACGTGACTTTCATTATTGGAAATCTATAGAAAAATTCTCCAAAGATTTGGACAAGTTTCGGAAGCATTCCGAGTCTGTTCTGAGGTGCGTACCCATGTTGGAAAAGCGTACTTGCTCGTGTACATTGAGATGAGACTTTGTACCATTATGGACAGAATAGGACATAGCTCTGTACCCAAGCCATATGGCAACACAAGGCCTTTCCAGTAGAGGTACATGACCATGTACCTGTAAACAGCCTCCACTAAGAGGGTACACGCCCGTGTACTTCAGTACACAGGCCATGTACCACTCTGTCTCCTTTGCCCATTTTGATTCCAATCACACACTATTTGATTCAAATCACCCCTATTTCGATTCCGACGACCCCCTTACCCCTCCCACAACCCGTGTACACCAAATTGTAACCCAAACTTACCATAAACATATTCCACTCAATCAAACACCAAACCATATCCCAAATCAACCCTATTATGAGTACTATTCATAGTATTCACTTGCATGACATTGCATTCTTGGGTTTTCATATGAAATTATATGTGTATGTTCCTAGGAACAGTTAGAATTGACAATTGATGTTTGGCCAAACGTGGTAAGTGCATGGAATCCTAGACAGAGGGGAATATGTCTTACTTAAGGATGTTGTGCGGTTAGAATATGTGTGATTGCCTGATGTTTGTGATGGCTTAGTAGGCTTGATTATACCTATATATGTGTGTATTGAGGTTGAGTGAGATAGTATGATTTTTCCACTCAATTTCATATAACATTGGCGGTAGGGGATCTACATGCATTTTATAAATGGAAATTAATCGTCAATGGGCTTTCAGTGTCCCTTAGCACAAAAGATTCCAAAAGTGATTGATAATCTACCCCAATAGGTTTTAAGGCATAGCAGCAATGTGAAAATGTGTGATTCATTGAGTTGATATATATGTATATATATTATATTATGTTTTACGATACATGCATTGTGCATAATTACATGTGAAATGCTGTGAGTGTATGTTAGTATACATGAAAGATAAGTGTGCTTTAAATAATAGTTCTATTAAATGATTTTCCATATGCCTCTATACTGTGAGATCCTGATTTTTGTGTCCTAGAAGTCCAGAAGCCAGTGCAGCTGAAATGACAATTTTCTTAAAGAAATGGATGTGTAGTAGCTGAAAATGATAATAAAGGTTTAGTGTTCATTTCTAATTTTATTTCTCTCTTATTTCATTTCTAGCATTAATGACACATTATCTAATAATAAGAAATAATTCCAAAATTTAAATCCTAATGATTTTCTCCTTATATTCAGCCTTAAAAGTATGAAGATTAATCCCATAACACCCTATAAAAGAAGGTAGTCAGCCATATATAAACCCCACACCAAAAACACACAAAATCTGCAAGCAATCAAACCCTACTCCTTACCCTTGCTGTCGATATTTCTCAACCTTCAACGTAGCCAAATTCTTTCATCCTCCATCAAATTTCTATGAATAATAGCTTGTTGGAAATCTTTTTTCATCCTCTATCTTGCTATTTTGATTTAATCATCAAAAGATTAGATCTTACTTATATTTTTCTTTATCACAATTCCATAGGTGTGAGTGCCGAAATTCTTTGATTGATCCTTCAATTGGTTTCTGTTGTTGTTGCTTTTGTTCATATGACTTTTTGGCATCTATTCATGTTGTAATATCATGAATTGATCGTTCAAATCTTCCTTATAAGAAAAATTGGCATGCACTATACCCTTGCCCTATTGTTGCCGATTTTGATCAATTGGCATGTCTATTAGTTTCTGATCTTGTTTCTTATCTTGTTTCTTTTAATTGTATATGTTATTAACACCTAATCCTTCCTTGTTATCGTGAAATTGAAACCTATAAACCCTTTATGCATGAAATCACAATTTTCACTATTGCCCTATCTTATTGCCGAAATTTGCATGGTTAATTGGGATAGTAAATCAAGTTGATTTTTGTTGTGTTCTTGGCTATCACATCACACATCCAAAGGGGAGGTTTCAGCAGCATCTGATCAATGGTTTTTGATAGGTTTGGTGAGTGGCATTGGTAAGGAAACAGGATGTTTACTTGGTTATTGGATATGATTGCTTAGTATGGTTTTTTCTTTGTCTTATGATGATATAGGTGGCATAGATTTTCTAATTAAGGGAAAGGGATTAGCTACTTGTTCAGAGACAAGAAAGGTAGGATCTATACCTTATCGGTTTCTTCAAAGATCCTTGTTGTTTGATTGATGTTTCTGTTGCATGTCTTTGTTATTGGTATATGCGCATGTCTTATGTTTAGTATGCATAGATGCAGAATGAACTATGGAAATATTAGTCAATTTCGAACCCCTAAGGTAGGTTATGTATGCCTAATGCGGTTGTATTGTGTGCATATGACATGCTGATTGTAGTGTGTATGATTAAGGATGCCCTGCTATGGTGCTATGCTTTGTACTTGCTTGCGTATGCTTGTACATGTCTGTGTGCTATGCTTTGTACTTGCTTGGGTATCCTTGGGATGGCCATTCGAGGTAAGCGTTAATGCTATTGAGGAGAGGAGAGATTCTTACTGGTATGGGAGTAGTATGGGTGGTAATCCCTAGCATGTGCACACTGGATGCCTAGTCCTTGTGTGGCTAGATGCCTTGTCCTGTGTGCTGGCAAGATGCCCTTATCTTTTTATGGTTTGGATGCCCTAATCCTTCTGTGGTTAGGATGCCTAGTCCTGTGTGCTGGCAAGATGAATAGGCTTGCTGATTAGCTTGAATGCTAACCTTTTACCCTTTGTACAACGAAGCCTTGGACAACACAGGTGGAAATGGATGGCCTTTTCTACGGATGAGATTGAATGATGATTTACCTGTCTGCGTACTTCTATTTTTAGAAGTGTTTGCAGTCCACCCACAGCCTATAACTTTCGGCCCTACCTTTATTATGGTTGATTGATGATTGTTTGATATCCCTTTTGTAAGGACCCCAAACCCATATTCCCGAAATTGCTCTTAGGACCCTTACCATCGTGAAACCCCAATAAACCCAACCGAGGACCTAGCTGAATCTTACAAGACTTAACCCCTTAAAACCGATTTTAACATGTTTATTCTTTATACTTATAATGATTGGAGCATGATATTGGACAGGTATTCTAGTATCATACGGAGTGAAATAAAATATCAGCGGAAGTCTTTAAATTTAATCAATGAAGTCATCACACACAAGTTCCATAGGGATCTAAACATCTAGCAAGTAAACCTCCAACATAATTCGGAACAAACAGGCAAAGGAGGAACTTGAAGAACCAGAAAATAGTTCAATCAAAGTTTATGTTATATGCACAAGCAATCAAGGAATAGATATACAAATTTGATGTGATATCGCCCCACTGTACAGACTTGATTCTCAAACATTGGTACCACGAACAGCAAATGTACCTAAGCCTGAAAAATGGTGAAAATAACAAGATGAGATTATAAGAATCTCAGTAGGGTCGCAGCATCATAAGATCTACAAAAATCTTAAACATACATCTCACAATCGACATCAGATCCTCCTATACAACTAAAGGATATCATGCAAGCATTCAAACATCCAAAGGGGTAAGACTAAAACTAAGGCTGAGGGTGGATTACAAACACTTCCGAAAATCAGAAGTACACAGGTAGGAAAAACTGATCAATAATCTTGGTAATAGGAAAAGGCCATCCCCTTCTACCTGTGTTGTCCAAGGCTTCGTTGCACAAAGGATAAAGGTTAGCACACAAGCTAATCATCTTGATACACAAGGACAAGTCATCCAAGCCACACAATGACAAGAGCTTCCAAACCACACAAGCATAAGGGCATCTTGCCGCACAAGGACAAGGCGTCTAGCCAACACATAAGACTAGGCATCTAGCGAGTTCTTGCTGAGGATTGCCACCCATACAACTCTTATACCTATAAGAATGTCTCCTCTCCCAAAGAGCATCAATGCTTACCCGAAATGGCCATTGGAAAAGGATCTTGACACACAAGCACGTACAAGCACACACAAGCACATACAAGCACACACTAGCACGTACAGGCACACACAAGCAAGTACAAGGCACAATACCACAACATGGTATCCTCAATCATGTCAGAACACAATCATCATGTTCAATGCACAAAACCAATACAAATCATGCATTCATAACCTATCTCAAGGGTTTGGTATAGTCTAGAGGATCATCTCTCAATCCACAGTTCAAGCATACACTGTCCAACACATCCACATACAATCATTAACAAGTATATGCATCGAAATCAATCAAGCAAACAACAAGGATTTCCAAAGAAACTGATGAGGCATAGGTCCTACCTGTCCTGTCTCTAAACAAGAAGCTATTCTTTTGCCTTTATTCAAGGGATCCGAAACACCTATAACATCATAACGCAAAGACAAAACCACACTAAGGATGCATACTTAATAATCAAGTGAATATCCTATTTTCTTAAGAATTTCACTCACCAAACCTATAAGAAACCAGTGATCAAATGTCGCAGGTGTCTCCCCCTCGGATGTGTGATGTGATAGCCAAGAACTTAACAAGAAACAACCTGAATTACCATCCCAATCAACATACAAATTTTGGCACTAAGAATAAAGCAGTAGGGAAAATTGATATTTCATGTATACGGGTTGCGATTTCATGTTAACAAAGAAGGATTAGGTGTTAATAACACATACAATCAAAAGGAACAAGATCAGAAACCAACATGTTAAACAATTGATCAAAATCGGCAACAATAGGGCAAAAGGGTAGGGCACACCGATTTCATGTATAGGAAAGATTCAAAAGATGAATTAATGATTTTACAATATGAATGGATGTCAAACAATCATACAAACAAAAGGAACAACAATAGAAATCAATTGAAGGAAGAATCACATAAGTTAGGCACCAAAACCGATGAATTACAACTTGAATTTCGACAAGAAAAAACTAACCTTCTTATTCCCAACCTAATATAGTTAGATAGAGGATGGAAAAAGCTTTCCAAAAAGCTATTTTTGGAAGAATTCTGACAAAGGATGAAAGAGTTATGCTAGTTTGAAGATCAAGGAAAATTTCGATAGCAATAGGGTGTAAGGTTTGATGTTTGACGAAAATTGTGTGTCTTTAATGTGTGTGGACAAGTGTGGCTGGCTACTCTTTGTATAGGATATTTATGGGATTAACTTCCCTACTTTAAAGGCTAGATAATGCAAGATAATTATCAGAATTAAATTCTAGAATTATCCTTCCTTAAGTTTAGGAATTTTATCTCCTAAGGTAAGATTGAACCAATAAGGAAATAAATCAAAGGATAATGAAACCATAAATGATCACTAGACATTCAATACCATTTTCGGTCATCACACATCCATTTCTTCGGGGACAAAATGGTCATTTCACCTGTATTGGTTTTTGGACTTCTAGGACTCAAAATTTGGGGTCTCACACCTTTAGATATGTAGGCGGATTTGATATTGATTAGGAGATGGTTGTTTAGATTTCTGTAGATCTTATGATTTTGTGACCCTACTGAGATTCTTATAATCTCACCCTATTGTTTTCTTCATTTTTCAGGCTTAGGTACATCTTCTGTCAGTGGTACTAAAGTGCAAGATCAAGGCTGCACGGTGGGACGAAATTGCATCACATTCACATCCCTTATCTCCTTGTTGATTCTTTGTGCATATGACCACTAACATGAAGTTTGATTGGACTACTTTCTGATTTATCGAATCTTTTTTATAGTTGCTTATTTCTAAAATTTATTGAAGGACTACTTGCTGGATTTTTAGATGCTTATAGGACTTGTGTATTGTGGTTCCCTTAATTAATTATAAAGACTTCCACTGATATTTTTATCCACTCTGTATGTTACCAGATTTTTTGTCCATTATTATCATGCTCCAACCTTTAAAAAGCAGAAGAAAGAAACTTAACAAAATCACGACTTAAGATGGTTAAGCCTTGTAAGATTCAGATAGGTCCTAGGTCAGGCTTGTTTTGGTTTCACGGTGGTAAGGGTCCTAATAGGTTGGGTTTGGGCCCATACATATTCCCCATATATGCTTATGACGTTATAACTGCTGCTGAGGTCTTTGATCTCACCCCCATTTGTTAATATCTTTTCAGAGCTAGTTCGTTCGAGTAGCTATTAACCCTTGAGGTCGAGTCTTTCCCGGTGTTTTGCTTAGGGCTGGACTATTGCAATTGTACGTCTTAGAAATCGGCATACTTTATGTTTTGGAATTTTTACACATTTCTGATTTACATACTTGTGGCTGGATTATAGTTATCATGTGGACCTGTTATGGGCTTAGTTTTCGTTTGACCCTTTCCAAGTATGCATAACCCGTATTTTGATTATGGTATAAGATGCGTGCCTTGGGCATTTTTGTTGTGAATCCTTATGGGACTTGTGTGTATGGACTCATGTGTAGCATGTTTTGGGCCGTGTGGCCTGGTGTGTGTGATTTAAAGTCTTCGGCTGATTGTGTGTGCGTACTCGGATGTTTGCTTATACTGGGTATGATTTGTGACGTCCTATGCTCCTTGAAAAAGGAAATTTATCTATATTTTTGAGAAATCGGTTTTAAAAAGTTAAAGAGAGACTTGTGTGGTTTCGATCTATCCATATGTTGGGTCGATCGAGGATACACGGCAACGAGGGTCACAATTACTGGGAGCGGGTCTTCACAAATAGAGCCTATGAGAACTGCACAGTCACGGAAAAAGAATTGTTAGTTGTCATTTTTTCCTTCTACAAATTCCTATCCTATTTGATTGGATTTAAAGTGGTGGTGTACTTCGATTATACAACCATCAAATAACTGATGAAAAAGAAGGATACCGAACCACATTTGATCCGATGGATATTGCTATTACAAGAGTTTGATCTAGAGATAAAAGATCAAAAAACAACTTAAAACCTGGTGGCAAACCATCTTTCTAGACTGGACTGCCGTCTAGATTATAAAGCTACAGAGGGAAAGGAATCATTTTGGATCAATAGGTACTGATAATACAAGTTGTAGATCATGGTTTGCTGATATTGCAAACTACTTGGTTAGAAAACAATCCCATCAGATCTGATATATCAACCACTTCATCAAATTCTACTTCTTAGAGGAGCCCTTTTTATACAGATAGTGTAATGATTAGACAATCTAGAAGTGTGTCCCTGAGGAAGAGATAAGAGAAATTCTGAAGCAATGCTCCTCTTCACCATATAGAGGTCGTTTTGGAGTAGAAAGAACAACTACAAAATATTATAATCCAGCTTTTACTAGCCTACCATCATTTTTAGTATATATGGATTTCACCTGCACTATAATAAATGTCGGAAAATAGGTAAAATTGGAAAGAGAAATGAGAAGTTATTAAATTCTATGCTGGAAGTTGAGCTTTTTTACTTATGGGGTATAGATTTAATGGGCCATTTTTCCTCTTTTTTTGGAAAGAAATACATCTTGCTAGTTGTAGATTATGTTTCCAAATGGATAGAAACAAAAGCTTTTGAAAACAATGATACAAAAGTGGTGTTGATAATTCTTAAGAAGAATATCTTCAATAGATTTGGTGCTCTGAAAGAAATAATAAACAATAAGGGAAGCCAATTTTGTAACAACCAGTTTGCAACTGAAGATGGTTTCTCTAGTTGTGTTGTGTTGAGTCGTTCCTCTAGGGTGGGAGTCCTCATATAAAAGGTTGTTTTTAGGTCCTAGAGGAACAACTCAACATAACACAATTGGAGAAACACTCTCCAACTCTCATATATAATGTATTGTTTGGGGAGAGCCCACTTTTCTGGCCCAACGTCTAATAGAGCATATTCAATCCCTAACTGCTGCCACTAGGACTCAAACCATCACCTTGTCTGTTGAGAGGTATTCTCTTTGTAGGAACAAAAGGTAGTGAGTGGTAGTTCGAAGCCTAATGGCAGCAATCAAGGATTGAATATGTTCCACTAGATCTTGGGCAGGAGAAGTGGGCTCTCCCTTGACTATATCTTATATGTGAGAGTTAGAGACGATTTCTTCAGCTGTGTTGTGTTGCATTGAGTTGGTCCTCTAAGGACGGAGTGCTCATAGCATGTATGATGTTAAGATCAGGTAAATAAACTTACAACTAAAACATATACTTGTTGAATGTACCATAGAAATTAGGTTGGCATAAACCAACAATTAGAAAAACAAAGCACTATACAAGCATGTTTATATTTAGGAGAAAATGATAGTTAAATAGCTCTAGTTAACTATTGATCATGTCAAAATAATAATAATAAAAAAAAAACAAACAGGACCTTTGAGCTATACTCCTGCAACTCTAATAAATATTTGTGCTTCCTGTGCACGGCCTCCTTGCCCTCCACGACCTCTGACAACACCATGTGCTCCACCACGACCTATCATAGTAGCTATATACATAGTCATATAATGAACTCTAAGAACAAGACAGGACCTCTACACAAACTCTACGTTGGACTATGCATGTGCAAAGTGAGTGTGGTGTACTTTCAAATAATATAATTTTAAAATATTTTGCACTTATTGCATACATAAACAACCAGGCTCCGCTATCATCCTAGTGAGGACCCGAACCCGAAAACTAAACTCCTCACCACTGTGTAGTCCCAATTGGCCAAACTCATGGCCCAATTAGAACCTCACAATGTTAAACTTGTAAAAGTCTTTCCCAAAAAATTATAAAAATATATATAAATTTAAAATTTATCTTTTAGAAGGAACATGACATCAAATCTAGTACACTCAATATATAATGGTCAACAAAGTACATAGACAATTAGTGAAAGACTTAAAGTCACACACAATAGTCCACACAATCCCAATTATGCAACATAGAAAGATCCACAACCACGACTAATAGAATAAAAAATATTCTCATGCCAACCAGCTCACCCATATATATATTAAGATCCAAAAAGGAATACAAGCATAACCATATCAAGTAATCAACAAACCCACAAATAGGGTCACATAAATCAATAAGCAAGCATACAATACAAAGACAAGCATCCATATCCAAATCCAAAATACAAAAGAAAATGTCAAGTTTCCAAATATATCATATACAGTAGTTCAGTTCTATGATAAATCGGAAACCTCGTCCTCATCAATAGGTTGCTACACAAACATTCTAACTAAGCCTGAAAAGACAACAATAAGAGAAAATGAGATATTGAGGACCACAGTGAAAGTCACCACGTCATAAACAATTACGAAAGAATAGGGGAATGCACTAAACCTATTATAAATCAGTTGGTGATAAACATTAAGCAGGTCCATGCTTGCTACTCATGCATCCAATCCACATATATAATGTAATCCAATGAAAATGCATGAGTTCAATAAGTATAAAATCATAAACTCGGGCCTAAGCTCAATAGGAACACAAGCCAATACTCATAGTATCAAGAGCTACAATACGCAAAACATAATTAGGGTGAACCTTTAAAATCTCCATAACCACCTCAGCCAAAGAGTAGTTGGAAGCTCACTGGTGGTTAATTTTAGCACACTTTAAAAATAAAAAAATAACCCCCACCACTAGTGTTGTCCTTGAAAAAGTAGAGAAATCTCAATGACACAAAAATACTAACCAAACTATTAGAAAAGGGAATATCCTCCAATCTAAGGATGCTCATCTATTTACTATTGCATTGGCCAAACATTCTTCATCAATTCTAATTCACACCTAGAATTCCTATACATATAGGTATTCTTTGTATATCTCAAAATCATAAATTATAATGTATGAATGTACCTTACAATCTCATCAATCATAGAACCATCACAACATCACTCTTATGTGTTTAATCATGGTATGGAGAGGTGATTGAAGGGTAGGAAGGACATAGGAATTGTCCATGGAATTGGGGAAAACATAATTTCTCTCTCTTTTGTTTTTAAAGAAAAGGGCGACAATTCAGACCTACATAGTTCGACCGTTTGGTTGCTCCTCGACAACCCAGTCATGAAACGTGACCGATCGGACCAAGGATGTCTGACCGGTCATTGGCTTTTCAACCAACAATCTTCCTTCCTGCGACCGGTTGGGAGGAATGAACCGACCGGTCATTGTAAGTTTTGATAGTTTTGGTTTAGTTAAACCAATAAAATTTTTGTTTGGCAGTCATTAGTTTTGGTTTTACAAAAGTAATAGTTATCTAAATCCTGCTAATTGCAGGAATGATAAACCTAGAGATACCCCTGAGTTTATAAAAACCAACCACATATTTTACTATTATATCCTCACACCCTACCCTTTCTCTTTGAACAAAAAAAAACAATTTGCAAACAATAGGGAAAAACTCCTAAAACTATTTCATTCAAATCCATGGTTGAGTGTAGAACATGGACAGAAATATAAATGCATTGATAAAGAAGGAGAACGGCACAAAAAGAGATGAAAAAACTAAGGTTTCAAGAGCAAAGATCTCCACCATGTTAAGGAGAACCAAATGCTGTTGTCAGGGAGAACTAGATGTTGTGCTCAAGTCTATTTCTATTTGTAAAAGGAAAAAAAAAAAGATTGACTATCCCATGTTATGCTCAGTTCTGAACCCAGTTACATCTAATCTTCAGCGATACTGTTCAAAATTAAAATCTTTTGAAAGATATTCAGCTAACTGATAGCTGAACTATGCGACAACATTTTAACTATATATCCTAGCATTTTATCTTGATTCCTACATTTGGTACAGTGATATGAACATAAAGCATACCGGCATAAGAAAGATTACAAAGATATATTGTCCACTGGTATATAGACTAATTAAGAATATTATTGGTAATTCATAAAAATTAAAGACCAACACTATTAAATTTTTTACTTACCAAACTTAGTATTAGTTTATCTAAACTAACAAGTCAAAACTAATAAAATCTAAACTATTGATTTTACAACTACAACACTAACAATTTTATCTACCAAACAGGGGGCAAGTGTTTGACCTCTGACCAGTCGAAAGAAGGTCTGACTGGTAGAGAACTCTCTACCCAAAATCTCACTAAACTGACCGGTTAAGCCGACTTGGTCCGACCAATCAGAAGCATGATCCTTGTACTTCCAAACTCGGTTTTCACTCTTTTTCTTGTCGGAAATCACGCGACTCAAACCCTCCACACCCAGCAACTTCACACACAGATTCACATCAAGAAAACAAGCTCCTCAAGTCATCAATTCCATAATCAAAGTAAGGTTCATCACATCTCATGCTCACCAAACAATGCCCAATAACACAACCATTACGCTTAAGAGTTCAAACTCATATATTTAGTGCATCAAAATTATGCAAGCATAACAATGAACCTATCATGTAATTTATAGAACAATACAAGTGTTGTCTTTACTCAAATTCAAGCATTGATGACGATGTTAGTTATCAAAATATATTCCAACCATGTAAACAAAACTTAGACTCCCATCACTTGTCATACGGATGACTCACAAGTAGCCACACCCTTGCCTTTATCGTGACCAAGGCAAGCAACAAAAACCAAACTAAAAACCAAAAGCGAGCAACAGAATGAAAAAATATAAACCCCAAAAAAAAAACTCCAAGGCCCTTTTTACACGCTTTCTAATTCTCAAACCATCCACCAGCACTAAACGAATCCGAAACAATCCTTAGAAGACCACTAAAACACAACTAAAACTAAAAGTGGATGGAGGTCAGAAGCCTATCAACACTCCTCAATCCAAAACAGCTCAAATCAAGGCAACAAAGCCCTCAAACACTCTCAACAAGCTCAAAGGGACCTAAGGAAACCATCAGAAGCAACAAAAACACCAATGGGATCAAAATCTCCAAAATCACCAAAAGTCCCAAGGGTATCGATTTATCTAACATGCACCACACACAAAAGCGATCAATTTAAAATAATGGAATACCTTATGAAACATCGTAGCAAGCTAAAGGAACTATAAATTGACCAAGAAAGTGAAGAAATCAGATTCTTACTTTAAAAATTTGATTTTTCCCCTAAAATGTCCGAACTGGCTAAATCTGCTCCAAACTAAGCAAATGCCAGTAGAAATCCATCAATAAAGGTTAGGAATCATGTTTGGAACAAATCCTAAGGGTTGTTGAAAGATCTTCAACTAACTAGCAGCTGAAGCATGTGATGACATTTTCACTATGTATCCCAGCATTTTATCTTGATTCATTCATTTGGTGCAGTGATATGAACACAACGAATGTCGGCAGAAGGAAGATTACAACGATATATCGTACAATGGTATATACAGTAATTAAGGGTATTATTGACAATTTATATAAATTGAAGACTAACACTATTAAATTTTTTTTACCAAACAGGAGGCAAGTGTTTAATGTCTAACTAGTTGATGGGAGAAGGTCTAATTGGTTAGACAACCCTCTACTCAAAATCCCACCAAACCGACCAGTCAAACCGACCAGTCAAACCGACTTGGTTAGACTATTCGGAAGCACGATCCTAGAACTTCCAGACTAAGTTTTCACTCATTTTCTCCCCAGAAATCAGCCAACTCAAATCCTCACACACCCAGCAACTTTATACAAGGATTCACATCAAGCGAACAAACTCCTCACTCATCAATTCTATAATCAAAGTAGGGTTCATCGCATCTCATGTTTACCAAAATTTGCATAGTAACACAACCATTATGCTTAAGAGTTCAAATATATATTTAGTGCAACAAAATTATGTAAGCACAATAATGAACCTATCATGTCATTCATAGAACAATGCAAGTGTTGTCTCCACTCAAATTCAAGCATTTATCAAGATTTTAATTATAAAAAATAAAATACATTCAGACCGCGTAAATAAAACTTAAACTTCCACCACTTGTCATATGGATGACTCACTAACAACCACACCTTTACGTATATCATGAGCAAGAGCACCACCCACAAGCAAGGTAAGCAATAAAAACCAAACTCAAAAACAAAAACGAGCAAAAAAATGAAACAATATAAAACCAAAAACAAAACCTAAAACCCTCTTTTGACACACTCTCTAATTTTGAAACCATCCACCAACACTCAACCAATCTGAAACTATCCTCTGAAGACCACTAAAACACAACTATAAGTAAAAGTGAATGGACATCAGAAGCCTATCAACATTCCTTAAACCAAAACAGCTCAAATCTAGGCAACAAAGTCCTCAAACACTCTCAACAAGCTCAAAGGGACCTAAGGAAACCATCAAAAGCAACAAAAACACCAATGGGATCAAAATCGCCAAAATCACCAAAAGTCCCAAGGGTATCGATTTATCCAACATGCACCACACAAAAAATCGATCAATTTAAACTAATGGAATACCTTATGAAACATCATTGCAAGCTAGAGGAACCATAAATTGACCAAGAAAGCGAAGAAATCAGATTTTTACTTTAAAAATCTGATTTTTGACCTAAAACGCCAGAATTGGCTAAATCTACTCCAAACCATCCAAATGCCAGTAGATATCCATCGATAAGGGTTAAGAATCATGTTTGGAACAAATCCTAAGGGTTGTTTCAAGAGGAAAATTGATTTGGTCAGGATTGCATTCTTTGGGCATGTAAATAGCGTGAGTGGTGTGAGGAGAAGGTAAGTTTCTTTAGGCTTCAACACTTTTAAAATGGCTAAAATAGCCCAAGTGGGCCAAGATAATGTTTTGAAACTCAAAACATCAAATATGGGTTTTTAAACAAAAAAAAGGGCTTGGTGAATAGTGATCGGGCTCTCGAACCAACAAATCAGCCCGAAAGCCCACAACCAGGACCCAGTAAACACTCACTCAGGTCATAAAGAAAAACGATTATTTTTACTGGTGTCAGGCCTCAAAATCACAAAAATCAAAACAACACACTAATGCAAGCTAAATTCACCAAACGACAATCCGTGCATACTTATTGACACACAACCAGCTATATGACACCCTAAGCAACGTAGACTCGACACTTAGACTTTACGACTATGTCCACCAAGAGTTTCGGTCCACTGTCTAGTTGGCTGGTTAAACGATCAACATGATCAACTCGTCAAACCCTCATCAGTGCTAATTTTGATATTTTCTATAAATTTTTCTCTAAGAAATTGGATAGGATGTCCAAAATTCAAGTCATATATTATTGATCTTGTAAATATATGTACTTGCATTATAATTAATATATATCTTATTATTTTTTATCTAATGCATCTTTTCTTGTGCCAAAAAATATTTATATAAATTTGTTTTAATCTTTGCTTATAATGCATTTCTGATTGTACAATCGACTGATGGTTTAGTCTTTATTTGTTAGGGTACAATTTATTTGCATTTAATCCTACTATTTATTTATTTCTTTATTGTTATAAGTTTAAGGTTCTAGATCTTTGATCCTATCTTAGATATCTTCAGTCCATCTTTTCTATTATTATCTTTTCAATCTCCTCCCATTTTCTTCTTTTTTTATCACTTCTTCATCCTACTTATTTCTTATTCTTTTCAATCTCCTCCATTCTTTTTTTGTTTTTTTATCTCTTCTTCACTTTCTCTCTCCATTATGTTTTTTAAATATCCTTTTCTCGTCCCCTCACTTTTTTCTCGTTTCATACTCTTTTATATTTCTCAAATTCACTGTAGATCAAATTTTCTATCTCCTCCCCATATTTTTCTTTATTTCTCAAATGCATTCCAATTCAAATGCTAAACTTATAGTATTGTGATTAATATCCAATCAAGTAGATGTTTTTGTGACAGGTTTGTTTGCGAGTTTTGCAAAAAGACAGTTTTTAAACCTCCGGCTTCAACACAAGGCATAATTTTTGTTTATCATGGCTAAAATTCTGGATAATTTGAACATGAACTGAAAGCACTTAGGGTGATAAAAAATAAAATTGTGAATGAACAAAATATGTATGTTTATTTAAAACAAATATATTATAATATAATTTTTAAGATGTGTACATAAATTAATAAAGATTTTAAATTATAATTCGTAAAATAAATATAGCAAGCAATTTTTTGTTTATTACATCATGCCAATCGCCAGAATTTTTGAACAAATCACAAGGCAATTTTTGCCTTTTTAAACGGATATAAATCCGACAAAATCTGTTGTATTCATCGTTAAGATATTTCAAAAAAAAAAGACTCAAAAAACACCAAATCAGTTTTATTCATCATCAAGATGTTTTCTTTTACAAAAAAAGAAAAACATAAAAAAACCCATACTTTTGTCACGGGTTTTACCGTCACTAATTCCATTTATATTCATAACCATGTTCCTCGTCAGAAACTCTATCCTGGTAAACATGCCAATGAAACTGTTCACCCTTTCCGTCATCTCTTTTTTGATCGTAAAAATTGAAGACCCCAGAGCCATCTATGGTGTTAATCCCGCAAAAAAAGAGTGTAACTGTAACGAAGAAGTTTGGTTTGAAGGACCATGTGTAAGTTCCTCCAGGTTTAATTACATGAATCCCTAAATCGTCGTCTTTGGACTTGCAATGGATGGTCACATCTGAATTGTCGGGCAGCTTATTTTCAACATAGACATGAACTCTCGGATTGAATTTTATCAATACGCTTGCATCATCAGATTGGGCGACTTGTCTTGCATGTATGGCTGATGACCATATCGAAGCAATCAAGAAGACTGTCAACACAGACACCAGACTTGTGTTTGAGGGACTCATAGCTCAGTTTCTTGTCCAAATTGAGATTGAGTTTTTGGCTTGATATCCTACTGAGTAAAAAACGCAAATGAAAGATGCCTTTATATAGGCAAACGGAGTTCATCAAAATTTCAGGTGGAGTTCCGTTTCTTTCCTATCTTTGCTGTTTAATTTTTTTCATAATGAAGAAATTTATCCAAGTTTAGAAATTCAATCAAAAAATTAAATTCCAATAACTTCTATATCTAGAAATGTACTGTAAGAAGATATACATACTAATTTAATAAGATTATACATAGTAATTTTATGAAATTTAAGTAGGTATTTTTACAATATCCTAATGTAGAAATAGAATCAGAGAGATTACTTGAATAAAAAAAAAAGAATTATGAATATTTTTTAATAAGAAAAAAGAATCCAGAATATTTCTCAATTAAAAAAGAATCCAGAATATTAATCTTCTCATTTTTCAGTTATCCATAATGTGTAAGATAGAAACTAGACAATTTAGAAATATCCTAATATAAAAATAGAATCGGGAATATTACTATTCTCAATTATCCACAACTTAGAAATAGAATAAGAGATATGTGTAAAATAGAAAATAGACCTATAGTTTTAATCATTCTCATAGTCCCACTTGCCAATTTATTGGTCGTTATACTCTAAGAAGATATGCATATTAATTTAATAAGATATCCATAGTAATTTCATGAAATTTAATTACTGTAGATAATTTTAGAATATCTTAATATAGAAATAGAATCAGAAATATTACTTGATTTAAAAAAGAATCAGGAATATTTCTTGACTAAAACAAAAGAATAGGGAACATTACTCTTTTCACTTATCATTTATCCACAATGTAAAATTATAAAATAGACAATTTAGAAATATCCTAACATAAAAATAGAATCAGGAATATTATTATTCTCAACTATCCATAATTTGGACATAGAATCGGAAATGTCCACAATGTATAAAATAGAAAGTAAAGTAGCAGTTTTAATAATTCCCATAATCCCGCTTGCCTATTTATTGGCAGTTTTACTCTACTATTTTACACGCAAGTACGCCAAACCATAATTTTCTATTTCACGATAGAGTGTGAAGAACTATGAGCCCATCGAGAAATCTCGTTTATGTGTTGATCGTCCTCTCCATTGCTTCGCTGTCTTCATCAGCAGTATCTACAAGAAAAGTGGCCCAATCTGATGACGGAAATACCATGTTTATATCTCCGTTTCCCAAAAAACATGTGGCCGTTTGGAATAAGCTGGAAGATCAATCAGATGTGACTGTTCATTGCAAGTCTAAAGATGATGATTTAGGGATTCATGTGCTCAAACCTGGACAGAGTTTCAGCTGGTCATTCAAAGAAAACATCTTTGGAACTACGCTTTTCTTTTGCGGCATTAACACCAAAGATGGGTCCGGGGTTTATGATTTATATGATCATAATAGAGATGATGACACTGGTGATGATTATAATTGGGCTGTTCACACTACAGGTGTTGTAGAGGAGGGCTTCGGTTATAAATTCAACTGGACATCAGCCATATGAACCCTAAAGTTTAGGTTTTGAATGTGTTTCTGCTGAAGAAAAAAACTATCATATTGATGAATAAAACAGGCGGTTTGGTATTAAAAGGCAAAACTGAAATGACGGCATTAACATCCTTGGACTTATTTCAATGATACTTCAATGTCTGCATAGTTTAACTTCTGTAGAAAGCACTAGCGCGTGATAAAGAATAAAATTACGAATAAAAAATAATTTTTTTACTTTAAAGTAAATATAATATAATTTTTAAAATTTATGTATAATTTAATAATTATTTTAAATAATGATTTATAAAATAAATATAAAAATAAATTGGATATAAAATAATATTTTTTGAATTCAATGTTTATTTTTTTAAAATTATTTTTCATATTTTCCAATAAAAAATTCTCTAACTAACTGTATATAACAAGTTATTTAATACTCTTAAAGTTCATTAGCTAATTGTTTCTAGAAAATATTACTAAGCAATTTGTGTTCATTATATCATGGCAATAACTAGGGATCTTTTGAACAAAACATGACGTAATTTTTTCCTTTTTATCAGGACATAAGTACCATAAAATCTGTTTTATTCATCATTAAAATTTTTATTTTAAAAAAAAAAAGTAATAAAGAAAATTTATTTTTTTCACGAGCTTTAATAAAGAAAAACTGATGAACGCAATAGTGAGAAGATGTAAAGAATGGGCAAAAGCAATCAAATGATGTTGTTGTCTTCTGTCTTTATTTATAATTACATCGTATCTATATTAAAACAAATTAAATAGGACTGATTATGTTTTCTTTAACATTTTCTCTTATGTTTTGATCAAGAGCCATCGTAAATATATCGGTCACATGCTCATGTGTTTGTATAAAGGCCATGACAACCTCTTCTTTTTAGATTTTCTTTTTGCACAAAGTGATAATCTACTTCAATGTATTTAGTTCGTTCAAGAAAAATTGGGTTGGCAGTCATTTGTAATGCAGACTTGTTATCACTATATAATAGGATTGTGCCCGAATCTGCCATAAGAAAGCCAAAAGATTTTTTAACCCTGTCAACTCACTAACCGTGCTTGCCACAACTCTATATTCTAATTCCACAGAAGATATGGAAATACGTGGCTTGTTTATTGGAATTCCAAGAGATTGTGATGATCCTAATTCCTAACTATTACTATTTGCTCCGATTAAGGTCATCACTGCCGTGAAATCCAAATAAGCCCAAATGACATCTAAGAGCTGTCTAAATCTCACCAGGCTTACTATTAACTTCTGACTTTTAGCATGTTTATTTTAATATTTTTAATAAAAATTAGAGCATGATATTGGATAAATATTCTGGTAACATACGGAGTGAATAAAATATCAGAAAAAATCTTTAGATTAAATCATTGGGTTCATAATTCACAAGTCTCATAGGGATCCAAATAACCAGCAAGAAATCCTCCAACATATTTCGGAAATAGCAAGCAAAGGAGGGTTCTTAATATAAACCAGAAATTATCCTAATCATTAATGTTATATGCGCAAGTAAAAAAGTATGCAAATATGATGCAATATCGCCCCGCCATGCAGCCTTGATCTCACACATTGGTACCACGGACAGTGGATGTACCTAAGCCTGAAAAATGGTAAAAACAACGGTATGAAATTATAAGAATCTCAGTAGGGTCACAGCATCATAAGATCTGCAGAAACCCTAAACATAAATCTCCCAATTGATATTAGATCATTCCTAAACAACTAAAGGGGATCACGCAATTCAAGAACCAATCAAAAAGGGTTAGGGCCGAATCTATGGTTGAGGGAGGACTACGATCACTTCCGAAAAATCAGAAGTACACAGGCAGGTAGAACTCATCAGATTTCTCTCGGTAATGAAGAAGAAAAACCATCCCCTTCCACCTGTGTTGTCCAAGACTTACTGCACAAAAAGTAAATGGTTAACACACAAGTTAATCAGTAAGCCTATTCATCTTGCCACACAAGGACAAGTCTTCCCAACTCACTAACCATGCTTGCCACAACTCTATATTGCCAAGAGATTGCCGATGCTTCTAACGTGAAGAAATATATAGTGATTGACTTTCTAGTTGTTGAAAAACTAGCTCAATTAGCATCATAGTATCCGATTAATCTCAATTCATCACTTGATAGAACAATATTTATACAAATATTGTTGATAATTATTAGTTTAAATTATGATAAAAGATATATTTTTGATTGATTTTTCTATCTTTTTAATTATCTAATCGAAAAACATAGTCGTGAGATATTTGTAGGACTTTAGGAGGATTTCGGCTAAATCTAGAATGGTTCGTGACCTCCGAGATAATAGAGGCCTTCAAAGTTTTAGCAAGCTTTATCTCGTGATCTTTGGGAATATCAAACTTTATGTCCTCTAATGGTTTAGTATAGAAGAGACCTTCAGATAAGACCAGTAGCATGTTAGTTATCTTTTATCTTTTAGATATTTGAATAGATTCGACGTTATCTAATATTCTAGCTTAGAGTTCACAACAAACTTTTGTTTTGCATTCTCGTGAGGCTAGTACTTAAACCTTAATGAAGCATATTTCTTAGTTTTCTTAACTTTGCATAATTCCATAGAGTATTCTTCTATTGTTTATGGCCAATCCAATAGAACACATTGTTATCATCAAAGCCATACAATCTTATTATCCTAATGAGTAACCCCTTTAGTGAGTGACACACACTAGGTGAACTAGTGCGACCCGACCTATATTGATGTGAGTGATACAGGAGAGGAAGGCGAAAGAATATGAGGATTGATTACATTAGCAATCTGAGGGGTTTGATCATCAAAGAGAGGGCAAGAAAAAAGATCTTTTGTCATACTAAGCCTCCAGAGTGTCACGGTCATACCTAGTAGCCCAGCTAGAGGTCTCTAAACAAGAAAGACAGCTTCAACCGATTGAATGGCCAGTGACTGTGGATCGGTGACAGACAACAATCGGGACTAGATCTCAACATCAGTGGAAGTTATCCTTTTATTTCCAGTTTTCTATTTACAAGTTACAACTATTACAATCGCCTTTTGACATCTACACTTTCTACTTTGAAGGTTTCGAGGGCACGATAGAGTTACAACTAAAGTCCATCATCGTACTTGATTCCAACTCCTTAGTGGATTTAACCCTGCTTCTTTTGCTATATATAAAAAAGAACATGAATTTAGGAGGATATTGGAGCTGGAAAGGATCAAATCATAAAGAGTTATTCATGATCTTCGAGACTTGTGGCCTTTATCTGGAGGCTCCCTACAATTCAGAAAAATGATAAACTTGAGGCATTGGATAATTATGATTATTTTGAATTTTCTGTATTAATTAGATCTTGCGTGATCTATATTTGCATATACAAGTCCTTGGACTACATGTAGTCAGGACATCTGACATTTTAGCTTAAATTGTGTTTTTCAAACCTTTTATGATGTGCTTTACGAACATCTCTGGCTAGAAACCTTTAATCTAGTTTTGGAAGTTAAATGTCTCGAGCTTTCTACAAGGCTAATTCTTTTGTTTATTTTACCTTTTGCGAAACCCTATTGAACCTTAACCTATAGTTTTTGATCAATTCGATAGGTTAGATTCTTACTATAAAAATCATCCGTTCGTACACCATTAGTGAAGTGGCTCCTCTGGTGAGTGACAGATCCGAGATGAACTAGGGAAAGAAACTAAATCGGTGAGTGATACATGACAGAAGGTGAGAAAGCTTAAGGATTGACTACGTTAGCAATCCGAGGGCTGGATATCGAAGGGAGGGCAAACAAAAGGGCTCGAGTTGTATTGAGCTCCTAGAGTGCCACACTCATACCTAGCACCCCTGTCAAAGGTCTCTAAACAAGAGAGTGGTTTTGTAACCTTCAGTGATCCGTGACCATGAATTGGTGAAAGACAACTACCGAGACTAGACAATCTTATCAATCCAAAGTTCTCTTCTATTTACTAGATTTTTTTTTTCAATTCTCAATAAATATTACAATTGTTTTTGGCATCTATACTCTTTATTTTGAAGGTGTCGAGGGCACGACACAGTTTCAACTAATTTCAGTCATACTTGATTCTATTTTCTCAGAGGATTCGACCTTGCTTCCACTTGTTATCTATGAAGAAGAACATATCATTAATTTGAGAGACTATTTACACCACATCACTAGTGTTTTCGACATAAAGATTCCCAAACCAATATTAGGCTTCAAGTATCATACAATTCTAATAATTGCCTCTTGCTGCCTTTCTTGCGGGGTCTGCATAAATTATGTTAGCAATATATAGTTAGTATTTGATTTTATAATTAGATATTTAAATAAATAATATTATTGTTACTTGGTTAGAAGAGATTTTATTTTATTTTTTAAAATTATTTAATTATTAGGTTATGATATTATCAAAATATTTTTTCTTTGGATACCCAGCAGTGAATAAGAAATGCATATACTCCTACGTTCAATATTTTCTATGTTCGTTGATATATTTTACATAGTTCCTCCCACAGCTACCTATCGCTTTTACACTACAAATTGGTTTAATATACGCATATCATAAGTAATTTCAGGTCTAGTAATTATTTGGTATAATAACCTATCAACTAAGCATCTGTACCATCCATAATCTACCATGTATTTACTTGAATCATTTGCCATGTGGAGCTGTTGTTCTATAGGAAAAGAGCATGATTTTGCTTCAGATAATTTACACTCATTTATAATGTGTGTATATTTTCTCTACGAGAGGAAAAATCTCTTATAAAGAGTGATTATTCAGCTAGGCATTGAATGAAACTTAGAAATTGATAAGATTGTGAACCAATTACGTCTTGTCTGTACTAACCCATGACTTTTGAAGCTTGCAATACTGACCGGGTTTTGGGGTTTTGATATCCGAAGGAGGTACCATATAAACATCTTTGATGAGATCACCATATAAGAAGGCATTGTGTACATCAAGTTGAAAATGAAGCCAGTCAATCGTATGGTTGTTAATTTAATGTTTCTTTGAAATCCACCCCTAGACTTACGAATTCCCCTTATCTACCAGTCAAGATTTATATATTGTAATAGAACCATCTGCCAGCAAGATTATATTGGTTTCTTGTTAGCTGATAAAGATGAATATGTCCAAGGAAAGATTCATCCTAATCTGCCTATGTTGTTCATGACTTAGCTGCAAAAAGGCTAAAAGGTTAGCAACCAAATTAATCAGTAAGTCTTTTTATCTGGTGTGATAATCTTGATGAACATTGTGAGCCATATTAATTGAGTGATCAAGAAGATCACGGACATCATGGTCATAAAAAAGATTTGGAGTGTGGGTATCTTCATTATATTCGTGAGGCGTCTTTATCGTGATCTTTATCTTGATGAGCATTGTCGGTGAGAGATAATAGGAGATAATCTTGGAATAGATATGGCATTTTGAAATCTTGACGTGTAGACAACAAGATTTGATGTTTCAATTGGTTGGTGACATAGGCCTCCTTTCAAGGGTTGACTTTGAGATCCTCCTCAAAGTCTGAGGAGTATAAGGAATTCTTTTTTTATGTAAAATTCACTTCTATGGGAAGAAGTCTCATTACCATTATCTGTGCGGATTTTCTGAACATCAATGACAAATTGGGTTCGAGCCATATTTATGAAACTTCAGATATGACCTGTCACCTCACGTTTTTCTCGTAACAAATATATTCTCATAGCAATTGTGAAGTCATCCACATGTACATTAAAATAATTTGCACCAAATAATGATGGAGTTGAATATTTTTTCCATAAGTCACAGTAACATACGTCACAGGGTAAATCTGACTTGTATTCAAATTTATGGATAAAGAGATAATCTTTCGCAAAGATGGACATCCTGATCGCTATACTTCAAGCTCAATAGCAGATGAGTATGTACCTATAAATCCATTCATTATGTTCTCCAAAAACAATAGATTTTAGAATGTGTATTTTACAAGAAACTGAATCATATATCACTGTTAAATTATGAATTTGAGTAAGCTGTGGGACCGAAATAAGATTGTATTTGAAATTCAGAATATTTTTAAAGATCAAATCCCTTAATCCTATCACGTCCCCTACACATGTTGCCAAACACAATCTGCCATTGTGTAAAGCGATTCGCAACGGACGATCTAGTAATTGTATATTTGACCATTGCTCTAAGTTGGTAGTCATATGATGTCTGACTCCATTATCAATAATCCAATCAATGATCTTATGTTTACCTGACCAAAACCTAACCTATAAGGACCTTTACTGCCATGAAACCCGAATAAGCCATCGCAAGGTCCTATTCAAATCCCACAAGGCTCAAGTCAACTAGTTATCAATTTTAACTAAGTTGCTTTTAAAGGTTGGAGCATGGAAACTATTCTGGCATTATACGGAGTGAATAAAGCATCAGCGGAAATCTTCATTATAAATAAAAATTAGTGAGAACATAACTCACAAGTCCCAATGAGATCTCAAACAACAGATGTCCAGAGTAGGTTATGGAAATAAGAAAGAAAAAGGACTAGAAATAGAAGCCAGAAAGTCATCCAATCATAAATGCATAAGTAGGGAAATGCGCAATTAAATCCAGTAAGGAAAGTGCAATGTGAATGTGATGCAATATCGTCTCGCCGTGCAGCCTTGATCTCACACCTCAGTACCGCCAATAGAACATGTATCTAAGCCTGAAGAAGGGAAAAAACAACAAGATTAGATTATAAGAATCTCAGTAGGGTCACAATATCATAAGATCTTCAGAACACTAATCAAACATCTCCTAATCAACATATCAAATCGCATATGGTAGTAATAGGCTCCAATAATCAGCAAGCAAACACATAAGAATATGTAGGGGTATAGGCTGAAAGTATCATAAAAATGGTGTGGACATTCAAATCACTTCTGAACTAGAAGTACAGAGGAAGCCTATTTTATAATCTGATTTCCAAAGAAAGACTCATCGTCTTCTGCCTATGTTGTCCATGACTTAGCTGCAAAAAGGATAAATGGTTAGCAACCAAACTAATAAGCAAGTCTTTTTATCTTGCCACACAAGGACAAGGCATCTTGTCACATAAGGACAAGGCATCCAAGCCACACAAGGACAAGATCATCTTGCCATCACAAAGGACAAGGCATCTTGCCATCACGAAGGGCAAGGCATCTTGCCATCATGAAGGACAAGGCATCTTGCCATCACGAAGGATAAGGCATCTTGCCATCACGAAGGACAAGGCATCTTTCCATCACGAAGGACAAGGCGTCTAGCCACATAAGCACTAGGCATCCAGCGTGCATATGCTAGGGATTGCCACCCATACGACTTTCATACCAGTAAGTACCTCCCCTCTCATTAGGAGCATCGGTCACTTACCCTGAATGGCTACTAAAAAGTGGATCTTGACACACAAGCATAATATAGGCACAGAAGCAAGTACAAGCACATAGGAACATAGCAGGGTATCCTCAATCAATCACAACACAAGGCATATATCAATACCAATTACACACATCGAATTTGGATAATTCAATCCTCAATCAATATAGGTTCCAAAAATCACCTAAGGAACTAGAAATCAATCCTTAAGCATGTATAATCTATCAGCAAACATGCATATACATAGGTACACAAACCCAAACAAGTAAGCAAGTAAAAGGATCTCTGGAGAAACTAATGAGGTATAGATCCTATCTCTTATGCGTCTGAACAAGTAGCTAGTCCTTTGCCTTTATCAATAGGATCAGAACTACCTAAACAAGCATAAGGTAAAGACAACACCATACTAAGCATAGGAATTCAGAAACCAAAGAACATCCTAATGCTTTACAGATTTTACTCACCAAATCTACCAAAACTAGCAATCAGATGTAGTTGCAACCTCCCTTGAATGTGTGATGCAAAGGCTAAGAACTCAGCAAGAATCATTCAATTGGGAATTTCGGCAACATTAGGGTTTTTAGGGTATGAATTGTGATTTCATCATATGTACAATAATAGGTTGCAATTTTAAGAAAATACAATGGGAATAGGTGCCAAACACTCATACAAACAAGAGGAATAAGATTCAGAACCAACAAAAAGAAGAATCAAAATTTTTGGCACACATCCCTAGGAATTTTGGAAATATAAATTAAAATAAAAAATATAACCTTCTAATGATGAATTCTAGATAATAAGATGCAGAACAAAAAGAGGATTCCAACAAGCTATTACACGCAAAAATTTGATGAAGGATTGAAGAATACGGCTAGGGCTTGTGGAAGGTAAATTTTGGCAACAAGAGGGAGTGAAAAGGGTGTATTTCGGTGAAATAAAAGAGATTTAGATGTATGGAATAGGTAGGTCGGCATCTGTATTTATAGGGTCTTATGGGATTAATTTTCCTTACTTTTATGCCTAGATAAGTGAGGATAGTGCTTAGGAGATAATTCTGAAATAAATATGGGATAATTCTTCTACAAACTCTCAAACTAGGAAAGAAACCAAATAGGAAAGATCTAATTTAGGATAGAAATATGTAGGAATACCAGAATCAAAATCAAAAAAATTCAACACAACCATTTCAGGCCATCACGCATCTATTTCTTCAGCTGCATCGGTACCTAAGTGTCATTTTTGGCATACGAACTTCTAAGACATTTAACCGACTAAGGATCAGGGTCTTAGATTACCACTCATGTTCTTCGTTGCTTCTATATTCTTCATAGCATGGGGTGTATTCGCAAAATGCCTGACCGCTAATGCATGGCTATCATTATAGCCAATAAATGCCAAAATATATCTCATCATATAAGAATCGCACTAGTTCCAGATTTCTACCATTTTAGGCACTAATCTAACTTTCGTAATCGCACACTATCATGAAGCCAATCTTCAACTTTGCCTTTATGACTAGTAAAAGAGCCACTTGCCAAGCATTCAAATGTCTCCTTGTCAACACAGAAAGCCACTAGGACATATTTGTCACAATGTTTTGGTTGGTGGTATAGGTTGTAAAAGAAGAGACAATATTTGCCATTTTATTGCTAACCCGCTCCTCTACATTATAAAGAAAAAGTGATGAATGTAAGAGTGAGAAGATAAATGGTGAAGAATGGGCAGAAATAATCAAATGATGCTGTTGTATTTTTTCTTTACGCTCAGTCGTATGATATAATAATTACAATAAATCATTGACATACCGTATGTATTAAATAGAACTAATTTTGTAGGATCTCGTCATTTTATATGACTATTCAGCAATAATTATCTAGTCAGAAATGTTCTTATTAACTTGTGAGCATGTTTAACCTGTTGACCAAGTCTAGTTTGACTCGAGAGTATGTACCAAAAATCAAGTCAATATAAATTATCTTTTTATCCCTATTTGACTCGATGTACGATTTGGGCTTGTTTTGAGTAGTCATCTGCCTTTGCACCAATTTATTATTCTTTGAGCTAGCACATTTGTCTTTGAGCTGGTTCATCGTATTTGGGCCATTTATTCGTTTTGGGCTGGGTTATTTGCATTTTAGACCCGGGCTATATAAGTCTATCCTAGCCCATCAATTAACCCTACTAGCTAAGTATCGTTCTTCCTATTTCTCTCAAGATGTGTGTTGTCTACTTTCTTTCCTATCTTCATATACTGCCTCTTTTATCTTCTCGTTTTGTATACACCGATCCTCAGTTAGATATCCTTGTATTCTTTTATTTTTTTTTAGTTACTGGATTTTGATTCCTAATCTCTTTTCTTGTTTGTATCCTATAGATTCCACAGCACTCGGTTCATCTATTCATTCGTGAATTAAGGTCTGAATTGGGGGTTTCTAAGACAAGAATCCCATTCTGTGTTTATCACTCATAGGGAAGAGGTCCTATATCCTCCCATCATAGGCATTTTATCCGCGAAATTCAATTACCATGTGCTTCAAACAACTGTAGGTACTCTTCTCTCACAAACTGCTAGGTTTCCCAAGTCAGCTTCTCAAATCTATCACTGTGCCAAGAACTTTGACCATTGAAATATTACGATGACGAAAATATTTCACTGCTCTATCCATAATCACAACCGGCTGAGTCGTGTAGGACAAATCATTAGCTATCTTTGGTGGTGTCTCTAAAGTATGAGAGGGATCCCTAATGTACTTCCTCAGTACTGAAACATAGAATACATTATGGATCTTCTACAAAGATGGTGGCAAATCAAGTCTGTACGTTATTGGTCCAATCCTCTCGGTGATGGTGTTAGGACTGATGTACCTCAGTGCTAACTTTCCATACTACTGAAATCGAATCACACCTTTCCAAGGTGCAACCTTCAGAAATACCATGTCCCCAACCTCAAAATCAAGGTCTTGTTGACAATTATCTACATAGTTCTTCTGTCTGTCTTGAGCTATCTTCAACCTCTGTCTAATCAATACCAACTGCTCTATCGCTTGCTCAATCAACTTGGGATTGTCAAGTCTCTTCTCACCTACTTCATCCCAACACAGAGGTGTACAACACTGCTTATTATACAAGGCCTTATACGGGGCTATACTAATGGAAACCTGAAAAATATTATTGTAAGCAAACTCAGCTAACGACAGAAATCTATCCCAAGTAGTCTACCAATCCAACACGTAATCACAGAGCATATCCTCTAAGATCTAAATCGTCATCTCTGACTATCTATCTATCTGAGGGTGGAAAGTTTTGTTGAAGTTCAATCTGGTACCCAAAGCACTATAAACCTTCCCCAAAAATCTAGATGTGAACCTCAGATCCCGATCTGACATAGTGGACACCGAAACTTTATGTAGTCTCATAATCTCATCCATATACGTCGATGTCAATCTCTCCAGTGTGTCCATCACTCTCATAGGAGGAGGTGTGTAGACTTGATCAGTCTGTCCACTATCACTTATACTGCATCATAGCCTCGTTGGGACCTCAGTAACCTAACCATGAAGTCCATCATTACATGTTCCCATTTCCAATCCAGAATGGGTAATGACTGAAGTAGTCCTGCAGGTCTCCACACCCACATTTACCCAGCAACATGACCACCACTCAAGGTCTCAAATCCACGAACACACTCACACTCAAAGGTTTATGCTCACCAAGGATGCATCAAACACAATCAGCATAAGTATAAACGGTACAAAATATAGTTGGTACATAAATCACATGGTAAACACATAATCAACATAGCATGATCATCATTCACAATGCATGTATAGCCTCTATTCAAAACCAAGTATTTTATCATATTTCAATTCAACAGAACAGAGCATTTCTACCTAAACAAATAAAATGTAAACTCCCACCTCTTGTAGCGTTGACAACTCAACAACAATAACTTTTCCCTTATCAATTGCTCCAGCACCACCTAAGTATATAAAATGAACTAGAGCAACTAGTAATAATACTCTCATATTTTGGAGACAGCACCGATAGAGATTGCTATTGATTTGTCCTACACGACTCATGCACTTGCGATTATGGATAGAGCAGTGAAACAGTTTCGTCGTCGTAATATTTCGATGGTTAAAGTTCTTGGCACAGTGATAGATTTGAGGAGTTGACTTGGGAGACCGAGCAGTCTGTGAGAGAACAATACCTGCAGTTGTTTGAAGCACATGGTAAGTGAATTTTTCGGATAAAATTCCTATAAGGAGAGGAGCATGTAGAACCTCTTCCCTCTGAGTTCCTAACACATAATGGGGTTCTTATCTTAGAAACCCCCAATTCAGACATTAATTAACGAATGAATGGATGAACTGAGTGCTTTGTAATCTGAAGGATACAAACAAGAAAAGAGATTGGGAATCAAAATCCAGTAACTAAACGAAAATGAAAGAATAAGATGATATCTAGCTAACGATCGACGCACACAAAACGAGAAGAGAAAAGAGGCAGCGTATAAAGATAGGAAAGAAAGCAGACAACACACACCTTGAGAGAAATTGGAAAGAACGATACTTAGCTAGTAGGGTAAATTGATGGGCTAGGATAGACTTATATAGCCCGGGTCAAGAATGCAAATAACCCGGCCCAAAACGAAAAAATGGCCCAAATACGATAAACCAACTCAATCACAAACCTGTTGACCCAAAGACTAATAAATTGGCCCAAAGGCATACGACTACTCAAAACAAGTCCAAATCGTACATTGAGTCAAATAGGGATAAAACAATATTTTATATTGACTTGATTTTTGGTACATACACTCGGGTCAAACTAGACTTGGTCAACCGGTCAAACATGCTCACAAGTCAATAGGTACTTTACTGACTAGATAATTATTGCTGAATAGGCATATAAAATGAGGGGATCCTACAAAATTAGTTCCATTTTATTTTTTAAATGTAAATACGGTATGTCAATGATTTACTATAATTATTGTATCATAAGACTGAACGTATAAATAAAGACAAAAGATGACAGCATCATTTGATTATTTCTACCCATTGTTCACCAATTATCTTCTCACTCTTATGTTCATCACTTTTTATTTATAATGTGGAGGAGCGGGTTAGCAATAAAATGGCGAATATTGTCTCTTCTTTTACAACCTATACCACCAACCAAAACATTGTGACAAATATTCCCTAGTGGCTTTCTATGTTGACAAGGAGACATTTGAATGCTAGGCAAGTGGCTGTTTTACGAGTCCTAAAGCTGAAGATTGGCTTTATGAAGGTTGCGATTATGAAGTCTAGATTAGAGCCTGAAATGTTAGGAATCTGGAACTGGTGCGATTCATATATGATGAGATGTATCTTGGCATTTATTGGCTATGATGATAGTCATGCATTAGCGGTCAAGCATTTTGTGAATAGACCCCATGCTATGAAGAATGGAGAAGCAACAAAGAATATGAGTGGTAATGTGAGACCCTGATCTTTAGTGGGTTAGATGTCTTAGAAGTTCGTGTGCCAAAAATGACACTTAGATACCGGAGCAGCTGAAAAAACCATTTTGTCCCAAAAGAAATGGATGCGTGATGGCCTGAAATGGTTATGTCGAATCTTTTCAATTTTGATTATGTTATTCCTACTCATTCCTTTCCTAAATTAGATATTTCCTATTTTAGTTCTTTCCAATTTGGTTTCTTTCTTAGTTTGGGAGTTTTTTGAAGGATTATCCCATATTTATTTTAGAATTATCTCCTAAGAATTATCCTCACTTAGTTATATATAAAAGTAGGAAAATTTAATCCCATAAGACCCTATAAATATAGATGTCGGCCTATCCTATTCCATACACCTAAATCTCTTTTATTTCACAGAAATACATCCTTTTCTCTCCCTCTTGTTGCCGAAATTTTCCTTCCACAAACCCTAGCCGAATTCTTCAATCCTTTATTAGATTTCTACGTGTAATAGCTCATTGGAATCCTCTTTTCATGCAGCATCTTACTATCTAGAATTCATCATCAGAAGGTTATATTTTCTATTTTAATTTATATTTCAAAAATTCCTAGGGATATGTGCAAAAATTTTGATTCTTCTTTTTGTTGGTTCTGAATCTTGTTCCTCTTGTTTGTATGAGTGTTTGGTACCTAGTCCCATTGTATTTTCTTAAAATTATAACCTATTCTTGTGCATATGATGAAATCACAATTCATACCTTAAAAATCCTAGTGTTTCCAAAATTCTTAATTGAATATCAGGTTGATTCTTGTTGAGTTCTTAGCCTTCACATCACATAGTCAAAGGGAGGCTACAACTGCATCTGACTGCTAGTTTTGGTAGATTTGGTGAGTGAAATCTGTAAGGCATGAGGATGCTGTTTGGTTTCTGAATTCAGATGCTTAGTATGGTGTTGTCTTTACCTTATGCTTGTTTATGTGGTTCTGATCCTATTGATAAAGGAAAAGGAGTAGCTACTTGTTTAGATGCGTAAGAGGTAGGATCTATTCCTCATCGGTTTCTCTAGAGATCTTTTTTCTTGCTTACTTGTTTCGGTTTGTGCACCTATATCTATTCATGTTTGCAGATATATTATGCATGCTTAAGGATTGATTGCTAGTTCCTTAGGTGATTTCAGAACCTATATTGATTGAGGATTGAATTATCCCTATTCGATTTGTGTAATTGGTATTGACTTATGCATTGTGTTGTGATTGATTGAGGATACCTTGCTATGTTCCTATGTGCTTGTACTTGCTTGTGTTCTTGTATTATGCTTGTGTGTCAGAATCCACTTTCTAGTGGCCATTCGGAGTAAGTGACCGATGCTCTTAGTGAGAGGAGAGGTACTTATTTGTATGGGAGTCGCATGGGTGACAATCCCCAAGCACATGCATGCTGGATGCCTAGTACTTATATGGCTAGACACCTTGTCCTTTGTGATGGCAAGATGCCTTGTCCTTTATAATGGCAAGATGCCTTGTCCTTTGTGATGGCAAGATACCTTGTCCTTTATGTTGGCAAGATGCCTTGTCCTTTGTGATGGCAAGATACCTTGTCCTTTATGATAGCAAGATGCCCTTGTCTTTGTGTAGCTTAGATGCCTTGTCTTTGTGTGACAAGATAAAAAGATTTGTTGATTAGTTTGGTTGCTAACCCTTTAACCTTTTTGCAGCTAAGTCATGGAAAACATAGGCAGATGGGGATGAGTCTTTTCTTGGACATATTCATCTTTATCATCTAACAAGAAACCAATATAATCTCGCTGGCAGATGACTCTATTACAAGATATAAAGCTTGACTGATAGCTAAGGGGTATTTATAAGTCTAGGGGTGGATTTCAGTGAAACAGTTACACCTATGGCTAAATTAACTATCATACGTTGACTGGCTTCATTTTCAACTTGATGTACACAATGTCTTCTTATATGGTGATCTCGTCAAAGATGTTTATATGGTACCTCCTTCGGATATCAAAACCCCAAAACCCGGTTAGTATTGCAAGCTTCAAAAGTCATGGGTTAGGACAGACAAGACGTAATTGGCTCACAATCTTATCAATTACTAAGTTTCATTCAATGCCTAGCTGAACAATCACTACTTATAAGAGATTTTTCCTCTCCTAGAGAAAATATACACACATTATAAATGAGTGTAAATTATCTGAAGCAAAATCATGCTCTTTTCCTATAGAACAACAGCTCCACATGGCAAATGATTCAAGAAGATACATGGTAGATTATGGATGGTATAGATGCTTAGTTGATAGGTTATTATACCAAATAATTACTAGACCTGAAATTACTTATGATGTGCATATATTAAACCAATTTGTAGTGTAAAAGCAATAGGTAGCTGTGGGAGGAACTATGTAAAATATATAAACGAACACAGAAAATATTGAACTTGGGAGTATATGCATTTCTTATTCACTACTGGGTATCTAAATAAAAAATACTTAGATAATATCATAACTTAATAATTAAATAATCTAGAAAAATAAAATAAAATCTCTCCTAATCAAGTAACAATAATATTATTTATTTAAATATCTAATTATAAAATCAAATACTAACTATATATTGCTAACATAATTTATGCAGACCCCGCAAGAAAAGCAGCCAGAGGCAACTATTAGAATCGTATGATACTTGAAGCCTAATATTGGTTTGGGAATCTTTATGTCCAAAAAACTAGTGATGTGGTGTCAATAGTCTCTCAAATTAATGATATGTTCTTCTTCAAAGGTAACAAGTGGAAGCAAGGTCGAATCCTTTGATAAAATAGAATCAAGTATGACTGAAATTAGTTGAAACTGTGTCATGCCCTCAACACCTTCAAAATAAAGAGTATAGATGCCAAAAGCAATTGTAATATTTATTGAGAACTGAAAAAAAAATCTAGTAAATAGAAGAGAACTTTGGATTGATAAGATTGTCTAGTCTCGGTAGTTGTCTTTCACCAATTCATGGTCACGGATAACTCAAGGTTACAAAACCACTTTCTTGTTTAGAGACCTTTGACAGGGCTGCTAGGTATTAGCGTGGCACTCTAGGAGCTCAGTACAACTCGAGCCCTTTTGTTTTCCCTCCCTTCGATATCCAGCTCTTGGAATGCTAACGTAGTCAATCCTTAAGCTTTCTCACCGTCTGTCATGTATCACTCACCGGTTTAGTTGGTTTCCCTAATTCACCTCAGATCTATCACTCACCATAGGAGACACTTCACTAATGATGTACAAACGGTCGATTTTTATAATAAGAATCTAACATATCGATTTGATCAAAAACTATTGGTTAAGGTTCAATAAGGTTTGGGAAAAGTTAAAATAAAAAATAGAAATATTTTATTGAAAATAATAATTAGCCTTGTAGAAAGCTCGAGATATTTAACTTCCAAAACTAGATTAAAGGTTTCTAGCCAGAGATGTTCATAAAACACATCATAAAAGGTATGAAAAATACAATTTAAGCTAAAATGTCAGATGTCTTGACCACATGCAGTCCGAGGACTTATATATGCAAATATAGATCAAGCAAGATCTAATTAATACAGAAAATTAAAAATAATCATAATTATCCAATGCCTCGAGTTTATCTTTTTTTTCTGAATTGTAGGGAGCTTCCAGATAAAGGCCGCAAGTCTCAGAGATCATGAATAACTCTTCATGATTGGATCCTTTTCAGCTCCAATATCCCCCTAAATTCATGTTCTTCTTTATTGATAGCAAAAGAAGTAGGGTTAAATCCACTAAGGAGTTGGAATCAAGTACGATGATGGACTTTAGTTATAACTCTTTCATTGTTTGTTGTATCTCTACAAATAATAGCTTGTCGGAAAGCTCTTTCATCCTCTTTCCAACTATATATGTTTTGTTGTTTGGATGTAAATATTTCCTTCCCTAAGGTTAAGTTGAAAATCGGCGACGGAATTAGGTTTTCATCGGCGACGGAATTAGGTTTTTAGATTTCTACAGTTTTTGTCTTCGGTTGATTTCTGTTGTCGTTTTGCGTGTTCTTATGATTTCTTAGCATCTATTCATGATGTATGATCATGAATTTCTATCTTTTAAACTTCTCTATGCTTAAAGTCAAAATTGTCCTACGCTCTACTCTTAGCGACGAAATTTGCATAGTTAATTGGAATGGTAATTCAGGTTGAATCTTGTTAAGTTCCTGGATATCACATCACACATCCAAAGGGGAGGCACATGCAGCATCTGATCACTGGTTTCTGATAGGTTTGGTGAGTGGAATTGGTAAGGAAATAGGGTATTCAATTGATTATTGAATATTCATGCTTAGTTTGTTTTCGTCTTTGCCTTGTGATAACATAGGTGGTTCAGAATTACCTAATAAAGGAAAAGGAGTAGCTTCTTGTTCAGAGACAAGAGAGGTAAGATTTATGCCTCATCGGTTTCTCCAGAGATCCCAGTTATTTTCTTGATGTTTTTGATACTTGCTCTTATTGTATTGCATGCGATTTGATTATAGGGTGAGAGTATGAATTTCGGATTGAGATATGGATCTCATAGGCTATATCGAACCCCTGAGTTAGGTATTGATTGCCTGAGTTGCATATATTATGTGAATTGAATATGTTGATTGTGCTCTAACATGATTAAGGATACCCTATTGTGGTATTATGCTTTGTACTTACCTGTGTGTGCTTGTATGTGTTTGTGTGTCAGGATCCTTTTCCGGTGGCCATTCGGGGTAAACGTTGATGCTCCTAATGAGAGGAGAGGTTCTTATTGGTATGGGAGTTGTATGGGTGGCAAAATCCAGCATGCGCGCGCTGGATGTCTGGTCCTTGTGTGGCAGGAAGCTCTTATTGTGAGACCTCGCTCTTTTATCGTATAGTTATTTTTCAGCATTTTCGAGTGTTAGTTGTTTACTAGACCTATTAGCTAATGACTTTGACGCCCGTACGAGTCATTTCGGCAATGCCTAAATTTTTACTGTATCCATTTCTACCGTATGATAAATATTTTTTCAGATGGTAAACTTTACCCTGATAGATTATTTTGAGGAAGGGGTGAGGTTAGTTTGGTAAGTCCCGAGTTTTACCCCGCCGAGGACTCCGGATGAGTTTTGTTTACCGTGTGACGGTAACATTTTACGATTGAGTCCGTAAATGATCCTAGGTGGACCTGAGTGAACCTTAGACACCTGAGTAACCCTATGAAAGGTAAACAGTGAGTAATGAGATCCTTGGCAATGTAAACTTCATATTTTCGGTCCGATTACCATTCCCAAGGCCCAAGTCCATTCTGAAATTTCCTAAGGTCTAATGTACTCATTCTACATTGATTAAATCAGCCATGTAATTAGACAATCATCATAGAGTAAAATCATATTACACAAATCACAAAAAATTGATCACCGTAAATTCCTGATTTTTTTCCGTACCGTAACTCAGCAATTACAGTTTGTAATTACATAATATTTTCACCTGGATTAAACCTACATTACTTTACCATATTTACCTCAGGGTCCACACCAAATACAGCCACAATTTGGGTTCCTTATGTGTTTATACAAGTTGAGTGTCTAGTTGTTCCATTATTGTTCAAATCTGCCTTCACATGCTTAACCTTTTGTGTAGGCCACATTCTAAATCAAAGTTGTCTGCCATTTTCATACCTGATGCTTTTCCTTTCAAGCTCAAGTCGGAATTCCTCTCCTGGTGGTGATTCTTTTGAATTTTTCTTTGTTTTATATTGGTTAATAACCCACCTAACTAGACATTACACATATGCTTAATTCAAACTTCAACCTTCCCCTAACACACTTGATTAAGCATCATTTCCTGGCCCTCCCACCAGAATTTTCTCTCCTTTTCCAGCTAAAACACACCTCTCTACTTACCCTTGTCTGCCATTGCAAGATTCCCACTAACTTTCATCTAATTGCCATTGGTTTGGGAACCCCTTTGATCACTCACCATCTTGCAAATTCTGGTTCCTCTTGTGTGCCCCCTCTTGGGTCCGACTTTCCCTATCTTTGGTATGCATTTTCTATCACTTTCTGGTCTATTCTTGCTTGCCTGAATGTACACCTAAGTCACCAGAAGTCTCACCTGAAATACCAAAACTTGTGCTGCTGCAACCAGACCTTTTCTTCTATCTTTGGAACTAATCTGTTCTTGATCTTGGTACCTATCTTCTTCAATTTTTCTTCCTTCTCTAAGCCTATCTGAACACCCTCTCTGATACCTTGAACTCTTCATTGAACCAACCTGCCAAGAAACTCAAGACTGAACCCAGAAATTCATTCCCCAAGTTCATTAGCCTAACTCGTCACCCTACAGTTTCCGAAACTTGTAGATTTTCTATCTTTTTTTCTACTCAGCCACATTTCCATTCTTCATATCCACATTCTTCTTAGAATGTCAGAAATTTACGATAAAAATTTCATGAGAAATAGTTAAGTTTAACCTGTCGGAAGTACCCTTAGATCCACAAGTGTCACAATCAAACAAGATACATCAAGGTAAGTTGTTGATAGTATATATATATATATACTTGGGTCAAGTAGATCCATAAGTGTTCTTTGGATTTGAGTATAGATCTGATGGATCCTAACCATGAGTATGTTACGATCTTATGGTAGGCATAGCAGGGCTTGTAGGAAAGGACTCCGTGATCAGAGACAAAAGGTGGGAGACTTCGTATCATCGGTTTGATCGGCTACTCACTTTTATATAGTTTACATAAATGATTTTGTTTTGGTTTTGAGTATGAGGCATGCTTGAAATGGTTTAATTGCGACTAGTGATGTACTCGGCATGTATTTGAAAATTAATATTTATGTATGTGTTTTGGTTTTGTGAAATATGCGTGAAAACTACCCACATGTTTAAATATGTTTAAGATGAAGAATAGAAATTTGGATGGTGATGTTTACCCTTGATGTTGTCAAGTATCACATGCCGTTTTCTAAGTGTTTTTCCTTTTTTTTTTGGCATGATTTGGGGTGTTAAGAACTTACAAGGATGCATGTTTAAAAAAAAAAATTATGAAAGATGATTTAGCATGATTTTTGGTTACTTTACCATTTTGATACACATGTGTTGTATGATATTTTGAACATGTGTAAATTATCCCATTGAAATGATTTTATGAATTTTGGGGCATTTTGGTGGGTATATATATGAGAGATATGATACAGTGAATGACACGAAGCGCTTGGCCAATGCGAGGTAAGTATTCGGACGTCCCGTAGTAGGGGAGCAATTCTTACCGTAGGGAGTTGTATAGTTGCGTTATGTGACCTTTGATCACAGGTCGTGAGTATGGAGCGAGGAGGACGTGTGTATTCCCTCCACTCCACAGACAACAATGGCGGCGGGACATTTATGCATAATTTGTAATAACTCAAACTCTACTGCCATTGGGCCTCCGACGGTTCTACGCGCCGAACCGATTCGTGTGGTGTTTTACGTCTGTCCCGTGGGATTTCTCGATACTATATGATGCGTTTACCGTAACCACTCATTTTGGACTGTTGGGTCTGATTTTTGAACTTTCACTAGTTATGTTACTTACACCGGTTTTATACTTGCATTTTAAAAGAAAAGTTTTTTTGTATTGCCTCTACTCATTCCCCTTGAGCGCTTATGATGCTGTGTCTCTCACGGAGGTCCTAATGATCTCACCCCCATTTGTTATCCCTTTCAGGTTCAGCTGAGGAGAAGCCTAGCCTCCCCTAGAACATCGGACAGTAGGTGCTGAACTATGGCTGTGCAGTTGTGTTTGTGGATTGCATGCATTTTACATTTCTTTGACATTTATATTTCGGATTGCAATAAATAATTTGGACTGGACTTTCATCCTTTTTGGGTTGATTTGGTTTTCCATTTTTTTTTATTATTTTATTTTTTTTCTTTTACAATGCCTTCCGCTAAAGAACTCCGCAAATTGGTGTTTGAAATAAACTAAGTTGTTCTTTTAAAATAATAAATATTTTCAAACCCATTACAAATACAAAGATTTTAGAACCATGCTCAAACACTTTTTCATAAGTTAGTACAGGTTTCCTTGAATATATGAGAATCCAATAAACTTGGTTGTATTGCTGATAAACGGCAACCAGAATTTTATAACTTTACGGATTTTGTAAGAGAAGCTTTGTAGGGTTCTGGTTGGTCCCTCGGTGGGGTCAATTCGAGTCCTACGGCGGTGAGGTCTGGTATCCGGGATTGGGTCCTCAAACTTATCCTTGTGTGGTTTGGGATTCCCTAGTCCGTGTGTGGCTTGGGAAGACTTGTCCTTGTGTGGCAAGATGAATAGGCTTATTGAGTAACTTGTGTGTTAACTGTTTACCCTTTGTGCAGTAAGCCTTAGACAACACAGGTGGAAGGGGATGACCATTCTTCTTCATTGCCGAAAGCAATCTGATAAGTTCTACCTGCCTGTGTACTTCTGATTTTTCGGAAGTGATCGTAGTCCTCCCTCAACCATAGATTCGGCTCTAACTCTTTTTGATTAATTCTTGAATCGCGTGATCCCCTTTAGTTGTTTAGGAATAATCTAATATGAATTAGGAGATTTGTGTTTAGGGTTTCTGCAGATCTTATGATGTTGTGACCCTACTAAGATTTTTGTAATCTCATACCGTTGTTTTTACCATTTTTCAGGCTTAGGTACATCCACTATTCGTGGTACTAGTGTGTGAGATCAAGGCTGCATGGCGGGGCGATATTGCATCATATTTTCATACTTGTTTACTGGCGCATATAACATTAACGATTAGGCTAATTTCTGGTTTATATTAAGAACCCTCCTTCGTTTGCTATTTCCGAAATATGTTGGAGGATTTCTTGCTGGTTATTTGGATCCCTATGGGACTTGTGTGTTATGAACCCAATGATTTAATCTAAAGACTTCCGCTGATATTTTATTCACTCCATATGTTACCAAAATATTTGTCCAATATCATGCTCCAATTGTTGTTAAAAATATTAAAATAAACATGCTAAAAGTTGGAAGTTAATAGTAAGCCTGGTGAGATTCAGATAGGTCCTAGGTGTCATTTGGGCTTATTTGGGTTTCACGGCGGTGATAACCTTAATCGGAGCAAATAGTAATAGTTAGGAATTGGGGTCGTCACAATCTCTTGGAATTCCAAGAAACAAGCCATGTATTTCCATATCTTCTGCGGAATTAGAATATAGACTTGTGGCAAGCACGGTTAGTGAGTTGACATGGTTAAAAGTTCTTTTGGCTTTCTTAAGGTAGATTCGGGCACAATCCTATTATATAGTGATAACAAGTCTGCATTACAAATGACTGCCAACCCAATTTTTCTTGAGCGAACTAAATACATTGAAGTACATTGTCATTTTGTGCGAGAGAAAATCTAAAAAGAGGGAGTTGTCATGGCCTATGTACAAACACATAAGCAAGTTACTGATATATTTACGAAGACTCTTGGTCAAAACATAAGGAAGAGTGTTAAAGAAAACATAATTAGACCTATTTAATTTATTTTAATATAGATACGATGTAATTATAAATAAAGACAGAAGATAGCAACATCATTTGATTGCTTTTTCCCATTCTTTACATCCTCTCACTATTGCGTTCATCAGTTTTTTTTATTAAAATTCGTGAAAAAAATAAAATTATTTTTTTAAAAAAAAAAAAACTCTTAATGATGAATAAAACAGATTTTATGTTACTTATAAAAAGGCAAAAATTACGTCATGTTTTGTTCCAAAGATCCCTAGTTATTGCCATGATATAGTGAACAAAAATTGCTTAGTAATATTTTCTACAAACAATTAGCTAATGAACTTTAATAGTAATAAATAATTTGTTATATACAGTTAGTTGGCGAATTTGTTTTGGAAAATATGACAAATAATTTTTAAAAAATAAAATTTGATTTTAAAAAATATTATTTTATATCCAATCTATTTTTATATTTATTTTATAAATTATTATTTAGAATAATTATTAAATTATACATAAATTTTAAAAATTATATTATATTTACTTTAAAGTAAAAAAAATTATTTTTTATTCATAATTTTATTCTTTATCACGGTAGTGCTTTCTGTTTAAGCTATTCAGAATTTTAATCATAAGGAACAAAGGGATGTGTGTAATTCCTGTAATTTTGGAGTTTTTGTTGAAGTCTTTCTATTGCATCAACTATTTGGGAAAAATCTCTTTCGAGCTAATCAATTGGGACGTCAAAGAATCCAATTTTTTATTTTGTGTGGACTACCCAGCCATGACTTAATTAACCTTTGTCCTTTGTGTTTTTTAGGAGCTCAATAAGATTAATGCGATTATTTCTTTGATTTGGATGTAATTATGTTGGGACTATACTGGATTAATGGAGCCTAACTCCCAAACAGTATTAGAGATTGCTTTCCTATTTCACAAGTAAAGAAATATCATATTATAATTCATTTGTAAGTTGTCAAGAATAATACTACAATATCTTTGGTCAATTATACCCTTACTTTTTTACTACTACTAAGGTGACTTATACGATAAAAATTTAAAAGTGGATTTGAGAAGGATTGAATAAAGATTGTAATAAGTAAAATCAAATTAAATACGGGAATACCGCAAGTGAACTACAAGATGAACAAGAACATATCCTTGTTCTTTATAAAAAAAAGTACATATCTTTGTTGTTCTGATCTACTTCAATGACATATCAAGGTGCGCGCCTTTCTAGAGACTCGAGCTCTTTGCTGTTTAGAGGGCCAAAGGTCTTCTCCCAAAAGATTCCTGACATGGAAGCAAGGTATGATTAAGGGAGAATAAGAAAGTTTATTTTCTTAAAGAGAAAATTGTTGAACAAGCTACAGCAAAGTTTTAATAGCAAGTGTAAAACATAATAAGCATAAAGTTTGGTCTTTGGTGATAAGGAAATGAGGTTGTTGTCGGGTGATCCCCAATTCCATAACGAATGCTGTAATCCAATGTAGCAGTTTCAGTCAGCCAAAAAAACAGAGAGGGGTTTTGGAATCTGCTCTTCTGTGTTACAGCGTAGAAATTTACACATGGTCCTTCAATCCAAACGTCTTCGTTGACATGACACACTTTTTTATGCGATGAAAAAAGAGATGACGGAAAGGGTGAACAGTTTCATTGGAATGTTTACAAGGGTGGATTTTCTGACTAGTAACATGGTTATGACTGCAAATGGAATAAGTGGCGTGAAAAGAGTGAGTTTTTTTATATGTTTTTTTTTTCTGTAAAAAAACATCTGAATAATGAATTAAACAGATTTCATGGGATTTATATCCCTCTAAAAAGGCAAAAATTGCCTTGTGTTTTGTTCAAAACTCTTGGTGATTGCCATGATATATCAAACAAAAAATTGCTTCTAATATTTTTTTAATTGTTTATAGGAATTAGGTAGGCTTTTTTTCTTTGAAGGAAAGGAATTAGGTAGGCTTTTTTTCTTTGAAGGAAAGGAATTAGGTAGGCTAACTGTAAGAATAGAATAGTAAACAACTTGTAATTTTTACAATTCATTGGCTAAAATATAAACTTTGATTTAAAAAATATTATTTATATATGGAATCTGCTACTCTATGTTATAGTATAGAATGAAGGAATCTGAGTTCCATTCCTCCGTATCTTATGTCTCCTGCGGAAATGAAGGAACTAAAAACGCAATTGGAATATTTTCTGGATCGTGGTTTTATCTGACCTAGTATGTCACCTTGGGGAGCACCTGTTCTGTTCGTGAAAAAGAAAGACAGTTCGCTGCGATTGTGTATCGATTATCGGCAGCTGAATCGTGTGACTGTGAAAAACAAATACCCTTTGCCGCGCATCGACGATTTGTTCGACCAACTCCAGGGTGCAGCTGTATTCTCTAAGATCGATCTCAGATCTGGATACCATCAATTGAGAGTTTGTGATGCTGATATTTCGAAGACCGCGTTCAAATGGCGATACGGCCACTACGAATTTCTGGTTATGCCATTCGGCTTGACCAATGCACCGGCTGTGTTTATGGACTTGATGAATCGTGTGTTCCACGAATTCTTGGATAAATTTGTGATAGTCTTCATCGACGACATTCTGATTTACTCAAAATCGGAAGAGGATCATGCTATGCACTTGCGGATTGTGCTTAAAATCTTGAAGGATCGACGGTTGTTCGTAAAGTACTCCAAATGCGAATTTTGGTTACGCGAAGTTTGTTTCCTTGGCCATATTGTTTCTGCCCAAGGTGTGTTAGTTGATCCAAAGAAGATTGAAGCCATAATTGCTTGGGAACCTCCGCGAAGTGTGTTCGAAGTTCGTAGTTTCCTTGGCTTAGCAAGATACTACCGTCACTTTGTGGAGAATTTTTCATCGCTTACTGGACCATTGACAAAACTGACATGCAAGGGTGAGCCATTCTTATGGAACGATAAATGACAGCAAAGTTTCGAAGAGCTAAAGAATTGGTTAGTTTCCTCACCTATCTTGACTCTACCTATTTGCGGAAAGGTGTATGTGATTTACAACGACGTGTCAAAATCTGGACTTGGATGCGTATTGATGCAAGATGGGAAAGTCATCGCCTACGCTTCCCGGTAATTGTGACCGCACGAGAGCAACTACCCTACGCATGATTTGGAACTTGCAGCCGTGGTGTTTGTCTTAAAAATATGGCGACATTACTTATACAACGAGACGTGCTGAATCTGCACTGACCACAAAATCCTGAAGTACCTCCTCACGCAAAAAGAATTGAATATGAGACAACGAAGATGGGTGGAGCTGATTAAAGAGTATGATTTAATCATCGAATATCATCCTGGAAAGGTGAATGTTGTTGCTGATGCCCTGAGCTGAAAGTTTCATCCTCCTTCCCAATCAGTTTTGGCCTACATGCGCACCCATTACCTGCTGATGATGTCAGAATTGAAAGCTAACCGTGTGCATCTTGGCACCAATTTTTTTGGTTCATTGTTGGCACGAATCGAAGTCGCACCTACCTTAATTGAAGAAATCCGGAATCAACAATTAGAGGATCCAAAATTTACTAAAATTTGGAAACAACTTGCTGATGGTGTTGATGCCATAGTTCATGACTTCAGAATACGAGATGACGAAGTATTAGTCTTCAGAAACCGGGTATGTGTTCCACAAAATGTTGATATTCATAACCTTATTCTATTAGAGGCGCATAGTTCGAAATTCACTATTCATCCTGGAAGCACTAAGATGTACCGAGATTTGAAGGAGCAGTATTGGTGGCCAAACATGAAACGTCACATTGCTGAATTCGTTGCCCGATGCCTCGTATGTCCACAAATAAAAATTGAACATCAAAGACCCACTAGTCTACTTCAGTCACTTCCGATTCCATAATGGAAGTGGGAGCACGTCACAATGGATTTTGTGACCGGTTTTCCTAGATCGCAGCGAGGATATGATGCCATTTGGGTGATCGTGGATCGATCGACGAAATCTGCACACTTCCTTCCTATACGTGTGACGGATACACCTGAGAAATTGGTTGTTCGTTACTTAGATGAGATTGTTCGATTGCATGGAATGCTAGTTTCCATCATTTTAGATCGTGACCCTCGTTTTACCTCACGATTTTGGGAGAAATTCCAAATTTCGCTGGGTTCGAAATTGAATTTCAGTACAGCATTTCATCCTCAGACCGATGGTCAATCAGAAAGGACGATTCAGACACTCGAAGACATGCTACGAGCGAGTGTGTTGGATTAGCAAACCGGCTGGGATCGATGCCTGCCGTTGGCAGAATTTTCTTACAACAATAATTTTCATGTAAGCATCGGTATGACACCTTATGAAGAATTATATGGGAGACGTTGCAGGACTCCCATTTTTTGGAATGAAGGAGGCGAAAGACACCTAGACAATCCAGAATTGATTGATCAAGCAACGGAGTAGTTGAACTTTATTTGACAATGACAATGGCTAAAAACAGCCCAAGATCTGCAGAAAAGTTGCGCCGACAATCAACGAAGGCAGCTGGAATTTGCGGTAGGTGACAAAGTGATTTTGAAGGTCGCCCCGTGGAAAGGAGTCCTTCGTTTTCAGCAGCTAGGTAATCTAACACCTCGCTACATTGGTCCGTATGACATCGTTGAAAGAATTGGCCCTGCTGCATACCAACTTACCTTACCTCCAAATACGGAAACAATTCACAACGTGTTTCACGTTTCAATGTTGAGAAAGTATATACAAGACCCTGCTCACGTGCTCGAGGAACCCCCAGTCGAAGTTGCTGAAGACCTATTTTATCCCGCACAGCTAGTTGCCATATTAGATCGGTCAGTTCGACAGCTTCGCAATTGAATCGTGCCTATGGTACAAGTTTTTTGGTGTAATGGCCAAATTGAGGAACAGTCTTGGGAGACTGAGAAATCTATGCATGCAAAATTTCCTTACCTGTTTGCTTAGGTACTTATGTTAAAATTTCAAGGACGAAATTCCTGTAAGGAGGGGAGGATGTGAGACCCCGAATTTTGAGTCCTAAAAGTCCAGAAGTCAGTGCAGGTAAAAAGATGATTTTTCCCGTGAAAAAAAAGATGTGTGATGGCCGAAATTGGTAAGAGTTGTATGGTAGTTAATTCTGGCTTTAATTCCTTTTAATCTAAGTCCTTATAGCTAGATAATTTTAGAAATTAAAATCCCTAAAAATAGGAGAAGATAATTAACGAATTTAAATCTGGTAATTATCTTACTTTAATAAAGCCTTTAAAGTAGTAATCTTAATTCCATATCCATCCATTATAAATAGGAAGCCAACCTCACAAAAATCATTCATAGAAAACACACAAAACTCGTCTAGCCTAAAACCCTTACACCTCCCTATAGCTACCAAAATTTGCTGAAATTTTAAACCAGTATAACTCTCTCATAGTTTGTTGGATCCCTCAAAATAATAACTGGTTGGAAAGATCTCTTTATCCTCTTTCCAGCCATCTTTTGTTTTTTGTCGGGAGGTTAGTATTTCTAACACTAAGGTTAAGTTGCAATTCGGCGGCATTGCCAATTCTTCTTGAAATTCAGAATATTATAACTCTTTCATCGTTTGTTGTATCCCTACAAATAATAGCTTGTTGAAAAAAAAATTTCATCCTCTTTCCAACCATATATTTTTTTCTGTTTGGACATTCGTATTTCTTTGTCAAAAGATAAGTTGAAAATTGGCGACGGAATTAGGTTTTCGGCAGAACTGCCAAAATCTTCTTGAAATTAAGAATAGCATAACTCTTTCATCGTTTGTTGTATCTCTACAAATAATAGCTTGTTGGAAATCTCTTTTCATCCTCTTTCCAACCATATATGTTTTGCTGTTTGGACGTAAATATTTCCCTATCTAAGGTTAAGCTGAAAATCGGCGACGGAATCAGGTTTTTTAATTTCTAAAATTTTTGTCTTCGGTTGATTTCTTTTATCGTTTCACTTGTTCTTATGATTGCTTAGCATCTATTCATGATGTATGATCATGATTTTCTTTCTTTTAAACTTCTTTATGCTTAAAGTCAAAATTGTCTTATGCCTTACTCTTAGCGACAAAATTTACATAGTTAATTGGAATGGTAATTCAGGTTGAATCTTGTTAAGTTCCTGGCTATGACATCACACATCCAAGGGGGAGGCACCTGCAGCATCTTATCACTGGTTTCTGATAGGTTTGGTGAGTGGAATTGGTAAGGAAATAGGGTATTTAATTGATTATTGAATATGCATGATTAGTTTGTTTTCGTCTTTACCTAGTGATAATATAGGTGGTTCGGAATTACCTAATAAAGGAAAAGGAGTAGCTTCTTGTCAAAGAGAGGTAGGATCTACACCTCATCAGTTTCTCCAGAGATTCCTGTTACTTTCTTGATGTTTTTTATGCCTGCCCTTGTTGTATTGCATGCGATTTGATTATAGGGTGAGAGTATGAATTTTGGATTGAGATATGGATCTCATAGGCTACATCGAATCCCTGAGTTAGGTATTGAATGCCTTAGTTGCATATATTATGTGAATTGAATATGTTGATTGTGCTCTAACATGATTGAGAATACCCTGTTATGGTATTATGCTTTGTACTTGCCTGTGTGTGCTTGTACGTGTTTGTGTGCCAGGATCCTTTTTCGGTGGCCATTCGGGGTAAGTGTTGATGCTCCTTGGGAGAGGAGAGGTTCTTACTAGTATGGGAGTTGTATGGGTGGCAAAGCCCAGCATACGCACGCTGGATGTCTGGTCCTTGTGTGGTCGGAACCCTGCCCTTGTGTGGCAGGAAGCCCTTATCCTTGTGTGGTTTGGAATGCCCTAGTCCGTGTCTGGCTTGGGAAGACTTGTCCTTGTGTGCCAAGATGAATAAGCTTACTGATTAACTTGTGTGTTAACCGTTTACCTTTTGTGCAGTAAGCCTTGGGCAACACAGATGGAAGGGGATGGTTTTTCTTCTTCATTGCCGAGAGAAATCTGATGAGTTCTACCTGCCTGTGTACTTCTGATTTTTCGGAAGTGATCGTAGTCCTCCCTCAACCATAGATTCGGCCCTAACCCTTTTTGATTGGTTCTTGAATTGCGTGATCCCCTTTAGTTGTTTAGGAATGATCTAATATGAATTGGGAGATTTATGTTTAGGGTTTCTGCAGATCTTATGATGCTGTGACCCTACTGAGATTCTTATAATTTTATACCGTTGTTTTTACCATTTTTCAGGCTTAGGTACATCCACTGTCCGTGGTACCAATGTGTGAGATCAAGGCTGCATGGCGGGGCGATATTGCATCATATTTGCATACTTTTTTACTTGCGCATATAACATTAATGATTAGGATAATTTCTGGTTTATATTAAGAACCCTCCTTTGCTTGCTATTTCCGAAATATGTTGGAGGATTTCTTGCTGGTTATTTGGATCCCTATGAGACTTGTGAATTATGAACCCAATGATTTAATCTAAAGATTTTCGCTGATATTTTATTCACTCCGTATGTTACCAGAATATTTATCCAATATCATGCTCTAATTGTTATTAAAAATATTAAAATAAACATGCTAAAAGTCAGAAGTTAATAGTAAGCCTGGTGAGATTTAGACAGCTCTTAGATGTCATTTGGGCTTATTTGGATTTCACGGCAGTGATGACCTTAATCGGAGCAAATAGTAATAGTTAGGAATTAGGATCATCACAATCTCTTGGAATTCCAATAAACAAGCCACGTATTTCCATATCTTCTGTGGAATTAGAATATAGAGTTGTGGCAAGCACGGTTAGTGAGTTGACAGGGTTAAAAAATCTTTTGGCTTTCTTATGGCAGATTCGGGCACAATCCTATTATATAGTGATAACAAGTCTGCATTACAAATGACTGCCAACCCAATTTTTCTTGAACGAACTAAATACATTGAAGTAGATTATCACTTTGTGCAAAAAGAAAATCTAAAAAGAAGAGGTTGTCATGGCCTTTATACAAACACATGAGCATGTGACCGATATATTTACGATGGCTCTTGATCAAAACATAAGAGAAAATGTTAAAGAAAACATAATCAGTCCTATTTAATTTGTTTTAATATAGATACGATGTAATTATAAATAAAGACAGAAGACAACAACATCATTTGATTGCTTTTGCCCATTCTTTACATCTTCTCACTATTGCGTTCATCAGTTTTTCTTTATTAAAGCTCGTGAAAAAAATAAATTTTCTTTATTACTTTTTTTTTTAAAATAAAAATTTTAATGATGAATAAAACAGATTTTATGGTACTTATGTCCTGATAAAAAGGAAAAAATTACGTCATGTTTTGTTCAAAAGATCCCTAGTTATTGCCATGATATAATGAACACAAATTGCTTAGTAATATTTTCTAGAAACAATTAGCTAATGAACTTTAAGAGTATTAAATAACTTGTTATATACAGTTAGTTAGAGAATTTTTTATTGGAAAATATGAAAAATAATTTTAAAAAAATAAACATTGAATTCAAAAAATATTATTTTATATCCAATTTATTTTTATATTTATTTTATAAATCATTATTTAAAATAATTATTAAATTATACATAAATTTTAAAAATTATATTATATTTACTTTAAAGTAAAAAAATTATTTTTTATTCGTAATTTTATTCTTTATCACGCGCTAGTGCTTTCTACAGAAGTTAAACTATGCAGACATTGAAGTATCATTGAAATAAGTCCAAGGATGTTAATGCCGTCATTTCAGTTTTGCCTTTTAATACCAAACCGCCTGTTTTATTCATCAATATGATAGTTTTTTTCTTCAGCAGAAACACATTCAAAACCTAAACTTTAGGGTTCATATGGCTGATGTCCAGTTGAATTTATAACCGAAGCCCTCCTCTACAACACCTGTAGTGTGAACAGCCCAATTATAATCATCACCAGTGTCATCATCTCTATTATGATCATATAAATCATAAACCCCGGACCCATCTTTGGTGTTAATGCCGCAAAAGAAAAGCGTAGTTCCAAAGATGTTTTCTTTGAATGACCAGCTGAAACTCTGTCCAGGTTTGAGCACATGAATCCCTAAATCATCATCTTTAGACTTGCAATGAACAGTCACATCTGATTGATCTTCCAGCTTATTCCAAACGGCCACATGTTTTTTGGGAAACGGAGATATAAACATGGTATTTCCGTCATCAGATTGGGCCACTTTTCTTGTAGATACTGCTGATGAAGACAGCGAAGCAATGGAGAGGACGATCAACACATAAACGAGATTTCTCGATGGGCTCATAGTTCTTCACACTCTATCGTGAAATAGAAAATTATGGTTTGGCGTACTTGCGTGTAAAATAGTAGAGTAAAACTGCCAATAAATAGGCAAGCGGGATTATGGGAATTATTAAAACTGCTACTTTACTTTCTATTTTATACATTGTGGACATTTCCGATTCTATGTCCAAATTATGGATAGTTGAGAATAATAATATTCCTGATTCTATTTTTATGTTAGGATATTTCTAAATTGTCTATTTTATAATTTTACATTGTGGATAAATGATAAGTGAAAAGAGTAATGTTCCCTATTCTTTTGTTTTAGTCAAGAAATATTCCTGATTCTTTTTTAAATCAAGTAATATTTCTGATTCTATTTCTATATTAAGATATTCTAAAATTATCTACAGTAATTAAATTTCATGAAATTACTATGGATATCTTATTAAATTAATATGCATATCTTCTTAGAGTATAACGACCAATAAATTGGCAAGTGGGACTATGAGAATGATTAAAACTATAGGTCTATTTTCTATTTTACACATATCTCTTATTCTATTTCTAAGTTGTGGATAATTGAGAATAGTAATATTCCCGATTCTATTTTTATATTAGGATATTTCTAAATTGTCTAGTTTCTATCTTACACATTATGGATAACTGAAAAATGAGAAGATTAATATTCTGGATTCTTTTTTAATTGAGAAATATTCTGGATTCTTTTTTCTTATTAAAAAATATTCATAATTCTTTTTTTTTTATTCAAGTAATCTCTCTGATTCTATTTCTACATTAGGATATTGTAAAAATACCTACTTAAATTTCATAAAATTACTATGTATAATCTTATTAAATTAGTATGTATATCTTCTTACAGTACATTTCTAGATATAGAAGTTATTGGAATTTAATTTTTTGATTGAATTTCTAAACTTGGATAAATTTCTTCATTATGAAAAAAATTAAACAGCAAAGATAGGAAAGAAACGGAACTCCACCTGAAATTTTGATGAACTCCGTTTGCCTATATAAAGGCATCTTTCATTTGCGTTTTTTACTCAGTAGGATATCAAGCCAAAAACTCAATCTCAATTTGGACAAGAAACTGAGCTATGAGTCCCTCAAACACAAGTCTGGTGTCTGTGTTGACAGTCTTCTTGATTGCTTCGATATGGTCATCAGCCATACATGCAAGACAAGTCGCCCAATCTGATGATGCAAGCGTATTGATAAAATTCAATCCGAGAGTTCATGTCTATGTTGAAAATAAGCTGCCCGACAATTCAGATGTGACCATCCATTGCAAGTCCAAAGACGACGATTTAGGGATTCATGTAATTAAACCTGGAGGAACTTACACATGGTCCTTCAAACCAAACTTCTTCGTTACAGTTACACTCTTTTTTTGCGGGATTAACACCATAGATGGCTCTGGGGTCTTCAATTTTTACGATCAAAAAAGAGATGACGGAAAGGGTGAACAGTTTCATTGGCATGTTTACCAGGATAGAGTTTCTGACGAGGAACATGGTTATGAATATAAATGGAATTAGTGACGGTAAAACCCGTGACAAAAGTATGGGTTTTTTTATGTTTTTCTTTTTTTGTAAAAGAAAACATCTTGATGATGAATAAAACTGATTTGGTGTTTTTTGAGTCTTTTTTTTTTGAAATATCTTAACGATGAATACAACAGATTTTGTCGGATTTATATCCGTTTAAAAAGGCAAAAATTGCCTTGTGATTTGTTCAAAAATTCTGGCGATTGGCATGATGTAATAAACAAAAAATTGCTTGCTATATTTATTTTACGAATTATAATTTAAAATCTTTATTAATTTATGTACACATCTTAAAAATTATATTATAATATATTTGTTTTAAATAAACATACATATTTTGTTCATTCACAATTTTATTTTTTATCACCCTAAGTGCTTTCAGTTCATGTTCAAATTATCCAGAATTTTAGCCATGATAAACAAAAATTATGCCTTGTGTTGAAGCCGGAGGTTTAAAAACTGTCTTTTTGCAAAACTCGCAAACAAACCTGTCACAAAAACATCTACTTGATTGGATATTAATCACAATACTATAAGTTTAGCATTTGAATTGGAATGCATTTGAGAAATAAAGAAAAATATGGGGAGGAGATAGAAAATTTGATCTACAGTGAATTTGAGAAATATAAAAGAGTATGAAACGAGAAAAAAGTGAGGGGACGAGAAAAGGATATTTAAAAAACATAATGGAGAGAGAAAGTGAAGAAGAGATAAAAAAACAAAAAAAGAATGGAGGAGATTGAAAAGAATAAGAAATAAGTAGGATGAAGAAGTGATAAAAAAAGAAGAAAATGGGAGGAGATTGAAAAGATAATAATAGAAAAGATGGACTGAAGATATCTAAGATAGGATCAAAGATCTAGAACCTTAAACTTATAACAATAAAGAAATAAATAAATAGTAGGATTAAATGCAAATAAATTGTACCCTAACAAATAAAGACTAAACCATCAGTCGATTGTACAATCAGAAATGCATTATAAGCAAAGATTAAAACAAATTTATATAAATATTTTTTGGCACAAGAAAAGATGCATTAGATAAAAAATAATAAGATATATATTAATTATAATGCAAGTACATATATTTACAAGATCAATAATATATGACTTGAATTTTGGACATCCTATCCAATTTCTTAGAGAAAAATTTATAGAAAATATCAAAATTAGCACTGATGAGGGTTTGACGAGTTGATCATGTTGATCGTTTAACCAGCCAACTAGACAGTGGACCGAAACTCTTGGTGGACATAGTCGTAAAGTCTAAGTGTCGAGTCTACGTTGCTTAGGGTGTCATATAGCTGGTTGTGTGTCAATAAGTATGCACGGATTGTCGTTTGGTGAATTTAGCTTGCATTAGTGTGTTGTTTTGATTTTTGTGATTTTGAGGCCTGACACCAGTAAAAATAATCGTTTTTCTTTATGACCTGAGTGAGTGTTTACTGGGTCCTGGTTGTGGGCTTTCGGGCTGATTTGTTGGTTCGAGAGCCCGATCACTATTCACCAAGCCCTTTTTTTTGTTTAAAAACCCATATTTGATGTTTTGAGTTTCAAAACATTATCTTGGCCCACTTGGGCTATTTTAGCCATTTTAAAAGTGTTGAAGCCTAAAGAAACTTACCTTCTCCTCACACCACTCACGCTATTTACATGCCCAAAGAATGCAATCCTGACCAAATCAATTTTCCTCTTGAAACAACCCTTAGGATTTGTTCCAAACATGATTCTTAACCCTTATCGATGGATATCTACTGGCATTTGGATGGTTTGGAGTAGATTTAGCCAATTCTGGCGTTTTAGGTCAAAAATCAGATTTTTAAAGTAAAAATCTGATTTCTTCGCTTTCTTGGTCAATTTATGGTTCCTCTAGCTTGCAATGATGTTTCATAAGGTATTCCATTAGTTTAAATTGATCGATTTTTTGTGTGGTGCATGTTGGATAAATCGATACCCTTGGGACTTTTGGTGATTTTGGCGATTTTGATCCCATTGGTGTTTTTGTTGCTTTTGATGGTTTCCTTAGGTCCCTTTGAGCTTGTTGAGAGTGTTTGAGGACTTTGTTGCCTAGATTTGAGCTGTTTTGGTTTAAGGAATGTTGATAGGCTTCTGATGTCCATTCACTTTTACTTATAGTTGTGTTTTAGTGGTCTTCAGAGGATAGTTTCAGATTGGTTGAGTGTTGGTGGATGGTTTCAAAATTAGAGAGTGTGTCAAAAGGGGTTTTAGGTTTTGTTTTTGGTTTTATATTGTTTCATTTTTTTGCTCGTTTTTGTTTTTGAGTTTGGTTTTTATTGCTTACCTTGCTTGTGGGTGGTGCTCTTGCTCATGATATACGTAAAGGTGTGGTTGTTAGTGAGTCATCCATATGACAAGTGGTGGAAGTTTAAGTTTTATTTACGCGGTCTGAATGTATTTTATTTTTTATAATTAAAATCTTGATAAATGCTTGAATTTGAGTGGAGACAACACTTGCATTGTTCTATGAATGACATGATAGGTTCATTATTGTGCTTACATAATTTTGTTGCACTAAATATATATTTGAACTCTTAAGCATAATGGTTGTGTTACTATGCAAATTTTGGTAAACATGAGATGCGATGAACCCTACTTTGATTATAGAATTGATGAGTGAGGCGTTTATTTGCTAGATGTGAATCCTTGTATAAAGTTACTGGGTGTGAGAGGATTTGAGTTGGCTGATTTCCGAGGAGAAAATGAGTGAAAACTTAGTCTGGAAGTACTAGGATTGTGCTTCTGACGAGTCTAACCAAGTCGGTTTGACTGGTCGGTTTGGTAGGATTTTGGGTAGAGGGTTGTCTAACCAATCAGACCTTCGTCCATCGACTAGTTAGAGGTCAAACACTTGCCCCCTGTTTGGTAGATAGAATTGTTGGTATTGTAGTTGTAAATTAAATCATTTAGATTTTATTAGTTTTGACTTGTTAGTTTATATAAAGTAATACTATGTTTGGTAAAAAAAAAAATAATAGTGTTAGTCTTCAATTTTTATAAATTATCAATAATACTCTTAATTAGTCAATATACCAGTGGACAATATATCTTTGTAATCTTCCTTCTGCCGACATGCTTTGTGTTCGTATCACAACACCAAATGAATGAATCAAGATAAAATGCTGGGATACATAGTGAAAATGTCATCACATACCTCATTGCTAGTTCGTTGAAGATCTTTCAACAACCCTTAGGATTTGTTCCAAACATGATTCCTAACCTCTATCGATGGATTTCTACTGGCATTTGCTTGGTTTGGTGTAGATTTAGACAATTCGGACGGCTTAAGGAAAAAAATTGATTTTTGAAGTAAGAATTCGATTTCTTTGCTTTCTTGGTCAATTTATAGTTCTTCTAGCTTGAAAAGATGTTTTATAAGGTATTCCATTAGCTTAAATTGATCGATTTTGTGTGTGGTGCATGTTGGATAAATCGATACCCTTGGGACTTTTGGTGATTTTGGCGATTTTGATCCCATTGGTGTTTTTGTTGCTTTTGATGGTTTCCTTAGGTCCCTTTGAGCTTGTTGAGAGTGTTTGAGGACTTTGTTGCCTAGATTTGAGCTGTTTTGGTTTAAGGAATGTTGATAGGCTTCTGATGTCCATTCACTTTTACTTATAGTTGTGTTTTAGTGGTCTTCAGAGGATAGTTTCAGATTGGTTGAGTGTTGGTGGATGGTTTCAAAATTAGAGAGTGTGTCAAAAGGGGTTTTAGGTTTTGTTTTTGGTTTTATATTGTTTCATTTTTTTGCTCGTTTTTGTTTTTGAGTTTGGTTTTTATTGCTTACCTTGCTTGTGGGTGGTGCTCTTGCTCATGATATACGTAAAGGTGTGGTTGTTAGTGAGTTATCCATATGACAAGTGGTGGAAGTTTAAGTTTTATTTACGCGGTCTGAATGTATTTTATTTTTTATAATTAAAATCTTGATAAATGTTTGAATTTGAGTGGAGACAACACTTGCATTGTTCTATGAATGACATGATAGGTTCATTATTGTTCTTTCATAATTTTGATGCACTAAATATATATTTGAACTCTTAAGCATAATGGTTGTGTTACTATGCAAATTTTGGTAAACATGAGATGTGATGAACGTTTAATAAGGTAAATTGCAATTTCTTCATACACATAAGAAGAAGCTGCAATTTTATGTGAATATGGAAGGAATAGATGCCAGTTACTCAAATGATTAAAAAAAACAAGATTTGAAACCAATAGACAAGTCAATTGATTAAATTTCGGCAAACATAGGGTTAGGAATAGGGCATGCAAATTTCATATATAGAGAAGATTCAAAAGATGAATTCATGATTTTACAACATGAATGGATGACAAACAATCATATGAATAAAAAGAATAACAACAGAAATCAATTGAAGGAAGAATCACACTCTATTAGAACCAAAACTGACTTATTATGACTTGAATTTTGAAGAGGAAGAACTAAACTTCTGGTGACCAACCCAAGATAGATAGATAGAGAATGGAAAGAGCTTTCCAAAAAACTATTATTTGCAGAAATCCAACAAAGGAGGAGAGAGTTATGGTAGGATTAAGATGAAGGAATTTCTTACACAAAACCGACACACAAACACGTACAAGAACACACAAGTAAGCACATAGCACAATACCACAACAGGGTATTCTCAATCATGTCAGAACACAATCAACATGTTCAATGTATACAATACATACAAATTAGGCACTTATAACCTAACTCAAGGGTTGGGTATAGCCTAGAGGATCACATATTGATCCGAAATTCAAGCATACTTACTACAACATATGCGCATACGTTTACTATGCATGTAGGTACCGAAATTAACAAGCAAATAATAAGGATTTCTAAAGAAGCCGATAAGGCATAGATCCTACCTCTCTTGTCTCTAAACAAGAAACTATTCCTTTGTCTTTAATCAAGGGATCCGAACCACCTATAACATTATAAGGCAAAGACAAAATCAAACTAAACATGCATACTTAATAACCAAGTAATTACCCTATTTCCTTACCAATTCTACTCACCAAACCTATCAGAAACTAGTGATCAGATGCTGCAGGTGCCTCGTCTTAAGATGTGTGATGTGATAGCCAAGAACTTGACAAGATTCAACTTGAATTACCATCCCAATTAACTATGCAAATTTCAGCACTAAGAATAGCGCACAAGACAAATTGCGATTTCATGCATACAAGGTAAAAAGGTTGTGATTTCATGTTAACAATGAAGGATTAGATGTTTGTAATATGTACAACCAAAAAAAACAAGATCAGAATCCAATAGGTTAATCAATTGATCAAGATAGACAACAATAGAGTAAAATAGTGCAAACCGATTTCATGTATAGAGAAGATTCAAAGGAGGAATTCTTGATTTTACAACTTGAATGGATGCTTAACAATCATACGAACAAGAGGAATAACAACAGAAATTAATTGAAGGCAAAATCACAAAATTTTGAAACCTAATCATGCCAAATTATGACAAAGAAAAACTAACCTACAGACAAAAAATTCAATATGGTTGTATAGAGCACAAAAATAGTTTTTCAACAAGCTATTATTTGCAAGAACCCGACAAACGATAAGAGAGTTATGCTATTTTGAAGTTTAAGCAGATTTCGGTAGCAATAGGGAGGTGTAGGGTTTTTGGTTAGACGAATTTTGTATATTTTCTGTGTAAGATTCAAGTGTGGCCGACTTCCTCTTTATATAGGATGGTTATGGGATTAATTTCTCTACTTTAAGGGTTAGATTAAAATAAGATAATTATCAGAATTAAATTCTATAATTATCTTTCCTTAATTTTAGGGATTTCATTTTCTAAGATAATTATCAACCAATAAAGAACCAAATCAAAAAGAATAAACAATCACTAGACATTCCTTACCAATTTCGGCTATCACACATCCTTTTCTTTAGGACAAAAACAGTCTTTTCACTTGCACTAGCTTCTGGATTTATAGGACTCAAAATTTGAGGTCTCATAGAAAGAGCTTTCCAACAAGATATTATTTGCAAAAATCCAATAAAGGATGAGAGAGTTATGCTATAATGAAGATCAAGGAATTTCGACTAGGGTTTAGATAAAAATTGGAAATTGCGAGGAAGGAGATAAATTTTGAATTTTCTAGGTAGGTTTTGGTATGTTTAGGTAGGATAGGCTGACCAGTCTTTTATAGGTGTCTAAGGAGGTATACTTAAGAGATAATTCCATACTTTTAAGCTTAAAAGGATAATTAAAGGATAATTAAAGGATAATTCTATTAGAAGGATAATTCTATTTAAAAGGATAATTCTATTATGAGAGTTATTCTATTTAAATGGAAAAATTATCTAATACCTTGGATAATAAAGGATAAAACTAAGAATAATTAATATAAAAATATCAGAATTAAAATAGGAAATATCTGGCAGCAACCATTTTTTAGTCCATAACGCATTCATTTCTTCAGGGGTAAAATAGTCATTTCAGCTGCACCGGTACTTGAGTTCCATTTCTAACCTGTGGACTTCTAGGACATCTACACTACGAAGGATCGAGGTCTCACAACTAACATGAATTGTTAGGATTGTTAAAGAGATACTTAAATAATTTTTAACGTGAAATGCTAGGAATGCTATAGTTAATCGGTGTTGCGGTATGCTCAGTATGATATGCTATGTTATGTTATGAACTGAGTGTTGATACCATGCATGATGTAGTAATTGGAATATATGCAATAAATTGAGTGCATCAGATACACCAGATGTAAAATGCACAAGCATAGCATATGATAACCTATGTGACTCTTGAGAGCTCTCCAAATATGGTAGCATAGCATGAGTATGCCAGTAATATCAAGGCTATAAGGTGGGACATGGATGGCATGAGTAAGCCAATGAACACAAGATGGGTACTTGCAGAGTGGGGATCGCTTAGAGGGAGCTGCCATCACCTAACGCCCTGGTAGGGTCAGTGGAATGAGCAATGTGGTAATTAAGGAAAAAAGTAAGTTGGAACTACCACTAATGTATCTCAGTCCCATTTCTGGACCTTCAACGGATCAAGAGACGTTGCCATCCAAGTCATGGTCTTGATTGCTTGGAATGTCATGCAAATATGCCATATTTTGACTATGACTGTGTTGCATACCTTTGATTCATTCAGTCTAATGTTGCATGCCAGTGTGTTTATTTAATTAGCACTTGATTGTATGGGTATTAAGTATATATTTTTCCCGTTAGCTCACCTATCATGTTTCTAATAGGCTTTGCCATGATTGTAGGGTTAATGAATAAAAGCTCACTCCAAGGCATAACACAAAGACTTAAGTGGATTGCAAGAATTCGAGGTATTGAATGTAGGATTTATATTCATAGTCATTTCCTCTAAGTCTTTTGATTTGTTGTGTTGTTGATATACAGATGATGATGAATTTGAACATGTAATCCATATAATGTGCTCATTTTTGAATTAGTCAATCTTGGGTAGCTGTGATTAAACTTAATCATTTTATGACGTCACCCGGATGGCACCATGTCTTCTTTTAAAATTCTTCTGCTCAATTTATTGATGAATTCTTTTACTTTCATCTCCGTTTTAGTTTTATACCACAAATCTTATAGGTTTGCTAATTGCATTACTATGTGAAGTGGCATTGTAAATAATGGGCTTACGGTATTTTCCGTGTAAAATTTTTAGGTTCAGGGGCATGCAATTCGCACCATGACCCAAAAATTTCATGTGACAATCGCCTTAGACCCACTGTATATACTGCAAACAACCTGGCAATGCATATAGTTAACCTACAAAGCTAGAAAGGAGAAAATTATAGCAAAGATAATTATATAAATAATCATCAAAGGAACATGCAATTGTTTTGAATGAAAATATAAAGTCACAGAGCCTGTATTTCTAAATATGATGAGTACCGGGTGGTAAAATGACCAAATTACCCCCATATCTGGAGTTCCAATAAAACACAGTTTGGTGCTTATTTTTCGGAGTTATAACCCCAAAATGACACCTATGAGTCTCGATGACTCATTAGATGTGGATAAAAATATCAAAAACCTAACTGTATATCATATGGACGCTAAGATTGCATCATGGCCCATATCGATTAAATCGTCGAACCAATCCCAATCATCCTTCATAAGCATCTGGATAGTCCGTTGGACTTGTAATAAACCTCGGGCTATGATTCAAACCCCACTATTTTCATCGTCAAAGTTCAATTGAGATTTTGGCCCAAACAGCCCAAAAGTTAAGAATCTCACATCCTACCCACCTTATAAAAAGTTTTGTCCTCGAAACGTGCTTATTTCAAGATCACTCTTAATGACACAAAATTCCGAATCAACTAATGCAATATCAAACCACATACTCTTCATCCTCTATATACAATTAAAGTCAAATTCACCTTGCCAATTCATGTCCAAACCATCTACTCCATGTTTAACTTTACTTTCTACCAACTCATCATGAAATAGAACTCAAAAGACATCACACTTTAGCGTCATTTTACTAACGTTTCACTCTAGTCACTCTATATCGATCAACTTCTCATATGAAGAATATGAGACAATCCCATAAATATTTAATCAAAGCTTAGAATTCACATCTTATACTCAACACAACTCTGCATCAGGTAACTATATCGGATCAGAATGTATGAGTAATACCATCTCTTTGGTATATCCAATAATAAGATACTTATGCTAGAAGCTCAAAAAGAGAGAGAGATTGATAATAATCCACGGGAGGTACAAAGAAAGATCTCAGTTCATGATGTGGTTCTCTTTTATCAAGTACCTAGCTTCTCTGATAGTCCTGATACTGACACGTTAAAATCAGGATAATAACCACAGATATGTAGTCGGTCTTTCACCGAATCTCAAACCACATTTCAATCCTCTACCTCGGTATTAAATGAGTAATCCCATTATATCTTTTTGTACATCTATATTAGAGGTATAAGAACATAAATAATAGTCTAACCTTTGTCTTCAAAATGATATTTGTTTCTAAAGCAACTTGGGGCAACAATCTAAACATTTCAAAATACCAATCACAATATGATAGGTGTCTCCACAACATTTTTTATTGCTTCATACACCACATATCATCCTTAATTTCTTATACTAAAGGTAGTTTTCCTCTAACTTGGTCTATAAAATTTGATCTGTAACACATCTGTCATTACTATGGTAAATGTGTTATTACTTTTGTAAATCTAATCTAAAACTTCTCAAGTATCACTGGCTCCACCTAGAAAGTTTTACTTGCAATCAATTATTAGTATAATATATACATGATTTTCCTGTCTAGAATGATATGTAATAAATATCTCGACATATACTTTTCTTTTATTTTGTCAGTGGTGATCATATTCTATGACAATACATTCCTTATTGCTGTCAGCGGTTGGAATGCTTCATCTGGCTGATTTACCTTGCTTTTATGGTATAATCAAGGGAACGTATAAAACTCCTAACTGGGTACGCTTGACACAGAAGAAAACATGATAATGTTTAACCCCAAATAGATTCCTTGTATAAAGAATCCCAAGATACATCAAGCAAACTGAACTGAAAATATCAATAAGTTTGTACTATTAGAATAATTCAAATTAAATGTCTTCCGATAAAAAACAATGAGATGAAAGTACAACTTTATGGTTATTGATATAGATTCCCAAACATAGATAGACATATAATCAAAGAGACAGGATTCACTATCAATAAAATTTTCACCCACTCGGGTGATCATTAAATGATAACATTCATGGGTCAGATGTAGTAGAAGAGGATGTAGTCTACAGAAGTTCAACAACCACAAATGCAAGGACCACAAGCACTAACTCAGCCACAGGTTACGTAAAGCCAGAGGTACAGGTTGAGCCAAAGATTAAATAGGTTGAGATTCAGGGTGGTAGACTACCAGTGTAGCTATTTAAGTTGCTGAAAGAGGCCACACACTAAGGGTGCCAGAGTTTCTATGGAACCAGTGATGTCATTTCAGAGAAATATTGGAAAGACATGGTGATTCTGACTGTATAGGACCTGAGATTGTCAACTAAGGACAAGGTGACAATAGCTATCCATCTGTTGGAGAGGGATCCAGCAAGCTAGTGGGGCTTGGTGAGAGACCATTTTGGAGGCCAGCCCACATGAAAGGACTTCAAGAAGGAATTTGACTGGAGGTACTACACCCAGTACTTCCAAGATCAAAAGAGATTGGAGTTGTATTATCTCCGGCAGAGGAACAAGACAATGTCTGAGTACTAGACTGAGTTACAAACAATAGCTCACTTCATGCCCTAAGCAGACAAGACCAGTGCCATGATGGCCAGCATGTTTGAGTATGGACTCAATTGGGATTTCCGAGGTGTTCTGGGCTCAAAGACGAGTAATGGCTTTGAAGAGCTAGTGATAGATGTAGTGAAAGCTGAAGAGATCCTGTTGGGACAATGAAGCCAGAAACTAAAACACTATGATCGTTCTTCTAGCAAGCGTCCGATTAGGCGAACTCCCAGATTTGAGAAAAGACTCAATAGTAGGGCAGTTGGTCCTTACCTTTCAGTACAGACAAGGTCTCAATGGACCACTTCAGTGACCATGCACCCATAGCCTGTTCGATCCTTTCTAAACATGAGCGTGCAGAAACTACAGACAGTTTCACCCATCTTCGTGCCCGTAACTACCTAGGTGATATCACTGTGATCAGTTTGGACACATGGCTAGAGAGTGTCTTGGAGGTAGAGCAACCCAGCCAGGTGCTTCATAGTCGAGGTTCTCAGCACTTTAAGCTACTCAGAGGTCTGAGGTCAGTCAAATAGGTTCACTAGGTTCTGCTAGAGCACTGTAGAGGTCACAAGCGGGTAGGTCTTCTGGTAGTCAAACTATAGGCCAACAACAACAACAGAGGCAGCAGTATAGGTAGCAGACACTCCTCTTCTCCTTGGCCGATATTGAGGTCGTGGCCACTCTAGACGTCGTGTCAGGTATAGTCTTAGTCTTTTATTTTTGCTAGAGTTTTGTTAGACCCCGGAGCGGATAGGTTATCTATTGGTCCAAGGGTAGCTAGGTGAGCAATTGGCTTTCATTAGAGTGTATTTGGGTTATGTACTATGAATGAGTTTAGTTGAGAATGAGGCCGACTTGATTCTGTTGGACATCAAAGAGTTGGATGTGATATTGGGTATGGATTGTTTGGCTAAATATAGAGCATGGATGGACTGTTTCATAAAAAGTATGGTTAAGCTTGGCAGATGGTATAGAGTTTTGTTTTGAGGGTAATAGACGAGTGATACTGACTTGTGTAAGATCATGGTTGTGTGCTAGACGTATAATCAGCAAAGGTTGCACAACCTTTTGCACATATGTCAGAAATATGACGGTTGAGTCCCCAAAGTTGTGCAGTGTACTAGTGATGAGTGAGTGTCTAGACAATTTCCCCGATAATGTGATGGGTTTGTTGCTAGAGCGAGAGATTGAGTTATTGCCTGACACAACACCTATTTTTATTCCACTATACTAAATAACACCAGTAGAGTTAAAGGAGTTGAAGACTTATTTTGAGGATCTGGTGGATAGAGGATTTATTAGGCCTAGTGTATCTCCGTAGGGTGTACCGGCGTTGTTTGTGAACAAGAAAGATGACACCCTTTGTTTGTGTATCGAGTACAGGCAGTTGAACTGGTATCCACTACCATGTATTGATGACCAGTTTGATCAGCTTTTTTTAAGATTGATTTGAGATTCGATTACCATCAGTTGAGGGTCTTAAAGTCAGACATTCTAAAGACAACATTTTGGTCTCAATATGGACACTATGAGTTTTTGGTTATGCTGTTCGGGCTAACCAATGCCCTAGCAATGTTCATGAATATCATGAACAAGGTATTTTAAGAGTACCCGGATCAGTTTGTCATCGTTGTCATTGATCACATTTTGATATACTCGAAGTCAAAGAAGGAGCATACAATGCATATGAGGTCAGTGTTGGATGTGTTTAGAGCTTGACAGTGGTATGCCAAGTTTTCTAAGTGTGAATTTTGTCTTAGAGAGGGCAGCTTTTTGGGGGACATGGTATTGGCTAGAGGAGTACTAATGTAAGGACCCCAAACCTATATTTCCAAAATTGCTCCTAAATGAGACCCTTACCGCCGTGAAACCCAAATAAACCCAACCTAGGATCTATTTGAATCTCACAAGGCTTATCCTCTTAGAACCGATTTTAACATGTTTACTCTTTATACTTATAATGAAGCATGTTATTGGACAGATATTCTGGTATCATACATAGTGAATAAAAACATCAGCATAAGTCTTCAAATTTCATTAATGAATCCACAACATATAAGTCCCGGTCCAAATATCCAGCAAGTAAACCTCCAACATAATTCGGAAATAACTAGCAAAGAGTATGTGGATGTGCAGGCAATAAAGGAATAGGTATGCAAATGTGATGCAATATTGTCCCTCCGTACAACCTTGATCTCACACATTGGTACCATAAACAACGAATATACCTAAACCTGAAAAATGGTAAAAATAACAGGATAAGATTAAAAGAATCTCAGTAGGATCACAACATTATAAGATCAACAAAAATCTTAGACAAACATCTCCAAAACATTATCAAATCATCTCTACACATCTAAGGGAAATCACACAATCTATTTAAAAAATTCAAAGGTGTAGGGCCGAAACTAAGGCTGATGGTGGACTACAAACACTTTCGAAAATCAGTACACAAGAAAGAAAAACTCATCAATCATCTTGGTAATAGGAAAAGGCCATCCCCTTCTACCTATTTTGTCCAAGGCTTCGCTGCACAAAGGATAAATGTTAGCACACAAGCTAATCCGCAAGCCTATTCATCTTGCCACACAAAAACAAATCATCCAAGCCACATAAGGACATAGCATCCAAGCCACATAAGGACAAGGGCATCAAAACCACACAAGGATAAGAGCATCAAAACTACACAAAGGATAAAGGTTAGCACACAAGCTAATCCGCAAGCCTATTCATCTTGCCACACAAAAACAAAGCATCCAAACCACACAAGGATAAGAGCATCAAAACTACACAAAGATAAGGGCATCTTGCAACACAAGGACAAGGCATTTAGCCACACAAGGACTAGGCATCCAGTGAGCTCTTGCTGGGGATTGCCACCTATACAACTCCCATACCAGTAAGAACCTCTCCTTACCCAAGGAGCATCAGCACTTACCTCGAATGGCTATCGTAAAAAGATCTTGACACATAAACACGTACAAACACACACAAGCAAGTACAAGGCACAATATCATAATAGGGTATCCTCAATCATGTCAGAATACAATCAGTATGTTCAATGCACACAACACATACAAATAAGGAACTAATAATCTATCTCAAGGGTTCAGTATAGCCTAGAGGATCACATCGCAATCCGCAATTCAAGCATACACTATCCAATATATATGCATACAATCATCAACAAGTATATGCACCAAAATTCATCAAACAATCATCAAGGATCTTTGAAGAAACCATTGAGGCATAGATCCTACCTCTTTTGTCTCTAAATAAGAAACTATTCCTTTTCCTTTATTCAAGGGACCCAAACCACCTATAACATCATAAGGCAAAAACAAAATAACCCTAAGTATGCATACTCAATAATCAAGCGAATATCCTATTTCTTGATCAATTTCACTCACCAACCTATCATACACCAGTGATTAGATGCTGTAGGTGCCTCCCCCTTGAATATATGATGTGATAGCCAAGAACTTAACAAGAATAACCTAAATTACCATCCCAATGAACATACAAATTTTGGCACTAAGATTAGGGCAATAAGACAAATTGCAATTTCATGTATAAAAGTCTAAGGGGTTTTTATTTCATGTTAACAACGAAAGATTAGGAGCTAATAACATAAACAATCAAAAAGAATAGAATCAGAAACCAATAGGTTAATCAATTAATCAAAATCGGCAACAATATGGCAAAAGGGTAGGGCATCCCGATTTCATATATAGGGAAGATTAAAAGAAGGAATTCATAATTTTACAGCATGAATGGATGTCAAACAATCATACAAACAAAAGGAACAACAACAGAAATCAATTGAAGGAAGAATCACACAAGTTCGCCACCAAAACCGACGAAATATGACTTGAATTTCCATATATAAAAAATAACCTTCTGAAAACCAACCTAAGATAGTTAGATAGAGGATGGAAAGAGATTTCAAACAAGCTATTATCTGCAGAATTCTGACCAAGGATGAGAGAGTTATCCTAGTCTGAAGATCAAGTGAAATTTTGGCAACAATAGGGTGTAGGGTTTGATGTTTGACGAAACTTGTGTGTTTTTAATGTGTGTGGAAAAGTGTGGCTAGCTACTCTTTATATAGGATGTTTATGGAATTAATTTCCCTACTTTTAAGGTTAGATAAGATAAGATAATTATAAGAATTAAATTCTGTAATTATCCTTCCTTAATTTTATGAATTTTATCTACTAAGGTAAGATTGAACCAGTAAGGAAACAATCAAAAGAGAATGAAACCAGAAATGATAACTACACATTCCATACCATTTTGGTCATCACACATCCATTTCTTCAGGGAAAAAATGGTCATTTCACCTGTACTAGCTTCTGGACTTCTAGGACTCAAAATTCAAAGTCTTACAACTAATGGACCCCAAGAAGATAAAGGCATTTTTGCCGTGGGAGTAGCCCTATAATGTCACAAAGATCCGTACTTTCCTCAATTCGGCAAGCTACTATAGATGGTTCATGGAGAACTTCTTGGTATTGGCAGACCTTTTGACACGTTTGACATGCGACATGCAAGGGTGTTCCATTTGTGTGGACTAAGAAGTGCGAGCAGAGTTTCTAGGAGTTGAAGTCAAGATTGGTATCAGCTCTAGTGCTTACCTTGCCAATTAGTGGCAAAGAGTATGTGATATTCAACGATGCTACAAAGATGGGACTAGTGTGTGTGCTGATGCAAAAAGGGAAGGTTGTAGCATATTCATCCAGATAGTTGAAGCCATTTGAGAGCAACTACCTGACTCACAACTTAGAGTTGGCAACAGTGGTATTTGCATTGAAGTTTTGACAACAGTACTTGTATGGTGAGACATGCAGAGTCTACACCGATCACAAGAGTCTTAAGGACCTTCTCACCTAGAAGGAGATCAATTTGAGACAAAGGTGATGGCTAGAGTTGATCAATGATTATGATTTAGTAATCAACAACCGTCTAGGCAAGGCAAACATAGTTGCTGATACGTTGAGTAGGAAGACATCATCTTCCTTACTCTATGTTCGAGTCGAGTAAATTCTGATGCTGATGTGTTTGAGAGCATCCAAGGTTCAGCTTGATAGTGATGAGTCTAGGGCTTTAATTGCACAATTAGTTTTCAGACCGTCGTTGCTAGATGAGATTCGAGCCATGCAGTTTAAGGATTCAATGTTGAGCTGAGTGAGTCAGTAGTTATAGAGGGTGATGGAAGTGGTGTCAGTACAATTAGTGAGTACTAGGTCAGAGATGATGGCATTCTGATTTTCTGAGGCCAAGTGTGCATTTTCGATGATGAGTGGTTGAGACAACTGATTTTGATAGAGGCACATAGCTCAACATTTTTTATTCACCTTGGTAGTACTAAGATGTATCAAAACTTATGAGAGCATTATTGGTGGTTCGGGATGAAGAGACATATTACAGAGTTTGTGGCTAGGTGTTTGGTATGCCAGCACGTCAAAACAGAGCAATAGAGACCCATAGGACTACTTCAGTCACTACCTAGTCTGGATTGGAAATGGGAACAAGTGACAATGGACTTCGTGGTTGGATTGCCAAGAACTAAGCGAGGATAGGACGCGATGTGGGTGATAAATGACAAACTGACCAAGTCTACACATTTCACCCCATCAGAGTGATGGATACACCAGAGAGGTTGGCATCAAGGTATATAGACAAGATTGTGAAACTGCACAGAGTTCCGGTGTCTATCCTATCAGATCGAGATCTGAGATTCATGCCCAAATTTTGGGGGAAACTTTATAGTGCTTTGGGTTTTAGGTTGAGTTTCAGCATAACTTTCCACTCGGTGACAGATGGATAGTCAAAGAGGATAATTCAGATCTTAGAGAACATACTTTTTGCTTGTGTGTTGGACAGGTAAACCACTTAGATCGTTTGCTACCATTAGTTAAGTTCGTGCATAACAACAGCTTTCTGGTTTCTATCATTATGGCACTATACGAGGCCTTGTATGGTAGGTGGTGTCATTTTCCTTTGTGTTTGGATAAGGTAGACAAGATGAAGCTTGATAGTCCTGAGATGATTGAGTAGGTGATAGAGCAGTTGGCTTTGATTAAACAGTGGTTGAGGATAGCTTAGGACAGGCAGAAGAATTATGCAAATAACCGACGGCGAGATCTTGAGTTTGAGGTTGGTGACATGGTGTTTCTGAAGGTCGCACCTTGGAAAGGTGTGATTCAGTTCCAGCAGCATGGCAAGTTGGCACCAAGGTATATTGGTTCGTACGCCATTACTGAGAGGATCAATAGCATAAAAACTCGACTTTCCACCATCTTTGGAGTGGATCCATAATGTTTAGGTGTTGAAGAAATACAATAGAGATCCTTCTCATATTTTGGAGACGTCACCGGTGGAGATGGCCAATGACTTGTCATATTTGACATAGCTGATTTGAAATTGTGGATAGTGTGGTAAAACAACTTGGGCATCGTAGTGTTCCAATGGTCAAAATGGTGTGGCGTAGTGACACATATGAGGAGATGACTTGGGAGACCAAGCAGTCATTGAGAGAGTAGTACCCGTAGTTGTTTGAGGCACAAGGTAAGTGAATTTTGAGGACAAAACTCTTATAAGAAGCGAAGGATATGAGACCTCTTCCCTCTGAGTGCCTAGTGAACGGTGTAAGGACCCAAACCTAACCTACTAGAATCCTTACTGTCGTGAAATCCAATTAAGCCTCACAAGGTCCTATTTGAATCCATAAGGCTCAAGTCACCAAATTGTCAATTTTATTGGTTGATTCATATGCTATTTAAAGGTTGGAGTATGTTTATACATTAATGAATTTCTGGCTTATACGGACTGAAAGAAAACATCAGTGGAAGACTTATATTAACACTGAAAACAAGTGAAAATATAACACACAAGTCCCATAGGAATCTCAAAACATCAACCAATAGTATCATGCATATTTCGGAAGCAACAAGAAAGAGGAAAAGGGATTGAAAAGCCAGAATTCAAATCCACACAAGTTCACAGACATAGCATGCATATTCAATAGGAAAAAGGTGCAAATAAAATACGAATTCATCCAGTCTTGTAGCCTTGATCCCACACCTTTGGTACCATCAACAAAGAACACACCTAAACCTGAAAAGAGGGAGAAATAAGGTGGGTGAGATTACAAAAATCTCAGTACGGTCACAACATCATAGGACCTAAGATTCCTAATCAAACATCTCCCAATAACCAAAAGATTAACACCTAAGACCAGCTAAAAGATCCAATTAAAACAGCAAGCATCAATCACATATAATAGGAGCCAAAATTATCACAAGCACACACAATAAAAGGATAGGCCAAAATTTGTAGAAAGCAAGGGGAAAGACTAAAACCATTTCTCATTAAGAATCATACAGGCAACCTATAACATAATTTGATTTTCAAAACCAAGGTTTGTCCCTATCTTCCCATGTTGTCCAAGGTTATGTTGCAAAAAGGGGTAAAATAATTAGACAATCAATATTACAGCACGCCTTTTAGTTATCTCCAACATCCAGACTTTAACTGGCCTAGGAGAATTTTTGCACCTGCGCATACAAGTCATCATGCCACACTAAAAGTGGGCATCCTAACGTCCAGACTCGAACTAGCATATAGGGCATCCTAATGTCCAGACTCGAACTGGCCTATAGAGCATCTTCATGTCCAGACTCAAACTGGCCTATAGGGCATCCTGACATCTAGACTCGAACTTACCTACAAAGCATCCAGCTAGCTCTTGCTAGGAATAACCAACCATAAACCTCCTGATTTGGTAAGCACCTCTCCTCTACCTTGGAGCAACAATACTTACCTTGCATGGCCATCGACAAAAGAATCCTTCAAACAAAGCGCAAACAAGGCACATATACTCATACACACATAGTATACACAAACACAAATTACAGCAAAGGATCTTCAATCAAATCACGATACAAATCAAAGATCAATCCTCAAAGTCATAACCAAATTAGACAACTTATTACCCTAGTAAATTCCGAGACAACATATTCAAACAATAGGGTAACCAAAGGAACCGATGAGGCATAGATCCTACCTCTCACGTGACTGAATCTAATGCAATCCTTTGCCTTTCCAATAAGATCAAAATCTTCTAAACCATCACATGGAAAAGACCACAAAATACAAAGCCACAAGATACTTAACTAAAAACCAAAGGCATTGGGAATCCTTACCAATTAACCTACCAAAATCCAGTGACCCGGATGCAGCAGTATCTTCCCCCTAAATGTGTAATGTGATGGCCAAAAACTCAGCAAGAAATAATCTGATTATTCATCCTAATTCACCATGCAAATTTTGGCAACACTTAAGGCTTAATAAGGTATATGCAATTTCAACATTAAAGAGCTTAGAGGTTGTGATTTTATGAAATTAAGAAATAAATAGGTGTCAACTACTCAAATGATTAAAAAGAATAAGATCTGAAACCAATAGAAAAGTTAATTGATTAAATTTTGGCAAACATAGGGTTAGGAATAGGGCATGCCGATTTCCTCAACAAGGAAGATACAAGGGCTGAATTCATCATACCGATTTAATTAAGAAATAATTTCCTACTTTTAAGCTTAGAAGGATAAGATATGATTAAAGGATAATTCTATTAAAAGGATAATTCTATTAAAAAAAGTAATTCTATTTAAAAAGAAGAATTATCTAATACTTTGTAAAATAAGGGATAAAACTTAAGGATAATGAAAATATTAGAATTAAATAGGAAATATTCGGCAATAACCATTTTAGGCCATCATGCATTCATTTATTCAGTGGCAAAATAGTCATTTCAGCTGCACCAGTACCTGAGTTCCATTTCTGACCTGTGATCTTCAATGACATTTACCCTATGGAGGATCATTGTTTCACAAACAAGACTGTTCAGCTAGAGTCTCCAATTTTGACCAGTTTGACTAGAGAGTCAATCTTTGACTAGTGAGTTGATCATTGACCCTTAGGGTGGACACAGTCATAGAAAGCCTAGGTGTCTTAACGAGTGTTTGAGGTCGAGTGTCAAGGTTTGAGTTAGCGAAAATCGAGATTGGTTGATTTCGGGTCCGTTTTGAGTGACCAGGGCTTTTAAGTCGAATGACCCGTTTTGAGCCTGTTAGTTGATTTTTGGACTCCATTACCCACTTAAGGCATATCGGGCTTTTAAAACATTCCGATCGAACATTTTCTGTTATTTTAGGCCTGGGATATAAATACCTAGCCTAACCCGACACTTAAATTTTCTAAATGTCGGAATCAGCCAGTAGTTTATTCTCTTCCCTTCTCTCGTCTTTTTCTCTAATGTTTTCCCTCTCGATAACACCGTTCGAAATCAGTCGATTTTCTTCCAATGAAAACCACTGGCATCATCCCTACACACTTTCCTAATGTTTCTTCAGCTTATTTCCTTCGATAGTTGTTGATCGAGGAGCTGTGATCGATTCGTTTTCTATTTCAGAGTATTTTTGGGGATTTCATGACAAGTTCCCTAAATCTCCATTTTTTTTTTCAATTTCTGGTTCCGATAGTTCCTTATGGTTGTTACTAAGTTGGATTGGTGGTTTTAATCTGACCAAAACATCCCTTGATCCATGGGTGAGCATTTTTCAGTTTAGTGTGACTTTTGATAATTTTAAGCATTTTGTAATTTTGATTGAATTATCAATTCTGAGTTTTTCTAATGCCTAAGTTAGTTGATTTTTTTTGTTAAGTGTGTTTTTGGATTGAGAAACCCAATCGTGTGATTGGATAAGCTTGAGTGTCGATTTGTAGTAGTGTGAGGCTTGTTCTAGGTTTGGGCATTTCTCTCGTTGGTTGGATTTTCAGAAGCCTGAGCTGTGAATGTGTTCGTAGAGTGAGATGTGTGTTTGACTGAGTGTTGTTCGGGTCTCATAGGGTCTTTTTTCAATTTTGAGTCCTTGAGACATGAGATGTATGTGATCCGACATTTAAATCTGTTCTTGAGACTTGTGTGTATGCCCATATGGTTGTTTATGTTTAGATCCTTTGATCTTAGTGTTTGGTGTATTATGAGGTATTTTCATTGTTGAGAATCCATGGTAAGGTATTTCGAGGGTTTGGACAAGTTTCGGGAGTGTTCCGGGTCTATTTCCGGCCAGTTTAAACAGAGTACATGACCGTGTACCTGTACAAGGCCATGTACTGTTCTATCACCACCCTTATTTTGATTCCGATGACCACCGTACCCATTCCGGTGACCACCGTACCCATTCCGGTGACCACCGTACCCATTCCGGTGACCACCATACCCTTCCCAAAATCCATATACATCATTTTGAGACCCTCGAACTTACCCTAATTCTATTCCATGCCAATCTAACACCAATCATACCCAAACCAACCCCATTGAGTGCTCTTTTGTTTGATGGTTTACATTACATGCATTATTGGATTTTAAGTGAACACTATATATGTGTGTTCATAGGAACAACTTGGAATTGACGGTATTTGTTTGACCAAACATGATAAATACATGGAATCCCAGGCTGAGGGGAATATTGCTTACCGATGGGTATTCTATGGATCGACTATATGTGTATGCCTGATGTGGGTTGTGACCGAGCAAGCTATATACATATATATATATATATATATGTATGGATTGCGATTGAGTGTGATAGTGTGAGTTTTCCACTTGATTCTGGATAACATTGGCAGTAGGGGACTTATATGTAGTTTGTAATAGCAAATTAACTGCCAGTGGGCTTTCGGTTTCCTCTAGCTTGAGGGATTTCAAAAGTGCTTTGTAACCCACCCCGATAGATTTTGGGGTATAGTAGCCTCTTATGATGATGTGATGCATTATGAGTTTATGAAACCTATTGGGCTTGTATTTACTGCATAGTGTTTTACAAATCATGCATCTTGCATATATGCTTGTAAAACAACTTGAGTGTATGTTGGTATGCATGGATGATAAATGAGCTTTAAGTAACTATTTTATAAATGATTTTCCGTATGCCTCTATTCTACTTGATATGCTTATGACACTGTAACTCCCACTGAGGTCTTTGATCTCACCCCACCTCTTGCTGATCTTTCCAGGGCTTGTTAATTCATTTTAGCTGATCATCCTTGAAGTCGAATATTTTGGGTGTTGTTCTTAGGGCTGTATTATTGCACTTGCACATCTTGAAATTCGCCATGTTTATGGTTTTGATATTTTCATACTTGACGATATACATGTTTGTTTTCGATTTCGATGGCTGTTGTATACCCGTTCTGGGTTTTTTCCTAATTTGACTTTTACTATGCATGTATGACTCATATTTTCGTTATGATATGAGATGTGTACCTTGGGCACTTTTTGTAAGGATCCTTATGGGTTTGTGAGTATGAATTTTTTGTAAGGACCCAAATCCAACCTATTAGGACCCTTACTGCCGCGAAACCTAAATAATTTCTCGTAAGGTCCCATTTGAATCCCACAAGGCTCAAGTCACCTAATTATCAAATTTATTGGTTGATTCATATGTTATTTAAACGTTGGAGCATGTTCACATATTAATGAATTTTCAGTTTATACGGAGTGAAAGAAAATATCAGCGGAAGACTTATATTAACCCTCAACACAAGTGGAAAGATAACATACAAATCCTATAGGAATCTCAAAACATCAACCAATAGTATCATATATATTTCGGAAGCAACAAGAAAGAGAAAGGGGGATTGAAAAGCCAAAATGCAAATCCACACAAGTTCAAAGACATGGCATGTGCATTTAATAGGAAAGGGGTACATATGATGTGCAAATTCATCTAGCCGTGCAGCCTTGATCTCACACCTTTGGCACCAGCAACAAGCACACACCTAAGCCTGCAAAGGGGGAGAAAAGAAGGAATTAGATTACAAGAATCTCAGTAGGGTCACAATATCATAAGTCCTAGAGATTCCCAATCAAACATCTCCCAATAACCAAAAGATCAATAGCTAAAACCAGTTAAGATATCCAATTAAAACCACAAGCATTAATCACACGTACTAGGGGCCGAAATCATCACAAGCACACACAATATGAGGGTAGGCCGATATTGATAGAAAACAAGGGGAAAGACTGAAAACAATTCTTATTCAGAAGCACATAGACAACCTATAATATAATTTGATTTTCAAAAGCAAGGTCTGTCCCCATCTACCCATGTTGTCTAAGGCTATACTGCCGAAAGGGTAAAACAGTTAGACAGTAAATATTACAGCAAGCCTTTTAGTTGTCTCCGACATCTAGACTTTAACTGACCTAGGAGCATTCTTGCAGCAGCGCATACAAGTCATCCTGCCACACAAAAACAGGGCATCCTAACATCCAGACTTGAACTGGCCTATAGAGCATCTTGACATCCAGACTCGAAATGGCCTACAAGGCATCCTGACATCCGGACTTGAACCAGCCTACAAGGCATCCAGTGAGCTCTTGCTAGGAATAACCACCCATAAACCTCCCGGTTCGGTAAGCACCTCTCCTCTCCCTAGGGTCAACAATATTTATGTTGCATGGCCAGAGACAAAAGGATCCTTTAAAGAAGCAAAACAAGGCCCATACACGCATACACAAATCACAATAAAGGATCCTCAATCAAATGATAATACAATCAAAAATTAGTAAGCATATCATAGTCGTACGTATACCCTTATAATTTAAAGAGATTATCCCAAAAATAAATCACTCAATTGCTCAATCAATTCAAAGATAACCAAACTAAAATTAACAACAAATCAAGCATATAATCAAGGGTAACCAAAGGAACTAATGAGGCATAGATCCTACCTCTCACGAGTCTAAATCAGATGCAATCCTCCGCATTTCCAATAAGATCTGAATCTCGTAAACAATCACAAGACAAAGACCACACAATACTAAACCATAAGATTACTTAATTAAAATCCAAAAGCACTGGGAATCTTTACCAACTAACCTACCAAAATCCAACAATCCGGATGCAGCAATATCTTCCCCTAAATGCGTGATGTGATGGCCAATATTTCTGCAAGAAGCAACTTTATTATTCACCATAATTCCTTATACAAATTTCGGCAACACCTTAGGGCTTAAAAAGGTATGTGTGATTTCTTCACACATATAAGAAGAAACTGTGATTTCATGTGAATAAGGAAGAAATAGGTGCAAAACACTCAAACAATTAATAGGAACAAGATCTGAAACCAATAGACAAGTCAATAGATTAAATTTCGGCAAATATAGGGTTAGGAATAGGGCATGCTGATTTAATGTAAATGGAAGATTCAAAGGATGAATTCATGATTTTACAACATGAATGGATGCCAAACAATCATACGAACAAAAGGAATGACAACAAAAATCAATTGAAAAAAGAATAACACAATTTTGGTATAAAAAATGACTTATTATGACTTGAATTTCGACTGGGAAGAACTAATCTTCTGATGACCAACATAAGATAGGTAGATATAAGATGAAAAGAGCTTTCTAACAAGCTATTATTTTCAGAAATCTGATAAAGGATGAGAGAGTTATGCTAAGATGAAAATCAAGGAATTTCGGCTAGGATTTGGACAAAAATCGAAAATTTAGAGCAAAGAGAGAATGGAGGGAATAATTCAAGAATTATTTAAGAGGTTTTGAACATGATTTATCAGGGTAGGTTCGCCTATTCTTTTATAGGTGTCTAAAGAGGTTTAGTTTAGAGATAATTTCCTACTTTTAAGCATAAAAGGATAACTAAAAGCTAATTTTATTAAAAGGATAATTTTATTTAAAAGGATGATTTTATTAAAAGATATATTCTATTTAAAAGAAAGAATTATCTAATACCTTTGATAAGAAGGGATAAAACTAAGAATAATTAATATAAAAATACCAGAATTAAAATACGAAATATCTGGCAGCAACCATTTTAGACCATTACACATTTATTTCTTCAGGGGCAAAATAGTTATTTCGGCTTCATCGACTCTTGAACCTCTTGGACATGTAAACTAGGAGGGATAGGGGTCTCATATCCTCGTCTTCTTATAAAAATTTCGTCCTCGAAATTTCTGCACAACAACTATGGGTTACAGACTTACCATGCTTTCGCTGCGCCACTCCACTTCCTATTCGACCTTGCCATACTAAACAAAGACACATGAAATAACTTTCCAATATAAAACACAAAACCAAAAAAGAGATGGTATCATGGTGGAGAGGCATACACCGGATGATATGCATATGCTGGAAATATAACATAAACATGCGCACAAAACACAGCAAGCATACACACATATTTCAGCATCCACACACAACAATCAGCAAATCATACATATCAACATGAAATCAACATACAAAAAATGCAAATCTTATAGTCATGCTTTCATACTTGTAAGTCATAATCAATCAAAGTACATACAGACATATGCGCATGATTCAAAAATTGAGAACACAATATCATGCAAATGACACAATTTACCAAACCATACTCTGGTTCCAAACCTGTAAGGACCCAAACCCAACCTATTAGGAATCTTACCGCTGTGTAACCCAAATAAGCCCTCGCAAGGTCTTATTTGAATCCCACAAGGCTCAAGTCACCTAATTGTCAATTTTATTGGTTGATTCATATGTTATTTAAAGGTTGGAGCATGTTCATGTATTAATGAATTTCTAGCTTATACGGAGTAAAAGAAAACATCAGCTAAAACTTATATTAACACTCAAAACAAGTGGAAACATAACACACAAGTCCTATAGAAATCTAGAAAAAATCAACCGATAGTATCATGTATATTTCAAAAGCAAGAAGAAAGAGACAGGGTGTAAGGACCCCAATTCCTAACTAATTATTATTATTGCTCCTAGTAGAACCCTTACCGTCGTGAAACACAAACAAGGCCAAAACCATAACCTATTTGGACTATGTATGTATTTATAAAAATTGGATCATGATATTGGACAAACATTCTGGTGTCATACATAGTGAATAAACATCATCAGAAGTCTATAAATTGAATCATTGGAACCACAACATACAAGTCCCATAGGGATCTAAAAATCTAACAAGTAAACCTCTAACATAATCTGAAAACAAACAAGCAAAGGGGGGACTCAAAGAATCAGAACATAGTCAAAGAAAAGTTCATGTTATAAGCGCAAGTAGCCAAGGAATCAGGAATGTGAATGTGATGCAATATCAGACCGCCGTGCAGCCTTGATCTCACACACTGATACCATAAACAATGAATGTACCTAAGCATGAAAAACTATGAAAACAACAAGATGAGATAACAAGAATCTCAGTAAGGTCAGAATATAGTAAGATTAAAAGAAATCTTAAACAAACATCTCCCAAAAAACATCATATCAGCCTATACAACTAAAGGGGATCACGCAACCATCATTCAATCAAAAAGGGATAAGGCCGAAAGCTGAGGCGTAAGGTGGACTACAAACACTTCCAAAAAATTAGAAGTACACAGGTAGGAAAACACATCAAATATTTTTGGAGGTACAAAAATGAATGGTCATTCCCATCCACCTGTGTTGTCCAAGATTTTGCTGTAAAAGGGTAAAGGTTAGCACACAAGCTAATCAGCAAGCCTATTCATCTTATCAGCACACAAGACAAGGCATCTAGCCAGCACACAGGACTAGGCATCTAGCGAGCTCATGCTAGGGATTGCCACCCATACGACTCCCATTCTAGTAAGAACCTCCCCTCTCACAAGGAGCATCAGCGCTTATTCCGAATGGCCACTAGAAAAGGATCTTGACATGGAAACATGTATAAACACACACAAGCAAGCACAAAGCACAATACCACAACAAGGTATTCTCAATCATATCAGAACCCAATCAGCTCATTCAGTACACACAACACATGAAAACTAGGCACTCATAACCTATCTTAAGGGATTTGGTATAGCCTAGATAAGTCTCAAATCAATCTGCAACTCATCCATACACCATCACTCACATAAGCGCATACATTATCACAAGCATAGGTACTGAAATCAACAAGAAAACAAAACGATCTATAGAGAAATTGATGAGCCATAGATCCTACCTCTCTTGTCTTTAAACAAGAAGCTATTCCCTTGCCTTTATTCAAGGAATTCGAACTACCTATTAGAAACTAGTGATCAGATGCCGCAGGTGCCTCCCCCTTGGATGTGTGGTGTGATAGCCAAGAACTTATCAAGAAACAACCTGAATTACCATCCTAATCAACCTACAAATTTCGGCTCTAAGAATAGGGCAATAGGGTAAATCGCGATTTCATGTTAAAAAGCTATAGAGGTTGGGATTTCATGTTAACAAGGAAGGATTAGGTGTTTATAACGCATACAATGAAAAGGAACAGGGTAAGAATCCAATACGTTAATCAATTGATCAAGATAGACAACAGTAGGGCAGGGTAAGAATCAAATCTATCAATTGATTTCATGTATAGAGAAGATTCAAAGCATGAATTCATGATTTCACAACATTAATGGATGCTAAGCATATGAACAAAAAGAACAACAACATAAATCAATTGAAGACAGAATTATACAATTTTGGCACCAAACCCGCTACATTATGAGTTAAATTTTGATAGTGAAGAACTAACCTCCTGATAATTGGACCTAGGTAGTTAGATAGAGGATGGAAAGAGATTTTGAACAAGCTATTATTTCCAAAAATCGAAAAAAAGATGAGAGAGTTATGCTAGTTTGAAGTTGAAGGAATTTCGGCAGCAATAGAGAGGTGTAGGATTTGAGGTTTGACAAATTTTGTGTATTTTCTCTGTAAGATTTTTGTGTGACCAGCTTCCTCTTTATATAGAGTGGTTATAGGATAAATTTTCCTACTTTAAAGGCTAGATTAAAGTAAGATAATTATCAGAATTAAATTCTGTAATTATCTTCCATTAATTTTAGAGATTTTATCTCCTAAGGTATCAACCAATAAGGAACCAAATCAAAGAGAATTAAAATTAGAAATAACTACTAGACATTCCATACCATTTTCGGCCATCACACATCTATTTCTTAAAGAAAAAATGGTCATTTGACATACACTGGCTTCTGGACTTTTAGGTCTCAAAATTCGAGGTCTCACATCCTCCTATCCTTAAAAGAATTTCATCCTCGAAATTTCAACGCAAGTACCTAAACAAATAGGTAAGGAAATTTTGCATGCATAGATTCCTCAGTCTCCCAAGACTGTTCTTCAATTTTGCCATTACGCAAAACAACTCGTACAATAGGCAAGCTTCGGCTGCGATGCTGACGAACTAACTGATCTAGTATAGCAACTGGCTGTACGGGATATGATAGGTCTTCAGCAACCTCGACTGGTTGTTCTTCGAGCACATGAGCAGGGTCTTGTACATACTTTCTCAACATCAATACGTGAAACACGTTGTAAATTCTCACCATACTTGGAGGTAAGGCAAGTCGGTATGCAACAGGGCTGATCCTTTCGATAATATCATACGGACGAATGTAACGAGGTGCTAGTTTACCTTGCTGCTGAAAATGAAGGACACCTTTCCACGGGGCGACCGTCAAGATTACATTTTCACCTACGTTAAATTCCAGCTCCCTTTGTCGATTATCGGTGTAGTTTTTCTGCCGATCCTATGCTGTCTTTACCCGTTGTCAAATCAAGTTCAATTGCTCCGTTGCTTGATCAATCATTTCTGGATTGTCAAGACGTCTCTCGCCCACTTCATTCCAGCAAATGGGAGTTCTACAATGTCTCCCATATAGTGCTTCATAAGGTGCCATACTAATGCTTGCATGAAAGCTATTATTGTAAGCAAATTCCACCAATGGTAGGCATCGCTCCCGACCAATATGCTGGTCCAATACACTCGCACATAGCATGTCTTCGACTGTCTGAATCGTCCTCTCTGATTGACCATTGGTCTGAGGATGACACGCTGTACTGAAATTTAATCTTGAACTCAGCGCATTCTGGAATTTCTCCAAAAAATCGTGATGTAAAACGAGGGTCACGATCTGGGACGATGGAAACTGGCACTCTATGCAATCAAACAACCAATTTCTTAGGTGTATCTGTCACACATACAGGAAGGAAATGTGCAGATTTTGTCAATCAATCCACGATCACCCAAATGACATCGTATCCTCACTGCGATCTAGACAAACCGGTTATGACATGCTCCCATTTCCATTCTGGAATCGTAAGTGACTTTAGTAAACTAGCGGGTTTTTGATGCTCAATCTTTACTTGTTGACATACGAGGCATCAAGCAATGAACTCAGCAATATGATGCTTCATGTTCGGCCACCAATATTGCTCCTTTAAATCTCGCTACATCTTTGTGTTACCAGGATGGATAGTGAACTTTGAACTATGCATCTTAGATAAAATAAAATTACAAATATCAGCATGTATACTTCAGAAGCACCAAAAAGAGAAAGAGGGATTGGATAGCCAGAATGGAAATCCACACAAGTTCAAAGACATGGTATGCGCATTTAAAAGAAAAAGGTGTGCAAATTCATCCATCCATGCAACCTTGATCTCACACCTTTGGTACCAACAACAAAGCACACACCTAAGCCTGCATAGGGGGAGAAAATAAGGGATTAGATTACAAGAATCTCAGTAGGGTTACAACATCATAAGTTATAAGGATTCCCAAGCAAACATCTACCAATGAACAAAAGGTCAACACCTAAAACCAGCTAAGATATCAAACTAAAACTGCAAGCATCAAACATACATAATAGGGTTCAAAATCATCACAAGCACACACACTGTAAGGGTAGGCTAAAATTAGTTGAAAACAAGGGAAAGACTGAAAACACTTCTTATTCAGAAGCACACAAACAACCTATACATAATCTGATTTTCAAAACCAACATTTGTCCCCATCTTCCCATGTTGTCCAAGGCTATGCTGCAAAAAGTGTAAAATAGTTAGACAATCAATATTACACCAAGCCTTTTAGTTGTCTCCGAAATCCAAACTTGAACTGGCCTAGGAGCACTTGTGCAGCTGCGCATACAAGTCATCCTGCAACTCAAAAACTGGGCATTCTAATGTCTAGACACGAACTGGCCTATATGGCATCTTGACATCCACACTCGAACTGGCCTACAAGGCTTCCTAACATTTGTACTTGAACCGGCCTACAAGGCATCCAACAAGCTCTTGCTGGGAATAACTACCCATAAACCTCCTAGTTCGGTAAGCATCTTCCCTCTTCCTAGGAGCAACAATACTTACCTTGCATGGCTAGCAACGAAATGATCCTTTAAACAAAGCACAAACAAGGCATATACACGCATACACATATAGTACATGCATACACAAATCATAACAAAATATTCCCAATCAAATCACAATACAAATCAAAGATTAATCCTCAAAGTCATAACCGAATTAGGCAACCTATTGCCCTATTACCTTCCGAGATTCTCTATCATCATAATCACACATTCTGCAAGCATATAACCAAGATAGGCAATCAATTTCAATCATATTCAAACAATCAAACAAAAGGGTAACCAAAGGAACTGATGAGGAATAGATCTTACCTCCCATGTGTCTGATTAAGATGCAACCCTTTGCCCTTCCAATATGATCAAAATTTCCTAAACCATCCCAAGGAAAAAACCACACAATACTAAGTCACAAGATACTTAATTAAGAACCAAAGACATTGGAAATCCTTACAATTAACCTACCAAAATCCAGCGATCTGGATACAACAATATATTTCCCCTGAACGTGTGATGTGATGGCCAAAATTCATCAATAAACAACCTAATTATTCACCCTAATTCATCATACAAATTTTGACAACACCTTTGGGCTTCATTGTGTAAATTAAGATTTCATCATACACATAAGAAAAATCTGCGATTTTATGTGGATAAGGAAGGAATAGGTGCAAGACACTCAAACAATTAAAAAGAACAAGATCTGAATCCAATAGACAAGTCATTTGATCAAATTTGGCAAACATAGGGTTAGGTATAACGCATGACGATTTCATGTATAGGAAAGATTCAATAGATGAATTCATAATTTTTCAACATGAATGGATGCCAAACAATCATACAAACAAAAGGAATAACAACAGAAATCAATTGAAGGAAGAATCACACAATCATGGCACAAAAACCGATCAATTATGACTTGAATTTTGACAAGAAAGAACTAATCTTATGATGACCAACCAAAGATAGGTAGATAAAGGAAAGAAAGAGCTTTCCGACAAGCTATTATTTTCAGAAATCTTACAAAGGATGAGATAGTTATGTTAGGATTAAGATCAAGGAATTTTTTACACAAAATCGACGAATTACGACTTGAATTTAGACAAAGAAGTAGTAAACTTCTGGTTATCAACCCAAGATATCTAGATAGAGGATAGAAAGAAATTTCCAACAAGCTATTATTTGCAGAAATTTGATAAAGGATGAGCGAGTTAAGCTAAAAAGAAGATCAAGGAATTTTAGCTACGGTTTAGGCAAAAGTCGGAAATTGAAAGGAAATGGATAAGTTTCAAAATTTCCAGGTGGGTTTTAGTATGTTTTTTTTAGATAGGCTGGCCACTCTTTTATAGGGGTCTAAGGAGGTTTAGCTAAGAGATAATTTCCTACTTTTAATCTTAAAAGGATAATTAAAGGATAATTCTATTAGAAGGATAGTTCTATTAGAAGGATAATTCTATTTATAATGATAATTCTATTAAAAGAGATATTCTATTTAAAATGAAGAATCATCAAATACCATGGATAATAAGGGATTAAACTAAGGATACTTAATATAAAAATACCAGAATTAAAATAGGAAATATTTGGTAGTAACCATTTTAGGCCGTTACATATCCATTTCTTTAGGGGCAAAATAATCATTTCAGCCGCATCGACGCGGACTTTTCAGACATTTACACTATGAAGGATCAGGGTCTCACATCGCACATATTTTCCAATATCGAAACATGAAGCACGTTGTGAATTCTCTTCATATTCGGTGGCAATGCAAGTCAGTATGCAACAAGGCCGATTCTCTCAATTATATCATACGGAAAAATATAACTAGGTGCTAGTTTACCTCGTTGCTACAAATGGAGAACACCTTCCACAGGGCGACTTTCAGAAACACCTTGTCACCTACCACAAATTCTAGCTCCCTTCATTGATTATAAACATAATTTTTCTATGGATCTGGCACTGTCTTAAGCCTTTGTCGAATCAGATTGAGCTGTACAGTTGATAGGTCAATCAACTCCGAATTATCTAGGTATCTCTCGCTCGCATCATTCTATCAAATCGAAGTTCTGCAACGTCTCCCGTATAATGCTTCATAAGGAGCCATTCCATTGCTTACATGAAAAATAATATTGTAATCAAATTCAGCCAAAGGTACACATTGATCCCAGCTGATATTTCAATCCATCACGCACGCATGCAACATGTTTTCAAGAGTCTGAATTGATTTTTCAAATTGACCATCAATTTGGGGATGAAATGCTGCATTGAAATTCAGTATCGAACCCAAGGCATTATGAAAGTTCTCCTAAAATCTTGAAATGAAACACGGGTCGATCTGAAAAAATAGAAACTGGCACACTATGTAGACGAACAATCTCGTCCAAATAACGAACAACCAATTTCTTAGGTGTGTTGGTCACACGAACAGGAAGGAAGTGTGCAGATTTCGTCAATCGATCGACAATCACCTACATTGCATTGAATCCTCGCTAAGATCTAGGAAGAGCAGTCACAAAGTCCATCATGACATGCTTCAACTTCCATTCTGGAATCGAAAATGACTGATGCAAACCAATGGGTCTTTGGTGCTCGATTCACTTGTTGACATACGAGCCACTGGGCAATGAACTCAGCATTGTGACACTTCATATTTGGCCACCAATATTGTTCCTTCAAGTCTCGGTACATCTTAGTATTGCTAGGATGAATAAAAAACTTCAAACTATGTGTCTCAGACAAAATCAGATTACGAATATCAACATCTTGTGGCACAAAAAGCCAGTTTCTGAAGACAAGAACTCTATCATCTCGCACTCTGAAATCTCAAACTATGGCATCAGCACCATCAGCTAGTTGCTTCCGAATTTCAGCCAATCTTGAATCTTCTGATTTCTGATTTTGGATCTCTTCCAATAAAGTTTGCTTGACTTTGATTCGAACAATCAACAAACCAAAGAAATCACTACCAGGATGCACACGCATAGCCCTCAAATCCAGCAACATTAGCACGTAATGTGAGCGTATATAGGCCAAAACCGATGTGGAAGGAGAATAGGTTTCCCTGCTTAAGGCATCAGCAACAACATTTTCTTTTCTAGGATGATATTCGATGATCAAATCGTAGTCCTTAATGAGCTCCACCCATCTTCGTTGTCTCATATTCAACTTCTTACGAGTAAGAAGATACTTCAAGCTTTTGTGGTCGGTGAAGATTCTGCACATCTCGTAGTATAGATAGTGGCCCCATATCTTCAATGCAAACACCACGGCTGCAATATCTAAATAGTGCATAGGATAGTTGCGCTCATCCAGACGCAACTACCGGGAGGAATAGGCAACGACTTTCCTATCTTGCATCAATGTGCACCCAAATCTGGATTTTGACGCATCGTTGTAAACCACATACTCTTCGCTAGCATTTCTCATTCCATACGAACAACTCTCCTTTGCATGTTAATTTCGTCAAAGGTCCAGTAAGCCATAAAAAATTCTCCATGAAATAACGGTAGTATCCGGCTAAGCCAAGGAAACTGCAAACTTCAAACACAGTCTGCAGGGGTTCCCAAACAACAACGCCTTCAATATTCTTCGGAGCAACAAGAACACCACGGGCAGAAACAATAAGGCCAAGGAAACCGACTTTGCATAACCAGAATTTGAATTTGGAGTACTTCTCAAACAGGTGTCGATTCCTCAGAATTTTCAGCACGATTCGGAAGTGCTCAGCATGCTCCTTTTCTGTTTTTGAGTATATTAGAATGCCGTCAATGAAGACAATCACAAATCTGTCTTCACATCAGGGCTTGCTTTGTCATCAGTCAGAGTGAACAGTCTTGCGGGCTTGAGTAGTGCTTTATTTGTAGATTTGTTTGGTGGTTCTCCAGGTGTGCGTGCTGGTGGTTTAGTGGGATTGGAATACCCACCTCGGTTAACATTCGGTGCGCCTATGATGTGCCTTGGTTTGGGACACTCCCTCTGAACATGACCTACTTCACCATAGTTGTAGCATCGATGTGGCTATGAACTCCACGGAGATTGACTGGTATTAGGACCAGAAAAATTCCTCCTGAAGTTACCTCCATTGTCATTGTTTTTCGAAGGATAAGGCATTAAAGGATAGGGTCCAGTACAATGGTTAAATCTGGAATCATGTCAAAGAGAACCGTCATTGCTTACTATGGAAGGCTTCTTGCTTAACACAATTTTCTCAGTTTCGTTGGCAGCAACAATCAACTCTTGCAAATTTTGCAGAGGTGTCGTACTCACAATTATTTTGAGCTCAGTACTTATCCCATCTTGGAATCATCTTCCAGCCTGATTCCTTATATGAAACTAGGAAAAGAAGTGGTACCTGGTGGAGAGTCGTATACCGAATGATATGCATATGCTGGAAAACAAAACACAAGTGCCCACAAATACACATAAATCTTGGCAAACGCACACATACATACAAAGACACACTCGACAATTAGAAAAATCAATCGTATTAACATTCAGGAGCATTCGGCAAGCACATAACCAGAGATTGCAATCCACATTCAACAAGTTATACGCACACTCGACAATTACAAGAAAATACAGCAAAACACTTATCAAAACGCATCATAACATACCAAATCATATAATGCATAAGAACAAACATAAACACACATCAAAGCACATAATCAATTATAACATATAAACATTTCTAACAAGACATTTTAACATAAGATTACTTTCGGTGTTAATCTTCTAAGTGTGTGGGTGTGTGCGCATGTCTCTCCCTACAAACACGAAGCCAGCAAATGCGTTAGCGTATAACAAATCACATTTCCTAAACCATGCTCCACTACAAAACCTATAAAAACCTGAATCTAACCTATTAAGACCTTTACTGCCGTGAAACCTAAATAAACTCAACCTAGTATCTGAAGCTCACAAGGCTTATCCTCCCTAAGTTCCAATTTTATAAAATTTCTTTACGATGCTTTTTAAAGATTGGAGCGTGATAATGGACAAGCATTCTGACAATATACGAAGTGGAAGAAAACATCAGTGGAAGTCTTTAAAATTAATCAAAAGAACCACAACACACAAGTCCCGTAAGGATCTCAAAATCCAGCAAGTAACTCTCCAATAAATTCTGGAAATATACAAGCAAAGAAGGGATTCAAAAATCCAGAAAGTAGTTAAATCAAATCTTCATGCTATATGAGCAAGCAATCAAGGAAGAAGGTATGCAAATGTGATGCAATATCGTCCCACCATACAGCCTTGATCTTCCACACTAGTACCACAAACCGATGATGTAACTAAGCCTGAAAAATGGTGAAAACAACAGAGTGAGATTACAAGAATCTCAGTAGGGTCACAACATCATAAGATCTGCAGAAATCTAAACAAAATCTCCCAAACAACATCAGATTCTCCTATACATCAAAAAGGATATCACACAATCATCAAACAATAACAATAAGGATAGGGACGAAAGTATATAGGTCGTGGGTGGATTGCAAACACTTCTCAAAATAGAAGTACATAGGTAGGTAATGTGAGACCTCGAATTTTGAGTCCTAGAAGTACAAAAGCTAGTGCAGGTGAAAAACCCATTTTGCTCCTGAAGAAAAGGATGTGTGATGGCCGAAATTGTTAAGAAATGTCCAGTAATTAATTTTGGTTTTAATTGCCTTTAATCTAGTTCTTTATAGGTTGATAATTACCTTATAAATTAAAATCCCTAAAATTAAGGGGGGAGAATTAAAGAATTTAATTCTGATAATTATCTTATTTTAATCAAGCCTTTAAAATAGGGATTATAATCCCATAAGCACCTTATATAAATAGGAACCTATTCACACAAAAATCTTATACAGAAAACACACAAAATTCGTAAAAGCTAAAAACCTTACACCTCCCAATTTTTGCCAAAATCCGATGAAACTTCAAATAAGCATAACTCTCTCATCCTTTGTCGGATTCTTCCAAGTAATAGCTTATTGGAGAGATTTCTTCATCCTCTTTCCAAGAATCTTTGGTTTATCTAAAGATTAATTTTTCCTTGTCAAAAGTTAAATCATATTTTGGTGGGATTAGGTTTCAAGATTGTGTGATTCTGTCTTCAATTGATTTGTGTTGTTGTTCCTCTTGTTTGTATGATTGTTTGGCATCCATTCGTGTTATAAAATCATGAATTCATCCTTTATAAATCTTTTCTATATATAAAATTAGTATGCCCTACCCTTGGTCTATTGTTGCCTATCTTGATCAAATGATTAACCTATTGGATTCCGATCTTGTTTCTTTTGATTGTATAAGTTACAAACACTTAATCCTTCTTTGTTAACATGAAATCGTAACCCTTACACCTTGCTAACATGAAATTGCAAATTATTTTGTGTTTTATGCTTAGTGCAGAAATATACATAGTTAAATTGGGGTGGTAATTCAGGTTGAATTTTGTTAAGTTCTTGGTTATCACAACACCTTTGGCATCTGACCACTGATTTCTGATAGGTTTGATGAGTGGAATTGGTAAGGAAATAGGGTACTTACTTGGTTATTGAGTATGAATGCTTAGTTTGGTTCTGTCTTTGTCTTGTGATGTTATAGGTGGTTCAGAATTATTAAATAAGGGCAAAGGAATAAATTCTTGTTCTGAGACAAGAGAGGGGAAATAATCATTAGAATAAAATTCTGGAATTATTTCCTTAATTTTAGGAAATTATCATCCAATATAATATTAAACCAATAAGAAAATGAAATCAGAAATAAACACTAAACTTCCAAAGCCATTATCGGCTACCACACATCCATTTCTTCTGGGACAAGACGATCATTTCACCTGCACTGCCTTCTGGACTTCTATGACTCAAAAATCGGGGTCTCACACAAAAAACGAGGATCTCTGGAGAAATTGATAATGTATAGATCCTAACTTTCTTGTCTCTGAAGAAGTAGCTAATCCTTTGCCCTTTTTAAGAGAGTTCAAACCACTTATACCATCATAAGACAAAGACAAACCATACTAAGCATGAACATTCAATAACCAAGTAAACATCCTATTTCTTTACCAATTCCACTCACCAAACCTATCAGAAACCAGTGATCAGATGCTACTGAGACCTCCCCCTTGGATGAGTGATGTGATAGCTAAGAACACAACAAGAATCAACTTGATTTACCATCCCAGTTAACCATGAAAAATTTCAGCACTTAGATAGAGCAATAAGGAAAATTTCGATTTCATGCATAAGGGACTTGGGGGTTACGATTTCATAATAACAAGGAAGGATTATGTGTTAATAACACATACAACTAAAAGGAACATGATCATAAACCAACAGACATATCAATTGATCAAAATCGGCAACAATAAGGCAAGGGTATAGGGCATGTCGATTTTTTACATAGGCAAGATTTAAAGGATGAATTCATGATATTATAACATGAATAGATGCCAAACAATCATATGGACAAAAAGAACAATAACAGAAACCAATTGAAAGATTAATCAAAAGATTTTGGCAGCAAACTTTAGGAATTTCAATAAGGAATAATATAGGAAAGAACTAACCTTCTTATGATGAAACCAAGATATCAAGATAGAGGATGGAAAGAGGTTTCCAACAAGCTATTATTTATAAAAAATCTGATAAAGTATGAAATAATTTGGCTATGGTGAAGGTTAAGAAATTTCAACAGAAAGGGTAGGGAGTAAGATTTGATTGCTTGAAGATTTTATGTGTTTTTGGTGTGGGGTTTATGTATGGCTGACTACATCCTTTTATAAGGTGTAATGGGATTAATCTTCCTATTTTTAAGACTAGATATAAGAAGATAATCATGAGGATTTAATTATTGAATTATCTTTTAAGAATAGATAATCCATCATTAATGCTAGAAATGAAATAAAGGATAAATAAAATCAGAAATGAACACTCAACCTTCACTACCATTTTTGGCTACCACATATCCATTTTTTCAGGGTAAAGCCATCATTTCAGCTGTATTGGCTTCTACACTTCTACAACACAAAAATCAGGGTCTCAAACTTCTTCCTAAACCTGAGCCACCAGCTCCACCCATGAGCTACCAAAAGGGTGAGGAATGGGAATTGCAGACCGATGATGCTGAAAAAATGGAACAGAAGGAACCTACACAACTTTCTCTACTGCCGTTCGAAGACATTTGAAGAAAGATGAAATACACAAGTAGTTTTTTGAAATTTTTTGAATTTTTCATGAAATTGAAAATCAACATCCCATTTGTAGAAGCACTATAACATATGCCTTTATATGTGAAATTTATGAAGGGCATATTTTCTAATCAACAAAAGATTGGAGAATATGAGACAAGGGCTATCACAGAAGAATGCAATAGGATCATTTAGAGGAAATTTTCCCTAAAGCTGAAGGATCTAGGAAGTTTCACCATCCCTGTAAAGATTAGGTCAAACTATTTCTATAGGGCATTATGTGATCTGAGGATGAGTATTAATCTAATACAACTAAGTATGGCAGAGAGACTGAATTGAGAGATATATTTCACCCTACAAATGGCAAACATAACACTTTCATTTCCACAGGGAATAATAGAAGAAGTGCTAATCAAAGTAGACAAAATTTATCTTCCCTGTAGACTTCTTTATTCTGGAGATGGAGAAAGATAAAAAATTCCTTTGATCTTGGGAAGACCTCTTCTAGCCACAAAAAGAGCTCTAATCGATGTACATGCTATACAACTACCAATGAGAGTGGTTGATCAACAAGTCATTTTGGACATTTTTGCTTCTATGAAGCATTATGATCCTATGAAGGTGAATGCTATTTCAATGATTGAATAAGAGGAATAGCACCAATGAACAAGTTCAATATGAAGACTCTTTAAAGGCTACATTGGTGGGAAAGAACATAAATGACATAGAAGTTACAGAACTAGTTTAGAGCATGGATGATATGCCTAGGTGGAGAAAGAATCAATTCTAATTCCTTGGTTTTCACTTGGCTAACTGAATAAAATGAATTCGTTTGTAAAAGTACCTCCAGTATTGGAGTTAAGAAGATTGCTCAATCATTTGAAGTACCAGTTTCTTGGAGAGAATGATTCCTTACCAGTGATCATTTTTGCCACTCTAAGAAGTATTCAAGAGGAGAAGCTGATAAAAGCATTCAAGGATCAACATGATAGCCATCGGATGGAATTAGGGTGACATTATAGAAATCAGTCCATCTTTTAACATGCATAAGATCAAAATAGAGGAAAGTAATAGGCCATCAATTGAACATCAGAGACGGTTAAATCCCAACATAAAGGAAGTAGTAAAAAACAAAGTAATCAAGTGGTTGGATGCAAGAATTATTTATCCAGTTCTTGATAGTAATTGGGTAAGCCGGTTGCAATGTCTTCCTAAGAAGGGAGGTATGACTATTCTCAAGAATGATAGAGGAGAATTTCTCCCTAATAAAACTCTGACAGGATGATGGGTGTGCATTGACTACTGCAAAATCAATAAGATCATATGTAAGGATCATTTTTCCTTACTTTTTATTGATCAAATGTTAGATAAAATGTTTGGTAGGTTATTTTACTATGTCTTGGATGGTTATTATGGCTATAACTAAATTGCTATAGACCAAAGGACCAGAGAAAAACCACATTCACATTCCTTTATAGGGAATTTTTCCTTCAGTAGAATGCCATTCAGGCTATACAATGCACCAGCAGCTTTCTGAGAATGCATGATGACAACTTTTACAGATCTTATTGAGAAATGCATGGAGGTCTTTACTGACATATCTCTATTATTGGTGACATTTTTGACAAGTATCTACAATATTTAGAAGTTGTACTAGAGAGATTTAGAGAGATGAATTTAGTTCTCAATTGGAAGAAATGTCATATCACGGTGATAGAGGGAAAAGTCTTGGGACATTTAGTCTTAAAGAAAGAATTGACAGTGGATAAAACAAAATTGAAACTATTAAAAGGTTACTAATCTGAACAATAGTAAAACTCATTCATAGTTTCTTAAGGACACAAACCCAACATATAAGGACCCTTACCGCAGTGAAACCCAAACAAGACCAACCAAGGACCAATTTGAATCCCACAAGGCTCAAGTCACACTAATTATGTTTTCCTAAAGTTCATTCTTATGATTTTAAAGGTTAGAGCATGTTAATATTAGACATACATTCTGGTAATATACAGAGTGAATAAAAGAATTAGCGAAAGTCTTTATAATTAATAAAAGGAACCATAATACACAAGTCCCAAAGGAGTCTCAAAGTCCAGCAAGTAGCCCTCAAATACAGGATGGATGGCTGGTGCCTCAGGTTAGTTTTTGGGCTCAGCTTGCCCTCCTTGCTCAATTTGTGCATTTGGCTCCTCTTCCTAAATAGGTTGCTATTCGGCTTGAACCTCATACCTACCCCGTCGGCCCCTTTGTACACTTTGCCTTGCCATATTGTACGAATACACATTCGTCACTCCACACATAACCCAAATATGAAATTATGAAAAGAAGTGGTACCTAGTGGAGAGGCGTGCACCGGATGATACACATATGCTGAAAAACAAAATACAGATGCACCCAAGTACACATAAATTTCGGAAATCATATGCACACTCCGCAATTACATCAATACCCACATCTAAGCACTCGGCGAACAATCATTAAGCATTCGGTAAACACACAGGGATATTCGGCAACACTCTTAGGAATTATAAGTATCATGCAACAACATACATAAGCATTCAGAAGGAAAAAATTCATCAGCAATACCCATTCTGCAATAGTTAAAGAAAACAAAGCAAACACATTAAGTCATACAGGGCATAAAAATACATATAAACACACAGCAAGTCAAATTATCAATTTCATTATTTAAATCTTACAAACCAATTTAATATTAGATCATTTTCGGTATTAGTCCCTAAGTGAGTGAGTGTGTGCCCATGTACTTACCTACAAACACAAATTCAACAAACAAATTAGCATATAACAAATCATATTCCTTAAACCATACTCCACTACCAAACCTGTAAGGACCTAAATCCTAACTTATTGTTAATTGTTCCTGAAACCCTAATCCTACCATTCCCTTACCACCATGAAACCCAAACAAGCCTGAACCAGGACCTATCTGAATCCCACAAGGCTTATCCATCTGATTTTGATTTTAGCATGTTAGTTCCTTTAAGATTTTAAAGTTTGGAGCAAGATATTGGACAAATATTCTGGTATTATACGGAGTAAATAAAACATCAGCTGAAGTCTTTAAATTTAATCGATGAATCCATAACACACAAGTTCCATAGGGATCCAAATAACCAACAAGTAAACCTCCAACATAATTCGGAAATAACAAGAAAAGGAGGAATTTAAAAAAACTAGAATATACTCCAATCAATCTTCATGTTATATGTGCAAGCAACCAAGGAGACAAGTATGCAAAAGTGATGCGTTATCACCCAGCCATGCAGCCTTGATTCTCACACACTAGTACCACGAACAGAGAATGTACCTAAGCATGAAAAATTGTGAAAACAACAGGATGAGATTATAAGAATCTTAGTAGGGTCACAACATCATATGATCTACAGAAATCTTAAACAAACATCTCCCAAACAACAACAGATCATCCCTACTCATCTAAGGGTATCACGTAATTCGAGAATCAACCAAAAGGATTAGGGCCAAAACTAAGGCTGAGGGTGAACAAAAAACACTTCCGAAAATCAGAAGTACATAGGCAGGAAAGCACATCAGGTTACTCTCAGCAGTAGGAAAAAGAAAGACCATCCTCTTCCACCTATGTTGTTCAAGGCTTTGCTACACAAAAGGTAAAACATTAGCACACAAACTAATCAGCAAGCCTCTTCATCTTGCCAGCACACAGAACAAGACATCTAGCCAGCACATAGGACTAGGCATCCTAACCAGCACACAGGACAAGGCATCTAGGCAGCTCAAAGGAGGCATCTAGCCAACACACAGGACTAAGCATATAGCGCGCGAAGGCAGGGGATTGCCACCTATACAACTCCCATACTTGTAAGAGCCTCCCCTCTCCCAAGGAGCATCAACACTAACCTCGAAGGGCCACCGAAAAAAGATCCTAATACACAAACATGTACAAGCACACACAGGCAAGCACAAAGCACAATACCATATCAAGGTATCCTCGATCATGATAGAATGCAATCAATATGTTTGATACACTCAACACATGAAAATTAGGCACACATAACTTATCTCAAGGGTTCGGTATAGCCTAAGTAATCATATCTCAATCCGTAATTCTTGTATACACCATGCAATCAATATGCATGCAATAATAACAAAGGTGTGCATCAAAAACAACAAACAAACAACAAGGATCTTTGGAGAAACCTATGAGGTATAGATCCTACCTCTCTTGTCTCTGAACAAGAAGCTATTCCTTTGTCTTTATTTAATAATTCCGAACTACCTATAGCATTACAAGGCAAAGACAAAACCAAACTAAGCATGCATACTCAATAATCAAGTAAATACCCTATTTCCTTACCAATTCCACTCACCAAACCTATCAAAAATAGTGATCAGATGCCGCAGGAGCCTCCCCCTTTGATGTGTGATATGATAACCAAGAACTTAATAAGATTCAACCTGAGTTATCGTCCCAATTAATTATATATATTTCAGCACTAAGCATAGGACATAGGATAAATTGTGATTTCATGCATACAAGGTGTAAGGATTGCGATTTTATGTTAAGAAAAAATGATTAGGTGTTTATAACTTGTACAATCAAAAGAAACATAATCAGAATCCAATAGGTTAATCAATTGATCAAGATAGGCAACAATAGGGCAAGGGTAAGGCATACTGATTTCATGTAAAGAGAAGAATCAAAGGATAATTTCATAATTTTATAACATGAATGGATGCTAAACAATCATACGAACAAAAGGAACAACAATACAAATCAACTGAATGCAGATTCATATAATTTTGAAACCTAATCCCGCCAAATTATGACCTAACTTATGACTAAGAAAAACTAACCTCTAGATGAAAACCCTAATATTTTTGGAAAGAGAATAGAAAGATCTTTCCAACAAGCTATTATTTTCAAGAGTTCGACAAACGAGGAAACAATTATGCTATTTTGAAGTTCAAGTAGTTTTCAGCATCCTGCCGAATTACAACCTAACTTTCCAAAAAGAAAAATAATCTTCAGATAGTAAAAACCTAGGTGGTTGGAAAGAAGACAGAAAGAAATTTCCAACAAGCTATTTTTTGCAATGAGCTGACAAAGGATGAGAGAGTTATGCTTGTTTGAAGTTCAAGTAGATTTTGATAGCAATAGGGAGGTGTAGGGTTTTTGTTTGGATGAATTTTGTGTATTTTCTGTAAATGGTTTAAATGTGACCGGCTTCCTCTTTATATAGTGTGGTTATGGGATTAATTTTTCTACTTTAAAGGCTAGAATAAAGTACGATAATTAACAGAATTAAATTCTGTAATTATCCTTCCTTAATTTTAGTGATTTTATTTTCTAAGGTAATTATCAACCAATAAAGAACCAAATTAAAAGGAATTAATACTAGAAATAATTACTAGACATTCCTTACCAATTTCGGTCATCATACATTCTTTTTCTTCAAGGGAAAAATGATCTTTTCACCTACACTGGCTTTTGAACTTATAGAACTCAAAATTCGGGATCTCACAAACATGATAAGATCTACAGAAACATAAACAAACATCTCCCAATCAACATGAAATTTGCTTATACTACCAAAAATGTATCAAATAATCATCAAACAATCATAATAGGGATAGAACCAAAAGTAGCAAGGCTTTAGGTAGACTAAGAACACTTCTGAAAACAGAAGTACATGGTAGGTAATACATCATCTGAATCGGCAATTGAAAGGCTATCCCTTTCCACCAGTGTTGTCCAAGGTTTAGCTACATAAAAGATAAATGATTGGTCAACAATCTAATCAGTAAGCTTACTCATCTTGCCACACAAAGACAAGGCATCCAAGCTATATATGGACAAGAGCATCCAAACCACACATGGATAAAGGCATCCAAATGAACAAGGATAAGAGCATCTTGCCACACAAGGACAACGCATCTAGTCATACAAGGACCAGGTATCTAACGAGCTCTTGCTGGGGATTTCCACCCTTGCGACTCTCATACCAGTAAGTATCTCTCCACTCCCTAGGAGAATCAGTGCTTACCTTGAATGGCCACAGAAAAAAGATCCTAACAATCAAGTACAAGCAAACACAAGTAAGTACATGGCATAACACCGCAATAGAACATTCTCAATCATATCACAACACAATCAGCTAGTCCAATGCACATATCACAATAGAAATAGGCACACACATCCTACCATAGGGATTCTCAAACCAATCCGCAATCATGCATATTAATTCTAAGCATGTGCATACATAAAGAACATGAATCCAAAACATCAATCAAGTAAAAAGGATCTATGGAGAAACTGATAAGGTATTGTTCCTACCTCTCTTGTCTCTAAACAAGTAACTAGTCCATTACCTTTATCAAGAGGATCTGAACCACCTAAACACACATAAGGCAAAGACAAACCCATACTAAGCATACACATATAAAAACAAGATAAACATCTTAATTTTGTACAAATTTCACTCACCAAACCTATCAGAAACCAATGATCAGATGTTGCTGGAACCAACCCCTTAGAAGTATGATGTGGTAGCCAAGAATACAATAAGAATCAACCTGATTTTTCAACCCAAATCACCATGCCAATTTTGGCACTAAGTTAGGACGATATAGTAAATTGCAATTTCATATTTAAGTAGGTTGAGGGTTGCGATTTTATGATAACAAGGAAGGATTAGGTGTTAGGCTACTTTAAATCTCGGTACATCTTTGTACTACCAGGATGGATAGCGAACTTCGAACTATACCCCTTAGATAAAATAAGATTACGAATATCAACATCTTGTGGAACACATACCCGATTTCTGAAGACAAGGACGTCGTCAACTCATACTCTGAAATCATGAGCTATGACATCAACACCGTCAAATAATTACCTCCGAATTTCAACAAATTTTAGATCTTCTGATTGCTGATTCCAGATCTCCTCAATTAGGGTAGGCATGACTTCGATTCGCTCTAACATTGAACTAGAAAAATCAGTGCCAATATGCACAAGGGTAGCTTTCAATTCCAGCAACATTGGCATGTATTGGGTGCGCATCTAAGCTAAAACCGATGGGGAAGGAGCATGAAATTTTCTGCTCAAGGCATCAGCTCCAACCATCTTCATTGTCTTATATTCAACTTCTTTTGTGTAAGGACATACTTCAGGCTTTTTTGGTTAGTGAATATTCGACACGTCTCGCTGTATAAGTTTTGTCCCCATATCTTCAACACAAACACCATGGCTGCAAGCTCCAAATTATGTGTAGGATAGTTTCTTTTGTGTGGTCGCAATTGTCGGGAAGCATAGGCAATGACTTTCCCATCTTGCATGAATACGCATTGCTGTAAACCACATACTCCTTTCCGCCAATATGTAAAGTAAGTATGTAAACCACATACTACTTTCCGGCAAAGACTTTCACGGTTTTTCTGTTCTTCGAAACTTCACTGGCACTTCTCAGTCCACAAAAATGGCTCTCCTTTGTATGTAAATTTCATCAATGGTCCAGGGAGCGATGAAAATTTTTTCACAAAGCGACGGTTATATCCAGCTAAGTCAACGAAACTATGAACTTCCAACATAGTTCGCGGAGGTTCCCAAGCAACTACAACTTCAATCTTCTTCAGATAAACTAAAACATCTTGGGAGGAAACAATATGGCCAAGGAAACCTACTTCACCTAACCAGAATTCTTATATGGAGTAGTTTGCGAATAACCGTCAATCACTCAGAATATTCAGCACAATCTGCAAGTGCTCACCATGCTCCTATTCTGATTTTGAATAAATTATAATGTCATCGGTGAAGACTATCACAAATCTGAAAACACTTCTGGGTTTACTTCGGAATCAGTGGGGGTGAATAGACTCGTTGGCTTTCATTGCGTCTCACTCATGGATCCATTTGGTGGTCTTTCTGGTGAGTGTGCTAGTTGTTTAGTGGGATTGGCATACCCACCTCGGTCTACATTTGGTGTGCCTGTGATACGCCTGGGTTTTAGGCATTCCCTCTGAATTTGTCCCATCTTGCCAAGATTGTAACATCGACGTTTCTGAGAATTCCATGTAGATTCATTGGAATTCGAACCAGAAAAATTCTTCTTGTTATTACCTCCATTGCCATTATTTTTCGGAGGATAGGACCTCAAAGGATAGGGTCTCCTATGCCGATTGGACTTCAAATCACGCCTGAAGGATCCGCCACCAGTTGCTGTGGATGGCTTTCTGCTTTGCACGATTTTCTCGGCTTCAGTTGCGGCAACAATTAGTTCTTGAAAATTCTGCATCGGCGTCGTACCAACGATGGTTTTGAGTTCTGTACTCAGCCCATCCAGAAATCATCTCGTAAGCTGGTATGGTGAATGATCTTTCACAGGTGTAAATCGGGGCAACTCCCTTAATGCCTTCTCATATTGAAGAACCGAATGGGTGCCCTGCTCAAGCTTGTAGAAAGCTTGTATACTTGTTTTATGGAATCTCGTATAGAACTTTTCGTCAAACTCGTACCAAAATTCCTCCTAAGTTGGCAAATGATCGCCGAATCGCAAGCTAAGAGATGTCTACCAAGAGAGGGCTTCTCCCTTCAGTAGGAATGTAGCGTTGGAAACTTTGTCATCATCAGAGATACGTAAAAGCAAGGACTCATGACATAAGGTGTCGATCTATTCACAAGCTGCTGGATCTCTGGCTGAACCAAAAAAATCTTTACATCCTAATTGACGAGATTCCTTCAACAAATTCATAATAATGATAGGAAGTCTTTCTGCTTCTTTAGGGTGAGTCGGCTGTACAGGCTCAACTGGAGGAATAGGTTCTTTCATGGGTGCGGGTGCAGGAGCATTCTAAAATTACGCTTCTATACTCTGTTGGTTTGCAGCAATTCCTTGTAATACATTCAGGATTTGTGCCATCACAGGATGGATAGCTCGTGGGACTAGTGCCTCAGGTTGGTTTTCGGGCTCAGCTTGCCCTCCCTACTCAATTTGTGCATTTGGCTCCTCTTGCTCAATAGGTTGCTGTTTGGCCTGAACCCTATACCTACCCCGTCGTTCCCTTTGTTCACTTGGCCTTGCCATACTATACAAGCACGTGATCGTTACTCAACACATAACCAAATACAAACACTAGGAAAAGAAGTGGTACCTGGTGGAGAGGCGTGCACCGGACGATATGCATATGCTGTAAAAAAAAATTCACATACGTACAAGTATGAAAATTTTAGAAAACACATGCATACATGCAAATGCACACTCGGCAACAATCATCAAGCATTCAACAGTCATCATCAAGCATTCGGTAATACACATACTCATGTAATTCACACTTGGTAGCACACATTAATAAGAAGCAAATACATTCGTATGCATTCGGCAACATAGGAATTACATAGGGACACGACAATATATCATGTATCAACAACACCCATTTGACAATAATCATAAAACACATTGCAATTATTTGGCAATAAATACATTCGGGACTTTTATAGGACACACTCATGCATTCGATAATAACAAAGAAAACACAGAAAACATTCATCAGGCATAAGAATATACAGAAAAACCCAACAAATCAAATTATCAATTTCATCATCTAAATCTTACAAATCAATCCCTTTTTAGCATTAGATTACTTTTGTTATTAGCTCCTAAGTGAGTGGGTGTGTGCGCATGTACCTACCTACAAACACAAAATCAACAAACAGGTTAACATACAATAAATCATATTACCTAAACCATGCTCTATTACCAAACCTGTAAGGACCCAAATCTCATATTTCAAAATTTACTCCTAATGGGACCCTTACTACCATCAAACCCAAACAAGCCCGAACCAGGACCTATTTGAATGCCACAAGGCTTGTCCATCTAGTTTTGATTTTTGCATGTTAATTCCTTTAAGATTTTAAATTTTGGAGTATGATATTGGACAAATATTATGGTATTATACGAAGTGAATAAAATATCAAAGGAGGTCATTAAATTTAATCAATGAATCCATACCACACAAGTCCTATAGGGATCCAAATATATAGCAAAATAACCCTAAACATAGTTTTGAAACAACAAGCAGAGGAAACTTGAGGAACCAAAAAAAATAGTCCAATAAATGATAATATTGCATGCACAAGCAACCAAGGAGACAAAATATGTAAATGTGATGCGATATCGCCCCGCCGTGCAGCCTTGATTCTCACATACTGGTAGCACGAACAGAAAATGTACTTAAGCCAGAAAAATTGGTGAAAAAAGTAGGATGAGGTTACAAGAACAAAATCATAAGATCTACAGAAATCTTAACCAAACTTCTCCCAAACAACACTATATCATCCCTAGATATCTAAGGATATCACATAATTCAAGAACACATACCACAACAAGGTATCCTCAATCATGTTAGAACACATTCAGCATGTTCAATACACAAAACACATGCAAACTAGACAATCATAACCTATCTTAAGGGATTTGGTATAGCCTTGATAAACCTCAAATAATTCTACAACTTATGCATATACCATCTCACATATGCACATACAACATCATAAAGTCATGCATTGAAAATATTAACCAATAACAAGGATCTCTGGAGAAACTGATGAGGTATAGATCCTACCTCTCTTGTCTCTGAATAATAAGCTATTCTTTTGATTTTATTCAAGGAATCTGAACCACCTATAACATCATAAGGCAAAGACAAAACCAAACTAAGCATGCATACTCAATAACCAAGTAATTACCCTATTTCCTTACCAATTCCACTCACCAAACCTATCGGAAACCAGTTATCAGATGCTTCAGGTGCCTCGTCTTAAGATGTATGATGTGATTGCCAAAAACTTAACAAGATTCAACCTGAATAACCATTTCAATTAACTATACAAATTTTGACACTAAGAATAGGGCACAAGAAACATTATGATTTCATACGTATAAGGTAATAATGTTGCGACTTTCTGTTAACAGGGAAAGGTTAGGTGTTTGTAAGATGTACAACCAAAAGAAACAAGATCAGAATCTAATAGGTTAATGAACTGTCAAGATAGGCAACAAATAAGGCAAAGGTATGGCATGTCAATTTCATTTATAGGGAAGATTCAAAGGATGAATTCATAATTTTACATCATGAAAGGATGCTAAACAATATTACAAACAAGAGGAATAACAACAGAAATTAATTGAAGGCAGAATCACACAATTTTGAAACCTAATTCTGCCGAATTATAACCTAAATTATGATGGAGAAAAAAACTTATATTTTTTATAGAGAATGGAAAGAGCTTTCCAACAAGCTATTATTTGCAAGAATCTGACAAACGATAAGAGAGTTAAGCTATTTTGATGTTCAAACAGATTTCGGAAACAATAGGGAGGTGTAGGGTACGAGGTTGGATGAATTTTGTATATTTACTGTGTAAAGTTTAACTGTAGCCGGTTTCCTCTTTGTATAGGACATCCAAACCATACAAGGATCAGAGCATTTTTCCCACAAGGACAAGGTATCTAGCCACACAAAGACTAGGCATCCAGTATTCACATACTAGGGATTGCCACCCATACGACTCCCATACCAGTAAGAACCTCACCTTTCCCAGTAGCATCAACGCTTACGCTGAATGGCCATTAGAAAAGGATCCTGACACACAAATACATACAATGACACACAAGTAAGTACAAGGCACAATATCACAACAAGGTATCCTCAATCATATCAGAACACATTCAGCATGTTCAATACACACAACACATGCACACTAGACACTCATAACCTATCTTAAGGGATTTGGTATAGCCTAGATAAGCCTCAAATAAATCTACAACTTATGCATACACCATCTCACACATGCACATACAACATCATAAATTCATGCATTGGAAATAGCAACCAATAAGAAGGATCTCTGGAGAAACCGATGAGGCATAGATCCTACCTCTCTTTTCTCTGAACAAGAAGCTATTACTTTGAATTTAATCAAGGGATCTGAGCCACCTGTAGAAACCAGTGATCAGATGCTTCAGGTGCCTCGTCTTAAGATGTGTGATGTGATTGCCAAAAACTTAACAAGATTCAACCTGAATAACCATTCCAATTAACTATGCAAATTTTGACACTAAGAATAGGGCACAAGAAAAATTATGATTTCATACGTATAAGGTAATAATTATGATGTAGTGATTTCAAATCTTGTTTTTTTTATTCGTTTAAGTAATTGACATATATTTTTTTCTTAATTTCATGAAATTACAACCCCTAACCTTTCTAATGTTGAAATCACAGATACACTATTAAGCCCTAAGGTGTTTCCGAATTTTGTATGATGAATTAGGGTGAATAATTAGGTTATTTCTTGCTGAGTTTCTAGTCATCACATCACGCATTCAAGGGGAAGATATTGCTGCATCTGGATCGCTGGATTTTGATAGGCTAATTGGTAAAGATTCCCAATGCCTTTGGTTTTTAATTAAGTAATCTTGTAGCTTAGTATTGTATGATCTTTGTCTTTTGATTGTTTAGGAGATTCTGATCTTATTGGAAAGGCAAAGGAATACATCTAATTCAGACTCATGAGAGGTAGGATCTATGCCTTATCTATTTCTTTGGTTACCCTATTGTTTGGTTTTTTGAATATGATTGAATTCGATTGCCTATGTTGATTATATGCTTGTGGAATGTGTGATTATGATGATAGGGAATCTAGGAAGTTAATAGAGCAATAGATTGCCTAATTCTATTATGACTTTGAGGATTGATCTTTGATTTGTATTGTGATTTGATTGAGGATCCTTTGTTGTGATTTCTATATGCGTGTACGATGTGTGTATGTGTGTATGTGTGTATGTGCCTTGATAGTGTGCTTTATTTAAAGGATCCTTTTATCGCTGGCTATGTGAGGTAAGTATTGTTGCTCCTAGGGAGAGGAGAGATACTTACCGAACTGGGAGGTTTATGTGTGGTTATTCCCAAAAAGAGATTTCTGGATGCCTTGTAGGTCGGTTCAAGTCTGGACGGCAGGATACCTTGTTGACTAGTTCGAGTGCGGACGTCAAGATACCACATAGGCCAGTTTGAGTCTGGACGTTAGGATGCTCTTTTTCTGTATGGCAAGATGACTTCTATTCGTGGCTGAAAGGCATTCCTGCTAGCACTACAAAAAGCTCCGGTCTTAACGCCCTTACTACTGCTGTGCAGCCTTTCCTAGGGTTCGTAGAGTCGGGTTTCCCGTTTACCCACAACGGAGGAGCCGCCCCCCTCTATCAAGCAAGAAAGAGGCGGCCACGGGTCATAGTTATCCTAGGCAAGTTAAACTCTATATGTTGGAGACAACTTAAAGGATTTCTGTAATATTGATTGTCTAATTGTAATTTGTTTTCAACCAAATTCGGCCTACCCTCATATTGTGTGTGCTGGTGATGATTTCGGCCCCTATTATTTGTGATTGATGTTTACGGTATCAATTGGATATCTTAGCTGGTTTTAGGTGTTGATCTTTTGGTTATTGGGAGATGTTTGATTGGGAATCCCTAGGACTTATGATGTTGTGACCCTACTAAGATTCTTGTAATCTCATCCCTTCTTTTCTCTCTCTTTACAAGCTTAGGTGTGTGGTTTGTTGCTGGTACCAAAGGTGTGAGATCAAGGCTCCTCGGCTGGACGAATTTTCACCACTTTCCTATTGAATGCGCATGCCATATCTTTGAACTTGTGTGGATTTGCATTCTGGGTTTTCAATTTTTTGTTGCTTCTGAAATATGCATAATACTATTGGTCGATGCTTTGAGATTTTTATGGGACTTGTGTGTTATGTTTTCACTTGTTTTTAGTGTTAACATAAGTCTTCTGCTGATGTTTTCTTTCACTCCTTATGAACCAGAAATTCATTAATATATAAATATGCTCCAACCTTTAAATAACATATAAATCAATCAATAAAATTAATAATTAGGTGACTTGAGCTTGACAACCAACCAGCCAGCCATAGAAGATTGACAGATAGGCCTCCAATAATAGATCAGCCAGATTTTGAAGACTGACTAGTTAGTCAAGAGCCAATTGATCGGTCTCCAAGAGCCGACCAGTCAAACAATAAGAAAAAAGACCAGTTGCCCTTAAATTGGCTAGCTAGACTGATTGCTAGCGTTTTATAATCACACAATTGTTCTTTCTTCCCTAATCTCCATCCCCAACTTCTCCTCCAAAATCCTAACCACCTTTTCCTCCAAAAACCTAGCCATCATCGCCACCTTCTCTACCAAAAGATAACCACCATCGCCATTTTCTTCTATAAAAGCCAGTCACCATTGCCACACACTCCTCCAAAATCTCTCTTTCTCTCTTTTTAACCACCACTATCCGACATTTCCTCCTTCTCCTCAGCTATATTAATGTTTTTAAGAATCATGATGCAAAAAAAAAAAAAAACCTCATACTATGATTTTGTTCCTGAAGATCAACCAAGGAGAACAATGAGAACTTTGCATGTTGCCACTATTGCCTTTTTACCCATAGCTCTCCATGAAATGGAAACATTCTCTCTTGCTCCTGCAATACATTTTCCATCTTCATTTGCTCCAAATTTACCTCTCTAAAAAACCACTACATCATCAGTTGTTATCCCACCACCCAACCTACCTCTTCATCCAAACCCGTTTATGGTCTTCCAACATCCTTAACCTCTTATCATCACCCAATATAGCTATTGCGTCATTACCACCTTCAATGAGGATTTGGATTCCTCTTTCGAATCCTGAGTTCCATGCAACACAATCACTACAAAAATCATACTTATATATTACATGTAAAAAGAGATAGATTCATATTTTCTAAAAATAACATAGAAATCTGAAATTAGGTTGATAGCCCTCAAGTTATATTTTAAACAACATAGTATTATTTTTAAAACTATAACTTATCAATTAAAACCAAAATATTTTTATGAAAAACTCTTTAAAAGTCCATATCTCATAAACTACAAATCAAATAAGAAAACCAATGATACCATCGTGTTCAGCACGTCAAAATTAGGTAATAAGGAAAATTTCATGTTTTGTGATCTCGGGGTGACATATGGCCGAACGGTAGCAGCGAGCGGCGACATGTGGCCTAGCAATGACAGCACGTGGCTAGACGGCGGCGGCGAGTGGCGGTGCATGACCAGAGACTGGCTGGATGGTGACCAGACCAGAGGACAAAGCCAGAAATAGGAAATCTGCACAAAACTCTACCATTTTAAACAATCTATATATCAACACGAAACTCTAATCCTTAAAGGCTCAAATCTGAAGTCAGATCGATGATTTCTTACCAAAGTAAGTCGGAATTGGAATTTTTTCTAAGAGGAAAAACCCTTTACTTCTCGAGCTGATACAGGTGTGTCCGACTATAAGACCTTGATCCTCGGTGTAGATGTCCTAAAAGTCTGTGTATAAAAAATGGCACTTAGGGACCGGTCTAGTAAAAATAACCATTTTTCCCTTGATAACTGAATGCGTGATGGCTCTTAAAGGTTTATTTCTGAATTTTTTTAACTTTATTCAGAAAATTTTTGTTAATTATCATTTGTTTAAATTCCCATTATCCAAAGTATTAGATAATTCTTTTTATCCTAAATAAATAATTATCTTTTAGTGGAATTATCTTTTAAGATTATTTATCCTTTAATCCTTATCTTATCTTTTAAGCTTAAAAGTAGGGAAAATCTATTCTTTAAGCACCTATATAAGAGAATGTTGGCAACCTCATTCCTCACACTCTTATTCTCTCTTTTATTTCTTCACAAACACAAATTTTCTTTCCTTTTCTTCCCTTGTGGCTGAGACTTATGCCATCACTGTCAAAATTTCCTAAAATTCCCTCCTTCTTCAGATGATTGTGCATGATAGCTTGTTTGATTCCTGTCTTCATGCTACATCTTTCTTTCTTGAATTCATATTCAAAAGGTTTATGGTTTTCAATTATATTGGTGCCTAGTTTCCTTCCCCTTATGTGTGTGCTGATTTTAATTTTCCTTCTTCTGATGTTCTTGAATCTTGTTCATCTTGAACATATGAACATACGATACCTATTATCGTTTTAATATTACAAAATTGCAACCATATCCCTTTGTTTTTTGAAAATCGTTAATTGTCCCATAAACCCTAGTGTTGCCAAATTGTGTCATCTTTAAAGGATTAAATAATCCGGTTGAAATCTATTGGATTCTTGGCCATCACTTCACGCATTATTAGGGAGGTTACTGTTGCATCCAATCGTTGGTCTTGGTAGGTTTTGGTGAGTGAGTTTTTGGAGGACTGTAGGTTGTCCTTTGTATTTCTATTTTTGTATAGTTTTATGTTGTCTTTGTTTTAGAATTGTTTAGTTATTTTTTATCCTTGTGAAAAAGATAAAGGAGTAGCTTCTTGTTCAAACATGTGAGAGGTAGAATCTATACCTCATCAGTTTCTTTGGAAATCACCTTACTTGATATTCCTTAATTTCAGTTTGTCTAATTGTGTTCTATATTCTTGCAGATAGTGTGCTTTGATTCTTGGTAATTTCAGAATTATGTAGGGTTTAGTATTGCCCCATTTCGAATTTGTTTTTGTGGATTGTTTTGTGTATTGTTTTGTGATTCAATTGAGGATATCTTATTATGTTTCTTTAAGTGTGTATGTGTGCATATGCATGTATCTGTGCTTTGTTTGAAGGATCCTCTTATCGCTGGCCATACAGGTAAGTGTCGATGCTTCTGAGGTAGAGGAGAGGTGCCTACCGAACTGGGAGTCATATGGTGATTGTGTCCTAGCAAGTGCACACTAGATGCCCCTTTGCCATGAGATGGAAATGGGATTCCCTACGTATCATGAGGTATAGAGCCCTGGATGTTTGGCGGGATGCCCTGCATATCTTTTGGGTTGGGTATAGATGTATGGTAGGATGCCCCATGCGTGGGATGTAAGAAGGCTAGTTGTAAATTGCCCGCTAACTATTTGTATTTATTGCAGCACAGTCTTGGACAACACAAGCGGTAGGGGATAATCGTTCGATTTTTCAAATCATATAGCAAAATTAAGCTACCTGTGTGCTTCTTGTTTCCATCTTGTGATAGTTGCCTACAAAGTATTTTGTGTTTGATTGTTGTTTTTTTTGGGCCTATTATATATATATGCTATTTATATATATTGTTCGGGAGATGTTTTCTTATATTTTCGCAGATTTTATGATGTTGCGACCTTACTTAGATTCTTGTATTCTCATTCTATTGTTCTTCTCCTTTTTCAGGCATAGGTTCTTGTTTTGGTGGCGGTACCAAGGTACGAGATCAAGGTTGCACGGCGGGATGGTTGCATACCATATTTAAGTTTCATTTTTGTCTTTCTAATTCATATTCTTATTTCTGCATATTGACACAAAAAAATGCTAACTGATTGAGTTTCCCTTGTGACTTGTGTGTTATATTTCCATTGGTTTTTCATTTATTAAAGTCTTCCGCTCATGTTTCCTTGTTCTTGCGCATTACCGATGATGATAACGTTTCCATCGCCATGTTCTTGCATGAGGGAATGGCCCTTGCATCGTGGACTGCTGTTAGTTTGAGATTCGGAGGCCATTTGCGAACTTAGGATAAGTTCTTGAATTTCTACACCAGGTTTCACAAGAATAATCAGCGACAAGCCTTCTACAGAGTTGAGAAAGGTACTTGATCAGTTATGGAGTTCAAAACAGAGCTGAGAGAGTTGTCCCGTTTTGCACTTGAGGAGGATTTCTCTCTATCCCTGCTTGCGCGAGTTTTCAGGATGGTTTGTGCACCGATATCAAGATCATTGCTCATACGATACCTGTGCACAATTTTCAGGAGCTGATCGTTGTAGCCTATGAAGCCAAGAAGATGGTTGTGAATCAGAAACCTCTTAGTGAGGTGCATACTATTACAGTACACATTGGTGATCCATTTCATCATGATTCAAAGTTTGGCCATCATTTGGGACCCTATCCTTCGAAATCATTTCATTCGAAAGGCAGTGGCTATGGAAATTCCAAGGCGCATTCAATAGGTTCCAGTCCAAGGGTGAGCAGACCCTTGAGGTGTCCAAATTGCCATCAGTATCATGTCTCTCTTTTTTACAGCCGTATAAGTGTTAAAATTATGGAGAGTTTTCCCATATGCAATGAGAATGCCCTAAGCTGAGACGTGACGGTTTGCAGACTTCTGGAGCACCAAGTTCAAATGTGGGCATTCCAATCCTTCTAAATCACCAGCTCTTGCACCCGGTAGACCTTCTAGTGGATCCGCATCAGGTTCATAAACCAGACCTACGAGACTCTTTAGTTTGACGAATGCCAAGACCTGTGCTAGCCTCGACGTGGTGATAGGTACCATCTCTATCTTTTCCCAGTATGTTAAAGTTTTGCTGGACCCTAGAGCGATTAGATCGTTTGTGAGTCTTAGAATAACAGTTAGTTCGGATCAGCCCATGTCTTCTTTGGTTACTCTGATTGTGGTTTTGACTCCTTTGGGAGAATAGTTGAAGTGTGATCTATTGTACATTGGTTGTGCTGTATAGATGGGTAGTTGTGATTGAAGTGGATTTGGTTTCATTGGATATCCGAGAGTTGGATGTCCGAGAGTTGGATATAATCTTAGGTATGGATTGTTTGGGGAAGGACCCAGCCCAGATGGAATATTTTACAATGTGTGTGTCATTCAGCCTTCTAGATGGTTCCAAGTACTATTTCGATGGTGATAGGCGAGTTGTTCCGACTTTCATGGTTTCCTTGCTTGATGCAAAGATTCAACAAAAGAAACACAGAGTACCTTGCGCATGTGCGTGACACTTCCATTGAGTTTTCAGAACTGAGTTTTGTTCTTGTGATTCATGATTTCCCAGATGTATTTCCAAAAGCTATAGTCGGTTTGCCACTAGATAGAGAAGTTGAGTTTAGCATCGAGTTGTTACCCGGTTTGAGTCCTATTTCTATTCCACCTTTGTGAGACCCCGATTTTGTGTCCTAGAAGTCCAGATAGCAGTGGAGTTGAAATGACGATTTTACTCCTGAAGAAATGGATATGTGGAAGCCGAAAATGGTAATAAATGTTTAGTGTTCATTTCTAATTTTATTTCTCCCTTATTTCATTTCTAGCAATAATGAAGTCTATTCTTAAGAGATAATTCCAGAATTAAATCTTAATGATTATCTCCTTATATCTAGCCTTAAAAGTAGAAAGATTAATTCCATTACACCCTATAAAAGGAGGTAGTCGACCATACATAAATCTCACACCAAAAACATACAAAATTATTGTAAGGACCCATATTTATATTCCCAAATTTGCTCCTAAGTGAGACCTTTACCGCCGTGAAACACAAATAAACCCAACCTAGGATCTATTTAAATCTCAAAAAGCTTATCCCTTTAGAATCGATTTTAATATATTTATTCCTTATACTTATAACGAATTGGAGCATTTTATTGGACAAGTATTCTAGTATCATACGGAGTGAATAGAATCATCAGCAGAAGTCTTTAAATTTATTGAATGAATCAACAACACATAAGTCCCATAAGGATCCAAATATCCAGCAAGTAAACCTCCAACATAATTCGGAAACAACAAGCAAATGAGAGACTTGAAAAACAAGAAATAGTCCAATCACAGTTCATGTTATATGCACAAGCAATCAAAGAATAGGTATGCAAATGTGATGCGATATCGCCCCGTGATGCAGCCTTGATCTAACACACTGATACCACGAACAACAAATGTATCTAAGCCTGAAAAATAGTGAAAATAACGGGATAAGATTACAAGAATCTCAATATGGTCACAGCATTATAAGATCTACAGAAATCTTAAACAAACATCCCTCAAGCAATAACAGATCATCCTTACACATTTAAGGGATATCACACAATCCATTCAAACAATTCAAAGGTGTAGGGCCGAAACTACGGCTGAGGATGGACGACAAACACTTCCAAAAATCAGAAGTACATAGGCAGAAAAAATTCATCAATCATCTGGGCAATAAGAAAAGGCCATCCCCTTCCACCTGTGTTGTCCAAGGCTTCGTTGCATAAAGAATAAAGGTTAGCACACAAGCTAATCAGCAAGCCTATTCATCTTGCTACACAAGGACAAGGCATCCAAACCACACAAGGATAAGGGAATTTAAACCACACAAGGATAAGGGAATTTAAACCACACAAGGATAAGGGCATTCAAACCACACAAGGATAAGGACATCTTGCCATGCAAGGATAAGGGCATCTTGCCATACAAGGATAAGGGCATCTTGCAACACAAGGACAAGGCATCTAGCCACACAAAGACTAGGCATCCAGCATGCACATGCTGAGGATTGTCACCCATACGACTCCCATACCAGTAAGAACCTCTCCTCTCCCTAGGAGTATCAGTGTTTACCCCGAATAGCCACAGGAAAAGGATCCTGACATATAAACACGTGCAATCACACAAGCAAGTACAGGGCACAATACCACAACAAGGTATCTTCAATCATGTTAGAACACATTCAGCATGTTCAATACACACAACACATGCAAACTAGGCACTCATAACCTATCTTAAGGGATTTGGTATAGCCTAGATAAGCCTCAAATCAATCAGCAACTTTTGCATACACATCTCACACATGCACATACAACATCATAAAGTCTTGCATCGAAAATACAACTAATAACAAGGTTCTCTGGAGAAACCGATGAGGCATATATTCTACCTCTCTTGTCTCTGAACAAGAAATTGTTCCTTTTCCTTTATTCAATAGATCTAAATCACCTATAACATCGTAAAGCAAAAAACAAAACAAAACTAAACATGCATAATCAATAATCAAGTAAATACCCTATCTCCTTACCAATTCCACTCACCAAACCTATCAGAAACTAGTGATAAGTTGCCGTAGGTACCTCCCCCTTGGATGTGTGAAGTGATAGCCAATAACTTAACTAAAATCAACCTGAATTACCGTCCCAATCATCATATAATTTTTCGGAACAAAAAATAGAGCAGTAGGGCAGTTGCAATTTCACGTATGCAAGCCTTAAGGGTTGTGATTTCTAACAAGGAAGGATTAGGTGTTAATAACACATACAATCAAAAGGAACAAGATCAGAAAACAATAGATTAATCAATTGATCAAAATCAACAACAATAGGGCAAAAGGGTAAAGCATGCCGATTTTATGTATAGGGAAGATTCAAAGGATGAATTTATGATATTATAACATGAATGGATGACAAACAATCATACGAACAAAAGGAACAACAATAGAAACCAATTCAAGGAAGAATCACACAATTTCGGCACCAAAACCGACGAATTATAATTTCAATTTTGATAAGGAAAAACTAACCTTCTGATGACCAGCCTAATATAGTTAGATATAGGATGCAAAGATATTTCCAACAAGCTATTATTTGCAGAATTCGAACAAAGGATGAGAGAGTTATGCTAGTTTGAAGGTCAAGAAACTTTCGGTAGCAATAGAGTGTAGGGTTTGATGTTTTACGAAAATTGTCTGTTTTTAATGTGTGTGGGCAAGTGTGGCTGGCTACTCTTTATATAGGGTGTTTATGGCAATAATTTCCCTACTTTAAAGGCTAGATAAGGTAAGATAATTATCAGAATTAAATTTTGTTCTTCTTAATGTTAGGAATTTTATTTCCTAAGGTAAAATTGAACTAATAACGAAACAAACTGAAGAACAATTAAACCAGAAATGACTACTAGACATTCCATACCATTTTCGGCCATCACACATCCATTTCTTTAGAGGAAAAATGGTCACTTCACCTATATTAGTTTTAGACTTCTAGGACTCAAAATTTGGGCTCTCACATCCTCCTCTCCTTATAAGAAGTTTGTTCTCGAAACTTTAGCACAAATACCTAAACTAATCGGTAACAACAGGGAAAAAAGATAGGGCATGCCGATTTCATGTAAAGAGAAGATTAAAAGGATGAATTCATGATATTATAACATGAATGGTTGCCAAACAATCGTACAAAAAAAAGGAACAACAACGTTATTCAATTGAAGGAAGAATCATAAAATTTCGGCACCAAAACCAACGAATTAAGACATGAATTGCGACTGGGAAAAACTAACCTTTTGATGACCAACCTAAGATAGTTAGATCAAGGATGGAAAGAACTTTGCAACAAGGTATTATTTTCAAAATTCTGTCAAAAGATGAGAGAATTAAGCTAGTTTGAAGATCAAGGAAATTTTTGGCAGCAATAGAATGTAGGATTTGATATTTGATGAAAATTGTATGTTTTTAATGTATGTGGGCAAGTGTGGCCGGCTACTCTTTATATAAGGTGTTTATGGGATTAATTTCCCTATTTTAAAGGCTAAATAAGGTAAGATAATTGTCATAATTAAATTCTGAAATTATTCTTCCTTAATTTTAAAAATTTTATTTCCTAAGGTAAAATTAAACTAATAAGGAAACAAATTAAAGGGTAATGAAACCAGAAATGACTATATGACATTCCATAACATTTTCGGCTATCACACATCTATTTTTTTAGATGCAAAATGGTCATTTCACCTGCATTTGTTTTGGACTTATATAACTCAAAATTTGGTGTCTCACATCCTCCCCTTCTTATAAGCATTTTGTTCTTGAAACTTCATCACAAGTACCTAAACAAATCGGCAGCAATAGAGCAAAAAGATAGAGCATGCCGATTTCATGAATAAGAAAGATTCAAAGGATGAATTCATAATATTATAACACGAATGGATGCCAAACAATCATACAAACAAAAGGAACAATAACTAAAATCAATTGTAGGAAGAATCACATAATTTTGGCACCAAAACCGATGAATTATGACTTGAATTTCCACAGTGAAAAAATAACCTTCTAATAACAAACCTAAAACAGTTCGATAGAGGATGCAAAGAGCTTTATAGAAAGCTATTATTTGCAGAATTGCAACAATGGATGAGAGAGTTATGCTAGTTTGAAGGTCAAGGAATTTTTTGGCAGCAATAAGGTGTAGGGTTTGATGTTTGACAAAAATTGTATGTTTTTAATGTGTGGGGGAAAGTGTGGCCGGCTACTCTTTATATAGAGTGTTTATGGGATTATTTTTCTTACTTAAAATGCTAGATAAGGTAAGATAATTATCAAAATTAAATTCTGGAATTATCCTTCCATAATTTAAAAATTTTATTTCCTAAGGTAAAATTGAACTAATAAGGAAACAAATTAAAGGTTAATCAAACCACAAATGACTACTAGACATTCCATACCATTTTTGGCCACTACACATCCATTTCCTTAGAAACAAAATGGTCATTTCACCTGCACTAATTTTGGAATTCTAGGACTTAATATTCGGGGTCTCAGATCCTCCCCTCTTTATAAGAATTTCGTTCTCGAAATTTTAAAACAAGTACCTAAACAAATCGGCAACAATAGAGCAAAAGGATAGTGCAAGATGATTTCATGTATAGGGAAGATTCAAAGTATGAATTTATAATATTATAACATCAATGAATGCTAAACAATCATATAAACAAAAGGAACAACAACAAAAATTAATTGAAGAAAGAATCACACAATTTTGGCACCAAAACCGATGAATTATGAATTGAATTTTGAGAAGGAAAAATTAACCTTCTAATGACCAGCCTAACATAGTTAGATATAGGATGCAAAGATCTTTCCAACAAGCTATTATTTGCAGAATTCTGACAAAGGATGAGAGAGTTATGCTAGTTTGAAGGTCAAGGAAATGTTTGGTAACAATAGGGTGTAGGGTTCGATGTTTTACGAAAATTGTCTGTTTTTAATGTGTGTGGGCAAGTGTGGCTGGCTACTCTTTATATAGAGTATTTATGGCATTAATTTTCCTATTTTAAAGGCTAGATAATGTAAGATAATTATCAGAATTAAATTCTGTTCTTCTTAATTTTAGGAATTTTATTTCCTAAGGTAAAATTGAACTAATAAGGAAACAAATTAAAGAGCAACAAAATCAGAAATGAATACTAGTCATTCTATACCATTTTCGGCCATCACAGATCTATTTCTTTAAAAGAAAAATGGTCATTTCACCTACGCTAGTTTTAGATTTCTAGGACTCAAAATTTGGGCTCTCACATCCTCCCCTACTTATAAGAATTTTGTTCTCGAAACTTTAGCACAAGTACCTAAAAAAATGGGCAGCAATAGGGAAAAAGGATAGGGCATGCTGATTTCATATATAAGGAAGATTAAAAGGATAAATTCATTATATTATAACATGAATGGATGTCAAACAGTCATTCGAACAAAAAGAACAACAACATAAATCAATTGAAGGAAGAATCACACAATTTTGGCACCAAAACCGATAAATTAAGACTTGAATTTCAATAGGAAAAAACTAACATTCTGGTGACCAACCTATGATATCTAGATCGAGGATGGAAAGAGCTTTCCAACAAGTTATTATTTTCAGAATTCCGACAAAGGATGAGAATGTTAAACTAGTTTGAAGGTCAAGGAATTTTTTGGCAGCAATAGGGTGTAGGATTTGATGTTTGACGAAAATTGTATGTTTTTAATGTGTGTTGGCAAGTTTGGCCGGCTACTCTTTATATAAGATATTTACGAGATTAATTTCTCTACTTTAAAGACTAGATAAGCTAAGATAATTATTATAATTAAATTCTTGAATTATTCTTCCTTAATTTTAGAAATTTTATTTCCTAAGGTAAAATTGAACTAATAAGGAAACAAATTAAAGGGTAATGAAACCAGAAATGAATACTAGACATTCCATACCATTTTCGGCCATCACACATATATTTCTTTATACTCAAAATGATGATTTCACCTGCATTAGTTTTGGACTTCTAGGATTCAAAATTCGGGGTCTCACATCCTTCCCTCCGTATAAAAATTTCGTTTTTAAAATTTCAGCACAAGTTGCTAAGCAAATCGGCAACAATAGAGCAAAAGGATAGGGCATGCCATTTTCATGTATAGGGAAGATTCAAAGAATGAATTTATGATATTATAACATACATGGATGTCAAACAAACATACGAAAAAAAAGAACAACAACAAAAATAAATTGAAGGAAGAATCATAGACTTTCGGCACCAAAACAGACGAATTATTACTTGAATTTCGACATGGAAAAAATAAATTCTGATGACCAACCTAAGATAGTTAGATAGAGATGGAAAGAACTTTTGAGTAAGCTATTATTTTCAGAATTTCAACAAAGGATGAGAGAGTTATGCTAGTTTAAAGGGCAAGGAAATTTTCGGCAGCAATAGGGTGTATGGGTTTGATGTTTGACGAAAATTGTATGTTTTTAATTTGTGTGGGCAGGTATGGCTGGCTGCTCTTTATATAGAGTGTTTATGGGATTAATTTCCCTACTTTAAAGGCTAGATAAGACATGTTAATTATTAAAATTAAATTCTGAAATTATCTTTCCTTAATTTTATGAATTTTATTTCCTAGGGTACAATTGAACTATTAAGGAATCAAATGAAAGGGTAATGAAATCAGAAATGATTAGTAAACGTTCCATACCATTTTTGGCCATCACACGTCCATTTCTTTATGAGCAAAATAGTTAATTCAACTTCACTGGCTTTTAGACTTTTAGGATTCAAAATTCGGGGTCTCACATCCTTCCCTCTTTATATAAATTTCGTCCTCAAAATTTAAACACAAGTATCTAATAAAAAATCAGCAAAAATAAGGCAAAAAGGTAGAGCATGCAGATTTCATGTATAGGAAAGATTCAAAGGTTGAATTTGTGATAATATAACATGAATGGATGCCAAAAAATCATATGAACAAAACGAACAACAACAGAAATCAATTGAAGGAAGAATCACACAATTTCGTCACCAAAACTAACGAATTATGACTTGAATTTCTATAGAAAAAAACTAACCTTCTGTTGACCAACCTAAAATAGTTAGACAATGGATCAAAAAAACTTTCCAACAAGCTAATATTTGTAGATTTTCGAGAAGTACCTAAACAAACAGGTAAGGGAATTTTGCACTCTTATATTCCTCAGTCTTACAAGACTGTTCCTCGATTTGGCCATTATACTAAACAACTCGTACCATAGGCACATTTCGACTACGAAACTGACGAACTGACCAATCTAGTATGGCATATGGCTATACGGGATAGGATAGGTCTTTAGCAACCTCAACTGGTGGTTCTTCAAGCACATGAGTAGGGTCACACACATACGGACCAATGTAACGAGGTGCTAGCTTACCTCGATGCTGAAAACAAAGGACACCCTTCCATGGGGCGACTTTTAGAAACACTTTGTCACATACTGAAAATTCCAGCTTCCTTCGTTGATTATCGGCATAATTTTTCTGCCGATCTTGCATTGTCTTTAACCATTGTCGAATCAAGTTCAGCTACTCAGTTGCTTGATCAATCAGTTCTGGATTGTCTATGTTTCTCTCGCCTACTTCAATCTAGCAAATGGTTGTTCTGCAGCGTCTCCCGTACAGTTCTTCGTAAGGTGTCATACCGATGCATACATGAAAGCTATTATTGTAAACGAATTCCGCCAATGGTAGGCATCGCTCCCAACTAGTAAGTTGATCTAGTAGAGTCACACATAGCATGTCCTCTAGCGTCTGAACCGTCCTCTCAGATTGGCCATCGGTCTGGGGATGAAATGCTGTACTAAAATTCAATCTTGAACCTAATGAATTCTGGAATTTCTCCCAAAATCGTGATCTGAAACGAGGGTCACGATCTTAAACGATGGAAACGAGCACTCTATACAATCGAAAAATCTCGTAAAAGTAACGTACAACCAATTTCTTGGTTGTGTCTATCACATATACAAGAAGGAAGTGTACAGATTTTATCAATCAATCCATGATCACCCAAATGGTATCGAATCCTCACTGAGATCTAGGCAAACCGGTCACAAAATCCATCGTGACATACTCCCACTTCCATTTTGGAATCGGAAGTGACTGAAGTACACCAACGAGTCTTTAATGCTCGATCATTACTTGTTGGTATACGAGGCATCGCGCAACGAACTCAGCAATGTGGCATTTTATATTCGGCCACTAATACTCCTCCTTTAAGTCTCGGTACATCTTAGTGCTACTAGGATGGATAGCAAACTTTGAACTATGTCCTTCAGATAAAATCAGATTGCGAATGTCAACATCTTGTGGCACACATACCTGGTTTCTGAAGACAAGAACTCCATCATCTCTCACTTTGAAATCATGAGCTATGGCATCAACATCATCAGATAATTTCTTCCGAATTTCAACCAGTTTCATATCTTCTGATTGCTGATTCCGGATCTCCTCAATCAAGGTATACATGACTTCGATTCAAGCCAACAATGAGCTAGAAAAATCAGTATCAAGATGCACACATGTAGCTTTCAAATGCAACAACATTGGTATGTAGAGGGTGTGCATGTAATCCAAAACCGATGGAGAAGGAGGATGAAACTTTTGGTTTAAGGCATTAGGGACAACATTCGCTTTTCGAGGATGACATTCAATGATCAGATCATAGTCTTTAATTAGCTCCACCCATCTTCGTTGTCTTATAATCAACTCTTTTTGTGTAAGGAGATACTTCAAGATTTTGTGGTCAGTGAAAATTCTGCAAGTCCCGCCATACAAATAGTGGTTCCATATTTTCAACGCAAACACAATAGCCGCAAGCTCCAAATTTTACATAGGATAATTGCTCTCTTGTTATTGCAACTGTCGTGAAGCATAGGCAACGAATTTCCTGTCTTGCATCAATACGCATCCAAGTCCGGATTTTGATGCATCATTGTACACCATATACTCTATCCCACCGACTGGTAAGGTGAGGATTGGTGCTGAAAACAATCGGTTTTTCAATTCTTTGAAACTTTGTTGGCATTTCTCATTCGACATGAACGATTCCCCTTTGCGTGTCAATTTCTCCAATGGTCCAGTAAGTGATGAAAAATTCTCCATGAAGTGATACTAATATCCAGCCAAGCCAAGGAAACTACGAACTTTGAACAAAGTTCACGGGTGTTCCCAAGCAACTACGGCTTCAATCTTATTTGGATCAACTAACACACCTTGGGCGGAAACAACATGGCCAAGGAAACCAACTTCGTATAACCAGAATTTGCATTTGGAGTACTTTGCAAACAGCCAGCGATCCCTCAGAATATTCAGCACAATTCGTAAGTGCTCAGCATATTCAGGAACTCACGGAACACATGATTCATTAGGTCCATGAATATGGCTGGTGCATTGGTCAAACCGAATGGTATAACAAGAAATTCATAATGACCATATCTCGTTCTGAACGCGGTATTTGGAATATCAACATCAAGAACTCGCAATTGATGGTATCCAGATCTGAGATTGATTTTGGAGAACATGGCTGCACCCTGAAACTGGTCAAATAATTCATTGATGCGTGGGAAAGGATATTTGTTCTTCAAAGTCACACGATTCAGCTGCTGATAGTCGATGCACAATCACAGCGAACCATCTTTCTACTTCACGAACAAAGCAGGTGCTCCCCAAGGTGACACACTGGGTCGGTTGAAACCACGGTCCAACAAATCTTCCAATTGCATCTGTAGTTCCTTCATTTTGGCAAGAGCGATCCGATATGGAGGAATGGAAATTGGATTCATACCAGGCACTAGCTCAATGCTGAATTCCACTTCCCTTGCTGGTGGCAAACCGGCTGTGTCTTCTAGAAATTTACGAACCATTGGAATATAATCCAGATCAGAGGATTCTTTAGAGACATTATGTATGTACGCGAGGTACGCTGTACATCGCTTGCTAATCAATCGCTTCGCATCGAGCCAGGAAATCATGCAAGTTGGAACAACTTGCCTATCACCTTAAAAGCAGTACTCAGTACCGATCAGGAAAGGTTAACCACACACTCTTGGGGAAACACTCAATTCGGGCTCGATATTTTTCCAAACAATCCATCCTAAGATTACATCCAGCTCTCGGGTGTCCAATGGGATCAAATCCACCTCAAGTACATTCGGACCCATATGTACAGCACCACCGATATAGACTAGATTGCAAATCAGTTGCTATTCTAAAGGAGTCAGAACTGCAATAGGAATAGACAAGGGAGATAGAGGCCAATTCGTGATAAGTGCTATCCTTGGACTTACAAATGACCTATTTGCTTCGGGATCTAACAACAATTTGGCATTCTGAGAAAAGAGTGAAATAGTACCTGTCACCACATCAGGACAAGCCTCTGCATCAATCAAGGTAAATAGCCTCATTGGTCTTGGTTGCATCTCACTTGTGGATCCGTTGGGTGGTCCTCCTGGTGCGCGTGGTGGCGGTTTGGTGTGGTTAGCATACCCACCTCGGCTTGCACTAGGTGCGCCTGTGATATGCCTTAGTTTTGGGCATTCCCTCTGAATATGTCTCATCTCGCCACAATTGTAACATCGACGTTTCTGAGAATTCCATATAGATCCATTGAAATTCGGACTCGAAAATCTCTTCTTATTCTTACCCCCCTTATCATTTCTTTTCGGAGGATAGGACCTCAAGGATAGGGTCCCGTATGCCGATTGAACTCCGAATCTCTTCTGAAGGATCCGCCACAAACTGCTACAGATAGCTTCCTAGTTTTCACAATCTTATCGGCTATAGTCGTAGGAACGATTAGTTCCTGCAAATTCTACACTGGTGTCGTATTAATGATGGTTTTGAGCTCGGTACTCAGCCCATCTTGAAATCATGTCGCAAGCTGGTACGGTGAACAATCCTCCTCTGGCGCAGATCGGGACAACTCCCTTAATGCCTTCTCATATTCAAGCACTGAACGGGTGCCCTATTCAAGCTTATAGAAAGCTTGTCGCTGCTCTCTTTTGTGAAACCTCGTATAGAACCTCTCGTCGAACTCATACCAAAATTCTTCCCAAGTAGGCAAACAATCATTGAATCACAAGCTCACAGCTGTTCACCATACGAGGGCTTCTCCCTCAAGTAGGAAAGTAGCAATGGCAACCTTGTCATCATACAAGATACAGAAGAACAAGGATACTTGGCATAAAGTGTAGATCCATTCACGAGCCGCAGTGGCACTGGTTGAACCCCTGAAATCTTTACATCCCATCTGACATGCTTCTTCAGCAACCTTGTAATAATGACTGGGAGTCTCTCAGCTTCCTTAAGGTGTGCTGGCTGAGCAAGTTTAAGTGGAGGAATGGGATTTTCCTGGGGTATGGTTGCAGGAGCATTCTGAAATTACACCTCCGTACGCTGCTGATTCGCAGCAATTCCTTGTAATGCATTCAAAATTTGTGCCATCACAAGATCGATGGATGGTGAGGCTGGTGCCTCAGGTTGGTTTTGGGGCTCAACTTTCCCTCCCTTCTCAGTCTGTGCATTTGGGTCATCTTGCTCAACAGGTTGTTGTTCGACCTGAACCCCATACCTACCCCGTCGATCCCTTTGTATGCTCGGCCTTGCCATACAATATGAACACATAATGTTACTTAACACTTATCCCAAATACAAATACTAAGGAAAGAAGTGGTACCTCGTGGAGAGGCTTGCACCGGACAATACGCATATGCTGGAAAACAAAATACACATGCACACAAGTACCCACAGGTTTTGAAAATCACATGCACACATGCAAATGCACACTCGACAATCACATTAACACACACAAGCATTAATATCTTGTGGCACACATACCCAGTTTCTGAAAACAAGGACTCCATCATCTCAGATTCTTAAATCACGAATTGTGGCATCACCACCATCAGCTAATTTCTCTAGAATCTCAGCCAATGTTGGGTCTTCGAATTGCTGATTTCGGATCTCTTCCAAAAAGGTAGGCTTGAATTCAATTCAAGCAAACAATGAACCAGAAAAATCACTACCAAGATGCACACGTGTAGCTCTCAAATCTAGCAACATAGACATGTAGTGTGAATGCACATAGGTCAGAATAAAAAAAGAAGATGAAGAATGAGTCTTCTAGCTTAAGGCATCAGCAACAACATTTTTTTTTCCAGGATGATACGCAATGATCAAATCATAATCTCTAATCATCTCCATCCATCTTCGTTATCTCATATTCAACTCCTTTTGTGTTAGAAGATACTTCAAGCTTCTGTGATTGGTGAAGATTCTACACATCTCACCGTACAAGTAGTGGAATCATATTTTCAATGCAAACACTATGGTTGCAAGCTCAAAATCATGCGTGGGATATATTGCTCTCATGCGGACACAATTTTCGGAAAGCATAGGAAATGACTTTCCCATCTTGCATCAGCACACATCTATAGCCAGATTTCGACGTATCGCTGTAAACCTCATATTCTTTTCCATTGAATGACAAGGTAAGAATAGGTGTGGTCACCAATTTAGTCTTTAATTCTTCAAAATTTTGCTGGCTTTTCTCGATCCACACGAAAGGCTCTCTTTTGCGTTTTAATTTCATTAATGATCCAGCAAGCGATGAGAAATTCTCCACAAAGCGACGATAGTATCCAGCTAGGCTAAGAAAACTACGAACTTAAAATATAGTCTGCAGGGGCTCATAAGCAACAATGGCTTCAATGTTTTTTGGATCAACAAGAACGCCACTGGCAGAAACAACATAACCAATGAAACAAACCTCATATAACCAAAATTCGCATTTGGAGTACTTTGCAAACAATTATCGATCTCTCAGAATTTTCAGTAAAATCCGCAAGTGTTCAGCATGATCTTATTTCGATTTTGAGTAAATCAGAATGTCGTGGATGTAGACTATCACAAATCTGTCCAAGAACTCTCGAAATAGTCTATTCATCAAATCCACGAACACAGCTAGAGCATTGGTCAAATCGAATGGCATAACTAGAAATTCATAGTGCCTATATCATGATCTGAATCCAGTCTTCGGAAATATCAGCTTCACGAACACGCAACTGATGGTATCCCGATCTGAGGTCAATCTTGGAAAACACGACTGCACCTAGGAGTTGGGCGAACAAGTTATCAATCCACGACAGAGAATACTTGTTCTTCACTGTCACACGATTCAGCTGCCGGTAGTCGATGCACAGTCGCAGCGAACCATCTTTCTTCTTCACGAACAAGATAGGTGCTCCCCAAGGTGACACACTGGGTCAGATGAAACCACAATCCAAAAAATCTTTCAACTGCCTCTTCAATTCCTTCATTTCCGCATGAGCCATACCATAAGGAGGAATGGAAATCGGATTCATACCCGACACTAATTCAATGTCAAATTTAAGTTCTCTTGCTGGCGGCAAACCAACTATGTCTTCTAGAAACTCATCCAAGAACTCATAAACCATATGAACAATATTCAGATCTGAAGACTCTTTGGAAATGTCATGCACATGTGCGAGGTACACAGTACATCCTTTGCTGATCAATTGCCTCACATCGAGCCAAGAAATCAAGCAAGTTGGAACAACTCGCCTATCACCTTCAAAATAGAATTCAGAACTATCTGGAAGGCTAAACCACACACGTTTGGTGAAACACTCAATTCATGCTTGATATTTAGCTAGACAATCCATGTCTAAGATCACATCTAGCTCTCGGATGTCTAATGGAATGAAGTCCACTTCAAGCACAATAGAACCCATAGGTACAACACAGCCATTATAGACTAGATCACAATTCAATTGCTCTCCCAAAGGGATCAGAACCGCAATAGGAGGAGATAGGGGAGACAGAGGCCTACCTGAGGTAAATGTTATCCTTGGACTCACAAATGATCTATTTGCTCAGGGATTTAATAACTATTTAGCATTTTGAGAAAAGACTGAAATAGTACCTGTCATCATATTTGAGCTTGTGTCGGGATCAGTCAAAGTGAACAATCTTATAAGTCTGGGTTGCGTCTAACTTATAGATCCACTAGGTGGTCCTCCAAGTGCAGGGCTGGTGGTTTAGTGGGATTGGCATACCCACCTCGGTTTGCATTTGGTGTGCCTATAATACGTCTTGGTTTAGGGCACTGTCTCTGAATATGGCCCATTTTCCCACAATTATATCATCGTTGTAGCTGTGAACTCCAGGTGCATTCATTAGAATTAGGATTAGATCCACAAAAATTCTCCCTGACATTACCCCCGTTGCAGGAGGTTTCTTAGTTTGCACAATCTTCTCAGCATCAGTGGCAACAATGATCAACTCCTATAAATTCTGCACAGTTGTCATGTCCACAATAGTTTTGAGCTCAGTACTCAGCTCATCTTGGAATCGCCTCGCTAGTTAACAAGGTGTGAGATCCTCTTCTAGTGCAAAATGAGATAGCTCCCTCAATTATTTTTCATACTCCAACACCAAACCAGTGCCTTGCTCAAGCTTGTAGAAGGCTTGTCGCTGCTCACTCTTGTGGAACTGGATGTAAATCCTTTCATTAAATTTATGCTGGAATTTTTCCCAAGAAGGTAAAGGATTACTGAATCGCAAACTCACAGTTGTCCACCATGCGAGGGCTTCTCCCTCAACTAGGAAAGTGGCGATGGTAACCTTATCGTCATAAAAAATATGAAGAAACAAAGGTACATGGCATATGGTATCAATCCGCTCAAGCGGTGCACTCACTCTTGCAGAACCGGGTGTAGAACCTTTCGTTAAATTTATGCTAGAACTCTTCCCAATAAGGTAAATGATCACCGAATCGCAAATTCACAGTTGTCCACCATGCAAAGGCTTCTCCCTCAAGTAGGAAAGTTGCGATGGCAACCTTATCGTCATCAAAACTAAACAGGAAAACGGATACACAACTTGTGGTATCAACCCACTCACGTGCTACAGGGCACCTACTAAACCACAGAAATCTTTGCATCTCAATTGACGAGCTTCCTTCGACAACTTTGTAATGACAATTGGTAGTCTCTCGGTTTCTTTAGGATAAGCTGATTGAACAGGTTCAAGTAGAGGCATAAGATCTTCCACAGGAGGTGCAGGTGAAGGAATATTCTGACATTGGGTTTTCATTCGCTACTAGTTTGCAACAATTCACTGCAACACATTTAGTATCTGCACCATTATAGGATCCATGGCTGGTGCAGCTGGTGCTTTAGGCTGTTCAACTTGGTTTTTGGGCTCAGCCTGCCCTCCTTGCTCATCCAGAACGTTCTTCTCATTTTGTTCATTTGATTGTTGTTCGGCTTGGGCTTCATTACTACCCCGACGAGCTCTAGGAACATTCCGCCTTGCCATACTAAACAAACACACGAGGGAAAGAAATGGTACCTAGTAGAGAGGCGTACACTAGATGATATGCATATGCTGAAAAAAATCACAAGAGATGCATACAAATACATATAAGTCTCGGCATACATACATACACATAAAAACAGATTCAGCAATAGATTAAAACACATACATACAGTCAGCATTCACATAATATAAGACAAGGAAACCTAACAAACACTCATCAAAACATAACAACATATTCAAGTATACAACATTTATCACATGTAAGAACATACAAAATCGCACAGCAAATCACACAATCAATCATGGCATTCAAACACTACAAATCAAGCATTTTAATATCAGGAGCACATTTGGCTTTAGCATCTAAAGGTGTGGGTGTGTTTGCATGTATATTCCTACAAGCATAAAACCAGAAAACACATCAGCATATAATCAATCAAATTCATACAAGTATGTTTCCTAATCCATGCTCCGCTACCAAACCTTTAAGGACCTAAACCCAACTTATTAGGACCCTTACTGACGTGAAACCCAAACAACCCATTCCAAGGACCTATCTGAATCCCATAAGGCTTAAGTCACACTAATTATGAATTTTAAAGTTTTTTTTTAATGTTTTTAAAAATTAGAGCATGTTTAACATTAGACATACAATCTGGTATTGTATTGAGAGAATAACACAGAAGTCCCAAAGGAGTCTCAAAATCCAGGAAACAATCCCAAATAAGTTTTGAAAATGGGAGGAAAATCAGAGAATCATAAAACATAAAGTAGTCCAATCAAGCAAGCATGAATGAAGGTATATGTGCAATCAATCCAGCAAGAATGGAGGCATGCGAATCTGATGCCATATCGGCCCACAATGCAACCTTAATCTCACTCCCCAGTTCCATTGGCAGAAGATATAACTAAGCCTGAAAAAGAGGAAAAACACCGGGTGAGGTTACAAAAATCTTAGTAAGGTTACAACATCATAAAATCTACAAAAACCTAAACAAACATCTCCCAATAAACATCAGATACACTTATACTACTAAAGGGGTATAAAAAAAAAATCAATCAAGCACAGTAAGGATAGTGCCAAAAGTAGCAAGGCAACGGGTGGACTAAGAACACTTCTGAAACCAAAAGTACACAGGCAGATAATTTATCATCTGATTCGAACAATTGAAATGCTATCCCCATCCACCTGTGTTGTCCAAGGCTTAGCTACACAAAAGGTAAATGGTTCGCAAACAATCTAAACAACAAGCTTATTTATCTTGCCACACAAGTACAAGGGCATCCAAACCACACAAGGATAAGGGAATTTTTCCACACAAAGACAAGGTAACTATCCACACAAGGACTAGGATTCTAGCCACACAAGGACAAGGCATCTAGGAGCTCTTGTCGGGTATTGCCACCCATTCAACTCTCATACCAGTAAGTACCTCTCCTCTCTCTAGGAGCATTAGTCACTTACCCCAAAAGGCCACCGGAAGTACATGTATTGCCACCCGTTCAACTCTCATACCTGACACACAATCAAGTATAAGCAAACACAAGCAAGTACAAGGCATAACACCACAACAGGACATCCTCAATCATATCACAATACAATCAGCAAGTTTAATGCACATAGTATAACCTAAATAGGCACACATATCCTAGCAAAGGGATTCACAACTGCCAAAGGAACTATAAACCAATCCGTAATCATGCATAACAAACCCTAAACTTGCGCATACATCAAGGAACAAACTGAATCAATATGCAAATAATAGATTTTTGGAGAAACCGATGAGATATAGATCCTACCTCACTTTTCTCTCAACAAGTAGCTAGTCCTTTGCCTTTATCAAGAGGATCTAAACCACCTAAGCACACATAAGGCATAGACAATACCACACTAAGCATAAATATTAAGAAACCAAATAAACATCCGAGTTCCTTACCAATTCCACTCATCAAACCTATCAGAAACTAGTGATCAGATGCTGTTGGAAGCACCCCTTTGGATATATGATGGGACAGCTAAGAACACAACAAGAATCAACCTGATTTTTCAACCTAATTCATCATGCAAATTTCGACACCAAGTAAGGCTACAATGGAAAATAGTGATTTCATGTATAAGTTGATTAAAGGTTGCGATTTCATGATAACAAGAAAGGATTAGATGTCAATTACCTAACCGATTAAAAGGAAAAAAATCAGAAACCAACAGATAAATCAATTGACAAATTTTGGCAATAATAGGGCCAAGAGTAGGTTATGCCAATTTCACATATATGGAGGATACAAAGGCTGAATTCATGATAATATAACAAGAATAGGAAAAAGAGAAACAACAATGAAATCCAATTGAAGGAAGAATTAAGGAATTTCGGCGCCAACATCTTAGGAATTACAGCAGCAGTAAATATAAAGAAACACTAACCTTCTGATGATGAAACCAAGATAACAAGATGAAGGATGAAAAGAGGATTCCAACGAGCTATTATCTGCAAAAATCAGATGAAAGATGAAAGAATTTAACTATGGTTTGTGTAGGATGAATTTCAGTAGCAAGGGGATTGAAAGAGAGAGTATCACGTGATAATTTAGGGTGCTTTTGTTGTGAGGACGTGTATGGCCGGCTGCTATATTTATAAGATTTAATGGGATTAATTTTCCCTACTTTTAAGGTTAGATATAAAAAGATAATGGTTAGGATTTAATTCTAGAATTATCTTTTAAGAATAGGAGATAAACCATTTATGATAGAAATAAAGCAGGGAAGAAATGAAATAGGTAGGAAATGAAATGAACTAAAAGAGGAAAGAACCTTCAATACCACTTTCAGCTACCACACATCTATTTCTTCAGAGGCAAAATGGTTATTTTAACTGTACTGATACCAGGACTTCTATGACATCTATCAAGGAAAGGATCAGGGTCTCACACTAATAAGGTTGTTTTTGTGCAGAAAATTAAGTTTAATGAGGAATATGCGAAGGAAAACTTATTGGTGAGGCATTCACAGGACAACCAACCAGTCCATACGAGACAAACAACCAATCAGTTCAATACAGAAATATTTACGAAAGGCCACCGACTGGTTAGTGCATACAATTGACCAGTCACTCGTAAGACCCTAATTTTACGAAAAGCCACCGACCGGTCAGTTGCTGTTACCTGACCGATCGGTCGAGTTAGGAAGGATTTTATACACCCATCCTCCCCTCTTTCCCCTCACTCTTCAAGCCTTAAACTATATGCAACTTATTTAGCCTGAAAACACTCTCCCTTCTCTCTAAAATCTGACCTGAAAACACCCATCCATACCCAAAAACCACCATCCTTACCTTTCCTTCTCACTGAATTTCCAAATCTCTAATATTGTTCATCATCTTCTACCACAAAATCCAACTACATTATGTGTAGAAACAAAAGAGCAGCAACCCAGCTAGTAGGTTCTCCTCCTCGTTGGCTAATGAAGAGAGGTACCAGAATTTGATTCATTTTGTTTCACTTCCACTATTGCTGAAAAGAGGTATGAAGCATTTAAAGAGCATCAATTTCAGTAGGAAAAGGTGATGAGTTTTGAATATCGAGAAAAGTATGCAACACATGTTATGGTTTGTACCCCGAACTTTCAGGTATTATGTATCAAACTTGGTTGGGAGATATTTTATGTTCAAACACCTATGGATGCTTATTCAGAACTTGTGTATGAATTCTATACAAATATGCATGATGCTGTAAATGGATTTGTTTTGGTTAGAGAATGATTTGTTAGAATTATAGTTCATGTACTTAATAGTTACTATGGTATAGAGTATGAGGATGAAGGAGATGATGATAAGGAGGAGGAAGAACAAGAATTAACGATGGTATATAATGTGTTAACATTTGGAGAAGGGGTGGAGGAACCTAGTGGTAGCACTATTACCACCATAAGTTTTTACGGGAAGCAAAATTATAGAGCATGTTCATGAGGCACAATCTGATTCCAAATTCTCAAGATTATGAAATCAACAAAGAGGCTAGTTTATTGCTGTACAAAAGTGTGCTGGGAATACGATTTAATGTGGTAAAGATTGTTACTAGAAAAATTCTTTCCTGGAAGTAGAAGGTTAATAATCGCATTGCATTCCCATATAAAATTTCAACCTTGTGTTTGGCCTTTACCTACTCATATATTGAGGCCAAAATCAAGGTGACTGAAGCAATGAAGCGGAAGATGGAGTATTCATGTTTTAATTATCACCAGGAATGCTATATAGGAGAGGGAGTTGCACCACCACCAATGACGCCCCAGCAACCTACCAGGCCAAGGGAGACAAGTTCTACTTCACGTACAGCAGTGGACACTGATCTGATAGTGTGATTTAAAAAAATTTCTATCCAGCAGTGTACATTGGTGGGAGAGCAACAAATCATCATAGAAACTTTGTGGGAGGTGGGAGTTGATCGAAATATGCAGATGGAGATGTTCCAACAATTGCAACAACAATAGATGTATTTCAGACAATATCACCAGGATACTAATAAGTGAATGTTCGAGCAATTCTGGTAATTGAATCTAGGTGGTCCACCCCCACCACAATGGGGGGATGATGAACAAGCACCAAGGGGGAGCTAAGTTACTGTCTCACTTATTTATTTTTAATTGTTTATATTGAATTTTTGTCAGTGTTAAGATGTGATATGTTATGTTTCGTTATTTGTCTAATTGTGTTTCATTATAATATTTGGCATTTGATGTTCTATTGAGGACATTTATTTATTGTGTTTCATTCCCGTTTTAATTCTCTTTAATCTAAGTCCTTATAGATAGATAATCTAAGTCCTTATAGATAGATAATTGCCTTAGAAATTAAAATCCCTTAAAATAGGGGAAGATAATTGCAGAATTTAGATCTGATAGTTTTCTTAATTTTAAAAAGCCTTTAAAGTAGGAATTCTAATCCCATAACCATCCTCTATAAATAGGAAGCCAGCCAAATAAAAATCTTAAACCCTAAAAACCTTACACCGCCCTACTTCTGTCGAAATCCGCTGGGATTTCAAACAAGCATAACTCTCTCACCATCGGTTGGATTCTTACCAGTAATAACTTGTTGAAAAGCTCTATTCATCCTCTTTCCAGAACTATTTAGATTTTTGTTGCAAGGTTAGTATTTCTTTCTTTAAAGATAAGTTGAAATTCTACGAGACTGTCAAATCTTCTTGAACTTCAAAATAGCATAACTCTTTCATTGTTTGTTGTACTTCTACAAATAATAGCTTGTTGGAAAACTATTTTCATCCTATTTCCAACCATATATGTCTTTTTGTTTTTGTACATTCATATTTCTTTGTCAAAAGATAAGTTGAAAATCGGCAGCGGAATTAGATTTTCGGCGGAACTGCCAAAATCTTCTTGAAATTAAAAATAACATAACTCTTTCATCATTTGATGTATTTCTACAAATAATAACTTGTTGAAAAAATTTTTTCATCCTCATTCCAACAATATATGTTTCGTTGTTTGGATGTTAATATTTCCTTGTCTAAGGTTAAGTCGAAAATCAGGAACGAAATTAAGTTTTTAGATTTCTATAGTTTTTGTCTTCGGTTGATTTCTATTGTCGTTTCTCTTATTCTTTTGATTGCTTAGCATCTATTCATGATGTATGATCATGAATTTCCTTCTTTTAAACTTCTCTATGCTTGAAGTTGAAATTGTCTTATGCACTCTTAGCGTCGAAATTTGCATAGTTAAATTGGAATGGTAATTCTGGTTGAATCTTGTTAAGTTCATGGCTATCACATCACACATCCAAGAGGGAGGCACCTACAGCATCTGATCACTGGTTTCTGATCGGTTTGGTGAGTGGAATTGGTAAGGAAATAGGGTATTCAATTGATTATTAAATATGCATGCTTAGTTTGTTTTCGTCTTTGCCTAGTGATAGTATAGGTGGTCCGGAATTACCTTATAAAGGCAAAGGAGTAGCTTCTTTTTCAGAGACAAAAGAGGTAGGATCTACGCCTCATTTGTTTCTCCAGAGAATCCTGTTATTTTCTTGATGTTTTTAATACCTGCCATTGTTGTACTGCATGTGATTTAATCATAGGGTGAGAGTATGAATTTCGGATTGAGATATGGATCCCATAGGCTATATCGAACCCCTGAGTTAGGTATTGAATGCTTGAGTTGCATATGTTATGTGAATTGAATATGTTGATTGTGTTCTGACATGATTGAGGATACCCTATTGTCGTATTATGCTTTGTACTTGCCTATGTGTGCTTGTACTTCTTTGTGTATCAGGATCCTTTTTCGATGCCCATTCGGGGTAAGCGCTGATGCTCATAGGAAGAGGAGAGGTTCTTACTTGTATGGGAGTTATATGGGTGGCAAACCCCAGCATGCGCTAACTGGATGTCTAGTCCTTGTGTGGCCGGAACCCTATACTTGTGTGGCAGGAAGCCCTTATCCTTGTGTGGTTTGGGATGCCCTAGTCGTTGTGTGGCTTGGGAAGACTTGTCCTTGTGTGCCAAGATGAGTAGTCCTTGTGTGGCAAGATGAATAGGTTTACTGATTATCTTGTGTGTTAACCGTTTACCCTTTGTGCAGTTAGCCTTGGACAACACAGGTGGAAGGGGATAGCCTTTCTTCTTCATTGCCGAGAGCAATCTGATGAGTTCTACCTGTTTGTGTACTTCTGATTTTTTGGAAGTGATTGTAGTCCTCCCTCAACCATAGATTCATCCCTAACCCTTGTTGATTGGTTCTTGAATTACGTGATCCCCTTTAGTTGTTTAGGAATGATCTAATGTGAATTGAGAGATTTGTGTTTAGGGTTTCTGCAGATCTGATGATGCTGTGACCCTATTGAGATTCTCGTAATCTCATACCGTTGTTTTACTATTTTTCAGGCTTAGGTACATCCACTGTCCTTGGTATCAATGTGTGAGATTAAGGCTGCACAACAGGACGATATCACATCACATTTGCATACTTGTTCCTTGTTTACCTGTGCATATAACATGAATGATTGAGCTACTTTCTGGTTTATTTTAAGATCCCTCCTTTGCTTGCTATTTTCGAAATATGTTGGAAGATTTCTTGCTGGTTATTTGGATCCATATGGGACTTGTGTGTTATGAACCCAATGATTTAATCTAAAGATTTCCGCTGATTTTTATACACTCTGTATGTTACCAGAATATTTGTCCAATATCATGCTCCAATTATTGTTAAACATTAAAATAAACATGCTAAAAGTTGGAAGTTAATGGTAAGCTTGGTGAGATTCAGATAGGTCCTAGGTGTCATTTGGGCTTATTTGGGTTTTACGGTGGTGATGACCTTAATCGAAGCAAATAGTAATAGTTAGGAATTGGGGTCGTCACAGGTTTGGTAGCGGAGCATGGTTTAGGGAAAAATAATTTGTTATAAGCTAACTTAGTTGTTGATTTTGGTGTTTGTAGGTAAGGACTTGTGCACACACTCACTCATATAGGGGCTAATACCGAAAGTGAACTAATGCTAAAATGGGATTGATTTGTAAGATTTAAAAAATGAGAATGATAATCTGATGTGATATTTGTTCGTGTATGTTCTTATGCCTGGTCTGCCATGATATGTATCGGTGAGCGTTTGCTGTGTTTCTTATCATTGTTGAGAATGTGTGTGTTGATTTATGCATGCTACCAAGTGTCCCTATTTGACTCTTGTATTGCTGGATGTATATATATGTGATTGCTAGTGTGTATTGCCGAATATGGATGTTGTGTGAATCCATGCTTGCTTAATGTTTGATGATGATTTCCGAGAGTATATATGAGTGTTGATGTAATTGCCGAGAATACCTTTGCATGTGTGCATGTGATTTCTGAAAATTTGTATGTTGCTTTTCAGCATATGCGTATCGTTTGGTGCATGCCTCTCCACCAGGTACCACTTCTTTTCCTAGTATCGTAATTAGTTATGTGTAAGTAACAATCTTATGCTTGTATAGTATGGCAAGGCCGAGTGTACAAAGGGATCGACGGGGTAGGTATGGGTTTTAGGCTGAACAGCAACCCATAGGGCAGAATGAACCTGATGCACATGCTGAGCAGGGAGAGCAACTGATTTGCGATCTAGTCTACATCAACTGTGTTGTATGTATGGAACCAAATGTGTTGGAAGTGGATCTAATTCCATTGAATATCTGAGAGCTGGATGTGATTTTAGGCATGGACTGTCTGGTGAAATATCAAGCCCATATGGAGTGTTTCACCAAACACGTGTGGTTCACTTTTCCTGATGGTGATGGATACTGCTTTAATGGTGATAAGTGAGTTGTTCCAACTTGCATGATTTCCTGGCTTAAGGCCAAGCGATTAATCAACAAAGGATGTACAACGTACCTCGCGCATGTACATGATATTTCTAAAGAATCATCGGATCTGGATTCTGTTCTAGTGGTTCGCGAATTTCCAGAAGTATTTCCAGAAGACATAGCCGGTCTACCACCAGTAAGGGAAGTGGAATTCGGTATTGAGCTAGTGCCTGGTACGAATCCGATTTTCATTCCTCCGTATCGTATGGCTCCTGCGGAAATGAAGGAACCAAAAACGCAAATGGAAGATTTGCTGGATCGTGGTTTTATCCGACCTAGTGTGTCACCTTCGGGAGCACCTGTTCCGTTCATGAAAAAGAAAGACGGTTCGCTGCGATTGTGCATCGATTATCGGCAGCTGAATTGTGTAACCGTGAAGAACAAATACCCTTTGCCTCACATCGACGATTTGTTCGACCAACTCCAGGGTGCAGCCGTATTCTCCAAGATCGATCTCAGATCTGAATACCATCAATTGCGAGTTCGTGATGCTAATATTCCGAAGACCGCGTTCAGATCACGATACGGCCACTACAAATTTCTGGTTATGTCATTCGGCTTGACCAATGTACCAGCTGTGTTTATGGACCTGATGAATCGTGTGTTCCACGAATTCTTGGTTAAATTTGTGATAGTCTTCATCGGCGACATTCTGATTTACTCAAAATCAGAAGAGGATTATGCTATGCAACTGCGGATTGTGCTTAAAATCTTAAAGGATTGACGGTTGTTTGCAAAGTAATCCAAATGCGAATTCTGGTTACGCGAAGTTGGTTTCCTTGGCCATATTGTTTCCGCCCAAGGTGTGTTACTTGATCCAAAGAAGATTGAAGCTATGATTGCTTGGGAACCTTCGCGAAATGTGTTCGAAGTTCGTAGTTTCCTTGGCTTAGCAGGATACTACCGTCGCTTTGTGGAGAACTTTTCTTCGCTTGCTAGACCATTGACAAAACTGACACGCAAGGGTGAGCCATTTGTATGGAACAGGAAATGCCAGCAAAGTTTCGAAGAGCTAAAGAATCGGTTAGTTTCCGTACCTATCCTTACCCTACCTATTTGTGGAAAGGAGTATATGGTTTATAGCGATGCGTCGAAATTTGGACTTGGATGCGTATTGATACAAGATAGGAAAATCATTGCCTACGCTTCCCGGAAATTGCGACCGCACGAGAGCAACTACCCTACGTATGATTTGGAACTTGCAGCCATGGTGTTTGCCTTAAAAATATTGCAACATTACTTATACGGCGAGACGTGCCGAATCTTCACAGACCACAAAAACCTGAAGTACCTCTTCACGCAAAAAGAATTGAATATGAGACAACGAAGATGGGTGGAGCTGATTAAAGACTATGATTTAATCATCGAATATCATCCTGGAAAGGTGAATATTATTGCTAATGCCTTGAGCCGAAAGTTTCATCCTCCTTCCCCATCAGTCTTGGCCTACATGCGCACCCATTACCTGCCGATGTTGTTGGAATTGAAAACTAACCATGTGCATCTTGGCACCGATTTTTCTGGTTTGTTGTTGGCACGAATCAAAGTCGCACCTACCTTAATTGAAGAAATCCAGAATCAACAATTAGAGGATTCGAATTTTAATGAAATTCGAAAGCAACTTGCTGATGGTGTTGATGCCATAGTTCATGATTTCAGAATACGAGATGACGAACTACTAGTCTTCAGAAACCGGGTATGTGTTCCACAAAATGTTGATATTCGTAATCTTATTCTATCAAAGGCGCATAGTTTGAAGTTCGCTATTCATCCTGGAAGCACTAAGATGTACCGAGATTTGAAGGAGCAGTATTGGTGGCCAAACATGAAACGTCACATTGCTGAATTCATTGGCTGATGCCTCGTATGTCAACAAGTAAAGATCGAACAAAAAAGACCCGCTAGTCTACGTCAGTCACTTCTGATTCCAGAATGGAAGTGGGAGCACGTCACGATGGATTTTGTGACCGGTTTGCCAAGATTGCAGTGAGGATACAATGTCTTTTGGGTGATCGTGGATCGACTGATGAAATCTGCACACTTTCTTCCTATACGTGTGAGAAATACACCAGAAAAATTGGTAGTTCGTTATTTGGACGAGATTGTTCAATTGCATGGAGTACCAGTTTCTATTGTTTCAGATTGTGACCCTCGGGAGAAATTCCAGAATACGCTGGGTTTAAGATTGAATTTCAATACAGCATTTCACCCCCAGACCGATGGTCAATCAGAAAGGACGATTTAGACACTCAAAGATATGATACGAGCGAGTGTGTTGGATCAGCAAACTGGTTGGGATCGATGCCTGCCATTGGCAGAATTTTTTTAAAACAATAGTTTTCATGCAAGCATCGGTATGGCACCCTATGAAGCACTATATGGGAGACGTTGCAGAACTCCCATTTGCTGGAATGAAGTAGGCAAGAGACGTTTAGACAATTCGGAATTGATTGACCAAGCAACAGAGCAATTAAGCTTGAACTGACAAAGGCTAAAAACAGCCCAGGATCAGCAGAAAAATTTCGCCGACAATCGACGAATGAGCTGGAATTTGCGGTAGGTGACATAGTATTTTTGAAGGTCACCCCATGGAAAGGAGTCCTTCGTTTTCAGCAGCGAGGTAAACTAGCACCTTGCTACATTGGTCCATATGATATTGTCAAAAGAATCTGCCCTATTGCATACCGACTTGCCCTACCTCTAAATATGGAAAGAATTCACAACGTATTTCATATTTCAATGCTAAAAAAGTATATGCGAGATCCTGCTCATGTGCTTAAAAAACCGCCAGTTGAAGTTGCTGAAGACCTATCTTATCCCGTATAGCCAGTTGCCATACTAGATCGGTCAGTTCGACATCATTGTAGTTGAAGCGTGCCTATGGTATGAGTTGTTTGGCATAGTGGCCAAATTGAGGAACAGTCTTGGAAGACTAAGGAATCTATGCGTGCAAGATTTCCTGACCTATTTGCTTAGGTACTTATGTTAAAATTTTGAGGATGAAATTCATGTAAGGAGAGGAGGATGTAAGACCCCGAATTTTGAGTCCTAGAAGTCCAGAAGCTAGTGCAGGTGAAAAAAAAATTTTGTCCCTGAAGGAAAGGATGTGTGATGGCCGAAATTGGTAAGAGTTGTATGGTAATGAATTCCTGTTTTAATTCCCTTTAATCTAAGTCCTTATAGATAGATAATTGTATTTCTACAAATAATATCTTGTTAGAAAAATCTCTTCATCCTCTTTCCAACCAGATTTTTTTTTTTTATAAATTCATATTTCTTTGTCAAAAGATAAGTTGAAAATCGGCGGCGAAATTAGGTTTTCGGCAGAACTGTCAAAATCTTCTTGAACTTCAAAATAACATAACTTTTTCATCGTTTGTTGTATTTCTACAAATAATAGGTTGTTGGAAAGATAATTTCATCTTCATTCTAACCATATATTGTTTGTTGTTTGGACGTTAATATTCCTTTGTCTAAGGTTATGTTGAAAATCAGCGATGGAATTAGGTTTTTAGATTTCTATAGTTTTTGTCTTCAGTTGATTTCTGTTGTCGTTTCACGTGTTCTTATGATTGCTTAGCATCTATTCATGATGTATGATCTTGAATTTCCTTCTTTTAAACTTCTCTATGTTTGAAGTCGAAATTGTCCTACGTCTTACTCTTAGCGCCGAAATTTGCTTAGTTAAATTGGAATGGTAATTCAGGTTGAATCTTGTTAAGTTCCTAGCTATCATATAACATATCCAAGGGGGAGGCATCTGCAGCATCTGCTCACTAGTTTTTGATAGGTTTGGTGAGTGGAATTGGTAAGGAAATAGGTATTCAATTGATTATTGAATATGCATGCTTAGTTTGTTTTCGTCTTTGCCTGGTGATAATATAGGTGGTTCAGAATTACCTAAGGCAAAGGAGTAGTTTCTTGTTCAGAGACAAGAGAGATAGGATCTACGCCTCACCGGTTTCTTCAGAAACCCTTGTTGTTTTCTTGATGTTTTTGATACCTGCCCTTGTTGTATTGCATGTGATTTGATTATATGGTGAGAGTATGAATTTTGGATTGAGATATGGATCCCAAAGGCTATATCAAACCCCAGAGTTAAGTACTGAATGCCTGAGTTGCATATGTTATATGAATTGAATATGTTGATTGTATTTTGACATGATTGAGGATACCTTGTTGTGGTATTATGATTTGTACTTACCTGTGTGTGCTTGTACGTGTTTGTGTGTCAAGATCATTTTCCGGTGGCCATTTGGGGTAAGCACTGATGCTCCTAGGGAGAGAAGAGGTTCTTACTGGTATGGGAGTTGTATAGGTGGCAAACCCCAGTTTGCACGCGCTGGATGTCTAGTTCTTTCATGGCCGGAACTCTATCCTTGTGTGGTTTTGGATGCCATAGTTCGTGTGTGGCTTGGGAAGACTTGTGCTTGTGTGGCAAGATGAATAGGTTTACTGATTAGCTTGTGTGTTAACTATTTACCATTTATGCAGTAAGCCTTGGACAACACAGGTGGAAGGGGATGGCCTCTGTGCTTCGTTGCCGAGAGAAATCTGATAAGTTTTACCTGCCTGTGTACTTTTGATTTTTTGAAAGTGATTGTAGTCCTCCCTAAACCATAGATTCAGCCCTAACCCTTTTTAATTGGTTCTTGAATTGCGTGATCCCCTTTACTTATTTAGGAATGATCTAATGTGAATTTAGAGATTTGTGTTTAGGGTTTCTGCAGATCTTATGATGCTGTGACTCTACTAAGATTCTTGTAATCTCATACCGTTGTTTAACTATTTCTCAGGCGTAGGTACATCCACTGTCCGTGGTACCAATGTGTGAGATCAAGGCTGCACGGCGGGGCGATATCGCATCACATTTGCATACTTGTTCTTTGTTTACTTGCGCATATAACATGAATGATTGGACTACTTTCTGGTTTATTTTAAGATCCCTCTTTTGCATGCTATTTCCAAAATATGTTAGAGGATTTCTTGCTGGTTATTTGGATCCCTATAGGACTTGTGTGTTATGAACCCAATGATTTAATCTAAAGACTTTCGTTGATGTTTTATTCACTCCATATGTTACCAGAATATTTGTCCAATATCATGCTACAATTGCTGTTAAACATTAAAATAAACATGCTAAAAGTCGGAAGTTAATGGTAAGCTTGGTGAGATTTAGAAAGGTCCTAGGTGTCATTTGAGTTTATTTGGGTTTCACGGTGGTGATGACCTTAATCGGAGCAAATACTAATAGTTAGAAATTGGGGTCATCACATTTATAATAAGTTTGAGGAGATTGGTTCACTGTTAAAATACTGATGATGGATGCTTAATTTTTTTAGTATGGCTGATTAAATTTGAACCTGGATTGTGTTGAAATTAATTTTACAAATTAAAGGTGGTATTAGGTTCACCCATTAACCAATATTTAGAGCAGCGAAGCAACAAATTGGTTGGTGTATGTTGAGGAAAAAAATAAAAGGGTTAGTTAGTATTAGTAAAGGTATTGGTTAACTCACCAATATTGTGGATGCTAAAGTAAGAAAATACAATGTACTTGAAGCTATGAAAAAAAAATAAAGAAAAAAAATTTTGCAGCACACATTTGGAAACACTTATGGTGGGTTTAACTTAGTATGACCTTTGAGCTGCACTTCTAAAATTCTAATAAACATTCTAATTGATTTTGATGAACTAGTGAAAGAGTATTGGGTATTTTTGAAACCTACTTCCTTTATGCAAAACTGAAATTGATACAACTAGATAAGAATTGAAAGACAAGAATTTCAGAATTAAGTGTTTGTCGTTAGTTGTGGATGAAGTGAACTAAATTTCTTTGATCAAAATTATCTCGGTATAGGTGCTTGTGTTTCTTTCTTGAAGTATTTTTTCTAGGGACTAGTAAAGTTCTAAATTTGAGGAGATTTGATGAACTGTTTTTAGTACTGGTCATCCGTTATGATTTTGGTTCAATTTAAAGACAATTGCATTCTTATTGTGTTAATTTAGTGAAAGTTTTGATCTTTTGTTGAGTTTTGTGGTTGAGCAGGTGTGCCATGGATTTTAGCAACAAAAGGCAGTATTTTCGTATGAAAAACGCCCCAAAACAATTAAATAAATATTGGTGATTGCGAGAGCTAATTGATTGGTCGGTTGAAACCAACCGATTGGTCGATGATATCAAGGAATTATGCTAAAGCTCAACCAACTGGTCAGTTGCTAAAAATGGAAAAAAAATAGAGTTGTTAAATGTAAAGACTCCAAACCCATAGTTCCGAAATTGCTTTTATTAGGACCTTTATTATGGTGAAACCCAAATAAACCCAACCTAGGACTTATCTGAATCTCACAAGCCTTTCCCTTAGAACCGATTTTAACATGTTTATCCTTTATACTTATAATGATTTGGAACATGAAATTGGATATATATTTTGGTATTTTAAAGAGTGAAAAAAACAACATTAGCTGAAGACTTTAAATTTAATCAATGAAATCAACACACACAAGTCTCATAGGGATCTAAATATCCAACAAGTAATCCTCCAACATAGTTCGGAAACAAACAAGCAAAGTAGGAGATTGAAGAACCAAAAAATAGTCCAATCTACGCAAGCAATCAAGGAACAAGTATGCAAGTGTGATGTGATATTGTCCCGTCGTTCAGCCTTGATTCTCACACACTAGTACCACGAATAGCAAATGTACTCAAGCCTGAAAAATGGTGAAAACAACATGATGAGATTACAAGAATCTCAGTAGGGTCGTAGCATCCTATGATCTGTAGAAATCATAAACAAACATCTCTCAATTGACATCAAATCATCCTATACAACTAAAGGATAATACATAAGCATTCAAACATCCAAAGGGGTGTAGGGCCGAAACAAAGGCTAAGAGTTGACTGCAAACACTTTTAAAAATCAGAACTACAGAGGCAAGTAAAACATCATTCAATCTGGCCAATAGGAAAGGCCATCCCCTTCCTCCTGTGTTGTTCAAGGTTTCGCTGCACAAAGGGTAAATGGTTAGCACACAAGCTAATCAGCAAGCCTATTCATCTTTCCAGCACACAGGACAAGGCATCCAAGCCTCATAAGGACAAGGAAATCAAAATCACACAAGGATAAGGGCATCCAAACCACACAAGGATAAGGGCATCTTGCTACACAAGGACAAGGTATCTAGCCACACAAAGACTAGGCATTCAGCGAGCACTTGCTGGGATCGCCACCCATATAACTACCATACTAGTAAGAACCTCTCCTCTCCCAAGGGCCATCAAGGCTTACCCCAAATGGCCACCGGAAAAGAATCCTGACTCACAAACACGTACAAGCACACACAAGTAAATATAAAACATAATACCACAATAAGGTATCCTCAATCATATCAGAACACACTCAGCATGTTCAATGCACGCAACACATGCAAATTAGGCACTCATAACCTATCTCAAGGGTTCAGTGTAGCCTAAGTAATCGTCAAATCAATCCACAACTCATGCATACACTATCTAACGTATGGGCATACAAATACAATCACATATACCAAAATCAACAAAGATCTCTGGAGAAACTGATGAGGCATAGATCCTACCTATCTTGTCTCTGAACAAGAAGCTATTCCTTTGCCTTTATTCAAGAGATCTGAACCACCTATAACATCATAAGGCAAAGACGAAACCAAACTAAGCATGCATACTCAATAATCAAGTAGATATCCTATTTCCTTACCAATTCCACTCATCAAACCTATCAGAAACCAATCATCAGATGTTGCAGGTGCCTCCCCCTTGGATGTGTGATGTGATAGCTAAGAACTTAACAAGATTCAATCTGAATTACCATTTCAATTAACTATACAAATTTTGGCATTTTTGATAGGGCACAAGGTCAATTACGATTTCATGCATACAAGTTGTAGGGGTTGCGATTTCATGTTTACAAAGAATGATTAGGTTTTAATAACGCATACAATCAAAAGGAACATTGCCAGAAACAAACAGGTTAATCAATTGATCAAAATCGGCCACAATAAAGCAAAGGGTAGGGTATGCCGATTTCATGTATAGAGAAGATTCAAAGGATGAATTCATGATATTACAACACGAATGGATACCAAACAATCATATGAACAAAAAGAACAACAACAGAAATCAATTGAAGGAAAAATCACTCAATTTCAATATTAAACCCTATAAATTACAATTAAGATTTCCACTGGGAAGAACTAACCTTCTGATGATCAAACCACAAGAGCTAGATTAAGGATGAAAAGATATTTCCAACAAGCTAATACTTACAGAAATTGAACAAAGGACGAAAGAGTTATGCTAGGATGAAGGCTTGAAATATTCGGCAGCAATAGGGTAAGATGTAAGGTTTTATCGCTTGTTAATTTTCTGTATTTCTAGTGCGTGTGAACAAGTGTGGCCTGCTACTCCTTATGCTACGTGTAATAAGATTAATTTTCCTACTTTAAAAGCTAGATAAGGGAAGATAACCATTAAGATTAAATTCTGGAACTCTCCTTCCTTAATTTTAGGAATTTTATCACCTAAAGTAAGATTAAAGCAATAAGAAAATGAATCAGAGGAAAATGATATCAGAAATGAATAATAAACCTTCAATTCCAATTTTGGCTATCACACATCCTTTTTCTCAAGAGTAAAACAGTCATTTCATCTGCACTTGCTTCTAGACTTCTAGGACTCAAAATTTGGGGTCTCACAACGAAGCTGAATCAACCAGTCAGTTCACTCAGATGATTGTGTCAAACATCAACAGACTGATCAGTTCACTTATACCGACCGGTCGGTTGTACAAGATCAAACTCAGAAATATGCTGATAAGGATGATCAGATACGAATAAAGATTATCTCTTTATTATTATAAAATAGATGTCAGGGCTATATTATTTTTCATCAAAGACTATATTCACTTTCTCAATTATTTTCAAAACGTCCCTCGATCTGTCAAAGATCAAGATATTGGTATGGTTTGTTTGAGTTTTAATTAATGCCAAGACTATTTGCAATCTTGATTTTTTTACGTAAAACTGGGATTCAAATTCATTATGTTCTTATTATAAGTTCTTAACCATATTTTTAATCTTGATTACTTAACAAACCTTACCAGTTTGTCCATAGATAAGTCTTAATTGATTAGGAAGAACAAATAAACTTTGACAATAGAATTGAAGTCCTAGGGCATAGCTGAAACTTGGTAAAATAGGAATATATTTGTCAAACCTAGGGTTCATATTTATTGGGCAAAATGATGCAGAAGCTCAATTATCACAGGTTATAGTTAGTTGGCATCTGGATTGGCTCCTAATAGTTTGGAAGGATATTACGGGATTAAAAGATCATCAATAACAGGTGCAGAACATTGGAATTGAACAATAGTTGGATTAAATTCACTAAGTTATCTAATGTGAGACCTCGATTTCTGTATCCTAGAAGTCTAGAAGCCAATGCAGCTAAAATGACGATTTTACTCCTGAATAAATGGATATGTGGTAGCCGAAAATGGTAAAGAAGGCTTAATATTCATTTCTGATTTCATTTCTTCTTTATTTTATTTCTAGCATTAATAACATATTTTCTATACTTAAGATAATTCTAGAATTTAATTCTTAATGATTATCTTCTTATATCTAGCTTTAAAAGTAGGAAGATTAATCCCATAACACCCTATAAAATTAGGTAGTCGGCCAAACTTAAATTCCACACTAAAAACACACAAAATCTTCACACAATCAAACCCTACTCCCTGCCATTGTTGCCAAAATTTCTTAACCTTCAACCTAGCCGAATTCTTCCATCTTTCATCAGATATCTGTGAATAATAACTTGTTGGAAAGCTCTTTCCATCCTCTATCTTGCTATCTTGGTTTCATCATCAGTATGTTAGATCTTTCTTGTACTTTTCCTTCTCGTAATTTTCTAGGCGTGACTGCTGAAATTATTTGAATAATCCTTCAATTGGTTATTATTGTTGTTCCTTCTGTTCATGTGATTGTTTGGAATCTATTCATGTTGTCATATTATGAATTCATCCTTTAAATCTTCCTTATAAGAGAAATTGGCATGCCCTATATCCTTGCACTATTGTTGCCGATTTTTACCAATTGACTTGTCTGTGAATAATAACTTGTTGGAAAGCTCTTTCCATCCTCTATCTTGCTATCTTGGTTTCATCATCAGTATGTTAGATCTTTCTTGTACTTTTCCTTCTCATAATTTTCTAGGCGTGACTGCTGAAATTCTTTGAATAATCCTTCAATTGGTTTTTATTGTTGTTCCTTCTGTTCATGTGATTGTTTGGAATCTATTCATGTTGTCATATTATGAATTCATCCTTTGAATCTTCCTTATAAGAGAAATTGGCATGCCCTATATCCTTGCACTATTGTTGCCGATTTTTACCAATTGACTTGTCTGTGAATAATAACTTGTTGGAAAGCTCTTTCCATCCTCTATCTTGCTATCTTGGTTTCATCATCAGTATGTTAGATCTTTCTTGTACTTTTCCTTCTTGTAATTTTCTAGGCGTGACTGCTGAAATTCTTTGAATAATCCTTCAATTGGTTTTTATTGTTGTTCCTTCTGTTCATGTGATTGTTTGGAATCTATTCATGTTGTCATATTATGAATTCATCCTTTGAATCTTCCTTATAAGAGAAATTGGCATGCCCTATATCCTTGCACTATTGTTGCCGATTTTTACCAATTGACTTGTCTGTGAATAATAACTTGTTGGAAAGCTTTTTCCATCTTCTATCTTGCTATCTTGGTTTCATCATCAGTATGTTAGATCTTTCTTGTACTTTTCCTTCTTGTAATTTTCTAGGCGTGACTGCTGAAATTCTTTGAATAATCCTTCAATTGGTTTTTATTGTTGTTCCTTCTGTTCATGTGATTGTTTGGAATCTATTCATGTTGTCATATTATGAATTCATCCTTTGAATCTTCCTTATAAGAGAAATTGGCATGCCCTATATCCTTGCACTATTGTTGCCGATTTTTACCAATTGACTTGTCTGTTGGTTTCTGATATTGTTCCTCTTAATTGTATATGTTATTACCACCTAATCCTTCCTTGCTCTCATGAAATCGCAACGCTTAAACCCCTATACATATAAAATCAAAATTTGTCCTATTGTCCTATCTTAGTGCCAAAATTTCCATGGTTAATTGGGATGGTAAATCAGGTTGATTCTTGTTGTGTTTCTGGCTATCATATCACACATCCAAAAGAGAAGACTCACAAGCATCTGATCACTTGTTTCTGATAGGTTTGGTGAGTAGAATTGGTAAGCAAATAGGATGTATACTTGGTTAATCGATTATGTATGCTTAGTATTGTTTTATCTTTTCCTTATGAACATATAGGTGGTTCAGATCCTCTAAATAAAGAAAAAGGATTAGCTACTTGTTCAAAAACAAGAAAGGTAGGATCTATACCTCAACAGTTTTTCCAGAGATCCTTGTTGATTATTAGATGTTTTCGGTACATGTCCTTATTGACGTGTGCATGCGCATGTCTTGTGTAGTGTATGCATGAGTTTTGGATTGAGATATGATCCGTTAGGTAATTTCGAACTCTTGAGATAGCTTGTGGGTGCCTAAATCACATGTATTGTGTGCATTGAATATGTTGATTGATTGAGTTGTGTTATGATTGAGGATACCCTGCCATGTTGTTATGCTTTGTACTTGTTTGTATATGCTTATCCGTGTCAGTGTGTCAAGATCCTTTTTCAGTGGCTATTCAGGGTAAACGCTGATGCTCCTAAGGAGAGGAAAGGTTCTTATTGGTATGAGAGTCATATGTGTGGCGATCCTGAACAAGAGCTTGCTGGATTCAAACAGGTCCTGGTTCGGGTTTGTTTGAATTTCACGGCGGTAAGGGTCCGAATAGGAATAATTAATAATAGGTTAGGATTTTTGGTCCTTACAGAGTGGGTGTGTGCACAAGTACCTACCTATAAACACAAAACCAACAAAACAGGTTAGTATATAACTAATCATATTTCTAAACCATGCTCCGTTACCAAACCTATAAGGACCCACATTGATATTCCCAAAATTGCTCCTAAGTGAGACCCTTACCACTGTGAAACCCAAACAAACCCAACCTAAGACCTATTTGAATCTCACAAGGTTTATACCCTTAGAATTGATTTTAACATGTTTATTCCTTACACTTATAATGATTGGAGCATGATATTGGACAAGTACTCTGGTATTATACGGAGTGAATAAAAATATCTACGAAATTCTTTAAATTTAATCAATAAATCCACAACAGACAAGTCTCATAATGATCCAAATATCCAGTAAGTAAATCTCCAACATAATTCGGAAACAACAAGAAAAGGAGGGACTTGAAAAACTAGAAAATAGTCCAATCATAGTTCATGTTATATGCGCAAGCAATCAAGGAATAGTTATGCAAATATGATGCAATATTGCGCCACCGTGCAGCTTTGATCTCACACACTGGTACCACTAACAACGAATGTACCTAAGCCTGAAAAATGGTAAAAATAATGGGATGAGATTACAAAAATCTTAGTAGGCTCACAACATTATAAGATCTACAAAAATCTTAAACAAATATCTCCCAAACAACATCATATTTTCCCTACACATCTAAAGGATATCATGCAATCCATTCAAACAATTCAAAGGTGCAGGGCCGAAACTAAGGCTGAGGTTAGACTACAAACACTTCCAAAAATCAGAAATACACAGGCAAGAAAAACTCATCAATCATCCCGGCAATAGGAAAAGTCCATGCCCTTCCACTTGTGTTGTCTAAAGCATCGCTGCACAAAGGATAAAGGTTAGCAAAAAAGCTAATTGCCAAGCCCATTCATCTTGCCACACAATGACAAGGCATCCAAGCCACACAAGGACAAGGGCATCCAAACCACACAAGGACAAGGGCATCCAAACCACACAAGGATAAGGACATCCAAACCACACAAAGGCATCTTCCACACAAGGACTAGGCATCCAGCTTGCACATGTTGGGGATTGCCACCCATACCACTCCCATACTAGTAAGAACCTCAACTCTCCCCAGGAGCATCAATGCTTACCCCGAATGGCCCCTGGAAAAGGATCCTGACACGTAAATACTTACAATCACACACAAGCAAGTACAAGGCACAATACCATAATAGGGTATCCTCATTCATGTTAGAACACATTCAGTATGTTCAATACAGACAACACATGCAAACTAGGCCCTCATAACTTATCTTAAGGGATTCAATATAGCCTAGATAAGCCTTAAATCAATTTGCAACTCATGCATACACCATCTCACACATGAGCATACAACATCAAAAAGACTTTCATCGAAAATAACAACCAATAACAAGGATCTCTGAAGAAACCGATGAGGCATATATCCTACCTCTCCTATCTCAAAATAAGAAACTATTCATTTGCCTTTATTTAAGGGATCTGAACCACCTATAACATCATAAGGCAAAGATAAAACCAAACTAAGCATGCATACTCAATAATTAAGTAAATACCCTATTTCTTGACCAATTCCACCTACCAAACCTATCAGAAATCGGTGATCCGATGCCGCAGGTGCCTCCTCCTTGGATGTGTGATGTGATAGCCATAAACCTAACAAAAATCAACCTGAATTACCATCCTAATCATTAAAAAAAATTTTGGCTCTAAGAATAGAGTAGTAGGGAAATTGTGATTTCATGTTAACAAGGAAGGATTAGGTGTTAATAACACATACAATCAAAAGGAATAAGATAAGAAACCAACAGGTTAATCAATTGATCAAAATCGACGACAATAGGGCAAACGGGTAAGGCATGCCGATTTCATGTATAGGGAAGATTAAAATGATGAATTTATGATATTATAACATGAATGGATGCCAAACAATCATATGAACAAAAGGAACAACAATAGAAATCAATTGAAGGTAGAATCACACAATTTTAGCACCAAACCCGACAAATTACGACTTGAATTTTGACAAAGAAAAAACTGACCTTTTAATAACCAAAATAATATATTTAGATAGAGGATGGAAAGAGCTTTCCAACAAGCTATTATTTATATAATTTTGGCAAAGGATGAGAAAGTTATGCTAGTTTGATGGTCAATGAAATTTTTGGCAGCAATAGGGTATAAAGTTTGATGTTTGACGAAAATTGTATGATTTTAATATGTGTTGGAAATTATTGCCGGCCAATCTTTATATAGGGTGTTTATGGGATTAATTTCCCTACTTAAAGGCTAGATAAGATAAGATAACTATTAAAATTAAATTCTGGAATTATACTTCCTTAATTTTAGGAAATTTAATTCCTAAGGTAAAATTGAACTAATAAGGAAACAAATTAAAGGGTAATGAAACCAGAAATGGTTACTAGATATTCCATACCATTTTCGACCATCACACATCTATTTCTTCAAGGGAGAAACAGTTATTTCACCTGCACTCATTTCTGGACTTCTAGGACTCAAAGTTCGTGGTCTCACCATTATCACGCAATCAAACCTTACTCCTTACCCTTGCTGTCAAAATTTCTTAACATTCATCCTAGCCGAATTCTTTCATTCTTTATCAGATTTCTATAAGTAATAGCTTGTTAGAAATCTGTTTCCATCCTCTATCTTACTATCTTGATTTCATCATTAGAAGGTTAGTTCTTCCCCATATTATTCGTTATCAGAATTTCTTAGGGCTTGGCACCAAAATCCTTTGATTAATCCTTCAATTAGTTCCTGTTGTTGTTCCATTGGTTCATGTGATTGTCTAAGATCTATACATGTTGTAATATCATGAATTCATCTTTTGAATCTTCCTTATAATAGAAATCGACATGCCCTATTATTGCCGAGTTTTACTATTTAACTTGTTTATTTGTTTCTGATCTTGTTTCTTTAAATTGTATATGTAATTAACACCTAATCCTTCATTGTTATCATGAAATCGCAACCCTAAGGCTATCTTTGGACTTCTGGAAATTCCCTCCTGGAATTGCTCCCGTTGAAAATGAAATAGAAAATTTCTTCTTTTGGGGATACTGCAGATTCCATTTACGAATGCTTTGTTTGTTTCCCTGCACATGCGGAATCAATTTATATTTTCATGTGTATTTTTATATAGAAGGACAGATATGTCCCTTATTTTGCATTGTTAAATTACTTTGTTGTCCTCTGTAATAAAAATAAAGAGCAGGATAATCTGAAATTTTGGTTTCCCACCACCTAACCAAAAAGCTCTATCCATAGCTCAATGTCACACGGATTGCAAGTTGGATTTTGACACATGGCACAATTTCATCCATAGATTTTTTCTATTTACCTGCTACTCACATAGGCTACTAAATTACCCATACATTATCAGGCAACTCAGCCATATTATTGTGTTCGATCTCCTCTTTACTTTCCAAAGTCATGACTCACTAACCCCTTTTGTAGTTATGGATTCTCGCCCCACACTAAGTGGTAAACTAACTTGGGATGTAGTTGTCACCCATCCTCTCTAGGATTCAATATCTAGGCCATTTATTTCTTTGTAATTTCTTTTGTTTTTTTCCTAACCATATTCTAAAATAAATTTTTCTCTTGTGTTTTTCTTTTTTCTTTGCAGGAAATGATTTTAGTGACTCCCACTCATCCTTGTAGTCTTGCTTACTCAGGCTATATTGTAGTACATTGCCATTGTTAACATTACCATTCTTCTACCTTTACAATGATTTACTGTCTTCTTAATTGTTCCTTTTGGTATCTATAATTTTTGTCATTTTCATACACTATATATCATGTATTTTTAGTTTAGAAAAACTATTATTAACAAAAATCATTATATGGCTTATTATTAATCTTATCTACCATATTTCATTATTTTTGTGTGTGGTTTATAACTATCATTATCTATATAAAATACTTGTATTTATATGGCTAACATACAAATGTCCTCTGATAACACGGTGGTTGCATCTTGCTACTACACCATTTCGTATACTTTAGTTGTGTGATTTCATCAGATACAACTAGGCCTATTGGATCGCATATGGTCAGTGCCACTCTTGTCAGTCATAATAAATGTTGTTGGACTGATGAAGATGACAAAATGCTTATTCAGATTTTACTAGACCTGACAGGTAGTGGTAAACATAATGCAGATTGGGGTTTCACACCGGGATTATACTCCTCTGTTGAACAGAAATTTCAACGTAGAAAGCCTGGTTGTGGAATTCGAGAGGACCCTCATATAACTTCACACATGAAGACACTAAAGTCACACTATGGGATTGCCCATGGCATGTTCATTTGGAACACCAGTGGTTTTGGTTGGGATCTGGTCAACAAATGTGTGACGGCTGAGCATCAAGTGTTGGATGATTACCTCAAAGTATGTTTAAAGTAATACAACATCATTGTCAGCTTTATTTCATCATCCTACTCATTATATCTTGTCCCACAATTTGATGTTTACATTCATGTTTTGTAAATACACAAATCTTCTTCTCAGTTCCGAGGAAAAACCTTTAAGTACTATGAAGAATTATCAGTTATCTTTGGATTGAATTGTGCTAATGGAAACGGGTCTACTAACTTTGCTGGGGCTGCTGTGTAAGAGGAAATGTACTCTAATGATCCCTCTGAGTATCCAATGATTGGTACACTACCACAGGATTCAGGTGACTTCTCAGGTTCTCGAAGCAATTTAGGTGCACGATCTTGTAATAAAGGGAGGAAAATATCACTACAGGAGGAGATGATCCAAGTTCTCAGGACAACTGTGCAGCATTTGTCGCTGTGCTCGATTGTGCTACTAATAAGTTGTGCATTGCCATCACCCGGGCTGATAAACACAACAAGAGGGGCCATCCTCTTTCAAAAATTACAAGAATTGCAGTCTCTTACCTCATTGAAGAGGATTGTTGCACACTGTACTATTGGGTGTGATAGAGAATTGCTTGATTGTTTCTTCCCTGTTGATGAAGCTTTCCTCGAACCTTGTGTGATGGCTGTCCTGCCTGGTGGACAATGATTTCAATTGACTCTTGATGTGTATTTTGTTTAGAACATGATAACATCATATTCACTTTTATCCATGTATTGTCGATTGTTTTATAATATGCATTGGCGCCTGTAGGACATCTTTTGTAAATTCTTTGTTCATAAGCGCTCACTTCTAATATAGTAGCTCATGCACATTTTCCTATCAGGCTGCAGTATACTATTGTAATTTTTGCAATAAAAACCATATAAAACTTCAAATATTTTGTAATATATCAATATTGATGTTTTTACAATTACATTGAACCTCATCTGTTCTTATATGGCATATAATCGGTACACAATTGTGTTTAATAACAGACTTTGAACAAGTACACAGCTTGGGTCTATATAATACACAACTTGTAACTTAAAGACCATGTCGTGTAATGTTCTGTCAGCGAGCACAATTGTACACGGCCTGGGTCTTTCAATTACACGGTTGTGACAGTTCTGTCCGCAAACAGATTAGTACACGATCTGGGTATTTAAGTTACACTTTGTCACTTACCGCAAATTCTAGCTCTTTTCATCTAATATTAGCATAGCTATTCTATCGATCTTGCGCCATCCTCAACCTTTTGTCGAATCAGATTCAATTGTTTTGTTGCTTGATTAATCAATTCTGGATTATCTAGGCATCTCTCGCCTACTTCATTCCATCAAATTGGAGTTCTGCAACGTCTCCCATATAATACTTTATAAGGAGCCATTCCAATGTTTAGAAGAAAACTATTGTTGTTATAAAATTCTGCCAAAGGAAGACATCAATCCCAACTGTTATTTCAATCTATCACACATGCATGCAACATATCTTCAAGGGTCTAAATAATTCTTTGAGAATGACCATCAGTTTAAGGATGAAAAGTTGTACTAAAATTCAGTCTCAAACCCAATGTATTCTTAAACATCTCCCAAAATCGTAAAGGGAAATAGGGATCACGATCATAAACAATGGAAACCAGCACTCTATGCAGTCGAACAATCTTGTCCAAAAAATGAACAGCCAATCTCTTGAGGATGTCTGTAACAAGAACAGGAAGGAAATGTGCAGATTCTGTTAGTCGATCCACAATCATCCAAATGGCATCAAATCCTCAATGAGATCTAGGCAAATCAGTTACAAAGTCCATCGTGACATGCTCTCACTTCCATTCTGGAATCAAAAGTGACTTGAGTAAACCAGTTGGTCTCAGATGCTCAATCTTCACTTGCTAACATACAAGACATTGTGCAACAAACTTAGCAATATGACGCTTCATATTCGGCCAGGGAAGAAATGAAATAAGTAGGAAATGAAATGAACCAAAAGAGGAAAGAACCTTCAATACCATTTCCAGCTACCACACATCCATTTCTTCAAGGAAAAAATGGTCATTGCAGCTGTACTGGTATCTGGACTTCTAGGACATCTATCAAGGAAAGGATCAGGGTCTCACATTCTTTTTCTCCTTATTAAAATTTCATCCTCGAAATTGCAACACAAGCATCTAAAAAAATAGGTAAGGAAATCTCGCATGCATTGTTTCCTAAGTCTCCCAAGACTACTCCTCAAGTTGGCCATTATGCCAAACAACTTGGACCATAGGCACCCTTCAACTGCGAACTGACACACTGACCGATCTATTATGGCAACTGGCTGTAAAGGGTAGGATGGGTCTTCAGCAACCTCATCTGGTGGTTCTTCAAGCACATGAACAGGGTCTCGAACATACTTATTTGGCATTGAAACGTGAAATATGTTGTGAATTCTTTCCCATATTTTGGGGTAATACAAGTCGATATGCAACTGGGCCGATCCTCTCAACAATATCATACGGTCCAATATAATAAGGTGCTAGCTTCCCTTATTCCTTAAAATGAAGGACACCCTTCCATGGGCAACCTTTTAGAAACTCTTTGTCACCTACTGCAATTTCCAGCTCTCTTCGTCTATTATTAGCATAGCTTTTCTGTCGATCTTGCATCTTCCTTGGCCTTTGTCGAATCAGATTCAATTATTCCGTTTTTGATCAATCAATTCTGGATTATCCAAGCATCTCTCACCTACTTCATTCCAGCAAATTGGAGTTCTGCAATGTCTCCCATATAACTCTTCATAAGGAGTCATTTCCATGCTTAGATGAAAACTAGTGTTGTTAACAAATTCTACCAAAGGAAGACATCAATCACAACTAGTATTTCGATCCATCACATATGCACACAATATATCTTTAAGAGTCTAAATTATTCTTTCAAATGGACCATCGGTTCGGTGTTGAAAAGTTGTACTAAAATTTAGTCTTGAACCCAATGCATTCTGAAACATCTCCCAAAATCGTGAAGTGAAACTGGGAACACGATCAGAAATAATAGAAATTGACACTCCATGCAATCGAACAATCTTGTATAAATAACAAACAACCAATCTATTGGGGGTGTTTGTAAGGAAAACAAAAAAGAAATGTGCAAATTTTGTCAGTTGATCCAAAATCAGCCAAATGGAATTGAATCCTCACTGATTTGCTATGACTTAGTGGGCCGCCTGAATTTTTTATAACTTAGCATGCTATGTGTATATGTATATGTATATGTATATGTATATGTATGGAATAGTTATTGAGTTTGATAGTGTGTTTTCTCCACTTGATTTTGGATAACACTGGCAATAGCGGGTTTATACATATTTTTAAAGTGGAAATTTAGTTGCCAATGGGCTCTCAGTTACCTTTTAGCGGGGGTGACTTGAGGGTGGTTTGTGATCCGTCCCGATCGGTTTTAAGGGCATAGTAACCCGTATGACATTGATGAGTATTGTGGGATTATGAAACCTATTGGGATGCATCATTTGCTTTGTGTTTTGTAATTCATGCATTACATTTCATTGTTTATGAAATTCCTTGAGTGCATGATTAGAATACATAGACTATAATTGTGTTTAAATTAACAATTTTATAATCATGTTTTCCTTATGCCTCAATTTCATTGGATATATTTATGACGTTGTAACTCTCACTGAGGTCTTTTGATCTCACCCTCCTCTTGTTGATCTTTTCAGGGCTAGCTCATTTGCTTGTAGCTGTCTTGAGGTTGAGTTCCCGGTGTTGGTCTTAAGGTTGTACTATTATATTGGCACGTTTCGGAGGCTCCACATATGGAAGGACCCCAAACCCGAATTACCATTTTACTCCATTAGGACCCTTACCGCCATGAAACCCAAATAGACCCAACCTAGGACCTATCTTAATCTCACAAGGCTTATTCTTTTCTAGTACTGATTTATTATTAGATTCATTCCTTAAACTTATTAAAAGTTAGAGTATGATAATGGACATACATTCTAGAATCATATGGAGTGATTAACAAGATCAGCGGAAGTCTTTATAATTTACAAAGATAACACAACACACAAGTCCCATAGGGATCTCAAAATCCAACGATTATACCCCTAGCAAGTTCCAGCAACAAGAAAACAAAGGAGATATTCAAAACTCTAAAAATTAGCTCATTTGAATTTCATGTTATATGTGCAATCAATCAAGGAGACAGGAATGCAAATGTGATGTGATATCGTCCCACCATGCAGTCTTGATCTCACATACCGGTACCACGAACACAGGAGCATTAAAAATGGTGAAAACAACAATGTGAGATTACAAGAATCTCAGTAGGGTTATAATATCATAAGATCTACAGAAATATTAAACAAACATCTCCCAAACAAAATCAGATCAGCCTATACAACTAAAGGATGTTACGCATTCATTCATCAACCAAAACAGGATAGGACCGAAAGCTAAGGCTGTGGATGGACTACAAACACTTTTAAAATCAGAAGTACACAGGCAGGTAAAACATCATTCAATATCGGCAATAGGAAAGGCCATCCCCTTCCACCTGTGTTGTCTAAGACCTTGTTGCACAAAGGGTAAGAGTTAGCACACACGCTAATCAGCAAGCCAACTCATCTTGCCACACAAGAACAAGGCATCCAAGCCACACAAGGACAAGGCATCCAAGCCACACAAGGATAAGGGTATCTAAACCACACAAAGATAAGGGCATCTAAACCACACAAGGATAAGGGCATCCAAACCACACAAGGATAAGGGCATTTTTCCACACAACGACAAGGCGTCTATCCACACAAGGGAGAGGCATCCAGCATGCACATGCTAGGGATCACCACCCATAAAACTCTCATACTAGTAAGAACCTCTCCTCTCCCAAGGAGCATAATTTTTTACCCTAAATGGCCACCGGAAAGGATTCTGACACACAAACATGTACAAGCACACACAACTAAGTATAAAGAACAGTACCTATCTCAAGGGTATCCTCAATCATCTCAGAACACATAGATCCTAGAGAGACCTATGAGGCTTAGATCCTACCTCTCTTTTTTTTGAACAAGAAGCTATTCTTTTGCCTTTATTTAAGGGATCAGAACCACCTATAACTTCATAAGGCAAAGACAAAACCGAACTAAGCATGCATACTCAATAATCAAGTAGATATCCTATTTTCTTACCAATTCCACTCACCAAACCTTTCAGAAATCAGTGATCAGATTCCGCAGGTGCCTCCCCCTCAGACGTTTGATGTGATAGCCAAGAACTTTACAAGATTCAACCTAATTACCACCCCAAATTAACTATATAAATTTCGGCACTAAGATAGAGTTCACAAGGCAATTGACATTTCATGATTACAAGTTATAGGGGTTTTGATTTCATGATTATAAAGAAGGATTAGGTGTCAATAACTTATACAATTGAAAGAAACAACATCAGAAAGCAATTGAAGGATGAATCACACAATTTTGGCACCAATACCTATTAAATTATGTTAAGGATTTCAATAAAGAAAGACTGATCTTTTGATGATCAAACCAATATAAAAATATAGAGGATGAAAATAGATTTCCAACAAGTTATTATTTGAAGAAATCTGACAAAGGATGAAAATGTTATGCTAGGATGAAGATTGGAAATTTTCAGCAGAAATAGGGTAAGGTGTAGGATTTGATCGTTTGATAATTTTTTGTGTTTTTAGTGTGTGTGGAAAAGTGTGGCTGACTACTCTTTATGTAAGGTGTAATAGGATTAGTTTCTCTACTTTAAAGGCTAGATAAGGGAAAATAATCACTACAATTAAATTCTGGAATCATCCTTCCTTAATTTTAGGAATTTAATCACCTAAGGTAATATTGAACCAATAAGGAAATGAATCAACGGAAAATGAAATCAGAAATAAATACTAAACATTCAATACAAATTTTGGCCATCACACTTCCTTTTTCACAAGGGAAAAATGGTCATTTCACCTACACTAGCTTCTGGACTTCTAGAACTCAAAATCCAGGGTCTCACAACATATTTATATTTTACCATCTTCATGCTCTTGTGTTTTGCATGACTTAATATGGACTATGCTGTTTTTATTATACCCGTTGTGGGTTTGATGTTCAGATATTGATTTTGGGTATATATGGATGAATCGAATTCCCGTTTATATTATGAATGTGTGCCTTTGGCATTTTTTGTGGTTCCGGATGGGCTTGTGTGTATGGACTCAGTGTGTTGCATGTTTGGGTTCGTGTGGCCTATTGTATGTGGTTTAAGACTTCCACTATATGTGTTTTTGTACTCCGTTGATTATTTATGCCGGGTGTATTATGTGACGTGTCATGCTCCTTTTGAAATAAAATTTAAAATTAATATGCATTTTTGGGTTATTGGTTTTGAAAAGTTAAAGTGAGCCTTGTGTGGTCTCGATTGATCCACGTGTTGGGCCGATTGGATCCATATGGTGGTGAGGATCCCATTTATCGAGAGCGAGTCCTCACACTAAGTCACTCGATGACTATCATATGGGTAATGATGATTAACCTACGGGTGCTCTCACAAAGAAAGGAAAACACACCATTTAAGTGAGTTATTCGATGATAGAACTTGTTTCAAAAGAAAGGAAACATGTTTCGCTACTATAAATAATGTCACACCCCAGACCACAAAAATTTCATGACAATCATCTTAGGCCCACTATATAGACTGCCTCAACGCACGACAATTCATATAGAAACTAAAGTGGAGATGATAATAAAAGAATTTATCAATACATTGAGCAACGAAATTAAAAGAAGGCATAATATCATCCGAGTGACATCATAAAATGAATAAGATTTATGTTACTTTTAAGAAATGAAATTTAGACAATGACTCGACCATGTTTAAATACAGAAAGCTCTATGAATATATAGTAAATCCTCAACCATTACCTTGAGTAGAGTTGTTCCATCGTTGATCGTTTCTCGTTATTCCTGGGAGTGAGCTCCTAATCATTATTCCTACGTTCAATGCTATAAATCTGAAAGAAGCCTGCCAAGTGAGCAAACAAAAAAAAAACACAAAGCAAGACACATGCAATCATTAGCAACAACATAGGCATGCTAGCACACAACAAAACACTTTCATGCTCATCATGGCAATTCAGTATGATCACAGTCATACAGTAATGCAGCACGCAATAGCTCAAGCATTCAGGACCGTGGCTGGGTTGGTTATGTCTCTCAATCCTTTTGGTGCCAAGAATAGGACTGGGATCCGTTGGTGGCATTTTTATATGCAGCTCCTCACGTGTCTCTTGTTATCATATATGCTGAAACTCGATCCATCCCTATGGGACATGCACTCCTCTTGGCCCAGTTATGCTAACAATGACGGGGTATCAAGTGATACAGCTCCACCTACTCGATGCCCATATTAGGATATCCTATTTATTTATTTTAAATTATAATAAACTATACTCCTCGTCCCTCCTTATGCCTCCCTTGGTAAATCCATGTCGCACTACCATACTTGGAGAGCTCTCAAGAGTCGAATAGGTCAACCTTTGCTATTGCGATGATACTATCTCATGCTTACAAATGCACACAAACACTTCACACTATCTTATGATTTATTATAACCAAAAATAGCACATTCGACTCATTTATGGTATAACATGAAAATTCAAGCAAAAAGCACATAGGAAATTCATACCCAATTCATAGCACATGCAATGATTTCGTTCATTAAATCTATATTTTTCTAATTAATAATACTCATATTTATTCATTCGTGCCAGTAATCAATGTGTTAAAAAGATTCTATCCACTCACGGGTTCTCTGAAGTTCGAAGAGCCCACACTTGATCGTTGATAGCTAGACCTATTCCTTGAGAACCGTCACTTGTAGGTATCCACCTAAACATGCATTCATAAACATATTCTTAATATCACATACTCAATACATAAAAATTCATAAAATTATGTGCCAATAACCTTAATCCAATACGTTTCTACTCGAAAACCAATCCAAAACTGATCTAGATATTTTTTCTATTTTTTCTTATTTATTCAAGTCTTGGTCTAATTATTTTACCCATTAAATTACATCCAATTCTTGCAATATTAGTACCATTAGATTTCTTATTTTTTCTAGTATTTATTATAATATTTCAGGAATTTTTTTAATTCTAGTCAATTATTCCCGAATTTCCTACCCTTTCTGGCCACTTTTCCATTTTCCTAGAATTTATTTAATTCTGACCAATCAACCGAGAGACGCCTGGCAAAACCAAATGCACCCAAACCAAAGAAAAAACTTATGGGATTGTGACATGTGGCTACTACTCTATGTGCCACATCGCCTGAGCTTAAGGCTCAGGTCCAAGTCTAACCTACTACTCAAATGACCCGTCGCCTGTATATACAGGTGGCATGTCATTCACCTAAGCTCATAAACAATGTGTCCTAGAAGTCCATGTGTTAGAAATAGCACCTAGGGACCGACGCAATGGAAATAACCACTTTTCCACTGACGACCTGAGTGCATGATGACCCTAAGGTTTATATCCGAAATTTTCCTAAGTATTATTCAGCTATTTTGTGTTAGTTCTTCTTAGTTTAGTTTGCAAGAAAATAACCTAGATAATTCTTTTTAAAAAATCCCAATTATCCTAAGTATTATGGAATTATCTTTTAAGCCTAATTATCTTTTAAGCCTAATTATCTTTTAAGCCTAATTATCTTTTAAGTCTAATTATCTGTTAAGCCTAAAAAATAGTAAAGTCTAACCTCCTTAAACACCTATAAATACCTAGGCCGGCCACTATAATTTCCCACACACTTATTCTCTCTTTTTTTTCTTCATATCTAAGTAAACATAAGCCTTATTTCTCTTGCATCCTTTATAGGTGAAACCTATACACTTGCTACCGAAGATTTTCGAAAAATACCTCATTCCTCAACAGATCATTGCGTGTGAAAGGTCATTGGATTCCTCTCTTCGAGTTGCATCATTCTTGCGTAAATTCACATTCAAGAGTTTAGTCACTTTTTATATTATTGAAGTTGGGTTTCCTTCCCCCTTTTATAACCGATTTTTAATCATCCTCTTCAAATGTTTCTAAATCTCATTCCTCTTGTTTGTATGCACATCTGATACCTATTCCCATTATGTTTTCACAATATCACACCCTTTACCCTTGGTTTTCTTGAAAATCATGTTATGCCTCTTATTTCCTAGTATTGGCAAATTGTGCCACCTTTAAGGGATTGCATAATCAGGTTGAAATTTGTTGGATTCTTGACTATCACATCACGAATTCAGAGGGAGGTTATTGCTTCATCAGATCGTTAGTTTTGGTGAGAGATTTTGGTGAGGATCGTTGGCTGTCCTTAGTTTCTATTTTTGTATTACAAGCGTAGTTATTATGTTGTCTTTGGCTTATAAATTGTTTAGGGAATTTTGATCCTTGTGATAATGGCAAAGGAGTAGCTTCTTGTTCATCCGAGTGAGAGCTAAGATTCATACCTCATCGGTTTCTCTAGAAATCGTCTTGCTTGTTTCTTTGATTTTGGTTTGTTTAGTATTATTGTGCAAGCTTATAGATTCTGGTGATTGTTTCTTAGTAATTTGGGATTATATAGGGTTTAGTTTGCCCTATTTTGGATTATATTATTGTGTGTTGGATTGTGCATTGTATTGTGATTCGATTGAGGATACCCCGTTGTGATACTATATACATGTATGTGTGTATATATGTGTATGCATATCTTGTTTGAAAACAAGTAGGATTCTTTTGTTTGTTGACCATGCGAGGTTAGTGTTACTGCTCCTGAGGTAAAGGAGAGGTGCTCACTAGACCGGGAATTGTGTGGTGATTGTGTTTTCCAGCAAGAGCTCATTGGATGCCCTGTATCTTGTGTTTGGCGAGATACCCCATATTTTATGCTTAGTGGGATGCCTTGTATCTCTTGTTTGGAAGGATGCCCCATATCTCGTGTTTGGGGGGATGCAAAAACACTTGTTGTAAGTTTGTTTGCTATTTTCTTTTACAGCACAGTTTTAGATAATACAAGTGGCAGAGGATAATCGTTTGGTTTTCATAAATTGTATAATATATTGAGCTGCCTGTGTGCTTTTCATTTCCGTCTTTTGATGGTTGCCTACAAAGTATTTTGAGTCCTCCCTATTATTTTATTAAACTTGGCCCCTATGTTGTTGTATTTACATGTTTGTTTGTTGTTTTTTTTTGGGCCTATTTAATATATATTTATGCGATCTATATAAGTTATTCAGGAGATGTTTCTTTAGGTTTCTATAGAGCTTACGATGTTGTGACCCTACTGAGATTCTTGTAATCTCATTTCGTTGTTTTCCTCCTTTTTCAGATTTAGGTTTGTGTTTCACTGGCAATACCGAGGTGTGAGTTTAAGGCTGCATGGTGGGACGATTTCTTAGCAAGTTTCTGTTTCGTTTCCTAACTTTCCATTTCCTGTTCTTGTTTTTGCATGTTGCCATAAGAAGATGCTTGCGTTACTTGGGACTTGTGCGTTATGTTTCGATTGATTTCACATTTACTTGATTGAAAGTCTTCTGCTAATATTTCCTTTAACTACGTTTTGTACCAGAATTTTACTTAATGAAATCACATGCTCCAACTTTAAAACCAATATGATTAACTAATCAATTTAATCTTATTCATATAACTAATCATTTAGAGCCTTGTGGGATTCCAATAGAACCTTATGAGAGCTTATTCGGTTTTATGGTAGTAAGGGCCTGGTAGATTGGGTTTGGGTCCTTACAGTCGTCTTCAACCTCCCGTCTGTGTCCAGTAAGTTTAAACCTCAACAACCCCAAGCATGGCATCCTTTAATATACTACACTAAAATCAGCATATAGTATATCAAAATGAAGATTTAGTCAAAAGGAACACAAAGATGTAAATAGATTAAGGGGTTACCACCGGAATCCAGTAAAATCAAAGGTGAAAGCACTGATTTTTGAACCCCAAAAATTGGCCTCAATGACCTCATTCATAGCCCAAAAGTTTACAATTTTTGCATGAGGAAACTTGTTGGAAAGAATCAAAGCTTGAAGGACTGATTTAAGAGCTTGAATGCTCTGTACGAAGAAGATGAAAACTCTGACCTGAATTTGGTTAGTATCAGGTCTCATGCAGCGAGGAAGTTTCTAGGCGGGTACAGCTCTCGGAGGGACAAAACGATGTCGTTTTATTTCCTTGCAAAACAACATCGTTCCAAGGTGAAATGACATAGCTAGGGAGAAATACTCTCGAGCATCAAAACAGCATGGGTCCTCGTCGTATAGACCATCTTTGTCAAAATGATAATGTGGGCCATCATTTTGGATTTTATATTATTTTAATATAATATATATTTTAATAATAATATTTTAATTATTTCTTAAATTTAAATAATCTTCAAAAATTCATAAAAATTACTATACTTGTCTGAAAAATACACGAAAATTTTTTATAAACTCCTTATAAATAGTACTATCCATTTAAACTTTAAAACTTACTTTCTAATGATAATATAAACCACTAAAAATCAAATACACCAATTTAATATCTTGAAAAATATCAATAAATACGATTATACTGCCAAAAATTCTTAGAAAATTCACCGACTAAATCTTCATTGAACCTACCCAAGGTCATAGAACAGTGAAACCATCAATACATCTCATCCTTTTCTTTTCTAACCACTAATTTCATAAATATCTATAATTTTCAATCAATACAATAATTCATCTAAAATATAATTTAATTTCAAAATGTCCAAAACCCTATTAAACTTCAATACCATTTCCAAAAATATGGGCTAAGGCCCACTAACCTACACAATAAAATTTTAAAGTTCTCACATATAGGCTTCAAAACTAATGAGTGGATGGACCCTTCTTTCTACTTGCTTAACTGTTGGCATGAGTAATAAAGTATGGCTAATAAGGAATAATTAAAATGGGATCATGTGTATGTTTGCTTGAGAATCGCTGTGACATACCTATGAATTGTTGTGATGCTAATGACTACTGAAAAAGTATGCTCGGTTCATTATGTTATGCTACGAACTGTTGGAATGTACCCGTCTTGCTATGTTTTAACTATTGAGATGCATAAAATGCATTGGACCCATTCTAGATCTGATATCGATATGCGGGATGTACTGAATCCGTATAGGGTAACCTATACAATCCTTGAGAGCTATTTAGGTCTAGAACTATGGTATGGAGACACTTAAAAGTGAGGTTATATAGCAGGATAAGGGCGACTCAAGCAAGCCGATTAATGCTAGACAGGATTCGGTAAAGTAGGGACCTCTTAGGTAGAGCTACCATCACCTAATACCCTAGTATCATTATTAGAATTAGACAATGAAAGGTATTGGCCAAAGTAACAGTGAGATACTATTAGTAAATCCCAATCCTAATCTTGGCATTAGAAGGACTGAGAGTTATTGCCAGCCCAATCACAGTCATGCATGCATAAGTTCACTACATGTGTTGAATATGACCTGCTATTATTCTTCTGTGCTTGGATGCCTAGCACTGATTTTTGTGTTCCATGTATATTGCTATATTTTTTTTCCCATACGCTCACCTGGAAGGTTTCTTTCATATCCTTGGATCTACATTTGAACAGGATAGGATATGATTGTAGTTCATCTCTACAGATAAAAATATTCGAGTTTTGGCATATTGTAAGGTTATAGTTTCTGTGAGACTCCAAATTTTTAGTCCTAGAGGTTCAGAGGCCAGTGCAGGTGAAATAAACATTTTAGTCCTTGAGAAATGGATGTGTGATGACCAAAAATGGTATGGAATGTCTAATAATTATTTCTGGTTTTAATTCCCTGTGATTTTGTTCCTTATTGGTTAATGATTACCTATAGAGATAAAATCTCTAAAATTAAGGGAGGATAGTTACAGAATTTAATTCTAATAATTATTTTACTTTAATCTAGCCTTTAAAGTAAGAAAATTAATCCCATAATCACAGTGTATAAAGAGGAAGTCAGCCACACATAAATCTTACACAGAAAATACACAAAATTCGTCAAACCTCGAACCCTACACCTCCCTATTGTTGCCGAAATTCCTTCAACTACAAAACTAGCATAACTCTCTCATCCTTTGTCAGATTTTAACAAATAATAGCTTATTGGAAAGATCTTTCCATCCTCAAGGTATCTAGGTCTGGTCATCAGGAGTTTAGTTCTTCACTATCAAAATTTAACTGGTAATTCGGTGGGTTTGGTGCCAAACTTGTGTGATTCTTTCTTCAATTGATTTTTGTTATTGTTCTTCTTGTTCGTATAATTGTTTGGCATCCATTCATGTTATAAAATCATAAATCCATCTTTTGAATCTTCCTTATATATGAATTTAGTATGCCCTATCCTTGCCCAATTGTTGTCAATCTTGATCAATTGATTAATCTATTGGTTTCTGATCTTGTTCCTTTTGATTGTATATGTTATAAACACCTAATCCTTCCTTGTTAACATAAAATCGCAACCCCTATAACTTGTGAACATGAAATCGTAACTTTCCCTATTGCTTTATCCTTTGTTTTGAAAATTGTATGTTGATTAGGATGGTAATTCAGGTTGTTTCTTGTTAAGTTATTGGCTATCACATCACACATCTAAGGGCGAGGCACTTGCGGCATCTAATCACTGATTTCTGATAGGTTTGGTGAGTGGAATTGGGAAGGAAATAGGGTATTTACTTGGTTATTGAGTATACATGCTTAGTTTGGTTTTGTCTATGCTTTATGATGTTATAGGTGGTTCGGATCCCTTGAATAAAGGAAAAGGAATAGCTTCTTGTTCACAGACAAGAGAGGTAGGATCTATGCCTCATCGGTTTCTCCAGAGATCCTTGTTATTATTTATTAATTTCGATGCATGACTTTGTATTGTTGTATGCGCACATGTGAGATAGTGTATGTATGAGTTGCGGATTGATTTGAGGCTTACTTAGGCATTTTTGAACCCTTAAGATAGGTTATGTGTGCCTAATTTGTATATGTTGTGTGCATTGAATATGCTGATTGTGTTCTGACATGACTGAGTATACCCTGTTATGGTATTGTGGTTTGTACTTGTCTGTGTGTGCTTGTACGTGTTTGTATGTCAGGATCCTTTTCCGATGGCCATTCGGGGTAAACGATGATGCTCCTAGGGAGAGGAGGGGTTCTTACTAGTATGGGATTCGTATGGGTGGCAATCCCCAGCTTGCGCGCACTGGATGCCTATTCCTTGTGTGGCTAGATGTCTTGTCTTTGTGTGGCTAAATGCCTTTTCCTTGTGTGGAAAGATGCCCTTGTGTGGTTTGGATGCCCTTGTCCTTGTGTGGCTTGGATCCCTTGTCCTTATGTGGCAAGATGAATAGGCTTGCTGATTAGCTTGTTTGCTAACCTTTATCCTTTGTGTAGCGAAACCTTGGACAACACAGGTTGAAGAGGATGACCTTTTCCTATTGCCAAAATGATTGATGAGTTTTTTCTGCATGTGTACTTTTACTTTTTAGAAGTGTTTGTAGTCTACCCATAGCCTTAGTTTTGACCCTAACCCTTTGGTTGATTCTTGAATTACATGATATCCCTTAGATGTGTAGGTATGATCAGATGTTGTATGGGAGATGTTTGTTTAAAATTTTTGTAGATCTTATGATACTGAGCCCTACTGAGATTCTTGTAATCTCATCCAATTGTTTTCACCATTTTTCAGGTACATTCGTTGTTCTTGGTACCAGTGTGTGAGATCAAGGCTACATGGCGGGACAATATTGCATCACATTCGCATTCCTATTTCCTTGGTTAGTTAAGCATATAACATGAACAATGATTGGACTATTTTTTAGTTTTTCAAGTTCCTCATTTGCTTGTTGTTTCCGAATTATGTTGGAGATTTTCTTGTTAGATTTTTGGATCCCTATGGGACTTGTATGTTGTTGATTCATTGATTAAATTTAATGACTTCCACTGATGTTTTTATTCACTCCATATGATACCAGAATTCTTGTCCAATATCATACTCCAAACTTTAAAATCTTAAAGGAATTAATATACTAAAATCGGAAATAGATGAATAAGTCTTTTGGGATTCAGATAGTTCCTGGTTTGGACTTGTTTGGGTTTCACGGCTGTAAGGGTCCCATTAGGAGAAATTTTGGAATATGGGATTTGGGTCCTTACAGGTTATGTAGCGGGGCATGGTTTAGGGAATATGATTTGTTGTATGCTATAAGGATCCAAACCAACTTATTAGGACCCTTACCGTCGTGAAACCCAAATAAGCCCTTGCAAGGTCCTATTTGAATCCCACAAGGCTCAAGTCACCTAATTATCAATTTTATTAGTTGATTTATGTGCTATTTAAAGGTTGGAGCATGTTCATACATTAATGAATTTCTGGGTTATACGGAGTGAAAGAAAACATCAGCGGAAGACTTATATTAATACTCAAAACAAGTGGAAACATAACACACAAGTCCCATTAGGAATCTCAAAACATCAACCAATAGTATCATTTATATTTTGAAAGCAACAAAAAGAGAAAGAGGGATTGGAAAGCCAGAATGTAAATCCACACAAGTTCAAAGACATGGCATGCGTATTCAATAGAAAAGGGGTGGAAATTTATCCTGCCGTGCAACCTTGATCTCACACCTTTGGTACCAGCAACAAAGCACACACCTAAGCCTGCATAAGGGGAGAAAAGAAGGGATGAGATTACAAGAATCTCAGTAGGGTCACAGTATCATAAGTCCTAGGGATTCCCAAGCAAACATCTCCCAATGACCAAAAGATCAACACCAAAAACCAGCTAAGATATCCAACTAAAATCGCAAGCATCAAATATACATAATAGGGGAGAAAATCATCACAAGCACACACAATGTAAAGGTAGGCTAAAATTGGTAGAAAACAAGGAAAAAGAGTGAAAACATTTTTTATTCAGAAGCACACAGGCACCCTATACATAATCTGATCTTCAAAAACAAGTTTTGTCCCCATCTTCCCATGTTGTCCAAGGCTATACTGCAAAAAGTGTAAAACGGTTAGACAATCAATATTAAACAAGCCTTTTAGTTTTCTCCGACATCCATACTTGAACTAGCCTAGGAGCACTCTTGTAGCTGCGCATGTAAGTCATCCTGTCACTCAAAAATAGGGTATCCTAACGTCTAGACTCGAACTAGCCTATAGGGAATCTTGACGTCCAGACTCGAACGAGCCTACAAAGCTTCTTAACGTCCTGACATGAACTAGCCTAAAAGGCATCCAGCGAGCTATTGCTGAAAATAACCACCCATAAACCTCCTGGTTCAGTAAGCATCTCCCCTCTCCCTAGAAGCAACAATACTTACCTGGCATGGCCAGGAACAAAAGGATCCTTCAAACAAAGAAAAAACAAGGCACATACATGCATACACACATATTACATGCATACATAAATCACAACAAAGGATCCTCAATCAAATCACAATATAAATCAAAGATCAATCCTCAAAGTCATAACCGAATCAGGCAACCTATTTCTCTATTAACATTCGAGATTCCCTATCATCATAATCACACATTCTGCAAGCATATAACCAAGATAGGAAATCAAATTCAATCATACTCAAACAATCAAATAATAGGGTAACCAAAGGTCTGAATCACGTGCAATCCTTTGCCTATATCCTACCTCTCACGTGTCTGAATCAGATGCAATCCTTTGCCTTTCCAATAAGATCAGAATCTCCTAAACAATCACAAGGCAATGACCACACAATACTAAAGCACAAGATTACATAATTAAAAACCAAAGACATTGGGAATCCTTACCAATTAACCTACCAAAATCCAGCGATCCGGATGCAACAATATCTTCCCCCTGAATGTGTGATGTGATGGCTAGAAACTCAGCAAGAAACAACCTGATTAGTCACCCTAATACATCATCCAAAATTTTTCAACAACTAAGGGCTTAATAGGGTATGTGTGATTTCAATATTAAAGAGGTTAGGGGTTGGGATTTCATAAAATTAAGAAAGGAGTAGGTGCCAATTACTTAAATGATTAAAAAGAACAAAAGATGAATTTCATGTATAGGGTTAGGAATAGGGCATGTCAATTTCATGTATAGGAAAGATTTAAAGTGTGAATTCATGATTTTACAACATGAATGGATGCCAAACAATCATATGAACAAAAGGAACAACAACGAAAATCAATTCAATGAAGAATTACACAATTTTAGCACAAAAAACGATGCATTTTGACTTGAATTTAGACAAGGAATAACTAATCTTCTGATTCCCAACCCAATATATCTTGATAGAGGATGGAAAGAGCTTTCCAAAAACCTTTATCTTGCGAGATTTAGGGATGCCCTGGTTGCGACTAAGGGAAGACTTGTTCCATGAGGGGCTAGTCGACTTGTCCTTGCGAGGATAAGGTGAAAGGCTTACTGATTAGTTTGTGTGTTAACCATCTACCCTTTGTGCAGTATGTCTTGGACAACACAGGTGGAAGGGGATAGCCTTTCTTATTCTTTGCCGAGGGCAATTCTGATGTGTTTCACCTGTCTGTGTACTTCTGACCTTTCAGAAGTGTTTGTAGTCCTCCCTCAGCCATAATCTCGGCCTTAACCTCTTTTGGTTTATTGTTGAATTGCGTGATCCCTTTAGTTGTTTAGGGAATGATCTTATGTGAATTTGGGAGATTTGTGTTTAAGGATTATGTAGATTTTATGATGCTGCGACCCTATTGAGATTCTTGTAATCTCAAACCGTTGTTTTTACCATTTTTCAGGCTTAGGTACATCCTCTATTCGTGGTACCAGTGTGTGAGATCAGGGCTGTACGGCGGGGCGATATCGCATCACAAATACTACTTGTTACTTGCGCAAATAACTTGAAAGATTGGACATTGTTCTGGTTTATTTTTAAGCATTTCTGTGGCTTGCTATTTCCGAACTTGGTTGATGAAATTCTTGCTGGTTATTTGGATCCCTATGGGACTTGTGTGTTATGAACCCAATGGATTGATTTAAGACTTCCGCTGATGATTTTATTTACTCCGTATGTTACCAGAATATGTGTCCAGTATCATGCTCCAATTGATTGATAAGCAACAAAATAAACAAGATTAAAATCGGTATCATATGAGTAGCCTTGTGAAATTCTAATAGGTCTTAGGTGTCGTTGAGGCTTGTTTGGGTTTCACGGCGGTAATGACCCTAATCGGAGCAATGAATAATGGTTTAGGAATTGGGGTCGTTACATACATCCAAGCTGAGATTTATATATTTTTAGAAAGAGAATGAAAAGAGCTTTCCAACGACATATTATTTGCAAAATTCCAACAAACGAGTAGAAAGTTATGCTATTTTGAATTTAAGAAGATTTGGCGAAGACCTAATTCCGCCGCCGATTTTCAAAGTATTTTTAGACAAAGAAATACTAACCTCCCGAAGAAAATCCAAAGATGGTTGGAAAGAGGATGAAGAGAGCTTTCAACAAGCTATTATTTGCAGAGATCCAACGAACGATGAGGGAGTTATGTTGGTTTAAAGTTTCTGAAAATTTTGACGGCTAAGGGGAGGTATAGGGTTTTAAGCCTATACGAATTTTGTAAGGTTCTAGGGGAAACTTTTGTGGGGTTGGCTTCCTATTTATATTCAATGAGTGTAGAATTATGTCTACTACTTTTAATTAATCTATCAATCCAATATACTTTACCAGATAACTAAACTCTTAAATTATCTTCCCTATTTTTAGGGACTTTAATCTCTAAAGCAACTATCTACCTTAACGATGATTCCTAAAGCAATTACCCATCTACAAGAACCTAGATCTAAAGGAATTAGAAACAAAATAATTTACTAAACAATCTTACCAATTTCGGCCATCACACATCCTTCTCTTCAGGGGTAAAATCGTTTTTTTACCTGCACTGGCTTCTGGACTTCTAGGACTCAAAATTCGGGGTCTTATATCCTCCCCTCCTTATAAGAATTTCGTCCTCGAAATTTTAACATTAGTACCTAATCAAACAAGTAAGGAAATTTTGCATGTATAGATTCCTCAATCTCCCAAGACTGCTCCTCAATTTGGCCATTACGCCAAACAACTCGTACCAAAGGTACGCTTCGACTGCGAAGCTGTCGAACTGACCGGTCTACTATGGCAACTGGCTGTACGGGATAGGATAGGTCTTCTTCAACTTCTACTGGCGGTTCTTTAAACACATGAGCAGGATCTCGCATATACTTTCTTAGCATTGAAACGTGAAATACGTTGTGTATTCTTTCCATATTTGAAGGTAGTGCAAGTCGGTATGAGATCGATCTTGGAGAATACCGCTGCACCTTGGAGTTGGTCAAATAAATCATCAATGCGTGGCAAAGGATATTTGTTCTTCACGGTCACGCGGTTCAGCTGTCGATAATCAATGCACAATCGCAGCGAACCATCTTTCTTTTTCACGAACAGCACAGGTGCCCCCCAGGGTGACACACTAGGTCGAATACAACCACGATCCAGCAAATCTTCCAATTGCGTCTTCAGTTCCTTCATTTCCGCAGGAGCCATACGATACGGAGGAATAGAAATCGGATTGGTACCTAGCACAAGCTCGATGCCAAATTCTACTTCCTTTGCTGGTGGTAATCCGGCTATGTCTTCTGGAAATACTTCCGGAAATTCACAAACCACAGGAACAGAATTCAAACCTGCGGATTCTTTGGAAATATCCTGTACATGCGCAAGGTACGCTGTACATCCTTTGTTGATTAATCGCTCTGCCTTAAGCCAGGAAATCATGCAAGTTGGCACAACTCGCCTATCGCCTTCAAAACAATATTCAGTACCATCAGCAAATGTGAACCACACCCGCTTGGTGAAACACTCCACACGGGCTTGATATTTTGCCAGGCAATCCATGCCTAAAATCACATCCAGCTCCTTGATGTCCAATGGAATTAGATCCACTTCAAATACATTCGATCCCATACGTATAGCACAGCCGATGTAGACCAGATCACAAATCAGTTGCTCTCCCAAAGGAGTTAGAACCACAATAGGAGGAGTCAAGGGAGATAGAGGGCGATCCGCGCTAAATGCTATCCTTTGACTCACGAACGATCTATTTGCTCCTGGATCAAATAAGACTTTAGCGTTTTGAGAAAAGACTGAAATAGTACCTGTCACCACATCAGGACTAGCCTCGGCATCAGTCAAAGTAAAGAGCCTAGTTGGTCTTGGTTGCGCCTCAGTTTTGGATCCGTTGGGTGGTCTTCCTGGTGTGCGTGCTGGTAGTCTAGCGGGATTGACATTCCCACCTCGGCTGGTGTTAGGTACCCCTGGGATTCGCCATTTTGGACAATCGTCCTGAATATGTCCCATCTCGCCACAGTTGAAGCTTCGCCATTGCGGAAACTGCCACGAAGATCCATTGTAATTGAAACTAGAGAAGTTCCTCCTGTTGGTGTTCCCATTGCCATTGATCTGCGGAGGATGAGACCGTAAAGGATAAGGTCCCTTTCTTCGGTTGAACTTTGAATCTCGTCTATAGGATCCGCCACTATTAGCTGCGGGTGGCCTCCTGGTTTGCATGATCTTTTCAGCTTCGGTTGCGGCAGCTATTAATTCTTGCAAATTCTGCACAGGTGTCGTACCGACGATGGTTTTGAGTTCGACACTCAACCCATCCTGAAATCGTCTTGCCAGCTAGTACGGTGTACGATCTTCTTCAGGTGAAAAGCGGGACAACTCCCTCAACACCTTCTCATATTCCAGCACCGAACGGGTGCCTTGTTCAAGTTTATAAAATGCCTGCCGCTGCTCATTTTTATGGAATCTCGTATAAAATCTTTCGTCGAATTCATACCGGAATTCTTCCCACGTTGGCAAGCGATCGCCGAAGCGCAAGCTAACAGATGTCCACCAAGCGAGGGCTTCTCCCTCAAGTAAGAATGTAGCAATGGCAACCTTGTCGTCATCAGAGATACACAGGAACAAGGATACTCGGCATAAGGTATCCATCCACTCTCGAGCGGCTGCGGCTCCAGCTGAACCACCGAAATATTTACATCCAAGTTGTCGAGCTTCCTTCAGCAATTTTGTAATCATAACGGGAAATCTCTCTGTCTCCTTATGATACGCCGGTTGTACAGGTTCAAGTGGAGGAATAGGTCCTGGTGTAGGCGCAGGAGCACTCTGAAATTGCGCCTCCATTCGCTGCTGGTCTGCAGCAATTCCTTGTAACATGTTTAAGATCTGTGCCATGACAGGGTCAATGCCTGGTGCGACTGGTGTCTCAGGTTGGTTTCCAGACTCAGCTTGCCCTTCCTGCTCATTTTGTGCATTTGGCTCATCTTGCTCAACAGGTTGCTGTTCATTCCGAATCTCAAACTTACCCCGTTGGTCCTTTTGTTGCCTCGAGCGTGCCATACTACACAAGTGTACGATTGTTACTCAAACAAACACTAAATACGATACTAGGAATAGGAGTGGTACCTGGTGCAGAGGCATGCACCGGACGATACGCATACACTGGAAAATGATATACAAAGTTCAAAAATCATATGCACACATGCTATGCACACTCGGCAATAACATTAACACTCATCTAATTCATAACAAACATAAAGCACTTATAGATGCACACATCATCCAGATTCGGCAATGCACATATTCATTCAAATGCATATTCATTCGGTAATGGCAAGAAACATAGCTAATCATCCACTCAAACTTATTAAGGCATACTAAAGATAAACAATCTACACAACTGTTATTATTAGTTCCATCATTTAAATCCCATGTTATCTCTTATCTCTAATTCCTTTGCAGTTTTAGCCCGTAAGTGAGTGAGTGTGTGCCCATGTTCTTACCTGTAATCACCTGCAATCACCCCATTATCAAATAAGTCAGCAAATAACAAGGTATAATCCTAAACCATGCTCCGCTACCAAGCTTGTAACGACCCCAATTCCTAAACCATTATTCGTTGCTCCGATTAAGGTCATTACCGCCGTGAAACCCAAATAAATCTCAACGACACCTAAGACCTATTAGAATTTCACAAGGCTACTCATAAGATACCGATTTAAAGCTTGTTTATTTAGTTGCTTCTCAATAAATTGGAGCATGATATTGGACACATATTCTGGTAACATACGGAGTAAATAAAAACATCAGCGGAAGTCTTAAATTTATCTATTGGTTTCATAACACACAAGTCCCATAGGGATCCAAATAACCAGCAAGAAGTTCATCAACCAAGTTCGGAAATAACAAGCCAAACGAATGCTTAAAAATAAACCAGAACAATGTCCACTCTATCAAGTTATTTGCGCAAGTAACAAGTAAGTATTTGTGATGCGATATCGCCCCGCCATGCAGCTTTGATCTCACACACTGGTGCCACGAACAGAGGATGTACCTATGCCTGAAAAATGGTAAAAACAACGGTATGAGATTACAAGAATCTCAGTAGGGTCGCAGCATCATAAGATCTACAGAATCCCTAAACACAAATCTCCCAATTCACATAAGATCATTCCCTAAACAACTAAAGGGATCACGCAATTCAACAGTAAATCAAAAGAGGTTAAGGCCGTGATTATGGCTGAGGGAGGACCACACTTCCGAAAGTTCAGAAGTACACAGGCAGGTGAAATACAACAAAAATCGCACTCAATGATGAATAAAGGCCATTCCCTTCCACTTGTGTTGTCCAAGACTTACTGCACAAATTGTAGACGGTTAACACACAAGCTAATCAGTAAGTCTTTCACCTTATCCCCGCAAGGATAAGTCGACTAGCCCCACATGGACAAGTCTTCCCTAGTCACATACCTACTAGGGCATCCCAAATCCCGCAAGATAAGGGCTTCCTGTCCCGCAAGACAGGGATCCGGCCCCGTAAGGACAGATATCCAGCGTTCACTTGCTGGTTCACCTCCCATACAACTCCCACAAATCGGTAAGTACCTCTCCTCTCACTAGGAGCATCAGTGCTTACCCTGCCTGGCCACTGGAATAGGATCCTGACACACAAACACATACAAGCACACACAGGCAAGTACAAAGCATAATACCACAACAGGGTATCCTCAATCATGTCAGGAAACAATCAACACATCCAATTCATATAACAATAGCATCCCAGGCACTCAATTCCTAACTCAGGGGTTCGATATAGCCTAGGAGATTCATATCTCATTCCGGATTTCATATTTACACCCTACAATCCAATCACAAACAAATACAACAAGGGCAGGTAACAAAAACATCAGATAAGAGTAGGGGTTTCTGGAGAAACCGATGAGGCATAGATCCTACCTCCCTTATCTCTGAACAAGAAGCTACTCCTTTGCCTTTATTAAGTAAATCTGAACCACCTAAATCATCACCAGGCAAAGACAAAACAAACTAAGCATGCATATTCAATAATCAATTGAATACCCTATTCCTTACCAATACTACTCACCAAACCTATCAGAAAACCAGTGATCAGATGTTGCAGGTGCCTTCCCCTTGGATGTTTGATGTGATAGCCGGGGACTTAACAAGATTCAACCTGAATTTACCATTCCAATTAATTATGCAAAACCTGTCGCTAAAAGTAGGGCATAGAATGATTTCGTCTCAACCTAAAACAACGAAGTATTTACATCCAAGCTACGATTTATATTTTTTTAGAAACATAATGAAAAGAGCTTTCCAACAACATATTATTTGCAAGATTCCAACAAACGAGTAGAAAGTTATGCTATTTGAAGTTCAAGAAGATTTGGCGAAGACCTAATTCCGCTGCTGATTTTCAAAGTCACTTTAGACAAAGAAATACTAACCTCCCGAAGCAAATCCAAAGCTTTTTGGAAAGAGGATGAAGAGAGCTTTCCAACAAGCTATTATTCGCAGAGATCCAATGAACGATGAGGGAGTTATGTTGGTTTAAAATTTCTTCAAATTCTGACGGCTAAGGGGAGGTATAAGGTTTTTAGCCTATACGAATTTTGTAAGGTTCTAGGGAAAACTTTTTTGGGGTTGGCTTCCTATTTATATTCAATGAGTGTAGAATTATGTCTACTACTTTTAATTAATCTATCAATCCAATATACTTTACCAGCTAACTAAACTCTTAAATTATCTTCCCTATTTTTAGGGACTTTAATCTCTAAGGCAACTATCTACCTTAAGGATGATTCCTAAAGCAATTACCCATCTACAAGAACCTAGATCTAAAGGAATTAGAAACAAAATAATTTACTAAACAATCTTACCAATTTCGGCCATCACACATCCTTCTCTTCAGGGGTAAAATCGTCTTTTCACCTGCACTGGCTTCTGGACTTCTAGGACTCAAAATTCGGGATCTTACAAACATGAGATCACAACTCCTAAAACTTGTTAACATGAAATGACAACATGCCCTACTGCCCTATTCTTAGTTCCAAAAATTGTATGATAATTAGGGATGGTAATTCAGGTTATTTCTTGTTAAGATCTTGGCTATCACATCACAAATCCAAGGGGGAGGTACCTGCGGCATCTGATCACTGGTTTCTGATAGGTTTGGTGAGTGGAATTAGTAAGGAAATAGGGTATTTACTTGGTTATTACGTATGCACATTTAGTTTGTTTTTTTTTGCCTTCGCCTAATGATGACTTAGGTGGTTCGAAAGTATCAAGTAAGGGAAAATGAATAAATTTTTGTTTAGAGACAAGAAAGGTAGGATCTATGCCTCATCGGTATCTCTATAGACCTCGTTGTTTTCTTAATTGATTTCGATAGTTATGATTGTGAAACTGCATACGCATTCATATTAAATAATGAATGCTTTAGTTGTGAATTGAATTGAGGAATTTTTAGGCTATACCGAATCCATTAAGGTAGGTTAGGAGTGCCTAGCTTACATTTGTGATGTGTACTGAATATGATCTGACAAAATAGAGAATACCCTGTTGTGGCTTTTTGCTTTGTGCTTTCTTTTGTGAGCTTGTATGTGTTTGTGTGTCAGGATCCTTTTCCGGTGGTCATTCGAGGTAAGCACTGATGCTCCTAGTGAGAAGGGAGGTTCTTACTTGTATGGGAGTCGTATGGGTGACAAATCCCAGCAACAGCTCGCTGGATGTCTGGTCCTTGTGTGGCTAGAAGCCCCGTCCTTGAGTGGCAGTAACCCCTTATCCTAGTATGGTTTGGGAAGCCCTTATCCTTGCCTAGTTTGGGATGCCCTTGTCCTTGTGTGGCAAGATGAATAGACTTGCAGATTAGCTTGTGTGTTAACCAATTACCTTTCGTGTAGTAAGCCTTGGACAACACAGGTAGAAGGGGATGGCCTTTTGTTCTTAATTGCCGAGAACACTTTGATGAGTTCTGCCTGCCTGTGTACATCTTATACTTTTTGGAAATGTTTGTAATCCTCCTCAGCTTTAGATTCGGCCCTACCCTTTCTGATTGAATCTTTGAATTGCATGAATCCTTTTAGTTTCATAGGAATGATCAGATGTTGTTCGGGAGATTTGTGTTTATGGTTTCTGCAGATCTTACGATGTTGTGACCCTACTGAGATTCTTGTAATCTTTTTCCATTATTTTCATCATGTTTTTTAGGCTTAGATACATTCACTACTCGTGGTACCAGTGTGTGAGATCAAGGCTGTACGGAGGGGCAATATCGCATCACTTTTGCATACCTGTTCTTTGATTACTTGCGCATATAACATGAATGAAAATTGGACTACTTTCTGGTTTATTTTATGATTCCTTCTTGCTTGTTATTTTCGACTATGTTGGAGGAATTCTTGCTGATTATTTGGATCCTTATGGGACTTGTGTGTTATGAATCCAGTGATTTAATTTAAAGAATTCCGCTGATGTTTTTACTCACTCCGTATGATACCAGAATGATTGTCCAATATCATGCTCCAATTGTTATTAAACATGTAGAATGAACATGCTAAAAGTTGAAAATTTAGTGAGTAAGCCTGGTGGGATTCAGATAGGTCGTAGGTGTCTTTGGCCTTGTTTGGGTTTCACGGCAGTAATGACCTTAATCGGAGAAAATATTAATAGGTAGGAATTGGGGTCGTTACAGTGTGTGGGTGTGCGTACATATCTCTTACTACAAACATAAAACAAACAAACAAGTTAGCATATAACAAATCATATTTCCTAAACCATGCTTTGCTACCAAACCTGTAAGGACCCAAATCCAACCTATTAAGACCTTTACCACCATGAAACCCAAATAAACCCAACCTAGGATCTATCTAAATCTCACAAGGTATATCTCCCTAAGTTTCGATTCTATTAAGTTTCCTTCTTATGCTATTTAAAGATTGGAGCATGATAATGGAAAAATATTCTGGCAACAAATAAAGTGAATAAAAACATCAGCAGAGCTATTTAAAATTAATCAAAAGAAAAATAACACACATGTCCCAAAGGGATCTCAAAATCCAACAAGTAATCCTTCAATAAATTCTAGAAACAAACAAGCAAAGGAGGAATTAAAAGAACTAGAAATTAGTCCAGTCACAGTTCATGTCATATACACAAGCAATCAGCAAGGAAGGTGATATGTGAATGTCATGCAATTTGTGATACCCGAAAATGGTCTTGAAGCTTTAGTGTTCATTTCTAATTTCATTTCTTCTTTAATTCATTTATTTATTGATCTAATCTTACCTTGTATGATAATTTTCTAAAATTAAGGGGATAATTCCAGAATTTAATTCTAAGGATTATCTCCCCATATCTAGCCTTTAAAGTAAAGAAAATTAATCCCATAAATAACCTAAATAAAGAGTAGTTGGCCACACTTAGTTCCTACACAAAAAATACACAAATATATCAAACGATCATATCTTACATCTTACCCTTTGCTGCCGAAACTTCTTAATCTTTATCCTAGCCGAATTTTTTCATCCTTTGGCAGATTTCTGCAAATAATAGCTTATTGGAAAGCTCTTTCATCCTCTATCTATCTATGTTGCTTGATCATCATAAGGTCAGTTCTTCCCTATCAAAATCCTTGTCACAATTTGATGAGTATTTGGGCCAAATTGCGTGATTCTTCTATCAATTTGTTTCTGTTGTTGTTCCTTTCGTTCGTATGATTATTTGGAATCCATCCATGTTGTAATATCATGAATTCATCCTTTGAATCTTCCTTATGCATGAAATCGTTATGCCTTACACCTTGGCCTATTGTTGCTGATTTTGATTAATTGATATGTCTATTGATTTCTGATCTTGTTTCCTTTAATTGTATGTGTTATTAACACCCAATCTTTCCTTTTAATCATGAAATTTTAACCCCTACACCTTGTATCCATGAAATTACAATTACTCTTGTGCCCTATCATAAATGCCAAATTTTGTATGGTTGATTAGGATGGTAATTTAGGTTGAGTCTTGTTAATATTTTGGCTATCAAATCACACATCCAAGGGGCAGATACCTGTTGCATCTGATCACGTGTTTCTAATAGGTTTGGTGAGTGTAATTGGTAAGGAAATACGGTGTTTACTTGATTATTGAGTATGTATGCTTAGTATGGTTTTGTCATTGCCTTAAAAGGATATAGGTGGTTCAGATCCTTTGAATAAAGGTAAAGGAATAGCTTCTAGATCAGAGACAAGATTGGTAGGATCTATACCTCATCGGTTTCTCCACAGATCCTTGTTGTTTAGTTGTTATTTTCGGTGCATGTTCTTGTTGATGTTGCATGTGTGAGACCTCGAATTTTGAGTCTTAGAAGTCTAGAAACCAGTGTGATGGCCGAAATTGGTAAGAGCTGTGTGGTAGCTAATTCTGGTTTTAATTCCCTTTAATCTAAATCCTTATAGCTAGATAATTGTCTTAGAAATTAAAATTCCTAAAAGTAGAGGAAGATAATTAAAGAATTTAAATATGGTAATTATCTTACTTTAATAAAGCCTTTAAAGTAGTAATCTTAATTCCATACCCATCCACTATAAATAGGAAGCCAATCCCACAAATATCATTCATAGAGAATACACAAAATTCGTATAGCCTAAAACCCTTACACCTCCCTATACTTGTCAAAATTCACTGAAACTTTAAACTAGCATAACTCTCTCATCGTTTGTTGGATCCCTGAAAATAATAGCTTGTTGGAAAGCTCTCATCATCCTATTTCCAACCATCTCTGGTTTATTTCCGGGAGTTTAGTATTTCTTTCTCTAAGGTTAAATTGAAAATCGGCGACGGAATTAGTTTTTCACCGGCGACGGAATTGAGTTTTTATATTTCTATAGTTTTTGTCTTCGGTTGATTTCTGTTTTTGTTTCTCGTGTTCTTATGATTTCTTAGCATCTATTCATGATGTATAATCATGAATTTCTTTCTTTTAAACTTCTATATACTTAAATTTGATAATGTCCTATGCCCTATTCTTAGCGACGAAATTTGTGTAATTAATTAGAATGGTAACTCAGGTTGAATCTTATTAAGTTCCTGACTATCACATTACACATCCAAGGGGGAGGCACCTGCAGCATCTGATCACTGGTTTCTGATAGGATTGGTGAGTGGAATTGGTAAGGAAATAGGGTATTCAATTGATTATTGAGTATGGATGCTTAGTTTGTTTTTGTCTTCACCTACTGATAATATAGGTGGTTCGAAATTACCTAATAAAGGAAAAGGAGTAGCTTCTTGTTCAGAGACAATAGAGGTAGGATCTAGACCTCATCGGTTTCTCCAGAGACCCCAGTTATTTTCTTGATATTTTTGATACCTACCCTTGTTGTATTGTATGCGATATGATTTTAAGGTGAAAGTATGAATTTTTGATTGAGATATGGATTTCATAGGCTATATTGAACCCCTGAGTTAGGTATTGAATGTCTGAGTTGCATATGTTATGTGAATTGAATATGATGATTGTGTTCTTACATGATTGAGGATACCCTGTTGTGTTATTATGCTTTGTGCTTGCCTGTGTGTTCTTGTACGTGTTTGTGTGTCAGGATTCTTTTCCGGTGGCCATTAGGGGTAAGCGCTAATGTTCCTTGAGAGAGGAGAGGTTCTTACTGGTATGGGAGTTGTATGGGTGGAAAAGCCCAGGATGCGCGTGATGAATATCTGGTCCTTGTGTTGGTGAAACTCTATCCTTGTATGGTTTGGGATGCCATAGTCCGTGTGTGGCTTGGGAAGACTTGTCCTTTTGCGGCAAGATGACTTGACCTTGTGTGGCAAGTCGACTTGACCTTGTTTGGCAAGATGAATAGGTTACTAGTTAGTTGGTCTGTTAACCGTTTACCCTTTGTGCAATCAGCCATGGACAACATTGGTGGAAGGGGATGACCTTTCTTCTTCATTGCCAAGAGCAATCTGATAAGTTCCACATGCCTGTGTACTTCTGATTTTTCGGAAGTGATGGTAGTCCTCCCTCAACCATAGATTCGGCCTTAACCATTTTTGATTGGTTCTTGAATTACGTGATCCCTTTAGTTGTTTAGGAATGATCCAATGTGAATTAGGAGATTTATGTTTAGAGTTTCTGCAGATCTTATGATGCTGTGACCCTACTAAAATTCTTATAACATCATATCGTTGTTTTTACCATTTTTCAGGCTTAGGTACATCCACGGTCCGTGGTACCAGTGTGTGAGATCAAAGCTACATAGCAGGGAGATATCGCATCACATTTGCATACTTGTTTACTTGCACATAAAACATGAATGATTAGGCTACTTTTTGGTTTATTTTAAGATCCCTCCTTTGCTTGCTATTTCTGAAATATGTTGGAGAATTTCTTACCGGTTATTTGGATCCCTATGGGATTTGTGTGTTATGAACCCAATGATTTAATTTAAAGACTTCCGCTGATATTTTATTCACTCTGTATGTTACCAGAATATTTGTCCAATATCATGCTCCAATTGTTTTTAAACATTAAAATAAACATGTTAAAAGTCGAAAGTTAATGATGAGCATGGTGAGATTCAGATAGATCCTAGGTGTCATTTGGGTTTATTTGGGTTTCATGGCGGTGATGACCTTAATCGGAGCAAATAGCAATAATTAGGAATTGGGGTCATCACAGCATGCGCATATTGTGTGGTGTAAGCATGAATTGCAGATTGAGATATGATCCTTTAGGCATTGCTGAACCCTTGAGATAGGTTATGTGTTCCTAATTTGCAAGCGTTGTGTGCATTGAATATTTTGATTGTATTTTGACATGATTAAGAATGCTCTGTTGTGGTATTGTGCTTTGTACTTGCCTGTGTGTGGTTGTACGTGTTTGTATGTCAGAATTCTTTTTCGGTGGCCATTTAAGGTAATCGCTGATACTCCACAGGAGAGGAGAAGTTCTTACTAGTATGGTAGTCGTATGGGTGGCAATCCCTACTGTCTACACGCTAGATGCCTATTCCTTGTGTGGCTCAAAGCCTTGTCCTTGTGTGGCAAAAAACCTTGTCCGTGTGTGGCTAAAAGCCTTGTCCTTGTGTGGCAAGATTCCCTTATCCGTGTGTGGCTTGGATGCCCTTGTCCTTGTGATGCTTGGATGATTTGTTCTTGTGTGGCAAGATGAATAGGCTTGCTGATTAGCTTGTATGCTAACCTTTTACCTTTTGTGCAGCGAAGCCTTGAACAACAAAGTTGTTAGCGAATGGTCCTTCTTATTGACGAGATTTATGTTTTTTCCTATCTATGTACTTCTAATTTTTGGAAGTGTTTGGAGTCTACCATCAGTGAAACCCTGAATTTTGAGTCCTAGAGGTCCTAAAACTATTGTAGGTGAAATAACCATTTTACCCCAAAAAAAATGGATGTGTGTTGGCCGAAAATGGTATGAAACATCCGGTAATTATTTCCGATTCTAATTCTCTTTGATTTGGTTCTTTATTAGTTGATAATTATCTTAGGAGATAAAATCCCTAAAATTACAAAAGGATAATTACAGAATTTCATTAAGATAATTGTTTAACTTTAATATAACCTTTAAAGTAGGAAAATTAATCCCATAACCAACCTATGAAAAGGGGAAGCTGGCCACACTTAAATCATACACAGAAAATACACAAAATTCATCAAACTTCAAACCCTACACCTTCCTAGTGCTGCCGAAAATTCTTCAATTTCAAACTAACATAACTCTCTCATCCTTTGTCAAATTTCTTCAAATAATAGCTTGTTGGAAAATTTTTTCCATCCTCTATATAGGTACATTATTCTGGTCATCAGAAGGTTAGTTCTTCTGTGAGACCTCGAATTTTAAGTCCTAGAAGTCCAGAAACTAGTACAGGTAAAAAGACGATTTTGCTCCTAAAGGAAAGGATGTATAATGGCCAAAATTGGTAAGAGTTGCTTGGTAGTTAATTCCGGTTTTAATACCCTTTAATCTAAGTCGTTATAACTAGATAATTGTCTTTGAAATTAAAATCCATAAAAATAGGGGAAAATAATTAAAGAATTTAAATCTGGTAATTATCTTACTTTAATAAAACTTTTAAAGTAGTAATCTTAATTTCATACCCATCCATTATAAATAAGAAGCCAACCCCACAAAAATCATTCATAGAAAACACACAAAACTCGTATAGCCTAAAACCCTTACACCTTCCTATAGCTGCCAAAACTTCACTGAAACTTTAAACCAGCATAACTCTCTCATCATTTTACGGATTCCTGTAAATAATAGCTTGTTGTAAATCTCTCTTCATCCTTTTTCCAACCATCATTGTTTTTTTGTCAGAAAGTTAGTATTTCTTTCTCTAAGGTTAAGTTGAAATTCGGCGGCACTACCAAATCTTCTTGAAATTCAGAATAGCATAACTCTTTCATCGTTTGTTGTATTGCTACAAATAAAAGCTGTTCGAAAGATCTTTTCATTCTCTTTCCAACCTTATTTGTTTTGTTATTTTTACGTTCGTATTTCTTTGTCAAAAAATTAAATTGAAAATACTCAACGGAATTAGGTTTTCGGCGAAACTGCCAAAATCTTCTTGAACTTCATAATAGTATAACTCTTTCATCATTTGTTTTATCTCTACAAATAATAGCTTGTTGGAAATTTTTTTTCATTCTCTTTCCAACCATATATGTTTTGTTGTTTGGACGTAAATATTTCCTTGTCTAAGGTTAAGTTGAAAATCAACGACGGAATTAGGTTTATAGATTTCTACAGTTTTGTCTTCGGCTGATTTTTGTTTTCGTTTCGCGTGTTCTTATGATTTCTTAGCATCCATTCATGATGTATGATCATGAATTTCTTTCTTCTAAAGTTGTCTGTGCCAAAAGTCGAAATTGTCCTATGCTCTACTCTTAGCGACGAAATTTGTATAGTTAATTGGAATGATAATTAAATTGAATCTTGTTAAGTTCCTGGCTATCACATCACACATGCAAGGGGGAGGCACCTGTAGCATTTGATCACTGGTTTCTAATAGGTTTGGTGAGTGGAACTGGTACGGAAATCAGGTATTCAATTGATTATTGAATATGCATGCTTAGTTTGTTTTCGTCTTTGCCTGGTAATAATATAGGTGGATAGGAATTACTTAATAAAGGCAAAGGAGTAGCTTCTTGTTCAGAGACAAGATAGGTAGGATCTACGCCTCATCGGTTTCTCTAGAGACCCCTGTTATCTTATTGTTTTTTTTATATCTGTCCTTGTTGTATTGCATGTGATTTGATTATAGGGTGAGAGTATGAATTTCGGATTGAGATATGGATCTCATAGGCTATATTGAACCTCCAAGTTAAGTGTTGAATGCCTGAGTTGTATATGTTAAGTGAATTAAATATGTTGATTGTGTTCTGACATGATTGAGGATACCCTGTTGTGGTATTATGCTTTGTACTTGCCTATATGTGCTTGTACGTGTTTGTGTGTCAGGATCTTTTTATAGTAGCCATTTGGGGTAAGCGCTGATGATCCTAGGGAAAGGAGAGGTTCTTACTGGTATGGGAGTTGTATAGGTGGCAAAGCCCAACATGGGCGCGCTGGATGTCTGGTCCTTGTATAACCGGAACCCTATCATTATGTGGCAGGAATCCCTTATCCTTGTGTGCCTTTGGATGCCTTAGTCCGTTTATGGCTTAGGAAGATTTGTCCTTGGGTGGCAAGATGACTTGTCTTTGTGTGGAAAGATGAATATGCTTATTGATCAGTTTGTGTGTTAACCGTTTACGTTTTGTGTAGTAAGCCTTGGACAACACAGGTGGAAAGGGATGACTTTTCTTCTTCATTGCCGAGAGTAATCTGATGAGTTATACCTGTCTATGTACTTCTGATTTTTCAGAAGTGATTGTAGTCCTCCCTCAACCGTAGATTCAGCCCTAACCCTTTTTGTTTGGTTTTTGAGTTGCGTGATCTAATGTGAATTGGGAGATTTGTGTTTAGGGTTTCTGTAGATCTTATGATGCTGTGACCCTCCAGAGATTCTTGTAATCCCGTACCGTTGTTTTATTATTTTTTCGGCTTAGGTACATCCACTGTCCGTGGTACTAGTGTGTGAGATCAAGGCTGCATGGCGGGGCGATAACGCATCACATTTGTATACTTATTTACTTGCCCATATAACATGAATAATTGGGTTACTTTCTGGTTTATTTTAAGAACCCTCCTTTGCTTGCTATTTCCGAAGTATGTTGAAGGATTTCTTGCTGGTTATTTGGATCCCTGTGGGACTAGTGTGTTATGAACCCAATGATTTAATCGAAAGACTTCTGCTGATATTTTATTCACTCCGTATGTTACCAGAATATTTGTCCAATATCATGCTCCAATTGTTGTTAAACATTAGAATAAACATGCTAAAAGTCGGAAGTTAATGGTAAGCTTGGTGAGATTTAGATAGGTCCTAGGTGTAATTTGGGCTTATTTGGGTTTCAAGGTGGTGATGACCTTAATTGGAGCAAATAGTAATAGTTAGGAATTGGGGTCGTCACATCTTCATTATCAAAATTTAAATCGTATTTCATCGAGTTTGGTGCCGCAGTTGTGTTATTCTACCTTCAATTGATTTCTGTTGTTGTTCCTTTTGTTGTATGATTGTTTGGTATCCATCAATGTTGTAAAATCATGAATTCATTCTTTGAATCTTCCCTACACATGAAATCGGCACACCTTACCATTGGCATATTGTTGCTGATTTTGATTAGTTGACTAACCTATTGGTTTCTAATCTTATTCCTTTTGATTGTATGTATTATAAACATCAAATCCTTTATTGTTAACATGAAATCACAACCGTTATAGCTTGTTAACATGAAATCAAAACTTTCCCTATTGCCATATTCTTGAGTGCCAAAAATTGTATGTTGATTGGAATTGTAATTCAGGTTGTTTCTTGTTAAGTTCTTGGCTATCGCATCACGCTTCCAAAGGGATGGCACCTGAGGCTTCTGATCACTGGTTTTTGATTGGTTTAGTGAGTGGAATTGGTATGGAAATTGGGTATTTAATTGGTTATTAAGTATGTATGGTTAGTTTGGTTTTGCCTTTGCTTTATAATGTTATAGGTGGTTCAGATCCCCTGAATGAAGACAAATGAATAGCTTCTTGTTTAGAGACAAGAGAGGTAGGATCCATGCCTTATCGGTTTCTACAAAGATCCTTTTGTTTGGACAATAGTCTATGTATGCTTATAGATCGAGTGTTGGTTGTAGGATCTACGCCTCATCGGTTTCTCCAGAGATCCTAGTTGTTTGCTTGTTGATTTCGTCACCTATATTTGTGATATTGAATGCGCATATGTGTGAGATGATGTATGCATGAGTTGAGATTTGATTTAAGGCTTATCTAGGCTATACTGAATCCTTTAAGATAGGTTAGGAGTGCGTAGTTCACATGTGTTGTGTATATTGAACATGCTGATTGTTTTTTGACATGATTGAGGATACCCTGTTATGGTATTGTGCCTTGTACTTGCTTCTGTGTTCTTGTATGTGTTTGTGTGTCAGGATCCTTTTTCGATGGCCATTCAAGGTAATCGTTGATACTCCATAGGAGAGGAGAGGTTCTTACTAGTATGGTAGTCGTATGGGTGGCAATCCCTACTATATACACGCTAGATGCCTTGTCCTTGTGTGGCTAAAAGCCTTGTCCTTGTGTGGCTAAAAGCCTTATCCTTGTGTGGCTAAAAGCCTTGTCCTTGTGTGGCTAAAAACCTTGTCCTTGTGTAGCAAGATTCCCTTGTCCTTGTGATGCTTGGATGCTTTGTTCTTGTGTGGCAAGATGAATAGGCTTGCTGATTAGCTTGTATGCTATCCTTTTACATTTTGTGCAGCGAAGCCTTGAACAAAAAAGGTGTTAGCGAATGGTCCTTCCTATTGACGAGATTTATATTTTTTCCTGTCTATGTACTTCTAATTTTCTGAACTGTTTGGAGTCCATCATCAGTGAAATCCCGAATTTTGAGTCCTAGAGGTCCTAAAGCTATTATAGGTGAAATAACCATTTTACCCCAAAAAAATGGATGTGTGTTGGCCGAAAATGTTATGGAACGTCCGGTAATTATTTCCAATTATAATTCTCTTTGATTTGGTTCTTTATTAGTTGATAATTATCTTATGAGATAAAATCCTTAAAATTACGAAAGGATAGTTACAGAATTTCATTAAGATAATTGTTTTACTTTAATATAGCCTTTAAAGTAGGAAAATTAATCTAATAACCAACCTATGTAAAAGGGAAGCTGGCCACACTTAATTCATACACAGAAATTACACAAAATTCATCAAACTTCAAACCCTACACCTCCCTAGTGCTGTCGAAATTTCTTCAAATTCAAACTAGCATAACTCTCTCATCCTTTGTCAAATTTCTGCAAATAATTGCTTGTTGGAAATTTTTTTCAATCCTATATATAGGTACATTACTCTGGTCATCAGAAGGTTAGTTCTTCTGTGAGACCACAAATTTTGAGTCCTAGAAGTCCAGAAACCAGTGCAGGTGAAAAGACGATTTTGCTCCTGAAGGAAAGGATGTGAGATGGTCGAAATTGGTAAGAGTTGCATGGTAGTTAATTCTGGTTTTAATACTGTTTAATCTAAGTTCTTATAGCTAGATAATTGTCTTTGAAATTAAAATCCCTAAAAATAGAGAAAGATAATTAAAAAATTTAAATCTGGTAATTATCTTACTTTAATAAAGCCTTTAAAGTAGTAATCTTAATTCCATACCCATCCATTATAAATAGGAAGCCAACCCCACAAAAATCATTCATATAAAACACACAAAACTCGTATAGCCTAAAACCTTTACATCTCCGTATAGTTGCCAAAATTCGTTGTAACTTTAATCTAGCATAAGTCTCTCATCGTTTTACGGATCTCTGCAAATATTAGCTTGTTGGAAATCTCTCTTCATCCTCTTTCCAACCATCATTTCTTTTTTGTCGGAAGGTTAGTATTTCTTCCTCTAAGGTTAAGTTGAAATTCGGCGGCACTACCAAATCTTCTTGAACTTCAGAATAGCATAACTCTTTCATCGTTTGTTGTATCTCTACAACTCATAGCTTGTTCTATGCTCTACTCTTAGCGACAAAATTTGCATAGTTAATTTGAATGGTAATTCAGGTTAAATCTTGTTAAGTTCCTAGCTATCACATTACACATCCAAAAGGGAGGCACCTGTAGCATCTGATCACTAGTTTCTAATAGGTTTGGTGAGTGGAATTGGTACGGAAATAAGGTATTCAATTGATTATTGAATATGAATCTTAGATTGTTTTCATCTTGGCCTGGAAATAATATAGGTGGTTCGGAATTACCTAATAAAGGCAAAGGAATAGTTTCTTGTTCAGAGATAAGAGAGGTAGGATCTGCGCCTCATCGGTTTATCTAGAGACCCTGTTATTTTCTTGATGTTTTTTATACATGTCCCTATTGTATTGCATGTGATTTGATTATAGGGTGAGAGTATTAATTTCGGATTAAGATATGGATCTCGTAGGCTATATTGAACCTCTGAGTTAGGTGTTGAATGCATGAGTTGTATATGTTATGTCAATTAAATATGTTAATTGTGTTTTGACATGATTGAGGACACCCTGTTGTGGTATTATGCTTTGTACTTGCCTATATGTGCTTGTACGTGTTTTTGTGTTAGAATCCTTTTCTAGTGGCCATTTGGGGTAAGCGATGATGCTCCTAGAGAAAGGAGAGGTTCTTACTAGTGTGGGAGTTGTATGGGTGGCAATGCCCAGCATGCGCGCACTGGATGTATGGTCCTTATATGACCGAAACCCTATCATTGTGTGGTAGGAAGCCCTTATTCTTGTGTTGTTTGGGATGCCCTAGTCTGTTTGTGGCTTGGGAAGACTTGTCTTAGGTGGAAAGATGACTTGTCCTTGTGTGGCAAGATGCCCTTATCCTTTTGTGGTGTGGAAGCCCTTGTTCTTGTATAGCTTGGATGCATTGTCCTTGTGTGGCAAGATAAATAGGTTTGCTTATTAACTTGTGTGCTAAACTTTATCCTTTGTGCAAAGAAGCCTTGGAAAAACATTAGTGGAAGGGGTTGGCCTTTTCCTATTGCTGAGATCATTGATGAAATTTCTTGCCTGTGTACTTCTAGTTTTTAGAAGTGTTTGTAGTCCACGTTTAGTCTTAATTTCGGCGCATGATTGTTTGAATGGATTATGTGATATCCCTTAGATGTGTAGGGATGATCTGATGTTTTTGGGGAGATGTTTGTGTAAGATTTCTGTAGATTTTATGATGCTATGACTCAACTAAGATTCTTGTAATCTCATCGTGTTGTTTTCACCATTTTGGAGGCTTAGATACATTCATTGTTCGTGGTCCCGGTGTGTGAGAATCAAGGTTGCACAGTGGGGCGGTATCGCATCACCTTTGCATACTTTTCTCCTTGGTTGCTTTCGCATATAACATGAACAATGATTGGACTATTTTTTGGATTTTTAAGTTCCTCCTATGCTTGATTTTTCCGGATTATGTTGGAGGTTTACTTACTGGATTTTTAGATCCCTATGGAGCTATTGTGTTGTGGATTCATTGATTAAATATAAAGACTTCTGCTAATGTTTTATACACTCTGTGTGATACTAGAATTCTTGTCCACTATCATGCTCCAAACTTTAAAATCTTAAAGGAATGAACATACTAAAATTGGAATAAGATGGATAAGCCTTGTGAGATTTAGATAGGTCCTTGTTTGGGCCTAGTTGTTTAGGCTGATCTGATGTTGTTTGGGAGATGTTTCTTTAAGACTTTTGTAGACCTTATGATGTTGTGATCCTACTGAGATTCTTATAATCTGACCCTGTTATTTTCACCATTTTTCAGGCTTAGGTACATTCTTTGTTCTTGGTACCAATGTGTGAGATTATGGCTGCACGACGGGGCGATATTGCATCGCATTTGCATACTAGTTTCCTTGATTACTCGCATATATAACATGAAGTTCAATTGGTCTACTTTCTGGATTTTTGAATCCCTTGTTTGTTTGCTTGTTTTAAAAATTTACCGGGTTATATTTGCTGGATTTGGAGATCCTTATGGGACTAGTGTGTTGTAGTACCTTTGTTGAATTATAAAGACTTCTGCTGATGTTTTTAAACACTATGTTTCTTGCTAGAATATATGTCCATCATCATGCTCCAACCTTTAAAAGCATAAAGAATAAACTTATTAAAATCGGAAATAGATGGATAAGCCTTGTAGGATTCAAATAGGTCCTGATTTTGGACTTGTTTGGGTTTCACGACGATAAGAGTCCTAATAGGTTGGATTTGGGTTCATATAGGTGTGGTAGTATAGCATGGTTTAGGGAATATAGTTTTTTATATGCTAACTTGTTTGTTGGTTTTGTGTTTGTATGAGAGACATGTGCACACACACACACACTAAAGAGGACTACCACCGAGAGTGATCTAACAATTTCATGTGTTTAAATAGTGTGGCAAGGCAGAACATACAAAGGGATCGTTGAGGTAGGTATGGGATTCAGGCTGAATAGCATCCTGTTGAGCAAGAGGAACCGAATGCACAAAATGAGCAGGGAGGGAAAGCTGAGCCTGAAAACCAACTTCAGGCACTAGCCATTGATCCTGTAATGGCACAAATACTAAATGTGTTACAAGGGATTGTTGCGAACCAGTAGCGTATGAAGACGCAATTTCAGAATGCTCCTGCACCCGCACCTGTGGAAGATCCTATTCGTCCACTTCAACTTGTTCAGCTGGCTCATCCTAAGGAAGCTGAGAGACTTCCAGTCGTTATTACGAAGTTGCTGAAGATATCTTGTCAGCTTAGATATAAAGATTTCAAGATTGCCATTGCCATTTTCAATGGATAGACACCTTGTGCCAAGTATCTTTGTTCTTGTGTATCTCTGATGATGACAAGGTTGTCATTGCCACTTTCCCACTTGAGGGAGAAGCCCTTGAATCGTGGTCAGCTGTGTGTTTGTGATTTAAAGATCATTTACCTACGTGGGAAGAATTTCAATAGGAATTTGATGAAAGGTTCTACACCCGATTCCATACAAATGAGCAGCGACAAGCTTTCTACAAGCCTGAACGCAACCGTTTGGTGCTTGAATACGGAAAAGCATCAAGGGAGTTGTCCCAATTTGCACCTAAGGAGGATCCCTTACCAAACCAGCTTGCGAGATGATTCCAAGATTGTTGGAGTACCAGGCTCAAAACTATTGTTGGCACGACACATGTGCAAAATCTGCAAGAATTAATCGTTGCTGTGACCGAAGCCCAGAAAATCGTGCAAAGCAAGAAGCCGTCCGCAGCAAGTGGTGGCAGATCCTTCAGGCGAGACACAAAGGTCAATCGGCGTATGGGAACCTATCCTTTGAGGTCATACCCTTCAAAAACAATGGCAATAGAGGTAACTTCGGGAAGAACTTTTCCAGTCCTAGTCCCAATGGATCTATATGGAGTTCTCAGCAATGCAACTGTCGTGAGATGGGCCATATTCAGAGGGAATGTCCGAAACCAAGGCGTATCACATGGGAACCAAATGCAGGCCGAGGTGGGTACGCTAGCCCCACTAAACCACCAACACTCGCACCGGGAGGATCACCCAGCGTATCCATGAGTGATGTGCAACCTAGACCAACAAGACTATTCACCCTAACTAATGCCAAGGCTAGCCTTGGCATTAGTGACAGATACTATTTCAGTCCTTTCTCATAATGCTAAATTGTTATTAGATCCCAGAGCAAATAGATCATTTGTGAGTCGGATAGCATTTAGCTCAGATTGACCTTTGTCTCCCTTATCTCCTCATATTGCTGTTCTAACACCTTTGGGAGAGCAACTGACTTGTGATCTAGTCTACATTGACTATGTTGTACATATGGATCCAAATGTACTAGAAGTGGATCTGATTCCATTGGACATCCGAGAGCTGGATGTGATCATAGGCATAGATTTTCTTGCAAAATATCAGGCCTGTGTGGAATGTTCACCAAGAGTGTATGGTTTATCTTTCCTGATGGTTCCAAGTATTACTTTGAAGGCGATAGGCAAATCATTCCTACTTGCATGATTTCTTGGCTCGATGTGAAGCAATTGATCAGCAAAGGATGTACTTCGTATCTCATGCATGTGCATGACGTGTTTAAAGAGTTCTTGGATCTAGATTCTGTTTCAGTGGTTTGTGAATTTTTGGATGTATTTCCAGAAGACGTAACCAGTTTGCCGCCAGCAAGAGTAGTAGAATTTGGCATTGAACTAGTTCGGGGTACGAATCTAATTTCTATTCCTCTATATCATATAGCTCCTACGAAAATGAAGGAATTGAAGACGCAATTGGAATATTTGCTAGATTGTGGTTTCATTTGACCCAATGTGTCACCTTGGGGAGCACCTATCTTGTTCGTGAAGAAGAAAGATGGTTTGCTGCAATTATGCATTGACTATGGATAGCTGAATCGTATGACCATGAAGAACAAGGATCCATTACCGCAAATTGATGACTTGTTCGACCTGCTATAAAGTGCAGCTGTGTTCTCCAAGATCGATTTCTGATCGGGAATGTGAGACCTCGAATTTTGAGTCCTAGAAGTCCAGAAGCCAGTGCAGGTGAAAAGACAATTTTGTCCCTGAAGGAAAGGATGTGTGATGGCTGAAATTGGTCAGAGTTGCATGGTAGTTAATTCTAGTTTTGATTCCCTTTAATCTAAGTCTTTTTAGCTAGATTTAGAAATTAAAATCCCTAAAAATAGAGGAAGATAATTAAAGAATTTAAATCTGGTAATTATCTTACTTTAATAAAGCCTTTAAAGTAGTAATCTTAATTCCATACCCATCCATTATAAAAAGGAAGCCAACCCCACAAAAATCATTCATAGAAAACACACAAAACTCGTATAGCCTAAAACCCTTACATCTCCGTATAGCTGCCAAAATTCGTTGTAACTTTAAACCAGTATAAGTCTTTCATCGTTTTTCGAATCGCAGAAAATAATAGCTTGTTGTAAATTTCGCTTAATCTTTTTTCCAAATATTTTTGGTTTTTCATCGGGAGGTTAGTATTTCTTTCTCTAAGGTTAAGTTGAAATTCGGCAGAAATGCCAAATCTTCTTGAACTTCAGAACGGCATAACTCTTTCATCGTTTGTTGTATCTCTACAAATAATAGCTTGTTGGAAAGCTCTTTTCATCCTCTTTTCAGACATTATTTTTTTTTGTTTGGACGTTCAAATTTCTTTGTCAAAAGATAAGTTGAAAATCGGCAGCAGAATTAGGTTTTTGGCGAAACTGCAAAATCTTCTCAAACTTCAGAATAGCATAACTTTTTTATCATTTGTTGTATGTCTACAAATAATTGCTTGTTGGAAAGCTCTCTTCATCCTATTTTCAACCATCTCTGTTTTTTTTTCGGGAGGTTAGTATTTCGTTCTCTAAGGTTAAGTTAAAAATCAGTGACGGAAATAGGTTTTCTTCGGCAATGGAATTAGGTTTTCAGATTTCTACAGTTTTTGTCTTCGGCTGATTTCTGTTGTCATTTCGCATGTTCTTATGATTTCTTACCATCTATTCATGATGTATAATCATGAATTTCTTTCTTTTAAACTTCTCTATGCTTAAAGTCGAAATTGTCCTATACCCTACTCTAAGTGACGAAATTTGCATAGTTAATTGGAATGGTAATTCAGGTTGAATCTTATTAAGTTCCTAGCTGTCACATCACACATCCAAGGGGGAGGCACCTGCAGCATCTGATCACTGGTTTCTGATAGGTTTGGTGAGTGGAACTGGTAAGGAAATAGGGTATTCAATTGATTGTTGAATATGCATGATTAGTTTGTTTTCGTCTTTGCCTAATAAAAGCAAAAGAGTAGCTTCTTGTTCAGAGACAAAAGATGTAGGATCTACACCTCATCGGTTTCTCCAGAGATCCCTGTTATTTTCTTGATGTTTTTGATACTTACGCTTGTTGTATTGTATGCGATTTGATTATAGGGTGAGAGTATGAATATCGGATTGAGATATGGATTTCATAGGCTATATCAAACCCCTGAGTTAGGTATTGAATGTCAGAGTTGCATATGTTATATGAAATGAATATGATGATTGTGTTCTTACATGATTTACGATACCCTGTTGTGGTATTATGCTTTGTGCTTGCCTGTGTGTGCTTGTATGTGTTTGTGTGTCAGGATCCTTTTCCAGTGGCCATTCGGGGTAAGCGCTGATGCTCCTTGAGAGAGGAGAGGTTCTTACTGGTATGAGAGTTGTATGGGTGGAAAAGCCCAGCATGAGCGCGATGGATGTCTGGTCCTTGTGTGGCCGGAACCCTGTCCTTGTATGGCAGGAAGCCCTTATCCTTGTGTGGTTTGGGATGCCATAGTCCGTGTGTGGATTGGGAAGACTTGTCCTTGTGTGGCAAGTTGACTTGTCCTTGTGGGGCAAGACAACTTGTCCTTGTGTGGCAAGATGAATAGGCTTACTAATTAACTGGTGTGTTAACCGTTTACCCTTTGTGCAGTAAGCCTTGGATAACACAGGTGGAAGGGGATGGCCTTTCTTCTTCATTGCCGAGAGCAATCTGATATGTTCCACCTGCCTATGTACTTCTGATTTTTCAGAAGTGATCGTAGTCCTCCCTCAACCATAGATTCGGCCCTAACCTTTTTTGATTGGTTCTTGAATTGCGTGATCCCCTTTAGTTGTTTTGGAATGATCCAATGTGAATTGGGAGATTTGTGTTTAGGGTTTCTGCAGATCTTAAAATGCTGTGACCCTACTGAGATTCTTATATTATGAAACCATTATTTTTACCATTTTTCAGGCTTAGGTACATCCACGGTCCGTGGTACCAGAGTGTGAGATCAAGGCTGCATGGCGGAACAATATCGCATCACTTTTGCATACTTGTTTAATTGTGCATATAACATGAATGATTGGGCTACTTTCTACTTTATTTTAAGAACCCTCATTTGCTTGCTATTTCCAAAATATGTTGGAGGATTTATTGCTGGTTATTTGATCCCTATGGGACTAGTGTGTTATGAACCCAATGATTTAATCTAAAACTTCTGCTGATATTTTATTCACTCCGTATGTTATCAGAATATTTCTCCAATATCATGCTCCAATTTTTGTTAAACATTAAAATAAACATACTAAAGTCGGAAGTTAATGGTAAGCCTGGTGAGATTCAGATAGGTCCTATGTGTCATTTGGGCTTATTTTGGTTTCACGGAATCACACGGATACCATCAATTATGTATTCGTAAAACTGATATTCCGAAGACCGCGTTCAGATCATGATATGGGCACTATGAATTTCTAGTTATGCCATTCGGTTTGGCCAATGCACCAGCCATGTTTGAGACCTGATGAATCGAGTATTTCGAGAATTTCTTGACAGATTTGTGAAAGTCTTCATCGAAGACATTCTAATTTATTCAAAATCAAAAGAGGAGCATACTTAGCACTTGCAGATTGTGTAACGACCCCAATTCCTAACTATTAATAATTGCTCCGAATAAGGTCATTACCGTCGTGAAACCCAAATAAGCCTAAATGACACCTAAGACCAATTTGAATCTCACCAGGTTAATCATAAACTACCGATTTTAAGCTTGTTAATCTTATTGCTTATCAACAATTGGAGCATGATATTGAACACATGTTCTGGTATCATACGGAGTAAATAAAACATCAGCAGAAGTCTTAAATTAAATCTTTGGGTTCATAACACACAAGTCCCATAGGGATCCACATAACCAGCAAGAAATTCTTCATCAAGGTTCGGAAATAGCAAGTAAAGAAGAGTGCTTAAAATAAACCAGAAAATTGCTCAATCATTCATGTTATATGCGCAAGTAACAAGTATGAAAATGTGATGGGATATCGCCCCGCCGTGCAGCCTTGATCTCACACACTGGTATCATGAACAGCGAATGTACCTAAGCCTGAAAAATGGTAAAAAAAACGGTTTGAGATTACAAGAATCTCAGTAACGTCACAGCATCATAAGATCTACAGAATCCCTAAACACAAATCTCCCAATTCATAAAAGATCATTCCTAAACAACAAAAGGGAATCACGCAATTCAAAAATCAATCAAAAGAGGTTAGCGCAAAATCTATGGCTGAGGGATCACTGCAAACACTTCCGAAAGGTCAGAAGTACATAGGCAGGTGAAACTCATCAGATTGGCCTCGACAATGAAGAAGAAAGGCTATCCCCTTCCACCTGTGTTGTCCAAAACTTACTACACAAAGGGTAGATGGTTAACACGCAAACTAATCAGTAAGCCTTTCATCTTGTCCTCGCAAGGACAAGTCTTCCCTAGTCACATACCTACTAGGGCATCCCAAACCTCGCAAGATTTAGAGCTTCCTGCCTCGCAAGACAGGGATCCGGCCTCGCAAGGACAGATATCAAGCGCGCGCTTGCTGGTTTGCCGCCCATACAACTCCCATACCTGTAAGAACCTCTCCTCTCCCTAGGAGTATCAGCGCTTACCCCGAATGGCCATCGAAACAGGATCCTGACACATAGGCAAGTACAAGCATAATAGCACAACAGGGTATCCTCAATCATATCAGAACACAATCAACATATCTAATTCACATAACAATTGCATACCAGGAACTCAATTCCTAACTCAGGGGTTCAATATAGCCTAGGAGATTTATATCTCATTTCGCATTTCATATTCTCACCCTATAATCCAATCACAAACAATACAACAAGGGCAGGTAACAAAAACATCAAGAAAATAACAAGGGTCTCTGGAGAAACCGATGAGGCGTAGATCCTACCTCTCTTGTCTCTGAACAAGAAGCTACTCCTTTGCCTTTATTAAGTAAATCCGAACCACCTAAATTATCACCAGGCAAAGACAAAAACAAACTAAGCATGCATATTCAATAGTCAATTGAATACCCTATTTCCTTACCAATACCACTCACCAAACCTATCATAAAACCAGTGATCAGACATTGCAAGTGCCTCCCGCTTGCATGTGTGATGTGATAGCCAGGAACTTAACAAGATTCAACCTGAATTTACCATTCCAATTAACTATGCAAATCTTGTCGCTAAAAGTAGGGCATAGGACAATTTTGTCTTAACCTTAAATAAAGAAATATTTACATCCATGCTTCGATTTATATATGGTGGAAAGAGGATGAAAAGAGCTTTCCAACGAGCTATTATTTGTAAGGATCTGGCAAACGATTAGAAAGTTATGCTATTTTGAAGTTCAAGAAGATTTGGCGAAAACCTAATTCCGCCGCCGATTTTCAAATTAACCTTAGACAAAGAAATACTAATCTCCTGAAAAAAAAAATGGTTGGAAAGAGGATGAAGATAGTTTTCCAACAAGCTATTATTCGTAGAGATATAACAAACAACAGAAGAGTTATGCTATTCTGAATTTCAAGAAGATTTGGCAGTTCCGCCGAATTTCAACTTGACCTTTGAGAAAGAAATACTAACCTCCTGTTGAAAATTTAAATATTTTTAAGAGGATGAAGAGGGCTTTCCAACAAGCTATTATTCGCAGAGATCCGACGAACGATGAGTGAGTTATGCTAGTTTGAAGTTTCTGCGAATTATGGTGGCTATAGGGAGGTATAGGGTTTTAGGCTCATACGAATTTGTAAGTTTTCTATGAATGATTTTTGTGGGGTTGGCTTCCTATTTATAATAAATGGGTATAGAATTATGATTACTACTTTTAATCACTTTATCATAATAAGATAATCTACAAGATAATTAAACTCTAAATTATCTTCCCTATTTTAGGGTCTTTTAATCTCTATGGCAATTACCCCTCTATAAGGATAATCTCTAAGGCAATTATCCCTCTATAAGGACAATCTGTAAGGAAATTATCCATCTATAAGAACTTAGATCAAAGAGAATTTAAAACAAAGTTAACTACTAAAAAATCTTACCAATTTCGGCCATCACACATTCTTTCCTTCAGGGGCAAAATTGTCTTTTCACCTGCACTAGCTTCTGGACTTCTAAGACTGAAAATTAGGGATCTTACATCCTCCCCTCCTTACAGGAATTTCATCCTCAAAATTCTAACATAAGTACCTAACCAGGTAAGGAAATGTTGCACGCATAGATTCCTCAGTCTCCCAAGACTGTTCCTCAGTTTGGCTATTACGCCAAACAACTCGTACCATAGGCACGCTTCGACTGCGAAGCGGTCGAACTGACCGGTCTAGTATGGCAACTGGCTGTACGGGATAGGATAGGTCTTCAGCAACTTCAACTGACAGTTCTTTAAGCACATGAGCAGGATCTCGTATATACTTTCTTAGCATTGAAATGTGAAATACGTTGTTTCCATTTGCTTGATTAAAATCAGGAAGTTCTTCATCTTTTGAGTCATCAAAAGCCTCAATCTAGTCATTGTCCACCATGTGTCCATCTTTAACACTTACACCTTTCTCTGGAAAATCTGCTCTTAACACAGTTGGGAATGGTTGAATGGTTCAGCTTCCATGTCAGAAAGTATCCCCCTTTCAGAATATGCTCCGGAAAGAGATCTATGATCCACCTTCAGTAAAATTCCCTCTTTAGTTTCTGTAACCAACAAGGAAACCAAAAAGATGATGGTCGATCCATTGCCATTTTTGCAGAACTTCTTTCACAAACCCAGATTTTATCTGAGAACTTTTAGTTTGGAAATACCTTGTCAACACATCCTTGAAAATATCAGTAACTCTTTGTGATTCAGCCTCTGAAAATTTTCTAGCATCAATGATTTTCAGAAGCCAGAAGGTCGAATTCTGGCCGAGTGAAGTAATCATTTTTTGTCGAATTCTGGATTCCTTTTTCTTCAATGAGCTATTAGATTTCTTACTTTTGAAAGGTTTTGATGCCAATTTTAAGCTCTTCTCCAATAAAGTTTCTAGAAGGGAAAGTTGCACGTCTTCACCCTTGAGAAATTTTGTTTTTGACCTTGAATATTTTCTTCTGTAGAATTCCCCACATACGCTGTGCAAGCTGCTCAATGACTTTTATAGTATGTGGATTAACAAACGCCTAAGTCAAATTTGAGTATACTTTCAGAACTTGAGCCGTCCCTGGATTTTCATTCAAGTATATCTCCAGCAAAGAAAGAATACAAAATTTGAACAAAACAAGCTGGGCTTGAGCCGTTTCTCCACCACCTTGATTCTTTCTCTCTTGATATGGCCGTGGTTTTGCATTAGGCTTTAACTCAATTTTGAGATCAGGATTTACAGTGTCATTTCTGAAGTCATACTCCTCTAGTATTGGATAATTCAAAGCATTTGGCAAGCACCGCTGCTTCACATTCTCAACCTGAGAAGTATCAATCTCAAATGAGTGTGTTTCTTTGTCTTTTGCAGCAGCTGCCAATTCTGCCTGATTTGTCAACCCATCATGAACATTAGAAACTTCTTCCACGGCTTTGCTGCTAGTAAATCCATCTTGCCCATATGAACTCTCAGATATAAGCCTTGCTTTAGAAATAACATCATCCTTGATCAATATCTTCAGGACCTCGGGAAACGGAGATTCCACAAAATACCGATTCTTCTTAAGAACGAGTTTCACTTTCCCATAATTTGAAGTAGAACCGTGAATGAAATCGATCATTTCCTTCGGCAACTTTGTCTTGACAGCTTACTCAGACAGCAATTATAGTCTCCGTCTCCACCCCAACCGAAACTGCCGCATACAAGGAATGCAGAGTCAAATTGTACTCGTGCATAGACTCTGGCCTGAAAACAGGCTCCACAATAGCGATGAGAAAATTGTAAGATTGTTTGTACAAAGGCGAAAACGTTTCCAGGAAGATCCGGCCATCGGGAAAGGCCCATAGCGGGCGATTCTCGTTGTCCAGTTTGAGCTCTAGCTTGGTAAAATCTCTTTTTTACATTTCTTCTTCTCCGTCGTGTAAATCATCCTCGCCATCTCCATTATAGTAAGCGCCATCATCCTCTGCGACTCTGTAATTGTATTTCCTGAAGCGCTTGCTTGGTCGGCCCTTTTCGCTGTGTCCCATGTCACCTCTATTTCCCATGGGTTTTATTTCAGAAGCCCTTGATTGCATTTTAGTGGCCACCTTTAGAATAGGCTCTCGTGAGAAATTACCAGGGCACCATGTATCCCGTCTCTTACTCTTTTGGTATCGATCACGCATTTCATCCCTATTGGATTGCAATACCATTGATGTGGAACCCCATCCTTTCGAGTGCTTAGGCAGCGAGAAAGAGGACAATTACCATGGCTAGAGTGGTCGACGTAGAGCGTTTGATTAGTCGATCGAGTTAGCTGACCTGAGTGTCGTTAATAGCTCGGATATAGTCATAGGAAACAGTAGTGTGTTAAGTGGGATTAGAGGGTGTTTTGAGGTTGAGTTTAGCGTAAATTCTATTCCATTATCATGCACCCGTAAATACATTCTAGGTCCGTTTTGGGTGGCCATAAGCCTTTGAGCTGATTTTTCCAAAAACGGTCTCATTCACTACTCACTAGTTCCAATGTTGTTTCAAGAGCTAGAAACACTATTTTTAGTCCTCAAGTATATTTTTCATATTTTTGGGTACGTCGGAACGTTTTAAAATGTATTTTGAATTTCAAGATTTGCGGGTCCCGCGTCGGGTCGGCCGGGCCCATAGGCGGACCAGCCCACTTTCCTTCTTTTCCTTTTCTTCCCACGACTCCACACCAGAAACCAGAGTTTTTCTCCTTCTTCTTTTCCCCTTTTGAAAACCCAAACCTCTAAAACACAATTTCTTCCAAAATTGATAACAAATTGAGTTTTCTGCAGCAATTCTGAAATCCTTTGTGTAACATTTTGCTGGGGTTGGCTGTTCTTGGAGTGGTTTCGACAGAGCTAGACTCTGAAAAGGAAAATTCGAAATTTTGGGGTAAGTTTCTGATTCATTTGCATTCATGATGAAAAATCGGTTTTATTGGTGTTTTGTGATGTTGTGGAAGATGGTTTTGTAGTTGATTTTGCTTGGTTCTGAAAATTTTGTATTATGGGAATCAGATATTGCAATTTCTTAAGGTTCTGGAGAATGTGAACTCTGATTTTGTTTCCCTTAACTTTTAGGATGTAATTAAGTGCGATTGAGGTTGCGAAGTACGTCGGTAGGCGATTATGCTGTCGATTCGTGTAGAATTGAGTTTGGTTATGTATTCTGGTTTGATTATTGATGCTCTGTAATATGAGTTTACAGAGGTTAATTCCTTGCGTTAGGAAGCTTTTAAGTATGAGTGTTCAAGGTTTGTTTGAGAATTATAGAATGGGTTAGAAGGGGTCACAAGAATCAGATTTTTGATTTGAGATTTTTCTGGTTTAGGTTTGCGTTGAGCTTGAATTTTCTTGTTCTGTTTGTAGGTGATTCTCAGAAAGTTGATAAGGGAAAAGGGGTGGCTGTAAGTGTATTTTCTGTGCGTCAAGAGGTGGGAGTTTAAGTTTCACTTGCGTATACGAAATGATTTGATTTGCGTAATCTAAAAATCTGGAAATGCATGAGTTGTTTAGAATAAAGGCATTACTTAAAAATATGTTGGATACTCATGTTAGTATCATGATATTGCTTCCCATGTTTATGTGCAGAAAATATATATTTGAACTCTTATGCATGCTGGGAATGTGGTTGCAAGATTTGTGTGCATGAATGGCCAGGAGTATATTCTGGTTTTTGAGTTGTGTATAAATTAAAATTGTTGTGAGTTTTGAGACATAAAATTTATTGAGAGTGGAATGAAAATGTTGGTATGTAACCAGCAGTAAGTAGTTGATTATTCCAGTAGGTAATCAACTACTTCGAGTGAAAAATAAACAGAGAAGTCTCGACCAACAATAAGTAATTGACTACTCCTCTATAGTAGTGCAAATCGAATTTTTCTTTCTTCTAAATAATACCCTGTGATGTGTGAATTTTTATGTGATATGTTTACAATTAATTATTGAAAGCAAGTGGCTTATCTGAGTGGGAGAAGGTCCTATAGTGGGATCAGATAATGAGCATACCATGCATTCCATGTTTTAATACAAAGATATCTATATATATATATATTTGAGACTGACATTGGATAGCTATAAACTGGAATGAGACTGCCTGGCTTGAAGGAAACTCTGACAAAGACCTGGATAACCCATATCCTGAGCGGTCTTTCTTATTGAATGTTCGTTTAGGCAATTCCATTATAGAGGCACAGGCTATTGCTATTCCAGAAGGCTCCCCCTTAATTGAAAGCTCATATTAAGATTTAGATTAATTGGCTTTGCAGGATGCCGGATGCATTGGAACGCCCAACTGAGTTTCCGCCTTCATTTGATCGTGTTGCTATGATGTAACGCGCAGTCATCCCGAGGTAGCAGATAAGGAAGAAAAAGGAGGGCTTCGATCCCCTGAATTTAGAGTTCCATTGTGATTCGGTTTCTGGAATAAAATGGAATTGATGAATGGGTTTGGCCAAACAAGGTAAGTTGAGGGAATCCCAGCTGAGGAGAATGTCACTTACTAGTGGGAGTAGTATGGATGGTTTGTGTTATGTGTGCCTAGCTTAACGTACGTACTTAGCAGGACACTTGGGACTGGATTGTCCTTGCCGGCTGTGAATTCATTTTGCATGCATGCTTGGTAATTGAATGTGATGGATTATTTTCTCTATTCAATTATGGATAACATTGACAATAGGGGGTTTTGTGACTTATATATCTATTTTACAGAAATGAAAATATTAACTGTCAATGGGCTTTTGGATTACCCTTTAGCGGGGGTGGTTCGAAAGTGTTTTATATCCGCCCCGATGAGTTTTGGCATATTAGCCAAGTGAACTGATGAGAAACTGGATTTGAATTTATTTTTTAACTGAATCGTATAATTTTCTGTGAGGCATGCATGATACATATTTTTCATGGATGTTGTTGGGTACATGATAGATGGCATAGATTTCAAGTATGTTTGAAATAAATATTTGTTAAACTGATTTAGTAAATGCCTTTATTCTAACGGATATTCTTATGACGCAGTAACTTCCACTGAGGTCTTTAGATCTCACCCCCTCCCCTGATTTTTTTGTCAGGGCTAGATCGTGATATCGTAGCCAAACTTTGTTGAGGTTTTCCCGGTGTCTTTCATAGGGCTGGACTTGTGCATATTCACATTTTGGAGACTCGGCATGTTTTGTTTTATCTTGTGAACTATGAAACTTATGCATATAATAAAACATGATAAACGATGTGAATTGGTTGTGAATTTATTTTGGAAATTGGTTACGAATATGCATGGATAATTTGGAAAATAGATTGATATATATGATGTGTGCTTTGAATACTTATTAATGATCTTAAGGGCTTGTGAGTATGGACTTGTTGTGTGGCATGCTTGGGGCCGTGTGGCCTATTGCAAGTGACTTAAGACTTCCGCTGAGTGTTTGTGATTACTCTGTTGTTTATTGCCGAGTGTTTTATCAAACGTGCCATACTTGTATCGATTTAATAAAATTCAAATTTGTACGCAGTTTTGGGAATATTAGTTTTAAAAATTTAACTAAGTCTTGTGTACTTTCGATTGATTCACGAGTTGGGTTGATCGAAGTTGCACGGCGGTGAGGTTCCCATTTACCGGGAGCGGGTCCTCACAATTGAGCTCAAATTTTTAATTCTCTTGGCTTGCTCTTACAAAACCTTCTCACACTCAGCTTGTGATTACTTTTCCTCCTCTAACTCCAAAATAATGCGTTCTCTCTCCAACTTGGACTGTAATAATGTGTTACGAAGATTGAGAATCTCAACTTCCAAATGTTCAGAATGGGAACCCTGTAATTTTGCCAGAAGTTCTTCTATTCCTTTTTCTGTCGCTTTAACAAGGCAGCATCGGTCAAAATCTCATTCACATCAGCACAATTGGTCACACGCAGTGCCCTACTTGCGAATTGAAGACAAATTTTTGTCTCATCTGCATGAATCTGTGCAAGGGTAATGTTGCAAATTATGGCTGTATTTGCATTTCCACCAAAGTGCAGGTTGCAGAATCATTGTGAGTTTGCTGTCTCGATAAGGAACATGACCACCTTGGCTTTCAGGACCCTCTCTCAACTTTTTTTTTTATTACAGTTCCAAGTGTCATCAAGCTCTTATTGATATGGGAACCCTCTTAGAGCCTAATACTTTCTGCACCAGTTTTGGACATTTTTGTTGTGACTCTCAATAATCATACTAAAAATTGTGTGGGATCTACTGCTGTACAAGTTCATATTTGTTTCTCCGATACGCCGGTGAGATTCCCCAAACTGCATTAGATCAAGAACTTGCTGAGGAGAGGCAACTATTTCTTCCCGCAAAACAGCAACATATATTCCTCTCTCAAGGTTTTCATGAATCTGCAGTTTTCGATGCTGAGGAGCTAGTAAGTCATTTATATCCTCATTATAGATCTCCATTTAAGACATTCTTAAAAGGAACTCTCGGTCCATATCCTGTTGAATGATGTTGAATAAATCGTGAACTGCAAGAGGGATGATCCCGTGTTCAGAAGCAGATCCTCGCATCGTGTGCGTCTTTCCACTGTTAGTTTGGACATAAACGAAAACGGTCCCATCCTTTGTGACAACACCATTGTAACTGATTGAATCAACAGATATTTTCTTATACAAATATCCATTCTTCAGCAACAGCCCATCAAGAACTTCATACATCTCACCAGTATCACGGTCACGTCTATATTGAATAAGAAAGCGGAATTCTTCAAGTTCGCTTGGGCTGATCACTCTTGGAGCTGGAGTTGTAGTATTCTTTATGGCAACTCTCCCACCATATTTTAGAGCCAGTTCTTGTAGATCAAATCTTGGGAGCAGCTTCACTATTGCTACTCTCCGTTTGTCATTAACAGCAATAATCAGTGCGAGGTCTCCTTTGTATTTCCCATTCTTCAGATGAGCCCACATGCTCTTGGTAATTGGACAACGATTATTCCGGACAGTGAGCAGATGGCAACGTTCATTTAGTGGAACTGTTGACAGTCTACTAGCATATATACCAGTAAGTCCTTTAGAAGCCTCGTTGATATCAGATTGCTTGTAGGCTTCAATGAAGATAAAACTTTTTACATGGTCAACAGCAAATGCAGATACTATCTCTAATTTGGCTCCCAGAGAGTTTAAGTCAACAAACTTCTGCACTAAACAGAAGGCTGAATGCCTCTAATGCCCAACAACGCATTTGACTTTACATAAAGTCGGATCCATAGCACAAGGAAAGCAAGAATCTCTGTCAATAATCCTTTTTGTCTCATCAGCATATGCACGTAAAATAGGATTATTGTTGAACCGTTCTTCCATCATCCTATCATATTCCTCATCCTGTATTTCTTCTTCCTCTGTCTCTGATTTTATTCAATTAACACATGGATTTAGTGAACAGAATAAATCATATACAAACAAGTGTTCTTTGTTCCCGCCTTCTTTGCAAATGACAGCAATAGATATAAAGAGTATCTCTATCTATTACTGTCATATCCTCCCAAGCGGGCAAACGATTGCCGAATCGCAAGCTAACAGATGTCCACCATGCGAGGATTTCTCCCTCAAGTAAGAATGTAGCATTGGCAACCTTGTCATCATCCGAGATACGCAAAGGATATTCGACATAAGGTGTGTATCCACTCACGAGCAGCTGCGGCTCCGGCCGAACCTCCAAAATCTTTACATCCAAGTTATCGAGCCTCCTTCAGCAATTTTGTAATCATAACGGGAAGTCTCTCTGCCTCCTTATGATGTGCCGGCTGTATAGGTTCTGGTGCAGGCACAGGAGCATTCTGAAACTGCGCCTCTATTCGCTGCTGGTTTGCAGCAATTCCTTGTAGCACATTTAAGATTTGTGCCATAATAGGGTCAATGCCTGGTGCTGCTGGTGCCTCAGGTTGGTTTTTGGGGCTCAGCTTGCCCTTCCTGCTCAATTTGTGCATTTGGCTCCTCTTGCTCAACAGGTTTCTGTTCAGGCTGAATCTCAAACCTACCCCGTTGGTCCCTTTGTAGCCTAGATCGTGCCCTACTACACGAATACAACTTTAATACTCAATACAAAACTAAATATGATTAACAGAAGTGGTACCTGGTGGAGAGGCATGCACCGGACGATACGCATATGCTGGAAAATAATATACAAATTTTCGGAAATCACATGCACACATGCAAAGGTATTCACACCAATTCCACTCATAAATCAAACATCACGCAAGCATAGACTCACACATCATCCACATACCGCAATTCACATCATCAATCACTTGCATATGCATTCGGTAATGACAAGAAAGACATATGAAGGCATATGAACAATCAGCACAATAGTTTATTATTCCCATCATTTAAACCTTACAACTTAATCCCATTTTAGCCTTAGTTCCCTTTCCGTATTAGCCCTTAAGTGAGTGAGTGTGTGCCTATGTTCTTACCTGAAATCACCAAAATCAACCAATAAGTTAGCATATAACAATTTTCTATTCCCTAAACCATGCTCCGCTACCAAACTTGTAACGACCCCAATTCCTAACTATTAATAATTGCTCCAAATAAGGTCATTACCACCGTGAAACCTAAATAAACCTAAATGACACCTAAGACCAATTTGAATCTCACCAGGCTAATCATAAACTACCGATTTTAAGCTTGTTAATCTTATTGCTTATCAACAATTGGAGCATGATATTGGACACATGTTCTGGTATCATACAGAGTAAATAAAACATCAGCAGAAGTATTAAATTAAATCTTTGGGTTCATAACACACAAGTCCCATAGGGATCAACATAACTAGCAAGAAATTCTTCATCAAGGTTCGGAAATAGCAAGTAAAGAAGAGTGTTTAAAATAAACCAAAAATTTGCTCAATCATTCATGTTATATGCGCAAGTAACAAGTATGCAAATGTGATGCGATCGCCCCTCCTTGCAGCCTTGATCTCACACACTGGTACCACAAACAGTGAATGTACCTAAGCCTGAAAAATAGTAAAAACAACGGTTTTAGATTATAAGAATATCAGTAGGGTCACAGCATCATAAGATCTACAGAATCCCTAAACACAAATCTCCCAATTCACATAAGATCATTCCTAAACAACTAAAGGGAATCACGCAATTCAAAAATCAATCAAAAGAGGTTAGGGCCGAATCTATGGCTGAGGGAGGACTGCAAACACTTCCGAAAGGTCAGAAATACACAGGCAAGTGAAACACATCAGATTGCCCTCGGCAATGAAGAAGAAAGGCCATCTCCTTCCACCTGTGTTGTCCAAAACTTACTGCACAAAGGGTAGATGGTTAACACGCAAACTAAACAGTAAGCCTTTCATATTGTCCTTGCAAGGACAAGTCGACTAGTCCCACACGGACAAGTCTTCCCTAGTCACATACCTATTAGGGCATCCCAAACCTCGAAAGATAAGGGCTTCCTGCTTCGCAAGAGGGCCGACAGTGAATGTGGATCAGCCACGGGTTGCACCAGAAGTACAGCCAGAGGCACAACCAGCTCAAGAAGCCCCTATAGCTACAGATCCGACATTGATTCAGATGTTGGCTGCAATGCAGAATACTACGGGTCAGATGCAGCAGATGATGCAAATGTTGCATATAGCGACAGTTCAACAGTCATAGGCGCAAGCACAACAAGCACAAGTTGAACCTCAGGTGGTTATAGAACCTGAAGTGCAAATAAGGCAAGGGGCACAGCAAAACAGAGCACAAGTTGACAGATTTCCAGTTCATTTGTCAAAGTTGCTGATTGAAGCTAGACAATTGGGGTGCGAGAGTTTCTATGGCACCAATAATGTGGTGGAAGCTAAGAACTGGAAGGACAAAGTAATTCTAGCTGCTCAAGAATTGCGATTGTCTGAGGAAGATAAGGTGACCTTAGCTGTCCGATTGCTGGAAAGAGATGCAGCAAATTGGTGGTCACTTACGAGAGACTGATATGAAGGTCAACCTTATTGGCAGGAATTCGAGCGAGAGTTTGATCAGATGTATAACACAACCTACTTCCGTTATCAAAAGAGATCTGAATTCTTTGATCTCCGCCAGAAGAGTATGACAGTGGCAGAGTATGCTGCAGAGTTAAGAGCACTATCCAAGTTTGTACCGGAAGCGGACAGAATGAGCAACATGATGGGCAATAAGTTTGAAGATGGGCTTGACTTTGATATACGAGGCATAATGGGTTTAAGAGTAAGTGAGAATTTTGAGGAGCTGGTTATTGAAGCAGTGAATGCCGAGGCTATCTTTGAGGGCCAAAGGAAGAAAAATCAGAGGCGCCAGAATCATTTTTCTGGGAAGGGTCCAATAAGGCAAAATTTCAGGTTTGACAAGAAATTCCGAGGCAGTACATCTGGTCCATACCCTTCTTTTCAGACCAGATCACAAGGTGTTTCTTCAGTGATAAACTGTTCCCCACCTACCCAATCATTTCGGCCGGTGAGCAGACCATTTGGACAACCTTGGTGCATGAACTGCAAGCAGTCTCACCCACCTCCTTGCCCGCATCCAGTTCGATGCTATAGGTGCGATCAGTTTGGACACATGGCTCGAGAGTGTTCGGGGACTAGATCAGTCCAGCAGGGTGTGTCTCAGTTCAGACCTTCAATGATTCAGAAGTCAGGGAATAGCTACTTGGGTTCTCAAGGTTCCTCTAGACCACCTCATAGGACTCAGGTAGGTAGGCCAACTGGTAGTCAGACTGCAGGCCAACCATCTCAAAGACAACAACCACCGTAACAACAGAGGCATCAGACTTGTCTCTTCACGTTAGCTGATGCAGATGCAGTGGCCAACCCAGATGTGGTGACAGGTAATATTTCTGTTTTCTCCACTTGTGCTAGAGTTCTTTTGGACCCAGGGGCGAATAGATCTTTTGTGAGTCTTAGAGTAATTAAGAATGCAGATAGAGAGTTGTCACCATTAGAACCACCTATTGAGGTTTTGACCCCATTAGGTGAGAAGTTGATTTGTAGTAGAGTGTTCCTATGTGTGTGTTGCGGATGGGTTCCGTGGAGATTTTGGCAGATTTGATTTCTTTGGATATCAGAGATTTGGATGTTATTCTGGGGATGGATTTTTTGGCCAAATACAGAGCACAAATGGATTGTTTTGCTAAGAAAGTTTGGTTCAGTTTGGAGAATAGGGAAGAGTTTTGTTTTGAAGGTGATCGACGTGTTTTGCCATCTTGTTTAATTTCTTATTTGGGTGCTAGACGTATGATCAGCAAAGGTTGTGTTTCTTTCTTGGCACATATTAGAGATGCGACTGTGGAGACTCCGGAATTGAGTCAAGTACCAGTGGTGAAGGAATATTCAGATATATTTCCGGAGAATGTGACAGGTTTGCCACCAGTGAGAGAGATTGAGTTTGAAATTGAGCTGTTGCCAGGTACGGCTCCTATCTCTATTCCTCCATATAGAATGGCACCAGCAGAATTAAAGGAGCTGAAGACTCAGCTTGAAGATTTGGTGGACAGAGGATTCATCAGACCAAGTGTATCTCCTTGGGGAGCACCGGTGTTGTTTGTGAAGAAGAAAGATGGTACTCTTAGGTTGTGCATCGACTACAGGCAATTAAACCGGGTTACTGTAAAGAACTCGTATCCTTTACCTCGGATTGATGATTTGTTTGATCAGCTGCAGGGTGCATCGGTGTTCTCAAAGATTGATTTGAGATCAGGGTATCATCAGTTGAGAGTTCGGGAAACTGACATTCCAAAGACAGCATTTAGGTCACGTTATGGCCACTATGAATTTTTGGTGATGCCATTTGGGTTAACGAATGCACCAGCTATGTTTATGGATCTGATGAATACGGTATTCAGGGAATTCCTTGATCAGTTTTTCATAGTCTTTATAGATGACATTCTGATCTATTCAAAGTCAAAGGAGGAGCATACAAATCATTTGAGAACAGTTGTGGACATACTTCGAACTCGGCAGCTATATGCAAAATTTTCTAAGTGTGAATTTTGGCTTCAAGAGGTTGGTTTCTTAGGTCATGTGGTGTCAGCCAAAGGAGTGCATGTTGATCCCAAGAAGCGATTGTATCCTGGGAGCCACCTCGAAATATCACAGAGATTCGCAGTTTCCTTGGTTTGGCAGGGTACTACAGACGGTTTGTGAAGGATTTTTCAATTGTGGCAGGTCCTTTGACACGTTTAACGCGCAAAGGTGTTTCTTTTGTGTGGTCTGAAAAATGTGAGCAGAGCTTTCAGGAATTGAAGACTAGATTGGTATCAGCTCCAATTCTTATTTTGCCGGTTCAAGGTAGAGAATATGTTGTGTTCAGTGATGCCTCGAGATTGGGACTAGGGTGTGTGCTTATGCAAGAAGGGAAGGTGGTGGTTTATGCATCGAGACAACTACGACCACATGAGAGCAATTACCCAACTCATGATTTAGAGTTGGCAGCAGTGGTTTATGCATTGAAGATTTGGAGACATTACTTGTATGGTGAAACATGCAAGGTGTTCACCGATCACAAGAGTCTCAAATACCTTCTCACCCAAAAGGAATTAAATTTGAGACAAAGGAGATGGCTGGAATTGATCAAAGACTATGATCTTGTGATTGATTACCATCCGGGCAAGGCAAATGTTGTTGCTGATGCATTGAGCAGGAAGACTCAGACTTCCTTAGCCTATGTCAGAACTGAATACTTGCCAATGTTGATGTGTTTGAGGGCATCAAGAGTCCAGCTTGACGGTGAGGAATCAGGAGCCTTGATTGCACAAATTGTGGTCAGACCATCTTTGATAGATGACATTCGAGCCAAGCAGCTTGAGGATTCAGTATTGGTTCGAGTGAGACAGCAGTAGAAGATGATGGAAGCAGTAATAGTATGGTCGGTGAATATCGAGTTAGAGGTGATGACGTGTTGACATTCCGAGGTAGAGTCTGTGTTCCGAATGATGAGGGCCTTAGACAGTTGATTATGGAAGAGGCTCACTATTTGACATTTTCTATTCATCTGAGTAGCACCAAGATGTATAAAGATTTGCGAGAACAATATTGGTGGTCTGGGATGAAGAGAAATGTTGCAGAATTTGTGGCAAAGTGTTTGATATGTCAACAGGTCAAAGCAGAACATCAGAGACCAGCAGGACTACTTCAGCCATTACCCTTTCAGAGTGGAAGTCGGAACATGTGACGATGGACTTTGTGACAGGATTACCGAGGACATTGCGAGGTTATGATGCGATTTGGGTGATAGTGGACAGGTTGACCAAATCTGCACATTTATTACCTATTCGAGTGACGGATACACCAGAAAAATTGGCATCTACGAACTTGGATGAGATAGTGAGACTTCACAGAGTAACTGTGTCAATTATATCAGATCGAGACCCGAGATTTACATCCAGATTTTGGGAGAAACTTCATAGTGCGTTGGACACTCGATTAAATTTCAGTACAGCCTTTCACCCTCAAACAGATGGACAATCAGAGAGGACAATTCAGACTCTTGAGGACATGTTTCAAGCATGTGTTTTAGACAGACAGGCGACATGGGATCAGAGTCTACCTTTAGCTGAGTTTGCCTACAACAACAGCTATCAGGTTTCTATCGGCATGGCACCGTACAAAGCTTTGTATGGTAGGCGATGTCATACACCTTTGTGTTGGAATGAAGTCTGTGAGAGGAAGCTGGATAGTCCAGAGTTGATTGAGCAAGCAACAGAGCAATTGGCATTGATTAGGCAGAGGTTGAAGACAGCCCAAGACAGACAGAAAAATTATGCTGATAACCGCAGGCGAGACCTCGAGTTTAAAGTTGGTGACATGGTATTTTTGAAGGTGGCACCATGGAAGGGTGTGATCCGGTTTCAGAAGCGAGGCAAGTTATCTCCGAGGTACATTGGTCCATATGCTATTACTGAGAGGATTGGATCCGTTTCCTACAGACTTGATCTGCCCCAGGATCTTCAGAGGATTCATAATGTATTTCACGTTTCAGTGTTGAGGAAATACATTAGGGATCCCTCGCATGTGTTAGAAATGCCACCAGTGGAGATTGCGGATGATCTAACTTATACTTCTCAGCCAGTTGCAATTGTGGACAGGGCTATGAGGAAGCTTCGTCGTCGCAGTTTTCCGATGGTCAAAGTATTATGGCGCAGTGACAGACTTGAGGAGTTCACTTTGGAAACTGAGCAGACAATAAGAGAGCAGTATCCACAACTGTTTGAGGCATAAGGTAAGAGAATTTCGGGGACGAAATTTCTATAAGGAAGGGAGGATGTGGAACCCCATCCTTTCGTGTGCTTAGGCAGCGAGAAAGAGGACAATTAGCATGGCTAGAGTGGTCGACGTAGAGCGTTTGATTAGTCGATCGAGTTAGCTGACCTGAGTGTCGTTAATAGCTCGGATATAGTCATAGGAAACAGTAGTGTGTTAAGTGGGATTAGAGGGTGTTTTGAGGTTGAGTTTAGCGTAAATTCAATTCCATTATCATGCACCTGTAAATACATTCTAGGTCCGTTTTGGGTGACCATAAGCCTTTGAGCCAATTTTGCCAAAAATGGTCTCATTCACTACTCACTAGTTCCAATGTTGTTTCAAGAGCTAGAAACACTATTTTTAGTCCTCAAGTATATTTTTCATATTTTTTGGGTACCTCGGAACGTTTTAAAACGTATTTTGAATTTCGAGATTTGCAGGTCCCGTGTCGGGTCGGCCGGGCCCATAGGCGGACCAGCCCACTTTCCTTCTTTTCCTTTTCTTCCTTTTTTTCCCCCTTTCCTCTCTTTCCTCTGGCTTCCCACGACTCCACACCAGAAACCAGAGTTTTTCTCCTTCTTCTTTTCCCCTTTTGAAAACCCAAACCTCCAAAACACAATTTCTTCCAAAATTGATAACAAATTGAGTTTTCTGCAGCAATTCTGAAACCCTTTGTGTAACTTTTTGCTGGGGTTGGCTGTTCTTGTAGTGGTTTCGACAGAGCTAGACTCTGAAAAGGAAAATTCGAAATTTTGGGGTAAGTTTCTGATTCCTTTGCATTCATGATGAAAAATTGGTTTTATTGGTGTTTTGTGATGTTGTGGAAGATGGATTTGTAGTTGATTTTACTTGGTTCTGTAAATTTTGTATTATGGGAATCAGATATTGGGATTTCTTAAGATTCTGGAGAATGTGAACTCTGATTTTGTTTCCCTTGACTTTTAGGATGTAATTAAGTGCGATTGAGGTTGCGAAGTACGTCGGTAGGCGATTATGCTGTCGATTCACGTAGAATTGAGTTTGGTTATGTAATATGAGTTTACAGAGGTTAATTCCCTGCGTTAGGAAGCTTTTAAGTATGAGTGTTTAAGGTTTATTTGAGCGTTATAGAATGCGTTAGAAAGGGTCACAAGAATCAGATTTTTGATTTGAGATTTTTCTGGTTTAGGTTTGCGTTGAGCTTGAATTTTCTTGTTCTGTTTGTAGGTGATTCTCAGAAAGTTGATAAGGGTAAAGGGGTGGCTGTAAGTGTATTTTCTGCGCGTCAAGAGGTGGGAGTTTAAGTTTGCGTATACGAAATGATTTGATTTGCGTAATCTAAAAATCTGGAAATGCATGATTTGTTTAGAATAAAGGCATTACTTAAAAATATGTTGGATACTCATGTTAGTATCATGATATTGCTTCCCATGTTTATGTGCAGAAAATATATATTTGAACTCCTATGCATGCTGGTAATGTGGTTGCAAGATTTGTGTGCATGAATGGCCAGGAGTATATTCTGGTTGTTGAGTTATGTATAAATTAAAATTGTTGTGAGTTTTCAGCCATAAAATTTATTAAGAGTGGAATGAAAATGTTGGTATGTAACCACCAGTAAGTTGTTGATTATTCCAGGAGGTAATCAACTACTTCGAGTGAAAAATAAATAGAGAAGTCTCGACCAACAATAAGTAATTGACTACTCCTCTATAGTAGTGCAAATCGAATTTTTCTTTCTTCTAAATAATACCCTGTGATGTGTGAATTTTTATGTGATATGTTTACGATTAATTATTGAAACCAAGTGGCTTATCTGAGTGGGAGAAGGTCCTATAGTGGGATCAGATAATGAGCATACCATGCATTCCATGTTTTAATACAAAGATATCTATAGATATATATATATTTGAGACTGACATTGGATAGCCATAAACTGGAATGAGACTGCCTGGCTTGAAGGAAACTCTGACAAAGACCTGGATAACCCATATCCTGAGCGGTCTTTCTTATTGAATGTTCGTTTAGGCAATTCAATTATAGAGGCACAGGCTATTGCTATTCCAGAAGGCTCCCCCTTAATTGAAAACTCATATTAAGATTTAGATTAATTGGATTTGCAGGATGCCGGATGCACTGGAACGCCCAACCGAGTTTCCGCCTTCATTTGATCGTGCTGCTATGATGTAACGCGCAGTCGTCCCGAGGCAGCAGATAAGGAAGAAAAAGGAGGGCTTCGATCCCCTGAATTTAGAGTTCCATTGTGATTCGGTTTCTGAAATCAAATGGAATTGATGAATGGGTTTGGCCAAACAAGGTAAGTTGATGGAATCCCAGCTGAGGGGAATGTCACTTACTAATGGGAGTAGTATGGATGGTTTGTGTTATGTGTGCCTAGCTTAACGTACGTACTTAGCAGGACACTTGGGACTGGATTGTCCTTGCCGGCTGTGAATTCATTGTGCATGCATGCTTGGTAATTGAATGTGATGGATTATTTTCTCCATTCAATTATGGATAACATTGACAGTAGGGGGTTTTGTGACTTATATATCTATTTTACAGAAATGAAAATATTAACTGTCAATGGGATTTTGGATTACCCTTTAGCGGGGGTGGTTCGAAAGTGTTTTATATCCGCCCCAATGAGTTTTGGCATATTAGCCAAGTGAACTGATGAGAAACTGGATTTGAATTTATTTGTTTAACTGAATCGTATAATTTTCTGTGAGGCATGCATGATACATATTTTTCATGGATGTTGTTGGGTACATGATAGATGGCATAGATTTCAAGTATGTTTGAAATAAATATTTGTTAAACTCATTTAGTAAATGCCTTTATTCTACCGGATATTCTTATGACGCAGTAACTTCCACTTAGGTCTTTAGATCTCACCCCCTCCCTTTATTTTTTTTTCAGGGCTAGATCGTGATTTCGTAGCCAAGCTTTGTTGAGGTTTTCCCGGTGTCTTTCATAGGGCTGGACTTGTGCATATTCACGTTTTGGAGACTCGGCATGTTCTGTTTTATCTTGTGAACTATGAAACTTATGCATGTAATAAAACATGATAAATGATGTGAATTGGTTGTGAATTTATTTTGGAAATTGGTTAGGAATATGCATGGATAATTTGGAAAATAGATTGATATATATGATGTGTGCTTTGAATACTTATTAATGATCTTAAAGGCTTGTGTGTATGGACTTGTTGTGTGGCATGCTTGGGGCCGTGTGGCCTGTTGCATGTGACTTAAGACTTCCGCTGAGTGTCTGTGATTACTCCGTTGTTTATTGCCGAGTGTTTTATCAAACGTGCCATACTTGTATCGATTTAATAAAATTCAAATTTGTACGCAGTTTTGGGAATATTAGTTTTAAAAATTTAACTAAGCCTTGTGTACTTTCGATTGATTCACGAGTTGGGTTGATCGAAGTTGCAGGGCGGTGAGGTTCCCATTTACCGGGAGCGGGTTCTCACAATTGAGCTGAAGTTTTTAATTCTCTTGGCTTGCTCTTGCAAAACCTTCTCACACTCAGCTTGTGCTTTCTTTTCCTCCTCTAACTCCAAAATAATACGTTCTCTCTCCAACTTGGACTGTAATAATGTGTTACGAAGATTGAAAATCTCAGCTTCCAAATGTTCAGAATGGGAACCCTGCAATTTTGCCCGAAGTTCTTCTATTCCTTTTTCTGTCGCTTTAACAAGGCAGCATCGGTCAAAATCTCATTCACATAAGCACATTTGGTCACACGCAGTGCCCTACTTACGAATTGAAGAAAACTTTTTGTCTCATCTGCATGAATCTGTGCAAGGGTAATGTTGCAAATTATGTCTGTATTTGCATTTCCACCAAAGTGCAGGTTGCAGAATCATTGTGAGTTTGCTGTCTCGATAAGGAACATGACCACCTTGGCTTTCAGGACCCTCTCTCAACTTTTTTTTTATTACAGTTCCAAGTGTCATCAAGCTCTTATTGATGTGGGAACCCTCTTAGAGCCTAATACTTTCTGCACCAGTTTTGGACATTTTTGTTGCGACTCTCAATAATCATACAAAAAATTGTGTGGGATCTACTGCTGTACAAGTTCATATTTGTTTCTCCGATATGCCGGTGAGATTCCCCAAAATGGAGTAGATCAAGAACATGCTGAGGAGAGGCAACTATTTCTTCCCGCAAACCAGCAACATATATTCCTCTCTCAAGGTTTACATGAATCTGCAATTTTCGATGCTGAGGAGCTAGTAAGTCATTTATATCCTCATTATAGATCTCCATTTAAGACATTCTTAAAAGGAACTATCGGTCCATATCCTGTTGAATGATGTTGAATACATCGTGAATTGCAAGAGGGATGATCCCGTGTTCAGAAGCAGATCCTCGCATCGTGTGCGTCTTTCCACTGTTAGTTTGGACATAAGCAAAAACGGTCCCATCCTTTGGCACAACACCATTGCAACTGATTGAATCAACAGATACTTTCTTATACAAATATCCATTCTTCAGCAACAGCCCATCAAGAACTTCACACATCTCACCAGTATCACGGTCACGTCTATATTGAATAAGAGGGCGGAATTCTTCAAGTTCGCTTGGGCTGATCACTCTTGGAGCTGGAGTTGTAGTATTCTTTATGGCAACTCTCCCACCATATTTTAGAGCCATTGCTTGTAGCTCAATTCTTGGGATCAGCTTCACTATTGCTACTCTCCGTTTGTCATTAACAGCAATAATCAGTGCGAGGTCTCCTTTGTATTTCCCATTCTTCAGATGAGCCCACATGCTCTTGGTAATTGGACAACGATTATTCCAGACAGTGAGCAGATGGCAACGTTCATTTAGTGGAACTGTTGACAGTCTACTTGCATACATACCAGTAAGTCCTATAGAAGCCTCGTTGATATCACATTTCTTGTAGGCTTCAATGAAGATAAAACTTTTTACATGGTCAACAGCAAATGCAGATACTATCTGTAATTTGGCTCCGAGAGAGTTTAAGTCAACAAACTTCTGCACTAAACAGAAGGCTGAATGCCTCTCACGCCCAACAACGCATTTGACTTTCCATAATGTCGGATCCTCAGCACAAGGTAAGCAAGAATCTCTGTCAATAATCCTTTTTGTCTCATCAGCATATGCACGTAAAATAGGATTATTGTTGAACCGTTCTTCCATCATCCTATCATATTTTTCCTCATCCTGTATTTCTTCTACCGCTGTCTCTGCTTTTATTCAATTAACACATGGATTTAGTGAACCGAATGAATCATATACAAACAAGTGTTCTTTGTTCCCGCCTTCTTTGCAAATGACAGCAATAGATACAGAGAGTATCTATATCTATTACTGCCACATCCTCCCAAGTGGGCAAACGATTGCCGAATCGCAAGCTAACAGATGTCCACCATGCGAGGATTTCTCCCTCAAGTATGAATGTAGCATTGGCAACCTTGTCATCATCCGAGATACGCAAAGGATATTCGGCATAAGGTGTCTATCCACTCACGAGCAGCTGTGGCTCCAGCCGAACCTCCAAAATCTTTACATCCAAGTTATCGAGCATCCTTCAGCAATTTTGTAATCATAACGGGAAGTCTCTCTGCCTCCTTATGATGTGCCGGCTGTATAGGTTCTGGTGCAGGCGCAGGAGCATTCTGAAACTGCGCCTCCATTCGCTGTTGGTTTGCAGCAATTCCTTGTAACACATTTAAGATTTGTGCCATAATAGGGTCAATGACTGGTGCTGCTGGTGCCTCAGGTTGGTTTTTGGGGCTCAGCTTGCCATTCCTTCTCAATTTGTGCATTTGGCTCCTCTTGCTCAACAGGTTGCCGTTCAGGCTGAATCTCAAACCTACCCCGTTGGTCCCTTTGTAGCCTAGAGCGTGCCCTACTACACGAATACAACTTTAATACTCAACACAAAACTAAATATGATTAACAGAAGTGGTACCTGGTGGAGAGGCATGCACCGGACGATACGCATATGTTGGAAAGTAATATACAAATTTTCGGAAATCACATGCACACATGCAAAGGTATTCAAACCAATTCCACTCATAAATCAAACATCACGCAAGCATAGACTCACACATCATCCACATACCGCAATTCACATCATCAATCACATGTATATGCATTCGGTAATGACAAGAAAGACATATGAAGGCATATGAACAATCAGCACAATAGTTTATTATTCCCATCATTTAAACCTTACAACTTAATCCCATTTTAGCCTTAGTTCCCTTTCCGTATTAGCCCTTAAGTGAGTGAGTGTGTGCCTATGTTCTTACCTGAAATCACCAAAATCAACCAATAAGTTAGCATATAACAATTTTCTATTCCCTAAACCATGCTCCGCTACCAAACTTGTAACGACCCCAATTCCTAACTATTAATAATTGCTCCAAATAAGGTCATTACCACCGTGAAACCTAAATAAGCCTAAATGACACCTAAGACCAATTTGAATCTCACCAGGCTAATCATAAACTACCGATTTTAAGCTTGTTAATCTTATTGCTTATCAACAATTGGAGCATGATATTGGACACATGTTCTGGTATCATACAGAGTAAATAAAACATCAGCAGAAGGCTTAAATTAAATCTTTGGGTTCATAACACATAAGTCCCATAGGGATCCACATAACTAGCAAGAAATTCTTCATCAAGGTTCGGAAATAGCAAGTAAAGAAGAGTGCTTAAAATAATCCAGAAAGTTGCCCAATCATTCATGTTATATGTGCAAGTAACAAGTATGCAAATGTGATGCGATCGCCCCGCCGTGCAGCCTTGATCTCACACACTGGTACCACAAACAGTGAATGTACCTAAGCCTGAAAAATAGTAAAAACAACGGTTTGAGATTACAAGAATCTCAGTAGGGTCACAGCATCATAAGATCTACAGAATCCCTAAACACAAATCTCTCAATTCACATAAGATCATTCCTAAACAACTAAAAGGAATCACGCAATTCAAAATTCAATCAAAAGAGGTTAGATCCGAATCTATGGCTGAGGGAGGACTACAAACACTTCCGAAAGGTCAGAAATACACAGGCAAGTGAAACACACAGACACACAGACACGTACAAGCACACACAGGCAAGTACAAGCATAATACCACAACAGGGTATCCTCAATCATGTGAGAACAAAAGCAACATATCCAATTCACATAACAATTGCATCCCAGGCACTCAATTCCTAACTCAGGGGTTCGATATAGCCTAGAAGATTAATATCTCATTCCGCATTTCATATTCTCACCTTATAATCCAATCACAAACAATACAGCAAGGGCAGGTAACAGAAACATCAAGAAAATAACAGGGATTTCTCGAGAAACCGATGAGACGTAGATCCTACCTCTCTTGTCTCTGAACAAGAAGCTACTCCTTTTCCTTTATTAAGTAAATCCGAACCACCTAAATTATCACCAGGGAAAGACAAAAACAAACTAAGCATGCATATTCAATAGTCAATTGAATACCCTATTTCATTACCAATACCACTCACCAAACCTATCAGAAAACCAGTGATCAGACATTGCAGGTGCCTCCCCCTTTCATGTGTGATTTGATAGCCAGGAACTTAACAAGATTCAACCTAAATTTACCATTCCAATTAACTATGCAAATCTTGTCGCTAAACGTAGGGTATAGGACGATTTTGTCTTAACCTTAAACAAGTAACTATTTACATCCAAGCTTCGACTTATATATTGTTGGAAAGAGGATTAAAATAGCTTTCCAACGAGCTATTATTTGTAAGGATCTGACAAACGATTAGAATGTTATGCTATTTTGAAGTTCAAGAAGATTTGGCGAAAACCTAATTCCGCCGCCGATTTTCAAATTAACCTTAAACAAAGAAATACTAATCTGCTGACAAAAAAAAAATGGTTGGAAAGAGAATGAAGAGAGCTTTCCAACAAGCTATTATTCGCAGAGATATAACAAATACCAGAAGAGTTATGCTATTCTGAATTTCAAAAAGATTTGGCAGTGCCTCCGAATTTCAACTTGATCTTTGAGAAAGAAATACTAACCTCCTGATGAAAATTTAAATATTTTTAAGAGGATGAAGAGAGCTTTCCAACAAGCTATTATTCGCAGAGATTCGACGAACGATGAGTGAGTTATGCTAGTTTGAAGTTTCTGCGAATTATGGCGGCTATAGGGAGGTATAGGGTTTTAAGCTCATACGAATTTGTAAGTTTTCTATGAATGATTTTTGTGGGGTTGGCTTCCTATTTATAATGAATGGGTATAGAATTATGATTACTACTTTTAATCACTTTATCATAATAAGATAATCTACCAGATAATTAAACTCTAAATTATCTTCCCTATTTTAGGGTCTTTTAATCTCTAAGGCAATTATCCCTCTATAAGGATAATCTCTAAAGCAATTATCCCTCTATAAGGACAATCTCTAAGGAAAGTATCCATCTATAAGAACTTAGATCAAAGGGAATTTAAAACAAAGTTAACTACTAAACATTCTTACCAATTTCGGCCATCACACATCCTTTCCTTCAAGGGAAAAATCGTCCTTTCACCTGCACTGGCTTCTGGACTTCTTGGACTCAAAATTAAGGATCTTACAGATTATGCTAAGAGTTCTGAGGGATAAACACCTGTTCGCAAAGTACTCCAAATGCGAATTCTGGTTATGCGAAATTGGTTTCCTTGCCATGTTGTTTCCACCAGGGTGTCTTGTCGATCCGAAGAAGATTGAACCCATTCTTGGTTGGGAACCCCCGCCAACTGTGTTTGAAGTTCGTTGTTTCCTTGGCTTAGCCATATACTACTGTCGCTTCAGGAAGAATTTTTCATCGCTTTCTGGACCATTGATGAAGTTAACACGCAATGGAGAGCCGCTTGTCTGGAACGAGAAATGCCACCGAATTTTCAAAGAATTATAGAATCGGTTAGTTTTTGCACCTATCTTTACTTGAGCAGTTGATGCGAAAAAATATGTGGTGTATAGCGATGCATCGAAATCCGAACTTGAATGTGTACTTATGCAAGACGAGAAAGTTGTTGCCTATGCTTCCCAACAATTGTGACCAGATGCTAGCAAACTATCGTTAGTATGATTTGGAGCTTGCGGCCATGGTGTTTGCATTGAAGACATGGCGTCCCTATCTATAAGACGAGATGTGTAGAATCTTCACCAAAGCTTGAAATATCTCCTTAAACAAAACGTGTTGAATATGAGACAACAAAGATGGATGGAGCTGATTAAACACTACGATTTGATTATCGAATATCATCCTGGAAAAGAGAACATTGTTGCTGATGCCTTAAGCCAAAAGGTTTATCCTTTCTCCCCATCAGTTTTGGCTTATATGTGTACCCAATACATGCCAATGTTTCTGGATTTTAAAACTACAAATGTGTATCTTGGCATCGAATCTTCTGGTTTATTGTTGGCAAGAATTGAAGTCACGCCTACCTTGATTGAGGAATCTAGAATCAGAAAACAGAAGATCCAAGGTTAGCTGAAATTTGGAAGCAACAATCTGATGGTGTTGATGCTATACATCATTATTTCAGAATGCGAGATGATGGAGTTCTTGTCTTCAGAAACCAGGTATGTGTGCCACAAGACGTTGATATTGCCATTCTTAGTCTATCTGAAGCACATAATTCAAAGTTTACTATACATCCTGGTCGTACCAAGATGTACTGATATTTGAAGGAGCAATATTGGTGGCCGAACCTGAAGCGCCACTTTGCTGAGTTCATTGCCTGATGCCTCATATGTCAACAAGTGAAGATCGAGCATCAAAGACTCGCTAGTTTACTTCTGTCACTTCTTATTCTAGAATGGAAGTGGGAGCATGTCACGATGGACTTTGTGACCGGTTTGCCTAAATCTCAGCGAGGATTCGATGCCATTTGAGTGATCATGAATTTATTGACATAATCTGTATATTTCCTTCCTATTCGTGTGACAGTCATACCCTAGAAATTGGTTGTTCGTTACTTGGACGAGATTGTTTGAATGCATGGAGTGCCAGTTTTCATTGATTCAGATCATGACCTTTATTTTACATCACGATTTCGAGAGGAATTCCAAAATGCACTGGCTTCAACATTGAATTTTAGTACAATGTTTCATCCCCAGACCGATGGTCAATCTGAAAGAACAATTCAGACACTTGAGGACTTGCTGCGTGCGTGAAAAGGTGTCCTTCATTTTCAGTAGCGAGGATAACTAGCACCTCATAATACTGGCCCATATGACATTCTTGAGAGAATCGGCCCTGTTGCATTCCGACTTCCACTGCCTCCGAATACGGAAAGAATACCCAATATGTTTCACGTTTTGATGTTAAAAAAGTATGTGCAAGACCCTGTTTATGTGCTTGAAGAACCACCAGTTTAGGTTGCTGAAGATCTTCCTATCTCGTATAGCCTGTTGCCATTATAGATTGGTCACTTCTTCAGTCAAAACATGCCTATGTTATGGGTTGTTTGGCGTAATGGCCAAATTAAGGAACAGTCTTGGGAGACTGTGGAATCTATGCGTGCAAAATTTCCTTACATGTTTGCTCAGGTACTTGTGTTGAAATTTTAAGGATTAAATTCTTATATGGAGGGGAGGATGTGAGACCCCGAATTTTGAGTCCTAAAAGTCTAAAAGTTTGTGCAGGTGAAATGAATATTTTCCTCTGAAGAAATGGATGTGTGATAGCCGAAAATGATATTGAAGGTTAAGTGTTCATTTCTGATTTCATTTCTTCTTTAATTCATTTTCTTATTGGTCCAATCTTTTCTTAGATGATAATTTCCAAAAATTAAGAGGATAGTTCCAGAATTTAATTCTAATGATTATCTCCTTATATCTAGCCTTTAAAGTAGGAAAAAGTAATTTCATAAAAACCCTATATAAAAAGTTGTCGGCCACACTTAGTTCCTACACAAAAAATACCCCAAATTATCAAGCGATCAAACCCTACAACCTACCTTTTGCTATCGAAATTCCTTACCCCTCTTCCTAGCCAAATTCATTCATCCTTTATTAGATTTCTGCAGATAATAGTTTATTAGAAAGCTTCTTTGATCTTTTATCTAGCTATCTTGGTTTGATCATCAGAGGTCAGTTCTTCATTATCAAAATATTTGACACAATTTGATGGGTATTTGTGCCGAAATTGTGTGATTCATCCATCAATTGATTTTTGTTGTTATTCCTTTTGTTCGTATGATTGTTCAGCATCCATCCATGTTGTAATATCATAAAATCATCATGCCCTACAACTTGCCCTTTTGTTTCTGATTTTGATCATTGGACATATCTATTGGTTTCTGATCTTGTTCCTTTTAATTATATATGTTATTAACACCTAATCCTTCCTTTTAATTATGAAATCACAACCTCTACATCTTGTACGCATGAAATCGCAATTGCCCTTGTGCCTTATCTTAAGTGCTGAAATTTGTATGGTTGATTGAGGTGGTAATTCAGGTATATTGTTAAATTTTTGGCTACTACATCACATCCAAGGAGGAGACACCTGCAGGATATGATTACTGGTTTTTGATAGGTTTGGTGAGTGGAATTGGTAAGGAAATAGGGTGTTTACTTGATTATTGAGTATGCATGCTTAGTATGGTTTTGTCTTTTCCTTATGTTGATATAGGTGTTTTAGATCCCTCGAATAAAGGCAAAGGAATAGCTTCTAGTTCAGAAACAAAAGAGGTAGGATCTATAACTTATTTGTTTCTCAGGAGATTCTTGTTGTTTGGTTGTTATTTTCAATGCATGTTTCTGTTGATGTTGCATGCGCATATCTTGTATGGTGTAAACATGAATTGCGGACTGAGATATGATCCTTTAGGCATTGTCAAACCCTAGAGATAGGTTATGTACACCTAATTTGCATGTATTGTGTGCATTGAACATGCTGATTGTATTCTGACATGATTGAGAATGCCCTATTCTGGTATTGTGCCTTGTACTTGCCTCTGTGTGCTTGTATGTGTTTATGTTTCAGGATCTTTTTCTGGTGGCCATTCGGGGTAATTGCCGATGCTCCTTTGGAGAGAAGGAGTTCTTACTGGTATGGGAGTCGTATGGGTGACAATCCCTAGCATGTGTATACTGGATGCCTAGTCCTTGTGTGGTTAGAAGTCTTGTCCTTGTGTGGTTAGAAGTCTTGTCCTTGTGTGGTTAGAAGTCTTGTCCTTGTGTGGTTAGAAGTCTTGTCCTTGTGTGGTTTGGATGCCCTTATCCCTATGTAGTTTGAATGCCCTTGTCCTTGTGTGGCTTGGATGTTTAGTCCTTATATGGCTTGGATGCCTTATCCTTGTGTGGCAAGATCAATAGGCTTACTGATTGGCTTGTATGCTAATCTTTTACCTTTTGTGCAGCGAAGACAACATAGGTGGAAGGGGATGGCCTTTTCTGTTGACAAGATTGATATTTTTTCCTGTTTGTGCATTTTTAATTTTTGGAAGTGTTTGGAGTCCACCATCACCCTTAGTTTTCGGCCCCATCCCATTATTATCACCTGACAAAGACGAAAATAAACTAAGCATGCATATTCAATAATCAATTGAATACCCTATTTCCTGACTAATTCCACTCACCAAACCTATCAGAAACCAGTGATCAGATGCTGCAGCTGCCTCCCCCTTGGATGTGTGATGTGATAGCCAGGAACTTAACAACATTCAACCTGAATTACCATTCCAATTTAACTATGCAAATTTCGGCGCCAAGAATAGGGCATAGGACAATTTCGACTTCAAGCATAGAGAAGTTTAAAAGAAGGAAATTCATGATCATACATCATGAATAGATGCTAAGCAATCATAAGAATACGAAAAACGACAACAGAAATCAACTGAAGACAAAAATAGTAGAAATCTAAAAATCTAATTCCATCGCCGATTTTCAACATAACCTTAGACAAGGAAATATTAACGTCAAAACAACAAAACATATATGGTTGGAAATAGCATGAACAAAGATTTTCAACAAGCTATTATTTGTAGACAGACAACAAACGATGAAAAAGTTATGCTATTTTGAAGTTTTAGAAGATTTTGGCAGTTCCGCCGAAAACTAATTCTGCCGCCGATTTTCAACTTATTTTTTGACAAAAGAAATACGAACATTCAAATGACAAAACAAATATGGTTGGAAAGAAAATGAAGAGAGCTTTCCAACAATCGACAAACGATGAAAGAGTTATGCTACATTGAAATTCAAGAAGATTTGGCAGTGCCGCAGAATTTCAACTTATCTTTACAGAAAGAAATACTAATCTCCCAAAAAAAATACATAGATGATTGAAAAGAGGATGACGATAGCTTCGCAACAAGCTATTTCTATCAAGAAACCGATTGATCATGAGAGAGTTATGTTTGTTTGAAATCCCAGCAGATTTTGATAGAAGTAGGGCGGTGTAAGGTTTTTAGGGTTTACAAAATTTGTGTACTTTGGTGTAAGATTTTTATGTTTCTAGCTTCCAATTTATAGAGGATGGTTATGGGATTATAATTCCTACTTTAAAGGCTTTATTAAAATAAGAAAACTACGCGATTTAAATTCTGTAATTATCTTCCCCTATTTTTAGAGATTTTAATTTCTCAAGCAATTATCTATCTATAAGGACTTAGATTAAAAGGAATTAAAACCAGAATTAACTACCATACAAATCTTACCAATTTCGGCCATCACATATCCTTTCCTTCAGAGACAAAATCGTCTTTTCATCTACACTGGCTTCTGGACTTCTAAGACTCAAAATTCGGTGTCTCACATACTCCCCTCCTATAGGTAAGGAAATTTTGCACGCATAGAGTCCTTAATCTCCCAAGACTGTTCCTCAATTTGGCCATTACGCCAAACAACTCGTACCACAGGCATGCTTCGACTGCGAAGCTGTTGAACTGAGCGATCTAGTATGGCAACTGGTTATATGGGATAGGATAGGTCTTCAGCAACTTCAACTGGCAGTTCTTTAAGCACGTGAGCAGGATCTCGCATATACATTCCTAGCATTGAAATGTGAGATACAGTGTGAATTCTTTCCATATTTTGAGGTAGGGCAAGTCGGTATGCAGTAGGGCCGATTCTTTCGACAATGTCATACGGACCAATGTAGCGAGGTGCTAGCTTACCTCGCTGCTGAAAACGAAGGACTCCTTTCCATGGGGTGACCTTCAAAAATACTTTGTCACCTACCAGGTCCCTTCATCGATTGTCAGCGAAATTTTTCTGCCGATCCTGGGCTGTTTTTAGCTTTTTTCGGATCAAGCTTAATTGTTCTGTAGCTTGGTCAATCAATTCCGGATTGTCTAGATGTCTCTCGTCTACTTCATTCCAGCAAATGGGAGTTTTGCAATGTCTCCCATATAGTGCCTTATAGGGTGCCATACCAATGTTTACATGAAAACTATTGTTGTAAGAAAATTTTGCCAATGGCAGGCATTGATCCCAACCGGTTTGCTGATCCATCATACTTGCTCGTAGCATGTCTTCGAGTGTCTGAATCATCCTTTCGGATTGACCATCGGTCTGGGGATGAAATGCTGTACTGAAATTCAATCTTGAACCCAACGCATTCTGGAATTTCTCCCAAAATTGTGAGGTGAAACGAGGGTCACAATCTGAAACAATAGAAACTGGTACTCCATGCAATCGAACAATCTCGTCTAAGTAACGAACTGCCAATTTTTCTGGTGTATCTGTCACACTTATAGGAAGAAAGTGTGCAGATTTCGTCAGTCGATCCACGATCACCCAAATGGCATTGTATCCTCGCTGCAATCTAGGCAAACCGGTCATAAAATCCATCGTGACGTGCTCCCATTTGCATTATGGAATCAGAAGTGACTGAAGTAGACCAGCAGGTCTTTGATGTTCAATTTTTACTTGTTGACATACAAGGCATCGGGCAACGAATTCAGCAATGTGACGTTTCATGTTTGGCCACTAATACTGCTCCTTCAAATCTCGGTACATCTTAGTGCTTCAAGAATGAATAGCGAACTTCGAACTATGCACCTCTGATAGAATAAGGTTACGAATATCAACATTTTGTGGAACACATACCCTGTTTCTGAAGTCTAGTACTTCGTCATCTCGTATTCTGTAATCACGAACTATGGCATCAACACCATTAGCAAGTTGCTTCCGAATTTCATTAAATTTTGGATCCTCTAATTGTTGATTTCGGATTTCATTAATTAAGGTAGGTGCGACTTGGATTTGTGACAACAACGAAGCAGAAAAATTGGTGTTAAGATGCACATGGATAGTTTTCAGTTCCAACATCATCGGCAGGTAATGGGTGCGCATATAGGCCAAAACTGATGGGGAAGGAGGATGAAACTTTCGGCTCAGGGCATCAGCAACAACATTCACCTTTCCAGGATGATATTCGATGATTAAATCATAGTCTTTAATCAGCTCCATCCATCTTCATTGTCTCATATTCAATTCTTTTTGCGTGAGGATGTACTTCAAGCTTTTCTGATCGGTGAAGATTTGGCATGTCTCGCCGTATAAGTAATGTCGTCATATTTTCAACGCAAACACCACGGCTGCAAACTCCAAATCATGTGTAGGATAGCTGCTTTCATGAGGTCGTAACTGTCGGTAATATATGCAATGACATTCCCGTCTTGCACCAATACGTATCAAAGTCCGGATTTCGACGCATCGCTGTAAACCACATACTCCTTTCCGCAAATAGGTAAAGTAAGCATAGGTGTGGAAACTAACCAATTTTTCAGTTCTTCGAAACTTCGCTTGCATTTCTCGTTCCACTCGCACGGCTCACCCTTGCGCATCAGTTTTGTCAATGGTTCGACAAGCGATGAAAAACATTTTCACAAAACAACGATACCTGTCACCATATCAGGACTAGCCTCGGCATCAGTTAGGGTGAAGAGCTTTGTTGTTCTTGGTTACATCTCGCTTGTGGATCTGTTGGGTGGTCCTCCTGGTGCGCGTGTTGGTGGTCTTGCAGAGTTGGCATTCCGACCTCGGCCTTCATTTTGTACACCTGTGATTCACCTTGGTTTCGGACATTCCCTCTGAATATGTCCCATCTCGCCACAGTTTTAACATCGACTTTGCTGAGAATTCCATGAAGATCCATTGGAATTTGAACCAGAAAAAGTTCTTCCTGTTGGTATTTCCATTGACATTAATTTTCGGAGGATAGGACCTTAAAAGATAGGGTCCTGTTCATCGATTGAACTTTGAATCTCGCCTATAGGATCCGCCACTAGTGCTTGCGGATGACTTCTTGGTTTGCACGATCCTTATGGCTTCGGTTGCGGCAATGATTAGTTCTTGCAAATTCTGCACCGGTGTCGTACCTACGATCGTTTTGAGTTCAGTACTCAACCCATCCTGAAATCGTCTCGTAAGCTGGTACGGTGTACGATCTTCTACTGGTGCAAATCCGGACAACTCCATTAACACCTTCTCATATTCCAGCACCGAACGGGTGCCCTGTTTAAGTTTGTAAAAAGCTTATCGCTGCTCGCTTTTATGGAATCTCGTATAAAATATTTTGTCGAATTCGTACCGGAGTTCTTCCCAAGTTGGCAAACAATCGCCGAATCACAAGCTAGGAGATGTCCACCATGCGAGGGCCTCTCCCTCGAGTAGGAAAGTGGCGATGGCATTTTTGTCATCATCCGAGATACGTAAGAACAAGGATACTCGGCATAAGGTGTCTATCCACTCACGAGCGGCTGCGGCTCCAGCTAAACCACCAAAATCTTTACATCCAAGTTGTCGAGTTTCCTTCAGCAATTTTGTAATCACGACGGGAAGTCTCTCAGCCTCCTTATAGTGTGCCGGCTGTATAGGTTCAAGTGGAGGAATAGGTTCTTCCACTGGTGCAGGTGCAGGAACATTCTGAAATTGTGCCTCCAATTGCTACTGATTTGCAGCAATTCCTTGTAATACGTTTAAAATTTGTGCCATGACAGGATGAATGACCGGTGCGGCTGGTGCCTCAGGTTGGTTTTCGGGCTCAGCTTGCCCTTGCTGTTCAATTTCTGCATTCGACTCCTCTTGCTCAACAGGTTGCTGTTCAGCCTGAATCTCAAACCTACCACATTGATCCCTTTGTAGCCTCGAGCGTGCCACACTACATGAATACACCATTATTATTCAACATATAACTAAATATGATTAACAGAAGTGGTACCTAGTGGAGAGGTGTGCACCAGATGATACGCATATACAGGAAAGCAACATACAAATTTTCGGAAATCACAAACACACATGCAAAGATATTCTCGGCAATTACATCAACACTCAGATATACTCTCGGAAATCATCATCAAACATCAAGAAAGCATGAATTCACAAAATATCCATATTCGGCAATACACAACAGCAATCATATACATATACATTCAGCAATACAAGAGTCAAATAGAGACACTCGGCAGCATGCATAAATTAACACACACATTCTCAGCAATGATAAGAAACACAGCAAACACTCACTGAAGCATATCATGGCATACCAGACATAAGAACATACACGAACAAACATCACAACAGATTATCATTCTCATCATTTAAATCTTACAAATCAATCCCATTTTAGCATTAGTTCATTTTCGGTATTAGCTTCTAAGTGAGTGAGTGTGTGCGCATGTCCTTACCTACAAACACCAAAATCAACAAATAAATTGGCATATAATAAATTATATTTCCTAAACCATGCTCCGCTACCAAACCTGTGATGACCCCAATTCCTAACTATTACTATTTGCTCTAATTAAGGTCATCACTGCCGTGAAACCCAAATAAACCCAAATGACACCTAAAGCCTATCTGAATCTCACCAGGTTTACCATTAACTTCTGACTTTTAGCATGTTTATTTTAATGTTTAACAGCAATTGGTGCATGATATTGGACAACTATTCTAGTAACATATAGAGTGAATAAAACATCAGCAGAAATCTTTAGATTAAATCATTGGGTTCATAACACACAAGTCCCATAGGGATCCAAATAACCGGCAGAAATCCTCCAACATATTTCGAAAATAGCAAGCAAAGGAGGGTTCTTAAAATAAACAAGAAAGTAGCCCAATTATTCATATTATATGCGCAAGTAAACAAGGAACAAGTATGTAAATGTGATGCGATATCGCCCTGCCATGCAGCCTTGATCTCACACACTGGTACAACGGACAATGGATGTACCTAAGCCCGAAAAAGAGTAAAACAATGGCATGAGATTACAACAATCTCAGTAGTGTCACAGCGTCATAAGATATGCAGAAACCCTAAACACAAATCTCCCAATTCAAATTAGATCATTCCTAAACAATTAAAGGGGATCACGCAATTCAATAACCAATCAAAAGGGTTAGGACCGAATCTATAGTTGAAGGAGGACTACAATCACTTCCGAAAAATTAAAACTACCCAGGCAGGTAGAACTCATCAGATTGCCTTCAGCAATAAAGAAGAAAGGCCATTCCCTTCCACCTATGTTGTCCAAGGCTTACTACACAAAGGGTAAACGGTTAACACACAAGCTAATCAGTAAGTCTATTCATCTTGCCACACAAGGACAAGTCGTCTTGCCACACAAGGACAAGTCATCCCAAGCCACACACGGACTAGGGCATCCCAAACCACACAAGGATAAGGGCTTCCTGCCACACAACGACAGGATTCTGGCCACACAAAGACCAGAACCTCTCCTCTCTCTAGAAGCATCAGCGCTTACCACGAATGGCCACCAGAAAAGGATCTTGACACACAAACACGCACAAGCACACACAGGCAAGTACAAATCATAATACCACAATAGGGTAACCTCAATCATGTCAGAACACAATCAACATATTCAATTCACATAATATATGCAACTCAGGCATTCAATCCCTAACTCAGGGGTTCCATATAGCCTATGAGATCCATATCTCAATCCAAAATTCATACTCTCACCCTATAATCAAGTCGCATGCAATACAACAAGAGCAGGTATAAAAAATATCAAGAAAATAACAGGGTTTCTAGAGAAACCGATGAGGCATAGATCCTTCCTCTCTTGTCTCTGAACAAGAAGCTACTCCTTTGTCTTTATTAGTTAATTCTGAACCACTTATATTATCACCAGGCAAAGACGAAAACAAACTAAGCATGCATAACAAACTAAGATCCTATTTTCTTACTAATTCAACTCACCAAACCTATCAAAAACCAGTGATCAGATGTTGCAGGTGCCTCCTCCTGGATGTGTGATGTGATGGCCAGAAACTTAACAAAATTCAACCTAAATTACCATTCCAATTTAACTATGCAAATTTCGGCGCTAAGAGTAGGGCATAGGAAAATTTCGATTTCAATCACAAAGAAATTTAAAAGAACGAAATTCATGATCATACATCATGAATAGATGCTAAGAAATCATAAGAACACGCGAAACGACAATAGAAATCAACCGAAAACAAAAACTGTAGAAATCTGAAAACCTAATTCCGTTGCTGATTTTCGACTTAACCTTAGACAAAGAAATATTAACATCCAAACAATAAAACATATATGGTTGGAAAGAGGATGAAAAAATCTTTCGAAAAAGCTATTATGTATAGAAATACAACAGAAGATGAAAGAGTTTTGCTATTTTGAAGTTTAATAAGATTTTTGCAGTTCCGCCGAAAACCTAATTCAACCGCCGATTTTTCAAATTATCTTTTGACAAAGAAATACAAATTTGCAAACAACAAAAAAAATATGGCTAGAATTAAATAAAAACAGGTTTCCAACAAGCTATTATTTTCAGGAATCTGACAAACGATGAAAATGTTATGCTACATTGAAGTTCAAAACATTTGGCAGTGGCGCCGAATTTCAACTTATATTTACAGAAAGAAATACTAACCTTCCGACAAAAATCCAAAGATGATTGGAAAGAGGATAAAGAGAAATTTCCAAAAAGCTATTTCTTGCAAGAATCCGACCGATGATGAGAGAGTTATGCTTGTTTGAAATCCCAATAGATTTCGACAGAAGTAGGGCAGTGTAAGGTTTTTAGGGTTTACGAAACTTGTGTACTTTGGTGTAAGATTTTTATGTGGCTTGCTTCCAATTTATAGAGGATGGTTATGGGATTATAATTCCTACTTTAAAGGCTTTATTAAAATAAAAAAATTATCAAATTTAAATTCTGCAATTATTTTCTCTTATTTTTAGGGATTTTAATTTCTAAGGCAATTATCTATCTATAAGGACTTAGATTAAAGGGAATTAAAACCAGAATTAACTACCATACCACTCTTACCAATTTCGGTCATCACATATCCTTTCCTTCAGGGGCAAAATCGTTTTTCCACCTACACTGGCTTCTGGACTTCTACGACTCAAAATTCGGGGTCTCACATTCCTGCTGAATGTTCCCCATTTCGCCACAATTGTAACATCGACGCTGCTGAGAATTCCATGTAGACCCATTGGAATTCGTACCAGAAAAGTTATTCTTGTTGTTATTTCCATTCTATAATTTTCTGAGGATACGACCTTAAAGGATAAGGTCCCATACTTTGATTAAATTTTGAATCTCGCCTGAAGAATCCGGCATTAGTGGCTGCGGATGGCTTCTTTGTTTGCATGATCTTTTCGGCTTCAATCATAGCAATAATTAGTTCTTGCAATTTCTGTACCGATGTTGTACCAACAATGGTTTTGAGTTCAGTACTCAGCCCATCCAGAAATCGTCTCCCAGGCTGGTACGGTGAGCAATTCTCTTCAGGTGCATCGGCACAACATCCTTAGTGCCTTCTTATTTTTCAGCACCGAACGGGTGCCCTGTTCAAGTTTGTAGAAAGATCGTCACTTCTCGCTTTTATGGAATCTTGTATAGAACCTGTGAGGACCCCAATTCCTATCTATTACTAATTGCTCCGATTAAGGTCATCACCGCCGTGAAACCCAAATAAGCCCATATGACACCTAGGACCTATCTGAATCTCACCAGGCTTACCATTAACTTTCGATTTTTATAGCATGTTTATTTCAATTTTTAACAACAATTGGAGCATGATATTGGAAAAATATTCTGGTAACATACGGAGTAAATAAAATATCAGCGGAAGTCTTCAGATTAAATTATTGGGTTCATAACACACAAGTCCCATAGGGATCCAAACAATTAGCAAGAAATCTTCCAACATATTTCGGAAATAGCAAGCAAAGGAGGGATCTGAAAATAAACTAGAAAGTAGCCCAATCATTCATGTTATATGCACAAGTAAACAAGGATCAAGTATGCAAATGTGATGCGATATCGCCCCGCCGTGCAGCCTTGATCTTACACACTGGTACCACGGATAGTGGATTTACTTAAGCCTGAAAAATGGTAAAAACAATGGTATGAGATTACAAAAATCTCAGTAGGGTCACAACATCAAAAGATCTGCAAAAATCCTAAACACAAATCTCCCAATTCACATTAGATCCTTCCTAAATAACTAAAGGGTATCACGAAATTCAAGAATCAATTAAAAAGAGGTTGAGGCCAAATCTATGGTTGAGGGAGGACTACAAACACTTTCAAAAAATCAGAAATACATAGGCAGGTAGAACTCATCAGATTACTCTCAGCAATGAAGAAGAAAGGCCATCCCCTTCCACATGTGTTGTCCAAGGCTTACTGCACAAAGGGTAGATTGTTAATACATAAACTAATTAGTAAGCCTATTTATCTTGCCTCGCAATGACAAGTTATTTTGCCACACACAGACTAGAGCATCCCAAACTTTACAAGGACAAGGGCTTCTTGCCTTGCAAGGACAGGGTTCCGGCCTTGTAAGGACAGATCTCCATCGTGCGCATGCTGGGGTTTGCCACCCATACAACTCCCATACTAGTAAGAACCTCTCATCTCCCTAGGAGCATCAGCGTTTACCCCAAATGGCCACCGGAAAAGGATCCTGACACACAAACATGTACAAGCACACACAGACAAGTACAAAGCATACTATCATAGAAAGGTATCCTTAATCATGTCAGAATACAATCAGCATATTCAATTCACATAACATATGCAACTCAGGCATTCAATACCTAACTCAGGGGTTCGATACAGCCTATGAGCTCCATATCTCAATCCAAATCACATACAATACAACAAGGGCAGGTATAAAAAACATCAAGAAAATAACAGGGGTCTCTAGAGAAACCGATGAGGCGTAGATCCTACCTCTCTTGTCTCTGAACAAAAAGCTACTCCTTTTCCTTTATTAGGTAATTTCAAACCACCTATATTATCACCAGAAAAAGATGAAAACAAACTAAGCATGCATATTCAATAATCAATTGAATACCCTATTTCCTTACCAATTCTACTCACCAAACCTATCAGAAACCAGTGATCAGAAGCTGCAGGTGCCTCCACCTTGGATGTGTGATGTGATAGCCAGGAACCTAACAACATTCAACCTGAATTACCATTCCAATCAACTATGCAAATTTAGTCGCTAAAAGTAGGACATAGGACAATTTCGACTTTAAGCATAGAGAAGTTTAAAAGAAAGAAATTCATGATCATACATCATGAATAGATGCTAAGAAATCATAATAACACTCAAAATGACAACAGATATCAATCGAAGACAAAAGCTGTAGAAATCTAAAAAAAAGATCTAATTCCGTTGCCAATTTTCGACTTAACCTTAGACAAGAAATTATGTACGTCGAAATAACAAAACATATATAGTTGTATATAGAATAAAAAGAGCTTTCCAACAAGCTATTATTTGTAGGGGTCCGACAAACAATGAGAAAGTTATGCTATTCTTAAGTTCAAGAAGATTTGATAAAAACCTAATTCCGCCGTCGATTTTCAACTTATCGTTAGAGAAAGAAATACTAATCTCCTGAAAAAAAAACAGAGATGGTTGAAAAGAGGATGAAGAGATATTTCCAACAAGGTATTATTTTCAGAGATACAATAAATGATAAAAGAGTTATGCTATTTTTAATTTCAAAAAATTTGTCAAAAACCTAATTCCGCCGCTGATATTCAACTTATCTTTAGAGAAAGAAATACTAACCTCCTGACAAAAAGTAAATGATGGTTGGAAAGAAGATGAGGAGAGATTTCCAAAAAGGTATTATTTTCATGGGTCCAATGAACGATAAGAGAGTTATGCTGGTTTAAAGTTTTTGCGAATTTTGGCGGCTAAAGGGAGGTGTAGGGCTTTAGGCTTATACGAATTTTGTATGTTTTCTATGAATAATTTTTGTTAGGTTGGCTTCCTATTTATAATGAATGGGTATAAAATTATGATTACTACTTTAAAGATAATTACCAGATAGTTAATCTTAGGGATTTTAATCTCTAAGGCAATTATCTATCTATAAGGACTTAGATTAAAGGGAATTTATACCAGAATTAACTACCATACCACTCTTACCAATTTCGGCCATCACACATCTTTTCCTTCAGGGAAAAAATCTTTTCACCTGCACTGACTTCTGAACTTGTAGGACTCAAAATTTGGGGTTTCACAGAACCTTTCGTCAAATTCATACCAAAATTCCTCCCATGTAGGCAAACGATCGCCAAATTGTATGTTCACAGCTGTCCACCATGACAGGACTTCTCCCTCAAGTAGAAAAGTGGAGATGACAACCATGTCTTTATCCAAGATACGTAAGAACATGGACACTCGGCATAAGGTGTTGATCTATTCACGAGCGGTAGCAGCTCCGACTGAACCATTGAAATATTTACATCGTAATTGTCAGGCTTCCTTCAACAATTTAGTTATCACGATGGGAAGTCTCTCGGCTTCCTTAGGATGCACCGGCTGTACAGGTTCAAGTGGAGGAATAGGTTCTTCCATGAGCATGGGTGCAGGAGCATTCTGAAATTGTGGCTCCATACGCTGCTGATTCTCAGCAATTCCTTGCAATATGTTTAGGATTTGGGCCATCACATGATCGATGGCTGGTGTGGCTAGTGCCTCAGGATGGTTTTCGGGATCAGCTTGCCCTCCCTGCTCTGTTTGTGCATTCGTCTCCTCTTGCTCAATAGGTTTCTGTTTGGCCTGAACCTCATACCTACCCCGTCGATCCCTTGTAGCATTCGACCTTGCCATACTATTCAAGCATAGGATTGTTACTTAACACATAACTAAATACGATACTAGGAAAAGAAGTGGTACCTAGTGGAGAGGCGCGCACCAGACAATACACATATACTGGAAAATAATATACAAATTTTGGAAATCATATGGACACACTTAAATGCATATTCGTCTCTCATATCCTCACACATATGTACTCTCGTAAATAATCATCAAGCATTAAGAAAGCATGGATTCACACAATCCATATTCGGCAATACACATCAGCAATCACACACATATAAATTCGACAACATAGAAATCACATAGCAACACTTGGTAATATGCCCCAACAACATACACATTCTAGGCAACGACAAGAAACACAACAAATATTCACCGAAACACATCAAGGCATACCAGGCATAAGAACATACACAAACACACAGCAAATCAAATTATCATTCTCATCATTTAAAACAATCTCGTTTTAGCATTAGTTCATTTTTGGTATTAGCCCCTAAGTGAGTGAGTGTGTGCGCATGTTCTTACCTATAAACACTGTAAGGACCCAAACCCAACCTATTAGGACTCTTACCACCGTGAAACCCAAATAAGTCCTCACAAGGTCCTATTTGAATCCCAAAAGGCTCAAGTCACCTAATTGTCAATTTTATTGGTATCTTTTATATCCTATTTAAAGGTTAGAGCATATTCATACATTAATGAATTTTTGCTTATAAGGAGTGAAAGAAAACATCAGCGGATGACTGATATTAATACTCAAAACAAGTGGAAATATAACATACAAGTCCCAAAGGAGTCTCAAAACATCAACCAATAATATCATGCATATTTCGGAAGCAACAAAAAGAGAAACAGGGATTGAATTACAGGAATCTCAGTAGGGTCATAGCATCAAATCATCTCCTAAACAGCATCAAATCATCCCTACTCATATAAGGGTATCACGCAATTCAAGAATAAGTCAAAAGGGTTAGGGCCGAAACTAAAGCTGGGGGAGGACAACAAAACTTCTGAAAATCAGAAGTACACAGGCAGGAAAACTCAACAGGTTATTCTTGGCAGTAAGAAAAGAAAAGGCTATCCCCTTCCACCTGGTTAGACAATCAATATTGCAGCAAGCCTCTTAGTTGTCTACGACATCTAGACTTGAACTAGCCTAGGAGCACTCTTGTAGTAGCGTATACAAGTCATACTGTCACTCTCAAACAAGGAAACCTAATGTTCAGACTCGAACTGGCCTATTGGGTGTTATGACGTCCAAACTCGAACTGGCCTACAAGGCTTCCTGACGTCCGGACTTAAACCGGCCTACAAGGCATCCAACGAGCTCTTACTGGGAATAATCACCCACAAACCACCCGATTCGGTAAGCATCTCTCCTTTCCCTAAGAGCAACAATACTTACCTCGCATGGCCAACGACAAATGGATCCTTCAAACAAAGCACAAATAAGGCACATACACACATACACAAATCACAACAAAGAATCCTCAATCAAATCACAATATAATTCAAAGAACAATCCTCAAAGTCATAACCGAATCAGGCAACCTATTTTCCTAATAACTTTCGAGATTCTCTATCATCATAATCACACATTCCCCAAGCATATAACCAAGATAGGAAATCGAATTTACTCATATTCAAACAATCAAACAATAGGGTAACCAAAGGAACCAATGAGGCTTAGATCCTATCTCTCATGTGTCTGAATCATATGCAATCCTTTGTTTTTCCAATAAGATCAGAATCTCCTAAACAATTACAAGGAAAAGACCACACAATACTAAGCCATAAGACTACTTAATTAAAAACGAAAGGCATTGGGAATCCTTACCAATTAACTTACCCAAATCCAGCTATCTGGATGCAGCAATATCTTTCCCCTGAATGCATGATGTGATGGCCAATAACTCAGTAAGAATCTACTTGATATTTTACCCTAATACAATATACAAATTTCGGCAACACCTTAAGGTTTATAGGAAAACTTGCAATTTCAACATTAGAGAGGTTAGGGGCTGTGATTCAAATGAGTTAAGAAAGGAATAGGTGTTTATAACATTTACAATCAAAAGAAACAAGGTCGGAATCCAATAGGTTAATCAGTTGATCATAATAGGCATCAATAGGGCAAAGGTAGGGCATGCTGATTTCATGAATAGGGAAGATTTAAAGGATGAATTCAAGATTTTTAAATCATGAATGGATGCTAAATAATCATATGAACAAGAGAAACAATAACAGAAATCAATTAAAGGCAGAATTACATAATTTTGAAACCTAATCCTGTAAAATTTCAATCTACATTACGGAAAAGAAAAACTAACCTCCAGATAAAAAACTAAGATGGCTGGATAGAGAATGGAATGATCTTTCCAACAAGCTATTATTCACAAGAATCTGACAAAGAATGAAAGAGTTATGCTATTTTGAAGTTCAAGTAGATTTTGGCAATTCTGCCGAAATACGATCTACCTTTTAACAAAAATATTAACCTTAAGATGAAAAAACCAAAATATTTGGAAAGAGAATGAATAGAGCTTTCCAACAAGCTATTATTCGTAAGAATCCGACAAAGGATGAGAGAGTTATGCTATTTTGAAGTTCAAGCAGATTTTGACAATTCTGTCAAAATACAATTTAACTTTTCATAAAGAAAAACTAACTTCCAGATGAGAAATTCAAGATAGTTGGAAAGAGGATGAAGAGAGCTTTCGAGCTATCTAATACTCGTAAGAATCCAATAAAGGATGAGAGATTAATGCCAAGATGAAGATCAAGGAGTTTCGGCTAGGGTTTAGGCAAAAATCGGAAATTGAGAATAACAGGATAAATTACGAAATTTCTATGTGGGTTTTAGTATGTTTAGGTGGGATAGGCTGGCTAGTCTTTTATACGTGTCTAAGGAGATTTAGCTGAGATTTAAATTCCTACTTTTAAGCTTAAAAAGATAGTTAAAAGAAAATTCTATTAGATGGATAATTTTATTTAAAAGGATAAATCTATAAAAAGAGATATTTTATTTGAAAGGAAGAATTATCTAATATAAAAATGCCAGAATTAAAATAGGAAATATCTGGCAGCAACCATTTTAGGCCATCACGCATCAATTTCTCAAGGGCAAAATAGTCATTTCAACTGCATCGACTTCTGGACTTCCTGAACATCTAAACTAGGAAGGGTCGGGGTCTCATAAACAAGTTGGCATATAACTAATTATATTCCTTAAACTATGCTCCGTTACCAAAACTGTAACGACCCTAACTCCTAACCTATTATTAATTGCTCCGATTAGGGCCCTTAGCGCCGTAAAACCCAAACATGCCCAAGAACCAGGACCTATCTGAATCCCATAAGGCTTACTCATCAGATTCTCGATTTTTAGCATATACATTCTTTATGTTTGTCAACAATTGGAGCATGATATTGGACAAGTATTCTGGTATCATATGTAGTGAATGAAATATCAACGGAAGTCTTTAAATAAAATCAATGAATCCACAACACACAAGTCCCATAGGGATCTAAATATCCAGCAAGTTAACCCCTAACAGAAATCTGACACAATAAGTAAAGAAGGAATCTTGATAAACTAGAAAGTACTCCAATCATAATTTATGTTAAATATGCAGGCAATCAAGGAACAAGTATGCAAATGTGATACAATATCGCCCCGCCGTGCAGCCATGATCTCACACACTAGTACCACGGACAGTGGATGTACCTAAGCCTGAAAAATGATGAATACAACAGCATGAGATTATAAGAATCTCAGTAGGGTCACAACATCATAAGATCTACAGAAATTTTAAACACAAATCTCCCAATCAACATCAGATCATCCCTACACAAATATGGGTATCACAGAATTCAAAAATCAATCAAAGGGATAGGGCCGAAACTAAAGCTAAGGGTGGACTACAATATTTCCAAAAATCAGAAGTACACAGGCAAGTAAAACTCATCAGATTACTCTTGGCACTAGAAAGAAAGAAAGATCATCCCCTTCCACCTGTGTTGTCCAAGGTTAACTGCACAAAGGGTAAAAGGTTAGCACACGAGCTAATCAGCAAACCTATTCATCCTGCCACACAAGGATAAGACATCAGAGCCACAAAAGGACAAAACTTCCAGCAACACAAGGATCGAGCATCCAAGCCACACAAGGAGAAGACTTCCATCCACACAAGGACAAGGCATCCAAGCAACACAAGGACAAGGCTTCCAGCACGTGCATACTGGGTATTGCCACCCATACTAGTAAGAGCCTCCCATTTCCCAAGGAGCATCAACGTTTACCCCAAATGGCTATCGAAAGAGGATCCTGACACATAAACACGTACAGGCACACACAAGCAAGTATAAAGCATAATACCATAATAAGGTATCTTCAATCATGTAAGAACACAATTATATGATACACTTTAGGCACTCAAAACCTAACTCAAGGGTTTGGTGTGGCCTATAGGATTCATATCTCAATCCGTGATTCATGCACATATCCTACAATCGATTCGCATGAAATAATAACAAGGGCATGTATCAAAAATAACAAACGAACAACAAAGATCTCTAGAGAAACCGATGAAGCATAGATCATACCTCTCTTGTCTCTGAACAAAAAGCTATTCCTTTGCCCTTATTTAATAATTTTGAACCACCTATAGTATCACAAAGCAAAGACAAAACCAAACTAAATATGCATACTCAATAACCAACTGAATACCCTATTTCTTTACCAATTCTACTCACCAAACCTATCATAAACCAGTGGTCAGATGCCGCAGGTGCCTCCCCATTAGATGTGTGATGTGATAACTAAGAACTTAACAAAATTCAACCTGAATTACCACCCCAATTTAACTATATATATTTCGGCACTAAGCATACAAGAAAAGATAATTTGTTATTTCATGTTAGCAAGGTGTAAAGGTTGCAATTTCGTGACAAAAAATAAGGATTAAGTGTTTATAACTTAAACAATCAAAAGAAACAAGAACAGAATCCAATAGGTTAATGAATTGATCAAGATACGCAACAATAGGGAAATGGTAGGACATACTGATTTCATGTACAGAAAAGACTCAAATGATGAATTTTATGATTTTATAAGATGAATGGATGCCAAAAAATCATACGAACAAGAGGAACAACAACAAAAATCAATTGAAGACAGAATCACACAATCTTGAAACCTAATCCCGCCGAAATATAATTTAACCTTCGACAAAGAAAAACTAATCTTCAAACAAAAAACCCAAGATTTTTGGAAATAGGATGAAGAGAACTTTCCAACAAGCTATTATTTGCAAGAATTCGACTAAGGACGACAGAGTTATGCTATTTTGAAGTTAAAACAGTTTTTGGCAATTCCGTCAAAATATGATTTAACTTTAGAGAAAGAAAAACTAACCTCCAGATGAAAAACCAAATTTTTTTAGAAGAGGATAAAGAGAGATTTCCAACAAGTTATTATTTGCAAGAATCCAACAAAGGATGAGAGAGTTATGCTATTTTGAAGTTCAAGCAAATTTTGGCATTTCCGTCAAAAAACAATTTAACTTTCGATAAAGAAAAACTAACCTCCAGGGAAAAAACAAAGATGGTTGGAAATAGGATGAAGAGAGCTTTCCAACAAGCTATTATTCACAGGAATCTGACAATGGATGAGAGAGTTATGCTGGTTTAAAGTTGCATCAGATTTCAGCAGAAATTGGGAGGTGCAAAGTTTTTAGGTTTTACGAATTTTGTGTCTCCTGTATAAGATTTTTGTGTGGCTGGCTTCCTATTTATATAAAGTGGTTATAGGATTAAAATTGTCATTTTAAAAGCTTTATTAAAGTAAGATAATTATCAGAATTAAATCCTATAATTATCCGCCTTAATTTTAGGGATTTTAATTTCTAAGGTAATTATCAACCTATAAAGAACAAGATAAAGGAAATTAAAACTAAAATAAATTACTGGACATTTCTTACCAATTTCGACCATGACACATTCTTTTCTTCAGATGCAAAATGATCTTTTCACCTGCACTGGTTCTGGACTTCTAGGACTCCAAATTCGGGGTCTCACAAGGACATCTTGGGCGTAAACAACATGGCCAAGGAAAATAACTTCACGTAACCAAAATTCACATTTGGAGTACTTTGCGAATGACCATCGATCCCTCAGAATATTCAGCATAATCCACAAGTGCTCAGCATGCTCCTCTTCCAATTTTGAATAAATCAGAATGTCATCGATGAAGATTATCTCAAATCTGTCACCACATCAGGGCTAGCTTTGGCATCAGTTAAACTGAATAGCCTTGTTGGTCTCGGTTACATCTCACTTGTGGATCCGTTGGGTGGTCCCCCTTGTAAGGACCCAAACCCAATCTATTAGGACCCATACCGCCGTGAAACCCAAATAAGCCCTCGTTATGAAACCCATGGGAATCTCAAAACATCAACCATTAGTATCATGCATATTTCGGAAGCAACAATTAGAGAAAGAGGGATTGGAGAAAGCCAGAATGAAAATCCACACAAGTACAAAGACATGGCATGCGCATTCAATAGAAAAGGGGTTCAATTTCATCCAGCCGTGCAGCCTTGATCTCACACCTTTGCTACCAGCAACAAAGTACACACCTAAGCCTACAAAAGGAAAGAAAAGAACGGATGAGATTACAAGAATCTCAATAAGGTCACAGCATCGTAAGTCTTAGAGATTCCTAATCATACATCTCCTAAACAACATCAAATCATCCTTACTTATCTAAGGGTATCACGTAATTCAAGAGTCAATCAAATGGGTTAAGGCCGAAACTAAGGCTGAGGGTGGACTACAAACACTTCTGAAAATCAGAAGTACACAGGCAAGAAAACTCATTAGGTTACTCTCGGCAGTAGGAAAAGAAAAGGCCATCCTCTTCCACCTTTTTTGTCCAAGGCATTGCTGCACAAAGGGTAAATGGTTAGACAATCAATATTGCAACAAGTTTTTTAGTTGTCTCCGATATCCAGACTTGAATTGTCCTAGGAGCACTTTTGTAGCAGCGCATACAAGTCATCCTATCACTCTCAAATAGAGCAACCTAACGTCCAGACTCAAACTGGCCTATAGGGCATCTTGACGTGCAGACTCGAATTGGCCTACAAGGCTTCTCGACGTCCGGACTTGAACTGGCCTAGAAGACATCTAGTGTGCTCTTGCTGGGAATAACCACCCACAAACCTCCCGCATCGGTAAGCATCTCTCATCTCCCTAAGAGCAACAATACTTACCTTGCATGGCCAGCGACAAAAAGATCCTTCAAAAAAAACACAAACAAGGCACATACATGCATACACACATAGTATATGTATACACAAATCACAACAAAGGATCCTCAGTCAAATCACAATACAAATCAGTAATCAATCCTCAAAGTCATAACTGAATCATGCAACCTATTTTCCTATTAACTTTGGAGATTCCCTATCATCATAATCACACATTCCGCAAGCATATAATCAAGGTAGACAATCAAATTCACTTATATTCAAACAATCAAACAATAGGGTAAGCAAAAGAACCAATAAGGTATAGATCTTACCTCTCACATGTCTAAATCAGAAGTAATCCTTTTCCTTTCCAATAAGATGAGAATCTCCTAAACAATTACAAGGCAAAGACCACACAATACTAAACCACAAGAATAATTAATTGAAAACCAAAGCATTGGGAATCCTTACCTACCCAAATCCAGCGATCCGGATGCAACAATATCTTTCCCCCAAATACGTGATGTGATGGTCAATAACTCAATAAGAATTTGCTTGATATTTCACCCTAATTCAATATACAAATTTTGAAAACACCTTAAGGTTTGTAGGGAAACTTGCGATTTCAACATTAGAGAGGTTAGGTGTTGTGATTTCATGAAGTTAAGAAAGAAATAGGTGTTTATAACATAGACAATCAAAAGAAACAAGGTCATAATCCAAAAGGTTAATTAGGTGATCAAGATAGGCATCAGTAGGGAAAAGGTAGGGCATGTTGATTTCATGAATAGGTTAAAATCATGAAAGGATGTTAAACAATCATATGATGAAGAGGAACAATAATAGAAATCAACTGAACGTAGAATCACACAATTTTCAAACATAATCCCGCCAAATTTCGACTGAAATTATGGAAAACAAAAAGTAAGCTTCAGAAGAGAAACCTAAGATGGCTAGATAGAGAATGGAAAAATAATTCCAACAAGCTATTATTTACAAGAATCAGACAAAGGATGAGAGAGGTATGCTATTTTGAAGTTCAAGCAGATTTTGGCAATTCTGCCGAAATACAATTTAACTTTTAACAAAGAAAAACAAACCTTCAGATAAAAAACCTAAGATTTTTGGAAAGAGGATATAGAGAGCTTTCAAACAAGCTATTATTCACAAGAATCCGATAAAGGATGAGAGAGTTATGCTAAGATGAAGATCAAGGAGTTTCGATTAGAGTTTAGGCAAAAATCGGATATTGAGAATAAGGGGATAAATTATGAAATTTGTATGTGGGTTATCATATGTTTAGGTGGAATAGGGTGGCCACTCTTTTATAGTTGTCTAAGAAAGTTTAACTAAGAGATAAATCCCTACTTTTAAGCTTAAAAAGAGAGTTAAAGGATAATTCTATTAGATGAATAATTCTATTTAAAAGTGTAAATCTATCAAAAGAGATATTTTATTTTAAAAGAAGAATTATCTAATACCTCAGATAATAAGGGATAAAACTAAAGATAATTAATATAAAAGTACCAGAACTAGAGTAGGAAATATTTGGGAGCAACTATTTTAGGCCTTCTCGTATCCATTTCTTGAAGACAAAATTGTCATTTCAACTGTATAGGCTACTGAATTTCCTGAACATCTAAACTAGGAAGGGTCGAGGTCTCACAAACACAAAATCAACAAACAAGTTAGCATATAACTAATTATATTCCTTAAACCATGCTTCGCTACCAAAACTTTAATGACCCTAACTCCTAACCTATTATTAATTGCTCTGATTAGGGCCCTTACCGCCATGAAACCCAAACAAGCTCAGAAACCAGGACATATATGATTCCCACAAGGCTTACCCATCAAATTCTCGATTTTTAGCATGTACATTCTTTGTATTTATCAATAATTCGAGCATGATATTGGACAAGTATTCTGGTGTCTTACGGAGTAAATGAAATATCAACAGAAGTCTTTAAATAAAATCAATGAATCTACAACACACAAGTGCTATAGGGATCTAAATATCCAGCAAGTTAACCCCCAACATAAATCGGACACAACAAGTAAAGGAGGAATCGTGATAAACCAGAAAGTACTCGTATCGTAATTCATTTTATATGCACAGCCAATCAAGGAATAGGTATGCAAATGTGATGCGTTATCGCCCCGCCGTGCAGCCTTGATCTCACACACTGGTACCATGGATAGTGGATGTACCTAAACTTGAAAAATGATGAATACAACAGGATGAGATTACAAGAATCTAAGTAGGGTCAAAACAACATAAGATTTACATAAATCTTAAACACAAATCTCCCAAACAATATCAGATCATCCCTACACAACTATCGGTATCACGCAATTTAAGAATCAATCAAAAGGATAGGTCTAAAACTAAGGCTAAGGGTGGACTACAACACTTCCGAAAATCAGAAGTACACAGGCAGGTAAAACTCATCAGATTACTCTTGGCACTATAAAGAAAGAAAAGTCATCCCCTTCCACCTGTGTTGTCCAAGGTTTACTGCACAAAGGGTAAAAGGTTAGATCACGAGCTATTCAACAAACCTATTCATCCTGCCACACATGGACAAGACATCCAAGCTACACAAGGACAAGGCTTCCAGCAACACGAGGACCAGACATCCAAGCCACACAAGGACCAGGCATCCAAGCAACACAAGGACAAGGCTTCCAGCGCGTGCATGCTGAGGATTGCCACCCATACAACTCCCATACCAGTAAGAGCCTCCCGTCTTCCAAGGAGCATCAACGCTTACCCTGAATGGCCATCGGAACAGTATACTAACACACAAACACGTATAAGCACACACAAGTAAGTACAAAGCATAATACCACAACAGGGTATCTTTAATCATGTCAAAACACAATTACATGCAATTCAGGCACTCAAAACCTAACTCAAGGGTTTGGTATGCCCTATAGGATTCATATCTCAATCCATGATTCATGCACATATCCTACAATCAATTCGCATGCAATAAAAACAAGGGAAGGGATCGAAAATAACAAACAAACAACAAGGATCTCTAGAGGAACCAATGAGGCATAGATCCTACGTCTCCTGTCTCAGAACAAGAAGCTATTCCCTTTCCCTTATATAATAATTCTGAACCACCTATAGCATCACAAGGCAAAGACAAAACCAAACTAAGCATGCATACTCAATAACCAAGTAAGTACCCTATTTTCTTACCAATTCCACTCACCACACTTATCAGAAACCAGTAGACAGATACCGCAGGTGCCTCCCATTTGGATTTGTGATGTGATAGCCAAGAACTTAACAAGATTCAACCTGAATTACCACCCCAATTTAACTATGTATATTTTGACACTAAGCATAGGAGACAAGATAATTTGTGATTTCATGTTAGCAAGGTGTAAAGGTTGCGATTTCATGTTAACAAATAAGGATTAAGTGTTTATAACTTATACAATCAAAAGAAACAGTATTAGAATCCAATAGGTTAATGAATTAATCAAGATAGGCAACAATAAGGCAAGGGTAGGGCATACTGATTTCATGTATAAAAAAGATTCAAAGGATGAATTTCATGATTTTATAACATTAATGGATGCCAAAAAATCATACAATCAAGAGGAACAACAACAAAAATCAATTAAAGACAGAATCATAGAAATCTTGAATTCTAATCCTGATGAAATACAATTTAGCTTTCTACAAAGAAGAACTAACCTTTAGAAAAAAAACCCTACACGGTTGGAAAGAGAATAAAGAGAGCTTTCCAATAAACTATCATTTTCAGGAGTCTAACGAAGGACAAGAGAGTTAAGTTATTTTGAAGTTCAAATAGATTTTGACAATTCCGTTGAAATACGATTTAACTTTCAACAATGAAAAATTAACCTCTATATGAAAATCCAAAGATGGATAGAAAGATAATAAAGAGATATTTCCATCAAGCTATTATTTGCAAGAATCCGACAAAGGACGAGAGAGTTATGCTATTTTGAATTCAAGCAGATTTTGGCAATTCCGTCGAAATACGATTTAACTTTTGATAAAGAAAAACTAACCTTCAGGAGAAAAACCAAAAGTGGTTGGAAAAAGGATGAAGAGAGATTTCTAACAAGCTATTATCCGCAGGAATCCAAAAAAGGATGAGAGAGTTATGCTGGTTTGAAGTTCTATCGGATTTCAGCAGAAATTGGGAGATGTAAGGTTTTTAAGTTTTACGAATTTTGTGTGTTTTCTGTATAAGATTTTTTTGTGGGTGGCTGCCTATTTATATAAGATGGTTATGGGATAAAAATCCCTATTTTAAAGGCTTGATTAAAGTAAGATAATTTTCAGAATTAAATCCTGTAATTATCCTCCTTAATTTTTGGTATTTAAATTTCTAAGGTAATTATCAACCTATAAAGAACTAGATTAAAAGAAATTAAAACTAAAATTAATTACTAGACAGTACTTACCATTTTCGGCCATCACGTACTCTTTTCTTCGGAGGGAACATGGTCTTTTCACATGCACTGGTTTCTGGACTTCTAGGACTCAAAATTCGAAGTCTCACAAGGACATGTTGGGAAAAAAAAACTTGGCCAAGGACAACAACTTCACATAATCAAAATTCGAATTTGGAGTACTTTGCGAACGATCATCAATCTCTCAGAATATTCAGCACAATCCGCAAGTGCTCAGCATGCTCCTCTTCCGATTTTTAATAAATCAGAATGTCGTCGATGAAGATTATCACAAATTTGTCACTATATCAGGGCTAGCTTTGGCATCAGTTAGGATGATTAGCCTTGTTAGTCTTGGTTACGTCTCACTTGTGGATCCGTTGGGTGGTCCTCCTTGTAAGGACCCAAACCCAATCTATTAGGACCCTTACCATCGTGAAACGAAAATAAGCCCTCGCCATGAAACCCATAGGAATCTCAAAATATCAATGTAACGACCCCAATTCCTACCTATTAATATTTTCTCCGATTAAGGTCATTACCGCCGTGAAACCCAAACAAGCCCAAAGACACCTAGGACCTATCTGAATCCCACCAGGCTTACTCACTAGGTTTTCGATTTTTAGTATGTTCATTCTACATGTTTAATAACAATTGGAGCATGATATTGGACAATCATTCTGGTATCATACGGAGTGAGTAAAAAAACATCCGCGGAAGTTTTTAAATTAAATCACTGGATTCATAACACACAAGTCCCATAAGGATCCATATAACCAGCAAGAATTCTTTCAACATAGTCGAAAATAACAAGCAAAGAAGGAATTTTAAAATAAACCAGAAAGTAGTCCAATTTTTATTCAAGTTGTATGCGCAAGTAATTAAGGAACAAGTATGCAAAAGTGATGTAATATTGCCCCGCCGTATAGCCTTGATCTCACACACTGGTACCACGAGCAGTGAATGTACTTAAGCCTAAAAAAATGTTAAAAACAACAGAATGAGATTACAAGAATCTTAGTAGGGTCAGAACATCATAAGTTCTGCAGAAACCGTAAACACCAATCTCCCGAACAACATCTAATCATTCCTGCGCAACTAAAGGGATTCATGCAATTCAAAGATTCAATTAAAAAAGGTATGGCCGAATCTAAGGCTGAGGGGAACTACAAACACTTCCGAAAAGTATCAAAAGTACACAGGCAGTCAGAACTCATCAGATTGTTCTCGGCAATGAAAAAGAAAAGGCCATCCCCTTCCACCTATGTTGTCCAAGGCTTACTACATGAAAGGTAATTGGTTAACACTCAAGCTAATCAGCAAGCCTATTCATCTTGCCACACAAGGATAAAACATCCCAAGCCATACAAGGACAAAAACATCCCAAACCACACAAGGATAAGGGCTTCCCAAACCACACAAAGATAAGAGGTTCCTGCCACATAAGGGCAGGGCTTCTTGCCACACAAGGACCAGACATCCAACGAGCTCTTGCTGGGATTTGCCTCCTATACTAGTAAGAACCTCCCCTCTCACTAGGAGCATCAGCGCTTACCCCAAATGGCCACCGGAAAAGGATCCTGACACACAAACACATACAAGCACACACAGGCAAGCACAGAGCACAAAACCACAGTAGGGTATTCTCAATTCTGTCAGATCACATTCAGCATGTTCAATACACATCACACATTCAAGCTAGGCACTCCTAACCTACCTTAAGGGATTCGGTATAGCCTAGAAATTCCTCAATTTAATCCGCAACTCAAGCATGCATTATTTAATATGAATGCACATATAGTTCACAATCATAGGTATCAAAATCAATTAAGCAAACAACGAGGTCTCTAGAGAAACTGATGAGGCATAGATCCTACCTCTCTTGTCTCTAAACAAGAAATTATTCCTTTTCCCTTACTAGATACTTCCGAACCACCTAATTCATCATTAGACAAAGACAAGAAAACAATCTAAACGTGCATACGCAATAACCAAGTAAATACCCTATTTCCTTACCAGTTACATTCACCAAACCTATCAGAAACCAGTGATCAGACGCCAAAGGTATATCCCCCTTGGATGTGTGATGTGATAGCCAAGAACTTAATAAGAAACAACCTGAATTACCATCCCTAATTATCAAACAATTTTTGGCACTAAGAATAGAGCAATAGAGCAAGTTGCTGTTTTATGTTAACAATTTGTAGGAGTTACGATCTCATGTTAACAAGGAAGGATTAAGGGTTTATAACATGTATAATCAAAAGAATCAAGATCAGAATTCAATAGGTTAATCAATTGATCAAGATAGGCAACAATAGGGCAATATAGCAGTAGGGAAAAGGTAGAGCATACTGATTTCATGTGTAGAAAAGAATCAAAGGATGAATTGATGATTGTTTACTGTGAATGTATTCTAAAAAATCATATAAATAAGGGCAACAATACCAAAGATCAATCAAAGGCAAAATTATACAAATCTTAAAACCTAATTCTGCCACCGATTTTCTTCTTATCTTTTGACAGAGAAATATTAACATAAAAAAACAAAAAATTATGGTTGGAAAGAGGATGAAGAGAGATTTCCAACAAGCTATTATTTGCAGGAATCCGACAAACGATGAAAAAATTATGCTATATTGAAGTTCAAGAAGATTTTGGCAGTTCCGCCGAGTTTTGATTTTTCTTTTGAGAAAGAATTATGAATGTCAAAACGAAAAAAAAAAACTTTTATTGGAAATATTATAAAGAGATCTTTCCAACAAGCTATTATTTTCAGGAATCCGACAAATGATGAAAGAGTTATGCTATATGGAAGTTGAAGAAGATTTTGACAGTTCCGCCGAGTTTCAATTTATCTTACGAGAATGAAATACTAACCTCCTGACAAAAAATAAAAGATGATTGGAAAGAGGATGAAGAGAGCTTTCCAACAAGCTATTAATTTCAGGGATTTGACAAATGATTAGAGAGTTAAGCTGGTTTAGAGTTTCAATGAATTTTAGCAGATATAGGGAGGTGTAAGGGTTTTAGGCTATACGAGTTTTGTATGTTTTCTATGAATGATTTTTGTGGGGTTGGCTTCCTATTTATAATGGATGGGTCTTTGAATTAAGATTACTACTTTAAAAATTTTATTAAAGTAAGATAACTACCAGATTTAAATTTTGTAATTATCCCCTTTTAATTTTAGTGATTTTAATTCCTAAGGTGATTATCAACAAATTAATAACCAAATTAAAGGGAATTAATACCAGAAATAAATACCAAACATTCCATACCAATTTCGGCCATCACACATCCTTTTCTTTAGGGAAAAAATGGTGTTTTCACTTGCACTGGCTTCTAGACTTCTAGGACTCAAAATTCGGGGTCTCACATCCTCCCCTCCTTATAAGAATTTCTACCTCAAAATTTTAACAAAAGTACCTAAACAAACAAGTAAGAAAATGTGGTATGTATAGATTCCTCAGTTTCCCAAGACTGTCATACGGACCAATGTAGCAAGATGCTAGCTTACCTCGCTGCTGAAAATGAAGGACTCCTTTCCATGGAGCGACCTTCAAAAACACTTTGTCACCTACCGCAAATTCCAGCTCCCTTCGTCGATTGATGGCATAGCTTTTTGGCCGATCCTAGGCTGTTTTTACTTGTTGTCGGATCAAGTTCAACTGCTCCGTTGCTTGATTAATCAATTCCAGATTGTCTAGGCATCTTTCCCCTACTTCATTCCAGCAAATGAGAGTCCTGCAACGTGTCCCACATAATTCTTCATAAGGTGCCATATCGATGCTTACAAGAAAACTATTGTTATAAGCAAATTCTGCCAATGGCAAGCATCGATCGCAACCGGTTTGCTGATCCAACACACTCGCTCGTAGCATGTCTTCGAGTGTCTGAATCATCCTTTCTGATTGACCAACGGTCTGGGGATGAAATGCTGTACTGAAATTCAATTTCGAACCCAGCAAAATTTGTAATTTCTCCCAAAATCGTGAGGTGAAATGAGGGTCATGATCAGAAACGAGGAAACTGGCACTCCATGCAATCAAACAATCTCATCTAAGTAATGAACAACCAATTTCTTAGGTGTATCCGTCATATATATAGGAAGGAAGTGTGCAGATTTCGTCAAACGATCCACGATCACCTAAATGGCATCGTATCCTCGCTGTGACCTAGGCAAACTTGGCACAAAATCCATTGTGACATGCTCCCACTTCTATTCTGGAATTGGAAGTGACTGAAGTAGTCTAGCGGGTCGTTGATATTCGATCTTTACTTGTTGACATACGAAGCATCGGGCAACAAACTCAAAAATGTGGCGTTTCATGTTTGGCCACCAATACTGCTCTTCCAAATCTCGGTACATCTTAATGCTTCCGGGATGGATAGCGAACTTCGAACTATGCGCCTCTGATAGAATAAGGTTACGAATATCAATATATTGTGGAACAGATTCCTAGTTTCTGAAGACAAGCACTTTGTCATCTCGTATTCTGAAATCACGAACTATGGCATCAACACCATCAGAAAGTTGCTTCCGAATTTCAATTAGTTTCGGATCCTCTAATTGCTGATTTCGGATTTCATCAATCAAGGCAGGTGTAACTTCGATTCATGCCAACAATGAAACACAAAAATCAGGGCCAAGATGCACACGATTAGTCCTTAAATCCAGCAACGTAGGCATGTAATGGGCTCGCATATAGGCCAAAACTGATGAGGAAGGAGGATGAAACTTTCGGCTTAAGGCATCGGCAATAACATTTGCCTTTCCAGGATGATATTCGATGATCAAATCGTAGTCTTTGATCAGCTTTACCCATCTTCGATGTCTCATATTCAATTTTTTTTACGTGAGTAGGTACTTCAAGATTTTGTGATCAGTGAAGATTCAGCATGTCTCGCCGTATAAGTAATGTCGCCATATTTTCAACGCAAACACAACGATTGCAAGTTCCAAATAATGTGTACGATAGTTACTTTCATGTTGTCGTAACTGTTAGGAAGCATATGCAATGACTTTCCCGTCTTGCATCAATACGCATCCAAGTCCGGATTTTGACGTATCGCTGTAAACCACATATTGCTTTCCGCAAATAGGTAAAGTAAGGATAGGTGCGGAAACTAACCGATTTTTCAGTTGTTCGAAACTTTGCTGGCATTTCTCATTCCACACGAACAGCTCACTCTTGTGCATCAGTTTTGTCAATTGTGCGGCAAGCGATGAAAAATTCTTCACAAAATGACAGTACCTAACACCACATCAGAACTAGCCTCGGCATCAGTTAGGGTGAATAGCCTTGTTGGTCATAGTTGCGCCTCGCTTGTGGATCTGTTGGGTGGTCCTCATGGTGGGCATGTTGGTGGTCTGGTGGGGTTGGCACTCCCACCTTGGCCTACTTAGGTACACCTGTAATTCACCTTGGTTTCGGACATTCCCTCTAAATATGTCCTATCACGCCACAGTTGTAACATCGACGTTGCTGAGAATTCCACGAAGATCCATTGGAATTTGAACCAGAAAAGTTCTTCCTGTTGGTATTTCCATTTCCATTAATTTTCGGAGGATAGGACCTTAAATAATAGGGTCCTGTTCACCGATTGAACTTCGAATCTCGCCTATAGGATCTGCCACTAGTGCCTGCGGATGGTTTCTTGGTTTGCACGATCCTTTCGGCTTCGGTTGCGGCAATGATTAGTTCTTGCAAATTCTGCACTGGTGTCGTACCTACGATGGTTTTGAGTTCGGTACTGAACCCATCTTGAAATCGTCTCGCAAGCTTGTACGGTATACGATCTTCTTCTGGTGCAAATCGAGAAAATTTCCTAAATACTTTCTCATATTCCAGCACCGAACGGGTGCCTTGTTCAAGTTTGTAAAAAGCTTGTCGCTGCTCCGTTTTATGGAACCTCGTATAAAATCTTTCGTCGAAATCATACCGAAATTCTTCCCAAGTTGGCAAATGATCGCCGAATCGCAAGCTAACAGATGTCCACCATGCGAGGGCTTCTCCCTCGAGTAGGAAAGTGGCGATGGAAACTTTGTTATCATCCGAGATACGTAAGAACAAGGATACTCGGCATAAGGTGTCTATCCACTCACGAGCAGCAGCAGCTCCGGCTGAACCATTAAAATCTTTACATCCTAACTGTCGAGCTTCCTTCAACAGTTTTGTAATCACGACTGGAAGTCTCTCGGCTTCCTTAGGATATGCCGACTGTACAGGTTCAAGTGGAGGAATAGGTTCTTCCACTGGTGCAGGTGCAAGAGCATTCTGAAATTGCACCTCCATACGCTGCTGATTTGCAGAAATTCCTTGTAATACGTTTAATATTTGTGCCAACACAGGATCAATGACTAGTGCAGCTGGTGGCTGAGGTTGATTTTCGGGCTCAGCTTGCCCTTCCTGCTCAATTTGTGCATTTGGCTCCTTTTTCTCAACAGGTTGTTGTTCACCCTGAATCCTATTCCTACCCCGTCGATCCCTCTTAGCGTTCAACCTTGCCATACTATTTAAGCATACGATTGTTACTTACACATAACTAAATATGATACTAGGAAAAGAAATGGTACCTGGTGGAGTGGCATGCATCGGACGATACGCATATGCTGGAAAGAAACATACAAATTTTCGGAAATCACATGCACACATGGAAAGATATTCTCGGCAATTACATCAACACTCATACATACTCTTGGAAATCATCATCAAACATCAAGCAAGCATGGATTCATACAACATCCATATTCAGCAGTAGACACCAGCAATCACATATATATACATTCAGCAATACAGGAGTCAAATAGGGACACTCGGCAGTATGCATAAATCAACACACACATTCTCAGCAATGATAAGAAACACAGCAAACACTCACCGAAACATATCTTAGCATACCAAGCATAAGAACATACATGAACAAACATCACATCAGATTATCATTCTCATCATTTAAATCTTACAAATCAATCCCATTTTAGCATTAGTTCACTTTCAGTATTAGCCCCTAAGTGAGTGAGTGTGTGAGCATGTCCTTACCTACAAACACCAAAATCAACAAATAAGTTAGCATATAACAAATTATTTTCCCTAAACCATGCTTCGCTACCAAAGCTGTAACGACCCCAATTCCTACCTATTAATATTTTCTCCGATTAAGGTCATTACCGCCGTGAAACCCATACAAGCCCAAAGACAACTAGGACCTATCTGAATCCCACCAGGCTTACTCACTAGGTTTTCGACTTTTAGCATGTTCATTCTACATGTTTAATAACATTTGGAGGATGATATTGGACAATCATTCTGGTATCATATGGAGTGAGTAAAAAAACATCAGCGGAAGTCTTTAAATTAAATCACTGGATTCATAAAGTCCCATAAGGATCCAAATAACCAGCAAGAATTCCTCCAACATAGTCGAAAGTGACAAGCAAAGGAGGAATCTCAAAATAAACCAGAAAGTAGTCCAATTTTTATTCAAGTTATATACGCAAGTAATCAAGGAACAGGTGTGCAAAAGTGATGCGATATTGCCCCGCCGTACAACCTTGATCTCACAGACTGGTACCATGAGCAGTGAATGTACCTAAGCCTAAAAAAATTGGTGAAGACAACAGAATGAGATTACAAGAATCTCAATAGGGTCACAACATCACAAAATCTGCAAAAAACATGAACACAAATCTCCCGAACAATATTTAATCATTCCTACGAAACTAATGGGATTCATGCAATTCAAAGATTCAATCAAAAAGGGTAACGTTGAATCTAAGACTGAGGGGGACTACAAACACTTCCAAAATGTATCAGAAGTACACAGGTAGGCAGAACTCATCAGATTGTTCTTGGAAATGAAGAAGAAAAGGCCATCCCTTTCCACCTGTGTTGTCCAAGGCTTACTGCACAAAACGTAATTAGTTAACACACAAGCTAATCAGCAAGCCTATTCATGTTGCCACACAAGGACAAAACATCCCAAGCCACACAAGGACAAGGGCATCCCAAACCACATAAGGATAAGGGCTTCCCAAACCACACAAGGATAAGAGGTTCCTGCCACACAAGGACAGGGCTTCTGGCCACAGAAGGACCAGACATCCAACGAGCTCTTGTTGGGATTTTCCACCCATACGACTCCCATACCAGTAAGAACCTTCCCTCTCACTAGGAGCATTAGCGTTTACCCCGAATGGCCACCGAAAAAGAATCCTGACACACAAACACATACAAGCACACACAGGCAAGCACAGAGCACAAAACCACAGTAGGGTATTCTCAATTCTGTCAGATCACATTCAGCATGTTCAATACACATCACACATGCAAGCTAGGCACTCCTAACCTACCTTAAGGGATTCGGTATATCCTAGAAATTCCTCTATCCAATCCGCAACTCAAGCAAGCATTATTTAATATGAATGCGCATACAGTTTCACAATCATAGGTACCGAAATCAATTAAGAAAACAATGAGGTCTCTGGAGAAACTGATGAGGCAGAGATCCTACCTCTCTTGTCTCTGAACAAGAAGTTATTCCTTTTCCTTTACTAGATACTTCCGAACCACCTAATTCATCATTAGGCAAAGACAAAAAAACAAACTAAGCGTACATACGCAATAACCAAGTAAATACCTTATTTCCTTACCAATTCAACTTTCCAAACCTATCAGAAACCAGTGCTCAGATGCCGCAGGTACCTCCCTCTTGGATGTGTGATGTGATAACCAAGAACTTAACAAGAAACAACCTAAATTACCATCCTTAATTATCATTCAATTTTCGGCACTAAGAATAGAGTAATAGAGCAAGTTGCAATTTCATGTTAACAAGTTGTTGGAGTTGCGATCTCATGTTAACAAGGAAGGATTAAGGGTTTATAATATGTATAATCAAAAGAAACAAGATCAGAATTCAATTGGTTAATCAATTGATCAAGATAGGCAACAATAGGGCAGTTGGGCAAAGGTAGAGCATACTGATTTTGTGTATAGAAAAGATTCAAAGTATGAATTAATTATTTTTCTCTATGAATGGATTCTAAACAATCATATGAATTAGGGCAATAACATCAGAGATCAATCAAAAGCAGAATTATACAAATGTTAAAACCTACGAGAGTTTGACAGAAGATGAAGATGAATACGAGAGTTCAAACAAAATAATAAATATTTTTGGAAAGAAGATGAAGAGAGGTTTCCAAGAAGCTATTATTTTTAGGAATTCGACAAACGATGAAAAAGTTATGCTACATTGAGATAGGTTATGTGCACCTAATTTTCATGTATTATGTGCATTGAACATGCTGACTGTATTCTGACATGATTGAGAATGCCCTATTCTGGTATTGTGCCTTGTACTTGCCTCTGTGTGCTTATATGTGTTTATGTTTCAGGATTTTTTTCTGGTGGCCATTCAGGATAATTGCCAATGCTCCTTTGGAGAGAAGTTGTTCTTACTGGTATGGGAGTCGTATGGGTGACAATCCCTAGCATTTGTATACTGGATGCCTAATCCTTGTGTGGTTAGAAGTCTTGTCCTTGTGTGGTTTGGATGCCCTTATCCCTATGTAGTTTGAATGCCCTTGTCCTTCTGTGGCTTGGATGCTTTGTCCTTATATGGCTTGGATGCCTTATCCTTGTGTGGCAAGATCAATAGGCTTACTGATTGGCTTGTATGCTAATCTTTTATCTTTTGTGCAGCGAAGACAATATAGGTGGAAGGGGATGGCTTTTTCTGTTGACAAGATTGATATTTTTTCCTGCTTGTGCATTTTTAATTTTTGGAAGTGTTTGGATTCCACCATCACCTTTAGTTTTCAGCTCCATCCCATTATGGTTGATTAATGATTGCATGATACCCTCTAGTTATTTAGGCTTATCTGATGTTGTTTGGGAGATGTTTGTTTAAGATTTCTGTGGATTTTATGATGTTGTGACCCTACCGAGATTCTTTTAATCTCACTTTCTTGTTTTCACCATTTTTCAGGCTAAGGTACATTCTTTGATCGTTGTACCAGTATGTGAGATCAAGGCTGCTCAACTAGGAGACATTACATCACATTCACATAATAATTTCTTTTATTACTTGTGCATATAACATGAAGTTAAATTGAATTAGTTTCTGGATTTTTGAATGCCTCCTTTGTTTGCTTGTTTCCGAAATTTACTATAGGTATACTTGCTGGATTTGGAGATCCCTATGGGACTTGTGTGTTGTGGTATCTTTGTTGAATTATAAAGACTTTGCTTTTAATCACTCCTTTTATTGCCAGAATGTATGTCCATAACCATGCTCCAACCATTAAAATCATAAAGAATAAACATATTAAAATCGGAACTAGAAAGATAAGCCTTGTGGGATTCAGATAGGTCCTGGATTTGGACTTGTTCGGGTTAACGGAGGTAAGGGTCCTAATAGGAATGAATTTGGGCCCTTACAGCATCTAACCAGCACACAGGACTAGGCATCTAGCGAGCTCTTGCTGGGAATAGCCACCCATACGACTCCTACACCAGTAAGAACCTCTCCTCTCCTTAGGAGCATCAACGCTTACCACGAATGTCCACTATAAAAGGATCCTGAAACACAGATAGGTACAAGAACACACAAGAAAATTCAAAGCATAGCACCACAATAGGGCATTCTCAATCATACACAACACAATCAGCATGTCATATGCACACAATACAGCCGCATTAGGCATACACCACATATCTAAGGAGTTTGAAATTGCGTAACAATTCCATAGTTCATTCTGCAACTATGCATGCAAAACATAAGACATGCGCATATATAAATTATAAAGACATGCAATCGAAAACATCAATCAAACAATAAAGATCTCCGGAGAAACTTATGAGGTATAGATCCTACCTTTCTTGTCTTTAAACAAGTAGCTAATCCTTTGTCTTTATTTAGAGGATACAAACCACCGATATCATCATCAGGCAAAGAAAAAACCATACTAAGCATGCATATTCAATAACCATGTAAACATCCTATTTCCTTACCAATTCCACTCACCAAACCTATCAAAAAATAGTGATCAGTTGCTACTAAGACCTCCCTCTTGGATGTGTGATGTGATGGCCCGGAACACAACAAGAATCAACCAGATTTATCATCCCAATTAAGCATGAAAATTAGATCAATAAGATAGGGTAACAGGGCGAGTTATGATTTCATGCATAAGGAATTTCGGAGTAGAGATTTCAAGATAACAAGAAAGGATTGGGTGTAAATAACACATACAATTAAAGAAAAAAAAACAGAAACCAATAGACATGTCAACTGACCAAAATCGGCAACAATAAAGAAAAGGTATAAGGCATTCTGATTTGGTACATAGGGATGATTTAAATAATGAATTCATGATATTGTAATATGAATAGATGCCAGAAAATCATATGAACAAAAAGATCAACAATAGAAATCAATTGAAGGATTAATCAAAGAATTTTGCATCAAACCCTATGAATTTTGATAAGAAAAATTAAAGGATAATCTAATCTTCTGATAATGAAACCAAGATATCAAGATAGAGGATGGAAAGAGGTTTCCAACAAGCTATTATTTGCAGAAATCTGATAAAGGATGAAAGAATTCACCTATGGTGAAGGTTAACAAGTTTCGGCAGCAAGAGTAGGGAGTAGGGTTTGATTGCTTGATTATTTTGTGTGTTTTTGGTATAGGATTTAAGTGTGGCCGGCTACCTCCTTATATAGGTTGTTTATGGGATTAATCTTCCTGCTTCTAAGGCTAGTTATAAGGAGATAATCATTAGGATTTAATTTGGAAATTATCTCTTACGAATATATAATGCATCATTAATGCTAGAAATGAAATTAGAAATAAACATTAAACCTTTACTACCATTTTCGGCTACCACACATCCATTTCTTCAGGGAAAAAATCGTCATTTCAGCTGCACTAACTTCTAGACTTCTAGCAAACAAAAATTAAGGTCTCACAGTAGTGGCCGTATCGCGATCTGAATGCAGTATTCGGAATATCAGCTTCATGAACATGCAACTGATGGTATCCAAATCTGAGATCAATCTTGGTAAACATGGCTGCACCTTGGAACTAGTCGAACAAGCCATCGATGCATGGTAGAGAACACTTGTTCTTCACTATCACATGATTCAGCTGCCGGCAATCAATGCACAATCACAGTGAACCATCTTTCTTCTTCACGAACAAGACAGGTGCTCCCGAATGTGACACACTAGGTTGAATGTAACCAGGATCCAGCAAATCTTCCAATTCCATCTTTAATTCCTTCATTTCCGCAGGAGCCATACGATAAGGAGGAATGGAAATCAGATTTGTACGCGGGACTAATTCAATTCCGAATTCAATTTCTCTTGCTGGTGGTAAACCGGTTACGTCTTCGGGAAACAAATTCAGAAACTCACGAACCACGTGAACAGAATTCAGATCCGAGGACACATTGGAAATTCCATGCACTTGCACAAGGTACATGGTACATCATTCGTCAATCGATCCACGATCACCCAAATGGCATCATACCCTCGCTGAGATCTAGGCAATCAAGTCACAAAATCCATCGTGACATGCTCCCACTTCCATTATGGAATTTGAAGTGACTGAAGTAGACTTGTGGGACTTCGATGTCGATGTTTATTTGTTGACATACGAGGCATCGGACAACGAACTCAGCAATGTGGCTCTTCAAGTTTGTCTACCAATACTGCTCCTTTAAATCTCGGTACATCCTTGTACTACTAGGATGGATAGCGAACTTCAAACTTTGTGCCTCAGATAAAATAAGATTACAAATATCAACATCTTGTGGAACACTTACCTGATTTCTGAAGACAAGGACGTCATCATCTCATACTTTGAAACTGCGAGTTATGGCATCAACACCATCAGATAATTGCTTCTGAATTTCAATATATTTCGGATCTTCTGATTGCTGATTCCAGATCTCTTCAAACAAGGTAGGCAAGACTTCGATTCGTGCCAACAACAAACCAGAAAAGTCAATGCCAAGATGCACACGGGTAGCTTTCAAATCCAGCAACATTGGCATGTATTGGGTGCGCTTGTAAGCCAAAACTGATGAAGAAGGAGGAAGCAATTTTCAGCATAAGGCATCAGCAACTAGATTTGCTTTTCCAGGATTATATTTGATGATCAGGTCGTAGTCCTTAATCAGCTCCACCCATCTTCATTGTCTCTTATCGAACTCTTAATCAGGTCGTAGTCCTTAATCAGCTCCACCCAAATGCCAACATTGTCTCTTAATCAGGTCGTAGTCCTTACTTTAGGCTTTTGTGATTGCTGAAGACTCGGCACGTCTTGTCGTGTAAGTAATGTTGCCATATCTTCCATGTAAACACCACGGCTGCAAGCTTCAAATCATGTGTAGGATAGTTGCTTTTGTGTGGATGCAATTGTCAGGAAGCATACGCAACGACTTTCCCATCTTGCATTAATACACACCTAAGTCTTGATTTCAACGAATCACTGTAAACCACATACTCCTTTCTGCCAATAGGTAAAGTAAGGATAATTGCGGAAACTAACCGGTTTTTCAGTTCTTCAAAACTTTGCTAGCATTTCTCGATCCACACGAATGGCTCTTCTTTCCATGTCAATTTCGTCAAAATCCACCAAGCAATAAAAACTTTTAAACGAAATGTCGGTACTATCAAGCTAAGCCAAGGAAACTTTTAACTTCAAATACAGTTCACGGGGGTTCCCAAGCAACTACAGCTTCAATCTTCTTCAGATCAACAAAAACACCTTGGGCAGAAACATTATGTCAAAGGAACCCAACTTCGTGTAACGAGAATTTGCACGTAGAGTACTTTGCGATCAATTGACGATGCCTCAAAAAATTCAGAACAATCCGTAAGTGCTCAGCATGCTCCTCTTCCGATTTTTAATAAATTAGAATGTCGTCGATGAAGACTATCACGAATTTGTCCAGGAACTCACAGAACATTCGATTCATCAGGTCCATAAACATGGCTAGAGCATTATTCAAAAAGAATGGCATAACCAGAAATTAGTAGTGGCCGTATCGGGATCGGAACACGCTTCGGAATATCAGCATCACGAACTCACAATTAATAATATCCAGATCTGAGGTCGATTTTGGAAAACACAACAGCACCTTGGAGGTGGTTGAACAGGTCGTCAATGCACGTCAATGGGTACTTATTCTTCACAGTCACACGATTCAGCTGTCACCACATCAGGGCTAGCTTCGGCATCAATCAGGGTGAATAGCCTTGTTGGTCTTCGTTGTGCCTCACTCATGGATCCATTTGGCGGTCCCTCTATTGCGCATGCTGGTGGTTTGCTGGGATTGGCATACCCACCTTTGCCTGCATTTGGTATGCCTGTGATACACTTGGGTTTCGGGCATTCCCTGTGAATATTCCCTTCCTCACCACAATTGTAACATCGACGTTGCTGAGAATTCCATGTAGATCCAATGCAATTCAAACTAGAAAAGTTCTTCTTGTTGTTACCTCCAATGCCATTATTTTTCGGAGGATAGGACCTCAAAGGATATGGTCCCGTATGCCGAATGAAATTCGAATTTCTCTTGAAAGGTCCGCCACCAGTTGTGGCGGATAGCTTTCTGCTTTGCACGATTTTCTTGGCTTTAATCGCGATAACAATTAATTCTTGGAAATTCTACATCGATGTCGTACCAATGATGGTTTTGAGTTCGGTACTCAGCTCATCCTGAAATCGTCTCGCAAGTTGGTATGGTGAACAATCTTCCTCAAGTGCAAAGTGGGAAAACTTCTTTAATGCCTTCTCATGTTCCAGCACCAAACGGGTGCACTGCTCAATCTTGTAGAAAGCTTGTCACTGCTCGATTTTATAGAATCTCATATAAAATCTTTCGTCAAACTCGTACCAAAATTCCTTCCAAGTTGGCAAACAATCGCTGAATCGCAAGTTAACAGATGTCCACCATGCGAGGGCTTCTCCCTCTAGTAGGAATGTAGTGATGAAAACTTTTTCATCATCAAAGATACATAAAAACAAGGACACACAGCATAAGGTGTCCATCTATTTATGAGTTGCTGCAGCTCTGGCTGAACCACTGATATCTTTACATCCTAGAAGACAGCTTCCTTCAATAGCTTCATAATAACGTTAGGAAATTTTTTTGCTTCCTTCGGGTGAGCAGCGGCTCACAGGCTCAAGTGGAGGAATAGATTCTTCCACGGACTCGAGTGTAGAAGCATTCTAAAATTGCGTCTTTACAGGCTTTTGGTATGCAGTAATTCCTTGTAACACACTCAGGATTTGTGCCATCACAGGATCGATAGCTTGTGTGGCTGGTGCTCAAGTCGGTTTTCGGGCTTAGTTTGCGGAGCTCAATTTGTGCATTCGGCTCCTCTTGCTCAACAGGTTGTTGTTCGGCCTGAACCCCATACCTACCCCGTCGATCCCTTTGTACACTCGACCCTTCCATACTATACAAGCACATGATTGTTACTCAACACATAACCAAATACAAACACTAGGAAAATAAGTGGTACCTGGTGAAGAGACGTGCACCGGACGATATGCATATGCTGGAAAAAATAAAATACACATGCATACAAGTATGCGAACTTCGGAAATCACATGCACACATGCAATGCACACTCGGAAATTACATCACCACACACACTTAAGCACTTGGCAAGAATAAAGCCAATAGGTATTCGAAGTCCTTTAGCGCAAAGGATTCCGAAAGTGGTTTACAATCCACCCCGATAGGTTTTGAGGCATAGTAGCCATGTGAATATGTTAGTTTTGTGAGTTGTGGAAACTTATTTGGTTGGAGTATATATTGCATTGTGTTTTACGAACCATGCATTGTGCATAGTTACTTTTGAAAGACCGTGAGTGCATGTTAGTATACATGCATGAAAAATGTGCTTTAAATAATGGTTTTATTAAATGATTTTTAGTATGGTTCTATTCTCCGAATATGTTTATGATGATGTAAGTCCCATTGAGGTCTTTGATCTCACCCCCGTTAGCTAGTATCTTTTTAGGGCTAGTCTGCTCGAGTCCGTACGTCCTTAAGGTCAAGTATTTCCAGGTGTTGGTCTTAGGGCTGCACTAATGCACTTGCACATCTTGGAAACTCGGCATACTTATGATTTTGATATTTATACTTTTACATTGCACATGCTTGTGTTGGATTTTGGTTGTTTATATAGACCCGTTGTGGGATTATTATTTTTTTTACTCTTTTTAGCATGTATGACTCGTAGTTTATGTTATAATATGAGATGTGTACCTTGAGCACTTTTCGTATAGATCCTTATGGGACGTGTGTGTATGAATTCATGTTTAGCATGTTTGGGACTCTGTGACCTGTTGTGTGCAATTTTAAGTATTCTACTGATTATGTGTGCATTCTCCAATGTTTGCTTATATAGGGTGAGATTTGTGACATGTTATGCTCCTTTTTAAAGGAAAATTAAAATTTATTAGTATTTTTGGGAATTTGGTTTTGTAAGGTTAATGAGAGGCTTGTGTGGTTTCGATTGATCTACATGTTGGGTTGATTGGGGTTACATGGTGGTGAGGGTTGCATTGACCAAGAATGGATCCTCTCAAGTTTGGTAACGGAGCATGATTATTTTTGGTGTCATTGAGTACAAAATTGGTTTAAAATAGCATATTTTACAAGTGCATCACACTCACTGTATATGCATAGTCCAACATAGAGTTTGTTTAGAGGTCGCAGTGCTTCTAGAGGTCCGGGTGGCCGAGTCTAGATCAGGGAGTTAAATGAGAGCTCTGATGCTCAAGGGCCACCAACAAGTGTGGGACGGCCATAGGGTGCACTAGAGGCACAACTAGCTTAGGTAGCACCAGTGGTTCAGGATTAGGCTCTATTATAGATATTGGCTGCCATTCAGACGATATTGGGTCAGATATATGCAATTTGCAGCGGTTTAATAGCCATAGATGCAGGCACCGAAGGCACAAGCTCAACCACAGGGTGCAGAAGAGCCCGAAGTATAGGTTGAGCCAGAAGTTCAGCTAGCACAGGTTCAGGGTGGTAGGTTGTCGGTGCAGCTATCCAAACTGCTAAAGGAGGCCAGTCATTTGGGGTTTGAGAGCTTCTATAGCACCGGAGATGTTATAGCAGCGAAGAATTGGAAGGACAAGGTGATTATGACGACTCAGGATATGAGGTTATAATTTGAGGATAAGGTGACATTAGCTCTTCATCTGTTGGAGAGGGATGCAGCCATCTGGTGGAGTATAGTGAGGGACCATTATGCAAGCCAGCCGACTTGGGAGAAATTTTATCAGGAGTACTATATTGAGTACTTCCAGCATCATAAGAGGTTCAAGTTGTATCATCTCCAGCAGAGGAACATAACAGTACGAAACCGAGTTACATGCATTAGCTCATTTTGTGCTCAAGGCGGATTGGACCAGTTCCATGATGCCAGCAGGTTTGAGCATGGACTCAATTGGGATGTCTAAGGTGTCCTTGGCTCAAATATGAGCAACGACTTTAAAGAGCTGGCCATAGATGTAGTGAAGGCTGAATACATCCTTTTGGGACAGAAGGGACAAAAATAGAAGCGTTAGGATAGTTCAGCTAGTAAGGGTCCGATCAGGCGTAGTTCCAGATTTGAGCAAAGGCTCAAAGATAGGACAACTAGTCCTTACCCTCCATTACAGACTAGGTCTCAAGGGACCGCATCAGTTACCACTCACTCACAACCTTCTTGATCTTTCCAAAGCATGAGTTGGCCTTCCGGGCCACCCAGGTGCGGGAACTATAGACAATTCCAACCACCTCCTTGCACACAGCTACCGAGATTTTATTAGTGTAACCTATTTGGACACATGGCCAAAGAGTGTCCTAGAGCTAGAGCATCTCACCCAGGTGCTTCACAGTCGAGGATCCCAGCACTTCTAGATGCTCAAAGGTCTGGAGTTAGTCAGATGGATTCTCAGAGCTCAGCCAAGGCACCGCAGCGGTACCAGGCTAGTAGGCCTTCTACTAGTCAGACTTTAGGCTAGTAGCAGCAGCAGAGGTAGTAGACATGCCTCTTCACTTTGACCGATGTGGAGGCCATCACTAGTCTAGACGTCGTGATAGGTACAATTTCAGTTTTCTCTTATTGTGCTAGAGATTCAATAGACCCTGGAGCAAGTAGGTCTTTTTTTGGTCCTAGAGTAGCTAGGTGTGTCGATAGAGAGTTGTCACCCTTAGAGCCACCCAAAGAGGTTCTAACCCTATTAGGTGAGCAGTTGGCATAAAGCAAAGTGTATTTGGGTTGTGTGCTGTGGATGGGTTTAGTGGAGACTGAGGTCAATTTGATCCCGTTAGACATCAGAGAGTTGAATGTGATATGGGGTATGGACTGTTTGGCTAGATACAGAGCACAGATGGACTACTTCATGAAGAGGATTTGGTTCAATTTAGTAGATGGTACAGAATTCTATTTTGAGGTGACAGACGAGTGATACCGACTTGTGTGATATCATGGTTGAGTGTCAGGTGCATGATCAGCAAGTGTTGCATAGCGTACTTGGCACATGTCAAAGATGTGATAGTCAAGTCTTCGGAGTTGAGTAGCGGACCAGTGGTAAGAGAGTACCCAGATGTGTTTTGACGTAAAATTGAATTTACTTTTAATCGCAAACGCATGACTGTCAACAAGTAATATAGTTTAAAAGAACGAGTGTCGATCACATAGGGAAACCTACTCAAAACTAATCAATTTGCCTAATCCACTATTCTTGTTAAATAAATAGAATAAAGAGTTGTAATTAAACTAAATATAAATCCTAAATTAATTAGTTATATGCTAGAGTTAGGGTTGTTAGATAATTTGGGAACCGATCCAACTATTTTTTCAATTCCAATATTTTGTACCTGTTCTTGATGTTCTTTTAATCCCCTAATATCCTTCCAAACTATTAAGAACTAATCCAGATACTAACTAACTATATTCCTATGACAATTGAGCTTTGAATCATTTTTCCCAATCAATATAAACCCTAGGTTTGGTAAATATATTTCTATTCTACCAAGTTTCAGCTATGCACTAGGACTTCTAATCTGTTGTCAAAGTTTCATTGTTCTTCCGAATCAATTAAGACTTACCTATGGACAAACAGACCAGGTCTGTTAATTAACCAAGATTAGAAATAGGGTTAAGAATTTGTAATAAGAACATAGTGAATTTGAATCCTAGTTTAAGGTCAAGAAATCAAGTTGTAAAAGATGAAAAGAAAGAATTATTCCAAAAAGTCTTTGTATTAATTAAAACTCAAACAAACATACTCTGATGGATCAAGGACAAGTTCCGAAGAAAAGACTTGAATGCATAAAGTGTTTGACAAAAAATAATACAATTCTGGAGTCTATTTTATACTAGAAATTTAAAAAAATAATCTTTATCCATATCTGATCTTCCTTATCTGTGTATTTGATTGTCTTTGTCTCGTTCTTGACTGTTTTATCTCTTACAACAAACTGGTCGGTGTATGTGAACCGACAGTCCCATTGATATTCAGCAGATTGTCAGGTTGAAATGACCGGTCCGTGTAGGTTAGCTGATCAGTCAATGTGTCTTCAGCAACACCATCTTTTTTCCTCAGTTTTATTGGCCGATCGATATGTGTGTCTTCAGCAAAAATTCATCATTGAATCAACCGGTCAGTTGGTTTCAAACAAATCTGTCGGTTAGCTCTAGTAATTGCCAACACCAATTTCGACATTTTGGTATATTTTTCATACGAAAATGCTCCCTTTTGCTGGTAAAAATTATTACACACCTGCTCACCACAACACTCAACCAATAGTCAAATTGTTCACTAAATTAACATAATTAGCATGCAACTATCCTAAAATCAAACCAAAATCATACGGATGACTAATGTTAAAAACAAGTCATCAATGCGTTTCCAAATGATGTGACCAGGACAACACCTATCTCGATTCCACCATAACAGATGGCACCAGAAAAAGTTGAAAGAGTTGACAACTCAGTTTGACAATTTGGTGGACAGAGGATTCATCAACCTAGTGTATCTTCATGGGATGCACCGGTATTGTTCGTGAAGAAGAAAGATGGCACCCTCCGATTTCCATGGGTTGGTGACTTGTTTGATCAGCTTCAAGGTGCATCAGTGTTTTTGAAGATTGATTTGAGATCAGGTTACCATCAATTGAGGGTTCCAGTGTCAGACATTCTGAAGATAGTGTTTTGATCGCATTATGGCCACTATGAGTTTCTAGTTATAATGTTTGGGCTAACCAATGCCCTAGCAGCTTTCATGGATCTCATGAACTGGGTATTCTAGGAGTACTTGGACTAGTTCGTCATCGTTCACATAGATGATATTTTGATATACTCGAGATCAGAGGAGGAGCATACAATACACTTGAGGACAGTATTGGACACACTTAGAGCTCGATAGTTATATGCATAGTTTTCTAAGTGCGAGTTTTAGCTCAAAAGGTTAGCTTCTTAGGGCATATGGTATTAGCTAGAGGTCTGCTGATGAACCCCAAGAAGATTAAGGTGGTAGTGTCTTGGGAGTAGCCCCCAGTTCCATAGAGATTTATAGCTTCCTTGGTTTGGCAAGCTACTACAGACAAAATTTCTCAATATTGGCAGGCTCTTTAATGTGTTTGACATACAAGGGTGTCCCAATTGTGTGGACCGAGAAGTGTGAGCAGATTTTTCAAGAGCTGAAGTCCAGATTAGTGTCAACTCCAGTTCTAACTTTTCCAATCAATGGTAAAGGGTATGTGGTGTTCAGCGATGCTTCAAAGATGGGACTAGGGTGTGTTCTGATGCAAGAAGAAAAGGTGGTGGAATATACGTCTAGACAATTAAGGTCGCATGAGAGCAACTACCCGACTCACGACTTAGAGTTGGTCGTATTACCTATACGTTGAGACATCCAGAGTCTACACTGATCACAAGAGTCTCAAATACCTTCTCACCCAAAAGGAGTTGAATTTGAGACGGAGGCGATGGCTTGAGTTGATCAAGGATTACGACTTTGTGATCGGCTACCACCTAAGCAGGGCAAACATGGTTGCTGATGCATTGAGTAGGAGAACATCATCCTCCTCAGCCTATGTTCAAGCTGAGTACATGCCAATGTTGATGTGTTTGAGAGCATCTAGAGTTCAGTTTGACAATGATGAGTCCTGAGCTTTGATTGCACAGTTAGTTGTCAGACCGTCATTGCTTATTAAGATCTGAGCCAAGCAGCTTGAGGATTCAGTCTTGGTCCAAGTGAAATAGTAGTTAGAGGGTGATGGTAGTGATGCAAGTACAGTTAGTAAGTATCGAGTCAGAGATGACGACATTCTGATTTTTCGAGGCCAAGTATGCATTCCCGAGGATGAGGGGTTGAGACAGCTGATTTTGACAGAGGCATATAGCTCGACGTTCTCGATTCACCCTGACAGTACCAAGATGTATTGAGATTTGCTAGAGCAGTATTGGTGGTCTGGGATGAAGAGGCATATTGTAGAGTTTCTAGCTAGATGCTTGGTGTGTCAGTAGTTCAATGCAAAGCATCAAAGACCTGCAGGGTTACTACAGTCACTACCCATTCCGAAGTGGAAATGGGAGCATGTGACGATGGACTTCTTCATTAGATTGTCGAGATCTCGGCGATAATAAAACGTGAGGTGGGTGATTGTGGACAGACTGACCAAGACTTCACACTTTCTCCACATCAGAGTGAAGGATACACCGGAAAGGTCGGCAGCTAGATATACGGATGAGATTTTGAGACTACACGGAGTTCTGGTATCCATCGTGTTAGATCTAGATCCGAGATTTACATCTAGATTTTGGGGGAAGTTTTATAATGCATCTGGCACCAAGTTGAATTTCAGATCATCATTCCACCCTCAGACGGATGGACTGTCAAAGAGGACGACTTAGATCATGGAAGATATGCTCCGTTCATATGTGTTGGACAAGCAGACCACTTGGGACCATTTCCTACCATTAGCGGAGTTCGAGTAGAACAAGAGCTGCCAAGTTTCCATTGGTATGGCATCATATGAGGACTTTCATGGTAAGCAGTGTCGTACATCCTTGTATTGGGATGAGGTAGGCGAGAGGAAGCTTGACAGTCCTGAGATGATTGAGCAGGCGACAGAGTAGTTGGTTTTGATCAAACAATGGTTGAGGACAACTCAGGACAGACAAAAGAACTATACTAATAACTGACGGCGAGATCTTGAGTTCGAGGTTAGAGATAAGGTATTCCTGAAGGTCCCGCCTCGGAAAGGTGTGATTCGGTTTCAGCAGCAGACAAGTTAGCACCGAGGTACTTTGATCCGTACGCTATCACTGAAAGGATTGGACCCAAGGTGTATCGACTCAATTTTCCACCAGAGTTGTTGAGGATTCATAATATATTCCATGTTTTGGTGTGGCAAAAATACATTAGGGATCCTTTTCATGTTTTAGAGATGCCACCGGTGTAGATAGCCAACGACTTACTGTATTTGACTCAGCCGGTTGTGATCATGGATAGTGCAATGAAATAGCTTCGACATCATAGTGTTCCGATGGTCAAAGTGATCTGGTGCAGTGACAAATATGAGGAGATGCCTTGGGAGATCGAGCACTCAATGAGAGATCAGTACCCGCATTTGTTTGAGGCAGAAGGTAAGTAAAATTCTAGGATGAAATTCTTATAAGCATGTTAGGATGTGAGACCTCATCCCTTCGAGTGCCTAGTCAACGAGACCGTTCATCGAGAGTGGTCAATATTGACCGGTTTAACTGAGAGTTAACGTTTGACCCAAGAGGGTTGACCGTTGACCCGAGAGTTGACTTTAGGGTGGACATAGTCATAGAAAGCCTAGGTGTGTGTCTAGGTGTCTTAGCAAGCGTTCTTGGTCGAGTGTCGAGGTTTGAGTCAGTGGAAATCGTGTTTGGTCATTTCCGGGTCTATTTTGAGTGATCAGAGTCTTTGGGCCGAAAAATCCATTTTGGGCCCATTGGTTATTTTTGGGCCTAAATACCCTTTTCCAAGCCCAATTTATTATTTTAGCCTATTTATGGTGTTTATTGATTTTAAAACCCATTTTCTCCCACTCGAGACATATTAGGCTTTTAAAAAATTTTAATCGGGTCGTTTCTTAGATTTTGGGCCTGGATTATCAATACCTGATCTGACTCGACACTTAAACTTTCTAAGAGTTGGAATCAAATGCATCATCCCCTTTCTCAAGGTTTATTTATGCATGGTTTTGAATGGAAGCTATACGTATGATGTGTGTGACAAGCATTCTAGCTATATGTACTTGCTTGACAAGTTTTGAATGCATAAATTATGTATTTGAACTATTAAGCATGTTGATGGTGTGTTGACGCAAGTGAATGGGCATGTGAACCAACCTTTGAATCAGTTATTGAGACTTGTGTTTATGCGTATATGTTCGATCATGTTTGAGCCCTTTGATTCGATTGATTGATATGTTTTGAGGTGGTTTTCATAGTTGAGAATCTATGGTAGGGCTTCCTGAGGGTTTGGGCATGTTTCAGAAGCGTTTCGGAAGCGTTCATAACCTCTGCTGGAAGGGAGTACATACCCGTCTACTGTTGGATGACACCTTGTACTATTTTGTCCAAAATAATACACAGCCTATCCTTAAGGGTACATGGGCCATGTGCCAGTACAAGGCCTCCCTTAACCAGGTACACGGCCGTGTACTTTAGTGTACAGGTCGTATATTGCTCTGTCCCTTTTCCCCAAATTGATTCCGACAACCCTTTTTTTATTCGGACAATCCCCGTACCCCTCCCACAACCCTTGTACACCATTTTGTGACCCTTAAACCTACCATAAACCCTTTCCACTTAATCAAACACCAAATCATACCCAAAATCAACCTCTTTGTGAGTGTCATTCATAGTGCTCACTTGCATTACATTGTATTTTTGGGGTTTTATGTGAAATTAAATATGTATGTTCTTAGGAACACTTGGAATTAACAATTAAACAAACATTAGAGTACACATACACAATCAATGGAAGACTTAACATCATACACAACAAGCCCCATGGCCCCAAGCATACTATACTAGAGTCCATACACACACATCCCATAAAAATCTATACGAAAAGTTCCCAAGGCACACATCTCATATCATAACATAAAATACAAGTCATACATGATAACAAGAGTCAAATCAGAAATAAGCCCACAACGGGTCTATATAAACAACCAAAATCCAACACAAGCATGTTTAATGTCAAAGTGTGCAAATATCAAAATTATAAGCATGCTGAGTTTCCAAGACGTACAAGAACAGTAGTCTAACCCTAAGACCAACACCGGGAAAGACTCGACCTCATGGATGTATGGCTACTCGAATGGACTAGTCTTGAAAAGATATCAACAAATAGAGGTGAGATCAAATATCTCAGTGGGAGTTATAGTGTCATAAGCACATCCAGGGAATAGAGGCATACGGAAAATCATTTAATAAAATCATTATTTAAAGCACACTTGTCAACCATGTAGACTAACATGCACTCATGTTTCACAAGTAACTATGCATAATGCATGTTTCATAAAACACAATGCAATATATACACCAACCCAATAGGTTTCCACAACTCATAAAACGCACATATTCGCACAGGTACTATGTCTCAAAACCTATCGGGGTTGATTGTAAACCACTTTTGGAATCCCTCGAGCTAAGGGATTCTGAAAGCCCATTGTTAGTTAATTTTCATTTACAAAAGACATATAGGTCCCTTACCGTCAATGTTATCCAAATAGATATAAACAAGCATGCTAAGCCATCACAAACATCAGGCAATCACATATATTCCATCCATCACACAACATATATAAGCTCAAGATCTTCCTCACTCCTTTCCGATGTAGGATTGGGTAATGGAACCCTCCAAAAATGTAACTGACCTCTCTAAGGTATAGGCCAAAACACAAACTCAATACATAGCTTAAGCCCATATGGAAGAGAGAGCAAGATCGGCTCCGCAACCACTTGTCACGACCCGGCCCCGGGCCAACAGGCCCAAATATGTATATGTATGTGATGGATTACAACTGTGACACTTAGTTGGTCTTTTAACAACGTAGCCCAAAAGCTGCATCTTGTTGGGACATGTGGTTAGAGGCCCAACTGAGCATTACAATTGTGATCCATCACAGGCATATACATGTCCAGGCTGTTTGGTCCAGAGGCTAGGTCATGATAAGTGGTAGCGGAGCTGATCTCGCTCCCTCTTCCCTTGTGGGCTTGGTCCTGTGTGTTGAGTTGGGGAGGCTTTGGGCTTATATGTGTTACGTGATAGGATCATCTGTCATGTCCCAGAACCCAAACAATTTTTTCTTTGCGGAAGGCCCAAGATATACACTGCCCTACATATGTAATGCATATAATAAACCTCCAAACCTAGTAATATAATAACAAATAGCGGAGTCGATATTAGAATAAACATATGAATTAGGGCACAATGAATATAAATAAAGTACTAATGTCTCCAAGTAACATCAAACAACCCAGGAAAACATATATCAAGGATAAGCATATTACAATTATTACATACTCGAATTTGATATTGATGATATATCAATAACTCATTACAATCAAATGACTTAGGGGAATCTTCTATGAATAATAATCCTTGTATTATACTTCACAATTCCAGGCAATCCATTCAATTCTTTGTGTCCTGCTTGGGAGTGAGCTTTGCTCATTAACCCTGCAATCATGAATCATCGAAAATGCAGCACAGTGACAGTCAAACATGGCATATACGCATAACATTTCAAGCAATACGACCATAACTAGGCTTGCAATAACTCTCAGTCTATTGAATTCCCAAGATTGGGACTGAGATATGTTAGTGGTAGTTCTCAACTTACCTTTATCTTTATTTACCACATGCCCATTCCGTTGATGCTGCCGGGACGTTAAGAGATGGCAGATCCCACTCTACAAGTACTCGTCTTGTGTTCATTGCCTTTCTCATTTCATCCTTGTCCCTCTTATAGTTTCGATTTGATTGGCCTCTCTACTTCTCACTACCACACTTGGAGAGTTCTCAAGAGTCGCATAGGTTATCCCATGTTATGCCTATGCATTCACATCTCGTATATCCAATACATTTGATGCATTGCATGCCTAGCAATTATTGTGGCACCTTAGTGAATCACTCATATCATAACATGGCATATCGAATCAAGAACACAGCATAAACAACAAACACATCACAGGAATAGCATTTTATGCTAACTTTTATTTAATTATTTCTTTGATATTCATATCTAATTAATCATGCCACTAATAAAAAAAATAAACAAATCCTTCCACTCACGATTTTCTGATGTTCAAAGAGCCCACACTTGATTCCTCGATAGCTCAATCGATTCCTAGTGGTCCTGCGTCAATAGGTATCCACCTATACATGAAATCATAGTCAATTCTTTAATATCATCATCTAGATTACATAATCATCTATAAAATCACTCATCTATCACTTTAATTTGATGCATTTCTACCCGATACCCAACTCAGAACCAATTTGGATTTGTTTCTTATTTTATTTTATTTTTATGAATCTTATTCTAATTTTATGACAAATCAAATCAAATCTAATTTCAGAATTTTAGATACCACTAGATTCCTTATTAATTCTAATATTTTTTGCAATTTTTTTATTTTTTATTTTTTCCCTTTATTTTTGCCAATTTTTCAGATTTTTTAAATTTCAATTATTTTCCGTCAACTGGAATGTAACACCTGGCAGCTCGAGGCACTGCCACACCATGTCTCAAACCTCTAGGCTCATGCCACGTGGCCCTATCGGGCAAGCCATATTACCCGAGCCTAGGCTCAGGAGCCTACGTACCATCATCTCCTAGCGACAAGTCACGTGCTCTCAGAGGCGACATGTCGTTCGTGTTGACCCGAACAGCTTGTCACACATTTGCTCGGGCAAACTACCCATCATTCAACTGGGTCGTCTTCAACCTCCAGCCAACCTATGAGACCTTGTCCCTCCGAGTGCCTAGTTCGTGAGACCGTTTAGCGAGAGAATCCGATTTTGTTCGGTTTGACTTTCGACCTAAGAGAATTTACTGTTGACCCGAGCATTGACTTTAGGTCAGACACAATCATAGAAAGCCTAGGTTTTGTGTCTAGTTGTCTAGCGAGTGTTTTAGGTCGAGTATTGAGGTTTGAGCCAGTGGAAATTGATTTGGACCGGTTCCGGGTCCGTTTTGAGTGACTATGGGACTTTGGGCCGATTAACCCATTTTGAGCCAATTTATTATTTCTTGAGCCTAATTAAATATTTGAAACCCATTTGTGTTGTTCTATGGTTATAAATATTTTTTGTAACCCATTCAAGGCTTATCGAGACTTAAACTACTTTGTTTCCGGTTTTCCTGGGATTTTGAGCTCGGAGTATAAAAGGGCCAGCCCAACCCAACACTTAGAAAATTTTCTAAGTGTTGGAAGCCTGAAACTCCTGCCCCCCTCTTCTCCCTCATGTTATTTCCTCTTCTCCCTCCCCTAAGAACCTATGTTCTTTTTCTTTGATTTTCCTACAAAGAAACCTATTGGGAATTATTCCCAAACACTTTCCTAACCTCTTGTGATCGTTTTCCACTGATAGTTTCAGATTGAAGAGTTGGTTTTTCCCCAGTTCTTGGTGTTAGTGCACATTTAGAAATTTTTAGTAAGTGCCTTAATTTCTAGTTTCCTTGGTCGATTGTTAATTTCACTAGGTTTCTTTTGATGTTTCTAAGATAATATGATGGTTTGGATTTCCTGGAAACATCATGTGATTCATGGGGGCTTAATTAGAGTTTTTGATAATATTTTCGGTAAATATATGGTTTGGTGATTTTGTTGGAATTGGTGGATTTGGTTGAGTTCCTTGCTTGTGATTGATTGCTTGTGGATTATAGAGGATGGTTGTGGGTTGAAGAACCCAATTATGTTGCTGGTTGAGTTGGGAGATTGATGATGAGCCATAAGTGGCATGCTTGAGGAGAGGGTGGTTCGTCCTCTTGGTTGAATTTCTGGGTTTGAAGGTTGATAAGCTTCAGTGAGAGTTGTGAGTTTTGTCATGAGTTTTTTGGGTCTTGAGGCTGTTTCTAGTTTTGTCATTTCCCTTCCTTTGTTTGATTCCATGCTTTGCCTTGTATTTGTATGAATTAGATAGTGTTGGAGCTGTTGATAAGGGAAATCGTATTGTCATTGAGTCGTCTACGTGACAGGAGGAGGGAGTTTACGTTTCATTCGTTTAAACGGAAATGCTCTGTTTTTGTTAGATTAAAATATGATCAAATGCTTGGTTTTGAATATAGGTTAAACATGCATTGTGAATGATGATCATGTTAGGTTCACTATGTGTTTAACTTGTGATTTATGCATCAATTGTTCTGGCATTACTGATGCATCAACTGTTCTTGGCATCACTTGTGCATATGCTGTATGTGATTGATGGATTATTGGTGGGTGAGCAATTGTACCTTTTTTGGAGAGTGTGTTCTTAGATTTGAGACCTTGGTTGGTGGGCGTATTGTTTGTTGGTATTGGGTGTGTTGAGAGGGTTCATTTTGGGTGAGATTGGATACCAAAATTTGAGTGAAAACCTATAAGGAACCCAAAAAATGACCTGATTGAAAACACTATCGAGATCCCACCGACCGATCGGTGAAGACACACCGACCATTCGGTTCATCGTCGAGAGCCCATCGATCGGTCGGTTGAGACACACTGACCAGTTGGTGCAGATATAAAATGTTGTCGAGAGTACACTGACCTATCAGTCAAGATTACATGGACCAGTCAATCAGTGCAGATTTCCCCGAAAAGGCCTGATTTCGTTCTAAGTGAAGCCCAATAATGAGTATAACTTTGAGAAATGTGAACCAATAATGATTTCATATACTTATGAGTGTTGCGAGACTTTGAGAAATGTGCTCTGATGTTGTGGGAACCAATGGTGAGGATGCATACTTAATCATTACATGCATTTTAGTTTTTATAAACATACGATATAAGTATTTAACTAGGTGTAACATGGAATTGATGATTTCACTTGGCCAATGCATGGTAGGTATACGGAATCCCAGAAGAGGAGAATGTTACCTTACTATTTTTGTATGGATGGATTTTTTGTTTATGCTGGAGTTTGCTATGACTAAGCGGGCCGCCTGAATTTGCTTATACTTAGCAGGTTATGTGTACATGTACATGTATGGAATGATTATTGAGTGTGATAGAATGTTTTCTCCACTTGATTTCGGATAACACTGGCAGTATGGGGTTTAAATGTATTTTTATAGTGAAAATTTAACTGCTAGTAGTCTCTCAGTTACCTTTTAGCGGGGGTGACTCGAGGGTATAGTAGCCCATGTGACATTGAAGAGTACGGTGGAATCATAAAACCTATTGGGATGTACCGTTTGCTTTGTGTTTTACAATTCATACATTGATTATGAAATTCCTTGAGTATATGATTAGAATACTTGGACTATAATTGTGTCTAAATCAACTATTTTATAATCGTGCTTTCTGTATGCCTTCACTTTACCGGATATACTTATAACGTTGTAACTACCACTAAAGTCTTTTGATCTCACCCCCTCTTGTTGATCTTTTCAAAGCTAGGTCGTGTGCATGTATTCTTCCATCTTGAGTTCGAGTTTTTGGTGTTGTTCTTATGGCTAGATTATTACACTTGCATGTTTTGGAGGCTCGACATATTTATGATTTACTATTTTCATGCTCTTTTGTTATGCATGACTTGATATGGACTATGTTGTTTGTTTTGGACACATTGTGGGTTTGATATTCATATATTGATTTTGGACATGCATGTATGAATCAAATTTCCGTTTACGTTATAAGATGTGTGCCTTGGGAACTTTTTGTAGATCCTTATGGGCTTGTGTGTATGGACTCAGTGTGTTGCATGTTAAGGGCCGTATGGCCTGTTGTATGTGGTTTAAGACTTCTATTGTATATGTTTGCGTACTCCATTGCTTATTTATACCGGTTGTATTATGTGACGTGCCATGCTCCTTTTGAAATAAAAATTCAAATTGGTATGCGTTTTTGAGTTATTGGTTTCAAAAAGTTAACGTGAGCCTTGTGTGGTCTCGATTGATTCACGTGTTTGGTCGATCGGAGCTACACAGCGATAAGGGTCTTATCCTATTTACCGCGGATCCTCACAAAACCCTAACCTCTTGATCTCAAATTACAAAATAACATTCGATCTAATCTATACAATACTCAAGTACACACCAAACAGAGCATAACCCCCACCAAAATCATCAAATTTCACATTCTACATCTCACATATAAAAAAAATTGAATCTGGTTTATACCAGACAAAACCTTATCGAAAACAGGCTAGATTTGGCCGAAGAATGTGTGATTCCACCGTGAATAAATTGCTATCAACGAATCGAAGCTCAGAGGGTGTTTTTCGAGCATGGAACATACTGGAATGAGTAACAAGGTTGAAAGGGGAATTTAGTCTGTTATGTTGGAAAAGGGAAACCATTGGGAGATTCTGAGGCAGCAGTCAGTGGAAGTGCACAACGATGTCGTATAGGTCAGGTACAAAACGACATCATATGTGTTTAAAGTAATATCCCCATGCGAAACCTTCAAAACGACGAGGTTGGTTGTCGTTTTAGATTTAATAGAATTTTACAAATATAACTTATTAATATTTAATAACTAATATTATTTATTAATTGTGTAAAATCTTCAAAAATTCATAAAAATTATCATACTACTCCAAAAAAGTACATGGAAAATTTCTATAAACTCCTTATAAATAGTACTATCCATCAATACTATAAAATCAAATATATTTTTTCTTCTTAGAAAAATCATGATAATATTAAATCCACCTCCAAAGATTCTCTAAAAATTCGTACACCCTAAAATACCACCAATAGACCAATTTAAGGTCTTAAAATCTCAAAACCAACAATATTATTTCCATAATAATTTTTCAATCATTAATGATTAATTTTTAAAATTTCTAACAACAAATAAGGTTTCCAAAACTGAACCGAATCATAAATTCATAAATGATTCTAGATTTGGGCTATGACCCATTAACCTTGATGATCCTCCCTTGGGCTTCTCGGCTCAAGCAGGTCAAAATTTTTTGATTCTTACATCCTTCCCATCTTATAAAAGTTTCGTCTTCGAAACTTGCTTATCATCAAATTTAGAATTATTACAAAAATTCCACATTCACCTAATCACAATTCATTTGGAGTATCCAATTGCATTCTATTCATTTCTAACATTTATCAAAACCACCCTTGCAAAAACTTCGCACCATTCTACCAATGATATGGAACGCGATATCCTATTGCATTCCTTTCATCCTCCATATCATTAAAATTCAATATTTCCATCATATTTAATGGAATGATTTCGATCTTGCTATCGATAGACACTCAAGACCATAATCTTTAGGTCGTACATTCAATGATTATATTCTTAAGGTTATATACTAATGGTTCATATCGGAACCTATTTCACTTCCTTCCCAACTATATCATCTTGATGAATCATAGTCAATAATCCAGAATCCATCACATCAAAATAATTTTTGACGTCAAACTCAAATTCTATTGGAATGAAGTATCTTACTATATTCTCGTTATTCGGTTACTCAATATCCATCTGCTTGTAAGCCCAAATTTTCACAGTCTATTTTACCATGAACGAAAACCATCGATATCATTTCATAAAATTAATCACTTATGCAAGAGCATTACATTTCCATTGTGTTACCCCAATCCTACCTTTGATTCTAATCACACATTCTCAAGTAAATCTCTTAAGTTTATCATTAACTCAATTTTCATGAATCTACATTCTCATCATCATATCAAATCAAACATCATTCAAAGATTCACGGTTATGCAATCAAGATACTTTTACAATAATGAAATCATAACTTTTCTATAGTATCCCACAATACTTCTTCATCCTCAATTTCAATACAATCTACTCTCCTTCATTTGTACGATATATGTTGATCATCATATTCATAGTGATCTCCTTTACTCAAAACTATTAGCAATGAAGCTATGTCCATCAACATCTCATTTGAATATCTCTTACTTGCAAACACTTTTACAAGATTCATTTTGAATTCACTTATCATGAAATACCAAAATTTATATCCTTCAACTTAGGAAATCAAGCAAATATTATAATTTCATAATATCTAACTCCTCAAGGTATAAACATAAATCTTATAATTCTACTCCACTTGATAAACTAATTAAACCTCAGTATGCATTGTAGTACCAATTTCACACCTCTAGGCTCATTTTTAGTTATAATTTGGCATAAGGTCGATAAACCTATGTTTTAATTTGCCTAGAGAATAAAATATTACTTCGCTTCTTTATTCACCAAAAATATCCTTATATAAATCCAAATTTTTGAGTAATTTGGGTAGTCCAACCCAAGAAAATTTGTTTGTTCAACAATAACTTTGTAAATTTATAGTGTAAGTGTTATTACTCGATCACATAACACTGGGCATGTTATGAGATTCGTATACAGTTTAGTATGCTATATATTATCTGTTTCTATAGCTATAATATTCCTCAGTATATCCCAAGGTAAAGGCATGCACTCTGTGCATTGTCCATATTACTGAATAATCAACTTTGCTAATGTATATTCAATGTGCTTATAAACACAGAATACATTACTAATTAAATCATTGGTTCCCATTTTATTCTAATTCTTTGCTCATTTATTCATAATTCTTGATCAGTTAGCATCTACAACTCACCAAAATAACAACCTATATTAGGCATTATTCCACTATAAATCATGAAGATTCTGTAGGAATTCAACGAAGCAATTTATTTCTTACAAGCATGTCAGACTATGATTAACCCAAAATTACTTATGCCTCAAAATAGAATACTCAATGCCCAAAATATTCACATAATACTTATAATCTTGATAAAATGTACCCAATCCAAGGTACTTCTTAGAATTCAAATCATTTGTAGGCAATATAAACTTACATTATGTTATACTTGCGATCTTCCTTGCTCCTCTCAGGCCTTTCAATCTGAAATCAAGATTAGTATAATATATATATTCATAGCTTCCCCTGACTCAATAGTTCACAACAAGATAACCCAATTCTTTTATATAGTGCCACAACAACAATATGAAAATTATAACAATTAAATGCAATAACCCCCAACACAAATGAGTAACAACTCAAGCTTATGTGGCACTAACATATTATCCAATCGGGTAATGGGTATGAAGTGACATTGCAACCAAATGCAATGCACACAGATAACGACTCTCAATTCAAAACACAAAAATCGATAAGGTTCTTAAGTAGATCTCATACAAGAGATATTATGCTTCAACAAGGCATGATAAATTGGAAGGTGGCAAATATGGAAATGAGGTCACAATATAGAAACGTTTTCCAAAAAAATGATTTGCTTGACTTAGAATACTCAGTAGAAGTAGGTCTATAAGATACAAACTCACTCGATAATTATCAAATAATAAAGATAACTAACTCGATAGTGTTCTCTCAAAGAAATGAGAACGCATCATGTAAGGAGTTAGTAGACAATAAAAACTATTTCCAAAGAAAGGAAACATGCCCTGCTACCACGTTGGTTTTCATGCCCCTGAACCCAAAAATTTTTTGCGCGATAGTCTTCATAAGCCCACTATATACACTGCTCTACATATGACAATGCATATAATAAACTTACAAGACTAGCGATATAATAACAAATAATGGAGTTGATACTAGAATAAATGTATGAATTAGGGCACAATGAATATAAATAGAGTACTGAAGTCTCCGAGTGACATCAAACAACCCCAGGAAAACATATATCAAGGATAAGCATATTACAATAATTACATGCTCAAACTTGATATTGATAGCATATTAATGACTCATTACAATCAAATGACTTAGGGGATTCTACTATGAATAATAATCCTCTTATAATACCTCACAATTCCTTGTAATCCACCCAAGTCTTCATATCCTGCCTAAGAGTGGGCTTTGTTCATTAACCCTGCAATCATGCCAAGAGTCTAGCAGAAACCTTCCAATTGAGCAGACGTGAAAACATATACAAAATACACATGCAATCGTACACTTATTAAGCACACACACTGACATACGATAAGACTCGATGAATTATCGAAAATACAACACAGTCATAGTCAAACATAGCATATACACACAACATTTCAAGCAGTATGACTATGACTGGGATGGCAATAAATCTCAATCCATTGAATTCCAAGAATTGGGACTAAAATACATCAATGGTAGTTCTTAACTTATCTTTTTCCTTATTTACCATGTGGACATTCCCTTGACACTTCCACAACATTAGGTTATGACAGCTCCTCCTAAACAGATCCCACTCTTCTAGTATTCATCTTGTGTTCATCAGCTTGCTCATTTTATCCCTATCCCCCTTATAGCTTCGATTTGATTGGAGTCTTCATGCCTCCCAACTATACTTTGAGAGCTCTCAAGAGTCGCATAGATTACTTCATGTGATGTCTGTGCATTCACATCTCATGTATCCAATACATTCGATGCATTGCATGTGAGACCCAACCTGTGTAGGGAGTCAAGTTACCCAATCCCACATCGGAAAGGAGTAGGGGACATCTTAGGCTTATATGTGTTGTGTGAATGGATAATTTATAACAAGTTGCATCTTTTGGGCCATGTGGTTAGAAGCTCAACTCAACATTGCAGTTGTGATCTATCACACGCACATACATGTCCGGGTTTGCTAGGCCAGGGTTCGGAGGCCAGGTAGTGATGACTGATAACAGAGCTGATCTCGTTCCCTCTTCCATGTGGGCTTGGGCTGTTTTCTATATTGAGTTTACATTTGAGTACTTGAGTTTGGGTCCAAGTCCATTACGTTTGAACTCCTTTCATGAGGACACGAAGTCTATAAGGAGGAGAGATTGTGAGACCTAGCCTGCATAGGAGGTCAAGCTACCCAATCCTACATCAGAAATGAGTGGGGGAGGTCTTAGGCTTGTATATAATGTGTGAATAGATCATTTGTAACAAATTGCATCTTTTGGGACATGTGGTTAGAAGCCAAACTCAGCATTGCATTGTATGCTAACAAGTTACATCACGTGCATATACACATCCGAGCTCACTGGTCTGGGGTAGGGTCGTGACATTGTATGCTTAGGAATTATGGTGGCACCATAGTGCACCACTCATATCATAACATGGCATATTGGATCAAGCACTCAACATAAACAACAATCACATCACATACATAGCATTTTACATTAATTATTATTTAATTATTTCTTTGATATTCACATCTAGTTATTTATACAAGCAATAAAAACGATAAACAAATCCATCCACTCACGGGTTTCCGATGTTCAAAGAGCCCACACTTCATTCCTTAATAGTTAGGCCGATTCCTCGAGGTCCTACATCAATAGGTGTCCACCTATACATGAAATCATAGCCAATTCTTCAATAACATCGACTATATTACATAATCATGCATAAAATCATGCGTCTATCATCATAATTTGACGTGTTTCTACCCAATACCCAACTTGGAATCGATTCAGATATTTTTTCTATTTTATTTTATTTTTCTGAATCTTGTTCTAATTTTTTGACCCATAAAATCAACTCTAATTTCAAATTTTTGGAACCACTAGATTCCTTATTGATTGTCATATTTTTTGTAATTTTTCAAGTATTTTTTCGAATTTTTCCATTATTTTTCCAATTTTTTTCCTTTATTTCTATCCATTTTTCCTATTTTCTGAATTTTATTTATTTTTCGCCAACCAGAATATGACACCTGGTAGCTCCAAGCGCTGCCAGGCCATCTCCCGAACCTCTAGGTTCTTGGCACGTGGCCCAATCAGAGCGTGCAACACCATCTGAGCCTGAGGCTTGGGGGTGTATCTATCATCATATCCAGGCGACACATCATTTATGTTGGACTCGAACGGCTTGTCACACGTCGGCTGGAGCAGACGACCCGTCGTTCAACTAAGTCATCTTCAACCTCCAGGCTACCCAGCAAGAATGCAAACCCTAACCTCCAAATCTCCAATTACACATTAACATTCGATCTAATATATACAATACTCAAGCACACATTAAAATGAGCATAACCCCACCAAAATCATCAAATTTCACATCCTAGATCTCACACACGAAAAAAAATTGAATCCAGTTTATACCGGACAAAACCTTACCAAAAATAGGCTAGATTTGGCCGGAGAAGGTGTGATTCCACCGTGAATAAATTGTTGGCAACAAATCGAATCTTGGAGGTTGTTTTTCGAGCTTGGAACATATTGGAATGAGTAAAAAGGAAGAAACGGGAATTTATCCTGTTAGGTTACAGGAAAAGGGAACCCACCAAGAGATTCTATGGCGGCAGCCGGTGGAAGTGCAAAACGACGTTGTACAGGTAAGGTACAAAATGACGTCGTATGTGTTTAAAAATAGGTTATAGCTTGTAGGTGCATCAAGCAGAAAAATAGGTTTAACAATATATTCAATATTTTAAAAAATGATTTATTTAAAAAAAAAACTAAGAAAAAAATAATTTCAGTTCTCATTAGTGTTGCTACACTTTAGGCCAGCTTGATACTTAGAATTATTCTTTTTAAACTAGATGTAATTTGATTTGATTTTGGAGATAAATATCTTATTCATGATTTGGCCATTGTAGATAGAATCATACTAATTGTAGATAGAATCATACTAATTCAAATTGAAAAATTTCACTCTCTCTCTCTATTTTTCTATTATAATCATGACAACCAAGTATATTTTATCTGAAAAAAGTTATCCTTTGCCATTATCTATTATCCAAAACTATAATAGTTTTGATTTTCAATATATTTTCTCTATTCTTTGCAACCCGACATATTTAGAGCTCACTACTTAAGAGTGAACATTAGCAATACAATGACTAGTCATAGATAAGTAAGTATCGTTTAGTGTGTTTTGTATTTTTCGTTAATGCTTTAGACGACATCTAGACATTATGACTCAATGTCACAATACGACTCTAATCAAAGGATCACTCTAAGATTAAGGATGAGATTTCACAAACTATGATTGGATGACAATTATGAATATTTCTAGGTTACCCCAAAGTTAATAACATATTTAGAGAGTAGTGATGATCTCAAATTTGATGTAATTTGAGTATAATTATAGAGTAGTGACAATTATTTATTTTTATTATTAAAAATAAAATAAGAATAGAGTATAATTATAATTATTTTAAAATTTTTAAAAATATATATTTTAAAAAGAATAATTTCTTTAAATTTTATAAAAATATATTCAATATTTTTAAAAAAAATTGATTTATTTTTTTCAAAAACTAAGAAAAAAATAATTTCACGTTCTCATTAGTGTTGCTACACTTTAGGCCAGTTTGATACTTAGACTTATTCTTTTTAGACTTGATGTAATTTGATTTGATTTTGGAGATAAATATCTTATTCATGATTTGGCCATTGTAGATAGAATATTTTTAGTTAACTTTTTCCATACTAATTCAAATTGAAAAATTTCACTCTCTCTATTCTTCTCTTATATTCATGAGAACCAAGTATATTTTATCCAAAAAAAAGTTATCCTTTGTCATTATCTATTATCCAAAACTATAATAGTTTTGATTTTCAATATATTTTCTCTATTCTTTGCGACCCTACATATTTAGAGCTCACTACTTGAGAGTGAACATTAGCTATACAATGACTAATCATAGATAAGTAAGTATCGTTTATGTTTTGTATTTTTCGTTAATGCTTTAGATGACATATAGACATTATGACTCAATGTCACAATACGACTCTAGTCAAAGGATCACTCTAAGATTAAGGATGAGATTTCTCAAACTATGATTGGATAACAATTATGAATATTTCTAGGTTACCCCAAAGTTAATAACATATATAGAGAGTAGTGAGTAGTGATGATCTCAAATTTGATGATATTTATTAAGAGAAACACTTCAAATATTCACATAGCGATCCATAAAAGTTTTTTATCGGCCGTTTCGTATACAGAATTGTCGGGTTTGGTATTCTAAAACCATTAGTTATGGAACTGATATAAATTTATTTTAGTTTTGTAAAACCAATAATTTGTTTGGAATAAAGATGATTGATTTTGATATTTTTATGAAATAATATTGTATCCATCATAAAAACAATTAGATACCCATTTTTTTTAGTATGACCGTATATAAAATATTTTACATGACTATGTTTGTGTTCTATATCATGTAAATGATTCCGAAATATAAGAGGCTCCATTGACAAAAATAACATGGTCATGTAAAACAAGAAGCAAAGTTGGGAATAATTGGAAATAGTGATTAGTTTTGTAATTTCTTGGGGAGAAATGACATTTGTAAATCTTAAAGTATTGAAATTTTGAAAACTAATGATTTTGTAAAACCAAAACTAAGGTACCACTAACATGAGTTATCATTATCAAAACCAACATATGAAAAGTCGCTGCATATAAATCAATGTATTATTCTCTAATATTTATGATTTTAAAGACATAGTCATTATACATCAATGTCAGAACAATCTGCCTTTGAAATAGATATAATAAAGTTTTCATATAACATAAAACTAAATATCAGACATACCTCAAATCTAACGAGTGCTTATATGGTGGATTTAGCAATTAAATGAAAGCAACTAATGCATAAATAAAATATAAGAGTTTCTAAAAACTTGAAGTAGCAGAGTTTGGAGCAAAATAAATACAGAAGGGCTATTGTTTTTTTTTTTTTTGATATAGAAGAGTGTCCCAGTCGAGAACCAGACTAATCTCTTCTCATGAGTCGACCATCTAGTCTCACTTCCACGGGGTCTAACCCGGGACCATGAGCTGGTACAGTACCAGCTCAACACCATAGGTGTGGGACCACTCCCAGGTCCCAACACATGTATATTTCATACCTCGTTGGAACCACGGTTCAAACCCATGTCGTATGAGTTAAGGGAACGCAGTAAGTGATAGACCACTACACCAATATGTTGTTGGTCATAAGGGCTATTGTTTTAACCAAAACGATTCAAAATAGCATTGTCGGGTATTGAAAAGAACCCACTAACTCCACACATTTGGAGTGTAAACGGGTCGGGCTGTGTTCTTCCCCTACATAATGGATTTTGGGCTACAAAATCCTAATTTACCACACACTAATCAATCACAAAAATCACAAAATGATATAAGATAAGCAAATGGCTCATCGGTCAACATCAGCTAGATGTTAAAAGTCAAGTAAAAACTCTAGTTATCAGATATCCATAAAAGAAAAAAGAAAAAGACAAAGTACTACGAGTCATGTGCTTGAGGGGCTAGTTGGATTTGCAACAGTACCTAATATTGATGAATATGTTACTCCTAATGTCTGAGACTGAACTATCTTCCACGGGAAACATTGAAAGCTTGTGGCAGAAAAATAGGTTATAGCTTGTAGGTGCATCAAGCAGAAACGGAGTAGGTATATATATAGTGGCCAAGTAACACTCTAATGTGACGCATGAACCATTCTCAGATTGTAATCGATGCAATGCTTTGGACTATAAAGTAAAAGAAAAAGGAACTTTTGGGCTTAATTGGAATGAAAAAGTACCCAATACTGAATAGACAATCTCATGACATGCATGAATAGTTGGTGGACAAGCTATTCATATGTCTTTGCTTGGGAGAATATTGCGTCATTTGAGGTTTCCTTACTATTCATCTGTTGCCTGTTACTTGATGAACAAAATGGAAAGAGCTTCTCTCCCTCAATGTATATACAATTCAACTATGTTTGCTTCATGACAAAGCATTACAGTCTGTTAATTATCATGCAAATTGCTTAATTTATCACAAAATGGAAAGAGCAAACTATGAAGAATTAAGGTCAAAAAGAAATGTGTCTTTGACTGCACTCCAGAGTTGTTCTGGTTAACAACCAGTCTATTCATATACACATGAAACTCTTATTAATTCTGTATATTCTCTTCAATTTTAAACTAGACTATCTGTCTTTAACATATTTAACAGATCAACCAGCCAACCTACCTTCCCGTACCTTCATATATATATATATATATACACACATATACACACAACAGCAGCAGCAGCAGCAGCAGCAGCAGGATTGATCAAAGTTTCTCTTTGCAGAATCCCTCTGATTGTACACCTATTCAGAGAGAGAGAGAGAGGGGGAAACAGCGATAATGGGTGCTGTCTCACAGCTTCCTCTACCAGCTTCTGTTGGAGTTTTTCTCTTGGCATTTGTCGCCTCCTGTCTCCTCCCCGAGCACGCACTTGGCATAACCAGGCACTATAAGCTAAACGTAAGTATATTTATGTCGCCATGCAACACAGGTCTATACGTATATGGTTAAGTGGACCCTTGTCTCTACTAATTTAAATCTCTTGCAGATCAATTTGCAAAACGTTACACGCCTCTGCCACACTAAGAGCATGGTCACAGTCAATGGACAGTTTCCAGGGCCTCGTATTGTGGCAAGAGAGGGTGATCGTCTCCTTATTAAAGTGGTTAACCATGTCCACAACAATATCTCCATCCATTGGTAATAAACTGATAATAAATTAATTCTTACATTACATCATCGTATATATGATGTGCTGGCAAAACATTCTGATCAATCTGACTTGGGCTAAGGACTAAGCTAGGTTTTCATCGATTTACAGGCATGGAATTCGACAGCTGCGATCAGGATGGGCTGACGGACCAGCATACATAACTCAGTGCCCCATACAAACTGGCCACAGCTATGTGTACAACTATACCATGGTTGGCCAAAGAGGCACTCTGTGGTGGCATGCTCATATATCCTGGTTAAGATCAACCCTCTACGGTCCTCTTATCATTCTCCCCAAGCGGGGGATTCCTTACCCCTTTGCCAAACCTTACAAGGAAATCCCTATCGTTTTTGGTAATTAATCCCTCCATCCATCGCTCCTTCTGCGCCAACTAGCTGGTTAATTAGATATCTAAAGTGTTGTCTTCTATATATATCTAGCTGTAGCTGACGTCTCGTTTCTCTAAATGGCAGGTGAGTGGTTTAATGCAGACACTGAAGCCATAATTAGTCAGGCCTTACAAACAGGAGGAGGCCCAAATGTCTCGGATGCCTACACCATCAATGGACTTCCGGGGCCATTGTATAACTGCTCCGCCCAAGGTTCGATTATGGGCAATTAAGGATGGTTTTAGATGTTTTCAGATAAACTAGTACATTTAGGTTGATCCCGCTGGGGCCATCTAATTAATTCTTTATGACTTGGCTACAGATACATTTAGGATGAAGGTGAAGCCGGGGAAAACTTATCTGCTCCGCATCATCAACGCTGCTCTCAACGATGAGCTTTTCTTCAGTATAGCAAACCACACACTCAAAATTGTAGAAGTCGACGCTGTTTATGTTAAGCCTTTCGAGTCCGAGACACTCCTGATCACCCCAGGCCAGACTACAAATGTTCTTCTCACCACCAAACCCAAATTCCCTAACGCCACCTTCTTAATGACTGCCAGGCCATACATGACTGGACAAGGCACTTTTGACAATTCAACTGTTGCTGGTATTCTAGAATATGAACCACCACCTAGTTTCAGTCGCTCCGGCTTTTCCGTCAAACAGCTCCCACTCTTTAAACCAACTCTCCCTGCTCTAAATGACACTGCCTTTGTTGCCAATTTCACCGGTAAATTTCGTAGCCTAGCAAATGCGCAGTTTCCTGCCAATGTTCCGCAGCATGTTGATAAGAAATTCTTCTTCACGGTGGGCCTCGGAACAAACCCATGCCCCAAAAACCAAACTTGCCAGGGACCCAGTAATACCACCATGTTTGCTGCCTCCGTCAACAACGTTTCCTTTGCAATGCCAACCACCGCTATTCTCCAAGCGCATTTCTTTGGCCAGTCTAATGGTGTCTACGCTCCTTATTTCCCTGCCACCCCAATATTTCCATTCAACTACACCGGCAACCCGCCAAATAACACAATGGTGAGCAACGGGACAAAGCTGGTGGTGCTTCCTTTCAATACTAGTGTGGAGCTAGTTTTGCAGGACACTAGCATACTCGGGGCTGAGAATCATCCTCTTCACTTGCATGGATTCAACTTCTTCGTGGTGGGACAAGGTTTTGGGAACTATGATCCAATCAAAGATCCTGCAGGGTTCAATCTTGTTGACCCTGTCGAGAGGAACACCGTGGGCGTGCCCTCTGGTGGGTGGGTTGCCCTCCGCTTCCTAGCAGACAACCCAGGTTGGTGGCTCTAAATTATTCGAGTAGTGATTTCTTGCACTTGATTGTCTTAAACATATAAACTTGAAAACGATAAACTGTTTGATCTGAAATTAATGATAATACATATGGATAATGTCTCAATGTACAGGCGTATGGTTCATGCATTGTCATTTTGAAGTCCACACAAGCTGGGGTCTGAAGATGGCTTGGCTGGTGTTGGACGGGAAGCTTCCTAGTCAAAAGTTGCTTCCTCCGCCGGCGGATCTTCCGCAGTGTTAAAAACGATACCGTAGTAGTTTGAGCCCTCACAAACATTCCACAGCGCATGCGAGATGACTTATTTCCCCCCTGTTGTATTGCTGGTTTTTTTTGTCTTTTTGCACATAGGCTTGTTTATTCTTTGGTTACTTCCGTCTGATTCATCCAAAGAAAAGAGAGTTCATTTTTTTTTGTAATTTGAGCAAATAGTAATAAAACCTTTGATTGGTTTTACTTCAGTCAGCATTGCAAACTTTACAACGGCATTTCGGGACGGGATTCACCATTCCGTATTGCACACCCCTCTGGCAATAAGTAATGTTAAAAATCTAAAGCTAGCCAAGATCTCAATCGAAAACAGAACAGTTATCAGAAGAAACACAACCTCTTAGCTATTTTATTTTTTGCAAAATTGCATTACTAACTGTAGTATAAAAAGTTAAAAATACAATCAAAAGTTTCCATGGTCAACGGAGCCATGCAAGGCAGCCCCTCTTCAGCAGCTTCCATCTCCTGACAGCATTTTAATCGGTTTTCAGTTGCTAAAGTCTCTCATACCTTCATCGATTTGGAACTGTTAAGGTAGTACAGGTAACTCCACTTTCTCAATGGAGAAAAAGCTGGCAACTCCATGATCTACATGACAAATCCTCACAGGAATCCCACCACAATGTCTTTCAAGGGTTTCCAGTTTCACTCTAGATGGTGGATCACCCCTATCCACATAGACAACCATTTATTAGCATTCCGGTCAAATAATTTTAGCATCAATGGAAACAATCTAAGCATAAAAGAAAACAGAGTTGAACCAGTACTCCCTTATTTATCTATCTTATGCATAGCTTGGGCATAGATTCCTTTAATTAGTTAATTCTGCATATAGTATTCCGTTGAAAGATTTTTGCTAATACAACACCTGAGAATGTCAACTCTCCATTTCCAAGGCTTCAACCGCAAAGAATATTCTTATTTGAACAGAAAAAGAAGACCCAACAGCAAATAGAAAAAAGGGCCAGGAAATAATAATCTTGAACCACGTCAATTGTTGACTGTGGTACATTACCTTCTGCAAGTATTTTTTATATAAAAGATAGTGTATTCATATGGACCAATGCTTAAGTACGTCCAGTGAGTGTGTCACTACAAAGAGAAAAGAGAATCCTGCAATCTCCATAATTGAAAAGCCGTATTTTTTTCATAGTAAAATTTTGATTTAAGAAAATAGGACAACTAGAAGCTGCATTTTTTCAGATAGGAGATCTGCTGTCAACAGTAAGTAGCAAAAGTAGAAATTGATGGACAGAGTAGCTAGCAATAGTACAGAACAGAAAGTCAAAAAATCAATCATCAAAATTATTACCTACTTAAACAGACCAAAAATGTAGGATCGCCAGGAGCAGACTTTTTAAACTTGCTGTTGGGAAGATAAACGTCAAAAGCCGGCCTCAACTCATCAAAATGCAAATTAGCGAGCATTTGAGCTGTCATATCTTTGATTTGAGTATCAGCCTTCTTCACATCTCCTGATGAACCATGAAAAGAAATAGATGAATAATTACTGATGACACCCTTAACAGACCAAGGCACACCATGTTGCTGAACTATGTAACCAAGTGACATAAGATGCCTATAAGCATTATAAAGCTCCCAACAGCATCCACCCTTTTCTTCAGAAATCTTCGTATACAAGTCTTTCAAGGAAAGACAGGAGGAAGCATTATCACTCAAGAGACGCAATGCCCCTATTTCAACCAAATACCTAATGCATACAATTTTTAAATTTAGCAACAATAATATTTACAACACAGAAGGTAAAAAAATAAATGAAAGTAAAGCATTCATATAAAATCATAGTTAAATGAACCAATAGTAAAATGACATTCAACAAAAAGATTACCGCACACTTACAAGGACTCTTCAAGTGAACAGTAAGTCAGGCCATCACGAATAATTCCGGTAGTAATCCACATCTTACCCTTCTTTTCAATCACTTGAGCCATTCCCATCTCGTCATTCCACCTAGCTTTTGAAACACTGCTCCTACAAAGGCATAATTTTACTTAACCGCATGGAAGCAACTCTAAACAAACCGCACAAGCAAGGTCGGTGAATGAAAGATTTGTTACCTAAACTGCAACTTGTGCGAGGAAGAAGTGTAGTAAAGTTCATCATCCTTTGAGTCCGTCAAATCAACCTCGCTATCACTCACTTCCCCAGGATAAGTTTCCAAATCCTTCTCCATCCCATGCAATTGCAAAGGAACTTTCGCTACTCAGTACAGAAAAGAATAGCGACGGAGAAGGCGGAGCACTGGAGGCTGGTATCGGTGGCTAGGTCGCACTTGAGAATTGAAGGGAGAAAGGAAAGGAGGCAACTAGCAGTCGGATCGGGCTTGGCTGGTGTTGGACGGGAAGCTTCCTAGTCAAAAGTTGCTTCCTCCGCCGGCGGATCTTCCGCAGTGTTAAAAACGATACCGTAGTAGATTGAGCCCTCACAAACATTCCACAGCGCATGCGAGATGATTTCTTTTCGCTCTTTTTTATTCTTTGATTACTTCCGTTCGATTCATCGGGCAAATAGATTTGCTGACAAATAATATTAGATCTGTCGTGAATCCAAGTGAAAGAAAAGAGTTTTTTTCTTCTCCTTTTTTTCGTAATTTGAACAAATAATCATAAAACTTTTGATTGGTTTTGATTTCAGTTAGTATTGCATTTTAATATTATTTTATTAAATCTATTTGACAAATAATAAATTCTATAAATCAAGAAGTTCAAAACAATTTGATAAGTATAAAATTTAATAACAAAATTTACCATTTCCTTGTACACCCTAGTTATAATAATGTTAAAAATTTAAAACTAGTCATACAAAAGTCATAAAGTGTAACAAGGTATCAAAGCAACCTAATATTTTAGCTATTTTACTTTTTACAAAATTGCATTATTAACTTTAATTTAAAAACACAATCAAAAGTTTTTAGAACGAACGAAGCATTCAGGATTTTCATCTTTTGGTTTATCAAGTTTTTTGAATCGTCTTATTGAGGAATTTGAGGTTAGATCAGTTTATCGAGAACGATCTTCTTATCATAATTCCATCTTAATTTCATCTTAAGTTCATATGTGATGCAATTTTGTCCTATAAAAATAACTTGCATCACATCATATGTATAGTATGTGTATGTTTATATTTTGTTTTAGACTTTTGAAATCCTAGAAATATGATAAAATTGAGTTGTATTTTTGTAGACATTGATAGTTGAAGAAAGTAATTATAAATAAATAAATATTTTGTTAATTTATAAATTAAATTTATTATAAATATAAATATCACCATGGTCCATACATATGGTTTTTTATTTAAATATTTTTAATTTAAAAACTGAAGAAATAGATCTTGGATTTTATAAATTAAGGTCTTGTATGATATCTTTATCTTTCATTTAGTAGAATAGTGAGGAATGATGCTATATGGTTGTATGTTATAATGGGTTATGTGACATGAAAAATTTAAACAATATTTAAGATAAAAAATATATCCTATGATAGAAATAAAGTTATTTTTTTTCTTCATATAAATTTTTATCTCAACTATAATAACAATATATTATTATAAACTGCCAAACTTCTAAACAAATCATTTAGATTACATAAAAATAGACTATGTCAGTTAAAAAATTTAAACACATGATCTATCTTTCAATAAAACATGATCGTGTTACATTAAAAGAAGACCGCCTATAATTATTGATGTATTAACTCGGTATGTTGTAAAGTAAACATTGTTGTGTATTATTAAATAGATAGTATTTTATTTCAAAAATTATAATACATGATTTGTAGGAAAGTTCACGCAATGGTGTATATTCATATCTTGGAAAACACACGGCCTCAAAACAATTATATATGCTAGTGTTTCAATAATATTATTTATGCACATTAAAAAAATCACACGACCTCACAACTTGTTCGAATTTCTCTTGAGTTTGAATTGTACTTGGAATTTCATAAGTAATAATTCTATTTTGTTTTGATTATTAAAAGTTATATTTAGTTGAATTGTTAAATTATACTGAATTTGATATATTTGTTATTGATATATTTGAATTGACTAAAATAATCTTAATTTGATTGTATGTAAATTATGGGTTTTGGATAAAGTTGTGTGTCAAAGTCAATTACAAATCATTGTAATGAATCCATCGTACTATTCTATCTATATGGATTGCCACAGTTGCAATCCATGTGACGAATTTTTTAACGATGATCCATTCACTTGTGCGCACTTATCAAACATTCTATGTATAGATCATTATGTTTGCAATCTTTGTATTTAACTTGATATGACTATTTGAATTATATCCTCTTTACACCTATTCCATGTGTCCTTCATCAAAAGTTAATCTGTAGCCATTGGATTGAAACAAACCTATCCTACTTACAACTTTTCTATCACATCACCTTCTATCTTCTTCACCTATCACGCTTCTTGTTCAACTTTATTTAAATCTTTTTTTCTTTTGCACTTTCCTTGTGCATTTTTATTCCTGTTTCACCCTTATACAGCTCCAAACCTCGTTATTTTCTCCAATCTTATTTGTGGTTCTATACCCTATATATTCACACTCGTGCTTCCAAATTGACTCCATTAGAAGAAAATATGATTATATCTTCTCTGGTTATTAATAGTGGTAAGGATTCTATTTTATCACTTAACAAGTGCTAAATATAGTTTTATCATTTTTTTTCTTTCCTGTTTTAGTATTTTTTTTCTCACTAATGTTATTTATATATAGGTAATGATTCAATTTCGTCACCACCTTTGTCTAGTATACGGTATTGTTAGCTCTTTTCTTTGTTTTTGTCCATGAATATAACTTTTATTATTGCATGTCAATGGTGATACATGTTTGATTTTTAGTGATCCATATATTAATATATCTACTTTTATAGGAGTTGGAAATGGTAGTCAATCCCCAAGTGTCAATGGCAATCGACCAAATCGAAGTAAACGGATTTGGTTTGATAAAGAAGATGCCTTACTCATCTCTATACTATTGGACTTTTATAATATTGATATAAATAAAGCTAATCGTGGTTTCAATTATCCCGTTGTGGAAAAAGAAAATGAAAGGACAAAGCCTTGATATGGAATTCGTGTGAAGACTTAATGTGGAATTGTGCAGAACCACATATATACTCTAGAATAAAGATTTTAAAATCATATTTTGGGATTGTTCAAGATATGTTTTACCACAATTCATGTGGATTTGGTTGGAAAGTTGTAAACAACTGAGTAATAACCTAGAAAGCGGTGTGGGCATCATATTTACAAGTATATGCTTTTGTTGAAGCTTAAAAAATATTATCATTATAAATATATTTATAATGCCAGATTTATTACCGTATCACATTATTATGATGTGTGATATAGACATAGATATAATATTAGAACTTGTTATTAACAACTCTCTTAACATATCCAATAGAGATTCATATGGGGATAAAGTATATATGTTTTTGACAATAACATTTGAAAGAAGTTTTCTAAATGTGGTAAATTTATTGCTACTATGCATGATAACACGTTGTGGCTTGTTGATGCACTTGATACTTCAATAGAGAAATTGTGTGTTGCAATCACATATTTTGAAGTGCACAGTTAATGAATTAAACTTACTATAAAACTACGGGAGATTACGTCATTAACTCTGTAAATGAGAGTAAAGGTCTAATGTGTTATTGGAAGTAACAAAGAGCTTCTTAATGTGTTTTTTACCTGTGATGACGCTGAAAAAGAAGAATTAATTATTAAAATATTAGACAATTAAAATGAACATTGTTTTTTTTATGCAAAGTTCATCATCCTTTGAGTCCGTCAAATCAACCTCGCTATCACTCACTTCCCCAGAATAAGTTTCCAAATACTTCTCCATCCCATGCAATTGCAAAGGAACTTTCGCTACGTCACTAATGAGCTATTCAATACATAAAAGAATAACGACGGTGGTGAATTGTTAAGGAGAAGACGGAGGACGAGGGACTAGAGGCTGGTATCGGTGGCTAGGTCGCACCTGAGACTTGAATGGAGAAAGGAAAGGAGGCAACTATCAGTCGGATCAGACTTGCCGTTTCTCCTGCGGTTGCGATTAAGCTATCGGCTAGTAAACTAGGCCGAATTCAGAAAAAATAGAATGGGCCTCATCGAGTACAGATTTTTTATCATCAAAGCCCACTAAGTACGGGCCGACTAAGCATACTCATAGCTTGTGTTTCTTATTTTTTTTTAAAAAATAAAGCAATGATAAGACTAATCTTTGATATTTTCATAATTGATTATTATATAAGAAATTTCTTTTTAATTATCAAGAATTTTTTTAATAACCGTATTATTTTTATCATGAAAATTACTGTTATCGATTATATTATTTTTATCATAGAAATTACACTTACTATTATATTATTATAATATAGTTAACTATCTTGATCCATGCTTATACACCAACATTGACATTAATCAGCCAAAATATTTACTATCCTAATTTTGTTTATTTTGATTTTGTAAAACCAAAATTAAAATTATAATCTATATTCTTATAATTTTAGTTAATTTTAGTTAATTTTAGTTTTGGTTTTGCAAAACTATTAATTTTGCAAATTCTTCTACTTTAAGTACTTTAAGTAAGGATGGATAAAATATGACTTGTAAATTCTTATAATTTTAGTTAATTTTAGTTTTGGTTTTGCAAAACTATTAATTTTGCAAATTCTTCTACTTTATTTACTTTAAGTAAGGATGGATAAAATATGATTTGTAAAGTTAATTATTAATTTTCAAATTATCTTTTTTTAAGCTATACATCAACATACAAAAATTAATAATTAATATCCTATTTTATGGATGATAAAATAATCATTTATCATGAATATCAAAACTAATTATTCTTTTGTTAAATATAATTTTGATTTTATAACATTCATAATAAAACCAATAATCCCAAAACTAAAGGTTTTGTAAAATCAAAATTAATAATTCTGTCCACCGAACATAAATGGTTGGTTGAACAGATCCATGTTTCTTCTTGGTGGCACCAACCATAGTTCTAAGCTCTTCATTGAATCAATAACCATACTCTTAGTGACGAGTATGCAATCTCATCACATTCATACAATCATCGCCAATGTTCACCACATCATGCATTTTGCTTAATTAAAGCTTCTTACAAAACTACGGTTTACCAAATGGTGGCAGATATTTACAATTACAACTACCTTCCAAAGAGATATTCACTAGATTCTGTATAAACAAATTCATTGTACAACTTGAAAATTGCATACCATCTATAGTAATTTATACTAACTCCTTCAAATTTGAGTGAGGCTATAGGCCCTGACATACATCTTCATTGCTCTTGGGTTGGTTATTGATGCCATATTTTTGCCAAAATAGGTGCAAGGAGTAAAGGTCTTTTTTCAACTTCAAATTCACACTTCCAACATCTACTGAATCTTTAACATTTTGGAGATTCCCAATGCTCAATTGTTTCCCAATATTCAGATGTTTCAGCTCCATCATATGATGACCATCCTCCTTGCCCACAATGAACATACTAAATTTTCTGAGGCAACTTATTCCAACCATGCCTACAGGCATACAACAAAGCGAATCACAGTCGGTGATATCAAGATATACTAGACTTTGTAATTGCTTCACCCTATTTGGTAGCATTTGAAGTTTATAACAACAACTATATTGTTTCTAAGTTTTGGAAAGAGCAAACTGAGTTAGGCAGAGTTTTGATGCACGAGTTGGAGGCTTTTGATACCTTAAATATTTTAGTTTACACATAGACGATATTCACAACTTGTTAAAATTGCATGCCATATGTCATGGGACTATGAGGAATAGAAACTCTCTGTGCGGCCTTAGACTATCGCTCTCACAATAGGCTAAGTCAGCCTTCCTCACAAAGCTATCTAGAATGCTAAGCTTAGAAACCAACCAAAAGAGAGAGAGACACAAGAGAATTGAGAGAAACTCTAAACTCTCAATATTGCAAGAATTTCTGGATGATTACAAATGAGGGGAGGTACCCCTTATATAGTCAATACAGCTCCCAAATGAATGGTAGAGATTGAGTCAACCAATCTAACAGTGTCTATACAAAGATATACAAGGCATGCACTAATGGCTGATTTCCCATCTATGGTAATCTTTGATTACATTGATTACCTTGATTCTCCAAATCGGGTCGCTTATATGGCAAGAATGGATTCCCATTGAATTCCTTAATTGCCTCTGATTGATCTTCAATTAATATGCCGATTCTCCTTGATTGAGGCTCTCGGATTGAGGGACGTGTCACACACAAAGCCGAATGACACGTAGTTTAAGTTTCAGCCGTGACATTCTCCCCCACCAAACTCGACAATGTCCTCGTTGTATGCTGCCTCAAGAATTCATCGATATCGTCTCGATGTCGCCAAAGATCGGATTCACTCTCCCAACTAGTCTCACTAGGAGGGTTATCTTTCTAATGAACTAGATACTCCACATGGTTCATGTGCTTTCCGCTAACCCGCCTTGATAAAATCTCATCAAGATGTTTGTCATGAGTCTTGATGGCTGCAAGCTTAGCCCTTTTACTGAGAGCATCCTCTACCAAGTTTGCCTTCCCCGGCTTATACTCAAGTATGTAATCAAACTCTGCCAAATAATCTTACCACCTTGCTTGCTTTGGCGATAACATCTTCAGCAAAAGGAAGTAGCTTGTGGCAATGTTGTCAGTCTTGACAACGAACTTGCTCCCCAGCAAGTAATGTCTCCAAACTCGTAAAGAATGCACCGTGACTGTCATCTTCTTCTCTTGCATCATGTACCGCCTCTCGGTATTATTCATCTTGCGGCTCTCATAGGCAATTGGGTGGCCTTCTTGCATCAAGATATCACTAATTGGAAAATCTGAAGCATCCGTCTATACCTCGTATGGAAGTAGGTGGTTGGGCAATCCTAACACCGGCTCCTCCACAATGGCTGCTTTCAAGGAATCAAATGCCTCTTGGCATCCACTCGACCAATCCCAAGTCTTGTTTTTCTTGAATAACTCTATCAAGGGTGCAGCAATAGAGGAGTACCCTCGTATGAACCGCCGATAGTAACTGGCCAACCCCAAGAAGGAACAAAGATCCGTGACCCTTTTTGGTGGTAGACAACCTTGATAGCTTAGATCTTGGCTCCATCCATCTTGATCCTTCCTCCGCTCACTATATGACCAAGAAAAGTCACCTCTTGTTTGAAAAATACACACTTCTCCCGTTTGACATACAACTCATTGTCTTTCAAAGCTTAAAACACAATCCTTATATGTTGGATGTGCTCCTCAAGTGTGTGGCTTTATATCACTATGTTATCCAAAGCCACAACAACAAAGCGGTCCAAGAACTTGTGGAGTACTTTGTTCATTAGTTTGCAAAAGGTAGCAGGTGCATTTGTTAAACCAAATGGCATGACCAAGAATTCATAAGAACTATACCGTGTGAGACATGCGGTCTTGGCCTCATCTCCCTTCGCTATGCGGACTTGATAGTAGCCTAACCTCAAATCCAACTTGGTGAACCATCTCTCATCCCCAAGTTGCTCGAACAAGTCAGGGATGAGAGGAATGGGGTACTTGTTCTTCACAGTTACCTTATTCAAGGCCCGGTATTAGATACACAATCTCAGCGACCCATCTTGCTTCTTTTGGAAAAGCACTGGTGCTCTGTAAGGTGCTTTAGATGGTTGGATGAAGCCCTCATCCAACAACTCATTAAACTCTCTTTGTAATTCAGCTAATTCCAGAGGTTCCATTTGATAAAGGACTCTCGCATGTGGTTTAGCCCGACTTCTAACTCGATGGCATGGTCTACCTCCCGTATGGGTGGTAACTTCTTCGAGAGTTCCTTGGTGAGAATTGTGATCTCATAAGCCTTTTAAAATCTTCCCAAGTCTCTAACTTCAAGGTGCCATGCTCAATTTGAGCATGCTTCATCCTCTACCAGGTTGTGGCACTATCGGTAAGATACAGTGGGGCTTGGGAAAGCTGATCTTCATCGCTCTCCATGCCTACTCCTTGAAAGTATTGCTCAAGGGTGAAAAGGATGTTGTCCACCTCCTTGGCATTCCTCATCCCACTAAATGAATTTGGATTCGAGACATCCAGCTTCACCTTGGGCTTGGCAACCCCATGCACTATGCCCTTCTTGCATTCGTTCCTGATTTCAACCAAATCATCCTTGAATAAAATGATTTCAGCAAAAAGATTTACTTTGAAATCATCTAACTCTTGCCTCCAAGAGTTGATAGCAATGAGGGCGCCTTGCATCTCCTCATAAAGCTCATTCATCTCCCCTGACTCAAGCTCGTCTATGCATTGGCCATACTCCTCAAGCTTATCGTTGTCATTAGCAACCTTCATCTCCATCCGAGTGATCCTTGTCTCTAATAATGACAGATGATCAACAGTCTTCATTCTCTTCTTACTAGGTTCAAGAGCACGTTGGTGTAGTCTGCCCACACGGACCTCCTCCACTTCCTCAACAACAGGGATGTTGGCATTGGCATCTATAGGCATCTCCAATTCTCTCTCAAAGAATTGAGCTTTAGCTCCGTTACCAACTGTCACGGGACTAGAATTTTGCGGAATAGAAACTCTCCGTACAGCCTTAGACTATCGCTCTTGCAATAGGCTAAGTCAGCCTTCCTCATAAAGCTAACTAGAATGCTAAGCTTAGAAACCAACCAAATGAGAGAGAGAGACAAGAGAATGGAGATAAAACTCTAAACTCTCAATATTGCAAGAATTTCTGGATGATTACAAATGAGGGGAGGCACCCCTTATATAGCCAATACAGCTTCCTAATGAATAGTGGAGATCGAGTCAACCGATCTAACGGTGTCTATACAAAGATATACAAGGCAAGCACTAACGGCTAATTTCCCATCTATGGTAATCTTTGATTACCTTTATTCCCTAAATCGGATCTCTTATAAGGCAAGAACGGATTCCCATTGAATTCCTTGATTGTCTCTGATTGATCTTAAATTAATATGTCGATTCTCCTTGGTTGAGGCTCTCGGATTGAGAAAAATGTCACACATAAAGCCGAATGACGCGTAGTTTGAGTTTCGGTCGTGACATATAGCTCTAAGACGTTATTGGTTAGAGAAAAAATGAGAATCAGGTTGACATGTTCCTCCAGATGTCATGAATCTCGTTCATGGATTATCTCTCAGAAATTCCATATAAACTGCCAAGGGGAACATTATCAGGAATTTGAAACTTTCCAAAGGCGAAAATGAATCGAAATTCATCTATTGTAGTAGATTCTGCAAGACTATGCACAAGATCATGCATCTGACAAGTAATGATGCCATATTCATGCTCCTCCTCTACATCCTGAAATAGTGAATGCCTTATTAACTCATCAAAGACCTCATTACCAACATCATGCAAATCCATAGGTCTTCTGCTAGAAAAAAAATATTTGTTCATAATTATATCAAGATATCATTTCTCATCTTCCAATCTTTCGAAAATACGAAACAAAATGAAAAATACTGTTTTATATATGATAAAAGATGATTATAGCTCAACTGGAGTTCATCATTGGCACTCTATTCTTGTGAGGATCTGTTTCCGGTAAATAGAACCCTCATCGTCATGTAGCCCCGATTGACCCAACATGTGAATCAACCAAAACCACACAAGGCTTACGTTAACTTTTCCAAACCAAAACCCCAAAACCTCATACCAATTTGAATTTTTTTCTCTTAAAAGAAGCATGACACGTCACATGATACACCTGGTACAAAAATAAAAACAATTAACGAAGTATGCAAACACATACAATGGAAGTCTTAAGTTGTGAGATCCTGAATTTTGAGTCCTAGAAGTCCCGAAGCCAGTGCAGGTGAAAAAGACTATTTTTCCCCTGAAGAAAAGGATGTGTGATGGCTGAAATTGGTAAGGGATGTCTAGTAATTATTTCTGGTATTAATTCTTTTTAAATTGATTCTTTATTGGGTGATAATTACCTTAGGAAATAAAAACCCTAAGTTTAAGGGGGGATAATTACAGAATTTAATTCTGATAATTATCTTACTTTAATTAAGTCTGGAAGATAGGGATTTTAATCCCATAACCATCTTATATAAATAGGAAGTCAGCCACACAAAAATCTTATACAGAAAACACACAAAATTCGTAAGACCTAAAAACCCTATACCTCCCAATTTCTGCCAAAATTTTCTTGAACTTCAAACAAGCATAACTCTCTCATCGTTTGTCGGATTCCTGAAAATAGTAGCTTGTTGAAAATATATTTTCATCCTCTTTCCAACAATATTTTTTTTTTCTTCTGAAGCTTAGAATTTATTTCTTTAAATTTAAATCAAAATTCGGCAGAATTGCTAAAATCTTCTTGAACTTCAAACAAGCATAACTCTCTCATCGTTTGTCGGATTCCTGAAAATAATAGCTTGTTGGGAAGATCTTTTCATCCTCTTTCCAACCATCTTTGTTTTTTTTTTTTCTGAAGGTTAGTATTTATTTCTCTCAAGTTAAATCGAAATTCGGTGGAACTACCAAAATCTTCTTAAACTTCAAACAAGCATAACTCTCTCATCGTTTGTCGGATTCCTGAAAATAATGACTTGTTGGAAAGCTCTCTTCATCCTCTTTCCTAAAATATTTTTTTTTTGTATAAAGGTTAGTATTTCTTTCTCTAAAGATAAATCAAAATTCGTCGGAATTAGATTTTCAGATTTTTATAATTCTGCCTTTGATTGATCTTTGATGTTGTTACCTTTATTCGTATGATTGTTTAATATCCATTCATAGTGAACAATCATGAGTTCATCCTTTGAATCTTTTCTATACATGAAATCAGTATGCCTTACTTTTGCCCTACTGCCCTATTGTTGCCTTTCTTGATCAATTGATTAACCCATTGGATTCTGATCTTGTTTCTTTTGATTATACATGTTATAAACCCTTAATCCTTCCTTGTTAACATGAGATCGCAACTCCTACAATTTGTTAACATGAAATCGCAACTTGCTCTATTGCCCTATTGCCCTATTCTTAGTGCCAAAAATTGTATGATAATTAGGGATGGTAATTTAGGTTGTTTCTTGTTAAGTACTTGGCTATCACATCACACATCCAAGGGGGAGGTACCTGCAGCATCTGATCACTGGTTTCTAATAGGTTTGGTGAGTGGAATTGGTAAGGAAATAGGGTATTTAATTGGATATTGGATATGCATACTTAGTTTGGTTTTGGCTTTGCTTTGTGATGCTATAGGTAGTGCAGAATTATTGAATAAAAGCAAGGGAATAACTTTTTGTTCAGAGACAAGAGAGGTAGGATCTAAGCCTCATTAGTTTCTCTAGAGATCCTTGTTGTTTGCTTGTTAATTTTGGTACCTTTACATGTAATGTTTTATGCGCATATATTGTAGTAGGAATGCTTGAATTGCGGACCAAGATGCGATCCTCTAGGCTATACTGATTCCCTTAACATAGGATATGAGTGCCTAGTTTGCATGTGTTGTGTGTATTGAACATGTTGATTATGTTCTGACATGATTAAGAATACCCTGTTGTGGTATTATGTTTTGTACTTGCTTGTGTGTGATGGTACGTGTTGTGTGTCAGGATCCTTTTCCGGTGGCCATTTGGGGTAAGCGTTGATGCTCCTTGTGAGAGGGGAGGTTCTTACTGGTATGGGAGTCATATGGGTGGCAATCCCTAGCATGAGCTCGCTGGATTTCTGGTCCTTCTGTGGCCAGAAACCCTGTCCTTGTGTGGCTTGGGATGACTGGTCCTTGTGTGGCCAGAAGCCCTGTCCTTGTGTGGCCAGAAGCCCTGTCCTAGTGTGGCAGGAAGCCCTTGTCCTTGTGTGGCTTGGGATGACTTGTCCTTGTGAGGCAAGATGAATAGACTTACTGAATAGGTTGTATGTTAACCATTTATCTTTTGTGCAGTAAGCCTTGGACAATACAGGTGGAAGGGAATGACCTTTCTTCTTCATTGCCGAGAGCAATCTGATAAGTTCTACCTGCCTGTGTACTTCTGAGTTTTCGGAAGTATTTGTAGTCCCCTCTCAGCCTTAGATTCGGCCCTACCTTTTTTAACTGAATTCTTGAATTGTGTGATCCCCTTTAGTTGCTAGGAATAATCTGATGTTGTTTGGGAGATTTGTGTTTATGGTTTATGCAGATCTTATGATGTTGTGACCCTATTGAAATTCTTGTAATCTCATTCTGTTATTTCCACCACTTTTCAGGCTTAGGTACATTCGCTATTCGTGGTACCAGTGTGTGAGATCAAGGCTGCACGGCGGGGCTATATTGCATCACATTTTCATTCCTCTTTCCTTGGTTGCTTGCGTAAACAATATGATCATAGATTGGACTACTTTTCTGGTTTTTCAAGATCCGTCTTTTGCTTGTTATATTTTGGAACATATTGGAGGATTTCTTGCTGGTTATTTGGATCCCTATGGGACTTGTGTGTTTTGATTCCAATAATTAAATTTAAAGACTTTCGCTGATGTTTTATTCACTCCATATGATACCAGAATGATTGTCCAATATCATACTCCATTTGTTATTAAACATATAGAACGATCATGCTAAAAGTCAAAAATTTTAATAGGTAAGCCTTGTGGGATTCAGATAGGTTCTAGATGTCTTTGGGCTTGTTTGGATTTCAAGGCGGTAATGGCCTTAATCGGAGAAAATTTTAACAGGTAGGAATTGAGGTTATTACATAAGTCACATACAATAGGCCACATGGTTCCAAATATACAACACACTGAGACGATACACACAAGCCCATATGGATTCACGAAAAGTGTCCGAGGCACGAATTTTATAACATAACTAAAATCTGAGTCATGCATGCATATAAAATATCAAATTGGAAAACGAGTCCACAACAACCAATGAAATCCAAAACAAGCATGTATGTCAATAGAGTATAAAAATGTCAAAAACATAAAACATGTCAAGCTTCCAAGACATGCAAGTGCAATAGTTCATCCCTAAGACCAATAATTAAACATGACCTCAAAGACGTACAGTTACGTTTGACAAACTAGCCCTGAAAAGATCAACAAGAGAGGTTGAGATCAAAAACCTCAATGGAAGTTACAACATCATAAGCATATCTGGTGGAATAGAGGCATACGTATAACCAATTATAAATTAGTCGCTTTAAATACCATATTCATCCATGCGTACTAAACATGCACTCAAAGTGTTTTACAAGCAAGTACGCATAATGTATGAGCTGTAAAACAATATTCAATAAAGACCAGCCCAATAGGTTTTATAAACTCACAACACACCACATCGTCATACGGGCTACTATGCCCAAAAAATCTATCAGGCTGGATTGCAAAGTACTTTCAGAATCCCCTGTGCTAAAGGAAAACTAAGAGCCCAGTAGCAGTTAATTTTTTGTTTACAAAATACATATAAATCCCCTACTACTAATACTATCCCTTACTAAGTGGAGAAATTACACTATTCTACTTAAGCAAAATCCACGCATATATAAACACATAGCTTACTAAGTCACATCAAACATCAGGCACACACATATAATCCATCCATACAACAACCATAGGTAAGCAATATTTTCCTTTGCTGGGATTCCATGTACTTATCATGTTTTGTCAAACATTGACCGTCAATTCCAAGTTATTCCTAAGAACACACATATATAGCCTTTACATTGAAATCCATAATGCATGAAATGCAAGACTCATTAAAGGGGCACTCGTAAAAGGTTGAATAGGGTGTGATTTGATGTTCATTTGGTGTTGGATTGGTTTAGGATAGGTTTGGGGGTCCCAAAAAGTTGTACACAGGTTACGGGAAAGGTACGAGGATCGCTGAAATAGGTATGTGGCGTGCGGAATCGAAATAAGGGCAAACAAGGTGGTACACGGTCATGTACTTTTTGGGCCAGGTCTTGTACAGGTACACAGCCTGAGTACACGGACGTGTACTCACCTGTGCATGTCGTGTACATATACATGGCTTGAGTACATAACCATGTACTCCCCTACATAGGTCGTATACTTTTCTGTCCAGAACAGTACACGGGCTCTTGGGAAAGTACACGGGTGTGTACTTGTCTCAGACAAGTTACACAACCTGAAAATGACCTGGAATGCCCCTGGAAATCGCTCAAACCCTCGGTAACCCTTACCAAGGTTTCTCGCCAACGAAAAACATCTCACAAGCCACAAAACACTCAAATCAAAAGGGGATCCAACAAGAACAATCACACGGGTATAAACACGAATCAATTGAACTGTTTCAAGCATCCCATCACATGCTCACTCAACATGCATAAACACACAGTCAATATGCTTAGGATTTCAAACACACAGTTCCTACATCCAAAACACGACAAGCAATATCGTAAAGCTACAATGAACAATCTACGCCATGCATTTACTGAATTTTAATTCAAAACACAAAATGTTTCCGTTTAAGCAAATGAAACATAAACCCACACCTCTTGTCCTGCAGAAAACTCAACATCAATACCCTTGCTCTTATCGACTGCTCTAACTCCACCTTAACACACACACCGAAACAAAATGCACATAAGCACCAAAACCGAAAAAACCAACTAAATAACTCAAAACTGAAAACGAACCCTAACCAACAATACTCACACCAACTTGAAACTCAGCCTAACAACACACTCACGGATCACAAAACTGAAAATCATCAACGAAAATGAAAATTTAGGGCACTTACCTCGAAATCCCAAAAAATTACCCAAAACAAAGAATAATCTAATTCCAGCCTCTCGATCCAAAACTTTCAGTGGAAATCTATCACGAGAGGTTAGAAAAGTATATAGAGATGAAGCCCGGTGGTTTTTGACAAAAGAAAATTGATAGAATTCAAACGGGTGCTTTAAGGAGGGAGAATGGGAGAGAGAAAGAGGGGGAGAATGAGTTGTTGTAGGTCCAACACTTAGAAAAATTCTAAGTGTTGGGTAAGGCTAGGTATTTATACCTCGGACCCAAAATCTAGGAAAAGACCCAAACAAAGTGTTTTAAAACCAAAAATCATCAAAATAGGTTAAATTAATTAATTGGGCACAAGAATGGGTAAATGGGCTTGGAAAATATCAAACAGACCAAAAACGGATTTTTTGCCTCAAAGGCGTCGATCACTCAAAATGGACTCGGAATAGGCCAATATCGATTTTCACTGACTCAAACCTCGACACTCGACCTATAACATATGCTAAGACACATGGACAGTCACGCTGACTAGGCACTCGGAGGGACGGTCTTACAATTCTCGTTATTAATCATTTTATCTTATTATTGCATGCACTAGACAAATCCCTACTCGACCAGAATATATTTTGGTACAAATCCCTGTGCTACTACTTAATCATGATTAATGACTGGTGTCCCATCCACATCACCCCCCCCTCTCCTTCTTTGATAAACATATTTGATTACAACTATAAAGAAGAATCTCTCACCATTAAGACAAAACTCAATGTCTATAGGGATGTAAGTGATATATGTTGAGATGAGATCAATGAAAAACAAGAATTTAGTTTAAAAAAAATTCTTTGCACATAACTTGGATATTAATAAACCCACATACCTCTCATTAGGGCAACAGAAAGCGCCATGGACTCTTTGTGGGGTAAAATGCCTCGGTAATAACAAATGTTAGATGCTAAGAGTTCTACAAAATTTTTGACCTGTTATATATTTGTAAAAAGTTAATACATTAGATATTAAAGGAAATATTCCTATCTAACACTTATTTTGGATTTAGCTTGATGACATGAATCATTTAGACCTTGACTTGGGTACAACAAAATCTTTGAAGATAGATAACCATAACTTTTTTGAACAATGATGTATATCATATTTCAACGGAACATATTCAAATATAATATTTAAGTGAAAAGGTTGGACCATAGTATGAACAGAAAATTTTGCTTTAGCATATGAAATCAAATGTACACAAAAGCGTATCTAATTACTTGCAGCTCATGCACCTTTATGGTTGTGTATACAAAAACTATACAAAAATTGGAAGATAAGCAAACTTAGATTTTTTGGCAAGAATTCTTGCCAACTTCATGATGTAAAAACAATTATGGATTTAATATTAATGTGACTCATTGTTGATGTTCATATAGATTTGTGGACGCACAAAAAAAATATATTAATTATATAAAAATAGGTAGCCCGATTAAATTATCAAATAAAATATAAAACTTAGTCATATTAAATGACACTGTGGGTCGCCTATGTTTAGAAATTCGTGGGCCTGTTACTTATAAAATAAATTTGATTACCAATTGGCCCACTTGTATCTCTAGATTTAAATATTTTTGTTTAGATCTAGAGATACAATTTATGTTTTTATTTATTTTTTAAGAAAATAATAAAGAAAAATTCTAAGGTTTTTAAAAAATAAAATTTTCAAGATTAGAGTGCACAGGCAAGGCGTCGGGCTGGCTCGCATCTGTTGCTTAGGCGAGCCGTCGGGCTCGCATTTGGTGCACCACGCAAGCCCTGTGGCTCACACCAGGCAAACCTATCAAGACTCGCACCAGAGCGAGTCCAATGGGGCTCGCACCCACATACATCAAGGCTAGCAGGTGGCTCAGGTTAGTGCGACCTGATGTTGCACTCTAGCCACCAGATCTGGTGGCCACTAGCGGGCTTGAGGTGTTGTTTGGAAAATCTAGAGGCTGGTGAAGGCTGGCGGTTGGCTAGTTGGTGAAGGCTGGCGGCTGGCTAGTTGGTGAAGGCTGGGGGCTAGAGTTTCATCATATTAAAACCCTAGGGTTGACGGCTGCATGATCAATATGATGAAACCATCGGGTGACGGTTAACATGAATATAATGAAATGTTTCATCATTTGGGTTTTCATCTTTGGGCCTAAAACTTTCTTTCAGTATAGGCTGAATTTTAAATTTTAGGTTTGGTCTAATAAATATACTGAATGGATTTTGAGTATATAAGGGCTAAGGTTAGTTTTTTTAAAAGAAAATCAAAGTATATTATTGATCATCAGCATTACAAAAAGAGTTGTACAAGAATTTCACCTCACCATAATCTCTAGGCGAGATAATCTATACATAGGATCAGCTAAGATACCAGTTTAAGCTAACAACTATGTATCTTAGATTATCACAAATATAGCTATCTCAGCACTTGATATAAATCTCCTATCAGCAAGATACCGTTACCATTTAACCACCTAGATCTTATATTAATTTTCTCCCACTCAACATCTCGCAATATTCCTCCAAAACAAATATCGGCTGGACTTTTTTTTTCTGTCTAAAAATATATTCATTTTAGTTGATCCATATACCCTCGGTCATCGCAAAAAAAATAGCATACTTAATTCCTTGTTGACGCTTTCTGGTGGCAAAGCCTTCCTATTGTAAAAATAGATCATGTATATCTTTGGGAGGAACCCAAAGATATCCCCACTTTTTTTTTTGTAAAACGACGATATATTCAATCATAGAACAGTATTACACAACACTATATTACAGCTATCAAAGAACCAATATCCATGCATAGTATCCGTTAGAATTCAGAGACTAAGCAGAACATCCGTCCTAAAACAGTTGAAACCAGTTGAAAACTGGAAGAACCTCTCCCCCACGCGGCAAACCACTATCTAAATTTGCTCTAGCCCAGCTAATTCCATGTAACAAGCCAGTAATGGCCACCTCTTGGGGTGGAGAAGCAAGTCCTCTGAAGATTTTTGCATTCCGAGCACACCAAATGTTCCACGTTATGTGCAAAAGCCAACACTTCCATATCCTTGGTGGTCTCCTTCGACCACACAAACCATCCCACTGATGGACCATATCCGCAAAAGTACCTGGACAGACCCATTGGACACCCCACCTATACATCACCTGCGACCAGCTCAACCATGCCTGTCTACACCTGGTGAATACATGATCTGCATTCAACTCCAATTCATCACAACCCAAGCACGCTGCCTCATTTGCCACCAACAATTGCATCTGTACCAACCTCCCTTTTGTGAGAACCCGATCTTGAAGGGCAAGCCAGACCAAGACTTTACTCTTCAGCATGCCCGGCCTAGACCAAATAACAGCTAAGGATGCATCACAATCAAAATTAACGCCCTGCAAAGTTTCCAAGAAATCGTAGCATGTCTTAACAGAGTACCCCGAATCTTCTCCCCCCCAGGATACAAAATCCTTTCTAGCTAAACACCGATAACTATTTTCCAGCCCTGCAAACAAACGCAACACTAGATCCTCCTCCCAATCAAAAAGCTGTCGACGCCATTCCAATTGCCAACTCCACCCAGCCGAAGACCAGACCCCCATGTCAGCCACTGCACTTTGTTTTTGCATTGAAAGAGCATATAACCGGGGATAGGTATCAGCTAACACCTCCGATCCTCTCCACTTATCCAACCAAAAACTGACTGTCCTCCCATCCCCCACTCGCCAGTGCAACTTCCGCGCCAATTCTTTCGCAACCCCGGAGTCAGCGTTAACACACTTCAGTATATCCTCCCATATAACCGACACACCTGTTCTACCCAAACAAATACCTTCCTTACTAACTCTAGGCTGGTATAGTTCTTTGAAAACTTTGACCATCAGCCCTTCAGGCTGAGCAAAAAGCCTCCAACACCACTTCGCGAGTAGTGATGTATTTTTCAGAGTCAATGAACCAACACCCGCACCCCCCTTATCCCAACCACGACAGACCTTGGACCATTTCACTTTACAAAGACAACGACCATCGACGTCCCCTTTCCAAAAAAACCTCCTGAGCATTCTCTCCACTTCGCATTGCACCTTTTTTGGCATACGAAAAATCGACAGCCAAAAGACAGGCACGCTGTTAAGCACAGCCCGAATAAGAACTAGGCGTCCACCAATTGACAAGTATTTCCCCTTCCACAAAGCAAGTTTTCTGCGGAAACTCCTGAGTACCGGTGCCCACGTTTGGTATCTGCGCGGGCTGGCTCCCAATGGTAGTCCCAAATAACGAATTGGGAATCTCGCCGCCTGACAGTAAAGCCTCGCAGCCATGACCTCCGTATCTTCTGCAGGAATGTTAACTCCAACAATGGCACTCTTCCAGAAATTCACCTTCAAACCCGAGAATAATGTAAAGCACCGTAAAACTCGCTTCAAATTACATAGACTCTCCTCGTTGTCCACACTGAAAAGGAGGACGTCATCAGCGTACTGCAAGTGTGTAATTGAGATGGAGCCGAGATGAATCCCTTGTAACAGACCCGCTCGTTCTGCCCGGCACATCATTGCTGATAACACTTCGGCCACTAAGTCGAACAACAGCGGCGACAACGGGTCTCCTTGACGTAAACCTCTCCCCATTGAAAATTCTGGAGTGTACGCCCCATTAACCAATACTGTCGTCCGTGGCCAGCGAATACATTGTTGAATCCATTGGACCCACTGGGCCGGGAAATCCATAGCTAGCATAACTGCCACAATCGAATCCCAACGGATGGTATCATAAGCTTTCCGGAAGTCAATCTTGAAGCACCACCCTTTTCCTCTATTCGATTTCAGCCTATGTAGTACCTCCGATGCCAGCAACACCGAATCGGATATACATCGTCCTTTGATAAAACCCGTCTGAAAATGGGAGACCACTGACCCTACCACTGTCTGTAACCTTCGAGTGAGTGCCTTGGCGACGATCTTATACAGCCCATTAATCAAGCTAATGGGTCTATAATCGGCCAAGGAAACTGCCCCTTCCATTTTCGGAATTAACACCATAAAGGAATTGTTAATTCCTTTCGGCAGAAGTCCAGATGAATGGAACTCGTTCACCATCGCCATCAGATCTGCTTTCACCACATCCCACATTTTCTTAATGAACAGAAAGTTAAAACCGTCAGGCCCCGGTGCCTTACCACTACCACATGCCCATACAGCCGACCGGATCTCCGCCTCATCGAAGGCCTTTACCAATGGCAGCGCCTCGTGTGCTGGTAGCCGAGTCAACTGAAGACTATCCAAGACAAGACCCCCTTCGGCTGAAGCTTGGAAAAGGTCCTGGAAATAACTGACTACAGCAGTTTTTATATCCCGTGGTCGATAAAGGAACTGTCCCTCCACCTGTAACATACCCATGTGGTTTCGCCTGTTCCTCGCACTCGCGCATAAGTGAAAATACCGAGTGTTCCGATCGCCTAAGCGTAACCACTGGACCCGAGAATTCTGTCTCCATATTGACTCGGTGATCTGTTTGAGCCTCCACTTCTGCAGTTGCAAACCGTATAAGTAAGCCTCCTCCTCTTCCGAAAGGAAAACATCCTCTACTCGCCTCGCATCCACCTCATCAATCGCCAACAAAATATGCTGAAGTTGCTCGGCATGAGTCTCAGCATGACTGCGTTTCCAGACTCTTAGTTTCGTCCGCAGAAAGGAGAATTTCTTCACTATCGCGAAGTGACCCGGATATATGGAACAAGCCTCCTCCCAGAATAGTCGCATTTGCGCTTCAAACCCGTCCTCATTCCACCAATGATCCCATGTTCGAAAAGGTCTAGGTCCCCACGACAAATCCTCCTCCTTGAGAACGATCGGCGTATGATCAGACAAGCCTTTATTACCCGCCACCAACTTGATAGTTCTGTGATCAGCTGCCCATGTCGCACTAACTAACGCCCGATCAATCCTCGATGCCCGTCTTCCGGAGAACCATGTGAACTGCTTACCGATAAGTGGTAGATCTACAAGATCGCCCTCCTCCATCAACACCTTCAAATTTTCCGCCCCACGCTCCTCGAATGTAACCCCCAGCCTCTCCTCAGGACATAATATTTCATTGAAATCGCCAACAATGATCCACGGCAATCCGCTAGCCCTCCTCATCCGCAGTACCTCCTCCCATAGAACCGCTCTGTCCCCCAACGCACTTGGTGCGTGCAAACCCAGACAAAGCACCCGAAGACCAGAGGATAAAATAGTCACCTCCAGTGCAATCCATCGATCAACACAGTTTGAGTTCGACACCCGCAACCAACTCGGATCCCACACTGCAATAAGACCCCCCGCTCTACCCCTCGCAGCAACAGAAACCCACTCCATCTTTCGACCACCCCATAATTTAGCAATCCACTCCGCCGACACTTCTTCCATCTTCGTCTCAGCCAAGAAGCACAACGAAATGAAATGTTCACTGATAAAACTCCTAAGACTCTCACATTTAATCCTGTTTCTCAACCCTCTGCAATTCCAGAAACCCACATGTAACATAAAATCTGGTGGTAACTCACCCGGACTTCAAAGTCGTATAGCCTACTGACGACTTCTTTGCTCCCATTCCTCTATCTCCTCTTCAACGAGCTCCAAAATCTGAGCTCGTAGATCCTTCCTGTGGAGTTTGGTTCCCAGGCCGAGTGTATTCATCACCTGAACTGTAGCCTCCACTTCTTTATCAACGTCACTCGCGACGTCCCGAACAGTATCTGCGTCGCCTGCAGCCTCTACTGCTGCAGCATCCTGTCGACGCACAGGTGAGTCTGGTGTGGAAGCTACCCTCTCAAGGAGTACTACCCCATTGAGTGAATTGGGGCACCCCTCCTTAGTGACGCTGGCTCCCTCTCGATCAACAGGGTTTTGGGAACGGACTGGCCATTTCGACTTCGCACGATCGGCCTTAATTCGATTATAAACCTCAAGCAATACAACCCCAGAATTCAGACTATCACTAACCTGGTCCTCATCACCTCCCCTTATCCTGTGAGGGTCTGCAGAGGAAACCCCCTCCGGTCTAGTCGGATCCTGTTGCGATAATACTCGCGTCACCTTCCTACCCTGCTTTGCCCTCCGGGTTTGCGAGTGTGAATGAGACGACTGCACTGCGACCTTCAAACTCGTATGAAGAGCAGGCCCTCCTGTCCTGCCAGCCTTCTGGACGTCCTCCTCATTCCTGGGCAAAGAAGCCACTGGGCCAACTGACGGTAGAGCAAAGGAATCAGCGAACCCCTCATCCGGGCTCCTAATGACAGACCCCTCAGGAGATAACTGCCTCGCGGCCCGTCCCACATGCGAAGCCTGACCCTGCAAAGGATGGGCCAAGGCCATATTGGGCTCCGACCCAACTGGATCACCCAACCTGTCCACCAAACCCACAACATCGTTATGGTTAGAACGGTTTGCGTGCCTACCCTTTTCCGCCATTAAGAACGCCGGTGCAGTTGTACTACTATCCACAACAAATGATGACTTCCTGGTTGGCGAAGTGACCAACCGTGCGGGCGCAAATCCAATACAACCCTGAGTGGTGGGACGGTTGTGAGTGTGACCTATGCCCATGTCCCAATGTTCCGGACTACCCTCTTCTACAGAAATCACGTAACGAGTATCTCCAAATAGCAGTGTCACCTTTCCTCTGACTTCTGCCTCCTGACAGGTTCGTACACGGACAAAAGCCTCCTCCAGGTTCTGCTGATTGAGCGTGTCAGCGTGTATTTGGAGCACATCCCCAAACAGACCGGCAACTTTATGAAAGTTCTCCTCTATCCAGGCAGGCAACGGGAAGTCCTTGAACTTCAGCCAACAGGCTCTGCCCCTTTTCGTATCCTCCAACCTCCATGGATGGAACTCCACAAAAACCTCATTCCACGAGTGCAAGTTCTCTTGCATCTCACGAACCATGTCCCCCTGCGAAGGGAACGTAGTCAAGTATACGTGCTCCGCCATTCGACGAAACGTAATCCCCGACTGAAATGAAGGACCAGTAGTTTTGATTTGAAGGAGTATATGATTTGAATTGATCTCCACTCCATCACAAAGATGGCAAGAATTATCTGGCACTCCTAGAATTCCCATACATACTAACTACAACTTAGATAAGACTTTATTTTGACAAGCCAACCACATGAAAAATTGGTGCTTCGGGGCTCCCTGCCTCTCTCAAATAATCAGGATCTCCAGGATCTAATCTCTAAGAATCTCGCTCTCTATAGAAGCATAGCAACATTTTGCAGAACCTATCTTCCCTGAATATCCCCATATCACATCATCTGCTTGATCCTCGACAAGCCTTACCGAATTAATAATTGACTGCATATCGACCACAACTCGAGATTCCCATTCATATATTGGCCGTTGCCAATTCAATGTCCAGGCCCATCGATTGTCTTCCTTGGTTCTCAATTGAGATTTGAAGTTCCTCTTTTGCAATGAAATCTTATATATTCTAGAAACAATCGTTGAAGGGGTTGGGTCTCACACCGAATATCTTCCCAAAGCAAAATATTAGCTCTATTACCAACCTGTCTGGCAGGTTAGCACGATTAGATCTTGCAACGGATGAATTATCATTCAGGCAACTTCTAATCTCTTTCCACACTAGGGAAGGTTACCCTTTCTCAAACACTATGTCTTCCTCTGTGATCTGAGAGCAGGTCATGAACCAAAGACTTCCATAAGGCTCGAGAAGAGGCAAATAGTTTTCAACACCACTTCAGAAGCAAAGCAGAATTCCTGAGATCTAGGAAACCCAATACTGCTCCCCCTCTATCATAACTCATACAGATCCTTTTCCACTTAACTTTATTAATGCATCTACCATCCACCTTCCCTTTCCACAAGAATCTTTTGGAGATCTTCTTTATTTCTCTTCTAACACCAACGGGGATATTGAAAAGCGACATTTGAAATATAGGAATACTATTGATAACAACCTTAATAAGCACTACTCTTCCACTTATCGAGAGAAATTTCCCTTTCCAAGTTGCAAGCCTTAAATATAATCTGGCAATAACGCCAGACCAGGGTACTTTTATGTTTCGGGTTGGCACCTAATAGGAGGTCCAAGTATCTGGTTGGGAGCGTCTTGGATAAGCAGTGGAGATTTGCAGCCATCCGGTCCACATCCTGTTTAGCAAAATTAATTCTAAAGAGGGAACTCTTGTGGAAATTGATCTTTAATCCTGCTAATAGCTCAAAAGCTCTCAAAACCTTTTTGAGATTTCTTAAGCCCTCTTCATCTTCTCTGTCAGAGAACAGAATGACATCATTTTCCTACTGCAGGTGTGTTACTCTTAACTCCCCTACCGCAAACCCGTTAAACAAGCTCAGGTCAGCTGCTACTTCTACCAACCACGATAGCACTTCAGCCACAATGTCAAAGAGAAAAGGGGACAAAGGGTCACCTTGTCTAAGTCCTCTATCCATCTGGAACTCTTTTGTTGGACATCCATTAACCAAAACAACCACTTTTGCTGTACTGACACATTACCGAATCTAGTTAACCCATTTGTCTTTAAATCCTATTGCACACATTACCGAATACAGGCCTACTAGGTAATACTATCCTAGTGAAATTATCTCATACTTTTGATTTACACCTAACCCTATCACCATCAACAACCTTTTTCTTTTTTACAACTATAGGCTCATCATCAACTGTCACTGAGCTACCAGGTCTTTGGAAATGTTAATCCGCATTGTATATGGGAGATTGACCTAGGTCTATGGAACTCACAGGGGTAGAACTTCCAGTATCAGACTGTTGTGTAGTCATTTTCATAGGTTTTAAAGTCTAAAATTAGCAACTTAAAACCTACCACCACACAAAATTCCAATTTCCAAAGCAATTACTATAGTACAACAGAAGGTAATGTTTATACATGCATAACATACAATAAGTGTCATAGAAATCATAATGTATTTCATCATCTTTTCCTTCAACATTGCATCACCACACTCAAAGTAAGAATTATTTGGAATGGAGGGTGAATGCCTACAAACATAAACCCAACCTATATGGGGCTGATTCCAAAATCCAGGAATATGTGAAAAAGGAAAAGAATCTAAATAGTTATTTCACTTATTTCTAAATCTTGGAATCAGTATCACATCGACTGGGTCTTGTTGTGGGCACTCACCCTCCATTCCAAACATTTCTTCTCTCGGATGGCATAATGGCATAAGGCGATGCAATATAAACAAGCAATAGCAATCATAAATTCAAACAAGCATAAGGCGATGCAGTTCAAACAACCAAAAACATTGATAAACAGTTTGCAGAGAAACTCAAATTGTATTATCATTATTATTCCAGGTGGATTTGGCATATCTAATGGTCCTGGAAGTGTGTATTGGGAGTGGTACATGGTGTTGCTTCACCAAATGTATAATGCCCGTGGCATCCTTAGGAAAATTAGCCCCACAACTTTGGGTTTTTAGCCTAAACACCACTCTCAGTACACACTTCCAAGGCCATTTGGATATCCAAACCCTCATGCTCACATACATAGAAGCACAATAACATACTATATGACTAATCAAACCTATACTTGTTACTAGTCCACTGTCCATCCTATATACCTAATAGGCTAACACAGTAACAATAACATAGCAAACTTATTAGCAACCAACAACCAGCTAACAAGATGCCAATACTAACGTACAACATGGGCAAGCAATAAGCCAATAACCAGACACAGTAAGTGTGCAGAGGAACTCAAATTGTATTATCATCATTTGTTCTAGGTGGATTTGACACATTCAATGGCCCTAGAAGTGTGTACTGGGAGTGGTACGTGACATTGTTCCACCAAGTGTGTAAGGACCCAAACCCAACATATTAGGACCCTTACTGTCGTAAAACCCAAATAAGCCCTCGCGAGGTCCTATTTGATTTCCACAAGGCTCAAGTCATCTAATTATTAATTTTATTAGTTGATTCATATGTTATTTAAAGGTTGGAGCATGTTTATACATTAATGATTTTCTGGCTTATACGAAGTGAAAGAAAACATCAACGGAAGACTTACATTAACACTGAAAACAAGTGGAAACATAGCACACAAGTCCCATAGGAATCTCAAAACATCAAACAACAGTATCATGTGTATTTCGGAAGCAACAATGAAGAAGGAAGAGGGATTGAAGAGCCAGAATGTCAATCCACACAAATTCAAAGACATGACATGAGCATTCAATAGGAAAGTGGTGCAAATTCGTCCAACCATGCAGCCTTGATCTCATACCTTTGGTACCAGCAACAGAGCACACACCTAAGCCTGCAAAGGGGGAGAAAAGAAGGGATGAGATTACAAGAATCTCAGTAGGGTCATAGCATCATAAGTTCTAGAGATTCCCAATAAAACATCTCCCAATAACCAAAAGATCAACACCTAAAACCAGCTAAGATATCCAATTAAAATCGCAAGCATTAATCACACACAATAGGGACCGAAATCATCATAAGCGCACACAATATAAGGGTAGGCTGAAATTGATAGAAAACAAGGGAAAAAACTGAAAATATTTCTCATTCAGAAGCACATAGGCAACCTATAACATAATCTAATTTTCAAAACCAAGGTTTGTCCCCATCTGTCCATGTTGTATAAGGTTATGCTGCAAAAAGGGTAAAATGATTAGACAATCAATATTACAGCAAGCCTTTTAGTTGTCTCCGACATCCAAACTTTAACTGGCTTAGGAGCACTCTTGCAGCTGTGTACACAAGTCATCCTGCCACACAAAAACAGGGCATCCTAATGTCTAAACTCGAACTGGCCTATATGGCATCTTAACATCCAGACTCGAACTAGCCTACAAGGCATCCTGACGTCCGGACTAGAACCGGGTTACAAGGCATCCAACGAGCTCTTGCTGGGAATAACCACCCATAAACCTCCCGATTTAGTAAGCATCTCTCCTCTCCCTAAGAGCAACAATACTTACCTCGCATGGCCAGCGACAAAAGAATCCTTTAAACAAAGCAAAAACAAGGCACATATACGCATACACACATAGTACACACATACACAAATCACAACAAAGGATCCTCAATCAAATCACAATACAAATCAAAGATCAATCCTCAAAGTCATAACCGAATTAAGCAACCTATTGCCTATTAATTTCTGAAACTCTCTATCATCATAATCACACATTCCGCAAGCATATAACCGAAGATAGGCAATCTCGAATTCAATCATATTCAAACAATCAAATAATAAGGTAACCAAAGGAACCGATGAGGCATAGGAGGACGACGTTGGGCTAAGCATAATCTGAAAGCATAATCTAAGTATCATATCGACGGCTTGTTGTGGGTCCTGCATCATTTTCTAAATCATAAGGTTATTTGAGGCATAGGCATAGCCATTAGGCATGGCTTCTGTTGGGCTAAGCATAATCTGAAGGACGGCTGCCCTGAATGCTTGTCCGTTTTACCTTCAGGAGACTTTCTTGCTTTTCGGATTCTGTAGGTGCAAGGTAGGTGCTACGGTAAGCTGCCAGTATGTTTGCTTTGGTTGTTTTTGGTATCGATGCAGGTTTGATGGCCGTTGCAAGCTCGGTGGATTTCAGTTGGTTTATATTAGTTTTACAGCTGATTGAGTTGCTCACTGGTTCCTTCTGGGAACGATGTATCTTACTGCTTGTATTGCTAGTTTGGAGGCTCTGCCTTTGATTCCTTAATGGATATGCAGGGCATTGGTGTTTTGAAAGTTATGGATCCTGTAATTCAGTCATAGGATCTGTTGGTTTCATTTTGGTCATTGTTTTGGTACAATGCTCCATTGTACAGGCTATATGTAGGTATATATATAGTAGCCAAGTAACAACACTCTAATGTGACACATCAACCATTCTCAGATTGTAATCGATGCAATGCTTCGGGCTATAAAGTAAAAGAAAAGTAACTTCTCTGCTTAATTAGAATGAAAAAGTACCCGATACTGAATAGATGATGGCATGCATGAATAGTTGGTGGACAAGCTCTTTCAATATATGTCTTTGCTCGAGAGAATTGTCATTTGAGGTTTCCTTACTGTTCATCTATTGCCTGCTACTTGATGATCAAAATGGAAAGAGCTTCTCTCCCTCAGTATATATATGAAATTCAACTATGTTTGCTTCATGACAAAGCATTACAGTCTGTGTTATCATGCAAATGGCTTAATTTTTCACAAAATGGAAAGCTAACAAATGGCTTATAAAAACAAACTATGAAGAATTAAGGTAAAAAAATATGTGTCTTTAACTGCACTCCAGAGCTGTTCTGGTTAACAACCAGTCTATTCATATACACATGAAACCCTTACTAATTCTGTATATTCTCTTCAATTTTAAAATAAACCATTTGTCTTTAACATATCAACCAGCCAACCTACCTTCCCTTATCTCCATATATATATATATATACACACACTACAGCAGCATCATTGATCAGAGTAGTCAGAATCCTTCTAATTGTAAAACTATTCAGAGAGAGAGAGAGAGAGAGAGGGAAAAAGCGATAATGGGTGGTGCGTCACTGCTCCCTCTACCAACTTCTATTGGAGTTTTTCTCTTGGCATTTGTCGCCTCCTGTCTCCTCCCTGAGCATGCACTTGGCATAACCAGGCACTATAAGCTAAACGTAAGTCGCCATGCAACACAGGTCTATACGTACTTGAGTGTCTATTAATTTCTGACACTATTAATTCAAATCTCTTGCAGATCAATTTGCAAAACGTTACACGCCTTTGCCACACTAAGAGCATGGTCACAGTCAATGGACAATTTCCAGGGCCTCATATTGTGGCAAGAGAGAGTGATCGTCTCCTTATTAAAGTGGTTAACCATGTCCACGACAATATCTCCATCCATTGGTAATAAACTAATAATAAATTAATTCTTACATTACATCATCGTATATATGATAACATTCTGATCAATCTGACTTGGACTAAGGACTAAGCTATCTTTTCGTCGATTTACAGGCACGGAGTTCGACAGCTGCGATCAGGATGGGCTGATGGACCAGCATACATAACTCAGTGCCCCATACAAACTGGGCACAGCTATGTGTACAACTACACCATCGTTGGCCAAAGAGGCACTCTGTGGTGGCATGCTCATATATCCTGGTTAAGATCAACCCTCCACGGTCCTCTTATCATTCTCCCCAAGCGGGGGATTCCTTACCCCTTTGCCAGACCTTACAAAGAAATCCCGATCGTCTTTGGTAATTAATCCCTCGATCGGTCCTTCTGCGCTAGCTGGTTAACATATAAGATATGTAAAGTGTTGTCTTCTATATAAATCTAGCTATAGTTGACGTCTCGTAAATGGCAGGGGAGTGGTTTAATGCAGACACTGAAGCCATAATTAGTCAGGCCTTACAAACAGGAGGACAACCAAATGTCTCGGATGCCTACACCATCAATGGACTTCCGGGGCCATTATATAACTGCTCCGCCCAAGGTTCGATTATGGCTAATTAAGGATGGTTTAAGATGTTTTCAGATAAACTAGTACATTTAGGATGATCCCGCGGGGCCATCTAATTAATTCTTTATGACTTGGTTTCAGATACATTTAGGATGAAGGTGAAGCCGGGGAAAACATATCTGCTCCGCATCATCAACGCTGCTCTCAACGACGAGCTTTTCTTCAGCATAGCAAACCACACACTCAAAATTGTAGAAGTCGACGCCGTTTATGTTAAACCTTTCGAGTCCGAGACACTTCTGATCACCCCAGGCCAGACTACAGATGTTCTTCTCACTACCAAACCCAAATTCCCTAACGCCACCTTCTTAATGACTGCCAGGCCATACATGACTGGACCAGGCACTTTTGACAATTCAACTGTTGCTGGTATTCTAGAATATGAACCACCACCTAGTTTCAGTCGCTGCGGCTTTTCCGTCAAACAGCTCCCACTCTTTAAACCAACTCTCCCTGCTCTAAATGACACTGCCTTTGTTACGAATTTCACCGGTAAATTTCGTAGCCTAGCTAATGCGCAGTTTCCTGCCAATATTCCGCAGCATGTTGATAAGAAATTCTTCTTCACGGTGGGCCTCGGAACAAACCCATGCCCCAGAAACCAAACTTGCCAGGGGCCCGGTAATACCACCATGTTTGCAGCCTCTGTCAACAACGTTTCTTTTGCAATGCCAACCACAGCTCTACTCCAAGCGCATTTCTTTGGCCAGTCTAATGGTGTCTACGCTCCTGATTTCCCTGCCACCCCAATATTTCCATTCAACTACACTGGCAACTCGCCAAATAACGCAATGGTGAGCAACGGGACAAAGCTGGTGGTGCTTCCTTTCAATACTAGTGTGGAGCTAGTTTTGCAGGACACTAGCTTACTCGGGGCTGAGAATCATCCTCTTCACTTGCATGGATTCAATTTCTTCGTGGTGGGCCAAGGTTTTGGGAACTATGATCCAAACAAAGATCCTGCAGGCTTCAATCTTGTTGACCCTGTTGAGAGGAACACCGTGGGCGTGCCCTCTGGTGGGTGGGTTGCCCTCCGCTTCCTAGCAGACAACCCAGGTTGGTGGCTCTAGATTATTAGAGTCAAAAGATAAACAATTTGATCTGAAATTAATGATAATTCATATGGATAATGTCTCAATGAGCAGGTGTATGGTTCATGCATTGTCATTTTGAAGTCCACACAAGCTGGGGTCTGAAAATGGCTTGGCTGGTGTTGGACGGGAAGCTTCCTAATCAAAAATTGCTTCCCCCGCCGGCGGATCTTCCGCAGTGTTGAAAACGATACCGTAATTTGAGCCCTCACAACCATTCCACGGCGCATCCAAGATGATTTCTTTTCCCCTATTTTATTCTTTGACTACTTCCTCTGATCCTTGGGACAAATAGTTTTGCTGGCAAATAATATTAGATTTGCGTGAATTCAAACCAAAGAAAAAGAGTTTATTTTTTTTGTAATGTGAGCCAATAATAAAAATTTTGATTGGTTTTGATTTTGGTCAGTATTGTATTTTAATATTATTTTATTGAATTTGTTCCGAGCAAATTTGTTTTAGCTATTTTATTTTAAAAAAATTACATTCCCAATTCTTATATTAAAAACAATCAAAAGTTTCCAAGGTCAACGGAGCCTCCCTTCAGCAGTTTCCATCTTCTGTTTCCTGCGTTTTCTCAAAGTATTTTATGGAGAAGTTGGAGTTTATCCCAAATAAATTTTTCTATCATAATTCCAGATTAGGTATATATGTGCGTGCTTGTATTTTGTTGATTTTAGAGTTTTGAGATTCTAAAATGAACCGGCCTACTGTGGTAATCTACAATGTAGGAGTTTTGACATGTGGTAATCTACAATGGCCTATTGTCTTTAGAACCGGCCTTTGGTTACTATGGAAGTAGCGAAATGAATTAGTTTTTGAGGATAAACCTGCTAACGATCCTACGCCAATTATTCAGATAATGGCATGAGCAAAGGAGTTCTTTATATCCACTAGGGTGTTAAAAACACTCAATCCAAGGTCTGCTGAGAGACTGAATAAATGGGTAAGGTGGATCCCTCTTTTATCCGGTTGGCTGAAACTGAATTGCGATGGGGGACAACACAAGCCTTCGAACATATCCCTTGCTGGAGGGGTGCTCCGAAATTCTGCTGGAGCGTGGATTATTGGGTTTTCTCAATCATTTAATCTTTGTCCAATATGGGAATCTGAAGTGAGAGCCATCTAATCAGGATTATCAATGGCACTTTCAGTAGGAGCGTTACGATTACATGTTGAAAGTGATTCATAGGATGTTATTCAAAGTTTGAAGAACAAAGAACTAAAGCCTCCTTGGAGCCCACTTTTAATACAATGTAGGAGTTTGCTGAATCGTTTTGTGGAAGTACAACTGGACCACATCTTCCGAGAAGCTAATCAAGTGCCAGATGCTCTTGCCAAATTAGCTATCACACTACCTTTCGGTCTGCATGTTCATAGCAGCCCGTTATTGTCTTTACAACATTTTTTGCTTTTTGATTCTACTGATAACGTTGTATTAAGACCAGGTTTCTAATTTATAGACCCTGCGATTTTTAACCAGAAAAAAAAGAGTTTTGAGATTCTGAAATATTGATAAAGTTGAATTGTGTTTTTATAAATAATAGTGATTGAAGAAAGTGGTTATAAATAAAAAAAATACTTTATTAATTTAGAGGTTGACTTTTATTACAAATATAAATTTTTTTCATTTAAATATTTTAAATTTAAAAAACTAAAAAAACAGATCATAGATTTTATAAATGAATATTAGAGGTTCTGAGATTGAAAAGACAAAGTTTAATATGTCTATTCAATTATATATTGAATATTTCGTAACTACAATATTCTTCATCTCCCAATATCTCTTTATGTACCCTATCATATTACCTATAAATAGGAGGTAACATTATTTGTTTTGTACATTTACTTTACTTGATAAAGATATTAAATTTAGTTTTCCTAAATTTTGGTGATACACCAAAAGGTGGAAAACCGGTGGGATATAAATGGGTATTTATGCAAAAAAGAAATGAGAAAAATAAAGTTGTGAGATATAAAGCAAGACTCGTCATACGAGGTTTTACCCAAAAATCTGGTATTGATTATGATGAGACGTATGCTCTAGTGGTGGATGCAATAACATTGCGATATTTACTTTGTTTGTCAGTACATGAAAAGCTTGAAATGCATCTAATGGATGTAGTTACAGCCTATCAGTATGGCTCGTTGGATACTGATATATATATGAATATCCCTGAAGGATTTAAATTTCCAGATGTAAATAAATCAAATTTCCGGGAAATTTATTCAATAAAGTTAAATAGAGCTCTATATAGATTGAAGCAATCTGGACGGATGTGGTATAATTGCCTTAGTGAATGCTTGATTAAAGTAGATTTCAAGAATGATCCAATTTGTCCATGTGTCTTTATAAAAGGATATGGATATGATTTTGTTATAATAGTTGTTTATGTTGATGCTTTAAATATTATTGGAATTCATGAAAAGATAGATAAAATTATCAGCTATTTAAAAAATAAATTTGAAATGAAAGATCTTGAAAAAACAAGATATTGTTTGGGTCTTCAAATTGAGCATCTGAGTGAAGGAATATTTATTCATCAATAAAATTATGTGGATAAAGTTCTTAAAAGATTTTATATGGATAAAGTTCATCCATTAAGTACACCAATGATTGTGAGGTCACTTGATGTGAAAAAAGATATTTTTCAACCTCATGAAGAAAATGAAGAACTTTTAAGTCCTAAGGTTCCATACCTTAGTGCTATTGGTGCACTTACATATCTTGTTAATAACACTCTACCTGACATATCATTTGCAGTAAATTTACTAGCAAGATATAGTTTTTCCCCAACTTGAAGACATTGAAATGAAGTTAAACATATTTTTAGATATCTACGAGGGACAATGGATATGGGTTTATATTATTCAAATTTATCCACTTTTGATTTAGTTGGTTATGCAGATGCAGGATATTTGTCAAATCCACATAAAGCTAGATCGCAGACATGTTATTTATTCATTATAAGGAATACTGTCATTTCATGGCAGTTGGTGAAACAAACTTTGGTTGTCATTTCTTCTAACCATGCAAAGATCTTAGCAATTCACAAAGCAAATCGTGAATGTGTTTGGCTACGATCAATATCACAACACATAAGAGAAGCATGTGGATTATTAAGTGATAGAGAACTTGCAACTACACTGTATGAAGATAATGCTGCTTGTATAGCTCAATTGAAGGACGGCTACATCAAAGGTGACAAGACAAAATATATTTTACCAAAATTCTTCTTTACTCATGATCTTCAAAGCAAAGGGGAAATTAGTGTCCAACAAATATGCTCAAGTGATAACTTAGCTGATTTATTTACTAAAACTCTTCCCACATCAACATTTGAAAAGCTTGTTCAAAAGATCGGAATACGACGTTTGAAAGATTTAAAGGGATGACTAAATCAGAGGGAGTATACACTGCACTCTTTTTTCTTCACCAAGTTTTTATTCCCATTGGGTTTTTCTTGGTAAGGTTTTTACTGAGGCAACATTCTGATTTCATACTCACATTCTTAATATTCAAAATATTCAAGGGTGAGTATTATGAATATCAAAGGTTTTGAGATTGAAAGGATAAACTTTAATATGCCTATTAGATTATATAATGAATATTTTATAACTACAATATTCTTCATCTCTCAATGTTTCTTCATGTACCCTATTATGTTACCTATAAATAGGAAGTAACAATATTTGTTTTGTACACTTACTTGAGTATTTGATAGAGATATTATATTCTCTATACTGTTCTTAGTTTTCTCTCTTGTTTTTTCTTTTCAAATTTTTATATTTCTATTATTCTCTCTTAAAAAATTATATTATTTATATTGAATTTCTCCTCAAATCTTTTTATTTTATATTCTATAACAAACAGATGAGTTTATATTTTTTTTTATGGGAAGGATTAAAGCTTACAAACTGAGGTCTCGGCAAGTCCAAGGAAAAGCACAGCCCAACATTATCTGATAAAAGAAGTTTTAACAATTCGGAGGGTGGGTCAGAGACCTGGTAAAACCCTGAGGAAGTAGGCGACCACAATTGGCCAGAAAGTCTGCGTACCGGTTACCTTCCCTGAAGATATGGAACAAATGGACAGCCCAATTCCTTGAAAGGAGAGATAAGATAGGTGAAACCAACTAGCTGTACTGCGAAGGCTTATGACCGCCTTGGCTTACTAAGTCGATTGCTACTTTACTATCAGACTCCAAAATCACTTTAGTTAGACCAAGATCCCAGCAAAGATTTAAGCCATGCCAAATACCCAGTAGTTCCATGTGCAGTGCTGATGAGGCTAACGGATAGTTAAAAGCAATGTTTTGAAAACCGGACCGGACCGGCCGGTTCAACCGGGTTGAACCGGCCCGGACTGTTGAACCGGACCCGGTATATGATCCGGTTTTGAAAACCGGTTAAACTAATTACGGGTTAATTGGTTCGAAAACTTAAAAAAAATTAATTTTTAATAAAAATTAAACAGATAAAAAAATTTAAAAAGATAAAAATTAAGAATATTAATTTTTTTAATATGTAGTTTGATATATTAATTTTTGAAAATTAATATTATAATATTTTTTAATATATTAATTACCGGTTCAGTTTTCCGGTTCTTAAACCGGTTATTTCCGGTTATTCCTAAAACTCCTGACCCCTTAACTTTCACCGGTTCGAAGACCGATCCGGTTTTTATAACCTTGGTTAAAAGAGAAGCCTCCACTCCATTTCCCTCCACTATCACGTATCAGCCCTCCAGCTCCCGCACTGTTCGGCCCATTAAAGTAACCATCAGTGTTAACTTTTACCCAGCCCTCAGCTGGTCAGGTCCAACCTATCAATTGAGTCGATTTATGGATCTGATGAAGCCGACAGATCGAGTTGCATGCTTCCAAAATTGATTCTCCATATCTCGTAATCTTAGATGACGACCAGGAGATCATATCTTGAACTCCAAATAGATATTGATTGCGGTACTTCTGGATTATCCAACACCCCACTCCAAACAAGATACTCCATGTGACATTACTAACCCGCAATGATTGACATTGCAAGTTAGTAGTAAGCCAGTCCTTCAAAGAAAGGTTCCAAAATTGCGATTGAAGCGAGTAAGGCACTAGCGACCCCCACATCAATTTAGCAAGTACACAATCCCTTAATACATGTAAGATGTCTTCCTGAGCACACCCGCAAATCTCGCAAGAAGCCCAATCTATCAAGTGACATTTTCTTCTCTCTGTATTTGACAAGAGACGCTCATGGAAGGCTAACCAGAGTAAGTGCTTGATTCTCTCAGGACCTTGCCAATGCCAAACAACCTCCCAACTTTTGTCGGTAAGTGAAACGTCTGCATCCATTAAGAGATTATATGCCGATTTAACATCGAACTCCCCTGATGATGAACAACCCCAAAAAACTTTATCTGGCAAGCTTGAGTCACGAAGAGCTAAATGTAGCTCTATAGTGAAGGTCACAGAAGAAGAGTTTTCCATAGTACCCCTCCCTCTATTTGTAGCATTGCAAATACAGATAAATCACGCCAGATGCTGGGGACATCACTAGTTGCAAGAAAAATTAAAGGTCAAGAAAAATACAACCAGTCATCAGTCCAGAATTTACATACTCGGCCGTCACCTAGGCAATTTCTCGCCATAGAATGGAATCACCTTGTTTAATTAAAGGAGAAGAACCCCCACGACGTGACATATACTGAGCTCTCAGAATTCGAACCCAAAGGGAATTATTGTTGCAAAGAATATTCCAGGCTAACTTCATTCTTAAGGTTGCACTTTGATACTCCATTCTCTTGAGTCCCAAACCACCAGCAGATTTCCGAAGGCAAACAATATCCCAATTTAAAGGTGAATGCGCCGTAGATCTGGGGTGGAGCCCCAGTGAAAGGATCTATAGACCTTGTCCAGCTCATTGCATGTATGCTTTGGTAAAGGCGCCACTTGCATGGAATAAGTGAGAATGGCTTGAAGGACTGATCTGACAAGTACATGACGGCCTACCAGGGATAGTCTAGATGCTTGCCAATCTGAAACTCTCTTATTCACGGATTCTTAAAAGAGGAGCCAAATCATACTTTAGGGATTTACCTTTCGCAAAATTAATACCTAGATATCGGCCAAGGTCATATACTTGCTGGAAACCAAGGATACCCTTAATAGATGTAACGAGCTGATCGTTCACGTTGGATGAAAACAATATCTTAGTTTTCGTGGAATTAATGGAAAGTCTGGAAGCTTGACTAAATTCCTTCATTACCTTGTTAATGACGTGGGTTTGATATGTAGTAGCTCTCGCAAAAAGCAGCCAATCATGGGCAAAAAAACAAGTGAGAAATCAAAGGTGCATCCTTAGAGATCTTCCACGGTATTTAAGAGCCTTGAGACACATGAGAGTTTATGGTATGAGCCAATCTTTCCATGCAGAGGACAAAGATATAAGGAGAAAGAGTGTCTCCTTGTTTGACTCCACGGGTGGGGTTAAAACTACTTGTTGGTTGTCCATTCCATAAGATTTTTGTCTGCGTAGCCTCCAAGCTCCTCATACAAAGTATCCTCAATGAAACACCATCTAAGACAATCATAGGCTTTAGCAAGGTCAACTTTGATGGCCATCCAACCTCGTGGGCCTTTCTTTTTAGCAAAAGAATGGACAGCTTCTGAGGCAATAATGATATTATCCATGATAAGCCTGTCGGGGACAAAACTAGATTGCAATGGACCAACAACTTTGTCCATAATGTTAGAAATACGATTTACAAAAACTTTGGAAATAAGTGAACTCATATTGCATAAACTGATAGGATGCAGCTAATCTGGCCTTTCTGGGTTCTCAATTTTGGGAATAAAAATAATATTGGTCTCAAACAGCGACAAAACGGGTTGGGTGCCTTGACCATCTTGCAGATAGATGGGTCAACTACTGGCCATTGATTTTTATAAAACAAGACAGGAATCCCGTCCGTCCCAGGAGCTTTTAATGGAGCCATTCCGAACACAGCATTTTTAATCTCCATGTCGAGTATAGGTTGATTAAGTAAGAACACCATGTTTTCACCTAAAGGAGGAAATATACCCCTAAACTTGTATGAAGGATTCATCCCAAGAGATTGTTCCGTGTAGAGATTGCGGAAGAAGGCTACCACTTCTCTCTCCAAAACTGGTTGGTCTGAGCACCATTTACCATCAACTTTTAAGAATAAAATTCTGGCTCTCCTTTGTTGGGTGCAAGGTTTGGCATGGAAATAGGTGGTGTTCCTATCACCCAGATTCATAAAATCGCTCCTAGATTTTTTCCTCCAAAATAGATCTTCTTGTGATAGAACATCATCAAATTCAGTTAACAATTTCTTTTCTAATTTCTGTAAAGAAATAGAGGGATAATTTTCCAGCGCAGCTTGTACCCCACTGAGTCGATCGAGTACTCTTTTCTTCCTTTGAAAAATGTGACCGAAAGTTTGCTTATTCCAATCACGGGCAGCAAGTTGAAAACTGGATAAGGCATCTTGAAATGTCAAATTGTCCTTCCATGAATCTTTTACAAAGGAATTCCAAGAAGCATGAGTAACCCATGGAGCTAAAAAGTGGAATCTCTCCGGAAGGCTGGACTTATCCTTTGTGACTACCAACTTATTTTCAATAAGGAGTGGTCTGTGATCCGAATTAGCTTTATCTAAATGGAAAACTTGTGTATTGGTGAAAGAATTCAGCCATGCTTCGTTACCCAAAGCTCTATCAAGCCGTACTAGAACCATTCCTCTCCTCTATGTGAATTTTGGACCATGAAAGCCAAGATCCGATACTCGGTTTGATGCAACCCACTCGGTAAAAGACTTATAGCCCCTTCTATTTGCAAGCGACCCACCTTTCCTCTCTAAACTAAATAGGGTAGCATTAAAGTCACCCGCAATCAGCCATGGCATATTGTTAATAGGGGCAAGGCATGGAAGGATTTGCCATAATTTCTTACGAAATACGGCATTAGGAGACCCATAAATTGCCGTAAAATAAAAGGTGTTAATGTCACGTGAAGAGACTCTCGCGTGAATTAGTTGACGATGGTTTACTTCAATCGAAATAGATAGATGGTCCTTCCAAAGGACCCAAATACCGCCAGATTACCCAATGGCCTCAATCCTGTGAGACCTATCAAAGAAGAGCTGTTTGATGATCAGATCTGCTTTGGTGCCACTAACATGTGGTTCCAGAATCACCAAGATACCAGGAGCATATATCAAGATCAGAGATTTAATCGTTTGAAGAGTCTTCTTATTCTCAGGCTCTTGGACATTCCATATAATGATATATCTGAATTATTAATTGTCATAAAAATAATAAAAGGTGAAGGGAGATAGAGAACCTATAAGAGCTTCCATTCAGTTTATTCCCAAAGGTGGAAACGCAAAGGACTCGGGGTTCTAAATATTGGGGTTTAGATTCTCTACTAATTCCGGGCTTTAGATCAGATCAGTATCAGTATTGAGCTGACGCTCCTATTTCAAACTTAATCCATCTAAAAATCAACAATTTTTATTAACTAAAATAGTCAATCGAAGATATATAATACCCGGTCTTACGGGTAAGAAGCTTACCGAATTCCAGCCGTCAGAAGACTGGAATCATCCCCACGATAGTCCAGACAAACTCGCGTGAAGTAGAGGAACGATTTGGAGATAAAAATGGGACTAGACATGCACTGAAGGGGAGAGGGACACGTAACGGGGTAATACCTCATTGTGTCACCGGCAAATGGCTGGGACCGGGGCTACCTTAGGTGGCATCCAGGTTCGTGCCGGTACGATGTTGTGTCGAAAGAAATGATGTTGGGTGCCTTACATGACTAAAACAGCAAGGCATGTTGTCGTATATTTGCATGTATTTTTGGTCTTAGAAATATAATATTATTATAATTTAAATATTAATAATAGTATAATAATAAATATTATTAATAAAATCTTAATAAAACTTTAAAAATTTATAATAAATCCAATAGTACTCCAAAAATTTCTACGAAATCCTTATGAATAGTATTATCGATTGGTATCATCAAATTAATATTTTCATAAATTTATAATTTTTTTAAAAATAAAATACCTCAAAATGAATTATAGAAAAATCATAATAAATCAAATTATGATTTTGAAAATTCTTAGAAAATTTACTAACCATTAAATATCATTTATGGACCTATTTATGATCCTAAATACTGATATCCATCAATACAATCATCATCTTAAGTTTAAATCATGATTCAAATTATAACGATAATTCTCAATATTTGTAAAAAAAATTTTAAAAATAAAATTTATCCTCCAAATTATCAAAATCAACTTACAATTTCATCATCCTTTCGTAAATATGGGCTACGGCTCACTAATTCTCGTCAATTCCCAGTTAGGTTTTCGGGCCCAAAAACCTCAAAATTTTCAAGGTCTCACATAAAAAAAATTTAAATAACATTCATTCCATGCCTCGTGTCATCGATCTTTATTTGATGAGTTAGAATGTGGATGTGTACGTACAAAATCACAGGTGTAATACTCTATTGAGCTTCTATTCTTATGGCTCAAAAGATATCTTAATTCACATATTTCCATGACACTACATATATAAGCTCAATACCTCTCATATTCCTTTTCTGATGTGGGCATGTGTTCTCACACTCTCTCCCTCTTAACCCCTTTACGGCAAGGTCTCACATTCTCCCATTCTCCCATTCTTTAAGACCTCGTGTCCTCACAAGGGAAGCCCAGTGTGATGACCTATACCCTAAAATCAAGTCGCCAAAATCTTTTGTACGACCCCGAATAGCCCAAAAAATCAAAATTTTCAAAATCGTACAAGACTTATTCCATTTGTCACTTAAAATCATTATTAAGGGTGGTCCTCTCATAAGAGAATAGTGAAAATTATCCTTAACAACAAAATCAGCATAAGAGTTTATTACATAATATCTTATCTTGATCCCAAAAATTTGGAGTTTGTTTCTCATATTCCATAACAACATACAACTATGAAACAAAAATTTAAAATAATTCATACAAACAGTCAACAAAATTCAACAAATCTATCCCAAAACACATTTTTTGTTCAATTATATATTCTTGAAATAGTAGTAAGTAAATATGCTACGAGTATCTAGTTAATCCTCACACAATCACCTTAAGTTGCTCTATCCTGACCCGAACGCTTGATACCTGAAATGGCGAAGGGTCACGTACAAAACCATGATTCTCAGTGAAATAGGGTACTAATTCTATCAAATGGAGAGAAATGGAAGCAAGCAAAAAATTATTACTTTCTAAACACACATTTATAAACACAAGTTTAGAAAATGTAATATATCGTCAGAAATCTATTTTCAAACTTTACACTTTTTCAAAAGCTCCTCCACAATTGGGAGGGACATGCAAACATTGCCATAACTTTCCCCACGTGCCTGCAGAGGGTAAAACTACATTATTGGTATCTATTCAATAAGCTTTTGAATTACGAAAACAAAAAAAATCGATCCCCTTTGCTAATGTTGCCCCCAAGTAGTACTATTGATGAGGCAGCCACTTACCTAACAACTGTCACGCCCCAGAACCCAAAAATCACCATAGGCCCACTATATATACTGTCACATCACAAAGTAATGCATTTAGTAAACCTACAAGACTAGTGATATAAAATCTAAGAGGAGATAATAATAACAGAACTAATCAAAATATCATGCAGCAAAATTAAAAGGGAGGCATGATGTCATCCAGGTGACATCGTAGAATAATCACTTTTAGCACTACTATCAAGGAAATTTCATACAATGGCTCTAGTATACTCAGATATTATAAGAGATAACGCTATGAATATAATACTCATAAAATTACCTTGAGTGTGATTGATCTGTTATTCCATTCTCAATATGTTTTGGAGTGAGCTCCTAATTATTATTCTTGCACTCATGCTAATAAACTGGCAGAAGCCTGTCTGATGAGTAGACAAAAAAAATATACAAGCATTTCGAATGCGCATAAATCAAAAACATGCTACCATTTAATAATTTAATTAATTCATACATTATTTCATTAAGGCATGCAGGTTATTCTCATTGATAACATACATACTCACAGTCATATAATATGTAGCGAACACACGACTCTTCAGAGCACACATGATCGTGATTTTGGGTTGACAATATATTCCAATCTATCTAGGCCAGCGACAGGATTGGAGTTCATCAATGACACTCTATTCTCATTATCTTTCACTTTATCTCGTTATGGCATGCAATAGACAAATCCATGTCAAATTAATTCCTAGCACGAAGAACTAACGATGCCAAGGTGTTAGGTGATTGTAGCTCCACCTAATCGATCCTCACTTTGTAGGATCCTAATTTATATCATAATAAATAAATAAATAAAAATACTTTCCTTCCTTATTACCTCATGATTGACGTCTCCACGTCACACTACCAAAACCGAAAAACTCTCAAGGATTGTATAGGTTACCCTATGCATATTCAGTGCATTCCATATGTCAATATCATATCTCAAATGCTCACAATGCGTTTGATGCATCTCAATATTCTAATCATAGCATAACACATTCATATAATTCATAGCATAACATAATGAATAATGTATACTATTCCGGCATTCATTAATGACACGACTACTCACAGGCATATCATAGCACACATATACTATTTTATTTTAATCATTTCATACGTATCATATTTTACTACTCATGCCAGAAATTTAAGCAAATAAAAGAAAGCTATGTCCACTCACAAGTTTCGAAGCCCAAACATCCATCTATGGCACTATGGACCAATTCCTCGAGGTCCTGCCACTGTAGGTATCGACCTATGCACAATCATTTCCATGTTTTCAGTAATTCATTCTTGATTACATATTAACACATAAAATCACACATCTATATCCTTAACCTGATGCGTTTTTATCTGAGAATCAATCCGAGACCCAACCGGGTGTTTTTCCTATCTATCTTTATTTTCTGAAACTTGTATCATTTATTTTATCAATCAAATCACATCCAAATCTTTAAAAAAATTAGTATTATCAGACTCAAAATTAAATATAGTATTTTCTTTAATTTTTTGGAAATTTTTACTATTTTTCCTGAATTTTATACTATTTCTAGTCTATTTTCTATTTTCTATGATTTTATTAATTCAGACCAATCAGAGCATGGCACCTGATGGAACCAGGACCTAATAATCCACTACCCGAAGCTACCAGATTGTAGCACGAGGCTTCAGCCACACGTGCCACATCTCTCAAACCTTAGGCTCCAGTGTTACCTGTTCGTGCCTAATAAGTGATGCGCAGCCTGCGCATGCATGTAACACGTCATCTACTCACCCTCACAAATGGCCTGTCAAACGAAGGCGGCCTTGGACGACAGGTCATCCAAGGTCTTCTTCAACCTCCAGACCTGCAACAGCCGACCCCAAAACTAGAAAACCCTAATTTTTCTAACAAGTATAACTTCTCACACGCAACACAAAATTTGAAATATTATAAATCAAATCGAAGATCTAAACGAGAGGAATCTAAAAATGTAAAGAGAAAAAGGTTTTACCACCGGAATTCGACACAATCAAGGGAAGAACGAGCTGGTTTTTAAGGTATGAAAATTTACCATATCTCTCCTCTCACGGCACGAAAATTCACAGGTAAGGTTGGGAAAGTATCATGAGCTATAGGGAAGGATCGAGAGACATTTTTGAAGTCTTAGAATGCAATGGGTAACAATACCCAAAATTGAATTTTATCTCGAGTCTTCTCCGATCAAAGGTAGTGCAGGAAGGTTCGGGATATGGAGACAAAATGACATCATTTTGCTTCCTTGCAAAACGACATCGTTCCAGTAAAAAACGACATCGTTCCAGTAAGGAACGACATAGCTCAGAAGACCTTCCCGAGCGTCAAAATAACAGGATTGGCTGTCATCTTGACCCACTCGGGTCAAAACAACATGACTACTTTTCGTTCTTTTACTTATATATTATTATATTAATATAATTTAATAATATTAAGTATAAATATTATTCATTAATTATATACAATCTCTAAAAATTTATAATAAATACTATATTACTCCAAAAAATATTTAGAAAAATTTTATAAACTTCTTATGAATAGAAAATTTTACTAAACTAATAATCTTACTTTTTCATAAATATTTAATTTTTTAAAAATCAAATACCCTCTTTTCATCATAGAAAAATCATAAAAATTCTGATTATATTTCCAAATATTTCTGGAAAAAATCACTTATATTTTTAAACCTTTATTAGACCTATTCAAGGTCTTAAAAAGGCCCAAAATCATCAATACAACTTTTTTTTTTTATTTTTCAATCTTCGATTCCATAAATATCTATAGTTCTCAATAAGTACAATAATTCTCTGAAAATAAAATTTAACTTCAAAACATCCAAAACCTAATTAAATTCCTTCAATGGTCGAAGAATACAAGCTAAAACCCACTCACATCGACAATCCTTGATAGGGTTTTCAGACCCTAACAGCTCTAAAATTCAGGATTCTCACAACAGCAAACTGATTCAAAGTGTGTATATTCTCTGATCAACCCGCTTCTATTCTCTGATGGGAAATACTCACTCATCTAGGATAACAAACCTTTCTTACTCCTCACTTAAGTACTTTGCTGCCTTCCATTACAAAGACCCCACAACGACAATGTATGATCATATCTTTCATCATTTAACTTTAGGAACATACTCTCGTATCCAATCAAAGCAATTCAATCAAAACCATCTCCTTACTTATAAAGGGAGGAAATAACAAGCTAATACGATACAATCTCAACAAGAATATTTCGAGTAAGATAATTCATTCTCACATACACGACTATGCTAATCAATAGCATAGTCAAAGACAACTCAAGAAGAGGTTCGCAGCACATTTAGGAATATAGGAAATAAGGATATGATGGTGCATAATTTCATGGGTACTTTCAATATCAAAACCTTTCAAACATACGCATTCCAAGAAAATAAAGATACAAAGGTCATACATGTGCATATTAATTTAAGTGTATTACTTTCAGATCAAAACAAAATATTTAAAATACTTTAAAACATTAGAAAGCAGACATAAGATAGTAAGAATAACTCATTTCACCTCTTTGACGAAAAATACTAAATTCTTTTGCTGAAACTTAATCAATCACTCTACTACTTAGATTAATCAACAAAAATCAACCATAATAGACACATCAAACTTGACGTCTAACTGAAATAATTTAATCCTAATTACATATATAGATTGTTTCTTTAGTATTTTGAAGAGTGTTGCCGCGATCACTACCAAACTTGGTGCTTGCGGCAATATGGTATTTTAATAAAACAAAAAACATAAATATTTTAATTAAATAAAAACTTAGAAGATTAATATTCTAAATATAATAAGGGATACACTGAAATAAATTTTGATTAAAGAATAATCAAAGAAAAGCCATAGAACAATAGCTGAAAGTTCTCGAACAAAAACAAAAGAATAAATTTAGGTTTGATTTATCCTCTCCTTATTACCTATGCGTACTAGAATATTAGGCCGGTATATTACATGAAAAGGACTTGAAAAAAGATTGTACGAATTTACCTTGGTGTCCCAGCATAACCACGTAAACAAAGAGAGAAAGGCAAGAGTAGAAAGAGGTTGCTTTTGTGGAAAGCAAATAAGAGAAAAGTCTGCACTTTTGGGAAATAGGGTGACAGGAACTTGAATAAGCTAGGCTTAGGTTTTTATACAGGTTTTTATCTAAACGAATGGGCTATACTTTTATCTAAACTAATCTGATTATATCTAAACTAATTATGGAAGACCACAACTAATAAGCAATAGAGACCTATTATAATATAATTTAACTAAGTCTAATCTAATTGGACTCTTCTATTTAACTTAGTCTAACTAAATAAATACTTAACTACTCAGCCCGATACTAACTAATCAACCTAATCAGCTAATTCACAATCTCAACACACTCACACTAAAAAGATGATGTATATATTGACAACCCCCCATATTTCTGTCGTATATCACTCTCCGTTTCCCAAGTTTTCTCTTCAGCATTCTTGTTTTTCCATATCACCTATGCGGCATACTCCTGCTTCTCAATTGTCTCACTACTTGATCCACAATTGCCACTAGTTGAACCGTGTAACTCAGTTTCTCATTTAACTCAAGCAATGGCAACTAAGCCCGATAACGGGTTTAGCATGTATTTTCTCAACACCAAAATATGAAATACGATATGTATCATTTTCAATTATCCTAGCAATTTCAATTTAATTAAGGTAAATATTATGTGATAGGGAATACTAGATTGAATTAGTGTTCTCCGACCCAATGTCGAGTTGCTCCGTATGTGTCGTACAGTTGATTTTGTGGGTATTTCATAATACCATATAATATCTTATAATTATTTGATATATCCTTTATATAAATATTAATAATCATGAATTAGAATTAAGAAGTCTGAGATAAGGGTGATTTCAAGACCTAGACTTAAATTTGAGTTTATTAGAGTTAAGAATTACTCTGGAATTTTTGGAGATTAAGTACTATATTCTTTTATTTTTTAAAATTTTATAAAAATTATTTTAAATTATGCATTTATTAAAATTTTAAAATCTAGATCCAAATGAATTTTACTATTCATAAGGATCATATTCATAAGGAGCATGTAAAAAAATTGTGGATATTTTTCTAATTTTTTTTATATTTTTAATTTTTTAAAAATTTATTATAATTTTTAATAAATAAATATTATTTTTATTATTTATTTTTATTATTTTAATTTAGAATTAATTAAATCAGGATATAACCCAATATGTGGCTGTTTTGATTTTTAAAGGAATTGTCGTTTTATCGAAACAACATCGTTTCCCAGGGAGTGAAACAACGTCGTTTAACATCGAGATGGGGGCTCCGTTGTCTCCATTCGTCATCTCGGATGGAATAGACCAGTCAATTTGTGAGGAATTGAAGAGTAGATCCAGCCATTTTCGTGCCATTTTCCAATTATTTTTCCATCGATAAGCCGAAAATTTTTCCTTCTTAAATCTTGTGATTTCGTTAGTGTTTTGTTTCAATTTTGGTGGGGTATAATTGCGGATGGAATGAGGACGCTTTTGGTGTAAGATTTAGAGGGAATCATCGGCTAGAATGGATGATAGTCGTTCTTTTGGTTTATGACCTCTGGCCGAGCCAGAGGTTGAAGATGACCCAACAGACGACGGGTTGTTTGTTGGTCATCTGGACGCAGATTTGAGTGACAGGTCGTCCGGGGTATAAGTCAACCAACAGGTCATTAGTTCAGGAAGGGTCAATTGGGTTTAGACCAAACCAAATCAAGTCAAATCGGGTTTAGTCAAACCAGGTTGAGTCAATCTAAGTTGAACCAAATTGGATCGAACCAAACTAGGTTGAACCAAATCAAGTGAGGTCGGATCAAAATCATAGTACAAATGAGATGGTGACACATGGATGTGTCTGGTGATGGCACGTGTCTTGTTGACTTTTCCAATTTTAACCAATTTTCAAGAAAATCCAAAAATAAAGAAAAATTCAGGAAAATTAGAAAGAAAACGGAAAAAATTATGGAAAAATTCTGAAAAATAGAGAAATATATGAAAAATCCAATGGTATATAGTTTTATTGATTTGGTTTTTATTTGAGGAGTATAAAAATTAGAAGAAGTTGATAGAAATTCAGAAAATATAGGAAAAAATAACGGGAAATTTCGTATAGCCAAATCGAGTCCCTTAAGACTGAGTAAGGGGTCGTATGATTCCAATTTTGAGTTTTATACTATATGAACTAAGAGATTAAGTAAGTTTATCGATCCTAACTTGTATAAATGTTGAAAGGCCATTGACCGGTATCTAGTCAAGTGCCGTCAGAATAAGGTGAGTGAACTAACCTTAATGTTTATGCCAATTGTTTGTGCTTCGTATTTCATTTCCATGTCAAACATGAGATATGTCATAAACATGCTTTTTATTGGCGGAAACTTTCTTTCCATCATGACATTTCTTTGATACTGATGCCTTATTTGCTTTGATTCGTATATGCAAAGAATTACATGCAAATCTATGTATTGTGTGATCTATTATAAGGTGGATATGGTCATAAGGACCTTGCTATATGTAAACTCCGCAGGATTTTGGCTCTCTCAAGTTTGGTGATGATTTCCATACACATGTTGATGAGAGAGATGAATTAATATATAACATGATATGTGAAACCCCATCCTAGATATCTGTTCAGTCAGCAAGTTTAGGTATAATCAGCATTGTTCTAGTGGTCCACGTGTCGGTTTGACAGTTTAACCAAGACAAAAATCGAGGCAGTAGCAAATTACTATTTTTCCCCTATCAGATCCGAACTTATTTTGGGCTCGTTTTGAGTAGCAGAGTGTTTTCGAGTCGTCTTGTAGACCTTTGTGCTGGTCCCATTATTCGTTCTTTTCGAGGCCGATTGTTTTTATTTCCAAACTGGGCTTGTTTTTCCAAGTTGGGCCAGTAGGGCTTCAAGACCCAGACTATTTAAGCTTGTGTTAGCTGCCAGAAAAATTACCCTAGCCACCTCCGTTGCTTTTGTTTCAGACGAAAACCTTTGTCTTTTCCTGCTGCTCTATTCTTCACGTCGCTAAGCCCTACTCTTGATTTTTGTGCCACCATCAATCCTTCTTGATTGGTGTGCACTCCTCCTCTAATCCAACGCTCGTGTTATGTTCCTTTCTTTTCCCACTGCTCGATTGTTCGTGTAAAGCTTAGTGATTTTGTTCGTTTTATACGTCGGTGAGGAAACGGTAGGATTCCTCTCTTCTGTATTTTAATTTGGGTTTGCAATTGCAGACTTTAATATTGGTTTGATTTAGGTGGTTTTGAATCTGGATCACGCGATAAAGGCAAAGGAATTGCCACCAGTTCTTCTGCACGTGAGGTAGGAGACTATGCCTCATAAGTTTGATCGGAAAATTCTCTTATTTCTAAATCACCTGGTTATTTAGAGGCGTATTATAGTGTTCTTTTAATTGATGCTTATTGCTTTGATTGCGCTGCAATTACGTTGTCCTTCTTTGTGTAATGTCAGCTTTGAGTCTGGCATAAGTTACCATGTCTTTTTTTTTTCTTTTTTTCTTTTTTTTTTGTCTTCTTCCCGCTTTTGTCTTCTTTCGTTTTTGTCTTTTTTGTTTTTTGTCTTTTCCGTATTTTGTCTTTTTCGTATTTTGTCTTTTCTGTATTCGCCTTTTGCGATTTTGTCTTGTGCGGTTTTGTCTTTTTTCTCTGTTTTGTCTTCTTCCTATTTCGTCTTCTTCCCATTTCGTCTTCTTACCGTTTCGTTTTATAAACCTTTCTTTATTCATTTGGCTTTTAGCTTATTCCTTTAGAATCCCAATGAATGTTCCTGTCAATTCTATGCTCACTATGCGATTTCTCTTGTCCTCTAAACATATTATATTGTGAGTCTTAGTTTGGATAAGCCAAGATCATATGAGCATATTTGAGGTTGTGTATGCATGTGCATGTTTTACACTCAGTTATTAAAAGTATAGTATTATACTACTATTTTGGACAAGCATATTTGTTTATAAGACTATTGTTTTGGTATTATGGGTTTTGTCCAGTATATTGAATTATAAACGTAGTATTTGTTTGAAACTATGACGTTTGACAAGTATATTGTTCTATAAACATTCTATATGCATCAGTATGGGAACCTACAGTTATTAAACGTTCGCTTGGCCAATGCGAGGTGAGTATACGGAATCCCAGTGATAGGGGAGAGTTGCTTACCTGTTTGAGAGTTGTATGGGTGTTGTCTTCATTTGCCTGCCACGTCTTCGTAGGTTGGTTCGTATTGAGTATTGAGACGGGTATGATATGTGTTGTAGTTTTTCTCTGCCTAGTCTCGGACAACACTGCCAGTAGGCTTCCGGTTTCCCTTTAGCAAGGGTTACTCGAGGAGTGATTTATTATGTCCATCCCGATAGGTTTTGGTAGGCACTGTTAGCCATGATGTATTATGAGTTTTTAAGTTATAACCTATTGGGCTGGAACTACGTATTATATTATAAAATCAAATGCATGAATTCTATATTCTTTGAGTTGCATTGTTCACGTCCTCGTTCTTATAGTAAATCGTTCCTTCTCCTCTTAGTATGTGCCTCTGATTCCCCGTAGAACATATGATGCGGTGACTCCTACTGAGATTATTATCTCACCCGTTGTTATTTTCTCCCTTTCAGGAGTAGTTCGTGAGTTGTAGACAGTGTTTTGAGGTGTGTGAGCTTCATACGACTTGGCTGGACTATCGCACTTGCACATTTTACATGGTTTTCTTTTCTGGCATTTTCTTTTTGACTCATTTTGATATTTTGATTATTATTATATCCTTATGCATTTACTATGTTTCTGGCTACAGATTTATATACCGGGCTTTAAGCCCAGTTTGTGATTTTGGGCATGTGACTGTATGGACCCGTCTTTCGTTTTGGATATTTTGTTCATTTAAATAAAGTCTTCCGCTGTGGTATTTTGTTCACTGCAATGATATGCCAGATGTCTGTTTCTTATTTGGCATGCTCAAATTCTTGAAATATTAAATACGTTTGTTTTGGGAATCGTGTGTGAAAAGTCGTCTAAGCCTTGTGGGATTCGGATTGGTCCACGTGTTGGGCTTGTCCGGGTTTCACGGCAGTAAGGGCCTAGTTTTCGGGTTTGGGTCCTTACATGATATTTATTACTGGTAGCGCTAGCCTGATTGTGAGGATAAGGGAATTTGCCAGTGTGAGTTTGGGATCGAGCTTGTAGAGTCACCACCACTGCTCCCCCGGTAATGTCAATGTGTTATACACTCATTCCTTTCCCAAGAAAACTACTGATGGTCCTCCTCGATACCATGACAGTGGATTCGATGGAAGAAAATTCTTACAACAATATAATATATCAGTAATATGCTATTCAAATCCCATTAAACATGAAAACAACTGATAAATATTGTATGTGATAAATCGTGAACGCCTGTTGCTATTGATTGAGTAAATGAGATTTTATGCGTTTATGCACTATGATATTTCTTGTTCTTTTATTACATCCATTGTGAATTGTCTGATTTGTCCATGAAAGAACTCCAAAGAGTTTAATACAGTCATAGCAATCTTACTCACTCATCTTAAATTATGAGAACAAAATTCAGGGTCCACTCACTTGGTTTGCCATGCCAGGCTTACTCAAAGTATCTGAAGTGGGGGCTAGAGAGTGGAGACACTAAAAGAAGAGCTACGAGCATCCTACTGCTCTAAGTATATAAATAATCGAGGATTTTACCCTATATAGGTGGCTTGCTTCATGTGTATAGTGTGTGTGGGTTGTGAATCGAAGATTTTGAGGCCGATGGGATCATGAGTTGTGAAATAAATAAAAGTGGTGTGTTTTTACAACTTGCATCTCGTATTAACTCTGCATATAGTTTTAATGCCAATACTAAATATCACCATGTAGTTTTATATACGTAAATATTTTTATTGCATTCGCTAACATAAAACCTTGTATAATATTCATATATTTCATTAAGATACATTAATGGGAGGTATGAATGCTATACAACTGGGGGTTATTACGTCACCATGGGATACGGGGCGTGACAGAATATAACTTGGCACCAATTTTCTTCTTTGCTAAAAAAGGCTCACTCCTTTCCATGGAACTACTTTTAAGAATATGTTATCACCAACAAAAAACTCCAAATTTCTTCTTCTGTTGTCCACATAACTTTATTTCCAGTCTTGAGCTATGTGTATCCTTTCTCTAATGATCTTTATTTGCTTGGTTTCTTTGTCAATCAGTTCTGGATTCTCCAACTTCCTTTCTTCTATCTCATCCCAACACAAAGGTGTGTGGCATCGGCATCATACTAATACTCGTTTGAAAACTATTGTTATAGGTAAACTCCATCAACAACAAACTATGCTCCCAAGCTTATTGAAAATCTATCACACAAGCTCTAAGTATATTCTCCAACATAAGTATAGTCCTCTCGGATTGTCCATCAGTCTGAGAATGAAATGCTATACTAAAATTCAACTTTGTCTCCAAAGTTGCATACAACTTATCCCAAAATCGAGAGGTAAATCACAAATCTCAATCAGATACGATCGAAATTGGACCGCTTTGTTGTTGTGTATTTGGATGATATTGTGATCTATAGCCACACAGTTGAGGAGCACAACCAATATATAAAGATGGTGTTTTAAGCTTTGAGGGACGACGAGTTGTATGTCAAGTGGGAGAAGTGTGCACCTACTAAGCAAGAGGTGACTTTCCTCAGTAACGTGGTGGGTGGGGGAAGGATCAAGATGAATGGTGTCAAGATCTAAATTAACAGAAATTAGCAACCACCTAAGGGAGTAATCAATCTCCATTCTTTAATAGGGCTAGCCAACTATTATCAGAGATTCATACGGGGCCCCCATATGGTTCCTTTATTGCTCCACCCTTCACCCATTTGTTCAAGAAGAACAAGTTATGGGATTGGTCAAGTGGATGCCAAGAGACGTTTAATTTATTGAAGACAGCCATTGTTGAGGAGTCAGTGTCACGCTTTGGACCCAAAAATTCCGTGCAATAGTTACCGTAGGCCCACTATATACACTGTCATATCATCCAATAATGCATATAATAAACATACAAGGCTAGTGGTATAAAAATAAATTAGAGAATAAATCAAAAGAATTTATCGATGCATCATGTAGCAGAATTAAAAAGAAAACACAATGTTGTTTGGGTGGCATCGATGACTGATCAATTTTAGTACTACTACCTAAGAATCAAGTTAATATGATGATTATAGCGTACTCAAGCATTCTAGGGTAAATACTATGAATGTAATACTCTATCTGATTACCTTAAGCATGACTAATCATCGATCGCTTCTCGCTATGTCTGGGAATGAGCTTCTAATCATTATTCTTGCATCACATGCTAAGATTTTGGTAGAAACCTGCCAAGTGAGCAAACGGGAAAAATATAAAAAGTATTTCACAAGCAATCATAGTATACATCAAGAAAACATGCTGGCATTTAATGCATTAGTCAATTCGTTTCATTAACACTCGCAATCCCAGTCATATAATATGCAGCAAGCATACGACTCTTTAGTGCACGTATGAACGTGATTTGGGCTTGATAATATCTTCAAGTCTATACGGGTTAGGAATAAGACTTGAGTTCTTCAGTGACACTCTATTCTTATTATCTTTCAATTTATCTTATTATTACATGTAATAGACAAGTCCATGTCAATTTAACACCTAGCCCGATCCACTGACGATGTTAGGGTGTTAAGTGATGGTAGCTCCACCTAATCAATCCCCACACTGTAGGTTTCTGATTAATTATTTGATAATGAAATAAAAAAGAACCCATTCCAACCTTAGTACCTCGTGATTTGACGTCTCCATGCCACGCTACCACACCCGGAGAGCTCTCAAGGATTGTACATGTTATCCTATGCAGACTCGGTGAATCCACATGCCGATGTTGATTCCTGAATGCATCCAGTGCATTTTATGCATTTCAATAATCCAAGCATAGAAAAATAGGCACATTCATACAATGCAGCTTAATACTCGATACACGATGCATCGACTATCATGCTTAACTTGGTATCTCTTAAGCACACACATGCGATTTCAGTTATTTACTTCATACTATTCGCAATTTATAAATTATACCAGCAATTCAATAATTAGATGAAAAGATCCATCAACTCATGGTTTTTGAAGCCCAAATAATTGTCGATGATGCTCCAGAGCGATTCTTTGAGGTCCTGCCACTGTAGGTGTCCACCTACGCATAATGATCTCGAATCCTCAGTAATTCATACTCGATTACACAATATCATATAAAATAACAAGCCCAACTCCTTAATTTGACGTGTTTCTACCCGACAATCGACCCGGGACCCAACTGGGTGATTTTTCTATTTTTTCCTAATTTTTTGAATCTTGTTCAATTTAATTGACCCATCAAATCAAGTCCAATTCATGCAAATTTAATATCAATATACTCAAAATTAAATCTAGTATTTTATGGAATTTTTCTCAATTTTTATTTATTTTCTGGCTATTTTTTCAATTTTCCAAAATTTATTAAATTCTAACCAACCAAAATGCACCACATGGCAGCTCCAAATGCTGCCACACCTACACTCGAAACCTCACCATGAACCAACATATGGCTTAACCTACGACTGCCACAGTGCATCTAAACCTCAGGTTCGAATGCCTTTTGTCAACCCAATCGAATGACACGTCAGCAGGCGACAAGTCATTCACTTCAAAGGTCAAACAACCTATCATTCGACTTCTTTCTCTGGTCACCCGATTCTGGAACTGCAAACCAGAACTTATGCATGAACTTCGATTTGTCCAAATACACACCAAAAATATGCAGAATTTATACCAAACTCAAGATCATTTCATCTCGATTCTAACCCAACTATAATCCCGAATTTTAACTAACTAAAACGATAGCATGAAGGGGAAGAACACCCAAAACTCCAGGAGCAAAAATCACCTGATTTCGACCATTAAATTGTCAGATCCAGCACAAGAATGGTACAAGAGAATTTGTGAGAGTGAGGGGAAGGTTTTAGGAGCAAAATTGTAGCTTGATACGCACTGATGTGAAAATCCCAGAAATTCTGATTTAACCCACCCAAATTCCGGTTAAGCGGTGGGGTTGACCGACGGCTATCCCAATGTCGAAACAACATTGTTTGAGTGTGTGATTGATACAGCATCATTTCATTCGAAAAGAGAAGTTAATGGATCGAATGATCCTCAAAACACTCTTAACAACAGCTCAAGACACTTCTCACGCAACAAAACCAATAAACCACTCAAATTCAACAAAACTTAAAATCACACAAAACCCATCGATTCTCCAAAATCACTCAAACGACAAAATGGATTGAAATAAACCAACAAAGTAGCTTAGAATCCATCATAGCAACTCAAAGCAAGGAAGAATCGACAAAAGAATCGAAGAAATCAGACATTCACCTAAAAAAATAATTTTCCCCTAAAACTGGCAAAACCAGCCATTCGATCCTCAAATCCGTGAACTTACTAATGAAAATCCTTTGGGGAAGCTTAGGAATGTGTTTAAGAAGAGAGCTCAAAGGTTAGATTTTGGGTAAGAATTGATTTAAAAGGGATTTGGGTTCTCAAAATGGGTTTTGGGAGCAAATGTCATGAGAGAAGAAGAGAGAAAAAAGGGAAAAGAGGGGAAGAAGGGGAGAGATGGGTATTTTGGACTTCAACACTTAAAAAATTTCCTAGTGTTGGGCTCGAGTTGAGTATTTATAGTTTGGAATCTAAAAATCCTGAAAACAAAAATTTAAAACGGACCACATGTCCCAAGAGGGCAAAAATGATATTTAAAAACACAAAATATTCAAATTGAACTTTTAAAACATAAATAGGCTCGATTAATTGTAACCAGGCTCAAAAACTGTAAAATCTCCAACAATGTGTTTATTTTGGTAGAATTGCTCGATTAGGATGTGTTTTTAAACCAATGAAACTAATCTGTACATTTGGATACTTCACGATTTACTAGATTAATTGGATAGATTAAACCAATAGAATAGATACACAAAAAACTGTGGAAGATGTGGATGACAAAGATTACCCTTATCATTATAACAAAGAAAAAAAATAACAACGACAAACTAACTTTATAAATATGATATCGTTCCTCATTAAGAAAAGTAAAACAAAAAGATCATTTTTAATTGTGAGATGAGTTTTCTTATTTATTAGGAAATATGTAAATTTTTTACGGTGGGAATTAAAATATTATTTTAAATTTAAATATTTATTTACAATTTTTATAATCCACCAAAATATTTTAGTTTTTATTTTTATGTTGGCATTATATTAATTTTTCGACAAAATAGATTGACACGTATATATTTTTTTAGTTTAAATTATAAATATATATTATTATTGTTAAGGATATTCTACTTAATTATAACATTTAAATATTTTCTTATTTCTAATATGTTTGTTATTCAAACATAAAAATATTATGATCTTATTTCTGAATCCACTAATTCATTTCTGATATATATTTCTATTCTAACAATTCTAATATACCATATGCCATGCAAAGACCTATGACTATTGAAAACATGCTCAAAAGCACACAAATGGGTCTCAACACCCAAAATGGTATTTTGCTATAATCAAACTTCAGCAACATGCAAAATGGGATACACCTAAGCCCACTCGAAAGAAAAAACGAGATTGGCTTCGTTATCATAGGCCAGGGGTCCAGGGGCCATGCAAAGGCCTGACCACTGACAATAGGCTCAAAAGCACACAAATGGGTCTCAACACCCAAAATGACCCAAAATAATATTTCATCAACCGTATATATACACGATGGATCACAATTGCAACGTTGAGTTGAACTTCTAACTTCTAACTTGTAACTTCTAATTACATGGCTAAAAAGATGTTTCTTGTTACAAATGATAATATATAATAAACTGAATGATAAAATTATTTTAAATGTATTACTTTTGTAAATTTGCCAATATTTACAACCCACATTAACCTAATTGTGAGTTTTTAAACTCAAATTGTTTATGATTTGGGAAGCTAATGTTTTTTCAAAACCATTAATTATCATTTTAATTTTGATTTATGAAAATCAAAACTAAACAAACCACATAGCCAAACTAAAGGTAAATCTCTTGATATAAACAAATTACAAAATTTTGAAATTTTTATTAAGTTAAAAATCAGAAATCTGACTTTTCTACTAAGTTTAAAAATTAATATGTCTTAAATCAAATTCTAAATTTTCTGTACGAAACAATGACAGGCCACAGAATATTTTTTTTTAAAAAAAAGAAAAAACAAATATTTGGTTAAAACCCAGGGGCTCATCGTATGATAGAAATAGTTTGGTGATTTACGGGCAGGGCCAGAGCTTCATCAAAAACAGTATTACGGTTGGTCAGTTCACGCCACCAAACACAACCGCAGCAAGAGTACACTGCCTGTGTCTTCTCCGGCGACAGACAATCTTCTAAATTATCGGCATATAAGATGGGAAGAGGGTTGAAGCGACTGGGAGAGATGGGGTTCAATGTCGGAGGCGGTGCCATTAACTGGTTTCCGGGGCACATGGCCGCCGCTACCCGCGCCATACGCAACCGCCTCAAGCTCGCTAACCTTGTCATCGAAGTCCGCGACTCCCGAGTCTGTCTTTTTAACTCTCTATCAAACACTCCTCCAATGCATTACTCTTTAATCTACGCCGTTTTTTTTGACAAATTGGCTCGGTATTGTTCACAGATTCCCTTATCATCTGCCAACGGAGATTTGCAGCCCCAGCTCTCCGCCAAACGTCGTGTCATTGCTCTCAACAAGAAAGATTTAGCTAATCCTAATATCATGCATGTACTCCCTTCTCAACCTTTCCATTATCTACTGTCCAAGTATCTATATCCCTGTTTTCATTTGCTTTGGACATTTATTGGTCTCGTTTTATTTAAATATTTCTTTTTACAAGAGACGCAGCTGAAATGTAGAGCTAGTAAAATTAGGAATTTATATTGGTTCCGACTTGAATGTTATCTTTCTTGTGAAATGGTGCTTTTTTAAGATTTTCTTTTTAATTTTATTTTTGTTGTTGCAGAAATGGATCAGTTATTACGAGTCGTGTGGTCAGGATTGCATTGCTATTAATGCACACAGCAAAGGTTCTGTTACGAAGGTTAGTTGGCTTACTGTTTTGTGTTGTGGATGCTCAATCGTGAAGTATCATTCCTACCAAGATTTGAACATGGCAGGTCCTGTGAAATATATAATTTCCCAAGTTGTAGATGATGTTAAAAGTTAATTGTTCTTTATTTATGTTTCATTGCCTTCTATACAATCGCAGAAGGATTGTAAACAAGGAGCCTTGTTATGTTCTTTGCTCACCCTAAGTGCTTGTGTCATCACTTTGATCATTGGAACCTGAACTTTGATGGTCATAGTTTTACACTTTTAGATATTTTCTTATCATTATTTTATGGTAGAGATGCTAACAATTGGATTGTTGCACATATTTTCTATTTTTGTTGTTGATCATATTTAGTGTGTGATAAGCATGTATCGACAAAGTCCTCCACATAGATATTGATGGGTAAGCATGCTAGAAAAACAGAAAAAAAAAATGTACAGAAAACATTATGTCCGACACAACTAATGCAGTTGCACAATCCAGAGAGAAAGGGAAAAAGTAACTACACATAGTGGTGGCACAATTTCTTAAATTTGCAGTCGGTCCATTATATATGATTGTGTTTGCTTCTCTAAAACTTCAAACTTGTCTGATTCTTCATCAAAACATCTTGTGACATTTAGTGTTTTCATTTTTGTTTGTCACATGCTTTTTAAATGCTATGAAGCTTCTCCACCTTGTTGAGTTGAAATTGAAGGAGGTGATTTCAAGGGAACCTACACTCCTTGTTATGGTGGTCGGTGTTCCAAATGTTGGTAAATCAGCTTTAATAAATTCGATCCATCGAATTGCATTGTCTCGCTTTCCTGGTAAGATATCACTATAATCAGTGTTTCCAACCGCTTGATCTGAAAATCATTATCACTGAGCAATGACAGTTTAACTTTGCTACGTAGTGCAGGAGAAAACAAAACGAGCTACAGTTGGCCCGTTGCCTGGTGTTACTCAAGACATTGCAGGATACAAGGTCTAATAATTTTGTGATTAATTTTTTTTAAGCTTTTGTATGAAAAGGGTATTAGTCTGCCATTCACTTCTCCTTCCTGTTTCACTTCCCCATTAAAACCTGTAGACTGTGGTTCATTTGCATTTGTGAATCCTTATTCATGTGGATTGGTGCCTATCCATCTACCCCGCATGAGAACATGGCAAGCACTTGAGCAGAATTGCTCTTTACTCTGCTTCCTCCATTTAGAATTCACGAATACCTGTGTTCAGTGTTAATAATCCTTTTCTATTTCTGTTTGGCTGAACTACAACAGATTTAAGCATTTTTAAGTGAAGCAGTAAGTGGATTTATGTATTGTTTGAGGCCTGGAAGTCTGTCCTGTGGAGTTTTTGCTAGTTGCTTGGTTGCTACCAGATATAGATTATCCATTTCTCTTGCACTATCCTTTTATTTCTTTTTGTTAATTGGTTCTTTTGCACTGATGAAATCTTTGATTTTGCTGTTGTAGTTGATATCCTCTAAACCAAAACACTGAACAGTTTGTTTCTAACATCTGATATATGTACAGATTGCTAATCAGCCCAGCATATACGTACTAGACACCCCAGGTGTGTTGGTTCCTAGTATCCCAGATGTTGAAACGGGTTTAAAGCTGGCTCTTTCAGGTTTAAGCCTTGCCATATTTTTGTTTTCTTATGCATTCATTCTATAATAATTAATCATTTGAAAACAACTCATAATAATTATTAATATGAAGACAACTCATTTGTTATGTCAATTGAGTTGCTCAGCTCAGGTTCTCACCGAGCATTATTCTATGCCTATCTTTAAGTGGCTAGGTTTTGCAGTGTCAGGGGGAAAGCGCATGCAAGTAGTTCTTTTGGAACTTGTTGTCCGGTTATATATATCTAGATTGTGATAATGTCAATGAATGCATGTGGATATTCTTGACCTTATGAAGTTTCTCTGAGAACATATTTCACATGTAAGATTGAGGCATTTGCCTTAAAGTTTTTCTTCCGTATTCTGTTAGATGATCATGCAGAGTTGAGGATGATTATCTTATGTTACTTATGGTCATAGCTATAACTGATTTTGAACTTTTTTTTCTGTATTATTTTAAGCTCTGCATTCTTTTCTATAATAATAATAATGATCGCTGTCACTTTTTGCAGTCAAATAGCCTATTATTTGTAAATGCTATTTAAACTTATTTGCTTTAGGAACTTGTGCTTCCAGATATAACGTCTGGTTTCTTAAACTATATGGATGGCGGCATATTTTGAGACTCCTTTTAGATGGAGAAAACAAATTTGTTAGACATTAATTCTTTGTGCTATTGTTAATTTGACCTGTATTAATTCATGCTTCAAGTTACATTTAGCGACTGAGCAAAATGCAATTTTGGTGTGTACTAAAACAAAACAAGCTTGAGAAATCTGTCCACCAATTTTATCACTCTTCTTGATTAAGTGTTTGGGTGCATTCACAGGATCTGTAAAAGATTCTGTTGTAGGTGAGGAGCGTATTGCCCAATACTTGTTGGCAGTCTTAAATATGCGAGGAACTCCCCATCAATGGAAACACTGGAATAAAAGTAAAACAGATGTGCTTCAACATGAAACTAAGAATGAATATAAGCTTAGTCTTAAAGATCTTCGACCAAAACTGAGGCGGCCTCCTGATGTGTCAGATGTTCTGTTTGTCCAGGTAATGGCATGCTGCTGTTGCTAAGCTTATATTTGCCCTTCTATTACAACGGGGTGTTGCTTTTAGACATTAGAACACAAATCCTTCTGATCATTGTAGATTTTATAGAGAATTCTCTCACACTCTCATTTACACATGCATTTTTCACTTTCCACTGAATCAGTATTCTTGTTTTAGCATGGTTATACTGCAAGATGTTATATTTATTTGAATATTTGAGATTTGTCATTTAAAGTTGTTTGATGTTTTAAGATCTAAAGTTTTAATACCTTATAATCCTACCTGATGCTGTTTGAATATATTGGTGCTTGAATTTCCATTTCAAATCATTGGGAATAAGCATCAGACATCATATGAAGCAAGAGCAATGGAGAATTCTCTTGATCATTGTGTTTTAGGTTATTCAATTGTGAGTATTTGTTAAAGAGTAAAACTAAAAGAGATGCAAGTACCCTTTTGTTATTCATGTAGAAACGTTGTTATAATGGGAGTTTTCATAGCTCGTTAAGGTTCTGAATTTGGTACTGATGTTTGTCAATTAGTAGCTCCTGGTTATTTTTCTGTCTCCACATCTCATATTAAGTTTGGGGTATGTGTTTCTTTTGCGTGGTCTTGATGTGCTAATTGTGTTTTTTTTGACACTTCTAGTTGTTCTTACTTGTCTGACAGGATCTTGTAACAGAAGTCCAAATTGCTCTCCATAAAACTTTGGCCGAGTTTCAGGGAAATGTGGATGATGAGAATGACCTTGAGAACCTTATACAGCAACAGTTCGAAATACTGCAGGAGGTGTTGAAAGTACCTCCCAAGTCTGAAGCCCGTACAATGGTAGCAAAGAAATTGCTTACGCTTTTCAGGACAGGCAAACTTGGTCCTTTTGTCCTTGACGATGTCCCGTATACCGAGTCTGTCACACAAGGACTAGTGTAGCGTTTCCTTAGGTTTTTTGAAAAAAAAAATCCTTTTCATTATCATCTCCTTTGGTATAATAGCATCGACGATGGTAGTAGCTAAGAAAGTAAAAAACAGATGCCAAAATTAGCAAGCACGTGTTTGTTGTACTATGCAGGTGTACACTTAAAGTATTGGGGATGATATTTTCCCTCATCACAATGGTTGTGTTATTTTTTTTTCAAATTCACTTCTCGTTAAAATCTAATTCTACTCCAGAATCATAAATTGATTTGATTTCAAAGTACGAAATCATTCTTAATTAGTGTTCTGGAATGGTGTAAATAATGTCACTGATGTTGATTGTCCACTTCAAAAAAAAAATCTGAGAATTGCATTAGCTTTCCAACAAATTGTATCATAAAATTGCATTGGAAGCTCTTTGAGTTTAATATAATCTACAATGTAATCCATACAAGACAAGATATCATTGTAAGGATACTGAGGAATTATTTTGGTGGCACTTGCAAGAGAACAAAATTGAATCACAAAATGAAGGCTGTAGCCCAACAAGTGTTTCAAATACCATTTTATTTGTTGCTCTCAATAAATTCTCTGTATTCCTTTTTCATTTTCACCCCTGATACCGTCCTGCATAAAACAGAGTATGCGAAAACATGTCATACAAATGAACCATAAAATACAATTTATTTTTATTTGTTGGTTTTTATGGGTTCCCATCACATGTAAAAAGATATATATGCATATAGAGGAGCAGGAAACAATTAACCAACCTGAGCATCTCCTTGTTCTTGAAGAACTGTACGCATGGTGTACCCATGATGCCAGCCGCTTCCGCGATTTCTGGATCTTCCTCGATGTCAATCTCCACAAAGTGTACATTTTGATCAAATTCATCAATCACCTGCCATTAACCATTAAACCTATAATGCTATACCACAAATGTAAAAGAACATGATAAGATTTCTAACTTGTATTAGTAATGATTCAAATATATCAATCACTACCCTTCATTCGAAAATTCATCTTTTCTGACACTTTCCGGGAAAAATTGAATAGAAATGTTCCATGGAACAGACTATGAACCGGAGTCCTAATTTCAACAAGCTAACAAGCCAAGTACAGCAACACAGACTATACCTTGCTAAGGATTGGCTTTAAAGTCCTGCACGGACCACAAGTAGGTGAAGTATAGAGAACCAATATAAGCCGTGGACTTTCATGATACAGTTTCCGTAAAGCATACTGCAGAAGAAGAAAGCAAAGGAAAACATAAGTGCGATTATAGGACATTCTACGAAAGATGAATCACAAGCCCAAACTCTATACAGCAGATATCAAAATTTTAAAGCATAGCTGCTAACAAACTAGTCTCCGGAGGAAGATGCACCGCACCTGGCCTTTATGCTTTGTCAGTGATATGTCAAAGCCTTCGTTTACATCCCTATCACTGAATTCCTTCTTAACCTCTTCAGTTTGAGGCTGTAAAATGAAAAACCAAAAAAAGTATGTATGATCAGGTATAAGTGTGAAACACATGCATTACAAAATTCAACTGCCCATATATGGAAGATATATAATTTGCTTATCACGAATTAACAGAATTATTAACATAGTAATTACAAAATCAGAGAATTGAAACTCAGCAGAAGTTCAAGTTTAAGACCTAGCTTGGTTGATAAATTGAAAAATCTTTTAAAATCAGAAAAGCATATGAAAACGACACAGGAAATTCTTAAGAAAGGTAGAACATAGCATCTTGGACTCTATTTCAAGGTCACAGCTTATTTGCATATGATTTTTCCATTCTGGGTTCAGCATCATTTCTTTCATGTAACGATCAACTGTTTTATAAAAAAGCATTTCTTATCAATGCTGTTAGGAAAATTAAATAAACATCCATTAATAAGAGATGTGTAACACAGCTCTATTATCTTGTCATCGTCATAGTCCCTCCAATACATATAGGATGAGTAACTTAACATGAAATAAATTCATGAGATGGAACATACAGAACAAGGAGTTATCAAGAGAAACTTTGTATGGATGAAGTTCCAATTTAGAGGCAGCTATTTCTTATAGCTAGCATTATCAATAGAATTTAATAGTTACCTGGTGGAACTCAACAAGAAGATCATTTCTCACTAGGTATCTCTCAACTGATAAGGCAGCAATACAACCTGATCCAGAAGCTGTTACGGCCTGCCTCCACTCATGGTCCTATTCAGCAATACAAAACAGAATAAAACAATCTAAAACAATTTGGTATCAACAAAACGATTTACCCTAACAAGACATAAGAGTATGATCAAGATAGTACAATTGAAATGGGTTTAGTTGATCATAAAATCTGTATCACACACAATATACAAGTAAAAGGTAATATCCCACCTATAGTGCAATCACTAGATACAAAATTCTGCAGTCATCTCTGATGAACATCCCTATGATGATGGTGCATGAAGGAAGAATGATGAAAAACCCACCCCTTGGATTTTGGAGCAAAGTTCATACTATGTTGTCTTTTTTGTTCTCTTAATCATAATACAATATGCTGAGTTCAAATAAGTCTCAAAACCATTCCACTTATGTTCATCCACAGCATTACCTGAACATCACCAGCTGCATATACACCGTCCACGGAAGTGTTCGCAAAGCCATCCTTAACCAACACATAACCTGCACTGTCAAGTTCAACTTGGCCTTCCAATAGCTGACTGTTTGGAGAATGACCAATACCGTAGAATAAGCCCTTAGCCTCCAGCACAGATTCTTTGCCAGTATCAACACTTCTAGTCAAAATCCCAGACATCTGGCCTTTTGTGTTGCTCACAACATCCACAGCCTCTGAGTTGAAGTGCACAGTAATGTTTGGATTGTTGAACACTCTGAAACATTCGCGATAATCAACCTGTTAAACAAACATTCAGGGAGTTGAAAACTCACATACAAGATGTTGATTAGTGAATAACTGGGGACATCAAGGCAGCCAATCAGGAAATACAAGGAAGCAGTATCATGATACAAATTGTCAGGCACAACCCAAAACTTAATTTTTTTTTCACCAAGGATTGAAACATCAAACCATTGATATAACATAAAATTTCAAAACCTAAAGAGCTGTGTAAATGTAACAGAAAGCAATAAATTTTCTCATTTGGAGACAACATCTTAAACATTAGCGGTAAATGAGATATTTATATACTGACGCAGAGATTTCAAGTAAAACATAACGTTGATACTATGCAACACTCAAATGGAATGTAATGAAAGACTCTGAAGTAACCAAAGAACCAAGGAAATATGCTACATCATGCAGAAGGAACTAAGCAAATAAAGAGAATTCGCAGCATCGTATGGTGGGAAATAGTTCACAAAGATTTCTTTTCAAATATGTTTTGCAAACAATACAAAAAATATTAGACAAACTGTTGACAGCTTTGCTAAATGTTTATAGCTACTTTTCTCCTGAGAATTTCATGATGATTGGTCATACCAAGTAAAGAAAATTAAAATAAGGTCTTTCAATGCTTACCTATCTTGCATTGCTCTAGATGCTCTAAGTTGGTCTCTACGTACAAGCAGATGAACATGTCGAGCATATTTTGTCAAGTATAATGCTTCTTCTGTAGCCGTATCACCACCCCCAACAACAGCAAGAACCTGCCCTTTGAACAATGGTGATGCTCCATCACAAATTGCACAAGCACTGATCCCCCTACTCCAGAATTCATCTTCACGGGGTAACCATAGCCTTTTTGCAGTGGCTCCTGTGGCAAAGATGAGGCTGTGGCACTTAACCTGAAATTAATATCATAATGATGGTTTATAGTTTCCTCTCCAAAAGACCAAGTACTAAGATCTGCATCATATTGGCACTATTAGTGCTCAAACGATGAATTCTATTTTACAACAAGTGCAAGGTTCTCTCAGGAAGAGGCATAAATTGGCATTGCACTTAGGAACCCTCAAAAGAAAATGTATTTACCAAGATGCTTTAGTGTCTAATCTGAACAAGGACATAAAAGAATCACTCTTCTGACACTATTTATAGCAAGTGCAAAACCAGATAAGTAATAAATACAAGTTGGGTGTTACAGGAATAAGCTGCTGATGGTCTCAAGTTAATAATTGACCAAGAGTCTGCTCAAGCACCCCATGTTTGGGTACTATAATGGAGAGCCTGCTTATGTTCATGTATGCATATAATAGAATACTACAAAAACCACATATCACCTTACGTTCACTACTTGTTACAGTGAAAGGTCTACTTCTAACATCTAGGGATTCCACATCTTCCTGATGTAGTTCTGCTCCCCAACGTTCAGCTTGCCGACGCATCCTAGCCAATTCACAAGGGAAAACTTATAAAACAGTCAATACAAGGAGCCCAAATTGAGGGATCCAGTTTTGTTGAAATATTAACTCCCTATAGATATAAATCATGCATATTCAACAAGATGATAATATCAAATTAATGACCTTTATTTTAATCTTGGTTACCTATCCATCAAATCAGGACCAGTTATTCCATCTGGAAACCCGGGAAAATTCTCCACTTCGGTGGTTGTCATCAGCTGTCCACCAGGCACACCACCAACTTGATAACCCTCAAATACTAGAGGTTTCAAATTGGCACGGGCAGCATATATTGCTGCTGTGTATCCAGCAGGTCCTGAACCAACAATCACCACATTCTCTACACCTTTTTCTGCAATAACATATAGAAAAGATGGAATCATCTTCTTTAGTTCCATTTAAATCATTGTTCCAATAAGAATAGAATAAATAAGATGGATGTTCACTAAAATATATCAGCCATTCACTAAAATAAGATGGATGTTCGCTAGAATAAATAACCTGATCGAAGAGCTAATGAAGGAGACTGGTAAAAGGGCTCATTTGTTATGTGGGGTTCAACTGGCGGAGAATATTAGAATGGCTGGAGTAAGAAGTCCCCAAGTAAGCATATTAGGGGAACATCAAGCACAATCAGCAAGGATCAGGGGAATCGAATTCTCGCACAGCTCTAGCCAGAGCGACACGAATCATTAATTTTAAGTTTTAAGCCAAAATGAAAGACATACTAATTTTTTAGTTAGAATTATAAATAGGACCAGTTTTATCCACGACATTCCCAAAAATGAATCTCATCAATTGATTTTACAAGCAATAAACTAGAGTTAGTGCACATGAAGCATTCCATTTTGGTGAGCATCATAAGAGTATGGGTATGTGTTAGGATAGGAATAATACGGTGTCTTATGATTGAAAACCTGAAGATGGTAAAGAAAATAGCATGGTCATGTCTTTTTCTGCTCGTATTTAACAAGGTCCCGCAAAGGTTGAGAGCACAAGATAATCAAATTAACATAACAACATGCTCGAAAGGGGATAATCAGTAAGAAGCCACAATACAGGGAAGGTATCTTTTTTTTGATTTGGTGTTCCGGCGCTACTATTACACAAATTGAATATAATTTCACTTACGAGAATAGGAAAAGGGTTTCCCACAAGCAAAAAAATAATTAAAATCAGTTAATATGTATCATCATCATCATCGTCATCATCACCGTTAACATGTAAAGAACCAAAATAGCCGCATTATAAAAATGACTAACTTAAATCCATTTCTCTGCCAACAGAAAGCAAAAACCAAACAGGAGGAATAAAGAGAAACCTGGCGAGGGGGAAGGGTCAGCGGAGGAAGCTCTGAGTCGGAGAGAGGGGCGGCGGGAGGAGGGGAGAGAGGCGTTTCTGAGGAAGAATAGAGAGCAAGGAGGGAGAGAAGTGGAGGAGGTGGTCATAGGAACAGGGTGGGAAGCGGAGATGGTGGCGATATCGAAACTTATCTGGCGAGTGGTAGCCATATCGGTTTCGGACCATACAAACTACCAATCAAAGGAGTGAAGCAAAGGTTCTGCTCTGGCTCAGCCCCTTTGCACTATCCTATCCAGCATTTCTTTTTCCTTTTTCCTTTTTTTTTTTTTGAGATTTTATTATTTATCCCTTCAGGTAGATTTTCTTTTTTTGGAAGTATAGTATTTTACCAATGTTTAGTAAACACGTGGATTTACAAACAAAAAACTACTTATGTTTTCTCTCTCGTAAAATCAACTTATACCGACAGATTATCAATTGTTGTTTGGTTGTCCGTTCTGATGTTTCAGGCGAAACACAAACACAGGAACTCCTGTTTTTCGTTCTTAAAAGTCCTAAAATTCTTTTCCTTTTTTTTTTCACCACAAAACTCCACTGATGGTTGTTGAAAAGATCAGCCTCGGGAAGTTCGGTGTTGGATCGGAGATATTGCCTAGTCACCAACGGTGGTGATTGGGTTGGATTCATTTTTTATTATATTCACCTTTCGTCATGTATTTAGATTTTGTTTTCATGTAGATTTAATTATATTAGAAATATTGTTAGAATGTGTTTTTAAGTTGGAAAACGATTACACTGGATGTCCGTTACAAAATTAATATTTGGTATGACAATTTTTTTAATAAAATTAAATTTTCAATATATAAAATATTCTTGTTTTGTAAAATAAAAATGAAGTTATAATTAAAGTACCTCTTGCACATAATAGCGAATAAAAATCCTCATCGAATATCAAAACTATTCGATTTTGTCATTTGAATGTCACAATAAACATTAGATTGTATTTTTTTTTAAAAGAAATCAATATAATCATAGACATTCTACTAACCAAATATAATATTAAATAAAATAATTCAATAAAATATTTTTTAAAAATATATATTTATACTTATATTATTTTAATTAATTAAAATTTATATAATTATTATTTTTTATTTCATCTCAATATTCATGTATTTAATCTTAGTGGACAGAAAAAATATACATATCATTTCACATGCAATCATTGCTTTAGTCAACAAACTTGTTATCATGCAATAATCTTATCAGATAACATAATAGCACAATCACAATCAAAGCATAATGCACAACCATGACTCTTCAGGCACACAAGACCGTGATTGTGTTGGCAATGTCTCTTAGTCAATTGAGGTTAGGAACTTGGTACTAAGGCCATTAGTGGTACTTTACATGCAACTTCTCACTTGCTTCTCGTTTGTTCTTACATTATAACTTGATCAATCTCTATGGGACATGCTCACCTCGTGACCCAATTCCACTAATAATACCCGAGCATTATATAATGGTAGCTCCACCAAACCGGTCTCGATATGAGGATATCCTGCACACTCATATATCATTAAAATAAAACCCTTGTTCCTCCTTATGCATCCTTTGGCAAATCCATGTCTCATTATTATACTCGAAGAGCTCAAGAGTCACATAGGTTACTTTATATGCAGTTCATAACACATTTCATGATTCCGAATGCAATTTAATGCATCACAAGATAACTCATTTGTCATATTATATCATGACATTTCATATCAATGCAAAACATAATATAACAAGCACTTAAAACATGGTAAGTCACATGCCTTTTATAACACACATAATAATCCATATTATTATTTTATTATATTATTTTTTTAAAGCACATTAATATGATCATGCCAGCAAATAGATTCAATATGAAAAAATCCATCCAATCATAGGATTTGTAGTCCACTTATTTGCCAACTGGGCTTGGGACTGATTTCTCGAGGTCCTGCTACTATAGATATCCAACTATATGCAATCATAACCAAATTCTTACTGATACAAACTAGATGACACAATAATGCATAAAATCACACATCTATACCCCTTTATCGATGTGTTTCTACCAACGATTCAACTCGAGACCAATCTGGATAATTTTTCTATTTTTTTATTTTTTTTCAAAACTTTCTCAGTTTATTTGACCCATCAAATCATATCCAAATATAACAAATTTGATACCTCCATACTCCAAATTAATTCTAGTATTTTATGTAATTGTTTCAGAAATTTTCTTAATTTATAACTATTTTTCTTGAATTTTTTTATTTTATTTATTTTCTTAATTCTAGTCAAATAGAAAGTTAACATGACACATGTCATCATCCAACCTTGCCACATGTTATAGACCCATTGGACCACATCTCAACCCACACTTACCATACTTCGACATGTCACCATATCGAGCCTAACACAATGCCAAAATATAGCCCAATCAAAAGGTGCCACATTGTCCAAACCTCAAGTTAGGATCCATAGCTATCCTTTTAACCGAAGGAAACGTTGCCTACACTAGACCTAAATGACCCATCAAACGAAGATGCCTCAGACATGCCATCCAAGTTCGTCTTCAACCTATAACTACCTATGATGTATAATAGAATACAAAAAACTATCTAGAATTTGATCTTCCTAACTACTGCCCCAACACTTGCAAAATACACAACAAATTGAAGCTCTAAACTAAAGGAATGTAAACGTATGCAGAGATCAGATTCTACTATCCAAATCCGGCCAATTCAAGGGAAAAAGAACCAATTTTTTGAACTTTGAAAATCGACCTCAACAACACCTCTCCAACACAAAACCACATGATTTTTGTGTGGAAACACTTGGAGGGATAAATCAAAGCCCCTGAGAATTTTTCTAGAGCTTGGGAAGCTTTGTTAGAAGAATAACTACTCTTGAACTATGTGTATCCTTATCCGAGTCAAGAGACTAAGTGAGGAAGAACCGAAAAAGGGCACAAGACCAACTTCCATACAACGTCGTCTTGCTTCTTTGCTAACGATGTCGTTTCAACATGGAATGACAGGATTCTGGAGAGCAAGCATCCCACCTATCAAAATGACAGAGCTACCCATTGTTTTGACCAGCCTCGGTCAAAAAAACGGACTAGCTTGTCGTTTTTACCTGAATATAATATAATAATATTTATTTTTTAAAATCTAAAATTAGCTTAGGCGGAGCTACCATCACCTAATGCCCCGATACCGTCAGTGTATTGGGGTAGAAAATTTACTTGGAGTGGTTTTATCTATTGCATGAGAAAAAGCGATAAATTATAAAAAATAAAAATAGAATACCACTAATGAACTCTAATCCTGTCCCTCGTCCATCTATACAAAAAGATACTACCAGTCCAAATCACCATCATTTGTGCTCTGAAGAGTCATATTGCTGCATATATAGTGATTGTGATTGCGTGTACCACTGTATGATTACGATAAAGGCAATGTGTGTGATTGCATGCTTTAATAATTAATGCATGATTGACTGCGAACTGTGTTGTATGTTTTTTTTGTCCACTTATCTGGCAGACTTTTACCAGAATATTAGCATTGAATGCTGGACTAATGAATAAGAGCTCACTCCTATGCATTTCGAGAAGGGAATGACAAAATAATCTCATTTGAGGTAACATGTATGAGTATTATATTCATAGTGGGTTCTTCCTGAGTTTGTTTATGAATGATTGGGGTATAGTACCAAGTCAAAGTTTGGGTTGTTATCTATGAGTCCGATTGTTTTATGATATCACCGATAATGTCATCATATCTTTTATTTTAATTTTGCTACATAATATTTTGAATAGTTCTCTTATTGTTATCTCTACTTAGGTTTTGTACCACTAGCCTTGTAAGTTTACTATATGCATTGTTTTGTGATGTGATAGTGTATATAGTGGGCTTATGGCGATTGTCGTACAAAATTTTAGATCCCAGAGCATGACATCATACTCAAACTACGCGTTATTCGATTTTATGCATGACATATCCCTCACAAGAGGACATCATGGGATATGGTGAGCCACTATCAAATCTTACCATACATGAGCCCAATCAAACAAAATTGAGGCATTAAATCAAAATCCAATCTTACCATATGGGATACCCAATTTAGAGAATCAAGATAATTAATGTAATCAAAGATTATCATAGATGGGGAAATTAGGGGTAGGTGAGCCATTAGTGCTTACCATGTATGTAATTATATAGATACCATTAGATCATTTGGATTGATCTCCAACATTTATTAAGGAGCTATAAAGGCTATATAAGGGGGTGCCTCCCTTCATTTTTAATTATCAAGTATTTTTTACAATTCTTGAGTGTAAGGACCCAAACCCAACCTATTAGGACCCTTACCGCAGTGAAACCCAAATAAGCCCTCGCAAGGTCTTACTTGAATCCCACAAAGCTCAAGTCACCTAATTGTCAATTTTACTAGTTGATTTATATGCTATTTACAGGTTGAAGCATATTCATACATTAATGAACTTCTGGCTTATACGGAGTGAAAGAAAACATCAGCGGAAGACTTATATTAACACTCAAAAGAAGTGGAAATATAACACACAAGTCCAATAGGAATCTCAAAACATCAACCAATAGTATCATGTATATTTCGGAAGCAACAAAAACAGAAAGAGGGATTGGAAAGCCAGAATGAAAATCCACACGAATTCAAAGATATGACATGCACATTCATTAGAAAAAGGGTGCAAATTTGTCCAGTCGTGCAGCCTTGATCTCACACCTTTGGTACCAGAAACAAAGCACACACCTAAGCTTGCAAAGGGGGAGAAAAGAAGGGATGAGATTATAAGAACCTCAGTAGGGTCACAACATCATAAGTCCTAGGGATTCCTAAGCAAACATCTCCCAATGACCAAAAGATCAACACCTAAAACCATCTAAGATATCTAACTAAAACCGTAAGCATCAAACATACACAATAGGGGTCAAAATCATCACAAGCATACACAATGTAAAGGTAAGCTAAAATTGGTAGAAAACAAGGGGAAAGACAGAAAACATTTCTTATTCAGAAGCACACAGGCAGCCTATACATAATCTGATTTTCAAAACCAAGGTTTGTGCCCATCTGCCCATGTTGTCCAAGGCTATACTGCAAAAAATGTAAAATGGTTAGACAATCAATATTATAGCAAGCCTTTTAGTTTTCTCCGAAATCCATACTTGAACTGGCCTAGGAGCACTCTTGCAGCTCCGTATACAAGTCATCCTGCCACTAAAAAACAAGGCATCCTAACGTCTAGACTTGAATTGTCCTATAGGGCATTTTGACATCCAGACTCGAACTGGCCTATAAGAATTCCTGATGTCTGGACTTGAATCGGCCTACAAGGCATCCAACGAGCTCTTGTTGGGAATAACCATCCATAAACCTCCAGGTTCGGTAAGCATCTCCCCTCTCCCTAGGAGCAACAATACTTACCTCGCATGGCTTGTGACAAAAGGATCCTTCAAACAAAGCATAAACAAGGCACATACACACATACACACATAGTACATCCATACACAAATCACAACAAGGGATCCTCAATCAAATCACAATACAAATCAAAGATCAATCCTCAAAGTCATAACCGAATTAGGCAACCTATTTCCCTATTAATTTTTGAGATTTTCTATCATTATAGTCACACATTTCGCAAGCATATAACCAAGATAGGCAATCAAATTCAATCATATTCAAAAAATCAAACAATAGGATAACCAAAGGAACCGATAAGGCATAAATCATACCTCTCATATGTATGAATCAGATGCAATCCTTTTCCTTTCCAATAAGATCAGAATCTCATAAATAATCACAAGGCAAAGACCACACAATATTAAGCCACAAGATTACTTAATTAAAAACCAAAGGCATTAGGAATCCTTACCAATTAACCTACCAAAATCCAGCGATCTGAATATAGCAATATCTTTCCCCTGAATGCGTGATGTGATGGATATAAACTTAGCAAGAAACAACTTGATTATTCACCCTAATTCATCATACAAATTTCAGCAACACCTAAGGGCTTAGTAGGGTATGTGTGATTTCAACATTAGAGAGGTTAGGACTTGGGATTTCTTGAAATTAAGAAATGAGTAGGTGCCAATTACTCAAACAATTAAAATGAACAAGATTTGAAACCAATAGACAAGTCAATTGATCAAATTTGGCCAATATAGGTTAAGAATAGGGTATGCCAATTTCATGTATAGGGAAGAATCAAAAGATGAATTCATGATTTTAAAACATGAATGGATGCCAAACAATCATACGAACAAAAGGAATAACAAAAGAAACCAATTGAAGGAAGAATTATACAATCTTGGCACAAAAATCGACGAATTTCGACTTTAATTTAGATAGGGAATAGCTAACATTTTGATAATAAAAAATATAGATATATAGAGGATGGAAAGAGATTTCCAAAAAGCTATTATTTGTAGAAATCCGACAAAGGATGAGAGAGTTATGCTAGGATTAAGATCAAGGAATTTCTTACACAAAACCGATGAATTATGAGTTGAATTTCAACAAAGAAGAACTAACCTTCTGATTACCAACCCAAGATAGGTAGATAGAGGATAGAAAGAGCTTTCCAACAAGCTATTATTTTCAGAAATCCAATAAAGGATGAGAGAGTTATGCTAAGATGAAGATTAAGGAATTTCGGCTAGGGTTTAGGCAAAAATTGTAAGTTGAGAGGAATGGGATAAATTTCAAAAATTCCAGGTGGGTTTTGGTATGTTTTGGTGGGATAGGCTGACCAATCTTTTATAGGTGTCTAAGGAGGTTTAACTAAGAGATAATTCTCTGCTTTTAAGCTTAAAAGGATATTTAAAGGATATTTCTACTAGAAGGATAATTCTATTTAAAGGGATAAATCTATTAAAAGAGATATTCTATTTAAAAGGAAAAATTATCTAATATCTTAGATAATAAGGGATAAAACTAAGGATAATTAATAAAAAAATATCAGAATTAAAATAGGAAATATCTGGCAGCAACCATTTTAGGCCATCACGCATCTATTTCTTCAAGGGCAAAATAGTCATTTCAGCTGCATTGGCTCCTAGACTTTCCGGACATATACACTACGAAGGATCAGGGGTCTCACATTGATTGTTGAGAATTTCTCTCCATTTCTCTTTGTATCTGTTTTTTTGTTATTCTTAAGCTTAGTATTCTAGCTAGCTTTGTTAGGAAGGCTTACTTAGCCTATTGTGAGAGCAATAGTTTAAAGCAGCGTGGAGAGTTTCTATTCCTCAAAACTCTAGTCCCGTGACAATGCGCATATACTGACCTAAATAACCCAAACCCTCAATTTTTTTGTTTCTTCTCAATCTCTTGCTTGGGAAACCTTCCTAGATCATTTATCAATATATCTTGATGGTTTTTCTCTCTAAAAAATTATTTAATTGGTTGGAATTGGGAAAAGTCACATCTAGGGTACATTTTTGGATTTTTTGCAAGTTCTCCAATTTGATGCTTCTTTTTGCATGAGTTTTGTTCTTTGATGGTTTCTGAGTGTTTTCCATACCTTTTTTTTCTTTTTTGTCTGATAAATCATCAATTTTTGTGTGGTATGAGGATTTGGTTGAAAAAAGTTTGTTGGATGTTGTGGTGTTGACTCGTCAGTGTGATTGGGTATTTTAGATGGTGTTCCCAGTATTCGTTGAGGTCAGGAAAGAAATAATTTGGTTTTATTTGTTTTAAAATCTAAAAATAAGTTGATATGATGTCATTAGTCACTCTAAATTACCCACTTAGCTTATAGGGTAGTATATAATAAGCAAGGTTGAATCTATTAGGGAGAAGGGATCAAGCTTAGTAACAAACTGTAAATCTAAGTGTGTCGACTGTACGTCATATCCCTAACATACACTCAAAGTGCTGTAAATATTGGTGTTATAAGTAATTGTAATCGAATTAGAACTGAGGAACAATGACTAGTGAAAAGGAATTAAGTATGGAATTGTTGTCTTTAATTGGTAAAGTGATCTAGCATTGCCTATGTGTCTTGTCCGAGCAGTGGTCATGAGCCCTCCAAAGTGTATGAACTCCGCTTCCGTCTAGGTACCATCAAGGAGCTACCCGGTATGACTGTGGTACTCTAGAGGCTTAGTATGATTTGAAATCCCTTCACTTTCCCAACTCTTTGATAACCCTAGCCTTAGACTGCTAATGTAGTCAATCTTTAGCTATCCTCACCTTTCTCTCGTATTTCACTCACCAAATGTGTTTTCCCTATTCTGTCCCACTTCGAGTCAATTAGTAGGTAAATCACTCATGAAATAGACTACTCCTCACTAGCTTTGATTGTAAGAAACTAATTTATTGAATTGATCAAAAAAATTAAAGATGGATTCTATAAAAATATACAAAGGTAAGATAAGCTGGAATGCAATTCATTCTAATAAAACTGAGGCCTTATAAGAGGTTCAGGACTAGCAATAGGCCAAGATTAGAACAAAAGGTTTCTTACCTAATATAATTTAGAGAACTTGAAATATGACTAAAAGAAATTCTTGTTGTCTGACCACAGATGATCTCAACATCATATATACTACTAAATTGGATCACCCAGGATCCTATCATAAAAGTCTTAATTAATAACATTGTTCAAAAAAAAGAAATATCCTAAGGCGGTGGCACCACAAAGTCGATGCCCCCGAAAGAATAGCGGTGAATCGTTCAAATAAGTTGGCTCATCAAGGTCATGGACACGTCTTTAATGCTTACACAGAATATTTGCAGCTTTGATCTGAAAAATCCAGAGGTCTTCGTTTGCCCTCGGTCGAACCCTTTTAGAGACAAACTGTGCAAACATCTAACCTATGAGGTGTTAGAATGGATACTATAATAAAAGCGATAATTAAACATATAAAGCTCGAAATTTAATCTAAATAAGCCAACAAAATCAACATAAATAATGTGTGAGGACCACTCTGGTAAATGGGACCCTCACCGTCATGTAGTTCCAATAGACCCAATACATGGATTAATCGAAACTACACAAGGTTCTAGTTAACGTAACAAATCCAAATTCCCAAAAATGCATACCAATTTGAATTTTTCCTTTTAAAAGGAGCATGACACGTCACAAAACATATCCGGTACAAAAAAATCAATGGAGTATGCACCCACATATAGCAGAAGTCTTTAAATCATATACAACATGCCACATGACCCCAAAATTTTATACAAAAGACTATACTCATAAGCCCATATAGATCTACACAAAAAATGCCCAAAATATGCATCTCATAACATAAACTAGAATCATACATGTAAGTAAATATATAAAAAATTAGAGAACAAGCCCACAACGAGTCAATAACATCAAACATATTCCAAATCAAGCATGTATGTGAGACCCAGCCCGTAGGGGGGGTCAGGTTACCCAATCCCACATCGGAAATGAGTGAGGGAGGTCTTGGGCTTATATGTATTGTGTGATGGTATCATTTGTAACAAGATGCATCTTTTGGGCTATGTGGTTAGAAGCCTGACTCAGCATTGAAGTTGTGATCCATAATGCGCACATACACATCCGGGCTCGCTGGGCCGAGGATCCGGGAGCCGGGTCGTGACAAATGGTAGCGGAGCCGATCTCATTTCCTCTTCCGGGTGGGCTTGGGCCATGTTGTGTGTTCACGTTTGGGCCTGTGAGTTTGGGCCCAAGTCAGTTACGTTTGGGCTCCCTTCGTGAGGACATGAGGTCTACAAGGAGGGGAGATTGTGAGACCCAGCCCGTAGGGGGGGTCAGGTTACTCAATCCCACATCGGAAAGGAGCGAGGGAGGTCTTGGGCTTATATGTGTTGTGTGATGGTATCATTTGTAACAAGATGCATCTTTTGGGCCATATGGTTAGAAGCCTGACTCAGCGTTGCACTTGTGATCCATCATGCGCACATACACGTTCGGGCTCGCTGGGCCGAGGATCCGGGGGCCGGGTCGTGACAATGTATGTCGATAAAGTATGAAAATGTCAAAATGTGAGACCCTGAACCTCAGTGGGTTAGATGTCCTAAAACTCCCAATGTCAGAAATGATACATAGGTATCAGTGCAGCTGAAATAACTATTTGACCCCTGAAAAAATGGATGTGTGATGGCCTGAAGTGATTGTGTCAAATCTTTCACATATTAATTCTGGTATTTTTATTCTTTCCTTTCCTAATTCATTTCTATTCTAATTTGTTTCTTTCTTAAATTGAGAATTTAGAACCACCTTTTAGAAGATTTATCTCTTAAGCATTATCCTATCTTATCTAAGCTTAAAAATAGGGAAAATTAACCCCTTAGGTACCTATAAATAGCATGGTCGGCTACCCTATAAATCCACACAATTCATTCTCTCTTTTGCTCACCAAAACACAAGACTTTCTCCCTTTTCTTCCTTGTGTGTGCCGACTTTTACCCTAATCCTACAAGTGCTGAAATTTGTCATCCTTCATCATATTCTTGCATGTGTACTCCGTGTAGTCTCACAATCTCATCTATATATCTCGACGCCAATCTCTCTGGTGTATCCGTCACTCTGATGGGGAGGAAGTGTGTAGACTTGGTCAGTCTGTCCACTATCACCTATACCGTATCATAACCTAGCTGAGATCTTGGCAATCCAACGATGAAGTCCACTATCACGTGTTTCCATTTCCACTCCGGAATGGGTAGTGACTAAAGCAATCCTACGAGTCTCCGATGCTCTGTTTTGACCTGCTGATATTTTGACCTGCTGATATACCAAACACTTAGCCACAAACTTTGTAACGTGCCTCTTCATATTGGACCACCAATACTGGTCTCGCAAATCTCGGTACATCTTGGTATTGTCAAGGTGAATCGAAAATGTCGAGCTGTATGCCTCTATCAAAATCAGTTGTCTCAACTCTTCATCACTGGGAATGCACACTCGGCCTTGGAAGGTCAAAATATCGTCATCTCTGGCTTGGTACTCACTAACCATACTATCACCACTGTCATCACCCTCTAACTGCTATCTCACTCGGACAAACACTGAATCCTCAAGCTGCTTGGCCTGAATCTCATTTAGTAAAGGGAGTCTGCTATATCAAAAAAAAAAAAGAAGTTTAACAACAAGCTGTGCAATCAACATTCCAGACTCATCACTGTCAAGTTGTACTCTAGATGCTCTCAAGCACATCAACATTGACATGTACTCTGCTTGGACATATGCCAAGGAAGATGATGTCTGCCTACTCAATGCATCAGCAACTACATTTTCCTTGCCCGGATGGTAGTCGATCACCAGATCATAATCCTTGATCAACTCTAGCCATCTCCTCTTTCTCAAATTCAACTCCTTCTAGGTGAGGAGATATTTGAGACTCTTGTGGCCAGTGTAAACTCTACATGCCTCACCATACAACTAATGTCACCAAATCTTCAATGCGAACACTACTGCCGCCAACTCTAGATCATGAGTCAAGTAGTTGCTCTCATATAGACTCAATTGCCTGGATGCATATGCCACAACTTTCCTTTTTGCATCAACACACATCCCAATCCCATCTTCGAAGCATCGCTGAATACCACATATCCCTTGCCACTAACTGGAAAAATAAGAAGTGGAGCTGACACCAACCTTGACTTCAGCTCCTGAAAGTTCTGCTCACACTTCTCGTTCCACACAAATGGAACACCCTTGCATGTCAAATGAGTCAAAGGGCCTGCCAACACTGAGAAATTCTCTATAAACCACCTGTAATAGCCGACCAAACCAAGGAAGCTACGGATCTCTGTGACACTATGGGGTTGTTGCCAAGACACAACTGTCTTATCTTGGTAGGGCCCCCTAGCACTCCTTTTAGCTGATACCACATACCCCAAGAAGCTAATCTCTCTAAGCCAAAACTCGTACTTAGAAAACTTGGCATACAACTGCTGAGTTCTAAGTATATCCAGTACTGTTCTCAGCTGAACTGTATGCACCTCCTCAAATCTCGAATATATCAAAATGTCATCTATGAAGACTATGAAAAACTAGTCCAAATACTCCCTAAACACCCTATTCATGAGATCTATAAACATTGTCGGGACATTGGTTAGCTCAAACGGCATAATAAAAAACTCGTAATGTCCATATCGCGACCGAAATGCTGTCTTCGGGATGTTTGACTCCCAAACCCTTAATTGATGGTATCTCGATCTCAAATCAATCTTTAAGAATACTGAAGTACCCTGAAGTTGATCAAACAAGTCGTCGATCCATGGAAATGCATATTGGTTCTTCAATGTGGCCTGGTTCAGCTGCCTATAGTCGATGCACAATTGGAGGGTGTTGTCTTTCTTCTTCATGAACAACATTAGTGCACCCCACAGAGATACACAAGGTCTGATGAATCCTCTATTCACCAAATTCTCAACTTGAGTATTCAACTCTTTCAACTTTGCTGGTGTTATCCGGTATGGTAGGATGGAGATGGGACTTCTACCCGATAATAGCTCAATCTCAAACTCAATCTCTCGCTCCGGTGGCAAACCCGCACATCATCTGGGAAGACATCGGGGTACTCTCTCACCACCAGTAAACTGCTCAACTCTGGGGACTCAATTTTCACATCTTTGACATGTGCCAAGAAGGCTGTACAACCCTTGCTGATCATTCGTCTAGCACTCAACCAAGAGATCACGCAAGTCAATGTCACTCGTTTGTCACCCTCAAAACAAAATAATGTACCATAAGTCAAACTAAACCATACCCTCTTCGTGAAACAATCCATCCATGCTCTGTATCTAGCCAAATGGTCCATACCCAGAATGACGTCCAACTCTCTGATATCCAACGAAATCAGATCTGCTCAATCTCCACTAAATCCATCCTTAACACTGATGTCCTGTTTTTAACAGTCATCTATATGATTTTGGTTTGATTTTAGGATAATTGCATGCTAACTATATTAATTTAGGGAACGTTTTGATCATGTGTGTAAAGGTTTTTAGGGCAAAAGGGAGCGTTTTCGTATGATAAATGTACCAAAACGTTGAAATTGGAGTTGGTAGTTGCGAGGGCCAACCGACCGGTCGGTTCAATGATGAATTTTTTCGAAGACATACTGACCGGTTGGTTCACCTACATCGGTCGGTCGATTCAACCTGACAAATCTGCCGAATATCAACAGACCAGTCAGTTCATATACACCGCCAGGTCGATAGTACAAGATCGACACCAAAGATATCAGATAAAGTCTATTATTGTATGGATAAAGATTATTTTCTAAATTTCTAGTGTAAAAATAGACGTCAAGGCAGTATTATTTTTCTTCAAACATTTTACACATTCAAATATTTTCTTCAAAACGTGTCCTCGATCCATCAGTGATCAAGATAACGGTATGTTTTGTTTGAGTTTTAATTAATGCCAAGACTATTTGGATTAATTTTTCTTCTTTATCTCTCGCAATCTTGATTTATTGACGTAAAACTAGGATTCTTATTCATTGTGTTCTTATTACAAGTTCTCAACCTTATCTCTAAATCTTGATTAATTAACAGACCTAGCCAGTTTGTCCATGGGTAAGTCTTAGTTGATTCCGAATAAAAATTAAACTTCGACAACAGATTAGAAGTCCTAGAGCATAGCTAAAACTTGGTCGAATAGGTATATATTTGTCAAACCTAGGGTTCATATTGATTAGGAAAAACGATTCAGAAGTTCAATTATCATAGGAATATAGTTAGTTGGCATCTTGATTGGGTCCTAATAGTCTAAAAGGATATTAGGGGATGAAAAGATCATCAAGAATAGGTATAGAATACTGGAATTGAATGTTAGGTGGATTGGTTCCCAATTTATCTAACAACCCTAATTCTAACATCTAACTAGTTAAATTAGGTTTTAAGTTTAGTTTAATTATCTTTCATTATTCGATTCATTTAACTAGAATATTAGATTAGACAAATTGATTAGTTTTAAATAGTTTTTCTGTGGGATTGATACTCATTCTTTTGACCTATATTACCTTTTGACAGTCATGCACTTTCGATTACAAGTAAATTTATTTTACGCCAGCAAGCACATAGCCCACATAAACTCTATTGCAAGCCAACTGCTCACCTAATGAGGTCAAAACCTCAATGGTTGGATCTAGAGGTGACAACTCTCTATCGAAACTCCTAGCTACCCTAGGACCCACAAAAGACCTATTCCCTCTGGAGTCTAACAAGACTCTAGCAAAAGAGGAGAAAATATTAGTAGTACCTGTCACGACGTCCAGACTGGCTATGGCCTCCCCATCGGCCAAGGTGAAGAGACGTGTCTGCTGCCTATGCTACTGTGTCTGCTACTGCTGCTGGTGCCTGTAGTCTGACTACTAGATGGGTTGCCTGTTTGTTTCCTCTATGGTACTCTAGCAGAACTGTAAGGACCCCCAAATCCTAATCTATTATTATTTAACTCCTATTAGGACCCTTACCGTCATAAAACCCAAATAAGTCCAAAAACTAAGACCCATTTGAATCCCACAAGGCTTATCCATCTTATTTCCGATTTTTAGCATGTTCATTCGTAAAAATTGGAGCATGATATTGGAAAAACATTCTGGCATAATACGGAGTAAATAAAACATCAGCGGAAGTCTTTTCATTTAATCATTGGAACCACAACACACATGTCCTATAAAGATCTAAAAATTCAGCATGTAAACCTCCTAAAGTAATCTGGAAACAAACCATCAAAGGAGGGACTTAAATAACCCGAAAATAGTCCAATCAAGGTTCATGTTATATGTACAATCAATCAAGGAGACAGGAATGCAAATGTGATGCGATATCGCCCTGCCGTGCAGCCTTGTTCTCACACACTGGTACCATGAACAATGAATGTACCTAAGCCTAAAAAAAATGGTGAAAACAGCAGGATGAGATTACAAGAATCTCATTAGTATCACAACATCATAAGATCTTCAGAAATCTTAAACAAACATCTCCCAAACAGCATCTGATCATCCCTACATAACTATGGGTATCACGCAGTCCAATAGTCAATTAATGGATAAGGCCCGAAACTAAGGCTGAGGGTGGACTACAACACTTCTGAAAATAAGAAGTACACAGGCAGGTAAAACTCATCAGATTACTTTCGGCAGTAGAAAAAAGAAAGGCCATCCCCTTTCATCTATGTCGTCCAAGGCTTTGCTGTACAAAGGGTAAAAGGTTAACACACAACCTAAACATCAAGCCTATTCATCTTGCCAATACATAGGATAAGGCATCCAGCCAGCACAAAAGACTAGGCATCCTAACCAGCACATAGAATTAGGATTTCTTGCCAGCACACAGGACAAGGCATCTAGCCAGCCCACAGGACTAGACATTTAGTGAGCTCTTGCTGGGGATTACCACCCATATGACTCCCTTACCAATAAGAGCCTCCCCTCTCCCAAGGCTCATCAGTGTTTACCTCAAATGATTTTACAACATGAATCGATGCCAAAAAATCTTATGAACAAGAGGAATAACAACAGAAATCAATTGAAGACAGAATCACACAATCTTGAAACCTAATCCTGCAAAAATACGACTTAACTTTTGACCAATAAAACCTAACCTCCAGAAAAGAAATATAATATTTTAGGAAAGAGGATGAGGAGAGCTTTCCAATAAGCTATTATTCGCAAGAATCTGACGAAGGATGAGGGAGTTATGCCTGTTTGAAGTTCAAGCAGATTTTGGCAATTCTGTCAAAATACTACTTAACTTACGATAAGGAAAAACTAACCTCCAGTCAAAAAACCCAAGATTTTTGGAAAGAGGATAGAAAGATCTTTCCAAGAAGCTATTATTTGCAATAATCTTCCAAAGTATAAGAGAGTTATGCTTATTTGAAGTTCTAGCAGATTTCAGCAGAAATAGGGAGGTGTAGGGTTTTTGGTTGGACGTATTTTGTATATTTTCTGTGTGAGTTTTAAGTGTAGCCGACTTCCTATTTATATAGGTTAGTTATGGAATTAATTTAACTACTTCAAAGATCAGATTAAGGTAAAGTAATTATCAGAATTAAATTCAGTAATTATCCTCCCTTAATTTTAGGGATTTTATCTTCTAAGGTAATTATCAACCAATGAAGAACCAGATAAAAGGGAATTAAAATCAGAAATAATTACTGGACATTCCTTACCAATTTTGGCCATCACACATCCTCTTCTTCAAGGGCAAAATGGTCTTTTCATCTGCACTGACTTCTGGACTTCTAGGACTGAAAATTTGGGGTTTCACATCCTCCCCTCCTTAAAAGAATTTCGTCCTCGAAATTTAGCACAAGTACCTAAACAAACAGATAAGAAAATTTTGCATGCATAGATTCCTCAGTCTCCCAAGACTGTTCCTCAATTTGGCCATTTCGCCAAACGACTAGTACCATAGGCACGTTTCAACTGCAAAGCTATCGAGCTGATTGATATAGTATGACAACTAGCTTTACGGGATAGGATAGGTCTTCGGTAACTTCGACTTGCGGTTCTTTGAGCACATGAGCAAGGTCTTGGATATAATTTCTCGACATTGAAACGTGAAACACGTTGTGAATTCTTTCCATATTTGGAGGTAAGGCAAGTCGGTATGCAACAGGGTCGATTCTCTTGGCGATATCATACGGACCAATGTTACGAGGTGCTAGCTTACCTCGTTGCTGAAAATGAAGGACACCTTTCTATGGGGCGACCTTCAAAAACACCTTGTCAGCTACCGTAAATTCCAGCTCCCTTCGTCGATTATCAGTATAGTTTTTCTGCCTATCTTAAGCTATTTTTAGCCATTTTCGAATCAAGTTCAACTACTCTATTGCTTGATCAATCAATTCTGGATTGTCTAGGCGTCTCTCGCCTACATCATTCCAGCAAATGGGTGTTCTGCAACGTCTCCCATATAGTGCTTCATAAGGTGTGATACCGATGCTTACATGAAAACTATTGTTGTAAGCAACTTCTGCCAATGGTAGGCAACGGTCCCAACCGGTATGCTTGTCCAACACACTCGCACGTAGCATGTCTTTGAGTGTCTGAATCGTCCTTTATGATTGACCATCGGTCTGAGGATGAAATGTTGTACTGAAATTCAATCTCGAACCCAGCATATTTTGGAATTTATCCAAAAATCATGATGTGAAACGAGGGTCACGATCTGAAATGATGGAAATTGGCACTCTATGCAGTCGAAAAATCTCATCCAAGTAACAAACAACCAATTTCTTTGGTGTATCTGTCACACGTATAGGAAGGAAGCGTGCAGATTTCGTCAATCGATCTACGATCACCCAATTGGCATCGTATCCTTGCTGTGATCTAGGTAAACCGGTCATACATGCTCCCACTTCCATTCTGGAATTGGAAGTGACTATAATAAACCAACGGGTCTTTGATGTTCGATCTTTACTTGTTGACATACGAGGCATCGGGCAACGAACTCAGCATTGTGACGTTTCATGTTCGGCCACGAATACTGCTCCTTTAAATCTCGGTACATCTTAGTGCTTCTAGGATGGATAGCGAACTTTGAACTATGCTAAAATAAGATTACGAATATCAACATCTTGTGGAACACATACCCGGTTTTTGAAACATGTCCAAGGAAACCAATTTCGCGTAACCAGAATTCGCATTTTGAATACTTTGCGAACAACCGCCGATCCTTTAAAACATTCAGCACAATTTGCAAATGCTTAGCATGCTCCTCTTTCTATTTTGAATAAATCAGAATGTCGTCGATGAAGACTATCATAAATTTATCCAGGAACTTACGGAACACACGATTCATCAGATCTATGAACACAACCGGTGGTCAAACTAAATGGCATAACCAGAAATTCATAGTGATCGTATTGCGATCTAAACGTGGTCTTTGGAATATCAACATCACGGACACGTAATTGATGATATCCAGATCTGAGATCGATCTTGGAAAATATGACTACACCTTGGAGTTGGTCGAACAAGTCATCGATGCGTGGCAAGGGGGTACTTGTACTTCACGGTCACACGATTCAGCTACCGATAGTCGATGCACAATCGCAGCAAATCGTCTTTCTTCCTCACGAACAAGATAGGTGCTACCCAAGATGACACACTGGGTCGGATGAAACCACGATCCATCAAAACTTCCAATTGCGTTTTTAGTTCCTTCATTTTTTCAGGAGCCATACGATACAGAGGGATGGAAATCAGATTCGTACCAGGCACTAATTCAATGTCGAATTCCACTTTCCTTGTTGGTGTCAAACCGGCTATGTCTTCTGGAAATACATCCGGAAATTCGGGAACCACTGGAACTGAATCTAGATCCAAGGACTCTTTAGAAATATCATGTATGTGTGCAAGGTATGCTGTACATCCTTTGCTGATCAATCGCTTCGCATTAAGGCAAGAAATCATGCAAGTTGGCATAACTCGCCTATCACCTTCAAAACAGTAATCGGCATCATCAGGAAAAGTGAACCACACACGTTTTGTGAAGCACTCCATACGGTCTTGATATCTCGCCAGACAGTCCATGCCTAAGATCACATCCAGTTTTCGGATGTCTTATGGAATCAAATCCACCTCAAGTACATTCGGACCCATACGCACAGCACAACCGATGTAGACTAGATCATAAATCAGTTGCTCTCCCAAAGGAGTTAGAACCGCAATAGGAGGAGTCAAGGGAGATAGAGGCCAATCCATGCTAAGTGTAATCTTTGGACTTACAAATGACCTGTTTGCTCCGGGATCTAATAATACTTTAGCATTTTGAGAAAAGACTGAAATAGTACCTGTCACCATATCAAGACTAGCCGTGGCATCAGTTAGGGTGAATAGCCTCGTTGGTCTTGGTTGAGCCTCACTTGTAGATCCGTTGGGTGGTCCTCCTGGTGTACGTGTTGGGGGTTTGGCATACCCACCTCGGCCTGCATTTGGTGTGCCTATAATACGCCTTGGTTTCGGGCAGTCCCTCTGAACATGCCCTATCTCGCCACAATTATATCATTAATGTGGTTATGGATTCCACGTAGATATATTAGAATTCGGACCAAAAAATTTCTTTCTATTGTTACCTCTATTGCTGCCATTGCTTTTTGGAGGATAGGACCTCAAATGATAGGGTCCCATACGCCGATTGAACTTCGAATTTTGCCTGAAAGATCTGCCATTAGTGGCTGCGAATGGCTTCATGGTTTGCACGATCTTTTTGGCTTCAGTCGCGGCAACAATTAGTTCTTGTAAATTATGCACCGGTGTCATACCAAAGATGGTTTTGAGTTCGGTACTCAGCCCATTCTGAAATCGTCTCGCAAGCTGATACGGTGAGCGATCCTCTTCAGGTGCAAATCGGGACAACTCCCTTAATGCCTTCTCATAGTCCAGCACTGAACGGGTGCCCTGTTCAAGCTTGTAGAAAGTTCGTCGCTGCTGACTTTTATGGAATCTCGTATAGAACCTCTTGTCGAATTCATACCGAAATTCCTCCCATATAGGCAGACGATAGCCAAATCGCAAGCTCACGGCTGTCCACCATGTGAGGACTTCTCCCTCAAGTAGGAAAGTGGCGATGGGAACCTTTTCATCATTAGAGATACATAAAAACAAGGACACACGGCATAAGGTGTTGATCCATTCACGAGCGGTAGCAACTCTAGTTGAACCATTAAAATCTTTACATCCCAATTGTCGAGCTTCCTTCAACAATTTTGTAATCACGATGGGAAGTCTCTCGGTTTCCTTAGGATGCGCTGGCTGTACAGGTTCAAGTGGAGAAATAGGTACTTCCACAGGCGTGGGTGCAGGAGCATTCTGAAATTGCGCCTCCATAAGCTGCTGATTCGCAGCAATTCCTTGCAATACGTTTAAGATTTGTGCCATCACAGGATCGATGGCTGGTGCCTCAAGTTGGTTTTCAGGCTCAGCTTGCCGTCCCTGCTTAATTTATGCATTCAGCTCCTCTTGCTCAATAGGTTGCTGTTCAATCTGAATCCCATACCTACCCTGTCGATCCCTTATAGCGCTCAACCTTGCCATACTATACAAGCATACGATTGTTACTTAACACATAACTAAATACAATACTAGGAAAAAAAGTGGTACCTGGTGGAGAGGCGTGCGCCGGACGATACGCATATACTGAAAAACAATATATAAATTTCGGAAATCACATGCACACATGTAAATGCATCCTCGTCACTCATATCAATACACATATATACTCTCAGAAATCATCATCAAGCATTAAGCAAGCATGGATTCACAGAATCCATATTTGGCAATCATGAAAACTCACACCCCATGCATTCGGCAATACACATCAGCAATCACATGCATTATATTTGGCAACATAAAAATCACATAAGGACAGACGGTAACATGCCCTATCAACATACACATACTCGGCAATGACAAGAAACACAGCAAACATTCACCGAAACACATCAAGGCATACCAGGCATAGGAACATACATAAACACACAACAAATTAAATTATCATTCTCATCGTGTAAATCTTACAAATCAATCCCTTTTTAGCATTAGTTCACTTTCGGTATTAGACCCTAAATGAGTGTGTGTGTGCGAATGTTCTTATTTACAAACACAAAATCAACAAACAAGTTAGCATATAACAAATTATATTTCCTAAACCATGCTCTGCTACCAAACCTGTTAGGACCCCAAATCCTAACCTATTATTATTTTCTCCTATTAGGACCCTTACCGCCGTGAAACCCAAATAAGTCCAAAAATCAGGACCTATTTGAATCCCACAAGGCTTATCCATCTTATTTTCGATTTTTAGCATGTTCATTAATAACAATTGGAGCATGATATTGGAAAAACATTCTGGCATAATTCGGAGTAAATAAAACATCAGCGGAAGTCTTTTCATTTAATCATTTGAACCACAACACACAAGTCCCATAAAGATCTAAAAATTCAGCATGTAAACCTCCAAAAGTAATCCGGAAACAAACCATCAAAGGAGGGACTTAAATAACCAGAAAATAGTCCAATCAAGGTTCATGTTATATGCGCAATCAATCAAAGGAACAGGAATGCAAATGTGATGCGATATCTCCCCGCTATGCAGCCTTGTTCTCACGCACTAGTACCACGTATAGCGAATGTACCTAAGCCGAAAAAAAATGGTGAAAACAACAGAATGAGATTACAAGAATCTCAGTAGGATCACAACATCATAAGATCTATAAAAATTTTAAACAAACATCTCCCAAACAACATCTGATCATCCCTACATAACTATAGGTATCACGCAATTCAATAATCAATCAATGGATTAGGGCCGAAACTAAGGCTGAGGGTAGACTACAACACTTCTGAAAATCAGAAGTACACAGGCAGGTAAAACTCATCAGATTACTTTCGGCAGTAGGAAAAAGAAAGGTCATCCCCTTCCATCTATGTTGTCCAAGGTTTTGCTGCACAAAGGGTAAAAGGTTAACACACAAGCTAAACAGCAAGCCTATTCATCTTGCCAACACATAGGACAAGGTATCCAGCCATCACAAAATACTAGGCATCCTAACCAGCACATAGAATTAGGGCTTCTTGCCAGCACATAGGACAAGGCATCTAGCCAGCACACAGGACTAGGCGTCTAGCCAGCACACAGGACTAGGCATCTAGTGAGCTCTTGCTGGGGATTACCACCCATACGACTCCCTTACCAGTAAGAGCCTCCCCTCTCCCAAGGAGCATCAGTGCTTACCCCGAATGGTCACCAAAACAAGATCCTAACACACAAACACGTACAAGCACACACAGGCAAGCACAAAGCACAATACCATAACAGGGTATCCTCAATCATGTCAGAACACAATCAGCATGTTCATTACACACAACACATGCAAATTAGGCACACATAACCTATCTCAAGGGTTCGGTATAGCCTAAGTAATCATATCCCAATCCGCAATTCATGTATACACCCTACAATCAATTCGCATGCAATAACAACAAGGGTGTGCATCGAAAATAACCAACAAACAATCAAGGATCTCTGGAGAAACCGATGAGGCATAGATCCTACCTCTCTTGTCTCTGAACAAGAAGCTATTCCTTTGCCTTTATTTAATGGTTCCGAACCACCTATAGCATCACAAGGCAAAGACAAAACCAAACTAAGCATGCATACTCAATAACCAATTGAATACCCTATTTCCTTACCAATTCCACTCACCAAACCTATCAGAACCCAGTGGTTAGATACCGCAGGTGCCTCCCTTTTGGATGTGTGATGTGATAGCCAAGAACTTAACAAGATTCAACTTGAATTACCACCCCAATTTAACTATGTATATTTCGGCACTAAGCATAAGACACAAGACAATTTGCGATTTCATGTTAACAAATAAGGATTAAGTATTTATAACTTGTACAATCAAAAGAAACAAGATCGGAATTCAATAGGTTAATCAATTAATCAAGATAGGCAACAATAGAGCAAGGGTAGGGCATACTGATTTCATGTATAGAAAAGATTCAAAGGATGAATTCATGATTTTACAATATGAATGGATGCCAAAAAATCATACGAACAAGAGTAACAACAACAGAAATCAATTGAAGGCAGAATCACACAATCTTGAAACCTAATCCCGCCAAAATATGACTTAACTTTCGACAAAGAAAAACTAACCTCTAGAAAAAAAAACCCCAAACGTTTTAGAAAGAGGATAATAGAGTTTTCCAACAAGCTATTATTTGCAAGAATCCAACAAAGGATGAGGGAGTTATGCATGTTTGAAGTTCAAGTAGATTTTGACAATTCCGTCGAAATACGACTTAACTTATGACAAAGAAAAACTAACCTCCAGTCAAAAAAACCCAAGATTTTTGGAAATAAAACAGAAAAATCTTTCCAACAATCTATTATTTGCAATAATCCGCCAAAGTATGAGAGAGTTATACTTGTTTGAATTTCCAGTAGATTTCGGCAGAAATAAGGAGGTGTAGGGTTTTTGGTTTGACGAATTTTGTATATTTTCTATATATGGTTTAAGTGTGGCCTGCTTCCTATTTATATAGGGTAGTTATGGGATTAATTTAACTACTTTAAAGATCTAATTAACGTAAAATAATTATCAGAATTAAATTCAGTAATTATACTCCCTTAATTTTAGGGTTTTTATCTTCTAAGGTAATTATCAACCAATAAAGAACCAAATTAAAGGGAATTAAAACCAAAAATAATTTCTGGACATTCCTTACCAATTTCAGCCATCACACATTATCTTCTTCAGGGGCAAAATGGTCTTTTCACCTACAATGGCTTCTGGACTTCTAAAACTAAAAATTCATTGTCTCACAAGAACCCTGTGAACCCATATGACTAACCTCAAAACTCTAAACTACTGGGAGTGCTGGAAGCCTCGATTGTCAAGAACCTAGCTGGGATGCTCTATCTCTAGGACACTCTCTGGCCATATGTCCAAACTGATCACACTGATAGCATTTGTGTGGTTACGTGCAAGGAGTTGGGTGGAACTGTCTGCAGTTCCTACACTTGGGTGGCCCTGACGGCCTACTCACGTTATGAAAGGATCGGGCAGGCTGTGAGTGTGTAGTCACTAAGGTGATCCCCTCAAATCTCACAGAAGGGTAAGAACCAACTGTCCTACCCTTGCTTTTCTACTCAAAACTGGAACTGCACCTGATTGGACCGATGAGAACCTAACTTTTTTCAAACTACTTAGGCCAGGAGGTCCATTTAGAGACTAACAATGTTAGTGGGCTTTAGCTCACACATCGAGATCGATTTCAGATTTTAAGAAGTGAATTGGATAACTTTTTGTAAAAAATATTTATTTTTTGAATTTTTTTATAATTATCTATTTATTATTGGAAAATCATAAAGGGAGTTATATTGATGATTTTTGGATTCTAAGACCATAGAATTGTCTGCTGATAATATTTAAGGGTGTATAAATTTTTAAAGAACTTTTGTAAGAGTATTAGTATTTATCATAATTTTTTTTTTGATAAATTATGTATTTATAAGAAAAATATAATTTTTAGTTTGATGGGTAGTACTTTTATGAGGAAATTATAGAAATTTTCCTTGTACTTTTGTACTTTTAAAAATAATTATATAATTTTAGTATTAAAAGAAATATATTTATTATTAATAATATAATATAGTATTATATTAATATTTATTTCTTCAAAACAATAGGAGGAGATGTCATTTTGATGTTTCTCAGGGAAGGATGTCGTTTCGTTTGAAGCGACGCCATATCGACCTCCACAACACGATGTCGTTTTGTTGTGCATTCCAGAACTATTGACCCGTCTCCACTATCTTTGACCGAAGACGGGATAAGGTCAGATTTGTTTGATTTTTGTTGTTCATTATGAATCGAGCCCCCGAAAATGTCTAAGATGATTTCTCTCCCCCTCTCGAGCTCGTTCATTCCATTTTTGTGCTGGATCCGAAGATAATACGACCAGAATTTGGTGAGGAACTCACCTGAAAATCGAGGTACCAAACCCTTCAATTTTCCTATTTTTATTAGTTGAAATGTGAAAGAGTTTATATGGTTAGATTCAAAAGAGTTTAAGTTTCGATTTGGTGTAAATTTTATATATGAGTGAGGATTGTGGTGTTGGGTATTTTCCGTCATTCAAGCCGTTTTCTGATGTGTTGCAGGTCACTGTCGTTGACCAGAGGTAGGAGACGACCTAGGATGACTTATAGTCCGAGGTCATCTTGTATCATAGGTCATTCGGGCATAGGTTGGACGACAAGTCGCCTACATACCTTGCGTGTGACACGTGCAAGTCTGGGGTGAGGACGGGTGTTAGTGTGGCAGCGCTTGGAGCTGACACGTGGTGTATCTTGATTGGCTGAATTTAAATAAATTTCAGAAAATAGGGAAAATAGTAGAAAATTGAGAAATATTCTGGAAACTTTTCAGAAAATACTAGATTTAATTTGGAGTCTATTGATATTAAATTTTCATGAATTAGACTTGACTTGATAGGTCAATTAAATCAAACAAGATAAGAAAAATCAGGAAAAAATAGAAAAACCATCTAATTGGATCCCAGATCGATTGTTAGGTAGAAACACATCGAGTTAAGGAGTTAGACACGTGATTTTATGTGATATTATTTGATTGAGTACGATTTACTGAGAATTTGAGGATTGTTATGAGTAGGTGGACTCCTACAATCATAGGACCTCAAGAAATCAGTCTGGAGCGCAATCGACGGCTAGTTGGTCTAAAAACCTGTGAATGGAAGGTCTTTTCTAATTCATTAAATTGCTGGAATGAGTATCAAGATATAATTAATATGTTATAAATAATTGAAATTGATTGTATGTTACGTGTTTTTGAGAAACGTTAAGTTAAGCATGATAGATAATACAACATGTATCGAGTATACCAAGGTCATCATAATTTGTTGTGAACAATTTGAATGTGCCATATTGTTATGAATTACTTGAAATGCATTAAATACATTGGCCGTATTCGGGAATAGAGATTGGCATGTAAAATGTACCGAATCTGCATAGGATAACCTATACAACCCTTGAGAGCTCTCCGGTTCTTGTAGGGTGGCATAAAGACGTCAATCACGAGGTAATAAGGATGAAACGGGTTTTATTTATTTTTTTGTTAATTAAATTATGAATCAGGATCTTGCAATATGGGAATTGTTAGGTGGAGCTACCAACTCCTAATGCCCCAGCATCGTCAGTGGATCGGGTTAGGGATTAATTTGACATAGATTTTTCTATTGCATGAAATAATAAGATAAATAAAAAGATAACAAGATTAGAGTGCCACTGACGAACTCCAGTCTTGTCCCTGGCCCAGATAAACTTGAAGATATTGCAAGCCCAAATCACAGTCATATGCTTGCTCGGATGAGTCATGTGTGTTGCATTTGAATTGCCTGTGAATACTTGTATTATCGCATGAGAATAACTGCATGCGTTAATGAACTCTTGTTTATGATCTAATAGAATTAAGATATTCCAGCATCTTTATTTGATTATAATAATGTTGCGAGCGAATTGCCTCATATATTTTCCCGTCTGCTCACCTAGCAAGATTTTGTTAGTATATTTGCATGAAATGGAGGAAAAATAAATAGGAGCTCACTCCTAGGCATCTCGATAATGGAATAACGAATCAAATGGCTATCAGCAAGAGCAATTGAGTTAATTTTACGAGCCTTATATTCACAGTGTTTTCTCTAAAATTTTTTAGTATATTAGAGCCAGCGTAATAAATTAATTTCTGGGTAATATTTGTTAAGTTGCCTATTTTACGATGTATTACAAGACAACATCATGCTACCTTACTAAATTTCAGTGCATCGTAATTCGATTACTTTTATATTATCATCTCTGCTTTATTCCTATGCCACGAGCCTGGTAGATTTATTATATGCATCGCTAGGTAATATAACCTTGTATTTAATGGGCCTACGATGACTGTCACGCAAAATTTTGGAGTCCGCGATGTGACAGTTTCCCGTAGTTTAATCATTACTCTTTGAAACTCATGTGTTTCTCATCCCTACTACTCTTCTACCACTCCTCCTTCACCTATGTGAGTGACAACTTTTTTGACGATTGTTGAGATAGTAGAGAGTATTTCCTTTCTTTGAACACATTCCTTGTTATCGAGTAACATTTTAGGTGATGTATTTTCTTTTCTTTCGAGAACACTTGCTAACCACTTATCTTTATCTTACGATGTTTGTAAATTCTGTTTGAAATTTATAAACCCTAGTTGACTTGATTTCCTAGGTCAGGCTATAGTTGTTCCGAAAATTTCCTCGTCGTTATAACTCACAGTTCTATTGTGAACTTTGAGATTGGTTATATCTTGAGTGAGGTGTGTTTCCTTTTCACAAGACTCATTTGGGAACTTGATATACTCTCGTGATTAAATTAGGAGTTGTTATAGGTGCAATGTGCTTCCTAGTAATACCTTCTTATAGTTACCATTCGAGTAAGTGATAGCTTTATTCTTGGGTTTAAAATATTGGTTCATATACTGTCGTGTCCTTATTAAAAGGACCGACCGATCGACAAATTTGTTTGATTATGAATTATTTTGAGTCAGGGGAAACTATATATATATATATTGTACTGAACTTAATTTCAGATTGAAAGACCTGGGAGGAGCAAGAAGCATGGTTGGTATAAATTAAGGTAAGTTTGCATTGTATACGAATAATTTGAGTACTAAAAAGTACCTTGGATTAGGTACGATTTAACAAGAAGTACAGGTAATCATAAATGATTTTGAGAATGGGTATTCATTTGCCGCATAAGTTGGTTTTGGGATTGACTTTTTTTTTACATGCTTATAGGTAATAAATTGCCTTATTGACTTTTAACAAGAACCGCATGAACCACAGTGGGATGAAGCCTATTACAGGCTATTATTTTAGTGAGCCGTAGATGCTAACTCGTTGAGATCTCTGAGTAGTCAAGAATGATTACCATAATGGGTACTGATTACCTTTCTATTAGTGTATTCTATGTTTATAAACGCATGGAATGCACACTATTAAAGTAGTTCACTTGCTAATGTGGGTAGTGCACAGGGTGCATATCCTTATACCATGTAATTGACTGATGATATGGTTTATTGTGCATGGAGTGCACATGTAGTATTGAAGGAGGTTGTTCTGAAATTTTAAAGTATGTTGCCCATTCTATAAAGTATGAGCTTAAGCCGACGACTTTTGGTAATCGGGCTATGCGAATAATTAGTTACACCAGAACCTTGAGGATTGAGGATGGTAGATTAAGAGTATATTTGATAAAGGATTAATCGATACGTTAATCCATTTATGGATTTCAGTTATAAAAGATATATGTGTGAATCGCAAGAGTATAGCCTATATTGAGACGAACAAGCCTGAGGAACGAGTAGAATTAAGAGAATTATATCGACATTCTGAAGTGTAGGATTATTGTATTCTATGTATTATTATATTCCTTGTGTTGAGAATGGCAATTAATATTTTTGATGATGGGGGAAATTCAGAAAGATTTTGATAGAAGTTTTTACTAATGCATTGACATAAAAAACAGAATATATGTGATTTTGATGGCTTACTCAATTTTGAGTATTGGAACTAACTATGCTTTCGATTGTCTTTTAATAGAAGGAGATCAAGAAAATTTAATCTATATTGACAAGAAAGAAGGAAGTATAGTAAGAGACTATATCTCACTAATGAGAGATTAAATTTGATGCGAAGTTCATCTTATCGTGCCGAATTAGGTAATATAAATTGCTAAGATGAAATGTGAACTGAAGTGTTATAAGTTTGAAGGATTAAGTTATGAAATGTATTGATGAAATTCAAGATAAGAGCAAAGTGGTGCAAGAAAAGCGTGGTGTATTACGGTTGGAAAGAAATTAAGATAAATTCTTATATGAGCTGATGGTGAAGTGGTTATCTAAATGTGAAGGTTATGAATATGGTATGAGTTAATGACTAGATGAGCTTAGTGTTAGTGATGAATGATATATGCTAATAAAAAAAAGTATTGTTTGAGAGAAGCCAAAATGGGTTCATAAGCAATGTGAAGGTAAAGGCATCACTATGTGATCACTATAGTTATGATTTTTAATTAATAACCCAATTGGGTTGATGATGGCATATGATTATATGTGTACCATGATGTTTGATAGAAGAACAGATATTGATTGATAGAGGAGATAAAGAGAAAGTGATTGGATATCGCATTCTAAGATACAATTAGAATAATCTGAAAAGATATGCAAGTGTGATTATGATTGATGATGGATATCAAAAGGATCCTAATTGTGAATTAGTGTATGTGAGGTTCTCATGACAAGTGTAATCTCAGTATAAACAAGTTTCGAGGATAAAATTTTGTATAAGGTGAGTAGGATATGAGAACCCGACTTTATTCGAACTACTTGGGCAGGGAGGCCCATTTAGAGACTAACAAAGTTAGTGGGTTTTAGTTCATGGATCGAGATCGATTTCGGACTTTAACAAGTGAATTGGATTATTTTTTGAAATTTTTTTATAATTATCTATTTATGATTGGAAAATCATAAAAGGAGTTTTATTAATGATTTTGGGGTTCTAGGACAATAAAATGGTTTGTTTTGGATATTTAAGAGTGAATAAATTTTTGAAGAATTTTTGAAAGAGTATTAGTATTTATCGTAATTTTTTCAAAGAAAATACAAAGGTAATTAATTTTTGATATTTTTTTATTTATGAGAAAAATATAATTTTTGATTTGATGGATATTACTATTTACGAGAAATTTATATAAATTTTTGACGTATTTTTCAGAGGTTTATACAATTATTTATAGATTTTAAATTGATTTTAGCATTATAAGAAATATATTGATTATTAATTATATAATATAATATTATACTAATATTTATTTGCTCAAGATGATGGGAGGATTTTCTCAAAATGATGGAAGGAGATGTCATTTTGATCAGGATTGGTGAAAACAATACCCACCCATGTCGTTTTGATGTTTCTCTGGCAAGGGTGTTGTTTCTCTTGAAACGTCGCAGTATCGACCATCACAACACAACATTGTTTCGTCGTGCATTCCAAAACTAATGAACTGTCTCCACTGCCTTTGACTGGAGACGGGATAAGGTCAGATTCATTTGATTTTTTCTGTTCAATGTGAATCAAGCCACCGAAAATCCCCGAAAAGATTTTTCTTCCCCTCACGAATTCGTGTAAGCCATTTTTATGCCAAATCCGGCAATATTACTGTCACGACCCGGCCCCCGGACTCTCGGCCCAGCGGGCTCGGACGTGTATGTGCGCTTAATGGATCACAACTGCAACGCTCAATTGGGTTTTTAACCACAAGGCCCAAAAGATGCATCTTGTTACAAATGATACCATCACACAACACATATAAGCCCAAGACCTCCCTCACTCCTTTCCGATGTGGGATTGGGTAACTTAACCCCCCCCTACGGGCTGGGTCTCACAATCTCCCCTTCTTATAGATCTCGTGTCCTCACGAGGGGAGCCAAACGTGAACACACAACACGGCCCAAGCCCACTTGGAAGGGGAACGAAAACGGCTCTGCTACCATTTGTCACGACCAAGCCCCCGGACCCTCGGCCCAGCGGGCCCGGACGTGTATATGCGCGTGATGGATCACAACTGCAATGCTCAATTGGGCTTTTAACCACAGGGCCCAAAAGATACATTTTGTTACAAATGATCCACTCACGCAACACATATAAGCCCAAGACCTCCCTCGTTCCTTTCCGATATGGGATTGGGTAACCTGACCCTCCCTACAGGCTGGGTCTCAAAATCTCCCCTCTTTATAGACTTCATGTCCTCACGAGGGAGGCCAAATATAACTAACTTGGGTCCAAACTCACGGCTCAAACGTGAACACACAACACGGCTCAAGCCCACCCGGAAGTGGGAACGAGATCTGCTCCGCTACCATTTGTCACGAACTGACCCCCGGACCCTCGGCCCAGTGGCCCGAACGTGTATGTGTGCATGATGGATCAAAACTGCAATGCTCAATTGGACTTTTAACCATAGGGCCCAAAATATGCATCTTGTTGCAAATGATCCAACTCACACAACACATATAAGCCCAAGACCTCTCTCGCACCTTTCCGATGTGGGATTGGATAACCTGACTCCCCCCCCGCCCTACGGGTTGGGTCTCAAAATCTCCCCTCCTTATAGACCTCGTGTCCTCACGAGGGGAGCCAAACGTAACTGCCTTGGGCCCAAACTCACGAGCCCAAACGTGAACACACAACACGACCCAAGCCTACCCGAAAGAGGGAACGAGATAGGCTCCGCTACCATTTGTCACGACCCGGCCCCCGGACCCTCGGCCTAGTGTGCCCAGATGTGTATGTGTGCGTGATGGATCACAACTATAATGCTGAGTCGGGCTTCTAATCACATGGCCCAAAAGATGCATCTTGTTACAAATGATACCATCACACAACACATATAAGCCCAAGACCTCCCTCGCTCCTTTCCGATGTAAGATTGGGTAACCTGACCCCCCTACGGGCTAGGTCTCATCACAAGTCAAAGACCTCCCTCGGTACAAATGATCCACTCACACAACACATATAAGCCCAAGACCTCCCTCGTTCCTTTCCGATTTGGGATTGGGTAACCTGACCCCCCTACGGGCTGGGTCTCACAATCTCCCCCTTTATAGACCTCGTGTCCTCACGAGGGGAGCCAAACGTAACTAACTTGGGCCCAAACTCATGGACACAAACGTGAACACATGACACTTCCTAAGCCCACCCGGAAGAGGGAGCAAGATCGGCTTAGCTACCATTTGTCACGAACTGGCCCCTGGACCCTTGGCTCAGCGGCCCGGACGTGTATGTGCACATGATGGATCACAACTGTAACGCTCAGTTGGGCTTTTAACCACAGGTCCCAAAAGATGTATCTTGTTACAAATGATCCAACTCACATAACACATATGAGCCCAAGACCTCCCTCCAATAATTATGAGACTCAGCCCGTAGGGGGGGTCAGGTTACCCAATCCCACATCGGAAAGGAACGAGGGAGGTCTTGGGCCGTGTTGTGTGTTCACATTTGGGCTTGTGAGTTTGGACCCAAGTCAGCTATGAGTGACATAGCAAGCCTTTTATAAGCTTAAAACCCTACTGGCAACGACCCCTTTGCTGTAACTACCAGATTTTTTTACAGTCCTTCACAATAGAGACGAATTCCTTAGGAGTAGCCATAAGAGTTGTTCTTTCCCAGAACAAACATCCAATTGCCTATTTTAGCCAGAAATTGTCTCCTTAGATGCAACACGCACTAACATATCAAAGGGAGATATTTGTCGTCACCCAAGCTATCTCCAAATTACGACAATACCTTCTTGGGGGAAAGTTCACTACCATGACCGACCAACAAGCCTTGAAGAACTTAGCAGAATAGGTATTATAACACCTGAACAAAAAAAGTGGTTAAATAAGTTAGTTGGTTATGACTTCTAGATTCTCTACTGGGCCGAGAAATATAACCAATTCTATGGTTTATTCTCAATATCTACAGTTGGATTAGATATTGTGGATTTGATACGAGCAGCAAATTGGACTCACTTGGAATTCTTGGCGGGCCAACGACAATGGCAAGAGCAACAAGTCAGAATCTAGACTTAAAGTTCTGTGATGGCCTATTATTTTTTAGGAATCGGTTGGTGATTCCTATGGATTTTTCCCAACGGAAAAATTATTGATCGAATGTCATGTCATTCCTTTAGATGGACATGCTGGCATCCCGAACTTTCCACATATTAGCTGCCAATTTCTATTGGAAATCAATGAAAAGGGAGATGCGAGAGTTCATGGAAAAGTGTCAAACCTGTCAAAGAATGAAGGACTCGACCTTGAAACCTGTCGGTCTTCTCCAACCATTCCCTATCTCAGAGTTATTATTCAAAGATATTGCAATGGACTTCATCACAAGATTACCAAAGTCCACTGGGAAATCGGTCATATTAGTGGTGATAGACAAGTTGTCGAAGTATAGGAATTTTATTGCCTTAGCATCACTTGTCACCAGCGAATCAGTTGCCTCCACATTTGTATCACAAGCTACTTGGCTATATGGTATTCCTGTCTCAATTATCTCTAATCGAGATCTAAGATTCTTGTCTTCATTTTGGGAAGAAATCAATCGACTATAGGGAATTACACTGTCTCGGAGCACATCATACCATCGAAAAACCAAAGCATTAAACAAGACCCTCAAGATGTATTTCCGGTACTTTGTAGGAGATACTCTATCTTCATGGACTACCCATGTACTGTGGGTGGAATTCCAGTACAATACTTCATTCGAGACAGTAGCAAAAATAAGACCATTGAAGTTCTATATGAACGTCCCCCTCTGACCATTGAAAGATATATTAGGGACTGCTCCCATAATACGGTTGTGGGTACCCAACTGTTGCAACGAGATGAAATCCTAGCTCAGCTGAAAAATAACCTACGAAGGGCTCAAGGAAGGATGAAGACCTATTTTGACCAGAAGCGATGAGAGGAAGAATTTGTAGTAGGAGAATGAGTTTATGTTAAATTACAAAAGATTTCTTGCCTAATATAATTCGGAGAACTTAAAATATGCCTAAAGGATATTCTTGATGTTTGATCACAGATGATCTCAGTATCATATATACTACTAAATTAGATCACATAGGATCGTATCATAATAATCCTAATTAATAACATTGTTCAAAAAGCAGAAATATCCTAAGGCGATGGCACCATAAAGTCGGTGCCCCTAAAAGAATATCGGTGAATCATTCAAGTAAGTTGGCTCATCAAGGTCACAGGCACATCTTCAATGCTGGCACAGAATATTTGCAACTTTGGTCCAAAATATCAAGAGGTCCTCGTTTGTCCTCGGTCGAGCCCTTTTAGTGACCAAATCTACAAAAATCTCACATATATGGTCTTAGAATAGATACCATAATAAAAGTGATAATTGAACATTTAAAGCTCAAAATTTAATCTAAATAAGCCAACAGAATCAGCAAAAATAATGTGTTATAATAAGTTTTATTTTGAAAGTAAGATATGCATTGGTTTGCGTGAGTTTAAATAACATGAATAGGATATATGATATGTGTGTCATGTTTTATATATGCAAAGTATGTATTTTGAATGATCAAATATGTATTTCTTTGTATCGAATACATATTGAGGTTAAGATGGTTGAGTATGTGCTTGATTTGAGCTTGATTAGTTTAAATTTAATTAGAATTGAATACTTGGATTGCTTGAGATGTTTCCTTGTAGGTTGTGTGTTGTGATCAAGTCAGATAAAGGAGCACCAGCAGCCAGGGATGCTAGCAACGAGCAAGATAACACCGCTCAGGCTCCATATAAGAGTACCAAAGTATCAAGACTGATACATGTCAGTTGTGGGCTGCCGATTGGTATCAGCCAGGGTGATAAAATTGGTCAGGTGGTTGCTCGGGTTGGCAATCAGTGTTGAGAGTGGGGCAATCAGTTAGGCATATAGCCACAATTGGTCGTCTAAAAATTTTTCAGAAACCAATGAGTTTTTCCATTATTCAATGAGAAAATTCAATAGACTCGAACACGAGTGTGTGTATGTAGAATCACAAATGCTACAACTCATAGGATATGTTGATGTACATGATTCCACAGGCCCATACTTAAATGCCTAGGACCATCCTCATTCTTTTCAAATATGGGATTGAGTTTGTTATGTTATATTTCTTATATAAAATAAAAAGAAAAAACTATTTATTCAATTAATAATTAATTGGGTTGAACATAAATATAGTATGTGTTGTGCTGTTGTCAAAAGTTGACAATTCTTAATTTAAATGTTTCCATCAATAATTCTTCTTATCTTCAAAAGAGCGGACTTTATGGATTAGACTCTTTGGTCAAAGTTTTCAAAGAAAAAGAAAGAAACAAACTTTAAATGAAAGGAGGATTTACCTAATCTTGTATTTGCTGCACTTTATACAAATTAATATCATGCTTTCATAAGTTCAGAATTCACATAGTAGATAATAATAGATATTTGATTTGACTTGTACTTTTTAAAATTACGGGAATGATGTTTCCTTAGTAATTAAAATTTTGAAATAATAGAATTGATGATAATGTATTTCGTATCTTCGGTTATATATTGCATTTATTTTAAATGTTTAGTCTATCTCTCAAATAAATCCATTTGTATATAGCGTGAATATCAATAGTTTTCTATTAAATGCCCAAATCAAAAGTAGGACGAGGCTGCAAATGCCATCACTAGACAGCATTAAATGACGATACAATCAGGTTGCCTCTATAGTTGAGGACCCACATATTAAAAATTGCTGGACTTTCTGGATGCATGGTGCAGTGTGTACAAACTACAAAGAGAGAGAGTATGTAACTTTCAATATACGGGTTCATTTTTTAGAATTTGTGGTGCAATCAGGCTATGTGAAGTCTTTTCAAGAAAAGACTAGTGGAGGGAGATGGAGTCCTTTTCCTTTATTTATATAAAATCTTCAAAGTTGTCTGTCTTAATTGATATATCCTATCATTTAAGAAAAATATAAATAATCAAATACTTGAATAATTTTCCGAGAGCTAAAGAGTATACACTAAATAGAAAAAAAATATATTTGAATCTACCTCTATATAAGATCAAACAATGGATAATTTTATTGGATCCTAGTTACCTGTCACATGTGAACTGTAACTGGATGGACTGGTCGACTTTTTTGAACAAAAAATGACTTGCTTTATATTCTTTGTCAATTATCAGTATTTATTTTGACCAGAATCCTTTCTATCTATTCTACACTAGCTACTGCTGTTGGGAACGGCTCTGTCGGCTTCAGCCACAAGTTTCGTGCACACAAGAGTGCTAATATTGTAGAAAAATATTAAGAAACGAGATGGCACACAGAAGTCAAAATAATATATAATAAAATTAGCATCGTTTTTCTTTTGAAAATTTCTGCAAGTCTGGGAAATCTAAATCGAACCCACATAGAAGAGAATAAGACAAGAGTTTGTCCGTAGCTTGTGTAGTGCTGGATGGAGATAAGAGGATAAAGAAAGTACATGAAAGTCTAAGAGAGTATATTGTACGGGAGCAAATGCAAATACCATGAAACAATCCTATTCATATCTAAGTATGACCCGTTCCACATCTTAAAACATTTATGACTATAATCCAATCCAGGAGACCATTGCCCAACTTGGGAAGATCTTGATTCACTCACACCATCTGAAACTAAAAGAATATACTTTAAAAAATTCAATTCAATTCAATTAATTTTGTTAAGAATGAATGAATGAATTTTACTTTAGTGTCCTCCATCAATCCTGAACCGCCTACTGTTTTATCCAGCTGCCATGCCATCTAGATGGATGAGAGATTGTATCATGTTGTCTTTGATTGACCAGTGAGCCGTCAAGTATAGCCATGAAACCTGAAAACCAGGCATGGTTAAAAAACTAAAATGGAATCGTAAGTATAACAGTTAATAGAATGGACAAATGTATTTAATACAAAATGATGTGCATATATGTATTTGAATGTGTATATAAAAAAGTCCTGGTCTAAGACGATACGTTTCAACCATTTCTTTTCTTCTTGTGAGGAGAGAAAGCAGAGATAGGAACGAACATTCCTTCCATTTATTTCTCATGAACTGTGGAGTCGTGTTGGGTTTCTATTGCTGGGGTTGGGAGTTCTTAACTGCCCTTCTTCTCTTCTCTGCTTCTCCTTCTTCCCACCCTTAATTTGTATTTTACGAGCAGCTATTTCATAAATTATACATACATATATATAAGGAGAGAGATAGAGCTTCTTTCTCCTCTCCTTCTTTCCCTCCTTGCTTTCTGGCTCTTTTCCGACTTAAATATCATGGCCAACGACAGCAAGAGCTTATTGGAACATGCACGGAAATCAAGCCCTCCACCGTTTTTGTTGAAAACCTACATGCTAGTGGAGGATCCTGCCACGGATGATGTGATATCGTGGAACGGGGAGGGGACGGGCTTCGTGGTGTGGCAGCCGGCAGAGTTTGCTCGGGATCTCCTCCCGACACTCTTCAAGCACAGTAACTTCTCTAGCTTTGTCCGGCAACTCAATACTTATGTATGTATATCTATACATGCGTATAGCTAACGGATTTTTGTTATTTTGACTCAATTAATTCCTAGTTAAAATTCTGTAAATATTATATTACATTACATACCATTTCTCAGACACATCACTCACAAGAATCATGTGATCAAAACTAGGTTTCCATGGTGTCTGTGGAGGTAATAATTTCGAAATTGCCTGATAATTATTGTCTCCATCAACTGTCCTGCAGAGCATAGGGGTTGATACCTGTTTAGTCTTTGCTTCTTTTGGGTTATGTTGACTAATTCCGGATATGGTTTTTCTTTTCTTTTTGGTGTACTAAAGGATGAATATATATTAATTGGGTGCGTTGAATACATAATAAAATAGGTTAGATGGCCTTGTCTTAACCTAACTGCGGGTGACCTTGTCCATAGTATTTGTGTGGAGTATTATTGACGCATACGTATATAAGTATACATATCATATAAGAGGAGAAGTGCTTTTCCAAAATTTTGTGTGACTTCAGTTATTTAATCTATATTTCTTGTCATGTACATAGGGTTTCCGTAAAGTTGCTACCAGCCGGTGGGAATTCTGCAATGACATGTTTCGGAAGGGTGAAAAGGAAATGCTGTGCAAAATTCATCGAAGAAAAGCATGGTCCAACAAGCAACATCCTATCACAACCCATCATCTCCCACCGCATGAACAGCTGGATGAAGACCATAGATCATCATCGGCTTCATCGTCATCCGAGTACAGCACCCTAGTCGACGAGAACAAACGCCTCAAGAAAGAGAACAGGGTGTTGAACTCGGAGCTTAGTAGCCTGAGAGGGAAGTGCAAGGAACTTCTCGACTTAGTGGCTCAGTATGCACACATGGAAGAGAAAGAAGAGGAAGAACAGAGGCCAATGCTGTTCGGGGTGAGGCTGGAGGTGGAGGGAGAGAACGAGAGGAAGAGAAAGAGAGCAGAGATTAGTGAAAGCGCAAGCATTTTGCTATCGCAATCCTGCAAATAAAATGTTTTACTCTATTTGCCTTGTTAGTTATGTATCAATCAAGCTACATAAAATGAGGTAGCAGAGAGGATACAAGACACATGCAGGATTATAGTATTTTCTGGTCAATTAGTTTTGGTTAGTAATGAACAACGTTTCCATAAAATACAAGGTTGATAAAACGGACAAAAACCCTCCCATAGTATAGAATATTGTAGCATGTTACTTGTATTAACAACTATATATATATAAATACACAAGCATGCAACTCTTGAAATAGAAGCAATTTGAGGAAATGTTGTTTCATACCTTTTTGGAAATGCTTATTACCGCGTCATGTTATCAGTACGAAATCTGTCGGGTGGCTTAAGTAATTTCCTGTCTATTTAACTCCATATTACTTTTAATCGTATAATTTTGGAGTACAATATTCCTTTTTCATCTAGCTCAAGAAAGCATAGAATTATGTATTTATCGTAAAATGAAAAGCTTACTACCATCAACCATGTGGGGATATAATTCTTTATGTGTATAATTTCTATTAATAGCATTTCCTTTTCAGACCGTTAAGAAAAAACTGTTGTATTTAAAAGAAAAATTGATAAAAAAATTAGATGGTCAACAAGGAGGAAGGTTTTTTTAAACCAGACAGACAGATGATCAGACAGTCACCGGGATTTTAAGGATAATTGGATTATTTTTTTAAAAAAAAAAATAATAAATACAAAATTTCAAATACTAAGATAAATAAATAGTAATATTACATATGAATTTATAATACTTAATATATTTATAATTATTTAAATTATTTTTTATTTTTTATAATAAGTAAAAAAATTATGTTAATTTCGATATATAAAATTTAAATATAAAGACGAAAAATAATAGCTATTTTGTACAACAAGAAGAGTAAACATGAATGACCCTTGGGTCGTCACTTTTTTATTCATTATCTCTATCTCAAACTGTTATACCTGAGAAGGTGGCCTCAAGCAGTACCCAGCTTGGAGTGGTGCAGGGAACTAGAAGAGGAACTCGTGCCACAGGATTGCTAGGTTATTACAAAGACTTTGTGATGACTGAACTTTAAGTTGTTACGAGATAGGTTTGTCTATAGCAAGATATAAGTACAGAGTGGTTAGGGAAGTTCGTTAAGGATTTTGTTGTAACTCTTTTCTCTTCTTGGATTGGCAGTTCAATTTCTTCTTGTGAATTCTTTTCTCATCTGTAACCAACTCATATTCAATAACAACCCGTTCACAAAAACATCTTCACTCCATTGGTGCTTTCATCAAGCTCTGCATAGATGGCAGAGTATAATACTCGATTTCGCGCTCTGGATTCCGAGGTGACTTCGATTCGTGAGGCTCAAGCTAAACTGCAAGTAGATTTCGCAGCCTTGACGTCAGATTTTTTGTCCATGGCTTCCTCTCTTGCTGATCAATCGAAGCTCTTAGCTGATCAACAACAGCTCTTGAAACAACTATTAGCTCGTCCCGTTTCGTCTCCTTCATTTAATACCACTGGCGATTGTTCTACATCTCGTTCCGGTGTTGGTGCAGCCTCTTCGGGTTCTTTCGGTGGGGGTCCGCTTCACCATACGCGACACAAACTAGCTTCAGTAGAATTATCTCGCTTTTCGGGCTCTAATGTCGATCGCTGGATTTCCAAAGCATGTCGTTACTTTGAGTTTTATGACATTCGGGAGGAAGATCGTTTGTCGATTTCTTCTTTCCATTTTGATGAAGCCGCGGCCGACTGGTACGATTGGATGTATCGTAATCGTCAGCTGGCTGGGTTGGAGGAGTTTCTTGCCGCGCTTAAAAAACGCTTTCGTTCTCGCGATTTAGAATCGCCGGAAGGATTGTTGGCTAAGGTACGTCAGGAGTCCACGGTGGAAGAATACCGTGCTCGGTTTGAATCCTTGATGAACCGATCCATGTTCTTGCCTGCCGGGTTTGTCGTGCACTGCTTCATCTCCGGGTTGCGAGCAGATATCAAAGCATCTGTGTTGATGCAGGACGCACCAGACTTGGAGGAGGCAATTCGCCTGGCCCAATTGCATGAGGCCCGCATTCTGAATGAGCGGATGTCTTCGCGGCCCAATCTTGGGGGACCTGGCCTCTTACCAACACCCAAATTCAGTCCATCTCCTTCGCAACCAGTTCATGTTTCCAATGCTGCAACCCTCTCCACGGGAACCAAGCTTCCAGTTCGGCGACTGACACTAGCGGAGGTGGCTCAGCGACGGGCGCAGGGGTTGTGCTACCAGTGCGATGAGAAGTACAGCTGGGACCATAAGTGCAAAGCCAAACCGCAGCTGTTGTTTTTCTCAGAGGGAGATGACATCGAGCTTCCGGGGGAGTCCTCACCTACTGACTGTTCGTTGAATGTGTCTGACAAAGGGAAGGACGTCGTGAACGAAGAGGAGGGTTCGACTATCTGTCATTATGCGATTTCGGGCAGTTCGTCACCTTCCACGATTCGTTTTTTAGGATCCGTTCGTGGGTCACCAGTCCAGGTATTGTTGGATGGAGGTAGTACACATAATTTCATACAGCTACGTACTGCTAAATTTCTTCAGTTGACTGTGGAATCTGTTCCGGATTTTGGGGTGCTTGTGGGAAACGGCGAGAAGTTGCGATGCTCAGGGAGAGTGAGTCGCGTGCCTCTGAGTATCCAGGGAGAGGAAATCTGTGTAGATTTTTTTGTGCTAGAGTTGCAGGGGTGGGATATGGTGCTTGGGGTATCTTGGCTAGCAACTCTTAGCCCGGTTATTATGGATTACGGTCAATCTAATTTTGAGTTTCAATTGGGGCAAAAGACTATTCACTGGAAAGGGAAATTATTGGATTTGCCACAGCCTGCTTCATTACATGTTCTACTTAGGCTAGCTTCAAAGCACTCTGCCATGTCTTTTTTCCGGCTGGAGATTGTGGATACGGCTACGTCAGTGGACGAGCCTATTCCACTCGACTTGCAGCAGTTGTTGACATCCTATGCGGATGTGTTTCGTAGGCCGCAAGGGTTACCCCCGTCCAGAGAACTGGACCATTCAATTCCGTTGCATCCCTCAGCACCACCAGTTCGAGTACGGACTTACAGATATCCATACTTCCAGAAGCAGGAGATTGAAAAACTTGTGAGCGAAATGCTACAGGAGGGGATAATTCGCCGTAGTCATAGTCCGTATTCATCGCCCGTATTGTTAGTTCGAAAGAAAGACGGTTCTTGGCATTTTTGTGTCGACTACAGGGCCCTGAATGCAGTAACAATCCGTGATCAGTTCCCCATTCCTTCGATCGATGAGCTCTTCGATGAGCTACATGGAGCTGTTTATTTTTCCAAGTTAGATTTTCTGGCGGGGTATCACCAGATTCGCGTACGTTCCGAGGATGTGGCGAAGACGGCTTTTCGCACACGTGAAGGACATTACGAATTCTTGGTAATGCCCTTCGGATTATCGAATGCGCCGTCTACCTTCCAGGCTTTGATGAACGAGGTGTTTCACTCTTATCTCCGTAAGTTTGTCTTAGTTTTTTTTTATGACATTCTTGTGTACAGTGGTTCGTGGACAGCACATTTGGAGCACCTGCGCTTAGTATTGCAAGTCCTGCACCAACACGGTCTGGCGGCAAAGCGAACAAAGTGCCACTTTGGTTAGACCAAGCTTGGCTATTTAGGCCATGTAGTCTCTGCAGATGGGTTGTCGGTCGATGAGGAAAAAGTTGTAGCAATTCAATGTTGGTCGATTCCCCGGAATGTTAAAGAGATTCGAGGGTTCCTGGGCTTAGCTGGATACTATAGACGTTTCATTAGGAATTTTGCTTCATATGCTGGAAGCTTGACTGACTTGTTGCGCAACAATTCCTTCACCTGGACTGAGACTACGCAGCAGTCTTTTGAGACTCTGAAATCCTTGCTGAGTTCAGCTCCTATGTTGCGATTGCCGGATTTCACTCGGCCATTTTGTGTCGAGACGGATGCATCCATGATTGGTATTGGCGCAGTGCTATCTCAGGAGAGACAACCTGTTGCCTTTTTCAGTCAGAAATTGTCTGCTCGCATGCAGAAGTCATCCGCATACCACCGGGAAATGTATGCGATCACTCAGGCTGTCGCAAAATGGAGGCAGTATTTACTGGGAGAACGATTCACCATCATCACTGATCAGCAGTCCTTGAAGCATTTGGTGGATCAGGTCATTCAAACACCAGAACAGCACAGCTGGTTATGTAAGCTAGTGGGATACGACTTTGAGATACAGTATCGCGCCGGATCGCAGAATTTGGCAGCTGATGCGCTGTCTCGGGTGCCAGCTCTACAGTTTCTTGCATCGCAATCATCTCCATCAGACTTTGTACACCAATTGCGTGAGGCCAACAAGTCGGCTCCCGACCTGCTGCAATGTCAGCAACGACTACACGTTGATCCTCTGAGTATGCCTGGGTATCGATTTACGGATGGTCTGCTTTTCTTGAGAGATCGCCTGGTGGTACCTGGGAATTCCTTGTTGCAGCAACAGTTGTTGCAGGAATTCCATGCTTCGCCAGTTGGGGGACATGCAGGAGTAACACGCACCTGGCACCGTTTTTCATCCAATTTCTTTTGGAAAGGAATGCAGCAAGATGTTACCCGGTTCGTGCAGGAATGCCAGGTGTGTCAGCGGATGAAGGATCCTTCGTTGAAGCCTGCGGGCTTATTACAACCATTGGCTATTCCGGACCAAGTGTTCGAAGGAGTTTCCATGGATTTCATCACAGGATTGCCTAGTTCGAGGGGCAAAACAATGATAATGGTGGTGGTGGATCGGCTGTCCAAGTATGGACATTTCGTGGCCATGTCATCTCCGATTACAAGTGAATCGGTGGCAGCAAGTTTCGTGGCAGAGGTGGTTCATCTTCATGGTATTCCGGTGTCTATTGTTAGCGACAGGGACCCGAAATTCCTGACAGCGTTCTGGCAGGAATTACATCGCCTTCAGGGTACTAAGCTTTTCACCAGCACGTCATATCATCCGCAGACGGATGGCCAAACGGAGGCATTGAATAAAACGTTGGAGATGTATTTGCGTTGTTTTGTTAGTGACGCACCTGCACTATGGACAGTATATTTTCCGTGGGCGGAATACTGGTATAATACCTCATTCCAGACCGCTGCAAGGATGACACCGTTCCAGGTTTTGTATGGCAGACCTCCACCAATTCTTTCGCGTTATATTCGAGATTCGTCGGGTCATCCCTTGGTGGAGACGCAGCTGCTGCAGCGGGATGAGATCCTTCGGTTGCTTCGTGGGAATTTACAGCGGGCGCAAGAACGGATGAAGTCTTACGCAGATAAAGGGCGTCGTGATGTTCAATTTGAGCTGGGGGAATGGGTGTTTGTACGTCTGCAGCCGTATCGACAACATTCGTTGCGATTGCGACGCCACGGCAAGCTCGGTCCACATTACTTTGGACCATTTCAGGTAATTCAGAGGGTTGGATTGGTTGCCTATAAGCTGCAGCTGCCTGAGGTTGCCCGAATTCACCCGGTCTTTCATGTGTCTTTGTTGCGGAAATGCTGGGGGGTTCCTGCTCAACAAGTTACTCCTTTGCATTTGATGGATACTACTACTACCATTATTTTGAAGCCGGCGGAAATTGTCCAGCGTCGACGGATTAAAAGGGGGTCTCGTTGGGTGGATCAGTGGCTGATTCGTTGGGAAGGATTGTCTGCTTTAGACGACACGTGGGAGGATAGCGAACAAATACGACGAAGTTTTCCTGACATCAACCTTGTGGACAAGGTTCTTTTGGAAGAGGGGGGTATTGTTATACCTGAGAAGGTGGCCTCAAGCAGTACCCAGCTTGGAGTGGTACAGGGAACTAGAAGAGGAACTCGCGCCACAGGATTGCCAGGTTATTACAAAGACTTTGTGATGACTGAACTTTAAGTTGTTACGAGATAGGTTAGTCTATAGCAGGATATAAGTACATAGTGGTTAGGGAAGTTCGTTAAGGATTTTGTTGTAACTCTTTTCTCTTCTTGGATTGGCAGTTCAATTTCTTCTTGTGAATTCTTTTCTCATCTATAACCAACTCATATTCAATAACAATCCGTTCACAAAAACATCTTCACTCCACAAACCCTATCATTCATTTCGAGAAATCAAGAACTAAAATAGATTCTTCTCCCTTGGGAAGTCAGATAGCAGGAATAGTAGATCCACTACGCTTTGCGCCTCGTATTCCTCCGGGAACTCAAAAAGCATCTATCTGGATGGTGTTCACCCGTTACCTACTGCTCTTATGATAAGAACATCGTTTATTTTCAAAAGAGCAGCCGTCAGACTTCATGATTCGGTGAGATCCATAGATGTATGCGTGGTGAACCACTTCTTCTCCTTCCACAAAAAAAAAACAAAAACTTGAACTGAACAAGATTTGGCGAACAAAGAAAAAAAGCATTTTTTTATTTTTCTAAAGAAAAAAAGTTTATTTTGTAGCCTTGGTTTGTTTTTTTATTATTTTCTCTATTTTGTTGTTTTAAAAAATATTTAAAAATAAATGATAAGAATAAAAATAATAATAATGTTTTGAACCAAACATAAAGCAGTTGTCCTATGTTTGGTTCAATCGATTCTTTACAAACCAATCAAGTCAATTAGGTGTGACTAATTTTTAAATTGTTAATCATTTGGGGTCATACGAGCCACACAAGTGATCAATCCTGATTGAATTGGATTGAACTATCCGATCTAGTTTTGTAACGATCTCAAATCCTAATCTATTATTAATTGTTCCGATTAGGGTCATTACCACCGTAAAACTCAGACAAGCCTAAGAACCAGGACGTATCTGAATCCCACAAGGCTTATTTATCAAATTCTCGATTTTTAGCATATACATTTGTTATGTTCATTAGTTATTGGAGCATGATATTGGACATGTATTCTGGTATCATACGGAGTGAATGAAATATCAACGAAAGTCTTTAAATAACATCAATGAATCTACAACTCACAAGTCCCATAAGGATCCAAACATCCAATAAGATAATCCCCAAAATAAATCGGAAACAAGTAAAGGAGAAATCTTGAAAACCAAAAAAATAGTCCAATCATAATTCATGTTATATGCGCAAGCAATCAAGTAACAGGTATGCAAACGTGATGCAATATCGCTCCGCTGTACAGCCTTGATCTCACACACTGGTACCATGGACAATGGATGTACCTAAGCCTGAAAAATGGTGAATATAACAGGAATGAGATTACAAGAATCTCAGTAGGGTCACAACATCATAAGATCCACATAAAACTTAAACACAAATCTCCCAAACAACGTTAGATCATTCCTACTCATCTATGGGTATCGCATAATTCAAAAATCAATCAAAGGGATAAGACCGAAACTAAGGTTAAGGGTGGACTGCAAACACTTCCGAAAATCAGAAGTACACAGGCAAGTAAAATTCATAAGATTGCTCTCGGTAATAGGAAAAAGAAAGGTCATCCCCTTCCACTTATGTTGTCCAAGGCTTACTGCACAAAGGGTAAAAGGTTAGCACACAAGCTAATCAGTAAGCCTATTCATCCTGGCACACAAGGACAAGACATCCAAGCTACATAAGGACAAGGGCATCCCAAACCACACAAGGATAAGGGCATCCCAAACCACACAAGGATAAGGGCATCCTGCCACACAAGGATAAGGGCATCCTGCCACACAAGGATAAGGGCATCCTGCCACACAAGGACAAGACTTATAACCACACAAGGACCAGACATCCAACGCGCGCATGCTGGGGTTTGCCACCCATACAACTCTCGTACCAGTTAGAGCCTCCCCTCTCCCAAGGAGCATCAGCGCTTACCCCGAATGGTCATCGGAACAAGATCCTAACACACAAACATGTACAAGCACACATAGGCAAGCACAAGCACAATACTATAACAAGATATCCTCAATCATGTCAGAACACAATTAGCTTATTTAATTCACATATCATATGCAATTCAGGCACTCAAAACCTAACTCAAGGGTTAGGTATAGCCTATAGGATTCATATCTCAATCTGAATTCTTGCACATACCCTACAATCAATTTGCATGCAATAACAAGGGCATGCATCGAAAACAATAAATAAACAACAGGAATCTCTAGAGAAACCGATGAGGCATAGATCCTACCTCTCTTTTCTCTGAACAAGAAGCTATTCCTTTGCCTATATTTAATAGTTCCGAACCACCTATAGTATCACAAGGCAAAGACAAAACCAAACTAAGCATGCATACTCAATAACCAATTGAATACCCTATTTCCTTACCAATTTCACTCACCAAACCTATCAGAAACTAGTAGTCAGATGTCGTAGGTGCCTCCCCTTTGGATGTGTGATGTGATAGCCAAGAACTTAACAAGATTCAACCTGAATTACCACCCAATTTAACTATGTATATTTCGGAACTAAGCATAGGACACAAGATAATTTGCGATTTCATGTTAGCAAGGTGTAAGGGTTGCGATTTCATGCTAACAAAGAGGGATTAAGTGTTTATAACTTATACAATCAAAAGAAACAAGATCGGAATCCAATAGGTTAATCAATTGATCAAGATAGGCAACAATAGGGCAAGGGTAGGGTATACTGATTTCATGTATAGAAAAGATTCAAAGGATGAATTCATAATTTTATAATATGAATAAATGCCAAACAATCATATGAACAAGAAGAACAACAACAGAAATCAATTGAAGACAGAATCACAAAATCTTGAACCCTAATCCCGTCGAAATTCAACTTATCTTACGATAAAGAAAAACTAATCTCCAGAAAAAAAACAAATATTTCTAGAAAGAGGATGAAGAGAGCTTTCCAAAAAGCTATTATTCGCAAGAATCCGACAAAGGATGAGAGAGTTATACTATTTTGAAGTTCAAGTAGATTTTGGCAATTCTGCTGAAATTCGATTTAACTTTTAACAAAGAAAAACTAACCTCCAGAAAAAAACAATATGGAAAGAGTATGAAGAGAGATTTCCAACAAGCTATGATTTGCAGGAATCTGATAAACGATGAGAGAGTTATGCTTGTTTGAAGTTCCAGCGGATTTTAGCAGAAATTGGGAGGTGTAGGGTTTTTAGGTCTTACAAATTTTGTGTGTTTTTTGTATAAGATTTTTGTGTGGCTGGCTTTCTATTTATATAAGGTGGTTATGGGATTAAAATCCCTACCTTAAAGGCTTAATTAAAGTAAGATAATTATCAAAATTAAATTCTGTAATTATCTTCCCTTAAACTTATGGCTTTTATTTCCTAAGATAATTATCAACCAATAAAGAATCAATTTAAAGGGGATTAATACCAAAAATAATTTCTAGACATCCCTTACGAATTTTGGCTATCACACATCCTTTTCTTCAGGAGAAAAACGGTCTTTTCACTTGCACTGGCTTCTGGATTTCTAGGACTCAAAATTCAGGGTCTCACAAGTTTGATTTTCATAACCTTGACTAACAATATTCTATTTGTAAATTTTGCAAAAATATGATACGTCATTAGAGAAACATGAATTTCTGTTAATGCCCAGTCAATCGCACCATCGCAACCTAACCAATTTTTGAATTTCTTCATCAAATATTGGTGACATTAGTCTTCTGAAAAATTTTCAGAAATTCATCCCCTGCACGGTCGTGGTTCCTTGCACAAGTGATCTTACAACTTTTATTTCCCTTTAAATCATGACTGGTCCTAGCCTATATGGCCAACCACTCTTGCAAGCCTCATTGAAATTTCAAACTGTCAAATTCACACTCACAACCAATTGAACATTCTTGGCTAACCAGTTCAAAACCGATAATAGGACTCCCAACACTTCGGATTTGCACAAAATCCTCTCAAACCACTCCAAAACTTTCTCATCCACTTCTAACAATACAAACTCATCTTAGCATAAAACCAAGCTCAACAACTTATACATTCACAAACTCAATTCGATAAGGCATCAATATTTCCATATCTCATGTCTCACTATTAATGGATTTAAACAAAATTAAATGTGCATAAGAGTTCACAAAATATATTTGATGCATATTAAACATGTTATGGATATGATTGTCCTAAGATGCTATTTCACATAATAATACACATGTTGTCTCAATTCAAAATCATTTATTTATCAGATTTTATATTAATAAAATCAAATATTTATGTTCAAACAAATGAAACTTATAATCCCATCTCTTGATATACAAACTTATCGATGACAGTATTATCATTGTCACACCACTTAAATGCACAAAATGTACAAACAAGCAATTAAACATAGAGACAAAAAATGAGTAAATAATTCAAAAATAAAAATGGATCCTAAAACCAATTTAGAGCGCACTCACTAACAATCTTATAGCTTAATTTCACCATATAAATCAATACACAACAAATCAAAGGCGAATTACATCATCCATTCACACAATATTTATTAATTCTCTCTGAAAATAAATCAATCAAGTGAAAAGGTAATTCAACCCTCAAATCAACTCCACAACATCACTATCTAAGCACTAAAATCAGTCATAAACTCATAATTCACAAACAACCTAAACTATCAAAAAGTACCACCAAGGCGTCAAAACTTCAAACATGGATTAAATGATGTTTTCAATCCATTCCAACTAATGAAACAACTCACACTAATCATGGATTTACCAAGAAAATGAGAGAAAAGAGCATTGATATTTAGAAATCAATTTTGCCTTAAAAATACCAAGCTTCTCAATTAAAGTTCCTAATCTACTTTATAGTTGTGAAAATCTATTAAAAAAATATTGGGAAAGTATTTCCCAAAAAAGTCTAAGTGATTTTTTTTCTAGAAATAAAAAATAAAAGAAGTGTGCACCAATGTAAAAGAAGGGAAAAATATAAAATTCTCTAAGTCTCAAACTAATTATTTATATCTCTGGATCCAAAATCTCAAAAACTCCATAGTAAAATTTTAAGTTTTCCAACACACACCAAACATACTAAATTGATATTTTAAGTTTTACTATATCAATTTAGGTTTAATAAAATAAAACAGGCCAAAATCATCAAATTGGGTTCAAAGGACCCTAACCACTCAAAATAGACTCAGTAATTCACAGTTAAGTTTTCTAAGGTTACAGATAGACTTTTCATTAGACTTAATCCTCAATTGTACGTAAAACAAGACAAATGACAATGTACGCTAAAACCACTAGATGATACATCGCACAACCATATCAACAAACTACTATCAATATAGCGTATAACACAATACAAATTACACGCTATAAAGGACACAACTAAGCACTATAACGTCTTAACTTACGAGTAGTCTATGGGTCTCTAGGTCAAAACGACCAAAAGAAAATTCTCAAAAGGATAGGGTTTCATGTGGGAAGTGAGTTATATAAGTTGTGTAGAAGGTACACTGATTGGACATGTATATGACAGTGTAAACTTGAAAAAAGAGATCATGTACTTTTCTGATCAAGGCATTACACGAGCTAAGGGATTACTACACGACCATGTAATCTAGGAAAGTGGATTGTGTATTCTTCTATGTCAACACTCCTTCAATCTAACAAATTTCAAACTCTTCCAATGGATTTTCCAGTCACTCCTAATTATCATATAATACTCATACACTTTTATAACTTCATCCAATTGTAATAAAACTATAAGTATAACAATTCAAATCCTTGGCACCTCACAAACACCATGCATATGTTATAGTCAACAAAATAATATATTCACATTTATTGTATGTCAAATGTTGAAAGCTCATTTTTGGGGTACGAGTCGTCATATTAAGGCGATAGCAAAGCCTATGTCACTTTCTCTTCCGAGTGTGGGCTTGGGCCTTTGAGTTGGACCCATATCCCAGGGAATGATATTGAAAGATTAGTTGAGATTTAGATTCACCTCGTGAGGACACGAGAACTATAAAGAGGGAGATTGTGAGAACCCAATCCCACATCAGAAATATGAGACCCCGATTTTGTGTAATAGAAGTCTAGAAGCCAGTACATCTGAATTGATTATGTTATCATTGAAGAAATAGATGTGTGGAACTGAAAATGATAGTAAAGGTTTAGTGTTCATTTCTGATTTCATTTATCTCTTATTCCATTGCTAGCATTAATGATACATTATCTAAGAGATAATTCCAAAATTAAATCCTAATGATTATCTCCTTATATCTAGCCTTAAAAGTAGAAAGATTAATCTCATTACACCCTATAAAAGGAGGTAGTCGGCTATACATAAATCTCACACCAAAAACATATAAAATCATTACACAATCAAACCTTACTCCCTACCCTTGCTGCCAAAATTTCTTAACATTCATCCTAGCCAAATTCTTTCATCCTTTATCAAATTTTTAAAAATAATAGCTTATTGGAAACCTCTTTTCATCCTCTATCTTTCTATATTGGTTTCATCATCAGAAGGTTAGTTCTTCTCTATATTATTCCTTATCGCAATTTCTTAGGGTTTGGTGCTGAAATCCTTTGATTAATTGTTCAATTGGTTTTTGTTGCTGTTCTTTTTGTTCATATGATTATTTGGCATCTATTCATGTTGTAATATCATGAATTCATCATTTGAATCTTCCTTATAAGATTTCCCTATACCCTTACCCTATTGTTGCCAACTTTTACCAATTGACTTGTTTATTGGTTTCTGATCTTGTTCCTTTTACTTGTATATGTTATTAACACCTAATCCTTACTTTTTATCATGAAATTGCAACCCCTAAATCCCTTATGCATGAAACCATAATTTTCCCTATTGCCCTATCTTAGTGCCGAAGTTTGCATAGTTAATTGGGATGGTAAATCAAGTTGATTCTTGTTGTGTTCCTGGCTATCACATCACACATCTAAGGGGAGGTCTCGGCAGCATCTGATCATTAGTTTCTGATAGGTTTGGTGAGTGGAATTGGTAAAGAAATATGATATTTACTTGGTTAATTGATTATGCATGTTTAGTATGGTTTGTCTTTGCCTTATCGTTATATAAGTGGCTCGGATCCTCTAAATAAAGGCAAAGAATTAGCTACTTTTTTAGAGACAAGAAAGTTAGGATCTATACCTTATCAGTTTCTCCAGAGATCCTTGTTGTTTGAATGATGAATTCGGTAAGTGTCTATGCTATTATATATGCGCATGCTTGATATAGAGTATGCATGAGTTGCGGATTGAGCTATGATAAATTAGGCAATTTCGGACCCCTTCAGATAGGTTAAAGTGTGCCTAATTCGGTTGTATTGTGTGCATTGAATATGTTGATTATGTTATGTTATGATTGAGGATACCTTGTTGTAGTGTTATGCTTTGTACTTGCTTGTGTGTGCTTGTACATGTCTGTGTGTTAGGATCCTTTTCCGGTGACCATGCGGGGTAAGCACTAATGCTCCTAAGGAGAGGAGAGGTTCTTACTGGCGTGGGAATCGTATGGGTAGCAATCCCCAGCAATAGCTCGTTGGATGCCTAGTTCTGTGTACTGGCTAGATGCCTTGTCCTATGTGCTAGCAAGATGAATAGGCTTGCTGATTAGATTGTGTGCTAACCTTTTACCCTTCGTGCAGTGAAGCCTTGGACAACACAGGTGGAAGGGAATGATCTTTATTTGATGAGAATAAATAATGATTTGTGAGCCTGTGTACTTCTATTTTTAAGATGTGTTTGCAGTTCACCCTTAGCCTATGACTTTCGGCCTCATACCAATTGCGATTGTTTATTGGTTGCGTGATATCCCTTTAGATGTGTAGGCGGATCTAATGTTGTTTGGGAGATGTTTGTTTAGATTTCTGCAGATTTTATGATGTTGTAACCCTACTTAGATTCTTGTAATCTCACCCTATTATTTTCACCATTTTTCAGGCTTAGGTACATCATCTATTCGTGGTACCAGTGTGTGAGATCAAGGCTGCACGAGAGGACGATATTATATCACATTCGCATATCTTTTTCCTTGATTGCTTGCACATATAACATGAAGTTTGATAGACTATTTTCTGGTTCTTTGAATCTCTCCTTTGCTTGTTTATTTCCGGAATTTATTGAAGGATTACTTACTGGATTTTGAGATCCCTATGAGACTTGTGTGTTGTGGTTCCTTTGGTTAATTTTAAAGATTTATGTTGATATTTTTATTCAATCTGTATGTTATCAGAATGTTTGTCCATTATCATGCTCCAACCTTTAAAAAGCATAAGAAAGAAACTTAATAAAATCGGAACTTGGAGAGGATAAGCCTTGTGAGATTCAGATAGGTCATAGGTTGAGTTTATTTGGGTTTCACAGCATTAAGGGTCCTAATAGTTTGGATTCGGGTTCTAATGAAAAAAAGAGTAGTGGAGTTCTTGGGCTTATAAGTGTGAGTTTATAGAATCATGTACATCAAGATATCATTGAACTGTAAGAACAAAAGCTCAATTTAGTATTACAAGTGTGATTTCACACGTGCATATTTATATCCAAGCCTCTATTGATATGGGACAGAACAATATTCACATTTATTGTATTCAAGAGCATATCAGGCATATGTGGCATTATGCAAGGTGGCTAATAAGATTTGAAAATATTAAATTTTCATGGTCTCAATCCAAATGCAGAACTCTCTAACTTAATTATTAAAATAAATCATTTTCTTCCAAGATTATGAAAAGGGAGCTCCTACCTCTTAGTTATTTCTTTTCCCTTATCAAATATTACTGAGTACTTAAACAACACAGGTGCTCTTTGGATCAACATAAATAAAACTCAACAAACAAGAAAACAACTTTATCCTTATACTATAAGGCTTTAACAACTTATCTAAACCAAATTTTAAGTAAGATGTGAGATAGATTTTAGCAAACTGTCATTGAGACTAATTACAGGCTACCGGAGTCAAAAGCAAGGGGAATAGATTTTAAAGTCAAAGCCGCATGTTTGGTTTCATTCTCCTCGTTATCCAAGTTTTCTTATGAACCAAACGGAGCGGACGACCAAAATAGAGACGCCAATTTTATCAAGGCTTGATATTCTCCGTTTTCAACCCCAACATCGCGTCATCAGTCACTCTCTGCAAAACCCACCAATTCCAAATAGCTAAACTAACAATTCGTAAACCCCTCTGAATGAAACCATGCTAAGCAGGCTTACACGAATGATGCCTCAGCCATGAAGCTCCACTCTCTACTTCGCCAAGTCATACCCTACCACCCTAGGCCTCCACGGATCGCCCACCATTTCTGCACCTCCTCCGCCCACGATATAATGGCCTCTGTCTCCACTGAACTCCTCACCATCATCGATACTGTCAGCCCCATGGAGCCAGCCCTCGATCCTATGGTCCCTTTCCTGTCCCCTGACGTTGTCACCTCCATTATAAGAAACCCACCTAATGCTCCATTAGGTTTTCGTTTCTTCATCTGGGCGTCCAGATTCAAGCGTTTTGCCACCTGGATGCTACACGAAAGAATCCTTGCACTGCTCCTCAAAGACAAAAATGGGCCGGATTTGTTCTGGCAAGTTATCCAGGATGTCAGGAATTCCGGAGCTGTGGTGTCATCTGATGCGTTCTTGGTGTTGATTCAAGCGTATGCTCAAATTGGTTTGTCTGACAAAGCTGTGGAGGCTTTTGAAATGATGAGAGATTTCCAATGCGAGCCCGATGTTTTTGCTTACAATGCGGTTTTGCATGTTATATTGGAACAGAAGTTCTTTTTATTAGCTTTAGCTGTTTATAATAGAATGTTGAAGTTGAATTACTCGCCTAATGTCGCTACATTTAGTATGTTGATTGACAGTTTGTGCAAGAGTGGACAAACGGCAGATGCGCTTGATATGCTTGATGAGATGACGCAGAGAGAGATTTTACCAAATAGTATTACGTATACGGTAATTGTTTCTGGATTATGTCAAGCTCAAAGGCCTGATGATGCATATAGGTTGCTTAATGTGATGAGAGATAGTGGCTGTCATCCAGATTTTGTTACTTATAATACTTTGCTTCATGGTTTTTGTAAATTGGGGAGAGTCGACGAGGCTTTTGAATTGTTGAGGTCATTTAAGACTGATGGATATGTTCTTGGAGCTCGTGGATACAGTGTGTTAATTGATGGACTATTTAGAGCTAAGAGATTCGAAGAAGCACAAGTATGGTATAAGAAACTGATTAATGATAATATCAAACCAGATGTTGTTTTGTATACCATTATGCTAAAGGGGTTATCGGAAGCTGGTAAGGTTGATGATGCGATGAAATTGCTGAAAGAGATGACTGATAGAGGTGTTGCTCCTGATACTGTTTGCTATAATGTTTTGATCCAAGCATTCTGTAAGAGGAGTCTCTTGGTTGAAGCTAAATCACTTCTTCTAGAGATCTCAGAGCATGATTGTTTCCCTAATTCCTGCACTTACACCATTCTTATTTGTGGTATGTGCAGGGAAGGGCTTATTCAGGATGCGGAAGATATATTTGGTGAGATGGAGAAGTTTGGATGTGATCCCTCTGTTATCACATTCAATGCTCTTATTGATGGACTTTGCAAGGCAGGTGATCTTGAGAAAGCTCATCTGTTGTTTTACAAGATGGAGATCGGGAAAAATCCATCTTTATTCCTTCGTCTTTCTCAAGGTGCCAATCAGGTTTTAGACAGTGCAAGCTTACAGAAAAAGTTGCAGCAACTATGTGAATCGGGAATGATGCATAAGGCTTACAAAATTCTTGTCCAACTTGCTGACTGTGGGGTTGTGCCTGATGTTAGGACTTACAACATTATAATTCATGGTTTTTGCAAGGCTGGTAACATTAATGGTGCTTTGAAATTCTTCAAAGAAATGCAATTGAAAGGTCTGTCTCCTGATGCTGTGACATATGGAACTCTTATAAATGGGCTTCAAAGCGCTGACAGAGAAGAGGATGCCTTTAAGATCTTCCAACACATGGAGAAGAATGGGTGTTCACCTAATGTGGAAATTTACATTTCGCTTATGACTTGGTGTAGCAAGCGAAAGAAAGTGTCTTCAGCTTTTAGTCTTTGGGTGATGTATCTGAAGAGAACTTGCAGACGACAAGATGAGATAATTGAACAGCTAGAGGAATGCTTTGAGAAGGGAGAAGTGGAAACTGCAGTTCGGGGTTTACTTGTAAATGACTTCAAGTTAAATGACTTTGAGTTAGCACCATATACTATTTGGCTAATTGGATTGTGTCAAGCAAGTAGAGTAGAAGAAGCCTTGAAGATATTTTTCATTCTTGAGGAATGCAAAGTTGTGGTGACTCCCTCTAGTTGTGTGGAGCTAATAAATGGTCTGTGGAAACAAGGGAAGCCAGACCTTGCGGTTCAGATTTTCGAGTACAGCATTGAGAATGGCTATAAGTTGAGTGGAAAAGTTTGGAAACGGCTGTTGTATTATCTTTTCAGTTGTGAAGATAAAAAGAATGACACCATTGACCTTGTAGGCAGAATGAAATCTGCGGGATATGATTTGGATGTGTACCTTGAAAAGTTAATATATCGTTGGTGGAAAATAGAGGATGTTTGATGTGGATGAATTCTCAACACTTAGAAACGGACAACGTATGGGATAAGTTTTGGCAAGCGAAAGAGGCATTAACAGTCAAGAAAGGACCGGTCAGAATGGGTGTAAAATGGCAGATTAGAATAAGAAAGTGGCTCATGTAGTCAAACTCAACAGAGGTTGAGATCCTGAGGCTCATTTCTGTTGAGTAAAAGTCACAGAAATGACTCAAGTGATTTGAGGAGCCAAGAAAGATAAGCATTGGCATCCTTCCTGTGGAAGTGTTTTTTATGCATGATCTAGGGAGGGTGGTGATGTTGTAAAAAACAGGTTGTATTCCAACCAATGTTTTATGTTGAGATGAGAATGAAAACTACTCTTAGTTTCAGTGGAGATCCTCAGTTGTCGTAGGTACTGGCACTTGCACTTGCACTGGCTCCTGCACTTGCACTGGCTCCTGCAGGTGCGGGTGTAAATACATTGAGATACATTAAAATCACACATTCTTGTAGCCAATCAATTCATAAGCAGCATGATATTTAAAACATCAGCATAAAAGCACCCATCCTTAACCACTATGCGGGTGTAAATACATTGAGATAAAAAGTTATATTTATCTTGTAGCCATTATGTCCTTCATTGAGCATAAAAACACATTGAGATTTGAAGTTATTTTTATCAGTCTGAAAGTTGTATAAATATATCTAATATTATTAGTAATATTTTAAAATGTTTAAGTATGTGTTTGCCTGAATTAATTCTATTAGTTTGCTTCATCGAATCCTTATACATCCTTATTCCAAGATGTTATGGTAACTTGTATATATTTATTGATTGCAATGCTAAAATATGAATTAGGAATATTAGGAATACGGAATACGATGATGTTCTTACTATTCCACCTATAACTCAAAATCTCATGATTTTTCGACCCTCCAAAAAGAATAAAATTAGTACGACAGCTGGTAACACTCTTAAGAGAGTTTAGTGCAGCAAACAAGGTGATTTTGATTATATTGATTTAAAAAATAAGAAGAAATAATTAAGAGAGAATCAGATGTTATCATTTTATTTGTTTACCCAAAATATATATAGCCAAGACAAACAAAACTGTAGACCCACAAATTTTGTGACCGCTAGATGGATGTTAATACTAAGTCCAACTCCAAGACCAGGACAAGCAATGAAAACTGGGGCATGGGTTTGCTCCTAATCTTCTTCCGTGAACCCACCCACACCAATGTCGCCGCTGCAGCTGCAGCTGCAGCCGAGACCACCACCGGACCGCCGACCTTCTCTTTGTCAGATGCAATGTTAACTGAAATCGTTCGAGCTGCGTTGCAACACAAGAAGAAAAGTGGAGTGACCGAGTTAGGAATTTTGAGTCAACTGGTCGGAAATGGTCATTTATTGAAGAACATTGATTGGATGATATCCCCCGAGTCAACCCGCGGCTGGAGTTCATGACTCGCAGACTGAAACACGTCGGTGGGGACGGTCACATTACCGTCCAGTTAGGCAGGGCTAATCATGATGTTAGGCCAATCATTATGAAGGAAAATAGGATGTGGATATGTTCATGTGAGGGAGATTATTGGGTTGGTAGGGATTAGGATTATTAAATGGCAAACCATGAAGGGGGGATAGGGAAGAGACTACAAATAAGTGGCATACATAGCAGCTTCTATTTGTTTGTTTGTTTGTATTGATTAAACATAATCAGACTACTTTTGTTTGTGGACAATTCATATCAGCATTAGTGTGATGAGGAAAGCACGAATGACAACATTAAAATTTACAAAGTGAATCGTCATCTTCCTCTCCGTAGTTTCAATTGGTTTTGGGACTTTTGGAAAGAGCAAAAAAGCATTAACACCTGGGGTTTACTTGCACCCAAGTCCCTGCGACTTTCAAAGTGGCCACCTCTCTTGTCCAGCCATATAGAAATCATATTCAAATAACAATGCTGCAGAGGACTAAATGTGTTCACGTGGAACAAGAGTAATGTTAAAGAGTTGCAGTGAGAACTCGGATAGTATTTACTACTATTTTGTGGAATTAGGTTTGCGTCTTGTCTCCCACCCAAATTCAAGTCTTCCACCACCCACGGGATAAAACTCACCCCTCTTCTTCACATTGTAAGTAAAGCTGGTACAGATATAGTAAAAGAAAATCTCTGATGTTGACCACACATTTTAGAAGCAAATTTGGAAATGGGCCAACATAATCAATTTCCAAGAAACCAATAATCTCTTGTTCCTCAAACAGCAACTTTTCCATTCATGAATACTTAGTAAACAAGGTCAGATATTCACCAACGCGGTACAAATTGACCCCAATAAATGAATTTAACCTGTCTACTGCCTGCTACAATCTGGTGCCAATACGAGAGGCAGCAGGGGAAAAACTAAAAAATAATATAAAGCGTAAAAAAACCTGAGACAAAACTCATCCTTCAGGTATCATCACAACCAATAGGAATACTAATCACAGCTATCACTCATCAAAAGCCAAACAATGAATTGCTTGACAAAGCAGCAAACCAGGCATCATGTAAAAATGCAATTTTCTGACGAAACAATGGAAGACCATCGAGATCAAAGGAATGGCTATTAGAGTACCAAGAGGCCCAAAAGTTTTCTTGTTTTCAACTCTAGAATAAATCAAACTTCTTCTTCTGCATGTCCTGCTTCCACTTGGGCAATTTATAGAATTCTTCTTTTCCTACGCCAAAGACAGAGGAGAACTCTTCTTCTGACAGATAAGCCTGAAATCTCAAATGGAGAAAAATTTGAATGCCAATCCAAGAGAAAAAGAAAAAAAACTATTAGACACACTATACACAATAGAACAAACCTCTCTCCGTTTAAAATCAATTCCAGTAACAGGGTTCTCAGAATGAACTCTTAGTTCATCATAGCTGAAAGTACTTTCACCACTCTCGATAGTAATCTCATCCTGCTCTACATCCTCTTGCTTCTGTTCTGAATCCTCTCCGATGCTTTCAGAAACAGATGCAATTTCCTCGGGGTCCTTGGGTTCTCCAACATCTTCCGCACTCTCCTCTTCAGGATGTGCCCCTTCAAAAGTTCGCAACTAAATGTGTTAGCTATTCTACTACTTTTACGACAAAATCAGACAATAAATGAATTTAAAGGAAACTGTTACGTCTTTGTCCCATATCAAGTCATCCAGAACTGACCAGGAAGGTTAGTTTCTGAAGGAGGACTTTGAGCAGGAGAGCCATCTGGTGTTTGCTTCTTTTCGGCAGTAAGAACAGATGAAAGAGCAGCTACAGCTGCAGCCCTTTGAGATCCCTGACTGATTGGCCTTGGAGGTGGATTTGGAGGTTTAGATCCTCCAGAACTAAATGCAGAGTTCAAGGCAGCTAAAGCTGAAGCTCTCTGAGTTGGTCCTCCTTGATTTGACTCATTGGATCTATCCTGCATCATAGCATAGAATAGAGGGCATCCACCTCATTAGCCAAGTGATTGGTTTGAATACACACACCAGTAACACAAACATACCCAATACGAAAATGGATAGCATAGCATGAGAATAGCATGCAGCAGACAAACATAAGGATGAGAGCAGAATGAGTAACCACCAACAGAACACAAGCCTGAAGTCAAACTCAATGAAGGCCAGTATGGGGAAGGTATATCATATATCAAAGAGCATGCTACTTGAAACAGAGAAAACATGTATTAAATGAGCAACAGGTTCTCCTCTACTCCAGCAGCAACACAAGCAACAGAACGGAAGCACACTGAAGATCATGAAGAATTTAAGGTCAATTAGATGGCCTCATTCTCCATGAAAGAATGATCACCAACCACACTAAAAATTGTGCACAATTTTAAACAGAATCCAGAAAGACAGCCTTATTCTCCATAAAAGGATGGTCACTATAGACATATATAATGCAATTTTTTACTAGGTTGTGGTTATCTTTACAAGGTTTATCAATTCTTGATTTCTGTTTCATCACTTTCTTATTGTCAGGAAAGCATATGGAGAAGATTTTAGATGTTGGGGATGCCAAAAGATGAAAGGCAAACTTAGTTTCTTAATTTATTTACCGTCGATGAAGACTTTCCAGAAGATGGATTAAATGCAGAGGATAATGCAGCTAATGCAGAAGCCCTTTGGGTTGGTCCTCCTTGGTTTCCATTAGATTTCTCCTGCCACAATAAAGGCATATGAGTTACCAATAAAATATCATAAACTTTAGACAAATATGCACAGAAATTACTCAAAAGATGATGAGAGAGAACAACACTAGCATGCATGGGAAGAACAAGAACAGAAGGATGTACTTACATTGCGTTTGCATTTGTCAAATTGATAATTGCAAACTCTAGCAATTGATCAGATAAACTATTTCTTACATTAAGAAGAATGCTCAAGAGTTCAAAACAAGAAGGAGCTTTCTGTCCCTTGTTTAGCCAAGTTAGGTAGGAAAAAGCTCAGTGAACCAGTAATTAAGGCAGAAAGCCTCAATCAAACCCTACATGCCCAATCAAAGTGAATCCAGCTGAACAATCATGAAGGAGAGGAATGCAGTGTGAAAAGTGGAAATATTCACATCATCCCATCTATTTAAAAAAATGATCAGAAACAGTACAGGCAAATACCCTCTTTATGATATCAAAGATTAATAAAAAAAGGATCAGTTGTGAAACAATAAGTTATCCCAATAACAGAAAAACTTGCGTCAGCATAATTAGTAGTTGAGAGATCTAATTGTTTCTAATCCCAAGTTCAAAAAGTTAAAAATCAAAGATAATCAACTCAAAGAAGAAAAAGAAAAGAAGTTGAAAGAAGCCAGCATACTAGATAGAGAAGCTATAATGAGAAAAAGACTGCAAATGTGTACCAGTTTAAGAAAAAAATATTGCATTGTTGAAATAAAATATTATCCTCTGATAAGAACCATCAAAATACTATTAAAACTAAATGAACACGTGTATGCAAAGCAAGATTATGCAGGCGCATTTTTCAGATAGAAACCAAATCTATTATTTACCTCAGCAGAATGATGTCCCAACCCAAATAGTAAGGCTACTTTTTTCTGGAATGAGTTTCCTTGAACCTGCAATTCACGGAGAAAATTGCTGAATAAAGATAACAAAAAGACCACATGTTTTGATAAGCACAAATCTTGAAAATAACGTGCATTAGGATTAATACATCATCTTTCAAATATCCATCTCACGAAGTTTTGGACCGATATTCAGGCCAATCCTATGATATGAAATTATTAAAATAACAACATGAGCAAGGCATTTCAGCTATCCTATTGCTTGTAACATGAAAAATTCTTACGCCCTTGCATCCCAAATTCTGAGTGGCCGCAATCCCTACAGCTATGACAGCATAGATGTACTTCTGTTGAAGTCCCATGGCAAGGTCATAACACTTGCACCATCCATCTTTGTTAGACTGGCTTTCCCTATATTGGCAAATTAAGATCTACATCCTAGACCATCTCATGGTCATAGAAAATCACTTTAGATGTTTATTTTGTGTTTTTGGAGAGGGAAGACTATCTATTCTAGCATTATTTTATGCTTTCAAGTATGTGAAGTTATCTCCTCCCAACAGAGGAAAGAATTGAGACTTTCTGCGCTCATTGGAGTCAACATTGGAGTTTCAATCTAGGTTTGAACAAACTCATGATATGGAGACTCTATGGCACTCCACTGGGTGATCATGGTTTTTAAGTGCAACTGTTAAGAGGTTCGAGTGATTTCAAGAATAGATTGTAACATATTCACTAAGAACATGATCATGCTTATATTGATTGACAAGAAATAAAGAATTTATGTTGTTGCTGTCCTCAGCCCTAAAGGCATCTGGACAACTTCAAATGGCTGATATCCAAAGGAATGGAAAGCTCCAAAACATCCTACTATGACTAGTTTATAATCAAGGAAACCAGAATTACACACAAGGTCAAAGGAAAAAGAAAACTTTACATACAGTAGCTTTTGTGGGTTCCCATGAAAAGTATGTTGTGAAAAACAACGGTTCATTTCCTTCAGTAACTTTGTACAATGGCACGTCTGGAGACAACCCATCCAGAGTTGCAGCCATGTCAATATATTTCTGCAAAGAATACAATTATAATTTTCATAGAAATATCATAACAGGAAAAGTCTGAAAGCAGCATAAATCTTTCAGTATTACCTGACCAATTTCAAAAGCATTCAGCTTTTCTTTGGGATCTACACACTGGCCTACCCACACAAATACCTCGGCATGTGTATCAAGGATTAACATATCCTCTGTCAAAAGATCGTCTTGGGAGAAGTTGTAAACTTCTTCAACCTGTGCAATTAATGAAAAAAGAAGACACTAAGTACTCTTTCCCCAACAATTTATCTATCATATAGAAACCTTTACTCACCTGAAATTTTCCTGGTGATTCATGAGCAGTAGCAACAGAGGACGATAAAAGAAAAGGTTAGGATGTTCTTTTACACGATAAATTCCATGAATAAAAGAAAATAAAACAGTAAAGTAAAAGGCAAAAAATTAAGATAAAAATAGCACCTTTGTTTAATGAGAATGTGAATAAATGGGGATCTCTGATGGTTTCTGGAGGAACTCTTTTGCTGGTATAAGGCTGCTTACCTCCGAGAGCAAACCAGAAAGCTGAGCTTTCTGTCCCTTCTTTTGCATGTTTCAAGGCAACTCCGGGCTGAAATAACAGAGGCAAATGACAATTTGATCAAATGCACAAAACATATTGAAGAAAGAACTTTCATTTTCACAGTATTGTTACACCATAATAAGAAACCATAAACTTAATAAATTTAGTTTAACAGGAAAAGAAAAAGACACATGGATCCCATGTAAAAATATATCAGAAAAGATTTAGAGAAGTTTAAGATTGGATGATGAAATACACATTTCCAATCACAACAATAATTATTTCATTCCCAATGAAAGCTTAACAATCTCATCAATAAAAATCATTGAAGCTTGTCAATTTATCAAAATCATTTTAACTGATTTTGCAAGTTAAAAATAAGATACATATCGTTTTTCTAAACTGCAGTAGACAATTGGATATAAGTGTATTTTCGATTATTTGCAATCCTATTATTGGAAAAGCAAACTTAATTTTAGCTAACTACTAAAAACGCAAAACATGATTGTTTTCTCTTACCATAAAAACACAAAACATGATTGTTTTCTCTTACCAAAAAAACTATATTTCTGTTGACACCCATCTACATCTAAATTTCTTGCATCATTAGCCAAGTATTTTGAGATTAAATATTGGAAACTAATAAAAATATTTTTATTTCAATCAAATACAAAATTTCTCCAGTACAATTTAATTATTCTGAATTAAAACCAATGAGCTAGTCTAGTACCATTTTACTTTAATCCAAGCACTATCGAAGCCTTAACAAAACAAAAAGGAAGATATCCAAAAGTTATTAATTTCACTTCAACAGTTTTTTTTACCAGGGCTAGGTCTCAATAATTGAACATTAATAAATTTTGATAGAATAATTAATTGGTGATCAAGCTTCTGACCAAAGCTGGTCAAGGTGTTAGCATTAAGTGGGTTGGCCAGGTTATCTTAAGGTTTAACTATGTTTAAATGGCCAAGAACAAACAAAACCAAAACGAGAATACCTTCAAAAATTCAGCAATTTTAGCAGCTAACTGTTGTTGCTCGAAGTTACTTTGAGTCCCATGCCAGATGAAAAATGAAGAACCAGATTGCAAAAGGAAACATTCCACAGAATTCAATGACGTAGCCACCTGAAATATATGTTTTAGGTAATCTATATCTGTTAGGGTTTACCATGAGATAACTAGCCATGCAGTAGACAGCATAATAAATGTAGATTCTCACAGTAATAAAAAGAAAACAAAGAATCTTTTGCGTCACTTCATGTGAGAAGACACCAAAAAAAAGTATAAGAGATTGAACAGGCAACACACACACAGATGCCCAGATAAAGGAAGTATAAGCTAACCATTTATAGATAAGCCAAATAATGTGAATAACCACTCTATGTCATGTCCTGCTCCTAGTAAGTATGTCTAGGAGATAAAACCTCTTCAAATATTGCATCATCTTTAGAGTATTAAGATGGTAGAGTGACCAGGTTTTGTTAACATGTACCAGATTGGTTTTACATTTAGTTTTTTTCAGTGCAAAAATTTAATAAATTTCATAGTGAACGATCTTGACAAGCATATTACATTCTGAAGTTTGTCATAGTGAATTAAAATGCATCTGAAGTATTGACATTGTTTTCAAAATATTAAAGCATATTTCCATGTTTCAGAAATATCAAGGATTCTGATTTACTTATTCCTATCCCCATGTAGTAATATTGACAAGTAAAGCCATATTTAACCGCATTTCCAAGTACATTTACAATTCAAAAGCTTGAATTTTATCCAAGGGAATGTTTATGAATTTTATCCAAAGGATTATTAATGAATTTCATCAAGCAGAAAGTTCAATATGTATACTTGTAAGTAATCCAAGGCTAAACAGTTTTTTGAAGTTAGCATTTCAGTTTGAGTTACGGGTTAAATTTTGAACAGCAGAATAGTGTTGGTTTCAGTGATTCCACGTAGAAGGAAACCACTCTTGTAATACAGAGGAAAGCAATAGGTTCATGCACTCAACCATTGAACCACTCAAGTGTTAAAATTCAAGGCTTTATGCCCGTGAGCCCATAAACTAAACTACAATGTGTTTTTTGGTGATGACTTAAAATGACTGAAAAAACAAGAGGAGAAACACGTGGCTTTCCCCAGTGAAAAGTTCTCTCTGGGTGCTGCTAAAACTGAAACCACACTAGCAAAAGAAATGGAAGATTCAGGAACTTCACAAAGAAAGATTGTAAAAAGCAAACATTCAATAAACCAATGAAAACAATAGACATGTACAAAATGATATCTTCATGGGATGCTTGAAGATAGAGAATTTATTTATAAGCAAAAAAACATCAAACAGAGTGACACATACCGCATCAACTTGCACTGCTTTGTTATTATGAACAGCAGTTCCTGATATCCGAAAAAGTGCAACACAATCTGCAGTGTAAGTTTCATCTGTCAACTCTTTCGTTGCCAAATTGTTCTTGTAACCAGAGCTCAAACCACCCTAAAGAATTCAATCAAAGGAGATAGTCAACTATAACTTCCACTAATTGAGAGTTGGTTTATGATACTAGATATTGCAGAGATCTAGAAACTATACCATGAGAATAACCATAGGCTGGAAAAGGGCAATGAATTGGGCTGGCTCCTTGCCTTGAAAAATGCGACCCTGCATGACAAAAACCATTATATGCAAGTCACAGACGTAATATAGCAGGTTGACAGAGACTCATACCAAGACAGGTCTTCCCTTCAATGAGTTAGACATTGTATTAGCCAACCGAGTGGCAGTATTCTGGTCCTCCTGAATTGGATGTCATGAAAGTTACAGGTTAACCAACAAAATTAGCCAGAGATGCAAGGGAAAAGAAATTACAGACAAACATTGAAACAGCTTTCGTTTGAAGAGCATCATCAGATTGTGGCAGATGACAGACAAAACCAAAATCAAGAAATATTAAAAAATGTAGTACATCAGTGAGTGCAACAGGCATGGAGTAGGAGCATGGCTTATGGTTCAGAAACTCGTTACTTACTCAATGGAGAAAGTTACAATAATTAACACCCAAAAATGTATCTTGGGTAAGAGTTTGGGGTTTATCAGAAAAAAGTTTCACTAGCCATTACTGCAGAACAGCATGAAATCTATTCTCATGAACACCTTCATGGACACTTCATCCATAAAAACAACTGTAACAGTGATATGGTTTAATACATTGTTGAGACAATTCATAAACATGTTACTCAGCTGATAGGAGCCATAAAGGAGATCGGAAAATTAACTATGAATTTGGAATTGGACTTGAATGATCCATGTATATAAAGAAATTGATTCAAAATAATTAGAAAAAAAAGTGAAAATCACAGCCTAGGTTTGACATGTAAGCTCTTATTTCAACATAACATCATCGATCCAGGTTATATACCAAATGGAAACAAAAAGGGAATGAGCAAGCACACAATTTTTCACATATCACACTGTTACACCCATCTCCTTTAGCTTATATTTCTTGCACTTTAACTGAAGATGGATGAAGAAAGTGTTTACTGATATTATAAGAAAACCGTAGATACACAATTCTAAGAAAGTTTGAAATTCATAATGATGCTTATTTAGATTTTAATTCATTTTACAAGTTTGTGATTTTCATCCAGGTTCAGATCTCAATTTTATATCTAGCTTATAAACTGTAAATGATTCCCATGCAAGGCAGTTACAAGTGAACTGTTTATCTTAAGGTTCTTGAATTGATTATTCATTCACTAAAATAATTGAATGCAGCTCCATATTATTCTAGGAAAAAATAAGTCAAATATCTTGCATGGTAAGGTAAAATGCCCTGATACCTCTCAGTTAAATGAAATACTTGAAATCAAACAAAAATTAGAGATGGTTAGCTTTAATTGAAAACTTTGAAACAACAGAGTTTAATCTGTTGAAACCTGAAAACACAAGAAGAAAATTGTGATTGTAGCCAAAAGAATTAATAATAACAGCAACAGAAACAATTGTTGGACATGTAATAGAAAGTAAGCTCATCTGCAAAAATGAAAAAAAAGACAACAATAATTAGGACCAAAGGGCTAATTCAGAATGTGCTGGACTATGACAGGTAAGCGCAATCTATTACAGATTCAGGCAGCAAGAAAAGTAAGTATACTAAGAAGAATACCTAGAACTATCAGACTAGTGCATTTGATTCTGGTCCTATCAGATTCATTCTTGTTCTTATAAAGGACAGTTTGCACATAAACACTTGCTTTAAAAGTACTTCATAAATTTTGATAGGTTCCCGGCCATCACCACTGGCACAAACTCTTTTCCAATTATCCAAAACTTGATGTAGGAAATATCAATTACCTCTACACTATCCTCTCCAAACCAACAGCATAAAAGATAATCCTCTTTCCTGTCACCAGAGTGGTAGGTGTAAAGTATGATGTAACAATCTCCACTATAGAATTTCCCAATGTTCTCTGTCGGCACTGGTGTCTTGGCACTGCCATCGATAAGCCATACCTGGAAAATAAATAATATTCAATATTCTCAAACTTCAACTTAAACAAGCCCCATTAGATACTTCAGCAAGCAGACATGAGAGCATGATAATCAACTGAACCTCCAGCTTTCCACCTCCCTCAATCAGAGGAGGGACTTCCTCATTTACAGGAGCACTTTTTACCATACCCTTCACACCAATACCTTGTTGCTTCAGCAAAGCTAACATTGTACAACATGCAATAGTTAATAACTTTAACCCAAAAGTACAACTGTTTAACCCAATACTCAGGAAGAGCTCATTACCAGCTACTTTGCCTCTTCCCTCTTCAGCACCTGGAGCTGCAGATCCAGCAGGCCAAGATTCAAAGTTCGACTTGAAAGAATTTGTCTCATATCCTTGCATAAGCCTTGTGATAAGGGTAGACTTAGGCCTGTTTTGGCTTGCAATGAATTCCTGCAAAATAGTTTGCATATGAAATCCATTTCACTGTTAAGATAAGCAGAAACAAATGTGATGACGCTACCTCTGCAACCTGGCTGGCAGCTTTTCTCTCCTCGAATTGAGTTACACGGCCAAACCAAACAAATAACTCAGCCCCACAATCCAGTAGATAGCATTTGTTGTTTTCTAATATACCTTTGGAAAGTTCACCCTCCAAAACATTCAGCTCACCATCAGCAATGCTACAGGAAAAAATGTTTATAGATTAGCAATAAAGAGCTGGCATACAGCATATATCACAAAATCATATGGAATCATATTGAAAATGCTTATGTTTTTCTCCAGACCACAAAAGGAGTAGAGATTATGATTCCAAACTGGACATCAAATAGTATCCTCCTGAAAACAGTTACCCAATGACATTCACTCTGAAAACACATGCCCTTCAGAGAGAAGCTGTACCAATTCTTGAGCCTCAATGCACACATTTCGTAAGGGATAAGCTATGCCATACAAAATAAGAGAATCTGAAATGCATAAGAGGCAAAGAAACATCCATGCCAAAATAGTGTGTAAAGAACTTGTAGCAAAAACTTCCTAGGAAGCATAGACTTTCAATGTTAGACAGAAACAGCATACGGTATCATAATATGACATCATCCCCCTATCAATGCAATGATCTGTCATTATAACTTTTAAACAACACATAAAAAGTAGGCATTGAGATAATACACAGAGAAAAAATGAGAATGTTGGGCAGATGAAAAGAACTTATTATGACATATAGGAATAGAAGAATAAATTGAATTTCATGTTCTATGAATTCTTAAATAGCAACTTGTCTTGGAACTTTCATGAGCTATTCTCCAATGTTATAAGTATATTCAAGTGCATAAGATCAACTTAGGCTAGTTCAAACATATATTTTGTTCACAACAGATTAGCAGGAGAAGACTCCAGCTTTCAGCAACAGCGACACTGTATAGTACCACAATACCTATAAAGCTTAGCAGGTGTTCTTTCTGGTATGACATCATCTTCACTAATAATCTTTTTTCCAATAGGAGCAAAACCACCAAAGAGCACCCAGAATTCGCCAGAATCGGACTCAGTATCCAATTTCCCATCCTCTGTCATAGATAGACACATTATGCATAAATAAGTGTGATTCATAGCATCGTCAAGAACAAAAGAATGAGAAAACAAAGAAAACATCAGATATGTTTCAACTGTTTGAAAAACATGTATAAAAGGTAAAAAATGATGTAAAAGTTACATACAAACTTACCAATAATTGCAACATCAGATGTCCCATCATGATACTTTTCCTTCAAAAATTGAATTACTTCCAAAGCCTTAGCCCTTTCCTGTATATTGGAATTTGCACCATTGAACTGATAGATCTTCTTCTCAGAATCCAGAATAAATACATCATCATGATTCAGTGAAGATCGAGCAAAAGGAACCTGCAAAGGCAGAACGCAGAATTATTTATACTTTTCAAAGAGCATAACAACATATAATGAAGAGCATCGCAGGTTCATGCAATTGTGTCCACGTAATCTGGTACCTGCTTCATTCTGACAGCCCGTTTCCCTTTACATATATACAGCCTTGTCTCAAATTGTTCCTCCTCAGGTTTCTTAAATCCGGTTGCAACACCCCCCTCTAATGGGATGATACAAGGTTTAAAGTATGACAAAAATTTGTCAGATTCGTGTCCTTGAAGTTCCCTGTGCTGCACAGCACGCCCTCCAAGTACTGCATCAAGTTCTACAGTCTTAATAGCTGCTGTTCCAGCTTCATCCTGCGATAATCACGAAATTGTAGCAAAATCTGAATATTTATTCTATGTTAATGTAACAACTCAGAACAAATCCAACACTAACAAAGATAAGTACTAAGAACATACCTGACTCGTATCTTTGCCAATCCAGAAGTGGATGTCATACAAATATGCACCCCCCTTACCAGATGTCGTCTACAAGCAAGCATACCATTAGCTAACTAAAGAAAAAATAAATCCCACTATTCTATTTCTAGAAAATTCCCACTCTCTTCTGTAGACTTGTATAACACAAATCGACACAACAAAGACATGTACATAAGGCTGTGTAAGCCAGTCCCATATAGATCGTCCAGCCAGTGCTAAATTACAAACACCACCCATTTGTGAAACAAGTAACAGCAACGAAAATTAGATACAACCATAAATGCAACACAGTGTGTAAGGTAATCAAATTAAAATAAATAATTGCACATAGCATGAACCCAAATAAGAACTATAGGCTTTGTTAGACCAAAACTTATTGACCATGTTATTCCTGATGGCAAACCTCGCCACATAATGAACAATATTACAGCCAGATGGCCCACTTATGAACTTAGTGAACAATATGATTCCAAAATCCAGGTAATTTAAACAGAATTTATAGGGGAAACATGGAACCTAAGATGAGGCTTGATCTCTAGCAAAAAATTATCAAAGTTCTTCAATCATAAAACTAATTCGAAATTTAATGGTGTAGTTCCAGATTTTTACTGAAGATTTCATTTTAAATTCACTGGGCTTCTTGATACTTAAACATTATTGTGATGCATTATGACAAATTATACTGTTATAATTTCTCTGCTTTAATTCTATTCCTGCCTAATTATTTTTTGCCTATTATAATCAGTGCTTTCCTCTATGAATATTGAACCTGTTTTAACTAGTGATTTAGAGAGTTTGTGTGGAGATAGTGGAGAGAAAGGGAGTCAGGTGTGGTAATCTACTTTTTTTTAACTTAAGTGGAACCTGGACACACAACATTTTAGTTCCCCCAAATCAGAAAGAATCTATGTTGATGTTGGTCTATTTATGTAATATTTAACCCATCATCTCTCTTCTTTATTACAAACTAGCCTTCATTGGTATTATTTTAAAATTATTCAATTTAGTTCCGTATTTTTATTTACTCCCAAATTCTCTTCAGTTCCATTCCTCTCTTTGTCCGCATATCCAGACTACATGAAACACATTTATTTATCTTCCCCTCAAATCATCACTATTTTCTTTTTGTTCCTCCTGCTTTCCATTCCAAAACTAGCCTTTGGATATCTGAGAAATTGCAAGTTAATTAATATTTTAATTCAATTATAGGGTTTATTTTCCTAATTCCTTCTCTGGAAAAGAAAATATACAATTCTAATTCTCAAATGATAAAAGTTAAATAAAGCACACAACAGATTGAAGAAGTAGAAAGAACAGAGAGAGAGTTAATACCTGCAAAACAATATAAGAATCCCCCATGTAGAATTTTCCATGTTCAGACTTGGCCAATTGTACAGGCTGAAAATTCTCAATTCGCCAAATTTCAGTCCCTCTACAATATGTTAAGTACAGCCGTAAATGGAAAGGAAAAAGTAGGACCAATAGTCATTCATCAGAGTACTTAAACATTCACAACTTTCACATCCAAGTAAAAATAACAAAAAAGAAATCAAAGCACAAATACAAAATAAAATTGTTCTCAGTACACAGGAATGTATGCATAAATATTTCAAACTATGAAGGATACGGTCGCTGTCCTGCTCCCTGGAATGCAGGATCATACGCTTTAGTAGAGCTAGACATTGTCTGAAATCCTCCTTAGATCTGGACTGCTGATTATGAAAAAACAGAGTAGATTAAGTTTTAAAAAGAAATAACAGCTAATAAGAATTGCACAAAAGCACCCTATAATTCAAACGTCATTACTGGAATGAATCAAGCAACCACAGGACACCAAGAAAACAATTAAGTGCATTTTATGGGAGGGGAAATTCGAATTTAACTCCTACATAAAAAGACCATGGGCTGCCACAAACAGAGAGAGAATTTCTTCAAGCCATTTTTTCTCTTTCTCTCTCTCTCTCTCTCTGGCAAGGGATTTGTTCATTTGGATATCTGATCAAATACTGAAAGACACTTTTCTCTAAACTGATCAATCATTTGAACGACCAACCCCACACTACTGAAAGCTTTAGATAAGACCAAGAAACCAAAAGTAAATTATTCATGCTAAGAAACCAGCATTCATGACAGTTAACAGACATAGGTTCCAGAACAAAGAGCTACTAAAATTAATAAACAAATGCAAGAGTGAAAAAAAAGAAGTAAACAGAGCCATGAGTACAATGTGCTGCATACAGATGCATTAATACAAAAACGTTTGATAAGAAGCTCCTGTCATCATTCTAGCTAACACTGTTGAACAATTCACGAAGCAAATATAAATACGAGGCCTCTCAAAAGCTATATCGACACTTCATACTGTGACTAAAAGAAACCCCCCCTCTAATTCTCAAGCTGTATCCTTTTTCCTGAAGCAACAGGAACTGTAAATGGCACTACAAAATATTAAGTATAAAACCTAAATGCTTCAAAAAAGTAAGAGACAGAGAAAGGAGTATGAGAGACATATCAGTATCCAATTGAGCTGTCTTATCTGGATCAACCGGGTGACTCACAAGTGCCTGTCTTAAATGAGCAGTCTACTAGTTATGGCTCCTCTGGTTGAATTAGTATTTCTCTCTTTTTGCTTTCACAAAACTGGTCAACGCTTCCAGCCACAGAGACTTCTTCGGTATTAGATAATGTACTCTTGTAATTGAGTAGGACATGTTTGATCAGTCAGCAACATCAACTTCAACATTTTATCTCGATCAGACAGGTTTTCAGTTTTTGTACCTCAAGTTTTAGGATTGCAAACCATAAGATGACCCATAAAAATGAAGAAGGAAAAGATATTTCACTCTAAGTTATTGTTTGTAGTTTTGATCTTAAAATCTAAATTCCAACAAGAACTCTCATCTTATTTGCACACACAATCTGAATATGCAGGAACTTCTGATGCTGTAACAGTAAATATAATGTTCATCATCAGGCAGCAAAAAATTGGTAGCTCTTCCAACAACAGATTGTAAAGATCCCCATAAATAATCCAGGACATTAGTCACTAAGTCCTATGCTTTCATATCCACTACACTCCATAGAAGTCAACAATATGTATGCCCCTTCACAGATAGGACCTACTTGCCCACGACTTAGTGCACGAAAGTACAAACCATTGGTACATATCATAGCTAATTGCAGTCCAGTCATGAAGACAGCTTTTAGGAGAAGCGAAACAAACAAACAGACAGAAAATTCTCCATGCTATCGAACCAAACTTCATAACAGTTAACAAACATAGATCAACAGACAGCTCCTAGAATTTACAAAAAAAAACAGCTTTTGACTACAACATAATGCTGGAGATGGCATCATACACCTAACAAAAGAACTTTGATTATACGCTTATTTCCAACAATTACAAACACATTTCTAGTAATATCTAGATTATGCAGTAAACCTAATTAACCTAGCTCACACTGTTTAAAAAAAATCATTAAGCAGCCACTTATAATTATCTAAATAAAAGCTATGACAACCCTTTACAACGCATCAAAAAATGCCCTCCAATTCTCTAGGTTTAACTCCTTCCCTGAAGCAAATAGGAAGCATGAATGGCACAGTAAAAAACTTGAGTTGTATCTGGAAAACATATGTGCTTGAGAAAGTGCAAGGCACGTAAATCAATGCATGGGAGACATATTGGTATCCAATTGAGATGCATTATCTGGATCAACCTGGAGATCTACAATAGCCTCACTTCAAATAAGGAGTAAACTTTCTGTGGCTCTTCTGATGCTTGGACTCTATAGGTCAGAATTTCTCTTTTTTGCTTTTAAAACTGGTCATGCCTCTTCTAGAGCTAGTCATCCAAAGAAGACAAGAGGTCTTCCTAAATAGGGAATGCACTCTTGTAATCGAGTCTGAGATTGTAGGGCTTCCTCATTAATTTTCAGCACATAAAGCAACGCATGGGAGACATATTGGTATCCAATTGAGGTGCATTATCTGGATCCACCTGGAGATCAACAATAGCCTCACTTCAAATGAGTAAACTTTCTGTGGCTCCTTTGATGCTTAGAATTTCTCTATTTTTCTTTTAAAACTGGTTATGCTTCTTCTAGAGCTATTCATGGAAAGAAACAAGAGTTCTTCATACATTGGGAATGCACTCCTGTAATAGAGTTTGAGATTGTAGGGCTCCCTCATTTAATTTTCAGCACCATTACCTTCAAAGCTTCACCTCAAACCAACTGGTTTACACATTGGATTACCGCCAGGTTTTTGGAATAGACTACAAAATGGCCACATAACTTTCGTCCCCAAGGGAAACTTCTGGCCAACTGTCATCTTATTTGCACCAACAATGTGGAAATCCAGGGACTCTTTAATTCTCTAAAAGAAGCAAAATGTTCACCGACAGTAGATATATTTCTCCAAAAAAACAGACTGAAAAGTGCCCCATAAACAATCCTATAAAAGTTCTAAACTTTCACACCTGCAAGGCTAAACATACATGTCCTCGGCTTCATCAGTTATATCTACTTATCATTTTGACAGTATATGTGAAAGTACTAACCATTAGTATTGTTTACTCTCATGGCTAATCACAGACCAGTCATGAAGATAGCTATTTCTTAATGATCAAACATCTAATTGATACAACTCTATGTCGCAATTCATAATGCAAAAGAACTTATTATCTGTAGTACTGCACAATGTGCAACTTAAACTTATGAGAATTGCCGAAACATTTTCGGACAGATATCTGATATCAAAATTTTCCCATGCACACTTTGAAACGCAAACAACTTGGCAGATTTTTGAATTGAATCAGATGTATAGGATTTGAGCATAATATAAAGTATGTAAATGCTTAGCAAACAAGCAAAAGGAATCTTGGTTACCAACCCGACATTCAACACTAATCACTGCAAATGCTTAACCGATATCCTCAATCGCCTAAATCTCAAAGAAGTAGGAATATCATTACGACCTCTGGGAAGAGCTTCCACATGTAGATATCCTCAATCGCCTAAATCTCAAAGAAGTAGGAATATCATTACGATCTCTAGGAAGAGCTTTCCACATTTAATAATTCATGAAAAAAAATCCCTGAAATCTGAACCAAGCATAAAAAGTTGTAGACGATCCAGCCAGTCAGTTTTTGAACGCAAGCATGTGCCACAGGATCCAAGACCGTTAAAAAAGCTTGATCATCACATTATAGCACAATGGCAATCAAATTTAACATCATGATCCTCATATTTTTGGCCAAAAGGATCTATCATAGTTTTAAAAAATGCAATCAGATATTCAAGCAAAGAAAAAAAAACAAAGGCATTGATCGTTACACGCGTAAGAGTTGAGAGATCAGATGCAATTCTCACACCACAACAATCGGATCAAAGCATCATAAAAAGAGGCTAAGAACACCCAGATCGTGAAACATGAAATGGAACAGGTAAACCGGAAAAGATCCAACAAAATGATATCCGGAAAAAGAAACATAGCCAGAACTGACGAGACACAGAATGAACATACCTGAATTGTCAGAAGTGACGACGATGGGGTTTGTGTGTGGACAGAGACAGGGATGGAGAAAGAGAAAGAGAAAGAGGAGATGACAATAAAGAAGAGAAAGAAAGAAAAAGTGAATTATTGCTGTGTGTGGGTTGCTCTATCCCTTATCCTTTTACGACTGAATGATAATAATAATTAATAACTTTTCTCTGACAAAAAAAGAATTGATCTGAGGAAAAGATTTGCAGGAGAGTAGGAAATGATGCGGAGAGAAAGAGAAACAGAGAGAAACTGTGAGAGATGAACAGAGGGATGAATATAGCGTCGCAGAGTGCCCAACAGACAAAGTCCTTAAATAAAAAAAGATCCGGTGACGATGGCACCGGCCATTTTAGCCTTTTCTTCTTATTTTAAATTTTTTTGGATGGATTTTCTTTTCCTTTTTCTTTACTACAAAATAATAAATAGCCTATGTTGAGTACAAAATTGATTATTCTAAATATATGTCATGAATGTAACATCATGAAAATTCTAAATCCAACCATCTTTATTACAAACTCATTTCTTAACTCGATTAATTATTTTAAATATATATTACTTATAAACAGAAAATTAAAAAATAAATAAATAGATAAAATAAAATATATAAATCTCAATTGAAATATATATCAAAGAATTCCTTTTGATTCGGTAAAACCAACCACATGAATTTGTATCATTTTAGTTTCCTAAGATAAATCGATTCGTATTTAATCATAATTTTGGATCCAATTTTCTGTATTATTTAAAGAGAAATTAAATATCATAAAATTTATCAGTCTAACAGAAAAATAGAGGAAAATTCACTTCCACTCCACTCATTCTTACAAAGGTTTCCTTCTGCCAACTGCAGACTTTTTCTCTTTTTTTGTCTTATACTCTATATTAGCTGTTAAGTAGAAAGGGGTTTCCCTTAAATAAGAATGCAATGAAGATGAGTTCTCCAAATTATTAAAGAGCAATTGGTAGGTATTTTCTACAAGCAACTATTGTACATCACTAGTTTTTTCTTCTTCTAAATCACGATCTTCCACCCACGAAAAGCCACCTCATTCCTTTTTTCTACACGGCCTCTGCCAGGGAAAAAGCCACCTGGTAGAGAGGTGTATCAGAGTATTATTTCTTCAAGGAACGTATATGTTCAGCCAAACCCAAGAAGATTATGTGTATATCAAACCAAAAAAATATGTATACATATGTATTTATAAAATTGTATTCAAAGCATAAGCAATCCAGAAAAAAAAACAAGTAGATAATAGTTGGATATACATCAGAAGCTGCATTTTTTTAGATTTACTTAGAATATCCCAGTAAAATTTTAACAAATAGTATAATTATTGGATATAGGGTATGTCATAAATTCAATAACAATCGTTATCAACTATGTATATGTTATACATCCACTAAGATATTTTATATTGAGAATACCCATAACAATCCAAACCTGGAAACCAGATTCTTATTGCCCTGAAACCTAAACTAGCCTAATACGTAGACCAGTCCGAATCTCACAAGATTTTTGACTTTTCAAGATATGATTCCTAAAATAAAAAAATATTTAATTTTTTATAAAAGGAATATATTCAATCATAATTTAACATATGTCACAATAAACAATAATCGAAATAAACCAAACAGACAACATAACACTTTATTAGAAAACGAAACTTAAAACGGAACTCGAATGGGTCCATAACACACAAGGCCAAGAATCTCAAACTCATACCTCAAGTCCACAATGTAATACTGTGCACAAAAAATAATAGAAATCCAGCAAGTAAAGCCCAGAAAGATAGAAAAAAAATTTATAGTAAAAGTACCAGAAAAACCATATAAATAATGTGCATGCATATGCGATAGTCCAGCTTATACCTCAACAACTTACTTCTCGTAAACAACGTACTATGGCTAATGAACTACTCCTAAAAGGGGGAAACAACAAAAGGGTAAGATTACAAGAATCTCAATAGGGTCACAACATCATAAGTACTACGAGGAATAGAGGCATATACTAAAACAAGAGTAGAAAATATTTACTTTTAAAACATACTCGTAACTGATGCAACACATGCATTTGATTTTGAAAACATAACACATAGATCTAGCCCAATAGGTTACAACACCATGCGTACAAGGAACACTAGCTAATATTGCCCATCAGAAATCTATCGAGGTGGACATAATAAAACACTCCTCGAGTAACCCCACTAAAGAAAAACCAAAAGCCCACTAACAATCTTAATTATTACTTTTGAAAATATATATACGTATTCTCCTACTGTTAGTGTTATCCAAGACTAGGAAGAGAAATACACTAACATGTCATGTCATGCCCTAGACCCCAGAACTTTTACGCGACAACTGTCGTAGGCCCACTATATACACCGTCATAATACATAACAATGCTTATAATAAACCTACAAAGCTAGTGATATAGGAATAAAGCTGAGATGTGATTATAAGAATCAATCAAATTACTTTGCAGCAGAATTCAATATAGAATACGATATTGCCTAGAAGGCATCGGTAAATGAACAATTCTCGTTCTACTGATACCCAGGGTTCAATTTAATACATTGACTCTAGTATGATTAGACATTCTAGGGGAAACACTATGAATACGATGCTCATCAATTACCTCAATCGTACTCATTTCCATCATTGTTTTCTTGTATTGCCTAGGAGTGAGCTCCTAATCATCATTCCTGCATTACATGCCAATATTCTAGCAGAATCCTGCCATGTGAGCGAACAGAAAAATATATGAGGCAATTCGTTCGCAACATTATTACAATCAAATAAACATGCTGCCATACCTTAATTCTATTAGATTACACACCAACTCATTAATGCATGCAGTTATTCTCATGCGACGATACACGTAATCACAGTCAATTTGGATGCAACACACATGACTCATCCGAGCAAGTATATGACCATGATTTGGGCTTGGCAATATCTTCTAGTCTATTCGGACTAGAGACAGGACTGGAGTTTGACAATAATACTCTAATCCCATTATCTTTTCATTTATCTTATTATTTTATACAATAGACAAGTTCATGTCAAATTAATGCCTAGCCCGATCTACTGATGATATCGAAGCGTTAGGTGATGGTAGCTCCACCTAACTGATCCCCACACTGCAGGATCCTGATTTATTCAATTAACAATAAAGTAAAATAAAACTCATTCCAACGTTATTACCTCGTGATTGATGTCTCTATGTCACGCTACCAGACTCGGAGAGCTCTCAAGGGTTGCATAGGTTACCCTATGCGAACTCGGTGCATTCCATATGCTGATGCCGATTTTCGAATGCACTCAGTGCATTTTTCAATAGTCCAAGTATAGCAAAAACAGGCACATTTATGCATTTTGTGGCATACCATACGATTTTTAATTACTTATTTTATATTATTCACATTTTAAACATTCATGCCAACAATTTAATCAAGAAAAAGGAGATTCCTTCCACTCACGGGTTTTGAAGCCCAATTAGCCGTTGATGGCGCTTCAGACCAATTCTTCGAGGTCCTGCCATTGTAGGTGTCCACTTATGCACAACAATCTCAAATCCTCAGTAAATCCAACTCAAGTACACAATACCACATAAAATAACATGCTTGAATCCTTAACTCGACGCGTTTCTACCCAACAATCAACAAGGGACCCAATCGAGTGATTTTCATTTTTTTCTTAATTTTCTGAAAGTTTTTTGATTTAATTTACCTATAAAATCAAGTCAAATTCATGAAAATTTGATATTTCTAAACTCAAAATTAAATTTAGTATTTTCTGTAATTTTTTCAGAATTTTTCCCATTTTTCTACTTTTTTCATGAATTTTATATATTTTCGAGCTATTTTTCTATTTTTTCAAAATTTATTTAAATTAGACCAATAAGAATCCACCATGTGGCAGCGTCTAGTGCTACCAGACCTATACCCGAACCTTATTCTGAACCTATACGTGTCGCACATAGGGCATGACACGTATTGCCCAAACTTATCTCCGAACCAACACTTGTCACACTCGAGGTATGCCACGTCTTGCCCGAGCCTCAAGCTCGGACCCTATGCCTGGCTACCCTACTGGACGACATGCCACATATGCATGCAAGTGACAGGTCTTTCGAATTATAGCTAGGCGACCTATCATACAAGACGGCCTCGGACAATATGTCATCCAAGGTCGTCTTTTACCTCTCGACTTTCACTATAACCCGCCTGAAACTAGCAAACCCTAGACTCCAAAAATCCCATACGCGCAACAACAGCCCATAAAATATAAACCAAAACAAAGTTTAGAACATTCCAAACATAACCCAACTACAATCATTCAATCCCACAAACTAAAACAACATATTTCAAGGAAATGGTACCTGGATTTCTGGGGTAATATCTTACCTAATTCTCACCAAGGAATGGCCATAAATCAACTTAAAAATGTTTGGGAGAGTTTTGGAAGGAAGAAATGAAGCCCAAGTAAATGATTTCGAGGCTCGGGAACTAATGGATCTGAAATTCATACAAATGTCGGACCTTATCCTATTCCCGGTCAAAGGTGGTGGAGAGGGGGGCAATTGTTTTAGATTTGTTGATGGAACGAAGTCGTTTTGCTACAGTGCAAAACGACAGCGTTTCAAACTGAAACGGTATGCTCGAGGGAAACCCTCCCGAGCATCAAAACGACAATACTGGCTAGTCAAAAAGACTGACCTGTTTGTCGTTTTGGCTATACCCTAATATATTAATATAATATTATATTTTATATAATAATAATATATACCATAAATATTAAAATCTATAATAATTCATATATATCTCAAAAAATATACCAAAAATTTCTATAAATTTCTCATAATTATTACTTTATGTTAATCTAATAATCATATTTTTCTCAGAAATACTCAATTTATTAAAAATCAAAAACCTTATAATGTCTTTTAGAAAAATCATTAAAATTATAAATATCCTTCCGAAAATTCTTTGAAAATTTATACACCCTTTAATATACCAAATAGACCAATCTATGGTCTTATAATCCCAAAATCAATATTAAAACCCCTATTATGATTCTCCAATCGTAAATAGGCAATTAAAATAAATTTCCAAAGCTAAATATTTTCTTCAAAAATAATCCAATTCACTTCCTAAGTCTGAAATCGATCCCGATCCGTGGGCTAAGGCCCACTAACATCATATGTCCTCGAATGGGCTTCTCGGCCCAAGCAGCTCCAAAAAATCAGGTTCTCACATGTCATACCTATCTTTACACTTATAATTAACAATACTTAGAACAAACAAGTCTGTGAAGATGTGACAGGTAATATGATACAATACACATACGACTCCCAAACAGGTGAGTAACTCTCCCCTAACACTGAGATTCCGTATAATCACCTTGTATTGGCCAAACAAACATTTATAACTCAGGTTACCACAACAAACTCATATATACGTTTATAAACCAGTATGCTCGATAAAACTATAATACCAAAATAATACGTTTATAAACCAATATACTGGATAAAACCATATTATTGAGACATTATAAACTAATAAACTTGACAAAACCATAGTTCCAAGACTTTACGTTTTTAAGCGATTGTAAAATATGCATATGCATCACACATCCTCAAATATGCTCAGTTTAACTCGTCTTGCCAAGGCTCATAATATAACATATTTAGTAGACAGGAAACTCATATATCAAGCATGGAACTTATAGGAATATTTACTAGGACTCCAAGGAAGCAAATTAGAGGCCAAACGAACTAACGACCGAATTAGAATCCTCAAATATAACCATTATAATCTGATCTAGGCTTACCAACTAAGGTTCACAACATAAATGACATACATGCTCACGGGAAAACAAGCAAAAATTTGGAGTGAACGATATGATACAAAACATACCACACATCCTCAAGTATACTCAATTAACTCTTGGCTTATTGAACGACAAGAGATACTAAAAAATACCCCACTTATCTCTTGGCTTACCAAACATGATCAAACACTTATAGGATGTTTATCTCACTTACAAATCATTCAGATTTACTCACAAGGTCCAAAACTGACTAGGAATGAAGTTAGAAAACTATTGGGTACGCTTAGAATCACCAATGAAGGAAAGACGAACATTAACACAAGGGGATTGATCGAACCTTTTTGGTCCGACCGGTCAGACTCTACCATTTAACCGGTCGGACTCTACCATCCAATCGGTCGGTCTCTCATTCCTGACCTGTCAGACTCACACACTCAACCGGTCGGACTACACTCTTCGACCAATCAAATTTCTAAGTCAGACCGGTCTGACTACTTAGTCCAACTGGTCTGATCTAAACATCCCACGAATATGACGGTTTCATCTCGTTTTACTCTATGATCGATCGTATATCGAATACCACGAAACCACAATCTATACCAATTCAGATACAATCAAATGTGTTTAACAAACCTAAATCCTCAAAAAATAAATCAATTACGAAGATCAAACTGTAAGGATCTAAATTCCAACCTATTAGGACCCTTACCGCCGTGAAACCCAAACAAGCCCAAAACCAGGACCTATCTGAATCTCACAAGGCTTATCCATCTAATTTTCAATTTTAGTATGTTTATTATTTATGTTTTTAAAGGTTGGAGAATGTTAGTATTGGACAAACATTCTGGATTCATATGGAGTGAATAAAACATTAACAGAAGACTTTATGATTAATCAAAGGATCCACAACACACAAGTCCTATAAGGATCTCAAAATCCAGCAAGTAAATCACCAGTAAATTTCCAAAACAATCAAACAAAGGAGACATTCCAAAAACTAGAAAGTGGTCCAATTAATCTTTATGTTATATGCGTAGGCAATCAAGGAAACAAGTATGCAAATGTAATGCAATATCGCCCCGCAGTGCAGCCTTGATCTCATACACACTGATACCACAAATAGAGGATGTACCTAAGCCTGAAAAATGATGAAAATAACAGGGTGAGATTACAAAAATCTCAGTAGAGTCACAACATCATAAGATCTACAGAAATCTTAAACAAACATCTCCCAAACAACATCAGATCAGCTTATACAACTAGAGGGTATCATGCATTCATTAATCAACCAAAAAGGAATATAACCGAAAGCTAAGGGTGAGGGTGGACTACAAACACTTCTAAAAATCAGAAGTACACAAGCAGGAAAAATCATCACTCAATCTCGACAATTAAAAAGGTCATCCCCTTCCACCTGTGTTGTCCAAGGCTTCGCTGCACAATGGGTAAAGGTTAGCACACAAGCTAATCAGCAAGCCTATTCATCTTGCCACACAAGGACAAGGCATCCAAGCCACACAAGGACAAGGGCATCCAAAGCACACAAGGATAAGGGCATCTTGCCACACAAGGACAAGACTTCTAGCCACACAAGGACTAGGCATCCAGCGTGCACAAGTTGGGGATTGCCACCCAAATAACTCTCATAGCAGTAAGAACCTCTCCTCTCCCAAAGAGCACCAGCGCTTACCCTGAATGGCCACTGAAAAAGGATCATGACATACAAACACGTAAAAGCACACACAAGCAAGTACAAGGCACAATACCACAATAGGGCATTCTTAATCATGTCAGAACACATTCAACATGTTTAATGCACACAACACATGCAAATTAGGCACACATAACTTATCTCAAGGGTTCGACAATGCCTAAAGGACTATATCTAAATCTGTAATTTATGCATACACCATACAAGATATGCGCATGCAACATCAACAAGAACATGCATCGAAAATAACAACCAAATAACAATGATCTCTGGAGAAACCGATGAGGTATAGATCCTACCTCTCTTATCTCTGAACAAGAAGCTATTCTTTTGTCTTTATTCAAGGGATCAGAACCACCTATATCATCATAAGGCAAAGAAAAAACCATACTAAGCATGCATATTCAATAATCAAGTAAACATCATATTTCCTTACCAATTTCACTCACCAAACCTATCAGAAACCAGTGATAACCAGTGATCAGATGCCACAGGTGCCTCCCCCTTGGATGTGTGATGTGATAGCTGTGAGACCCTGAATTTTGAGTCCTAGAAGTCCAGAAGCCAATGCAAGTTAAAAAAGACCATTTTTCCCCTGAAGAAAAGGATGTATGATGGCCGAAATTGGTAAGGGATGTCTAGTAATTATTTCTGGTATTAATTCCCTTTAAATTGATTCTTTATTGGTTGATAATTACCTTAGAAAATAAAAACCCTAAGGGGGGATAATTACATAATTTAATTCTGATAATTATCTTACTTTAATTAAACCTTGAAGATAAGGATTTTAATCCCATAACCATCTTATATAAATAGAAAGTCAGCCACACAAAAATATTATACAGAAAACACACAAAATTCGTAGGACCTAAAAACCCTACACCTCCCAATTTTTACCAAAATCTTCTTGAACTTCACACAAGCATAACTCTCTCATCGTTTGTCGGATTCCTGCGAATAATAGCTTGTTGGAAAGCTCTCTTCTTTCTATTTCCAACCATATTTGTTTTTTTGTCTGAAGGTTAGTATTTCTTTCTTTAAAGTTAAATCATAATTTGGCGGAACTACCAAAATCTTCTTGAACTTCAAACAAGCATAACTCTCTCATCGTTTGTCGGATTCCTGAAAATAATAGCTTGTTGGAAAGCTCTCTTCATCATCTTTCCAATAATCGTTGGTTTTTTTTCTGAAGGTTAGTATTTCTTTCTCTAAAGATAAATTGAAATTCGGCGGAATTAGGTTTTCAGATTTTTATAATTCTGCCTTTGATTGATCTCTGATATTGTTACCTTTATACGTATGATTGTTTAATATCCATTCATAGTGAAAAATCATGAATTTATCTTTTAAATCTTTTCTATACATGAAATCAGTATGCCCTACCTTTGCCCTACTGCCCTATTGTTGCATATATTGATCAATTGATTAACCTATTGGATTCTGATCTTGTTTCTTTTGATTATACATGTTATAAACCCTTAATCCTTTCTTGTTAACATGAGATCGCAACTCCTACAACTTGTTAATATGAAATCACAACTTGCCCTATTACCCTATTCTTAGTGCTGAAAATTGTATGATAATTAAGAAGGTAATTCAGGTTGTTTCTTGTTAAGTTATTGGCTATCACATCACACATCTAAGGGGGAGGTACCTGCGACACCTGATCATTGGTTTCTGATAGGTTTGGTGAGTGGAATTGGTAAGGAAATAGGGTATTTAATTGGATATTGGATATGTATACTTAGTTTGGTTTTGGCTTTGCCTTGTGATGCTATAGGTAGTGCAGAATTATTGGATAAAGGAAAGGGAATAACTTCTTGTTTAGAGACAAGAGAGGTAGGATCTAAGCCTTATCAGTTTCTCTAGAGATCCTTGTTGTTTGCTTGTTAATTTCGGTACCTTTACATGTAATGTTGTTTGCGCATATGTTGTAGTATGAATGCTTGAATTGCAAACTAAGATGTGATCCTCTAGGCTATACCGAATCCCTTAAGATAGGATATGAGTGCCTAGTTTGCATGTGTTGTGTGTATTGAACATGTTGATTGTGTTCTGACATGATTAAGGATACCCTGTGGTGGTATTATATTTTTTACTTGCTTGTGTGTGCTGGTACATGTTGTGTGTCAGGATCCTTTTCTGGTGGCCATTCGGGGTAAGTGCTGATGCTCCTTGTGAGAGGAGAGGTTCTTACTGGTATGGGAGTCGTATGGGTGGCAATCCCCAGCATGAGCTCGCTGGATGTCTGGTCCTTATGTGGCCAGAAGCCCTGTCCTTGTGTGGCAGGAAGCCCTTGTCCTTGTGTGGCTTGGGATGACTTGTCCTTGTGTGGAAAAATGAATAGGCTTACTGAATAGCTTGTGTGTTAACCATTTATCTTTTGTGCAGTAAGCCTTGGACAACACAGGTGGAAGGGGATGACCTTTCTTCTTCATTGTCGAGAGCAATCTGATGAGTTCTACTTACCTGTGTAATTTTGAGTTTTCGGAAGTATTTGTAGTCCCCCCTCAGCCTGAGATTTGGCTCTACCCTTTTTAACTAAATTCTTGAATTGCGTGATCCCCTTTAGTTCTTAAGAATGATCTGATGTTGTTTAGGGAGATTTGTGTTTATGGTTTCTGCAGATCTTATGATGTTATGACCTTGCTGAGATTCTTGTAATTTCATTTTGTTGTTTCCACCATTTTTCAGGCTTAGGTACATTCACTGTTTGTGGTACCAGTGTGTGAGATCAAGGTAGCACGGCGAAGCGATATTGCATCACATTTGCATTCCTATTTCCTTGGTTGCTTGCGCAAAAAATATGATCATAGATTGGACTACTTTTCTATTTTTTTTTTCAAAATCCCTCTTTTGCTTGTTATATTTTGGAACATGTTGGAGGATTTCTTGCTGGTTATTTGGATCCCTATGAGACTTGTGTGTTTTGAATCCAATAATTAAATTTAAAGACTTCCGCTGATGTTTTATTCACTCCATATGATACCAGAATGATTATCCAATATCATGCTACATTTGTTATTAAACATATAGAACGATCATGGTAAAAGTAAAAAAAAAATTAATGGGTAAGCCTAGTGAGATTCAGATAGGTTCTAGGTGTTTTTGGGCTTGTTTGGATTTTATGGCGGTAATGGCCTTAATCAGAGCAAATTTTAATAGGTAGTAATTGAGGTCATTACAATAGCCAAGAACTTAATAACAATCAACCTAAATTACCACTCCAATCAACCATACAAATTTCGGCACCTAGGATAGGGAGATAGGGAAATTGCAATTTTATGCATACAAGATTTAGGGGTTGCAATTTCATAATTACAAGGAAGAATTAGGTGTTAATAACACACACAATTAAAAGGAACAAGATCAGAAACCAATAGACATATCAATTGATCAAAATCGGCAACAATAGTGTAAGGTGTAGGAAATATCGATTTCATGCATAGGGAAGATTTAGAAGATGAATTCATGATATTACAACATTAATAGATGCCAAAAAATCATACGAACAAAAGGAACAACAACAGAAACCAATTGATGGAAGAATCACACAATTTCAGCACAAACACTCAGCAAATTGCTATAAGTGTTTTGACAGGGAAAAATTGATCTTCTGATGATCAAACCAAGTTAGCTAGATAAAGGATGAAAAGAGCTTCCCAACAGGTTATTGTTTGCAGAAATCTGACAAAGGATGAAAGAATTCAGCTAGGATGAAGGTTAAGAAATTTCGGCAGCAAAGGGTAGGGTGTAGGGTTTGATCGCTTGATAATTTTGTGTATTTTTGGTGTAGAAACTAAGTGTGGCCGACTACTCTTTATATAGGGTGTTTATGGGATTAATTTTCCCTACTTTAAAGGCTAGATATGGGAAGATAATCATTAGGATTAAATTCTGGAATTTTTCCCTTAATTTTAGGAAATTACCATCTAAGGTAAAGATTGATCCAATAAGGAAATGAAATAAAAGAGAAATAAAATAAAAAATGAACACTAAACCTTCAATACCATTTTCGGCCATTACACATCCATTTCTTCAGGGAAAAAACTGTTATTTCACCTGCATTGGCTTCTGGACTTCTAGGACTCAAAAATCGATGTCTCACACAAACAATAAGCATGTATAAGCCTCAGTTCAAAACCACACATACACGACAAAATTCAAAGCCCATAATTCCTTCCGTAGCTCGTTAAACTGATTTCTCGAGACCCATCACCTATAGGTATCTACCTACACAAGCAAGCATAACCAAATTTTCAATTCATTGCTAGAATTCATATTAATACATAAAATTACGTGTCTATATCTTTTACTCGACGTTTTTTCTACCTGAGAATCAACTCGTAATCGATCCAAAATTTTTTTCTACTTTTCCCTATTTTTTCAAAACTTGCAATATTTATTTGACTCATCAAATCAAGTTAAAATCCTACAAACTTGGTATCACTAGACTTCTCATTAAATGTAGTATTTGTGATAATTTGTTTAGATTTTTTTTAATTTAATAACTTTTTCAATTATTTTTTAAATAATTCATAAAATTTTATTCTCCCGACAGTGTGTCACCTAGCAGCACCAAACATTGTGTAAGAACTCGAAATTTTTTAGCTATTTGGGCTGGGAAGCCCAATGGAGGATCATCGGTGTTAACAGACCCTAGCCCGTTATTTAAAATCATTTACGGACTTATAGTAGGTTCACATGTTTTTTAGGATATTATTCATTATGGAAAATTATTGTAATTATTTATTTAATAATTGAAAAAATATAAAGGAAGAGTTATAGTTGATTTTGGATATTTAGGACCTTGGATAGGTCCAATGGAGGTTTAAAAATATTATAGATTTTTTTGAAATATAATTGGAATTATAGTGATTTTTCTAAGAAAAAATAATAATAATTTATTTTTAGTAAATAATATATTAATGATAAAAATAATTTTATGATACTGATGGATATTACTGTTCATAAAGATTCTGTAGAAATTTTCTAGGTATTTTTTGGAATAGTATAACATTTATTACGAATTTTTAATAATTTTTATAATTAGAAAATAATTATTATTATTAATAATATATATATATATATATATATATATATATATATTATTATTAATATATATATTTTATTATTATTATATGGGAAAACCCAGAAATAACAACCCAAGCTGTTGTTTTGATCGATGATGGTCAAAACGAGGGGGGGCGTTTGGAGGGGAGGGGTTGCTATTTTTGCTAAAACAGAATAAGATAATAGGGAGGTTTTCGCTTTTGCTAAAACGACGTCGTTTTATTATAAGCCATAAATGACTTCCCGTGAATTGGTTGCTGCATTCTTTCCTCCCAGTCACCATCCGTTGTCGGTGAGATAATGGGATAAGAACCCATAAATTTGCTAGATCTTCGAAACTATAACATCGAGCTCTTCTTTCCCCCCAAAATGGTCCCTCTCATGCTTGCGAACTCTCCTCAAGAATTTTGATGTCCAATCTTGCCAAAACCAGCCTATTTTTGGTGAGTTAGTATTCTGAATAAACCAGATCTTACTTTCCTTCGTAAGTTTGTATTCTAAATAAACCATATCTTACTTTCCTCCGTATGTGCAACTTAAGGCATGGAAATTTATGATTTTAGTGTTAATAGACTCTAATGTTGAAGGCTTTGATTTAGTGTAATTTTTGTGAGGTATTGATGTGCGGTTGCAAGGATTGAAATCTTAGGGTTTTCTGCAAAATTGAAATGTCAGAGATTGAAGACAACCTTGGACAACATATCATTTGAGGCATCTTTGTATGACAGGTCATTTGGGGTCTTAGGCGAACAAAGTGTCCCCTGTAAGTGCATGTGACTTGTCGTCTAAAGGTGAGGGCAGGTATGGTCTTAAACTTTGTACTCAGGCAATGTGGCACGCCCTAGTGTCACAAATTCGGAGGCTCGAAGGCTCGGATAATGATCTAGCAGTGCCTGGAGCTGCCAGGTGGCGTGCTGTGATTGGCTGGGATAAAAAAAGTAAAAAATGGGAAAAAGACAGAATAGGTAAAAAAAATAAGAAAAAAATAGTTTAAAATTTCAGAAAAATTAAAAAAATTATAAAAAATATTAGAATCAATGAGGAATCTAGTGGTACCAAAATGGATAAAATTAGAGTTGATTTGATGTTTCAAATAATTAGAACAAGATTTGGAAAAATAAAGATAAATAGAAAAATATCTGAATCGATTCCGAGTTGGTTATTGAGTAGAAACACATTGAATTAAGGTTATAAACACCTAAATTAACATGTGCTTATGTTATCAAGCATGTGATATTAAGAAGTTGATCATAATTGCATATGTAGGTGGATACCTTTAGGTGATGGGCCTCGAGAAATCGATCCAGTAGATAAGAAAGACTTGTGGGGTAATTGAACTCCAAAACCATGAGTGAACTGATTTATTTAAATTTTCCATTGGGGGGGTGGGTGGTTCCATGAGTGAAACTATAGCATCGAGCTCTTCTCTCCCCTAAAAATAGTCCCTCTCGTGCTTATTGGGAGTTGGGGGGTTCTGTTTTTGATAAAAAGGGGTTACCATTTCTACTTAAACAACATCGTAAGCCCTAAACGACTTCATTTTCCCATGAACTGGCTGTAGTTTTCCTTCCTCCCAGTCACCGCCCGTTTTTGGTGAGATAATGGGATAAGATCTCATAAATTTTCCAGATGTTCGAAACTATAGCATCGAGCTCTTCTCTCCCCCAAAAATCATCCCTCTCATGCTTGCAAACTCTCCCCGAGGATTTTGATGTCGGATCTTGCCAAAACGAGACTATTTCATGTGATTTTTTTGTCCAAAATAAACCATATCTTACTTTCCTCCATATGTGCAACTTAGGGTATGGAAATTTATGATTTTAGTGTTAATATCTCATGTTGAGGGCTTTGATTTAGTATAATTTTTGTGAGGTATTGATGTGTGGTTGGAAGGATTGAAATCCTAGGGTTTTCTGCAAAATCGGAATGTCAGAGATTGAAGATGACCTCGGACACCTTGTCATTCAAGGCGTCCTCGTATGACAGGTCATTTGGGGTCTTAGGTAAACAATGTGTCGCCTGCACTTGTCGTCTGAAGGTGAGGGCACATATGGCCTCGAAGATGATCTGGCAGTGCATGGAGCTGCCAGGTGGCATGCTGTGATCGGCTGCAATTAAGAAAAATTGTAGAAAATGAGAAAAAAGACAGAAAAGGTAAAAAAAAATAAGAAAAAAATAGTGAAAATTTTCTGAAAATAAGAAAAAATTATAAAAAATACTAGAATCAACGAAGAATCTAGAAGTATCCAGATTTATGAATTTGGAGTTGATTTGATGTGTCAATTAATTAGAAAAAAAAATCTGAAAAAAAAAATAGAGAAAATGTTTGAATCGATTCCGAGTTGGTTATCGGGTAGAAACTCGTCGAATTAAGGTTATAGATACATGAATTAAAGAATGCTTATGTTATCTAGCATGTGATATTATGAAGTTTATTTTAATTGCATATGTAGGTGGATACCTTTCAGGTGATGAGCCTTAAGGAATTGGTCCAGTAGCCAAGGAAGACTTGTGGGCTAATCGAACTCCAAAACCATGTATGGATGGATTTATTAAAATGATTTATGGCTGGCATCATTAATTAGCGAGGATTATCAAAAAGATAATTAAATAATTATTAACTTAAACTATTATGCATGCGCTATGATTGACTGTCATGCGATATGCTTAGTCTGATGTGCCTTGATATGATATGTGTCATGTCCCGGACCCCAAAATATTTTGCGCGAAAATCGCCATAGGCCCACTATATACACTATCATAACACACAACAATGCATATTAAAAAAAAACACACAACAATGCATATAATAACCGAAAAGGTTAATGGTACGAAAGTAAAACAGAGATAATAATAAAAGAATTTGTCAACGTATTGGGCAGAGGAATTAAAGAAAAGACATGACGTCGTCCGGGTGACATCGTAAAATGATCGAATTTATTATTTTTCAGGAATAAATTCACACAAGGACTCGATCATCGTTAAATACACTAAGGGGAGAAATGCTATGAATATAGCAATCCTCAAACATTACCTCGATTGCACTTGCTCCATTGTCGTTTTCTTTGTATTGCCTAGGAGTGAGCTCTTTATCGTAATTCTTGCATTTCATATGCCAAAGTCTGGCAGAAACTTGCCAGATGAGCGGACGGGAAAATCATGCAAAGCATTTCACAAGAATTTATGGCATATATAAAAAACATACTGGCATTTTATGATTTAATCGGTTCATGCATTAACACATGTAATCACAGTCATAAAATATGCAGAAAGCATACAACTCTTCAATGCACGCATGAACGTGATTTGCGTTTGGCAATATCTTCTAATCTATCCAAACCAGGGATAGGGTTGGAGTTTGTCAGTGACACTTTAATCTCGTCATTATTCATTTTATCTTATCATATCATGCAGTAGAAAAATCCATGTCTAATTTAAAATCTAGCCCGATCCAGTAACGATACCGGGGTGTTAGGTGATGGTAGCTCCACCTATTCGATCGCTATACTGCAGAATCCTGATTTATAATTAAATTAATGATAAATAATTAAAAACTCATTTCAACCTTATCACCTCGTAATTTAACATCTCCATATGTTGGCATAAAATTGAATTTACCATTAATCGCAAGCGCATGATTTTCAACAAGTAATATAGTTCAAAAAAACAAGTATCAATCCCACAAGAAAAGTCGTTTAAATCCAATCAATTCTCTCAATCCACTATTCTAGTTAAATAAATCGAATAAGGAATTATAATTAAACTAAATCTAAAACCTAATTTAACTAGTTAGATGTTAGGTTTAGGGTTGTTAGATAATTTGGGAACTAATCCAACTATTGTTCAATTCCAATGTTTTGTACCTGTTCTTGATGATCTTCTAATCTCCTAATATCCTTCCATACAATTAAGAGCTAATTCAGATTCCCAACTAACTATATTCTTATGATAATTGAACTTCTGAATCGTTTTCCCAATTGATATGAACTTTAGGTTTGGCAGATGTATTCCTATTCTACCAAGTTTCAGCTATGCCCTAGGACTTCTAATATGTTGTTGAAGTTTAATTGTTGTTCCAAATCAAATAAGACTTACCTATAAAGAAACTGGCCAGGTCTGTTAATAAATCAAGATCTATAAATAGGGTTAAGAACTAGTAATAAGAACACAAAGTGAATATGAATCCCAGTTTTACATCAAGAAATCAAGATTGTCAAAGATAAAGAGAAAGAATTAATCCAAAAAGTCTTTGCATTAATTAAAATACAAACAAAAATACCGTTATCTTGATCACTGATGGATCAAGGACACCTTCTGAAGAAAAGACTTGAATGCGTGAAGTGTTCGATGAAAAATAATACAGCCATGACGTCTATTTTGTAGTTAAAAATAAATGGATAATCTTTATCCGTATTTGATCTTCATTATCAGTGTATTTCTGGTCTTAATCTCGTACAACCGACCGGTAGGTTGACCTTAAGCAAAATTCTTTAATATCACCGACCAGTCGGTTGGCTCTCGCAATCACCAACATCGATTTCGTTATTTTGGTGCGTCTTTCATACGAAAATGCTTCATTTTCCTGCTAAAATCTAGTGCACACCTGGTCAACCACAACACTCAACAAACGATCAGAACATTCACTAAACAAACACAATTAGAATGCAATTATCCTTAAATCGAACCAAAATCATAATGGATGACTAGCACTAAAAATAGGTCATCACCACGCCACGCTACCAGACCCGAAGAGATCTCAAGGTGTATAGGTTACCCTATATAGACTCAGTGCATTCCACATGCCAATATCGAATCCCAAATGCTCCCAGTGTATTTAATGCATTTCAAATAATTCATAACAATATGGCATATTCAAATAGTTCACAACATATCATGATGATCGTGGTATACTTGATCTACGTTATATTAGCTATCATGCTTAACATACCTCTCTCAACACACACATGCTTGATTTAATTAATTATTTCATATTAATCATATTTTCTCTTCTCATGCTAACAATTAAACAACAAGAAGAAGGTTTTGTCCACTCACGGGTTTTGAAACCCTTACAGCCGTCGATTGCACTTCGGACCGATTCTTCAAAGTCCTGCCATTGTAGGTACCCACCTATGCACAACATATTTGAATTCTTAATAATTCACGCTCAATCAAATAATTTAACATAAAATCTCGCGTTTATATCTTTAAACCGATATATTTCTACCCGATAATTGACCAAGGACCCAACCAGGTGATTTTTTTATTTTTTCCTTAATTTTCCGAATCTTGTCCGATTTAATTGATTTATCAAATCAATTTCAATTCATGAAAATTTGATATCACTATACTCTAAATTAAATATAGTATTTTTTATAATTGTTCTGAAATTTTTTTCAATTTTTTACTATTTTCCCAAATTTTATTTATTTTCTAACTATTTTTCTAATTTTTCAGAATTTATTAAATATCAGCCAATCAGGACACACCATGTTGTAGCTCTAGACACTACCACACTTACACCTGAACCTATCTCCAACTCCACACTTGTCACACACAAGGCATGACATGCATTTCCCGTGCCTCAGACAGGAGCTACATCTGTTTCCATTAACTGACGACACGTCGTCTGTGCATGCAGGCGACACGTCGTCCGAACCAATGACCAAACGACCTGTCACGTGAGCTGGAGGCGAACAACCCATTGTCTGGATGGGTCATCTTCTACCTCTAGACCATTGTTACTATTCACCCTGCAACTTTACAAACCCTAAATAGAAATTTCCCTAATCCCCCAACAATCTCCAATCTAATGTATACTAAAACAAACCATGCAAGACACGAACCTAAAACTATATAAATCATCAAGAGTTATGACCGAACATGGCTGGAATAAGCCAGAACGTGCTCGGATTCTGGGCTAGAAAGCTTACCTAATAACTAGTCCAAATCTGCATAAAAATCGACAATCTCTACAAGGACGAGCTCGTGAGAGAGAGACAAAGCTCTTGGGTGAAGAATGAAGGCATGGAATAGTCTAGAATGGACTAGAGGTACAATAGGATTTTATCCCATTGGGTCACCAGCCACAGATGGTGACTGGGAAGTCTTGAGATGGCAGCCCGTTGCCAACCAAATGACATTATAATTGAAATGACGTCGTTTCACTTAAAACATGCACAATCCTGGTCAAAACGACATCTCCTCCCATTGTTTTGGTTAATTAAACATTAATATAATATAATATAATATTAAATAACAAATATTTTTCTTTTAATACCAAAATCAACATAAAATCCATAATAAATAGTATAAATCTCCAAAAAATACACCAAAATTTTTTATAAATTCCTTACAAATAGTACTATCCATCAGTACCATAAAATTATTTTTTTCATAGACATATAAATTACTAAAAATCAAATATCATAGTTTTCACCTTAGAAAATTCACAATAATATCAAATTCATTTTTGAAAATTCTTGAAATATTTATACAACCTTAAGCACCGTCAATAGACCAATCTATGGTGTTAAAATTCATAAAATAACACGAAAATTTCATTTATAATTTTTCAATCATAAATAGATAACTAAAATAAATTCTAAAAAGTAATATTTTCCTCAAAATGTTTTGAATAATCCACAATCAAATCTCGATTAGTGGTGTCACGCCCCGAACCCCAGAAAATTTTTGCGCGACAATTGCCCATAGGCCATCTATATACAAGGCTATGTTACCTAACGATGCATATGATAAGCCTACAAGGCTCGCGTTATAAGAATAAAATAGATAAGGAATGATATAATTAATAAACGAAATATGCAACAAAATCACCAGAATGACACGATATTGCATGGGAATACATCGTATACTAGGTAATTTAACAAATGCTACCCAAGCATCAAATTATGACTCTAGCTTTAGCATACTCATACATTCTAGGAGAAAACACTATGAATACGATGTTCGTGACATTACCTCGATCACACACGCCGATAACCGTTTTATTCATCATTTCATTCTCATTATGCTTGGGAGCGAACTCCTAATTATCATCCCTGTATTTCATGCCAATATATTGGCAGAATCCTGTCGGAAAAGGGGATAGGGAATACTAACAAAGTATTTCACTCGTAATGAAATCATACGTCAAGAAAACATGCTGCCATTTAATAAATTAATCATTTCATAAGTTAACGCACATGATCACAGTCATATAATATGCAGCAAACAAATAGTTTTTCAATACGTGTATGACCGTGATTTGGCAATATCTTATAGCCCATCCGGCTAGGGACAAGATTGGATTTCATCAGTGGATCTCTATTCTCATTACCATACATTTTACCTTACTATCGTATGCAATAAACAAATCCATTTCAATTCAATGCCAAGCTCGATCCACTGACGATGCCAAGACATTAGGTGATGGTAGCTCCACCTAACGATTCCCACAGTACAGGATCCTGATTCACAATTTAATTAACAATAAAGCAAATGAAAACTCATTTCATCCTTATTACCTCGTGACTGAAGTCTTCACGCATGCTACCAAACCTGGAGAGCGCTCAAGGGTTGCATAGGTTACCCTATGCAAACTCAGTGCATCGGTTACCCTATGCAAACTCAGTGCATCCTCATACCGATGTTGATTCCCTAATATGCCTAATATATTTATGCATCTCAATCATAGTATGGCACAACCATGCATTGCATATCATATCATCCTACTTGATGCATCCTAACTAATTATCATGCTCGACGTATCATTTATTATGTATACATATGCATGATTTCCATTAATAATTTCATATTAACATCCATGCCAGCAATTTATCAAAAAGAAGAGATTCCATCCACTCATAATTTTCAAAAGTTCGGTATGCCCACATATCTTTCGATGGCGCTCTAGAATGATTCCTCAAGTTCTTTCCACTGTAGGTATTCACCTATGCACAATATTTTTGCATCCTCAATAAACCATTCACATATCATAGTAACACATAAATAACACGCCTAATGTTTTAACTCGATGCGTTTCTAACTAACAATCGACCCGAGACCCAATCGAGTGATTTTCCTATTTTTTCTTAATTTTTTGAATCTTATTCGATTTAATTGGCTTATCAAATCAAATATGAATCATATAAATTTTAAACCATAAGTTTCTAAACTAAATTTAGTACTTTCTGAAGATTTTCCAGAATTTTTTTTATTTTTCTACTATTTTTTCGAATTTTATTATTTTATGGCTATTTTTTCATTTTTTCAGAATTTATTTAATTTGGACCAATAAAAACGCACCATGCGGCAGCATCTAGTGCTGCCAGAGGCACCCAAACCTTATTCTGGACCTACACATGGTGGAACTAGAAGCTGACAGCCCACCATCCGAAGCTGCCAGAATGTGACACTCGACTCTATAAGAGTGTGCCATGTCGCGAGAGTCTCAGACTCAGGTCCGATCCTGACTTACCACCCAAATGACTTGTCACAGGAAGATGCCACAGACAACAAGTCATCCAAGGTTGTCTTTGTGAGACCCCGTATTTTTGATAGTCTAGTCAGCAGTCGAATTTAGTTAGATTGTTCGGATTGGTCCATTTGAGTGAGTTGACCATTTGACCGTCATAGCTGACCTTTTGACCGAGTGACGTGGACATAGTCATAGAGCCTAGGTGTCATGTTTAGAATGTTTAGAACGTCATGTCGTTGGTGGTATGTCGATAATTTGCACGACGTGTCGTTTTGGAGATTTAACGTGCATTAGATTAATTAGTCGATTGATGCATTGTTTGAGGTTTGAGTCCTGAGGATATAGCCCAATCTACTTTTTTGACCCGTATAAAGATTTTTGGAGACCCGTTTTGAGTGGTCGTAGGCCTTTGAGCCGATTTACCGTTCGTGGGCCCGATTTCAGTTTCTCGAGTCCAATCACGTTTTAGAAGCCCGATTTCAATATTTTGAGCTTTTAATTTTTATTTTACCTCATTTAAGACATAATTAGGCTATTTTATTAATAAGTCAAATTAGGGGAAGTTTTTAAAAAAAAAGAAAAAGAAAAAAGAAAAAAAGTCAAAAAGTCAAAGAGGGCAAAAATCCAAAAGTGCCCCCACTTGCTTTCCTTTCTCTTTCCACGGGAGTGAGCAGGTTTTTCCCCCATTTTCCCTTTCCTTCCCCCATTTTGCCGAGAACACTAAACTCCCAAAATTCCTAAAATCAAAAATCCTCCCAATCTTATTTCTACATCAAATAAAGGAGTGGGTGTTGTTCCAAAACCTAATCCTAACCCTTCTCCATATATTCCTCAGGTAATAGGTTTATTTATGGAGTTTTTATATTTATTTGAGTATTTTTTTGTATTTTCGGATTTTATGAGTTTTTACTTGAATTCTTCATTTTCTGGGCTGATTGGTGGTTGATTTAGCAAGATTAGATGTTCATTAACATAGTCTGATACTTTAGATTGCTTGAAAACATCATTTGATCCATGATTGATCATTTTGGGTGTCAATGGCATTTTGGTAATTTCGGGATTTGTATGATTTTGTGAAATTGGATGAAATTGGATGAAATTGGATGAAATTGGATGAAATTGGTTGATGCCATTGCTTGAGTTAGGTTGTTTATGTGTTGTAGAGAAGGTTGGTCGAATTAGGAAACCAATTTTGATGTTGGTGGAGCTTGGAATTGGAAATTGAACTTATGATCGATTGCGTATGTGAGGGAATTTGTTATTTTCTTAAGGAATTGAGTGGTTTGAGTTTTTAGAGGTTGAATTGAATAATTTGGGACTTAGAATGAGTGTTTGAGGAGTCTCGTAGGTTGTTTTTATTTCTGGTCATTTTTCGAGTTTATTATTTTTGGGTTTGTTCTTAGTACGATTTTGTGTGTATGATTGTTTAGGTGGTATTTCAGCGATCGATAAGGGCAAAGGCTTAGCCGTCGAGTCGTCTGCGCGTCAAGAGGTGGGAGACTATGTTTCATTTACATGCACGGAAATGTTTTGGTTTTATTAATTAAAATCGGATATATGCTTGTTTTTTAATAGAGGCAATATGTGCATTGATGCATGACTTTGCATATTAGGTTCATTATGCGTGTGGCATGTTTATGATGCATAAAATATTTTTATGGACCTATATGCATGCTTGTGACGTGATTGAGATATTTCGCGAGAATTAATTGATTTATATTGATTTCTTAAAATGTGGGACTTTTATGCGAGCTTTTGAATTGTTTTTGGATTGCATCATAATCGATTTGAATTATGATATGATTTGAGATCTTTTTTCACAATTGCGAAGTACGTATATTCATATACGATTTCTAGGATTTGATCTTGGAATTGACGATAACAACGCTTGGCCAATGCGGAGGTAAGTGGATGAGCACCCTTAGATAGAAGGGTATTCCCTTGCCTAGGAGTATAAGGTGGTGAGTATAGGCCTTGTGACGGTGTGAGTATCAGGCTATACATGATATGCCTTCGGGCTTTGCGAGTTGTGCGTGAGTTGGGATTTGTGTGATATGTTTTCTCCACATTTCCCTAGGACAACACTGGTGGCAGGGGATTTATATTTATTTGAAAATGTGTATTTAAATTAGCCACCAGTGGGCTTCCGATTTCCCTTTGGCCCGGGTTATCAGGCGAAGCGGTTTTAGTGGTCCTCCCCGAGAGATTTTGGTATAGTAGCCACGTGTTTGAGACTTTGAGATTTTGTAATATTTGGATTTGTGCTCGACATATTGGTTTATGATTTCAAACTCATTCATACGTAATTGATTTTATTTATATGAGTTCGTTGCACGATTAGCATCATGGATTAAATGTGATTTTATTATTAAGCATTATATTGTTTATACTTGTTTTCGTATGTGCCTCCATTCCACCGGAATTGTTTATGACGCTGTGACTCTCACTGAGGTCCTTGAGATCTCACCCCCCCTCTTGTTGATATTTTTCAGGACTAGGTCGAGAGCCTGTGTAGCTGACTTATTTGTGAGGTCGAGATTTCTGGTTTGTCTTAGGGCTGGACTACTGCATATGACACGTTTGAGAACTCGACACTATCATTATTATTTTGGATTTGTGTATGCTTGTTTATCTTGTTTGCATACTGGCTTATTGAAATTGTGATCCCTTATTGGGTTTGGGTTGATGCATGTTATTGGACTTATTTTGATGAAGTATGTTTGGGGCCGTGTGGCCTGTTGTGTGTGAAATTAAGTCTTCCGCTGTTTGTGATTGCACTCTGTGGTTGATTTTGTTGTGTCGAGGTTTCCGGTTAAATGCATGCTCCATTTTAAAGAAAATTAAGAAGTTTCAAATTGATATGTAATTTTATTTATTTTACGAGTTTGATTTGAGGATAAGCCTTGTGTGGTTTTAATTGGACCACGAGTTGGGCCAATTGGGACTGCACGGCGGTGAGGAGCCCAATTACCGGGTTCGGGTCCTCACAGTCTTCAACCTCACGATCATCGGACAGCATGAATAGTGGAATCCAAAAATTCTCCAGATTTTGATATAGCTTAATATTGCACCAAAACTTACAAATTATATGTAAAATTAAAGCTCTACTCACTCATAATATAATTACATTAAAAGATCAGTATTTTACAGAAGGAATCCATCCAAATTGTTGGAAAAAGAAACCGACACTGAAGCTAAAAAAATTGACCTCTCACGCACCTTCTGTAGCCCAAAATCATGCATTTCCTATGTGTATAAATTCATGTCTCGAAGACGAAGCTCTCGAGGAAATTTTGAGCTCGGTGAACTCTCCAGCTGCGAATGCAAAGAACTCAACCCGAGGGAGAAATACACAGGTCAAGCGGTGCAGGAAGCTTCTGGACAGGTTCCAGAATCAAAGGCAAAACGATGTCATTTCAACTTAAAACAATCCCAAGTGTCAAAATGGCATCAACTGCTGCCATTTTGACTAGCCTTGGTCAAAACGGCACAAAAGTGTTTCATTTTGATCAAACTAATATTTATATTAATTAAAATAATAATAATAATATTTTATATATTTCTTTAAATACAAAAAAATCATTAAAAATTCATAGAAATTAGCATAGACCTCCAAAAACTACACCAAATTTTTTTATAAATTTCTCATAATTAGTACTGTCCATCAAACTAAAAGCTTTTTTTCTCCAAACGCTAAATTTAATAAATATAAAATACTCTTATATTTTTTTTAGAAAATTTTATTAATTTCAAATGCACTTTCAAAAATTATTTGAAAATTTCTATAACCTTAAACATACCCAATAGATCAATCCATGCCTTTAAGATTATAAAATTAATGATACAACCTCTATTATGATTGAAACATCATAAGTAGGTAATTAAGATAAATTCTAAAAATTAACAATTTTTCTCAAAATTGTCCAATTTACTCCTTAAGTCCATATTCAAATCTCAACCCGTAGGCTAAGGTCCACTGATAATTTTGATCCTCGAATAGGTTTCCCGACACAATTTACTTGTAAACTTCAGGATTTTACAATGTGAGTGGTGCACTTAGTATGCTATGATAATTGCATTTAGTGCATTGGATATATTAGATATGAAATGCACAGTCGTAGTATAGGGTAACTTATGCGACTCTTGAGAGCTCTCCGAATATGGTAGCACAACGCGGATACGACAATAAAACCCAAGCTATAATGTGGGACTGGGATAACACGAGTAAGCCGAAGGACATAAGATGGGTACCTACAGAGTGTGGATCTCTTAGGTGCAGTTGTCATCACCTAACGTCCCGGTAGCATTAGTAGAATGGGCAATGTGGTAATTAAGGAAAAGATAACTCAGAACTACCATTGACGTATCTCAGTCCCAATTCTGGGTGCTCAACGAACTAAGAGACATTGCCAGTTCGGTCATCGTCTTGATTGTTTGAATGTTCTATGAATATGTCATATTTTGACTGCGACTGTGTTGTATATCTTTGACTCATCAAGTCTATAACTGCATGCTAGCTTGTATGCTTAATATGTGCATGATTTTCTGTGTTCTTTGAATATATTTTTCTCGTCTGCTCACCTGGTAGGTTTTTACCAGGCTATTGGCATTTGAATACAGAATTAAAGAATAATAGCTCGCTCCTAGGCATAGCGTGAAGACTGGCTCGGATATAAACATGCTTGAGGTATTATAAATAGAATTTATATTCATAGTAGTTTCCCTTGAGACTATTTAATTGGTTGAGATGTTAATATTCATTAATTAATGAATTCAAGCATGTAAACAATATAACATGCTCACTCCTGAGTAAGTTATTCCTAGGGTTGTTCGATGTTACCCAGAGACATCAGTTTATCTTTTATATCTGTTGTGCATTAGTTTATATATTTATTTCAATATCGACTTTGTTACTTAATTTTATACCACTAGCCTTATAGTTTTATTATATATATTGTCGTGTATTTTATATGCATTTTATACTACGTGGAGCATCAAGAGTTTCTGCCTAAATCAATGTAGAGACCTCCATCATAGCCTAATCAAGGTTCATGCAATGATAGTTGAAGATAGTTACTCATGTGCAAATGAAAAGGTTTAGTTTTTTTTTTTCATTAAACCTTCAAATGAATTAAACTAACGAGGGAAGTATCTTATCATTATATCGTCTTCATTCATTTGTGTTGGGTGATCAAGTAAAGCGAGTTGGTCTACAACCAAAATTAAAACTATGTAGAAGTCATTCTTAATGCTTCAAAATCAGCACAACGCGGATGTAAAGTTCAAAAATCCACTCATCTTGTTGGGTGGTCAAGACCCAAAGAGAGTTGGGTCATCCTAAATACAAACGGATCTTTTGTTGGGCCTTCCTATGCAAGCACTGGAGGATTGATAAAGGACAATGGTGGGTACTCGAGCGGTGGTTTCTTGGTAAAATGTCCTCTGGTATCCTCTGCCTTGCACGTAGTGTTAATAGGGATTTGGCAAGGACGACAAGTTGATCAAAGAGGAGAGCAATAGGTTTGCACTGTGAGATCTAGAAATTTCGAGCTATTTAGACCCGAAAACTTGTTTGGGATTATTAATGTTGTTGGATTTTGATGTTTTATAGGATGAATTCTATTTTTGTGAAATTTTTATAATTATTGAGGAATTATTGTTAATCATAAAATCAGTGACTGAAAAATAAAATGGTAAATAGTATTAATGACTGTTAGCATTTTGGACCATAGATAGGGTCTATTGGGGTTTTATAATGAGTTGTGAATTTTCTGAAAATGTTTAGTAGTATAATTTAATTTATTATGATTTTTCTAAGATAAATAACAAAAAATAATTTGTTTAATAAAATAATTTATTTATAAGAAAAATATTTTTTAAATTTTGATGGATAGTACTATTTATAAAGATTTTATAAAATTTTTTTGAGTATTTTTAGAAAAATATGATATTTATTATAAATTTTTAATAATTTTTACAATTAGAAAATAACGATTACTATTATTAATATTTAAGGTTAATTATATTAAAATAATATTAGAATAAAACAGCAAGCAACTATGTCGTTTTTCTAGTTTGGTCAAAACAGCAGCTAGCCCTACCGTTTTGACGAGTTATAATGAAGGATGACATTTAGTTAAAAACAATATCATTTTAAATGAAAGCCTTAGCGACGTCGTTTTAACGGAGGAAACCAGTTGCCGCTTCAGCCTCTCCCCGTTCTGCCCATAATCGATGTTAAAATGGGATGATAGTTGTCCAGTAACGGGATTCATTCCCTATTATGAGTCCAACCCCCAAAATCTATCTCGAGAGTTCCTCTCGGATTCTCGATTGTGTTTCCGTGGTTTTGGTGTTCTTTCTGGCAGATCGTTGTCATTTCTGGGTAAGTTTCTAACCTAAGAGAATCGGGTGTTCCCTCTCCTCGTGTGATTGATTTGTTGGACAAAAACTGAAATTTAATAAGGTTAGGGTTGGAATATTATGGTCTTTGTTTAGGTTGAGCTTTTAGGACATGAGAAGGTAGGTTTGAGCGGGTTGATTTCTAGGTTTTCTACAATCTTGTCAGTTAGAGGTTAAAGATAACCCAGTTTAACGATGGGTTGTCTACCTCAGCCAATGTGTGATAGGTCGTTTGGGAAAGGTTGTAAACAACTCGTCGCCTGCGGGTTTAGGCGACAAGTCATTTGTTAAGCAAAGGAGATTGGCTCGGACAAGGCATGGCACGCTCAAAAGTGGATTTATGTTAACCTCTAGTAGCTTTGGATAGTGGTTTGGCAGTACCAAGTTGGTTATAATATTTAAATTACAAAAAATAGTAAAAACTAGGTAGAAATAGTATAAACTAAAGAATAAATAAAAAAAATAAGAAAAAAATCTGAAATAATTATAAAAAATACTAGATTTAATTTGGAGTGTGGTGATACTAAATTTGTAAAATTTACAGTTGTTTTGATAGATTAAATAAGTATATAAAGATTCGAAAAACTATAAAAATTTTTTGGGATTGATCCTAAATTTGGTATAGGGTTGTGATTCGCCTGGTAAAAGGTTTAAAAATGTATTTTATGTTTATATAACCCTGTAGATTGATTTAGTGAAGAATTGACATATTATTATGCGTAGGTGGATACCTACTATTGCAAAACCTCGAGAAATCAGTTCAGACTGTAGTTAAGGCTATACGAACTTCAAAACCTATCAGTGGAGGGACCTTTTTTCTTAATTGCTTGAATTGCTGGCATGAATAAATAAAATAATTGTGCTTAAATAAGAGTAACCCATAAATTACCTGAAATGTTGTGTGTACATAAAGGTATGTGTTTTATTAAATGGAATTATGTGTTGCATACTTTGGAATAATGTCTTGTATGATGAAATAAGATATGATATCTAAAGTGCAAGTATTGTATTGGATCACATATGGAATCATGAAGTAAATCACACATTGCAGTAGCATAGGGTAACCTATGCGATTCTTGAGAGCTCTCGGAGTATGGTAGTAGGGCATATACTTGCCACATAGCGATCACTTGACTGGTTTTGAAGAGGCGATGTATAGGGAGAGAGACAGAGTTGGTAGAGAAATGCAATAATTTTGCTAACTAAATGTATGACAAGAATTCCTAGTGTGGGGACCATATAGGTGGAGCTACCATCACCTATTGTCCCAGCATTGTCATTTGTCTAGGCCAAGAGTTATACACATCACATTGGGACAAACTAAATTCATCACATATGAGATAATGAGAGAAAAGACGTGAGGTATCGCATGGAGTACCACTGACATATCTCAGCCGTAAAACCCTGGAAAATCTCGAACTATTTGAGCCGAAAGCTCAATTGAGAAGTGATGATGTGAGACCTCGATCTTTTCCCTGATTGTCCTAAAAGTCCAGGTACTAGTGAAGCTGAAATGACCATTTTACCCTTGAAGAAATGGATATGTGGTAGTCTAAAATGGTATTGAAGGTTTTGTCCTCATTTTGATTTCATTTCTTCCCTGTTTCATTTCTTCCTTGTTTCATTTCTATCATAAATAATTTATTTTCTATCATTAAGAGATAATTCCAGAATTTAATTCTAAGTATTACCTTCTTATATCTAGCCTTAAAAGTAGAAAAAATAATCTCATTAAACCCTATAAACATAGCAGCCGATCACACATATATCCTCATAACAAAAACACCTAATCTTATCACATAATACCCTCTCTTGCTTACCCTTGCTGCCGAAATTCACTTTATACTAACTATAGTCGAAATCTTTTATCCTTTATCTGATTTTTGCAAATAATAGTGCGTTGGAAACCTCTTTTCATCCTTCATCTTGTTATCTTGGTCTCATCATCAGAAGGTTAGCGCTTCCCTATATTTATTGCTATCATAATTCATAAATGATGTCGTTTGGGAAAGAACCCAAGGAACCCAAAACGACGTTGTTTCATCACCAAGACCATCTATCGCTTCCTTCTTCCCTGGTTTCCACCAGTCGTCGGTATCGTAATAGGATAAGTGTCCCGTTACATGTCCAACTTCCCCAGTATGTTCCTAACTTCAAGAGTTATCACAAAATGTTCCTCTCATGTAAGCCCGAGTTGACTGAAGGACGATAAGTTCCCACTTCCTAAGATTTTCTCCTTTTTCGTTCATTTCTCCAAAGCTCGAATCTTCTCCAAATTTGATCTCAAAGCTGGATTTTGGCAATTGGGAATTGAACCAAGTGAGCGCCACAACACTGCATTCTGCATTCCTAATGCCCAATACCAGTGGACAGTCATGTCGTTCGGCTTAAAGACTGCTCCATCTATCTTCCAAAGAGCCATGATACGAATTTTCCAGCCTATCCTCTACAATGCCTTAATCTACATTGATGACATTCTACTCTTCTCGGAGACCAATGAAGATCATGAACTTCTTCTGTCCAAGTTTACTGCTCTGGTAGATCAATATGGCATTATGCTCTCTGACAAAAAATCCTCTATAGGATTATCCGAGATTGAGTTCTTGGGCATGAAGATCTCAGAAGGAAAATATTCTCCTGGAGAACACATTGCAAAGGAACTGTTGAAGTTTCCAATAGAGAATCTCTCCAGACAACAGCTTCAACAATTCCTAGGCATTGTCAACTATTTACGAACCTTCATTCTAAATGTCTCCCAATACACTTCAGTTTTTTCTGACCTAAAAAAAAACCCCCACAACCATGGACTCAGAGGCATTCTCAAGCACTTCAATACCTAAAAGACAACACCCAAGCCTTGCCACCTCTCCAAATCCCCTCGGACGGTCAACACATATTACAAACCGATGCCAGTGACACTCATTGGGGAGCTATTCTTCTTGAACAAAAAGGCACCCACAAGCGTTTATGTGGATATGCCAGTGGAACTTTCTCTAGCGCAGAATCCCATTACCACACAATCTACAAGGAGATTCTTGTAGTCAAATATGGAATCAAGAAATTTGAATTCCATCTTATTAGACATCACTTCAAGATAAAGATGGACAACTCTTCCTTTCCATGAGTTCTTGAGTTCAAGAATAAAACCATTCCAGAAAAACAACTTCTTCGCTGGGCTGAGTGGTTTTCCCGTTATGACTTCTTCGTGGAACACATTAAAGGAAAGGACAATATCATTGCCGACCTCCTATCCAGACTGCTCCATCTGGTGTCCATGACAAAAGTCTTTCCCCTAGTTCTTATGGCTGGTCCATCTCCAAATCCATTTTGTTGTCGGTGTGGACGGTACACAAACCATTGGGCTCATGACTGCCCATTTTACAAGACTGGACTGAGTGGATGGAATTCTCTAGATCCAGGATAATGTTCTGTATCTGGCCCTCCTGAACCTGAAGTTCTCTGTTCTCCGGGCCTCACTGATCCATCACCTCCTGGTCCAAATGAAACCCATCCGTTAGGAGATTTCATATGGACACAAATCGAACATCTAGCTTTATGAATTGATCAGTCACCAGTCCATCTCACATTTCCCCCAGGCCTCCATCACCCAGATCTATTCCAGATCCATCCTATCTCATGATTTTCCAGCAATACCAAGGAAAAGATATCACCGTTACTGATTCCTATTCCCCTGATTATCCATTTTTCCGGATCAATATCTTTCACGTTTATAATTTTTGTGATGAGGAACTTTGGTACAACTGGTGCCTACACACACTTTACTACGGGATGATCAAGTTCAGAGTTCATGACATGTTAGAATATTTGCTGGACTTGGAATTTTCTGGTTCTAATCAATGGGCATACCTCCAACTGTTTGCTCCATTCAGTACTTGGCGAACAGATTTGTACAACCTTCTCAGACAAGCACCTCCTTTAAAACGAGATACAATGTACGTTACCTACGTCTTACACAGGTCATATGGTGGCAGTACACCCACACCATTCCCAGTATGCCATCTGTACAAGACTCTGTACGACCAAGAACCAAGTCCTGAATTTCTACATTTTACGTGGCGGTACCTATGCCACATTAATGGTTATGACCGTAGGAAAATACACCTACATACCACGACACTTTGTCCACCCTCTACAATACCATCTTACTTCCAGGATTCACACAACCAGATGAAAGACCTCCAGAATACGACCCAGGACCTTATTCCGACATTAAATAAATCATCTTGGAAAGCATTTACACACAATACTAAGGCTAAGACTTCCTTTTTAACAACAGAATAATTATGCTGGGCTTTATTCCATATTCCAGAATGATACCTAACTAACTGTTCTTTATTATCTATTTTTTGTTTTAAAATACCTCTGTATCCTTATCCAGAGGCATCTGTTTCAACTATTAGATATGCGTCCTGTTGGGGAATTCCCAAACAGGGTAGTTGTTTTACCTTATGTTTTACTTCTTTGACTACTCTGGTCATATTTTCATTCCAAGTCGGTGCATCTTTTCTTAATCTTTTATATAATAGTTTACAAATTATTCTAATATTAGGAATGAAGTCAGCAATGTAATTCAAACAGCCTAAAAACCTTTTGTAGCTGCTGTTTATCTTTTATTTCATCAGGGAATTTATTAGAAAATTCTATGCTTCTATCTATAGGAGTATAAGTTCCTTGATCTATATTATATCCTAAGAATCTTATCTTTGTTTGAAATAATTTTATTTTTGTAGCCGATACTACTAGTCTATTTTCTTTAATTATGTGCATGAATTTTTTAACATGTCTAAAGTGCTCAGTGATTGATTTTGAATATACTAATACATCGTCAATATAAACAATAGTGAATTTATGATAAGGATTAAATATGTCATTCATCATGTTTTGAAATTCTGAAGGGGCATTCTTTAGTCCGAATGACATTACATTCCACTCGTAATGTCCGAAAGGAACAGTAAAAGCAGTTTTATACTTATCTTCTTCATGGATCTGGATTTGCCAAAATCCGGATTTCTTGTCAAATTTTGAAAATATTGTTGCTCCTGATAACCTTTTAATTAGATCTCTTTTATTAGGGATTGGGTATCTTATCCACTGCAAATTCTTATTTAATGGTTTATAATTTTATAATCTCTTTTATAATTTATTACTATTAGATCGGAGGCCGGAAGTTCCGATTTTCGCACCGGAAAATCGTAGATCCCGGCCGATCGGAGGTGAGTTTTGAAGTTTGGTTTTCGGATTCGTGTTCCTGGTGTTTGTAGCTTCGTTTTGATGTAAAAATTTTCGGTTTTGGATGAAGTTGGATTTTCCGTCCACCGCCTACCACCGCGCGTGCCGCCACACGCCAATGACCGTTGACCGTCGCTGTTGACTGTTGACCGTTGATCGTTGACCGTTGACCAAAAAAACTAAAACCTCCCCGTTTGGTAATTTCGACGTTCTGATCGCAATGACACGATCCGTTTTTCCATTTGATGTGTCGTTATTGAGTTATAGTCGTTTTAAATTTTATTGTCTAGGTTTAATACCAATTGTTTGAGCCTAACCTTATTGGAGTTCTGTTTTGGGATGTTGTGTTCTTAAGAAGGGCGAGTGTTGAGGACAAGGCCAAGGGTATTGCTCCCTCTTCTTCAGCGTGACCCATTATGAGTATTTCCTTATCTTAAAATCCGTGTTACCTTGATTTTGGTTGATTCGTTGTATAGTCCATCGGAGCCCATCCGATTGACCCATTATCCAAGTTACATTGATCTTTTCCGTATGTCACTGTAAAGTATCATAATGTATCTCTAAAATTTCATATGATCAATTAAAGTCCATTTGATTGATTTGTTGTGTAAACTGGGCTGATTCTGTATCATTGCCCGTAAAGTAAGAAAATAATTATTGTAATTAAAGGTTTCTATGACGGTATCGTATTGTGGAGTTTTAATTGTAAAATATGGTATTCCAGTGTTATTGAAAGTTAAACTAGTTTTCTTGATATGTAAGTTAAAGTATGTAAATTTTCATGTCACTTGTGTTCCGTTTGGCCAAACATGGTGAGTGCTTGGTCTCTGAGAGTAAGCGGAGAGACACTCATCTGTTGGGAGGTGTATGAATGTTGTATGTTCCCTGCTTCACAGGATGATCTGAGAGGACTAGTTGATCTTTTACGTATAAAGTTTAATTAATCAATCTAGTCTCGGACAACACTGGTAGAAAGGGCTATGTATGTAAATGTTTTAAAAGTATATATGTAAAACCTACCAGTGGGCTTCCGGTTTCCCTTTAGCGGGGGTTACTCGGGAAGTGATTTGTAGTCCACCCATGTTTTCCTATTGACCCTTGTTGAGTTCTATATTGTTTCCGGATCTAGTAAGTAAACGTTTTATAAACTAAACAGTAAATTTAAAGTTTTGAAAATTCATAGGTTTAGTGTTGAATTAATGAGTTCCTTATTGCTTCTCTCCTATGATAAGTTCACCTTGTTGTCCCCTACTGAGATTCTTGAAAATCTCACCCCCTTTGTCACGACCCGGCCGCTAGACCCTCGGCCCAGCGGGCATGGACTTGTATGTGTGCGTGATGGATCACAATTGCAACGCTCAGTTGGGCTTACAACCACAGGGCCCAAAAGATGCATCTTTGTTACAAATGATACCATCACACAACACATATAAGCCCAAGACCTCCCTCGCTCCTTTCTGATGTGGGATTGGGTAATCTGGGGGGGCTGGATCTCACAATCTCCCCTCCTTATAGACCTTGTGTCCTCACGAGGGGAGCCAAACGTAACTGACGTGGGCCCAAACTCACGGGCCCAAACGTGAACACACAACACGACCCAAGCCCACCCTGAAGAGGGAACAAACCTGGCTCTGCTACCATTTGTCACGACCCGGCCCCTAGACCCTCGGCCCAGCGGGATTGGGTAATCTGTACGGGCTGGGTCTCATACCCTTCGTCTTTGTTTTTCCCTCCCAGGACTAGATCGTGATCAGTAGCTGTTTTCAGTGTGAGCGTCGGGACTACTCGCTGGGACTATAGCATCTGCACATGTATGGTTTTATTGGCACACTGTTGAATATTTATTGTTTGGACTTTTGGTTTCGTTTTCAGATACTTGGGGCTTGTGTGTTATGGTTTCACTTGTTTGTCTTGTGTTATTATAAAAAACTTCCGCTGTTTTGAATGTTACTCCGTTATTTATTGTGCCATGTATTTAGTGCTTATCTGTCATGCTGTAATTTGTAAATATTTTAAATTTTATTTTTGGGGATTTACGTTTGAAAAATCAAAATAGCCTTGTGGAATTCGGATTGGTCCACGTGTTGGGCTTCTCCGGGCTTCACGGCGGTAAGTGCCCGCTTTCCGGATTTTGGTCCTTACAATATCCACCCTTGATCATCCAAAATTCATTCCATATACACTCTGGAAAGCATATATATTTTTTTTCAAATTCATGTAAATAATTATTTAATTATTTATTGATAAATTATGCAGTAAAATTAATTATAATAAAAATATAAAATTTTTAGAAATGATCCGTATATTTGAGATATATAGTAGTACTATACTAACACATGATTTCGCATAAATTTTAATTTTTTTTAAAAAAGTATGAACCATCAATCTATATAAATATCTCAGTACCGTTGTCAATGTTGATATTTCTTATTATAAAAATAAAAATAAAAATTTAAAACAATTTATTAATGTATAATAAGATATACATAAAATTATTTAAAATAAAATTTTCTCTTAGCTAAGTGATCAGTTTTCGTTGAAATCCACGAAGGATAGCACCCGGTCAGGGTAATGAGCAGTCCATTATCATGCTATACGTGTACTCATATGCGGAGACTGTAGGAAGACTTGTATCCTCTCTTCCCATCTTCCAATCTCAGGCAATTAGAAGAGGAAATGACGATTGGCAAAGACAACGGCGACATGGAGATACTGACGCCGCGAACTGACAAGCGATACTACCGCAGAATCCACCTCAAAAACTCCCTCCAAGTCCTCCTAATCTCTGATCCCGACACCGATAAGGTCATTCTCCCTCAACTTATTTAATATCCTGATTCTAATTAGCCACTTCTCTAAATAATTTTGCCACGATAAATTCTAAGTGTTTGTTTTTCTTTTCAGTGCGCTGCTTCTATGGATGTTGGTGTTGGCGCCTTCTGCGACCCCGTTGGCCTAGAAGGCCTAGCTCATTTTCTTGGTATCCCTATCAATCTCTCTCGGTTTCTCTTACATTTGTTTGTTTCACTCAGTTTTGTTATGATCATCCATATTCTATATCTGCTTTTGTGTTATTTTCCTATATTTCATTTTTCGTGTTTATTTTGTAGAGCATATGCTGTTTTATGCTAGTGAGAAGTATCCCTTGGAGGACAGTTACTCCAAGTACATTACCGAGGTACAGAAAAAAGAAACGTCCAAGTGTAGAATTCAGGCGTCATTTTAGATCTTCCATTTCTTTTCTCGTGTCTAACCAAACTCTGTATATTTGAATTTTGTGATGCTTAGCACGGAGGCAGCATGAATGCTTTTACTGCTTCCGAGCACACCAATTATTTTTTTGATGTCAACTGTGATTCTTTTGAAGAGGCTCTAGACAGGTAGCAACAAATCTTCTTTGTTTGTTCCTTGTTCTGCTGTTTTTCCATAATAACGTTCTCAACTGAATTTTTAAGCATGATTTTGCTTTTGCACTCATATTTTTACACTCCAGATTTGCTCAGTTCTTCATTAAACCCTTGATGTCCGTCGATGCAACCACAAGGGAGATTAAAGCTGTTGATTCTGGTTAGCTGTGTTGCCTCCTGATTTTTGTATGTCATTGTTTCATGATTATTGCTATTCATAACTCCACTTGATGTATCTTACTCAGAGAATCAAAAGAATTTGTTATCAGATGCTTGGAGGATGAATCAGGTACCATTTTTGGGACATTTTTCCTTTGCTATCCTTATATCTTTTCAACCTTATGCATGATTTTGTGTTTATGTAATCCCTTTTCTTGATTGCAAATTGTTTTATCCTTTTATCATGTTCCTGTTTCGTACTTGGTAGACAAGCAATATTTTTGTTTTTACAATGTAATGAAAACTGCTAGACAAACAAGAGGCAAACTTAGGACTTAAAATCTAATTATCCAAATTGTATGGTGTTCTGCCTTCTTCCTTTCTCTACAACACTAAGCTCTTTGCACGTTCCAGTTTGGTGGGAATGTGTCCATATTGTGGACTCTTCCACCCTGATATTGTCTTTCGAGGATGATAATTCCATGCCCTTATTTTTATTATTTTGTACAAACACCAGTTTTGGCATGCTGTAAACATTGCTGTATATGATTGAGTGCATTTCCTGATAGTATCTGCATGATTATTTTCTTCAAACTGAATTTTTTTCTTAATTTGCAGCTTCAGAAGCATCTTAGTGATGAAGGACACCCCTATCATAAATTCAGTACAGGTTAGCTGCTAATGCAAATCTTTTAGATTGTTCTCTCGTACATGCATTCTGATTGTATATGTGAATGGAAAACAGACGCATGTGTGCTTGCACTTTCCATGTGTTTTGACATATATCTAGGCTGTTCAATACTGACTGTGTTGTATACTCCTATGAGGATTAGTTTAGCAATATTTTTTAACAATAACTGATGACTAAACCAAAAGTGATGTTGTGTGCAAAACTGTATATTGGATTTTGTTTTGAACGTACATGTCTATGTCTTTTGGGTTATGTTATTGATGCATAAAAAACTGATTCACAGTGTTCATAAATATCATATTGTGTTAATTATTGAGATGTAATTTGAATTGCCTTTGAATAGGAAACTGGGATACGTTGGATGTTCAACCAAAAGCCAAAGGGCTTGATACAAGAAGTGAGCTTCTTAAGTTTTATGAAGAATATTATTCTGCTAACCTCATGAATTTGGTGATATACGGAAAAGGTTAGCCATTAATCTTCCTTGATAGTTTGCATATTAACTCTATTTATATGCAGTTATGAACATTAATTACCTTTTCATGGAAATATTCAGAAAGTCTTGATAAATTGCAATCACTGGTTGAGGAAAAATTCCAAGAAATTAAGAACCTTGATCGGAACCACCTCGTTTTTCCTGGTCAGCCTTTCACATCTGAACATTTACAGGTATGATTGGAACTATGGTGTTCTTTTCCTTTGTAAGTATCACAAGTTTGTAAGAAATTTTATATAAAAATATAAAATTAAAATGGCTTGAGCTTTTTAGACATATGATATGAAACATGATACTAATTTTACTTTCTGTTGAGTGATTTTTATTTCTGTTCTTTCCCCTGCAGATACTTGTGAGGACAGTCCCAATAAAAGAAGGTCACAAATTGCGTATTGTGTGGCCAATAACTCCAGGAATTATTCACTACATGGAAGGTCCATGCAAGTATCTTGGTCATCTTATAGGCCATGAAGGAGAGGGATCTTTGTTTTATGTCTTGAAAACCTTAGGTAGGTTTTCATACTCCTGTTATGGTGATCAGTGAATAATTAGTTTGACATTTGTGATATGTACAGAGTTGAATTTTTTCTGTATTAATATTGTTGTTGCTCTTCTTATTACTGTTATTTGTTCTTATTATTGTTACACTACATATCATTATTATTGTTACTGTTATTTTATGTTATTTGTTGGTGTTGTTATTGTTGTTATTGTTGTTGTTGTTGTTGTTGTTGTTATTATTATTATTATTATTGTTGTTGTTGTTATTATTGTTGTTATTATTGTTATTCTTCTTGTTATTCTTCTTGTTATTATTGTTATTTTTGTTATTCTTGTTGTCATTATTTATTTTTGTTCTTAGATCTGATGTGCATTTGTAGCTCTATTAGATTCACGTATTGATAAGTTTACCTAATGATTTCCAATTGGATAGTATCCCTCCCTTCCACCTGTGGATTGGAGTCCTTGATCAGAATGAAAAGGTTTTCTGTTTTTTTTCCTCCCTTGTTCCTTAAGTCATGAATTTGGTTTAGATGCTTTGGTGGCGAACATGTATGACTTATCTAATTTGCTATTCTAGTTCACACAATGCTAGATGTCTCAAAACTTTTAGCAATATGTTTTGGTTTCTTATCTAAGACTTCGTCATAGATTCTTTCTTTCCGTTCTTTTTCGTGTATTTTTAATTCTTGGTTGGAGTTAAAAGTTATTGAAAATAGTGGAAAAAAAAGGTTCATAACATGTTGCTCTTCTTGCCTTTGTCTTGACTTTGCTAATCTTATTCAATAGCATGAGACAGGATTGGTGGGTGTGGCAGGAACAAACCTAAGAGAACTATAGAAGAATTGTTTCTGTTAGTATTTTGCGTATATCTTTTGGTGTTTTTTCTTTCAAATTTTTATATTTTAGAGTGCCATTCAGAAAAAATACACTCTTTTTGTCATCACTGCAGCTTCCCAGATTTCTATGATATTGTTAGCTATTCTAGGAAAACAAAGTTGCATATTGTTCCCATTTTTTCAAAGTTTGCCTTTGTCGACATACACAACATGGAATAACTAAATTATATGGATCAACAGATTTCACCCGAATCTCTGCAAGGATTTGTTGGAAAAAGCAACATGCAATTGCAAAATTAACTGGCCTAGGCTACGTACAATTAAGTGTTCTTTTTGTTTTCTTTTGACGCAAGGACATTTGCTACTGTCTCAAGTTGTGGAATTAAGGAATACTTGGACTGAAGAATCATGAGAGCATATATAACAATTAGTTTGGATTTTATGAGCCTATTGTGATTGATGACATGTTAAGTTCTACTGGCCTAAATAAATTATAGTTGAATTTAATGATATTATGAAAATGCTATTGTTCATTTTGTTTTATTTTTCTTGATGTTATGGAGTTTCTTAATACAAGGGATTTTCCATGATTTTTTATGCTATTGGTCATAATCAGGGTACCACTTTCATCTGCTTATGGCATTTGATTTTATGTACTGTTTGGTAAGAGCCATATTGTTTCTTAAATACTTCATTATTGCACCTGGTTCCAAGAATGTGGCAGAGAAATATGAAATTTTGTGTTCTAGGTTAAGAAAATATTTCTTGTCTTTATTTTATGATTTTTATGTGATGATTTATGTACATTGACAATGGATCTCAATTCAATCTATTAGTTCATTCCATGACTCTCAAAACCTAACCCAACCCTGCCTATTTATTATATATATTTTTTTAAATTAAAAAAGTTATTTATTGTCGGTAACAGTGACTAATCTCTTCCAATGCATCATAAGCACCAACTACGGATAATTTCAATTGACCCAAAATTTTAAAATGCTCCATACCCAAAACCAAGGATCGAACTTTTGACCTTTAGTTAAGGATGGATAAGTCTTACTATTCAACTACACTCCTTAGATTTTTGACAAGAAGTATTGATAGACTCTATGATTAATTATTTATGTAGCAGGCGTAGGAAGAGTAAAGGGGAGAATGGAGATGTGGGTGCCTCGTCCAGTTAGTTACACACAAATTTTTGTGTAGAGTGCATGTCATCAAAACGCACCTAGAGGAGTAGGACTGTCAAGACAATTATATGTCGCAGGTTACTACTTTAGAAATGGTAGGGGGTAAAGGAATATTCATTCTGGAATATTGATTTTGGTGTTATCCTTTGGGATTGGGAGAGACTCAGCCTCTCGAATCGTTGATGGTCCTTCTATTTGTTAATTCATTAAACATTCCTTTATATATTATACATTGCAGCTTGTGTGTTTACTAGCGGAGCTATTTAGTGGCAAAGCAGGGGATCTTATAACATTCATTTTCATCTGTCTTTGTATTGTTTTTGTGTTGAAACAATTGAATTTGACCTTATTTTTTGGTTTCCTATAAAACAAAAGGATGGGCGACTGGATTGTCTGCTGGTGAAGGGGATTGGTCACGAGAGTTTTCTTTCTTTGTAGTTGTAGTTGATCTTACCGATGCTGGTCATGGTCAGTATCTCCTTCCAGTGATATTGTTCATTTGTTTCTGGGACTAAACTTGATAGACTGTGTTTCTTTGATTAGTTACAACTGTTTCTATTTTCGCAAGAATCATCTAATGTATGATAATTAGAATTGTCTAAAAGTTTTAATTTCCCCCCAAAATTGCAGAGCATATGCGGGATATTGCAGGGCTGCTCTTCAAATACATTCAACTCCTGCAGAAGTCTGGTGTTTGCAATTGGATATTTGATGAGGTATGTCACTGAAATAGTATGAATGTGAACATTTACTACCGTTTCATGGGAATATAGAGCAGTTGTATAGTGGAAAAAGAAATAGCATTGAATGATGCATTTACTAACTGTAACACCTGCATGACTGCCAAGTGGAGATTAGGATTGACTCTTGAGTCCAAAAAATTCTGAACTAAATCAATTCAATTTTTATAACAAATTGTTTAATCAATTTGAATTACCGTGTATACATATTAAAAAAAAGGCACATCAAACTGAAATGTTTTAGTTCTGAATGATGATTATATGACTAATATTATGGTGCTCACTTGTATAGGATGCTTACTTCGTTTTAGACTCTTTTTTTTTTCTTTTGAAAGCCAGAAAGAACAACTGAACAGTATGCCACAAGCTTTTCAAATAAACAAAGTACACAATGAGGTTTCTTGTTTTTAAACACGTCACGCTCATGAATTTTTCCCCAAGAACAAGCTATGTCCTTTTTTTTTCTTATGCTCAATTTATTTTTCTTTTGAAAGTCAGAAAGAACAACTGAACAGTATGCTACAAGCTTTTCAAATAAACAAAGTACACAATAAGGTTTCTTGTTTTTAAACTCATGCTCATGAATTTGTCTCCAAGAACAAGCTATATCCATTTTTTTTCCTTGAGCTCAATTTTTAGATGAGTAGTTGCAATACTTAGGAAACATGAGCGTTTGAATGCTATGTTATCATCCAATCTCTTCAGACCTACTAGCAGAAAAGTTCAAGGATTTCCTGGTTAGACATGCATGCTAGCTCATCTACTATGTTCAGAGAATGCAAAACTCTTGCATAAACTGGAGGAATCAGGTAGAAAGCTGTGTATGTTGGGACAAGTAATTATAATGATGGAGTTATCTTTGTAATTCAGCATTGTTGGGAATTGATAAAAATGAAGGAATCATGGTTGGCTAACATGATGGGTCCTGACATCAATATTATCTAGAGCTTCCATTGATACCGAAGTTTCTTTGAGCATTTGACCAGTTCCTTTCATTTTTTCTTTCTGCTATTTTGCACGTGATCAAAAGTCGAGGTCATGTCAAAAAGATTTATGATTTGGATAAATTGTAGTGATGTGAAAATTGTCTGACAGAAAAATGCTCCATTCTGGCGTGGCTGCTAGCTTCTTGGTAGAAAATCTTTTCCAGTAATGTGTGAAAAGGCTGACCTTTTCCAATATGTGTAATAGCTATTTCATGTTTCTATACATTTTCGAACCATATTAATAAGATATGGTCTGATATTAGGAGCAGTGCTATTTGCTTTTTGATTAGTTCCCTTGTTATTGATATCCTATCTTCTAACTGAACCTCAGAGTTCAAGTTCATATAGCATTCTGAAACATGTTCTCTCTAATGAAGCTTGCTGCTGTCAGCGAGATGGTATTCCATTATCAGGATAAAGCCCCTCCAATTGACTACGTGGCGAAAGTTTCCTCTAATATGCGAGTGAGATACTGATTCCCTTTATTTTGTTTTCATAAGGAAATACTGCAACTGAAGTTTCTAATTTCAGTTGTAGATGCATTTCGTGAACCTGAATTTTATATCCTTGTTATTAGCTGAATAATGAGGCTTTATTTCATCCCAAAATATATAAATTTCTTGTTCCAGGTATATCCTCCAAAAGATTGGCTTGCAGGATCATCTTTGCCATCAAATTTTAGTCCAGGCATTATTCAGATGGTACTGGATCAGCTTTCTCTCACCACTGTTCGGTAAGTTTCTTTGTTATTTTAGATTTTTGTTCGTGGTGGTGAAAGCCTAATAATATTCAATGCTGCATTACTATTGTTATTAGTTGTCTTTTTTTTTTCTATTGTAAATAATTGTAATAAATGAAGAAATAAAACGAACATGGAATTTGTAGAAACATAATGTACTATTTTTTTTAAAGAGTTCGGGAAAAAGAATCATGTCATTAAGACTTGCTAAAGAAATCTTAACCCCCAAAATTAAGTTACGGTGAAGTGCTTGGAATGTCTTTATATTGTGCACCTTTTTTGTGCAAAGCTCTTTGTACTTGAAACTTGCACAGGACCACTTCACTTAGTGCAGAAGTTAAAATTAAGTTTGTTGTGGTGGTATGGTTTAAAAATCTAATTGCATATTTAGAAAGCTCTAGCATCATCTTTAGGATACATCATAACCCAGAAAACTTAAGCAACTGAACCATCATACTTCTAAATAGCATTTTGTTAGGGTTATATTATGTATCTAATAAAAGTTCTCCTGATGCATCCTCTGTGGGAGCGCATACATGATACATAAGTGGCTTCATCACTTTGTTTCTGATGTTAATCTTTGATCCCTGACCTCAGTGTCTCATCCTTTATCTCATCTTTTGATCAGTAAGGGTAATCTACTGATGGACTGCTGCAGAATTTGTTCATATAGTGTACTTTATAGTGTTTTAACATGAAAAATTGCACATAAACAAACAGTTGCAGAGCCTGATCTTATTTTATGCCTTATGGTTAAAATAGCATCATAAGTCTACTACTTCTCTATCAACGAGTATTGCAGTAAGACATCCTGTTCTACAGAATCTTTTGGGAGTCAAAGAAATTTGAAGGACAAACTGACATGACCGAGCCATGGTATTCAACTGCATATAGTGTGGAGAAAATTTCCACCTCCATGATTCAGGTATATTGTTTTGTTATCTGATGTTATTCATTGTATCAATGTGGATGAATGCAAAGTTATTTCTTGGATGTGCGTGTTTTGTAATATTTAACTAGGCCTATTTTTTCCACAAGTAAGAAAATCATCTACTGAGTGCTTTTCTTATTCTGCAGGAATGGATTCAATCTGCTCCTAATGAAAAGCTGCACCTACCAGCTCCAAATGTGTTCATCCCTACTGACTTATCACTTAAGGATGCACTAGAGAAGGTCTGATGGAATGTTTAATCAATAAATTGATCATTTTTTTTTTTAATTTGTGCCAATATAACTTTTTGATGCAGGTTAAATTTCCAGTTCTCACAAGGAAGTCAACTTATTCATCATTGTGGTACAAGCCTGATACAATGTTCTCTATACCAAAGGCATATGTCAGGATAGTTTTCAACTGCCCCTATGCTAGCAGCTGTCCTGAGACTGAAGTTCTTACTGCTATATTTACTCGACTGTTAGTGGATTACTTGAATGAATATGGTAATATGACAGACATGGGATCCTTAAGTCCATAAATTGCTATGATCTTCTCCAGTTTGAACTGTTTTGTTTTTGCACATTTTTCCCTCTTGTCAAAGGGGTTTTCTGAAACATTTCTGAAGGGAGACAGTTTATTCCTCAATAAAAGCATTTTATTTTTTGTCTTTTCAGCTTATTATGCGCAGGTTGCTGGTCTATATTATGACGTAAACAATACCAATGACGGTTTTCAGGTTCTTGGGCATTTTACAATTATGTATTACCACAATTAATATGAAGCTTACTCTTCCTGTCTAACTATTCTGTGATGCATATGAGAAACCATTCATGTCATGTATGTTTTAACTCTCTGGGTCTTTGTCTCATTCTCTGTCTTAACATTCTTGAACTTTTTCTTAGGTGACTGTGGTTGGTTATAATCACAAACTGAGGGTCTTGTTGGAAGCTATTATTGACAAAATTGCAAAATTTAAAGTGAACCCCAATAGGTTTTATGTCATCAAGGTAATGCTTGGGCTCTTGCTTATAAACTATCTTTGCTTGTGCAATGCTGCACTCATTTGTATGAAACCTCTGCATTTGAATAAAAAACCGTGAGTAGTAATCTGCGCGCTCTTATTGTCCATTATTAAGAAGTTTATAATTTCAGGCCAATAATTGAGAAATTATCAATGTTTGAAAGATTTGTTTTGTGAAATTGTTGGTTGGGGAACATAACAATTCCCTTTCGGGTATTTTTGATGTATGCCTTATATCTATACATATATATTTATATATATTTTCTCAGGCTTACATATGACGATAGCTTGTATCTATTCTTCCCTTACAGTGACCTTGCTGTTAATTTTCTTTTCCAGGAAATGGTAACAAAGGAGTATGAAAATTTGAAGTTTCAGCAGCCATATGAGCAGGCTATGTGCTACTGCTCCCTAATACTACAGGATCAGACATGGCCTTGGATGGAAGAACTTCAAGTGCTTCCCCATCTTAAAGCTGAAGATCTTGCCAAGTTTGCTCCAATGATGCTGTCAAGAGTTTTTCTAGATGGCTATATCGCAGGTTTTTGGATCTGTTCTTTCATTTAACTTTACAGTACTGCTATGATGCTTGTGCTCTCTGATCTTTGTTACATGCTGCTGTTCCTTATTTCATTACAGGCAACATTGAACGCACAGAGGCAGAGTCAATAGTTCAACATGTTGAAGATGCATTTTTTAATGGTCCAAATCCAATTTCCCAACCTCTATTTCCATCCCAGCATTTGACCAACAGAGTTGTCAAGCTTGAAAGGGGAACAAGTTATCTGTATCCAATTAAAGGCTTAAATCCAAGTGACGAGAATTCTTCTCTACTGCATTATGTTCAGGTACGATGTTTTCTTTATAAAAAAATGTTACTTTAGTATAAATATGGTGCTTTAGCCTTTGTTTGTTCCTGCTTCGACACCTTTTTGATGTACATTTTTTCTCACATAGCATTACACTTTGGGTTTTTCCCCACAATTTTCTGAGTTTCTGCACAATTTACATGTTTAATATCCTGCTCTTGTTTCTTTGTTTTCCAAATTTGCTGCCATATTATAAACTTCTCAATTATTTTTCATAGAGTTTCAAAATTATAAAGGGGTTCCATATATTCAGACTTCAAATGTCAATCTTCTATCTGCAATTTATTTCTTACTGCAATGTAGGGTTAGATTCCGAAGATTAAGTGATCTCAGTGGTTAGATTCCCTTCCATGTTGATCTGCTCGTCATTAGATAGAATTTATAATTTTGTCCATCAAGCAAGAAAACCAAGAATAAATTGCTGTTGTACAGTTGGATATACACCCTCTATAGATTGCCTCTTGGCGTCGACATTGACTACTTACTTTGCTAGTCTTGGGAAAAATTTTATCTTCTTTGTCATAGCAACTATAACTTGCTCCTTCAACATAAATTGATTTTAAAATTTCTTTATCAGTTATTGCTCTGTTTTTTATGGGTAAAATATGGTTTTCTATGGTTAAAAGATGGTTAGCATATAACTGTGTTGTCATTGTATGTCATTGTCCTCATTTTTACGTGGTACTTTGTCCGAGATCTGTACAAGATTCAAAGCAAGAAATGAATTGGTGATGAAAAAGAGTACTCTGTGCAGGCATGTACGATCCTTCTAGTTAATATACTGGACGCTTTTATGCTTCACTTTCCAGACAATATCTGTGTTGGTGTTTTTTCTCTTCTGCTTCATGTTCCCATTGCATTTTGGGCATATCCTGGAGGGGATTGAAATTTATATATTAGATTACTAGTGGAAGAATATAACTGTTTTTTTTTTCTCTTGGCTTGGTACTTTTTTATTGACAAGTTTAATTTAATGGCACTAGAACAAAGAAGCACCACTGGTTAAAAATATTACTTAACTGGGGTACTAGTGATGGAGTATATTTCCTTATCTTTTCAGAGCCAGGATTAAGGATTTAATGCAGAATTCTTCTCATCATTACTTTTTTCTTTAGGCTCTTTACGTGAATACTACGTTTGAGCTAAACCCATGACTTTTGAGATTTAGGTTCTTTACGTGACATATTCTGTAGTATAATGTTGGAGCAAAGATGGTTTTAAAATTTTGAAACTGACTGAATTATTTACACTCTTGGTGTTAGGTTCATCGTGATGATTTTATGTTGAATGTGAAGCTTCAGCTGTTTACTTTAATTGCTAAGCAGCCAGCCTTTCACCAGCTTAGATCAGTTGAGCAACTTGGGTATATTACTGTACTTATGCAAAGGTATGGAAAACTCTTGCTTACTAAAATTTTGCATCTCACCTGCATTGGAGCTTTACCAAATTATTTTCAATTCAGGAATGATTCTGGCATTCGTGGGGTGCAGTTTATTATTCAATCCTCGGTGAAAGTATGCCACTATTATTTGTGCAACTTGTTTTACATGAATCTTCGGTTTTAGTTCAACAGATTAACCATCTTGATGTTTACAGGGTCCTGGGCAAATTGATTTGAGGGTAGAGTCATTCCTAAAGATGTTTGAAACAAAACTCTATGAAATGACAGATGATGAATTCAAGGTGAGTTATTATCTCGGAGGCAATCAGATATCATGATTTTTCATCTAGCACAAGGGAACACCGAGTGTTTCTTCAAATTGAATTCATTTTTTCTTTTGGGAAGCTGTGGTGTAGAGAACTGAAGCCTTGTTAACAGAATTTTTATCTTGCAAAAGTTCTTTGGTTGTTTTCAGTATCAAATTGCTTGCCATCGCTTTTTTTTCTAAATACTAAGCAATAGCCTTCTGCAGCACATTTGCTTGTTTCCATACCAAAAATTAAATATCATCTTGTTCTCATTGTGCATTTGAAAGCCAAGTTAAGTGCCAACAACTAGCTGCCTTGTAATTATTCTTATCTAACCTTGCAATAGCATAGTCAGAAAAGTGCTTTGGGGTGGAATGAAGGTCCATATTGTTAAACGCAGAATCTTCTGTTATGGTCAGTTTAAGTACTTCCTTATATATGATTTATGAACCTCTGGATCAGCAGAAAGAAAATTAAAATATCCATGAATCCCAGTTGAAAATTTTGTGCCGCTGTATAAACCATGAATGAAGAAACGTTCTTGTAACAGAAAACATGCAGTCTTTTCTAATCCATCCACTTGGTCAATTCATTATGACGATCAACGTTTCAGCTATTGAGATGAAATGATTATGTCATGCATATTTTTTTGTTGTTGAAATTAAAAGGGTATTTAACGTTGGCAACAATGTTAATCTCCTTTTTTGCATCCCAAGCATCAATTATGGATGAGTTCAGGTAGTTTGAAAATTTAAAGTGCTCTATACCCAAAGCCTAGGATCATGCTTTGACCTTTGATTAAGGATAGATAAGTCTTACCATTCAATCACACTCGGGTTATTATGTCATGCATATTAGCTGCTTTTATTTTTGGAGAAATTTGGCAAATATTATTGAATGTTTGAATTTGAAGGTTTGATAATTTTGTCTGAGCTGCTTTTTCTGGCGGATCGTTGTTCTTATATATTTCACTTTAGTAGCTTTTAGTCTCTGAGCCCTGGCATGCGAGGTCAAGTTAACAGCTGAACTGGTTGTAATGCAGAAAAGTGTCAATTCTTTGATCAATATGAAACTTGAGAAGCACAAAAATCTAAGGGAAGAATCAATGTTTTACTGGCGGGAGATTTTTGATGGGACCCTGAAGTTTGATAGGAGAGAAAGCGAGGTACGGATGTTTATACTACTTGTCACCCTGATTTTTGGTATTTCTCAGGACCTTGTATGGAAAGGAAAAGATGCAGGACAGGGAAACCAAGCTCTTGTTAGGACTCCCTGAATAAAAGATTTGGGTGGAAATTCTTTTAATCGATGCTTAAAAACTTCATGTGGTAACTGGATAGTTTTAATTTGTGTGGAGAACAGGTGGCGGCATTGCAGCAGCTTACACGACAAGATCTGATAGATTTCTTCAATGAGCATATGAAAGTTGGTGCACCGCAAAAGAGGACACTAAGTGTGCGTGTTTATGGAAGTCAACATTCATCTGATTATACGGCAGATAGGAACGAACCATTTCCGGCCAACTCTGTTGAAATACAAGATATTTTCAGGTTCAGAAGATCGCAGCCTCTTTATGGCTCTTTCAAAGGAGGTATTGGTCATATGAAGTTGTAGGGTTTGTATAGATTATTACATCAGAGAATTTCCTTTACAAACTTGAGCCAGTTGGTTGATGGAACAATGCTAGCGCAGTTGGCTAGTAGTCCAACTGGCATAACCAGCACTTCCTACAAAGTATATGAACCTATTTTCTCTTTTCTTTTCACTTTCTTTATAATGTTTTCACTTTCTCTACTGATCCCCCCTATTAAACCTCCTTATCAGCGCTACCGAATTTTTTGTTTTTAAAAAAGTTGGCTATCTTATATTTTGGCAAATGTGTCAGAATTGTTAATAAATAACAGAGTACCACTGGGCACAACGTAGAAGTTGGTGTGTCCAGCCTAGTTTTTTATTATTAATGCATATATAAATAAACTGCATAGTCTAAAAATCATTCTACATTCTTATCCAATAATTTAAATATTACTATAGTGAAAAGTAACAAAGAGAACCGCCTGGAATGCCAGAAATCAGTTTGGGCTGGATGCATAAGTCCTGACATTTTATATAGCCTAGACCTCGATTCAAACTTAGAAGTACGTTAGCCTCGCTCGCACCCTACAAAAACATAGATCAAAACCAGAACAACTATAGGATTGAGAATGAGACACTACTACTTTCACAGTTTTCATATAATAGAATTTTATATATTTTTTTGGATGTTTATGATAAATTGCAAAAATATTCCATATTGGAATCCTCTAAGACATGGTAATTGCCGTATAGTTACTATACAAATTTAACTGATCATCCTAAAAATATACAACAATAAAACAAAATGAGAACGAAATTTGTTAAAATTTATTTATTTTTAAATACATGATATATGTCTTGGTAACCAAACACAAAATCTAGAAAACATGCTAAAAATTTTATGTATATCAATTTTCTTAATTTATACCATGCAAGGATTTAAATCACAAATCTCGATTTATTATATGCAAAATTATATATGCAACTAGTCTACAAGTGTAAATCCTTTATCCTTGATTTTACCTTACAGTTTAACACAGCCAGAGAGTTGTTAATATACAAGTATTTCACATGCATTCATTGCTTTAATAAATAGACATGCTGGCATACAATAATTATATCAATTTACACACTCATATAGGCAATCACAGTTATATAATATGCAACAAGCACGTCTCTTTAGAGCACACATGGCCGTAATTTGAGCTGGTAATATCTTCTAGTCTATCTCAATCAGGGGCAAGACTGGAGTTCGTCAGTGGTACTTTATTCTTGTTTCCTTTCATTTTAACTCGTTATTGCATGCAATAGATAAACCTATGTCAATCAGGTTGCCTAGCCCAATCCACTGACGATGTCGAGGCGTTAGGTGATGATAGCTCCACCTAATTGATTCCCCACACTACAGGATCCGGATTCATATAATTTAATTCATAGTAAAATAAATAAAAATCCATTCCGTCTTTATCACCTTATTTTTTTATGTCTCCACGCCATGTTACCATACCCGGAGAGCTCTCAAAGTTATATAGGTTACCCTATGCGGATTCAGTGCATCCCACATGCCAATATCATATCCCGAATGCACTCAATCATCCAATTATAGCATGAAACATTCATACATTTTATAGCATAGCATAATACTCGATGCACACTATACTAGTTATCATGCTTAATGCGTAACGCTCTCCAAATTTATTTATTTATTTATTTTAGTGCCACACTCGCCGTACGCCACTATATACATTGTTTAGTTACTCGACAATGCATACAATGAACCTACAAGGCTAGAATAAAATTCGACAGCAGAGTTATATTAAGGATTATATTAATTAGTGGAAGAGAAAGGAAAGGATGATGTCGTTCGGGTTAACATCATGGAATATCTATTACTACTTGGTCCCATTAACATTCGTATGATTTAGAATCAATTATGTTTACCTAAGGTTTACTATTTATCCAAAATATCATGCATGTGGACTAGGGGAATACATGTTATGTACACGATACACAAGAAACCCTAAAGGAATCCTAAACTCGAATTGTTTAAATCCTTCACTGACTTTCACTGACTGTCTGCCCGGAGGGATGCCATGATTATGTCCATTCATAATCAATCTTATTCGAATTCAGATCACAAGATGTGGCAGAAACCTGCCAGGTGAGTGGATGGGAAAATCACGTATAATATAACACGTGCATACACACAAATAATACTAAGCACACAGACATACGAATACATCAACTAGTCACAGTCAGCACGTATAAAGCATTCAATCACAACAAGACCATGACTGGGCTTGACAATATTTCATAGTCCATCCAGCACTAGGAGAAGGATTGAGATCTGTTAGTGGTACTTCACACTTGCCTTCATTATTACTTACTATTTACCAAAAACCACTGACGATGTCGGGGAGTTAGGTGATGATAGCTCCGCCTAAACGGTACCCACTATGCAGGATCATATCTTGTGTCTATCAGCTTGTTTGGTAGTCTCTATCCCGCCTTATCACTTCATACTTGGCGTCTCCACGTCTCGCTACTAGACCCAAAGATATGTCAAGGGTTACATAGGTCACCCTATGCGACTTCGTGCCTTGAATACTCATACCTGAATTCATTCAATGCATTATATGCATTATAATATAACTATAAGGACCCCAATCCTATCCAATTATTATTATTGCTCCTAATAGGACCCTTACCATCATGAAACCCAAATAAATCCAAAAACCAAGGCCATTTTGAATCCCACAAGTCTTACCCATCTAATTTTTTATTTTAGTATATTCATTCTTTGTACTTATGACCATTGGAGCATGATATTGGACAAGCATTCTGGTATCATACGGAGTGAATAAAAAATCAGCGGAAGTCTTTAAATTGAATCATTGGAACCACAACACACAAGTCCCATAGGGATCTAAAAATCCAACAAGTAAACCTCCAATATAATCCGGAAACAAACAAGCAAAGGAGGGACTCGAAGAACCAGAAAATAGTCCAATCAAAGTTCATGTTATATACGCAAGCAACCAAGGAAATAGGAATGCAAATGTGATGCAATATCGCCCCGCCGTGCAGCTTTGATCTCACACACTGGTACCACAAACAGTGAATGTACCTAAGCTTGAAAAATGGTGAAATCAACAGGATGAGATTACAAGAATCTCAGTAGGGTCACAACATCACAAGATCTATAGAAATCTTAAACAAACATCTCCCAAACAACATCAGATCAGCCTATACATCTAAAGGGAATCACGCAATCATCATTCAATCAAAAAGTGATAAGACCGAAAACTAAGGAAGTATTTCAGGCTTTTGTGGTCGGTGAAGATTCTGCACGTCTTGCCTTATAAGTAATGCCGTCATATCTTCAACACAAACACCACAGTTGCAAGCTCCAAATCTTGCATAGGATAATTGCTTTCATGCAGTGACAACTGTTGGAAAGCATAGGCAATGACTTTCCCGTCTTGCATCAATATGCATCCAAGTCCGGATTTCGAAGCATCGCTGTACACCACATACTCTTTGCCACCGGCTGGTGAGGTGAGGATTGGTGCGGAAACCAATTGACTTTTCAATTTTTCAAAACTTCGCTTGCATTTCTCATTCCATACAAACGACTCTCCTTTGCAAGCCAATTTTGTCAATGGTCCAGCAAGCCATGAAAAATTTTCCATGAAGCGACGGTAGTATTCGGCTAAGCTAAGGAAACTATGGACTTCAAACATTCGCGGGGGTTCCTAAGCAACTACGGCTTCGATCTTCCTCGGATCAACTAACATAGCTTGGGCGGAAACAATATGGCCAAGAAACCAACTTCCCGTAACCAGAATTCGTATTTGGAGTACTTTGCAAACAATCGCCGATCCCTCAAAATATTCAACACAATCCGCAAGTGCTCAGCGTGCTCCTCTTCCGATTTTGAATAAATCAGAATGTTGTCGATGAAGACTATCACAAATTTTTCCAAGAACTCACGGAACACACGATTCATCAGATTCAGGAACACGACTAGTGCATTGGTCAAACCGAATGGCATAACCAGAAATTCGTAATGGCCGTATAACGATCTGATCTCGGTCTTTGGAATATTAACATTACGAACTCGCAATTGATGGTATCTAGATCTAAGATTGATCTTGGAGAATCAAACAAGTTGTTGATGAGCAGCAAAGGGTACTTGTTCTTCACGGTCACACGATTCAGCTGCTAATAGTCGATGCACAGTTGCAGCGAACCATCTTTCTTCTTCACGAACAAGACAGATGCTCCCCAAGGTGACACACTAGGTCGGATGAATCCACAATCCAGCAAACCTTCCAGTTGCATTTTTATTTCCTTCATTTCCCCAGTAGCCATACGATACGGAGGAATGGAAATTAGATTTGTACCAGGCACTAATTCAATGCTGAATTCCACTTCCCTTGCTGGTGGCAAACTAGCTATGTCTTCTGGAAATACATCCGGAAATTCACAAACCACTGGAACAGTATCCAAATCCAAGGATTCTCTGGAAACATCATGCACATGCACGAGGTATGCTGTACATCCTTTGCTGATCAATCGCTTCGCATCAAGCCAGGAAATAATGCAAGTTTGAACAACTCGCCTATCACCTTCAAAGTAGTACTCGGCACCATCAGGAAAAGTGAACCACACACACTTGGTGAAACACTATATATGGGCTTGATATTTTACCAAACAGTCCATGCCTAAGATCACATCCAGCTCTCGAATATCCAATGGAATCAGATCCACCTCAAGTATATTCGGACCCATACGTACAACACAACCGATGTAGACTAAATCACAAATTAGTTGCTCTCTCAAAGGAGTCAAAACCGAAATAGGAGGAGACAAGGGAGACAGAGGCCGATCCGTGGTCAGTGCTATCCTTGGACTTACAAATGACCTGTTTGCTCCTAGATCTAACAATACTTTAGCATTTTGAGAAAACACTGAAATAGTACCTGTTACCACATCAGGACTAGCCTTGGCATCAGTCATGGTGAATAGCCTTGTTGGTCTTGGTTGTACCTCACTTGAGGATCCATTTGGTGGTTCTCCCAGTGTACGTGTTGGTGGTTTGGCGGAATTGACATACCCACCCCAGCCCACGTTTGGTGTGCCTGTGATACGTCTTGGTTTCGAGCAATCCCACTGAACATGGCCCATCTTGCCACAATTATAACATCGATGTGGCTACGGATTCTACGTAGATCTATTAGAATTTGGACCAGAAAAGTTCTTTCTGTTGTTACCTCCATTGCCATTTCTTTTCGGAGGATAGGACCTTAAAGGATAGTGTCCCGTATGCCAATTGAATTTGGAATCTTGTCTGAAGGATCCACCACCACTTGCTACGGATGGCTTCTTATTTTGCATGATTTTCTTGGCTTCAGTTGCAGCAACTCTTGCAAATTCTGCACCAGTACTGTACCAATGATGGTTTTGAGCTCGGTACTCAGCCCATCCTGAAATCGTCTCAAAAACTGGTAAGATGAATGATCCTCCTCAGGTGCAAATCGGGACAACTCCCTTAATGCCTTCTCGTATTCCATCACCGAACGGGTGCCCTATTCAAGCTTGTAGAAAGCTTGTCGCTGCTCCTTTTATGGAATCTTGTATAGAACCTCTCATTGAACTCATACCAAAATTCCTCCCATGTAGGCAAACGATCTCTGAATCGTAAGCTCACAGATGTCCACCATATGAGGGCTTCTCCCATAAGTAGGAAAGTAGCGATGGCAACCTTGTCATCATCCAAGATATGCAAAAACAAGGACATGTGGTATAAAATGTTGATCCATTCACGAGTTGCAGCGGCTCCGGCTGAACCACTAAAATCCTTACAGCCCAGTTGATGAGTTTCCCTTAGCAACTTCGTTATAATGACCGGAACTCTCTCGGCTTCCTTAGGATGCATTGGCTGTACAGATTCAAGTGGAGGAATAGGTTTCTCCATGGACACGGGTGCAAGAGCATTCTGAGGTTGTGCCTCCATACACTGCTGGTTTGCAGCAATCCCTTGCAATACGTTTAGGATTTGTGTCATCACCAGATCGATGGCCGGTGCCTCAGGTTGGTTTTCGGGCTCAGCTTGACCTCCCTACTCAATTTGTGCATTCAGTTCCTCGTGCTCAATAGGTTGTTATTCGGCCTAAATCCAAAACCTATCCTGTTGATCCCTTGTAGCATTCAATCTTGCCATACTATACAAGCACGCGATCGTTACTCAACACATACCAAATACAAACACTAGGAAAAGAAGTGGTGCCTGGTGGAGAGGCGTGCAGCGGACGATATGCATATGCCGGAAAAACAAAATACACATGCACACAAGTATGCAAATTTCGAAAAACACATGCTTACATACAAATGCGCACTCGGTGATAATCATTCAAAACATTCGGCAGTCATGGATTCACACAAGTTATACTCAGCAATCATGGCAACAACACTTAAAGACATACTTTGACATGCCTACAAACCAATCACATGCATTTGGTATACACATACTCATGCAATTCACACTCGGCAGCACACATTAATAAGCAGCAAATATATTCATATGCATTCAGCAACATAGAAATCACATAGGGACACTCGGCAGCATACTCCACAATGACAAAGAAACATAGCAAAACACCCATAAAAAATTCAGCAAAACACATCAAATCATAAAAGCACACATAAACATACAACCAGTTAATCATTCAAGCACAATATCTAAACATTTCTAACCAGGTTCTTAACATCTGATTAATTTCGGTATTAGCTCTCTAAGTGAGTGGGTGTGTGCGCATGTCTGTTCCTGCAAACACAAAATTAACAAACATGTTAGCATATAATAAATTAAATTTCCTAAACCATGCTCCGCTACCAAACTAGTAAGGGCTCCAATCCTATCCAATTTTATTATTGCTCCTAATAGGACCCTTACATCCGTGAAACCCAAATAACCCCAAAAACCATGACCTATTTGAATCCCACAAGGCTTACCCATTGAATTTTCTGATTTTAGCATATTCATTCTTTGTACTTATGACCATTGGAGCATGATATTGGACAAGCATTCTGGTATCATACGGAGTGAATAAAACATCAGCGAAAGTCTTTAAATTGAATCATTAGAACCACAACATACAAGTCCCATAGGGATCTAAAAATCCAACAAGTAAACCTCCAATATAATCCAGAAACAAACAAGCAAACGAAGAACTCGAAAAACCAGAAAATAGTCCAATCAAAATTCATGTTATATGCGTAAGCAACCAAGGAAATAGGAATGCGAATGTGATGCAATATCGCCCCGCCGTGCAGCTTTGATCTCACACACTGGTACCATAAACATCAAATGTACCTAAGCCTGAAAAATGGTGAAATCAACAGGATGAGATTACAAGAATCTTAGTTAGGTCACAACATCATATGATTTATAGAAATCTTATACAAACATCTCACAAACAACATCAGATCAACCTATACATCTAAAGGGAATCACGCAATCATCATTCAATCAAAAAGGGATAGGACCAAAAGCTAAGGCTGAGGGTGGATTACAAACACTTCCGAAAATCAAAAGTACACAGGCAGGTAAATCATCAATCAATCTCATCAATAAGAAAGGTCATCTTCTTCCACCTGTGTTGTCCAAGGCTTTGCTGCAAAAAGGGTAAAAGTTTAGCACACAAGCTAATCAGCAAGCATATTCATCTTGCCAGCACACAAGACAAGGCATCTAGCCAGCACATAAGATTAGGAATCCTAGCCAGAACATAAGACTAGGAGTCCTAACCAACACACAGGATTAGGGCATCTTGCCAGCACACAGGACAGAGCATCTAGCCAGCATAAAGGATTTGGCATCTAGCACGCGCACGCTAGGGATTGCCACCCATACGACTCCTATACCAGTAAGAGCCTCCCATCTCCCAAAAGAGCATCAGTGCTTACCCTAAATGGCCATCCGAAAAGGATCCTGACACACAAACACATACAAGCACACACAGGCAAACATAAGCACAATACCACAATAGGGTATCCTCAATCATTTCAAAACACAATTAGCATGTTCAATGCACACAACAGATGCAAATTAGGCACTCCAAAACCTATCTCAAGGGTTCGGTATAGCCTAAAGGATCATATCTCAATCCACAATTCATGTATACACTATCCAACACTGGCTCATACAATTATCAATAAGTATATACACTGAAATCAATCAAGCAAACAACAAGGATCTCTGAAAAAACCGATGAGGCATAGATCCTACCTCTCTTGTCTTTGAACAAGAAGTTATTCCTTTGCCTTTATTCAAGGGATCCGAACCACCTATAACATCATAAAGCAAAGATAAAACCAAACTAAACATGCATACTTAATAACTAAGTAAATACCATATTTCCTTACCAAACCCATCAGAAACCAGTAATTAGATGTCGCAGGTGCCTCCCCCTTGGACGTGTGATGTGATAGCCAAGAACTTAACAAGAAACAACCTGAATTACCATCCCAATCAACATACAACTTTTGACACTAAAAGTAGAAGAATAGGGCAAGTCGTGATTTCATGTTAACAAGCTATAGGTGTTGTGGTCTCATGTTGACAAGGAATGATTAGGTGTTTATAACACATGCAATCAAAATGGATAAGATCAGAAACCAATAGGTTAATCAACTAGTCCAAATTGGCAACAATAGCGCAAAGGTTAGGCATGCCGATTTCATGTATAAGGAAGATTCAAAGATTGAATTCATGATTTTACAACATGGATTGATGCCAAACAATTATACAAACAAAAAGAACAAAAATAGAAATCAATTAAAGGAAGAATCACACAATTACGACACCAAAATCAACGAAATATGATTTATATTTTGACAGTGAAAAACTAACCTTCTGATAACTGGATTTAGGTTTCTAAATAGAGAGTGGAAAGAGCTTTCCAACAAGCTACTATTTGAAAAAATCCTACAAAGGATAAGAAAGTTATGCTAGTTTGAAGTTTGAAGAAATTTCGGCAGCAATAAGGAGGTGTAGAGTTTGAAGTTTGATGAATTTTGTGTATTTTCTGTGTAAGATTTAAGTGTGGTCGACTTCTTCTTTATATAGGGTGGTTATGAGATTAATTTCCCTACTTTAAAGGCTATATTAAAGTAAGATAATTATCTGAATTAAATTCTGCAATTATGTTCCCTTAATTTTAGGGATTTTGTCTCCTAAGGTAATTATCAATCAATAAGAGATCATATCAAAGAGAATTAAAACTAAAAATAATTACTAAACATTCTATAGTATTTTCGGCCATCACACATATATTTTTTCAGGGGCAAAATAATCTTTTCACCTGTACTGACTTCTGGACTCCTAGGACTCAAAATTCGGAATCTCGCAATAACACGCAGCAAAGCCCAAATATATGATTCATTCTTTGTACTTAGCATGGAATTTCATATTTACATAATTCCTATCACACATGCATTTAAACACACAACTGGTCAATCAACCCGACAATTCTCATGCTTCCTAATAGCATGCATACACTTTCGATTTATCTACTTATTATCTTGTTAAACTTCATGCACTAATTCATGTTAATAAACTCATGGATTTCGAAGCCCACACATGCATCGATGGCTTTCTGCAACAATTCTTCAAATTCCTGCCATTTATAGGTATCCACTTATGCATGATTATAACCGATATCTTTAGAAATCATATTCAACACATAATATTGCATAAAATTACATGTCTAACCCTTTTAATTGACGTGTTTCGACCCCCGAATCAATATGAAACTAAATCGGAAAATTGACGTGTTTCGACCCCCGTGTCAATATAAAACTAAATCATGAAATTTTCCTAATTTTTCTATTTCTTTGAAAATTGTAAGATTTATTTGACCTATCAATCTAACTTCAAATTCAATAATTTTTATGCCATTAGATTTCTTATTCAACCTAGTATTTTTTATAATTTTTCTAAAATTTTCATAATTTTTTTCTATTTTTCTTGATTTTTACAGCATTTTTGCTTATTTTTACTAATTTTTGGAATTATTTTAAATTCCAGCCAATTAGAACGTGCCATGTGTCACCATCAAAGCTTATTTGGATCTATCTCCGAACCTCTAGGGCTATAACAAGCATTCCACTGCCCACGTGCCACGTCGCCCGAGCCTCAAGCTTGAGTGACACGCAGACTCCAACTCTGGGTGACACGTTGCCTGTTTATGCAGGCAACACATTGTTTGGTCCTTGGACCAAGCGGCCTGTCGTTTGGACGACGCATGGATGACATGTCATCCGAGGTTGTCCCCTACCTCTTGCCTAGCCGAGATCTGCAGAAAACCCTAACTCCTCCATCTTCCTTACACACAACCAACCTCAATAAAAGTTATACTAGATCGTAGACTAGTTCATTCCAATTGCAACCCTACAATTTCTATCCGTTTTCAATAACTAACATCAACAAATCAAAAGGATCAAGATGTCACGCCTCGTATCCACCAAGGCATAACAACCGTCGTACAACTATTGTATAAACTTAGATGGTCATCTTAAGAGTATACAATAACCATACAAGGCGAGAACGAAACCAGTTTAAATATTATTTTTGTATTTTAGATGCATGATATGCCTTGGAAGCAATCCCAAGAGACTAAGAAAATATATTGAAACAAGCGAACATGGGGAACTTACATCATGCAAGACCCGAATCAAATGTCGATTTAATTATCACATCATTTGGGATCCCAATTTACAATACATACGCACATGAAATGTCATATATATCTAGTCTACAAGTGTCAATCCAAATTCTTGACCATATCTTGTATCATGTACTCGATCAAAGAGTCTGCAATCTAGGGCAAAGCCAATCTTTTGGTTCTAACTCAGAAAAAACCTATCAAGCACTGGCATGGAAACCAGGTGAGTGGACGTTTTCCTTTACGAACTCTTTTAAAACTAAAAAAAGATTTTATAAATGAAAAGACTTGGCAAACACAAAATCGTAAATCGTGACCAAGGATTATTCAAATCCATTCATAACAATGTATCAATGACAAATCACAGTAAAGCAAGGCCACACAAAATCACAATATACAATGAAAGACTCTATCATTAAGGTCACACTCAAGCAATGTTAGCGTACATCACATACATCATAAATAAACAGAGATCTTATAGATCTCAACACACAATCGATAACCATTCTTATAGATGTCTAATATAGTCAACCTTTATTGTAGGTTGATAATATAACCTCTCCCTCTCACTTTATACCCGGGTTTAAAATCACACACAGTAATCTGAATACGTAGTAGTCTGGGAACACATAGTAATCTGAGGTAACACCCAGTAATCTTATATACTGGGGTGATCAATCCCAGTATAGATTCTTATACTATATTGTTCGAAGGTTAGGACATTTGTCAGTCGGCTGATTTCATAGCCACTATTCCTTTTCATTCTCCTAAGGTGAGAATTACCTGAATTAACTCTTCTCATAACTTTCATTTTGTTTACACTAGTACATCATTAACAAAACCTTTTTTAATCCTTTGTTTAATTATTCTCGAGTCATCGTTCACTTTGGTCATTTATTCTTGATTACTCATGGCTTTATATTTTCCTGAATTTGCCCTTCTTATAATTTATATTTAATAGCCTCTCGATTTGTTCTTCATTAGGGCTTAAATAAATTCTTAATAAAAATTTATTGATCTTCCTGGATTGGATTGACCCTCTACAAACTATTTTTCTCTTATTTGAATTTTGTTTTCTTACAGGGTTGTGCTATAAACTCAACACAATTAGTATCCTTTCATATGATCAGTTGATCATATGAGACATAATTAGGATATATTTTACGATTCATCACTTAGGGTTTTCATCAATAGGAATTTAATTTCTTAATATTCCCAGCTCGTTACCGTACGGATATTGTCTTAATTACCTTTTGTATTACACCTTTCTAATATGTGGTTCACATTCTTCTAGTATGACCTTAATGTCTCACGAGGTATTTGTTAAACTATTTTTCTACGATTTCCATTTGGTACTTTATATTTTCGTTTCCCATATCATCGTTGCTTCGGTCACATCTCAGATACTCAAGTACAATTTTAGAAATTAACCGTAGAAGCACATCATAATTTCAATCAAATGCATGAAATCAAGATTTGTCATGATTTAAGGAATTTCTCATCGATTGTGTGTCTAATCATGCAAACGATTCACAGATATCATGCCTCACATAAAAAAATTAAAATTCATTTAAAACGATGATTTAAACTGTCCACTCATAGTTTTGTCGTCTCAATCCGGATTCCTGATCTTTTTACTACGAGGTACACATATAAGCGCAATCTAATTCTTAATATCATCAAACAATTCCTGATAATCTCAAAACAATTAATCCTAGGACTTAGATTTACCTTAAGAACTCATCGATTGTTCTCGAATTCAATCCGGGTAATTTTCGTATTTTTTCATAATTTTCAGAAATTTCTACTAAATTTTACACCTATCAAAACTTATCAAAATCATCAAAAATTTATATCATTGGATTTCTCATAATTTTTTCTATTTTTTAGGATTTTTTCATAATTTTTCCTGAATTATTTCTATTTTTTATGATCTTTTATCATTTTCTGCCAATTTTTTATCTTATAGGTCAAAGTCAACCAAACACGCTGCCATGTTTATACCAAATTTGGCCTGGTATCAACCCACAATTGGATCGGAACTAGGGTACCAAACTAACGTGAATGACATGTCGCTCATGTCACCCCTAGACAACATGTCATACGGGATGCCTGCGGACAACTTTTCGTCTGCAGTCATCACCTTCCTCCAGCCGCACCTGCAAACCCAAATACTCCCGAAACCCTAGTTTCTAACAACCTCAATACACTTCGTAGAGCTTCATGAAAACTATTTTAAATACTTCCCATATGATTACCAACTTAGATATGCATAATTTAGTGTACACTACGTTTGAATTCACAAAATTGACAGAAAAGAGTTTTTCAGTGATGAATGGTGATTGTTATCGTTTTTATAGACGAAAATTTCACAAGAATTGTGCTGACACACTCACGCGAACAAGGTTAGGATCAAGGAGAACTCAAACTCAAGCTTTCGGGCTGTTTGTACAAATTGCTCAAAATTTTCGAATTTCGGCCGTATGTACAGTTGGTGATGGCAAAGAAAATAAACACCAGACAAGGATAGTCTCTCGACCCTTTGACTATACGACATTGTTTCAGCCCTTACTCAACCGGTGTCGTTTCAAGTTAAAATGACTTGCCTTGACCTTTCAGGCCGGGGTTCGTAACTCTGAACAGTTAATCTCTTTTTTTTTCTTTTTTTAAATAATAATAATATAATATTAGTATTTTCTTTTTAATTTGTTAAATCTTTATAAATTCATAGAAAATACTCTATAATTCAAAAAAGTACACCAAAAAATGCTACAGATTTCTTATGAATAGTAGAAACTAATTATCTTGAAAAATCATATTTTTTTCATTCACACAATTTACTAAAAATTAAAATACCCTATGGTATTTATTAGAAAAATACTAATAATTATAAATATTATTCCAAAAATTTCCCAAAAATTTCTAAACACTAATATTGAATCTAAGAACCAATTTATGGCCCTAAACCAACAAGATTATCTCTACACCATACTCTTTTAAATTTATATCATATATATACATAATCCTATGTATATAAAATACTTAAATTATCTTGTAGTTATTCTTTCGAATGATCTAACAGTTCGATTTTATTTCTTATGACGTATATTACTTCTTATGAGTCTCAAAAGGTAGACTCTAGAGTCTTAGTAATCAAACGACTTGGTTTTCAAGATCGACAAGTATCAAGATGTGTAAAGACAAAATTACTCCGGATATCAAGTTCTAAGAAATACACCGCCCGAGACTTTTTCGGATGTGTCAAAAGCCAAGAAATACATCTGCGACTCCAAATGACTTGATAGATCGGAGTATGGACACAATATCTAAGTCGGATTATATCGAGTCGTACATATACAACATTGCTCGATAGCTATCAATTTCAGTATTCACCGATCTATTATTCGTACTTATCCAATTCTATGTCATCCTTAGGTTTTTATAACCTTGGCCCATGCATCATGGGCTTATTGATCTATGATCTATTGGGTTATTGGGCATAGGGCTTAATCCACTAAATTACGAAACCTCACAGAAGATGCCTAGATTCCAGGCACGAGTCTTATAAAAAATTGGCCGAAAACTCATTAAATCGGCACAATCTTAGCCGAGACACTCGTGAACGAATACGGAAGGCTTTGGGAAAGAACGAGAATCGAGATGGAAATGAGAGGCTAGCTGTTCTAATAGGATTTTATCCCATGGATTGACCAGAAAATGGGGAAACCGGGAGAAAGTTGAGCGGCAGTTGTGCTGCCAACAAAACGATGTCGTTTGGGCTTGCCTCGAAAAGACGTTTCTATCGTTTAGACCATCTTGGTCAACACGATATTATAGGTTGTTGTTTTAGTCTTCTAAATATTATAATATTCTAACTAATATATATAAATAATAACATAATAATAATTAATAATTCTAATAAAACTTCAAAAAGTTGTAATAAATACCATATAAACCGGAAAAATACCCAAAAAATTCCTATACACTCCTTAATAACAGTAATATCAAGTAAAAATCGAATTTTTTTATTATATTATAATTTATTAAAAATCAAATATTTTTAATTTACATTAGAAAAATCATAATAATTAGAATTATATATCCAAAAACTCTTAGAAAATTTCTCAATGCTTATGATTGATCAATAGACTTTTCTAAGACCTTAGAATATCAAAACCATCATTATACCTTAAATTCCACCATGTGACAGCACTAGGTGCTGCCAAACACTTATCCGAAGCACCTGGATTGTTACACGTGGCTCATCAAACGCATGCCACTTCATTCGAGCCTCTGACTTGGGTTATAATTTGTCCGCATGAACAAACGACGCATCACCTACTTCTTCTGGCAACACGTCGCTCGATCCTCCTACCAAGCGACCTGTCATCTAGATGACCCTTGGATGACATATCGTCTGAGGTTGTCTCTTATCTCCTGACTCCACTGAATGTTGCCAAAACTAGGTAACCAAAATCCATCATACCCGTATTCAAGCTTCACCAAAACCATATTACAATATTTCAACCCTACCTTAACTTAAATCCTCAATTTTCATCAACTAAATCAAGCATAGGGAGAAGAAAAGCACCCAGTTCTTCCGAGTCAAAAACTTACCCAACTCAATGAGATCTGGCCTAAGAAGGTGTTATTCCACCATAGAAAGATTGCTGATATAGAGACAAAGCTTGGGAAAAATTTTTGGATCTCGGAAACTACTGGAATGGAATATAAGGGAAACAGGATTTTATCCTATTGGGTCACCAGCCACGTGGGGTGACTAGGAAATCCTAAGGCGGCAGTCCGTTGCTGGTCAAATGACATCGTGTTTACATAAAAGAGAAACGATGTCATTTTACTTGAAACACACATAGATTGTGCGTTTTGCCAAAACGACATGGGGGTGAGTCATTTTGAACAATCCTGGTCAAATAACATCTCCTCCCATCTTTTTGACCTACATATTATCATATCAATATAATTTAATAATATTAAATATAAATATTACTTATTAATTATATAAATTTTTTAAAAAATTTATAAATAAATACTACATTACTCTGAAAAATATCCAGAAATTTTTTAATGTTTCCTTATAAATAGTGCTATCTACCAGTACCATTAAATTATTTTTTTATACCTTTATAATTTACTAAACATTAAATATCATTATATTTTCCTTAGAAAAATCATAATAGTGTTACATTTACTTCCGAAAATTCTTCAAAAATTTATACGACCTTATAAATCATCAATAGAACAATCTATGGTCTTAAAATTCTAAATATAAAAGTACTAACTCCTGTTATGATTTTCCAATCATAAAGTAAATAATTACAATAAATTTCAAAAATTAATGTTTCTCTCAAAATGTCCCAATTCACTCCTTAACAATATGTGGACTAAGATCCACCAACATCGTTAATGCTCAAATAGGCTTACCGGCTCAAGCTGGTCGAAATTTTTAGGTTCTCACAAAATGTCTCTGGATTCTTCATTGAGTATAATTCCCGAAAGTGGTGGGTCAGCGAGAAAAAGACAAATCACCGAACAAGACCACCAGGTTCCTAGCCCAGCGATGATACAACACTGTTTCATTTGAAACAACTCACCTCGGCCAACAGGCCAAGGTATGACAAAACGGTAGGCCCCCCTACCGTTTTGACCAACCTTGATCAAAATGTCAGGAGCTTTATGCATTTTGACTTTTTGTTTTAAAAAACTAATATAATACTATAAATATTATATTAATCAGAAAAATACTACAGACTCTTGTAGGAATAGTGAAATCTACTTATACTGAGAAATTATATATATCTATATATTATATTAAAAATATACCATCTTATATTTATACTTGAAAAAATAATAACAATTATAGATACCCTTTTCAAAAATTTTCATAAAATTTATACATACTAGTATTTCATCAAGTGAGTTACCCATTGCCCTAAATAACCAAAATTATTTCTTTATATAATCTTTTTATTTTTATTTCATATACATACATAACTTTTATATATATATATAATATCCTAATTAACACCTAATTATTCTTTAAGAAAAATATAATAGTTCATATTAATTTCTTATAATAGCAATTTCTTCGTTATGATTCTAAAAGGATAGACTCGAGGATCTTAATCATCGAAAGGACTCAGATTACAGGGTTTGATAGCTACTTGGGTGTGAATAGATAAAATCACCCCCAAATACCATATTCCAAGAAATATACCATCCAAGGCTTCTTTGGAGGTGCCTAAAGGCAAGAGCAACACCTGTAAATCCAAATGACTTGATAAGTAGAGATACAATCATGAAATCAAACTCGAATACTTTTGGGTCAAATAATTATACGATGTCAAATAATTGCTTATCAACCAAGTTTTATATGTTGGGGTATATAGACATAAGTCTCCTAAAACCACTTTTAATTCGTGTTAAACAGGAAACTGACTAATCCGATGTAATCAGGATATGACCCTTTTTGGTATCATTAGACTCAAAATTCAATTTAGTGTTGTTTGTAATTTTTTCAGAATTTTTCAGAATTTTCTATTATTTTTGTCATGCCCCGTATCCTGCTCCAAGGGTGAACACCTCCACCACGAAACTCTAAAAATAGCAATTACTGTGCCATCCTCAGAATCCCGTAAGGCTAGAAAAATAAAACTATAAAAATATCATAATGGAATAAAGGTAGGGTAAATCTATATTGTATCATAATCCATCTCAATCAACCAAGTCCAATCAATCATCATAAATCACATGTCCAATAAAATCCGTAAAAATCAAGCACTAGATAACATGTATAAAACCAAAATAATAATCAATAATGTATTGTCATTGTAAACCAAACCATCTTATCTCAAACATAAACCAATAAATCCAAATACCAGAATATAATAATATACAAAATTAAATCCAAATATAAAACAAGAGAAGTATGTCCGGTATATATGTGTACAATCTAAACCGATTAGTTTGATTATACCTGACAACAACTAATAAACCAGACAACAAAACACCACTATCAATAGCTAATCTGAAGAACCTACAAGCATAATTGGATAACGCTAAAACATTAGCTAAAATTTGGGTGAGGGAAATAGGGACCATGAAATGCATGAATATAAAGACAATCGAAGTCCAAAACTAAAAATACAAAACATGTGTAAACTCCCAACAGTACTCAAATTCATACACACACACATACATTTCTATATTAAAAAGGGCTGGAATGTCAGCTGACAAATCACTTGTCTACACCCCGACTAAGGGAAAAGACAAGGCCCATTAGTAGTTCATTTTCTCATTTTATAAAAACATAGCCAACACTAGTGTTACCGAAGGCTAAGGTCAACCCATGTTAACCATCTCCCTTCGACATTTAATCCCCTCCATGACAAGGGGTGCCAAAGGGAGTACAAGACCCAACAGTCACCAATCTCGATCATTCATCGTCAGTGCATTAGATACTCACAAGTAATCAAAGTAGAATAGAAAAACCAATTCAAACAGGTCAAACTCAAACCAATTCAAACATATCAAACTCAAACCAATTCAAACAGATCAAACTCAAACCAATATCATATGATCAAAAATAGGCATAGAATCTCAGAGATAATCATATCTCAACAATCGGTGTAACCATATGCACAATATCGCAATATGTCTCTCAGTTTCAACTGTAGTAAAACCAGTGAATTTGTCAAATTTGTAAAAAGTAATTTTCCAAGAATAAACGTATATACTCCAAATTCCAACACGATTTACCATTTAATTCTCTGAAAATAGTAAATCTCAATCATGTATCTTAAAAAAATCTAAAATTAGAAAATAGGTCAATTAAGTCTCAAAAGATATTTTTATTGACAAAGTATTAGTTACCATTTTAATCTAAAACATATTTTTCCATAAAAACTATGAAAGCTTAGAACTCGGAAATGAAAATTCAGATTGGAAAATGGATAGCACCATCGCATTCAAAACGTCGAAATTAGGTAACGGGCGAAAATAGAAATGGAAATTTTGAGATGGAGGTGGCGCGTGGCCACAAGGTGAATAGCCGGTGGTGGAGCATGCGGCGACGACGACAGGTAGTGAAATGTCCATTTCCTCCAAACCTCAACCAAAATCAACGATTTATATTTCAAAAGAAAGCTCTTGATGAGTAGAATCTAAATATATAGGTTTCAAAGTAAGAGGAAACTGATATTGGCTGGAAAATCTAATTTTTTGACAAAGAAGACCCACTTGTTCGCAAGCTTCTCCCGCTTCCGGTGGTGGATTTTGACGAAGCATGTGGTCGTGTGTAGTTGAGAAAGTGGCTCATCCAATGGTGGCGGCAATGTCTCAATTGATGGCCGAAGGAGGGAGATGCATGCTACTTTGCATCAGAGAAGAAAGGTGAAGTCGGGGGGAGAGGGGAAAAAAAATATATATATATTTTTTGTATGAACTGACTAACCAAGATGGCATCGTTTTGGCTTTTGTTAAAACAACACTGTTTAATACTTAAGAATAAAATAATATTTGCTAAATTTTTAATTAATAAAATAATTCCAGAATATACATATAAATTTTTAAAAATCTTAATAAATAAGATAAAAGTTTTAAAATTATAAAAATTTTACCATAAATCCAAAAAAATTATATCTTCTTAGAAAAAAAATCATAATTTTCTAACAATAAAATAATATTTTCAAAAATCATAAAAAATCAAATCATACCATATATCGTTTTAAAACATACTCTATAACATAATTTACAACCAAGAATCACAAATTTAATTCGAACAATAAAATATGAAATAAAAAAATTACCAAACTACCCTCACATGTATACACGTGATACAAAAGACTAGAGATTTACAATTTTTCTCTATTTTTATACCTTTTCTATGCATTTTTACTAATTTATAAAATTAAATAAGCCGACCAATCATATTGTGCCACCTAACAGCACTTGGTGTTGCTAGATCAACACTGAAGCTACCTCATCTTGACATGCATCCCATCCTATGGGTGCCACGTTGCACGAGCATAAGCCTTGGAGCCACCCCTGTTACTGTTCATAGACGACATGTCGCTTAAACTTGTCATCAAGAGCCTTGTCACACACCAACTAGAGCAGATGATCCCTCATTCGACTGGGTCGTCTTTAACCTCTAGTCGTTGCAATTCTCCCTCTAAAACCATACTTTCCAAAATGTCAATCTTCTCGCACACATATCTAAGCTCCATAAATCCTAACCCAAATGTAAATCCCCGAATATTTAAAAAAAAAGAAAAGAAAAGAAAAAGAAAAAGAGTTAGTGAAACTACGCCGTTTTGGCTAGGGTTTTTTAAAAAAAAAAAAATCCTTTTCTTTTTCCTTTTTCTTTCTTTCTTCTTTCTTTCTTCTTCCCTGGTTCTCCTGCGTGCGTGCGTTTCGTTTCTCCCTCCTTTGAGTGAATCGAACTTCCTCCTCCGGCCACCATTCTTCACCCCGTTGGTCACATTCTCTTCCTCTTCTCGGCGGGAATCATCTAGTGTAGGTTTTGTTGGCACTAAAGCTGCGAATCGGTCTGTAGAAGCTTAGGAAGAAGTGGGTTTTCGTCGTCGGAAAATTGTATTTTCCGGCCAACTCCGGTGAGTTATCGAAAAACGAATCACATATTCGGGTTCCTCTCATCGAGAGCTTTCATTTGACATATAGCATGCTAAAAATCGTTGAGTTTTTCATGTAGGTAGGTTTCTGGAATTTCTGCTGCTGTTGGACTGACACGTGTCACACGCGCAGGTGGGTCCCACACGCGTCGATTTTTCGATAAGTCTAAAAGTTGCCCGTCAGGTATTTTCGACGTTCTGAACGCAATGGTGTCGTCCGTTTCTTAATCGGATGCACGGTTTATGAGTTATAAGCTTATGAACAAATTGATTAAAATATATTTCTCTTAAAAATAATAAATTACAATAATCTAGGTAATACTATCGAATTAAACCTGTAATTGGGGGCCTAGCAATTAATTACTCAAGTATGGAGGGGTTAGTGCTTTAGCATACATATATAACTGTTAGATCATTTAGATGAAAAATATAGTGATTTCATGCTTGACATGTTTATACAGGCTTGTGAATTGTATATTCCAGATGTGGATGTTTTGGTGGGTTCATTGAGCCGTGCTTGCTGTGTTGGATTGTATTTTCATGCTGTGACTATCTGGAGGTGAGTGGGGACCTCACATTTTATCGTTGGATTTTTTTAAAAAAAAACATGCTTGTTTGAACTATGTGATTTTTCTCAAACATCAATATTGATAAATCATGTTTGACATTTTGACAAGATTACTTTGACGGTCACTATGATTTGATTGGAAAATTCTAGTTTGCCTTTATATGATTTTGCACAGGGATTTACGTTTTGTTTTATTTGCACAGGGATGCATGAGATTTAAGATATCATATTTTATAAGTGCTTCAAGAGTTATGTTTCAGTATGATGTGTTTTCTAATCTATTCCTGGTGAGATATGAGTAGACAGTGCACTGTTGAGTGATACCTGATTGGACCGACGGGTCTCGTATATGACTTTTTGGCATCCCGAGATAGGGGAGATAATGTCAATAAGTGGGGTCAACGCAAGTTGACGTGTTGATCAGCATTGTGTAGGAGTTTGCTGATCTAGCCTTCGGCAACACTAGTGTGGGCTATTTTTGTGATAATAATATAATAACAAGAAATATACACTAGTGGACCTAGACTACCCCCTGATCAGGAGTAGAATGGGTGCTTTGTTAGCTGACTTTCTAGCCCTATTGTTTCTTTTTATAAGGAAAGGACTTTATTCATTGCTTGTGATTAAATATTGGTGTGAGTTGATTTTGAGATTGTTTTTATATGTATGCTTGTTTTTGAGATTCTTGACAAGTTTGAAATGAGATTTCTAAATTACGGTATAATATTCTGTTTTGATTATGAGTTATTATTTAGGTCCCTAAAACCACTCACCTGGATATTTAACTAACGTTGTTTAGTGCTGTCCAGACGGTGTTGCAGGCTCAGGTTCTCAACCGTCTTCCTCCCGCAATTAGTACCTGATCCAGCCAGTCACTGATAGGTTTGATCAGACTTTTGATTTGATATGTACACCGAAAAAACCGAATAGGTGTTTTTGACTTTTGTTTCGATTTATATCTTACTGGTATGTGACTTTCTGGTGCTTTAGACCTCTCAAATTACATAGCCTTGTTTTGAAACATTGTGTTGGTTAAATTTGTGGCTATGGGTTGCTTTTGAAGAATGATTTTATCAGTTATATAAAACTGCTACAGGTGAAATGTTGTCATACAGGGAGTAGTGTGATTTTTGGTTTAGTCCGGATTTAGAACCTATATTGCAAATTTTTTTTAAAAATCACGGGGCGTGACATCTCTAGAGTGGTAGCGGAGCACCAGAATTTTTTTTAAAAAAAAATATCTTTGATGTGAAACAGGATTTGAAAAAAAAAAAAAAAAAAAAAAAAAAAACATTTGAGAATTGTTTTCAGACTAAGCAAACTTATTTCTATTATTATTCGGTGGTACAATCAAATCTATAAATTCTGATCCTTTATGTGTAATGTTTAAAGTACTGATATCTTTTTGCTTTTGATGGTTGTGTTGTAGTTCTGTTATAGTGATTGGATATGCCACCACGTGGAGTTAGGAGTAGAGGCCGCAGAGGAGGTCGAGGTTCTGGTAGGATAGCAGAGGAGGTGTCTAGTGTGGCTGAGAGAGGTGTTGCACCAGTACATTGGGGTAGAGTTGGTCGACGCCCTAGAGCCCAGCAGCCAGCTGAGACAGATGTTCCTCCTCCGGAGTTTATTAGAGCGGTGTTCACAGCTTGGCAAGAGATGAGAACTCAAGAGGAGATACCTGTTGAGCCAATAGTAGAGCCGGCCCATACAGCTGCACCAGCACGTGTGGGCATTGGCAGGGATATGCCAAAGATGCTAAAGAGTATGAGACAATTGGGTTGCACTACATTCACTGGTAAGAAAATTGATCCAGTAGAGGCTAAGGAGTGGTTGGACCGAGTGTCCAATGCTACAGATGATCTGGACCTTTCTGAAGAGGACAAGATGAGAGTGACTGTCAGGCTACTGGAAAGTGATGCTGCCACCTGGTGGGAGACTGTGAAATCTAGATATGCAGAGACAGTAAAGTGGGAGACTTTTGTCAAAGAATTCATGGCTCAATTCTTCACCAGAGTACATCGGGATAGAAAACGTCGTGAGTTTTATGAATTGAAGCAAGGAACTAAGTCTGTGACCGAGTATGAGGCTGAGTTCAGAGAACTAGCAAAGTTTGTGCCAAAGTTGAGCATGATGGATGAAGAGTACCTACAGCGATTTGAGGATGGTCTCTCAGTTGCTATCCGAGGGCGTATGAGCGTCACCACGGATATGGATTTTGCTACTATTCTACATTTGGCCCAGAGAGCAGAGGATATTTTACAGGCTGAGACTACAGAAGCTAAGGCTATAGCTCGACCTACTTCCTCTCTAGGGAAGAGACCTATACTTTCAGGTGGTCCTCAGGGGAGCAGACCATTCTTTCAGAGGTCCGGTGTGTCAGGTTCGAGTAGTACCTCCGTTGTTCATCCTTTTAGACCTGCTCCTTCCCGATTCACAGGCGGAGAGCCTAGGAGATGCTTTAAGTGCAACAGGATTGGTCATGTGGCTAGGATGTGTAGAGTTGGCAGTGGTACATTTTCCCAGGCTAGTGTTGGAGGTCCTCAGAGGACTGGTACCTATAGGCCTCCTGTAGCTCCTTCCTTTCAGACTCCTCTTCAGACTAGCGGTGCATCTAGATTCCAGTCTATTGGTTCTACTCCTACACTTTCCACTTCTGGTAGACCTGGACGTCCCACTACCAAGAGCCCAGCCAGGCTTTTCACCCTCACAGATGCAGAGGCAGTTGTTAGTCCTGCAGTAGTAACGGGTACAATATCTATCTTTTCTCTTTTCGCTCGTGTGTTAATAGACCCGGGTGCTAGTAGATCTTTTATTGGGCCTCGAGTATCTCATTTTTCTGATGTTCCTATATCTATGCTAGATCCTGCAATTGTGGTGTCTACTCCATTAGGAGAGCACCAGTTATGCAAGCATGTGTTGTTGGGTTGTGATGTGTTGATTTCAGGAGTTGAGTTTCAGGCTGATTTGATACCTCTTGATTTGCTTGATTTTGATGTGATCTTTGGTATGGATTGGTTGTCGAGATACAAAGCTGCTTTGTGGTGTTTTGAGAAGAAAGTGGTTTTGCAGACTCCTTCTGGAGAAGAAGTTGTATTTGATGGTGATAGAACTGTAGTAGCCTCTTGCTTGATTTCGGCAATTGAGGCTAGGAACCTATTGCAGAAAGGATATCCAGCTTTCTTGGCACATGTGGTAGATACATTAATTGATGAGCCTATATTAGATAATATGCCTATAGTGAGCGAATTTATGGATGTGTTTCCTGAAGATTTGCCAGGTTTACCTCCAACTAGAGAAGTGGAGTTTTGTATTGATCTGTTTCCAGGCACCACACCTATTTCCATTCCACCTTACAGGATGGCTCCAGCTGAGATGAAAGAGTTGAAAACTCAGCTGCAAGAATTGGTGGAGAAGGGGTTCATACAACCCAGTGCTTCACCCTGGGGAGCCCCAGTGTTGTTTGTGAAGAAAAATGATGGTACACTCCGTTTATGCATCGATTATAGGCAACTGAATAAGGTAACAGTAAAAAATCGTTACCCTTTGCCTAGAATTGACGATCTTTTTGATCAGTTGCAGGGAGCTATGATATTTTCAAAGATAGATCTCAGATCGGGATATCACCAATTGAGAGTCAGAGAGGAAGACATACCTAAGACTGCTTTCCGCTCTAGGTATGGGCATTACGAGTTTGTTGTGATGCCTTTTGGTCTAACTAATGCTCCAGCTTTCTTTATGGATTTGATGAATAGGGTGTTCAGACCTTACCTGGACAAGTTTGTGATTGTGTTTATTGATGACATTCTGGTATACTCTAAGTCCAAGGATGAGCATGTCCGACACTTGAGGTCTGTGTTTCAGACTTTGAGAGATAACAAGTTGTATGCCAAGTTCAGTAAGTGTGAATTTTGGTTATCTGAAGTCGGTTTTCTTGGCCATATAGTCTCTGAGAAAGGAATTTCAGTTGATCCTAAGAAGATAGAGGCTATTACAAAATGGCAGGCGCCTAAGAGTGTGACTGAGATCAGAAGCTTCTTGGGTCTGGCTGGTTATTATAGGAGATTTGTGGAAGATTTTTCTTCGATTGCAGGACCTTTGACTCGTTTGACGAGGAAAGGCGTGAAGTTTATTTGGGATGTTAAATGCGAAGAGAGTTTTCAGGAACTCAAAAACCGCCTCACATCAGCACCTATCTTGATTCTTCCTATATCAGGAATGGGTTACACTGTTTACAGTGATGCGTCGAAGAAAGGATTGGGTTGTGTTCTTATGCAAGGAGATAAAGTTGTTGCTTATGCTTCCCGTCAGCTGAGACCACATGAAGGTAACTATCCCACTCATGATCTCGAGTTAGCTGCTATTGTATTTGCTTTAAAGATTTGGCGTCATTATTTGTATGGAGAGACTTGCAAGATCTTTACAGATCATAAAAGTCTGAAATATGTGATGACTCAAAAAGAATTGAATATGAGACAGAGGAGATGGTTGGAGTTGATAAAGGATTACGACCTCATTATTGACTACCATCCCGGAAAGGCAAATGTCGTTGCGGATGCTCTCAGTCGTAAGTCTTTAGCTTCTTTGTCTTATATTAGGGAGATGTATCTGCCATTGCTTGCTGGCTTGAGATCCACAGGTACTTCATTGGCAATTGATCAGAAAGGAGTATTATTAGCTAACTTATCAATTCAGCCTATTTTGCTTGATGATATTCGGGATGCTCAGAACCATGACCCGGTATTGATAAAAGTGAGGGATGATCTTTCAAAGAACTCAGACTCCGACTACCGAGTCTGAGATGATGGCGTATTGTTATTCAAAGATCGGATTTGTGTCCCTATGGATGAAAGGTTGCGGGAGACAATCTTGGCTGAGGCACACTCTTCTGTGTTTGCTTTGCACCCAGGAGGTACGAAAATGTACCGAAATCTTAGAGAAGTGTACTGGTGGGCAGGTATGAAGAGGGATGTTGCCCAGTATGTTGCTCGGTGCATGACGTGCCAGCAGGTCAAAGCAGAGAGACAACGACCTGGTGGACTATTACAGCCTCTCCCTATTCCTGAGTGGAAGTGGGAGCATGTGACTATGGATTTTGTTTGTGGCTTTCCCAGATCTCAGACAGGGCATGATGCAGTGTGGGTAATTGTGGATCGACTCACTAAGTCGGCCCATTTTCTACCTATGCGGATGGGTCTTTCGTTAGAGCGCCTTGCAGAATTATATATTCGGGAGATTGTCAGATTGCATGGTGTGCCAGTGTCTATTGTGTCTGATAGAGATCCTCGTTTTACTTCAAGATTTTGGGGTCAATTACAGGAAGCTTTAGGAACTCGGTTGAGTTTCAGCACTGCCTTTCATCCTCAAACAGACGGACAGTCTGAGAGGACTATTCAGACACTTGAAGATATGTTGAGAGCTTGTTCTTTGGATTTCCATGGCAATTGGGATCGGTACATGGCGTTGGTTGAGTTTGCATATAATAATAGTTTTCAGGCAAGTATTGGCATGGCACCATATGAGGCATTATATGGAAGAGCTTGCCGTACTCCGTTGTTGTGGAGTGAGGTTGGGGAGAGGAGTTTGAGTGGAGCAGAGTTGACTGATTTCACCTTAGAGAAGGTGAAGTTGATTCGAGACAGGTTAAGAGCAGCCCAGGATCGCCAGAAGAGTTATGCGGATAACAGGCGCAGACCTTTGGAATTCTCAGTCGGAGATAAAGTCTTCCTGAAAGTAGCACCCTGGAAGGGGGTGATACGTTTTAAGCAAAGGGGTAAGCTAGCACCTCGGTATATTGGCCCGTATGAGGTGATCGAGAGGATTGGTCCTGTAGCCTACCGTTTGAGTTTACCTCCAGAGTTGGAGAGGATACATGATGTGTTTCACGTATCAGTGTTGAGGAAGTACATCCCAGACCCCAATCATGTATTGGAAACGCCTCCTTTGGATATAGTTAAGGATTTGACTTATTCTACCCAGCCAGTGTCTATTCTGGATAGATCTGAGAGGGTCTTACGGAATAAGACTATACCTATGGTTCGTGTTCTTTGGAGGAGCTCTCAGATGGAAGAGGTAACATGGGAGATTGAGGCTGAGATGAAGAGTAGATTCCCTCAGCTATTTGCCTAGTAAGTGTTCTACGCTTCTCTACGAATTTACGCCGTTTTGGCTAGGTTTTTTTTTTAAAAAAAAAATCCTTTTCTTTTTCCTTTTTCTTTCTTTCTTCTTTCTTTCTTCTTCCCTGGTTCTCCTGCGTGCGTGCGTTTCGTTTCTCCCTCCTTTGAGTGAATCGAACTTCCTCCTCCGGCCACCATTCTTCACCCCGTTGGTCACATTCTCTTCCTCTTCTCGGCGGGAATCATCTAGTGTAGGTTTTGTTGGCACTAAAGCTGCGAATCGGTCTGTAGAAGCTTAGGAAGAAGTGGGTTTTCGTCGTCGGAAAATTGTATTTTCCGGCCAACTCCGGTGAGTTATCGAAAAACGAATCACATATTCGGGTTCCTCTCATCGAGAGCTTTCATTTGACATATAGCATGCTAAAAATCGTTGAGTTTTTCATGTAGGTAGGTTTCTGGAATTTCTGCTGCTGTTGGACTGACACGTGTCACACGCGCAGGTGGGTCCCACACGCGTCGATTTTTCGAAAAGTCTAAAAGTTGCCCGTTAGGTATTTTCGACGTTCTGAACGCAATGGTGTCGTCCGTTTCTTAATCGGACGCACGGTTTATGAGTTATAAGCTTATGAACAAATTGATTAAAATATATTTCTCTTAAAAATAATACATTACAATAATCTAGGTGATACTATCGAATTAAACCTGTAATTGGGGACCTAGCAATTAATTACTCAAGTATGGAGGGGTTAGTGCTTTAGCATACGTATATAACTGTTAGATCATTTAGATGAAAAATATAGTGATTTCATGCTTGACATGTTTATACAGGCTTGTGAATTGTATATTCCAGATGTGGATGTTTTGGTGGGTTCATTGAGCCGTGCTTGCTGTGTTGGATTGTATTTTCATGCTGTGACTATCTGGAGGTGAGTGGGGACCTCACATTTTATCGTTGGATTTTTTTAAAAAAAAACATGCTTGTTTGAACTATGTGATTTTTCTCAAACATCAATATTGATAAATCATGTTTGACATTTTGACAAGATTACTTTGACGGTCACTATGATTTGATTGGAAAATTCTAGTTTGCCTTTATATGATTTTGCACAGGGATTTACGTTTTGTTTTATTTGCACAGGGATGCATGAGATTTAAGATATCATATTTTATAAGTGCTTCAAGAGTTATGTTTCAGTATGATGTGTTTTCTAATCTATTCCTGGTGAGATATGAGTAGACAGTGCACTGTTGGGTGATACCTGATTGGACCGACGGGTCTCGTATATGACTTTTTGGCATCCCGAGATAGGGGAGATAATGTCAATAAGTGGGGTCAACGCAAGTTGACGTGTTGATCAGCATTGTGTAGGAGTTTGCTGATCTAGCCTTCGGCAACACTAGTGTGGGCTATTTTTGTGATAATAATATAATAACAAGAAATATACACTAGTGGACCTAGACTACCCCCTGATCAGGAGTAGAATGGGTGCTTTGTTAGCTGACTTTCTAGCCCTATTGTTTCTTTTTATAAGGAAAGGACTTTATTCATTGCTTGTGATTAAATATTGGTGTGAGTTGATTTTGAGATTGTTTTTATATGTATGCTTGTTTTTGAGATTCTTGACAAGTTTGAAATGAGATTTCTAAATTACGGTATAATATTCTGTTTTGATTATGAGTTATTATTTAGGTCCCTAAAACCACTCACCTGGATATTTAACTAATGTTGTTTAGTGTTGTCCAGACGGTGTTGCAGGCTCAAGTTCTCAACCGTCTTCCTCCCGCAATTAGTACCTGATCCAGCCAGTCACTGATAGGTTTGATCAGACTTTTGATTTGATATGTACACCGAAAAAACCGAATAGGTGTTTTTGACTTTTGTTTCGATTTATATCTTACTGGTATGTGACTTTCTGGTGCTTTAGACCTCTCAAATTACATAGCCTTGTTTTGAAACATTGTGTTGGTTAAATTTGTGGCTATGGGTTGCTTTTGAAGAATGATTTTATCAGTTATATAAAACTGCTACAGGTGAAATGTTGTCATACAGGGAGTAGTGTGATTTTTGGTTTAGTCCGGATTTAGAACCTATATTGCAAAATTTTTTTAAAAATCTCATTTGTGGTTCGGAATTACCCTACATTTTGTTTCTGCTGCGTTTTTGTTGATTTTATTTTCAGCCTTACGAGATTTTGGGGATAGCACTGTATTTGTTATTCTCAAAGTCTCGTGGCGGGGATGTTTACCCCTGGAGTAGGGTACGGGGCGTGACACCAAAAGCATGCATAAAGGCGAACTCATCCATCCTAAAACCACTTATTTTCATCAACGCAAATCCAACATACTAGGGAAAGAAGAACCTGTATTTTTGAGTAGAAAATTACCTAATTTCAACATTAAGAAGGTTGCATTCTATCCCAAATCAGCTGAGAGAAACTCTGGAGAATAATGCGACGCTCTTAAGGTGAAAACCCAGACACGAAGCACACTAGGGAACAAAAACCTAGTATTCCAAATACTTAATCCCCATGGTAGGTGGGTCACTAGATATGACCAAACCTATGAGAACCAAGTATTTTAAATCAGTGAAAAGAATGAGGATAGTCGGTTTTCGAATTGAGATACAACCCGCATTTAGGAAAGAATGTGTTGAAAGAGATGAGGAACCCTCTCGTCTAGCTATTTGGGCTTACGGGAATGAACTTGTTATATACATTATGGAAAATCCGGACCGAGAGTATTTTCGTAATTTCATATTTTTCTTATAAAATTTTTAAAGTTTATTCTTTTGAAATTAACTATTAGTATTGTCTGAAAATTCATTGAAATTTGAAATCCTAAGTAGGATTCGAGCCTTCTTTAATTTTTGAAATTTTTTTATACCGGATATAATTTAGGTATCAAGTGTGAAACATTTTACTAAATAAATTTTGTGAAGGTTTCATACGAGATTTGATTTAATAAGAACCTAGTTATGATCAGAAAAGGACTGTGAGGCTTAGGAATTTTTCCGAAATTTATCAAAGACGTATAATAATATTTAAGGATTTTCTTTTGATTTTAGGATATAAAATTAATAATAAATTCTGAAATTCTAAGAAAATTAATTTTAATGCCTAGGATTATTATAATTATTTTTAGAAATTTTCTGAAAATTTTTGGAGTTAATATGCTATTTATAATGAATTTTATAATGTTTGATAGATTTTAGAATATATATATATAATAAAAAAAGAAGAAGAAATAGAAAATCGATGGTCAAAACATGGAAGGCTCCATCGTTTTGATGTGTGGGTGGATTAGGGTTGGAAACCCTAATCTCATGTGCTGAACGACGTCGTTTTACATCGAATACAAACAACGTCATTTTACGTCGAATACAAACGACGTCGTATTTGTTCCCGATCTTAGTCACCAGCTAAGGCCATCTCTAGCCCTGCATGTGTGTTGCACAGACACTCGTCCCCTTCCTCTCTCCACAAGTAGCCAGAAGGAATTCAACAATAGGGCTATTTATAATGAATTTTATAATGTTTGATAGATTTTAGAATATATATATATATATATATATATATATATATATATAATAAAAAAAGAAGAAGAAATAGAAAATTGATGGTCGAAACATGGAAGGTTTCATCATTTTGACGTGTGGGTAAATTAGTGTTGGAAACCCTAATCTCATGTGCTAAACGATGTCGTATTTGTTCCCATGCTTAGTCACCAGCTAAGGCCATCTCTAGCCCTGCATGTGTGTTGCACAGACACTCGTCCCCTCCCTCCTCCACAAGTTGCCAGAAGGAATTCAACAATAGGGCTATTTATAATGAATTTTATAATGTTTGATAGATTTTAGAATATATATATATATATATATAATAAAAAAAGAAAAACAAATAGAAAATCGATGGTCAAAACATGGAAGGCTCCATCGTTTTGATGTGTGGGTGGATTAGGGTTGGAAACCCTAATCTCATGTGCTGAACGACGTCATTTTACGTCGAATACAAACGACGTCGTATTTGTTCCCGATCTTAGTCACCAGCTAAGGCCATCTCTAGCCCTGCATGTGTGTTGCACAGACACTCGTCCCCTCCCTCTCTCCACAAGTAGCCAGAAGGAATTCAACAATAGGGCTACGTGTGAGTGAACCCTGAACCCTGAACCTAGACCCAGAACCCCATTTTCAAGCAAAGAAAACTTTGTGGAGGTGAGGTCGAGTGTGCTGCGAGTGATCTGAGAGCGAAACTGAGAGTATACCGGCATCTGGGGTAAGTTTATTCCCAAAGAACTCGGGCGCCTTATACTCATGAATTCTTAGTGTTAGAATTTATTAAATTGTTCAATAATAGTAGTAATCGGTTCATATAGACTAGAACTAAGTATTGATGCATGTAATGAAGTGTTTAACTGGATGAATTAAGGAAGTCGAAAAAAGAAATGTGACGGCTAGGGTTTGCTGAAAGGGGAGGCGACCTGAGGAAGAAGCCAGCATCCCCAACGACAGGCCATCTAGGGACTTGATGAAATGCATGTCGTTTGATTTATGGTTGAATTACGTGTAGTTTAAAGTAGTCATTAGGTGATACGTTGTCTAAATTAGAATGAAATGACAAGTAGCTCAAATCAAGACTAAACGACCTGTAGTTTAAATGCTATACAAGAGATAGGTCGTCTGGTACCTAGAGTATACAGGCTCAGCCCGAGCCAGAGGATTAGACGAGTCGTGGCAGGCTCCAGGTGAGCCTTGTGTCGACACCCTGGAGGTTCGGGAATGTGTTGGCACGTGCCTATCTTGCCATGTGTAGGCTTGGAAGGAATTTTCAGAAAAATAAGGAAAATTGATAGAGAAGCCGGAAAATTAAGGAAAAAATGAAGAAAAATAGGAAAATTAGAAAAAAAAATACTAGAAAATTATAGGAATCCAATGGTACCAAGTTTGATTAAATCTGAGGTCATTTGATGGGTTAATTAAATCGTGGAAGTTGAATGGAAAATAGGAAAAATAAGATAAAAAAATCAGAAATGTCGTTAGATCAGTGATTTATGTATGAGACAGCTATTATGACTTAGAAAAAATATAAATTGAGGGTAAGTATAGTGTGTGAATGATTCTTAAATGAATTCTTGATTAACAGGTATAAAGCTGAAACGGCAAGTTCAGACCCCTCCGAAATCAAATCCTGAGGAAGAATTTCCATAAACTAGTGAGTGATTGGTGTTTGTGGGCGTGCGTAGTTTTATTTATAACTTCATAAATTAAGTCTTTAAATCTTTTAAAATTTTGTATTGTATAAAATATAAATCTTAGGTTTAACTCGTAACCCGGTTGAGTATAATTGTGTTGCTATGTTATTCATCATTGTGTTGAGTCGTGTGTATTCAAGTAACAGTGTGCAAGCGGTGTCGGTCGATATAGGATAACCTATATCACCCTTGAGAGCTCTCCGCATTAGTTAGCGAGGTATAGAGATGTCATGTGAGACCCCGTCCTTTTGAGTGTCTAGTCAGCGTTCGGTGTCAGTCAGTTGTCCCGGATTGGTCGGTTTGTGAGAGTTGACTAGTTGACCGTCAGCGCTGACCCTTTGACCGAGTGACGTGGACTTAGTCATAGAGCCTAGTTGTCGGGTCTAGGTTGTCTAGAACGTCATGTCGGTGGTTGTGTGTCGATAGTTGCACGACGTGTCGTTTCGGAGTTTTTTTAGCGAGTATTAGTTTGATCTGTGGTTGTTCGAGGTTTGAGCCCAGTGGAAACATCCATTCTTCTTCCTTGACCCGATTATGAGTTTTCGAAGCCCGTATTGAGTGGCCGGAGGCCTTTGGGCCGATTTTCGTTTTTCTTTTTTCGAACCCAATCCCGTTTTAAAGCCCAATTTCTTGATTTTGAACCTTTTACTTTATTTTGAACCATTTAATTCGATTTTACACTTAATTTGAATTTTTAGAAAATTCTTCAAAAAAAAAAAAAAGTCAAAGTTTGCATATTTACCAAACTGCCATTAATGAGCCAGCCTTTCTTTTTCTCACGGGAAGCGCAGGGAAAAGAAACATTTCTTTCCCTTGCTTCTCACGCGGCGCCGAAGGCTTTCTTAGCCAAAAATCCTTCAGTTTTTCTTTTCCTTCAAAATCAAGGTTTGGGCATTCTCATAAAACTTAAAGGTAACCCTTCTTCATCTCTCTTCGTTGTTGTTTCCTTAGATAATGGTGTTTTTGGTCGGTTTTGAGCGTTTTTAAGTAAATTCGAATTTTTGAAGATTATGCTTGATTTTTTCGTTTTCTTTTCCGTTTGTTGGTTGTTTTAGCTTGCTATGATGTTTGCTAAGGTAGTGTGATAGGTGGGTTTGATCAATTTTGGCTTAGGAGTGATTTTTGAGTTTTTGCGATTTAGGGATATTATGTGATTTTGGGGTTTTTGATCTTAATGTGTTATTTGTTGCCTTTGATGATTGTTGTTGGTGTATTTGAGTTTGTTGAGAGCGTTGGTGGGCTTTCATTGCGTTGAATTTCCGCGGTTTGGTTTTCGGTTTATGTCGGGTTTTTGATGGTTTTTCGATTAGGTTCGAATTGTGAGTTTGTTGGTTTTCTTGTCTCGTTTAGAGTGTGTGAGGCTTGGTTTGAGTGTTAGGAGGAGTCTTAGGTGTCAGTTTGGCGTCGTAGGTTTATTTTCGGTTTTTTTTAGCTGACTTAGTTATTTATTTGATTTTTGTTTTGAGATTCGATTTATGTGTTTGCCTTCGCCTGTAGGTGGTCCTTCGACGCGCGATAAGGGCAAGGGCGTGGTTAGTAGTGAGTCGGCTCGACAAGAGGTGGGAGACTATGTTTCATTTACATGCACGGAAATGTTTTGGTTTTATTAATTAAAATCGGATATATGCTTGTTTTTGAATAGAGGCAATATGTGCATTGATGCATGACTTTGCATATTAGGTTCATTATGTGTGTGGCATGTTTATGATGCATAAAATATTTTTATGGACCTATATGCATGCTTGTGACGTGATTGAGATACTTTGCGAGAATTAATTGATTTATATTGATTTCTTAAAATGTGGGACTTTTATGCGAGCTTTTGAATTGTTTTTGGATTGCATCATAATCGATTTGAATTATGATATGATTTGAGATCTTTTTCACAATTGCGAAGTACGTATATTCATATACGATTTCTAGGATTTGATCTTGGAATTGACGATAACAACGCTTGGCCAATGCGGAGGTAAGTGGATGAGCACCCTTAGATAGAAGGGTATTCCCTTGCCTAGGAGTATAAGGTGGTGAGTATAGGCCTTGTGACGGTGTGAGTATCAGGCTATACATGATATGCCTTCGGGCTTTGCGAGTTGTGCGTGAGTTGGGATTTGTGTGATAGTGCGTTTTCTCCACATTTCCCTAGGACAACACTGGTGGTAGGGGATTTATATTTATTTGAAAATGTGTATTTAAATTAGCCACCAGTGGGCTTCCGATTTCCCTTTGGCCCGGGTTATCAGGCGAAGCGGTTTTAGTGGTCCTCCCCGAGAGATTTTGGCATAGTAGCCACGTGTTTGAGACTTTGAGATTTTGTAATATTTGGACTTGTGCTCGACATATTGGTTTATGATTTCAAACTCAGTCATACGTAATTGATTTTATTTATATGAGTTCGTTGCACGATTAGCATCATGGATTAAATGTGATTTTATTATTAAGCATTATATTGTTTATACTCGTATTCGTATGTGCCTCTATTCCACCGTAATTGTTTATGACGCTGTGACTCTCACTGAGGTCCTCGAGATCTCACCCCCTCTTGTTTTTGTCTTTTCAGGACTAGGTTGAGGCTTGGCTAGCTGACTTCCTTTTGAGGTCGAGGTTTCTGGTTTGTCATAGGGCTGGACTACTGCATATGACACGTTTGAAAACTCGACACTTTCTTTGTATTTTGGATTGTACTATGCATGCTTGTCTATTGCGATTGTGACCCTTTAGTGGGCTTGACTTGGTAATTATTTTGGACATGCATGTACTCTTTGGGTTTATTATATATGAGATGAGTTTGGTGCCTTGGGCACGTTTTTGCTGTTCTTGGGCTTGCATTGACTGGACTGTGTTGATGATGCATGTTTGGGGCCGTGTGGCCTGTTGTGTGTGAGATTTAAGTCTTTCGCTGTTTGTGTGTGCTTCTCCGTGATTTGTTCTATTGTGTCGAGATTTAATTGTTGAATACATGCTCCTTTTATGGAAAAGATAAAGCTTTAGATTTATACTTATTTTTACGTGTTTTGGGTTTTGAGTTTGAGGATAAGCCTTGTGTGGTTCCGATTGGGTCACGAGTTGGGCCAATTGGGACTGCACGGCGGTGAGGAGCCCAAGGATCGGGTTCGGGTCCTCACATGTCAGATCCATTTTTTGAGGGATAAGGTTGGACGGGGTTTAATTATAATGAATGTGCATCAATTAACCATTCTTTGTAGGTTATGGTATTGCTTAGATAAAGTTACCATCACCTAACGACCCGACATTGTCATGGGAATGAGCCTTAAACTATTGTTCATAATAATAAGTCTCTCAATTTAGAAGTCAAAGGACTAGATATTAACGAGTAGGGTTACCACTAACAGATCCTAGTCTTGTACAGGGCCCGAAAAGACTATGAGTCTCATGCCAACCCAAGGTGTGTTTGTGTGGTCACTAAGGATTGAATTTCATAATTGGTATAATTGTATGCTTGTGTTTTAAGAAAATTATTGATGTGGAGCATATTTTGCGTTGATTTGATTTTCTTCTGGTATTCGTTTTCTTTAACATATTTGATATGCTTGCCCAATTATTCGAGATATTAAAGTCCAATCCCTGACCTGGCAAATTTTCTTGCCAGATCCTTAGATCTGGTGTGTACAGGACCCCTGTAAGCGGCTAGTTCGACAACTCAAATCCCATATGGTAATGCGGTTAGTTATTTAAGATATCGAATAATAATGATATGTGTAGTCAGTGTTTGTTTTCTTCATGAGTCTTGTATAATATATGCCTGTGCATAAGGTTTGGGTGTCGGGTTTGTATTTTTCGTGAAAATATATATGTTTCCGTGAATATAATATATCAATAAAATAGGCAAGTGCTACCCAGATAGCACTATTATAAATTAAAATACCACTGCACTTTATTTTGTTCTTTTTTGCTATTGAATTTTTTTTCAGCCTTGTAGGCTCACTATATATATTTCCAATGACTAAAAGTGTATATGCTAGGTCTACAACAAAGGGACGGTCGCATGTGAAATAAATAAAATCCTCGACATGTTGGTCTAGTGCAGTGCGGCGGTCCCTCACAAAATCGATGACCATCCTGATGCTAAACAACATAGTTTCATATTTCATGAAACGATGTTGTATTAGCTAAACGATGAACCTAGTGAATGAGTCTCGCCTGACCAAAGTGACAAGCTTCATTGTCATTTTGACCAGAGTCAAAACGACAGCACAGGCAGCATGTTTGTCTAGAAACTAAATATTAATATTTATTTTATATATTTTAATTAATATTTTTTAAAATAGTAAATTAGTTAAAAATTTATAATAATTAGTATAAGATCTTGAAAAATATCCAAAAAAAATTTATAATTTTCTCATAATTAGAAAAATCCATCAAAACTATAGAATTTATTTTTTCTAATATATATAATTTATTAAAAATTAAATATCTGATGTTAAACCTTAAAAAAATCATGAAAACTTCCAAATATACTTCTAAAATTTTTCTGAAAAAAATTCTTAAACGCTCATAAATCATTAATGAACCTACTCAAGATCTTATAATACCAAAATTCATAATCACTTTCTCTTTATAAGTTTTCAATCATTAAATTGATTAGTAAAAATTAATTTTTTATTTTAATAAACTTTATTAATATAAATTTTCCTTCCAAAATTTCAAATCATGCCAAAAACTCAAAATCATTCTCGAGTTATGAGCTAAGGCCCACTAAGGTTGGCAATCCTCAAGTGGGCTTCTTGGCTCAAGTTACTCGAGATTTCCAAGATCTTAGATCTCTAGTAGATCTCAACGAAAGGGAGGGTAAAAGTGTGTTGGCAGTTAATTTTATTCATTTAAAAATGTATAGCCCTTGCCAATAACATTTTCTGAAATCTGATTGGAGAAAAATAGTCTATCACATCCAATCACAAACACACATCAACTCTCACAAAGCCTACAAAGTCATAGTAAATTCAGGCAGCCTACTAAGTTAATGCAAATTCAGCAATATCATACACAAAATACCACCCAATACTACAATTAAGTAAGAGATTATCCTCTCTTAGAATCTCATATATTTACTTCATATTAGCCAAGCATTTACTCACCAATTCTATGTTAACACTTAGAAAATATATACATGTTCTGTATATCCAATCCTCACACAGATTCACCAAAAATCTATAAATTCTGAAAAAAAAACACAACTTTACTCACAAGTGTTTAAACAAGGTTCGAGAAAGGTTTTAAGAAGGTAGAAAAAATTTTGGTCTACCTTTGAGAAATTAGAAAAAAAACTCTTATTTTCTCAATCACCGTCTCGATCGAAGAAAGAAGGTTTTAGCTGGTTGAAATCATCTTGGAAGTCAACCTAAAATTTCTGAAAGGTGCTCTCAACCTCAAATTTTCACTCAATTCTTTTGAAATGATTCTGAATCAAACACACACACTCCTAATAACTTTCAGGTTTCTCAACATAAACCATTGCTCATGACACCACAATTTCAGAAATCATAAACTCAACCTTACAAGTCTCAACTCCATCCAACAATCACAATTTCAATATGTATAAGAGTTGAAATTATAGGTTGATGCAATATAAACATAATAACCATTCAATGAACCTATTATGTCATTCACAGATAATCTCTATTCAAAACCAAGCATTTATCACGTTTTTGTTTAGTAAACACTATCCATTAGGTATATGTAAACATATTTAATACATTTTAGTTTAGTAAACACTATCCACTGGGTATATATGAACATGATTCAGATTTGAGTTATTTATGTGGATATACATCTCTCATTTATAGACAAATAAGAAAACATGAATATTATTATATATAGTAAATATAAAATTAAAATAATAATTATATATTTATCATGAAATAATACATAATATAAAGATTACACAACAACATTAATTTTATATTTTTTATGTCACTTTCCAATTTTCTGAATATTTAATATTTTTAATCTTGTAATAGTAATATATAATTTTATTTGAAGGACAAACAATATAAAAAATTTATTTATTTCTATTTAAAAAATAAAACATGAATAATAGGATGAGATAGAGTCGTACCATGAATAAAAAACTATCACAATCATTTATAGAATAGAGTATAATTATAATTGATAAACTAATATATATCTATAGTAACAACTATAAAATAATGTGATATTCATTTTAAAAAATAAATCATAATTATTAAGATTAAATTTTACTTTTTAAATTGTATCCTCAGAAATAGTTAGAATTAAAACTGTGAGATAATATGACATTCACTTTAAGAAATGGTTACAAATGAATACAATAAGATGAGATTTGTGAGTTTTCCTGATAGTATTGTTTACAGCCACAAAAAGTTTTAACAGTTACTAATGTATACTTTTGCACCAACAGAGAGTTTGAATTTTTATAGAGTTTTTTGTGTTGAAAATGTTTTATTAAATATTTTAAAAAATAATTAAAGAGAATATAATTAAGTAAAAAGAGAAAAAAATGAGAGAGCTATTGATAGAAAAGAAACTAAATTTGTGAATTCTGAATTTTGAAGAGGATTGAGAATGTACTATTACTATTTATAAGATACGAAAATTTCAATGAATCTTCATACCCATAACAAATATAATTTTAAAATATACTAGAGAGTAAATTTTTCGTGGAAAATGTTTGGTTTCTGCAAACTATTCGTTTTGTAAATCGAACCATAGAAAAATCTACCGCTACCATTTTTCGTCTGACGGCCAACCCTAGCTTCCTCTCAGGACCTCATTAATTTCATCGTACTAGGTTTCTTTCGTTCTATTTGAAGGTTAGGACCTTGCTAGACATTGGCTAGCACGTCCAGATAGCTGCTGCTTTCATGGACCTCCCCTGGAGGAGAGGCTGAAACAAAAGAAAAAGGGCATTTTCGTCTCGAACTGGGTTTCAATCTCCAGAAGCACTCACTTCTGTAGCCATGGCCGTGAAGCTCAAGCAGATGGTAATCAGTTCATACACAGTAGTTTGCGGACTGCTCTTATTCCACACAATCCTACATCACCATTTTGTCTTCATGTAATTAGTCAAATTTGCCAAAGATTTCCTGCTTTTATAATTCGTCAAGGTATTCCTCACGCATTTTAAAAAGTAAACACAGTTCTAAACAAAGGGCAGTTCAATATATTCAGTGAAGAACTCCTCCCAAAAACTGCAGTTTCAGGTCTAAATTTCACTATAAAGGGACGCTAGTAGTTGCAGCATTGAACGAGACGAGAGCATAATTTCTTATAATCATCATATTCTGTTGCTTCAATTTTGATGGCACAAAAAAGATCAACTGACTGAACATTGGCAACAACATAAAACATGCATTAATGCTAACAAAAGCAAGCAATAAGTGCCATTGTGGCCTCCCTTTCTGTCCCAAGACGAAGTTGTTTGCACGGGAACGAAGCACAGAATACAATATTGAATCCAGCGGAACAAGGAGAACCAACTCACTCAAATCTATATTGCATATCACACCTTGTCAACGTATTCATATGGTGAACTTGTTTCGTACAGTAAGCTTGGTGGGATAAACCCTGAGAGGCTCTCCAACATCTGTGGCATAAAAACATCATCCGATGACTCAACAAGAGCATCTCCACTTGGATCTCCAAACGAGAAGCCCTCTTCTACAACACTAGTACTTTTTGATGCTTCTGTGACCGTTTGATGGCCACCGACAATATGATCGCCATCCACAAACTTGGCTGGGTCTGGGAATTCAGCATCCTGTCCTGTGAGCTCTTGTACTAGGGCCCGAAACTGGGTGGCGCTTGTCTTGAACTTCATGGGATTAGATATGTACACAACTTTCATAGGATTTTTCTTGGGTTTTGCCTTTTTTGTCGTTTTTTTTCCCTCTAGATTGTCCATGTACCTGAAACAAAGACAGAAAAGATCGAATCACAAGCGAGGGCTCCTAAGCTCGCACACAGAAATAAAAATGATGACCGGGGAGGGTAGAGGACGGGATCTATAGGCTGCAAAATGATGCTTCCGGGAAAGTGAAGAAGAGAAAATTGAGATAAGAGATATTTGGAAGCTAATGATAATGAGCGTTTATGAATTAGACAGTACAAATGGAATCGAACAAGAAACCGGTGACATGGAAGTGGTACTTGCCTCAAGTCCAACTCCCAAACGCCACCAATGCTCGTCTCTTTTACTCTCCCATATAGATTCAACCCTAATAAGAAAATGACACACATGGCAGGGACACGCGCGAGAAGCAAGTGGGATCACAAAAGAGAGTAAAAGTTTAGCATATGTGTGTTCAATAATGTGAGACGTGGGCTTGGATGATAGGCTTATTGAGTTCAGTCTACGTAATGCTTTCGTCCAAGTGATAACGTCACAAACCATTTTGTCCATGTCCAAGTGATAGGCTGATTGTCTTTCTATCACGATTTCAGTGAACCATTTTAATATATTCGTAAGGTAAATAATCTTTTTAGATGTTAACGAACCAAATTTGGAATTGTGTGTCTCATGCCATTTATCTTTCTGTTTTTATCTCGTTGTTGCCACCATTTTCCTGTATCCTTATTTCAGTTCATGTTCGTGGATCGCTAGATAGAATCAGGATCATCCTAAGGGGTCGTCTCTTCCTAAAATCTTCAGTCATTTTCCTGGAATTTTATAAACAAGTTTTGAATGTAAAGACCTGTTTTCGGGAATGGGGACCTTTAACATTTTAAAACCTGGATTAGCCCAATAGATGGACCAATATACAAGATTAATTGATTTTTTAAACAAGATTTTTCAAAATAAAAAGTATTTAATTTTAGAAAAAAGAGCGCGTCCAATAAAAAATAAACACCCAACACTAATGAAGTAAAACGATACAGCGAAAGTCTTTATTATTAAAAACAAAACTAAAAGGTCCATAACTCATAGCCAAAAAAATCAATAACAGACTATAAGCCTGTAATCAAAACGTAATATCCAACCAGTGTATATCAAATGTAATATAAGTCTAAAAATGAAAATATAATAATTCCATAAGACAGTGCTAGTAAAACAAACTTGAAGTGCAATGCAGATGCGATAGTCTAAACCTACAACGTCTGAAAACTCACTCCTCATGAAGAACGACAACTACTCACGTACTATTCTTGAAAGAGGAAAACAACAACGAGGTGAGATCTCAAGGATCTCAGTGAAAATCACATCATCATAAGCTCTACGGTAAAACAAAGGCATATACAAAACAGGCTTAAAAACAATTAACTTTAAAATGATTTATATCAGATCCCACTAAAGTGCACACACAACTCATAACAAATGATGCAACACATATAATATAAAACGTATTATAGAAACCAACCCAATAAGTTTATAACTGTGGATAAGAAAACACTTCACAAGTAACCCCTGCTAAAGAGAAACCGGAAGCTCATTGCTGTGTTAGTTTTAATTTTGAAAATACTTACATGCATAATCCCTTACTGATAATGTTATTTAAGACTAGGCAGAGAAATGTAACACAAGGCCATACCTGTCTCAATACTCATACTGATAGGCCTGCAAAACAAGTATCAGACGATACATAATATCATCTATACAACTCCTAAACAGACAAGTAACTCTTCCCTAACACTGAGATTCTGTATACCCACCTCGTTTTGTTAAGCGAACTTAACTATCTGTAGGATATCAAACCTATATATATGTAGAACTCAAAACATTTAAAAAATCAGTATACATTTATAAAGCAGAAGTCTGTTTATAAGACAAAGGTACGTGCAATGCAACACAAGACATTCTCAAAAATCCCAAGCGATGTTTCAGATTACAAAACTTAATACTAGGTTCCACTCAGAAAGAAATTGGGCTTATTTGGGAAGCTCATCAAAGTTCGACTGGTCGTTGTTTATGGTTTGACCGGTCTTTGAACATTCAATGGTATAGGTTTCAAGTTCGACTAGTCATTGTTTTTCGGATGACCAATCATTGGGCTCTTGGTAGGAGACTCTCACAAGTTTAACTAGTCGTTGTCTCACACACCATGCAGGTACATGCCTCAATTCAAAAGCACACAAATATATTTTAATTATAAAATCACAAAAACTTTCTTATCAAATTGATAAGGCACAGACTCTCACCTCTCATGCAGGCAAACCAATGACAACACCCTTAACTTTGTCATGCAATCTAGAACTTCCTATTAAACACATAAAAAGTTGAGAAACCACAAATAGAAAATAACAATAACAAACGAAAAGGGAACCTACAAATCCCTTCTCACACCTCCCAAACACACTAACACACATTGGGGTTCTTATCTTAGAAACCCCACCCAAACCTTAATAAAACGAACACCCAGATGGATGAGTGCAGTTGATATTTGATGAACGAGAAAAGGAAAAAAGATAAAAAAAAGAGCAGAATTAATAGCGGAATCAAAAGGGAATGGAAGAAACTAATAACCCTTCACTATTTTTGTGTGTGCGCGAAGGACATAACAAAAGAAGGCAGCACACGAGAATAGGAAAGAAAGCACGGCTCTCAAAATAGGAAAGAGAAATAAATAGGGTTGTCTGGAGAGAAATAGGAAAGTGGGAATGAACGAGTGATAGGTTACTGACGGGCAAAGGGAAACTTATATATCCCGAGTTCAAAACCCAACCGGAAAACACACACGACTCGAAAACGAACAAACGGGCCTGAAAATGAATAAACCGACCCAAATACAACCAAGCTAGCCTGAAGGTCCACGAAATAAGCTGAAGGCCCACAGCTTCTCAAGATAAGCCTAAAACAGGCATCGGGTCCAATAAGGACAAAACAGTAATTTTTATTATCTCAATTTCCGACTCAATCAACAAGTCAAACATACACATGGACCACTCAAAATACTGCTCACTAGGAAACTAATGCTGACAAGACAGACACAAGGATAGGCTTCTACGTTCACTCCTCCTTATAAGAATTTCTTCCCTAAAATTCGCTTACCGTGCTAGTCGAAAAGATGCGGATACCGCTCCCGCATAGACTCCTTGGTCTCTCAAGTAAACTCCTCAAATCAACTGCCATAATACTCTGACCATTGGGATGTTGCATCTACGAAACTATCTAACTATCATAGCCTATCTAATCACCCAACGGTTGACAACAAGAACCCATACAATCACCCAACTATCTAACCTACGAAACTATCTAACTATCATTCCCCAATCAAGATCCTGTAACTCAACAAACCCAGACATATCGAATAATTACTCATCTCTCACTATGTACATCAACATACAAAATATACACATAACCATTATAAAACCAACATATGTAATAGAAAACAAAACGGGCATACAGGATAATCCTATAATGAATATCACACACAATGCAACTACACATCTCAGTTCAAAAGCACACAAATATATTTATATATAAAATAGTAAAAATTTTCTGACAAACCGATGAGGTGTAGACTCACACCTCTCGCACAGACGAACCAATGGCAACACCTTTGTCTTTGTCACGAGATCCAAAACTACCTATCAAACATAGAAAATTTTGAGAAACCATAAATAAAAAACAACAATAATAAACAAAAAAGGAACCTATAACCCTTTATTGTGTTTGTGCATGCACGAAGAACATAATAGAAGAAGATAGCGCATGAGAATAGGAAAGAAAGGACGACGCTCAAAATAGGAAAGAGAAAGGGATAGGGTTGTCTCAAGAGAAACAGGAAAGTGGGAATGAACGGTTGATAGGTTACTAACTGGCAAAGGTAAACTTATATAGCCCTTGTCCAAAACCCTAGTGACTCAGCTCGGAAAACGAACACGTCCTGGAAACAAACAAACGGGCCCAAAAACAAATAAACCAATCCAAATACAAATAGGTCAGCCCAAAGACCAATAAAATATCCTGAAATCCCATTGCTACTCAAAATAAATCCAAAACAAGCATCAAGTCCAATAAGAACAAACAGTAATTTATACTGCCTTGATTTTTGAAATGGTCAAGAAGTCAAACGTACACATGGACCACTCAAAACGTTGCTCACTAGGCAACTAATGTTGACTGGACTGACACAAGGACAGAATTCTACATTGAACCTTCTAAGTTCTACTTCTAATATTGGAAATAATACCCTAAAGTATTCCAGGAGTATCTAAAGAAAATAAACTAGGGTGTGTACCTTTTCTATATGTTTGGTTAACACCAATATTTAGGATAAATTTCTAATCATGTATAAATGAAAAGCTGAAACAAAAAATATTGAAAATGAGGGTGTTGGTCTACTTTTGGTACATTCAGCACCAATTCATATTTTTATTTTTCTTCGGTGTTGGCCAAGCCTGTAATTTAACTTCATCTAGTCAATTAACTCAATATATAGACTAATTGAAACCAAACAATAGTCGAAATTTTCAAATTTTCTATTTAATTTTTTTATAAATTTAAGTTGATTTATTTTTTATTTTAAAAAATAACATGATTATTTAATTTGTCATACATACAAGATGGTCTTATCATTTATATTGAAATAGATGAAACATAGCAATACAGGAATCAACTCAGATGCACTGAAAATACCATTAAAAAACCAAGTGTGCCATTGTGAAGACCCATCCCGAAATGCTCATCTTTATTGCCCTATAGTTTCAATTAGACTATCTCATAAATTAGTTAAAATTACACAAGACTTTTCTCAAATAATTTTTTAAAATATATTCTAAAGATATACATATAAATTTAAAAATATCTTTAAATAGGAACATGTTATCATAACATACAAATGTCTCATCCAACGTATATACATACAATGAAATAACAATGCGCAGCGGATAAACAACTCGTATACTTAAAATAAAATGCCCCTGGGCCACATCCATAATCAACCAATATCCACAACACACAAAGCCCATACCATCCAATTCACCCAAATACCCATCAACTCAATAGACCGCCACCAACGAGGTGTTGGCGCAGTGGTCTACAGCATACTGCGTTTCCTTAACTCAAGGTACCGGGTTCGATCCGGGAAAACTGCAAGGTATGGAAAGTGCACTGTTGGTAGTGATCCCACACAAAGAGGTGGATGCTGTACTGTACCACTCATGGCTGCAGGCTAAATGCCTGTGAAGTGAGTGGGTGGTCGAGCCACAAGAGATATTAGTCTGGTTATCGACTGAGATACTCTTCATTCTCAAAAAAAACTCAATAGACCGCCCACATACATAGCCAACCATGATTAAACTTGAATACCGAAAAGGGCCGCACCAGTCCAAATTACATAACAATGACAATTTAGCATTTAATGAATCAATCAGTATGCTTATGCTTACAATAATCCAAATCATAGTATCTACGTATAAATAAACAAACCAAATATAAAAGTGAATGTAATAATTCAACTATACAAAAAATGGTTGGACAAATATTGGTTTGGAACAAATGCAGCTGGTTTACGATTTGACTTTACAAACACTAATATTTTGGAGAGGATCAATTTTGATCCTGTTTCATTTTATATAATAAAATAAAATTGTTTGTATTAAAGCAAGATGTGATTTATTACAGCATTGGTGGCAAATGTAATTCATGATATTAAAAGTCATGTAATAAATAACTATATGATAAAATAGGTGTCACATATAACAACATTGGTGGGCACATGCAATTTATTCCAAGTAAATAAATGAATCAAACAACCTGTCCTTTTGGCTATTAATTTTGTGGTTCTACTTCTGAAACTAATTACGACCCAATTATAGATTGCTTTTTATCAATAACGATGCATTTGTAGAATGATTAAAATAATAGGTTCCTCGGAACGTACAATGAAGAAAAACGTGTAAAAGAGAATACCGGTTCCAGGTCAACCGAAGCAAATTAAGCGGTTCCTCGGACAGCGCAAAGCCTTAGAATCACAGCTCACGTTTGCTATCTTTTTCGTTCCATTCTCACTTGGACGGTACCAACCCTTGACTTTGGGTTCATATTTCCCTCATTAACACAAAAAAACCCAACTAAACAATCCTTGAAAGGTAAAGGTAAATTGGTAATCCATTGAATAATCTTTGTATTTAGAGTATAAGACATCAGAATTGGGATGTAAAACAAAACCAAAATATAACCAAATTGAATCCATCTTTCATCTGGTTTTAAAGAATTGTGTTGTGTGGGAGGACTCTTCGCCTTCACTGCTACATGATAGAATGAAAGGCCAACTCCGATAAGTCAAAACCCCTCGCCATCTTGACATTACAACCGGGCATCCGGGCTGGGACTTCAACAGGAGGCGCGTGGCTCCCGCTTCCTACTTCTTCGCCTCCATCGTGGTGGTGGAGGTCGGATGGAGGATGGTAGTACATACGGGCTGTTTGAGGACAGTGGGAGTAAAACCTTCCGGCAATTCTAAGAGCATCCAGCAACTCCATATACTTGCCCATGTTATCCGGAGATACTGTCTGAATGATAAATCTAGCGCTCCTTCTCCTTCTTCGACCTAAGCAAGCCAGAAAACGGAAGAGAGAGAGCGAGAAAGACACAGCGTTAAAAGTGTGTAATAAGAAAACCACCTTGACTGTCTGATACAGGGAGGGTCCGAGTCCAACGCCTTATATAGGTGCAAGATCGGCTTCTGCCCTTTTTCGCTATTTTTCTTCCAAGTCCATCTGTTTCACGATATTTCGGTTTCACCCTTGTGTAACTTTTTGTTTTTTCATTTTTTGTCTGCTCATCTTATTTGTCTCATCAACCCTTCTGTGAATTTTTTTAAAATTTCATGCTATAAATGCAATATGCTTTGGTTAAAAGAGATCATAACCAATGTCATTCATTAACTTCTGCATATGCAATCATTAAACTTGGATTATCCATTGTAATGATTTACTCTGTTTCACCAATTAAAAAATTATTATGTAATCCAATTGTTATATCTTAATATTCATTATCTCAAACCCAATTTATATCCAATTACCTCCAATCAGTAGAGTGAATCAAGATTATCATTCTTGGTTAGCAATTATTTTATTTATCCTAAAATACCAAACGTCATTATAAAAAAAAATTATTTATTATGTTGACTGAGTGTGGAGCCACTTGAGGGCATTTTTAGATAATTATAATTAACAATAACCAGTTGGACTAATATTATTTTTTTTCCACTATTGTTTAGAGAAAATGATAGTGAAAGGACAGAGATTCAGAAGATAAATAGTGAAATTACAGAGGAGTTAATTTAAAATATGAAAAAATATAAAGGACGAAAGTGCAACAAGCATATGCGGTGACCATTCCATGCTTTTTCTCTTTACCAAATTCTCCACTTGAAGAGTCAAACATCCTCTTTTGGAAGACTGCGTCCAGCTTCCGAGTAACGCGTTGAATATTCGCTTATTTATTATCGTGCATTGAACTTGACGGTGCCGCCTGGTTTACTTTTACGTTTTTCTTTTCTGTTTCTTTTTCTGTATCCGTTTTATTTTATTTAATTTGAAAATAATTGCGTTTTGGGCTAATTAATTTATATACCGTAAATGGTGCAATAGTAAAGACATTGTTAATTTTAGCTTTGAAGTACTTACTATACTGCGATCCTACACAAAGCTGTCTGACGCTAAATCATCAGCAACTGTCCGTCTACTGTTATGGCAGATTGTCATAGTTGGGTCGTCGTGATGCGGATATGTCTGAATAGATGCCATTTGGCAAATTTCCAGTCATAGCGAGGAGATTATTCCAGTTTTGTCGTGCGGATATCAGGAGGGAGAACAATCGATGCGATTTCTCAAAAAAAAAACAGAAAAGCATATTTTTAAAAATATAATACGGTATTAGCAGTCACATAATCTAGCAGATTAGTTTTCGATGATACCTCCACTCATTTAAAGTGTCCTAAGGATTTGAAGATACAGGAATTCAATAACATTATTGATTTATATTGTAATATATCTTATTTATTTATAAAAAATTGAATTCCTATACAATCAAGAAAGTCTACAGAACGAGTGAATTGTTTTTGCTGTTAGATAGCGATCTATAATGAGTGGGCGGCATGTAATCCAGGATAAAATATTGCTATTATCTTTCTCCAAAAGCCAAGGTTTTGAGAACTGAATCGAATCAATCGAGTTCAATTTGAACCGGGCCGGTTTATTTAATTTTTTTAAAGGGTCTTACTAAAAAATAAACATAGCTGATGAAATCCAAACTTAAATCATCTTATGGTATATATTTATCAATTATTCTACAAGTTTGATGACACTATTTATCTTTATATATAATAATATATTATAATTTATAATTTATTTTAAAAATTTAAATTCAGTTTTAAAATCAGCTTATTCCAATTATCCCTAAAATTTTTTACTCTTATTCTTTATCAATTCTACATCGGTCCGTTCTAAGAACCTTGCCAAAGAAACATGTTGAAATCTTTTTTGTCAAAAAAAATACAACTCCTTGTCAAACTCCAAGTAGTTGGACAAGATGAGCAAAACTTCCATAAGATTTAATAGTGAAACCATCAAGCCAACAACCACTATTATTCCACAGCAAGCCTCCTGATTCCTGAACCAAGGAAATGAGCAAAAAAAAAATTGGTATAATCCCGACACTAGGATTAATGTAACAATTATCACTTAGTTCTCCGAAAGTTTGATCTATACAAAATAATTATTTAAAATTTTGATATCATCCTAGAACAAACTACACATACCATGATTTAGTCTTAAAAAAAAAAACCTAAAATTTCTGTAACATTTTCAAACAATTTAAATCAAGTAGCTGCTCATCCTACATCAAAACAACAATGAAAACATCCTCAACCAACTAATGCCTCATGTTCCACAAACCTATGCCTAGTCGTCTATTTAGTCATATCATGTATAGGGCGACTATTCTTCAAAAAAAAAAAATGTATAGGGCGACTTGGGGAGGCCTACATGTGGTCGTTAGTCTTTTGAGGATATTCAAGGTATTTTGCAAAAGGTGGCCAACACATTTCATATATCTAATCTTTTCATCAAATGAGGCAGAGGTATGCTACTGGCAAAACACTTTTCTTTAAGGCATTGTGTGGTGGTGTCTTTGGATGGCTGCAATCGTCTGGGGTCACCTTAATAATGGTGCCCGGCTTAAAACCCAATTAATTCCTTTGGCTTTCACGCGGTAGCTAATTAATTCAGAACGTTTACAAGTTACAACTCAGCATAATTTATCTCTCCTCTATTCTTTTTATCTTTTAATTAATTAATATCCTATATTAATCCGAAGAATTAAATAAAAATTATTTAAAACTAGATTAAATAAATAATAAAAAAATTTAGTGTAATTTAATAATACATTAAATTAATATGATGCTTGCACATCGGAAAATGAAATACATTAAGTGAACCTTTGTTGGTCCTAACTCATTATTAAAATCTATTGGACCTTCTATTTTCTTTCCAATCATGTCTCTGTAACTACGCCTATACACATAAGTCTCTTACCTTCATGTCTGCTGCTGGTGGGGATGGTACTCACTTGGGGTTGTTGGTTGTAATATATGATTATTTGCTAAAACTGTTGGAATGAGAGTAAAATCTATATTTTTTTCTATTTTCAGTCCTACCCATTAATTTTTTAAATATTTTTCTAAATATTTATTTTTAATTTCATTTTACACTAACTCACTATTTATAAAATGTGAATATTAGTCCTAGTTGTATCCAAACTCAACATACTATTATCCATTTTGTTGTTGGGGTATGGACCATTACAAAATGGGCCGGGAAATTTTCATTTGAAATCTGGTGCTGATGATTATGGCGTTATCATTCATACTCTTTTTCTAGAGAGGGAGCAATTCTTTTTGTTTTTCTTGTATCCTCTCATACAGCACATATAGATCAGGACCCCCTATCTAAATGTGCCGTTGAGTCTCAGTCTAAACAGGATAGTAGATGATTGTGATTATTCACGTACCCAAACAAAAGTTGTAACCCACGGGCTGCCAAGATTCTGATCAGTAGAGCAACCCCCAAGTTTATTGCTTGCATCCTTCGCTAACACTCTAAATTCTAAATATCTCCAGCAGCAAAGTTAGATGGAATTGTTGATATTCGAACAGATAGGTAAGTAAAACACGAAGAAGAACAAACAGAAAACACGGCCAGCTCATTACAACCCAATATGTAGTTGTCAAGATGTCTCAATCAAAATAAAACGAACAAAGGGTAGTTTTAAGGTGCTCCGGGAGCATACGTGAACAGTATGCTCCCAATAGACATGAACAGTTCCAAACAGTGAAAATAACTGTGTATTTACGTTTTTATCCTTTGATTAAAAAAATATTATTTTCACTGTTTGGTACTGTTCATGGAGTTGTTGTCAACTTGCTTGCACCGCAGTACAAAGTCAAAGCATGCGTATTGAATAATTCCAGAGATTTAACAAGAATGGAAAATAGGAAGAAGAAAAAGTTTCTGTGCGTGGAAGATATATGCTTACATAAGCCGACATTTTAAGAAAAATTCATGTATTTATAATAGTGACATATAAATTGCACGTCTTTGTGGTGCCTAGGAATTTCATTACATACCGTTTTTCCTTGTCTAGAGAGATGAAAAGGTATGCAGAGATATTAGTTAGTGGCAAAACACAACTACTCAGAAAATGGGGTTTTCTATGGGTTCAACCAAGGTGCATGAGTGATCTTTTCACTCAATGGGGCCTATTCTCTTCCACCAAATCCCAGAAGAGATTCTGGTATGCTCTTCTTTTCTCTATGACGTGGGGTATATGGACCAACAGAAATAAAAATATATTCCAGCAACAAGCCAAGAATCCTGGGGAAATCTGCACCGAAAGCATTATTCATGGAGTAGGGTGGGCCAAAGTTAATTTCAGGGAGATACAATATAACGGTTTGGATCTACTACCAATAGATAATCTCCATTTGATTGTAAGATAAACTATGATAGATTAAGATACCATTTAACGGGTATCTTAACAAATTCCTGCTTTTTTACGAGTTTGATGTAATAACTTTGTATATTCTTCCTCATCAATATATTCTTCGATAATCTCAAAAAAAAAGTTAGTGGCAAAACACAGGCAAAGAAGCATCACGACTAGACCTGTCAGCGTTAGGTTCATGATTCATGACTTGCCAAGATTACATATATCCTCAAATTAAACCAAAATTTCCCTATAGGAGTCTGTGGGATAGACACGAGGCCCCTGACACTAAAATAACATGATGGCTTATATACTACTGCCGAGCAAATCTTCCTAGTTTGATTGCCTATGCAATCTGCCAAAAGAAATAAAGGAGAATTAGGACTTGGTGTAGCTGCACGGCATTAGTATGTAGTTTTGTCACGCCAACAATCATTTATTTTACGATAAAGCAACAATTGATGAAGGGTGTACAAAAAATTATTGAGGAAGCAATACCCTGTACACGTAGGGGTCTGGACGCCCTCCTTTGCCTGATCTTCTGATTTTCTCTCGTTTTAATAACCTGAAGTAAAATTGACGTCATCAGACACTATAAAATACATAAACCATTAAAAATTCAAGCCAAAATATCAATATTATACACTGATCTCACATTCGGAGTGCTTTGCTGGTGTCGGGGCTGTTACCCAGCAGTTCGCGTATCCTAACTTCAGAGAAACAGCGACCACCAGATAGCATTTTCAGAATTGCGATCTCTTGCCGTCTCATGGACATGGATTCAGTGGTTGCCGTGCTTAGCTTCCCTTGCCGGACACGTAAACTCTTGAGCTTGGAAATAGAACATGGTTCCCCACTTCGGCTTCGCGCCCTAGTGCTTGAAGTGCTTGACAAGCAACTGGATGCAGCCTCCTCGTCTTCTAAAGTGGATGGTGCTGCCTTTGGGAGGGTTATTACAGGTTTCCAGAGGTCAGTGGAGATACAGTAGACATCGGAGCGCTTTTTACGCACTATCTGCCAAGAAAGAGAATTGTAATGAGACAATTAGATGAATGTCTTTCCTGGAATCCGAACAGAGAACTGCATCATAGAGACATAGCTAATGTATCTATTATTTGGTTCCGAGATAAATAGAAATTGATTTAACTTTAGGCGGCAATCGCAGCTGCTGAAATATTTTGAATTTCATTGTTAAACTTCCATTTGTACGCTTAAGCTAGAGAAAGTAGCAAGCCGAGTTCACCTAAATTTTTAAACAAAATCCGAAGCAGATGACAGCTATCTGAAAGGCCATTTCCCGCAAAATTAGCGAAAATAGAGCTGAAAAGCTGATATATATACAGATTACAAACAGATGATATCATGAATTCCTCTAATCTTACTATTTTCAATGAGAAGACCAATGAGCGAAAATGAGAGAAAGGAAGGGGCAAAATTAACAAATACGCTCAGATTCTAGACATTAGTTTTAATATAAACAGAACCGAGCTACAAAATCACAATAAATCAGCCAAACAGAAACCAAACCACATGACAACGAGTAGCGAGCAAGATATATCCAAGCATAAACAGGACTTGAAAGTAACGACACGAAGCGGCATTAAGATCACCTTTGGCTTCATCTCAAGGCAACGAGGCATAGCGGAGGCGAATCTCAGCTTGTGATATGACACATTGTCTTGCACCTCGGAGTTCGATAAGGTTTCGGCAGTGCTGAGTGACGAGGAGCTGCTCATAACAGAGGTCAAGCTATCGCTGGTGGTGCAACAACTGCTACTCGCGCCGTCGCCATAAAAAATCAAAGCCAAACCGGCAAAGTTGAAAAAAACAAACATCATGTTAAGTCTGTGAATTAACCTAAACTGAAGAGAAACAAATCGCCGAAACGGAATTGAAAAGGCGTTTTTAAGAGTTTACTGTCGAGGAAAAGGTGTGGTGGCGGAGAGAAGGAGAAGAGCAGAAGCGACATTGCGTTCAACAGGGGAGGGAAACCGATCCATAATTCTTTCGTCTTTATTCCCTTTTTCTTCCCTGATAGTAAGGGAGAAGAAAAGAAGGAAACGTTTGGGTCTGTGTCTGTCTGGAAATGGCGGTTTTAATTCAAAAGATTTGAATTTGCCTCTCTCTAGATCATGCGGTTAAGAAATAGGAGGGAGGGACTATAGACTTTGCTGCTGCATTCTATCTCCCCATAACGGTTCCAAGGGGAGTCGTTTTGTGTGTTGCTGTCACGGGGAAACACTCTAAAGTGACAGACGAGCATGAGAAATTGATAGGTGGCAAGTGACTCAAGTGGTCAAGTTTATCGATTTCTTGGAAAGAAAAACTTTTGCGGGAGTGGGATTTTAGAAGGGAAGGGGCAGCACACACTGGCTACACGGGAGTTTGTCATCCATCCAGTGGATGTTGATTTCTATATTTGGGATGGTTTGCACGCGAAATTCTCCATCTAAGCCCAACGTTAAAAGTACGGGCCCATGAGACGGAAATAGTGAATCGTAAATTTGTTAATTGAATGGAGAAAAAAATAAAATAGAAAAGAGTAGAAACAGAATGCGCCCACGTAAAATGTTAACTAACTTATCCGGGCAGGGTCACTGTTAAGGACGACGACTTCTACATAAAAAGAGTACTCGTAGAATAATTTATGATTATTATGTTGTTCGGATTCTCATTTCCTCGTCTAGAATATTCCTCTATACTTTCATCCCCTGCTTCTCTAGTAATTACTGGGAATAGTGGGTTTCTTGAATTAAGTTCGTTCGTTAGAGGATCCCATATTTCGATTAGATACACCAGATTAGTACTTTACTTAAAAGTGTGAGAACAAAACGAATTTTCTCAAACTGATGCAAAAAACTCAAAACCAAAGATTGTGGACCATAAACATAAATCATATGTAAAACAAAGACAACACAGATAATCCAGTATGTAAAATACAGTATGAACTTGTTAAAAGAATTGAAACAGTAAAATGATTTTAGTATGTTAGAAACAACTCAGCGTAAAAAGACAAATTTAAAATTGAATTTTCTTCAAACTATTTCCTTAAAACTCGAGAAAACTCTTGGACTCAGAATCAATATTCTTTTCTCACATTTAAACGTGATTCTTCTTATTTCTTCAGAAGATACAATGATAGATTTGGGTTGTATTGAATAAAAGTCATTATTGGGAGCCTAATGACATATTGTCGATACACATACAAATTACCCACTCGCTTAGTGAATGGTAGAAGGCAAGCAGGGTTGAATCCATTGAGAGCTGGGATCAAGTTTCGGCTGGAAGACTCTGGTCGGGGGTGCATTGTGCCCATGATGCCTTCTTGAAAAGGATGATTGTTGCAATAGGCAGTCGGTTGGTTGTGATTTTGATAATAACTTGGAATGTAATTGAACAAAGAAAATAATGAAAGTATCTTCAAATACTAGTAGAATCTAGTCCCAATCATTGTTCATGCCCATGTCGAGGTCACAGATCCTTCAAAATGTGTAGAATCTCCTTCTGTTCAAGTACCTTCATGAGGGCCACCAGGTACGACCATGACACTTCGGGAGCTCAGTTACAACTCAAGGCCCTTTAGCTTACCGTCCCTTTGATAACCCTGACCTTGGATTGATAAGGTAGTCAAGCTTCAGTTACGCACACATTTCTCTTATGTGTCACTCACCAGTATAGTTTCTATGTCACTTACCACGTGCATTACTCACCAAAGTAGTGGAAAACAAAATTCATTAAGATTAAAAATAAGGGTCTCATAGGGGTACGAGATTTGTGTTGGCGTAAAATCGAATTTATCTTTATTCGCAAGCACACGACTAACAACAAGTATTATAGTCCTAACGATCGAGTATCGATCCCACAAAGAAATTCGTTTAAAACTAATCAATTCGTATAACCTAATATTCTAGTTAATTAATTAGATGTTAAGTCAGTACTGCTAAATATTTTAGGAATTAATCCACTATTGTTCAATTCTAATGTCCTATAATTTATTCTAGATTATTTTTCAACCCTTTAATATTCTTCAAGACTATTAAGAACTAATTCAGGCTCCTATTTAACTATATTCCTATGATAATTAAGTTTCTGAATCGTTTTACCTAAATCAATATGAACCATAGGTTTGACAAATATATTCATATTCTACTAAGTTTCAGCAATTGTCCTAGGATTTCTAATTTGTTGTTGCAGCTTAATTGTTTTTCCGAATCAAATTACAGCTACCTGTACACAAATTGATCAAGTTTGTTAACTATTCTAGATTAGAAATAGATTTAAGAACTTGATATCAAGTAGAATTGGATTGAATCCCAGTTTTACGTCAGCGAATGCCGGTTTTACGTTAGCAAGGAGTAAAGAAAGAATTAATTCAAAAAGTCTTGACATTAATTAAAACTCAAACAAACATAGTGAAATCTTGATCACTGACAAATCTCAATCGCATAAAGTGTTCGATGGATAAAAACGCTGACAATAGATTATTTAAATAATAAAAATAATTTCGATTGGTTTTTGATGAGCTTACAACCGGGTCATTCTTGAAATTGGTGTACTTTGCATCAGTCTGACCAGTCATACTAATGAAACGACTGGTCGTCCTTTGATTTGGCTCGTAGGCTACCAACCTGAAAAGTTTGATTGGTTTTACTAGTGAAATGACTAGTCAGTTCCTTTTCGACTTGAACATATACAAAGTTTGATTGATCGTTTCTTAACAAACAATCGGTCGTTGATCATCAGGGCACATTTCGGGACTAGTTCGCACATTCAAGATTTCCTCATTTTCTCGCACAAATTGCTCCCCTAGAATGTGTTTACTTACAATAACCTGTTACAATAGCCTACTAAACAATTTCGGGACTAGTTCGCACATTCAAGATTTCCTCATTTTCTCGCACAAATTGCTCCCCTAGAATGTGTTTAGTTACAATAACCTGGTACAATAACCTGTTACAATAACCTAAACAATACCTAACAAAAATGATAAAAAATCCTGTTTTTTATATAAAATGACCGGAATGACCTGTGATTAAATTTAAACATTGATAAATAATAATCAAATAGGCACTACAAACATGGGTTATCAACTTTGTATATAAAATAGAACAAGGGATAATCAAAACTCTATTAATCGTTGATGCTGAACCATAGGCGGTCTCGACACTTTTATAATCAACGAAAGGATCCACATTTAAGTTCATAATTCCTAAAAGTCGGGAGAATATCCAAAATCCCTTCAAAATCAGCTAAAATTGTCTAAAGGCCTCGAGCTGCCCCCGAATCACGGGATTTGTAGAGGTTTGTGATTTCATCAGCCCAAAGAATCCGGAGGCCCCGATATATCCTTTGGAACTTGCAGAATGTTTGTTTTAGTAGAACTGTTTAATTAGGATTTAACCAATAAAACCAATCTTATATTTGGATACTTTAAGATTTAATAGATATGTAAAACCAATAGAATAGATATATAAAAAACGGTAGAAGATGTGGATGACGTCATCTACATATTAAAAATATATTGTTGAGATTACACATATTATTATAAAAATTTTAATTTTTATTTATCTAATTTCTTATTTTGTCAAGTTATTTTTTTAATTCTACTCTTTTATTGTATCGTTCCCTTTTTTACTCGTCCAGACATTTCAATACTGGCAAAAATAATTACGCAAGATAATTATTAGTCTAAACACTCAAAAAAATATTTATAATTTTGTAATAATTGGAAAGCAACAGAGAGAAAGAAGATAATCAAGGAAGAAATAAGATAATGGAAAGGAAAAAAATACACAAAGTAAGAAGACAATTGACGAAGAAAAAAATAACAAATTGTTTCTTACTAAGAAAAAATAAAACATAATTTTTTTATTATGAGATAGATTACACCTCATATTAATTAGTAAATATGTAAATATTTATTTGGTGGGATATAAAATATCTCTTACAAATTTAAATATTCATTAACAAATTTTACTCTGTCAAAAATAAAAAATTTTAGTTTTATATTTTTTTGGCATTATATCAATTGAATTTTTAACTTAGTGCCATCACGGCCCGTCCGTTAAAATAGATCCACACGTGTATATTTTTTATTTTAAATTATAAAATCTATATTATTATTATTATTAAAGATATTTTAGTCAATTATATTATTTAAAATATTTTCTGATTTCTAATTCTTTTGTTAATCAAAAATGAGAATATTATAAATTTTTTATACTCATTTCCAAATTTACTAATTTATTTATGATATACATTTCTATTCCGAGAATTCTGATAATATCAAGGAATCACAAAATCAACAACCAAAGCATCCACCGATCATGAACAATCCAAATTAACCAAATCTTTCTGATTTCTTGCAAGATTCTCACAATTATGGTGTAAGAGATAAATTAACAAAAAGATCAATAAAATAATATAAAATCATAAATCATATCCCCAAAATAAACCATACAATGTAAACAATGTCAGTACAAATATTGTGTTGTCACCTAAGATCATAGGACCCAATAACTTGTTAGTGGAACATACATGATTTCAACAACTAAAAAGTACATCACTTATGCTTATCCCCTTGGCTAATATTGTCCATATATTATCCCTAGTAACCCTAGCCTCATCCTGGAAAATTATTTTCTAACACGTTCTCATACATTGTTTAAGCCTCCCGTATTGTCCCCTGTGAGCCACTGTGAGCCACTGTTCTCATGATCGTTCTTTTTGTCACCTTTAGGAAATTCTCTCATGCGTCCTTTTTCATTTCATACTCAATCTTATTTTTTTCATTTTAGTGCTCTTTATGTACTTTCGCAATTTCAGCATTCACACAATCAAACTCATATGCTTGGTGAATCAAAGCTAAACAAACTCCTGTTTCCAATCCGTTCTTAACATTTTAAGTTATGATCAGTGAAGAAAATAAACAACACAATGAGTCTAGACATCAACGTAAGAAAGAAGAAATTGACACCAACAATGACATCGACACGAAGTACAATTTTTGAATTTAGACATCCAACCATATCAATAATTTCGAAAGTAACTAATAATACACATATTCTCCTCTCAACAACTCTCAAGATTAATTCCTATGATAGATCCAAACCCTAGAAACTAAATACTAACCCCCTAACACAAGATTCCCCATGAATGGTGAATTCAACGACAACAACAAAAAAAAAAAGAAAAATCAAGACGAAATTTTGGAAATAAAACCTAAAACATGTTGTCTATGCTGATTTTACATTATTCCTATAGTTTTACATATTTCTAATGTTGATTTTACTTTGTTTTAAAATTTGACTGCGCAAAGGCATAGCATATATAACAAGTTGAGAAGTAAGATACAGTATAATTTATTTGTACATGCCAGTTATAGTTCTAAAATGGGGAAAATATTAGGTGGTCAATCAATTATTGTTTGAATAAAAAAGATGAGGACAAGAAGTATAAAGAAAGCGAGCCATCGATTTCCCTATCGCACCACCCAACCGGGGTAGCATGTACGTTACACAACACAACATTTATAGCTGTGCAAGGAACCCTCCACCCAACCCTATTGTCGGCAACTAACACTTTGGTTTCTGTCAGTTGCTCTGCCCTTTCGTGGTGGTGGTTGTCAGAGAGAGATATGCCCTGTAATCTTAATGTGAGGGAGAGAGTCTGATAATACCAAAACTATTCTGTCGTCACCGCTACTCTTTTTTGGCCGGAAACTTCGTCATCAAATCACCCCCAAAAAATTTGATATTTATTTTTTATTCAACATGGTGTGGATAAAAAATTTAAAGAAAAATTGGTTTCTTTCGACCAGATGGGTTTTGGTTCAGTTCGTACAAACACTCTTCCAGTAAGAAAATAAAAAAAAGGAGAGAGAGAGAGAAAGGAAGCTGACAAGGGGAGAAAAGCAAGTCAAAGTTAAACTTGGAAGTGAAGCTCCCTCCCAATAACACATTCTCTGTGACAACAAACCACCACTGGAGAAACCCGAAACGGAATCCCAAATCAAAGCGCGAACATAAAGCAGAGGCATCTGTTGGAGTGGAGGGTGTTTCTATTTTAATTACGAATCGATAATGTTAGTCCAGGAGCGGGCAGCTGCCGCCCCGAAATCCCCGAAATCTTCAATAAAGCCTATCCCAACTCACCTCCACCATCATCGCTTCTCTCAATCTAAATCTCTCGATTTCTCCACTTGGGTCTCCGAGAATTTCTACAAGATCGTCACCGTCATTGTTCTTGTAGCCACCGTTGCTGCTGTCTTCTTTCTTCGCAACACCGGCGACACTGCCGCCTTTCTCTACTTGCAGTCCCAGACCCAGCCCCTCGACAAAGCCCACCACTTTCCCCACGTCAACTGGAACAATATCCCTCCCATTTCCGACAAGTCGTCCCCATACTACAATTTTCGGTCCGAGCGGTGGATCATTGTTTCCGTGTCTGATTACCCTTCCGATTCACTGAAGAAGCTGGTCAGGATCAAGGGTTGGCAGCTGCTTTGCATTGGGAATTCCAAGACTCCCGGCGACTGGGCGCTCAAAGGTGCGATTTACTTGTCTCTTGAGCAGCAAGCTGGCTTGGGCTTCCGGATCACGGGTTATTTGCCGTATACTTCTTTTGTGAGAAAGAGTGTGGGTTATTTGTTCGCGATCCAGCATGGGGCGAAGAAGATCTTTGACGCTGACGATCGAGGGGAGGTGATTGGGGATGATTTGGGGACGCATTTTGATGTTGAGTTGTTTGGCGAGGGAGCTAGGCAAGAGGCTATACTGCAGTACAGTCATGAGAATGTCAACAGGACTGTGGTCAATCCTTATATTCATTTCGGGCAAAGGTCCGTTTGGCCTAGAGGGTTGCCATTGGAGAATGTTGGGGAGATTGCTCACGAAGAGTTTTACACTGAGATTTTTGGTGGGAAGCAGTTTATTCAGCAAGGGATATCCAACGGGTTACCTGATGTTGATTCTGTGTTTTATTTTACTCGGAAAACAGGTTTGGAAGGTTTTGATATTAGGTTTGATGAGCATGCGCCCAAAGTGGCATTGCCTCAGGGGATTATGTTGCCAGTAAATTCTTTTAATACAATTTATCACTCGTCAGCTTTTTGGGCCTTGATGCTACCGGTTTCTGTTAGTTCGATGGCATCTGATGTGCTGAGGGGTTATTGGGGGCAGAGGCTGTTGTGGGAGATTGGTGGCTATGTTGTCGTTTATCCACCTACAGTTCATAGATATGATAGGATTGAGGGGTACCCCTTTGCGGAGGAGAAGGATCTTCATGTGAATGTAGGGAGATTGATTAAGTTCTTGGTTGCCTGGAGATCGGGAAAGCATAGGTTGTTTGAGAAAATTTTGGAGTTAAGTTTTGCCATGGCAGAGGAGGGGTTTTGGACTGAGCAAGATGTAAAGTTCACTGCTGCTTGGCTCCAGGATTTGATTGCGGTTGGCTATCAGCAGCCTAGGTTAATGTCATTAGAATTGGATCGACCTCGGGCAACTATTGGTCATGGGGATCGAAAGGAGTTCCTCCCTAAGAAATTGCCGTCAGTACATCTAGGAGTAGAAGAAACAGGAACTGTCAATTATGAGATTGGCAATTTGATTCGGTGGAGGAAAAACTTTGGAAATGTTGTGCTCATTATGTTTTGCAGTGGACCTGTGGAACGTACTGCTTTGGAATGGAGATTGCTTTATGGGAGAATATTCAAAACCGTTGTTATTTTGTCAGGAAAGAAGGATGACGATCTTGCAGTTGAACAAGGCCGTTTGGAAGATGTATACAAGTGAGTTAATGTGCAACTTGTTTATTTGTTATTTTATGGTTCCTTTGCCTATATTCATTCAAGCACATCTAGTTTATTGTGTCAACATATTTATCTGTTTGTTTTATTTATTTTCATATTATTTTCTCAAGTTTGAAAATAATTGTCAGTTTTTTCATCAATTGTTGCCTGGGATATTTGTCACCAATAGTATTGATTGTAAATTCAGAAATGACTGGTTCTCTGCCTTTCGAACTCACATTCTGTGCCCTGTTGAGCTTAGGCTACTTGGAGCTATTGGAGATACATCATTTCTCAAAATATAGCTGGAATCTGCCTTGCATCAAATACCATTTCTTATTACTCAATCAAACGTTAAAAAGTTTTTAGCAATGAGTTTCTACACAATTTTCTTGATCAGATTTGTTTTAGATAACTATTGTGGTTAACTTTCTGTGGTATATGTTAGGTTCTTAAAGGCCTCTGCTTTTTTATCCTAAAGCTAAAATTTACGTGGTTATCACATTGTCATAATGTGCTAGTGTCTATGTACTTTTTGTTTCCATCTGGTTCTTATTCTAGTCTATTGATGTAGCTTTATAATATCTCAATATTTTGTGGAAAAAAGACAAGTTATAATTTTGAAGAGTTATTTATTTTTCCCTTTGTGCTATGCAAAAAGTGTTTTATATTTTTATGAGTAATAAATTTCATTTTGCTTTGAACCGCTGCTTTCTTTGGTCTGTCAACCCAATATTGTACTCTGCGGTTCAAATATTGTTGTGATGAATTTAAAATTCTGATGTTTGCATGTCTCTTTTCAAGATTTTGGTTTGGAGTAATGACATCACTCTGGCTGACTATCTTATTTGTCAAGGAAAGCTTTTGCAATCCTCCTTGCATTGACATTCTTCTACTAGGAGATTTTTCTTGTTTTAATTTATCGTTGATAATGGAAAAAATGTATATGTTAGCCTAATTTTGATGTCTGCATAACATTATCGCATCCTTAAACATTATAATTTCAAAATTCCCTGTCAAAAACTCTGTTTTCACTGTCACATGAGAGATTCTGAAGGCAATTTGGGTGCTGTCAGAATGAACCACTTGTTATCCAGAAGTTTGAGCAAGTGCGTTTCAGAATATACCTAAAATCTTTCTAGTTTATGGGTGAACTCTAGGTGAAAGCCCTTGTTTTTTTGTGAATCTAGGAGGTAGAGGAAGGTTCTACTGGGGGTAACGTTTGCACCTGGTCTTGAGGGCAGCATCGCAGTTATTTATGTTTCATATGGTTGCTATAGCAATTAAATTTAATTGAAGGAAAGATAATGATAGTGGTGCTACCATGAAATTATGTATCTTCGTTAATGCATCATCCATATGTTTCCACTATGGTGTTTGCATTTGTATAGTTAGAAAGTGTCTTAACCTTTCCCTTTCTGTCTCTCTCTAGTCGGTGAGATTTAGACTGGAGCATTTTAATTTAAGTCACTTCTATCTTTAGATCTGAATTATTATAAAAGTTACACTTGATTGTTGCCCTGTCAATGTCTTGGTTTCTTATGTTTATATGTGGTCGTTGATCAATGTGGAATTGGTTTTAGGAGGATTCTAGCTCACTATTGCATCCATTTTAAATTCAATGTCAACCTTGGGTGATATTTCTGTTTGCTGATTATTGCACTTAATGTTTGGTTATAGGTACCTTCCCAAAATATTTGATCGGTTTTCTAGTGCAGAAGGTTTTCTCTTCCTTCAGGATGATACTATCCTCAATTACTGGAGTCTGCTACAAGCAGACAAGACTAAGCTATGGATTACTGACAAGGTATCCCATTTATTTAATTCTGCGGGCTTCATTTCTCTGCTTACTCCTCTCAGTATAATATATGGAATTGCTTCGTTTTTGTCCCCTCTTTTTTTGGGCCCACGGATTGTGTGCAGACAACATATATTATGAATTGGGATGGATCTCTTTGCTTCTTTTTTACATCTTATCAGATCTTGTGCTATTTGTTTTTTTCTTTTTTTCTTATGTGATTTGCCGCTGTCTTCTCTATACACTTTTAAAGTGTATGTTAAAACAAATCATATTTTGATAAATGATCAAATGCTTTTCTTCTAACGGCTTGTGGTGAAAAAAACACACACTACATGCATATCTTTTTCTTCTATCTGATCCGAACTTTGTGCAAATTAGGTGTCCAAATCATGGACTACTGTGTCAACCAACGTGGACTCAGCCTGGTACACAAAACAAGCAGAAATGGTAAAAAGTATTGTTGGCTCAATGCCCGTTCACTTTCAAGTCAATTACAAGGAAGCTTTTAAGGGTGACCAGAGCCTCATGATATGCAGTTCTGAGATATTCTACATACCTCGTGGCTTCATAGCTGATTTTGTAGATCTTGTTGGTCTGGTGGGTGATACGCCACTCCATCAAAAGGTTGCCATACCCATGTTCTTTGTCTCGATGGATTCGCCACAGAATTTTGACTCCGTGCTGAGTACGATGATATACAAACGAAAGCCTCCACCCACCAATACAACCTTTTATTCTGTTCAAGTGCCTGCAGTTCACCCTTGGAATGTGTCAAGTGAACAAGATTTCATCAAGCTGATAAGAATAATGGCTGAAGGTGACCCTATGCTTATGGAGTTAGTGTGAAGTAAATAACATACGTTGATAGAGACTAGAATTGGGATAGGGAGGAAGCGAAGATGTGTACCATTTTGTAATGTCAGATACAAATTCTGCTTCTGTTTCTTCTTCCCCACTTGCTCTCCGGGGGGAAGGGTTCATTTTTTTGCCTTTTCTTTTGTATCATCATTGTAAATCGAACTTGTGTAATTGTTGAACGATTGGTATTCCCTCCAAATGGAATTATTTTTTGTTATAGTGTTTTCTTTAGCCTCAAGTGTATGAAAACCATTCACCCGTATGATCTGCTTCATTCTTCATTGTTTTGAGCAGATTCAGACCACTCTGCTCTTTGACAGACAGTGGAACCCTTATCTATATATTGGTGCGGGATTTTTTTTTGGTTGCGATATGGCAACAACAGAAGAAAAAATTTGTGGGGCGTGAAGAAGAAACTTTGAAAGCAATTCTCTCAAAAATTTCCATTCATCAGAGAGATATAGAGTACCACCTCAGATAAATCAACAATGTTATACGAAATTTCCTTTACAGTGACATGAGGTTCAGTTGTTGATTTCCTATCTACCGATCAACGCCCTCAATCTTGTCTTCAACTTCTGAGTATAGCTGCCTCAATTTTTCAATATTCTCCTGTGAAGTTTCCCAGTAACCACGGCCATTGGCCTCCAAGAATGTCTGCACCAACTTTCTGAAAGAATTGGGGTTGGTACTCATGAGCCTATTGAGCATGTTTTCATCCTGAATGAATGTCGAGTTGGCCTCTTCGTACACCCAGTTGTCAACTTGCCCTGAAGTTGCACTCCATCCAACTGTATTTGTAAGCCGCTTCTCAATCTCCCTAACACCCTCATAGCCACTGGACATCATGCCTTCATACCACTTGGGGTTCAACAACTTGGTACGCGCATCAAGCCGCACGGTCTCCGACAGTGTGCGCACCTGCATCCACAAAGCACAACATTGTTGAGTTCAGGTTGAGTGAAATTGCTTGGACCAAGATACAGAATTTGTCGAATACCTAACCTGAGCATTAGCAGTTGTTGTGTCTGCGATATAGGCGCTAGGCTTTTTCTTGTCCTTCCTCAGGTTCTGCACCAGGTTTGTAGGGTCAGAGTCAAAATAGTGGCTCACATCAGTGAGTGAGATTTCAGAGGAGTCAAGGTTTTGGAAGGTGGCCTCTGCTGTGCTTAGAGCCATCTCAAAAACTTGTCTGTTCTCTTTCATGCCTGCACCTGGAGCATCACAATCGAATGCAAAGGACTTGCGGCTTAAGTACATGTCTTGAAGCTGCTTCTCATCATTCCATGAAGAATTCTCCACAGCAAGATTTATGTTTGAGGAGTAAGATCCCGATGCATTAGAGAACACTCGTGTGGCAGCTTCCCGGATGTCAATGCCAAGGGCTTCGGCTTGCTCCAGCGCATGTTTTCTTACATAATTTTGTTCCGCTGGCTCATCTAGTTCAGCCACCATCTTCACTGCTCGGTCCAGGAGGTTCATCTGAGAAGATTTAAGTAGAGAATTTGATGCAACGATAAGTACAAAGGTGACATGAAAATGGGGTTAGACGAAAGAGGACAGGAGAAATCTGATTCACAAGTGCGAAAGAAAGGAACCTGATTGATAAAAAGATCTCTGAAAACTCCGGAGCAGTTCACAACAACATCAATTCTGGGCCTTCCGAGCTCTTCAAGGCTCACCGGTTCAACTCGGTTAACTCGTCCAAAGGTATCGGCCACTGGCCTCACTCCTATCATCCACATGACCTGAGCCAGGGACTCACCATAAGTCTTGATATTGTCAGTTCCCCACAATACCAGCGCGATTGTCTCAGGATACTTGCCACCATTGTCAGCTTTCTGCCTCTCGACTAATCTATCAACCACAATTTTTGCACTCTGCAAGGCTGCTGTTGTGGGAATGGCTTGTGGGTCAAGTGCATGAATGTTCTTTCCAGTGGGGAGCACCTTTGGGTTTCTAATAGGATCACCACCGGGGCCTGGCTCCACATATTTCCCCTCCAATGCTTGTTTCAGACTTCCCAACTCATTATCAGCGACAACCAGTTTCAAACAGTCTCCGAGGAACTGAAACAGTGTTCTAAGCTTACCCCTGTCTGCCCGGTAAAACTTAGTGGTCGACAAGTACTGAATCCATGGTTCGTTAATACCAAACCCAAGGATGGAGGAAAGCTTATCTGCCACATCCACAACTTGACCCTTATCATTAGTGGTTTTCTCCACAAAGGCTGTGATGGCACCTCGTGACGCCTCAGTTATTTGCCTAAGAAGCTCCACATCCTTCAAGATTCCCTTGTCACTTCCTCGATAAACATCCTCTATGTCTCGCCCAATAGTTTCGGCTAGTATAGACGGGAGAGATGTAATCTCATCTTCGGGACGGTCCAGAGCGGCGATGTTGACTAGAGTTGCAACAGCTTCAATGGCAGATGGAGGCTCACCAATGACATGAAGCCCACAAGGCAAAAGCCTGGATTCGATTTCCATAATCTTGGAGTACACCTTACCAACTACGAGATCCCGCTCTTTCGCAGGGATCTCCTCTCCTTCCTCGGGAAGCTTAACATCCTTGTCAAGGTTGCATTGCCTAGCAGTGCTGATAATGGAGTTAACAATCTGTTGCCCACGGCCTGTGTCTTTAAGGGATTGGTACGAGGAGATGAGCTCGCTCAGTTGCTTCAGTCCTTTGTAAAGCCCAGCATTTTCGGCCGGAGGGGTCAGATAGCTAATAGTATTTGCGTAGCTACGCCGTTTCGCTACGGTGGCTTCAGATGGGTTATTAGCTGCATAATAGTAGACATTGGGGATATTCCCGATGAGACTGTCAGGATAGCAAACATCACTCATCCCCACCTGCTTTCCTGGCATGAATTCAAGCGAACCGTGGGTTCCAAAGTGAAGAACGGCATCGGCTTTGAAGATCTTCTCAACAAAGGAGTAATAAGCAGCGAATCCATGGTGTGGGCTAGCAGATTTGGAGAACAGTAGTCTCATAGGATCACCCTCATAACCAAAAGTCGGCTGGACGCCGATGAAGACATTACCATACTGTTTCCCATAAACCAAAAGATTCTCCCCGTCAGCGTTCAAATTGCCGGGAGGTTTGCCCCAGTTTTCCTCTAATGCAGAGGCGTAAGGAGTAAGTCTCTGGTATTCTCGAACACCCATTTTATATGCAATATTCAGATTAGGACTGCTAAATTGGGCCTCTTTATCATGAATTACTTCTTCAATTAAGGCTTCTGATGTCTCCGGAAGACCATCAACGTTGTAACCATCCCTCTTGAGTTCTTTTAGAACGGAGAAGATGGAAGAGAAGACATTGAGGTAGGCCGCTGTCCCTACATTTCCTTTGTCCGGTGGAAAACTGAAGACAGTGATCGCTAACCTCTTCTCCGCCTGCACGAGTTGAGATTCTTCTTGTTATAATATTTTCGCAAGATTAGGTAAAAGTTTGAGTTGATATATCGCTCGCAGAAAGTTATTGAATGTAGAATCTCCTAGAGGACATCAAGTACTTGAAAAAATCATCAATATGTGAAGAATGCAGAGAAGGCAGAAGGGTGCAACCCGATATATGCTAGTTTTATCAGCTAAAACTCACATTCTGAGAAAATGATTTGAGGCTAAACCACACATTTGTCCACTTTTGATGCCATAAATTCAAATCTTCAATGATAGTTATGTGTGCAGGAACTTGGGGTGTGGGAATAATACTAACTGATAGAGTTGGTCCTTTGATAGTGATAAGGTGTTCAAACTAATCAACTCCTTTTAAACATGAATTTGAAACTGTAATAGCTAGTAATGACTGAAAGGCATACATGATGAGTGAAAACTCCATATATGTAATTGTTTCATTCCCATTGTACCTCTAGAATCTAGAATCGAATTCTACTGGTAAGTATTCAGCATCTTACTAGAGTTTACATGCAGGATGATCACACCTAGTAGTATTAATATATTTTGTCAAACTTCTTCAGTTTTTTTTTTAATTTTTTTTACGTATCCTAAAAAAGAGTTGGTAAGCTATTGACTGCATGAAGGAAATACCTTTGTTTTTCTTTTCAGTTCAGCCCATCTGATGGCCCTGGTGCAGAGCTGTTCCACCCTCTTGTGAAGGGCATGTGATTTCCCTGCAATCACATCAAATATTTATTCACCGTTCAAAAATGCCAAGCATGTGCTAAAACAAAAATCATCTGAAAGGTGAGGAATGAAGAACACCCAGCCTGTTATTTCGTAGTTTTATTTTTCTTTCAGTATGAACACATAAATACAAATTGGGCAACTAGAAACTTTTTCTGGGTTTAGAGTTGACTCACTTCTAGTGACCTCCCAGAAGAGCCTTTAATGTATGATAGGCTTTCAATTCTAAGTCAGCTTCATGGAAAAGCAATTTAAGATAGACTAAGCACAGAGGCTAAATTGTTAATGTGGGGTTTAACATCTGATGCTGCTTCTTTGCATGCTCTCTTGCAGTAAGTAGAATGCAGGGATTATTTGTTTTTTCTTGCCTTGTTAGGAGCATATTTTGAGCATGGTATTGGGCACAGAGTAGGTACCACTAAGCTGTTTCTTCATTGCCTTACGAGATTCATTGGTGATTGCAATTTTTTTTTTCTTTTTCTTTTCTTTAATCTCCCTATAGATCATTCCTCTGATAGTCCATAGAGCATTTAAGAGATGGCAATAAGCAGAAAATGACAGTGAGAGAACATACTGGAGAAGTAAATTGAACTTGCCTGTTCTGGGATCTCGACCAGCAAAAACAATGGGCTCCATGCCTCCATCCAGCTCAGGAAGTGCCACTTGCAAGGCCACCTGAATTGGGTGCAGCCCAAGGGTACTGTTCAACCATTCTTCAGTAGTTTGGAAGACCAAAGGCAATGCCACAATGTAAGGCGCATCAAGCTTTCTCAGTGCCTCAATAGCTCTAGGATGATCCTGCCTTGCTGGCCCTCCAACAAGAGCAAAACCAGTCAATGATACCACTGAATTCACCATTGACTTCTTTGTAATTGGATCAACGAAGAACCTCTCAACAGGTCCTGAAAAGTCAAGTCCCCCGGCGAAAATAGGTATGACCTTGGCTCCCTTTGCTTCTAATTCCATTATCACAGCCACATAGTGACTCTCATCACCAGTTACAATATGACTCCTTTGCAAAACCAACCCAATAACTGGTGCATCAGGTCCCTTCAGCTTCTCATTGGCATCCCTCCTAGTTCCATACCAATTCAAATACTCTTTCAGATCATCGTACATACAAGGAGCCAAAGGGTGCCAAATGCCACTGTCCAAGAACAGAACTGGGTCAGAGTAGTCAATCTTTTGCCCTTTCAATGCAGGGACATAAGAGCCAGATATCATCTTCAGGAAATTCTGCAAGTTATCAGGTGATCCACCGAGCCAAAACTGCAAACTCAAGATATAAAGCCTAGCATCCTGTGCCTTATCACTAGGCAAATATTTTAAAACCTTGGGCAAAGTCCTGACCAACTTTAACATACTGTCGGCAAAACCTGCACCTTGCTTCTTCCTTTTGAACAACTGGAAGAATGGACTCTTTGACTGACCAAGCTGGGACATACTGAAAGAACCCAACTTGTTAAGTCTCATCACCTCAGGCATAGAGGGGAAGACCAAAACTGCATCAAGCCTATCCCGCTCTTTCTCAACGGCAGCTTTGATCTTCAAAGCAAGCTCCTCAACAAAAATCAACGACCCGACAAAGATATTTGCATCCTCAAGGTCCTTGCAGAAAGTTTTGTATGTTGATTTGTCGCGAAGCTCCTCTACCAAGTACCCAACGAGTTCAAAGTTGGCAAAATTGGCGTTTTGGTTTAAAGCTTGAACTGCAGCAGTGAGTGACGATTGGTACTGAGCTTCAAGGACTACATAAACAAGTTTAACTGTGGGAAGATTGTTGTTCTTGTCAGGCACTATTCTACGAACTTCTGGAGTAGTCTGCGTAAACAGGCCATTACCAACTGCAGCACATTTTAATTTCAAGTGGGATTTTTTGTTGGTTTGGGTGGTTTTCTTGGGTAGAAATGAATGGAGAAAGTAATGCTTTTGAGAAAGTGAAGAGAGCTGAACAGCTTTTGAAGATGGTACAGTGTAAGGAGAGGAAACTAGGGAAGCCATTGTTAACAAAACTTCACTCTAAGCAAGTATGGAAGGAAAAGAGTCCTCGGTTTTTCTCCCTTATTTTTTTCCAATTTTTCGAGGGAGGAGGAGGAGGAGGAGGAGGGATCACAAAAGGAATATGCTTATGGAGAACCTGGAGGAGAATTTCCAAGGTTAGTGTTTTAAGTTCTCCGGTTGAATGTCTCTTATCGGTTCTGGTTTAGTGTTATTTCTTCGCGGTTTAATTTTTTTGGGGGGGGATCTTATAACTTGTGTGCAGAGCAGAGGAGTCAGGAGGGGTTGGAAGATTGAAACTGTTGGTTATAGTTGTAAGTGGTAGGAAGGGAAGACACGTGGCCAAATGGGTGCTCCTCGAACTATGATTGGGAGTGCTTGTGTTATGAGGCTGAGTTTTGGTTTCAGGTTTCTTTTCTTTGGGAGAGAGGGATGAATGTATGTATCCATCCGTACAACTACTTATCTATCCCTTGAGGAGTTGCGATGGAGTCTCCTGAAATCTGATTGGATGAGATGGATTTCCCAAAAGATCCCGTGAGGGGGTGAGATGGAATATGGATGATGACAGAGAAAGCAAGTGACTAGATTTTTGTTGCAATGGAAGAGGGAGAGGGGGCCTTTTTGGCTCGGTAATAAATACATTCTTGATTTGGTGCGTGTGTTTATGTGGTTCAAGGAAATTGATACTTCCCTGTTGAGTCTGTGAGTCTGTGAGCCTGTGGTGGTGACCCATATGGGACCAACTACCGAAGCTTGTGGCGGAGTGAATTGCTGTGCGTCCTGCAATTTGTCTTTTCTCCTTGGTTCCCGAGTGCTACAGCTGGGACCTAAGGAGAAAAGGCATTCGTTCCTGATCGTTAAAATGAAAGGCCGACGAAAAGCCAAAGACAAGGAGGCGTTTTCAATTAATGTTCTATGATCGAAAAGATAACAACTTTTAGTTACTTGTGATATACTTTTGTTTTCAACAATACTTATTTATATCTATATATAACTAAGCAGTGTTATAACTTAAATCAAAATTGGTTTTGAATCCAAAATCTCCCAATTTTTAAATTATTTAAGACAAAAAAAATGTTATCAAACCATATCTTAATAGAGGTGCAGTTCACAGCTTTGAGAGAAGCCTTTAAATTAACCATGGAATCCAGGGAAGATGGACACGTTAAGGTTGCTACCAAGTTAGTTAATCTGTATCGTACGGGGAGGCTTGGTCGTTATACTTTAGACTCTTTTGATATGTAAGGGGTTAAGTCAAAAAAATTGCTTTTAATGGGTAATGCAGAAGCATAACAATTGCTTTAAGTCAAATTTCAATTTCCTTCAAAGTCATGCTACCCTCTTGGAGTTTCTGACCTGTGGCTCACTCGTCGCTGACCCTGTAAGGTTATGTAAATTCCTTGATGATTTCTGATTCATGAGGCTGGTGATGAACAAGAATGGGGATATTATCTGTATAGAATGAAGAGGAAAATGTTCAAATGATTTTTCCCTATCTTGGTCAGGCCTATATGATGGATTTCAATATCTAGTCAATTTTCCCTAGTTGCAATTCGCTGGATGCCAGAATCCTGCTCTACATTTTTAGTGGTTTTTTTATTTTTATTTTTATTTTTATTTTTATGTAAGGGTGAGTGATAGTTTGTGTTTTGGTTTGTGTCGTGTGATTGAGGCTTCGTAAGAATACTAATTCCAGATGGATCGAGTTGCTAGGCCTGGAGGTTGTTTCTCTGGATCTATCCAAGGGAAGTTAGCTATGTCAAGAAACCTCTTGTGTGTTTGAAGGAAGCTGCCTTTTATACTTAAAACATGTAATCACTCTTGAAATTACTATGGTTCCTTGGGAATTTATTTTTCTTTGTATATCTCGTTTATGATTGATTTTATGTGTCATCGTGTCCGTAATCCAACTTCAGTTTTAGGTTCTGGATAATCTAACTCTGTAGTTTAGCAGTATATCAAATTACCCATGATCACTTTATATTTGTCTTCTATAAATTTTTCTAATCTCAGTTTATTTAGTTTTTTTATGGATAATCAGTGTTTTGAATACCGAGACTAATTTTTTTTTTTATTTGATATTCTTCTTATATTTATTATTTTTTTCTTTTCTGAAACAGTAGATATTTTTTCTCTTCTTTACTGTTTAATAAAATCTCATACATCTGTTCATACATTAAAATCCTACATCTCCTGATAAAAAAAAAACTATGATAGAACAATATAAATATATATTTTCGAACATGTCAAATTACAGAAAGGTTCACATTATTTCATTCATAAAGTCGAAAACTATGAAATTAAATGATAGAAAACTATGCCGTAATTGTTTTTACAGATCTTTATTTCCTGATAGTTTGAACTTATACTCTTTATATCTCCCTTGCAGAGCAGAAGAGGTCCCCGCCATACCCGAAACGTTCCAACACTTTATAAGAACAGAGGTAGATCATGTTTTTAAATAAACTATAGTAAATACAGACAACATAAAAATGACACTATATGTATATCATAAAAGAAAATTAAAAGGTGAACAAAAGTATGATATAAGCGAAATTAATAAAGAAGAAAACAAGCCCATAGCATTTTCAAAATATAAATTTAGAATCTACAAGAAAGCTAGTGATCTGTCGATTCTTGCAGGGACTAGTGGTAGCCATTGTGGTATTCAAGCAAACCTAAACTTAACTTGATTTCTCCGATACTCCGCATTACATGGCCAAGAAATAATAGAGAACTGAGATAGCACTCGCTCTATTATCAAGGCAAAATAAGGAGCAATCTTTGAAATTGATTTTCATGGAAGCAGTGTTCTCTTCGTCAAAGAAAAAGATCAACACAACTACAAAGAGATATGATTGAAAAGTGTTCTCCAACAAAAGAAAAAATCTGATTGATTTACCCTTTTATATCTACACAGACTGCCTATCTTCATTTTGCAGGTCGACCTTTAACAAACAGAACTATGTGTATTCAGTTGTTTGTGTTGGTTCTTGACCCACGAAGAAGTCAGCCAATATAGAGAGAACAACTGGTAAAAGAAAAAAAAAATAAAAAATTCCGGCTCATGAACCAAAATACCATAATGACATTTTCAGTAATGGAGGACACCACAGATCACCTAGCTTTTGCTTTTGTAGATCCCAGATCTACACTTTGACAAGGTTATAAACTCTTTTCTTCATTCTCAATTTCCTCTACATCACATTTTTTATTGACCTTTTCTTTCTTTTGTGACATATTGAAAGCAAAACAACATAATAGATAGAAGATGTGTTATAAAATTGAACTGTATGGATATGTATTTATAGGAGAAGAGTTGGCTAAATTTATACAGTATGGTAAAAATCTTATCTCAAAGTTGTCTCTATTTTTTTAATTGGTAGTTAACATATAAAGAATTAAATTAATAATTTTTTTTCTCAAATCCATTTATATTTATCATCATCACTGTACTTCAATTTAATTGCATGCCTAATATTAACTATTGTATAAGGACTGATGAAATCTTCCTTTTATAAAAAATAATATTATTTGTTAAAATCAACCTTTCAAGGTGTATACTTGTCATATAATTGATAATTACTATATTAAGAATAAATTTTCCTTAATTTACTTCCGTGACGTTCCATTGTACCTTCAAGAATACCACACGTGTAACAATAATTTACGATCCAAGTATCTTGCCTTTATTATAAATATTTTCCTTAATAAGAAACATCTAGATTAACTATGACACTCTAACCCGTCGCATGTTCCTTCACTCCCTTTCTCTCATGGTAACTCGAGACCCTACAAATCTAGTGAAAATTCTCTTATTAAATCCTTTTGTTTATTTATTCATTATATAATTCATATATTAATATAAACATGAAAATATCTGAGTGAAATAACACATCAAAAGTAATTAACATATTAAGAATAATTTTCTTTAATTTTACTTCTGTTACGTTCTATTGTACCTCGAAGAGTGTCAAACGTGTACTAGTAACTATGATCCAAACATCTTGTCTTTGTTAGAAAAGTTTTCCTTGATAGAAAATATCTAGATTAAGAATGACACTCTAACTCATCGCATGTTCCTTTGCTTCCCTTCTCTCATGGTACCCGAGACCATGAAAATATAGTGAAAAATCTCTTATTAAATCCTTTTGATTGTTTATTCATCACATATGTGGAACCCCAATACTTTCGTATTTTTTATTTGACCGAGTTGGTGTGTGCTTGTGATTGGGTACGATAGATTGTTTTCTCCATTTAATTTTGAACAATGTTGGTGGCAGAAGCTATATATTTTTAAATATATAAAATTAGCTGTCAATAGACTTTTGGTTTTCTTTTGATTTGGGGACTGCTAGAAAGCATTTTTTATGGTCCACCTCGATAGGTATTGGGCATAACAGTCAATGTGTATGAGAATGTGACATTGAGATGTGTGGACCTATTTGGTTAGATATTTACTATTACATGATCTTTTATAAATTCATGCATTGTGCATAATTGTATGTATGAATTGAATTAAATACATGTATAGAATCATGGATATCAATTGTGTTTGTTACCAACTATTTTTATTGTTTTTTGTGTATGCCTCGGAATTACTTATAATGTGGCGATTCTCTATGAGGTCTTTTAGATCTCATTCCTTTTTGTTCTTTTTTTTTTCGGGGTTAGGTTGTAGTGCATGAGTCATCTCTTTTAAGATCGAGATTCTTAATATATCTTAGGGCTGAACTATCACATTTGACTTATTTAAAATATACAAAACCGAAGAATGTCTTAGGACCCAGTCTAAGAAACAAGGATCCTCATCGTCATGTAACCCGGATTGACTCAACAAGTAGACCAATTAGAATCACCCAAGATAATTTTGACTTTTCAAACATGATTCCCAAAACAATGCATAGTTAGTTTTAATAAAATGGAGCATGACTAGTTAAACAACAACATTTGGCACGTTTATAGTAAAAACAGAGTAACAAATTCCAGTGGAAGTCTTTATTACGAAATGCAACCCAAAAAAATTTAGGTCCACAACATACAAGCCCAAAATTAGAAAATAGGCCTCAAACCCACAATACAAAACACATTATCTAAACCCATTATAATATCCAAATGTGATATGAGTCCAAATCTAAAACATAATAAGTCTAAAAGTAAAGAGTCAGTAAAAGCAACATATAGTCCAGATGCAATAGTCTAGCCCTAAGACGTCCAAGAACCCAACCTCAAAATAGGACTGCTATTGCTCACGAACTATCCCTAAAAATTTAAAAAACAATGGGGTGAGATCACAAAGATCTTAGTGGGAGTCACAATGTCGTAAGCCATTACGGTGGAATAGAGACATACAAAAGAAGTTTAAAAAGTTGGTAATAAACCTAAGTGATATCTATGCTACTAACCTTGCACGCAAGAACATACTCACAGTGTAGGATGCATGATGGTTAAAATCTCATAGTATAAGTCCAACCTAATAGGTTTAAAGACACATAAACTCACACACTATCGTACGGGCTACTATGCCCAAAAACCAATGATGGTGGATTGTAAAATTCTTTACAAGTAACCCTAGCTAAATGAAAACTAGAAGCCCATTAGTAGTGTTAGTTTAATTTTGAAATTTATATAATAGCCCTTATTGCCAGTGTTATCTGAGACTAGGCTGAGAATGCACACACTATCATACATGTCTCAAACTCATATAACTCATAGGCCTGCAAGAAAAGTACAAGATCATGCAATACACAATAACAACCATACACCTCCTATAATGGTAAACAACATTCCCCTTCATTAGAATCCTATATACTTACCTCGCATTGGCCAAATGATCTCATCTATCACAGGTGTACGTAGAAAGTACATATATGCAGTTACATATATAAATCTAAAATAGTAGTGTATGGCAATGCATCACATGTATCCTCAAGATACCCACACAATATTAAGATTCACGAACTCAGACTCACAACTCGAAAGGCTTATTAGGTACAAATCTCATTGGGAGTTCCTCAAAAAAGATGTATGAGTATACTCGAAAGAAATGCACATCAAAGACAGACAATGATTAGTCAAACAACTAGGTTCGATTGGTTGGACTCATATGCCCGACCAGTTAGACCTCTTACTTTGACCCATTGGACTACCCTCTAAAACTATTCAGACTTCACTTCTTAGTCCAAATTGCTGTTTTACTCAGTCTCATTTCTTTGACTGATCGCTCTCACACCAAAGACCGATCTTACGTCTCTCAGAATAGAAGAAACACTTTAACTAGTTAGACTCTCCAACATGACTAGTCACAAGACATATGAAACACACACAAACAAACTATCCGAACCTACTAGGTCACGATCTCACGTACGTTCAACTCAGATACTATATCTCACCCACTAACACACACACACCCACCCAAGCGCACCTTAATCAACAACACCTATATATTTGAGACTATTATGATCAGTGTAGAATCTACAAGTCTCATTATACAAATAATGGCACCAAATCTTTAGCTCAAACAAGACTACTACAAGCTCCAAGTTGTGGGTCGGGTAGTTATACTCATGAAGCCTCAACTGTCTCAAAGTGTAAGCGACTACCGTCCCATCCTGCATCAACACACAACCCAAGCCATGCTTCGATGTATCACTATACACAACATACTCCTTTTCACTGATTGACAAAGTAATAACTGAGGTGGAAACCAATCTAGAATTTAACTATGTGAAAATTCACTCGCTATTCTCAGATCACACAAACAACTCGATAGTATCTCATTGACCTAGAAAAATCTGCATCTCCATTATATTGCAAGAAGGCTCCCATGACACAACAACCTCAATCTTCTTGGGATCTACCATAATTCATCCATACAACAATATTAGGTAAGCAATATTCCCCACTGTTGGGATTCCATGTACTTACCTTGCTTGGCCAAAAATTAACCATCAATTCCAAGTCGTTCCTAAAAACACATATATATAGCTTTTACATTGAAACCCATGATGCATGAAATGCAAGCAATCATCAAAGGGGCACTCATTTGAGGTTGAGAAAGGTGTGATTCGACATTTATTTAGTGTTGGGTATGTTTAGGGTTCGTTTGGGAGTCTCAAAATGAGATACATGTGTTACATAGATGGTACGGGGGTTGCTAGGATAGGTACATGGGCGTCTGGAATTCAAATAGGTGGTGTAGGAGGAGTACTCAACCGGTAGTACATGGGCGTGTACTCTTTGGAACTTCCCGTGTACAAGTACACAGGCATGTACTCACCTGTGTAGGTAGTGTACATGTACAAGGCTTGAGTACATGCCCATGTACTATTCTGTTGAGAGCAGTACACGGGCTACTGGGAGGGTACACAGGTGTATACTTGTCCTGGACGAGTTATGCACCCTGAAAATCACCCGAACGATCCCCAAACTCGCTCAAACCCTCGGGAACAATTACCGAGATTTTTTTGCAACGAAAAAAACATCTTACAAGCCACAAAACACACAATTCAAAGGAGTTTAACATAATCAATCACATGGGAACAAACACAATCGCTCGCACGAGTACAAACACCTCACATGTCCTCTCAACATGCATAAACATGCAACCAACATGCTTAGGAGTTCAAACATATAGTTTATGTACCCAGAACATAGAAAGCAAGTTCATGAAGCTAAAATGAACGTCATACACAATACACGTATGACCTTTATTCAAAACCAAGCATTTACAGTATTTTAAATTAATAACACAAAATATTTCCATGTAAGCAAATGAAATATAAACTCCCACCTCTTTTTATGCAAAAAACTTGACGGTAATACCCTTGCCTTTATCGACCGCTCCAGCACTTCCTAAACACACAATCTAAACCAAAACACATATAAGCACCAAAATCGACTAAATGACTCAAAACAAAAAAGAACCCTAAGAGACCCCATCGACACTCACACTAACTCTCACCCTAACAACACACTCTCTACTCACAAAACCTAGAATTCCACTTATAGATGAAACATTCAAACCTCACGCAAGCCACTCATGGCTCCAAATTAGCACCCAAGCTAACCCGATCAAATGATTGGGTTTCCCAGCCTACTAACATACTTTGCAACTCATAAATCAACAATCCCAAGTAGTAAGAACAACCAATATTGACAATTCAATCAAAATCTCAAACTGCCCGAAATCAATAAAAATGCCACAGAAATTGAAAATGTTCACCCACGGATCATGGGGTGTTTACAAACGATCCAAACCACAACACATGTGTAGGAATACCGACAGATTAGGGGTGCTTACGAAACAAAATACTAACAACGAAAAAGGAGAATTAGAGCAATTACTATGAAATCCGAAAAAAATGCCATAATGCGAAGAACAAATCGATTACGACTCCTTGATTAGAAACTAACAGCGGAAATCACTCTGGAAAGGTTAGAAATTTGTTTTGGGATGAAGCTTGGTGTTTTTGCTGAATGAAATCGAAGAATCAATCAGGTTCTCATTTTCTGGGTGTGGGCATAAGAGAAAAGGGAGAGAAAGAGGGAGAGAAAGGGGTAGGCTATAACTCCAACACTTAGAAAAATTCTAAGTGTTGAGTCGGGCTGGGTATTTACACCCCAGGTCCAAAATCTAGGAAAACTCTGAACGAAACTTTTTAAAATTTTGATATGACCCGAGTGGACCAAAAGATGTTTTAAACCAATAAAACACTAAAAATGGGTTAAAATAATTAATTGGGATAAAAAATGGATAAATGGGCTTGGAAAATATCAAACGGCTCAAAACAGGTTTTCCGGCCCAAAGGCCTACGGTCACTCAAAGCGAACCCAAAATCGGCCCAAATTGATTTCCATTGATTGAAACCTTGACACTCGACCTAGATCACTCGCTAAAAGATCAAGACACACACCTAGGCTTTCTATGACTGTGTCCACTCTAAAGGTCAACTCTCTGGTCAAACTAGTCAACCTCGGTCAAAGTGGTCAACTGCTCTCAATGGACCAAAATCAGACACTCTCATTGTACAATCACGCTGACTAGGCACTAGGAGGGACGAGGTCTCACATGGCATACTTGCTCAACTTTCCTAGCATTACAACCATGATAGGCCTAGCAATGTCTCTCAATCTACTGAGGTCCTAGGATTTGGGACTGAGATACGTTAGTGGTAGTTCCAACTTGCCTTCTCCTTAGTTACCATATTGCTCATCCACTGACACTACTGGGGGTTAGGTGATGGAAGCTCCACCTAAGTGAACCCCACTTTGCAAGTACCTATCTTGCTTTCATCGGCTAGCTCGTGTCATTACTGTCCCATCTTATAGCCTCGATATTGTTGGCATATCCGCACCATGCTACCATACTCAGAGAGCTCTTAAGAGTCACATAGGTTACCCTATGTTGTGCTTGTGCATTTCACATCTTATGTATCTCATGCACCAAATGTAGTGCATGCATTCTAGTTATCACATTATGCATGGTATCAACACTTAGTTTATAGTATGGCATATCATACTAAGCATACTATAGCACCGATTAAATATAGCATGCATAGAATTTTATGTTAATAATTAATTACTTCTTTGATATTCATAATAACTATTCATGCCAATAATAAGACAAATAAATAAAATCGGTCCACTCACCTATTTGGAGCTTGATTAGCCCACAAGTAAGTAACTATTCATGCCGTAACATGCATCCCTATCAGCATATGGCTCGAGCCTATGCCTACCCTCACCTACAGATGACACGTCACTTTCGAATGTAAGAGATACATCGTTGGATATCCCTGCTCAACGGCCTGTCACACAATGATGCCTTGGATGACATGTCATCCGAGGTTGTCTTAAACCTCTAGTCTGTCCCAATTTTCAGAAAAACCCTAAGTTTTCTAATAAACATAACTTCTCACACACAACTCAAAATTTGACATATTATATACTAAATCGAAGCTCTAAATAAGAGGAATCTAAAAATATAAAGGAAACAAGGTTTTAGCACTAGAATCTAGCACAATCAAGGGAAGAAAAAAATGGTTTCAAACTTTGAAAATCGACCATATCTTTACTCTCACGGCACGAAAATTCTCAAGTAAGGTTGGGGAAGAATCACAAGCTCAAGAGAAGGCTTGAGAGGTGTTTTTTGAAAGCTTGGAATGCACTAGGTAACAATACTCATAAGTCAAATTTTATCCCAAGTCTTCTCCAGTCAAACAGTGGAGAAGATTCTCATCCGACGACACTCCCAACGTCAAAATGACATCTCTTGAGTTTGCTTCGATATGACGCCGTTTCATGCGAAACAAAGCCCCTTGCTCCATTTTTGTCAAAACGGCAAGGTCTACTGCTGTTTTGACCAGTCATGGTTAAAATGGCACATTGGCCCACTATTTTGATTATTTCTATTATTAATATAATATAATATTATATAAATATATCAAATATATTTCTTTAATTCTAAAATTTAGTATAAAATTGATAACAAATTGTATAAAATATACCAAAAAATTAATAAATTTCTTGTGAATAGTACTATCCATTAGTACTATAAATTTATTTTTTTCATAATTTGATAGTTTATTAAAAATCAAATACCTTATATTTTTTTAGAAAAATCACAAAAATATCAAATTCACTTACATAAATTTTTCGAAAATTTGTACAACCTTAAACACTATTAATAGACCAATCTATGGTCTTAGAATTCCAAAATCATCAATACAGTTTCCTATTTTATTTTAAACATTCATATTCATCCGGAAACATATATTCTCAATAATTATAAAAAATTCTCCGATAAATCAAATTCATCTTCCAATACACCAAAACCACACTATAATCCCATAATCGATCTACGAATGTGGGAAAATGCCCACTTGCATTGATGGTCCAAAAATTGACTTCCCAGCCCAAACAACTCGAAATTTGAGGTTCTCACAATAGAGGCTTACGTATATATTTTTAAAAAACTAAACCAACACTACCAATGGGCTTCTGGTTTTCCTTTAATGGGGGTTATTTATGAAGTTTTTTACTATCCACCCCATAAGTTTTGGGCATAGTAGCCTATGTGATGAGTTTGTGTTCGAATGAGTTTATAAACTAATCGGGCTTGTTTCTATTTGGAGTTTTACATCACATGCATTGCATTGATGTTCTGAGTTGTCTATGTGCACTTTAGTTGCATTGAATAAAAAATATTTTACTGAACTATTTTAATACTTGTTTTGTATATGTCTCTGTTCCACCATAGAGCTTATGATGTCATAAATTTCACTGAGGTCTTTGTGATCTTATCCCATTGTTTTCTTACTTTCCATAGATAGTATGTGAGCAGTGAGCGATTCACTTTGAGGTTGAGTTCCAGATACCTTAGGAGCTGGACTATCGTATATGCACTTTACGGTTTTCTCACACTTTGTTTGGAGACTTATTATTTCTTTTTGGATATGGATTTGTTCTATATTTTGAACACTATACTGGATTTGGATGTTATGTCCTGAGTTGTGAGCCTAAGACCCATTTTTTATTTTGAGTTTGTGAGTTGTGGACTCGTTTGTGTATTGGATTTTACTTTAATATAAAGACTTTCATTGTGTTTTGTTTTACTCTATTTTATTATGTCATGTATTATCTTACAATCAATCATGCTCCTTTCTATTAAAATTAAATAGTCTTTATCTCGAAAAATATGTTAAAAAGTCAAATTAACCTTGTGTAATTCTGATTGGTTTACCTGTTGGGCTAGTCTAGATTTTATGATAATAAAGGTCCCAATTTTTGGGAATGGATCCTTATAATCATTGTACGTAATATAATTGTTTTATTATTTTATGATCAGAATAATACTTAAAAGAATCGAAAATTCATTACTTTTTATAAAAAAATTTAAAATATCTTTTTATCCTGTTTTGAATTTTTTTTTTAAAATAAAATTCAGTATATCTCTCTATCCTGTTTTAATTTTTTTTATAAATAAAATTCAGTATATCTCTCGATTCAGCATACTCATCACTTGATCCAGCTATTGACTTTTGAGCTTAGACCAAGTTATACAGTCAATGAGGTTTTATAATTTAGCGGGTTGGGCCTTAAGCCCAATAACTCAATAAATCGTAGATTGGTAAGCCCACAACCTATGGGCCAAGGTTATAAGAAGCTATAGATGCCATAGAAACTAATAAGTAAGAGTATTAAATTGGTGAATACTGAAACTGATAGTTGTCAGGTATTAACGTAAGTATACGACTTGATAGAAGCCGATTTAGGTATCGTGTCCATACTCTGATCTGTCAAGTCACTTAGACTGGTAGGTGTATTTTTTGGACATCTGGCACCTCTGAAAGGATCTCAGATGGTGTATTTCTTGGAACTTGGTATCCGAGGGTAATTTTGTCTTTTCATACCCCGACAACTGTCGATCTTGAAATCCGAGTCGTTTGATGATTAAGACTCTTTAGTCTATTCTTTGAGACTCATAAGAAGTAATATACGTTATAAGAAATGAAATTGAATGGCTAGATTATTCGAAAGAATAATTATGGGATAATTTATGAATTTTATATACAGAGTATGATATAAATATATATATATATATATTTATGTACTATAAAAATGGAAAGGGTATAGAAAAAGAATAATTTTGATGGTTTAGGACCATAGATAGGTCCTTAGATTGAATATTAATGTTTAAAAATTTTTAGAGAATTTTTGGAATAGTATTTATAATTATTAGTATTTTTCTATTAAATACCATAGAGTATTTTAATTTTTAGTAAATTGTATAAATAAAGAAAATAAAATCTTTGAAGATAGTTAAATTCCACTATTCATAAGAAGTTTTTAGTATTTTTCTGATTTATATACGATTTTCTATGAATTTACAAAGATTTTACTAATTAAAAAAAAAATTATTATTTAAAAAATAAAATTGGCAAATGGTGAAAAGACAGCAAGTCGTGTCGTTTTGGAAGGCTTGGCCCTAAGCCAAGCCTTTTCTTCATCCTTAAGATGATGTCGTTTCACCTTTCGTTGGAACGACGTTGTTTAACCTCGAAAGGGTTGTCAGCTTGTCTTATCCAGCGACTTACCGATTGGACGGGGGGGTTATCCTGATTCCAATCAAGATTTGGGCATTCTTGTGCCCGATCCCAACATTTGGCCCTCTCCCAGGAAAATTGTCAGCCTTCATCTTCCGAGTGTGTGAGTGCATTCCATGTCAATTTTTCGGCCAAAATAGGTGAGAGATCTGACCTTTTTCTCATCCAAAAGGATGAGTTTTGTTCCTTTCGAGTTGCATCATTTGATCAGGTAGAATGACATAGTAATGGTAGGGTTTTGTTGCACCTAAAGTGGGGAAGCTTCTAGGGTAGATTTGATGAAGTTTAAAAAGTGTATTGAGATTGTTAGAAACTAGGGTTTCAGGAGCAGTGCTAGGTGAAGAAGATGATTGCGGATGACGAGCCATCCGCAGTCCATCTCGTGTGACATATCACCCGAAGGTAGGGTAGACGACATGTCATCTAGGTGTGGAACGGGTGACATATAGTTCAATTCGGTTGGGTAAGGTGGTTCCGGTTCGAAAGTGGGTTGAATTTGGTAAGCACATGACAACATGTATGGGCGACACGTGTCAAGTTAACCAAGTTGACTTTGACAGAGAAATAAAAAATAGCAGAAATTATTTAAAAAAAAAAAACAATTATGGAAAAATTCTAGAAAATTATGAGGAATCCAATGGTTTAAAGTTTTGATAGTTTTGATTAGTTTTGATTGGTATAAAAATTAGTAGAAGTTTCTAGAAATTAAGAAAAAATATGAAAATTACTTCGATTGAATTTGATGGCGATCGTTGGGTTCTTAGAATAGGTTTGAGGACTGGGATTGATTATTATGAGATTATTAGGATTTACTTGATGATATTAAGGATTGGATTGCGATTATATGTGTAGGTCACAATAAAGAGATGAGGAATACGGATTGGATCTAAGAAGGAAATCGGGACAACAAAACTTTGAATGGACAGTTTTAATTTAGTTTCCATCGTTTTAAATGAATTTGAATTGATTTTATGTGATGCATGATATACGAGAATCGTTTGCACATTTAAATGCATGATCGATGGGAAATTCCTTAAATCATGGAAAATCTTGATTTCATGCATTTGATTTGATTGAAACGTGTTTTTATGGTCATGTTCTGAACCGTAATTGAATGATTGGAACATGATTGAAATAACAATAATGTGAGAAATGGCAGTATTAAACGGCTGAGTGGGGAATCATAGAAAGACAACTTAATAAAGCACCTCGTAACGGCCTCAAGGTCATACGAGAAGAATAGTGAACCTAGTGTTGGAAAAACATAACACAAGAGGAATTAAGATTATAATTAAAATAGGAATAAATTGGGAATGTTAAGGAATTAAATTCCTATTGATAGAAACCCTAATCTTCATATTATAGAAGATATCCTAACAAAGTCTTATATGACTAACTAGTCATACAAAAGAATACTAATTGTGCAGAGTTTATAGCACAACCATATAAGAAAACAAAATTCAGATAAGAGAAAAATAATTTATAAATGGTCGACTCAACCTAGGAAGATTAATAAATTTTTATTTAGAATTTATCTAAACCCTAATGAAGAACAAATCGAGAGGCTATTAGATAGAAATTACAAAAAGGAAAAATTGAGGAAATTATAAAGCCATGAGTAATTGAGAATAAATGACCAGAATGAATGGTGACCCGAGAATAATTAAACAAAGAATTAAAGAAAGATTTGTTAATGATGTACTAGTCTAAACAAAATAAAAGTTATGAGAAGAGTTAATTAAGGTGATTCTAACCTTAGGGGAATGAAAAGGAATAGAGGCTATGAAATTAGCCAACTGACAAGTGTCCTAACCTTTGAAGAATATAGTATAAGAATCTATACTGGGATTGATCATCCCTGTATATAAGATTACTGGGTGTTAACTTAGATTACTATGTGTTCCCAAATTACTACATGTTCAAATTACTGTGTGTTACTAAATTATTGTGTGTTATTAGATTACTGTGTGTGATTAGATTACTGTGTGTGATTTTAAACCCGGGTATAAAGTGAGAGAGAGAGGTTATATTATCAACCTAAGATAAAAGGTTGACTATATTAGCCATCTATAAGAATGGCTATCGATTGTGTGCCAAGATCTATAAGATATCTGTTTATTTGTAATGTTGTGTATGGTGACATTGCTTGAGTGTAACCCTAATGATGAGGTCTTTCAGTGTTTGTTGTGATTTCGTGTAGCCTTGCTTTGTTGTGATTTTTCGTTGATGCATTGTTATGAATGGATCTGAATGATCCTTGGTCATGATTTAAGATTTTGTGTTTGCCAAGTTGTTCATTTAAAAGAATACAAAATCTTGTTTTAGTTTTAAAAGAATTTGTAAAAGAAAATATTCACTCACCTAGTTGCCATGTTAGTGCTTGATAGGTTTTCCCGAGTTGGAGCCAAAGGATCACCTTAGCCTCAGATTGCAGACTCTCTGATCGAGTTCGTGATACAAGGTATGGTCGAGGATTCAGGTTGACACTTGTGGACTAGGTGCATGTGACATTTCATGTGTGTATGTATCGTAAATTGGGATCCTATATCTTGTTAATAATTAAATCATGATTTTGATTTGTGTCCCGTATGATGTAAATTTCGCATGTTCGTTTGTTTCAATATATTTTCTTAGTTCTTGGGATTGCTTCCGAAGCATATCATGCACTTAAATACAAAAAACAAAAATTTAAATTGGTTTCGTTCTCGTATTGTTTGGTTATTGTATACTCTTAGGATAACCATTTAAGTTTGTATAATAACTATACGGTGGTTGTTATGTCTTAGTGGATTTTGGGACGTGACACAATCGACCCTTATTTTACATGTTACCTCAAATCCCCTGCACAAAGGTTAAGTCACACCTTATCGATCCATTCTACACAACCTTTGGAGTTTGAGCATTTAATACATAAGAGAACAATCATATACACTTATTTAAGACTGATTTAGGTAATTGACAATGTTTTGTTGTTGTTTAATTAATTTCAATTAAGATTAGAAATGTCAAAACAATGTATATTGGCTGAAAAAAGGGTACACAAACTAGCACATGCCCATGTACTTTCATAGCACATACCATATACCTCTCTAGAATATATAATGGTACATGGTCTCTTTGAAACTATTCCGGGGAAGTACATGACCTTGTAATTTTATAATACATGTTGTATGCCTCGTTGGAATCAAATTGGGAAATACATAGGCATGAAAACAAAGTGCATGGGCATGTAGACAAGTCGTTCACTCTTTTGTGAGGAAAGTGTATGGGCTATTGGAAATGGTACATGGGGTGTACTCTTCTGACATCAATTGGGTCACTCGAAAACAAACCAATCTAAGGAGATTCCACTCAAACCCTCCAAACCTACAAAATAAAGACACTTCTCCCATCTTCCAAAGTCTCAAAACATCACAACCTTGATTCATTCACTCACACAAAGATCACACAATATACATGTACAAGGATTAACTCTCAATGCATCAAATTTATCTTTAACCATGAAATAATAATATTTGATGCATTAAAAACACATCAAGCAATTCAATGAGCCTAACATGTCATTCATACAATGTGAAAATGTAATACCTCCATGCAAAACCATATATTTATCAAATTTTAATTAACAAAACTCTAACAAGTCTGTGCAAACAAATGAAACTTACACTCTTATCTCTTGTCACGCAGAATCCTCAATGACAACACCCTTGTCTTATCTCCCATAGTTGCACCTTCTAAACATATAAAACCGTACAAAGTGTAACGACCCCAAATCCTAACCTATTATTAGTTGCTCCGATTAGGGCCATTACCGCCGTGAAACTCAAACAAGCCCAAGAACCAGGACATATCTGAATTTCACAAGGCTTACTTATCAAATTCTCAATTTTTAGCGTGTACATTCGTTATATTCATTAGTTATTAGAGCAAGATATTGGACATGTATTTTGGTATCATACGGAGTGAATAAAATATCAACGGAAGTCTTTAAATAAAATCAATGAAATCCACAACTCACAAGTCCCATAAGGATCCAAACATCCAGTAAGTTAATTCCCAAAATAAAACGAAAACAAGTAAAGGAGGAACCTTGAAAACCAGAAAAATAGTCCAATAATAATTTATGTTATATGCGCAAGCAATCAAGGAATAGGTATGCTAATGTGATGTGATATCGCCCCGCTATGCAGCCTTGATCTCACACACTGGTACCACGGACAGTGGATGTATCTAAGCTTGAAAAATGGTGAATACAACAGGATAAGATTACAAGAATCCCAGTAGGGTCACAACATCATAAGATCTATAGAAATCTTAAACACAAATCTCTCAAAAAACATTAGATCATTCCTACACATCTATGGGTATCACGCAATTCAAAAATCAATCAAAAGGATAGGACTGAAACTAAGGCTGAGGGTGGTCCACCTGTGTTGTCCATGGCTTACTGCACAAAGGATAAAAGGTTAGCACACAAACTAATCAGTATGCCTATTCATCCTGCCACACAAGGGCAAGACATCCCAAGCCACACAAGGACAAGGGTATCCCAAACCACACAAGGATAATGGCATCTTGCCACACAAGGACAAGACTTCTAGCCACACAAAGACTAGACATCCAGCGCGCCCATGCTAGGGTTTTCCACCTATACAACTCCCATACAGTAAGAGCCTCCCCTCTCCCAAAGAGAATTAGCGCTTACCCCGAATGGCCATCGAAATAGGATCCTGACACACAAACATGTACAAGCACACACAGGCAAGCACAAGCACAATACCATAACAGGGTATCCTCAATCATGTCAGAACACAATTAGCTTATTCAATTCACATATCATATGCAATTCGGGCACTCAAAACCTAACTCAAGGGTTTGGTATAGCCTATAGGATTCATATCTCAATCCTCAATTCTTGCACATATCCTACAATCAATTCGTATGCAATAATAACAAGGGCATGCATCGAAAACAACAAACAAACAACAGGGATTCCTAGAGAAACCGATGAGGCATAGATTTTAACTCTCTTGTCTTTGAACAAAAAGCTATTCCTTTGCCTTTATTTAATAATTCCGAGCCACCTATAGTATCACAAGGCAAAGATAAAACCAAAGTAAGCATGCATACTCAATAACCATATTTCGTTACCAATTCCACTCACCAAACCTATCAGAAACTAGTGGTCAGACGCCGCAGGTGCCTCCCCTTTTGATGTGTGGTGTGATAGCCAAGAACTTAACAAGATTTAACTTGAATTACCACCCAATTTAACTATGTATATTTCGGCACTAAGCATAGGATACAAGATAGTTTGCGATTTCATGTTAGCAAGGTGTAAGGGTTGCGATTTCATGCTAGCAAAGAGGGATTAAGTGTTTATAACTTATACAATCAAAAGAAACAAGATCAGAATCCAATAGGTTCATCAATTGATCAAGATAGGCAACAATAGGGCAAGAGTAGAGCATATTGATTTCATGTAAAGAAAAGATTCAATGAATGAATTCATGATTTTATAACATGAATAGATGCCAAACAATCATACAAACAAGAGGAACAACAACCGAAATCAATTGAAGACAGAATCACACAATCTTGAACCCTAATCCCGTCAAAATTTGACTTATCTTATGATAAAGAAAAACTAACCTCATGATGAAAAACATAAGATGGCTGGAAATAGGATGAAGAGATCTTTCCAATAAGCTATTATTTGCAAGAATCCAACAAAGGATGAGAGAGTTATGCTATTTTGAAGTTCAAGAAAATTTTGGCAATTCCGCCGAAATTTGATTTAACTTTTAACAAGAAAAGATAACCTCCAAATGAAAAAAAAAAATATTTTTGAAAACAAAATGAAAAGAGATTTCCAAAAACCTATTATTCGTAAGAATCTAACAAAGGATGAGAGAGTTATGCTATTTTGAAGTTCAAGCAGATTTTGGCAATTCAGCCAAAATTTGATTTGACTTTTAACAAAGAAAACTAACCTCCAAACAAAAAAACCATGGATGGTTGGAAAGAAGCTGAAGAGAGCTTTCCAACAAGCTATTATTCATAGGAATCCGATAGATGATAAGAGAGTTATGCTTATTTGAAGTTCCAACAGATTTTAACAGAAATTGGGAGGTGTACTCACTAAAACTCAAATAACTCAACTCAACTCAACTCAACTCTGGAGACTTTCATACAAACAAAACCGAAAGGAGTTTACCATATACCCTCTACACTCAATCACACAAAACCGTACAAAACTAAATTATAAACAAAAAGAACACCAAGGGTATTTTTACGCTACAACATGATCAACAACCTCAAAGGGACAACTCAAGCATCAGAATCACGAATACACTCAAAGTCAGCAAAAACATCACAATTCCATTAATTCATAGACACAACTCAAATGATGGAATCAATTAATCCAAACTATCAAAACACTTTCAAACCAATCATAAAAACTCAAATCAACCAAGAATCAATGAAAAAGAAAATACCCTCTACCTCAAAAATGCTGATTTGACCTAAAATAAAAGAAAATGAATGATTCAAGCCTCAAATCCACAATCTATCAGTGGAAATATATCAATAATGGTTACAAATATGTTTTGAAAGAAAGCTCAAGCATCGATTTCAAAGGAAAATCGAAAATGTAGGGTGAGGGTGCTTTGGGAGTCTGCATGGCTTCAGAAGAGGAAGAGAATGCTTGAGAATATAGAAACTTTTTTAAGTTCTTAAGTTCGGGTTTGGTATTTTTACTCCTAAACTTGAAAAACTCAAAAATACCGAAATAAAATTTTAGAAACAAGACAAAGCACTTAAATGGTTTAGAATGACCTTTTAAAACTTAAAATATTATTTTCATATTTTTAAAATGAAACAGGCCAAATCGATAAATCGGACTCAAAGGCCCTTTGCCACTTGAAAAGGGCTTAGAAATCTCAATTTAAGATTTTAAAATCAAAATAAAAATTCTACAAGAATTAAATCTCAAAAGCATGTAATTTGAGACAAACTACACATGCGCTCTAAAATAAAAAAAGAGATACATCACATGATAGTATTAACTTATATACCCTAGAAATACACCTAGTCTCTATAACTATGTCTATAGCTTACGGGTATCCCAACTATAATCCAGTCAACATAACCAAACCTCTGGTCAATTGGTTGTCTCAGATAACTTATTAATCAACTCAGCTGAACTCGAACGCTCAGAAGGATAATGTCGTGCGTTATATATTTCATTATTTGTACAATAATATATTTTATTAAATGGAGATGAAATCACTTTTTACTTTTGCTATTTTGATAAGATATTTTCATATTTATGTTAATATATACAAGTTATATAATGAATATATAATCAAAAGGATTAAATAAGAGAATGTTCACTAGATTTGCATAATCTCAAGTTACCATGAGAGAAGGGATGTGAACGAATGTACAACGATGGGTTAGAGTGTTATAGTAAATCTAGATGTTATTTATTAAGGAAAAATTTTATAACAAAGACAATCTACTTGGATTCTAATTACTATTACACGTGCAACATTCTTGGAGGTACAATACAATGTAACAGAAGTAAAATTAAGGAAAATTTAATTCATAATTTGTATTGGAGTGGATTAGAGAAAATACTCTCTAGCATCCCTCTGATCAAAAGGAAATCAAAAATCTATTGGTAATTAGTTTTATATATTTAAAAATATACAGCGTCTATTGTCAATGTTGTCTGAAATCGGATAGAGAAAAGCAGTATATCGCACTCAATCGTAGAAGCAAACCAACTCGATCAAATTCAAACACATGGAAGGATGGGGTTCACATATATGATGAATAAACAATCAAAAAGATTTAATAAGAGATCTTTCACTAGATTTGCATAGTCTCAAGGTACCATGAGAGAAGGAAAGTGAAGGAACACGTGACGGGTTAGAATGTCGTACTTAATCTATGCATTTTTTATTAAGGAAAAAATTTATAACTAAGGCAAAATACTTGGATGGTAGTTACTATTGCACATGTGGCATTCTTAGAGATACAATACAATGTAAAGGAAGTAAAATTAAGGAAAATTTAATTCTTAATATGTTAATTATCAATTATATAACAAGTGTAAATCTTGAAAGGTTATTTTTAACTAATAATATTATTTTTTATAAAAGAAAGATTTCATCAGGTCTTCTACAATGGTAAGCACGTGGCCATGTCACGGAGTGACATGTGGCCATGTTGACTTTGACTAAAAAATAAAAATGGTAGAAAATATATAAAAATCAAGAAAAAGAAAAAATGGAGAAAATAACATAAGAAAATTCTAAAAAATAGAGATAATTATGAAGAATCTGATGATATAAAGTTTAAATAATATTAATGTATTTTGATAGGTATAAAAAATAGTAGAAGTTTTTGGTAACTAAGAAAAAATACGGAAAATATCTAGATCGAATCTGAGGGCAATTGTGGAACTTCTAGGGCAAGTCTGAGGGCCTAGAGATGTATAGTATAATTCTATTAAGATTTGTATGATGATATTAAGTATCAGACTACAATTATATAGGTAGGTGTGTTGTAAGAGGATCAGAAATCTTAAACAAATACGGATCGAATCAAGAAAGAGATTCGGCACAACAAAATTATGAGTGGTTGATTTTAAATTAATTTTCATCATTTTAAATGAATCTGGATTGATTCCTTGTGATGTGTAACATTAACAAATTGCTTGCATGCATAAATGCATGATTGATGGGAAATTTCTTAAATCTTGGCAAATCTCGATTACATACATTAAATTGAAATGAAACAAGATTATGTGGTTATTTTCTAAGTTATGTTTGAATATTGTGACCATGCTTGAGATAACTATGATATGGAAAATGACAGTATTACACTACCTAGTGCGCATTGTGAGAATAACTCAAGAATACCTATNTTTATTTTCTTTAATTATTTCTTGTTTTATTTGATAAAAAAAAAGAGAGTATGGAGGGCCAATCTTCAACAATTACACACCACAAAAATATTGGGCACAAGACAAAAAAATATTGAGCACAAGACAAAAAATATTGGGCACGTGACTACTTATTCTTTATTAATTGAGAAAACTAGTTTTTACACCAAAATTAGTAATGCTGAATGTAGGGTCCATGGGGAAATTCTATTGTGCTCGAGGGCACAGAATTCCCGGGTTTGTTGGAAAACAGCGCCCACATTATTATTCAAACTCAACGATGCAGTCCGAGGTATTTTTGTCAGCAGCCAACGCTATATATGCGTCATGTATGATAAATCAGTCATAGGTAGTATGTCTATTTAAACACGTCAATCTGATAAATTCAACTAATTAACTACTTTTTATTATTCGAACAAATGATCTACACGTGTCGGATGGACTAGAAAAACACTATGAGGATATGATCAATGATATTTTTGGAGATCGTTAGTGATAGTTTTATTTTTTAAATATATAATTCTTTTTATTAAGGTGGAGATAGAGATAGAAATAGAATAGAGATGATCATTATTCGTGTGATTTGATATGTCATTCTAAACAATATATAATTATATAATAAAAGGGAGCTCCCCCTATTCTCTCTTCTTGAGGAACCTAGGCACGTCACTTATTGTATGTTTTGTACTGCAATCCGGTGCATATTTTTATCGTTTTCATGACATTGACGGCTTCATTTACAAAGGATGTATTTATTTTGTTCTTTAAGATTCGGAAGTTGTTACGATTTCAATTTATTTTATATCGGATTAATATTCATGCACCTCTTGTTTGTTTATCGTATTCCTATTATATTGTATCGGATTTATAATCTTGATTCACTGATATCAGTCATTGTTGTTTAAGGAATTATGCTCTTATTTTAGTTTTTTTTTCTATTTATTTTGAAATAATCATGATTTAATTTGCACGAAAGCCATGTCGTTCAGCATCATATCATGTAACACGATCTTCTATTTATTTTATATGTAAAGCATGTCTTTACATAAAAAATAATTGAATTAGGATTTGTGATAATTCGACAATTTATGCAGTCATTTGATGATGCAGCTATGCTCCTGTAGGCTATAAGCTCAAAGCGAATTCATTGTTTTCATTTGTACGGACATTTCTTGCCATGAGCAGCGTGTTCGTTTCCTTGGAATTAGATTAGTAATTGAAGTTTGTTTTATTGAAAAAACATAAAAAATAATAAATTAATTTTATAACTTTTTTCATAATTTGACAAAGAATTGATTTATTTTATATTAAATAATAATATTTTATATTTTTTTAATAATGAAAACTGCGATTCTAACTCTTATATTGGCCATAAGCTCAAAGGGAATTCATTGCTTTACTTCTATGGAATTTATTGCTAAAGCCTTTACTTGCCCAAATATCAGGTCTTGAAAACGGGCTGCGAACGTTCTCGCCTGAATCCCATTTTCACTGCAAAGCTGAGAGAGTCACTTTGAGGATCAGTATTTTTAATTAATATTCACTAGACAAACGTAAAGATTTTTTTAAAATTAAAAAAATGATAAACTCATTTATGTTGAAAATAAAAAAATGACTATCCAAGAGATGGTTAAATAGGATGTATTGAATTCAAGATAATGAATTCAACTTAAAATTCCTAAATGAGAGCTTACCATTTGAAAAAATTCTTCCCCTATTCATTCTGGAATAATCAATTATGGAAAATGTAGGATATCGGGACGTTAACACTCTGAAAAAATAACTAAGGTGTAGCTGTTAACTCCTTCCGTTGCAGTGATGGGAAATGATTTCGGGACTCCATATTACGACAGAAAATCTGGCTTGAAGATTGACTAGATTACCTCCAGATATTTTATGACAGTATTTATTACGTGTTGCCAAATAAATTCGTTCTAGAAAGGAAGTCTCTCACTTACAATTACTCACAATTCTAGTCAAAATAATGCTTTTTAAAAAAAGAAAAAAAGAAAAAAGAAAAAGAAAAGCACCCAAAGATTGACGGTACAGAAATAAAAAATCACATCATCTATGATTCGGCAGACACACAAAAATGAGAAGTCTAAGTCCAAAAAAAGGCAGCTAGTTAGGATTTTGATTCCCAAAACTTTATTCGTATTTTTCCTTTTTTTAAAGGTAAGAAAGGTTCATGTTTGGGCCGAGTGTTAAATTCCCAAAAATGGGGTTGCATGGTATTTATTTGGCAGAATTAATTCATTCCGTTAATTTATAATTATCAATTGTGGATAAATTGAGTGTAATTTACAATTGAAAATTTTAAAATATTTTATATCCAAAATAGAATTTTAAAACAGAGAATAGCATGATTCTCAGGTATTACTGTTTGACTCCCCCACACTGTGTCGTTACCCCTGCATCTTAATTAATTTAGGTGGCCGTCAATTCACGCTCACGTATTAGCTAGGACTCGGCATTTATCTACTATCTGGAACAATCTGATGATGTGACGTGATTTGAAATCTTTTCAACGTATTTTTTCATATGAGTCAAACTAAAAGATTTTCATTGTTTTTTTTTAAAATTAAAATGATTAATTTCTTTTGCTAGTAGTTTGTCTTGGTCAGCAAATATTTTGAAATTTTATATATCAATAAAATTAAAAGATAATGATAAATATTCTCGTCCATCACTCAGGTGACCCGGATTTGATCTCGGGTAACGACGTGATAACAGATACGGTTAATTGGTACAATTTAATAATTTTTAACCAAAGTTTAAATATTCAAATTTGGATATCAAATTTTCGTCTACGTTTACGTATAATTGATACTTAGTGAATTAATCATTATTTATAATAGATATTTTTAATATAAAAAAGAAAAAATAAATTCACTCTCATATTCTATTCAAATCTTTGCTGTTTTATTAATTATCAATCAAACATACAATTCAGAATAAAAAAATTCCAATAAATTAATGCACACACTTGTTCTTCATTCACCAATGGCTGTTGTGGCGTTAGCCAGAATCAACTCAGTCTTTTCCTGAATCAGCTTCCATAGACCGTCCACATGATGCTGTTCAGTCAACGTTGAGCCGATAGCACATCTTATGAAATAAACACCATCAATAACACAGTGAGTCACAAAAGCTTTCCCGCTTCGATTCACAGCAGTTAGCAGTTCCTTGGTCAAATCCGACCCCTCACAGTATCCGTTCTTGGGCTTTAGCCTGAAGCAGACCAAAGCAAATCTCCTCCGCGCTACCAACTCGAACCTTTTGTCTTTGGCCACAAAGGACTCGAACCTTTTCGCCATGTCGACGTCACTGCGTATGTGGAGCATAAGGTTTGCCAATCCAAGCCTACGAATCACAACCCAAAGCTTTATAGCTCTGAATCGCCTGCTCAATGCAATTTGCCAATCTTTGTAGTCTACTACTGAGTTCGATTCACTAGCATTGTTCCTCAGATATTCCGCATCAGATGACAATGAATCGATCAGAATTTTAGGTTTCTTGACCCATAAGCAACAGCAGTCCATGTTCGTGAGGAACCATTTATGGGGATTCATACTCAATGAATCCGCAAGCTCCACTCCGTCCAGATAATGCCTGAATTCAGGGCAAATGCAAGCATTTCCGGCATAGGCAGCATCAATATGGAACCATAGATTGTATTTTCTGGCAATTTTCCCCAACTCCTCGATAGGATCAACTGCTCCGCATCCTGTGGTTCCAACTGTAGCACAAAGAAACAAGGGCACAAAACCAGCAGCGATATCCTTTTGAATCGCTTCCTCCAAGGCATGGGGTGATAAAGAAAACTCAGTTGATGATGATGTTTTGATAGAGCGGATATTCGAGGGTGGGATACCGATTATTTTGGAGCCTTTCTGGAAAGTAGAATGAGTTTGATCAGAAGAATAAACGACCAACTTGTTGATCTTATCGCTTCCGATCTTCTTCAAGGCTTTGTCCCTTGCAGCAGCCAGAGTGCATACTATCGCCTCACAAGTAGAGCCTTGGAGGACACCACCTCCACCTCCTGAGAATAAAAAACGAAGATGGAAGCGCAAGCATCTTCCCCATCCAATCCATCACAGTGGATTCAAGCTCTGTCGCAGCTGGAGATGCAAGCCAGCAGAAACCGACAACGTTCAGGCCGGAGCAAAGCATCTCTCCAACAAAACCAGCAGTGCTTGCATTTATCTGGAAGTAACCAAAGAAGTTAGGACTTTGCCAGTGAGTGAGGCCTGGTATAATCGCATCATTCACATCTTTCAATATATCTTCCAGCGATTCAGACAAATAGGGAGCAGCATCAGGCAAGTGGGATGACAAGTACCCTGGTTTCACCTGGCTTAGAACCGGGTATTCTTCAATTTTTTGTAATAATTAGCAATGAAATCAACCACAGATTTCGACTCGCTGCTGAACTCATCTGGATCTAAAGGGATGAACGGGTTTATAGGTAAAGAACCCATCTTTGAAGGCAGCAGAAACTTAGTTTTGTGTTGAAGGTTGATGCTTTGTGCATGCTAGGCTGGTTGGATCAGTGTATTTATAGGAGGCCGAAGCCGCCACTTGATTTTGTCGCGATATATAAAGGACAGGCCATCCATTATTAAATAGCCTGGTAAATTATGGCGTGTTTGAATAAAATGTAAAAAAATTATGGAGTTTCCTTTTTTATAATATTTTTATGCCTAACACGTTCTAAATTCTTTTTAGCATAAAAATTTACAAAATCCAACACCCTGCAATAACATAAGACAGCGTAAAAAGTTTATTAATTTCTTAAAATTAATAAATTTATCCACCGACCGTAAAAAATGACCTAATATTATAAATACCAACTATAGATGGTATTTACGTAGATAATATATTCTTGTCTAGAGATGTGCAATGGGATGGGACGTCCAAAATGATGTGGTAAGTTTTGCCCGTTCTATCATATATTTAGTGATTTATCATTTATGGTTCTAAAATTATTGATTTTATTGTTTTGAAAGATTTATCAAAATAAAAAAATATTTTTAAAATTTCAAATTAAATTAAATTATGAAAACAAATATGGAACTCCTATTCCCTTAGTATAAGAGAGCAGTCCATTTTGAGTTCCTCATGAGTTTCAATGAAAGAGTACAAAGGGTCATCGTCAACCATGGCACGCTACTAAAATATTGGTCACGGTTTCAGAAAGGAGAAAAACTATAAAAAATGAATTGAGGGTACGTAGGGCATCGTTCAAATCGTAAAGTGTTTTGATTCTTCACATATACTTTTCTTTTTTTTATTGAGAATTCCAGTTTTACACCAAAATTGAGACTGTTAGCGTAATGGCCTATCACATACCGATTTCTTTAATTTTAAGGTGCTAAATGGGTGATATGCGTTTATCTTATATATATATATATGCTTATTATTCAGAATTTCGGATATTTAGTGATATTTATGGAATCTAACCACATAAATACTCTATCTAATTTGTTTCCCAATTTTATTTGCAAGTACTAGATATCTACATATTTTGATATGGAAAGCAAGTAGATTAGGAGAGGATTGTGGCCACCATAAATCTCGGATTTAAAGGCCTCACTTGTGGTTATATGAGATCTTTCCTTTGAGTTTACTTTGGATTCATAGCTGTGTGTTTTCTTTACATTATATCTAGCTAAGTACTTTCTCTTGTATTGACCTATAACTATTCTGAGCCCCTAGTGAGGCCTTGGTTTACTATCAATGAAATTCTTTTTTTTTTCAGTTCATGTTTACTTTATGTAATTTTATGGTTTTATATCCTTGTTGTTTCTGGTCAACTCGATAGAATAGATTCTTTTGTGAGTGATATACTTAGCGAGATGGAGTGAGAAAAATTTACTTGGCGAGTGAAATACGAGAGTATGGAGAGGATAGTTTAAAGCTGATGACGTTCGCAGTCAAATTTACTTAGCGAGATGGAGTGAGAAAAATTTACTTGGCGAGTGAAATACGAGAGTATGGAGAGGATAGTTTAAAGCTGATGACGTTCGCAGTCAAAGGCTAAGGTTATCAGGAAGACGGGGAAGCGAAAGGGCCTTCAGACGTTCTAAATCTTCGGAGTGCCCACGCTCATATCGGGCAGCCCCTTCATGGTGCTTGGACTGAACTTGAGTTTTATAATCTAAGGAAGACCTATGACCACGGCTCGGAATTGAATTATTATAACTCTGAATACAACACAACATTTCACTCTTTTCTTGTGTTTACGATTCTCTACAACAAATTCTCTATTACAATACATGGAGAGTATCCCGATGTCACGATTTACTATTAGCGCTAGCACCATTGCATTCGTTTGGATTTAATACCTTCTCCCTAATAGGTTCGGCATTTTTTACCACTTATAACCATATAGTTAAATAAGATAATTTGGAATAATACCACACCAATCAGTTAATTTTAATCTGATCTCTAGTGCACCATTGTTCACCGTGCATTAAGACATAATTTTTTTTTAAAATGCTGACATCAACCCAGCTCTTTCCTACTCCTGAAAACCTGGGGGCCAACCACTCACAACCAGCAAACGAAAAAAAAAAAAAAAACAATCCTGACCTATGCCAGTGAAATACACCAAGACCGCCCCGTGACCACGGTTGACAAGCACGCCCTTCCATTATCATGTGTACAAGAAAGCGGAAGCAAACAGGGGACATGACATTACCCCGGGCGTCTGAAGAATCAAAGAGAAGGAGCAACAGGCCAAAAAACAAAAAGAAAAAAAGAAAAGAAAAGAAATAGCGGATTGCACGGGAGATGCTCAGTCAAAGAAACAGGCCAGGGAAGAAGACAAACAATACAAATCGGCTGGTGGATGGTTGGCGCCCTCTCAACCAAATAGCCTTTCCATCATACCCCTGTCCGAGGCCACGATTCAGTCCCTGAACAAAGACCCACTGATCTCTAGACTTACTTAGGCAAGTAGGGGAGTTTGGAAAGCTTGGCAAGCTTATGGTATTTCGGACCTGGTATGAATGAAGAGTGGTCCTTGATAGTCCTAAATTTCCTGTGTGGTTTGATCAAGTGCATGGTTGTGTGTGTTTTAAATCTTGCTTGTACTTGTTCTGAAACATTTATGTTCTGATTAATACATCTTTGATAGGCTACCTGCGGTGAATGATCAAGTTCCTTTGGCTTAGAATGCATGCTTAGGGACAAGCATGACTTAAGTATGAGGATATTTGATGGTTTGATAAAATGCGGTTCTGCATTGAGTAAAAACCGGCCATCTAACACCATTTGTTTCCATACCTACACGTATATCGGGTTATTAAATGATATCTTACAAGATTTCTGTGAAAGCAGGGTTTCACAGGTTATTCTGACGATTTAAAGCCGGAATTTTCTGATGACAAATCAAAGGCCACGATTCGGCAGCTGTTGGCCTGGAAGATCGGAGGCTTGACCGTGATCACGGTTCGAAAATCTTCCTGGAATCTCGGAAGATCTTAGTGGATATAGTATTAATTTGATTCGGATCCTGCGAGATCTTGATTGGTGATATATAACCATGGCCGCCTGTGACCGAAAGGGGGGCAGAAAGAAAAACTAGGGTTTGAGGATTACATCTTTACATATTTTTGCTACGAAAACTCATGGAAGGCTAGACTTCCATTCTTCCTTGATTTAGTTTATTAACCGGACCAAACCCTTGTGAGGTCCCGTTCAATATATTACTCAGTTTCTTTTGTTATTTCTCGCCATTCTAGTGCATATTGATGTCATGGTGCTTGATCAACTCCATAACAAATTAGAAATCAATCACTGTAATTGTGGGCGGTGAGTGAAAAACGAGTGACGAGAAGGCATACTCAGATTAACTACGTTGCTAAACTGAGGGTGAGGTTTTCTGGAAAGTTGGACACGAAAGGGCGAAGGACGATCCTTCCCTCTGGAGTGCTCAGTCGTACTGAGCAACCTACTAACTGGAATCCAGCAGAAAAGACGTGAGTACATCCTTAGAAGACCCGTGATCACGGGGCGGTCTCGGTATAAATTGAATCAAGGAACATCACAAGCATCTGAATTATATCTTTATTTCTCACCTTCGAATCGTTACATTTGTTACACAACCTCTATTCACCACTGAGATTCTATAACCCTTCGATCTCATATACCGTGGGCATACCGTGACCACGACCGATTCAAAGACTTCCAACTCTTATAACCCATCTCCCTGAGGATTCGACCTTCCTTACCGCTAGCTACCTAATCAAAAGAGGAAGATTATTTTGGTGAGCTTACGACAACTCATCAGTCCCTTTCCAGGTTAGGCAAGAAACTCAAATTTTGATCTCTATAACATCTCATGATTGGCTTTCACTTGGGACTTCGAGCTTCAATGGGCTAAGATCAACTTTGAGCAGGCCAAGTAAACTCTACTGATGGAGTGGCCTATCGTCGTTAGTCAATTTCTTCAACCAAGAGTAAATACAGCTTGCTTGGCCAACTTAAGAAAATTCATAATATATTTTATCCGCGGAGGAGGGAAGATTGGGATATTTCAGAATCCACTTTGTTCTTGGTGAACCCAATGCCTTTTCCAGTGTGCCTGCCTTGATCTTTGCATCATCTGACCAACATTCTCTTCTAGGCAACCACAACTTTTTCATCATCGCACGTGACTGTTGTATCTGCTTCTGTACCCTTCACACCCAGGTTAGGGGATGAACATACTGTACTGGACCAATCATAATTGAATCGAATGAATCGTTTCCGCCAAGTTTTGGTTGGTTTGAAAACAAATAAAACACTGCTTTGTTTCTATGCCTTACATATGAAATCAATTAATCGTCATACATTAATTTGAATGATATACGAGAAACATGATACATGAGAGAAGACTAGTCATCTATAGTATGGTTGATATCATTTTAATTTTTTTAAAAATATAATATTTCACAATAATAATAATAAAATATTTTATTTAATAATCTAAAATTAAAATTATTGATTACGATAATAATAATAATAATAATAATTATGATTATGATTATGATTGTTGTTGTTATTATTATAATTACTATTATTATGATTATTGTTGTTGATGCTGCTGATATTGATGATGTTGTTGTTATCTTTTATATATATATATATATATATATATATAATACTGATTAGTCCAATTTATAAATTAATTAAAATCATACAAGATTTTCTTAAAAAATTATTTTCAAAATATATTTAAAAAATACATAATTTTTTAAAATATGATCTTAGTATGACCTAATACTAATCACATCCTAATGATTAGTATGACTTAAACATCACAATGACAGCTAATAATAAAAAATATAATCATATTTAAAAAAAAACTAAAAATAATAATATTTATTAAAAATTTAAGTGTAACCTTAAAAAAATGAATTATCAGATCCTTAACTTCATGTCCAAATGAGTGATAGACAAAATCTCAATTCCAAATAATACTATTCCCCTTAAATGAACCAAGATGTTACGTCAAGTAGAATTTCATCCTTTTGGAACAATTGTTATCCATAGTTTACCAATTGCGTTCGATTAAGTATTCTTTCTTTCTTTCTTGAAAATTTTTTGAAGTTCAAAAAACTCTTTCTTTATTCTCTTGTGGCACACACCTCTATACCCTCACTTCACGTTTTCAATTTCCAACCGAAATTACCACATGGGCTTCCCTTCAAATCACTCCCCCAAATTTTTTTTTAAGATATTTTCACCACTAGTTTCCAGGTTTAGAAAAGGGATCAAGTATTCTTAAAAAGTTTGGATGAATCTTGATTTTTATGAGGTATAGCTATATAAATTATTTTCTTTATTGATTTGTAGTTATTTTGAGTTGATTAAGGTATTCTAAGGTGTTTCGATTGTTGTCGTTACTTGGGAACTCCTTTCGATCCTTGTTTAAGGTTTAGTGCATTGAGTGGTATAAATTCTAATTTTTGGATTTTGTGAAATTTGTGTGTGAAGGAATTTTGGCTACTTGAAATGTGTTTCATGATTGCTGATTAAGTGTGGAGAGGTTTGGGTTACTCTTTGATTGTTTTAGTTTGAACTTCGAGAGTGATTGATAATTCAGGTGTAAGGACCCAAATCTCATATTCCAAAATTTGTTCCTAATGGGACCCATATCACCGTGAAACCTAAACAAGTCTGAACCAGAATTTATCTGAATCCCACAAGACTTGTCCATTTAGTTTCGATTTTAGCATGTTAATTCCTTTAAGATTTTAAAGTTTGGAGCATGATATTGGACAAATATTCTGGTACCATATGTAGTGAATAAAACATCAGCGGAAGTCTTTAAATATAATCAATGAATCTATAACACACAAATCCCATAAGGATCCAAATATCCAGCAAATAACCCCTAACATAGTTCGGAAACAACAAGCAAAGGAGAAAACTTGGGAAACTAGAAAAAATAGTTCGATCAATGATCATATTGTATGCGCAAGCAACCAAGGAGACAAAAATATACAAATGTGATGCGATATCGCCCCGCCGTGCAACCTTGATTCTCACACACTAGTACCACGAACAACAAATGTATTTAAGCCTGAAAAATTGGTGAAAACAATAGGATGGGATTACAAGAATTTCAATAGGATCACATCATCATAAGATCTACAAAAATCTTAAACAAACATCTCCCAAACAACATCAGATCATCCCTACACATCTAAGGGTATCATTCAATTCAAGAATCAATCCAAGGTTAGGGCCGAAACTAAGGCTGAGGGTGGACTGCAAACACTTTCAAAAGTCAGAAGTACACAGGCAAGTAAATTATCAATCAATCTCATCAATAGAAAAGGGTCATCCCTTTCCATCTGTGTTGTCCAAGACTTCGCTACACAAAGGGTAAAAGGGTTAACACATAAGCTAATCAGCAAGCCTATTCATCTTGCCACACACGAACAAGGCATCCAAGCCATACAAGGACAAGGCCATCCAAACTACACAAGCATAAGGGCATCCAAATCACACAAGGATAAGAGTATCCAAACCACACAAGGATAAGAGCATCCAAACCACACAAGTATAAGGACATCCAAACCACACAAGGATAAGGGCATCTTTCCACACAAAGACAAGGAGTCTAGCCACATAAGGACTAGGCATCCAGCGTGCACATGTTGGGGATTGCCACCCATACGACTCCATACCAGTAAGAACCTCTCCTCTCCCTAGGAGCATCAGTGCTTACCCTGAATGGCCACCCAAAAAGGATCCTGACACACAAACACGTACAAGTACACACAGGCAAGCACATAACACAATACCACAATAGGGTATTCTCAATCATGTCAGAACACAATCAACATGTTCATTGCACACAACACATGCAAATTAGGCACTCATAACCTAACTCAAGGGATCGGTATAGCCTATACTATCACATCTTGATCAGCAATTCAAGCATACTTATTACAACATATGTGTATACACTTATCATATATGTAGGTACCGAAATTAACAAGCAAACAACAAGGATCTCTGAAGAAAACGATGAGACATAGATCCTACATCTCTTGTCTCTGAACAAGAAGCTATTCCTTTGCCTTTATTCAAGGGATCCGCACCACCTATAACATCATAAGGCAAAGACAAAACCAAACTAAGCATGCATACTCAATAACCAATTGAATACCCTATTTCATTACTAATTCCACTCACTAAACCTATCAGAAACCAGTGATCAGATGCCGCAGGTGCCTCCCCTTTGGATGTGTGATGTGATAGCCAAGAACTTAACAAGATTCAACCTGAATTATCATCCCAATTAACTATGCAAATTTCGGCACTAAGCATAGGGCACAAGACAAATTGTCATTTCATGCATACAAGGTAATAAGGTTGCAATTTCATGTTAACAAGGAAGGATTAGGTGTTTATAACATATATAATCAAAAGAAACAAAATCAGAATCCAATAGTTTAATCAATTGATCAAGATTGACAACAATAAAGCAAGTGTAAGCCATCTCAATTTCATGTATAAGGAAGATTCAAAGGATGATTTCATGATTTTATGACATAAAAGGATGCTAAACAATCATATGAACAAGAGGAGCAATAACAGAAATCAATTGAAGGCAGAATCACAAAATTTTGAAACCTAATCCTGCCTAATTATGAAAAATAAAAACTAACCTTCAGAAAAAAACTAAGATGGTTGGATAGAGGATGAAAAGATCTTTCCAATAAGCTATTATTTGCAAGAATCCGACCAACGATGAGAGAGTTATCCTATTTTGAAGTTCAAGTAGATTTCGGAAGCAATAAGGACGTGTAGGGTTTTTGGTTGGACGAATTTTGTATATTTTCTGTGTAAGCTTTAAGTGTGGCTGACTTTCTCTTTATATAGGGTACTTGTCACGACTTGGCTCCCGAACTCTTGGCCCAGCAGGCCCGGACGTGTATGTGTGCGTGATGGATCACAACTGCAATGCTCAGTTGGGCTTTTAACCACAGGGCCCAAAAGATGCATCTTGTTACAGATGATCCACTCACACAACATATATAAGCCCAAAACCTCCCCCGCTCTTTTCCGATGTGGGATTGGGTAACCTGACCCCCCTATGAGCTGGGTCTCACAATCTCCCCTCCTTATAGACCTCGTGTCCTCACGAGGGGAGCCAAACGTAACTGCCTTGGGCCCAAACTCACGAGCCCAAACGTGAACACACAACACGGCTCAAGCTCACTCAAAAGAGGGAACGAGATCGGATCCGCTACCATCTATCACGACTCGGCCCCCGGATCTTCGGCCGGCGGGCCCGGACGTGTATGTGCGTGTGATGGATCACAACTGCAACACTCGGTTGAGCTTATAACCACATGGCCCAAAAGATGCATCTTGTTACAAATGATCCACTCACACAACATATATAAGCCCAAGACCTCCCCCGCTCCTTTTCGATGTGGGATTGGATAACCTGACCCCCCTATGGGCTGGGTCTCACAGTAGTTATGGGATTAATTTTCCTATTTTAAGGGATAGATTAAAGTTAGATAATTATCAGAATTAAATTCTGTAATTATCCTCCCTTAATTTTAGGAATTTTATTTTCTAAGGTAATTATCAACCAATAAACAACCAAATCAAAAGGAATTAAAACCAGAAATAATTACTAGACATTCCATACCAATTTCGGCCATCACACTTGTTTTTCTTCAAGGACAAAACGATCTTTTCACCTGCACTGGCTTCTGGACTTCTATGACTCAAAATTCGGGATCTCACATCAGGAGAAAGGGAACATGATGGATTCTCTTAGGTGTTTATGTGTTTGTTATTTTCGTAGTTATTTTGAATTATAAAGTATGAGTGGTCGCTTTAGGAGGGATGTTAGGTGTCATATTTGGTTTGATTTTGTCATTTTTTATGTTTTGTAGTGAGACTTTGACTGGTCAGGACAAAGACACTCTTGTTAAGGAGTCTATCATATTGTATTGCGTGAGTTTATTCTTCATTTATACACTCACACTCAAAAAGGACATCTGAAAATATCGGGTATCGTCTATATAACTTTGGTGTTGTAATGTTTTTCAAGGCATATTGTCAGGTCTTGTGTCCTACTACAGGTATAAACATCACCGCCACAAAATTTCAAGAATAACGATCATCTTGTCACTCTTAAAATCTGATAAGGTCAGGAAAAAAACTAGTAAAAAAGTATTGCGGAAGAAAATAGCAGAACAGGATATTTGAGATAGAAAATTTTTTTTTTTTAAAAAAAATTTATAATGTTAAATTCATAATTAGCCATAACAAATAATATTCAATAATAGTTATGTCAAAAATAACAAAAAAATATATCTCAATAATTATTTCAGATATAAAGCTACAATATTCTCAATAATAATCCGAATAAATCTCAACTCAAGTATATCAATCAAATTGATCTTATCAAATCAAACTCATTCTCAACAATTCATATCTCAAAAATATCATAATATTCATAGCACTAGATTATAAAGAAATTATGAATAGTATATATATAACGTGAAAAATGTGTAAAAAATATAAAATATAATAAAAAAGTAATAATAATTTTGAAAGATATATAAATAATAAAAAATATATTTGATATATGCATGTACAATCCAATTAAGTAAATTTGATCAAAACCTAACAGTGACTAACAAACCAAACAAGTAAAACCACTATGGATAATAGCTAACCTGGAGTACCTATGACATAGTTTGGACAACACTATCACAATTAGTATAATCCAGATGAAAGGATTAAGAAACCATAACAAATAATATATCATAATATAAAACATACTCAAATTATAAATTATAATTCAAATGTCAAAATCATATTTAATCTAAAACATCTTAAAATGTTCAACCTAATGATAAAACCCTGTAAACCATATATCAATGGAATAATAAATCTCACGAAGTAGTATTTTAAACCGAATGTCTATACCATAATAAAGCTCAAGAAGTGATAATTGTAAACCAATACCAAGATCAATATAAATCTCAAGAAGTATTGAATCAACAATGTGATAAAAATATGATCAAGTCAATGATTTCTTTACCAAAAAATGACTGGAAAATCTGCTAATAAAACACCTACCTACATTCGGACTATGCCCATAATGTATCTTTTTGTCATTCTAAAATTATTGCCCACAGTATTGTTGCTAAAGACTACACCAACACACTCCAATTCGTGATAAACAATATGTCAACTTACATTGACCTAGCCTAATGACATTATATCTCCTTTCTCTAGGGATGTTAAAGAGTCACACATAAGACCCATAGGTCACAAATTATGGTATCACTCAACAGTGCATTGCTCTTCATCTCAGACATAATGGAGTATAAAAATCAAATAGGATAATCAAATCTCTCGAAAGTCAAATAAAGTTAAAACGAGTTAGACATCCATGTGTCTAAAAACATATGCATTCTTGTGCACAATATCAATAAAATAAGAGAAAAAAATCAGACATCTTTGTTTCAAAATTCATACATCAGTGTGTACAATAGTTGTTAGACATCTCTATATCTTAAAACACCTGCATCCATGTATAAAAATGAATCTCATACATCCATGTATATAAGATGAAACCTATATCTCTATGTAAAATCATAATCGTACAAATATGTTTTCCAATAAAATATAATCACAACATAAATAGTTTCTTTTTGAATAAGTTAACAAATCTCATAAATGATTCACCATTATTTATATTAAAAGTTCATAAGTCTCAATTATTTATTTGGAAAGTCAAAACGAATATAATGTGAGATCCCATGATATATAGTCCATGAATACACAACAAAATAACACAAGATATGATACAAGTTAAATACCGCATAAATTACACCAAATATACAAACCAAACCACACAACAAGTAGTGTGAGTACTCAATTGTACTATGACATGTAAAATGAGACAAAATATTATTTTTTAAAAAATTAGAAAATAAGTCAATTAAATCTTAAATCATATTTTTATCTTTAGGCTATTGTTTATAAAATTATTATTTATTATTTAAAACTATAATATATTTGTCCATAAAAATTTTTAAAGTCATATAACTTCCAAACCAAAAGTCAAATTGAAAGATGAATTTCACCATTACATTTGGAACGTCACAATTAGGTAACAAGATCAAAAAGAGCTATTTAGATTTTGGATAATGCATGGATGGTAGTGATGTAACACCAGTTCTCTATCTTCTTCAAACCTTAACCAAAATACGTATGATGTATATCAAAATGAAGGTGATGAAGAGTAAAGCACATATCCATAGTTTATTTTTCAAAAGCATCACTGGAGGTGGCCGATTTTTTTTTTTTAGAGAAAAAACTCATTCGTTTTCAGGTCAAAATTATATTGTTTAAGGTTTGAGTGTGGTGGAATTAGTCTCATACCCATGGATTTTGATGATCAACCTTGATGGAGTCCATTTTGAGTGGTCGATGGCTTCCATGCCCAAAATTATAATTTTGGTATGTTTATGTTTTTCAAAGTCTGTTTTAATTGTTTTAAGTTGTAAAATATCAATTTAATCCTTTTTAGTATAATTAGGCTTTTGAAATTTAGTTTCAGAATTTTTCAAACTTTCGAGTTCCAAAATATAAATATCTAACGCAAGACTTATAAATTTTTCTAAATTATTGAAACTTTTCTCTTATCTCTTAGTAGCACACACCTCTCTTTATCCACACTTCACATTTTCTATTTTTGATTGAAACTATCACTTGCACATCACTTCAAATCATTCTCCAAACCTTTTTCAAAACCACCTATTTCCAGATTAGCCATGCCCAAGCAGGTTTATTAAGTTGTTTGTTTTATTATCTTGTTTAATCTTTATTTTATGCTTACATGCTTAGGGGAAAGCATGATTCAAGTATGAGGATATGATGCCATGCTTGCACCAATTGTAGTTTCCTCTTGCATGTTCACATATTTGCTGCTATAATAATATCTTCCATGTACAAAATGTTTTTTACTCTGCCCCCGCATCTTATCCTTAGGCTAGGTCTAGAAATCTGTTAAAAGCTAGATGCTGGTCACCTAAAGAACTTAGTCAACATGAGAACAAGCTATGGAAGTCTTGACTTGACAAGGATCATTGCATGATTTAGGAACACACCTAAATTTACTTGAAACAAAATCACGCACACAACCCTAGAGAGCTTTGAAACTAAGTCTTGAGAAAAGCACACTTTCTGCCTTCAAAATAAATTTTTTGACCTTGAGCGAACTCACATTGGAAGGAATCTAGAACTTGCCATTAACCCTAATTCAAGTTCACATGGGAAGCACACCTAGGAACATGACTTAGGCATCTAAGATTGAGACCATTGTGTGAAACAACCTATCCTTTGGTAGCCACCTATGAAAATCACCATAGTAATCCATTTTGAGCCGTGGCCTTATTTTTTATCACACACACCAAGTCTTGAACCCAACTATACCCCAAGGTAACCCTAGTCGCTAGTCAATGATATAAAAGAAGCATGAAGCACCTGTCACACAAAAGAACCACCCCCGAATGATGTCATAACCTTCCAGGGGGCATAAACTGACACAAGGCTGTAGTTTTTGCTCTGAACCAAAAATTTTAGAGTTTTTGTAGCCAAAAAAAAGAAAAAAAAAAACAAGAATGACGAAAATCTGGAAGGATGAACAATCAAAAGAAATTAAAGTGATCAAAAGTCAAGGGAAAAGCAACTTAGAAAAGGTGTCCCATTAGGAAACTCAGAAAATAGTGGCTGATGACCCAAACACCTAAAAGACTTTTTCCATACCCTAGCCAAGGCCCCAATACACCCCCGGAGAAGACCTGACAATTCTTTAGGATATCCTTAACCAAGAAAAGGAGTTGTGGAGTCATGGCATGCCTATGGTATTTAGACCAGTGAATGAGGAAGTTGAGTGCTCTGATTAACCTAAAATCTAAAAATACTTGATTTGATTGAGCAAAGTAACCAGTGTTTTAAAATTTTATTAGAATTCCTGATGAGAAAAGAAATACATCGACGTTGGATTGCATTTTTTGAGCCTTAGTTACTTGCCTTTATTTCCTGAGATTAGAGTATATGCTTAGGGACAAGCATGGGGATATTTGATGATATGTTTATGTGACAGATATTTTACATTTAATATCTACAATTTTTACAGAAATCTTTGATCTTAATGATTGAATCTAGTCTATTTTTGATATCACCCATAAATGCAAGATTTGAGCAGATTCTGTATAGAAAGCACCAAGATCAAGGGTAGATTGGAACCTCCGATATCCAAGGAATTAAATACCCGTAGATACACCCCGTGGCCTTTGTTTCTTAGGGATTTGACTGCATTTTTCTTCTTTTAACAAAATAAACTATTAATTTAGGATTTAATTAGAGGATTCTGCGAGGTCCTATATATGCATGTGGTCGAAATAATTATCTTTGGCTTTTGTGTTTTTTTTAGAATTGAGTTGTCAGATCATGAGCAGCTAAACTTTTTATTTCCAGTCCAAACCTGTAGCTTGGCCAAAGCTCTCAGTGAGGCCCCGGTCTATTTATCAGTAAAATTCTAGTTTCAGTCTATCTTTCTTTTATATAATCTTTACAGTTTTTATTTTATTATGCCTGATCAACTCGATAGAATAGATTCCTACATTCATAGCCAATGAAAATATCTTGAATTGTGAGTGACCCATTGTTGAGTGACATACCTAGCGAGACGAGGAGAGAGAAACACGAGAGAAGGAGAGGATAGTGGAGGGTTGACGATGTTTGCAGCCAAAACTAGGGTTATTAGGGGGAGAGGAAAGTGAAGGGGCCTTTAGACGTTCTAAGCCCCTTGAGTGTCCATGGTTATACCGAATATCCCTTTCTTGATACCTGGATCGGACTAGGTATCTTAATCTCAAGGAGGGATCGCGACCACAATTGGGGCATGACGCTCAGGGAAGGATTGGATTTCTACAAAACTGAATTCAAACACAATGTTTATTACATCCTCTTGTCAATTACAATCGGAAGACTACAATTTCAACATGACCTTTTATAAGCAAGCCTCTGTTATATTACACCAGGGGTACACCGAGGTCTCGACATACGCTTGGTAACATTGCAACTATAGTCCATCCAAACTCGATCCCGTGTCCTCAGTAGATTTAACCTTTTTTGCTGCATACTGCCATATATTTGGAGAAGGTAATTTGAAGTGATGAATGACAGTACATCCGGATGTCATCTATAATGCTTATGAAAAAACTCATTCAATGTCTTTTGTATGGTGACCCGTTCCCAGTAAATGGGACCTCACTACTGTGTAGTTCCGATCCACCCAACACGAGGATCAACCAAAACTAGACAAGGATTCTGTTAACTTTACAAATCCAAAATCCCAAAAATAAGTATAAATTTAATTTTTTCCTTTTAAAAGAAGCATGACACATCACAAAACACATCCGACATAAAATAGTGATGGAGTACGCACACACATACAACAAAAGACTTTAAATTGCATATAACAGGCCACATGGCCCCAAACATGTTACACCAATATCCATACTCACAAGTCCATATGGATCCACATAAAAGTTCTCAAGGCACGCATCTCATAACATAATGGAAATACAAGATCATATATGCGTATATAATATCAAATCGGAAAAAACAAGCTCACCACGGGTCCACAACAACTAACGAAATCCAAAACAAGTATGTATATCGATAGAGTATGCAAATGTCAAAACACAAAATATGCCAAGCTTCCTGGATGTGCAAGTGTAATAGTCCAGCCCTAAGACCAACACCGGAAAAACTCAACCTCAAAGATGCGTGACTAGGACAAATTAACTAACCCTGAAAAGATTAACAAGAGGGCGGTGAGATAAAAGACCTTAGTGGGAGTTATAGCGTCATAAGCACATCCGATGGAATAGAGGCAAAAAAAAAATTTATTAAATAAACAGTTACTTTAAATCACCTTTACCATTCATGCATATTAAGCATACATATCAATGCATTTCACAAGCAAGTATGCATAATGAATGGTTTGTAAAACACAATGCAATAAATACTAGCTTAATAGGTTTATAAACTCACAGCACAAGACATCGTCACACGGGCTACTATGCCCCAAAAACCTATCAAGGTGGATCACAAAACACTTTCAAGTAACCCACGTTAAAGGAAAACTGAAAGCCCATTGGCAGTTAATTTTTCATTTACAAAATACATATAAATTTCCTACTAGCAACGTTATCCAAAATTAAGTGAAAAAATCACACTATCGCACTAATCACAATCCACATATATATAAACATATAGCCTACTAGGTCACAGCAAACATCAGGCATACACATATAGTCCATCCATACAACACCTATAGGTAAGTAAAATTCTCTTTTGCTGGGATTCCATATACTTATCATGTTTGGTCAAACGTTAACCATTAATTCCAAATTATTCCTATGAACACACATATATAGTTCTTACTTTGAAAACCCAAACAATGCATCCATGTCATTCTTAAGAACACACGTACATAGCTTTTACTTTAAAAACCCAATAATGCATGAAATGCAAGAACATCAAGGGACACTTATATGAGGTTAATTAGGGTGTGATTTGATGTTTATTTGGTGTTGGGTAGGTTTAGGATAAGTTTGGGGGTGTCAAAATGGGGTACTTGGGCTATAGGAAAAGTACAGGGGCTGCCGGAAAAAGTATATGGTCTTGTGGTTTTTTGGAACAAGGAGTGTAAAAGTACAGAGGCCGAAGTACATGGCCATGTAAAAAAAGTACATGGGTGTGTACTCTCTTGCACAGGTTTGGTCTTGTACTATTAAGTCCAAAATAGTACATAAGCTACTGGAAGGGTATATAGGCGTGTACTCATCCTGGATGAGTTCCATACCTCGAAAATGAGCCGGAACGCTCCCTAAACTCGCTCAAACCCTTGGGAACCCTTACCATAGTTTCTTGACAATGAAAAATACCTCATAAGCCATAAAACACTCAAATCAAAGGGGTTTAATATGAACAATCACAAGGGTATAAACACAAGTCAAATGAACGGTTTCAAACGTCAGATCACATGCTCACTCACATGTATATACACACAACCAACATGCTTAGGAATTCAAACACGTAGTTCATGCATCCAAAACTTGGCAAGAAATATTATGAAGCTAAGATGAACGTCAATCACAACATACGTAAGGCCTCCATTCAAAACTATACATTTACCATATTTTATTAAAAAACACAAAACATTTCCGTGTAAGCAAATGAAAAATAAACTCCCACCTCTTGTCGTGCAGAAAACTCAACGACAATACATTTTCCCTTATCGACTGCTTTAGCATTGCCTAAATACACAAACAGAACCAAATGCTCGTAAGCACCAAAAACGATGAAGCCGACAAAACGACTCAAAACTGAAAACAAATCCTAAGAGACCCCAACAACACTCACACTAACACAGAGCTCACACAAACAACACATTCTTAACTCATAAAACTGTAAATCCAACCAACGGACGAAATGCCTAAACCTCACACAAGCCACCCACGGCTCCAAATCGACACCCAAACTCACCCGATCACACGACTAGGTTTCTCAGCCCACAAACATAACCCACAACTCATAATTCAACTAACCCAAGCAACATAAACCACTAATTCCATCAATTTAGCCAAAATCACAAAACTCAAAAAATTATCGAAACTGCCATCGACATCCAAAACGCACACCCACAGATTAGAGGGCACTTTTGAAAGATCAAAACCATCAAACCAGCTTAGAAATATTGTTAGCAAACTAACTGAATAAAAAATTGACAATAGAAATGGAGATTTTGGGCACTTACCATGAAATCCCCAAAAAATATCCTAAAATGAAGAACGATCAGATTACTGCTCCTTGATCAAAAACTAACAGTGGAAATCGACCGGGAAATGTTATGAAAGTGTTTAAGAACGAAGCCTGGTTGTTTTTGTCGGAAGAAAATTGACGGAATTCGAACAGTGTTTTCGCAAGAGAGAAATTTGAAAGAATAAAGGCTGCAGGTGTTTTCCGACACTTAGAAAATTTTAAGTGTCAGTCTGGCTGAGCAATTATACCTCAGACCCAAAATCTCAGAAAAGACCTTAACGAAATATTTTAAATGCCCAATATGTCCCGATTGGGCGAAAACGAGTTTTAAAACCAATAAACATAAAAATAGACTAAAATAATTAATTTGACTAAAAAATGGGTAAGAGGGCTTGGAAAATAATTAATAGGCCAAAAACGGATTTTTTGGCCCAAAAGTCCACGGTCACTCAAAACGGACCCGGAATCGACCAATATCTATTTCTAATGACTTAAACCTCGACACTCGACCTAGAAAACTAGCTAAGACACCTAGACACACATCTAGGCTTTCTATAACTATGTCCACCCTAAAGGTCAGCTCTCGGGTCAATGGTCAACTCTCGGTCAAACTGGTCAACCTCGGTCAACCTGGTCAATTGCTAACAACGGACCAAAATCGGACAATCTCACTGTACGATCACGCTGACTAGGCACTCGGAGGGACGAGGTCTCACATTCTGATTCAGGTCTACCTTCTCTGCCTTCTTTAATTCTATCATCTTTTTATGAAACTCTTCTTTTATCAAACACTATAGTAATTATAATACTAAAGATGACTTTATCCTAATCTTCAATAGTCTAAAACACAAGAACCTACTAAAATTTTCTATCTTGTATGTGGATAATGTAAATGACATCCTTTTGTTCTGTCACACCTTGACCCAACAAGCCTAGATATGAGTACGTGTATGAAATCATAGGTGTAATACTATATTGGGCTACTATCCTCATGACCTAAAAGATATATCTTAATTACACATGATTCCACAAGTCAACTTTTATATGCCAAAGATCGTCCGCACCTTCTTCTAATGTGGGATCTATTTTCATAATCTTTCCCCTCTTAAGACCACATGCCCACATGAGAGGAGTCCAAATGTTAACTTATCCTTTAGTGTCCTTTCTGTGGTATGAGCCCAAATTCAAAGATCCAAGATCACACATAAAAGAGCATTAAGATTAGTTTTTTCTAAAAATTTTCACACTCTAACCCAATAGGTTTGACATGACTATATGCATATACAGAATCACAAGTGTAATACTATATTGAACTAGTGACATCATGGCTCAAAAGATATGTTTTAGTTATACATGATCCCACAAGTCAAAACTTATATTCTCAAGATCACCCACTTTCTTCCGTGTGTAGGCTTGGGCCTTTGAATTTAGGCTCATACCTTAGAAGATGATAATGATAGGTCAATTGAGATTTGACCTTCTGTTGTATAAACATGAGGTCTTAAAGGAGGGAAGACTATGAAAATCTAATCCCACATCAGAAGAAAGTGAAGGTGATCTTAAGTATGTTAGGGTGACCTTGGAGGATCATGTGTAATTAAGATATATCTTTTGGGTCATGATGATAGTAAAATAACATAATTTTGCATCATGATTTCACGTGTGCACACTCACATTCGGGCTTGTTGGACCGAGCTGTGGCAAATGATTGTGCGATATCCCGCTCTTCATTTGTATGTAGCTTGGACCTTTAAAGTTAGACTCATATCTTAGAGGATGATACTTAGAGGTCACTTTGAGATTTGGATTCCCCTTGTATGGACGCAAAGTTTTAAAGGAAAAGAGATTGTGAGAATCTAATTCTATATATGTTCACACCGATGTTCGAGTTCGTTAAACTGGTGCATGACATATCCGAATTATGTGCAAAAGCTTTCTCAAACATTGCTCCACTATTAATTATTGTGAATAACTAGAGTGCACGATCAATATATAAGTACTAAAAAAGTACATTATTACCAGCGAAGTTTGGTACTCATATAGTACTCATATATTGATCGTGGTTTAGAAGTACGATCAATATTGTAGTTTTTCACAACCAACCACATTCGTCTTACCAGTGACCTCTAGAGGAAGTCCTTGAATCCCAGAGATAGACATGAATGCTTTCGGAGATGGTCGTGGTGAAAGGAATCATCTAAACCTTCTTTATAGCGGGGTGAAGTTTGGTGATTATCTTCATTGTTTTTTTGCTACCGGAACCCCTCTATATTTTATAATTTCCACCCACTTGCAAAAACCTTACATAAGCGAATGTGTTAAGAAATTAAATATCAATCTAGATGAAATTCAACTATAAAATAAATATTATTATTCGAGTCCGGATACAAGTTGAAATAGTCAAAGATTATTAACTAAATAAAAAAGTTAATCGGAATGTATCTATCAATTCAATTGGAACCGGATATAGTCAGGTATTAGATATCTTGATTTTTATCTTGTTATTTGATATTTTTTCAGCATCATTTAAGCCAACCATATACATCAGTCTTCTTAGTATTATATAACATATGGAAGATCAAATACGAGTTTTCTTTATATAGTGCGTATTATTATATAATGCAATGGCATCCTATTTAGTTATAATATTTATATATTAGGAGGATAACAGGTTTTGGGTTTAATATAGACAAAGAAAAAAGAGAAAGACTTAACAAGTTGGTCTACAATTTGCACCTCTGAAAATTTCTCAAGGAAGACTTGAGAATGTTTATGTGAGGACCCGAACCCGGTAATTGTGCTCCTCACCGCCGTGCAGTCCCAATTGGCCCAACTCGTGGTCCAATTAAAACCACACTAGGCTTACCCTCAAACCAAATTCGTAAAATATATAAAATTACATATAAATTTGAACCTTCTTAATTTTCTTTAAAATGGAGCATGCATTTAACCGGAAACCTCAACACAACAAAATCAACCACAGAGTGCAATCACAAACAGCGGAAGACTTAATTTCACACACAACAGGCCACACGACCCCAAACATACTTTATCAAAATAAGTCCAATAACATGCATCAACCCAAACCCATTAAGGGAACACAATTTCAATAAGCAAGTATGCAAACAAGATAAGAAAACATACACAAATCCAAAATAATAATGATAGTGTCGAGTTCTCAAACGTGTCATATACAGTAGTCCAGCCCTAAGACAAACCAGAAATCTCGACCTCAAAAATAAGTCAGCTACACTGGCTCTCGACCTAGTCCTGAAAAATAGCAACAAGAGGGGGGTGAGATCTCAAGGACCTCAGTGAAAGTCACAGCGTCATAAACAATTCCGGTGGAATAGAGGCATACACGAAAATCAGTATAAATATTTTGTAATGAAAACCACAGTAAGTCCATGATACTAATCGTGTAAACAATCTCACATTTGCATGTAATCAAATACGTATGCATGAGTATGATAATAACACCATGTAACACAGGCTCATGCCCAATAAGTATAAAATCTCAAAATCTCATTCTCATGGGCTACTATGCCCAAAAACTATCGGGGTGAACCTCTAAAACTGCTTCTCTGATAACCCTGGCCAAAGGGAAATCGGAAGCCCACTGGTGGCTAATTAATTGCACATTTCCAAAATATTAATAAGTCCCCTACCACCAGTGTTGTCCTCGGGAAAAGTGGAGAAATCCGCTATCACACGATTCCCAACGCACACACAACTCGAAAATCCCGAAGGCACATGTAGCCTATCACATCCCATACTCCCACAAGGCATACATAACCCATCCGTACTCCTAGGCAAGGGATTATCCTTCTATCTAAGGATACTCATCCACTTACCTTCGCATTGGCCAAGCGTAGTCTGTCAATTCCAAGTCATACCTAGCAAATATAGGTATATATATTCTTTGCAAACATGCAGATCAATTCTCAAATCATGTTATAATATAAATAAAATGTAGTGCAATCAAAATCAAATCAAAGACTTCCTAGAAGTCCCAACAACTCAAAAATTCGATGCATACGAATATTCTCAAACACATTTTAATCATATCACAAACATGCTTATAGGTTCAAATAAATGTTTTATGCATCAGAAATATGTCTCACACACAATGAACCTAGCATGCCACGTTATAAATCAATGTATGTATCGCCTCCATTCAAAACCAAACATTTACCAAATTTAATTAATAAAGAAAAATATTTCCGTGCATGTAAATGAAACATAGTCTCCCGCCTCTTGACGCGCAGACGACTCGACGGCTAATCCTTTGCCCTTATCGATCGCTGAAATACCACCTAAACAATCATGCACACAAAATCGTACTAAGAACAAACCCAAAAATAATAAACTCGAAAAATGACCAGAATTAAAAACAACCTAAGAGACTCCTCAAACACTCACTCTAAGTCCCAAATTATTCAATTCAACCTCTAGAAACTCAAACCACTCAATTCCTTAAGAAAATAACAAATCCCTTCACATACGTAATCGATCCTAAGTTCAATTTCCAATTCCAAGCTCCACCAACATCAAAATTGGTTTCCTAATTCGACCAACCTACTCTACAACACATAAACAACCTAACTCAAGCAATGACATCAACCAATTTCATCCAATTTCACAAAATCACACAAATCCCGAAATTACCAAAATGCCATTGACACCCAAAATGATCAATCATGGATCAAATGATGTTTTCAAGCAATCTAAAGTATCAGACTATGTTAATGAACATCTAATCTTGCTAAATCAACCACAAATCGGACAAGAAATTGAAGAAATCAAGGAAAAACTCATAAAATCCGAAAATACAAAAAAATACCTAAATAAATATAAAACCACTACAACCAAACAGCATACCTGAGGAAATACAAGGAGGAGGGTTAGGTTTAGGTTTTGGAACAAGACTCACTCTTTAATTTGATGTAGAAATGAAATAGGGAGGAATTTTTGGTTTAGACTTTGGAAGTTTGGAGCTCCCGGCAACAAAGGGGGAAAGAGTGGTTCTTTTTTGCACATTCCCGTGCAGAAAAGGGAGAGAAAAGGGCCAGGAGCGTTTTTGAGATTCTGCCTTTTTTTTTTTTTTTACTATTGACCGTTGACTTTGCCTTTGACTTTGACTTCTCTTTTTTTTTCCTTTTTTTTTTTTAAATTCACATAATCTGCATTATTAATAAAATAGCTCAATTATGTCCCAAGTAGGCTAAAATAAAATTTAAAAACCTAAAATATGGAAATTCGGCTTTTAAAATGTAATTGGGCTCGAGAAACCGAAATCGGGCCCACGAAAGGTAAGTCGGCCCAAATGCCTACGGCCACTCAAAACGGGCCTCCAAAAACTTTTATGCGGGTCAAAAGATTAGAATGGGCTATATCCTCTGGACTCAAACCTAAAAAATGCACTAATCGATTAATTAATCTAATGCACGTTAAATCTCCGAAATGACACGTCGTGCAAATTATCGACACACCACCAACGACATGACATTCTAGACATTCTAAATCTGACACCTAGGCTCTATGACTATGTCCACGTCACTTGGTCAAAAGGTCAGCTATGACGGTCTAATGGTCAACTCACTCAAACCGACCAATCCGAACAATCTAATTGAATCTGACTGCTGACTAGACTATCAAAAAGACGGGGTCTCACAGTTTAGGGTCTTCAAAATCAATGACTAAATATATACCCAAACCAAAAATCAATGAAAATTTCATTTTGATATGATCCTAGCTAGTTGGCATTTATAAATATATATAGGTGCTATTTGTTGTGTTACTCTAATTAAACATAGCCCAAGGGTTCCGACACATGGTCGGAGATGACTTGTCTCATAATAATTAATATTCAATAAATAAGACCACTAAAACTTAATTCTAAATTTATATGATTGTTAATTCATACTTGTTGTCAAGAAATCCAAATCTCTTGGTATAAAGTCATATGGATTAAGTCCAAAACACAATAATTTTCCATTTGGTGTGATCATTCAGTGCCAACCCTATAACTATATGAACAATATATTTATTTATAAACTAATATGACAAATATCATCATCTAAACTAATCATGTTTGTCAAATTTTTTAGTGTATATACCACAAATGCTATCATCTAAACTAATCATGTTTGTTAAATTTTTAGTATATATACTTTGAGACCACTAGGTTTATATAGGGCCCAACCGAAAATTTTTTTTTTCCAGTTTATATCAATGGTTTTATTATCTATTAGCTTAACATGTAAGACTTTGGGTTTTTTGGGTTTTTTGTGTTTTATGCTTAGGGGTAGTTTTGTAATTTTCTTTCATAGTGTTCTTGTGATGGATTGTGTGTATGTGTAATACTGTGATTTTTAAGTATTTTTTGATATGTATATGAAGATTATATTATATAGTTTGATTTTTCATAATTTTAAGATAATAATTTATTATTTTTTAAATAATATTTTATTTTTAATTAAAAATATGTTGATAAAAAATTAAAATTTTTAGTTCATTAGAAAGATATGATTTGTCTGGTTTTATTGTAAAATTTTCATAATTTTTGGACTTACATCCTATTTATTAGGATTTTTTAAAAATTTAAAAATATTTTATGGGTTTACTTTATTATTTTATTCGTGGTATTAAACGTTGTCATTTTGACGGAAGCCAAAACGATGCCATTTCATTTTTGGCCGAGGAACCTTTTGGAAAAATGATGCCATTTTGGCTACTGTTGGGTATAAAATAAAATTATTTTTTTTCTCCCTCTTTTCTCTCTCCCCCTCTATCTTCTTTCCCAATTCTTTCTTCCTACAATCGTACCAAAGGATCGAGCTCTCATGCCCGTCATTCGTTCGCCACACTGCCATCGCCAATCAAGAGCTCTCATCGCCAGCAACTCATGGTTGCTGGAAGTTCATCGATCCACTGTCGGATGCGACTAGGAAGAGTTGGAGAAGCTTGCGATTTTCCAGTGAGAAAAATTACAGATTCCAGCCAATCCCAGTGAGGTATCTCTTATTCACCTGCATCAACACATTCCCCATACTGAGAGTTTCATTTTGACATGTAAATTGTTAATTTTGGTGTGGATTTCATGCATTCTAGGGATTCCGATTTTGTCGACAGTCCACCACCATCCGATCATGTGCCGCCTCCAGATCCTAAAACATGATATTTTCTCCGTTTCCTGGACGCGATGATATCATCGGTTTTTCGATTTGACTTGTCGTTTGTGAGATATGGGTTTTTAAAGATTTTTTCAAAAAATAGATTTTATGTTTTAAATTATAAAATAATTTTATAAATTGTACTGTGTTGATAAAAATTTCAATTGAGGGTTTATCAACCAAATTTCGGATCTCTATGTATTTTCTGAAAATATGATCTTTGCCTTGTTTTGCATGCTAGTTGTATAGTTAGAGATTATATAATTATATTTTATGCAGACGTGTGACTTGTGTTGATTATTATAAATTGTGGATTGGATCTCTAGTGTGTTGTCTGATTTGCTGTGTTATGGCTACATAATAGTGAGTAGGGACCTTACACTTACTTGTTTTGTTATAAAATGCAAGTTTGAGTTTTATGCTTTTCAAAAAATTAAACGGTGAATTATATTGGTGTTTGGCACGTATATTAGTTTTAATATGTTTGGTATTGAGAGGTATATTGTGATGAGGTGCATGTGGTTGCATATACTATTGAGACATGTGATTGTCTGTGAGGATATATACTTGTTTGAGACATTATGATTTTGGGTTGTGTATACTATGTTTTGACCGGTTTTACTTCCTATTTTGGTTAGTAAGTATTCCAGTGCACTAACGACCTAGATTGAGATTAGTGATCGATGGGTCATATATTTAGATGGTCACAGGAGTTGATCATAAAAGTTTTCGACAACAGTAGTGTGAGCTAAATTTTAATAAAATGATAGAAGAACCACTAGTGGGCCTTGTCTTCTCCCCTGACCCGGGGATAGGCAGGTATTTTGTTAGCTGACTTTTCAGCCCTTTTTATAAAGAATTTATGCTTGAGTTTGTGATTCACTGTTTCTATGCTTCTGTTGCATGTGGATTTGAAATTAAGTAATGTTGAGAGTTTATTCGAATTTTATAATTTCAGTTTTAGATTTCGATTATGTTTCCTTTTATTTATTTTGTGGTCGCCATTTTCCCTTAACCTAGATATTTAACTAACTATTTTAGTGTTGTCTAGATTGTGTTACAGCTGCTAGTTGCCAGCCGTCCATCTCATATGGCTGATTTTAGAATTGTCTTCCGATTTTAGATTTGGTCAATATTTTGATTTAATTTGTACATACAGACCGGATTGAATTTTTGATTTTATACAGTTGATCGATTCCGAGATGGTAATCGGATAGAAACACGTCGAATTAAGGTTATAGACATGTGATTTTATGTGATTATGTAATTTAGTTATGATTTTGAAGGATCAGCTATGATTTCATGTATAAGTGGATACTTATCGAAACAGGACCTTGAGGAATTGGTCCAGTTATCAAGAAATCAAGTGTGAGGTCTTCGAACATCAAAAACTTATGAGTGGACGGATTCATTTAAATATTTTATTGCTGGCATGATTAATTAACTTGAAATGCTTCGCATGAGGTGTGATTGATTGTAATATGGTATACTTGTGCTTAGTCTGATATGTCACGTTATGAGATGTGTGATGCACCTAGAATGATATGATAATTGCTAAGCATGCAATGCATTAAATGCATCAGACATACGAAGGGTGAAATGCACAGGCATAACAAAGGGTAACCTATGCGACTCTTGAGAGCTCTCTGAGTATGATAGGGTGGCGTAGATACGCTAATCAAATTGAGGCCATAAGGTGGGACAAGGATGATAAGAGGAAGCCGATGAACACAAGACGGGTACTTGCAGAGTGGGATCCGCTTAGATGGAGCCACCATCACCTAATGTCCTGACAGCACTAGTGGAATTGGGAATATGGTAAATAAGAAAAAGGTAAGTCAAAAACTACCGCTGACATATCGCAGTCTCAATCCTGGAAATTCAACAAACTGAGAGTTATTGTCAGCCCGGTCATGGTCGAATTATTTTGAATATTGTGCATATATGTTATTTAACTGGGACTGTGCTATATTTTCTATGACTCATCGAGTCTGTAATTGTATGTTAACGTGTGTGCTTAATAAGTGTATGATTGTCTGTGTTCTTTGAATATATTTTCCAATCTACAACTTACCAGGCTCTTGGCATGATTGCAGGGTTAATGAACAAAGCTCACTCCCAAGCAGGACACGAAGACTTAGGTGGATTGTAAGGATCTGAAATATCATATCAGAATTTGTGTTTCAGTAGTCGATTCCCTAAGTCAGTCGATTGTATTGAGTTATTAATAAGTCATTGATATTGAATTCGAGCATGTAAACATTATGTTATGCTTATCTTGATATATATTTTCCTGGGGTTGTTCAATGTCACCTGGAGACATTAGTGCTTTGTTCATAGTCGTTGTGCCTTAATTTGTACAATTATTCTATTATCGACTCTGTTTTTTGTTATTATATCACTATTCTTGTAGATTCATTATATGCATTGTCGTATGTTATAGCAGTATATTTAGTGGGCCTACGACGACTGTCACATGAAATTTTTGGATTCTGGGATATGACATGTTTAGTTGTGACCATATCTTAATTTATTTTTTTTATGATATAGACCTAGTTAATATGACCCAAATTGGCAATACATCTTTAGTGTAATATATTTTTATCATATTTGAAGTTTTACCTTAATCTTTATAGATTCAAATTATGGAAGATAAAGTTCAGTAACTCAATTCCACACTCAACTGCAGTTGTCCTTGAAGTACATTACGATAACTTGAATCTTTCTAGTTTATTCAATTCTGAAATATTTATCCGAGGCTGATCAGAATCTATTGATTATCTTTTCACATGACAATCATATCCAATGATTGAGGCCTTGAAGGCTGTTTTAAGGAAATCAGAAGCATAAGCATAAGCAGGTATGGAGGTCTATTTTCAATCTAGCAGTGATTCTATGCTTTTACTCAATCACCATCACCTAATAGGATTATTCTCTACTTGTAGTTTCAGTGAGGCAAAAAGATAAGGAAGGATATGTTCACACAAAAAGAAAACTCATGGTGATAAACTCTTTCCATAATTTAGATTTTCTATTTTAGACTTAATTTTTTCTGATATATTAAAGTCCTATCAAAACTTGAAAATTCTTATTATGAAAAGTACACAATTGTCTCATATTTAGAGTTAGATTTAGATCTGATACCATACCACTTCATGATTCGGATTAGATTCAAGAAAATGAGTCTGGACGGTCATGAGTAGAATACTCTTCATTATTTAAAAAATACCAACATTAATAAAATCACATGCCAACGCCACTGATGTTTCTCTATGTTCTCCCAATCATCACAAATTTTTGTAAGACCTCAATAGGATGATACATTCCGGATGAAGCTGAGGAAGGATAAATTTAGATGGACCTACGTACATTCAACGTTTTCGCTTTCTAGAACCATTTTATTCGAAAGTTTAGGCCTCAAAAGTAGGAATGGCAGTTACAATCTTTCAAGAAAAATAATAAAATTGGTAACCTGGAGACAGAAAAGAAAAGGAATCGTGCTAGCTTGTTAGAAAGAATCCATGAATTAATAAAATGTAATTTGACAGCAGGAATGGAACTAAAAATAAACCTGGAGGATAATAGCTTGGGGGATAGCCTGCAGGAGGATATGGCGATGGTGCAGCTGTGTAAAAAGTTGAAGTAGAATACTGAGCAGGAAGTGGTGACGGCATGGAATGAGAGGTTCGTAAGTTTGGTGATGTTGCATACTGTGTAGCTGGTGGAACCTGTTTTTGTTTCTGCGATCACAAAAGAAGAAAAGCTTGTCTGCTGACAGAAAAACGGCCACAACTAGGCCTTTGTATATTTATGCATGTTTTGTTTTGATGATTACTTATACATTGGAATCTTTTTACTTCAAAACATTTCTCAACTTATACTTTGGCATATAAATAGCTAACCTGAAAACTTACATTGGCGAATTTTCAGTTTGATTCGAATTTGACCAGTGTGTCTGCATTGAACGGAGTGTATCAGGAATAGAAAGATCAAGAAGGTCTAAATATTATAGGGTCATGTGAACTGGAATTGGACCTGCCGGATTTAGTCCATAGAGGCCAGGACGAGTCATCTTTGCCTTCTAAAAGAGCTTTATTGAGGAAAATCCTGCAATAAGACAGCAAACATAAATATAATGGTTTAGGTCTGACTAGCTAGTGATGTCAAACAGATGCATGCCATCTTTCACTTCACCTAGAACTTATTCAGGACCGAAAGATTTACCTCCCGGTGCCGATATGTTCATCAGCAGAGAGTCTGTGGTAGTTCCACACCACAACGTATAGCTCATGTACGCCTTCGATAAGTTTGAAACTGAAGGTTTCTTGAAAACTTGGATTCGTGCCTCCACCTAGCAACAACAGCAGTTGAAATTCTTTAAACATAAATCTAGATATCAACCTAATATCAGCAACTCATTCTTTTGTTTCAAGCTTGTACTAGAAATACCGAAATGTGACGATACAGGCTTTAAAGTAAACTAGACTCGTTTCATAACTTCTGGGAATGACAAAGTTCAGTAACAAAACAACCGTGAAGATGAAATACCTTTGCATGTGTAAGTTCGATGAATGGTGTTTGCGTATTGTATGCTGACATATGGATCTTGTTTCGATAACCACTCTTTGTCATCCAGGTTGAGACATCCAACCACTGCAATAGGAATTTTTAGGTACAACAGTATTAAGCAAAGCGCCAGGAATTAAGACATATAATCGACAGCGCAGGCTGCAAAGAAAACGTGGGATGATGCCAAAACTACAAGATATACATCTTACCAGTGACCTCCAGAGGAAGTCCTTGAATCCCAGAGATAGACATGAGGTGCTTTCGGAGGTGATCGTTGTGGAAGGAATGATCTAAAGCTTCTTTATAGCTGGTGAAATTTGGTGATTATCTTAGTTGCTACCTGAATTCCTCTATATTTTATAATTTCCACCCACTTGCAAAAACCTTACATAAGAAAATGTGTTAAAAAATTAAATATCAATCTAGTTGAAATTCAACTATAAAATAAATATTATTATTTAATTGGAATGGGGATCTATCAGTTCAGTTGGAATCGGACATAGTCCGGTATTAAATATCCTGATTTTTATATTATTATTTTTATATTTTTTCAGCATCATTTAAGCCAACAATATTCATTAGTCTTCTTAGTATTATATAATATATGGAATATGAAATACGAGTTTTCTTTATATATAGAGTATTACTATTATATTATATAATACAGTGACATCCTCTTTAGTTCTCATATTTATATATTAAGAGGATAAGATGTTTTGGTTTTGCTCTAGATGAAGAAAAAAAAAGAACTAACAATTTGGTAAATTTCACAAGGAAGACTTGAGAATGTTTCAGTCTTCAAAATCAATGACTAAATACCCAAACCAAAAATAAACAAAATCAACTTGTTTTTTCATTTCGATATGATAATGGCTAGTTGGCACATAAATATATATATATATAGGTGCTACGTGTTGTGTTCCCTTCCATAGATAAATAGAATATCTAGTGAGGAACCCTAGCTGTTTAGATGAATGACTGAAAACTAACTCTAACTAAACATAGTTCAGGGTTCCTACGCATGGGTCGAAACTAGTAAACTTACACTTTAATTTTTAAGATGACTTGACCCTTAATAATTAATAATCAATAAATTAGGACCACTAAAACTTAATTATAAATTTATATGATTGTTAATATAATGCTTGTGTGTCAAGAAATCCAAATCTATAGGTGGATTAACTCAAAAACAAAATAATTTTCCATTTTTGTTGTGATCATTCATCACCTTGATGCCTACCTTATAATAAATTAATGTAACAAATGTCATCATCTAAACTAATCATGTTCGTTAAGTTTTGTAGTATATATACCACAAAGTCTATCACCAAATCTCATCTTTAGCTAACTCAACTTGATTTAGATAAGGTGTTATGTTTAGGTATAAAAAAAATAAATATAGATTATATCTATACATTTGAATATAATGAATATTCCCACTTATCTTATGCCTTCACCACAAATATACAGTTGAATCGGCTAGGATTTGCTGTGATGTTCTGATTGCTAGTGAAGGTTCGATGAGTGTCTCCCTAAAACGTTATATGAGTTGTGATAGGACCTCTTCGACTGTAGTAGCCCGCCTTTGTTAATGCCCCTTTCAAAAAATATTCTTGACCAAGGTTTTTTATGCATGCTATGTACTGTCCTTCAATTCTGATACTATACTTTAAAACATTCCTCCCTGTAATAACATGTAGTTTTTTTAGATACGGTTTGATACATAAGCAAGCAAATCTTATATTCACAGGGTTAGTGAATCAATGTCAAGAACAGTATCTATTTGTTTCCAATTCAAACTCTGTGTTTATTGCCTACCAACGAATGGTCGGATATTGAGTTCTGTCTTGATTATGATTTTACTGTTGGGATTCTGTGATCCCCCTCATCTTTTATAACCCTTTGGCCGGTCAGGATTGGCGGCATGACAATACAGTACAAAGCAGGAAAACAGACAAGCAGTCGTGTGTATTTTATAGATTACTTGGAAAGAAGTAAGAAAATAACAAGAAGAGAATTCTGTCTTTCTTTGTTTCTGAGCTTTGTGGTGTATCTGAAAACCTGAGGTATCTTCCCCGTTTAGACGATAATATCTAGGCTCAATAGGCAGAAATGTGGGTACAACGATTTGCACCAACCGAGGGTACGTGGCTATTAGAACCTCTCTATCTATCCATATAGATAAGGAAAGAATGGAAGATTTGAATGTTACAGGCAGCAAGGGGCCTGCTGTGCTGTTGTCCTTTTACAAGGAATGGGTTGCTCTTCTTTGCGTTATTATTTGTATCTGTCAATCAATTGATTCTGCCCCCACCCTAAGGGGCCATCTCCTCCTTGTTTTTTCCAACCGGGACAATATCCTCTGCTATTGTAATGCCAGACATTGACAACACCGACCGTTCCCACGCCACCGACCCGTTTTCCTTCACTATACTCAGTTCACTGCGATGCCGGCTTTGTGGTCCTATGCACATATAATGGTTAGGTATTGCGATTCCAAATGGTAGCTTGTTTAGATGTAGGGGGTGTGGTCTCAGGTTTTAGTTGGTGAGATCACCTTTGAGTTAATGTATGAGAGCTGACTGGCGATTTTTTTGGTGAGAACACCATTTATTCTTTTCCTAATAACACCATTTTCATGTTTTACTTGGTCACATATACGATTCGAGAATCCCAGCAAGAAGGTTCTTTATTTGCTTAGCTGTAGTGTGTTTGCTGAGTGGTGGAATTAGGCCTACAAATGTCTATGCCAGTGCTGCAGACCTATATGTGGTGTGTATTGTATCAAGCACACACAGCTAGACCCATCAGAAATCAGAATCCGTATCCTTTCCTTTTTTTAAATTGAAAAAGTATTCACCTTCTACGAAAAATTAATCTTCTTCTGTTTAATCGTAAACACCAATTATAGATAGATACAACTATTCCGAAATTTGAAAATCTATCAGAATACAGATTGAAATGGGTTGTGGGGACTTATGATCGTAGTGGCCAAGCAACTCATGGGATATTGCCTCGCCTTAGGGTAAAGGTCAACCTGCACTTTTTTCTCCATCTTTTTTTATGCGAAAGCTTACAGGCAAAAGATTAATGGTGGCCGTGATTTGGTTGTTTGGTCACTGCAGCACCATATCCATTGTGAATTGGCCCTGTACCTGCCTGCCTGAAAGCATTCATTATTTCCAGCATGTACAAGTATTGCTGTGAAAACAAATTGGTGTATGGACTTAAAGCCTAATTTGGTGGGGTAGTGTCTCGGAAATTATACAGTACCTGAATTGGGTATTATGAGATACTTCAGGAAGCACATACTGCTGCATTTACTGGAACCTGTTAGTGAACAGTGTACTGGAAAACAAATCAAGTACATGGATACTGTTTTGGAAAACTAAACCCTTACAAGGACCTGCGTGAAGAGTATGGGCCATGTATATAACTAAATGAAGTCGCATAATTGAGTTGAACCCCTCAGATTCCAAGGCAATGAACTTGATTGATACAACATTAAGGATTCCTAAAACCTTAATTGTGCAGGTCTTGCCCTGTAATAAGTAAGTACTTGACTGTTACGTTCTCATAGAGTGAGCCAACTGGAGCTCATTTTTCCAGCGTGGTTTACGGCATTTTCCATCTATAATGTTTGCTTTTCCACCCTTTATTAACCATGGTCTACATTTGGACCGCTTGTCTACTGCTAGCTACTTCATAGTTTTCCTTCTGTGTGTCCCCCTTCCCGGCCCTTCTTCTCTCAATCTCCGTGCGTGACAAAATGGAGGGTGGACTTCCCATGCTTAACTGTCTCTTGCAGCAGGCCCTGAGGAGCCTATGTACAAGTGCTGATTCTTCTGCTTCTTCCAAGTGGGTTTATGCAGTCTTTTGGAGGACAGTGCCAAGGAATTACCCTCCACCAAAGTAAGAATATCTATCTGTCCATCTACCTACATCCAAGTCATTTCTCCAACAATAGAATGCTCCCTTTTGCAGATGGGATTATGGTGGCACCGCTCTTGATCGCTCGAAAGGAAACAAAAGAAACTGGTACTTGACTTAAAATTCGTTATTTAACATATTTGCATTGCGGGGTNATACTATAAAGAGATGACCGGCTGAACCAAACCCCACCATCTTCTAACTCTGCTATTCGGTGATCACAGAAAGGCACAAGAAGTCTGGATTTCATCCTGGATACGGTGTCGGCAAAGCACTCGGTTGGCCCAATCTTAGAATTACTTAAAGTTAATGGAACATTGACAATTGTGGGTGCCCCAGACAGGCCATTCGATCTGCCAGCTTTCCCTTTGATATTTGGTATAGTGCGCAGCCTTTCCTATCTTGATATTGGACAGTTTTTGGGTGCAATGATGGTAACTTTATTGTAAACTTAGGAAAGTTACGATCGTCTCTAATAGAAATGTTGCGAAAAACCATCATTTTCCAAGTGACAACCGTTGCATCCGAATTTTGTCCTTTATTTCTTTTACATATATAACAACGGCTGACGTGAGTTTGTACAAACTCTTAACTCTTACCCTGGCAGGCAAGAGAATTGTGAAGGGGAGTATGATAGGATCAATGAAAGAAACGCAGGAGATGCTGGAGGTTTGTGGCAAATACAACATCACGTGTGACATAGAGGTGGTCAGACCAGACAAAATAAACGACGCCCTGAACCGCCTTGCGAGGAACGACGTCAGATATCGGTTTGTGATCGACATCGCCGGGAAGTCTGCAAAACTGTAGAGATGCAGAACTGCTGGACTACCACTCCTCTAGCTACTTTCTTAATTGTTTCTGTTCTGTCTTTATTCAAACCTGCATTTTCGTTGTGCCTTTAACATTCAAGAGCATGTTACTGTCTGGCGTATTTAATGCAAAACAGAGCTGCCATTCATTGCAAGTCACCAATCACTTTATCAAGTTGCAATCTCAAAGTGTCTGTTCCTTTGTTATAGAATCGGCTAATAATGCGGACTTTTTGGGTTATTCTTTCCAAAAACCTATCTCCTGCTGATGTATGCAGCTAGTTAATAATATGCACAGTTTATTTTTTTAAAAAAATTGCTATTTCAATGTCAATAAGAGGCTTTTTTTCTGAACTATGGTAATAAAAAAATACAATAATAAAAGGCTATTTTTCTAAGATTTACGATCCAAAATAAAGCAATTAGGTACTCATAGAGCTTTCAAAGGAGATAACTACATATTCTAATATTCCATTAATTTTTAACAGTAAGAAAGAGCAATAAATTTTCCAACCACTAAATCGAGTCTAACACTTGTCTATTAGATATTGGAAGGATCAAGAAAACGACAGGAAAATATGCTCCCATCTAACAACCATAATGCCCAAATAGACGAAGCAGCTACGGAAGGAAAAGTTAAGTTTAGCCAAAGGGGATGGCGAAACTTTGCAGGATGAAGTGATGTCTGAATCGCCAAAGTCAAATATGGATCGGTTGGTGGGACTTAATCATTCTTCTTTGAACGTTATTGATGTTAGCGACAATGATATAGTGGGGTCAAAAGATGAGAAAATCCGTGGAAATTCTCAGTGATGGTTAAGCTCTTGGGGAGAACTATTGGTTATTCCCTTATAGTCTCCAAATTAAGATCCTTTTGGCATCTTGGGTTGAGTTTTTTTTTTTGAGAATATATCGATGTGTATTATATATAGATACAGAATACAAGGAGTTAGACAATTACACCTTGTCAGCACTCAATAGGTAATGTGAAACTAACAGATACCATAATGTACAACATCTAAAAATTTCACACTCCATTCAGTTCAAGGAAGCCAAAGTGAACTAAAATCTCCTACTGATAACAACGCCAAACAATCTGGGCAGCCACCCGTCAAATTAAATTTTGCCCAACAAAAACCATGGCGAATGCCAGTGTAAAATAAATCTTCCGTGCTGCAGAATTCTCTTCGAAAAATCCTCTGATTGCGTCCCAACCATATGCTCCATGCAAAAGAAAAAAGTAATACATACCATAAATCCTGCCAAAGACCTGGAACATGGAAGCCTCCCCACTGCACAAATAGCTCTGTCATTGTTCGTGGCTGAACCCAACTTAGACCCCATTTATGAAATAGAATCGACCAGCAAGTCCAAGACATCCTGCAGTCCAGCAAAATATGGTTCGAATCTTCCTCCACTAAACCACACGCATCACAAACACCGGCCGAATCAGGGATGATGCCAAAGTTCATGAGCTGACGTTTGGCATATATCTTCTCCCTACACGCAAGCCACATAAAAGCTTGCCATTTAGGAGCACCATGCTTTTGCCAAACATTTGGTATATTCAGCTCATTGTGTAGAGTCAAATGCTCCTCCATGGTCTGATAGCAATTGTGTACTGAAAACGGTTGCAGCTGGTATCCCCATGTAAGTTCGTCCTCCTGTAAGGGATCTGGTTTAAAACCTGTCAACAAAGATAGTAATCTGTTAGCTTCCTCCTCCTCCCATACGAACAATTGCCTCCGCCAAGCTAGTTTCCAGTCCCACCACTGCTCCAAACTGCAGAATTGATCCCTCCTTCGCAAGGGATACGTCATATAATCTGGGAAACATGGATAATAATGGCCGATCACTGCACCAACTGTCCTGCCAAAACGCAATTAAACTACCCTGTCCCAACTTCCAGCGATGAAATTCAGAGAGACATTTCCCATTTGGTAAGACCGCTTTACTAGTTTGTACTATACCACGCCAAATAGCAGATCCGTTGTTTCTTGCACATTCCAATCCAGCAGGTGTTAATCTTGGTTTGTACTTCTGATTGATTACCTGTTGCCACAAAGAGCATGTGTCCGTGGCAATTCTGGTACTCCATTTCGTAAGTAAAGCCTGATTCCGCAACAGCAAATTGCCTATGCCAGCTCCCCCTGAAGCTTTCCCACGAACCACTACCGACCAGCGTACTCTACACATACATCTGGTTTCTACCTTTCCAGCCCACAAGAACCTCCTCATCCATTTTTCCAGTTCCAACCTGACACTTACTGGCATCTGAAAAAAAGTCATATAGTACACAGGAAGGCTATTTAGTACAGACTTAATCAATGTTATTCTACCCCCCAACGACAACAATGATCCCTTCCACGATGCAAGTTTGGTTTTAAATCAACCCATCACAGTGTTCCATGTACTCCTGCGGCGTGGGTTCGCCCCAAGTGGCACCCCAAGATAGAGGAAAGGTAGAACCTGCAGGCGGCAATGAATCCTGGATGCCAGAGTTGCTGCTTCTGCATTTGGTACATTGATACCTACCAATCCAGATTTAAAGAAATTAATCTTTAAACCGGATAATAATTCATAACAGCGCAAAATTTGCTGTAGATTGATAATTCCTTCCTGTCCTCCCCTACTAAACAGAATTACATCGTCAGCATATTGTAAGTGCGTCAGATGCAGACCTCCCAATTGAATACCCTGAAACAACTGGCTGTCAGCTGCTTTAGTAAGCAACCTAGACAGGACCTCGGCTGCCAGATTAAACAGCAATGGTGAGAGTGGGTCGCCTTGTCGTAGTCCTCGCCCCGTAGAGAATTCAGTAGTTGGTGTTCCATTTATAAGTACTGCACATCGAGAAGAGGATATGCAATCCTGAATCCATTTCAGCCACCGCGTCCCGAAGCCCATCTGTCCCATAACCTCCAGCAAGAACGTCCAATTGACCGAATCATAAGCCTTTTGAAAGTCTAGCTTCAGGCACCAGCCGCTAGCATTGGTGTTCTTCATTGTGTGCAAAATTTCATTGGCCACCATTATTGAATCTGCGATGTATCTTCCTTCCATAAAGCCAGCTTGAAAGGGAGATATTAAGCGGTCCATCACTTGCTTAAGCCGCTTGGACAGTAATTTGGCAATTATTTTGTATAAACTACTTATAAGGTTGATAGGTCTGTAAGAACTAAATGCATCTGCACCTGGTAGCTTGGGAATTAACGTGATGAAGCTGTTATTTATCCCTCGAGGTAATGTGCCACTTGAATGAAATTCTTGTACCATTCTGATAATATCCCCACCAATCACTGACCAGGCCTTCTTAATAAAGTAAAAGTTGAAACCATCTGGACCGGGTGCCTTGTGACTACCACAATCCCAAACTGCGCCCTTTATCTCCTCTGCAAGGAAAGGAACTTGTAATTGTTCAGCCGTTGTGTTCGATAACTGAGGTAAAACCAAACTACCCAAACCAAACGGTCGTTGCCCATCAGCCGCAAAGAATTGCTGGAAATGTTCTACCGCTGCCTCCTTGATATCAGCGGGTTTGACCAACTCCATCTCATGTACCCGTATGACACCAATGAAATTAGTTGAGCGACGCAAGGTAGCACTAGTGTGGAAGTATTTGCTGTTTCTATCCCCACACCTAAGCCACTGCTGTCTAGATTTTTGTCGCCACATAGCCTCCAGTTTGTGTTTGATCTCCCACTTCTGTGTCTGTAAAAATCTATAGCTGTTGCTCACTTCAGTTCCATACTCCCTTCTGTTTTGATCTAACACATCAATCTCATCCAGTACTATTTTCAGTTTGCCTTCTAGTGCACCAAAGTGTTCTGTATGCCACCCTTGTAGTTTTCTCTTCAAGAACGCTAGCTTCTTGATTACACTAAACTCACCAGGGAAACTAATACCCGCCTCCCTCCAGAATTCTTCAACTATCTTGATGAAGTGCTTATCCTCCCACCATAAATCCCAGGATCTGAATGGCCGACGACCCCAATGAATAGAGTCTGCCTTCAGAATTAATGGAACATGATCTGAAAATCCCTTAGCCCCTGCATACAATCGATGACAACTAAAATGAGAACACCAGCTAGGAGATGCCAGCACCCTGTCAATGCAAGAAGCACTGTGAGAGGTAAACCAGGTGTAGGTTTTACCAATGAGTGGCAAATCAATTAACCCACTCCTATTGATGAAAGTCTGGAAACGATTCGCTGCCGTGCTATTGAAAGAATTCCCAAGTCGCTCTGCAATCGTGAGGGATTCATTGAAATCACCTAAAAGAACCCACGGTAAGCTAGTCTGAGCCTTCCTCCGTTGCATCTCGTCCCAAAGTAACCTGCGCTCAGCCACGATATTTGGGGCATGGAGACCCACATATACAAACTGAAAACCAGTAGCCTGTATACGTAGCTCCACCAACAGCCACTTCTCTAGTTTTTCAATACCAATAACCTCTACCTGTAACTCATTCCATATACATAGCATACCCCCAGCTCGCCCCCTAGCATCAATGGCCTCCCATTTAATAGAGTTTCCAGCCCATACTCTGGCCGCCAACCTCTCAGAGAAACTCTCCCTCTTAGTCTCACATAAAAACAATACACTTAGTTGTTGCTGAGATATAAGTTTGCTAATCTGATTCAACTTCAACCTCCCTCGACATCCTCTAACATTCCAGAAAGCAAAATTGACCATTCAAGAGGTAAACTCCCTGGGCAGAAATACCGAAATTACCTTAAGTATTACAATGGTCCTGCCATTCCTTTCTTTCCTCCATGATCTGTGCCTTCATCTTCCTTCGGATTGCTGCTTTCTTGGTCTTTCTACTGAGTCCCAATTGATCCGCAATAGTCAAGGTTTGCTGGACCTCGGGCTCCACTAGAAACACTGCTTCAGCTGACTGTCCCGGGCAACCATCAGCTAAAACTCCTTCTCCACATGTGATTGACACGGAGAATGCTTTTTTTAGTCCGTTTCTCGACAGTGAAGGAGCTGAACCATATATTATTAGGTTGCCCTTGGGTGATCCTGGGTCACTAATGTGGTGACATGGTTGAGGTTACCGGATCTACCATTAGAGTGCCACCACGAGAAGATTTTATCTAGGGTGGAAAACCTAGCCGACAGATTGGTTAAAATTGATTCAAACACGATTGGAGCCCAGTGGGGTAAATTTGCAAGATTGACTATAGAACTGGATTTATGAAAACCTTTACTCCTCGCTACCAAAATTGATAGAGAATGGTCGAAGATAGAATATGAAAACTTCCGATGATCTGTTTTGGCTGTGGTTGTATTGGCCACAATCAATCGATGTGTGCTTATATAATGTGGAAAGATGAGACGAACAACAGGGTGAGTCAATCGAAAACTCTAGAATTAGGGAGATAACGAAAGTCTATAGTGACAGTGGAGGAAGGGGCTCACGATGGTTCGTTGTCAGAGAAACCTAGTGATTTTTAGCCTTGGATGCATGCCCCCAAACATACTCATCGAAATTTTACCGAAGGAAAGTCTAGTTCAGAGATTCATTCGTATAAGAAAGGTTTGAATCAATAGCAAAAATCAGGTTTGAGATTGGCGGTGCTCTCAGAGGAGACAAAAGAAAGGAATGTCAACAAGGTATTAATGGAGATAGATTCTATCATGTAGTCACATTCATCTAATTCTCATCATGAGAAGTTGGTGGGTTCGGATAAATTAAAAATCAAGGAGGCCTAAGCCCAACAAGTGATACAAGGTCTATTCTTTCATTTTTCCATAGTTGATGCCCTAGGTACCTCTTGCATTAGAGATAGAGTTAATACAAAGACATTGACATTTAACAAGAATTGTGAGATCTCGTCCTCCGGAGAGTCCAATCAGCAGTCGATTATAGTTAGATTAATGGGATTGATCCATTTGAGCAAATTTGACCAGTTGACCAGCTGGTTTGACCGTTTGAACAGTCAAATTGACCAGTTGGCCAATTGCCAGTTAGGACACCCAAGTGGCGTGGCCACAGTCATAGAGCCTAAGTGATTTTCTAGAGTGTCATGTCATCGAGTGAGTGTCGATAGTTATGGACGACGCGTCGTTTGGAGTCTTAGCGTGCGTTACTGAGACTGTTGTGTTTTCGAGACCTGAGTCCAGTGGAATACCCCATTTAGCCTACTTGGACCCATGAGATGATTTTCTAAGCCCGTTTTGAGTGGTTGTAGGCCTTTGGACTAGAATTGCCATGTGGGCCAGATCACTATTCACTGTACCCAATTTCATTTAAAAAGCCTAAATTTGTTATTTTTAAAATCTAAATACTATTTTATCCTGCTTGTGTGGTTCATTTTAAAACTTGTTTCAGGTTTTTCGAGATTTTCGAGCCTTGGGATATAAAATCCCAACCCAACTCTTAGAAATTTTTCTAAGTGTTGGCAGCCCAAGGATCCTCTTGCCCCTCTTTTTCCTGCACTCTTCTCCCCAAAGAAGAACCCAACCTCTCCAAAACCCATTCTCTCTCTAAATAAACCTTTGGGATTTCTTCCTCACTCAATTCCTCATCCTACTTGATGAGTTTCCACTAGTGTTAGCTTCTCTTAGAGTGGATTTGGCCGATTTGGGCATTTTAGGGAAAAATCGAGTTTGTGTGGTAAGTGCTCGATTTCTCTCATTTCTTGGCTGATTATTTTTTCTTGCTATGATATTGTTTATGATGTCTTGATAGTTAGTTTTGATTGGTTTGGTGTTTTTATTAGTGTGCGAGCTTAGAGGAGGTTGATGGCATATGGGTCTTAGAGATTTCGACCCCATTGGTGTTCTTATTGATTTTGATGATTAATTTTGGTTCTCATGAGTTTGTTTGTGGCTTTATGGTGCTGTTGGTTTAGGCTGGAGCGGATTGTGGCCTTATGTTGGTTTATCGATGGCTATTCACTTTTAATTTAAATTGTGTTACAGTGATCCCTTGCAATTGGTTTTGGACTAACCAAGTGTTAATGGAATGGTCGAGTGTTAGTAAGTGTATTGAGGGGAGTCCTGAGTTTTATTTTTGGTTTTGTATTGGTAGTTTTTGAGTTCGGTTGCTTGACCTTTGGGTTTGACTGTTTGTGTTTAGGCAACATTGCAAGAGTTCTGTGAGATCGTTGTTGCTGCAGTGGTATCTGCATTTCACGAGGTGAGAGTCTATCCTTTATACTCATAAAATGAACTGTTTTGGTTTTGATGCATTAAAATGAGAACCAAAGTTTTGGTTTGATTGTGAGGCATCCAATATGAATGTATTAAAATGCCATGTTTAGAGATGTAATGTACGAGACAAGTTTTAATGTGCAAATTATGTATCTTGAACACTTGAAAATGCATTGATGTGCTTGTGTATGCATGACGGTGGTTTGAGTGATCCTTATGTGATGTTGTGGATATCCTCATGCAAAGAATTAGTTTGTTCACATGTTTAATACATAATGTTTGAGGTTTAGTGGTGGTTACTCATGTTTAATTGCATGTAAACCCATTAGGAATGTGTTAGGTGTATGTAGTTTTCGGTTAGGAGTTGAATCGGTGAGGAAAATGCAGAAAACCTAGAGTGTCGGAATTTAAACCGGTCAAAATTGTACCCTTAAGCCGGTTAAAACCCTAGTTATACACTTTAGACTGATTGAACTTAGACTTCTTAGACTGATCGAACCTTCACTCAAACACCTTAAAACCGGTCGAAACCCAAACTTTTAAACCGGTCTAAAACCCAATAACCCTTCCAGAGAACCCTTACACTGGTTAAAACCAAACTCTTAGATCGGTTCAACTTTTTATGAGTGAACTTAGACTGGTTGAAACCCCGAAAATTTTCTAAAGAGACCTAAGATCAATCGAAACCAAATCCTAGACTAGTCAAAATTTTTCGAGTGAACTTAGACTGGTCGAAACTTGAGACCTTAGACCAATCGAAATTCCTGAAGAAACACTTAGACCGGTCGGAACCCAGCTTTAGACCGGTCGGAACCCAACTTTAGACCGGTTGAAAATCGGTAAAATTTTCCAAAAAGCCCAGCGATCGGTCGAAACCAAACCCTTAGACCGCTCGAAATTCTATAACTTTGCCTTTTTCACATTTTCTTGTTATATTTAAGCCAGTCAAACCCATACTTGATTAACCCCTTTGATAATATAATCCTACACTTTCCCTAACTTTAGATGAGTCCCCATGAGTGTCTTTATGCATTGTACCATGAGAATCCTAAGACTTAATGACATGGATTTGGAGAAATAAGGCATGTTAGAGTGTTACTATTTTGAAGGTATAATTTATTTCCTCTTAATGTGAGGTGTGAGTAGCCATGTTCTGGTAGTCCTTGATAACCTTTTTTTCTTTTTTTTGATCTTAAAGCCTTCTTGGAGTATCTTAATCTTCTTATGCCTATTAGAGTCTAAGTTGGAATTAGTGAGGGGTGAATATGGAGAGTGTGTATATGTTTCCTTTAACACTTCCCTTGGTTAATTTTATTACTTAAACCTGATTGTGGTATCTAGTGAGTATGGTTGAGTTATTTCATGAGGACAGATAGAACTAGAAAAGAGTGTATTCTCCTACATGAGAGCGTATATGATTTGTATTATGGTAAGAGAGATGTTTGCATCATCATTTATGTGGGCATGTTGAGTGGATTACTGGTAAGTGGATGATGCATTTTCATGCAAGTGATCATACTGAGTATTTTCTTCATAAAATGATTTTGTGATTTATGAGCAAAACTAGATGGTGAGTATACCTCTGTGTGTATCGCTTGATTTTTGGAATTGACGGTTCCATGCGCTTGGACAATGCGAGGTAAGTATATGAGATCCTAGTAGAGGGGACACTTGCTTACATAAGAGTGGTATAGTTGGTATTTGCTAAGCAGTATGAGTAAAATAAAAGTTATGGACCTACTAAAGGAGAATAAGCCCTCTAATGTTATGGAGACCCAAGTGATTCTTAAGAATGAAGACAAGATTATTCTTGGCTAAGAAGAGTAATCGATGAGTGATGTTTCACGACTGTAGGTCTTTCCTAAAATCTTCTACCAATTTATTATGTCTATACTAGTTTGGATGTGCTGTTCAACGTCAAAAAAAGCCTTTGCAGCTGTTAAAATAGATATATTTAAAAAATATAAACCATGTATTAGTATTATCCTTTGAATCCAGGATTAGTAGTTTGAAAGCTGAAAATCTCTTACAGAAGCTTGGAATAGATGGTCGCTTTTGTGTCCAAGCTCTTGGCTATTCGGATGGAATTTGACTCATCTGGAAGAAAGCAGTTGTCTCAATATGTGTGTAGGAATTTTTGAGACAATTTATTCACTTCAAGTGGAGTGCTTTGGCTTCTTTTAGGGTGTGTAACGCTATCTACGGTAGCCCGAATGACTAAAACATTCAGTCTTTATTGCCTGGCTTCTAGTTGGAGATTTTAATGCTTTATTGCTTTCTGAGGGAGGGGGGTTGGTTTCATGGAGAATTTCACCAGTTAACAAGGAGTTTATTAGTTCTATAGAAGATTGCTAGCTCCTTGATATTGATTTTAAGGACCCCAGCTTCACCTGGTTCAGGGATAATCTGAGTGAAAGATTGGATAGAGTTTTACATTATAAGGAATGGAGACAACAGTTCCCAAATAGTTCACTTACCCATCTATCAAATCAGATCATCATCCTATTCTCTTGAATTATTTTAAAAATATGAATCAGGATAATTTGCAGCGACCCTTTAGATTTTAAGTGGCGTGGTTAATCCATCCTAGTTTCAAGAATTTTATGGAGTCAAATTGATTAGTTTATGGTGATTGGAAAGCACAGTACCTGAATTTTACAACTTAATTGAAGGCTTGGAACAAGAAGTTTTCAGGACTATTTTCAAAAGAAAAAAGAAGTTTATGAAATGTATTAAAAATATAGAGTATATCCTGAGTAAGAGGTATTCCAACAACCTTCGTGAGACTCATGGAGAGCTAAGTATGGAATACCAGAATGTATTATTATAGGAGAAGATTTTGTGATTCCAAAAATCTCGCTCCAAATGAATTATTTATAGAGATAAGAATACATCATTTTTCCATACCTTGACTCTACTGAAAAGGCAAGCTAATAAGTTACCACTTCTACAAGATTCCCAAAATCGTTGGATTTCTGAGGAAAAAGATCTGCAACATATGACCATTGACTTTTATAAAATTTGGTATTAGGATGAGCCACTTCATATTATCCATCTGGTCTCAGCAATTAACTTTCCATGAGTTAGGGAGGTTTGTAGCCTCTTGCTTTTTTCTATTCCTTCAAATGAAGAGGTACACGAAGTTGTTAAGAAATTGAGAAGCTATAAATCCCCAGGTTTGGATGATTATTCTCCAATTTTCTTTCATTCCTAATAGTCGATTATTGGAGATTCTATTTGCACTTTTGTCCATGATTTCTGGAAAGGGGTAGTCCTTGGTTGAGCTATTAATGAAACTCTTTTAGTGCTAATTCCGAAGTTGTCCAATTCTTGTCAGTTTAGAAAAATTCAGACCAATCAGTCTGTGTAATGTCTCATATAAGATCATTACCAAACTGATTGCTAATCGAATTAATCCACTCATGAGTGATTTTATTATAAAAACCCAATCTAGCTTTATACAAGGGTGATTAGATAATGGATAATGTTTTTGTTGTTCAGGAAGTTATACATTCTATATGAAGAAAGGAAACGATGGCTGGATAGCTATAAAGATTGATTTAGAAAAACTTATGACCAGCTGAAGTGGTCATTTATTGATGAAACTCTCTTTCATGATGCTTTCTTTCCAATTTGAGGAGCAGAATTATGACCTATATTTTCACAATCACAATGCATGTTGTCACGGGACTAGAGTTTTGCTGAATAGAAACTCTCCGTGCGGCCTTAGACTATCGCTCTCGCAATAGGCTAAGTTAGCCTTCCTCACAAAGCTAGCTAGAATGCTAAGCTTAGAACACAACCGAAAAGAGAGAGGGACACAAAAGAATGAAGATAAAACTCTAAACTCTCAATATTGCAAGAATTGTTGGATGATTACAAATGAGGGGAGACACCCCTTATATAGCCAATACAGCTTCCCAATGAATGGTGGAGATCGAGTCAACCGATCTAACGGTGTCTATACAAAGATATACAAGGCAAACACTAATGGCTGATTTCCCATCTATGGTAATCTTTGATTACATTGATTACCTTGATTCCCCAAATCGGGTCTCCTATATGGCAGGAATGGATTCCCATTGAATTCCCTGATTGCCTCTGATTGATCCTCCATTAATGTGCCAATTCTCCTTGATTGAGGCACCAGATTTGAGGGATGGGTCACACACGAAGCCGAATGACGCGTAGTCTGAGTTTCGGTCGTGACATTCTCCCCCACCAAACTCGACAACGCCCTCGTTGTGTGCTGCCTCAAGAACTCGTTGATTTCGTCTTGGTATTGTCAAAGATCGAAATCTTTCTCCCAGCTTGTGTAGCTAGGAGGGTCGCCTTTCCATCGAACCAAGTACTCCACATGGTTCATGTGCTTCCCACTCTTTTGCACCACACGCCTTGATAAGATCTCATCTAGTTTCTTATCATGGGCATTGGTCACAGCTATGGGAGCTCTCTTGGACTTCCCCCTCTCCGGATCTTCCTTGTCTTCTTGGAATGGTTTCAACAAACTCACATGGAAGACGGGATGGAACTCCAATCTCGGTGGTAATTCCAGCTTGTATGACACCTTGTCAATCCTCTTCAACACCTTGAAAGGACCTTCATATCGTCGCACTAGCCCCTTGCGCAACTTGGTAAAAACTCTGCTTTGGTGAGGCATCAGCTTCACCAACACAAAATCCCCTTCATCAAACTCTAAAGGACGCCTCTTTTTGTCTGCCCACTTTTTCATCCTCTTTGCCGCCTTGGACAATTGCACTCTTGCAAGGTCCTTTTGCTCGTCCCACTCCTTGGAAAAGCGATAGGCGGATGGATTTGGCCCTTGATAACTTGTGGCAATCTTGCTAGGAGTGTAAGGTTGTTGTCCATTAGCAATCTCAAAAGGACTCATACCTGTTGATTCACTCATTTGCAAATTGTATGAGAATTGAGCCACATCAAGTAACTTTGCCCAATTCTTTTGGTTGGCACTCACATAGTGCCTAAGGTAAAGCTCCAATAAGGCATTAACTCTCTCGATCTGCCCATCGGTTTGAGGATGAAAGCTGATGGAAAAATTGAATTCTAACCCCAACAGCTTGAACAACTCGGTCCAAAATCTCCCCGTGAATCAAGTGTCTTGATCACTCACAATGGACCTCGGAATGTCCCAATACTTCACCACATTTTTTAAAAAAAGGTGGCTTGTCTCCTCTGCCATGCATACTTTGGTGGCTGGAATGAATACCGTGTACTTGGAAAATCTATCTACCACCACAAGTATGGTTTAGAAGTCGTCAGACTTTGGGAGGGATGTGATGTAATCCATGGAAACACTCTCCCAAGGTCTCTCCAGTATGGGCAATGGCTCTAACAATCCAGGAGGTTTTTGTTGCTCGACCTTGTCTTGTTGGAAAACTAGACAAGTTTTCACATACCACTCCACATCATCTCGCATGTTAGGCCAAGAATAACCATCTTCCAAAAGTGCAAGAGTTCGAATGATACCTAGGTGTCCAGCCCATCCTGAATCGTGGCATTCCTTCATGACTTCCTTTCGAAATTTGTCATGTCGAGGGACATAGATACGATTGCCTTTGGTGAAGAACAACCCATCCTCTAGCCAAAATCTGTGGGTCTTGCCTTGCTTCACTTGTTCTGCCAAGGCTTGAACTTGGGGATCATGCTCCATACCCCCTCGGATCCTTTCCACTAAGGGACTCTCCAGTTGATTGATGGCTGCAAGTGTTTTTGTCTTTAGCTCCTTCTCTCAAGCAACAGGCACCACGCAACACTTGCTTCCTTCCGAAAGTATGAGGGTATTTGTGCAAGACACTGGGATTGCTCTCATCTGATCCATGAATTTCATTCCTAACACAATCGAAAAATCATCCATAGGAACAATAGAGAAGTCAAGTTTACCTTTCCATTCTCCCATGTGTAGCTCGACCCCTCGAGCTACTCCAAATATTGGCTGGGCTTTACTGCTCACCGTCTTCAGCTAGCCTTTCTCCTCTCGGAACTTGATGCCAAGTTGTTGTGCTTCTTCCTTCTTCATGAAGTTGTGAGTAGCACCGGTATCGATCAATGCACGGGACTCCCTCCCTTGCACAATGGGTCTAGAAAACATTATCCCAGCTTGCTCCACCTTGGCATCTTTGGTTAAGGTTTTAACGACACTCAACAGTTGCATGGAACTCATCCTTGGTGGTTCCATCTCTTTGGCCTCCATGGCAATGGCTGCCAGCTTGTTTCTCATCGGGCAATTCACAACCTTATGCGGCCCCTGGCATAGGAAGCATGAGAGCTTGGGTCTCTCGCCCTTGCTCCGATTTTCACCTCCCCCTTGTGTGGGTTTGGCTAGACGGAAGGACTTGAAAGGCATGTCCTTCCCCTCCTTAGCTTCGTGGACTGCTCCCCCCACCTTTAGCCTTGTAGTCGAGGAAAATTTTAGGGTTAGGTGGGCTAGAATTCTCGGGCTTCTTCTCGAATTCTGCCAAGGATTCAGCCTCGGAAATCACATCATTGAGCTCATTGACATTGTGTCGATGAAGCTCCAGCTTGGCCCAACTTTGTAGGCCTCCCAGAAACACGTACGTGGCCTCCATCTCAGGCATGTATGGGATCTCCAATAAGACATCCGTGAACTCCCTCAAGTAGTCTCGAATGTCGCCTTTGTAAGACAACTTGCGAAGCTTATCCCTCGCTTCTAGCTCCACATTTCTCGATGAGAATTGTGCTCTCAGGAGTCTTTTGAAATCTCCCATGTCTCCAACTTCAAGGTGCCACGCTCGATTTGAGCATGTTTCATCCTCCACTAGGTAGTGGCACTATTGGTGAGATAAAGTGGGACTTGGGAAAGTCGATCTCCATCGCTCTCCATGCCCACCTCTTGAAAGTATTGTTCAAAGTTGAAAAGGAAGTTGTCCACCTCCTTGGCATTCCTCGTCCCACCAAATGACTTTGGCTTCGGAACATCCAGCTTCACTTTGGGCATGACAACTACTTCCACTATGCCCTTCTTGCATTCATTCCTGATTTCAACCAAGTCATCCTTAAATAAAGTAATTTCAGCAAGAAGATTTACCTTGAAATCATCTAACTCTTGCCTCCAAAAGTTGATAACAATGAGGGCTCCTTGCATCTCCTCAAAAAGCTCATTCACGTCCCCTGACTCGAGCTCGCTTATGCGTTGGCCATACGTCTCAAGTGTATCTTTGTCATCGGCAACCTTCATCTCCATACGAGTGATCCTTGCCTCCAATGATGTCAGATGATCAGCAGTCTTCATTCTCTTCTTATTTGGTTCGGGAGCACGTTGGGGTAGTTTCCCCACATGGACCTCCTCCACCTCCTCAACAACAAGGATGTTGGTATCAACAGGCATCTCTATTTGTCTCTCAAACAATTGAGTCGTAGCTCCGCTACCAATTGTCACGGGACTAGAGTTTTGCGGAATAGAAACTCTCCATGCGGCCTTAGACTATTGCTCTCGCAATAGGCTAAGTCAGCCTTCCTCACAAAGCTAGTTAGAATTCTAAACTTAGAATACAACCGAAAAGAGAGAGGGACACAAAAGAATGGAGAGAAAACTCTAAACTCTCAATATTGCAAGAATTGCTGGATGATTACAAATGAGGGGAGGCACCCCTTATATAGCCAATACAGCTTCCCAATGAATGGTGGAGATCGAGTCAACCGATCTAACGGTGTCTATACAAAGATATACAAGGCAAACACTAATGGCTAATTTCCCATCTATGGTAATCTTTGATTACATTGATTACCTTGATTCCTCAAATCAGGTCTCTTATATGGCAGGAATGGATTCCCATTGAATTCCCTAATTACCTCTGATTGATCCTCCATTAATGTGTCAATTCTCCTTGATTAAGGCACCAGATTTGAGGGACAGGTCACACACGAAGCCAAATGACGCATAGTCTGTGTTTCAGTCGTGACAGTGTCCTTTGGAATAGGATGGTCACTGAGGCATTTTCTCCGTAGAGGGGTATTCGCAAAAGAGACCCTTTATCTCCGTCTCTTTTCATCTAACATGGAAAGATTGGGACATATGATTAATGATGAAGTTGGAAAAGGAGAGTAGCTTGCTATTCAACTTAATAAGATTGAACTGAAACTATCCTATTTATTTTTTACTGATGATTTATTTTTGTTTTCTTCAGCTTCCAAGGATCAAAGCAAAGTCCAAGACACTCTACAAGGTTTCTGTGAGATCTCGAATCAAAAAGTGATCAGTTGAAGACAAAGATATTCTTCTCTAGAAATACGGAGCATTACTTGTGGAAAGAGATAAGTCACATGCTTGGCTTCAAAATCAGGGATAATCTTGGAACTTATCTTGGGGTGTCGATTATGCATGGCTGGATTAATCGCAGGTACTTTTTCGAATTATTGGATAAGTTAAAAGCTAAATTATTCAGTTAGAAAGCTAAGTCCCTATCCTCTTTTGGAAGGGTTACTCTAGCTAAATCAGTGCTATAATGTTAGAAGAATTTGATTTAGTTAAGTATTTGTTGAATAAAGACCTTTTCGGTAGGATAGTCAGGGTATCTTTAGTTTTTACACCTATCTTAACTTCTCAGCAATATTTGTGGTCTTATTTGTTTCTGTTGGTATCTGTAAGGCTATAAAAGGCCAAGGTTACTCTTAAATATGATTATCACTTGAAATTCCAATTGTCTTTGTTTACTGCTTAGTCATGTTTTCTGTTAAGAGCTTACAATTGGTAGCGGAGCAACCACAAGTGAGTTTGAGTGATCAAGTGACCAAACATAGAGAGTTTGAGTGACCAAACACAGAGTGTATGAGTGAAGATAAAACTTTAACCAAGATCCCTCACTTTAAAAGTCACTATGATCACTGGAGTCACCTGATGAAAAATTTTCTTAGAGCAAAGGGTCTATGGAGTTTGGTGGAGATTAGTTTTTTAGAAACAGCAGTATTGAATGAGGCACAATAGGCACAGCTCGATGACGCTAGACTTAGAGATCACCAAGTAAAGCATTACCTCTTCCAGGCAATTGATTGTACTGTCTTTGAACAAATCTTGGACCATCACACAGCCAAGATTGTTTGGGACTCAATGAAGAGAAAGTTTGGTGGAAACCCAAAAGTAAAGAAATCTCTTCTTAATGCATTAAGGAGAGAATTTGAGGTCTTGGAGATGAAAAAGGATGAAAGTATCACTGATTATTTTGCAAGAGTGATGATGATCTCCAACAAGATGAGAAGCAACGGAGAAGATATGCCAGACAAGAAGATTGTAGAAAAAATCCTACGCACCCTAACTGAGAAATTTACTTATGTTGTAGTATCTATTGAATAATCAAAAGATACTGATAACATGTCCATCGATGAATTGCAAAGTTTATTAGTAGTACATGAATAGAAATTTCGAAGATCTAGCAATGATGGAGAGGAACAAGTTCTGAAAGTTGAAGGCCGAACAGGAATAAGTAACAGGGGAAGAGGAACTTACAGGGGAAGAGGACGTGGAAGAGCAAGGTCAATTTTCAACAAAGCAACTATTGAGCGTTATAAGTGCCATGACTTAGGCCATTTTCAATATGAATATCCGAAGGTGAATAAGGAAATGAATTATGCAGAACTAGAAGAAGAGGATGAAATGATGTTAATGGCTCATACAGAAATACACGAAGCAAAAAGGAGTGATGTCTGGTTCTTAGATTCTGGTTGCTCAAACCACATGTGTGCAAATGAAGGTATGTTTTCAAGCTTAGACATGACCTTTTCTCACACTGTCATGCTTGAAGATAATACACGAATTAAAGTTACTAGAAAGGGTGTAGTGAAATTAACTTTACAGGGGGTCTGTTACATCGTTAGTGATGTGTATTGAGTACCTGAACTCAAAAATAATCTCTTGAGTATCGGACAACTACAAGAAAAAGGAGTAGCAGTACTATTCAAAGATGGTGCATATAGCATTTATCATCCACAAAAAGGAAAAGGGGTAGAATCAATTATGAGTGCAAACCGAATGTTTGTTTTGCTTGCAAAACCATCTGCCACAACAAAAGAAGGAAGATGTCTCCAAGTTTCAAATATGGATCAGTCGACACTTTGGCACCTTCGTTATGGTCATCTTAGCTACAAAGGCTAACTCACATTGAAACACAAAAACATGGTGAAAGGCCTACCACAAATTGTAGCTCCAAGCACCACCTATGAAGCATATATGAAAGGCAAGCAACATCGGAATTCATTTCCAAAAATGGATACTATGAGAATGATCATTGCTTTTGCAGCTCAAAAAGGCTGGAAACTCTATCAGTTAGATGTTAAATCGGCTTTTCTACATGGGGAGTTAAAAAAAGATGTTTTTGTAGAACAACCAAAAGGCTATGAGAAAAAGGGAAGTGAGGATATGGTGTACAAACTTCAAAAGGCTCTCTATGGACTAAAACAGGCACCTAGAGCTTGGTTTAGTCAAATAGAGTCTTATTTCATCAAGGAAGGATTCAAAAGCAGTTTAGTGAGCAGACACTCTTCATTAAGCGGAAGGAAGGTAAAATTCTTATTGTAAGCATTTATATTGATGATCTCTTATTTACTGGGGATGATGAAAACTTACTGGAGGAATTTAAATGTTCTATGAAGAAAGTGTTTGATATGACTGACTTAGGTCAAATGAGATTTTTTCTTGGAATAGAGGTAATACAAAGATCAGATGGTATCTTTATATGTCAGAGAAAGTATGCTGCTGAAGTTCCAGGACAGAAAATTGGCAAAGATGAATATGGTACAAAAGTGGATGTAACTTTATACAAACAAATAGTGGGAAGTCTGATGTATCTCACAGCTACTCGTCCTGATCTCATGTTTGTTGTGAGTTTGATTAGTCGTTTTATGGCATGTCCTACACAAGAATACTTTGCAGCAGCAAAAAAGGTTTTAAGATACTTGAAAGGAACTATAAATTATGGTGTATTTTATAGAACGGGAGGGGTTAGTGATTTAATTGGCTTTACTGATAGTGACTATGTCAGAGACATGGAAGATAGCGAGCACTTCAGGTTATGTGTTCATGATGAGTGGAGGAGCAATAGCTTGGTCTTCTTGTAAACAACCTACAGTCACGTTATCAACTACAGAAGCTGAGTTCGTTGCTGCTACTGCCTGTGCATGTCAAGCTGTTTGGATGAGAAGGATACTCAAAGAGATTGGTCATTCTCAAATAGAAGGAACAAAGCTTAAGGGTGATAATGCTTCAACTATTAAGCTGTCCAAAAATCCAGTTTTACATTGACGTTCCAAGCACATAAGAGCAAGATTTCACTTTCTTATAGATCTTACTAAAGAAGGGGCTGTTAATTTGTTGTTTTGTGGTACCCGAAATCAACTTGCTGATCTGTTGACAAAGCCACTCAAATTAGAAGCATTTCAGAAGCTGCGTGAAGAACTTGGTGTGCAGAGTGTTTCTGACTTGAACTAATTCTTAACAAAGAAGAATAAGTTCAAGGGAGGGATTGCTAGAAGAATTTGATTTAGTCAAGTATTTGTTGAATAAAGACCTTTTCGATAGGATAGTCAGAGTATCTTTAGTTGTTACACCTATCTTAACTTCTCAGCAATATTTGTGGTCTTATTTGTTTCCGTTGGTATCTGTAAGACTATCAAAGGCCAAGATTACTCTTCAATATGATTTATCACTTGAAATTCCAATGGTCTTTGTTTATTGCTTAGTCGTGTTTTTTGTCAAGAGCTTACATATAAGCCATACTATCATATTTGATGTAACCAATTTTAATTCCTTCCGATGTGAGTCAAGGAATCTACAGGATCACTCGCGTCTTTGTGCTTTGTGAAGAAGAAGTTACATTTGTTGAGCTGGGAAAATATTTGCTTGCCTAAGAATCAAAGAGGGCTTAGTCTACACAAGTCGGCTGAAATGAATAAGGTACTCATCATGAAATTATGCAGGTGCTTTTTAACAAATCAAGATGAGTTATTGGCTAGGGTAATTGCAGGAAAGTATGGATAGTGTATTTAATATAGATTTTGATGCCGCATATGAGAGGCCAATCAGGAATAGTTGTTCGTTGATCTGGAAAGCTCTTTATGGTGTGATGCCTTCTATTTCTATAGGAAGGATTTGGCATGTAGGGAAGAGTGATTTGGTGAGATTCTGGGAAGATACTTGAATTGAACATATGAGGCCACTTTTAAGTCGGCATTATACGATTCTAGAAGAGTTACATGGTAAATCTGTAAGTTACTTTTTAATGGCTTCTAGGGGTTGGAATCGGAGTCTGTTTTAGAGATATCTTTTGGCTTATGCTTGTATTTTGGTAGCGTAGGTTCTCCCTCCTTCGGACCAGGAAAGTGATTACCTTTGTTTGAGATTCTCTCTTAATGGCCAATTCACTATGCGACCTGCTCAGGACTTTTTCAATGATGAGGAGAGTCCTGTTGAGAGGGACATATGGAGAATTATTTGGAAATGGCAGGGTCCGAAAAGAGTTAGATCTTTCTTGTGGTTACTAGCACATGATCAGTTACCTACTAGATCTCTTTGTTTTTGCAGGAAAATAATTGCTTATGATTGTTTCTCGTACTACAAAGAGGTCCCGAAGTCTAGTTTATATTATTATTTGCTTTCCGTGATTTATTATCCCTTTCTAGTCTTCTAGATTTATTAAGTGCATTGTTAAGATAGTAATGTTGAATATGATAATAGTATATATAGTGGGTTTACAGTAATTGCTGCATAAAATATTTAAGTTCAGAGCGTGATATTGGAGTAGTTATGAATTTGTAATTCTCTATTCTTAACTTCTTCAAAATCTCTCTTGCATATTCATTTGACAAACAAACACTTCTTTTTCTTTTTGCTTGATTTCTATTCCAAGAAAATAAATCAACTCTCCCAAGTTTATCATCTCAAAAAGATATTGCAGATCATTAAACTCCTCAGTAAGTTTATTATTATTTCCAGTAACCAACAAATAATCTACATATAATGAGACAATAATAGAATTGATTTCATTATATATTACGTAGAGAGTAGCTTCACTGGAACATTTTCTGAAACCCAGCTTCATCAAATGCTCATCAATTTGGATATGCCGAGCTCTAGGTGCTTGTTTTAGCCCATACAATGCTTTCTTAATTGGATACATGTCATCTTCATGTCCTTTGACTGCAAATCCTTCAGGTTGCTCAATAAAAATTTCCTCCTAAAAAAACCATTTAAAAATATTGATATAACGTCAATCTGAAAAACTTTCCAGTGCTTTTCTGCTGCTATAGCCAACAACAATCTAATGGTTTCTAATCTAGCAATAGGAGGACAAGTATCAGAAAAATCAACACTAAAAATTTGAGCATACCTCTTTAAAACAAGCCTAACTTTGTAGTCGTTGACAGGACCATCTACATTCAATTTGGTTCTAAAAACCCACTTCACTCCTATGACTTTTCTGTTTCGGGTCTTTTCACAGGTATCCACGTGTGATTTTTTTGTCAATCAGCGAGTTTCATTTCTATTGCAGCTCTCCATTTAAGATTATTTTCAGCTTCCCAAAAATTCGTTGGCTCAAGAATGGCCACATTGCATCTCTCGTAGATATCAAAGAGTGATCTTGTGCCTCATATCAGAACATTATCCACCAATTCATTTTCTTCCAACTGGAACTTTGTAATCTGATTTGGAATTGCATTGGTTGTTCTTCTTTCAAGTTCCATGCTTCCTCCTCCATGAAATGCACATCCCAACTTATTATAATTTTCCTTGTATAAGACTAGAAAACTCTATAAGCTTTGGTGATAATGCTGTAAAACACAAAAAATATAGTTTCTACTCTTTTATCAAGCTTATCTCTTTTGGTCGGCTCATAAACAAAACACAAATATCCAAACACTTTTAGATTTTTTAATAATTTTTATAGCCATACCACATCTCAAATAATGTCTTTCCTTCCGCTGTTTTTGTTGGAAGTCTATTGAGTAAAAATACTGTAGGGTGTACAGGTTTTGCCCAATATTCTTTTGTCAAGCTTTTCTCAAGTATTAAATATTTGGCCATCTCCATTATGGTGCTATTCTTCTTTTTAGTAACTCCATTTTGTTGTGGAGCAGCAGTGAATTGGTGCTCTGATGGTTTGATAAAATGCGGTTCTGCATTGCGTAAAAACCGGCCATCTAACACCATTTGTTTCCATACCTACACGTATATAGGGTTATTAAATGATATCTTACAAGATTTCTGTGAAAGCAGGGTTTCACAGGTTATTCTGACGATTTAAAGCCGGAATTTTCTGATGACAAGTCAAAGGCCACGATTCGGCAGCTGTTGGCCTGGAAAATCGGAGGTCTGACCGTGATCACAGTCCGAAAATCTGCCTGGAATCTCGGAAGATCTTAGTGGATATAGTATTAATTTGATTCGGATCCTGCGAGATCTTGATTGGTGATATATAACCATGGCCGCCTGTGACCGAAAGAGGAGAGAAGACTTTGGTTTGAGGATTACATCTTTACATATTTTTGCTACGAAAACTCATGGAAGGCTAGACTTCCTTTCTTCCTTGATTTAGTTTATTTACCGGACCAAACCCTTGTGAGGTCCCGTTCAATATATTACTCAGTTTCTTTTGTTATTTCTCGCCATTCTAGTGCATATTGATGTCATGGTGCTTGATCAACTCCATAACAAATTAGAAACCAATCACTGTAATCGTGGGCGGTGAGTGAAACACGAGTGACGAGAGGGCATACTCAGATTAACTACGTTGCTAAGCTGAGGGTAAGGTTTTCTGGAAAGTTAGACACGAAAGGGCGAAGGACGTTCCTTCCCTCTGGAGTGCTCAGTCGTACTGAGCAACCTACTAACTGGAATCCAGCAGAAAAGACGTGAGTACATCCTTAGAAGACCCGTGATCACGGGGCGGTCTCGGTATAAATTGAATCAAGGAACATCACAAGCATCTGAATTATATCTTTATTTCTCACCTTCGAATCGTTACATTTGTTACACAACCTCTATTCATCACTGAGATTCTATAACCCTTCGATCTCATCGACCGTGGGCATACCGTGACCACGACCGATTCAAAGACTTCCAACTCTTATAACCCATCTCCCTGAGGATTCGACCTTCCTTACCGCTAGCTACCTAATCAAAAGAGGAAGATTATTTTGGTGAGCTTACGACAACTCACCAAATTTGGCGCCGTTTCCGGGGAGACGGCAAATCAAGATTTGGAATTCTTAACAGTATATGACCCGTTCGGGCCGGACAGGACCCTTACTGCCTTTTGATCCAGAAATTGAATCAACCTGTCGGCTGAACAACTCTAGAAGAAGACGAGACTGGTCCGCGTCTGCTGCATCCAGTTCTGCTGCATCAAGTTCTCATCAAGCAGGTGACCGTGACCAGACCGAGACCACGGTTGACTCATCATCAAGCAATCCCCCTTCTCCAATTCATATACCGGCTTCACCAATGGCGGTTAACCAGAACAGAGCGAGGAATCTTGGGGACCCACCAGCACCAATAGGAAATCCTCCACATGAGGATCCTCCTCCAATGAATGATGAGGTTGAAAGAAGACGACCTTACAAGGTACTCGATGCCTTTCTAGCTGATGAAGAAGAGGATGAAGCTCAACTCATCCCAATGGAAGAAATGGGGGGAACCGGCAGATTTAGAAGACCAATGTGCATCATCCACGAGAATGATAGAGATGTTAACTATGAAATGAACCCTGGACTTCTTCAAACGTTGCCTTTCTTCCATGGACGAGCCCGTGAAGACCCAAACGAACACCTAAGAAAGTTTTGAGATGGCATGTACAAGTTTTAAACCAAAAGGTTTTGTCATGGATCAGGTACTGCTCCGATCGTTCCCTTTCTCATTGAAGGGAGAGGCTGAAGAATGGCTTAGTGAGATGCCCCCTGGATGCATCAGGACATGGGATGAAATGGTAGATGCGTTCTTATACGAATATTTTCCACCTTCTGTCGAAGACGACCTCAGACGGCAAATAGCTATGGTTCGACAAGATGACGCAGAAACTTTGTATGATTACTGGAGACGATTTAAGAAACTCTGCTCAGCATGCCCACGGCATGGCTATACTAATTTCCAGTTGCTTCAAGCTTTCTATCATGGTATGGACGACGAGACTAGGAGTGCTGTAGATCATTCTGCTAATGGCTACCTGCTCTCCCTTGACTCCTGGAGAGCTAAAGGTCTTATTCTCAACATGATAAAGGGAGCCAAGCATCCAAAACCATCCACAAGAACAGCTGCAGCAGCCACCACGGTCATCGCAGAAGCAGACCTACAGAAGATAATTGACAAAACCGTGGGCAACACATTCCAGAAATATGTTTCACAACTTCAGGTAAGGCCATGTGAGTTTTGCGGGAACCGTGACCACGGTACAGATCAGTGCCCCAAAGTCCTGAACAATGAGATCCAGGATGCAAACGCATACAATCAGTATGTCCCTCCTTACCACAGGAACCCAGAATTTGCTGGCAAACCAGGTGGGTTTTACGAACCAAGAAAGGCCTATCCAAACCCGCCTTATGATGGCGGAGCACAAGAGCAACAGACCAACCACCGAGGACCTGACCACAGATCAGGAGCCACCTACGAGAGGGGTTCTTCCAGCCGTAACCATCAGGAGGAGTTGGACAAAATATGGGATGCCCTGAAGCAAGTGACACTGAACCAGCAATTATTTGCACAACAACAGCTGGCCAACCAAAATGCTCAGAATGCGAGGGAAGGTAAGTTACCTGCACAACCTGAAACTAACCCCAAACATAATGTTAGTGCTATTACTCTCAGGTCTGGAAAAGAGCTTCAGGAGCCACCACAGGTGCAGGTCAGACAAACTAAGGCCACGGAGGAACCACAACCTACTCCAGTAGGAGCTGATATTTCGGAGATACCCTCGTCTCAGCCAAAAACAGTGCCACAAGACGGTGAAGCGGAAGTTGAAAAAGAAATCGAAGTGCGACCCAGGCCCGTGATCACGATACCTCCACCGTTTCCTGCCAGATTAGCAAAGAACAAAAGGAACCAAGAGGAGCAGGCCATTCTTGACATCTTCCGAAAAGTGGAAGTCAATATACCGCTTCTAGAGACGATAAAGCAAATTCCAAAATTTGCTAAATTCTTGAAGGAACTATGCACCAACAAAAGACGATTGTCTGATCATGCCAACATCACGGTGGGAGAAGTTGTGTCAGCAGTCCTTCAGAAAATATACCCCAAAAATGCAACGACCCGGGAATGTTTTCCGTTCCACTGAAAATTGGAGGAGTCCAAATAGCACAAGCTATGTGCGACTTGGGTGCATCAATCAACGTAATGCCAATGTCTGTGTACAAGACTCTCAACCTTGGGAAATTGAAGAAAACTGGGGTGGTAATTCAGCTCGCCGACAGATCAGTGGTTCATCCAGCCGGAGTAGTTGAAGACTTGTTAGTACAGATAAAAGGATTGGTATTCCCAGCAGATTTCTTTGTACTAGAGATGGAGAACGATGGACAACAATTGATACTACTTAGACGCCCTTTTCTAAAGACAGCTAGGACGAAGATCGATGTCCACCAAGGTACTCTGTCAATGGAATTTGATGAGGATACCGTGACCTTCAGTATACCTGAAGCCATGAGACATCCGAATCCTGGAGCCTCTATATTCGCCCTAGACACTATTGACGAACTTGTTCAGACTGTATCCAGGACATGCAACACGGACAAATTACAGATCGTTTTGGAAGACAGCATAGAAATCGAAGGTTTCAAGGAGGAAAGCACCGAAATAGACGACCTAATGATCGACGCTCTCCGTGACCTTACCGTGACCACGGTAGAGCTACCTCAGGTAAATTATGTCAACCTCCCAGTTGAGCACGAAAAATTACAACAGAGCATAGAGCAACCGCCAGCCCTGGACCTGAAGCCACTACCGTCGCATCTGCAATATACCTACCTGAGAGAAAATAACACCCTTCCAGTGATAATCTCCAGCAAGCTATCTGAGGAAGAACACGCACAGCTAACAGCGGTACTCAAAGCATACAAACAAGCCATCGGATGGACGTTGGCAGACCTGAAAGGAATCAGCCCCGCTGTTTGTACGCACCGAATCCTACTAAAACACATCCTGGTATAATCATCAATGAAAATTATAAAGTACTTACTTCTTTTAAGCAATGGAGTCTTGTGAGGATCAACTACATCGGTGTGGATTAATTGTACCTTTACACTAGCACTCCAAGTTGCTTTCTTGAAAGGAAGCCTTGTTTACCATATTGACAAATTCTGCAATTAGGTATATCAGCTTCTAGGTACGGACAGCCCTTGAACATATTTAGTATAGCAACATGATTGAAATGTCCAAGCCTTTTGTGCCAAACTTCATAATCATTTTTTTGCCAAACTTCATAATCATTCTTGACTGCAGAATAGGCTTTCTGCTTATGCTCAAACTTCATCATTACCTTAAAAAAATCTCTACTTTAGGCATCCTTAATTTGAAAAAAATTATTCTCAAAGATAGCTTTCAAATCATTCCTCAATAACTGGCCAACACTCAATAGATTCTGATTTATACAAGCTACAAAATAAATATCTTTAATTAATTATGTACTTAAAGATATTATAACTACCACAGTACCTTTGCCTTTAACAGCAATGCGATTACCATTTGTACCGTGGAAATGATTGAAGTATCCAACTCCTTAAACAGATCATGATTAAATATTTTGTCGTTTGTACACCCACTATAAGTATGCCACTTGTCACTTGAGTTGCTGGTTGTAAAACAACATGCAACAAAGAGTTGCTCTACCATCTCATGAGCAGCTGATGATCTAGTCTTCTTCAGCATCTCAATGGGGGATGACCTTTTTGGCTACAATGCTTAAAAGGAGGAAAATAAGATTTATTATCCCATTGATCTTAAGGGAATGAAAATTTGAGTTTGTCTTCTTGTATTTGTTACACTTCTTTTCTCTGTCTCGTTGGTTTGGTTGAACTTTTACAGCCAATGCACCCTCAATAGACCCTCCAGATCTTAAAAGCCGTCTTTGCTTTTGTGCCTGCAAAACACTCAATAATTTTACCAAACTAATTTTTAACAGATCTTTAGTATTTTCTGATGAAGAAATAATTGCTTTGAATTTTTTAGAGACTATTAAAAAATACAATTACAAGTCCCACGAAAAGAAAGCTTCACTACAACTTATAACAAGTTCTCTAAAGAACAGAAAGAAAGAAAAAAGCAAAAGAGATAATAATGCTGGTGAAAGTCTAGTTTATTACTCAAGCTGCCTTTAAATACAAGAGAATCCAATAGAAAAATCTTAAAATAAAGCTACAATTGAGGATTTTACGAGCAACAAACTCCATGAAACCAGCAACTAATAACAAAATAGAAAACAGAAAATCTAATACGGTTTGCAATAACTGGTAATTATTCAACGGTCTCTAATGATTATCTTACATCATTGACAAATTCATATAGAATTGGTCTATAGATTGATGGCAAACCTAAAGAGATCCTTTTGTGAGGATCAGATCTCTTTGTATTCAGAGTTAAGGTTTTACAAGATAGATTTATATCATATAAAATAGTGAGGGTAGATTCGAGTGAGTGAGATATACATGTTTTGGACTTTTTGACAAATAATGTCAAATGGCCTCTCTCACATCCCAAAACCTCCCACCTCTCTCTACTTCCCGTCCCATCCTTCCAACCAACCAGATACCCATTCCACCGTCTCCGCCCTTGAATCATGATCGTAACATTATAGGGAAAGCACCGATTTCCAGCGCGGTTCCTCCGGAGGATTCGGGCCAGCAGGTGCAGCCTCGTTTCAAATGGGATCCCGCAAAAGTTTTCAGTGAAGATAGATACATTTCTTATTTCATTGACAACATTCCAGAGTGGTGGGGTTCGAATAGATTATTCAGTGAGATAGCCAATATTGAACCAGTTGCGGACGTGTTCATTCCAAACTGTAAATCTAGCAGTGGAGTGAGGTTTGGTTTTGTTAAGTTTGTGCGTTGTGGTACTCAGGAGCACCATCGCCAACGGAAGCTTTCGTCGATCTTAGGTCAGGCTACTCGAATGCGTTTTAGTGTGGCAAGATTTCCAGCTAGAAAGGGGCATCGTGAGAGGTCAACTGATGGTCGTGACTGAGACAAAGCATCAAAGTCGAGGGGTATACAACAGGAAGCTCATACGGTGGTCATGCATGAATGCGATGGACGATCCTATACCGATGTCATCACAGGGAAGATCCCTCAGAATAAGGAAGAGCCACCAGTTGTGATTCCCGCCCATCAAGGAAATTTAGAAAGGCTTAAGCGGAGTGTTGTGGGTTTCCTTAGAGGGGATCCGACTGAAGAGTTGCATCTTCCTCAGGCTGTAGAGTGTATACAAATGGGAGGGTCTCAAAGATTGATCATATTTCCCATTGCCGCATTGATGAATCACGAACTTAATGCCAATCTTAGTTTTTGGACTACCAAGTTTGTAGGTCTACATCCCTGGTGTCCAGTTGACGTTGGTGGTAGAAGGATTTTTTGGGTGGAGGTGATTGGCCTTCCCCTTCATGCCTGGTCTGAGATCGCTTTCTCGAAGATTGTTCAACCTTTTGGCTCTTTAGTTCTGATACACCCCGACACTGCTACTTGGTCCTGTTTGGATGTGGCTAGGTTACAAGTTGCCACTTCTATTCTGTCAGCTTTTCAAGAGATGGTGCTAATACAGGTTGCTGGACAAATTTTTACGGTACGTGTTATGGCAGAGCATGAAGCAACTCGGGTGGGTTCCAAGGTTGGTGCTCAAGGAATCGCATCAGGAGGACCCACTAGCCGCCCTACCCACCTGCCTCAACCCACACCAGTATGCAGGCAGGACAAGACTGCTACAGCGAAGGGACATACATCCTCTGTAGGGCACCCTGACACATGGCAGAGGGAGTTGTTGGTACACAGTGGAGCTGAAGGAACTGGAGTAGAGATAGTCAAACCTAGAGCTGTGGCCCTACTCAGTCCCATCTATTCGGGTCAACAGTACAGACCAGGCATGTGCGCACTACCTCAGGGGACCAGCTGCATCAGGAGGGGCTGTTTAGTCTTTCTACTCCCAGTGGGGGGGGGGGGGGGGGGGGGGGGGGGGGGAGAGGGAGTCAGCTCCAGGCATTTCGGAAAGCAGTGTCTGAATAGATGACCATGGCACCTGTCGTGGAGGTGCCTGTGTCTACTCCGGCTCTCGCAGATACCGCTTCCACTAGGCCGAGCAAGGCTGGACATAAAGAGTCACGTTTTGGTTTTAAAGGTTGGGCAGTTCATAGTCGGATGGGGAAGCAGAAGAAACTCCGCCACCTTAAGCCCACAGGTAGCCTCTCGTCAGGTCGAGAGAGTCATATGGCGAGGGGTGGTGCATCTAAACTTGCGGAGGAACCTTCCTTCCTGCAGGCCGATTGCGAGCAGACTGAAGGATTCTCGGAGAAATCCTATCTCAAGGGCCCTGGCTTGGACCAGTTCCCTCAAGGAGGAGGCTCAGCGTGCGATCGACGTGGCAGATTTTTTGGGTCTTCGCCGCAAGCAAACAAAAGCTGCCATACGACAGAAATTGAAGGGGCGTATTGTGGAGGATCGCCAGGCGTGGCAGGCTCATTGTGCTTTATAGAGATGTTCAAGTATTTATTCTGTGCGTGGGTTTTTCTTTGATGATGATTAATTTAGCTATATGGAATATTAGAGGCTTCCGTGGTAAGTTGAAAGAAAATCAAATTCATATGCTTATAGCCAATGAGCAGTTGAGTTTGTTGATTTTATGCGAGACAAAGCGGGAAAATTTTCCAGCCAGTTTGGCTCGCAGATTGTGGCCTGGCTCGGACATACGGTGGTCGGCAACAGCTGCATGCGGCCGGTCTGGTGGGATTGCATGTTTGTGGAACGATGAGAAAGTGCAGAATTTGGGAACAAAACATTTTGAACGCTGGATATTATTAGACATGAGGGTTCGGGCTTCTGGCTTCCGTTTTATGTGTGTTGGGCTTTATGCACAGAATATAGCATCTGAATGTAACAGTTTATGGGAGTAATTGCAGCAGCGGATATCGGTGGAAACGGTTCCATGAGTGATTATGGGTGATTTTAATGAATCGCTTACTGCAGAGGAACGATTAGGTCGTTCTTTCAATGGGCGTGTCGTTCGTAGTCTTCAGAATTTTATCCATCGGAATGGATTGGTTGACATGCCACTCATTGGCAAGGCGTTCACGTGGTTCAATTCTTATAGTGCTTCTCGAATTGATCGGGTGCTGGTTTCCTCTAATTGGTGCTTACAATTCAGTCGTTATCGATTATATGCAGGCGATAAGGGATTTTTCAGATCATGTGCCTTTAATCCTGAAAGCGGATTCATTTTATTGGGGTAGCAGACCATTTCCTTCTTGGGATGTGTGGTGGGAAGACAAAAGTTTCTTGACAAAGGTGGAAGAGCTTTGGCAAGAAGCAGGGATTCGCTTTTCAGGAGAGTTTAAAGTGGTCAAGAAGCTGGCTTTTTTGAAGAAGCAGTTGCAGGCCTGGCATTACGGATCCTGTGGTTCGTTAGAGCATCAACTGAAACTCATTCTAGATGAACTCGACTTGCTTGATCACCACCGAAGGGGTTTGGGACACGACTCATTGAGGAGATATGAGGATTTACAGGTTCAGAAGTGGGCCTTCAAGCGGAAGATTGAGGCCCTATGGAGACAGAAATCCATACAGTAGTGGTTAACACTTGGTGATAAGAATACCCGGTTCTTTCACGCATGTGCTACCATCCGACACTGCCACAATTTTATAGGGGTGATACGAATACAGGACAGAGAAGTATGCCAGCCTGAAGAGATCAAGGCTGAGGTGGTTGGTTACTTTCAAAGAGTTTTTGCGGCTGAACAAACCAGATGGTTCGGTTTAGGTGGGTTGGACCTGCCCCGACTACCTCAGGATGTTGCTAATGATCTAGAGAGACTTTTTCTTGCGGATGAAATAAAGAGAGTTGTTTGGGCGTGCGGTAGTCACAAGGCCCCGGGACCGGACGACTTCAACTTTTACTTCATTAAGAACGTGTGGTCGGTGATTGGAGCGGAGATTATCGCAATGATACAGGAATTTCAGATAAGTGGAGTATTACCGAGAGGTATCAATAACAATTACCTCACCTTAATACCCAAGATTCCTGGAGCAGCGGAGTTGGCGGATTACAGACCTATCAGTCTCATCAATAGCCTGTACAAAGTCATTGCCAAGCTCTTATCCACCAGGCTTAAACAAGTGATGGACCAGCTGATTTCTCCATTCCAGACTGGTTTTATAGAAGGCCGGTTCATCGTGGATACAATGATGGTAGCCAATGAGATCATACATTCCATGCAAACGTCCAAACGTCAGGGGTGGTGTCTCAAATTGAATTTTCAGAAGGCCTATGACTCGGTGGACTGGAGTTTCATGTCAGAAGTGCTGCAACGGATGGGCTTTGGGGTGCACTGGCGTCGTTGGATAAAGGATTGCGTTTCTTCAGCCCGCTGTGCCGTCCTCGTCAATGGCGTGCCCACCGTTGAGTTTAATTTGGGGCAAGGTTTGCGGAAAGGTGATCCCTTATCCCCATTACTTTTCAATTTGGCAGCTGAAGTCTTGTCGCGTATGCTAGGTAGAGCCGCTGAATGCCAGCTCTTTCAGGGTATTAGCATTAGTACTCTACAGCTCACGCATCTGCAGTATGCGGACGACGTAATTCTATTCTGCAACGGCGACCAATAGGGAATAATCAACATCCAAAGCATTCTCCGGTGCTGTGAATTATTATCCGGCCTCAAGGTAAACTTCTTCAAATCCGGCCTGGTGGGAATCAATGTTCCCACATCTACGGCTGAGGTGCTAGCATCCTCTATTTATTGTCGACTACAGACTTTGCCTTTCACTTATCTGGGGGTGCCCCTTGGGGCCAATCCACGTCGTCGTAGTACGTGGGATTCGGTGGTTACTCTTTTTAAAGGAAAGCTAGCTTCCTGGAAAGGTTCTCTGCTTTCGTTGGGGGGAAGACTCACATTGATCAGGTCTGTGCTTAGTAGTCTGCCAGTGTACTATATGACTTTTTTTCAGTTGCCTGTGGGAGTGAGGAGGGACTTCGAAAAATGGACGAAGCTTTTTCTGTGGGGTGGGACAATGGACAAACGTTGCCTTTGTAAAGTGAAGTGGGAAACGTGTGTCAGTTCGATTGATAGCGGGGGTGCAGGCTTGGGCTGTTTGAAGCTGCAAAATCAAGCTCTTCTCACAAAGTGGACCAATCGGATTGCCAATGATACTTGTTCACTCTGGAGTCGGGTAATCCATCAGAAGTACAGACCCAAGCTTCGTTATGATGGTATAGTGTTTGGGGGCAGCAGCGGTTCAGCCTTATGGACCGGTATAGTTCGGACTAGCAGATTGGTCCTACCCAACGGGCAGTGCATATCCTCTTTCTTCCGCTGGAAATTGGGAAGGGGGGATTCCATTGCCTTTTGGGATGACGTATGGTGTAGCTCATCTCCCTTGCTTATCACTTTTCCCAGATTGTATGCCCTTTCCTTGGCAAAGGAAGGGTCAATCTAGCAGTTTGGTTTGTGGTCTAATAATGTGTGGTAGCTGGAATTTTCTGTGGCGGCGTAGCTTGTTCGTATGGGAGGAAGAGGATGTTGGGCGATTGTTGGTAATTTTGGAGGATCATAGGCCGGTTCCCCTGGAAGAGGATCAGATCCTATGGGGGACACAACTCAATCCTTTTTCTGTAAATATGTGTTATCAGGCATTGGCAGCGACTACAGTCGGTTCCAGCGAGCAGTCGATTTCTAATGTATGGCGTAAGCCGGGAGCTCCCAAATGGCAGGCTTTTATGTGGCTTGCGTGTCGGGGGAAACTCTCTTCCAAGGGATATTTAATTCGGCTTGGCATTCTCCCTGTATCTGACAGGCTTTGTGAGTCCTGCGGTAGAGTGGAAGAGGACTCTTATCACATATTGCTCAACTGTAGGACAGCTTGGGAAAGCTGGTCACTGCTCCTTAAGCATTGGGGTTTCTGCTGGGTACAACCGTGCTCCTTGGCTACTCTGTTCGAACAATGGGAAGGTTTCCCCATTCCCTACCGTTATCGAGGATTATGGTATGTGCTGTTGTTTTCCTGTGCCTGGAGTATTTGGCTGGGCCGCAATAATCGAATCTTTAAAGGAGTTGATAGCAACGCAGTTGATCTGTATTACAATGGCATGCGCCATGGGTTCTATTGGGCTAAAACTAACCTTCCGGAGGTCAACCTGGATAGTCTACATGTTCTCCCCTCCGGTGATTTCGCCTCCTTATTGGCTACATAGATTGTGTGGCGGTTGAAAGTCTCAGATACCGTTCTATACGTACGGTATCTGTGTGTTTCATTTTTCCAGCGAGATGGGATAATGTTTCATTGTCCTGATATCTTGTACATTGTTCTCTTATATAATATATATCGATATTTCTTCAAAAAAAAATAATGTCATATGATGATGAAACTACTAGAATACCTTAGTGGTTATACACATGGTTACCAATTTGAGTTAATTCATGAAAAAGATATTAGATAGTGTGAGCCTTCTTGTCACGCCCCCCAGAGAGATCACATTTGCAACACTCAGTTAGGCTTTTGACCACATGACCTAGAAAATATATCTTGTTATAAATGATTCCACCACACAATAATATAAATCCAAGGCCTCCCCCACTCATTTTTTATATGGGATTGGATAACACTTGACCCCCTACATATATTATGTCTCACAATCTTCCTTCCTCAAGAGTCCAAACTCAACTGAGATTTTTGAGGTATGGGGCCAAATTTACGGACCCAAATGCAAACTTAGACACAGATCCAAGCCCACATGGAATGTCCACATATATCTTGTTACAAATAATCTCACCATAAAAAACATATAAACCCAAGACCCCGCTCGATCATTTCTGATGTACGATTGGGTAACACTTGAACCCCTACACAGGTTGGGTCTCACAATCTTACCCCCTTATAGATCTTGTCTCCTCACGAGGGGAGTCCAAACTCAACTAACCTCTCTGAGGTATGAGCCTAAACTTACAGATCCAAACACAAACTCATACACAGGCCTAAGCCCACACGGAATATATGTGTGAGGGATCACATTTGCAATACTCAATTAGGTTTCACACCACATTGACCAAAAAATATATCTTGTCCCTCTTTATAGACCTCTGTGTGTGAGGGACCACCACATTGCACTAGACCAACATGCCTCGGATTTTATTTATTTCACATGCGACCATCCCCCTTCTATAAACCTAGTATATACACTTCTAGTCATCGAAAATGTATATACTGAGTCTACAAGGCTGAAAAGAACTTAGATAGTGGAAAAGAACAAAATAAGCGCGGCGGTATTTTAATGTATAATAGTGCTATCCGGGTAGCACTTTTCCATTTTATTGATATATTATTATATTCATGGAAAACACACACATTTTTACGAAAATCCAAACCCAACACCCAAACCATATTCACAGGAAGATATTATATAAGACTCATGAAGAGAACAAGTACGGACAACACATATCATTATCATTTGATATCTTAAATAACTAACCGCATTATCAGATGGGATTTGAGCTGTCGAACTAGCCGCCTACAGGGTTCTTGTACACACCAAATCTAAGGATCTGGCAAAAAAACTTGCCAGGTGAGTGATTGGATTTAGATATCTCGAAAAAATTGGGCAAGTACATTAAATATGTTAAAGAAAACGAATACTAGAAGAAAATCAAATCGATGCAAAATACGCTCCACATCAACAATTATACCAATTATGAAATTCATGCCTTAGTAACCACACAAACACACATTGGGCTGGCATAAGACTCATAGTATTTTCGGGCCCTGGACAAGACTATGATCGGTCAGTGGTAACCGTACTCGTTAATCTTTAGTCCTTTGACTTCTAAATCGACAAACTAATTATTATGAAAAATAGTCTAAAGCTCATTCCACTGACAATGTCAGGTTGCTAGGTGATGGTAGCTTCACCTAAGCAATACCCATAACCTGCAAAGAATGGTTAATCGATGCGCATTCATTATAATTAAATCCCGTCCAAACTTATTCCTTGAAAAATAGATCTGGCATCTTCACGCCTCGCTACCCAACCCAAAGAGCTCTCAAGGGTGATATAGGTTACCCTATATCGACCAACACCACGTGCACACTGTTAGTTGAATACATACGACTCAACATAATGATGAGCAACATAGTAACACAATTATACACAACCGGGTTACGAGTTAATCTTACGATTCATATTTTATACAATACAAAATTTTAAAGGATTTAAAAGCTTAATTTACGAAATTATAAATAAAATTATGCACGCCCACAAACACCAATCACTCACTAGTTTATAGAAGTTCTTCCTCAGGATTTGATTCCGGAGGTTTGAACTTGTCGATTCATTTCTACACCTGTTAATCAAGAATTCATTTAAGAATCATTCACACACTATACTTATCCTCAATTCACACTTTCCTAAGTTATAATTGCAGTCTCATACATAAATCATTGACATAACGACATTTCCGATTCTTTGTATTATTTTTCCTATTTTTTTATCGATTTCCACAATTTAGTTAACCCATCAAATAACCTCAGATTTAATCAAACTTAGTACCATTGGATTCTTCTAATTTTCTAGTATTTTTTAAAATTTTCCATATTTTTCCTATTTTTCTTCGATTTTTCCTTGATTTTCTGGCTTTTTATCAATCTTCCTTATTTTTCTGAAAATTCCTTCCAAGCCTACATGTGGTAGGATAGGCACGAGCCAGTACATTCCCGAACCGCCGGGATGTCGACACTTGGCTCAACTGGAGCTTGCCATGACTCATCCGAGCCTATATACCCTAGGTTCCAGACGACATGTCTTCCATGTATCAACTAAACTACAAGTCGTTTAATCTTGATTCGAGCTACATGTCATTTCATTCTAATTCAGACGACGTGTTACCTAATGTGTGCTTTAAACTACACGTAGTTCAGCCATAAATCAAACGATATGCATTTCATAAAGTCCCTAGACGGTCTGTCATTGAGGACGCCCTTGGACGACTTATCGTCCAAGTCGTCTTAGGTCGTCTTCTTCCTCGGGTCGCCTCCTCTTTTAGCAAACCCTAGCTGTCATATTTCTTTTTTTGATTTCATTACTCCATCCAATTAAACACTTCAATACATGCATCAATACCTAGTTCTAGTCTATAAGAACCGATTACTACCATTATTGAACAATTTAATCAATTCTAATACTAGCAATTCACAGGTATAAGACGCCCGAGTTCTCCATGCAAAAACTTACCCTAGACGCCTGTAAACTCTCGGTTTCGCTCTCAGATCACTCGCACTCACTCGCTCTTGTCTTTTGTAGGTTTCCCACACACAAGAATGAAGGTTTGAGGTTGGGTGCCGGGTCTACCCACACGTAGTCTCATCACCGGATTTCTTTTGGCTACGTGCGAGGAGAGGGAGGGGACGGGTGTGTGTGCCACACACGTGTAGGGTTGGAGATGGCCTCGGCTGGTGACTAAGCTTGGGAACAAATACGATGTCATTTGGATTTGACGTAAAACAACGTCGTTCAACACATAGGTTTAGGGTTTCAAACCCTAATCCACCCACACATCAAAACGACGAAGGTGTCTATCGTTTTGACCATGGAGATGGCCTCGGCTGGTGACTAAGCTTGGGAACAAATCCAACGTCATTTGGATTCGATGTAAAACGACGTCGTTTGGATTCGACGTAAAACGACATTAAGGTTTCAAACCCTAATCCACCCACACATCAAAAATACACTTCAGAAAGTGCCACCCTTATAAAAAATACACCTCATACATTAGCCACTAGAGAACCAAAAAAGACACTTCCAAATCACACAATAACCTCGAATCAAAATCCAAATACACTTAACACATTTGACAATACAATTCAGTTTAAATCAATAAACAAAACATACAAAATCAGATATAAATCCAAATACACTTAAATATATAAAAATACACCTCCTACATTGCTCAGAAAAAAATAAAGAGACCCCCCCTAGCCTCTTTTTCTAAATCATAAATAATATGCTAGAGTATTTACCCTAAATTTGCTTACCAATCTACAGATAAAATATAAGATCTAATTTGCTTACCAATCTACATGAAAATGGAGGTGTATTTGGCATAAACAATATTCACAACTATATGAAATTATATAGAAAGTGTCAAATACAACGTCAACACATCGAATCCAACATCATTTGGATTCGATGTAAAACGACGTCGTTTGGATTTGACGTAAAACAACGTCGTTCAACACATAGGTTTAGGGTTTCAAACCCTAATCCACCCACACATCAAAACGACGAAGGTGTCTATCGTTTTGACCATGGAGATGGCCTCGGCTGGTGACTAAGCTTGGGAACAAATCCAACGTCATTTGGATTCGATGTAAAACGATGTCGTTTGGATTTGACGTAAAACGACGCCATTCAACACATGGGTTTAGGTTTCAAACCCTAATCCACCCACACATCAAAACGACGAAGGTGTCTATCGTTTTGACCAGGCATGGTCTAAACGACAAAGCCTTCCGTTTTTTTACTATCAATTTTCTATTTCTTTTTCCTTTTTTTAAATATAATATTATAAATATATATATATTATATATATATATATATATATATATATATATATATAATATTAATATATTCTAAAATCTATCAAAAATTATAAAATTCATTGTAAATAGCATATTAACTCCAAAAATTCCCAAAAAAATTCTATAAATTCCTAAAAATCATTATAACAGCCTTATGAATTAAAATTATTTTTTTCAGAATTAAAAAATTGATAATAATTTTATACCCTAAAATCAAAAGAAAATCCTTAAATATTACTATACATCTACGAAAAATTCCGGAAAATTCCTACATCCTCGCACTCCTTTCCTGATCATATCCAGGTCCTTTTTAAATTGAATCTCGCACAAAACCTTCATAAAATTTATTTACCAAAATTTCTCACACTTAATACCTAAATTATCGATCGTATAATAAAATATCAAAATTAAGGAAGGTTCGAATCCAACTTCAAATTTCAATGGAATGTCAAACAATACCAATAGTTGATTGTCAAAAGAAATAAAATTAGAAATTCTATACGATAAGGGTGAAATTACAAAACTACCCTCGGTCCAAGTTTTCCAGAAAGTATAACAAGTTCATTCCCATAAGCCCAAATAACCTCATCTCTTTCAACATCTTCTTTGCTAAATACGGGATGTATCTCAATTCCGAAATTGACTATCCTCATTTATTTCAATGATTCAAAATACTCAGTTCTAACATCGTGTCCTCATGAAGAGAGTCCAAACTTAACTGAACTCTCTGAGGTATAGGCTCAAACTTACGGATCCAAACTCAAACTTAGACACAAGCCCAAGCCCACATGTTGAACTTCTGACTACATAGCCCAAAAGATATATCTTGTTCCAAATGATCCCACCATACAAAATATATAAGCCCAGGACCTCCCCCACTCATTTTTTATGTGAGATTGGGTAACAATTGACCCACTACATAGGCTGGGTCTCACAATCTTTTCTCTTTATAGACCTCGTGTCCTCACAAGAGGGGAGCCCAAACTCAGTTGACCTCTCTGAGGTATGAGCCTAAACCTACGGATCCAAACATTAACCCAAACAAAGGCCTAAGCCCACACAGAATGTGTGCGTGAGGGATCACATTTGCAATACTTGGTTAGGTTTCTGACCACATAGACCAAAAGATATATCTTGTTATAAATGATCCCTCCTTATACACCTCATGTCCTCACGAGGAGAGCCCAAACTTACAGATCCAAACACAAACTCAAACACAGGACCAAGCCCACACGGAATGCGCACATGAGGGATCATATTTGTAATACTCAGTTGGACTTCTGACGATATAGCCCAAAAGATATATCTTGTTATAAATGATCCCACCATAAAAAATATAATCTTCCCTCCTTATAGACCTCGTGTCCTCACAAGGGGAGTCCAAACTCAATTGACCTCTCTGAGGTATGAGCCTAAACCTACGGATCCAAACACAAATTCATACATAGGCCTAAGCCCACACAGAATGTGTGCATGAGGGATCACATTTGCAATACTTAGTTAGGTTTCTGACCACATGAACCAAAAGATATATCTTGTTATAAATGATCCCTCCTTATAGACCTTGTGTCCTCACGAGGAGAGCTCAAACTCAACTGACCTTTCTAAGGTATAAGCACAAACTTACGGATCCAAACACAAACTCAGACACAGGCTTAAGCTCACACGGAATGCACACATGAGGGATCATATTTGCAATACTTGGTTAGACTTCTGACCACGTGGCCCAAAAGATATATTTTGTTATAAATGATCCCACCATATAAAACATATAAGCTCAAGACCTCTCCCACTCATTTTTTATGTGGGATGGGATTGGGTAACACTTGACCCCTACATAGGTTGGGTCTCACATTCTCCTCTCTTTATAGATCTCTTGTCCTCACAAACGGATCTCTTCTTAGTGTTATTGGTTATATTTTAATATTAAAAATTATTAAATTAATTTTATGATAATAAATTTTAATTGAATTTAATAAAAATTGATATTTTTAATATTAAAATATAATTTTTTTTGAGATAAAAAAACTAACATCAACACCATCTCCCTAAAAAAACAAACACGCTGAAGAGATAATATGAGACAACGTTTAGTGTTAATTATACCAATTTCATACTGGTTACCCATTTCTGCAACTCACAAGTTTTTTAGGATCAAAATTTTTTATAAAATGGGTAGTATATATGTGTGTGTATTTGTGCATCCACATGTTAGATGTTAGGTTTATTTCTAAAAACAATTATGTATACTTATTTAATATAATTTTGAAAAACTAAGAATATTGGTTTGACTTTCTCCAATTTAATTGTTCTGTTAAACACGAATTTTCTGGTTTTATTAAAAAAATAAAACTGAACACATGTCATTATATCCTTTCGAGTAGAATTTCCCCTGCGGAAGAAAACAAAATCATGAGATTTGAAATTTACAACTCAGCGCTCAATGATTAGGCAATCATAACCCAGTTCCATTAAAGAGATGGTAATACTGTTAATGTTAATTGCGTATGCCACATAAACTAGCCCCTCGACATGGTCAGGGTTCTTCCATTGAAGCCATATCTCAGGGACTTACACGTCGGATAAACACAACGTGTGAGGGAAGATGTCGTGTAATAAAAGTCAATAACCGATCAAGGCGGTGATGACTTGCCTTCTTTATCCATCATTGCTCTTCTAGCATTCATTCCCAATACTATATATGTGCTAACCAATTGCTCTTATCAGGTTTCTAATCTTTCCCAAGAACCCATCCAAAATATATCTGTAGTTCATCCAATATGAGAAAGCTTGTGTGGGACAGGCTAAGATCCCATTTTTCCAGCGCAGGTGAGCTTAGAGCTTCAACATCACAGTGTTTCTTTATTCTCGATTTTGTCTACATCAGAAATGTTTTCATCTATGGTTTTTTCCCACATATTTACAGAATATTTCTTTTTCAGTCTGATAAGACAAAACATGAACTCTGCAGCTGATTCAAGCCAAGCTTTCTTGTTGTTGTTCTTAATGGAGCATTATAGTGTTTGTGTCTTTTTGCTATTCCATCCAAACCAGACCAAATAGTTTATTCTTGATGCTTTTTTAGGTGCAATAGTGAAGATTAAGAGGTGATTCGGTTTGTGACATGGGTGGTTGTTTTTGGTTTCAGGGAGATCGCCCAAGGAACGAGATGGCGTCGGTAGCTTAGGCAACAAGTTAAACGTCAATGAAGAGTACAAGGAAGCTTTCAGAACCAAGTCTTACCTAGAAATGTGGAGTAAAGTTGAAGGGCAGCTAAGAAAAACGCGTGGTGAAGAAGTAAATGGGCTCACCTCATCATCGTCTCTTCCTTACTATTTCCATCTCTCCGATTACTTGTTCGAACCACAGCAACAAGAAACCATGAAAGAAATGATAGAAAGCTTGAAGTTGCATAACCTTCTTGCCGACTATTTTGAAGCCAGTTTGGAAGCTTGCAATCTTTGTGATTCCCTACTCCAGTGCGTCCATCAAATTCGAGCTAACCACAAGAGAATCAGAAAGGTCTTCAAGTTGAGCAAAAGGGTTCATGATTCAGAACAAACCACAGATAACAAAGTATTCGGTGCAATATTTCGAGAGCTTGCTGCATATGCATTGGTGAAAAATCCCCTATCGATGGTTCCCGCGGTAAGATTTCACGACATTCATGAAGCGAACATGAAGTTGCTCAACGGTCTGACCAAAGAAGAAAGAAAATTTCAAAGGAGAGCCAAAATCAAAAGAATTGGTAAGAAACTTGGGGGATGTTGTCTTGTGATATCCCACACCTCTGTCGTTGTTACCATGCTAATCATAGCAATTCACAGCATTGTGGGCATTATAGCAGCACCTGGGTTGGTTTGCTGCTCGGTCTGTTTTGCCAGGAAGTTCAAAGGAGGGCTCAACAAAAGCTTCCTTGAAAACAGACTTTGTGCGCAGCTCGATCTCGCCGCTAAGGGAATTTACATATTGATCAATGATTTTGACACCATGGGTAGGCTAGTGAGGAGGCTATACGAGGAGATAGAACACAGGAAACTCCTGGCAGATTTGTGCGTTAGAAATGAAAACACCAAACTTCTAAAGGAGGTGGTGAAGGAGTTTCACGTTCACGATTCACGTTATCTGGAGCAGCTGGAAGAGCTCGAACGACATATTTACTTGTGCTTCCACACCATAAATAGATCTAGAAGACTTGTCTTCCAAGAGATAGTCGTTGCTGCTACTGATCATCTGTGAAAATACTCGTGTACTTGTTACAGGTCAGTGATTAAATGGTCTCGGGAGAACTCTACATAATAGTCTCCACTGCTGCACTGGAAGCCAAGACAATTGCTTCAAGTTCCTTTCATGGTTTCCGAGAACTCTACAGAGTAGACTCCGCTGCTCTACTGGAAGCTAAAGACAATTGCTTCTCGCTCTCGGCAAGAGAAGCAGGAAACGTGCAAAAATTTCATACAGAAACAAACAGCTAACCCATATTTCTATCATAATTATTTTCCTTTATTCTTTGAAGTTGATCAGCATTCTATATTTGAATTTATTCAGCATTGCCTATATAAATTTCAGAATCATTGGTTCCCTGCCAGTTCAAGCAGCTTTGAATGTGCATAATATTATTATAACAAAAGAGAAGTAAACTCTTTTTCTTTTTAATTTAAAGGATACCCATCTTGTTGTATGTTGACACCAACATGAAATTTTTAAGATGTTTCATACTCAAAAATCAAATATCAACATGTCGTTATCGTTTTTCTATTTTGAGCATGCTACATTACTGTTCTTGTTCTTACTATAGAGAGAGGAAAAGAAACGAATTGACAATCCAGACGAAATACAACGCCACAAAGGGATCGCATTAAAAACCACCATTCCTCTACTCAGACAATTAGAGGAGGAATCAATTAAGAGACTGATATAAGGTGGTGTGGTGGCCCATCTTAACATATCGTGTAATGAAATGGTTTCCGGATGAGTAGTAGTCTGCAGATGCCCCTTGGTGATGCATACCGCAGCTTAGAGTCTCTTCCTTTTGTCCATGACCGACAAATGGGTATAAGCATAACAGCAAGTTAACTAGCATCCCCTCAATTTCTTGTACTCGTCAATGTCTAGCAACGAAGGCTTGACCTTCAGCCAGTCTGCTGGCTTTGGCATGATAATGGCAATGAATCCTTCTCTATCTGCCTGCAGTTTAGGGAAAGAAAAAAAGGGGAAGTCAGAATGAAACAATACCATAACTGGCAACGATACAGCTTTAAGTAGAGGACAATATCGGCTTCATATATGCTATATCAATAAGCTCATTTGAGGAAGTAGCACAAATCATTATACAGCAATGACTCAATTTAAAGGCTCTTCCACAGCGACAATCATTGCAACAGACACTTTCATATGCACGGAAAATTCATGCTCACCAATGAATTTAGCAATCCTGGCTGCTCGATTAGTCTGTCATTTACTTCCAACAGAGAACCTTTAACACAACACCTGCCAATTTTGGATAGGAAAATTCAATCATTAGCAAATACTAATGAATAGAGAAGTAATAGAAAAGGAAATGGGCCAGTTAAACCAGTTGTACCTGACAATATAGGAGGCATGGCTGGTGGAAACTTTACACAAGGCCGTGTTGGACTCAAAGTGTTGTGCATTCTGCAAATGTCACCCTTGCTTCAGTAAAACATAGGTGACCGACGATAGAAGAAAATGATTACACATATTTCCATATGGTCTTGCACAAATATTTCTATCTACCTTAAAATTTATCAAAAAACCAAACCTAGACATACGTCCTAGGTATGGAAACCAACTGTGAAACTTAATATCCATCAGCCGTTGCGGCCATGAACCCACCCAGATCAGATTGGAGCAATAATAGTCTAAAAAGATGCACAGTATTAGTATCAGTTAGAACATAGACCCATCAATGAATTGGAGAAGCCATAACAATTAAATAAAACGGTAATTGGCAAACCATGCCAGCCAAAAATTGAGCTCCTTAGTCCCAAAAAGAATAGAATGGACTGAATGTAGACTAGTTTCTTCACAAAAAGTTGCAATCTCAACCAGCCTAACCAGAATGATAACTAGAAGAAGTCAAGTCAAGCACCCTCTTCATAAAGGAAAAAAAAACTTCAAAAGAGAACAGAAGAGGTACCCTTTTCCGCTTGCCCGACACCTTCATACCACTGCGATCAGACTTTCCAACATTGAAATCAACGCCTGTGATTCCTCCTTCATCCTTAAAAGCTACATGCGTAGACGCCAACCCAATCACACACAACCTTTTTAATCACAACACAAAAACAGCATGATATTAAAAAATTAATCCAGCGACAATCACAAAATACAGCCAAATCGTACCCGTTGGCATGTCGATAGACGTACTGGTCGTGTCCTGGCTTCATAAAATCTAAACAACAGAACAATCAGATTCTGATCAACTATTTGCCTTGCCCTGTATACCCCCACCTCCCCCCAAAAAATAAAATTAACTCAACAGGAAGAAGAGGATGAGCAATGTACGGAAACCTGGAGCGAAATAAGAGACAAAATTGGTCTGAACAGCAGAGGATGGAGTGGGAGGGAGATCGTGCAGATTGGGTAAGAGGAGCTTATGAAGCTCTTCATCTGTTTCCGGTTGTTGCTGTTCTACAGGGTGGTTTTGGGCCGTTTTGTTTAACAGGATGACTTCTTGTCCTGGATTATTGGGTTCGGTTTCCTTGTCATTGTTCATTGCAAACTAAGGAGAATTCAGTCAAACAGATTGGGTTACTTGTATCAGTGGGACAAGTTCTTCGAGGGTTCTGTTCCAGTGCTTCAGTTTCGAGTTCTCCCCCTGTCAGTGACGGCTGCAAGATACTTTGTAATTCCGGGGCAAATATGGAAATTATTATATTGGAGGTTGAAAGGGTTACGGCTGATTTCGTTACGTTACGGTTAACAAGTTGTAGTTATTAAAAAACAAATAAATATACAAAAAATTATATTTATGCGTGTTAAAAAAATAATTAATAATACTTTTATTTTTTATGTAATTCTTGAAATTGTAATTATGAGTATTAAAAATTGAATTAATTATATAAAAACCTTCCAACTATGTTCGTATTCTTTTCTTCAAAATTTTGCTTAACATTCTAATTTTATTTTATTTAAAAAGAAATTCTAATTTTATTTGTGAGTAAGTTGACAAAGGATACTGTGAGATAATCTAAATGGCGCACAAAAATTTTATGTAATTTTAATTTTAACTAATTTATATTAAAATTATTTTTTATATAAAATTCTTTTATAATATAATTTAAAATTTTATATATGAAAACTTTAATATTATTTTCATTGATAAAATCAATGTAATTGACCTCCCATAGTACCAATTAGTATGTGTGTATATGGAATTATATATCATGTGTATATATGAAATCATAAATATAATATTGTATTATCGTATTAAGCTTCTCTTCTCGTATATTTTTTTTTGATATGGGACTGAATTCTCACATTCTCATCCTCTGGATCTGGTAGTTGCGGGATAACTGTAGTTAGCTAATTATAAAACAAATCTTTTATCTGCAATACAAAGCACAACTTCAGCACAAAAGAATATGCTACAAACATATTTAAGCCTGTTTTCTTTTTTCTTCATATTCCAAGCTTATTCTGTCAAATACAAGAACCACTTTATGGCATGAACTGTAAAATTATTCAGCTGCTGCGAGTATACATAAAAAGGAGATAAAAAATAGCAAATTTCAAGATGTGACCAAATATTCTGTGCCAAGCCTCGTACGTACAAAGGCCGGGTAGTAGCCCTGAGCTCATTCTGATTCGCACTCCCTTCTCAGCCAGAACTGTCCAGAATGTGGCGGGCTGCTCTGGTAAAATTTGTAAGCATGCCTCGGCCGATGTATAAACCCTGGAGTCAAAGGCTAGTGGGATCTTAGAACTGTACAGAGCTGGAGAAAGTCTGACCAAACCCCCAATTTGAGGGAACAATGTTTGTAAACGATCGAGTCACCCCATCTGTAGTTGTGACCTTGAAGGACAAGGACTGGCCATTAAGATAGGAATTAGACTGCCAATTAGCTCCCCAGTTTCTAGACATAGCCATCCAACCAGTTTTTGAACCTTTGATGGAAACAGATTTGATTGATCCAGCCCCTCCCACATTGCTGATCAAGACAAGCTCGAAGTAGTTTCTTCCATTTATTGTGAATCTAACTCCTCCGCTCTTCTTGCATGGAACCCTGTAGGAACTAAAAGTTAAAACCCACTAACATAGCGAAAAGGAAGCTGAACTATGTTCATAGAGACATTGAATACCTCTGGAACATAACAGGAACTATCCCTCCTCTGTAAATGCCAATCTTTTCCCAGGCAGGCTGAGCCATATCAAAATGCTGAAGGGGAGGATTGCACCACCCTCCGTTGTTGTTTGGAAGAGCGAAATTAGGAGGGCAGAAATTTGTAGCAGTAATGGTTACAGAGGCGCCTTTAATGCACCATCTGGAGTCTGTTTTGTAGTCACACATGATTCTGTAGCATTGTCCGCAGGAAGCTCCATCATTGAACAAAGCTGTGCTTAAAGCAGCAGTGAGAGTCCCATAACCTGTTGAATACAAGTTGCCATATCCACAAGCTCCTCCTGGAACCAAAATTCATTTGGGCACATTAAAGATCTAAGCATTCACAGAAAGAATGGCGTATCAAAGGCAAAAAAAGAACAGTTGGAGTGACCAAATAAATACCCATTGTCCCAGAGGCATCGCCACTTCCATAGAAAGTAGCATGAGCTTTGGTCCACCCTGAAGGAGCAAATGCGTAAACATTGATTCTGAAGTAGTGGCAGAACAGTAGGAAGCTGGTCAGTGCTAGAACAGAGTTGGCCATCGCTTGGTAGCAGAAAAGATGAATCCGTACAGGCCAATGAAGAGAAATTAGAAAGGAGGACTAGCTATCCGGTTGCTTGTATTGACATTTCCAACCATAAGAAGAGGCACTATAAATAAGACTAGAATTCCTCTGCAAAACAGGCCTCACATGTGATCTCTCAAGCAGAGGAAAACATGAAACAATTTCGATTTTGATTTTAAAATTGAGCTTATCCCTGCAACACTGAGGAATTCTGAGACTCGTTCAATTATTCCCACGTTCTCTTGGCACCAAATTGTATGCCCACATGCTCTTTCCCAACACGAAATGTCAAAATGAACCAGCCCGGTTGTTGTCTTTCTTGTGTTTATTTTAATCAATTGGTAGTTGGTTCTTATAGATAAAACAATATCTGCACTGTTCTACTTGGATCGAACAGTACTACCTCACATGGCATTACTTTGATCCATATCATTCAATGCCATTATCCATGTGACACTGCACATGATCCTTTTTTTTTTTTTTTTGACATTTGGAGTTATTACCTACAGTTTTGATCTGATTCAATAAAAGGTCTTTAGTCATGTCTCTCATAAATAAGGGTGTTCATAATGATTGGATGGGTGTTTTTTTTTAAAAAAAATGACTAGTTTCAATAGTCGATTTATAAAAAGATAAAAATAATTTCCCTATTTTTATATTAAAAGATATCTATGATTAATTTTTTAATAATTGATCCAAAAATTTTTAATTGTTTCAGAGTAAGAATTGAACACGACTCAAATCAAAAATCAAACTATTAATTTTTTATTAATTTTTTTTTAAATTTCAGTTTGATATGAATAATACTTAATTAATTGATCGAATTTGATTTTCGATTATATTTTTTTCATGCATATCTATTCAAATTATGTTTGGCTCTTTTTTTTATTAAGACCACCAAATGCAACACTCTTTATAATTGATTTACAATACAATTGAAAAAATTAGTTATTATTGTCTATAGGGGATTTAATTTTTAAAAAAATACAACACCCTCCTATTCTTTAAGGTTTCGAGTTCGAATCTTAAAAATGCATCAACGTTAAATTCCCAAGAAAAAGCTTATCATCTGAAATAATCTTACCTTATTGGTAACGGATTAGTCAATTGTCTAATACATTGAACATCAGAGAGTGAATACTAAAAAAACACTCCCTATTCACTATGGCCGAATTTTTCTTCTTTCTATTTCATCTCAATTAATTCTTAATCTCTCCTTCAATTCTTGACTAAATTTTGAACATAATATCTCTTAATCTCTAAATCTTTACAGTAAAAAGATATATCATTAAGTTACTGATATTCGTTGGCAAAGCTACCAACTTCAACTGGCTGGATCAATACATTAATTATCATTAGGGTTTTCTATTCCACAACTTTGGTCAAAATTTTGTTTTATTCGTTTGCTACATGGAAGAATTATCATGACCCAAAAGATTTAATCATTGCTTACGTTGTAAGAATAGCTTAACATCTTTATTCTTGCAGGGCACGTAGTTTTCATGACCCTATGCTTAATAGCCTCAATTAATATGTGGTAAGATGGCAACACCGACAAGCAAGAACCCATAGGTGTCAGGAACTGAGACTTGATGAACCCAAATGATGTCGATTAATAGTCAACACAATAGAATCTGGCAATGATGAGGCAGCAATAATGAGCAGATAAAACAAATGGGGAAGCCTCAAAAAGTCCTGAGTTTTGCAGAATAACTTGCGCAATTATAGCTAGTTGAATGTTGATCTGATATACAACTGTCAAAGTAAAGAAAACCAAAGCTCTGAACAAGTATACTAGGATAATGTCATGAGGCTTGTGTTTTTTGGAATGGCAATATGCAGATGTCATGAAGGTATATTAATGAAGTAAACGGATCCAAGTTGCTCATTGATGTACCTGTTTATACGGAGAATCATCACGGGATACTGTTATAATTCATGACCTACGACTCACAGTCCCTCCTCTATATATGGACTCCACCCCATACATTATGGTATCTTCCTCTCTTGTTCAGCCTATATTGGAAACCAATCCCTTTGAGAATTCAGTGTATAATTTGATCGGAGCGTTGCCTTTTTCAGTACTAAATTTTTTTTTTATTACAAGGGAAAAACTAACAAAAATTAAATAGAAGAGCTAATAATAGACAAACTAGCTATATCCAGGCGCAACACGACCTCCAACTCAGGCGGAGGGTTAGCTAGACAAATTATTCCCAACTTGTGTGTGAAACCTTGTTTTGCAAGATAGTTTGCAACCAAATTGGCTTCCCGAAACATATGTTGAATAATCACATTATGACACAGTCTTAGCAAGCATCTGCACTCTTGAACGATCGGCCAAGCACCCTTTAGGTCATCCTCCACCGCCGTTAACAAGGAAACTGTAAGGACCCGAACCCGAACACTGGGCCCTTACCGCCGTGAAACCCGGATAAATCCAACACGTGGACCAATCCGGATCCCACAAGGCTTATGCGACTTTTCAAACACGATTCCCAAAAACAATTGCATTTAATAATTATGAATTGGAGCATGACAAATTAAAAATTGACATCTGGCATAAAACAGAGTAAATGAAATATACAGCGGAAGACTTTCATTACTGGAAATAAAATACCATAAACGAAAACGGACTCAAATAGTCAAAGCCCAAAATCACGAAATGGGCTTAAAGCCCGATACGTAAAAATAATGTATCCAATAACGAAAAGATGTATAAAACGTAAAGTAAGTCAAACATTCAAAACGATTCAAACCGGAAAATGCCAGAAATGGAAATCTGTATAAAACGTGTAGGTGCAATAGTCCAGCCGAGTCGTAGGAAGCACTCACACCTCAAATACCGTCTACGGCTTTCGTACTACTCCTGAAAGGGGGAAAATACAACAACGGGTGAGATTATAAAATCTTAGTAGGAGTCATAGCATCATATGTCCTACGGGCAAACTGAATACAACAAAGGAGGACAATGAACGGATCATGATGCAAACAGGGGTGTAACTGAACAAACATGAAGGATATGGAATTAGCATATTCAATTTCTTAATTCACAATTCCAACCCAATAGATTATCACACAACGGTTCATATCATCACACGATTAACATTATTAATCAGAAACCATCGGGGTGGACATCGTAAAACACTCCTCTAGTAACCCCCGCTAAAGAGAAACCGAGAGCCCACTGGCAGGTTAATTTATTTTAAAAACAATACAAAATACATAACCCGTACTGCCAGTGTTGTCCGAGACTAGGCAGAGAAAATATCACACACATCATACCTGTCTCAATACACAATATGAACTGACTTGCGAAGACGTGGCAGGTATACGTAAACATCACCCATACGACTCCCGAACAGGTAAGCAACTCTCCCCTGTAACTGGGATTCCGTTGACTTACCTCGCATTGGCCAAGCGAACATTTACATACTGTACTTATCAACTGAAATCACACATTGACTATTTATCACACCATCATGTATATTATTTCATTAAACCATCAGAACTTGGTTAACAAGAGAAAGAATATAATCTCATGCAAGGTGATTTAGTGGCGGATAGAGGCTTTAGTTAATTGACAGCCACTGCAGAGTTTGGTATATTTCACAGAATGAGCTTACTCATAAATTCGGTTCACATTCCTTAATTTTATTATTAGATTAATTATGTGGTACGTTATAATGGAGCAATTGGAGCTCATTGCTGAAGGAAAAGGAAGAGGAGCATCATATGAGTTGAGAACAAGAACCGAGGCTGGCTGGGGAAGGGATCGACACACACCAGCACCGAAACACACTAACAGGAGAAATCATTGACGAAAACAAAGGCTCGAGCGGGACTGAACGAAAGATGAAGAACACAATGAGAGCAAGGTTTCACCCAATACAGTGAGAGTGTAAGGACCCAAACCCGGAAAGCGGGCCCTTACCGCCGTGAAGCCCGGAGAAGCCCGACACGTGGACCAATCCGAACTCCACAAGGCTATTTGACTTTTCAAACGTAAATTCCAAAAATAAAATTTAAAATATTTACAAATTACAGCATGGCTGATAAGTACTAAATACGTGGCACAATAAATTACGGAGTAATATTCAAACAGCGGAAGTCTTTTTATAACAATACAATACAAACCAGTGAAACCATAACACACAAGCCCCAAGTATCTGAAAACGAAACCACATGTCAAATCAACAAATACATAACAGTGTGCCAATAAAACCATACATGTGCAAATGCAATAGTCCCAGCGAGTAGTCCCGATGCACACACTGAAAACCACTACTGATCACGATCTAGTCCTGGGAGGGAAAACAAACACGAAGGGGTGAGATTTTCGAGAATCTCAGTAGGGGACAACAAAGCGGACTTTTCAAAGAAGAGGGACAACAAGGAACTTATCAAAGGAGAGGTACAATACAACAACTTATCAGATGAGAGGAAACAACAAGGAACTTATTAGACCATTACTAAACTTGTAATTTCTCAAAACTTAAACTTCACTGTTTACTTTACAAAACATTACTTACTGGACCCAACATGTACTTTCTGTTTACTTTACAAAACGTTTACTTACTGGCCTCGAAAATGTACTTTCACTTTCAACAAAGAACCCAACAGGGTCAATAGTAAAAACATGGGCGGACTGGAAATCACTTCCCGAGTAACCCCCGCTAAAGGGAAACCGGAAGCCCACTGGTAGGTTTTATACTTATACTTTTAAAACAATTACATACATAGCCCCTTCTACCAGTGTTGTCCGAGACTAGATTGATTAACAAAACTTTATACGGAAAAGATCAACTAGTCCCTTTCAGATCATCCTGCGAAGCAGGGAACATACAGTAACCATACAGTAACCATACTCCAACCATACGCCTCCCAACAGATGAGTGTCTCTCCGCTTACTCTCAGAGACCGAGCACTCACCACGTTTGGCCAAACGGAACACAAGTACGAGTAACATGAAAACTTACATACTTTACAAAACACAATCTGGTTTAACTTTCAATAACACTGAAATACCATACTTTACAATTAATACTCAATAATACGATATATTATCATATATCGCTATAGAAACCTTTGATTACAACCTTTTTCTTACTTTACGGGCAATGATACGGAATCAGCCCAATTTACACAACAAATCAATCAAATGGACTTTGATTGATCACATGAAATTTTGGAGATTTATTATGATACATTACAGGTACATACGGAAAAGTCAAGGTAATTTGGACAATGGATCCATCGGATGGGCTCCGATGGATTACACAACAATTCAATGACCAAAGTACGAATTTAAAATCAAAGAATACTTAATATGAGACAAATACGGTAAAGACCCTACATTATAATACTTTACAGCTACCTACGGAAGAGAACCATGAAATTCTGAACAATGGACCAATCGGATGGGCTCCGATGGACTATACAACGAATCAATCAAAACCAAGGTAAAACGAGAAATACTAATGATGAACCACATACGGTAAGGACCCTACCTTGCAAGAACATACGGTAAAGGACAAGGTAACTTGGACATGGATCCATCGGATGGACTCCGATGGATTATACAACGATTCAATTTAAAACCAAGGTACGGATTTAAAGGTCAACAAATACTTATGATTGAACACATACGGTAAAGACCCTACCTTACGGGCTGAAGAAGAGGAAACGATACTCTTGCCTTTGTCCTCAACACTCGCCCTTCCTAAGAACACAACATTACGGTTAGACTCAACATACGGATATTAACCTTCAAATGACTATAACTCAATAACGACACATCAAATGGAAAAACCGATCACGCTATCACGTTCAGAACGTCGAAATTACCTAACGGGGAAGGTTTGACTTTTTTTGTCAAAGTCAACGGTCAACGGTGAACAGTGTCACCGGTTAACAGTCGCCGGCGGTGGCCGGAAAACTCCTACTTCATCCAAAACCAAAAATTTTTACATCAACACGAAGCTACAAACATCAGGAATACAAATCCAAAAACCAAATTTCAAGACTCACCTCCAATCGGCCGGGATCTAAGATTTTCCGGTAAGAATTTCGGAACTTCCGGGCTCCGATCTGGGAGCGTCGTGGTCCGATGAAGGTGAAACTAACGGCAGGTTGATCGTGACGCTGAGAGGAATGCAATGGTACAAACAGTTTGAAAATCGGACGGTTGGTTTTGATACTAGAGGTAATTGAAGAAATGGGAAGAAAAATAAAAATAAAAAAAAATAAAAATGGGAGGGGGAAGAAATAAACTCACCGGGAGGGGTTTACTAGTCAGTTGCAGATCTCACACAGAGACTCAATGAAACTAACGTATCAGCCTAGAAAGTAGCAACAATGTTCAGGTCTCGCATGAAGGAACACGAAGAAAGCAACAATAGAGAATAAACAAACTTCAGGCAACTCAAGAACGAAAATCAACCAATGGGTAGAAAGTAAACAAGTCACGCATCCATTAAGATAGAACTAAGGAACTGGAACTGCGATGAGCTGGAAATGATGAACAGGGCATGCCGTGGAGGAACTGATGCGTCGCTGGAGAAAAGGCTCGAGACAGAGCACGCCAAGGCACAAGGTCTGTTCGCGCGAGCCTGAAAATAGGTAAGCTCACGGTACAGAAAAATGAACAAATGAAGGGACCAAGCACGCATCACACAACTGAGAACGAGGGACCAAGAATCTGTGGGAAAAATGGAGCACGGTTCGGTTGGCTTAAATCCAAAGGAAAGCAAGTTCGCGGCACTCGGAAGAAAAGCAGAAGGGAGCACGAATCTGGTGCTTCACTCACTGTCAACGAAATCAGGACTGGTGAAGAAGCTGAGTACATCGGCTTAGTGGAAAAGAACAGCTCACAGTACCTGAAGAGGGAGGGAGGAAACGAGAAGAAGAGCTGGGAACACAGCTTGCGACGTCAGGAGCAGGTGAAGGACGCGCACTGGAGAGCGAACGGAGCAGAAGAAGGAACCCACACCAGCTCGTCGTGAAGGGGAGAACAGGGAAAGTTTAGGAAGAGGTAAGGGGGAGTGCGAGAAAGAGGAAACCACAGCAGCTGGGTATGAAGGGACTCAAGCAACTGGCAACTTTGGTTAAACGAGAGCAATGGAGAGAAATCGGGGAACAGTACCAGGCAAGAGAAGAGATACAACTGGGTAAGAAAGAAAAATTAAACAGGGTTGGCTGGCGACTTTGGGTGAATGCGAGTATCCTGTAGGAAGAGACCGGGGAGTGGGGAAGATATGTGAAGCAAGAAAAGAAAACAAACAGAAAAAGGAGAGAAGCAGGAACGGGTACACCTCATCCGGAAACAAAAACAAATTTACGAAAAACATTAAGATGCGACAGGGGCGAAGGAGGGACTAGCCCGAGAGGGAAAATCTAATCCAACGAGGGAATTAGAGACTGAATAATTAAATCATGAAAACAGGGAATTAACCCAGGAAGCAAATGAACCGGGCAGAGAGCAAAGCACAGTGAAACTGAAGCACGTGAGTCTCAACAACAGTTATCAACAGAAACCATTAGCAAACCAATACACAGTGAAATTTAGAATGGAGCCAAGGAACCGCTTATCGTATCACAAGAAAATGAAAGACAACAACAGAATAACAGGTAGTAAGCAAATCAATTAAGAGATTAGAATCAGAACAAGGGAATTCGCCAATCAGACTTATGAGTCATAGACTTCTACCTGATGTGCAGATGAACAACTGGCAATCCCTTTGCCCTTATCACGATTCACGAACTCAGATGCACCTAAATCAAACCCCAATCAGACAAAATCATGAACCTAATTAACAATACAAAAGATAACCCTTACCGTACCCTCACCGATCTACAGAATTGGGACACGATCTGACTGTGGAACCAGGAAGGGGCTACAGATGACAGATTGGAGAAGGCGTGTAAGAGAGAAGAGAACAGGGAACGAAACGGTTACTGTCTGTCTGTATGAAACGTGTGTAGGGCGACGGCTAGGGTAGTCAGATGGGTTTTTAAGTGGTGTATACAGTACTGGGCCTTAGGTGAGTTACTGGGCCTAGAACCAAACCACAAGCATCTATAAGGCCCTCGGGAAAGCAACCAGGACCGGAAACAAGCCCGGGTCCGATAGGGGCAACCAGGCCTTAGGTGAGTTACTGGGCCTAGAACCAAACCACAAGTATCTATAAGGCCCTCGGGAAAGCAACCAGGCCTAGATCTGATATTTTATTGTTAATATATACGTCATGACTATGTTTCATTACATAAATATACCATATTAAATATTATAATAGAGAATATTGCATGCGTGAGAACTCAATTCTATATTTGAAGAAGAATAAGGTAATTCTAGACATAAAAATATAGGTTTGTGGAATCATAATCAGTAAAATATTTTATTGAATTGAATTGTGAGTACAAAATTCTTACACAATATTATACCTATAATTCTAGCCATATTCACTCCTCTTCGATATATATATATATATGGGTAATTATATAATTTATTTTGATTTAAAGTTAATTTTTATATATTTTAGATTTTTTTGTAATATTTTATAATTTTAGAGTTTTATTAGTTTTATTATGATTTAAATAAGTATAGAAATATTCTCAGAAATTTTATTTGTATTTTATAAAATAAAAATAAATTATATATATATATATATATGTTGAAAAATAAAACTTAAAGAGTTTAGAAAACTGAATAGAGGGATATATTTCTTATTCAATTCAAGAGACTAGTGACTATTTATAGACTTTACACAGAGGAAGAAAAAAAAACTCTATGCTTTACAAACCTGCGTAGTTGCTAGAAAACAGTCTTATCTTTCCTAAAGAATAGGTTTTATTATAACAAACTAGTTGAAACAATAAACTCAAAATAGAAACAACGAACCTATAACTAACATTCCCTCCCTTAAGCTAAAAACATATGTATTTAGGTTACTTCTAAAGCACTAATCATTCCAAGCATATTGCGAAGTTTTTTGAATTGCTCCAGCTTAAGTGGCTTTGTCATCAAATCTGTAACTTGTTCTTGCGAATTGCAATACCTCAATTCCACAACACCATCATTCACCAGATCTCTTAGAAAATGAAATCTCACATGAATATGCTTACTCTTTCCATGAAAAACTGGATTCTTAGCCAATTGAATGGCAGAACTGCCATCACATTGAATTATAGTACCTTCATTCTCCTCTATTCCAATCTTCCCCATAATTCTCTTGAGCCATGTACACTGACATGCACAAACATAGATCAGAGTGCACAAGTTTAACCTGCTTCGATGCTCTCCATGAACTATACCTTAGTATAGATTCTCTGTGTTGTTTGCCAACCAAGCAAGCTTCATATAATCTCTCTGGAATTTTGAGCAGAGGCACACCATTTACCATCTTTCTATATGCAAGCGTTCTTAACCCCGTATAATTTAAATGGCCAAAGCGACGATGACACAAATATGATTCTTTCTCAAACAAAGCTTCAACTTGAAGACACATAGAATTCTTTATCGGTCCCATAGATGCTAATAGATAAAACATTTTATTTCCACTCATGTTAGTCTGCATAATTAACCCTCTTCTAGGATGATAGATTTTACAAGTCCCTTGCTAAATCAAAATAGCGAAACCCTTCTCTTGAAGTTGTCCTCAACAAATTGCTCTTCAACTCAGGTATGTAAAAAATATTTGAAATTACCTAAGTGATGCCATTCACTTGAAAGTGTGCACTTCCTTTAGCCACCACCGCCATTTTGGTGTCATTACCAAGCTTTACTGTTTGTTTAAATCCTTCTTCCAGCTCTGAGAACCATTCTTTATTTCCGGTCATGTGATTGGAACACCCAAAGTCAAGGAACTAGATTTCTTCTCTTTTGGTTTGATAAAAATCTACATAAAACATCAACAAAAGCTCTTCTTCTTCTACATGTTCAGCATAGTTAGCTTGCTTCTCCCAATTAGGACACTCATATTGATAGTGTCCCAACTTATGACATTTGAAACAATCTATTGTGCCTTTATTCTGAGATAACCTCTATCTTCCTCTGTCTCGACCTCCTCGGAATGAGCCTCTGCCCCTTCCTCTTCTTGGCTTATCATCATAAGAGACTCTTAAGGCTTATTCTTCCTCCTGACTCCCCTGCATTCTCTGTTCTTGAACAAGCAGACTTCTATGGAGCTCATCAATGGTCATGGTATCTAAATCGTTTGACTCCTCAATTGAACAAACAACATAATTGAATGTGGGAGTCAAAGATCTTAAAACCTTACCCACTACTGTGCTTGGCTGCACATTTTCACCATTCACCTTCATCTTGTTCACCACTATTAGAGTTCGTGCGATGAAACTATCTATCTTTTCTCCTTCCTTCATAGTCAGGATTTCAAACTCCTTTCTCAATGCTTGCAGTTGTGCTCTCTTGACCTTGGTAGATCCCGGGTACTTCTACTTCATCGAATCCCAGATTTTCTTTGACGTACTTTTGTCAAGAATAGTTTTCATGATCTCTTTGTCAATTGCTTGGAACAGGAAATTCTTGGCCTTCATATCCTTGAGCTTAGTTTCCTCGATGCTCTTCCTCTGCATCTCACTTGCTAATGAAGTTCCTATTGCTGGTGATGGGATCCTTCATTCTCCAGATTCCACATCTTTTTGCTCCTTAGGAAATTCTCCATCAACATCGACCAATAGTCGTAATGGCCGTCAAACTTTGGAGTCACAAATTTCTCTGAGGTTGCCATGCTTTACTCACTCTCACACCCCTATTTTAATTAGTTGCCTTTCACCGCTCCGCTATCAAATGTTGAAAAACAAAACTTAGAGAGTTTAGAAAACTGAATAGAGGGATATATTTATTATTCAATTCAACAGACTAGTGGCTATTATAGCCTTTTACATATATAGGAAGAAAAACAAACTCTACGCTTCACAATCCTGCATAGTTGTAGAAAACAGTCTTTATCTCTCCTAAAGAATAGGTCTTACTATAACAAACTAGTTGAAACAGTAAACTCAAAACAGAAACAACGAACCTATAACTAACAATATATATATAAATATATGTATGTGTACTTTGATATAACTATTATATTAACGATTTGATTAGAGCAAGAGTGATGAAGAACAACAAATTTGGATATTGTGATGGATACGGTTATATAAGAGAGGGATAGGGATCCATACCATAATACCTTGCATCATTTTTAAAAAAAAAATAATTAGTATCTTGCATCTTCTTGATGCTTGTTGTGGTATGGAGTGATGAATTCTATGTCAATTTTGAATATAAAGGTTGACACCAACTCAGGCCTCTCAATAACCAATTAAAGTAGCAATGAACTATAGATGATTGTGTCAGGTTACTAATATTGTATCTTAGTTATTACACTATCGTAGATATATATATATATATATATATATATATATATATATATATATATATATATAAATAATGTTATAAGTCATAACATGAGTACTATATAAAATATCATGTATTTTTATTATTTTATTTATTCAATATTTTTATTTTTTAAAAAAAGAATATCTACCTCTGCATCGTTCAATATTCAGCTTTACTAGATTGCAAACACCAGCGACTATGAGTTTGAACCTTTAGATAAGGATAGATAGCACTCAGATTGATTGAGCTTTTCATTACTTTATATTTTAGGTTGATTGTCCATTTCTGGCAGATATATAATGTAAAAACCTATAATTATTTGAGTATAGTCTTAAAATTCGGACATTAGGTTGTGATTTTCAATGATATTATATCTTAATACTATTACATGTTAATAAATATAATAAACTTTCATTATGATTGACGCTTATTACTAACCTAAATCCTTTCTACTGATTTCGCTAATAAGACCAAAACTCGATGGTTCTAAAAGCAGAAGTTGATATCATCATTTATCATATTTCCATTCATAAACTTAATTATGCTATTTTAAACACTCGGTTGCCAAACTAGTACTGCTATCATATCAACGGGATGAGGGTCGAAACGTTATAATGTTGCTATGATATACTGTTACCTCAATCAGTTAAAAGGAGGTCTCAAAAATGGAATATGCAAAGCACTCATTTCCATAGAATTGATAATAGAAGAATTGATTTATTTTCAGAGACAATTATTGAGCTTTGGCATGTCAAAACAATTTGAAACAAAATATTGAAAAAAGGAACCCAGGATGCCTCAATCATATGACAATGCAAATTCTCTTTTCTTCACCAGGACTGCTTCCCTTCCCCCACCAAAATTTTATCCTTTTCCACAAGTACCGATCCAAACCTGGTTTCTTTTTCTTTCCTTTTTCTTTTCTCTTATTCAATTGCATAAAACTTTAAAAAAATGTAAAGAGTTAAGCAGTTTAAAATGAAAGGCATAAAATCAGTCAAATAAGTAATCGCATTCAAAACTTAACAATTAACATGTGAAGATTACAGATAGTGTGGCACTAATGATCCAATACAAAACATTTGCTGGAAATTAAGTAAAGAAACTGATTGAAATTCTTAGTAAGGAACCTGATCATTTCACAGACAATCTGAGGCCTTCGTTGCCTTATCCACTTATACATTTCCAATTTACTGTTTTTGAAGACGACCAATTTATAGCACATCCATTTCAGCGATCCGAACAATCAATGTTCTAAACAAAGCGGATAGTCAGCGCAGTCATTAAACACCAAAACAAAAGTAGGAAACGACATTAGAAAAACAAAAGAATGCACCGCTCGGCAGATGTAGATAAAAATTAAAAAAGAAACGAAAAAAGGTTACAAATGTTCAAAGCACCCCTCTACACCTACAACAGGAAAACGTTTCAAACTACAAAATTTAGTCAATTCTGGTTACACATGAATATGCCCTAAAAGTCGCCAATACTAGTCAACCCCAAAAAAAAACAAAAGACACCAAAAACCTAAATGGTAAGAATAAAGATGATAAACATAGTATCGGATAAGTCACCAAACATTGTCTTATGCACTCTGCCCGGGGAAGCTAGCTGAGCATCTCAAGCAGCTTCCTGGATCGGCCCATTGGATCTATATCCACGGCCCCTTCCACGATTTCCCCTTCCACGACCACGTCCTACAAAATAAATGTGATCAGGAAAGACATACACCAAATGGAAACAAAGATTTTAAAGCAGCATTCTGTCAATAAGCAGCAAAATTCAGTTTGAGTTCCGTTCACAAGACCTCGTATTGTCCAAATTCCACAGCTCAAAAATAATCCCAAGAGTTTTAAAGTGTTGGAGGGAATATTCAAACATAGCAAAAGGACTTAAAAATAGCTAGTTATCAAGCTCAATGCCCAACTGTCCATAAGCATCCTTACACCACATGCTTATATCAGAACCTTTTAATGCCTTCAATTACATTTAAAAAGAAAATATGAAAATGCATCGTAAGAAACCAACTGAAATATGAAACATGAAGACAGATCCTATAAGACTGACACACCTAGATAAACTAACCTAAACCTAAAGAAATATCCATAATCAGTGGCAAAATAACAGTTAGGCAAGTACCACGGCCTTGAGGAGGTGGTGCATCATAATTATATCTTTCATCTTGGTGCGAATCAGCATGAGGCCCACCGTATCCTCCCTTCCCGTAACCTTGGAAACCACGTCCTCTACCTCGACCCCTACCACGACCTCTAGCATAGCCCCTGTTACGATCCCAACCTCCATCCTCATAGTCAGCAGCCACAAACCCAGGGCCTGGAATAATAAAAGGAAAATAGACTGTCACAACTGGCATTGTGCATATGCCTGGAGATTAAAATATCACAAATAAACCCTAGTTTCAAAGTTTCAGTACATCAAACTATGAAGTAATCTAATAACATATCTCTACCAAGCTTAATGCTGAATAATTTTGACCACATGATCTAGTCCATCAATAAGTTGCATCAGGAGCACGCTTAAAATAAATGAATAAAAAAGCAAACCAACACCAAACAAGTGGAAAAAGTTCAAACGCAAAACAACTCATTAATTTCCAAGGAATAACGTCTATGCTATAAAAAAACGAGAAAAAAAAAGTATGGTTTATCCCAAATTGACATACCTCTCCCCATGAACCTTCCTCTACCACCTCTGCCTCTTCCCCGGGCATTTGGTGAACCCTCTGCAGCACAAAAATAGCTTAAACAATGCAAATTTGGATATTTCAGAACAACTTCACTGATGATCAACATGCATTACCTCCTTCATAATCAAAGTCTGTGGATGCCTTCACCTGGTCAGCAGGTAACGGAGGCTGGTACCTGAAAGAAAGTATCATAAATGATAAGTTTAAGAAATCCCCAGAAAGAAAAAAAGGACATCCTATGCAGGGTATATTTTCTTTTAAAATTATATTCCACCACTTCCAATGGTTTTTAGAATTTGGAGTCATTAGCGAACCCATTATAAACCTCAGCACTCATGGCAGCCACAGCTCAACACACTATTCCAAAGATGAAACCATACAGAAAAAAGACATCCACGTTTTTGAAACATAGTAATTATCAGACAATTTCCATACCGTTAAAATACAAAAACAAAATGTAAGCGTCAGTGCTTGCTTTCACTTATACAAAATAACTCACCCAACGGAAGATGTATTAAGTTCCTTTTTGGAAAGGGTTATTGTAATCATTGACACATGCCTCGTGGTCTCTAAACTGTTGTAGTGAAAAAGCAAACACATCAGTCAAATAGTTTGAAGCCACATGTTTCATGACAGAAGAAAATAAAGAAGCTGAAACTGAATTTCTCTCTCACCGCAGTAGGCCTTCCTCAAGGGGTTCCCAAGTATCAGTTATGTCCGTGGACCCAATTGTTGTAATCTGGTGGAGTCCAACTATTCTTCTCTGGAATAGAAAACCAAGACATCATCCTACCATCCCTAGTTAAACCCTAGAATCAGATTCAACAGACAACAATAAATCACAAAGTACGGAGTGAAAACCTTGATTAGCTCCACAATAGTCACAGTCTTATTGATGGCTCTTCCCATTGCCTTGAACACAATCTCGTTTGAACCTTTCTCCTATAGACGAAAATATACGAGAATATTACCGCTTAAGTGATTACAGACGGAGCATTTATCACATACAAGAGCAACAAGGTTTCTCCACAGACTAAAAAACAAGGAGGAAAAATAACACTCGATCAAAAACACCTCCAACGGAGAAATAAATAAAAAAACAACGCCTTAAGATTTTCCGAGCAGCAAAAGAACATCGTACAGATCCAAAGTAGAAAAAATGTAACAGGAAGCCAGTAAGGGGATATCAGTCATGTTTACCTGGAGCAAGCTCATGGCATAAGAGATATAGCTGCGCATCCGTCCCTGACTAGTAATTCGAATCTCGTTCTCGTCAATTGGTGTCTCCGCTCGCGGTCTCTCCACTTTCTGGTACCGATCCATTTTGCCTTTTTCTGTGGATTCACCGCAACAAAATCAGCAAGCAGAAGAGAAGGAGTGTGTGATACGTGTGGGAGTGGATCTGAGACGAGAAGGAGAGTACCTTCTTGGAAGGTTTGGAGATAAGTTTTGGTGGCCAAGAAAGAGCCCTCTTCTACGGCTTCGTTTCTACTTTTTCGCCCTAAAACCGCTTACTATGGCCTATACTGCACTTATCCCCCAGGATAATCCCGTCACTCCAAAACTGCCCTAACCAACTCCTCTTCCTCGTCCGGCTCAGCCCCGGTTTATTCCACCGGACCGCCTCAATTGTTCATTTTATTTCATTCTTTCTGGTATTTCCTGCCACGTTTCAAATTTGAATTTATCTGTATTTTTAATTAAAAAATTTTCCTTTTCCACTATGGACAGAAAAAAATATATGGGTAAACTTGTAATCTAATAATTGATTTTTTATATAAATAAAACAAACATAGGTCTAAGTAATCAGTCAAAAGTAAATTTCTAGATTAGAAACTTTATCAATTAACACGTCTATTATCTTATAAAAATCGATTTTATTATAAATTTTAGAATATTGAAAGGCCCTACCACAAATAGCCTCTAAGCAGTCCAATGGGCCCCAAGTACAAGGCCACTAGCCATGTAAACTTGTAGCCACACAACAATTACATTCTCTAAAATGATGGAAAATTCTTATTATAAAATGCATAGTGTTATGAATATCAAAAGTTTTGCAATTGAAAAGACACAAAATTTATTATGTCTATTCAATTGTGTAATGAATATTTTGTAACTACAAAATTCTTTATCTTTCAATGTCTCTTCATGTACCCTATCATGTTACCTATAAATAGGAGGTAACATTATTTGCTTTGTACACACTTGCTTGAGCACTTGATAAGATATTTTACTCCCTATATTGTTCTTAGTTTTCTCTCTTATTCTTTTCTCCTCAATTCTTCTTATCGTTATATTCTATAACACGTTATCAGCACGACACTCTTATAAACAAAAGGAGAATCAAGAGTCTTACAAGAGTTCTTCACAAAGAACAAACAAGAATCTTAGTTTCTACAAAGGTATATTTGGGTGAGTATATTTTTATAATTATTTATAATCATGTTGTAATATTATTGATATGCTTCAAATGTGCTTTTACAACAGCAATATCGTGAAAAAAAGTTTTCACAAAATATTCTGATTTGATTTCATGCCTTCTGGTGACTGAACAAAACAATGAGTTGTTGATGAGAAATTATGAATCTCGTCCTACTGGTTCTGCTCCATTCCCTAAAGTGAATGTGATGTTATCTCATAACCATAGTCGTGGTCGTATTCGAGGCCGCGGACGAGGACGAGGTTATAATAAATTTCGTTATGGTGGTGGTAAATCAAGTAAATTTATCTTCCAAAATCAGAAAGTTGTAAAGGATGAAGGACCTGGAAAAATAATGAGTGACATAAAGAAAAAAGTTACAATTAGTAACTGTCATCGATGTGGAATGCAAGGTCATTGGCAATGTACCTGTCGTACACCAAAATATTTTGCCGACCTATATCAAGAATCTTTAAAGTCTATTTTTTTTTTTATTTATTCATATTTTCTTTTTATATTTTAATTTATTTTATATTTTCTTATTAATTTAATTTATTCAATGAAGAGAATGGATATTGGCATGGATATCTCTAAGATGAACGCCAAGGAAATATGTTTGGTTGACAGTGCCACAACGCATACAATATTGAGAGATAAGAGATATTTCTCTCATTTGGATAATAGAAAAACCACTGTATATACCATAAGTGATAGTACAAGATTGATTGAAGGCTCCGGAAGAGAAAATATTATTCTATCTGGTGGCACCAAAATAATGATAGAAGATGCATTATACTCTTCTAAGTCTCAAAGAAACTTGTTAAGTTTCAAAGATATTCGTTTGAATGGATATCATATTGAGACAATGAACGCAGGAAGAATTGAGTATTTTTGCATAACTTCTATAATTTCGGGTAAAAAGTATATATTAGAAAAATTACCCACTTTTTCTTCCGGATTGTACTACACATGTATTACAATGATAGAATCTCATTCTATAATAAACCATCAGTTTAATGATGTGTTTAAAATTTGGCATGACCGGTTAGGCCATCCCGGTTCAACAATGATGCGAAAAATAATAGAGAATTCTTGTGGTCATCCATTGAAAAAGAATAAGATTTTTCAATCTAATGAATTCTCACGTGCTGCTTGTTCTCAAGGCAAATTAATAATAAGGCCATCACTAGCAAAAATTGGAATTGAATCTCCAGAATTTTTAGAAAGAATTCAAGGAGATATTTGTGGACCTATACATCCACCATGTGGACCATTTCGATATTTTATGGTTTTGATTGATGCATCAACCAGATGGTCACATGTATGTTTATTATCATCTCGCAATATGGCATTTGCGAGATTGCTTGCACAAATAATTCGTTTGCGAGCTCAATTTCCTGATTATCCGATAAAATCTATTCGAATGGATAATGCTAGTGAATTTACATCACAAGTCTTTGTAGATTATTGCATGTCTATTGGAATAAAGGTTGAACATCCTGTTGCTTATGTTCATACACAAAATGGTCTTGCAGAATCATTTATAAAACGCTTATAATTAATTGCAAGACCTATGCTTATGAGATCCAAACTTCCAGTTTATGTTTGGGGACATGTCATTTTACATGCAGCAACAATTATACGCATTAGGCCTACAAGTTATCATGAACACTCCCCGATGCAATTGGTTCATGGTCAGGAACCAAATATTTCCTATCTAAGAATTTTTGGTTATGCGGTATATGTTCCAATTTCTCCACCACAACGTACAAAAATGGGTCCTCAAAGAAGGATAGGAATATATGTTGGATATGAGTCTCCATCTATCATTAAATATCTTGAGCCATTAACTGGAAATTTATTTACGGCAAGATTCGCTGATTGTCATTTTGACGAGACTATATTTCCAACACTTGGGGGAGAAAATAAACAGTTGGAAAAGAAGATATTTTGGAATGAATTATCATTATCTAGTTTTGATCCTCGAACAAATCAATGTGAACATGAAGTCCAAAAGATAATTCATTTACAAAAGATAATTCATTTACAAACGATTGCAAATCAACTGCCAGATGCATTTACTGACCTTAAAAGAATAACTAGGTCTCATATTCGATAAGAATTGATGTCCCTGAAGGACAATCTAAAGTTGCTAATGAGTCTAGACCACGTCAGAAACGTGGAAGACCATTGGGTTCTAAAGATAAAAATCCTCGAAAAAAGAAAGGAGCAACTACACAAAATGGTCATGAGGAGGATATAGTTTTGGAAAATCCAGTTGACATAATTAATAAAATTCCGGAAGAAACACAAGAGAATGAAGAGATCTCGATTAATTATGTCACTACAGGAACAAGATGGAACCGAAGCTCAATACTTGTCGATAATATTTTTGCATATAATATAGCGCTAAATATTATAGAAGAAAGTGAGGATCTTGAACCTACCTCTGTGGAGGAATGTAAAAATAGAAATGATTGGCCAATGTGGAAAGACGCAATTCAATCAGAATTAAAGTCATTTGAAAAACGTGGAGTTTTTGGACCTGTAGTCCATACACCAAAAGGTGTAAAACCGGTGGGATATAAATGGGTATTTGTGCGAAAAAGAAATGAGAAAAATAAAGTTGTGAGATATAAAACAAGACTCGTCGCACAAGGTTTTACCCAAAAACCGGGTATTGATTATGATGAGACATATTCTCCAGTGGTGGATGCAATAACATTGCGATATTTACTTTGTTTGGCAGTACATGAAAAGCTTGAAATGCGTCTAATGGATGTAGTTACAGCCTATCTGTATGGCTCGTTGGATACTGATATATATATGAAAATCCCTGAAGGATTTAAATTTGTAGATGCAAATAAATCAAATTCTCGGGAAATTTATTCAATAAAGTTAAATAGAGCTCTATATGGATTGAAGCAATCTGGACGGATGTGGTATAATTGCCTCAGTGAATGCTTACTTAAAGTAGATTTCAAGAATGATCCAATTTGTCCATGTGTCTTTATAAAAAGATATGGATCTGGTTTTGTTATAATAGCTGTTTATGTTGATGATTTAAATATCATTGGAACTCATGAAGAGATAGACAAAACTATCAGCTATTTAAAAAACGAATTTGAAATGAAAGATCTTGGGAAAACAAGATATTGTTTGGATCTTCAAATTGAGCATCTAAGTGAAGGAATATTTATTCATCAATCAAATTATGTGGATAAAGTTCTTAAAAGATTTTATATGGATAAAGCTCATCCATTAAGTACACCAATGCTTGTGAGGTCACTTGATGTGAAATAAGATATTTTTTGACCTCGTGAAGAAAGTCAAGACCTCTTAAGTCCTGAGGTTCCTTACCTTAGTGCAATTGGTGCACTTACATATCTTGCTAATAACACTTGACCTGACATATCATTTGCAGTAAATTTACTAGCAAGATATAGTTCTTCCCCAACTCGAAGACATTGGAATGGAGTTAAACATATTTTTAGATATCTACGAGGGACAATGGATATGGGTTTATATTATTCAAATTTATCCACTTTTGATTTAGTTGGCTATGCAGATGCAGGATATTTGTCAGATCCACATAAAGTCAGATCGCAGACAGGTTATTTATTCACTATAGGTAATGCTGTCATTTCATGGCGGTCGGTGAAACAAACTTTGGTTGCTACTTCTTCTAACCATGCAGAGATTTTAGCAATTCACGAAGCAAGTCGTGAATGTGTTTGGCTACGATCAATGCCACAACACATAAGAGAAGCATGTGGATTATCAAGTGATAGAGAATTTGCAACTACACTGTATGAAGATAATGCTGCTTGTATAGCTCAATTGAAGGAAGACTACATAAAGGGTGACAAGACAAAACATATTTCACCAAAATTCTTCTTTACTCATGATCTTCAAAGCAAAGGGGAAATCAGTGTCCAACAAATACGCTCAAGTGATAACCTGGCTGATTTATTTACTAAAGCTCTTCCCACATCAACATTTGAAAAGCTTGTTCAAAAGATCGGAATGCAACGCTTGAAAGATTTAAAGGGATGACTAAATCAGGGGGAGTATGCACTGCACTCTTTTTTCCTTCACCAAGTTTTTATTCCCATTGGGTTTTTCTTGGTAAGGTTTTTAATGAGGCAGTATTCTGATTTCATACTCACATTCTTAATCTTCAAAATATTCAAGGGGGAGTGTTATGAATATCAAAAGTTTGGCAATTGAAAAGACACAAAATTTATTATGTCTATTCAATTGTGTAATGAATATTTTGTAACTACAAAACTCTTTATCTTCCAATGTCTCTTCATGTACCCTATCATGTTACCTATAAATAGGAGGTAACATTATTTGCTTTGTACACACTTGCTTGAGCACTTGATAAGATATTATACTCCCTATATTGTTCTTAGTTTTCTCTCTTATTCTTTTCTCCTCAATTATTCTTATCGTTATATTCTATAACATATAGATTTGATAGGAGGATATATAGTAAAGATAATAATACTTTTGAATTAAGAAGAATAAAAGAGAAATTTAAGAGAATGAAGTATATATTTTATTATTTACAAAATTAAGAATGTTGCAATCTAAAATTCATGCAAAGACATAAAATATAATGATTCATATAGTTCCAAAATATTCATAAAGTCACCAAATTATACAAGAGTTTGTCTCTTTAGCTTTTCATATTCATATTATATTGGAGATTATCAAGTGACCGTGGAATTGTAACATTCTCGGTATATCCGTATGTATATTCCAAAGTTACAATTGCATTATGAACAAAAGTAAGAAACATGGGAAATATAGGGATACAAAGCGGCTGAGCATGGATTGCTTAACAAGGGTCCAGAACTACGTATGAGAGACCCTCATTCTTCTGCTCGGAGTCAGTCCCAATGGAACACATTTTATTGCAATACACCAAGTTCCGGCCAAGATCTCTGAAGCCGCATATTTCATAAGAAAAAATGCGGAGTATCCGTGCTCCTACTGCTCTTTGCACCAATCAGTGGATCAATGATACGTCTCCAGCCATTATAATCTAGTGGAGAACCAGCATCAGGCAACACAAATCCATTAACGAAGAAAGTTGGGGTGGCAAACACCCCTCTTGACGTGCTATACTGCAATGTCAGAAGAATTTCAAAGTGAACGAATCGCTCGGAGATGACATGAATATTTCCAGAACTAATAAATTGCAGTTTAAAGCTAGAGCATGACTACAATCTATAAACAGGGCTAAATGATATGATAGATATGATAAATGAATTGATGCACCCGCCAAATCAGAAACAATAAAGGTGTATGCCAGACATTGTATCATTACAATATGTATATATCTTACCTTGAAGGAAACCCTTGTTTCCAGATCAGTCTTCCTGTCTTTGAAGGCAGATTCTATCGCAGAAGAATAGGAGTTTCCGACTGCTAAACTAGCAAATTCCGCAACTTCTTTTGTAATAGAAAGTTTTGTCAAGTTGTTTGTCTGGTCATTATAGAACTTTCCCTGATTTTGTACCATCCAACAAACCAGTCATCATTACCAAAATCAAAAAACTGCGGAGCACGAAGAAATTGGCTATTTGAACGAATGCAAGAGTATTTGATTTCGTTTCATCAAAGAAGTAGGAACCCAATCAAATTTCCACAGAAGGGCATTGGATTGAAATGAAAATCAGAATGCCTGAACTTGCTTTGGCATAAAGGAACACCACACACACAAACCCAGGCTTAAGTTTTATGTAAACCATGACAACAGTAACCATCCATCCACACAAATAAGAAAAGAGTAAACAATGTTGTACTTGAGGCATAAGCTTCAGGACGAACGCCATACACACACCCCGTTTTTTTGAAGAATATACACACACCCCGTTAATGATGGTAAATCCGAACCTGATATCTGAAGAACTGCTCCAGCAACGGAAATGTGGAAGAAGCATTCAGAAAGTTTGCGATATGCAGAGCACGTGAAGTGACGTAAGCATTATCATGGTAGCTGAGGTATTGAAAGGAGCAATAAATCAAGTCAACCCAAGAGTCAAAATAAAACAAATCAAACAAAACGAATGATTCAGTTGTAGAGGAAAGCTAATTAATATGAAAGAGAGAAGAACAAAGAAGCAACAGATCATTTACTGAATCCATCTCCAATCCTTTCGAGCTTTATCCAATAAAGAAAGAGAGTGAATTGAGTTACTTACGGTAAGGGCAGAAGGTGAAGAACGAATCTAACGCGGGGACCGTAGTGCTGGATCGCAAGCTTGAGGGGAGGCCAGGAGTCTCGGGAATCCGGGCAGACAGGGTCGAAGAAGGCTTCGATGATAATTTGGTCCTCCTCTCCAACTTGCTGGTTTGGGTAGACGAAGCCGTCGTACTTGGCAGGTGGCAAACGCTGGGCCTGTGTCGTTGATTTGCTGTTACCAGCCAAATTAGCCACAAGGAAGAGGCACAATAACAGGGGCGTGGAGAAGAGGAGACTTCGTTGCTGCGTCATTTTGGTTGCTGTTTGCTTATCGTCTGAGCCAGAATTATGTAGTAATTACATAATGAATCTGGACGGATTTGTGAAGGAAGTTAAACACTTGACTCTTCTAAGGAATCGTCGTTGTCAACAAGAAGAGAAACAGCTTGTATATGGAAGTGAATTAATCCAAACAGAATAAGGATTAAGTCTGATGAGTTTACATAAAAAGCATAATATATGTACTGTGTATAGGTTAAGCATTATTACATGGCCAGTTTTAATATTCAAAGAAAATATTCTGTGGCTACTATTTTGGGATGTTCTGTACCTTTTCATATGAATTGGCGTGCGTTTCTTCGTTTTTTTTTTTCTGCTTTATTCTTCGTACAAACCTCTTCCGTGGCCCTGTGCTTTATTCTGAATACTTTATTTATTCATAAAACAACTAATAATTATTATTACATAGTGGTTATTATAACAAAAAAAAATGTTTATAGCAACGTCATTAAAACCAGATCAAATTAAGTTGAATCAGAATTATTTTCTCTCGTTCAATTTAATCCATATTTTTTATAAATCTTATCAACCGTTCAAAATCGGTTAACTCGGCCGATTTTGATTAAACCTGTTGAACTGGTGTCGGATCAAACAATAATATAGTAGTTTTTTTTTATTTTTATCACAAAATTTTCTTCTTTATTTAAAATTTATTCTTTTTTAGTTTCTTTTCTTGTTTTAAAATTCAGCTATTATATTACTCCATAAAAATTATAAATAGAAACATGCAAAATATAAATAAAAATAAAAATTAATTAATTATAGGGATTTTAACACATCAATTTTCTTTTCCGGGTTCTTAAACCCATTATATTTGGTTACTCTTAAAATCTCTTACCCTCAAACTTGATCGTTTCGATGACCGGTATAGTTTTCAAACCCTTGGTTTATGAAAATTAAAAATTATAAATATCATTGATCCAATGATCACACATGAAGATTTTGAAAGATTTCGAGACTGTTGTCCACTTATTAGTTTTCATTTGTCTCATGGATCTATCAAAGAACCTATATCTTATGATCTCTTTTAAATTACGACGTAACCCAAAAAACATAATTTGGTCCTTAAGTTGATGATGTTGGATATAGGAAGAGCTTTGGTGAATATATCACCAATTTAAGCAAAAGCGTGAATATGTTGAGTTATGAGGAAACTATGTGCCATATGTTCACACATGTAGTGATAATCCAAATCAATATACTCAGTTCTAGTATAAAAAGGCATGATTTTGTTGTTAGCTATAGGACATTAAGATTGTCATAGAAAATTTTTAGCATGGATGATAGCTTGATGTCCAAATCTTTTAGAAGATAAGTGAGCCACATGAGTTCAAATGCAGTATAGGCCATAGTTTGATATTCTGCTTTTGTGCTAGAGCAAGATACTATCAATTGTTTCTTAGCATATTAAGAAATAAGATTATTATCGAGATATATACAATATCTTATTGCAGATCATTATATTAGTGCAAAGCCAGCCAAATATGAGTCAAAATAGGTGACACGAGTCATTTTGCCTTGTTGGTTGAAAAATCAAACCAAGGTAAAGTCCTTTGATATAACGAAGAAGTAACTGAGTTGAGATGATACTATATGGAATTTTGAAGAAACTAGGATGTATAGTTGACATTGTACAAAATATCTAGTCGTGTAAGAGTCAAATATTGTAAAGCTCCAAGGAGAAATAAGAGTCAGGGATTTTGAAGAAATTGGGATGTATAGTTGACATTGTACAAAATATCTAGTCGTGTAATAGTCAGATATTGTAAAGCTCCAAGGAAGCTGTGATAGAATTAAGAGTAAGGGAGTCAGGAAGAGGTTGTGTGTCTGTTTTGCATGTCATCTTAGTTCTCCTGGTGTTTTGGAAGGTTTACGATCGAGCATCCTTGCTTTCTCTAGAATGACTTGCATATAATAAACCAAATATTCGAATGGTTTTGTTATGACAAATGTGAGACCCAGCCTGTTTAATGGGGGTGAAGTATGTGTAAGACCCAATTCCACATCTGATATGAGTGGGGGAGGTCTTGGGCTTATATATGTTGTGTGATAGGATCAATTTTAATAAGATATATTTTTTGGTCCATGTAAATAAAAGCTCAATTGAGCATTGCAGATTTGATTCCACATGCACATCCAGGTCCAAACTGGTTGGGCTGAACCGGGCTATGATGAATGATAGCAAAGCCAATTTTGCTCCATCTTCTGTGTAGGCTTGGGCTTGTAAGTTTGAGTTTAGGCCCGTACCTCAGAGAGTCACTTGAGATATAGAATCCCTTCGTGAGGACTTGAGGTTTATAAGGAGGGGAGATTTTGAGACCCAATCTCTATAATGGGAATCAAGTGTGTGTAAGATTCAATCCCACATTAGAAAGAAGTGTGAGAGATCTTGAGCTTATATGTGTTATGTGATGTGATCAATTGTAACAAGATACAATTAGACTTCTCAAATTTAATAACATCCGTGGATGAGAAAATTATCAGTTATTGGAGGTTATTAATTAATAGAGTTATCTTTTATAATTAATATATTATTAAATAGTAGAGTATCATCATATAATTAGCTTAAATTATAACATGGCATGGGACTATTATTAAATAATAATATATTAACATAAAGTGAAAACAAATCTCAAAGTGTCCAATATTGAAATTGTCCTGCTTTTGTCAAATACCACATCCAAAATCCAACCGATGGATGCTAGGATAATTTTATTCTTTAAGTATCAATATCGTTGATATTAACTATGATCAGTGCTTGATATGGATGAACCAGATTCCACTGATATTTATATGGTTGACCAACTTACTATCGTACTCTAGAGTATAGCTACTTAGGAGGAGATCTCCGCAGTCTGTGATTGCAAACTGCTTCAAACACACTGAGCTTTTTGCAACCAAATTTTATAGAAGAATAACCAAATATAGGTAGAGGAAAATGTGATCAACCAAGATTGTAGAGCAGCAATTTAGACATTTATCGTCAGTCATCTGATGTCAATTGAGAATCTTTTGAATCCAATTGAGAAATCGCAAGAAGCGCATCAATAATTGATGGATGATAAGCTAATCATTTTGGTGGCAGGTAGCGACCACAACACAGATGACGTGGAAGAAGAAATAACACAACTCCTAGTCTTTGTGATCAGTTGCATGCTACACATATAGTGGTACAAATGTTGGATGTTGATAAAGTAGACTAAAACAGTGTGCTGAGAGTCTTAGGTCATCTACAGAATATACTGAAAATCCAAAAAATTCCCAAACATTGATGGATACATAGATGAGCAAGAATACGGTAACCTCTCAAAATTAATAAATAATTAAAATTTTATTAATTATTACAAATTAGAAGAATATTAATTATAACAAAGGAATGATATTGGCAGATGCAAAATTTATTAATTATTAAAGGATATTAATTTTTAGAGTATTAAATTTAAGAGGTCTAGCAATATATATTTTGGGCTATATGGATAGAAATCCAACTGAGCATTGTAGATGTAATTCCACTCATACATATCTATATCTGGGTCCACTTGGCTGGGGGCTGAGTCATGACAACAAGTATAAATAATTTTCTTTGTATATCACCTTGATCCCTAGGAAATGTTATAAGCTCGCAAATCTTTCATTGCAAACTCATAATGTAAAAGAGTAATAAATTGCTGGAGCATGCCAGAGCTAGATCTTGTAATTAATTTATCATCAACGTACAAAAGGAGGATGAACATATCATGTGCAATATGGGGTATGAAAAGAGAACCGAAACCAGTTTGTTTTGGAAGATATTATCTAGGGTTGGCTGTCGAATTTTGTGAAAAAAACCGAAACCAGTTTGTTTTGGGAGGATAGTAACACTAACTTTTGATATGCTTTTCGGGTTTAACATCTTATGGAGCAAATCACCTTCCCATGATCATAGATTGAAGGATACATTTTAAACTCATTAGCGACAAAAATTTGGTGACTGAGAGGTAAAGTGTTGGGGTTTATGGTATTGATGTACCAAAATATAAAATTTTATAATAATTTAAAAAACCAAAAAGCATATCCTTAAAAATTCAGTAGACTAACCTCTTTTACTCGTTATTGATTGTAATTCTTAAGACATATTAAATTGATTGTTAAAAATAATTAAAAGTTATTTGATTAAAATAATTTTATTAAAGATAGAACTAATTTTTATATGTTATCTTTAATCTTTTATTTATTTTATTTTATAAACTAATTAAACATACACTAATGATATTATAAGATCTCATCAAGGAAAAAAAATATAAATAAAAACATTAGTCATATTGTTTTTGAATAATATGAATCTTTATTGATAACTAAGCATTGCACAAAGTATTGGGCTCACCCACGGATATTATAGCAGTATTACACAAAAATAGAAATTCTTAAGGACTAATTATCTTTATAAAGACAACAAAAACATCAGTCATATTGATATTCTATTTTCATTGTGATCTTGATATTTTTTTGTGTGTGACTAAAAAAACAGGTATAAAAATTAATTCTTTTTATCAAAACTATCTTTAAAATATAAATTGGTTATGCTTAAACTGGTTCTTACTTAATATTCGTAATAATAAATCGATTCGGATCCATATGATCTTAATCAAGATAATGAGTCATACTACTCAATGATATTCCTACTGAATTCTTGTCAGAATAAGAGACATAAAATTTTAGATTAGAATAACGAAAGAGTAAAATATTTGATAAACATTCCATAATCAAAGTAACGATGGTGAAAGATTTACTAGTTTCAAAGAAAAGCAATAACAATATAATGATAGTACATATATTATTGGGCAGAAAGTTGAAATTCTGATACAAGGTCGAAAGATCCATTTTAAGGACAAAACCAAAGCATAACCACAAAAGTACCTAAATGCACAACGAAATCTCAACCATATATATATATATATATATATGATTTGGAATTCTTTAATTTATTTTATTGTAAATTGTGAGAGTTTCAATTTGTTCTTCCGAATCTATAAAGAATAGTTAAGACCACAAGATTTAGAAGTCCAGACTGAAAGCCTCAACTATTTTTATGACAAAGACACTTAATAACCGGCAACGATGACGGACATGTAGGTCATCACAACCCTCCTTTTTTCCTCAAAAGGAAATGATGTTGGAAAATATTACAGGTGTACCGGAAGTGACGAATGATGACGTGATATGACGTATTCAGTGCAAAACAACCTTCTTCAAAGTGCGCGTCCAGTTGGGAAAACTACAAGATAAAGCGCCCTGAGCCGCATCTCCTCCTGACTCCTGTCACATCATGCCATCACTCAACATGGGATGGGCTACCTCTCTCACTTGTACTTTTAACATTTCCGATACATTAAAAAATTTTAAAAAATTTATATTTCAATAAAAAATTATTTTTTTTAAAAAAATTAGATAAAGATTAATTTTTAATTCCAATTTCGTCAATTTTACATACAGACTTCATAGGTGTAAGTGGTAATTAATTTAAACTATAAAGCAATCATCACCCTCTCCAATCTCAGTCCTTATCTATTTAGCCAAAGCTTCTGATGTGCATCTTTTGCAATGATGTATATGTGGAACCCGCACAAATTAGTTCAATTATTAGCGAGAATGTTGTTTGCCATTAGATTTCCATGTCCGTGGTCCGTGACTGAACCACGCTGTACCTGTGTGTATATGTGTGTAGTTTTTCTTCACACGTTTCGCCACGGGAAAGAAACGTCTCTTGTTCGAGAAGATTATGTGTAAATCGTCCATCTGTAACCCATTCCCTGCCTCCTGACGTTGCGTACAAGCTTGTGCAAAGAAACCAATCAAACCTTTATATAGCTCAGTTAATTGTTTTTCCCTATAATTCCTTTCAGATACTTTTCACCAACCCAATAAGAAACTAAGACCAAAGATGCAATTAATCATAATATTTCACTTCCATATGGAGATTGTAGCATGAGAAGCACACCACACCGGTTGATCAAAAACGTTGAGTGAACAACTACTGAAAGGGCTAGCTAGCTATTCTCTCTGTATAATCAATCCCCCGAGGGCCAAGTTAAAGAGAACCCGCCATCCCTACCACACTAAACTCAACACCCTGGCCTCAATAAACTCAACCCAAGATCCCAAAATGACATAAATGGGGTCTGCCACCCCCCACTCATGTAGTGGCCTTTATATGGAACAAATCCACAGCAGAGAGAGCATTGACGATTCTGGGCGTGAGAGCCGTTTCGAGATGCTTCCTTGACAATCACGAAAACGCGTCATCTCAAATAAAAACACATCAAAAACCAAAACTTTGTTTGTTTTTTTCCTTTTCCCGAGTTGTTCAATATCCGGGCTGGGTACACAAAAACACCCCACCCTCCATTCCCTTCATAAATTCCTTTCCATATTGATTCCACGTCATCCTCTCATGTCCTGAAAACCACCAGCTCACCTTCACACTGGCACACATCAAGTACTTTTTTTTCCCTTTGTTTCTCTGTTTCTCCAATATAGTGTCCTACACTTTCCTATAACCACTCCATCCCTACAATGCGCCAAGATGTGTATTACGCACCCTTCACTCCCCCTCTCCCTTCTCCTTCTCCATCACCAACCCCATTGACGGCCCACAACAACAACGACATGCTTGTTTCAGTCTTTCTAGCTCTGTTTCTACCCTGTGCCGGCATGAGCGCGGTGTTCATGGTTTACATTTGTCTCTTGTGGTATGCCACCAACACCCAACCGGAAGTCCCCTTGCCCGTGAAACCCGTGACCCAGAAGGGGCTGTCAGCTTCAGAGCTCGACCAGCTGCCCAAGGTTACCGGTAAAGAGCTGGTGCTGGGGACGGAGTGTGCAGTGTGTCTTGACGAGATTGAAAGTGAGCAACCAGCGAGACTGGTACCCGGTTGTAACCATGGGTTTCACTTGGAATGTGCAGACACTTGGCTTTCTAAACATTCCATTTGCCCTATTTGCCGAGCAAAACTCGGTGCCCACTTCTTCCCTGCTGCATCTGATGAGAGTCCCTGTTAAATTCTTTGGAGAAGATGTTCTTACTAATTAAAGATTTGCATATGATCATGAGCTAGTGTGACGTTTTCGGTTGTTAGGGTTCTGTAGATTTCTTAGAGAATTATTGTTTAAATTTGTTTGTTTGATTAATTAGTCTATGTATATATGTATATGCCTTTCTATTCTTGGTTTTCTTTCCTTCAAATTCTTGGTCGGAATTGTCCTAATTAAAATATCTAAGCTTGAAATTAATTGACCAAAAGAACAACTTAACAATTGTTGTTCATGCCATGGCAAATAATGCTGGTAATGAAGCTTGCAGGATTGCTGGAATGAATGCGAATCCAATATGGAAATTAATATCTTTCGGACAGGCAGGGTTTTGGGGCGTCAGGCGACTGTAATAATTAACGTAGAGGTGAAAAATGTCGATGGTAAGACAAGACTGGTCCAATTTGATCACCAAACAGAGGGATCCTAGTGCTGTTTGTCCTGGAAATAATTATGAGCACCGTGTGGATGGATGCATGGAGGTTAGCGGCGGTGGCAGGAAGAGGGTGCATCGGTTACTGGAAACTCACTGCACTAACTGCCAGTTTCAGATGCCCACAGGTTTCGTGTAGTGTGTTTCAACTGATTATATTTCTGTCTTCGAATTTACAATTCACCTTATTTATGACATATCAATGATACCCACCTGAGTAGGTAACAAACCCACAAGTCACCACCTGTAACCCTTGTGTACTGTCATCGCCAACCTGGTATATGGTCTGTATTTTTCACTGCTCCGATGACTCACCCTCAACCAATTAACTTACAACGAAATTTCACACAACAATCAAACCCCACGAAAAGAAATTAGTCCGGCTATTAGGATATTTTTTATAATCAGAAAAAGAAAACATGGTTCCCTCTCAAAGACTTGAAGAAAGAAAGAAACACACATCCATGGATTAATTCCCAAGTAATATCTAGCCGAGCTAGCTGTACGTGGGCACTTAATTATGCATTCATTTTCAGATAGTTGTAAGGCCAAATCAATTTCCTCTTTCAGATAACGAGGATCTGGCTAGGATTGGTGGGTTTGCTTTCGAATTGGTCACTTGAAGCAATTAGTCGGACACCTGGCCAAAATAAATGTAATTTCTGGTTTCATGGAATGGGGCCTTCAGATAAAAGTTCCCAGTTATGGATACCTCACTGGGAATGTAAAATACAGGGCAATGCATCAAACTAAAGCCATTTCAAGAAATCACTTGGGCCCTTGTGCGAAAGTTTGATAGGAACAGCTCTTGATATTTGGTGCCATAATAGGTTAGAGGGTGCCATCTAGATGGATCTTGGCTAAGGCTGTCTTTAATTGTTGATTAGATATAGCCAAACGAAAGTGGCACCAATTACCGGTGGTGATCATTCGATTAGTGACGAGGAAAGGAAAGAAATATCAATTATATCCTGGTAGGCGAACCACCACCTGTAGCTTACTCGTGACCCAACTAACCAAAGCTGTTGCTTTTGTAAACGAGAAAGAAAACTAAAAAACAGCAGTTTATGCATTCATGCAATTTGATTGACTGAACTTTTGAGTGTTGATTTTTCGATAAATTCGAACTCAAGATTTTGATAAAGTTAAAGCTCACAGAGACGCACTATTACTAGCTCCGAAACAAACCCATTGTTTTGATGATTGTGCCTCTCGGCCTGGGCTTCCGATTGTAGTTCAAAGACTGTCGTGGATCACAGACCCCATATGGTAAAGACTTCAACCCATTCTGTTCCTATTTTCCCCTTTTAAACTGGGCTTACCGTTGGTTGTCTTGTAACCAGACAGTGGCAGTGCCCACAACCAAAGGATACAGGCTGAAATCTGAATCCAGATTTGTTGGATCATTACGAAAGCAAACTCAATTTCTTAATTGTCTCGGAGAATCTTGAGATGCGCGATTGTAGCCTTTTTTGTGTCTGATTTTTTTATTTGTTTCTTTAACTGACGGACAATGAACCTCCACCGGTTTGTCCATCAAATACTTTTAGGGCAACTACGTGTCGTTGTGGTGACTATCCACGAAGCATGTTTATAGCTGGATTGCGGGCAGCTCAACAACCTACCAATCGAATAGCTGTTGCCTTTTGGGTTCTTTAACTCTCCTCCGATGGTGCCCTACGTCCGTGGGCTATTGTGGTGGGACCCACACAACCAGAAATTCCAATACATATCGTTTTTAATGCAAGGAAATAGCTTTCAGTCACTCTTTTGATCGACACTTGTCCTCCTTTTCTTTTACACGTGTCCGTTTTCTTTATTGCTACCATGTACTTTTTGGGTTTTGAAAATGCCCCAAACAAACCCAAATAAAATTTAAACCAGGAAGTCGATATGATTATCCTACAGTGGTCTTAAGGATGGTGGATAGTGGAGCCATTTCGTGGATAACTTAAATCGGACGTGAGAATGGGAATAGCCTAAACGATACTTTTACCAAACAAACAGAGAAACTGAAAATATCGTCAACGCCATCAAGATAAAAGACGTTTTCGAGATGTGTGCCACGTAGGTGGTAGAGCCCCTAGTTCATCCTTTTCCTGGAAAAAAATTTGTTTTGATTGGAAAAGAAGAATCAGAAAGGGAGACAGGTGTCCCCCGCATTCTTTTAAGACAACACGGCAATCATGTATGTACGATCTGTAGATAAGGGGTGTGGGGGTGGGTGGTGAAGCTATCACTGCTGTGTCTTTGTGGGACGGGCAGCGGCCAATACCTTGCAGGGGCTGTCTTTGTTTATAGAAAAGAGAAAAGAGAGGTGAGTGTTACGTGCGGTGGTGGTGAGGTACGTACGGCATGTGTGTAATGCAGTGATATGGAAAAGAACATGATTCCATGGAATATAAACATCGGAAGAATCGGGTAGAGAGGCTTCAGGGTGCTGTTTCTTATTGAAAGAGAGAAGAAGAGGAAGAGTGATAGTGATCGAATATGAACTTGCAGGCTCCAGCCGAAGCAAATGGTGATACTGAGGAGGTCTCAAGATCAAGATTTTCGTCTCTTTTGGCCACCAAAGACCGTGATTATCTTCTTGCTCCTGATGGAACTCAGGTTTGTATTCTCTAGTATGCTTTCTTAAAATTAAACAACTGCATACTCTCTCTCACCCTCTCTCTCTATATTTATATTTATATTCATATTTACATATGTGTTTCTAGATTTCCTTGGTTCTATAAAGGCTAGCTGGACCATATATTTCATGAGATATAGCTAGGTCTTAACTAAATAAGCTTCTAATCTGCTGTCACTCTAGCTAGGTCTCAATTAATCTGAACTCCTAATAGATCTTATAACTGATGGAGTTAATTTTAATGTAAACATCTAATAAACATTAAAATGGAACTTTCTGGAACCATTTCTTTAATAAATTCCTTGTTATTAGTTATCCCAAGATATTGTTTCTTTAATCAGTTAGGGAGTTGGAATCCGTCAGTTTTCCATCCATCAAATTAAGCCGGAAGAAATTCAACCTGGAACTGATAAGATGGCAAGTATATATGGCGATTCCATCTCTTACTTCTAGCTAGCTTTCCCCTATGAATCAGTTTTAAGACAACCAAGGTTTATGCACTTGACGATCAGCTGGACGGACGTCCAAAGGGTGTTTTAGGTGCAAGCATTTTGTTTGTATCACATGCATGTGATCTCTTGATCATCTGCAAAATTTACAATCTGACTTGAGCTTAACAGGGCTAAGAAAAATATAGGATATTCTCATTTATGTCACTTTCCGTAAGTTAGATCGTATTAATCAATATGGGCACCCACACCCAATAGTTGTCCGTGAACATCCATCCTACCTGACAGGGACATATCTGTTGTCTCCCCACCTATAAGTCTACGATCATATCCACTCTAGCCTTGCATAGATGCTTTTTTTCAACGCGTGTCTAGTTCACAGTGCAATAGGAATTACAGTAGGATTGGTTTTTCGTATCTCTGGTCTAATGGTGCGTCTTAATTTCTTCGCCGTGGTCGGTTTAATGGCTATTGTATATAGTATTTACTTTTATTGTGCAGGCGAAAATTTCTGAGCTTAAAGGCAAGGTTCTGGGCCTATATTTCTCGGCCAACTGGTATCCACTCTGTCGAAATTTCACAACTCAGGTCCTTGTTGGGGTATACGAGGAATTGAAGAGTAATGGGTCTAATTTTGAGGTTGTCTTCGTATCATCTGATGAGAGTTTGGATGCTTTCAACAATTACCGGGCTTGCATGCCGTGGCTTTCCGTGCCATTTTCTGATTTGGAGACCAAGAAAGCCTTGACTAGGAAGTTCGACATTGAAGGCATTCCATGTTTGGTTATTCTGCAATCCGAGGACGAAGCGCAACACTTGCGTGATGGTGTTGAAATCCTTTACCGATATGGTGTCCAAGCTTTCCCATTCACTGGGGAAAGGTTAGAGGAATTGGAGCTACAAGAAAAGGAAAAGCATGAGAGCCAGACACTGACCAATCTCCTCATAAACGATGAGAGGGACTATCTTTTGGGTCATCCTACATCTAAACAGGTTAGTGCTTTCCATACTTGGTTTCGTTATCCCTCGATTTGAACAGATTTCTTATCTTCTCGAATGTGTGTGCAAGATAAAAAGGCACCCGAACATCTTTTATTGGTCTGGTCCACACTCATAGCTATAGAATACCTTTCATCAATTTGGCCACGACAAACAATAGAGTTCTTTCTAGCTATTGCGTGCAAGTCTCTAACTTGTCATAGACTCATAGATGTTGGAATCCATCTAGAGATCATTTGTTCCGTTTCTCCCGACCCTGCATATGGGTCTGTAGCCTGAATGCTTATGGCACATAGCTAGCCATGTTTCAACTCTGCCATGAACATGTTTCTGCCATTAGAGTTGACATTGGCATCCAGTTGAGCACAGATCTCGACAAGCCACTGCCAATTTTAATGGTAAGTAATAGGTAATCGCATAGTGGACTAACTTTTGATAGATGGAGGCCGCTTATATGATATTGGTATGATGACTGGCAGGTGCCTCTCAGCTTGATGGTTGGGAAAACAATTGGACTCTACTTCTCATCACAATGGTGTCTTCCAGGCGTGAAGTTCACGCCTAAGCTAGTCTCTATCTACCACAAGATCAAACAAGAACTGGTAGATGAAGAGAATGAAGACTTTGAGATTGTTTTCATGTCGGGTGATCGTGATCAGGCAGAATTCGAGTCCTATTTCGAGACCATGCCTTGGCTGGCGTTGCCATTTGGGGACCCTTGTATAAAAACCCTGACTAGGCACTTTGATGTGCAAGGAATTCCTTGTTTGATAATATTAGGACCTGATGGCAAAACTGTCACCAAGCAGGGGAGAAGCCTTATAAACTTGTATGAAGAGAATGCATACCCTTTCACTGAAGCCAAAGTGAGCGCCCTAGAGAGGCAAATAGATGAAGATGCAAAAAGTCTACCCAGAACAGAGTACCATACAGGCCATCGGCACGAGCTCAAGCTGGTTTCAGAAGGAAGTGGAGGAGGACCGTTTATTTGCTGCGACTGTGATGAACAAGGCTCTGGTTGGGCATACCAGTGTCTAGAATGCGGGTATGAGGTGCACACCAAGTGTGTTATACCCGTGAGCCAAGGCTGATCCATCGTTGATGAAAGCTGATCAGGCAGGAGGAGAGGGTGTAAATTTTACATAAACTGATTGAGCTTTAGGTTTATAAATTACTTACTGGTGCATTGGTGACATGGGATTTACTGGATTTCTTCGGTTCGTTTGGTCTGTATTTCTCCCCAGATCAGTCTCATGTAACATGGTGTATCTAAATTCTGATTGTAACCATTGTATGAATCAAGCTGTATTAAAATATATATTTACGCGTCAGAAGAACAAAACCCTTTGAACTTGGCAGTACACATGAATTGGCATTGAAGCAACCCAGAAAATAGTGTTTTAGATTAGTACAACAATTATCATCTAGGTTTCTTAAATTTACATTTCAACAGATTAAGCTTGATGATATTTTGTATGTTAATGTTAGAATCTTGGAGGATATAAGCACTATTGTATTAATTTATTTACGTAGTACTGGTTGAAGAGATCCTCCAACATTTATAGGCGAATTACTAATTTATTTATTTTAATACTGGTGATTGTATCTCTTCTATCTCTCTTAATCCTCAAGCCTTTAAAATACAAAGAGAGGCAGTTGAGTCACATGCTGGTTTGTCATAGGAAAAATTATGATTATTGTCGGTAAGAATAAAAACTTTTTAACATGGCCAATCATTTATGGGAAATAATTGAAGAAGGGTATCGAGCAACAGAAGACGTTGGAAACTTAACAATCCAACAGCTAAAACTACATAAGGTGGAACAAAAACAAAGCAAAACGATTACATTTGATCACTCTCATATTTCAGAGTCCATGTTTTCAACAGAACTGCTCTCGTCTGAAAATGGTAATGCAACAAAAGATGAATCTGCAGCAGAGGGGAGAGTGAACCTCCTGGTGACAATCCCCCATCTGACACAGAGATGACAGAATCTCCTAAATCCTACAGAGAGTAATGATTCTGACAAAGCACACTTACTGGAATCCTGGAAGTTTTCGGTGGCAGTAAAGTTATTGGGTAAAACCATTGAATGTGCATTGATGGTCTCCAAACTGCCACAGAAAGTCTCCTGTTGTGGATAATGCAAGGAAAGAGGAATCTCTTCAGAAGAATTTACCAGCTACTAAATCATAACAAACTCGAAGATCATGGGGAAGAATAAGGTCAACGAGCCAATTTCTAAGGCTCGCAGTGATTTGGGTGGAGTTTCTTCAATGATTCAACAATCTATGTCCAAGAATCCTACAGGTATTACAGTAAGAGATAATGATCATCAAAAAGCTGGTCCCACACCATTTATGTCCACCGTTGAGCCCCAGCATCAACACATTACTAAAAGTCAAAAGCTTTCAGTTTGCTAAAAAGCCCATTTGGAGCCCATCTCATCTAAAATAAAGTAAAGCTCATATGACAATCTAAGGCTCTAAGGGGCCTAGCTCAAAAAAGCGTACGAAGGAAAAACTTCTTTTCCAATTTGAGACACAGGATCCCGTGGAGTTGGAAAGGCTTCAAACAGCTTTTACTTTTCATTTATATGATAGAGGCAATCTTTTTAAATGATCAAAAGATGGGGTCAGCAAACTCTCTTGTTTTGATAGTTAAAGGTTGCGTACCGAATAATGGTGACTCACTCATTCTCATGGAAGATAACTCTTCCTCTCTTATGATAGGTTCTTGTGAACACCAGCAGGTTGAGGTCAATGTTGGTTCAGTGATAGAGGGAGTAGGACCCTATGCTTCCTACAGACTTATCATAATTTATTATGTCTTTTTTTTTTTGGAATTATTGTGGGATTGCTAATAAAGCCTTCATTTATGTTATGAAAGACTAGATAAGGAGATTCCATCAAAGTATTTGCATTATTCTATAACCCTAAATCAGTGGTAACAAAGCAAAGAGGATTATCCAAAACTTGGGTTTTGATGGTTATTTCTGTGTGGAGATCGTTGGTTTTTTTGGAGGAATATGGTTATTGTGGCACAAAGCTATTGTTTCCGTGGACATTAAGTTATCTCCGAGACAATTCATTCATTTTGAGTGGACTATCTCTTCATCTATGGGAAATGCACAGATGTCTATGGCAAATCAGTTCCTATTAAACATATTGATTTATGGGACGATTTGAGAAGACTGAAAATTTCTATTCAGGCTCCTTGCTGTTTAATTGGAGATTTTAATGCTCCCTTAATTGCTGAGGACAAGAAGTGGGGAGTTTGTTTTAATCATGCTGCCAATACACCGTTTGCCAATATGATAAATGGCTGGGCACTGATGGATTTTGGGTTTGAAGGGCCTAAATTCACATGGTTTAGGAGGGACTTTAGTGAGAGACTTGATAGAGCTTTATGCAATAGTATTTGGCGCCAAACCTTCCCGGATGGAGTTTTGGTTCAATTGTCGCGAATCAAGTCAGACTATAGACCTATTTTACTTCATTATTTTGATAATCGGGGAAGTGAAGCTATTCAACGTCCTTTTCGTTTCCAAGCAGCCTGGTTAAGTCATTCTAGCTTTGGAGACTTTGTGAAGAACTCTTGGTTATTCTCTGGTGACTGGGAATCTTCATATCTTCATCTTGTTGAAGACCTAAAGGAGTGGAACTTTAAAGTCTTTGGTAATATTTTTCAGCGACAGAACCATCTATTTCAGCACATTAAGGGAGTAGAGAAGATATTAAGCATGTGAGATTCTGTTAGGCTGCGGCATGTGTTAGATAGTCTAAAAAAAGAATATGAAGCTTCCTTACAACAAGAGGAATTATTATGGTATCAGAAGTCAAGAAGTAATTAGGTAACCTTTGGTGACATGAATACTTCTTTCTTTCATTCCATGACTTTAGTGTGACATCGACAAAACAAGATCTCTCTACTACAAAATTCAACTGGGGTATGGATTTCTGATGAGGATAAATTAAAGAAAATGATAGTGGAATTTTTTCAAAGCCTATATACGGATGAGGGTTGCACCGATTCTTACCTTGTTCTTCCAGCTAATTTTTTTATTATTCAGGATTTTTCTGATATGCAGTTCGTATCTCTTCCAACTAATGAGGAAATTCACAGGATTGTTAAAAGATTTGGTAGCTTAAAATTGTCAGGGGTGGACATTTTTTCAGTGCCAATGGATGGTTGTTGGTGATGCTATTTGTGAATTTGTTCGTCATTTTTTGAGAGATGGTCAACTGAATATTGGGATTAACGAAACCCTCATCATCTTGATCCCCAAGATTCTTAATCCTATTAATTTAGGACAGCTTCGTCCAATTAGTCTTTATAATATTTCTTATAAGATCATTACTAAGTTAATTGTAAATAAGCTGAAGCCATTGATGGAAAAATTAGTTGAGACAATTTGGTTTCATTCAAGGATGTCAGATTACTGATAGTGTCATCATTGTGCAGGATATTATAAACTCTAAGAGGAGAAATTCTGAAAAAAAAAGGTTGGATGGCACTAAACCTAGATCTTGAAAAGGCTTATGATCGCTTGAAGTGGTCTTTCATTGATGAAACATTTATTCTTGCGGTGAAACATTTATTCTTGTGGTCTTCTCTTGAGAGTTGACTGCAGAATCATGACATGTGTTTCGATAGTTTCCATGCAAGTACTTTGGAATTGTAAGGACCCAAACCCAAAGCCCAAACCGATGTGAAACCCGGACTAGCCCAATACATAGATCAATTCGAATCCCACAAGGCTTCGAAAACTTTTCAAACACATTTTTCAAAAATATAGTATTTAATTTTATTGAAATGGAGCATGTACCAATTATAGTAAGACATCTGGCACAAAAAATGAAGCAATAAACAACAACGAAAGTCTTTTATTAAAACGAAAACAAAAACCCAAACAAGTCCATAACATACAATCCCAAAAATCAAACCGGCCTAAATCCCACAACATAAACATAATGTGTCCAAAATACAAGTAATAATCCAAGTATGTAATCCAAAATAGAAAGTAAAATCCAAATGAAAAGTGCCAGAAAGAAAATCGCATAAAATGTGCAGGTGCGATAGTCCAGCTTAGGTTTCATTCAAGGATGTCAGATTACTGATAGTGTCATCATTGTGCAGGATATTATAAACTCTATGAGGAGAAATTCTGAAAAAAAAAGGTTGGATGACACTAAACCTAGATCTTGAAAAGGCTTATGATCGCTTGAAGTGGTCTTTCATTGATGAAACATTTATTCTTGCGGTGAAACATTTATTCTTGCGGTCTTCTCTTGAGAGTTGACTGCAGAATCATGACATGTGTTTCGATAGTTTCCATGCAAGTACTTTGGAATTGTAAGGACCCAAACCCAAAGCCCAGACCGATGTGAAACCCGGACTAGCCCAATACATAGATCAATTCGAATCCCACAAGGCTTCGAAAACTTTTCAAACACATTTTTCAAAAATATAGTATTTAATTTTATTGAAATGGAGCATGTACCAATTATAGTAAGACATCTGGCACAAAAAATGAAGCAATAAACAACAACGAAAGTCTTTTATTAAAACGAAAACAAAAACCCAAACAAGTCCATAACATACAATCCCAAAAATCAAACCGGCCTAAATCCCACAACATAAACATAATGTGTCCAAAATACAAGTAATAATCCAAGTATGTAATCCAAAATAGAAAGTAAAATCCAAATGAAAAGTGCCAGAAAGAAAATCGCATAAAATGTGCAGGTGCGATAGTCCAGCTAGGTTTCATTCAAGGATGTCAGATTACTGATAGTGTCATCATTGTGCAGGATATTATAAACTCTATGAGGAGAAATTCTGAAAAAAAAAAGGTTGGATGACACTAAACCTAGATCTTGAAAAGGCTTATGATCGCTTGAAGTGGTCTTTCATTGATGAAACATTTATTCTTGCGGTGAAACATTTATTCTTGCGGTCTTCTCTTGAGAGTTGACTGCAGAATCATGACATGTGTTTCGATAGTTTCCATGCAAGTACTTTGGAATTGTAAGGACCCAAACCCAAAGCCCAGACCGATGTGAAACCCGGACTAGCCCAATACATAGATCAATTCGAATCCCACAAGGCTTCGAAAACTTTTCAAACACATTTTTCAAAAATATAGTATTTAATTTTATTGAAATGGAGCATGTACCAATTATAGTAAGACATCTGGCACAAAAAATGAAGCAATAAACAACAACGAAAGTCTTTTATTAAAACGAAAACAAAAACCCAAACAAGTCCATAACATACAATCCCAAAAATCAAACCGGCCTAAATCCCACAACATAAACATAATGTGTCCAAAATACAAGTAATAATCCAAGTATGTAATCCAAAATAGAAAGTAAAATCCAAATGAAAAGTGCCAGAAAGAAAATCGCATAAAATGTGCAGGTGCGATAGTCCAGCTAGGTTTCATTCAAGGATGTCAGATTACTGATAGTGTCATCATTGTGCAGGATATTATAAACTCTATGAGGAGAAATTCTGAAAAAAAAAGGTTGGATGACACTAAACCTAGATCTTGAAAAGGCTTATGATCGCTTGAAGTGGTCTTTCATTGATGAAACATTTATTCTTGCGGTGAAACATTTATTCTTGCGGTCTTCTCTTGAGAGTTGACTGCAGAATCATGACATGTGTTTCGATAGTTTCCATGCAAGTACTTTGGAATTGTAAGGACCCAAACCCAAAGCCCAGACCGATGTGAAACCCGGACTAGCCCAATACATAGATCAATTCGAATCCCACAAGGCTTCGAAAACTTTTCAAACACATTTTTCAAAAATATAGTATTTAATTTTATTGAAATGGAGCATGTACCAATTATAGTAAGACATCTGGCACAAAAAATGAAGCAATAAACAACAACGAAAGTCTTTTATTAAAACGAAAACAAAAACCCAAACAAGTCCATAACATACAATCCCAAAAATCAAACCGGCCTAAATCCCACAACATAAACATAATGTGTCCAAAATACAAGTAATAATCCAAGTATGTAATCCAAAATAGAAAGTAAAATCCAAATGAAAAGTGCCAGAAAGAAAATCGCATAAAATGTGCAGGTGCGATAGTCCAGCTAGGTTTCATTCAAGGATGTCAGATTACTGATAGTGTCATCATTGTGCAGGATATTATAAACTCTATGAGGAGAAATTCTGAAAAAAAAAGGTTGGATGGCACTAAACCTAGATCTTGAAAAGGCTTATGATCGCTTGAAGTGGTCTTTCATTGATGAAACATTTATTCTTGCGGTGAAACATTTATTCTTGCGGTCTTCTCTTGAGAGTTGACTGCAGAATCATGACATGTGTTTCGATAGTTTCCATGCAAGTACTTTGGAATTGTAAGGACCCAAACCCAAAGCCCAGACCGATGTGAAACCCGGACTAGCCCAATACATAGATCAATTCGAATCCCACAAGGCTTCGAAAACTTTTCAAACACATTTTTCAAAAATATAGTATTTAATTTTATTGAAATGGAGCATGTACCAATTATAGTAAGACATCTGGCACAAAAAATGAAGCAATAAACAACAACGAAAGTCTTTTATTAAAACGAAAACAAAAACCCAAACAAGTCCATAACATACAATCCCAAAAATCAAACCGGCCTAAATCCCACAACATAAACATAATGTGTCCAAAATACAAGTAATAATCCAAGTATGTAATCCAAAATAGAAAGTAAAATCCAAATGAAAAGTGCCAGAAAGAAAATCGCATAAAATGTGCAGGTGCGATAGTCCAGCTAGGTTTCATTCAAGGATGTCAGATTACTGATAGTGTCATCATTGTGCAGGATATTATAAACTCTATGAGGAGAAATTCTGAAAAAAAAAGGTTGGATGACACTAAACCTAGATCTTGAAAAGGCTTATGATCGCTTGAAGTGGTCTTTCATTGATGAAACATTTATTCTTGCGGTGAAACATTTATTCTTGCGGTCTTCTCTTGAGAGTTGACTGCAGAATCATGACATGTGTTTCGATAGTTTCCATGCAAGTACTTTGGAATTGTAAGGACCCAAACCCAAAGCCCAGACCGATGTGAAACCCGGACTAGCCCAATACATAGATCAATTCGAATCCCACAAGGCTTCGAAAACTTTTCAAACACATTTTTCAAAAATATAGTATTTAATTTTATTGAAATGGAGCATGTACCAATTATAGTAAGACATCTGGCACAAAAAATGAAGCAATAAACAACAACGAAAGTCTTTTATTAAAACGAAAACAAAAACCCAAACAAGTCCATAACATACAATCCCAAAAATCAAACCGGCCTAAATCCCACAACATAAACATAATGTGTCCAAAATACAAGTAATAATCCAAGTATGTAATCCAAAATAGAAAGTAAAATCCAAATGAAAAGTGCCAGAAAGAAAATCGCATAAAATGTGCAGGTGCGATAGTCCAGCTAGGTTTCATTCAAGGATGTCAGATTACTGATAGTGTCATCATTGTGCAGGATATTATAAACTCTATGAGGAGAAATTCTGAAAAAAAAAGGTTGGATGACACTAAACCTAGATCTTGAAAAGGCTTATGATCGCTTGAAGTGGTCTTTCATTGATGAAACATTTATTCTTGCGGTGAAACATTTATTCTTGCGGTCTTCTCTTGAGAGTTGACTGCAGAATCATGACATGTGTTTCGATAGTTTCCATGCAAGTACTTTGGAATTGTAAGGACCCAAACCCAAAGCCCAGACCGATGTGAAACCCGGACTAGCCCAATACATAGATCAATTCGAATCCCACAAGGCTTCGAAAACTTTTCAAACACATTTTTCAAAAATATAGTATTTAATTTTATTGAAATGGAGCATGTACCAATTATAGTAAGACATCTGGCACAAAAAATGAAGCAATAAACAACAACGAAAGTCTTTTATTAAAACGAAAACAAAAACCCAAACAAGTCCATAACATACAATCCCAAAAATCAAACCGGCCTAAATCCCACAACATAAACATAATGTGTCCAAAATACAAGTAATAATCCAAGTATGTAATCCAAAATAGAAAGTAAAATCCAAATGAAAAGTGCCAGAAAGAAAATCGCATAAAATGTGCAGGTGCGATAGTCCAGCTAGGTTTCATTCAAGGATGTCAGATTACTGATAGTGTCATCATTGTGCAGGATATTATAAACTCTATGAGGAGAAATTCTGAAAAAAAAAGGTTGGATGACACTAAACCTAGATCTTGAAAAGGCTTATGATCGCTTGAAGTGGTCTTTCATTGATGAAACATTTATTCTTGCGGTGAAACATTTATTCTTGCGGTCTTCTCTTGAGAGTTGACTGCAGAATCATGACATGTGTTTCGATAGTTTCCATGCAAGTACTTTGGAATTGTAAGGACCCAAACCCAAAGCCCAGACCGATGTGAAACCCGGACTAGCCCAATACATAGATCAATTCGAATCCCACAAGGCTTCGAAAACTTTTCAAACACATTTTTCAAAAATATAGTATTTAATTTTATTGAAATGGAGCATGTACCAATTATAGTAAGACATCTGGCACAAAAAATGAAGCAATAAACAACAACGAAAGTCTTTTATTAAAACGAAAACAAAAACCCAAACAAGTCCATAACATACAATCCCAAAAATCAAACCGGCCTAAATCCCACAACATAAACATAATGTGTCCAAAATACAAGTAATAATCCAAGTATGTAATCCAAAATAGAAAGTAAAATCCAAATGAAAAGTGCCAGAAAGAAAATCGCATAAAATGTGCAGGTGCGATAGTCCAGCTAGGTTTCATTCAAGGATGTCAGATTACTGATAGTGTCATCATTGTGCAGGATATTATAAACTCTATGAGGAGAAATTCTGAAAAAAAAAGGTTGGATGACACTAAACCTAGATCTTGAAAAGGCTTATGATCGCTTGAAGTGGTCTTTCATTGATGAAACATTTATTCTTGCGGTGAAACATTTATTCTTGCGGTCTTCTCTTGAGAGTTGACTGCAGAATCATGACATGTGTTTCGATAGTTTCCATGCAAGTACTTTGGAATTGTAAGGACCCAAACCCAAAGCCCAGACCGATGTGAAACCCGGACTAGCCCAATACATAGATCAATTCGAATCCCACAAGGCTTCGAAAACTTTTCAAACACATTTTTCAAAAATATAGTATTTAATTTTATTGAAATGGAGCATGTACCAATTATAGTAAGACATCTGGCACAAAAAATGAAGCAATAAACAACAACGAAAGTCTTTTATTAAAACGAAAACAAAAACCCAAACAAGTCCATAACATACAATCCCAAAAATCAAACCGGCCTAAATCCCACAACATAAACATAATGTGTCCAAAATACAAGTAATAATCCAAGTATGTAATCCAAAATAGAAAGTAAAATCCAAATGAAAAGTGCCAGAAAGAAAATCGCATAAAATGTGCAGGTGCGATAGTCCAGCTAGGTTTCATTCAAGGATGTCAGATTACTGATAGTGTCATCATTGTGCAGGATATTATAAACTCTATGAGGAGAAATTCTGAAAAAAAAAGGTTGGATGACACTAAACCTAGATCTTGAAAAGGCTTATGATCGCTTGAAGTGGTCTTTCATTGATGAAACATTTATTCTTGCGGTGAAACATTTATTCTTGCGGTCTTCTCTTGAGAGTTGACTGCAGAATCATGACATGTGTTTCGATAGTTTCCATGCAAGTACTTTGGAATTGTAAGGACCCAAACCCAAAGCCCAGACCGATGTGAAACCCGGACTAGCCCAATACATAGATCAATTCGAATCCCACAAGGCTTCGAAAACTTTTCAAACACATTTTTCAAAAATATAGTATTTAATTTTATTGAAATGGAGCATGTACCAATTATAGTAAGACATCTGGCACAAAAAATGAAGCAATAAACAACAACGAAAGTCTTTTATTAAAACGAAAACAAAAACCCAAACAAGTCCATAACATACAATCCCAAAAATCAAACCGGCCTAAATCCCACAACATAAACATAATGTGTCCAAAATACAAGTAATAATCCAAGTATGTAATCCAAAATAGAAAGTAAAATCCAAATGAAAAGTGCCAGAAAGAAAATCGCATAAAATGTGCAGGTGCGATAGTCCAGCTAGGTTTCATTCAAGGATGTCAGATTACTGATAGTGTCATCATTGTGCAGGATATTATAAACTCTATGAGGAGAAATTCTGAAAAAAAAAGGTTGGATGACACTAAACCTAGATCTTGAAAAGGCTTATGATCGCTTGAAGTGGTCTTTCATTGATGAAACATTTATTCTTGCGGTGAAACATTTATTCTTGCGGTCTTCTCTTGAGAGTTGACTGCAGAATCATGACATGTGTTTCGATAGTTTCCATGCAAGTACTTTGGAATTGTAAGGACCCAAACCCAAAGCCCAGACCGATGTGAAACCCGGACTAGCCCAATACATAGATCAATTCGAATCCCACAAGGCTTCGAAAACTTTTCAAACACATTTTTCAAAAATATAGTATTTAATTTTATTGAAATGGAGCATGTACCAATTATAGTAAGACATCTGGCACAAAAAATGAAGCAATAAACAACAACGAAAGTCTTTTATTAAAACGAAAACAAAAACCCAAACAAGTCCATAACATACAATCCCAAAAATCAAACCGGCCTAAATCCCACAACATAAACATAATGTGTCCAAAATACAAGTAATAATCCAAGTATGTAATCCAAAATAGAAAGTAAAATCCAAATGAAAAGTGCCAGAAAGAAAATCGCATAAAATGTGCAGGTGCGATAGTCCAGCTAGGTTTCATTCAAGGATGTCAGATTACTGATAGTGTCATCATTGTGCAGGATATTATAAACTCTATGAGGAGAAATTCTGAAAAAAAAAGGTTGGATGACACTAAACCTAGATCTTGAAAAGGCTTATGATCGCTTGAAGTGGTCTTTCATTGATGAAACATTTATTCTTGCGGTGAAACATTTATTCTTGCGGTCTTCTCTTGAGAGTTGACTGCAGAATCATGACATGTGTTTCGATAGTTTCCATGCAAGTACTTTGGAATGGTAAGGACCCAAACCCAAAGCCCAGACCGATGTGAAACCCGGACTAGCCCAATACATAGATCAATTCGAATCCCACAAGGCTTCGAAAACTTTTCAAACACATTTTTCAAAAATATAGTATTTAATTTTATTGAAATGGAGCATGTACCAATTATAGTAAGACATCTGGCACAAAAAATGAAGCAATAAACAACAACGAAAGTCTTTTATTAAAACGAAAACAAAAACCCAAACAAGTCCATAACATACAATCCCAAAAATCAAACCGGCCTAAATCCCACAACATAAACATAATGTGTCCAAAATACAAGTAATAATCCAAGTATGTAATCCAAAATAGAAAGTAAAATCCAAATGAAAAGTGCCAGAAAGAAAATCGCATAAAATGTGCAGGTGCGATAGTCCAGCTAGGTTTCATTCAAGGATGTCAGATTACTGATAGTGTCATCATTGTGCAGGATATTATAAACTCTATGAGGAGAAATTCTGAAAAAAAAAGGTTGGATGACACTAAACCTAGATCTTGAAAAGGCTTATGATCGCTTGAAGTGGTCTTTCATTGATGAAACATTTATTCTTGCGGTGAAACATTTATTCTTGCGGTCTTCTCTTGAGAGTTGACTTGCAGAATCATGACATGTGTTTCGATAGTTTCCATGCAAGTACTTTGGAATGGTAAGGACCCAAACCCAAAGCCCAGACCGATGTGAAACCCGGACTAGCCCAATACATAGATCAATTCGAATCCCACAAGGCTTCGAAAACTTTTCAAACACATTTTTCAAAAATATAGTATTTAATTTTATTGAAATGGAGCATGTACCAATTATAGTAAGACATCTGGCACAAAAAATGAAGCAATAAACAACAACGAAAGTCTTTTATTAAAACGAAAACAAAAACCCAAACAAGTCCATAACATACAATCCCAAAAATCAAACCGGCCTAAATCCCACAACATAAACATAATGTGTCCAAAATACAAGTAATAATCCAAGTATGTAATCCAAAATAGAAAGTAAAATCCAAATGAAAAGTGCCAGAAAGAAAATCGCATAAAATGTGCAGGTGCGATAGTCCAGCTAGGTTTCATTCAAGGATGTCAGATTACTGATAGTGTCATCATTGTGCAGGATATTATAAACTCTATGAGGAGAAATTCTGAAAAAAAAAGGTTGGATGACACTAAACCTAGATCTTGAAAAGGCTTATGATCGCTTGAAGTGGTCTTTCATTGATGAAACATTTATTCTTGCGGTGAAACATTTATTCTTGCGGTCTTCTCTTGAGAGTTGACTGCAGAATCATGACATGTGTTTCGATAGTTTCCATGCAAGTACTTTGGAATGGTAAGGACCCAAACCCAAAGCCCAGACCGATGTGAAACCCGGACTAGCCCAATACATAGATCAATTCGAATCCCACAAGGCTTCGAAAACTTTTCAAACACATTTTTCAAAAATATAGTATTTAATTTTATTGAAATGGAGCATGTACCAATTATAGTAAGACATCTGGCACAAAAAATGAAGCAATAAACAACAACGAAAGTCTTTTATTAAAACGAAAACAAAAACCCAAACAAGTCCATAACATACAATCCCAAAAATCAAACCGGCCTAAATCCCACAACATAAACATAATGTGTCCAAAATACAAGTAATAATCCAAGTATGTAATCCAAAATAGAAAGTAAAATCCAAATGAAATGTTCCAGAAAGAAAATCACATAAAATGTGCAGGTGCGATAGTCCAGCTAGGTTGTACGAAGCTCACACCTCTAAATACAATCTATGGCTCACGAACTACTCCTGAAAGGGAAAAATAACAAAGGGTGAGATAATAATCTCAGTAGGAGTCACAACATCATAAGTCCTATAGGAGAACATAGGCATATATTAAGACAGAGTAAAACATGTATACTTTTAAAATATACTCGTAACTAATGCACCAAAAAAATACATAAACAAGCTTCTGACTTAAATAATGTAAAATGTAGATCCAACCCAATAGGTTATAACAAATACGAACAACAGAACACAGGCTAATTGTGTCCAATAAAAACCCATCAGGGTGGACATAACAAAACATTTCACAAATAACCCTCGCTAAAGGGAAATCGGAACCCCACTGGCAGTGTTAGTTTTACTTGAAAATATATATATATATATATATATATATATATATGTAACTCTACCATCAGTGTTGTCCGAGACAAGACAGAGAAAAGAAACATACAAATATGTCATACATGTCTCAACACTCAGAACGAACAATACTCAGCATGAACAAACCTGCGAAGATGTGGCAGGCAAAACGATATAACACCATACAACTCCTGAACTGGTAAGTAACTCTCTTATAACACTGGGATTCCATATACTCACCTTGCATTAGCCAAGCAAACTTTTAATAACTTCAAGTACCAAACTCTGATGTGTTTAAACGTTTAAAACTAGTATACTTAGACCACAAGAGTAGTACAAAACCATATGTTAATAGAAATTTTGTAAAACATGCAATGATATCACATATCCCCAAATATACTCAAATATAAACTCACCCTATATTTACATTAAGCTCATAAACTAATATTTATAAAATCCGTCAATACCAATTATTAACCTTTTTTTGTAACCCTAATATAAATAACAGACATAAATCCAAAAGTTTATTTTTTATCTAAATCCACAAACCATAACCTTTATTGTTCTAATCCTTTCGTAAGCCTAAATTAAATATAACCCAAAATATTTTTTTTATTATTTTAAGCCTATAAAACATGACCACATTTTTTTACAGCAATTTTATGATTAAGCATCCTTTCGTCTGCTACAACACTTTTCATGGTCTTGCTAATTCAAACTTTCAAAATAAGAGCATCAGGTTAACTTAAATATATTAATTCTCTTGCCTAAGTCCAACCTACACTACTGGACAAAAACAAAAACGTTACCTTTGAAACACTGTTGGACGCTTATTGTAAGCTCAAAAAAACAAAAAAGGAGCAACAGAATATTTATCTAGGTTGCCGCACTAAAAAATAAACGCCTCTAACCTAGTCTAACGTATATTCTTATTGGTCTTTTATTTATTTATTTATTTTTTAAATTGGCAAAGCCCACGATTTTTCTTTTTCAAGTTTTTAAATTGCCATTTAAGTCTATAATTTAGCAACCGACATTACTAATGGTTGCTCATAAAGAAAAAAATAAAAAGAGAAGCTACAGATCTTCTTATTTCTTTCTTTTCCTTTTTTTTTTAATTATTACGTCTTCTCCTTTCTCTCTCTATTCTTCCTTCTCTCTCTATTCTTCCTTCTCTCTCTATTCTTCCTTCTCTCTCTATTCTTCCTTCTCTCTCTATTCTTCCTTCTCTCTCTTCCCAAATCACTATATACTTATAAAGAAATAACAGATACTCAAATTAATCCAAAACTCAGCCTGAAATTTATCTACGCACTCATCATCTTGTTAATTTATCAACATATAACTAATACAAGATTAGATAAACTCATTTATGGCAAACACAGTGATAATCCTGCAATGGCAATCACGCACAGAGTTTTTAGTTATATGTCGCAATTCAAAAACACACAATACCAATTTTTAATTAGAAAACAAAAAGGCTTTTCTGATCAAACCAATGAGGCGTTGTCTCCTACTTGCGACTTCGAATTAGTGGCGATGCCCTTTCCTTTGTTGTGTGAACCTGATCCACCTATACAAAAGAGTATATATACTGAGATAAGAAAAGTAAAACAACAAACGAATAATAGAAAAAATCCTATAACCCCATCCTAACTCCTCTCTGATGAATGAACAACCATTAGAGTTCTTATATGTGAAACCCTAATCACGCAATTAAACTTGATGAATGCCCAGACGAATGAGTGTAATGAAAGCCAACTGATTAAAAGGGACAAGAGAGTAAGGTACAAGGATAGAAAATAATCGGAATAACATAACAAAATAAAAAGATAAAAGGGAACCAAGTGTGTATGCGTGATGAACGAATGGAAGGAAGCGATAGATGTCAGAACCCAATCAGGAAAGAAACGAAGCAGAGCTTTCCTAAATCTAAATAGGAAAGAAAGGACATGTAGGAAATACGGAAGAAATGACTCGTTGGGAGAGAATTGGATAGGGAGATGAACGGGAAAGAGAATATATATACGAACAAACGGCAGGTGATTTTCTATCAGCTAACACAGGCTTAAATAGCCCAGGTCCCGATACTCTACTAGCCTAACTCGGAAAACAAGCTCAGTTTGGAAAATAAAACGACCGGTTCAAAAAGAACAAATAAGACCCAATGACAATTAATTGGGCCCAGAAAAGAACGAATTGACCGAAAACAACAAACGGGCCCAAAGGCCTACAAAACAACCCGAAAACACCTGACTACTCAAAACGAGTCCAAAAAATACATTTGGGTCTGACAAGGGCAAAACGGTAATTTTTTACTACCTCGATTTCCGTCTTGACCAAAATGTCAAATGGACATGTGGACCACTAGAACAATGCTAGCTAGACAACAACAAGGATGGGATTTCACAGGAATGGTGTAGTCACAAATTCGTTTATTCCATTTAGAGGTGTCAGATAAGGTGATCCTTTGTCGCCATATTTATTTTTTCTATGCATGGAGAGGCTTAGACATATGATTGATTAGGCCGCTGAGGAGGGGTTGTGGCAGCCTATCCAATTAGGTATTTCTGACCCGAAAATCTCTCATTTATATTTCGTTGATGATCTCTTCTTATTTTCTACAACATTTAAAAATGAAAGATGAATGATATAGAATATTATGAGCAGATTTTGCCAGTCATCGAGTTAAAAAGTAAGCCATATTAAATGTAAACTCTTCTTCTCAAAGATTACGACAACTACTATTCAAAGAGATGTCAATAAATTATTGGATTTTTCCATCACGAAAGACTTAGGTGTTTATCTGAGGGCGCCAGTATTGCATGGAAGATTGACAAGGAGTTATTTTTCCAAGCTGTTAGATAAAATTCAGAAACGTCTTTCAAGCTGGAAAGCAGACTCTCTCCCTTTTCCTGATCGAGTCACTCTAGCAAAGTCTGTTCTCCAAGTTATCCCTTCTTACTCGATGCAAACAACTTTATTCCCACTAGGAGTGACGAAGGAGATTGATAAATCACACGAAATTTTGTGTGGGGATCCAATACTACTAAACATAAACTGCACTTGCTAAACTAGGAGAGGTTATGTAATCCTAAAGAGGAAGATCGTTTGGGTTTGTATTCTACAACTAAAACCAACAAAGCACTAATTCTAAAATTAGGTTGGCGCTTCTTGACTAATCAGGAGAGTCTTTGGGCAAGGGCTCTAGCTGGGAAATATGGCTGGAACAGTGTTTCAAATATTTATACCCTTGAGTCCTTTGAAGAGTAGTAGCTGGTCACTTTGGAAAGCCCTTCATAGTGTATGGTCGTACCTCTCTAAAAGTGGTTCTTGGCATCTCGGCAATGGTAACTTGATTAGCTTTTGGGAAGACTCTTGGCTTGATCAGGTTGGTACTCTTATTTGTGTCACCCATGAGCAAGCACCAGAGGAGCTAAGAGGAAGAACGGTAAATCAGTTTATCTTTGATCAAGGTAATTGGAATTAGAGCCTTTTTCAAAGATATTTACTGACATTTGCTTGTATTTTGCTTGCCCAAGTTCACCTACCGATAAACTTTGAGGAACTTGATACCTAGAGATAGAATTCTACTATGAATGGTCAGTTTAGCCTGCAATCGGCTAGATCTCTCTTAAGAGATGGTGCATTTATTTCTTCAAATGGTGTCTGAAAACTAATCTGGAGATGGTATGGCCCTCAACAAATCCGGTCATTCCTTTGGTTATTAACACATGACAAATTTCCCACGAGATAGCTTAGCTTGCCCAGACATATCACGCACTCAGATAGCTTAGGTTTTTTCTCTTCTAATATAGAGGATTGGCTTATTATTAATCTAAATAGCAGTGAAATCTCCGGCAATTTGGACTGGCCTGTGGATTTTGGAACATGTATGGATGTTGTGGAAGTTGAGAAACGAGTTAATTTTTGAAGAAAAAATTAACATTGGCCCGAATCTAGCAATACAAGTAATGGAACATACTACAAAGTTCCTTTTGTCAATGAAAGTTGTGAACAAGATCAACCCCAATCATGTTGGTCGTTTGAACAAATGGGTGAGATGGATACCCCCTTCCAGGATAGATCAAGATAAATTGTGATGGAAGCCATGATCCTATTTCAAATCTCTCACTTGCAGGGGAAGTTCTTCGAAACTCTATAGGTACATGGATTATTGGCTTTTCTCATTCCTTTGATTGTTGCTCAATGTGGGAAGCGGAGGTTAGAGCTATTCTCACAAGATTGTCCATGGCTCTATCAGCAAGAGTTATCAGATTACATATAAAGAGTGATTCGTGGGATGCTATACAAACATTGAAACTTAGAGAACTGAAACCTCCTCCTTGGAGTCCCCTCTTAATTCAATGCAGAAGCTTGATGAACATTTTCCATGAGGTCAACATGGAACATATCTTCCGTGAAGCCAACCAAGTAGCTGATGGCCTTGCATGTTTAGCTGCTTCACTTTCTTTTGGCATGCATATGCATCATAGTTCTCCTTTTTTGTTACAACAACCCTTGTTTTATGATTCTTTTGGATCTGTTATGTATCGACCATGTTTCTAAGTTTTAAGACCTGCGTTATTCAATAAAAAAAAAAGAGTCTATGTTTTCATTGATTATGGGAGTTTCAATAACATGAGATACTACAAAAAGAATTTGAAGGATCATAAAGAATCATAACGAAAATGATCAAATTAATATGCACCTATCTAGGCCAAGCTGGACATGGATTTGGATTTGTTGTAGTTTCTTTTGGTTCCAAGACCATACCTTTTAAGAAATCACCATAAATTTTATCATATTAAGACTTTCTACATTTTAACCTTGAAAAATCTTGATTTTTAAAGTTTTGAATTATGCTTTATTATCAGAAAGACTAAATTCAGAAAAAATAATATATATATACATATACGGAATTCGGGCCTCTTGTCATGCAATCCTAATTGGCCGAACTCGTGGTCTAATCGAAACCATATAAGACTTAACCTCAAAACTCATTTTCAAAAATATATAAAAGTATAGATAAATTTGAAATTTTATTTTTTCTTTTAAAAAAAGCATATATTTTAAATAGAAATCTCACCATAACATAATATGTCATGGAATACAATCATAAACAATGAAAGTCTTAAATTAACACACAATAGCCCATATGGCCCCAATCATACATCATCACAGGAAGTCCATCAATCTCGAGCCCAAGAATAATAAAATGTGCCCAAGACTTCATGCTCATCTCATATATATTAAATTCAAAGGTAATACATCTAAGTCCAAAATCAAGTAATCAACAAAGCCCACAAAAGGATTATAATAATCAATGAGCAAGCATGCAATAAAAAAATAAGCATGCATATCAATATCCAAAATATAAAAGAGAATGCCGGGTTTTCAAACATGTCATATGTAGTAATCTAGCCTTATGACAAGTCGGAAACCTCGACCTAAAAAAAAGCTAACTACACAAGCACTCAGACCTAAGCCTGAAAAGACAACAACAAGAGGGGATGAGATTTTGAGGACATCAATGAGAGTCACCGCGTCATAAGCAATAATGGGGGAATAGAGGCATATACTAAAACGATTATAAAATAGTTGATAATAAATACAAAGTCATTCCATGTTTGCTTCTTGTGCAACCAATACAATCAATCTAAACAATCTAATACAAATGTATGAGTTAAGTAAACATAAGTCATACACTCAGGTCCAAGCCCAAAAGGTACAAAAATTCACATTCTCAATCTCACAGACTAATATGCTCAAAATCTGTGGGGTGGACCTCTAAAACCACTTCACTGATAACCCCGGCCAAAGAAAAATCGGAAGTTCACTGGTGATTAATTTGAATACACTTTGAAAATAGATATATAAAAACCCACCACCATTGTTTTCCTTGGAACAAGTTGAGAAAACACAATATCCCACATGTATCAGACACACACAACTCAAAAGCTTGAAGCAATAAATTATGTAGCCTATCATACACACATCCACTAGGCATACATGTACTATCTAAACTCCTAGGTAAGCAAATGTTCCCTCTGCTGGGATCTTATATATTTACCTTGCATTGGCCAAGTGTTGTTCATCAATTCCAACTCACCACCTAATATATATATATACATACATACTAGCATATAACTTATAAAAACAATAATGCATATGATGCATGTCACCTCAATCATACATACACACGAGTAATCTCATTCCTCAATCCACACTAATCAACCTTAAAATTATAATGGTATAATGCATGAAGAACACTCATGGGTACTCATCTAGGGTTAAGGAAGGTGCATATTGGTTGGGCTTCCAACACTTTAAAAAAGTTTTTAAGTGTTGAGATTGGGCTTTTATGTCTGGTGGCCTGGGAATCTCAAAAATCCGAAACAAAATTTTAAAATGGCCAAACATGCCCTAAGCGGACCAAAATAGTATTTAGGGACTCAAAACAATGAATTGGGCTCTTAACAATGGAAATGGACTCGGTGAATAGTAATTGGGCCTATATATGATAAATCAGCCAAAGGCCCACGATAACTCAAAATGGGCCTAATAAACACACACTCGGGTCTAAAAGGTAAAACAAATATTTTCACTAGACTCATGCATCGAACAACTCACAAATCTCAGTAATGCACATTGAGACTCCAAACGATGCGTCGTGCATAACTATGGACACACAATTGATGACACGACACTCTAGGCAATCTAGACACGACACTCTAGGCAATCTAGACTCGACATCTAGGCTCTATGAATATATCCAAGTCATTTGGTCAGAAAGTCAACTCTCGAGTCTATTGTCTAGCTAGCTGGTCAAACAATCGACTTTGACAAATCAATTGATCAATCTCACTCAAACGAGCCAATCCAATAAATCTGACTATTCTCGACTGTTGACTGGACTCTCCAAGGGACGGATCTATATATATATACACACTCATGAAGTAGATTACTATATTAACATTGAAAAACAAACAATATTTTGATTGTAGTAAGGTCTTACCTAACCATACTTTAAAGAGAATAATTTTAGTCAAGACACAACAAATTCTTATTTATTATATTTAGTGTTTTTTCCTTTCACCCTTAAAGCCTTTTTTATAAATTTCATATTTTTAATAGATCTAAAATTATAATAGTAATTTATTTATGTTACTATATTTTAAAGTTTGATAGCCAATAAAATTTTACAGAATCACGATTAAACTAATTATTTTTAATCGTAATTTTATAAAATGTATGGTTATGCATGGGAAGATTTTTTATTTTTCTTTTGTCTGATTAGACAACAAATGGCTTCACCTCAATTCCTGAGCTTTGCTTATTGTTAGGTGGCCTTGTTGTAGGTTTACCCTTTTATGGGGAAAGACTCTACATTGATCAGGTGTTTTGTCATTTTTATATATAAATACAGAATATTATAATGTAAATCAATAAAATAATATGAGTTGTAAATCTAGAGTTTTTTAAAGTAAGGATAAAAAAAATATATCTTCAAACCAAATGTTTGTATTTATTTTTTTGGGAAAAAAATAGAATTTGTATTTATGAGATTAGGGGTCAGAATTTAGAAATAAATTTTTTTTAGTCAGTTGATAAGACTTAAAGTAAGTCAATTAGTAAAACTAATCTATTATTAGTGCTTATCATACAATACCAAAATATATTAGAATTAGTCATCTATTTTTTTAACTATAGATATCCTGGAAATAAAAAAGAAATATTGAGAAAAAACAATACAGAAAAAACACAGTGAGATGCTCAAGAACATCCTCAAGGCAAAAGGAAAGCACCCAATAAAGTTACAATATGCAAAACTTAGTCCCTAACCCAAAGCAAACGTGTAATATATATGTATGCCCGATGCTCGATCGTTACTAATGAACAAAGTATCCTCATCTCAGGCAACGTCAAGAAGAATAACTTCCTTTAGCCTTCTGGATCACTTTCCCCTAGATAATGGGTCTCTGTTTCACCAGGTCCCGTTCTCATGACGTCCCCATCTACTACTCCTCGGACTCTCTTCCTGGCGACTCTTATTACAGACCGACCAGACCAGCCAGCCAAACCCCACAACGTGGCCATAACCCACCACCGCCACCGCAGCAGAAACCAGCTCCTCCCTCGAATCATCAGGAAAATTTTACCACAACCACGGCTGCAGCTTCCAGTATCGGTATCCTTGGGAAGCCTTTTGTTGACATCACAACGATTTACGATATTGAAAAAGAACTGGGGAGAGGCCAGTTCGGGATCACTTATCTTTGCACAGAGAAGAGAACAGGGATGAAGTATGCATGCAAGTCGATTGCAAAAACCAAGCTTGTTAGCAGGAAGGACGTGGAAGGCGTTAGGAGAGAGATTTTGATACTGCAGCACCTAACAGGGCAACCCAATATTGTGGAATTCAAAGGCGCTTATGAGGATAAGTATAATTTGCATGTGATCATGGAATTATGCTCTGGCGGTGAGCTTTTTGATCGGATTATAGAAAAAAAAAGTTACTCCGAGCGAGAAGCGGCAAGAATCATCAGGCAGATTGTGAATGTGGTTCATGTCTCTCATTTCATGGGTGTGATGCACAGGGATTTGAAGCCTGAGAATTTCTTACTCGCTAACAGGGACGAGCTTGCTCCCTTGAAAGCAACTGATTTTGGACTCTCTGTCTTCATAGAAGAAGGTTCGGTTCCATATTTCATTGATTTTCCTGCTAGCATTTCTCATTCTCATTTTCTCTGCTTTAAGTTTCACTGCCCATGGCTTTGAATATGAAACCTTACATTACAAATCACGTAATCATCAAACTTGATACAGAAAATCCAATCAAGTCTGGTTAGTTTTTTGGTTGTTCCTTGAGTACGCTATTAATTGTGGGTCAGCATGATCAAGTCGACGAAGAAAGCGGCAGGTCAACCAGGTCAATGGTTTGGGAGTATCTGAGGGGTAAGGATAACGAAATGAGAGAAAACACAGACATGGTTTGGTGCTCTTGTCACACAAGCACTAACCTTGGAATTCTATCTGTCGTATACAGACAGAAAGTCATGCAATACAGTCATCGTAACAAAAGCTTCCTTTTTTCATTTATATATAATCAATTCTACATTTATCTCATCCGACCCTTCTAAATTCACTAGCTGGATTTCGAATTCAGATCCTATTCACTAGTTGGATTTTGAATTCAGACTCTGTTCTCATCCATGAAACATCATATATATCATCTAAACTAAGGCTCATTTGCTAAAACTTCCTCTTTTAATATAATCCACTTTGAGACGGGAGAAGTGTTGCAGCTTTGGAGACCACATAAGATCGGACAAATGTTGCCGATCGAGCCTCCCTGCAGCTGTCATTCTGCAATGTCATGGGCCATGGAGAATTGCCAGTTTCAGCTTAGTGATGCTAATATATATTTGTGCCATCACCGATAACTTTCTAGGCCAAAACTAATGATTCGCAAGTTTACCACTAGTTGTGCCTTTCCCCTGCAACTGATCTGTTTTCTGAAATGGATTATTCACATAACCTTATGCGATCTATATATGTGTCAGAAAGAACCTTATTTTTGCCTTCTCTTGTGTTGTAATCTTCTGATTGATCCTCCAGGTAAAGTATACAGGGACATTGTTGGAAGTGCATATTATGTTGCCCCAGAGGTGTTGAAGAGAAGCTACGGGAAGGAGATTGATGTTTGGAGTGCTGGAATCATTTTATACATTCTTCTTGGTGGGGTGCCTCCATTTTGGGCTGGTAGGGTCGATGTTCCTTTTCTCATCTTGCTTTGCTCTATAAACTGTGCTGGGATTGGGAATTATACCTTCATCACAGTTACCCGACCAATATTTCCATCCTTGCAGTCTTTCAAAGTACATTTTTTTTCCCTTAATGTGAGTTCGATATTGTCGCTGACCAATGTGGATTAATGAAAATAAAAACCACTGTAACAGAGACTGAGAATGGAGTATTTGATGCGATTTTAGAAGGAAATCTGGACTTGAAAAGCTCACCATGGCCTAAAATTTCTTCTTCTGCTAAGGACCTTGTCATGAAAATGTTGACAAAGGACCCTCGCAAACGGATCACTACTGCCCAAGCACTCGGTATGTTATTTTAGCCATGAAAATATGAATAGGAAATTTGACGCAATCCATCCTGCAATTCCAATGGCTGCAGTCTACATGCTATATTTATATATAGTCTTCAAGTTCATTGAACCAGTAAGCTGTGTCTGTTAAACCATTGCTATTGTTATTCATGTTCATGGATTTGACCAGAACATCCATGGATGAAAGTGGATGGGGAAGCATCTGACAGACCAATTGACAGCGCTGTTCTGATTCGGATAAAGGAATTCAGAGCAATGAACAAGATGAAGAGGCTGGCTCTGAAGGTAGGATTATATCAGCTGAACTTAATATTCGTTTCTTGAAGTTTCTGATAATTAGAGCCATAGAAGATCGATCGTCTATTTATCTGATTTACTACCAATTCTACGTATACAATTAGCATGCAACTGTCAGGAATTTTGAGATGGGCTCGGGAGAACATGAAGGGAAATAAATCCCCTTGATGTAATTAATATACAACATGTCAGGAAAGTTATGATAATTAAGAGAAGGTTGTATATAGGGGATTAATTCAGGGTCAATGGTTATATCCTGATATGAAAAATCTGAATTATTGTAAGGTGATAGCAGAAAACCTATCAGAAGAAGAAATCAAGGGCTTAAAGCAGATGTTCAACAACATGGACACAGACGGAAGTGGAGCAATCACATATGAAGAGCTTAAAGCTGGGTTGGCAAGGCTTGGATCTAAGCTTCCTGAAGCAGAACTAAAGCAGTTGATGGAAGCTGTAAGAACCATTAACTCCTCTGTTCCTCTGGAAGTGCATTGCAGAATGGTCCATCCCCTTGATGATCAGTATAAATTATCTTTTCTGCCAGGCTGATGTTGACAAGAATGGGACTATTGATTACTACGAATTCATCACAGCTACAATGCACAGGCATAAACTTGACAAGGAAGAAAACCTGCACAAGGCCTTCCAGTTCTTTGACAAGGATAGCAGTGGGTCAGTATATGATGAGCCTGTCTTGAAAAATATTTAAACAGTTTTTGGCTCAAAGGGTATTGAATTTTTCTCAGGTTTATCACGAGAGACGAGCTAAGACAAGCCATGTCTCAATATGGGTTGGGAGATGAGGACACCATAAACGAAATCCTTGAAGATGTGGATACAGATAAAGTACGTACGAACACATTGAAATATCCAAGCAAGCCTTTAATCATCTTCCTTCTTCCCCTGTATGTGTTTTTCTTTTGTTGATCGATTCCATTTTTGTGATGTAGGACGAAAGAATCAACTATGAAGAGTTCGTCGCTATGATGAGAAAAGGAACACCGAATTACGAAACAAATATGAGATAGAATAGTTGCAAAACCATCTCTTGTAAATATATATATTTATATCTTATACAGTAAGAATGAAAAAATAATAAATTGAGAATTATGGTTGAATGTTGAGATTTATATGATAATAACAATTATCCCAATTAGAATTATTAAAATTATATAAAAATTAAAAATATTTAAAATTAAAAATGATATATTATTAATTATTTTTAGAAAATTATAAATTTTTATTCAACTCCACCACCCTACCAGATATGCAATAATTGTAAATACACTTGTATGCTTTTCGACAAAAAATCAAGCCATTCTTACAAATCAATTAAAACTAGTAATCTCGGGAGTTCAAGCAAAACGACTCGTCGGTGATCGTTCATATATAATTCCAAAATACGGAAGCCCGGTCCATAACAATCAGTTACAGGAAAGCGCAGGCACCGTAATCCAGTAGGGAGCAGCTCCACCAGAGCGGGAACTAGATGGTATCCATCCACTGCGTAGCTCCATCGGTTTCCAGGCCATTCCTGAGAATCCTCACCGCCCGAAGCGTCTCCACCGGAGCTTCAGGTTCAAACGGTGAAAAACTGCCCGAGCGAATCAATTTTTCCGGTCTCCGACTTGAAGAGACAGTGGACATCGGCTCGGCTAAGTCAAGGCTCGACTCTTGGATATCTTCTCGAATTTCCGGTATCAGCAGAGCTCGCGTCCAGTCCAGTATTAAGTCCGGACTGGTTTTTGTCAATGGCAGCCTAGTTAACAAGGTGATAAATTTGTTTTCTCTTCTATTAACTTTTCTACATCGGTCAATTCTTTTTGAGATTTTTTAAAGATGCTTTAAGCAATTACTTTCTTTTTTTAGGCTTCGCATTATGTTAAAGCCGGGGATAAAGTTAATTGCACGATTTCGGAGCTGCAACCGTTGAGGGCCGAACCGGAAAACATTCCGTTAGATATAGTGTACGAAGACGAGCATGTACTGATTGTTAACAAACCCCCTTACATGGTAATTTGAAATGCAAGTATTTTGGGTTCGTGATTTAAGAGGTTTGAGATTTTTTATGCCTATAATGTGATTGTATGAACCAGGTTGTTCATCCGGCGCCAGGTAATGCTAGTGGAACGCTAGTAAATGGAATACTTCACCATTGCAGCAGTCTTCCGACGGCTGCACCTTTTAGCGGGGCTTTGGATTCAGATGAGGGCGATGTTTCGGATGATGAGGGCGTGGGTTCTGGCTATTCGGATGCATCTATTCGCCCTGGGATTGTGCATCGGTTGGATAAAGGAACTAGTGGATTACTTGTTGTTGCAAAGGTGAGTTTTCATGAATCATATAGTGAAGGATGTCTAGGATTTATTGAACTGGATCATGGTGTCGCAGGTTAATCTACTGTCAAGTTTTGAAAAACCTTTTCTCCTAGTGCTTTAACATCTTCATCATGTGGTGATGATATAAGGATGAGCATTCCCATGCACATTTATCTGAGCAGTTCAAGCTGCATACCATCCAACGAGTCTATATTAGTCTCACAGTTGGAGTACCTTCTCAAATGGCTGAACGCATCGATGTTCCGATTGGTCGTGATATTAACAACAGATTACGTATGGCTGCTTTACCTGGATCAGCTAACCGGGGACATGTCCGTCACGCTGCTAGTAGGTGATTGTTACCCTTTCTTTTTTTCTTTTTCTATCTTACAATTTATTTTGAGAAAGCATAAATCTAAAAGTACTATAATTGCTTCATGCTTTCTGATCATTCACTTTGTAGGGCATGGAACTGCCATTTTTCCCCTTTCTTCTGTGTTAAGCTAGATAAACCTTTATCAGGTATAAAGTAATCGAAATACTTGCTGGCGGTGGTTCAGCTCTGGTTGAGTGGAGGTTAGAAACTGGGCGAACGCATCAGGTACTTACTGTAGATAAGTAGAAATTGTGTAGATGTTTTCTAACACTGAATAATGCAAAATATAGCTCGTAGAATACACATAGAAAACCAGGCTAGATCTACTTAGATGATTCCCTTGCTTAGAACTGTATTATATTGCTTCTTTTATTTTTAACTCGAAGATAGCTTTCTGCAAGCTGCTCTCTGATATCTAATGTCTGTCACATGTTCAGAAGCATATTGTGATTACATTCATGACTACTGTTGAGAAATAATTTTTTATTAGAACCACAAGGTGCTAGTTTCTTAAGTAGGCTGTCCCCATAGTCTATAATAATTTGGTAAAAAATACCCTAACTTGTCAGGTTACTCACATTTCCTGGAATTTTTTTCTGAGACAGATCCGTGCTCATGCAAAATATACCGGGATTCCTCTATTAGGTGATGAGGTTTATGGAGGCACTAGAAGTATGGCATTGTCACTGCTTCGATCTAGAATTCCCACCAGCTATCATAGCCAAATTTCCCTTCTGCTCTCAAAATTAGAAAGGCCATGCCTCCATGCTTTGGCTCTTGGGTGAGATCAAAAAGTAAAGTTTGATCTGAATTACAATATTTTCCTTTATGTAAAACACGATTGCTTCCACCTCTTTTTTTGTAGGTTTATACATCCACAAACAGGGGAAAAAGTTCACTTTTCACGTCCACCTCCTCCCGATTTTACTGAGATCTTGGGACAGCTTCGTGAGCTGGGAACAGAGAAGGTATCCCTATGCAAATAGTAGTCATTGAACTGGTATCAACTTGATTGTCTGTACCTTCTGCATAGCAATTTGGCTTGTAGAATAATCTCTTTCCCAAGTCTACGGCATTATTTTTTCACTCAGCCACTTTTGTTTTTACTGTGGTGCCACTAACACATGGAAACATTAGGAAGTATGTGTTGTATTTGAATGTAAACATGCCGAGGCAATACTTGACATAATTATTCTATAATAAGACTAGGTACTTGTCCAAATGCCTAAACAACCTAGGAGCTGGCTATTAGGTTGGCTAATTAATGAAACTATTCCTGTAAATCTATATGATTAACGGAATAGGAACCCTATTCAAGTTTGCCAAAGCAGGCCTTCTTTCTGCCACAGCATGAATGGTGGAAGCTAGTAAATATTCCAAAACTCTGGCTAACACTATTTTGTTTAATTTTCCAAAACTCTTATTTTTGTTGAATCGGTGTTATAAAGTATCACATTTTCTTGCTCAATCATACCAAAAAAGTCGTGAACCCATCTCTAGAACTTGGCTGGGCATTGAACAACTGTGAATGTACCCGCCCAATAACAGTGTTTGGGGTGCAGCCTTAAATCTAAGAATGGGCAAATTTCTTGAAGCATTGTAGGCTGGAAAAAACGTGACTCTTTAGCCTCATGTCAATTGAAGAAAGGATGAGAAGGGACAGAGCAGGAATGCAAAACGTTGGCATGTTGCTTTTGACTGATTGGCTAAGATGGTCTTTCTTGTATAATATGTTACTTAGAAGTCTCATATTTGACTTATGTATGCTGCTTTCTCCTGGGAATAGAAGCAAGTTTACTCGTTCACTACGGCTTTCTGTACTCCATTTGGCTTGCGCAGCCATGATTGTTTTTGAGGCAGGGAACAATAACTTGTAGTGTAAGATTCAAAAGGTTTAAACTAGAGGACATAAAATTAGATGTCATAGTTTTGCAACATTCTTAACACAATTGGTTGTCGCTTGAATTAATTGAGGACGCCCCCGCAGTTTCAAGAAATCGGATTAACAATGTTGGAAATAGAAGTTAACAAAGATTCTTTAATACATAACCTTTTAGAACAAAAAAATAGAAATAACTGAACACACTTTAAACTAGATCATATCCAGATGATTTTTGTAAACAACTTAATCCAAAATAAACTTAAAAGTGTGATTGATTGATAAAATCTATCTATCTTTAATCAAAAGTCAAGAATTTACTTTAATTTTTCAAAAAAATAGAATCCAAAAAAAAAAAAAATTTACATATTTAGTGATAACCACCCACTAAACCAGTGAGAGATAAATGTAAACTGAATTAACATCTTCTCTCTGAACACTGCAAGTTTCAGTTTATATTAGAATAAAAACAAATGCTCAATTGTCCTCGAAATTTGATAAAAATATTCATTTTGTGTGACTTAGTCATTATTCGAGCTAATTGCTGGCTCTTGTGTCTACCAAGGTTGAATCTTGGATCTTGTTTCTGGAACTCAACAAGAGTATTAGAAACACAAAGAGGACACTTCTTATTTAGAAAGAGAGTACACTTGTCAGGTATTCTGAGTTGTGTTCTACTCTGATTACATTGTGTGTTTATATAGGCGAGAAAGGATAGCTCGGGTACTCTTGTGGGCCCCATCGACAGCTATTTGCTTTTCTGCCTATCACGCATAGGTTGACAACTGTAAAATAAGATTCCTTCTTATCTTTACAGGTGTCTGTCAGTGCTAAGTGACTTGTACAGATAAGATTCCATCTTATCTTTACAGACTACTTTGCGCATAATGACAAACGACTTTTGTAAAGATAAGATTCTCTCTTATCTTTTACAGTCGACAAACAACTTTCCATACAGTACATGGATAGTATTTATACAATGATACTGACGTTGTGGGTTGCTTCTTAGGCATTGGTATCTCAATCTTCAATTGTATTTTAGAACACATAGAGCAAAGTAGTAAGTTACAGTCAGCACATAATAGGTACTCTTGTGGGCCCCATCGACAGCTATTTGCTTTTCTGCCTATCACACATAGGTTGACAACTGTAAGATAAGATTCCACAACTGCCGCAAGTAGTGTTTATTCTGATGCTTTAACCGTAGTAGAATCAATACAATCACCGACAGTAGGTTTTGTTAAAACAGCACAAGCAACACAAGAGAATTTTACCAATATTATTAAACAGAATAACTTGTTTATTCAATTATTGGTTAAGACTCTTGAAGAAGTCCAAGAACTAAAGGAACAAATAGCTCGGTCTTGTAGTCCTTGAAATAATCTCATATGTCTCTGAGATTGTTACAACCTGTATCCATTATTGCTTGTACCTTAAATTCCTTGATCTTTGGAATGTGAAACACAACCTCTAAATTGTAGAGGTTATTCAGCTTTCTTCTGTTTGTGGTTAACAAAATTGTTTCTTGAGCTGGTTTTTCTTCTTGTATAGATTCTTCTTTTTGTATTGCCTTGCCTTTCCGGAGTCGTTCTAATGCGTCGAAGTCTTCTTGTAAATCTTTCAGGAGATTCTGTTCTTTGAGCATTGTATTTTCCTCCTTCAGCTTTTCATTTTCTGTTACCAGATAATCCGTGTACTTCAATAATTCTCCAATTAGTTGATCTTTGACCACATATGTAGTGGTTGCTTCTTGGGCATTGGTATCTCAATCTTCAGTTGTATTTTAGAACACATGGAGTAAAGTAGTAAATTACAGTCAGCACAAAACATTTTCATGTTTAGGCTTACCTCCATGTTGCAACTTTGGCATCGTTGTAATTGTGTGATGCCGCTGAACTGTTTGTTGGGATGTTTGCAATTCCACTGTTCTTCCTTTAGTGTGATTTCAGGTAGCCACCTCAAGTCTTGTAGCATGAAGACAAATTCCTCTATTCCCAGATTGCCTGTAATATCACATGTTTCCCCATCTAAATAACTGTAGATATCGCTCAGGCCATCTTCATTGAGGTCAACTGATAACACATAATTCATCAGCAATGGCTAGTTCATTAACAACTGCTTTTCTAGCCATGTTTCCTATTTCACTTTTGCATTCCCGTACAAAGTGTCCTTCTTTGCCACAAATGTAACATTTACATTTACAGATTCTTCCTTTCGCCCCATCTTTTCTTTTAAAGACGCGTACATAGGTTTCATGAGGCTTACCTTTATAGGTTTGAGATTTTCACAGCTTGTATTTCTTATTTTCCCTATAATAACCAGGGAGTGGTATTTTCTCACAGAATGAGAGTTCTTTCAAACCTCTCTAGATGGCTGCTTTCTTACAAATTTCTGCAAGATAATTATAAGCGAAGGCTATTCGAGGGATGATACATGCAACTGGCACACGGTGCTTTTGTATCCATGCATCTTCAAGTTCCTTTCCTATCAATGGTGGTAACTTTCGAAATAATTTTTCCGATAATTCCATTCCTAAATACATTCTTCCTGATTTTGCTGCCAAGGTCTTGTAATCCTTGAAATAATCTCATATGTCTCTGAGATTGTTACAAGACAGTCGCTCCAATTCCTTGTATGCCCTGTCTTGTTCGTCTGTCATTCCTTGGTATGGATCTTCTAAGAAGAATATTCTTTTTACTTGTGAGATTATGTTTTGTGTCTCACCGGCTTGATGTAAAACTTCAGCATAGGCATCAGGAAAAGCCATTATCCATTGTATCCATATCAGTTTTTCATCTTTTCCTAATAAATTTTCCATATGATCAACTTTTGCTTTATCATCATTCCATATTTTTTCGAGGTCATCCATATGATTAAGGGTTATCTTTTCCCATCGGTCAAAGATTTCTCGACATGATCCGATGTCATCTGGGAGTACTAGGATGGCTCCTTGATTTTGTTGTGCTGATGGCAAAGTCTACATATTGGAAGTATATCCTCGAGTCCTTGTTTTGAGCTTATTTGGTCATCACTGGAGGAGGAGGTGGCGTCGGGAAGAACCCATCCGCCGACATTAGCAACATAGTGCCAGCGAAGTATAGTGGGACCGTCATCAACGCAGTGCCAGCGAAGCGTCGTGGGGTCCTACAGACAATCAACGAGCGGCGTTGACCAATCATTGACTGACACGTATGTCAGTATCACTGTATAAATACTATCCATGTACTGTATGGAGAGTTGTTTGTCGACTGTAAAAGATAAGCGAGAATCTTATCTTTACAAAAGTCGTTTGTCATTATGCGCAATATAGTCTGTAAAGATAAGAAGGAATCTTATCTGTACAAGTCACTTAGCACTGACAGACACCTATGTCGTTGATTGTCTGTAGGGAGGGCCCCACCATGCTTCGTTGGCACTGCGTTGATGACGGTCCCACCATGTTTCGCTGGCACTATGTTGCTAATGTCGGCGGATGGGTTCTTCGCTATTGTGGTCATCACTGGAGGAGGTGGCGTCGGGAATGTCACGAAAGAGGTAGGGTTTGCGGTGATAGTAAGGGGATCTAGTTACCGATTTGGGTGTCGTGTTGCTGAGGGGCGGTCAATAGTGGGGGGATTGAGATACGCAAGTTCCTCGGCTGCTTCAATCTCAACAAGATTTCGACTCTCCCTCTCGATGTCTTCAAGGCAACGATATGCTTCTTGTGCTTTTGTGAGAGATGTTTGACTAAGGCGATAAAGGTCTGTGCCCGGTCTGCTGGTGGTGCGTCGTTGCAGGGAGTGTTCTCTTTGTTCAAGCATGCCCAAGTAAACGGCCACTTGCGCCATGGTGTAGTGTAGTTGGCTGTTGATGCGTCTATTTGTAGATCACCGAAGTCGAAGGGCCTGTTCTAAGCTTCGTCGCTGAGTGCTGAAGTAGAGTTCTGAAATGTCTTCTTCAAAGGTTCGTAGGTGGGAAGGGTGGCCCCAATTTTCTCCTGCCAATTCCATTTGTCGGGCCCGTGTTTGTTCTCATCTGTGTGCTCGTTCCAGACTTCCTCGATAATTGATGGATATGCTTGGTTTTTGAAAAAAGGGCATTCATCTCCCTCTTCCACGGGCATCCATTCCTGTAAAAGAGCACCAGTTAGTCTTGAAAGGGAGTCTTCCAAAACATTGTGTTTGCCTTCAATATGCTCGAACCGGACAGTTATTTCAGAACCATTAATGAAATCAGTAAACCCAATCCATCAGACTCTTGATGGTTTATGATGGTTACTTTTATTATAGAAACTAATGATGGCTTGGCAATCTGTTCTGATGGTTACTTCCTTTTTATCAAGGTAGTAAATTTTGAAGCTTTGTAAGGCTTCCATGACTGCACATATTTCAGCGTCAATTGTTGATTTGAGCTGCTGAAATTTTCCACTAGCATAGGCGCATATCTTTTCTTTTGATCTTTGATCCATCCTTTTGTGTTTCCATTTGCACACAGCTCCCCATCCTTCCATGCAACCATCTGTTTCAAGAATGATAGCAGCAGAGGTTGGTGGGAGTTCCATATTTGGTAGGTTCTGTATCTGTTGTTTGATTTGTCTAATGATCGCCTAGTCTGAACTCTTGATCCGTTTATCTCCATGTGGGCTTGTTTTTTCGTAGAGAGGCCCTAGAAGTGTGCCTAGGTTTAGGATATACGATCGAGCATAATTTAGTATTCCTAGCCAGGAACGTAACCCTTTCTTTTCCTTCAGCTGTTCATCTTTGACGTCCACAATTTTCTTGATGACATGTGGTTGTAGTCTGATGCGATTTTTGCTGATGATAGCACCCAAGAATTCTATTTCTTCCACAACTATTTTCATCTTTGTTGGTGATAGTATTAATCCTTCCTTTTCACAAATGCTTAGCATTTGACGTAGATGCTCTGCATGCTCCTTTTCATTTTTTTAAAAGACCAGGATATCATCTATGTATGCTGTAAGGAATTCTTGGCAATCCTTGAAGCAATTATCCATTTTGCGTTGAAATATTGCTGGTGCATTTTTTAGTCCGAATGGCATGACCAGTCATTCATATAATCCTTCTGGAGTAATGAAGGCGGTCCATGGTATACTTTTCTCATCCATAGCTACCTGATGAAAACCACTTTTCAGATCAAATTTAGAAAACATAGCAGCATTGCCAACCTTTTGGATAATAGTGTTGATCCCTGGAAAAGAGTACTGTTCTTTGTATGTATTGTCATTCAAGGTCCTATAATTGCAACCATACGTTCTTTCCCTTTTGTTTCCTTTCCTGTTTCCGGATCAATTGTTGTTCCTGAGTAAACGATGATGGTCATGGTCCAATGTCTGCTTTTACTCGGCCGTATGACTCCTAATTGTAACAAGGAATCAATATGCCTTTTGAACTGATCCTTCATTGCTGGTGTGACGTGCTTCATAGGCTTATCTTGGATAGTAATGTGTTCATTGATGATATCCAGGTGGCATGTCACTTTATTTTTTGTCCAATGCTTGAGGGGTTCTTCACCAATATAGCCCTGTTTCTGTAATCCGTTATGCAGATGAACAAATTTTCGAACAAATTGTGGGCTTACCTTAGGCCCAATATTGATTGCCGCGATTTCGTCTTGAACCCAGATATATTCTTCAGCCTCCATTTGTAATTCTAGTATAGCTTTGTTGGCTATTTCCAATTCTGGCCTTGTATTGATCTGTGTGATATTCTTATAGAAAATAATGGAATTACCTTCTATTCGTAGTCCTCCTTACATGGCTCTGATAAAATTACATCCAATCAACATTTATATACCATCTGTCATCATGCTGAAGGCATAAACAAAAGGAATCCTAAATTTATTCCCTTCAATCATCATTTGCTCATTCCTCAGTTTCTTTGTGGATATATCTCTGGAATTAATGCCAGTAAATCTTGTTGGCATTGGACTTTCTTCCAATGCTTCTTGAGGAACTGATCCAATATTGACACAGCAAGTGGTACAACCTATATCCATTATTGCTTGTACCTTAAATTCCTTGATTTTTGGAATGTGAAACACAACCTCTAAACTACAGAGGTTATTCAACTTTCTTCTGCTTGTGGTTAACAGAACTATTTCTTGAGCTGGTTTTTCTTCTTGTATAGATTCTTCTTTTTGCATTGCCTTGCCTTTCAGGAGTCGTTCTAATGCGTCGAAGTCTTCTTGTAAATCTTTCAGGAGATTCTGTTCTTTGAGCATTGTATTTTCCTCCTTCAGCTTCTCATTTTTTGTTACCAGATAATCCGTGTACTTCAATAATTCTCCAATTAGTTGATCTTTGGCCACATATGTTGTGGGTTGCTTCTTGGGCATTGGTATCTCAATCTTCAGTTGTATTTTAGAACACATGGAGCAAAGTAGTAAGTTACAGTCAGAACAAAACATTTTCATGTTTAGGTTTACCTCCATGTTGCAACTTTGGCATCGTTGTAATTGTGTGATGCCGCTGAACTGTTTGTTGGGATGTTTGCAATTCCACTGTTCTTCCTTTAGTGTGATTTCAGGTAGCCACCTCAAGTCTTGTAGCATGAAGACAAATTCCTCTATTCTCAGATTGTCTGTAATATCGCATGTTTCCCCATCTAAATAACTGTAGATATCGTTTAGGTCATCTTCATTGAGGTCAACTGATAACACATATAATTCATCAGCAAGGGCTAGTTCATTAACAACTGCTTTTCTAGCCATGTTTCTTATTTCACTTTTGCATTCCCGTGCAAAGTGTCCTTTGCCACAAATGTAACATTTACATTTTCGGATTCTTCCTTTCGCCCCATTTTTTCTTTTAAAGACGCGTTCATGGGTTTCATGAGGCTTACCTTTATAGGTTTGAGATTTTCGCAGTTTGTATTTCTTATTTTCCCTATAATAACCAGAGAGTGGTATTTTCTCACAGAATGAGAGTTTCTTCAAACCTCTCTGGATGGCTGCTTTCTTACAAATTTCTGCAAGATAATTATAAGCGAAGGCTATTCGAGGGATGATACCTGCAACTGGCACACGGTGCTTTTGTATCCATGCATCTTCAAGTTCCTTTCCTATCAATGGTGGTAACTTTAGGAATAATTTTTCTGATAATTCCATTCCTAAATACATCCTTCCTGATTTTGCTGCCAGGGTCTTGTAATCCTTGAAATAATCCCATGTCTCTGAGATTGTTACAAGACAGTCGCTTCAATTCTTTGTATGCCCTGTCTTGTTCGTCTGTCATTCCTTGGTATGGATCTTCTAAGAAGAATATTCTTTTTACTTGTGAGATTATGTTCTGTGTCTCACCGGCTTGATGTAAAACTTCAGCATAGGCATCAGGAAAAGTCATTCTCCATTGTATCCATATCAGTTTTTCATCTTCTCCTAATAAATTTTTCATATAATCAACTTTTGTTTTATCATCATTCCATACCTTTCCGGGGTCATCCATATGATTAAAGGTTATCTTTTTACATCGGTCAAAGACTTCTCGATATAATCCGATGTCATCTAGGAGTACTAGGATGGCTCCTTGATTTTGTTGTGCTGATGGCAAAGTCTACATATTGGAAGTATATCCTCGAGCCCTTGTTTTGAGCTTATTTGTGTCATATCCTGCTAAAGGATTTTGGTCAGAGTATGATGTGGAAGCTCCTCTAGCTGGTGGATATTATACTCCTTGTCTCATGTTCTCGTCTTGTGGTGGTTTGTATGGAGAAGACAGTACTTCGGAACTGCTCATATTGACTGCTTCGTCTGCTTGTTTTTGAAATTCTCTGAATATAGGATAATCAAGTTCAATGAGATCATCTGTGACTGCATAACTTTGTTCAAAAGGAGTATACCAATCAGGTTGCTCAGACTCTGAATCTGTGGTAGTATGGTTTGGTGTTGTGTCCCATACTGGTGCATCTTGTTCATTGTTCACCTTTTCTTCTTCTATCATCAAAGCATAGTTATTAGCTCCCTTTTCTTGTTTCTTCGGGTCGTTCTCTTCTTCGTCCCATCCTGTTGCTTGAATTGGTCATGGTGTTGGTGGTGGCATTGTGTATTTGACCATGACATCATATTTTCCTGTGGTGCAATGAACATCCCATCCTACTTGAGTCTCCTCCCATTCTTGCCTTGTGATTGCTGATGGGTGTCTTTCTTGTTCTCTAAGGATGTCAGGAAATAAGCAGACTAATGCCATATCTTCTCTTATTTCGTCATTATCTTGCTCATCCTCCTGCCCCGGGGTATTTTGGTAGTTGTGAAATTTAAGACTTACAGATCTATCTGATCTTGTTCTTGTTTGAATGGATGAAGGTCTTCCTGCTGCTATTATTGCTGGGGGTCGAAGAATCCACCGTTGTCCTTGAAGAGCTACAGTTGTGTATCTTTCTGCGGATACAGCTTGTATTCCGCTTGTTGTGAGATAATCAGTTACATTCTGGACATTGTACCTAAAGCCTGCATAACTGGTATTGGTTAGTCTTCCTACCAGTGATCTAGTGATGAGTAAGTTGGATTCTCCTCCTATCCATTCTTCATATCCACGTGTCTGGATTGATAACTGGATGTGTCTGAAGAAATCATGGATACTTAGCATCATGTTTGGTGCTATGTAAATTAACTGTGTTCCTCTGGTCATGTCTACTTCCATTGTTCCAATGATGGAACGATCATCGCCTCCTCATCGTGTATCTCGTAGGACTATAAGAACATTGGTTCCTACTTCTCTTCGATGTAAGGCATGAATTCGGATCATCAGTAATCCGAGATGAATATGTTTCATTCCTTCCTGTAATAGACGATCATAAGACTGTCTATTAATAAAGCTCATATCCCTCTGCTCACCTTCCCCAGTAACTAGGATACGTTCTTCTAAATAATGCTGATAAACTCGGTAGACTGGTTCTGACCAAGCTGTTGTATATAGTCTTTCTGCTGGTACTAAGTTTGCACATCTTTGTTGTGACATTCTTAGTTCTTCTTCTGGGTTTAAATGCGTTTCCAGACTATGTCTATACCTTTGCCTTAAAGCTCTTGGCATTCTTCTTGCTGCCTCATAACAGATGCGGCTTGATCTTCGGTAATCTCGAATTTGATCTTCCTGTGTAGGAATATGAGAGGACTCACCTTGTTGGATGATAGGTGGTAATTGTTCAGTTCTTATCCTGCTCAAAGATTAAATATGGATCTTTATATACGTAGAACGGATTCTTCTTTTTCTGAGGTTGAGAACTTTCCCCGAGTGGAAGTTTTTCTAGTCTTTTAGTTAAAGACTCAATAGCTCCTTCTAGTTCTTCTTTAGGGGTGTCTTCCTTTCTTCAAACTAGAACTTTTAGTTGAGCTATTTGTTCCTTTAGTTCTTGGACTTCTTCAAGAGTCTTAACCAATAATTGAATAAGCAAGTTATTCTGTTTAATAATATTGGTAAAATTCTCCTGTGTTGCTTGTGTTGTTTTAACAAAACCTACTGCCGGTGATTGTATTGATTCTACTGCGGTTAAAGCGTCAGAATAAACACTACTTGCGGCAGTTGTTTTCCAATTCATGAAGTATACTTAGCTAGGTTCGTTCTTTCTAAAATACTAATACTCATGCATGTGAATCCTCAATTTCTTGGAGTTATACTGTTTACTCCTTTAATCTTTTGGATAGAACCATGCCCTTTTGTATTGTGTGACTTTAGAATGAAGGTAACTAGCAATCGACAAATAATACAGAGAAATAGTATGTGTAGTAAAAGTACCTTTGAACGAGGCTCCGCTACCATAAAATTACCAAAGATTGAATCTTGGATCTTGTTTCTGGAATTCAACAAGAGTATTAGAAACACAAAGAGGGCACTTCTTATTTAGAGAGAGAGTACATTTGTCAGGTATTCTGAGTTGTGTTTTGCTCTGATTACATTGTGTGTTTATATAGGCGAGAAAGGATAGCTCGGGTACTCTTGTGGGCCCCATCGATAGCTATTTGCTTTTCTGCCTATCACACATAGGTTGACAACTGTAAGATAAGATTCTTTCTTATTTTTACAGGTGTCTGTCAGTGCTAAGTGACTTGTACAGATAAGATTCTTTTTTATCTTTACAGACTATATTGCGCATAATGACAAACGACTTTTGTAAAGATAAGATTCCCTCTTATCTTTACAGACTACTTTGCGCATAATGACAAATGACTTTTGTAAAGATAAGATTCTCTCTTATCTTTTACAGTCGACAAACAACTTTCCATACAGTACATGGATAGTATTTATACAGTGATACTGACATACGTGTCAGTCAGTGATTGGTCAATTGTTGTTCCTGAGTAAACGATGATGGCCATGGTCCGATGTCTGCTTTTACTCGGTTGTATGACTCTTAATTGTAACAAGGAATCAATATGCCTTTTGAACTGATCCTTCATTGCTGGTGTGACGTGCTTCATAGGCTTATCTTGGATAGTAATGTGTTCATTGATGATATCCAGGTGGCAGGTCACTTTATTTTTTGTCCAGTGCTTGAGGAGTTCTTCACCAATATAACCCTGTTTCTGCAATCTGTTATGCAGATGAACAAATTTTCGAACAAATTGTGGGCTTATCTTAGGCTCAATATTGATTGCCGCGATTTCGTAGAAGGATGGGGAGCTGTGTGCAAATGGAAACACAAAAGGATGGATCCAAGATCAAAAGAAAAGATATAGGCCTATGTTAGTATGCTAGTGGAAAATTTCAGCAGCTCAAATCAACAATTGATGCTAAAATATGCGATATCTACAGTTATTTAGATATTGCTCAGGTCATCTTCATTGAGGTCAACTGATAACACATCTAATTCATCAACAATGGCTAGTTCATTAACAACTGCTTTTCTAGCCATGTATCTTATTTCACTTTTGCATTCTCGTGCAAAGTGTTCTTTGCCAAAAATGTAACAAATCACCACAAGACGAGAACATGAGACAAGGAGTACAATATCCACCAGCTAGAGGAGCTTCCACATCATACTCTAACCAAAATCCTTTAGCAGGATATGACACAAATAAGCTCAAAACAAGGGCTTGGGGATATACTTCCAATATGTAGACTTTGCCATCAGCACAACAAAATCAAGGAGTCATCCTAGTACTCCCAGATGACATCGGATTATATCGAGAAGTCTTTGACCGATGGGAAAAGATAACTCTCAATCATATGGATGACCCCGGAAAGGTATGGAATGATGATAAAGCAAAAATTGATTATATGGAAAATTTATTATGAGAAGATGAAAAACTGATATGGATACAATGGAGAATGGTTTTTCCTGATGTCTATGCTGAAGTTTTATATCAAGCCGGTGAGACACAGAACATAATCTCACAAGTAAAAAGAATATTCTTCTTAGAAGATTCATACCAAGGAATGACAGATGAACAAAACAGGGCATACAAAGAATTGGAGCGACTGTCTTGTAACAATCTCATAGACATATGGGATTATTTCAAGGATTACAAGACCCTGGCAGCAAAATCAGGAAGGATGTATTTAGGAATAGAATTATCGGAAAAATTATTCTGAAAGTTACCACCATTGATAGAGGAACTTGAAGATGCATGGATACAAAAACACCGTGTGCCAGGTGCAGGTATCATCCCTCGAATAGCCTTCGCTTATAATTATCTTGCAGAAATTTGTAAGAAAACAGTCATCCAGAGAGATTTGAAGGAACTCTCATTCTGTAAAAAAATACCACTCCCTGGTTATTATGGGGAAAAGAAAAAATATAAGTTGCGAAAATCTCAAACCTATAAAAGTAAACCTCATGAAATCTATGTATGCGTCTTTAAAAAAAAAGATGGGACGAAAGAAAGAATCTGTAAATATAAATGTTACATTTGTGGCAAAGAAGGACACTTTGCACGGGAATTCAAAAGTGAAATAGGAAACATGTAACAAAGGTCTTGAAGAAAATATGAAAGCATATTTATGAGCTTGCTTCGACTATGCATTATGGGATTAGCCTTTTTTCTTATAATCGAGAGATTGCCCCCGAACTTAAATGAAAAGACATGACCTGATGTGTTTTTTTAATATTCCAATTCACCAGCATAATCAATGATTGTGTTTTTTTAATGTTACAAATCTCCAGTATAATCACTGTTAGGGTAAGCAACATAAACTATCATTCGAACAAGCGACCCATGAAGAATCGATTCGATGAAGTCAATACACCGAATCAAAACTAAAACCCATGAACAAGTAATCGAATTAACCCCAATGCAAGTGACCTAAAGGCCAAAAGAAACCAACACCAGCAAACAGCAGGGATTGTGTAAAGCAAGCAAGCACATATCACTGCAACAACATAGCAAATTCTGCAGCAAAACAGAGCCAGATGTGAATCAAATGGAATAAGGGGCCAGAAAACATGAGTTAATAGGACAATCAGAGCTTTCAGCTTGAAGAATTGAGACAGCCAAACAAGATCTAACCACTCAAAGCGGATACTCCAGGAATCTCCTAACCAAATATTCTCCAAGGGATTTGCTCATTAAAATATTACAGCCCATCCAAATACAGCATGTACATAATGCTGCTATGCAACCAAAACTTGGAAATGAAGCAATTAAAGCAAAGTGCAGCATTCAAAATTTCTTGTTTCATTTCACAAAATTGATTATTACCGAAGGCAACGCCAAACACATTAAAATTGAAATTGATTTCATGATATTATCTAACAAGTATCATATATATACTGGACTTTCAATACAAACCTGGAGGGGTAGCAGAGAATCAATGAACTAGCGACGATCTGCTCCTGCTCCTCCGCCGCTGAATCTGTGCTTCTCAATCTGCTGCCTCTGCTTCTCCACAGCCCTATCAATGGCAGAATCCAAAGCGTCTCTCCCGCCGATAAGTAACCGAGTCACGACTTCGGGATCCTTTTCGTACCGTGCCTCCTCGAACTCCTTCCTCGCGTTTTCCCTCAACACGTCCCTCCAGAGCACACCTCTCGAGTCCGGCCACACAAAGAACCGACTCGCCCGAATGATATCCCGGTAGAGCTGCAGGGCCTCCTTCCGAGTGCTGGCGAGTCGCCGCCGATTCAGGAGCTCCTCCTCTTCGCCGTACAAGGATTTCGGTTTCGTGACCACGTGCCGATCCAGCAGTTCGTCCAAGGTGTCAGGGCCCTCGTGTAACAGACGGAGCGAAGAAACGACGCCGTTGCGAGTCACGCAAGTCAGAGAGATGGAGAGATTCGACCATTTTTGTAGCTTGGTGCTTATCATGTTCGTTCCCAATGAAAATTCTCATGGTTAGGAAACTTGAATGATGACTGAGTTAACTGAAGACAAAAAATGTTCCAAATTGGGCTAAACTCTAATAATTTGTTTGAGCAACGGCTCATCCTCTCACATGGAGGCCCGTTTGAAAATTAACATCTATCCGTATATAATAATTTAAAACAGAAGAGTGAAAGAGGTTAAGGGGGAGGAGAAGCCGAAATGGATGTTTCATTTAGAAAAATTTCTAGCTCCCAAAACTTGAAATTTATATCTCAAAATCTGACGGTCCGAAAATTTTCAAAATTAGCCTCTCTCTCGGAAATCAGTAAATAAATAAGTATGGAGTAAATATTTTGAAGTCCAAATATGTTAATTGTGGACTTATAAAAGCGATTCAGGCTTTTAAAGGTGGTAACCATCTCTAAGGCGTTCGTTTCATCAGGACGATCAAAGAATCGGAAATTAATTTTTTTAAAGACATAAAATATTATATTTTAATTTAAAAAATATTAATTTATCATCAAATCAATTAAAATTTATTATTATAAAATTATTTTACTATTTTTTTATTATTATTTTTTTTTCATTTCATTTTTTATATCCCATTCCAAATAAAACTTAACACATCCTAAAGGATATGTTTGGTTTGGAAAAAATAGACAAATTAGGTATTTGATTAGACAAAGTCTTTTGATTATTTAACTTGCACAGTTAGTGTTAGATAAAAAGATTCAGACCGATTTACAAAAAGATTCAGACGTTTATAGGAGTTTCCATTCTCATTTCATCATATTTCACTTATAATTTTATTATTTTATCCTCTTAGGTAAAACAATATATTGTAAATAACAAATGATAATAATATAATATTATAAAGATATTATAGTAAAATTCTAAATTCAAATATAAATAAACACATAAATAAGACTATATTTCTATTCTCAATCTTATTCTAATTTAATTTAATCATATATTTAATAGTATATGTCACATCCTGGATCCCAAAATTTTTATGCGACACTCGTCGTAATCCCACCATATACACTATTATATTAACTAGCAATATATATAATAAACCTACAAAGTTAGTGATATAAAAATAAAGCGAAGATGATAATAAGATAATTAACAGACATAATATGCATCAGAATTAATCGAATGATACGATGTTGTCCAATGGCATCATGAATGAACAATTTATCAAATATTGTCCAAGAATCGACACAATACAATGGTTCTAGCCTACTCAGGCACTCTAGGGGAAAACACTATGAATACGGTACTCACAAAATTACCTCAATTGCACTCTCATTCCTTCCTTGTTTCTTTTTTGTTTCCTCGTATTACCTAGAAATGAGCTTCTATTTATAATTTCCTATATTACATATCAATAATCTGGCAGAATCTTGTCATGTGAGCGGACGGGAAAAACAAACAAGTATTTCACATGCAATCATTAACTTAATCAAAATAGACATGCTGGCATTTAATAAATTCACATGTTTTACACACACTAGTTTATTAATGCATGCAGTTGTTCTCATGTGATGATACACATATATCACAGTCATTTCATATACAACAAACACGACTCTTCATAGCACACATGACCGTGATTTAAGTTGGCAATACCTTTCAGTCTATCCAGGCCAGGGTCAAGACTGATGTTCGTCAATGACACTCTAATCTCATTATTTTTCAATTTCTCTTATTATTGTATGCGATAGACAAGTTCATGTCAATTTAATGTCTAGCCCGATTCATTGGCGATGCCAGGATGTTAGGTGATGGTAGCTCTACCTAATTGATCCCCACACTACAGAATTTTGATTAATTCAATTTATAACAAAATACATAAAAACCCGTTTCATCCTTATTACCTTGTGATTGACGTCTTCGCGCCACGTTACCAGACCCGGAGAGCTCTCAGGGGTTGCATAGGTTATCCTATACGAACTTGATGCATTCCTCATGCCGAAGTCGATTCCCGAATACGCCCAGTGCATTTTATGTATCTCAATCATAGTATGACACATTCATGCATTTCATCTCATATCATGCTTCTCGATGCACGTTATACTAGTTATCATGTTCGACACATTATTTATCACACATACCCATGCACGATTTTAATTAATCACAAATTAACATTCATGCTGGCAATTTATCAAAAGAAAGAAAATTTCATCCACTAACAGATTTTGAAGCCTAATTAGCCATCGATGGTGTTCCAGACCGATTCCTCAAGGTCTTATCATAGTAGGAGTCCCCCTACGCACAACGATCTCAAATCCTCAACAATTCATACTCAATAGCAATATATCACATAAAATAACACACCTAACTCTTTAACTCGACTCATTTCTACCCGAAAATCAACCTGGGGCCCAACCAGGTATTTTTCTATTTTTTTCTTAATTTTCCAAATCTTGATCGATTTAACTTGCCTATCAAATCCAAATTATACAAATTTAGTATCACTAGACTCCAAATTAAATCTATTATTTTCTATAATTTTTCTGGAATTTTTTTACTATTTTCCCAAATTTTATATATTTTCTAGCTAATTTCCAATTTTTTAGAATTTATTTAAATTAGACCAATCAGGACGCACCACGTGGCAGCGCCTAGTGCTGCAAGACCTATACCAAACCTATCTCCGAATCTGGTCCCTGACCAACACATGGACTAATCACGACTAGCCATGTTGTCCGAACCTTAGATTCGAACTAAACCTGTCTGTCCCACACAAATGACGCGTCGCATACGGATGCAGGCGACACATCGTCTAGTCCTACACTGAATGACTTGTCATACAAGACGGTGTCATTCGAGGTCGTCTTCAACCCCTGGTCACTAGCGGTGACCTGCAACACGCCGAAAATCAACCCAATTATCGGAAACACGTAAAACCTCACACACACGCTCGTATCTTAATGAAAACTATATCAAATCGAAGCTTAAAACATTCCAGATCCAACCGCGTCAAAACCTATTAATCTTCACTATCTAAAACATGCATTTCTGAGGGAAAGTTTACTAGGATTCCAGGTATAAGATTTTACCTAAATCCAGCCATAAAACTGTCGGATCCAATATGAAAAAGGTTGGGAAGGTCGCGGATATAAGACACAAAGCTCCTGGATTAGTTTTGTTGGCTTGGGAGCAAATGATCATCGAAACCCACAAAAACCGAATTTACCTAGGGATAAGTCCGACAAAGCGGTGGGAAGTTTTCAGATTCCGACACACGACCCAGCCTTTAAACGACATCCCTTGCTCCCCCTTCATCAAAACAGCATAGTGGTCCATCATTTTGATTATTTCTATTATTTAAATAATATTATATTATATAATAATATTAAATATTACTCTTTTAATTCTAAAAATGGTCTAAAATTCATAATAATTAGTATAGATATCTAAAAAATACACAAAAAATGCTATAAATTTCTTATAAATAGAGAAATCCATCAAAATAAAAGTAATATTTTTCTCATAAATACTCAATTTACTAAAAATAAATAACCTCATTAAATTTTTTCAAAAATTCATCGTAATTCAGAATACGACTCCGAAAATTCTTGAAAACTTTATACAACCTTAAATATATCCAATAGACCAATCTATGGTCTTAAGACTCCAAAATCAACAATACAACTTCTCTTGTGATTTTTCAATCATAAATAAATAATTTAAATAATTTCTATAAATTAATATTTTTCCTAAAAAAATAATCCAATTCACTTATTAAATCCGAAATTAATCCCGATCCATCGTTAATACTCAAAGATATCAGGTTCTCACAATGTATATATATATTGTGAGATCTCAATTTTTATGTCCTAGAAAGTCCAGAAACCAAGGCAACTGAAATGACCATTTTTCCCCTGAAGAAATGGATGTGTGGTAGCTGCGAATGGTATTGAAGGATCTTTACTCTTTTGGTTGATTTTATTTCCTTGCTATTTCATTTCCTTCTTGGTTCAACCTTGTCAAAAGTGGTATATCTCCTTGTATCTAGCTTTAAAAGTAGGAAAAATTATTCTCACTAATCCTATAAACATACCAGCCAGTCACACATGTCCACACAAACCATAAATACACAAAATCATCATGCAATCAACCTTTCTTCCCTACCCTTGCAGCCAAAATTTCTAAATATTCACCTAGTCGAATTCTTTCATCCTTTATCAGATTTTTGTGAATAATAGCTTGTTAGAAAGCTCCTTCCATCCTTTATCCTGCTACCTTGGTTTCATCATCAGAAGGTTAGATTTCCCTTGTACCTTTCTTTATCTCAATTGCTTAGGGTTTGGTGCTAAAATTCTTTGATTGATCCTTCAATAGGTTTCTACTGTTGTTTCTTTTGTTCGTATGATTATTTGGTATCTATTCATGTTGTAATATCATGAATTCATCCTTTGAATCTTTTTTATGTATAAAATCGACATGCTCTATGTCACGACCAGGCCCCAGGACTCTCGGCCCAACAGGCCCGGACGTGTATGTGCGCGTGATGGATCACAATTGCAACACTCAGTTGGGCTTTTAACCACAGGGCCTAAAAGATGCATCTTGTTACAAATGATACCATCACGCTCACATACACGTATGGGTCCGCTGGGCCGAGGGTCCGGGGGCTGGGTCGTGACAAATGGTAGAGGAGCTCTCGCTCCCTCTTTCGGGTGGGCTTGGGCCGTGTTGTGTGTTCACGTTTGAGCCCGTGAGTTGGGGCTCAAGTCAATTATGTTTGGGCTCCCCTCGTGAGGACACGAGGTCTATAAGGAGGGGAGATTGTGAGACCCAACCCGTAGGGGGGTTCAGGTTACCCAATCGGAAAGGAGCAGGGAGATCTTGGACTTATATATGTTGTGTGAGTGGATCATTTGCAACAAGATGCATCTTTTGGGCCATGTGGTTAGAAGCCCAACTGAGTGTTGCAGTTGTGATCCATCACGCGCACATACACGTCCGGGCTCGCTGAGCCGAGGGTCCGAGTGCTGGGTCATGACAGCCTATACCTTTGTCTATTGTTTCCAATTTTGATCAATTGACTTACCTATTAGTTTATGATATTGTTCATTTTAATCGTATATGTAATTAACACTTAATCCTTCCTTGTAATCATGAAATCGCAATCCCTAAATCTTGTATGCATGAAATCGCAATTGCTTTTGTACCCTAACTTAGTGCCAAAATTTGCATGGTTAATTGGGATGGTAAATCATATTGATTCTTATTGTGTTCCTGGCTATCACATCACACATCTGAGGCAGAGGTCTCAGCAGCATCTGATCGCTGGTTTATGATAGGTTTGGTGAGGGAAATTGGTAAGGAAGTAGGATGTTTACTTAGTTATTGAATATGCAAGCTTAGTATGATTTTGTCTTTGCCTTATGGTTATATAGGTGGTTCGGATCCTCTTAATAAAGGCAAAGGATTAGCAACTTGTTTAGAAATAAGAGAGGTAAGATCTATACCTCATCGGTTTCTTTAGAGATCCTTGTTGCTTATTTGATATTTTCGGTGCATGTTCTTGTTGATGATTATATATACATGCTTTGTATAGTGTATGCATGAGTTTTGGATTAAGCTATGATACATTAGGCAATGTTGAACCCTTGAGATAGGTTGTGTGTGCCTAATTCGCATGTGTTGTGTGCATTGAACATGCTAATTGTGTTGTGATGGAGGATGCCCTATTGTGATGTTATGCCTTGTACTTGCTTATGTGTGCTTGTATATATTTGTGTGTCAGGATCCTTTTCCAGTGGCCATTCAGCATAAGCATTGATGCTCCTGAGGAGAGGAGAGGTTGTTACTGGCATGAGAGTCGTATGGGTGGCAATCCCCAGCATGTGCATATTGGATGCCTAGTCCTGTGTGCTGGCTAGATGTCTTGTCCTGTGTACTAGCAAGATTCCCCTAAGCCTTGTGTGGTTTGGATGCCTAGTCCTTGTGTGGCTAGATGCCTAATCCTTGTGTGGTTAGATGCCTTATCCTATCTGCTGGCAAGAGGAATAAGCTTGCTGATTAGCTTGTGTGCTAACCTTTAATCCTTTGTGCAGCGAAGCCTTGAACAACACAAGAGGAAGAGAATGACATTTTCTATTGATGAGATTAACTAATGAATTTTCTGCCTGTATACTTTTGATTTTCGAAAGTGTTTGCAGTCCACTCTCAGCCTAGAGCTTTCAGCCCTATCCCTATTAATTGACTAATGTTTGCGTGATATCCCTTTAGATGTGTATGCGAATCTGATATTGTTTGGGAGATGTTTGTTTAGATTTCTGCAGATCTTATGATGTTGTAACCCTGCTGAGATTCTTGTAATCTCACCCTATTGTTTTCACCATTTTTCAAACTTAGGTACATCCTCTATTCGTGGTATCAGTGTGTGAGATCAAGGCTGCACGACATGATGATATTACATCACATTCACCTACCTTCTTCCTTGCTGATTTATTGTGCTTATAACCATTAACATGAAGTTTGATTGAACTGCTTTCTGGTTTATTGAATCCCTCTTATTTATGTTTGTTTCCGAATTTATTGAAGGGTTACTTGCTGGATTTTGAGATCCCTATGAGACTTGTGTGTTGTGGCTCCTTTGATTAATTATAAAGACTCCCCCTGATATTTTTATTCACTCTGTATATTACCAGAATGTGTATCCACTTGTATCATGCTCCAACCTTTAAAAAGTATAAGAAAGAAGCTTAATAGAATCGGAACTTAGGAAGGATAAGTCTTGTGAAATTCAAATAGATCCTAGGTTGGGTTTGTTTGGGTTTCACGACAGTAATGGTCTTGATAGGTTGAGTTTGGGTCTTTACATATATAAACAAAACATAAGATAGTGCGCTACTTGGTTTAAGCTCGAATTGGATTTGGAGTTGGTCTAGTTCAAGATATGAACAGTATTTTGGTGATGTTTTTGTTTAATTTCATCACTTGGCTTGAGACAGGTGTCGGAGTTGGTAAATGAAAAGATGTTGAGATGTCCGTCTTTTATCACTTGAATTGTTTAAATTACCCCTGAATATTCTATAAAGTTTCATTTTCCCGATACACACGATTGTAGCACATGTCCGATTGATACAGATGCAGTGTGAGATTGTGACATGCAACCATTTGAAAATAGATGAAAAAATCGAGAAGTATTTAACTCCTCCTCTACCCATCCTCTCCAATTGTCTCCTCTTCATTTTTCTTTGGCCCAAACTCTTATCATCCCTGCTCAGCGTCCATCGCCCTTGCTCAATCGCTCATCGACTCACATCTTTGAGAGTTCTATTTGTTGCACAACACAACAGTCTTGTATTCTATTTTCAAAAATGAGGGAACAACTTGTAGTCTTGTATTTCTATTTTCAAAACCCTGGACAAAAGAGGGAAGGTCAAGTTGTGCACAACATCACATATTATTATCTTATTAAACTTATTAAACAATGAACACGGAATTAAGTGGTTCAAGTGTAGACCAATATCATCGATTCGAATGAAACAAACCTAAAAATAAAATTCGTCCAATTGGTTCTAAAAAGATTTCTCCGCCTGAAAATAAAACAACAAAGTGAAAAATAATATTTCTATTACTTGAATTATTAAATTTTGGTTCAAAAATCAGTTTGAGCTCTTACGCATGAGTTCGGACTCTTACAAATGAATTTGGGCCTAACAATAAATTAGGCCCAAACAATTTAAAGACATTTTTTTTGTCCCACATAGAATTACCGCATAAGAATTTAGGTCTCCAACCTTTATTATCGTATTTGTCTTCAAGATAATTATTTTGGGCTTCATTAAAAAAACAAGCTATCCGTGTTCATGGCTTAAAGATTACAGACCAATCAAAACCACTTAGTTTTGGGTTCGGAAATCGAAAATCAGCAAGTGATAAAATTTTCATCGCTTTATATCCACCATTCCACCAATAACGCAACATCAACTAAGAACATCACAACACTAAAACTAAGCTAGAGATATGTCCAAAACATTAAAGGGAATACTTCACATCACAAAATTGACAACTACCTCGTAAAATAAAATACACACTCTAGACAATATCTAGACATTATGACTTGGTGCTACACTTCGATTCTAATATAAACGGGTCAATTCTCAGGTTAAAGGCTCTTAAAGGGCAAAGTCTCACATGATGGGAGTGATCCTCTTGTGTTTTGATATTATGAGATGAGAGGTTTGGTTTGTGAGCTGTTGATGTGGCCGAAAACCTATTTAGATTTGTGTCCGATTTGTTTGTTGTGCATATTTAGTTGTTTGATTGCTTAATATATTTTGTATGCCTTGATTTTCCTAATTAATTAATTAGACTTGATAATTTTTGAATGAGAGATTCTTGTCAAATTGCATGTTTATCCCATGTTTGCATATTGATGCATGCACTTGACTTGATTTTACATGCTTGAAATGATATATTGAGCTGGCCTTTGAGATTATTCGTGGATGATGATATAATTATGAATTGTATGGATTGATGACTTTATGTGTTGTAAATTGTGATGTCGTGGATTGATTGAATTGATGAATTTTTAAATTCGGTAAAAATAATGTAAAATAAAATTCAGTATGAAACTATGTGATATCATTAGATAATATGGTATATATATATTACCATAACAAATTTGGTATGATATATACCATACCTCAACAATATACAACTCTACTTTAAAGTATATTAGACTAACATAAAAGTATGGACCCATATTTCATATTTGGCTTTATGGCCTTTCGTAAGATATGAACAGCAATGCTCTCTAAACATAGCCTTTCATAATTTCCAGGCGTTCCTTTTCTTCAACGGGTCAGCCCGCTTTCTGTATTGCAAAACGAATATAAAATAGACCAAAGAGGAGAAATGAAAATTTGCATCATGTCACCATCACTCACCTATAAACACACCATCGTTATAATTGTGTTCATACGGTATTTGATTTTATCATTCATTGACAGATTTTTCTTTGTCAAAACTTTTTGAAGTTACTTGTAAAATTGCCTGAATACACACTAACCGATGATCTATCCGAAAATAATTTTACATCTTCTAAAGAAATAACAACGTACGAGTCATATTCTTATCTAAATCACAGGATGATGAGACTTTTATACTGTCTTTCTTTCTTACCAGAATCCCCCAAAAATATGTAGAAATCATATCTGATATTAAGTATAATAATTGGAACGACGTGTATCACCTTGCATGCTTCAAAATTTCTGTTTCCCCCGGCCACCTGATCTGGACCAAAACTTCCAACCCTATGATTGATTGAATAAAAACAATTTTTCATGATTGATTAATTTACCGTATTGATTATTGCATTGACTTGTTGATTGTTTCATACTAATCTCCACGCTGTATTGTATTAGTAAGTGCCTAATTGCTGATTTGCCGAGTAATTTTTGTTGCTGACGCGGGACCGTTGTATTAGTCATGTGTAACATATGATGATTAGTTCATTTTTTTCTTAAAAAATTGTTATGGTTAGACCAAAGCCCAAAAGTCATAACCCCCACAGTTTGACGAGGTAAGGGGACGTCGGCGTGTATGCCAGTTTTATCATTAGTGGATAAGATCATAAGAGCTTGCTTGCAGGTCTGATCTATGGGCAAAATAGATTTTTTTCTACAAACAGAGGAAAGCCAGCTGCTATATTAAATTTTGGTGGGCAGGCACATTTGGCTTGCTTAGTCAGACCATCTCATTTGACCAAACCCTTTCCTTGTTTTGTAATTGGACATTTTCGGCGTGAAAAAACCTTGATATAATAATACATATATATCATTGTCTGGTTTCATCTGCCTCATTCTCAGACTTGTATATAAAGCTAGCGGATCGTTGAGATAAAGGGAGGACCTCAAAGTTTCTGTGAATAAGTAAGTGTTCAACAACTCAGATGGAGAAACTTGGGGCAGGGGCACCGAAGAAGTTGCTGAAACTACTTCCTAAAGCAGCATCTGCAGTCAACTTCTACAATCCTCCGTTCAGCCCCAGTAAAGAAAAGAGACCAGACAACGCGGCCAAGCTCAAATCTCACATCGGGAAAGGCTTTTCCGGCCCCGGCATATCTATCATCCCGGATGAAGTTCGGAGGAAGCCCAGGAATGGAAGCTATGAGGCGCAGGATGAACCCACCTCACCGAAGGTTTCATGCATAGGACAAATCAAGCACAAGAAGAAGATGAACAAGGCCAAGCAAACGCCCAAGGCTAAGCCTGCCAAAGTATCCACTCCTCGGGAAGGCAAGAAGCACGCGTCGAAACTTAGGGGACTCTTTAGTAGCGCCAAATCAGTTAGGAAATCGAATGTTTCCTATGATGACGATAAGCTGGCAGTTCCTGACAGAGCGCCTGGCTTGAGTCAAATGAAGCGGTTTGCAAGTGGGCGTAGTCATAATTTATCGGGTTTTGACTGGACGGCGCAGATTGTACCGGCGGACACAGACCACCGGGGTTATTATTCTGACGAGGAAAGAGGCGATAATTATGAAGGAGATACAGAGGAGGAGGACGAAGAGGTCATCATTCCTTTCTCAGCGCCGATAACTGTAGGTGGTGGAGTGGCTTTGCAACCAAAGAAAGAAATTAATATATGGAAGAGAAGAACCATGAATCCACCCAGGCCTATTCAATTGAATTCGAGGGCTAGATTGTATGGATAATTATTATTTTTTATTTTATTTTTTCTATATATATATATATACTGTTTTTCCTCATCTTCTTTGGTTATCAATGGAGGAAAAGGCACACCAGAGTTTAAATCCTAAACTATATTATCATTACTTTATTTTTTACTTGTTAACTTCATTCGTTAGCTCCACAACCACAATAGCCTTTGTAATTCCATTTAAAGGTATATGCTCTGCTTTGCTTTGAAGTTAGAGAAATGAAAAAAATCTAGAGATGTACAATGAAGAAATGCCAAGAACATGGATCATAACATGAATTCACGATGTTCCCACAGCAACCTGTCATTGTCAAAATTCATCGAGGCTTCTATATAATTCTAGAGTTCAACTTTATCTGCGCAATTTGTCATCTTATTAATTGGAAATTCTTGTTTTTACTAACGTAGACCCATCTATCGTTTTTTAGCCAATCGCAACCACTTAAAGGTAACAAGTAGCTTTGGGGTTTGGTTGAGGATGTTTCAAGCACACTTTACTGGAATTGTCGTAGTCTGCGGTCTGCGTCTACATCGATGACTATGCAACACACAAGAAAATTAAGCTTACCCTTTCTGTATTTTTCTTTGGAAAATCTGTACTGTAGAGAAGTTATTCTGTCCATTTCTCTTTGATTGGTGCCCAGATGATGTAACCCTTCTTCCCCCTCTTTCCCTAATCTCTCTGTATATAAACTGCATTGGAGTTCGATCAAGCTTTTCTAGATTTTTTTTTAAAATTAAATCTTAATGATTTCACCCAAAAGGGTTCACTGTTTTCTAGATGCATCCACCTAAAATCGGCTGGATCCGAAAGAACCCTATCATGATTGGCTGAGTCTTGTTGACGCATCTTCTGTTGTGAAAGACACATCAATGGAAGTGACATGCCTTATAAAACTACGTTTGTTGAAAACGCCGCTTAACCCTGCATTCTAACCCGGTTGGACTTAACTTGGCCGTCATACAGCTTCGGGACAAATAAACTGAAAGTATATATATGACAGGGCAAGCAGTTCGTTGTCTGGCAGGGACAAAGATTCCGCCTAACATCCCAAATAGTGGAATTTTTTAATTTTTTTTGAAAATAGAAGTTTTTACTCTTATCTCATCCCATTCTCCTATCTATCTAAGTAAGTTTTTATTCCAAATTCTCTTTTATCCTCATTATATATCATCTGAGCTGAGGTCCATTGGCCAAAAAGTGAAAAGTTGAACATAAGCATTTTTTTCATATCATTTGATTTTGATCAATGCTGTCTGCCAACAATCCATTTGAATTTCCAGCTTGGGATCTGATATTCTCAGAAGAAAAAACAAATATTGCATATCTCTTTTCTGAATACCTAGATAAGAGAGGGATAAGGGTCAAAAGCACTTGCCGTTGTTGCAAACTTGCAATGTTCCTCTTCAACAATTCCAGAATTATTCATAGCTGTCAGGATTAATTAGCATTCACAAGCGTGATCCAACAAAGGGATGTTGTTTCGAGTGAATAGTTGTAAATGTGACGATCTCTGGATCTTGTTGGACAAGAGTCATGTCGTCTTCATCCAAACTTAACCATGCTTCAATACCCTCGTCTACAGTATCCATCAAATGTATGGCTTGGACAGGCTTGTGCACCCCACTCACCCAAGCAGGTCTTCCCCAACCAAAATCTACTTCATAGATTGGGACACGACACAAGCTAGAGAAGGTGTACATATCAACCTCACTTTTGTTTAGTTCCTCATTGAACTCTCTGAAAGAATTGGACACACTCAAGAACAAGTGATCATAGTTTTTTGCTGCTCTACAATCTGCAAAGGCTTTAGTTATCGCATCCCTTACCAAATATACCAAGTCATGCAATCTCATTTTGTTTTTTTCTGATGAAAACCGGGCAATGGTTAGCCTGATCAGGTTCCCGCATGAGCTTTCAGGAATAGGCAAATTAGTCTTGCCCCTCATGTCAATTCCATGAACCAAAATAGAAGGTCTAAGGTATCCGTGTTTAGATAAAGACATCTTGATTAGAATCCTCCATAAAAGTGCCGTCACAACGTCCACCCGCGAAGGTTGGTACTTAGATCCTCCTTCCTCATCAGCATTCTTTCTGGCAATGGCCTTGAGGTTAGCAATCGCCGTTCGGTTAAATGTAAATGCTCTTGTCACAATCTTTTGACCCCTCCTAAACGGATTAGCAATTATATGCTCCGGCATCTCTCTTGTAGGGAATAGGGATCCTAGGCGAAAACTAGGGGTCAGGACTTGATTAATCCCAGCACGGGATGCTTTTGCCCATCCATTCATGAAGGAGTTCAACTGCGAAAACCCATCAGCGATACGATGCGAAATGCGTACGCCAATGGCAAGTCCATCACACTCAAACCTGTTGATTTGAACCGAAACCAACGGACTTGTCGATGATTCAACCAGATAAGGAGCAAGATGATTCAAGTTCTCAGGTTGTATTTCCCTGTTCAGAACCAGAGTAAGTTTGCAACTTACCAAGGCTTCCAGAAACTCTACCCCTTGATCGTTACAATCAATCAATAAATCATGTTTAATAAATCTACCCGCCAGAGGGTAGAAGAGGGTTAAATTTTCTGACAAAGATTTTTCTAGCTGCTTGATTATTGCAGCATAATTCTTGGCTGGATCCTTGTCATCCGTTGTGTAATAGAAAATGGTGCCTACATACACGGGAGAAGGAAGCTGATCAATAGCTGATACCTTTAAGATTCTATGTTGGGATGGAGTTGGAGAGGATGGACTAATTAACTTCCTGGAAAGTACTTGGACCTTCATCTTCAAAGTTGAGCCCACTTGTGTAGATGAAAGCCAAGCTACAACTGTGTGTGTTTTGTCTGATTTTAAATCCAGTTCCTTCATACAAGGCAGAAAGAGATGTATAAATAACCCGGTTTTTAATTGCGCATTATCTTCAAGGATAAAATTGTCTTTCCCTCTTCAAATTCTTAAATACATTTATTTAACTTTCAACCCAAGGAATAAAGAAAAGGAAATATAAATGTGCTGATTCAATTTTAGTTAACGTTAGAGGAAAGGAGGTTATGTTTTTTCCTTTGTAGTTAATTTACCTGATCAAATATTACATATTTATTTTATTAAAATTGTTTGCTGTTTCAGTTATCAAATATTAATTTACTTCATAAAAATTAATAAGGGTGTTATAATATGAAGTTAAGATTCTTTCAGTTCAATACAAATATGAATATTAACATTTTCAAAAGAGTATTGAAACTTTTCTCTTCCTTGAGGAAATTTTCGCAAAGGTTCATTATTATCTGAGAGTAAAATATTTTGCCCGAAAGTTTCGTTTTAAGTGTTTCTCAAGATGGAGAAAATAGAGTTCTTTTCTTATCCATTTTGGCACCCAAAAGGTGTGGATAACATTCGTAATTAGAAAGAAATAAGGTGGGTGGATTTACACAAAACCTCAAGTTGGCTTTGGAGTCAGAAGGATGTCATCTATCAGAAGAAAATAAATTAGAGGTTATCAAGCTTTGGGCTCTACTGTTTCAATGTCTGAATTGTATATATAAATTGTGTGTTTGAGTTACTGTGCTAGTATTTAGCTACTTTCGAAAATAAAACAATTCTTGTATAATAAAATTAAGGTTGTTTAATCAATAAAAGCAAGTGGAACGAACAGTTCCACTTGCTTTTATTGCAGTAAAATGTAGTGACATTGGTTGTCTTTATATCCCTTCTGTTATAACTCTTAAGCAATCAGGTTTGGCAAAGGGATGCTTTTCCTAGGCCTGAATGCACTGCTGGATGCTGGCTAGCCGACAATGATGAGAATTTCGACAGACTGTGTTCTTGTCCCATTGCTTGTGTTCCAGACCGACTGCCAATAATCTTGTCCGACGGATAATATACAATTGTCACCCCTAATCAGTAACGTATCCAGATCCATGTTACCAGGGCAGGCTTGCGTGCATTTATAACCTCGTCCATGTTTTTATTTCTCTTCTTACCCATTAATGGCCATTATATTATACCAACATAAAATATTTTAATATTTTAAAATTTTAAATAATAAACATTTTTAATATAAAAAACAGGCATAATAAATTTCTGAAGTCTATTTTAAGCAAGCATTAAAAATGTTCTAATAATATTTATTGTGAAGTCTAGATACTCGAAATACGCGCAACAGCACAAACAAAAGCAAAAAATAAAAGGGTTGAAATCCTGACAGACATCATGAGCAAACTAACAAGTACAACACAACAAGAACAAAAGTCAAGATCCAGTGCAGGCCACCTAAGCCATTCTTCTTTTTCTCTCGTCTTTATTTTATTTTTATTTTCCTGCTGCGAACGAAAGTACCTTTCTACCTTCCTTTTTCTTTTTCTTTCTTATAAATGCAAAGTGGCGTTTCTATTTTCTACTTTTTGGCATGTGCGCCTTGTCTACAGATCACATGCGCTATCAGAGTCAGACTACCCGTCAATCTCGCCAAGCCGTTTCATGGCTCCTGATCCTCTCCACTGATAAACCCTCCTGATATTTCTCAGTGAATATAGAATTATAATATAAATGTGGACAGAAAATATGAGGAAGATATTGCCCAGGCAAATGCAGATGATGGTTACAAAACCACAGAACAATGTGTGACTATAGGCTAAAGCAGAGAAGGCTGTCCCGTCCTGTCTTGTATCATCCCTCACAAGTTCAAGTTGGAACTGAGTTCATGCAAGAAAAAGAAATGCAAAATTCATATAACTTGACAAGATTGATTTCTTGAATTGATGAACAATCCTTCACTGTCACACAAGTAAAAACCCAAGACCCAGCCACCAGATTAAATAAATTCGATTTGAAACCCAAAATACAACAGGAGGAAAATAAAAATGAGAATTTAACCCAAAAATTAAAAAGAGAAGAAGAAGAAAGCCTAAAGCCAAAGAGAGAAAGCCTAAGTCATAATAGTGGGTGGTGCTCTGGTAGTGGTTAATCGAGTAGCATCTTTACTCACTTTAGCTAAGAATCTGAAGGAGGAGATGATGCCTTCTTCTCAGGTTTTCTGCAAAGGACCATGTGCATCGGAGAGAAAATCCCAGTATCTCCTCCCCTGGTGAGATAATCGGCAGTCTTGAAAAGCATCTCATGAACATCCACGGTTCCTTTGGGTGCAATCCCAAAAAAGGCGAGTACTGTCACCAGAATGTGGTTCCTCCAGTACGCAATCCTACCCATCTTCAGCCTGGTCCACCACGGCTGAGACGGCGGCTTCGCCAAATCCATCTCCTTTACCACTTCAAACCCTACTTTCTTCGCTGTCTCCGCGATGTCTGTGTAACTCCTTAGCCCGGGCAGCGCATCCCCTCTCTCGATCCCCTGGATGACTTCCACGTGTTCCGGGTTGTTCGCCTCGTACTTGTCAGTGGTTACCCATTCGTAGGACACGTACATAGATCCAGGCTTCAAGACACGGAATATCTCCGCGTAGACTTCTTCCAACTTGGGCGCGTGGCACGTCGCCTCGATGGAGTACGCGCCGTCGAAGCTGTTGTCCGGGAACGGCATCTGCAGGAAGTTCCCGCAAACAACCTCGCAGAGGGAGTCCAAACCGGCCTTCCTGTTATGCAGACGCGCGCGGTTCACCTGATACTCATTGATGGTGATGCCCGTGACCCTGGCGCCGGAGTGAGATGCTATGGCTCGCATAGGCCCCCCTACGCCGCACCCGACGTCCAGGATCCTGTCACCGGGCTTCACATCAATGAGATCAACGGCCATCTCCTCGTGGAGGCGCGTGGCTTCCCGGTGGGACTTACCGGGAACAGAAGGAGAGAAATGGAAGGACTGGCCCCATCCCCACTCATAGATGTCGGTTACGAGGTTGTAGAAAGTGTCGACGAAGTCGGGAACTTTCTCGGCCGTCTCGATCTCTTTGGGACGGCGGAAGAATGACCAGTACTGCTTGTAGTTGTCTTGCACTTTCTCGGCAGAGATGGAGCCTCCGGACAGATCTACAGCTCGCTTGCCTTTCTGCTCGGCCGGGCCCAGAACGCATACGAACCAGTAGATGCCGGCGGCCAAGAGAGCTCCAGTGCAAAGCAGAGCAATCGCCTCCATCTTTTTTGTAGGCCGCGAGAGTAGAAAAAAGGGGTAAACGCTTCCCTCGATATTTATCCCGGCTTTAAGGTTTTCGTTGTTGCTGTGAGAAAGGCCCGTGCCAAGGAGTGGTGTGTTTTATGTCTGTGATTTGTGAGGAGTATAACTAGACTATCCGGACTGGCAGTGCACGCGCATAGCGCGTAAGTGACACAATCCAACATCAACACGTGGATAACACCGGATATGAATTTTCCATGTTCGGAGTTAAAAAAAAAGTAATGCTCTCTTCTAAATTTAGTTGAAATTAGATTCGGAAATCAAATTCCAAATTGAGATTAGAGAGATTTAATCAATTTGGGTTATTTGTTGTTTTTCAAAATTTTTTAATAATATACAAACCATTACAAACTAAATCAATAGGTGATTAGGTTTATAAACCAGAATTTTCTAACCTTTCAATTATTTTAAAAAATAAAAAAATATCATCAAATCAAATTTTATATATATATACATAATTGTCAATTTTGGTATTCCATAATTATTAATTTAAGAATTTAATTTAGAAATTATTGATTTTAATTCATTAGTATTGTAAAATTAAAACTATATTTAAAAAAATGATTGGTTTTGATATTCATTAAAAATAACTAATTTATTATTCATAAAATAAGATTATTGAAGGAGTAGATAAATAAAGATTAATTTTGTAAATAATCGGTATGTTCAAATCTAAAATAAAGAGAATTAAAAAAATTAATGATTTTGTTAAACTAAAATTAAAATAATAAAAATATAACTATCAAAATAAAAATAAATTAGGATACTAAAATGAATGTTGTTAAATGCGAAGTAAGCTTTGAGTGGTGGACGATTGTGTTAGGGGAGAGAGGAGAGATGAGTCAGATGGGCCACCCAGCCGCGGGTTTAATGCGATGCGCGATGAGTGAGTAAACAAGTGTCAAAAAGGAAAGGCTGTGAGAAAGAGGGAGGCTTAATGCTGTGGGCGTGGGCCAGTCTGTGTCGTCAAGTGAGTCATAGTCTCTTTCCCGTTCACTGACTCCTCAACCAGACGACGTGCCCACATGAGATTTGGCATCCTCTGTTTATGGTTCCACAATGGAAAAGCCTTTGGAATATTAAAGAAGACAACTTTTCACATTTAAGCACTGTTGGGTGTGGAGAGTGGAGCAGCAATAATTTATCCAGGTCCTCTGTTGCATTTCATACCCAAAATTGCAGGAGGAATTGGATTTGGTGATATTAATAAATAATATGTTGGAATGTTGGACTTGTACACCTCTTTACTATTCACGAGCAGGACTTCTCATTAAATTCTTTTCATCTTATGACTTAAGCCTACCTATTGAAGAATCCATCTTCTCTATTTTTGGTTTCTATCTCAAATGTTCACTTGGGCTTTCGGTAACTTTTTCCAGCAGATTTGCACTATTAGAAATAGGAGTTTAAGGGGTGAATAGAGGGATTTTGTGAGAAAACATCCTAAGGTACTGTGGTGATTTGGATTGCCAGAAAACATCCTTTGGTTGATTGATGGGTGTTAGTTTTGTATGTTCAGTCCCAATTTGATAAATAATGTCTCATCGATTTTGTTGATTTTTTATGCTTCCAATACTTGAATTGTGTTATTTAGAGATTGTTGTATGTTGGAAGGGTTGTGTTATTCTTGGGTGGTTACGTTGGTTTGGATTGTAGTTTGAGTTTGATGGTTGAATATCTTTTTCAATCTTTTTGATACTGATCAAAATATCTTCTACTCCTAAAATCTTCACCGATTCTAGCGTAGACATCTTTGAGTGTTCATGCAAAATATCAGATTTTGTGGTGAGGTGATGAATTGATGAGGTTACCATGCATCATCTCATGTGGATATTTATATCTATATGTAATATGAATATATTTTTTAGATTATGATCTGGAATTAATGAATAACAATTATGTGTGTGTTTATGATTAAATATGATAGATTATTTTTCACCACTCAGTTTTAGATAAATTTTTTATGATAAAAGTTATATATTTTAAAATGCATAAAATTAGAAAACTATTTTTGCAATACATTCGGATAGATTTTGATCATAAGAGTCCTTAATGTGAAACTGAACCATGTGTTGAATGACCTGTTGGATTTTATATATATATTTATATTTATGCACAAAATGCTCTTATGAGATTAAGTGTGTAATGATTGTTCAATATATCATGATGACGTAGTAATAGTGTTATATAGATTATTTACATTAATTATATTCCTATATATTTATGCATTAAATACTCTTATGAGATTTTAAGTGTGTAATGACTGTTCAATATATCATGATGACAAATAATAGTGTTATATAGATTACTTACATTAATTATATTCCCATATAAAAGACTGGCACAGAATTCGAATATAAAAACGTAAACATAATTTAAGTTTTTTGGTGGGATAGCTATATTAATTTTATTGATTGAATGCCGGAGATATGGGTCATCTTTAAAAATTTATGATAAGCACAGCTGTCTGTCTTATTACCTCCACAAACAGCATCACTAGTTCCTAATACAAACAGATTGCATCATTAAAGTGTCGTTCAGATCATGAGATGTCGACAAATTAATAATTAATTAGACAGATCTATCTGTCTCTGCTTAAGCATAGCCAGTTGGATAAAATAATGCGGACAGATCTTATAAGACACCAAGGCTCTCTTATTTTCCGTTTTCCTTGTATTTTTCCTTTGTTTGGTCATAAATTGTACTGATGCAGATAATACGCATTCATTCATCTGAAAGAATCTTCAAGTTCATTGTCACTCTTGATCACGTGATCTCTCAGCATATACCTCATTTTTAATTTGGCAATGATTGTCTGTTCCAAATCTCAAATCCCAGATGGGAATTAGCTGTCCAGGGGACTTTCCTATGTGCTTCTGCAGGAATTTGAACAGGTTACGAATCCGACACCTTTCCAATTTTATTTTTAATAGATCCAATCCAATTCAACGATCATTTATAAGCCTATATGAAAAAATAATCTGAATAGGGATTTGATTAATGAAAATCTAACAAAACATTGCACCAAACATGACAAACAGTGGTAAATTTAAGATGTAATAAAAGGATATAACAGAAAAAACACTGTTAAAAAATATCTGCGTGCTGTCTTGTCCAACCGTAGTTCAAATGTTCAACAATGAGAGATTGACAAGCTATGCGACATTTGGAAGATGCATGGCAGATAGATCATTTGATCAATGGCAACCTATACAACATAATATTGTATTCCTTCACACTGGACAGCGTACTAAATTTTATTTGTTGCCAGCGAACTAACTGTCTTCGATTTTTTACTGCAGGGAGGAATCATCATTTATTTGAAATATGTTCTTGCGTAGAAATCATTTTCAAAATAATTTTGAAATTAAAAAATATTAATTTATTATAAATTAGATAATACCCATAGCAAATGTTACAAAAGCAAGACAGAGATTCCATATAAATTAGATCCAGAAATTAAGGTTGCCTTGCTACCCTCCGAGCCCAGAATGAGGGAGCAGTTGAATCCAAGCCCAAACTGAGGAGTTGCAAACGATCGAACTGATAAGTTAGCGATTAGGCAATCATGGAGAATGGGGACAGAGTATATACTAGTTGGAGTTATGGGGAATAACCACTAAATAATGTAACATACTTTTAGTATTTAATGAATAATATGACAGTAAGCATGCAATCATGAATTAAACAGATTCTATCTTTTTTGTCACTTTTTTTTTTTTATCATGAAAAATATTTTAGTCTATGACAATCAGACTAATTTGACAGGTTAAATTCATTTTTTGAATCTAACCCACTTTATATCCTGCTTTAACCCATTTTATATCCTGCTTTATCCTGCCATAGATCTTACTTTTGTGATTCTTCATTAAAGTTTCATATTTTTGGAATAATGTATGTATATGATTTTTTAAAGTTTTGTGAGATATTTTTTGGATTTAATTTAATTGCTATGAGCCGAACGATGCTGTTAGGATCGCTTCCCATGTCTTGGGAAGAAGAAGGCTACAATCCCTCTGATTCGTCCTTGCACGAAATCCCTAAGCCACCGAAAACCATCCCTTATCCCTCTCCTATTCTCTACTATTGATATAAATATTTTTAAATTTTTTTAAAAAATATTTCGAAGTTTGAGAATATCAGAATTGAGAGGGAATACCTTGGTTAAGGTCGAAAGGATTGTTTATCTAATCTGGACATTCATTTGTATAAAAATAGATAACTTATCAATAAATAATTAGTATAATTATTTTTAATTTCTCATACTAAAAAAATTTAAAACACTATGCATACTACAATCGTGTCTCTGGACTGTCTCAATTACAAAGCCAAAAACGCGAGGAGCCATCAGCATCAGCATCAGCACCAGCATTTATTAGTGTTATTTCCACGACGTACTTTGATGATTAAGACAAAGTTAGTGCAGCTATATTTCTCTACTTTGATGATTAAGACAAAGTTAATGCAGCTATATTTCTCTCTGAGAAGTTGCCCAAATCATGCTGGAATTGCTGGCCGTTGGCTTGTCGACTTCCTGGAAGCTTCCCGTCAGCTACAAAAGTTGAAAGAAATTGGTACGTTGGTGGCATTCAGTTGCAGAAGGAAAACTTCTTTCCAGAAGCTGTGACTTTTTTTACCTTCTCTCTTTCCCAAGGCTAAGGGTATGACTTTTACTTTATTTCTTTTTATCCCGAGGCCACCTTTCTTTTGTTTCTTTTGTTTCTTTTTCAGTTTTAAAATCACATCTTGAATGTATAACCTCTTGTTATTGTGGTTTTGTGGATCAATAATTTTTTTTTATAGTCATTTAGTTTTGATTTGATAAAATTAATAATTATCTAATTCTTTAAGTTTTGAAAATGATAAATCCTATAATATTTTTGAATTCATCAAATTCAAAAACAACAAGGGTTTTGATTGATACACGCCTGTGTATTGTGTTACCTCGTCCTGTCCTGTATTAAATCACACGTCAGTATTTTTTATGTGTACGGTCATATATTTTTCGTGTGTGAAATTTTGACACAATCAAGTAATTTTTACAGTGCCAATATTATTTTATAAAATAAATATTTTTTTAATAAATAAAAAATTAATTTATATAAACTAGAACTAATAAAATCAAAATCATTAATTTTAAAAATACAAAACCAATAAGTTTATCTATCGAGAAGTTCATGGACATATTCTCTATACATAGGGGTGTATAATACGATATTACAGTCAATTATATACCCAAATTATGTTATAAATTTTACTATTATAACCTTATATTTATCAAATTATCTTTTAGAAATTCTTGATTTATGGTATTTATTATTCTGAAAATTTATTAAATAAATTTTATAAAAATAATATTTCAGAAGATCATAGATTTGGTTAATTTTGAACAATTTTTAATTTAATTTTTTTAGTACTATCAAAGTTTAATAAAAATTGGAAAGATTTTTTATAAAAATAACTTTAATCGATTAAATATAAAAATTAATGGTCAGTTTTGATCATCCTTATGTTCTATGACATAAATTCAACAAATACACAAAAAAATTAAGATATAAAAGGCTAAAACCTAATCCATATAATAATAAGAAAATTGTGCTTGCTTTATTAAAATTATCGGTGTTAAGATTAAAATAAATTTAAAAAATTGTTATTATTATATTTTAAAAAATATAATTTAAATATTTTTATATGTATTTTATATGTATTTTATATTATTTTTTAAAATTACTAAAATTGATGGAGTTGGAATCCAACTCCACCAATTCCAACAGAACAAACAGACTCGAGCACATCTCATGGTCTACACAAGTCTTCATTATTGGTTTCCGATATCCCATGTCACATGACCCACTTTGTGTGTATATTTATAAAGTCATCTCAAAACTTTATATAGTGGTAAGGTCCATGTCAAGGCCCTTGCGTGCTTGGATGGTTCATGCTCAACTGATTTCGGTTTTCTGATTGGTGGGTAGGCCGACCTAAGTATATCCGTCTCTAGCCTCCAGAGGGCGACAACCCTTAATGGTTGTCTTGTGGCCTGCTAGATCTCTCGCAACAATGTCATTCGGCACTTAATGGACCCTGCTCCGGTATTACTTTGGGTCGGAATAGATACTCCCGTGGGAGTGTGATTTGAAGGAAATTATGCATATTAGAAACACTTTTATGTGATTCGATCGTCCATTGTCACTCATTTATTCGGAATTAATCCGAGCTAGAAATATTTTACTTGCTGAATTAACGAGCTACATCAGTCACTCCCACCCAAAACTTGCACGCCTTATTGCGTAATCTCACCCAGCACGCATCTGTTTATAGCTCCATGGGAACCGGTAGCTAATTTCTTGCAAGCAACGCAAATTAATATCCCTTCGCTAAAAAGCGCTGTCATTGCAGTAATTTATGTACTCGAAAGTGAAATATACTCTCCGTTAGTTAGTTGCTTGCTAGCGACGTCTTCCAATAAGTCTTACGGCTATGGCAAGCTTAGGCTGTTCATTGGATTAGAATTTGAATCCAAAGGGGAAGAAGCTGGTTCGATGAGTAAGTACGTGGTCTTACCAGGGTTTTAACTTTTTAACCGAAACGGTCACTTTGATATCCCATGATTGCGTCCGACATGCACTAAGCCCCGTATTTAAATACCAAGGTCGGATGCTTCACTTGTACATGAAGAAAAAACACAACCTTTCATGTGTTGCTTATAGGCACCTTCGGTAGTCATCTCCTACTTGTTGAGTGGTAGTAATAGTTGTTGTTAGTGAGAGAGAGGTATGGAGAAACTGTCAGCTTTAAGCCATCTCTTTGTGACAATCTTTCTCCACAGCTTCTCCCTGTTTATGGTGATCCCAACCATCACTGATGTCACAATGTCTGCCATCTGCCCTGGAAGAGACGAGTGCTCTTTGGCCATATGCCTTACCGGATTCCAGCAAGCGGTATGTTATTCGATTTCTTTCCCTTCTTCCTCCCAACTCAAATTGTAGAATCATGTTCCTAATTCCCAGATTGTTTGTTGGCTCAAGTGATCCTGTCCTGACAGATTTTCCACTCAGTTTTAATTTACCAATTCGCACCCATTTTTCCACTTTCTAGCGAGTGGTGTGGACTGCCTTTTAGGCTCCTAAATTGAGTCCTCTTACCGGTGCAAAACACATACATGAGAAGGAAAAGAACCCATGGCCATGAACAACTTACCTGCTACCTTGTCATTTTCCCTGGCAAGGTAAAACGGCCAAGAACGGCAAAGAAAGTTGCTCCCTGGAAAGCCTGAGCCTGATTTTCATTGTCTTATACGTCACTGTGAATTTTGTTTAATTGGGTTATTTGACAAGAACATGCATGCGGGATTTAGTATTGACACGAGTCCTCCACAGCAGCAACCAATTTCTCAGGGTAAGTTTAACCGACGGTTCTTAAAAGTCAAAAGTAACACATTCTTCTTTGGTGTGCAAGACACCTAGTGCCTGCCATTTAAGCGTGTTATGAACTGGAAGCTTTACCATTTTTTCTGGGCAGTTTTTTCTTTTCAGAGCTGTTCTCTGCCTTTTTGAATTCCTATAACCCTCTCGAGCAAAGCAAAAGCTCTCCAAGGCAGAGAGATTGATAATGATATGGCAGAGCTCGTTGTCCATCTCTTCTTTACAATATTCCTTTTCAACTTCTCCACATTCATGGTGATTCCTGTCATCACTGATGTTACTATGTCTGCGCTCTGTCCTGGAGAATTCGAGTGCTCTCTGGCCATTTACGTTGCAGGGTTTCAACAAGCGGTATATTCTCGTCCGGCCACCATTCTTTACTATCATCAGTCAGTCCCCTCCTCTGCGTAGAATCCTCCAAACTCCCTTCTTAAATCTATGCTCCCATTCCTGTACTTTATTTCTAAAATTCTAGATTTTCTCATCATGTAATAATTATTAATATCAATATGAAACAGAACTATTATAATTTAATCTCTGATATTTAATAATAATAACCAAAACCCATCACTCACACTTGGCATCATTAGCCTATTTCCATATAGCCAAGGAGTCACTGCACGAGCCGCATGTATATGAAAACTTGGCATAGTTCTCTGTCTCTATTTCCATTTTCTTCTTTTTCGTTCTCTTTTCACTCACATTTGCTTCTTTTGTTCAGGCCTCTTACTGATAATCTTCCATGTCTTTTCTCTTATATTAGCCAATACCACCTTCTTACTTCTCTCTCACTTAGATAACAAGTTTACTTGTATATAGTTAGCTGAAATATCTAAAAGCTTGTCAATTACAACAACACTCTACCAATATAGGGAATTGCGTGTTCGGTGGAGTTAGACTAACAATTCCTATCCTCTGATTCTTCTAATCATAGCATACATTGCACTCTAGTGCACTTCTCCACAGCTTGAATGGTGGCTGCTTGTTTCTAGACATTGATAGGATGCTAGACATGGGCATGGAAAACGAAACCCATCCACACAGGATGAGATACTGAATACCAAGCCGTCAATTGAGAGTTGCTGATGTTATGCAGATAACAGGGCTGGGGACCTTAATAATGATGCCTTTGGTGGGGAATCTGTCGGACAAGTATGGTAGGAAAGCCATGCTCACTGTTCCGATGACCCTCGCAATTATTCCCTTTGGTAAGCATATAATATCTGGTCTGATCGATGTAACCAATTCTCTGAAAATGGGGACCTAAATTGCTGCCATAGCCATGGTCTGGAATTCCACTGATGTCCTGCTGCTTTATATCCTCCAATGAGAAGAGTTAATAAGTGATCTGACCATTGCATATGCCATTTTTGTTACATACAGCTATATTAGCCTACAGCAGGACGAGGAACTTCTTCTATGCATACTATGTGCTCAAGACTCTGACTGGTATGGTCTCTGAAGGAAGTGTTCATTGTCTCGCACTTGCTTACGTGGTATGATCTTCTTCTTTTCTTCTCCTTCCTGCGCTCCTTGAAAGATATGCATATTTTCCGCTACTTTTTTAATTTCAAACCATTTGGGAACGAAATGGTAAGTTTGGGTTTTTGGAAGGAAAGCCATGGAATCTCCCCTGTAATTTGTGTTGATACTTGTCCTCCTAGTCCAATATAATGGAAAGCTGGACAACTGTTTCGGTTCTGGACCTAACAGGATTGAACCCATCACCACATTGTCAGGATCTTAGCCCCCTTACTACTGTTTATGCTGAATCATTCCTCGGTTTCCCTTCCAATTTTCAGGCCGACAATGTCCCTGAAAGTCGTCGAGCGTCCGTCTTCGGGATTCTTTCAGGCATTGCATCTTCTGCATTTGTTTGCGGAAATCTCTCCACTCGTTTCCTCTCCACTGCCGCCACTTTTCAGGTCTCTTCCATCACGGGTTTCTTTCCTCTCGATCTCTTTGGTCGCCTGTTACAGTACTGATGCTGCTGATCATTCTATTTCTCAGGTCGCAACAGCAATGGCAATGATATCCCTGGTGTACATGAGGGTATTCCTGCAGGATTCCATCATTGAGGACAAACTTTCTGTTCCAATATTGGCAGAGTCCAAGGTAAAAGTTGATGGTATTCGTGGAAAACATATTTCGAGAAAAGGCATTGAAGTTTTTAAGACGATACCTTCCATGGAGGACATACTCTGCTTGCTCAAGAGCAGGTTAGCAAGCTCTCGCCTTTTTCTCCTAAAAATTTCTCTCAGCCCTCAGAAGCGTTGCTTAAGTGATTGGTCACTTCCTTAAGTTTGCTTGAAATGACTGAATTACAGCACAACATTTTCGCAAGCTGCCATTGTCGCCTTCTTTGGCAATCTCTCAGAAGTTGGTCTTCACGCTTCCTTACTGGTACCAACCTGTCACCTGACCAAACAACTCGTATCTAACTATGTTGTACTAAACCTAACTTCTGCACTATACACAAGAAACAACGGTTGAAATCCCTGTTTTCACTCGGCAGTATTACTTGAAGGCGCGATTTCACTTTGATAAGGATCAATTTGCTGACCTGATGGTAATTGGGGGAATTTCTGGGACCATTTCACAGGTATATCTCCCGCTGCTTTTCTTTCACATAGAGTAGTTCTTGGATAGACTCTCATTGTGACACCCCAATTTGGGTTATGAGTACAGAAGCTCAGACGCTCAATTGAGTGTTGTATTTGTGATTCCGTACCTGGGGCATGACACTACTTCTCTACTTTGTTTCTGTTGACTGACTTAACAGTTCTGAGTAATCTGCAGTTGCTTATAATGCCGGTGTTGGCGCCTATTCTGGGAGAGGAGAGGCTGCTTTCAATAGGCCTTTTCTTTGGTTGCGGACATGTAAGCCCTTGTTGTCTGCATATTACCATCGATCCATAAGACAAGGACTTGAGCAATTTAGATTGATTGTCTCACCGTTTTGGTTGCAGATGTTTCTTTATGGAATCGCGTGGTCTTCTTGGGTACTTGTTTTACTACCTAAATGCCATCATCCTCGGCCATTTTTTTTTTCTGGATTGTTTATGTTTCAACAATCTATTATTCCTTATTGTTGCTATCATTTCTGCACTTGGTGGTAGGTACCTTATGCAGCTGCGATGATGTCGGTGTTGTTTGTCTTTTCACAACCATGTGTGAGTAACATGTCTCGAAGTATACCCAAACTTTCCTTAATTTAAACACCATTCCAAATCTTGAACTTTTCAAGGATATTAATTATCTGTCAGGTGCGGAGCATTGTGTCCAAGCAAGTTGGGGCAAGCGAACAGGTAACCCTTTTACATTGATTGGTATGGACCTCAGGAAAAAGGAAAGCATTTGAGGATTGTAAAAGATCGAACATCCTCATATCATTTTCTTTTCCTGTTCAGGGGAAGGCTCAGGGGTGCATTTCAGGCATTTGCTCCTTTGCCAATGTTGTTTCTCCATTGGCCTTCTCCCCTTTAACTGGTAACCACAATTTTTGATTTCTGAGCTATTTGCAGTCCCAGAAGTTACTCTTACACCCAATTAATCTTATATACTTATCCACCAGCTCTGTTCCTATCCGAAAAGGCACCGTTCTATTTCCCCGGATTCAGCATTATGTGCACTGGAATCATATCGGTAAGAGCTTTTATGTCCATATTCATGAAACACCAGTTAATCATACTTTATAACATCTCTTCATATCGATTCTGCGTAGATGATAGCCTTCATTCAGAGTCTGATGATAAGAGTGGCTCCTCCGATGTCAAATCCGGCGACCGGTAGTTGCAACCATGTGGATGTCTAATCAGAAGAGATAAGGATGACTCAAACATGGTGGCTGCTTTTCTGCTTTCATAGCTGCTCGTAGAATCTTAAGAAAACTTCCCGTCTATATTAATGCTTGGGAAGTAGTGGAGCCTGCACACTAAGCATTAGGTGTACACTATTTAGTAATAGAAGAGTAGGTAATTAAGGAGCTGTAGATTCTTCTTCAGAATGCATACAAAAGTGTATACAGATGACAAGAGAAAGTTTGTATGTGTATAGAAAGAAACAAGCAGCTTTATTTTGCAAAATATAATAAACTTTTTATATTTATTAAACTTATCATGTGTTGATTTCAGAATAGAACAGACTCAATTTATTAGCAAAAACCTCTTCCTCGCTGGTTATCTAGGATTTTCAGGATCTGGGTCGTTTTATTAGGATCAAATCATCTAACTCCCACACCTCCTTTCGAATCCTCTGTAGCATCTCCTCACCAGCCAATGAGTTTTATCCTCTTTTTTTTCTTTTTTTTGGTGGAAATTATATGGTTCCAGTGTTCAAAGTTACCTCACTTTGAATATTTAAACTCAACCCATCATTTTTTTTAAATTATGAAGAGTATCTCCGTTGACAACCGAACTAATCTCTCTTCGTGGTTCGACCGTCCAGACTCAACTTCTCAAGATATAATATGGGACTATGAAATAGTATGATACCCGATCCATCTTTAAATATGGGACCACTCCCAATAAAGACATCTATCGATGTTTTACACATGTCATGCAATATCAATGATATATACATAACATTTCAACTATAGTCAGACCTCTCAAATTTAATACTTTAAAATTTATTATCATCTGATAATTAATAAGTTTACATCCATCGATGTCGTTTCTTTGTTATAATTAATATTCCTTTAATTTATAATAATTAATAAAATCTTAAGCATTTATCAATTTTGAGAGATCACCCATGTATCCAACGACGTTTGGAAATTTTTTTGCGTTCACAATGTATTCTATAAATGACATAAGGCTCTCAACACATTTCTTTGGTCTGTTTTATCAATGTCCAGTATCTATACCACCAAGCGCAAAGCATGGAGCTAATTGCGAAGACTAGAAATTGGGTTGTCTTGGTCGACAGTCTCTTCTTCCACCTTGTCTGTGTTATCGCTGTTGCCTGCCACCAACTCAATAAGCTCCTCATCTATCAGTTATTGATGTGCTTCTTAAAATTCCTCCATTGGATTCAAGAGATTCTTAATTGACATGGATGACTGACTAAAAGTGCCTGAATTATTACTCGAAGATATTGATCTATCGCATTTTCCTCTGCCTGTATTTCTCCGTCCTCCTGTGAAATTTGGTTACGAAAAAGCCCAGAGTGCTTGAAGCAGTTTATAATCATAGACTACGGCATCTCCTCCTAAACACCTTTGCTCCTAAGTATGATAGTTAGTTGGTCAACCTTGTAAATACCAGTGGAACCCTATTCGTCCATTTCAAGCGTTGATTGTTATTGGTAGCAGCAGTACCGACTTAAAGGATGAAATTATCAAAACATCCATTGGTTGGATTTTGGATATGGCATTTGGTGGAAACAGGATGATTTCGATATTGGACACATCGACATTGTCCAAAATGTGCGAAGACGTGTTATCAGTAAGGAGCACGATGCGGTGATTAGCTTCCTTCATTTGATTTTCTAGAGTGTGAAGCCACTCCTAGAAGAGCAGCTCTGTTGTCCAAGCCTTTTTATTTCATAAAAAAGCCAAGTTCCTTACTAGATCTTTTGTTAAACGAACCTTTTGAGCATGTCCAATGAAAAATGACGTCAACTGGTGTTACCCATCCGCATTTGCTATAAAAGCAATGATAAATCTTGTTTTCTTCTTTTTGGAACCTTCAATTTGCCAACGTGTGATAGTTTTGTCTGGTGCCATTTGAAAGAACCGTCCAGTTTCATCCATATTATAGATGTCTTAAGCTTGAAATGGGCAAGCCTTTCTTGAAGGATTGACAAAGCTTCTTCTATTGCAGCCACATCAGCAAATCCACTTTTTGCATGCAATTTAAATTCTTTAAAAAGGTGGCGGCTTTTGAACTTCTCTATCCACTTATTTGAGAAAGATGGAGGATGTTCAATGTGCAGCAAGTCTGCTAAGACGATGTCTTTTGCTAAGCTTTGTTGAAATAGCAATGCATCGTGCCTCGCATTGGAGAACCCATTCGGCTAGGGCTAGTCCAACTCTAAATGCTTTACGGTCCGAGAACATTGTAAAGAAAAAGATATTAGCCTTCTGGAAGCAAAGAGTACCAAAAGTGCAAAAATAAGTACCTTTGAATCACAACCAAATACATCTACAGCTTCGTACTCCTATTGCTTCTTTAGGATGTTGCTTATCATTCCTTGCATTGGAGGCTTTTGTAAGGAGAACTCTTGTTTATCCCATTTTGCCAAAGCATCTTGAGACATGCGAGGAGACTCGTCGTGTTTTTTGCATATTTTGAGCTTCTTATACATTGTGAGTGTAAGGACCCAAACCCGAAAACTAGGCCCTTACCGCCGTGAAACCCGGACAAGCCCAACACGTGGACCAATCCGGATCCCACAAGGCTTAGAAGACTTCTCAAACGCGATTCCCAAAACAAACGTATTTAATATTTTAAGAATTGGAGCATGTCAAATGAGAAACAGACATCTGGCATAAAAATCGGAGTGAACAAAATACCACAGCGGAAGACTTTATTCGAATGGACAAAAATATCCAAAAAGGAAAACGGGTCCATACAGTCACAAGCCCAAAATCACAAACTGGGCTTAAAGCCCGGTACATAAAAACCGTATCCAGTAGAGTAATAAACGCATAAAATATAATGTGAGTCAAAACATCAAAACGAGTCAAACAGGAAATGCCAGAAAAGAAAACCGTGTAAAATGTGTAGGTGCGATAGTCCAACCAAGTCGTAGGAAGCACTCACACCTCAAACGCCGTCTATGGCTCACGAACTACTCCTAAAAGGGGGAAACATCAACGAGTGAGATAAAAATCTCAGTAGGAGTCACAACATCATATTCCCTACGGGGAAACGAGAACACATACTGGGAAGAGAAGAAACGGTTTACTATACGAGCAAGGACGTAACTGAAGCAACCCGAAGAATATGGAATTCACACCTTTAATTTTTATAACGTAAAACATGATTCCGACCCAATAGGTTATAACTCAACAATTCGTAACACAACACGGCTAACAATGCCTACCAAAAACCCATCGGGATGGACATAATAAATCACTCCTCAAGTAACCCCTGCTAAAGGGAAACCGGGAGCTCATTGGCAATGTTAACTTATATTTTTAAGAAAATAATAAATATACACATAACCCTTACTGCCAATGTTGACCGAGACTAGGCAGAGAAAACACAACACGTATCATACCCGTCTCAATACTCAATACGAACCAACCTGTGAAGACGTGGCAGGCAAACGAAGACAACACCCATACGACTCCCAAACAGGTAAGCAACTCTCCCTTAACATTGGGATTCCGTATACTCACCTTGCATTGGCCAAGCGAACATTTAATAACTGTAGACACCAAACTAAGGCATATAGAAGGTTTATGAAACAAGCGTCGTTTAAAAAAAATCAATATACTTATTAAAACCCCGATACCAAAACCATAGGCTTATAAATCAGTATACTTGACTAAATCACACATCCTCAAATTATTTCCGAGTATACACCCACCCTATAATTAAGTTAAGTACAAAAAAAAAATATTTAGAAGATCCAAAGTAATATCCTTATGAAACCCATAAGTGAAAATTTATAAAAAAACAAAGAGACTTATATCCCATGTCCCTTAATTAATTAGATGCAAAACTGCAAAGGAAAGAAATTACAAAAAGGAAGAATATCAATTCAGCAAAAGAGGACACGCTCGACGAGGGAAAAAGAAAGAAAAAGAAAACAAAAGGAAGAAGAGAAACTGGAAGGGGCGGCTGGGTAAAACGGAAGCAATAGGTGAGAAATCGACGAAGCCAAGGGGAGGGCACGCCTTTGCACAAATTCGGTTTGCACGAATCTGGGGGAGGACAAGTTCACGGCACCGGGAAATGAATGAAGAAAATAGAGCACGAATCCAGTTTGCATAGATCCGGTGGAGGACAAACTCACGGCATCGAAAATGAATGAAGAAGAAGAAAGCACACCCCGCTCGACATGAAAGGAAGAAACAGAGAGCACGCCTCGCTCAGCAAAACGAAGAAGAGGGCTTTGAGGGGCAAGTTGCGTGAAGTGAAAACTGCAAGGAGCACACGCCTTGCTCGACGTAAAAAGGTAGAAGAGGAGTCAGCTGGGTACGTCAGGAATGCAGGAACGGCCGGCGAGGAAATCGGTGAAGCAACGAGTAAAGGCTCGCCTCGCCCGACGTAAAAGAATGAAGAGACAGTTGGAATAGCACGTGGTGAAGTCGGTGAAGCAACAAGGAAGGGCTCGGCTCGCCCGACGTAAGAGGATGAAGAGACAGTAGGAGATGCGAGTTGGGTAACGCAGGTCAGCAGGGGTGCCCGGGGAAGAAGAAAAGAAACGGCGTCACTATAGATTGCTGGGTATCGCCGTTAGCTTAAATAAGCTTGTGTGACGGGAAAGATAGCCCAGCTCGACTAATGAACACATGTGGACTATCCGCCCTCAAAAGGTTCCCGGGGAACAGGCAAGACAGAGCAGAGACGGGGGAGGGGAAAGCCCCAACGGGGGAACGAGAGACAATCGTAAAAGAAAAAGAAAGGAATTAGGAGCTATTATTCAATCGGTAGCCACTCGACCAATAGGAGAGGATTCTCACTCCGAGCTTGATTCTGGATTCGCGTAGCAGGGGAAAATTTGGAATGAATAAAGAAGAACAATTTTCACCTATCTCAGAGAGGGGTTAATTCCTTATGCTAATATGCACTACGAGACAAGACTACAAAAGCAAGCACTACAGAAAAAAAATAAAAATAAATGAACTTACTATACGGGAATGATTTACTAAGTAACCAGCGAAGGAGCATAAAACGTAAGGCATGAATCACGAATCACGAATCACGAAGCACGAAGGCAAGAATGCAGCACAAGGAAAAGATTAGCACATCACAAGGAAACAGAAGACAAGAAAAGAATAACGCATCAAGACAGTAAGCATCAATTAAACGATCAGATTTAGGAACAAGGGGATTTGCCGATCAAACTTATGAGTCATAGACTCCTACCTGGCGTGCAGATGAACTGGTGGAAATTCCTTTGCCCTTATCACGATACCCAGATTCAGATCCACCTGAATCAAACCACTATTAGAACAAACAATTACATACTAGAATTAAAATACGGGATAAAAAATTTCCTACCGTTCCCTCACTGATCTATAGAACTGACAAAGAATCCAACAGTGGAAAACGGAAGGGGGCTAGAGGCGATCGTTGGGTTGTACAGAGGAAGGCACACCAAATGAAGAAAATTGGTGGCGACAGATTGACAATAGTGTGAGAAAGAGAACAAAGGACGAACGGGAACAAGTTTTCTGTCTGAAACGAAAGCAGTGGCAGCGGCTAGGGTAAGCAGATGAGCTTAAAAAGGTATGAATAAGGTCTTAGGGTAAAAAACAGGCCCGGAAATAAGAAAAAGATACAAAAAAGGCCTCAAGGGAAATAAACAGGCCCGGAAACAAGTTCGGGTCCGATAGGGGCAAAACAGAAATTTTCACAGTCTCGATTTCCGTCTCAATCAAAATGTCAAACATACACATGGACCACTAAATCGAGGCTGACTGGACATACAACTAGGACGAGGTTTCACAGTGAGGTTGCGGGAACCTTCCCCTTTTTGTTGTGAGGCTATTGTTGTTTTTGGGACGAGAGAGAAATTAATTTCGTTGTTGAGAGAATACAAAAGGGGTCTCTAGTTGAGTCTTACAGGCTATAATCCATCATTATCTATTTATAGATAAACTTTAGGGTTATAATTAAATATTTTTTAAGATTTTTTATTTTTAAATTTCCTATTTTTGGCAGCCATATTATGAAAATATATTACTATATAATAATAGTTCTTACCACATTGTAATTTTAGTTAATCAAAAGATGATCCTTTATTATTTAATAATATATTAATTATAAGAAGTAATTCCGTTAATTAATAACTTCTAATAATTAATAATTTTTTCATCTACCGATGATATTAAATTTGAGAGATTTATATACAATGCATTACTTTATAATCAAAATTATAATATATCTATCATTTTTAATGTATTAAATACAAAATTAAACTGTTCTAAACTTATATTTCTTGTCATGTTGTTTCCTGAAAGAAAATAACGTTTTCCATATCTTATGCCAAATCGAGATGTTGTGATATGAGGATCAAAACGAACTAAAGATTGGTTATTGGTAGGGGTGGTAATAGGTCCGGATTAGTTTTTTTTCAAATTTCATATCCAAATTTATATTTTAAAATTCAGTCTAAACTCAATCCAAAATTCAATGAGTTATTAATGACTAATCTCATAATGTGAACATTGAGTTTTTCGACTACCCATGGGTTAAATTATATTGATTCTCAAGACTTGAACCTAAAAATTTTGCACGAAAACTGTTATAGGTCATCTATATATATCGTTATCATACACAACGCACATATAGTAAACCTACTAGGGGTGAAACAATTAATAGCGGGGATGATATAGAAATAGTAATTAAAAAGATAAGCAACAAATCCATTTATAGACAACGATGTCATCTGGGAGACACTGGGTTGGGATGAGATATCAAAAGGTAGCTCATATTCTAATATGGATTCCCATTTTAATTTAATATACTCTCAATTTATAAGGAGACAATCAGACCTTAAGAACACACTCTAGGAGAATATTATATCATATACAGTACATAAAATACTAGGATCCGAAGAGAATCCTAACCTGGCCTTAAGCTAATTCCTGACTGGTTGTCTGTCTAGGAAGAAATCACGATCATATTTATTCCTAGTCAAAAACAAATCCAAAGATCTGGCTGAAACTTATCAGGTGAGTGGACAGAAAAAATATGCATAATAGTTCACATGCAATCACACATTAAGCATACTAACATATAGGCACACATTCAAATCATCAATGAGTTAAAGAACACAATCATAGTCAATACACAAAACATAACAAGACTCTTCAGGCATTCATGATTGTGACTAGATTGACAGCATCCCTCAGTCCGTATAGGTCTCAGGAATAAGATTGAGATATGTCAGTGGTACTTCATGTGACACCTCACGCCTTTTCTCTTGTTATCTCATTTGTGACGATTTGGTATGTCCTGACGGGATGTGCATAACTCTTGGCATAGACCACTGATGTTGCCAGGGCGATAGGTGATGGTACCTACACCTATGTGGTCTCCACATTAGGAATTCATGTCTTACATTCAGTTAGCATAATAATTAATCCTTGTCCCTCCTTATGACTTCCTTGACAAGGCCATATCACACTACCACACTCGTAGAGCTCTCAGGAGTAGTATAAGTCACCCTCTGCTACTATAATGCGTGATTCACCTTATGGTTCAAGATGCGACTTGATGCAACACTTACACTTCACACCCCATATCTTATATTTTCATATCAAGCACAACATTTCCTAGCATACAATGTATCATTTTATATAATGATTCTCATGTATTTAAGCACACGCAAGATTCCATGCTACTAATTCGTTATAATTTCTTTTATTAAACGCATTCATATGATCATACTAGTAATTCAAGCATTTAAGTAAAAGAGTCTGTCCACTCACAGATTTTGAAGTTCGCATCGTCCTCATCTGCAATCCAGACTGATTCCTCGAGGTCCTATAATAGTAGGTGTCCACATATGCATAATTCATATCCAAATTCCTCATTAAGCAATACTAGAGGGTTATAAATACATTAAATAATACTTTCAAACTCTCCATTTGACGAATAAAGGTCCTAGTCCAAACCCAAAATCAAATCAGGAAATTTTCCTATTTTTTCTATTTTTATGAAATTTGTATTATTTATTTTACCAACCAAATCAATTTCGAACCCTAAAAATTTTATATCACTATACTACAAATTCAATTTAGTATTTTTTGTAATGTTTTCATAATTATTCTCATTTTCTTTCTATTTTCCTATTTTTATTCCTTTTCTGGCTATTTTTAATTAATTTATAAATTAAATAATAATATGACTAGGTAGAACACATCATGTGGCAACACTAGGCACTACCACACCTATCACCTAACTTGCCCGAGGGTGACATATGTCATTCCTGGACTTGCCATGCCTCGTCCGAGCCTACCCTTGATCATGAACGACAGACAAGTTGTTCGATCCGACGGTCAGCTGCTCCGTTATTTGGAGGGACCTCACACGACATGTCATTCGAGGTTGTCTTCAACCTCCAAATGCCAGAATTCCTACTTGCAAAATCCTAATTTTCCAGAAAAACAATACCCACAAACACACAACAATACTCCACCAAAATATTACCAACACAAAGATCATCATGTTTCGAATTTAACCCAACTAAAAATAGATAATTTTTATCAATTAAAATGATCAATTGAACAAACTTAATGCCTGAATTTATGGGTGAAAATCTCACCTAGATCTGGCTGTGGGAAGGCTAGAATCGTCATGAGATTAGCATAATCGAATTCGAAAACTCAAGAGGAATCTCTCGAGTAAGTTCATGGAGAGTTGGGATGAATAACAAGAGACCTACACGTAACAGGATACTTATCCCATTCCAGCACCGATGACTAGCGTAGACTAGTAAAGCCCTAAACAACAGCCAATTTTGTGATGAAACAACGTCGTTTTAGGTCTATTCCCAATCGACATCGTTTCATTTGAGAAAAGGCCCACCTACGTGAGATTGGCCAAAATGACGGCCAATCATGCATTTTGATCACTCACGGTCAAAATGATGGGATAGCTTGTCGTTTTGGCTTTAAACAATATATTATTATTATATACTAATAATATAATAATAATAAATATTTTTTATTAATTCTAATAAATCATTAAAAATTTATAATAAATCTAATATCAATGTGAAAAATATTTAGAAAATTTTTATAGAATTATTATGAATAGTACTATCCATCAATATCAGAAAATTATTTTTTTCATAATTTTATGATTTACTAAAAATCAAATACATGATGATATATCTTGGAAAATAAAAATAAATCAAATTAGGCTTCCAAAAAATTTCAGAAAATTCATGCATCATTATAAACCTCCAATAAACTGATCTTAGATTCCACAATTATTTTTAAAATTTACCATTTTATTTCTAGATCATCAATTATATGAATAACAAAAATTTCTCAATAATTATAAAAATTTTCTGAATAGAATTTATCATCTAAAGTAAATCCAATCATATTCTTATAATTGGTCTTGGAATGTGAGCTCATACCCAATAACATCAACACTCGATTGGATTTTCGGGCTCAATTAGCTTAGAAGTTCTGAAGTTTCATATTGATATTTAATTAAATTATTTTAATACAAATAAAATAATTATATATCTTAATTTATCATATGATTTACTATGATAAATATATATATCTTTTAATATATTAAACACAAAATTCAACTGTTCATATAAATTGCAAATTAAGTATAAACTCATGACGTGTTGTTTACTGTACGGTAATAATTTTTTCCATATCTTATGCCTAAAGATGCCAACTAACTAAAGATTGGCTATTGGTACGGGGTAAAAGGTGTTGACGTTAGTTTTTTTTTTCAAATTTTATATTTAAATTTATATTTTAAAATTCAGTATAAACTCAATTTATAATTCAATGAGTTCTTAATGATTAATCTCATAATGCATCCATCAAATTTTTTGACTACCCGTGGGTTAAATTGTTACCCCCTAGAATCCACCAAGACATAACAACTGTCATATAGCTACTGTACAAACTTAGATAGACATCCTAAGAATATATAATAACTATACAAGGAGAAAATAAAACCTATTTAAATTTTTATTTTATATTTTGAATGCATGATGTGTCTCAGATGCAATCCCAAGACTAAGAAAATATATTGGAATAAATAGATGTGCAGAAATTTTACGGAATTTATATCATGTGAGACATAAATCAAAATCTCGATTTATTTATCAACATAGTATGGGATCCCAATTTACAATATATACACACATGAAATGTCATATGTAACTAGTCCACATGTGCAACCTGAATCTTCGATTATACCTTGTAATTTGAATCATTCAGAGAGTTTGTAATATGGGATGAAGCCGATTCTTTTGCTCTAACTCAGGATACCTATCAGACACTGGCACGACAACCAGGTGAGTGGACTTTTTTCTTTACAAACTCTTTTAAATTTAAACAAGATTATGTATTACTTTGATCAAATGATTTAGCAAGCACAAAATCAGAACCATTGCTAAGGATCAATCAGGTCCAATCATAACAATGCATCAATGACAAATCAAGACAAAACGATGCCACACGAGATAAAAACATACAATGTATAACCCCCCTCATCAAGGTCATACTCAAGCAATGCCATCAAATAGTATAGAATTGTCATCACACACCACACATATTTCAAATAGATAGAGATCTTATAGATCTCGGCATATAATCAATAGCCATTCTAATAAATGGATAATATAGCCAACCATTATCGTAGGTTGGTGTTATAATCACTTCCTTTATACACGGGTTTATAATCACACACAGTAGTTTAGGAACACATAATAATATCTACACGTAGTAATCTAGGAATACATAGTACTTTGATGTAACACCCAGTAATCTAATAAGTTGGAGTGATCAATCCCAGGATAGGTTCATACACTCTACTCTTTAAAGGTTAGAGTATTGACACTCGACTAATTCCATAGTCGTTATTCCTTCTATTCCACTAGAGTTAGTATCACCTTAATTAACCCTTCTTATAGCTTTCATTCTGTTTAGATTAGTATATCATTGACTAACATTCCCTTAATCCTTTTGTCTCTTCCTGAGGTAATTCTGCTTATTTAGCCTCGAGTCATTACTCACTTTCTTCATATATTCTTAATTTGTTTATACTCTTATAATTCTTTTAATTTGCTTTCGTAAATCTCAATTAGTAAATTCTCAATTAATGATTATTAGTTCTTTGGTAATATCTTAATAAGAATACTTTGATTTTTCTGAATTGGGTCGACCCCCTAAGTGTTGTTTTTCTTATTATTTTGAATCTCGATTTCTTACACGGTAGTGCTATAATTTCAGCACGATTACTATTCTTTCATATGAATAATCAGTCATATGTGACATGGTTAGAATATTTCCTTACAATAAGAAGAATTATGATCTCTTATTAGTAGGGTAAGAGTTCTTGATGCTTTTAATTCGTTAATATCTCAAATGTTATTTCAGTTGCTCATCTGTTGGGCTTTTCTGATAGGAGCTTTAATACTTTTCTCGTATGACCTTGAAGCCATACGAAGTATTTGTTATGCTATTTTCCCGATTCTCACTCGGAAATACAATACTGTCGTCCCCTATATCATAGTTATCTCAAGCACAATTGCAGCACTCAATTACGACTCAGGAAATAACCATAGAAGCACGTTTCAATTCAATTAAATGCATGTAATCAAAACCTGTCATGATTTAAGAAATTTTCCTTCGATCATGTGTCTTCACGGATATCACGCATCACGTAAAGAGAATTAAAATTCATATAAAATGATAGGAATTAATTTAAGTTCATCAACTCATAGTTTTGTCGTCTTGATTTTCTTTCTGGATTCGATCCAGATTCCCGATCCTCTTACTACGACTTACACATATAATTATAATCTGATACTTAATATTGCCATATGAATCTTAATAATCTCATAATAGAGACTTCTTGGTCCTCAAACTTGTCTTATAAACTCAACGATCGCCCTCAGATTCAATTTGGATAATTCCATACTTTTCCTTAATAATCGAAAACTTCTACTAATTTTTATACCCATCAAAACTCATCAAATTATCAAAAATTTATATTATCAAATTTCTCATAATTTTCTTTATTTTCTAGAATTTTTTCATATTGTTCCTCAATTTATTTCTATTTTTCCTGATTTTTAAACAATTTCCGTATTTTTCTGAAAATCCGATCAAAGTCAGCCCAATCAACGTGACACGTGTCACCCAGCGACACAACCACATCTTCACCAAATTTGACCCGATCTCAACCCAATATCAAACCGGAACCTGTCTTACCAAACCAATTTGAACGACATGTCACTCACACCCTTTGTAAAATGATGTGGTTGTGTCTACATGAAAATGACATGTCACACAATACGGACTGTGGACGACATGTCATCTGCTGTAATCTCCTTCCTCTTATGCTGCACTTGCAAATCGAACCCTAGGGTTTTCTTCAAAACCCACCTTCACCAATTACTCATTATACTATTTAAAAATTGTATCCACATGCATGCAGATCTACTCACCCCGATCTTATTTATACCAAACTCAAACAATCACATCCACTAAAATCTCACGAATCTAGGAAAAAGGATCTCACCCTTTCGGATGAGAGAGAGGCTAGAATACTCACCTATATTGGCCTGAAAACACGAAAGGAACACACCCACGAACTCGTAGAAGGATGGCGCACATGTTGAGGGAAAAAGTTTTATTTTTTGGGGTTGAATGTTTGTAACGCCCCGTACCCTACTCCAGGGGTAAACATCCCCGCCACGAGACCTTGAGAATAACAATTACTGTGCTATTCCCAAAATCTCGTAAGGCTTTGGAAATAAAATCATTAAATACGCAGCGAAAACAAAAACGTAGGGTAAATTCAGAATCATAAATAAGATTTTTTTAAAAAATTGCAATATGGGTTCTTAATTCAGACTAAACCAAAAATTACACAATTCATGTATAACAAAATTTCACCTGTAACAGTTTTATATATATGATAGTATATCTTAACAAAACCTATATCATCCTTCATAAGCAACAAAAACTAACCATATATACAACCTATCACAATGTTTTAAAACAATTCCAAACAGTCCACAAGGTCTAAAGTACCATAAAACCATATATCAACAAGATATAACTCAAAAGGGACAAAAATAAAAAATACATGTTCAGTTTTCCAGTGTACATATCAAATCAAAAGTCTGATCAAACCTATCAATGACTGGCTGGACCAGATGATAAGTAGTGTGAGGAAGATGGTTGAGAACCTGAGCCTGCAACACCGTATGGACAACACTAAACAATATTAGTTAAATATCCAAGTGAGTGGTTTTAGGGACCAAAATTACGAAATCATAATATAAACAGAATATTATATCAAAAAATAGAAATCTCAATTTAAACTTAGAAAGAATCTCAAAGACGAGCATACATATATAAAGTAAATCTCAAAATTAGCTCAAAACCATATTTAATCACAAGCAGTGGTGAATTAGAATCATAAAATCCCTTCTCTTTTTTTTTAACAATAGGGCTGGAAAGTCGGCTAACAAAGTACCTATTCTACTCCTGATCAGGGGTAGTCTAGGCCCATTAGTGTATATTTCATGTTTTTTTTTCCTTAAAAATATAGCCCATACTAGTGTTGTCGAAGGCTAGATCAACACACTCATACACAATGCTGATCAACACGTCAACTTTCGCTAACCTGGCTCAAAGACATTATCTCCCCTTTTTCGGGGTGCCAAAGAGTTATATACAAGACCCATCGGTCCTAATTAGGTATCACTCAACAGTGCACTGTTTACTCATATCTCACAAGGAATAGATTAGAAAAATTAAATCAAACATCATATTGGAATATAACTCTTGAAATACTTATAAAATATTGTGTCTTAAACCTCATGCATCCTTGTGCAAAAAGAGGTATGCATTCCTGTGCATATTAAAAACCTACATCCTTGTGCAAGATCATATAAAGACAAAATAGAATTTCCAGTCAAGTCATAGTAATTTGTCAAAATAACTAGTCGAAATACCAAGCACGATTTATCAACATTTCTTTTTAAAAAAATCACACATTTTGAACATGCATATTTAAAACCAAACAATGAATGTGAGGTCTCCAATCACCTCCAAATAGTCACAACAAAAATATGATCCAACATAGCAAACAAAACTTAGTGGATCCACCAAAATGTCCACATCACGCATACGAAAGTCACAAACCTGCATAAATATGCCAAGCATCCAACTGACACAACAGTTTATTTAAGTATGCTAAGGTACTAGCACCTGCACTATAAGATTAGTTAATTACTTGGGTCCCAAATTACATGTTTAATTTGATAGTATTGCTTAGAATATTGTAATTTATTATTTTTATGAGAAAATATGTTTTAATCAAATTATTGATAAGTTTATAATTCATAAACCGTGCATCAGATCAAGAAATGAACGATATCATCACGTTCAGAATGACGAAAATACTTAAATGGGAAAATTTTGGATTTTTTCGGAAAATCAACTGCACGAGGTGGTTTGGCAGCTGCGGATGGCGGCCGATGGCGGCGACGAACCCAGAAAACTCACCTGCACAAAAACTCAATGATTTTTAACGTGTTATATGTCAAAAGAAAGCTCTCAACGAGAGGAACACAACCATGTCATTCATTTTTCAATAGCTCACCGGAGTCGACCGGAAAAAGCAATCTCTGACGACGAAATTACACCCTTTTTGAGCTTCTACAGCTCGATTCGCAGTTCCAATCCCAACCAAACTTATACCAAAAGCTTGCTGTGAGGAAGGGAAACAAAACGCGACCAACAGCTAGACAAACGGTAGCCGGAGGGGGGAGTTCGTCCTTCATGCGAGAGAGAGAAAAGGATGCGCAAGGAGAGAGAAGAAAACCAAGGAAAGGAGGAAGAAGAAGGAAAAAATAGGGTTTTTTTATTAAACCCTAAGCCAAGACGACATAGTCGTTTTGACATTTGCTCAAAACGGCGTAGTTTCACTAAATCTCTTTTTTTTAAAAAAAATAATTAATCGATACCAAAATGGCATTGTTTTGGCGCCTTCCCAAAACGACGTCGTTTAGTATATAACTATATTAAATTATTAATTAATTAATTAATTATTAAATTAATCATGAAAATACTTATAAACTTTAGAAATTCACAATAAATCGTATACTTGTCTGAAAATTATGAAATTTATACCAAAAATTCAGAAAAATAAGAATTATATTTTTTTATCAATGAATATTTAATTAAAAATACTATTCAAGATAATATAAAAAATAATATTTTTAAATCATAAAAATCAAATCAAATATAATAATTTTTTAAATCTTATTCTGAAATGTTATTATGCAACTCTAAATGAAAAATTCAATTTGAATCATATATTATAAAATAAAGATCGTTACTAAATTAGCCTCACGCGTATGCTTACATATGGCACAAAAAACAGAGGTTTACAATGTTCAAATGGCCTTTTCTTGATTTCAAACGGGATAAGGAGAGATTCCAGTCAATGGGTCGCCGGACTAGACAAACCAGCGACCCTCCCAAGGCTAAACATCGTCGTTTCATCGAGCCTTTCAAAACGACAGGTTTCATTGTCGTTTTGACCAACTTTGGTAAAAAAGGCAGCACTTGCCGCGCTTTAAGTCTTTGCATTTTCATTTCCTTTTTTTTTTTATATAATAATAATAATATAAATATTATTTCTTTTTAATTTTTAAAATTTTTAGAAATATATAATAAATAACATAAAATTCAGAAAGATATTTTGAAAAATGCCTTAAACTCCTTATGAATTTTAGAACCTAATTAACTTTAAAAATTTAAATTTTCTCATATACATAATTTACTAAAAATATAATATCATATTGTATTTCTTAGAAAAAATACTAATAATTAGAAATACTTTCCCAAAAATTTCTAAACACCAGTATTCAATATAAGGATTTATCCATAGTCCTAAATCATCAAAGTTACTCTTGTACCTTATCCTTTTTATTTTTATATCATATTTATGTACATATTCCTATGTTTATAATTTCTAAATTATCCTTTAATTATCCTTACCAATGAATTTAATAATTTATTTTTATTCCTTATAATGTATATTATTTCTTATGAGTCTCAAAGAATAGAGTTAAGGGCCTTAATCATCAAATGACTTATATTACAAGACTGATAAGTATAGAGGTATGAAAAGACGAAATTATCTCTGGATACCGAGTTCCAAGGAATACACCGTCTGAGGCTCCTTTGGAGATGTTGGGAATCAAGGAATACACCTGCCAGTCCAAATGACTCGATAGGTTGGAGTATGAATACGATATCTAAGTCGGCTTCTATCGAGCCGTACACTTACGTTATTGCCTAACAACGACTAATTTTGGTCGTTCACCGATTCATTGTCCATACTTATCCATTTCAATAACATCTATATCTTCTCATACTCCTAGCCCATGGGTTGTGGGCTCATCAATTTACCATTTATTGGGTTATTGGGCTTAAGGCCCAACCTGCTAACTTACGAAACCTCACATAAATTGTATTGATACTTAATTGAATTATTTTAATATGATTAAAATAATTATATATCTTAATTTATCATATGACTTAATATATGATTGGATCATGCAATATATATAAAATAATTTAATATAAATTTTATTAAATTAATATATGAACCTATATTAAATGGGATATAATAATCCTAGTAAGATAAAAATTAAAAGAAGCCATCTATGATATAGAGACTGTCGAAATCCCTCCTTATGTGAGGAGATTTTGGTAGCCTAATGTTTATGGGTGACTGAAATCTTTAATGTATGGATTAAGAGATTTTGGCCACTCAAAATAATAAAAGGGAACTTGATTTGTTTTCCTGTTTGACAAGGAGTGATGACAAATGCAAAATGAAAGTCATATACATTATACTTGATTGGTTTGTTTTATTATTTGATAAGAAATATTTGGTATATGAAAGATTACATCCTTAATTTTAATATGAAACATTTTAAAATTTTCAGGTTAACTAAATTTATTCATCACTATTACCATCACAATAAAAGAGTCTACATTGAATACTAGATGATTCTCCAATCCAATCGATGTAGAATCAACAAATCCTACTCGCACCAACCAAAATAAGGAGATATAAAAGAGCTGTATTCTTAATCTTGACACTATGACAATGTACGAAATAAAAATATTCTTAGGGTTGATATCAGGTCCATAACCTTTTTATTTTTTATCACATAGTGTATATATTGTTGTCGAGATTATTCAGCTGTATGATTTATTATTCCGTAGCAACTATCTTAAAAATAAGGGTGATATTATTTTGTTTGGATTTAACAAAATATCGTTGATCAATGCATATATGTAAAGATTAATAGGAACAAGTTTACATTAATAAAGCTTGGTACTACCAAATTACTAACTTGAAGAGATCAACGCCCAAATAATAAATTGAAAAAGATTCTTATAGTTTGATGTATGTCCAGATATCCATGATCACTATTAAGTTATACTTAATGGTGACTAATGTTAGAATCAATATTAAGTTTTATTAAATTATAATAACGTTATATATATAAGTTAAACTTTGAGAAGTATTAAATATCCTTTAATGACCCATATTAATTGAGAAACAGTATTTATTGTTTAATAAATATTGATCAATTAAAGGAGCCAATAATATATTTCACATTCATAGAATATAAAATAAAAAGATAAATAGGTATTGTATTTACAATAAATATATTTAAACATAAAAATACCTATTCTAGTATTCTCTCTCGTTGATCATTATTTAATTAAAATTGTTATTTTCAAAATCCTTAAATATGCCTTCGTCCACGTGTACCACCGACTCCACGCATGTCAAAAACTTCCTCGCAACCTTTTCCCTCCGTCCTGTATCTCTACGGTTTCATTCGCAGTTGGCTTCTCTGGAGAAACCGACGTCATGACGGTTTCTCCGATGATAGCCAACTCTCTCGCCCTCCTTTCTACACAACCGCACGACTCTACCATTTCCTCAACTTCACCGACTTATCCCGAAATGGCCGACGAAATGGCCGACGACAAGTCCGCACCGTACCTCCACGGCCACCTCGATTTAACGATCATCGAAGCGCGGTTCTTACCTAACATGGATTTGGTGTCTAGCCGCCTCCGCCGTTGCCTGTCAGCTTTTGACACGTGTCGTAAACAGTTCTCCGACCCCAAACGCCGCAAGAAGAAAGGCAGAATCATCACCAGCGATCCTTACGTGACGGTCTGTATATCTGAGGCAAAGGTGGCCTGCACGCGCGTCATTTCTAACTCTCAGAATCCTTTCTGGAACGAACGCTTCTCGATCCCGGTGGCCCACCCCGCCACCTGCATCCACTTCTTCGTCAAAGACAACGATATGTTCGGCGCCGAGTTGATCGGCATCGCTACGGTCGAAGTCGACAAGATTCTCTTCGGCGGAACTTTCTCCGGGTGGGTCCCAATACTAAGTTCGAACGGGAAGCCGCCAAAGCCCGACTGCGCACTCCGCATTGTGCTCAAGTTCACGAAATGTGGGGACAACGATTTGTATCATCACGGCGTCGCATCGCAACCGAATAAAGACGGCGTGAGGAACTGCTACTTTCCCGTGCGGCACGGAGGTTCTATTAAGCTTTACCAGGACGCGCACGTTGCCGAGGGTGCTTTACCAAAGATTGAATTGGAGGGAGACAAGGTATATGAGCAGGGAAGGTGCTGGGAGGATATTTGCCATGCGATATTGGAGGCGCATCATTTGGTATACGTCGTGGGTTGGTCGGTTTTTCACAAGGTGAAGCTAGTTAGAGAACCGACGAGGCCTTTACCAAACGGGGGTGATTTGAGTTTGGGTGATCTGTTGAAGTATAAATCCGAAGAAGGTGTGAGGGTCTTGCTGTTAGTATGGGATGATAAGACTTCACATAGCAAGTTCTTCATTCAAACGGTACGTCCCTCGTCTGGGTATTTCTGAGATTTTGAGTCATCTGTTCGAAATACCGTGTATTTTCTCGTGGATCTTGAGGGTTCTTGCTTGTTTTCGATGTTGGGTCGAGAGCAGGATGGAGTAATGCAGACTCACGATGAAGAAACGAGGAAGTTTTTCAAGCATTCTTCGGTGAACTGTGTGCTGTCGCCGCGTTATGGAAGCAGTAAGCTTAGCATTTTCAAGCAACAGGCATGCTTTATACAGTGTTCCATGTACTATCGCGTTGAATTTGGTTACTTGAAATGTGTGCGCCTGTTAAGTTTCGAAAAATGCTTTAAAAATGAGCAACACTTATTTTCTCTGCCATCTGAAACGCTCGTTTTAATAGATGTGGTGATGGTGTCATACTGTAGGTTGTCGGGACTCTCTTTACGCACCATCAGAAATGTGTTATTGTGGACTCACAAGCCCCAGGAAACAACAGGAAGATAACTGCTTTTATAGGAGGTCTGGATCTTTGTGATGGCCGCTATGATACACCTAAACATCGGTTGTTTCAAGACCTCAACGCAGCATTTAAGGACGATTTCCACAACCCAACATTTTCTGTGAGTGTTTTTTCTCTAAAATAACTTATAGAGTATTTTGTGCTCGTTCTGTTTTATGATCTTCTGTAACAACTAATGTATTCGTTGCGTGGCCAAGAATTTTGTGCATTACTTTGCCCATTTTTGTCTTACTTTACATGTGAACTAGTTAAAAGAAAGCATGCAATGCCTACAGACCATAAACATCAATCTTCAGATGGTTTCTGCTGTGCCATAACTCATGTATATACAGCTATTTTCAACTTGAAGCTGACATATTCTTCTGTAACTTTCCCTGATTAGTCAATTTTTTTCGTTAAATTCCAGCCAGGAACTAAGGCTCCAAGGCAACCATGGCATGACTGGCATTGCAAAATAGAAGGGCCTGCTGCTTATGACGTGCTTAAAAACTTTGAGCAGCGTTGGAAAAAAGCCTCAAGATGGTCAGAGTTTGGAACACGTTTTAAGAGGGTGACACATTGGCATGATGACTCATTAATAAAGTTAGAGCGCATCTCCTGGATACTTAGTCCTTCTCCATCGGTTCCCGATAATGATCCTTCATTATGGGTATCAAAGGAGGAGGACCCCGAAAACTGGCACGTTCAGGTTATATAGTCAGGCTTTCCCTGCAATGCTAGTAATTTTTCATTTTCATTTTTTAACATTAAGAAACATTCAGATCCTCGTAATTGACAGGTTTTTCGATCGATAGATTCAGGATCTGTGAAGGAATTTCCTAAAGATGTCTTTCAAGCTGCTGCTCAGGTTCAAATCTAGCCATTTATGGGCCTATCGAAAAAATTATGGCATACATCATCTTTTGAATTTGACAGAATGTCTATGAACTTACGACACTATTGTCTTTGTTTTCCGTTTTCAATTTTTTTTCAGAATCTTGTTTGTGCTAAAAATCTGGTGATTGACAAGAGTATTCAAACAGCATATATTCAGGCAATCAGATCAGCCCAACATTTCATATGCATTGAGAATCAATATTTCCTTGGTTCATCATATGCATGGCCAGGAAATAGAGAAGCAGGTGGGAACGCCTCCGACATTACTTTTTTACAAGATATGCGTAACTGAAGCAATCTTCTTTTCTACTTGAATAAATCTGTTGTGTAAATCTAGGCATTTCTGGTCCTGGCATCTGCAACGTGTCATTTTTCCTTATCTATCATATCATGATAATTTTAACTGTAATGCTAGTCTTATGTATTTCTACCATTCTTTGCTTTCGTTAACTTGTTCTCCATGAACTATTCGCCTTGTTATCTTAGGTGCTGATAATCTTATTCCCATCGAGTTGGCATTGAAGATTTCAAGTAAAATTAGAGCGAAAGAGAGATTTGCTGTGTATATTATACTACCAATGTGGCCAGAGGGTGTGCCCACTTCTTCATCTGTGCAAGCAATTTTATTTTGGCAGGTAATATCATCATAAAACAATGAAGATTGGTAGGTCAAATTCCCACTTTTTGCAGCATGTCCTTCATACATCCAGCTTTGGAAAAGAAAAAGAAAGAACATTGTCTAAAAGTACTTTTGAGGATTTGTAACTCAACTTCTATTTTTATTCTTGACTAATATTGAGTCTATCTTCTGAATAAACTTTCTCTGATAGTTTTCTTCCCATAATGTTCTTACAACGACTGTCCAATTCCCTTGTGTTTTTTGGTCTAATTAATCTTAACTTATTGCAGTCGAGGCAACATGAATGTTTCCCGATGCAATAGTGAATGGTTTTATTTGTGAAGAAATGATAACCCTGTCGCTGGTTCTCTATTTCTGCAGAAAAATCACAACATATTCTTTCACAGCATGTAATCTATCCTTGTGAATGGAATCTTATTTGCTATTACAGGGACAGACAATGCAAATGATGTATGACATCATAGCAAAGGAGTTGAAAACCATGAATCTTGAAAATTCTCATCCACTAGACTACCTGAATTTCTACTGCCTTGGTAATCGGGAAGAAATTCCCGAAGAAATGTCAGCTTCCAACGAATCGGTAATCCTATTATCAATACTCTTTGTTTCTACTCAATGATTTAAGACCACTATTGTAACATGATTTCAAGTTCTTCCATTGGAGGCTGCGAGAAGATTAACTTCTCCACTGCAACCAGCATCATTGTCTGTTCAATTAGTGATTTGTATGATATTATTTTTTCCAGGTTTCAGCGTCTCAAAGGTTTCAACGCTTTATGATTTACGTCCATGCGAAGGGAATGATAGTAGATGATGAATATGTGATATTGGGATCAGCCAATATCAATCAACGATCTATGGCTGGTTCAAGGGATACTGAGATAGCAATGGGGGCATATCAACCCAATCACACATGGGGCAATAAGAAGAGACACCCGCTAGGACAGGTGCTTCAATTCCTATCATTGATATGCTAGTTCACAACAAATTATCTCGGAAATGCTTGATTTCTGCTGCATTACTACTACTTTCTATATATGCATCGCTTGAGTGATTGGATTTTATAACCCACTATCTAATCCACACAACTGCAGGTATATGGATACAGAATGTCCCTCTGGGCAGAACATATGGACATGGTTGATGAATTGTTTAAAGAACCTCAAAGTCTGGATTGTGTGAAGTTTGTGAACAAAATTGCTGAAGATAATTGGAGCAAGTATATAGCGGAAGATTTTATGCCATTGCAGGGGCACCTTTTAAAATACCCTATTCAGGTAGATGTGGATGGCAAAGTGAGCCCCCTGCCAGGACAAGAGTGTTTTCCAGATGTCGGTGGTAAGGTACTGGGAGCCCGCACAACCCTTCCTGATGCTTTAACTACATAGAGCTGACATATGTATATGTTGCTTTCCTCGTGGGTGGGAGGGTGATTAACGTTTACGGCCTGTAAGAGAGGTGCAGGAAGATATCTGCGATACTTGGGGAACTAAACACCAAATTTGTATAGAATTTTGATGAGCATAACAGTACACGGTTGCCCAGACCCCCGAACTGGGGTCTTATCGCTCACGGAATGTGCTAACAATATGAGGAGGATTTTATAGTTTCGGCCTCGCATTTCATTATTCATAAATTTCAAGTAAAGCAGACCTCGTTTTGGTTTCATAATCTCTTTGGATGCAGTTTGTTTTGGTTTGGTCACAATGCGATCACGAATTGCGATAAAGAAACACACAGATATTACAAAAAGGGTAAAAGAGAATGGCGTTGTACAAATCTGGCTCGCCCATATGCTTTCTCTCATCCCCATTCTCACCAGTAGGATCTTTATGAGCTCAACTATTTTCCAGGAAAAAGAAAAAAGAGGACAAGAAAGAAACAAGAGATGATCCATGCTAAGTACATTAATTAACGGTCACCTTCCCGACCATGCCGGCTCCCTGATGAGGAGAGCAGTAGAAACTGTATTCACCCTTGTCAGTCAAGCTGACTACATAGGTCTCGTCTTTGGCATTGAGGAGATCCTCCTCGCTCATGGAGATTTTTGACACGTCAACCCCACTTGGAACACCGTCCTCGTCGAAGACCACATTGTGGGGGAACCCAGCATTGTTCTTGAAGACAATCTTTTCTCCAGATGCTACGCTGAAGCTGCTGGGAACAAAAGCCAACTGTCCATCATCACCTCCAAGCAAGATCTCCACGGCCATGGCATTGCTGGCAAGCAAAGCGCTTGCAGCAGTGGCCACAACAGCAACACCAACATCCTTCATTGAAGCCTTCACGCCGAACTTTGGGAACGGAGAGGCTGACATTTTGGCTGAAGCACCGAATTTAGATGTAGAGCCCCTGGCTGCCCTGAGACCAGTGAATGAAGAGATGGAAACTGCAGCGGAGGAGGTGACGACAGCCATTTGTTTGAGGTTTTTTCTTCGTTTCTGTTTCTTGCTGCTCTCTGTGCTGTGGTTGTGGTTGTGGTGTTTTAGACAATCAGGAGGAGAAGGATAGCAGGTTGGTTTTTAATAGTGGAGGGAGTATGAGCCTGAGGTGCTCGTTTTGTGTGGTTCATATTGTGGGATATGCGATTAGATAAATGAGAATGGATTGCATATCTACGGAAACTTGCTCCTATTGGCCGAACTGGATACCGTTCTCCTTACGTGGACTTGGACGTATCGACGTGAGGTGGAGAATGGGAAAGGTGGGAGACTACGAGATATGGCAAAATTAGTGGCGATAATGCCTAAGATGGCGAGTTTAGGCAGCGATATTCTCCTTGGCCAACTTGTACAAGCAAGTACCCGCAACTAATATCAAGTTATACACACTAACTCATGTGTTGTTGGCATACTGGTATATCACATATTATGTTCTTATAAGATTTTGGATTAGATCCTCGGGAACGCTATGAAAATTATATTATTTGATGCAGTATCATATTAATTCATAATACGGATTTAGACCTTGAAAAAATGAGTAAGACGATCGAAATATTAGGATAAATTAATCTGAATGTCAACTGAATTATTTTTTATTTTTTTTAAAAAAACACTAACGTACTGTAGAATAGAAGAATACAGGAAATAGATGCATCCTTGAGGTGTAGACTCATACCTAGTGATGTCCATTGGCGGGAATGCGTTAACGATTTCTTGGGGGCTCCGCTCCATAAGAATGCCACACATAAAGGCATAACTCGACGCTATATTAGTGCAGGGGGGTTATCCACTCTTGCTGCTTTTGTAGTAATCCTAGGCATGTACTACACATGTAGCACCCATGTACTACTCATGTACTACTAAAAACTTCAAAGTTTCACGATATGCAATCAAAAGAGGTTTGTTCAAGGAATTGCCATTTTCTGTAGTCTTCAACTCTCTACAAAGTCCAAGTTTTAAGCAATCCAAGTGAACTCGTATTAATTGCAGTCCATAATGATTCTCGACGAAAGCATTTCAGGATTCGAATAATGATACAACTTCGAGCTAACTATGGAATAATTAAGTTGGATAACATCAAATTGCAGTCCATAATTGCAGTCCATGTTTGGGATCTTCACAGGACTTCCGTGAAATCCCTCATGTAGTCTTGGATGTCACCCTTGTGGGATAACTTGCGAAGCTTCTCTATCGCTTCTAGCTCCACATTTCTCGGTGAGAATTGTGCCTTCAAGAGCCTTCTAAAATCTGACCATGTCTCTAACTGGTTGTGGTACTATCAGTGAGATACAGTGGGACTTGGGAAAGTCGATCTTCATCGCTTTCCATGCCTACCCCTTAAAAATATAACTCAAGGGTGAAAAGTAAGTTGTCCACCTCCTTGGCATCTCTCGTCCCACCAAATAACTTTGGCTTCGGGATATCCAGCTTCACCTTGGGCTTGACAACCCCATGCACCATGCCCTTCTTGCATTCACTCTTAATTTCAACCAAATTATCCTTGAATAAAGTAAATTCAGCAAGAAGATTCACCTTGAAATCATCAAAGTCTTGCCTCAAGAGTTGATAGCAATGAGGGTGCCTTGCATTTCCTCACGAAACTCATTCACGTACCCTGACTCGAGCTCGTGTATGCATTAGCCATACTCCTCAATCTTATCATTGTCATTGACAACCTTCATCTCCATCCGAGTGATCCTTGCCTCTAATGATGACAGATGATCCACAGTCTTTATTCTCTTATTACTAAGTTTAAGAGCACGTTGGGGTGGTCTCCCCACACAGTTCTCCTCTACCTCCTCAATAGCACGGATGTCAGCATTGGCATCGGTAAGCATCTCCATTTCTCTCTCAAAGAATTGAGCCTTAGCTCTGCTACCAACTGTCACGGGACTAGCATTTTGCAGAATATGAACTCTCTATGCGGCCTTAGACTATATTGATAGAATGCAATAGGCTAAGCTTAGAACACAACCAAAAGAGAGAGACAAGAGAATGGAGAGAAAAGTATAAATTCTTAATATTGCAAGAATTGTTGGATGATTACAAATGAGAGGAGACATCCCTTATATAGCCAATACAATTTCCTAATGAATGATAGAGATCGAGTTAACCGATTTAATGGTGTTTGTACAAAGATATACAAAGCAAGCACTAATAGCTGATTTCCTATCTATGGTAATCTTTGATTATATTGATTACCTTGATTCCCCAAATCGGATCTCCTATATGGCAAGAACGGATTCTCATTGAATACCTCGATTGCCTCCGATTGATTCTTCATTAATATCCTGATTGCCTTTGATTGAGGTTATCGCGTGGTAAGCTTTGATGGTGGCTCACCAACCCCCGGGAAGCCATCATGTGTGGGACGTGTCACACATGAAGCCGAATGACGTGTAGTCTGAGTTTTGGTCGTGACATCTGACTCAACAGTTCCAAATACAAAATACAAGTGTGCACATGTAGAATTACAAACATAACATTATGTTAGATTATCATCCTATCCTCCTGGTCCAAAAAAATATCTTAGTTTCACATGATTTTACAGACCCACAATTATATGCTCAAATCACTCTTATTTTCTTTCGGGTTCTCACATATAACAAAAAATACAATGATTTGGTTGTGATGATTAAAGCAAAAAACAAAGCTTATTGTGTGATTTTTAATCTAATGGATGTGATTATACCTAAAAGTAGGATTTTAGATGGACATGTCATAGTTTTACTATAATTAGTTCGGTGTTGACTTATTATTATAAAGAATGTGATAGACTTTATAGTGAAAATTCTTTATTGCTCGTTGGATGTAGGCATAGAGGCTCAACCTCATCAAATCTCATACATTATTTTACTTTTTCTGGTACTCAAGTATTTTGTTGTTACGTACATAGAACTATTTGAGAACTCTATGTTGTTACTGGACTTTTAAAACTCGCCAGTTTTTTTTTTTTTTTCAGGTTGCTTGACTTGTAAAACTTTTCTTTTATTCACGGTATCTTTTAAACTTTTTATTGTCGTATTTAAATCATTATTATATTTTATCATAAATAGACTAAAAATATTTATCATTTGTGGGAGTGGTCAATTTGATTTAAATGCCCTACTTGTGTCATATGTAAAATTTTTCTGGCTCTCTTCTAAAAAACATGTTCATTAAAAGGTTATTATTTTTCTGCATATCATATATTAAGTGTTTGTGCATGTAAATATATCATTGTCATATCATTATTATCATACGAATGAATAGCCTTTAATTATTTTCATCTCTTATAGAATGAATGAGGTTGACACATGTTGTTGATGTGTGCATACTTATATATGTTAGCTTTCTAGATTTATGATTTTTATTGGGTCCAAATAAAACTTTCCTATAGAACGACATTATTAGCATAAATCCCAAAAGTATATTTTCAACACTTTTCTGTAGGTATAAGTATGCAAAAACGCAGATGTTGAAATAATGATAGGATTAAGTCCTGAAGATCTAAATCCAAAGGAATGTGCTTAAATGCTAGGATTCATATATTCGATCAAAGGATTAGATCCTTAATTTAGTCCCCCAAACTCGTGCCAAACTTCTTCCAAGAAATGAAGGAGACAACCTACAATAACCCAAAATCTTACAGAAATAAGACACAAAGCATAAAAGAAAATCTAACAGCACAAATGAATATTTAGTTTAGATGATATCTTTTTTTATCTTTAATGACCTGAAGATTAGAAAATTCTGGTTCTAAGACTATGTGACAGCGTGAAACCAACGATAGTTTCAGAGTTCACACTCCAAGGGAGTAGGGAGCTGCCCTTCACTAGGCAAATGACCCTCATTCACGCTTTGGATGTTTAGAGTTACGTTCCATACCTTACGATGATAGCTACCCACCGGAAACCGAGCAATTCCGAGCAACGAAGAAAAAAATATGAAAGGGCACTCAGATATTGGCACGGCTCAATCAAAACAATGTTCATCACGACGTTGTTGTGTTTGTCTGAGTGAACCGGGCCAACATCAAAATGACACTTTCAAGCACCTACCACCTAGCTTATCTAATTCACATGAAGGGTTTACTTCTTTATAGATGGATAAAAGAGAAGGGTTTAAGTTGGTGGCGGTGGCCATGAAGCAAATGGTTAAAGCATCAATCAACCCAAGTATTTCAGGAGGAAAAGAACACCGGATCAGTGGGAGGAGTTGGATATTAAAACTGGAAAGAGATAGTGGCGAGGAGAAATGAGAATGTCATGGGTCAAATTTATTAAGAAAATTTAGAGGAAGGATGGAGAGACCATTGCAGGTGTGTGCATTAAAACCCATCGACCACCTAAAACCGCATCAAAGGAACAGAGCATTGAATGGCAACCCACGAGCCACCTCTCCATAATATTCCCTCACTTAATTTCTCTGCATATCTGTTCCTCTTTCTCCCTGTAAAGTGAGTGTCTGATGCAGAGGACCCCGTGGTATTAATAGAGGGAATGGCTCCATGATTCTGAACGCCTCCCCCTTTTAACTCAAACGAGCAAACAAACCAGAGGAACAGATGAGTACTGCAAAAAGCTTTTAATGAGGGAATCGCCCCATAAGGCCATAACTCACTTTTATCTTTCACCGTGAACTGCATCTCATTTACTACTTGTGGAATCTCTCATCTCTTCCCTCTGTTGGTTCCCATTTAATTTATTTCCAACAACTGTACTTCACTTTCTTTCATGTGGTTTTGTTTTTCCAGTTTTTTGTTACTCACAACTTCTTTTGAAAAAAAAAACATTTTGGATCCTCTCTGAATTGTATTTGTTGAGAATTCTAAAGAGGAAAAAATTAGTCTGGCCGCCGCAGAGAAGATAGTCATCTAATTTTAAAAGAAAAATCTATGGTTTAGATGGTATGTAAACATAATAAAAAATTAGAACTTTACCGATTAATATGAAAACTATATTGTCAAGCATTAAATTATAAGATGTTAAAAGAAAGAAATCATCAGGATTATTGCATTTACTTCATTGTATTTATTAGATATGATACTGTATAATTAATTGCCTTAGATTTCCCTTTGTTATTTTTGTATAAGTAATATACAATGGCATTGATATACTATGTACCGCAAGCTTGCTTAAAGCATTTTGTTTCTTCTTGACTCCCGTCATTATTTTTCTCCATAATCTTTTATATGGTGGCGGAGCAGGTTCAAGAAAAAATAATGACAAATCTTGTTGATTCCTCTACAAGTGATACTAATCAAAGTACCATGACAAATATATTGTCAATCTCGAACCCATCCTCACCTTTTTTTATCTCTAGTTCTGATAATCCAAACACAGCAATCAGTTCTATGATCTTGACAGGTGACAACTTCAACGCATGGGAGATGGCTCTCACTAGAGCTCTCAAGGCAAAATTGAAGATGAGTTTCGTGAATGGTACCATACAAAAATCCGGATTGGAGCCTGCAATGGTAAAGATCTGGGATTGTTGCGATTCTTATGTAATGGGATGGATCTTGGCATCTGTAGACTCAAAGATTCGAGACACCATTATTTATGCAGTATCTTCTCAAGATATGTTTGATATCTTAAAGAGAAGATATGCAAGGAAGAATGCACCACGTATCTATCAGTTGAAGAGAGAGTTGCAATCTTTGCAACAGGGCACCATGACAGTGACCAATTATTTTGGTACACTTCAAGGGAAGTGGGACGAGCTCATGAATTTTACAAGTGGGGCTGATACACCGAAGCAAAGGGAGGAAGACAAGGTTTTTCAATTTCTAATGGGATTGGACAATCAACGTTTTGGTGTGGTCCGTTCTCAAATACTTAATACAGACCCCTTGCCAAGCATTGACAGTATTCTTGGTAGCATCCTTCAAGAGGAGAGTCATCACCAAGTTGTCTCAGCCAATCAAGACAATATAACAGAGATTGCTGTGGCGATGGCAGTTATGCCAAAGTTTAGAAGAAAAGATCGCATTATTTGTGACCATTGTGGTGATCCTGGACATAAAAAATCACGTTGTTGGCTCCTCCATGGTCGACCATCTGATAAAAATCAAGGTAAAGTGACTTGGAATAAGTCAAAAATAGGTGCAAAAGACAAGGGCTTTGCTAATCTAGCAGGTATTGGGCAAGACGAATCCAAAGTGCATGATGACGGACATGCCTTTGCTACTCGATCTACAGTCTCTTCTCATGTATATTCAGGGCCTAATGATGGCAACGTGCACTTCAAACAATCTAATGATGTGGATGCGACAGAATATATGTCTGGTAAGATTATGTTTACTGATTGGATTATTGACAGTGGTGCTAGTCACCATATGACATCTAAGATATCAGAGATGTCAAATATATATTGGCTGGATCGACCAGTGAATATTTCTTTACCAGATGGAACTTCTTTCTTGGCTACACATGTAGGAGATGTGATGTTATCCAAAGATTTGGTTCTTAAAAACGTCTTATATATCTCGGATTTCAAATGTAACCTCATTTCTGTACCACAACTCACTCGACTTCATGCTTTTACAGTGATATATGATTCTCTATCTTGCACTATACAAGACCCAGTCACGAAGAGAACGATTGGTATGGGTAGATTACAATCTGGGATATATTACTTACAGAAGTCGATGTATGGCTACTTGTGCAACTACTGTTGGGAATGAAGTTTGGCATCAACGTTTAGGACATCCATTTATGAAAAAGATTTCCTTATTACCTTTTTTGCAATAAAGCAAATTACAAGACAGATGTACCATGTGATATTTGTCATCGAGCAAAACAAATAAGACAGCCTTTTGAAAAGAGTGTGAGTCGTGCTACTAAACCTTTTTGCTTTGATCCATTGTGATTTATGGGGAAAGTATGCAACACAATCCTTGTCTGGCGCACATTATTTTCTATGTATTGTGGATGATTTCTCACGTGGCATGTGGATCTATTTATTGCGAGATAAACGTGAGGTGGCTAGCCATATTCAAAATTTCATAAGTATGGTACACACACAATTTGATACTACTGTTCAACGGGTACAGACGGATAATGGATCTGAGTTTACTTGTCTACGCACTTATTTTTTGGAGAAAGGAATTCAATATGAGACCTCCATTCCTTATACACCTCAGCAGAATGGGCGAGTAGAGCGAAAGAATCGCCATATATTAAATGTTGCTAGGGCTTTGTGTTTTGAAGCAGGGCTGCCTATACGTTTCTGGGGCGATTGCATTTTGACAGCCAGCTACCTAATAAATCGAACCCCAAATTCTGTTCTTGATTGGAAGACACCTTATGAGATACTCTTTGGCAAGGCTCTGGTCTACTCTCATCTACGTGTGTTTGGTTGCCTTTGTTACACACATAGACATGATCAAATCAGAGATAAATTTGAGGCAAGATCTTCTCGTTGTATATTTCTTGGATACCCATAAGGAAGAAAAGGATGGCGAGTTTATGATCTTGAAACACAGAAGATTTTTATTTCTTGAAATGTGATTTTTTATGAGTCTTTGTTTCCTTTCAGGGATAGTATTTCCACGGTTGATGTGATAGCTCCTTTGTCATCTTCAATGCAGACTGCAGATTTTTTGGTTCCGTCTGATCATACCTATAATGAAGATTCTGATTTTTTGAGGACATCTGCAACAAATTCTCTTGACAGTGGCCTATATGGAAATAATCTTGAAGTCAATGATCCTATTTCTATTGGATGCTTATCTCCATCTCCGACATTAATTGACAAATCAGCAGCACATGATTTGATTTCTCATGGTTCTATTACTTCTCACGAAAATCAAGCCCATTTATTTGATAGTAATGATCCAGATTTTTCTCTTCGTGAAGATCAAGTCACTTTATATCAAGATTCTCCAACAGATCACAACTACCATGAAGATCCTGCGACAAGTAAATCACATCCAGATTCTTCTTTGATCTCTACTGTTGATGTCAATGAGAATCTTTCCTTAACCACTGATCACATTAATCGTCTTTCTCCTCTGGATTTACCAATAAATGGAGAGAATTTATCTGTTATTAATGTGCAGTCCTCTACGGATGGTAATCAACCCCCACAACGTAAAAGACAGCCTCCCTCTCACCTTCGTGATTTTATATGGCAAGACACTCTGCTCCCTCATAACTCCTCGGCTCATGTAACTCTTGCTCATGCCATCTCTTTTGATAATTATTCACCTTCGCATAAGGCTTTTCTGAGTGTCCTCACTGACAACCATGAGCCCTCTACTTATTCACAAGCGACACAACATCCTCACTGGCAAGAAGCTATGAATTCTGAGATTCGTGCTTTGGAAGATAACGACACTTGGATATATTCTACCCTACCTTCCAATAAGAAGGCTATCCAATGTCGTTGGGTATACAAAATTAAATATAGGGCAGATGGGTCCATTGAGAGGTATAAAGCTCGTTTAGTGGCAAAAGGTTACACACAGGTCCAGGGGGAGGATTTTACAAAGACATTTGCCCCTGTGACTAAGCTCACTACAGTTAGGTGCGTTTTGGCACTTGCCTCACAACGAGAATGGCCTTTTTTCCAACTTGATGTGAACAACGCGTTCCTTCATGGTGATCTTGCAGAAGATATTTACATGATCCCATCTCCGGGCAATCAAACTCCAGAACCCGGTCAGGTTTGCAAACTCAAAAAGTCGCTATATGGTCTTCGTCAAGGTGGATGCAACTGGTTCACAAAATTATCCACCACTCTCAGAGATTTTGGTTTTGTTCAGCATCTAGCTGAATAGTCTCTTTTTGTGTGATCTAGAGGAGACACTTTTGTGATACTTCTTGTTTATGTTGATGATATTGTACTAACCGGAAACAATTTTCAGGAATGTAACAAGGTTAAGGCATATCTCAATCAACAGTTTCGCATTAAGGATCTCGGCAATTTGAAATATTTTCTGGGCATTGAGGTGGCTAGATCCAAGAAAGGATTATTCATGTCACAAAGAAAATATGCACTTGATATTATAAATGAATGCAAATTGTCAGAAGAAAAATCATGCTATCTCCCAATGGAACAACAACATCAGTTGGCAAGTGATTCAAGCGAGTACATGAAGGATGGTGGAAAATATAGAAGATTAGTTGGCAGACTTCTATATCTAACAATCACTAGGCCTGAGATCACAAACGCTGTGCATATCTTGAGCCAATTTATGCAAAATCCAAGAGACAAACATTGGGAAGCAGCCATTCGTATCGTGAGGTACTTAAAAACCAACATCGGTTTAGGTATTCTTTTACCAAAGAATAATCATGACTTGAAATTGATGACATATTGTGATGCTGATTGGGCTAGCTGTCCAACTACCAGAAAATCAATTACGGGATATTTCATTATGTTTGGTGGAGCACCGATTGTTTGGAAATCAAAGAAGTAGGCAAAAGTTTCCTGATCTTCTACTGAATCTGAATACAGGGCAATGGCAAGCACTGTTAGTGAGTTGACATGGTTGAAGGAACTCTTTAGCTTCCTTAAGGTGGATACAGGTACGACTTTGTTATACAGTGACAGTAAGTCCGCTTTACAGATCGCAGCGAATCCTATTCTTCATGAGAGAACAAAACACATCGAAGTGGATTGCCACTTCATACGAGAGAAGATTAAGAAAGGGGATGTTACCATGACATACATATCAACACATAAACAATTGGCTGACATATTCACAAAAGCACTTGGACAAGATCAATTCAGATATTTAACTTCCAAGATGGGTGTACAAGATCTACACACTACATCTTGAGGGGGAGTGTTAAAAGAAAGAAATCATCAGGATTATTGCATTTACTTCATTATATTTATTAGATACGATACAGTATAATTAGTTGCCTTAGATTTCCCTTTGTTATTCTTGTATAAGTAATATACAATGGCAGTGATATACTATGTACTGCAAGCTTGCTTAAAGCATTTTGTTTCTTCTTGACTCCCATCATTATTTTTCTCCATAATCTTTTATATAAGAACTCAAATCTTTGTTGATTAAGAAGTTTAAAGTCAGATGTTTTCTTTTTGATGAATAAAGTTAGAAGTTTAATGCAACATTTTAACAGTATACCGTATGATGTATTATTGACAGTTCGCCGAAGATAATTAAGGGTGACCCTAAGCTATTAGTATAGCTTTTGAGAGGATTTTTTGTTTTTAATAATATATGGATACATAATTTTAATAATTTTTTTAGTAAAATAAAATTTAATATTAACTTTTAACAATATAAATAAATAAATGTATATATACGCTAACAATTCTGAAAACAATTTCTAAAAAATATCAAAATTTCAGTTTCTCAAATCTCACTATAGTAATTTCTAAAATGAACAAAAAAATTGAAGAAAATAATAGAAATAATTTGTAAAATTTATGAATTTTTTAAAAGAAAAAAAATTCTAGAGATTCTCCAAAATAGAAAAATATTTTATAAATTAAACCTCAACGGACAAAATCTCTATGGGGATTTTACAGAATAATTAAAATTATTAAAATATATTAATTTATATATAAATCAAACATTTATTTAAAAATTCGTTGTGAAACTCCATACCTATTGTAGATATAATTTTCTCTTTTGTCCTCATGTTAAATCTTCTAAGCATATTATATTAGTAAATTTAGTGTGTCTAAAGTTAAGAGCATACCGTCATGATGATTTGGTATGTCCCAATGGGATGTGCATAACACTAAGCCTAGACCACTGACAATGCCGGGGTGATAGGTGATGGTATCTCTACCTATACGGTCCCCACGTTAGGAATTCTTGTCATACATTCAATTAGCACAATTATATAAAATCCTTGTCCCTCCTTATGACTCTCTCGGCAAGTTCATGCCTCACTACCAAACTTGAAGATCTCTGAAGAGTCACACAGGTTACCTCATGCTACTGCAATGCATAATTCACCACATAATTTCAGATGCAACTCGATGCATCATTTACACTTCAATAATGCATTTCATACTTCCATAACAAGCATAGCAATCCAGGGCATGCAATATATCATTCCATTTAATATTTCACATGTATTTAAGCACACATAGGATTCCATGCAATTATTTCATTATATTGTCATTCATTAGTGCATTCATACGATCATGCCAGCGATTCAAGCAATTAAATAAAAGGATACGTCTACTCACGTGTTTTCAAATATTCGAAGTGCCCACTCTTGTTTGCTGGATCAATTCCTTGAGACCTTGCATTAGTAGGTATTCACCTTGTGAGACCCTGAATTTTGAGTCTTAGAAGTCCAGAAGTCAGTGCAGGTGAAAAGACGATTTGACCCCTGAAGGAAAGGATGTGTGATGGCCGAAATTGGTAAGATTGTTTAGTAGTTAATTATGTTTTAAATTCCCTTTAATCTAAGTCCTTATAGATAGATAATTGCCTTAGAGATTAAAATCCCTAAAAATATGGGAAGATAATTAAAGTGTTTAATTATCTAGTAATTATCTTATTTTGATAAAGTGATTAAAAGTAGCAATCATAATTCTATACCCATTCATTATAAATAGGAAGCCAACCCCACAAAAATCATTCATAAAAAACATACAAAATTCGTATAAGCCTAAAACCCTATACCTCCCTATAGCTGCCAAAATTTTCTGAAACTTTAAACCAGAATAACTCTCTCATCGTTCATCGGATCCCTGAAAATAATAGCTTGTTGGGAAGCTCTCTTCATCCTCTTTCCAACAATCTATGGGTTTTTATCAGGAGTTTAGTATTTCTTTCTCTAAATTAAGTTGAAATTTGGCGGCACTGCCAAATCTTCTTGAAATTCAGAATAGCATAACTCTTTCATCGTTTGTTATATCTCTACAAATAATAGCTTGCTGGAAATCTCTCTTCATCCTCTTTCCAACCATCTTTAATTTTTTGTCAGGAGATTAGTATTTTGTTCTCTAAAGATAAGTTGAAAATCGGCGGCAGAATTAGGTTTCCTCCAAATCATCTTGAATTTCAAAATAGCATAACTCTCTCATCGTTTGTCAGATCCCTATAAATAATATCTTTTCGGAAAGATATTTTCATCCTCTTTCCAACCATATATGTTTTGTTATTTTTACGTAAATATTTTCTTGTCTAAGGTTAAGTTGAAAATCGGAGACGAAATTTGTATAGTTAATTGGAATGGTAATTCAGGTTGAATCTTGTTAAGTTCCTGGCTATCACATCACACATCCAAGGGGGAGGCACTTGCAGTATCTAATCACTGGTTTCTGATAGGTTTGGTGAGTGGTATTGGTAAGGAAATAGGGTATGCAATTGATTATTGAATATGCATGCTTAGTTTGTTTTCGTCTTTGCCTGGTGATAATGAAGGTGGTTCAGAATTATCTAATAAAGGCAAAGGAGTAGCTTCTTCATCGGTTTCTCCAGAGACTCCTGTTATTTTCTTGATGGTTTTGTTACCTGCCCTTGTTGTATTGCATGCGATTGGATTATAGGGTGAGAGTATGAAATTCGAAATGAGATATGGATCTCATAGGCTATATCGAACCCCTGAGTTAGGTATTGAGTGCCTGGGTTGCATATGTTATGTGAATTGAATATGCTGATTGTGTTCTGACATGATTGAGGATACCCTGTTGTGGTATTATGATTTGTACTTGCCTGTGTGTGCTTGTACGTGTTTGTGTGTCAGGATCCTTTTCCGGTGGCTATTCGGGGTAAGCGCTGATGCTCCTAGGGAGAGGAGAGGTTCTTAATGGTATGGGAGTTGTATGGGCGGCAAACCCCAGCATGCGCGCGCTGGTTATCTGTCCTTGCGAGGCCGGAACCCTGTCCTTGCGTGGTAGGAAGTCCTTATCCTTGCGAGGTTTGGGATGCCCTAGTCCGTGTGTGGCAAGACGACTTGTCCTTGTGAGGCAAGATGAATAGGCTTACTGATTAGTTTGTGTGTTAACCATCTACCCTTTGTGCAGTAAGCCTTGGACAACACAGGTGGAAGGAGATGACCTTTCTTCTTCATTGTCGAGAGTAATCTGATGAGTTCTACCTGCTTGTGTACTTCTGATTTTTCGAAAGTGTTTGTAGTCCTCCCTCAACCATAGATTCGGCCCTAATCTCTTTTTGATTGATTCTTGAATTGCGTGATTCTCTTTAGTTGTTTAGGAATGATCTAATGTGAATTGGGAGATTTGTGTTTAGGATTTCTGCAGATCTTATGATGTTGTGACCCTACTGAGATTCTTGTAATCTCATATTATTATTTTTACCATTTTTCAGGCTTAGGTACATCCACTGTCCGTAGTACTAGTGTGTGAGATCAAGGCTGCATGGCGGGGCGATATCGCATCACATTTGCATACTTGATCCTTGTGTACTTGCGCATATAACATGAATGATTGGGCTACTTTCTGGTTTATTTTCAGATCCCTCCTTTGCTTGCTATTTCCGAAATATGTTGGAGGATTTCTTGCTGATTGTTTGGATCCCTATGAGACTTGTGTGTTATGAACCCAATGATTGAATCTAAAGACTTCCGCTGATGTTTTATTTACTCTGTATGTTACCAGAATGTGTGTCCAATATCATGCTTCAATTGTTGTTAAACATTAAAATAAACATGCTAAAATTTTAGAAGTTAATGATTAGCCTGGTGAGATTCAGATAAGTCTTAGGTGTCATTTAGGCTTATTTGGGTTTCACGGTGGTGATGACCTTAATCGAAGCAAATAGTAATAGTTAGGAATTGGGGTCGTCACACACCTACACATAACGATATCTGAATCTTCAATCGACAATACTAAAGGGCCATAAACACATAAAATAACAATTCTGAACCCTATGCACAACAAATTATGGCCCTAGACCAAATCTGAGATCAAATCGAGAATTTTTCTTATTTTCCCCATTTTATCCGTATCTTGTATTATTTTTTCCACCAAACAAATCAACTCTAAATCCTATAATTCTGGTACCATTAGATTCTAAATTTAATCTAGTAATTTTCATAATTTTTTTCTTTTTTATGCTATTTTCCCGATTTTTTTTACTATTTTTAGTTATTTTTCTAAAATTTTATTAATTATGGCCAATCACAGGGCTCCACATGGCAGCACCAAGCGAAGTCACATATGAGAATCGAATATTTTGAATCAATAAAGTGTATTAGGATAGTTGGGCTCAAATTTGAGCAACGACCCGTAGCTGGGAAAAGGAAAGTGTCAAAAAGGGATAAGAATCCTCCTGTCTAGCTATTTGCACCTACGGGAATGAATTTGTCATATGTTTTTGGAAAACCTGGATTGAGAGTATTTTTGTAATTTCACTCTTAGTCCTATAAAACTTTTAATTTCATTTCTCTTGATTACCAACTATTTGTAGTATCTGTGAATTCACTAGGAAATTTGAAATCTGAAGTGGGATTCGAACCTTCTTTATTTTCAAATTTTTATACGGTTGATAATTTAGGTATTAAGTATGAAATTATAAAAAATAATGTTTTGTGAATATTTTTGAGCAAGACTTGATTTATTAAGGACATAGTTATGATGAAGGAAGGTATATGAGGATGTAGAAATTTTCCCTAAATTTTTCGAAGGCATGTAATCATATTTAAGGATTTTCTCCTAATTTTGGTGTATTAAATTTATTATAAATTTAAAATTATGAGAAATATAATTTTAATTCATAAGATTGTTATAATAATTTTTAGAAATTTATAAGATTTTTCTGGAAATTTTTCGAGCTAATATGTTATTTATTAAGAATTTTAAGGATATTTTGTAAATTTAGAAATATATATTAATATTATATAATTATATATACAAAAATGAAGAAGAAAAGAGAAAATCGGAGGGTTAAAATGACGAACACCTCCGTCTTTGAACTAATGCAGAACTAGGGTTGGAAACCCTAGTTCACCCCCTTCATATGATGTCATTTCATTTAGTTTGAAATGTCGTTGTATTTTCTTCAAGCTTAGTCACTAGCCAAGCCTTCTCTTTGCCTTACACGTGTCTGCACTCCACCCGTCAGCTCCTACGCCTTACGTGTAGCTGGAACCAGTCCGGCAAAGGGACACGCGTGTGTATAATCCTAGTTAAGGCTGAAATCGTTCATTTTGGTGTGCGAGAAAACTACGAGGGACGAAGACGAGTGAGTTGCAAGAGAAATTGAGAGGAAATTGAGTGTGTGCCGACATCTGAGGTAAGTTTTTGCCCGGAAACTCGGGCGCCCTTAACCTATGGATTGCTAGTGTTAGATTTGAGTAAAATTCATAATAATGGTTGAGTTTGATTCGTTTAGACTAGGGCTACGTTTTAATGTGTGTATTGAAATGGTTGGTGGCACAAATGAATGAATCGGGGTGAGAGATTTTTCGGCTAGAGTTTGCAGAAAACCCTCGATGCTTGGAGGTTAGGGGTGATTTCGGACGACTTGTCGTCCGAAGAAACCCTAAACGATAGGCCACCAGAGAGTTTTGATGTGTGACATGTAGCTCAATTAGAAGGAAATTAGCAAGTGACAAGTCATCTAATGATAAAATCGAATGACATGAAGTAGGAACCCTGACAAATGACATGTAGTCCAAAATGGAAACCCGATGACATGTAGTTTGATAGGCTAATCGAAGACATGCCATCCAGGAGTTAGGTAGGTAGGCTAGATACGAGCTAGAGGCTCGGATGAATCGTGGCAGGCTCCAGGTGAGCCACATGTCAGCATCCCAAAGGCTCGGGTTTGCACTGGCACGTGTCCTTCCTGCCACATGTAGGTTTGGAGGAAATTAACAGAAAATTGGTTGAAATTAGCAGAAAATTCGAAAAATGAAAGAAAAATAGAGGAAAAAATAAAACAATAAAGGAAAAATTATAGAAATTCAGAGGAATCCAATGGTATTAAGTTTGATTAAATCTGATATTTTTTAATAGGTAAATTTAATCATGCAAGTTGATAGAAAAATAGAAAAAAAAATAAAAAGGGTCGGAAATTTTATCGAATCGATGTTTAACGTATAGGACCATTTTTATGACATGGAAAAGAGTAAATAAAAGATTGTGACATAGCAAGTGAATAATTCTAAGGTGGAGCTTTGTTTAACAGGTGTGGAAGCGAATCGATAAATTCAGGCCCCTTCGTAATCGGATCCCGAGGAAGAAATTCCATGAACTTGTGAGTGGTTGGTGTGTGTGTGGGCAAGCATAGTAAATTTTATATTTTTATTAAATTAAATTTTTAGACTTTATAAGGATTCAAATTGTATAAACATACATACGTAATTTGAATCTTTAGGATCGTTAAACTCGTAACCCGGTTGTGTATAATTATGTTACTATGATATTTGGTTATCGTATCATGCTGTGTGTCTTCAAATATCAATATCCACGCAGCATGAATCAGTGTAGGGTAACCTATACCACCCTTGAAAGCTCTCTGGGTTTGGTAGAGAGGCGTGAAGATGCCAGATCTAATTTTTAAGGAATAAGATTGGACAAGATTTGATTTTATGATGCGCGTTAATTTATCTTTACTTGCAGGTTATGGGTATCGATTAGGTGGAACTACCATCAACATATGACCCAGCATTGTCAATGGAATGGGCTTTAGATAAATATTCAATAATTTACTTGTGTCGATTCAAAAGACGAAAGATTTAATAAAAACGATTGGGATTACTATTGACAAATCCTAGTCTTGTCCAGGGCCTGGAAAGACTATGAGTTTATGCTAGCCCAAGTTATGTCATGTGTGAACATTTAAGAAAGGTCATCGTAAATTGGTTGTTGTATGCTTGTGTTTCTTTTTAAATGTTAGTGACCTTAATTGATTAAATTTTTGCTTAATGTTTTAATCTTTTTATATGCTAGCCCACCTTATTTATGCAATGTATATTCCACCACTCACATGGCTTGTCTAGTAGTTCAAATCCCATCCAGTATTACGGTTAGTAGTATGTGATATCATATGATAATGGTGTGTGTGAAAGTAGTGCTTGTTCTTACTGGAATTTTGTATAATGTCTGCCTATGCATACGGTTTGCGTGTTTGGGTTAGGATGCAAGTGTATGTTGTGTCTAAAATATAAATGGTGTAACAAATCAATATGATGGGCAAGCGCTACCCAAACAGCACTATTGTAAACTAAAACACTACTGCAATTTTTATTTACTCCTTTCCATTATCAATTATTAAATTTTAGCCTTGTAGGCTTAGTATGTATATTACATAGAATAGTAGTATATATAGTGGGCCTACAACGAGGTATCATGTGAAAATAAATAAATAAATAATGGAGTTTAGGGCGTGACACCACACCTAACTTCGAACCTATAGGATCGTGACACATGTCTCCCCCAAGCATGCCACGTCTCGTCTAAGCCTCCGGTTAGGACCAAGCCTGCTTCGACTCGCGCGACACATCGACTGCCCATGTAGGCAACACGTCGTCTGGTCCTGATTGTTTGGAGGGACCTCGGACGATATGTCGTCCGAGGTCGTCTTCTACCTCTGAATGGCCAGTTCCAGATCTGGAAACTCTAATTCCCAATTCTCCTATTCCTCGATTCATGTTATACTTCTCTACCTAACCACACTAACACGAAGATCGATCGATTGTGAACTCAACCATCCATCAATCATTAGATTTCACTAACTATAATTGAAAAAACGAGATGAAGAAGGAGGCTCATATTCCGGGCTTGATACTTACCAAAAACTGGCCAAAGACACACGAAAACAACACAAAAATTGTCAGATTTCTTTCGCCAGCTCGAGAGGGAAAGCTTTAGGAGGTTTCTAAGGCTCGACATGTTCTGAGGAGAGAGAACCACGTAACGGGATTCTTATCCCGTTACAACACCGGTAACCGATGGAGACCATGAGTGCCCTAGGCGGCAGCCGGTCTCATGGTGATACGACGTCGTTATGGAAGGATTCCTAAGTGACATCGTTTAATGTTAAACGACTTTGGTTCGAAAAAATGGCCAAAACGACATGCTGGTTGTCGTTTTGACCAGTCAAATCGACACACTCAGCTGTTATTTTGACTTAATATAATATAATATTATAATATATAATAATATTAATAAAATAATAATAATAAATATTATTTATAAATTCTAATAAATCTTTAAAAATCTATCAGTATTATTAAATTAATATTTTTATATCTTTATAATTTTCTAAAAATTTAAATATCTCATCATATAATATAAAAAATCATAATAAATCAAATTACGATTCTGAAAATTCCTAAAAAATTTACCAACCATTAATGGGCCTATCCATGGTCCTAAATACCAATAATCATCAATACAATCACCATCTTATGTTTCGATAATCGATTATAGGAATAATCATAAGTTTAAATAATTACATTAATTCTCCATAAATGGTATTTACCATCTAAATCATCTAAACCAATTACGAGTTCATCATTAATCCGTAAATATGGGCTTAGGACCACTAATCTCGTCGATTCTCAATTGGGTAATGTGTCACATCCCAGACCCCAAAAATTTTTGTCGCGGCAACCGTTATAGGTCCACTATATACACTACCATGACACACGATAATGCATATAACAAACCTACAAGACTAGTGGTATAGGAATAAAACATAGATAGTAAGCTAAGAATTAAGGGAATTACTAGCAACGGAATTTAATAAAGTAGTATGATGTTGTCAAGGATTATATCGTATAATGGAAAATTTAACACATGCTACCCAGGAATCAATTTATTATGCTGGCTCTAATATACTCAAGCATTCCAGAGGAAGCACTATAAATATAATGCTCTTAAAATTACCTCAATCATACTTGTTCCATCATCGCTTTCCTTTCGTTTCCTCATATTGCCTCATATTTTCTGGGAGTGAGCTCTAACTATGATTTCCTGTAATTACATGCCAATAATTTAGCAGAAACCTGCAAGGTGAGCTAACGGGGAAGATAGATAGAATATTTCACAAGTATTCACAACCATTGTCAAAAACATGCTGGCATTTATTGAATTAATTAATTCATACTTTAACACATACGATCACTGTCATATAAATTGCATAAGTATTATATTCATAGCAATATTTCTCCTGAATTTATTTGTGAGTTGATTAGAGTATGTGACTAAATAAAAGCCTAGGTTATTGTGTTAAGAGTCTATTTGTTATGGGATACCACCCGAATGGCATCTTGACTTTTAATTTTTTCCGTTATACATTTATATATTCTTAGGATGACAAATTCTTCTCCGTTTAGGTTTTATACCACAAGCCTTTTTACTATTATTACTATGTGATGTGACATAGTATATAGTGGGCCTACGACAATTGTCACACGATTATTGGTTCCAGAGCATGACATAATCAATAACAAAAAATGAAGTCCAAAGTTGGAGATAAGGTTTTTTCTTAAAGTGACACCATGAAAATGAATAATTTGGTTCGTGTGAGACCTCGGAAATTTCGTCTTACTTGGACTTAAAAGCCTAATCGAAAAATTTATAAAATTAGTGGGCCTTAGCCCATATTTATGAATCAATGATGAACTCGTAGTTTGGTTTTGATGATTTAGATGGTAAATTTTATTTTTGGAGAATTTTTATAAATATTAAGAATTACATTATTTTTGTGATTGACGATTGAAACATGTTGAAACATGAAACGATGAATTGTATTAATGATTTTAGAATCCAAGACCATAAATAGGTCCAATGATGGTTTAAAAATAGTTAGTGAATTTTCTAGGAATTTTAAGAATCGTAATTTGATTTATTATGATTTTTCTATATTATATAATGGGGTATATAAATTTTAAAAACATTATAAGGATATAAAAATATTAATTTTACCATGCTGATGGATACTACTAATCATAAGGATTTTTTAGAAATTTTTTTTTATATTTTTTGGAGTAATATTGGATTTATTATAAATTTTTAAAGCTTTATTAGAATTTCATAAATAATATTTATTATTATTATTATTTTATCAATATTTATATATTATAATATTATATTAATTAAATTCAAAACGATAGGCATGTGTGTCATTTTGACCAAGATGGTCAAAATGACAACACGATTTGTTGTTTTGATCGAGTGTGGCGTTGAGTCATTTCACGTGAAACTACGTTGTTTGGGAAGGAACCCAGAACAACGTCGTTTCGTATAGCCATCTGTTGTAGCCTCGAAGTTCACCGGTTCTCTCTTGTTTTTTATGACAAAACAGGATAAGATCTCGTTGTAACATTGACACGATTCACTCTATCCCTGAGCCTTGTTTCCCTCCTAGAAGAACCCTCTCGAGCTTGCCAAATGATTTCTGAGCAAAATCGGGCTTCCTCTGACCTTTTATGGCCAGAATCTGGTAGGGATATATCCCGGAAAACCAGATATCTCTCTCTTCTCGATTTACATGCTATAGCGGGCAAAATTAAGTGATATATGATGGGTTAGGTTCAGTTTAGTAAGGGTTTTCATTTGTTATGCTTATTATCGAGCTTTAATGAGTATTTGGAGAGTAGAAAGATCTGGGAATTAGGGTTTTCTACAGATTAAGTCATTAGAGGAAGGAAGAAGACGACCTCTGACGACAAACGACGAGTCGCCTGGTCAGACAACCAAATGACATTTCCCCTGCAAGGGCAGGCAACAAGTCGTTCGCGTGAAGGGGGAAGCAGGCTTGGACAAGATGTGGTATGCAAAGGAGGAGATGCGAGTCACAATCCTACAAGTTCGGAGTCAGGTGTGGCATCACTTGATGGTGGCATGTGGTGCTCCGTGATTGGCCGGATTTAATAAAATTCCAAAAAAATAGAAAAATAGCCAAAATAGTAGAAAAATCGGGAAAATAGCAGAAAAAGGATAAAAAATTTGAAAAAATTATGAAAAATACTAGATTTTATTTTTATTTTAATGGTACTGAATTTATAGGATTTAAAGTTGATTTGATTGGTCAATTAAATGATACAAATTTTGGAAAATTGGGAAAAATAAGGAAAACTTTCCGGTTTGATCTCGAGTTTGATCTAAAACCATAATTCATCGGGTAGAGGGTTCAGAAGTGTTATTTTATGTATTTATGACCCTCTAGTGCTGTTTATTAAAGAATAAAATATCATTATATGTAGGTGGATGCCTACTGATGTAGGATCTCGAGGAATCGATCCAGGAAACAAGTGAGGGCACTTCGAATATCGGAAAACTTGTGATTGAACAGACCCCTTTTATTTAATTGCTTGAATCATTGGCAAGAGCATATGAATACATTTAATAAAAGAAATCATAACAAAATAATTGCATGAAGTTTGATATGTGCTGAAACGTATGTGAATCACTCTATAATAAGATGTGTCGTATGGATGAAATGCATGTCAATTGTTAAACGGAATGAAGTGTTACTTGTTTTGGATTGCTATGCTTGGTGTGGAAGTGTGAAATGTATTATTGAATAGTAAATGAAGCATCGAGTTGCATCCGAAATTGTGAGGTGAATCACACATTGCAGTAGCATGGGATGACCTGTACGACGCCTAAGAGCTCTCTGAGTATGGTAGTAAGGCATGGACTTGCCGAGGGAGTCATAAGGAGGGATCGAGTTTATATAATTGTCCTAATTGAATGTATGACAAGAATTCCTATGTAGGGACTGTATAGGTAGAGCTACCATCACCTATTATCTCGGTATAGTCAGTGGTCTGGGCCAAGTGTTATGCACATCTCATCGGGACATACCAAATCATCATGCAAAATAACAAGAGAAAAGAGGTGAGGATTCACATGAAGTGCTACTGACAAATCTTAGTCCTATTCCCAGGACTTATACGGACTGAGAGTTATTGTCAGCCCAATCATGGTCATGAATGCCTAAAGTGTTTCGATAGTGCTACATACATTAACTGTGACTATGTTTATTGACTCATCAATGTTTTGAATGTACGTCAACATGTCAGTCAATGTGTTGCATGAATGTATGTAAAGTATTATGTTTGTTTTCTCGTCTGCTCACCTAACAAGTTTCTACCAGATCTCTGGTTCCATGTTTAACCAAGAATGGAAGGATGGTTACGACTGCAGTCTTCATCTTAGACAGACAGTCAGCTCATCAAGGATAGCATAAGGTCAGGTTAGACTTCCGATTATGGACTCTAGTATTTCATGTACATGATATTGTATTCTCCTAAGCTGTATTGTTATGTCATAATTGACTTGTATAAATTGAGAACACATTAAGTCAAATGAGAATCTATGTTTTATTGAAGGTCATGGGCATTTAAAGTTAATTCGTAATCCAGTGTTTCCTGGACAACACCATTAACTACAATTGAAACTGTCGTCGCATCTTCTAATTGTTCTTATTATCTCTCCTCCACTATTTATTGTTTCTTTCTAGCCTTGTAGATTTACTATGTGCATTGTTAGGTGTGATAGCAGTATATACAGTGGGCCTATGATGATTGTCATGTAAAAAAAAAATTAGGTCGTAGGAGGTGATAGTTAGCATCCATATATATAAGTTAATATCATATTATTGTAAATATTTGGCCAATTGCTTATATATTGGAATTATCAACAAAGTTAGAAATGATACATAACGTATTTCACCTCTAGGTACTAAGAAAATACATGCCAAAATGATGCTTGTTTTGAAAACACCATGTTAAATTTTGTTTATAGTATCTCTAATCTATTTATCAATATTTTATAGAATATAGACTTTGAGATTGAAAATTAAGAGGATATGGACATATCATGGAAGAAAAAAAAAGTTAGTAATTTGAAATGTTAGGAAATCTGATTGAAAAAAATAAGAAAAAGAAAAGGAAATATCTTTGAAAAATATTCCAAGTAGGAATTTTGAAAATGGCTTTATTTTCAAAAAAATTATTTGAGATATTTTCAGAAAATTACACTAATATTTTAAAAGATATATTGTAAAGTTTGATTTTCTATTATTGTGTTTTCTGAAAAAGGAGATTTTTTTATTGAAATCAAATACATAAGTTTAGTAACCCATAATAAAAGGAGAATTGGCTAGGTTTAGGATGTTTATTAGAAGAACATTAGTCATATAAAATTCAGAATAATAACTCATTTACAAGAGTGATATGTGTATTTTTGCGGTAAAAGTGATTGTAGTCCTTATTTGTATTGAGTGATGTACTTGGTTAATCTGGTTATTAATTATATACTTTACGTTTTGAATTATTATCATTTGATTTTGGCACTTGACTTGAATTTTTGATTTAGTATTATGCATTTTGACATCAAGATTTTTGAATTGTTTTTAAATCATGTTTAGCCTACTAATCACTTAAGTTTTATTTCCTTGTTTTTTTTTCCTTTCAGAATTACACAAGATCTTAGACGAACCTTAATATCAGCCTAGATCGAAAACACTCGATCAATTATAAAAACTAAAAAATCTCTCTTTCATTCATAGCCGGAGTTTACGATACAACAATAATTAGTCATTAAAAAAAAAGAAGATAGCTGCTGTTTCATAGTCTAGACCAGTGATCTGTATGAAAGCACGTTTTACACTCCATTAACCCTTCAAGTGCTCTCGTAATCTCATACTATTTTCCATGTTAAAGCGTCAAGGCGTCCTGCCTTCTGCTTTAACACCCCAAGTGTTCCAATGCTCTCCGTTGAATGTGTCCACTACACAAAATAGAATGGAATCGAACTTCCTTTCTTGTTTGACGCACATCTGGATGATGTTCATATTATGACAAGGGAATGATGCTGCCCATCGATGCAATGACTCTACTATCGTTTTACTTGAAGAAAACATGTACTACTCCTGATTTCCAGATCTTTTGTTATAGCCAAAAGATGAGAATCAGATTCCTGCCAATATCGATGCAATGACTCGACAATGTACAGTAGAAGAGAAAACAAAGATGTGGTTTCAGGAGAACCCCCGTATTATTTTAGTCTTTATTCTTTGCTCCATTAACAGCTGGTGCAGATTCTGCTTAGAGAACCTTCTGAAAGGGAGGTGGGTGGTGGCTAACTTGGGTGTTATATATCCCACTCAAGCATTCCAAGTTCTTATGTTGAGATATGGAAGCTTTAAGGAAGTCACTCAAGTCCTGCCGCTCTCAGACTACAGAACAAGGAAATATGGAAGAAGAGAGGCAAGGTCTGCTGAACCACCGTAATGATTCTCAGATGGCACAGTCGTCTGATCGGAAAGAGGAGGTGATTGTCATAATTGATAATGATAAGGCTTCCGGCAAAGAAGCCAAGAGTGGTTCAGTTTGCACAGGTGAAAGTATGAGCAGTTTGCCTGGAGACTCTTCGAAGAAATACCAAATGTCATTCGAACAAGTATTGCATGAAGCTGTCCGGCAAAGAAGCAAGGACTTGCCGGACCAAGAGAATCACCGACCATATTTTAGTGCTGCTTTCCGGAAAAACTCATGGAAGTCACTCATGAACAAGGCTAAATCAAGACTGTTGGACCCACCAGATGAAGAATATGAAAGAAGGAGATTTGATGAAGACGTGAGTGATGGTGACCAAGAAGAAGATGATGACAGTGAAGATATCCCGGAGGAGCACAAAAAAACACAGCTAAGCAAATGGACAATGCTCCAATGGGTGAGTCTTGTTCTAATTTTAGTGTCATTAGTCTGCATCCTTTGCATTCCTGAGATCAAAGGGCGTACATTGTGGGATCTTCCTCTGTGGAAATGGGATATCATGCTCTTGGCACTAATCTGTGGTCGTCTGGTGTCTGGTTGGGGGATTAGGATTGTTGTGATCTTCATTGAACACAATTTCCTATTAAGAAAACGTGTTCTATACTTTGTCTATGGATTGAGGAGACCTGTTCAGAATTGCCTATGGTTGGGTCTGGTTCTTCTCGTTTGGCACTTCATATTCAATGGCAACGTTGAGGGAGAAAACAAGAGTAAAATATTGCCTTACGGGACCAAGATATTGATCTGCTTACTGGTGGGTACACTTGTATGGCTTTTGAAGACCCTTCTGGTTAAGGTTCTCGCTTCATCCTTCCATGTGAACACGTTTTTCGATCGAATCCAGGAGGCTCTGTTCAACCAGTATGTAATCGAGACTCTTTCCGGTCCACCCATTTTTGAAAGGAATGACGCAGAAGAAGAAACAGGGAGTACCACTGAGGCTCGGCAGTCAAACAATTTAGGATCGAACATGCCTGGTCATGAAGACCTCAAGCCAACTCTGCTAGCGAAGAGTGACAAGGAAATGGGGAATAGAAAACTACAGAAGAGCTCCACTGTTGGAAGAAGACCTCGATTTTACAGGGATATGGCTAACAGGAAACATGGAGAGATTTCAGTTGATCAACTTCAGAGGATGAATCAGAAGAATGTCTCCGCTTGGAATATGAGGAGGATGATTACTATCGTTCGCCATGGTAGTTTGTCCACGCTAGATGAGCAAATACTGGACTCAGAAATTAAAGATGAGAATTCATTGCATATCAGAAGTGAAATGCAGGCAACGGAGGCTGCCAATAGGATATTCCATAACGTGGTTAAGACAGGACAATCGTAAGTTTATCTATCTTTATACCCAACCAGAGCTAGCTGTGGCAAACTCGACCATTTCGTTTGTCGGCAACAATGATTAATCCTCTCCGCTGACTCTCGTTTGTTGTTTTGTCATTGTAACGCAATGTCTACAACAGATACATTTTCGTCGATGACATATTGCGGTTTATGGATGAGGAAGAGACTCTGAGGGCAATTCGTCTCTTCGGAGCACCATGTGGAAACGAGGGAATAAGCAAGTCGGCTCTTAAAAATTGGCTGGTATGGATACAATGTTCAAGCCAGATATGATTTGCTGTTTTTGCTATTACTATGTGGTATTTCCGTCCTTGTTTCAGGTTAATGCATTTAGGGAGCGAAAAGCACTTGCATTGTCTCTGAATGATACGAAAACCTCAGTGGATGAACTTCACAAAATGCTCAACATCCTTGTGGGTATGATCATTCTGATAATATGCCTCATTATACTGGGAATTCCCATCACAAACTTCCTAGTCTTCGTGAGCTCCCAGTTGGTCTTGCTAGCCTTCATCTTTGGGAATACCTGCAAGACAACATTTGAAGCAATTGTGTTCTTATTCATAACTCACCCGTTTGATGTGGGTGACCGTTGTGAAGTGGACGGAGTGCAGGTAATTTCAAGTTGAGGTCATAATCCTAGCTTGAACCAAAAGCTTTTGCCATTAGACCAGGAAAGATGATGATTATGACAATGTTTTTGCTTTGAGCCTCAGATGACAGTGGAAGAGATGCATATACTAACAACAGTGTTCTTGAGGTACGACAATCAGAAGGTCGTATATCCCAACAGTGTCCTGGCCACCAAACCCATTGGTAATTTCTATCGCAGCCCAGATATGCTGGAGACAGTCGAGTTCTCTGTCCATATCTCGACTCCAATGGATAAGATTGTCATAATGAAGGAGAAAATAAAAGGGTATGCTCAAAACTGCTAGTTTTCAGAAGATTCAGACAGTAGCATAGGCTTATAATTTATAATCCTCAACTTGCAGGTTTGTGGAGAGAAACCACCATCACTGGCATCCAACTTCAACGGTGACTGTAAAGGACGTTGAGGACATGAACAAGATTAGCATGTCGCTGTGCCTTGTTCACAGAATGAATCACCAACAGATGGGGGAGAGATGGGCTAGACGAACACTTTTGGTAGAAGAACTGATCCGTATGTTCAGGGAGCTTGATATTCAATACAGAATGCTACCTCTTGATGTGAATGTACGCAATATTCAGCCTTTGGCTTCTGATAGGCTTCCTTCAAATTGGAGTGCTCCTGGTTAGTCAATGAAAGCAGCCAAAAAAAACTTGGGAAGTAGCTTCCCTGGAAAAGGGAACTTGATAGTAGGTTTTGGTTTGTAAAGTTAATAACATCAATGTCTAGTGTTCTTTCTGAAACACTGCTATTACTCTCTAAGGGAATGGCAATGACAGTTCTTTTAAGCCTACTTTCATCCAACTTCTGGCATTACAGAACTTCAAGATGAGAAAACTACGGGTGGCAATTCCTATCTGAAATAAATAAGAAATGTGTTTGCACTTTGCAGAGCCCGATAACCTATAAGCCAGCCCATCACTAACCCAAAATGGGGTTTTACAGCCCAACTTCTTGTCCTTGCCATCCTTTTATGGGTAGGCGGTGGACCATATCCACTAACATGCCTAGGTAAGGGATAAAGCGACACTGCCACAGAGAAATATAACCCCCTTTCTATCTGGAAAGAGGATAGAGCAAGTGCAGAGAGCTAAAACCCAACAAAGGAGAAAGGCAAACCCAGATACGTTTTCTTAGCTGCCATTCAATCTTATGGCAACTCCAGTGAAGTTGTACGGGCCACCACTGTCGACTGCAGTGTCTAGAGCGTTGGTTTGCCTGATTGAGAAAGATGTGGACTTTGAACTCATTCCAGTTGACATGTCCAAAGGAGACCACAAGAAGCCCGACTTCCTCAGGATCCAGGTACCCTCTGGAAACACAGATTAGTATGCATTCATACTCGCATACATATCCATTTGTAAGAAATCACAACAACCACTCTTTTCTTTGCCACAGCCCTTCGGTCAAGTCCCAGCTTTCGAAGATGAAAACATCTCTCTTTTTGGTAAATTCATATCCTACAAAACTTTCTCTTAAAAAAACCCTTTTAGAAAAATTATCATTTTTTGGTGGGTGGCAGAGTCTAGAGCCATCTGCAGGTACGTATGTGAAAAGCATCCAGACAAGGGAAACAAAGGGTTGTACGGGACAAACCCACTTGTAAAAGCATCCATAGATCAGTGGATAGAAGCAGAAGGACAATCATTCAACCCACCAAGTGGGGCACTCGTGTTTCAGCTTGCATTCGCTCCACGAATGAATATCCCACAAGACCAGCAGATGATTCAGAAAAACGAAGAGAAGCTTGGGAAAGTGCTGGATGTCTATGACAACAGGCTGGGAGATAGCCGATTCTTGGCAGGAGATGAGTTCACTTTGGCTGATCTTTCTCACCTGCCTAATGCGCATTTCTTAGTGAATATCACTGATAAGGGACACCTCTTCACTTCCCGGAAGAATGTAGGTAGATGGTGGGACGAGATTTCTACTATGGATTCCTGGAAGAAGGTTGTTGAGATGCAAAACATTCGTTGAAAAGATTGCAGGGTCTTAGTTATGGGAATCACATTCCCACCTTTTACTTTTGTTATGCAAATTCCTTCCTTTGTTCCGAGTGGAATTTGGCAGTGTCATAATCCAGTCCTTGTGTTGGATGCCTATTGAATAAAGATTATCTTTGCGATCGATATGATATTTCCTCCTCGTCTTCTTAATAGGGCTGACAGTAGGAATGGGTAAAATCGTCACATAAAAAGATTTAACTCTCTTTTATAGGAATGGGCAATCTCCATCGTTGTCCCTGATTAACTCCCTATCCTTTGGTCTCTGCTCTGCATCCAAATAGCACACACTTACCTCGTTTTAATGATCATGGAATCAAAATCCAGGGAGGAAGACGATGTTGTTGGATACCAGAGCAGCAACGTCAAGAGAGCGAAATTGCAGTCAACCCTCGCGGCACTTCTTGACGACCCTATACTCGCTGATGTTCCCAAGAAACCCACCCTATCAGATGTTGATATCCTCTTCAGCCTTGAATTGGGCAGTGCCATGCGCATCTTCATCCTCAAACTCGACGGCACTTCCTTTGGTAGCAAGCATTCTTGAAATTTCATTCTATTTCTTATTCGCATTTTATCGAACATGTATTGTGCGCAATCGCGACAACTGTTTACGACCCCTAAATTGTTTCTCTTTCCCCAATTATTTGGTTTCCGCGAAGACGTAGCGGTGATGAATACGGCGACGGTGAAGGAGTTGAAGCTTGCAATTATGAAGAAGGTGGTGGAGATGGAACAATCCAAAATGGGTCATCGCCATATTTCATGGTGAAAAAAGTATTTTCAAGCCTCTGTTGCTACTTCTGCTCTTCGGAGAGTCGTAATTGACTGAAATTTTTTGCAGGAAACAAGTTTGGGCTACTCATGCACTGTCATATCAAAACCAAAAGCTTCTTGACGACAGTTCTGCTCTCGAGGATTTTGGCATACGCAATAGTTCCCAGGTTTGGATTATATTTCTCGCATCTATCAAGTCATGGGACTCTCTGCGCACTGATTGTGTCTGTTCCTTGCTCGCGATGTGCTGTAGTTAATCTGTTTGGGGCTATGCAGGTGCATTTTGTTCCTTATGTCAGGTCAAAAGGCTCTCAGAGGCATGCTAAGCCGAGAAAACACCGATTCTTCCATGGCCTTAACAAGCGAGCATAAGGACTCGGGTGGGTCCATCTTTGCTTTGGTAAAAAGGTGATGTTGCTCTAGAGCTTATAGCTGAAATGGTGAATCTTGATGCATTCCCAGGACATGCCAAAAGTTCAGCTCAGGAATCTTATTCACTCTGTAATGGATAGAAACTTATCAAATACTTGATACAAAATCCATCAAGTACTTCTTATTCAGGCTTGCACATGGATATATGAAGTTTCAAATGCCATAAGATACTTCCAAAACCAGATTTATCCCTCCTTAGTCTTTTATTAAAAGAGACACTTCTTTAGTTTACCTTCTTTGGAAATGTTAAATGGCTTGAGTCAGCCTTGGCCTACCATAAAGAATCCTGGAACAGACTACCCGAGCCAGGTTTATAGTTGTTTAGTTTTTTTTTTATTCTAACTTCCTAAACCACTTAGTTGGGTTTCAAATCCAGAACCTCTTCCTAACCCCATAATGAGAGATTCTACCTGAGCTAAGACTCACTGGCTGCAACGAGTTACTATATATATAATAGAGGAATGGAAAGCTTGAATTAAATTTATTTATATGACTGAATGCAAGGTATTGAGTATTGATCATGCTTGCCAGATACATTTCTTATCGAGTGAGTCGTCTAACACATAAAAAATAGTTTTCCACGAAGCCCTTTGCCAAAGGCCAATACACTTGGCATTCTCATTTTGATGTTGGAAGGCCTTTCTCTGTCCACGCAGAATAGCCTCCTGCCACATTGGTTACACGAGTAAAACCCTGCATAAGCAGAAATCTTTTAATGTTCATGATCAGCTTGCACACCCATTAGTTATATCTCGCCTCTCCTAGATGATGATGCTTTAGAATCACATCACACTGTCTCTAGGAAAGCCTGGGGATGAAATTTAAAATCTCAGAATGAGAAACATTTTTCTCCTTATCAGAAAGCTGATTGTACTGACAACATCAACGGACTAGGGAGGCAGATCAAGATTGAAAGGCTAGGTACTTTTTCAACTTGGATTATATTAGACAGATTTAGGATTATAGGTGGCTTTGACTCCAATTTCAGGAGATGTAATCTTATCCAAAATTTTCCGGGGACTGGAAGCTTTGATTCAGAAGTCTTACTACTATAAAGATGAAAGGAAATTGGAGTGTCAAACCCTGGTGTCAGTTTTACATACAGCATATTGCAGATCAGCTGCAGCACTGAGGGATCTTCTACCGCTTTTGCAACCCTGAGGGTATGAAGAAAAAGGGGAGAGCCAAAAGTTAAAATTTAAGACAGAAATTAGAGCAATAGGTAAGCATATAAATTCCAATAGATGCAGGATTTACAATAACAAGCTCTTCGTCTTTTCCAAACTGTAGTAACACTTGCTCCACAAACTTGGAATTGCGGTACATTCCTACAACAAGATTGTATCAGTTTCATTCCTGATCATCACTGATTTCAGTGTGTTTAAGATTAATGTAAAGAATGCTAGTAATTACTATTTACCTGCCGCATTACTGAACATGTACGGAATGTTTACAGCCCCACATGGATGTCCAGCAGCGTACTCATCACGGGTCCTGAAAATTTAAACCTCAGAAATGCTCGAGTTACTGTGACAAATGAAAGTGCTGTTACGACTATAATTTCGATGCCAGTGTGACGAGGCGATTCCTTTCTGAATAAGTTTCATTGATTACGGAAAATCGATTTTGATCACCTGGATAGTACAGCACCTACAGGAAAATCGATTTTGCTATTTTCTATGGCGCTATAACATCAAAACCTATAATTCCGTGTAAATGAATAACAGTGATGACAGCGGACGACCCAATGGCGCTGCACATACCTGACGTCCAAATATCGGTGGTGTCCTGCTTGAACAAGATGGTGCGCGACATGAACAGTCACAGACCTTGGCCTCGGTTCGTCTTTATCACCCTCGGGAATAGACCTGCATCATCATATAAAATCAACGCACACTCATTTCAACAAGCTCGAGCGAGATATGAGAGCAAACAATATATCGATTTTCAGGGATACCGCAGCCGTACCCGTAGTTACAAACGCTGTCTCTAGCAACCGCGTAATGCCTTGGAGCACCGTGATGTGTTATCGTCAAAGAGCTCCTGCGTTTTATTGCTGGACATTATTAAACTTCCGAGCTCCTGCCTACAAATAGATTTTCAAGGATAATAGAACCAACCTTGACCAGTAGTTTTGATAGAAAGTGTGGATATAACGAGTGAGTCGAACTGAAGAAGCAGAACACGCCAACGCCATGAACAGACTCTGTTATTTGCCCGTCTGTTTGTTTGATTGTGGCAGCGTTTATAGGTTTCTGAATTCTGATTCCGTTTATACGGTTATAAATACTAATGATGAATGCCACTGGATCGACGAGGGTTAGCCCCGCCAAATTACTGTCATTTGTGTTTTTCATTTTATTTAATTGTTTATGAATATTGATATATGTATAATATTACTGAAAATAATTTTTTAACTATTAACTGCTTTTGGTATATTGGTTTTGGTAGTGTTAGTTTACCAACATCAAATACTTTCAATTATAAGTTTGGTTTGTAGCAGTTCTTATTTAAAAAATAATAAATATTTTATATTTATAAACTTTTTTCGTAAAGAATGAAAATTTTCAATATTAATTATTATTTTAATAAATAATTTATTTTTCTTTAATAAAAATTAGAAATATAATTTTTTTCATCTATTGATAAACGATTGAATTAATGTTGAATAAATAATGATTTTGGAATCAATAAAATTTGTGTTATCAACTTTGGAGTAATAGAATCATTCGCATTTTATATCAACAGTGTGAATTGGGTTTTGTGAATACATTAGTATCCTTTTCCTGTTAGAAGGCTCCCATTTATCTACTAACGAAACATAGTCATAGCAGTACCTTTAGATGTACCTAGTCGACTAATAATAAAAAATATATATAACAAATAATTTATTTTAAAATATTTTAAGTCTAAAACTAAAAATCAAATGAACAACAATGAATGAAATTTTCTTATAGCGAAATGACAGTGTTTCACTATAATAAATCTTATACAATTTTCATTGTTAAATAGACAAAAATAGTATAAAATAGGTGACCTCTTAAAATGTTTTTGAGAAAATATTTAATTCTAATTTCAGTTAATGAAATATCAATTCAATCAACGAGGGCGAGGATGGAAAAGTAAAACTCGAGAGAGCAAAAATAAGTCAGTGACCTTGAAAGATGTGACGTAGGTGGGTCGGACTTTAGACGTTTCAATCGTAATACCCAATACCTAGCCGGGTTCAGTCGAGGACGGCGGGCCTAATCTGTGTAAGCCTCATTTCCCGTTCAAAGGTACGACCGGAAGTCGCCAGTAGTAGCAGAAGGCGTCCCGTTCATTTTGGGTTAGCTGCTGCTTCACTCTATACAAGTCTCGGGGGAATCATGTGGAGAAACTCATCAAGGCTTTTATCAAGCCTCAATTGCCATAGTCGTCTTCCATGGAGTGCTAATTCATCACCCGGGCTGTCGGTTAAAGGATTCGTCTTTGGATCCCGTATTCTCGCTACCTACACATCTTCAACTCCTGTCGCCGCCGCCTCCTCCGCCTCAAATACTGATGGGGGTAGAGCCTTTTCGCCTTTCTCCTCCGCGGTTCCATCACATATGGCTTCCCTGACTAACTTGGCTCGCCACTATTCTCGCTGTTATTGGGAGCTCTCAAAAGCCCGCCTCAGGTCGCTTATTTTCTCCTCTCTCCGTGCTCTTGGACTCAAGATTTGGTTTTCTAATTTTGCATTAACTCACTTGCCCATGATCTCTTTTAACTACAGTATGTTAGTTGTTGCAACTTCTGGGACCGGGTATGTTCTTGGGAGTGGCGGTGCTGTCGATTTGGCGGGACTTTGTTGGACCTGTGCCGGTACGATGATGGTTGCAGCATCTGCAAACTCGTTGAATCAGGTTTTCCTCTTAAAATATTACAGCGACATATTTTGCAATAACTTTGGTAATTTTGTACGTTGTTGATTCTCTGTGCTCCAGTTTCAACATTTCACAAGCTAGACAATCTGGAAGTCTCTCAATAAAAAGACTTCTCAGTCCTGAAACACTAGACTGTATGGTGCTCTTGGTAATTTGTTACAGCTGTAGAGATATGTAGTTCATAGGGGAACCGGGAGAATGAATACCATGAGAGAAGTAATAGAATGTTGATTTCAAGTTTTTCTTTTTTTTTTTATTTATGTTTTTTCTCTGGATCAATTTTTGCTGTTACTTACATTACAGGAAATGCCACAAAAGATTTTGTTGATGTATTCCCGTTTCTTGTGGCTAGAGAATTGTTAAAAGTCAATGAGATGAAAACAAGAGGAAAGTGATTAATCAAGAGTTAACCTCTAATTATTGTAAAAATTACCATCGCACCCAGCATTTATTTTTACAGTTTAGGCCATAGTGATGAGAATTATATATATTCTTAGTAAAAAAGCAATTACATATTGTATGTTCTTAGGTGTTTGAGATCCAGAACGATGCCAAAATGAAACGAACAAGGCTAAGGCCGCTACCTTCAGGACGTATTACCCAATCTCATGCTGTCACATGGGCAGCTTCTACTGGTTTAGCTGGCACTGCTATGTTGGCCTGCAAGGTAGACAAATTATTAAGCTCAATTTACTCTTTTGTTGTGTTACTGGACTATTATATATTTGACATCCGTCCTGATTGTTCCATATATTGTTAGAGTGGTACTTAATGATGCAGCCTTCATGACAAGGTTGTTGCAGGCGAATATGTTGGCATCAGGGCTTGCAGCTTCAAATCTTGTTCTGTATGCATTTGTGTATACACCACTGAAGCAGATTCACCCTGTGAATACATGGGTTGGGGCTGTTGTTGGCGCCATTCCTCCCCTTTTAGGGTAATTTTGCATTTTGATTATTTTTTCTGTTTTAACCACTATGTTAATAGACCTCTGAATTTCTGAATTCGTCCAAATTGAAGCTGCTTACTCATACCGAACGTTGCAACTGAAAAGTGGGTTTTTCTTTTCAGTCTGCAATTTCGAGAGTCCCAGTCTTGATTTTAAATAGGCTGGATGCAGGATCAAAAGTACTGCTGATCTCTTCTAGGATTTGATAGCAGGGGCTGTGTCTAGAATGGTTGGACATCCTTTGCTTGAGTACATTGGTACCGTTTTTAAGCCTAAAGGATCTGCTAGGGACACAAATGAAGTTTGACCATGTGCATGCAACAGGTCCTTCTTTGAGGGGCTAAAACCCTCATGAGAACATAGATGTAAACAGCTTCATTGATATTTTTGAGAGATGCACTTCAAAAGGATGGAATGCTTCCTCAATTTGTTCTCAAGTGCAAGTGATAATGAATAAGATTTTTCTTTTAATTCAGAACTTCCAGGGCATTGCATTGATGAGGGATCATAATTCATAGAACTAATTCCCTATTATTTAAGGTGGTAAACTAAAAAAGACTTGTAGATACCTCTTGAGACGATTTTCAGCATCAAAAGATGAAAAAAAAATCTTTGTTGTATTAGACAAGACATAAGAGTTTAATACATTGTAGGGCTTTACCCAAGCTCAGTTTCTTGTACTTTACTCTCAGGTGGGCTGCAGCTTCTGGCCAAGTTTCACTCAACGCATTTATTCTTCCTGCTGCTCTATATTTTTGGCAAATACCTCATTTCATGGCTCTTGCATATCTGTGTCGAAATGATTATGCTGCTGGAGGGTATGTACATATTCTGAGATCTAAAGCTATCTCATGCAAAATTAATTTGGTAGCTTTTTAGTTATTATCTGTTTTAATATGACAGGTCTTGTTTTAGGCCTTTATCTTGTTCATTTATGAACCTATTCTTGTGCCTATTCACTCCATGAATTGATATTAGCTTTCAATTGGAACTTTGAACATGATATCAAATATTGTCTGACACATATGATGTCTGTTAATGCAACAAAAACAATTCCTTTGATGACAAAAGTATGTTATTTTTGGGTATAGGAATGTGTAATTACAGTGATCTATCAACATGCATTGCGATTATAATGGAGCTATGATATTTATGCATATTAATACAGTAATTGCAGATTCCTGTAAGTTTTTTCTCTGCTTTCCTTTTCCCTCACCTTGTTGTTGCCTCTTTCAGATTTAAGATGTTTTCCCTTGCTGATGCTTCTGGTTTGAGAACTGCCAAAGTGGCCCTCAGAAACTGTGTATATCTGGTTCCACTGGGATTTCTAGCTTATGATTGTAAGTTTCTGCCCAATTTCTCTTGCATTTGGTATTCTCGATTGACCAGTTTTTTTTTCCTTTCATCATACATTCATCTGTTTAATTTCTTAAGTTAAATTATATTTCTACACAACAACTTTGTTCTCTAACCTGCTCACGGGGTTCTATGAGTTGCCATTATGTAAACAAAATTTTTTGTGCTGAACATTCCTGGATGGCAATGCTTGAATCTTATTTGTTCGCTTCTGTATACTTCATGCAGGGGGTGTTACTTCTGGATGGTTTTGTCTTGAATCGTCTCTCCTGGCTCTTGCAATCAGTGCTTCAGCCTTTTCTTTCTACCGAAATCGTACGGTGGAGAGAGCAAGGAGGATGTTTCATGCTAGCCTTCTGTATCTTCCTGTATTTATGTCTGGAATGTTGTTTCACCGAATTGCCGACAACGATGAGGAGGTATTCCTCTCAAACGACAGTTCAGAGCAGATTATTAAGCTGTCATACTCGTTGGACGATGTGGTACAAGAGAGTGGGAACCTAAACCAAAAGAAGGATGGAATACAACGCACTGCTGGCACACAAGCACGTCCACCCGTAGCATATGCTTCAATGGCACCGTTTCCTTTTCTGCCTGCTCCTTCGTACGCTTCTCCTTGAAGACAATTGAAGTCAAGCTTTGGGATTTTGTTGTACTGAAATCCAAGGCTGGAAATTTGGGCATTGGGTTTCTCCTTTTTGAGTTGTTCGTCCCTTGTTTGATAGTGACAGGAGGGAGTGTAAATGGGCTCTTGTAATATTCATTTGAGGTGTTTGTTAATAATCCCGACCGTAAACAAGTCTGGAGATATTCCTTCTTTTTTCATATTTTGGGAATAAGGAATTGGCCTTGGATTTCCCAGGGATGAGAAAAATGGTGGGAGAAAGCAACGCAGATAGGATACGGTGGCTGTATGAGTTAGAAATGGAGATTTTATTGATTGGCTAAACAAAATGCAGATAGGCTAAACAAATTCCATGGAAGACGGATGCATTTATTTAGTAACTGATGTTTACTAAAACAGTAATAGATTATCAACAGGAAACCCTAACAGGTTCAAATTTAGCCCCATTCAGGACCGAGTTGACAATTCAGTTCATCTTCGTCCGACCATTAAAACCAACTCAACTATGTGGACTATGTTTTTCTTACATTCGATCGGTTAGACATCTTGCAATCTATAACATTCATGTTATGACCAATTTCTCATCCAACCAGTGGATTGCCTCAGTACGACACATTGATATTGTTTTGCAAATATTACTACAAAAATTAAAGTTGAGTTGATTGCTAGTGACCTCTTGTTTGACCAATTCAGTACGACCCGTCGCCAGCCTAGCCTAGGCTTGTCAGCCACTCTAGGCCCATCTCTTAAGTAGTACCTAGATCACATCACCAAACTAGGCCTCATTATATTTTGGCGGTTTGTTTTCCGTAAATTTGGCATATCCACTTCTGTAAATTCCGTTTCTAACTTTGCCTCCTCAATTTTTAAGTATATGATTAGATTAATGATCTTGAGCCTCTTGGCTAGGTAATCCCCTAAACTAGCTTCGTCTGTCGGCAAGTGTATTGCAAAGTAAATCCCTTTTCTGGCCGTGCCCTTCTGTCTCTGGAAACACAGTTACGTTGTAGGCTTTCACTTTCTGTTGGGGGCAAAGAGTGACTTTGTTTCAGGGATCTTTTGTTGTTGGTTCCGACATGCAGTTTTGAGTTCCCGCAAGTAAGATATATATTTCAGAAAGCATGAAAAAGGGTTAACGAATGGAACTGTAGAAGGATCATTTTGTATGAAAATTTGTTAGTTAGAATGCCAGCCAGAATGAATCTATCTATAATCACACAGGACATTAAACTTGCAAAGAATGAATCTCTGGCTTGGGCCGTCAGTCTTTCCAATTTCTTGCACTCTAATTGTCATCTGCCGCAACTTCCATGCTCTGTCTTTGCCTCAGTCTCTCCTTGTACTCTTTCAATTCTCTCTTATATCTCTCCTTGTCTTTCAGTCCAATGTTCTGGTAAACCTATAGAGAAACATGAAGAAGAATAACATGTCAAGATTGCTTTCATGTGCTAGCTAGCATCTTTTATGATTTAACATTATAATGAATTAATTTGATACCATCCTCTCGTCCGCACTGAGGCTGCTCCAGGACTTGCCGATCATCTTGGTGAACTCTCTTTCTCTGTTGGGGTAAAGAGATTTGAGCTTGTAGTGCTTTTCAGCGAAGAAAAAGTTGTAACCACTCCTGTTGGGCTTTGGGTAGCTGGGGTCTCCTGCTCTTCGGTTTCTCCTCTTCCTACGAGCATGGCGATGTTTACGGCCATGGGCGTATGGGATGAGGGCACCATTGAACTTTGGACTAACAATAGGAGAGGGTGGGTGGTCTGGATGATAAAGGACGCCACTCAAAACCTCTGATCCAAGTTGCACAGACACTAAATACCCACAATCAAACTTCCCTTCAATTGTCCCACACGCAGAAAAAGATGAAGAGCCTGAACAGTTCAGAAGCACCACATCAAGTTCAACCCTCATGACTAAATTCTAGAAACAATTCCTTCTCATGTGAGAATGTTCTTGCCATTTTAATTATTTCCTGAGAGGGAACATTTGGGAGCACATAAGCTAGCTTGACTAGCTGGTCACACATCATTGTAGGCCAGCCAGCATGCACGAGGGGCCTAGCTGAAATCTTCTACTCAATAATTTTAAGAAAGCAGCTAGACTAGAGGTGGAGAGACAAGATATAAATGGACATTCCATGAAAGGAGAGGCATAAAATAGAAATAACATGGACCATAGCCATACATATATATATATCATAATTTTAGGATAAAATGCAGGAGGGGACCACAAGAATGGAATTGGGGTGTGCCTGTCTGAAGAACAAGCATTATTTCCAATTATCTCATGGAATTAATAACTTTAATAAAAGAATATATATAGAGATCAAGCATCTGTGGTGCATAAAAAAACCCCTTTTTTCATTCATATGTATGTGCAGGTGCTTCAATAAGCAAGGAAAAGGAGAGGTAACTAAGAAAAGACACTGACTTTGAATGGGAGGATCAGGATGATCTTTTATCAGCTTGGGGGAATATTCCACAATAGCCAACTCGGGTCTGCTTGCGGGGCTGCTTACAGGGAATGAAGCTGCAGAGGAACAGAGCAGATGAGTGCTAAAATGGAAAAGTGATTAGTTTGTCGCTAAAACAAACTGAAGTAGAAATAGAAACAGATGGCCGTGGGTAAAAGTAAAGCCATAGAAATACTTACTTGCTGGAGTAGACACTGGACCCTGGATCTTAAAGAAATGAACTTGTTCGTAGTGGTAAAGAAGCCCAAAATAGTGTTTCCTCAACACAAAAGAAGCACTAGTTGTTGTTGGGGAGAACATGAAAACCGAACCCACCTCCCTCCATTTCTTCTCTGCAACAACCTGCATATATAAGAATTCTTAGCTGTTGATACTTTGCACAGTGAAGTGCATGGTATACATACAAATATATATAAAGGATATCAGAGGATATATTGATGCAGCGTCGAACCTTTTCATAGCCACCCCTTTTAGTAGCCTCTACATAGAGAACATGCAAATCCAGCTCCTTCCCTCCTATCACAGGAATCCTTAAAATAAATGTAACAACAAACATCAGCTTAATTCCGTCTCAACTTGCCTTTTCACAAGATCAATCCTTTTAAAGACTCTTTCTCATGAACAGCAGACACAAGCTTAGCCATATCATATTCTCATCAATGGAGCGGAAGATGAAAAGAAAGCCGCCGACCCCCGGTGAAAAACGACACAAGGAAATTATAGAATAGAAGAAGAAGAAGAAGAAGAAGAAAGATAAAAAGGAATCTAGGCTTACATAAACTTGGTCCCCATTATAAAATGAAACCGCCTTAAAGTGTCCCAAAAGACAGTGGGATCCTCCACAATATCCTCATGAGATGCGAGAGGCTCGGGGTAATGCATATTTTCCACCCCATTCCGAGCACTCTTCTTGGCCGCCGGCAACATGGTTTGTTTCAGCCGCCGGAAACAGGAGATGTATGGGGAGGAGGACAGCAGCAATGAAGACAAACACACAAGAGAAAAATATAGAGCTTAGCCAAAGCTAAGATGGTAATTAAGAGTGTGTAATGCCTGAGAAAAGCCAGAATTAAAACAAGAGGGTGACGCGTGGGAGCCAACGGTTATACAAAATTGGATTTTTGTGGGATTTTGAAAGGCCAACCACTGAGCAGAAGAGAAAGTCCTCAAAGCCTTAATTATATTACTGAAGAGGCTATGACGCCCATTATTATGCACTGCTTGCTTGCCTTACTTTTTCTTTCCTCTCTCTACCCTATTTCCTCTCTCGTGTCATTCGAAACCTGACACCCCTGCTAGCAGCATGCAGTGCAGTGAAAGCTTTGATTTGGGTTCCCTCCACCCTCTTTCTTCCTCATGTATGCAGGATATATCTCTTTCTCCCAAACGTTGACATGCACTTTCTGGACTTTGAACTTTGTACTTGGTACTTGGGACCTCATTTAAAGTCCTTAATCTCTGACCATATCTTCAAGGTACATCTGTAGGAAGATTATATAGAGGATTTTGGTTTTGGGTTTAGTATCTGCTGCTGCTGCTGTCCACTGCAGCATTAGTATCTGAACCACTCATTCCTTTGTTCTTCTTCCATTGTTCATGCCAATCCATGTATACAGCTTATGGGGTCCATCTTTTATCCACTTGGAAGCCCATGTTGGTTCTCCCAGTCTTTTTTTTTTTTTTTGATTTACTCAGAGGATAATAAATGTTTGGAAAGATGAATTAATTTTAAAATTCATCAATATTTTCCAAACGAGATAAGAAGAACAGGCTTGGAAATGGATTAATTCAGGACAAGGAATATTGCATTTATGAAATAAAATTGGAAAGAAAGAATTAAGAGGTTTTAAATGTGGTTACAGTCTCACAGATAGTAGTTTAGAGGGAAGCATATTGGCACTGCAAGTGGAACATGGAAAGTAACAATGGCAGAGATTAAAAAAATTCCGGGTTAACTGAATTGAATTATATAATTGATGTTTACCATATAATTGACAGGATTAATTTTGGTTATGGAAAAGAGTTCTTCCCCAATATATGAGTGTCTACTACCAGTCTTAATTGTAATCGAGCTGGAGAAAGCTAATGACAAGAACCATATTTGATGACAAGATAGGCAAACTTCTATCCAACCACATTAAAACGACAGAATATTTCAAATAAAAGAAAAATAAAACAAAATATAACAGATAAAATATTTCTTTATTCATATTAAGATTCTAGTATCACATAATTGCTGGATAAGGATAATATCTTGGATCCAAACTTTTAAGTTTAAATAAACTTTGTGTTAGATTTTGGATATCACTGCATTCATTCACGTCATGAGGTTGCTTGCTATACAAATTTAAAATTTGTGGATTTGATGATAAACATGCTTCAAGAATTAAATATTTATTGGTTGACTTCAATAGCTTAATTGTATGCATTTTTCAGAATGGTTTGATTTGTCAAACTATTTAAAGTTGTGTGGCAAATATGTTGGCGACCTGGATATGGAATCAAGTTGTCACAAATTACAATGTTGAGTTGAGCTTTCTAAACCCATGACCTAAAAATTATATTTTATTATAAATAATCTTACTACATAATATATATAAATCCAAATCCAAGACCTCCTTCATATAATTGGACTCCTTATACAGACTAGGTCTCAAATACTTTGTTTGGCATGTGGAGATTATGGTGTGATCCAACTATGACATCTATGTGGATATTAATAAAAGTATGAATAGTTCATGTCAGCATTTTGATCCATGCACTTTCTCCTTCCTAGTTGTGGAATCATCTATTAAGGTATGCCTATGTTCTTCAATTACACGTCTATGCAATGAGTTCCCTTTAACTGAGCATGCTTTTTATGCTTGGTAGGAGATATGGACACCACCATTGGTTTACCACATATCTTAGTTTTTTCTTGAGTTGTGTCCATGACTTTTGAGATATCACATATATAAATTTAGCAAGTACCAGATATCTATAGTGAATGTACCTCTTGTGATTCACACATAATGGGAATAACAAGCAACAAGATGGAAACAATGCGAAATCCCAGAAGAGAGTGTCCAAAATTATTGGAGAGGAATGAATGCCAAGGGATTTCAGAGATTCCTGTACAGCCACCTCAAATGTGATGATATGATATACTACATATTTGCAAAGAGGAGAATCATTTACAACTTGCTAGCACAGAGTTTATGATGAGTAAGAGAATACGTATTCCAGAGGCTTCAGAAGCAGATATATTACTGGGTAGACTCCTCCTATGATTCACTATTTGACACACCTGCTCAAAAATAGGACGCACATGTAATGCAATCGTTGGGTCTGTAGGGTTTATGGCAGCAGCCACATCCCTCATCCATTCCAACTTTTTCGAGGTTTCGTTGCCAATATCGCAAGCCAACTGCTGCAGTAGCGCAAGAAGAACTCTTTGGCTTAGAGGCAGTGGCGACATGGACAAAATCCCCTGAACATCAATCTGGTAACATAACTAGATGATTAGTCTATTTTGAAGCGCAAGGCAAAGTCACTTTTTTTTCTTTTTTTTTTTGGAGAACGACGAGAGTTTTATTGCTCTAAACACTGTTAGCGTACATGGCAAAGTCACTTTGTTAATTGCTTGCTTGTAACCAAATTGTTCAGTATATGTTGTCCAACTGCCTCCGGATGCATTTAACCAAGTACTGGAAAAGCTTACCTGAGAACATAACCACGAAACTATTGTCACATTACTCCTCTGCAGGGCATCTGTGAATGCTTCCTCATATTTGAGCTCGGCAATCAATCTCAACAATTCTTTTGTCGGATCCACAGAAACTTCAGCCTGTTGATTTAGTCACTCCATATATCAGATTCAGCCAACAAACTCATGGACTTTTTCCCGTGGAGTGAAGTATAAAAAGCATCAGTGCCTGTTAAAGCTACTGGATACACATCAAGAATATAAAAATGGAAAAAATAAGCATACCACTTCACGTAGACCAGCAAATGGTCCATTACTAAATGAGGATGAAGGACTTCCCACATTAGCACCCGCGGCTGCAATGGCTAATAGCTTGCGTTGACCATCAGCCAGTTCTCCACTCAAGGTCTGAGTGACCGATGATGCCGAATTGATAGCATCCTATAGTTTTCAACACAAACAAAAAAATATCTCAATACTGCCCTAGATACTGAAATCTCTACATGACAGGAATCTACAGAGCTGCAGTGAAGGACGCTGTATCTGCTACTATTTGGCAAAATTCCATCATAATAAAAATCCTCCCTAGTGGGGTCAGCAATTAAGATACTATTGTAAGGATAGCAATGAACTCGGACATGATACTCATGCAATGACCATCATGGACATGCATAACTCTGGAAAAGGAATACGCTGCAGCAAACGTGCAAGGAACTTGTAATGCTACTTGTGCGATGGCCATCATGTACATGCATCACTCTATACTAAAAAATATTTGGGCCACGCTATGGAAAGTTGTGCAGTTTGTACTGAAAATATTAAGGAGCCTGATGGCAGGGGAAAAAATGATATGACAACATGGACAAAAGAACTACTTAATAAGCAACTCCTGAAGTATCCATCTCATTCATTCTTATACAGAAATATATCTAACAAGGTTTGGATAAAAATCAGCTACTCACTAGTCAAATAAGCCTGTTGTTCAAGTGAAAACTGCATAAGATTAATGTGTCCAACTAGCACTATGTTACCATTTTAGCTCAAATTTAATTCCTTCCAAACAGCATATATGTAAAAAAGAAAAAAGAAACAAATTCCGACAGCTGGGTGCTCAAATAATTTCACAGAATATACAGTGGACTATAGACCTAATACCATATAATGGACTATTTCTCAGAGTACACTCAATACCACCAAAAGATGCATGCAGGTAAGTATAGGTTATTTACAAGAGGACAAAAGGAAATACAAAGATGCATTATAAGGCCAGACTTATAAGGAAAAAATAGTCCATACATTTCCAAAAATGTGATGATTATACAATGCTATGGATAGAAAAAAAATTATACAATCTGCTTTGATCATAGATATACTTACTCTTAAAACATTCACCAGGGGAGAATGCATTGAATCAAATTGCTGCAAGGATGCATTTAAATGCTTAACAAGTCCTGACTGAAATGTGTCATGAACCTGACCAAACATAGCTTGGCATGACATCTCAAACGCAGGGATTATTGAAGTTTCTAAACTAGACCTCAATGCGTCCTGCAATACAAAAATCATCATGTTTTTATCATCGAGGTAGTTCCAAGGACATTTGCTTATCCAAGACAGAAAACAAAAATAAAAACAAAAGTAACCAGTGCATCCAAGGAGATATCAGCTTTTAGCCTAGGAAACGAAACTGCAAGAAAGAGTCTGCAACGAAGTATTCATGCTGCCAACAGAAAGCGATCTACACAAAAGCAAATTGTTCAAAGGATATGGCTAGCTAAATTTCAGAAAACCTGAAGAACTTGTTTTCCAGAAGTTTGGAACTGTGATTGGATTTGCCTGGCAACTGTTGCTTCAACTTTTGAATTGACCGACTTCTCTAACTGAGTAACTGCTTTATCTCCCACCCCCTTCTGTAAAAACACAAAACAGATTTTCATAAAAAAATATTCAATCATCTGCGCAACAGTCTAGCTTTATTTATGGCTTAAGGGAATTGGATGGTTTTGCTACATACTTCAAAGCATTGAAGGTAATTGGATAGTTATGATATTCACTTCCATAAATTATCTAGAGCATATCTACCATATACTAAAACGCAGTTCTCAATGAGAAATATGGTATATCAAGAACAAATATTGGCCCCTGTACTTACAACTAATGGAAATAAGACACAATGGAGCATACACTGCAAGATAGTTGAAATAGATGAAGAAATTTTAACCTGGAATGACTCTGTAATAGCTGAAGATATGGCTTTTTCCAATGTGGGAGTAATTGCACGAAGCACAGCAGGTCCCACTGCTGCTGTTTCCTTCTTCAAAATTTTTTCTACTTCAGTTGGCAAATCCTTTGACATGCAATTATTTATCAAATTTGTAAATTGTAGCGCACGGTCTTCTTCTAACTTCTCATGCTTCGTGCTTTCTTCTTGGAAACGAGCCCATATAGCATCAGTATTAGACTTAAAAACTCTCTCCATGCTCTGGCCCAAGGATGCCTCTAGTTTTTTTCCTTGTTTGGAAACCGGGACAGAAATTATAGCATTCATCTCCTTTTGCATTTCTTTCTGCATGTTTATTAACTGCAAAATCATAAATATATGACAGTTTTCAATTCTCGGTTAAAGCATTCACCAAAAAGGAAGGGACTAGTGAGACGAAAGCATTAAATCTCGCAATTCTCGAGTAGTTGGTTATAGAATAGGAAATCCATTATCGTAGCTATAATCTTCTGTCTGACACAATTTCAGAACAGGATTCAAAATTTCATGGATCCAACAGAAAGCAGTAGTAACTTTTTACAGCTACTCCAAAATAGCACACAAGTGCCACCACCAAAATCAACACTACTTCAAGAACAGTTACTGCCACATACATAGAGAGCCAAAACAATGCCAATCTGCATCTTGTTAAAATAAAAAAGCAATACCGTCACATAAATCACCTATGTTGTTACTGGAAGTGATCAATGCCACAAATAGAAAAACAATGAAAATTCTTGACACCAATTTTTTCCAGTAAAACCTGAAGGTTGCCAAGAAGAAAGAAAAAAGAAATCTCATCTCCTCAATATTAAAGAAAGGTAAAATGCTTTTTCTTGGATGAGATACAGTACAGTGACACTTGAAACTTCAGATCTTAGCAGACAGTCACCAATGTCAGACAACAATAATGTACTGATATTAGAAAATGTTGGAAGCATTGCATGAATTTCGTAGTTTCCAACATCAGTTCTTTGCTCAAGAACATGCATATATACGTAACACTAGCAAGCATCCTATATTTTGAACATTAGTTAGCAGATACTATGCACATTTGAGGTGCAAGGAGCGCTGTATGTGTTTACTTCAAATCACCTGATCAAGTGTACCCTGCAAAGCTGATAATTGAGACAAAGTAGCATCATTATATGGGACAACAGAATTGCAACCTAGCTCATTGGAAAAATCAGAGGACTTGAAAGAATGTGGCGATGGACCAGATACTTCAGAACCTTTTTCCTTGGTCTTTTTCTTCTTCATAACTGCTTCTGGAGACTGCATGACATCTGTTGGTGTTTTCAGCTCATTAAACTTTGTTGATGCATCTTTTGGCATATTTTGATCTTCATCTTTACAATTTTTAAGGCGACTACCAGGCCTCCCAGGGGCATTTGCTTCATTAACTTCTTGAATTCTGCCAACACTACTGGCTTCCACAGAGCTATCTCTGGTCATCTGATAGCTAATATCTGAAACCTGAGAATAGAAAGATTTTTCTTTCTTCTCTACAACAGGAATATGTGCGTCTCCACGCCAGTCAAAATCATGGTCTTGATCATTTCTTGCTTCTCCAACAACCTTGACCTCTACCTCATTGCTTTCTCCATTATTCTTGATGATCACATCACGTATTGTTGTCTGTCCTGCCTTCATGCCATGGCTAGTTTGAGAATTTTCAGATGAAACAGCCCTGGACAATATCTCAGAAGGAGTTATAAGATGTGTTGGTTGTTTAAACATCAAAGGAGGTTTAGGAAGACTAGTGTTAGTTTCTGTGACCATTTTGTCGCCCTTTTTTGAAGTGTAAGCTGATGGAACGTCACACTCATTTTCATTCAAAGTGCCCATCTTGGGGTCAACTGAGTAATCATGAGCTGCCTGCTCACTGGTATGATCAGTCAGTTGAGCGATAAGTTCAGCACTTCTTGTTGGACTCAGGAGACCTGACATTTTGTGAGACAATTTTGGACTCAAAGGATACAAAGGTGATCGTGCATCGGTATTTTCCCCATTATTCTGCATTGGCATGAAACTTGTCTTAGTTTGCATGGATGATGATGATGATGATGATGATATGTCAGGCATGCCAACAACCTCCGGAGAAGCAAAGCTTTCTGCATAGCTCATTACAATTGAACTTTCTGATTTGTTTGAAATTGCAGGGACTTCCATTTTACCTACTGGTAACTTGGCAGGTCCACTGGATGATTCTGTGAATGAAGAGCTACTGAAAGTAGCAGCATCAAAAGTAGCTGAAACATTTGAGTCAGTTTTGTCCAACTCCATCTTCTCTAGTGGTGGTGGCAGACACTGAGCTAGGTCCAGCGCATACTGTTGAATGGCCTGTTTCTGTACACAGTAAACCTGAATAACATGTTCTCCATTTGGTAAACTATCACTGGTCCCAGTAAGACTCAGAATAGGCATTGTAACTGTAAACTCAGCTATGTAGTCCATGCGGGTTGCAGCTGGATAAGGGCCATAATCAATGTGTAAAGCATATATTGCATTCTTTTTGGCATTTGCCAGCAAAACTAATCCTGCACGGGGCAGTGCTACAACTTTATTAAAAAATGCATCTTCTACACTAGATTCACTGGAACTTTTTAAACTCAAGGTCTGACTACAGTGCCATGATTCAGAATCACTGGGCAACAGCCAGCCCTCTTCATTTTCGAAGGACCATATCTTGATTTCATGATTGTACGGGCCCTGCAAATGAGAGTATGAGGATGTGATGGAGAAATCTACACAGCAGTTTAACAATAAATTCCGTAGCACAAAAGTGCTATTCAATATTGAGCAACTAAGACTGGACGGTAGATAATTCTCAGGACCAGGAAGTAACAAATAACCAAGTTTCTAAATGGTTTGGCATCTTTAAAATAAAACAAGAAAGAACAGGGTCCTACCCCAGTGATAAGAACAACATGATCAGGGCGGTGAGGTGCAGTCAAAAATGACACAGAATTCACAGGATTACCATCATGTGGTCTCAATATTGCAAGTGGGACCTCCTTACGGTCTTCCCATATTTTGACCTGCAGCAGATAACGAGTTTTTAGCCAGTAAGAGAAAACGATTAGCCTGGAATATATGGACAACGGAAAATTTGAAAATGACAGTTTTAGACCCAAAAGTATCATGTGAACCAGGACCAATAGTCCAACAGTACCTAACCCACCGCAAGTACCTCAGGGTAAGCGGAACAATTAAATCCATTGTTCCATAATTGGGACTTCAGAGGAACTACCACAGGAGAAACCAGTAGAAAAAGAAGGATACAGACTCGATGACTACAAAACATGTAGGATGGTAGAGTGAAATAACAAACCGTGCCATCTGTTGAAGCTGAAGCTAATCGGGTAGTCATCCATTGACACATGGATAACTCAGTAACTTCACCAGTATGTTTGCCCACAAGCTGGACTCCTTCAATGCACTTATCAATGGGACAATTAAGAGGTTTATCCGCCCAAAACGCTTCACCTCTCCCAATCTTATTGGTATCAATTTTTAATATGTTCTTTCCAATCGAGACCATCAGAATTTCCTGCAAAAGAATTGTCTTTTACTATAAAACAAAGAAAGAATTGAAAATGTTATGCTGCCAAAATTGAAGCACAGAGATAGATAAGTAGATGAAGTCTTACTTGTTTGTGAGGATGCCAACAGACTCGTGGATGGAGTAGTTCCGCCTCTGTTACAATCTGAAGAGCAAGAACAATTTTTTCAAAGATTTGAGGCTTCTCTTCCTCACCTGGGCCTTCACTTATCTTCCGAACACAAACAAGTCCCCCAACACAAGCACTGCCGGAAAGAGGTCAGTATATTTCACTGGTAGGAAAGAAAACAAAAGTTGCACATTGCATTGCATTGCAGTATGTTACCTGGCAAGAAGGTGAACATCCTCAGCAAAGAAAGCCATATCTGTGACTTTCTACATAAGAAAATAATGCGTGTGAAAATATATTTGAGACTTGAGACGGTTCATTCATCACCTCACCCCACCAGCTATACCAAATAGAGGAGGACAAGGGAATTTACAGTGCATCTCAAAACAAGTCAAGTTACGGGAAAATAATGGATTATATCAGTAAAAATACGGGTTTATATTCCTGCTAGAGGAAAGATAGGACACAGAGCCAGTTGAGGTCACCGCCCAACGCAGTTAGTTGAGTTTAAACAGCAGCTGGGAGACAGTGGCTGCATCAGGCAGAGGTGCCCAACGCTATGCCAAAAGAAGCAGAGAACAAGATGGGATGTAGCTGCTAGTAAAGGGGAAAAGAAAAGTAACCTGGTTGTGGCCCCGAAGCAAGGCTCTCAAGGCAGTGTTGATATTGAGGATGCGAATGGTACCAGGTTTGAGGCCATAGCAGATATAGCTTCTGTTGACAGCAATCTGACGGCCGAGAATTAGAGCAGGATCGGAAACATACTTGGTGATGGGGGTGACTTCCAGCTGGGGCTGCACCTCCCCCTTTAGCCGCACGGAGATATCATAAACAGGACGATCCCCAATCAAATGGCGGCCCCTGGGGGCCTTGCTGCTTAGCATCCTGAAAGGAGGAGGCGGGGCGGAGGGGGAAGAGGAGGCAGCAGTGGTGAGATTGAGATTGTTATTGGTCAGCATGTCCATCAAGACAGCACCCCCTCCCACGGAATTAGAAGTAGCCGGGGAGAGAGGTGGAGGGGGAGGAGAAGGGAAAGAAGAGATGGGGGGAAGGTGAAAAGGAGGACCTGTGGGAGGTGGGTGAGAGGATGAATAGGAAGGAGGGTAGGGTGTTATCGGGGAAGGACGAGGAGAAGAAGGGGGTTGATGGTACTGTTGGTGCATCAGATTGATCGCAGGGCCTGAATAGGAGGGTTTCAACCCCTTACTCATATTCATGTCCATGTCCATATCCATAATCTCACCAATACCACCACCCCGTTGTTCTGATGGTTGATTTGGAGGATTACCCGCAGGTGAAGCCATTCACAAAACAACAACAACAACGAATAACACCCACCAACAAGATGACGAAGATGACGAAGATGACGAAGATGATGGATGATAATTGATAAGATACCAGAGGAGATTATGTTATTTTCTTTATGCTAATCATTATCGTCATGCAAATGGGAATGAATGGCAAGATCCAATTCCATTCCAATATATTAATTTCTATTACATCACATTAGTTGTTTATTACTCTATTGTCTAATATATTTTGAAACGTCAGAAAAAGGTCAAATCGGCAGTAGTGGAGCAGACATGCACCCACTGCTCCCAGCTGTAATTTGCATGCGTCCCCCAGTTTGTGGATCCTGCCATACAACCTGAGACAGATACTTTGTCTTCCTGTCCAACTTGCTTAAATCCTCTTCCCCAGTTTCGGACTCATCCCGGGACAGTCAAACAGGCTTTTGCCAATTATTTTTGTCAGCAACTTCATCACTGAATCTATGATCCAAGTTACTAATTTATCTGAAATGTGACATTCGAACAGTGGAATGGATACCAGATTCATGTAAAACACCAGCTGAGTAAGAAAACAAAGTGCAGTAGAACAAACACATAAACACAATCTGAAGCCGTTTGATGAAGAAATGCAGAGAGAAAAAATCCAGCAACAAGGAAGTCAACTAACTCAGGACATTACAATCAATCAATACTTGGACATACACAGATGGATTATACACGTGTTCTGTACCCTGAATTCGAATCTTTTAAGAAAAAAAAAATGTCGTATTATTTAGGCCTCATAAAAAGAACTAAGAACTTGAAAGATGGAAGGAGTAATGCTGGAAGTTTGACAGTAAAATTGAATTGCCGAGATTTGATTCAACTGCAGCAACCTCCAGCTTGAGAAGAAGAGCCATCTTGGCCACCTGATGGCCCTGGAACTCCACCATATCCCACTTTTATTCCATAGGACTGCAATCACAAATCACAAAACAGGGTATCAAACACACCATTACTATGCTTAGCATCAAACCAACCATAATAATACTAAGATTTATACGCAGAACAAAGACTGCGTATTCTGACACACTCGCTCCATTACGAATATGCTTCAAAAGGTAAGCACAACTTGTTCAACGTTTAAAAATTTATAGAATCACAATTTCCACCTCAAACAAACTAAGCACAACCGCGGGTAAAGCAATTAACTTCATTATACTATCAACAGGAATAACTTCACGATACCTTACAGATCCTGTGTCCCATTTTGCAGTGACATAGCATAAAATCTCGAGCTTGAATGCAAGTTTTGAGCGCCTATCTTATCATTTTATGCTTTATGAAATGAAAGGATCAATATCTCTCCTCCTTTTCCCTTGCAAAGAAGGTTACTTACAAAGAATATTGGATTAGTTGTTCCTAGTTGTGATACAAGGGTAAAACCATCGTAAGCAAGATGCAGAGCTAGCGGGAAATAGGAGAACAACTAGTTTGGGACAAAATCTAAGAGACAACTGGTCATAATGTTACTTTCTGAAACCTGTCATTCTAAAGATCTCAAGAAGCTCCAACTCCAAGTTTCTCTACTAGTGATAGATTTGACTCCTGTCATGATTCACTTTGAATATGAATTACCGTATCCTCAGACAACCCAGATTAATGGCTTTGATCCTCTTCCCATGGATCTGCCTCCTGAACTAGACCATGTTGAGGTTGATTTTACCATAAGTGAAAATTGTAGAAGGCAAGTCCTTTGAGAATACCATGGTGGAATGATGGTGGTGCTGATGGAGCTTGTACGTAAGACTCAAAGTAATGCTGTGGCTGGAGGAGACCAACTATGGTGATTGATGTGAACAGGTGATGCCTCAGAGAATAGGATTTAGGCCTTTTTTGAAAAGTGCTACGGCAAAATCAAACTAGTGAAATGCCGGATGCCTTAACCTGAACCAGATTCTTGTCATTCTCTCAATCAAGTTATGGTTTCAGATATCTCTTGGCGATTTCATTGCTATTTGTGGAAGAGGAATTTTGCTATGGAGGTTCCACAGGTCAAAACGCTTGACATTTTTGAACTTGGATAAGATAGCAATGAGGTGGAGGCTTTGACTAGTGGTGTTCATATTGAAACATTCACCTTAATTACAGGAATGAGAAGAGCCAATTTGAGTAGCTGAGAAATGACGTGAGAGACGCTCCAAAAGATGGAACTTGATAGGAAAAAACAGTGTAATAGATAGCGTTCCTTACTAAATGCATTTCTTAGAATTCTAGTTCTAACCTCATTTGATACATCAAAAACTCCATCCTGAATCTTCTTGTATATTGTTGCAGCAGTTTTTATAAATGCCTGCAATGCAAAAGTCATAATTAGACCACTCCGGAATGACAGAGATGTGGATATTTTGTTACAACATAAGGAGTATGGCTATGCACCTCCTCGACATTCTGTGCAGTTTTTGCTGATGCCTCCATGAATATCAGCCCATGTTCCTTTGCAAATTGTTCCCCTTCCTCAGTGCTCACAGCCCTTCTATGTGCAAGGTCACATTTGTTGCCAATCAGCATGATCGTCATGTTTGTATTTGCATGCTGCCTAGCATCCTCCAGCCAGCTAGCCAAGTGGTTAAAAGTTTCCCTCCTGTAACCAAATGAAGTGACATCAGTAACGATCATATTACAGGATCAAAATGCAATTGAGGTTTCTTTCTAAACCATTGTGCAGAATTCAATTATGACTTTAGAAAAGAATGCACCAAGACTTGAGTATAAAAATAAAATCACCCATTCCTGCCTGTTAGAAGTAGCAGATGTATACAATTTACTATTTGTGGAATTCGTTACAGAACAAAAGTAAGGAAGTATAAGAATGGATATTCATCAATATAGTAAGGAAGTATAAGAATGGATCTTCATCAATATAGAAAATAATTTTATGCAGTAAAACCCTTTTGTGCAAATAAATGTTACCCTAGATTATTGTTTGTCCTAGTAAGAACATAAAATTGAAATAACTAGAGTACCTGGTAATATCATAGACAAGCAAAGCACCAGCAGCCCCTCTGTAATAGGACCTTGTGATAGATCTAAAGGATTCTTGGCCAGCCTGACGCATTTTGGAGAGGAAAACAAAAATCAGCATTTCAAGTGTAAGTAGTAGCAAAGAACGGAGAGAGACAATCGGAGAAAGCATTGGTGGTGGCGTAAGTTCAAAATTTGTAGTGAGGCTTGAGAAGGAACAGAAGAAGAGAAGATGTCATCATCTCTTTCTAACAAGGGTATTATTATTAGAGAATGCCTTTTTTAGTTGCTTCGACTACACGAATAAGAGAGGTGAATCCGAATCAAAATCAAATAATATACAGAAAGAAACTCGGTATCAGACAAGAGGGCATACATGATTACTATGACATAAGAGATTTAAAAGTATAACGAAGACAAGAGAGGGCAGAAGGAAAGGGAGAGACCGTATCCCAAATCTGGAGCTTGATAGCCTTGTTATCGATAGTGATCATCCTCGCCCCGAATTCCACACCAATGGTGAGGTCGTGAACAGGTTGGAACCTCTTGTCTGTAAACTGCAACAAAAGGCATGATTTCCCCACTCCTACCTCCCAATCCAATCAAACCATCAGAAAACACAGCACCAATCAATGAAAAGAGAATCAAACCCAGCAGCCAAACAATCCAAAAATATAAAATTTAAAAAGAAACAAGAACGGCAGATAGCATACCAGTGTCCCCGATTATGATGTATTTAAAGAGGTATGCATAAGACATATTTGCTTTCGTTCTATATTGGTAACCGCCAAACAAGATGAGAAGGATTTGGACAGTTGTTTATCAGATCTCTCAGCCCAAAGCGTTTTCGTATATGAATCAAAAAGAGAAACCGTGTGAGGAGGGAGGGTAGTCGAAAAGTATATACTTTATACTATATGCGAGAGTATGGGAGAATCTCGCTGTGTTCTTATAAACAATACACAGCGCATTGACAGCTACCGAGCGAGAAGATAAACAAACAAGGAGGAAAAAGATGGATTGTGGTGTTTGGGTGATTCCTTAACTAGTAAGAGAAACTGAATCTAAGATTCAGGTCCAAGAAAGAAACAGAAGTTCCTACAGAACTACACTTATTTGCCTTTTGCCGTGTCTTCTCTTCTCCTATGCCTTCTCACTTCCCCATTTCTTTCTTTTCCATAAATTCTACATTTTGTTTAATCGAATTAACGAATTAACATAATATTTGTATTTATGAATTGTTTTATAATATTCGAGAGATATTATAATTTAAATCAATTATTTTGCTGAATTTAAAGCTAGGATTTTTAATTATGTTAGAGAAAGACCGACCAATGGAATTGGCAAAATTATAAGAATTCCAAGGATAAGCAATATTATCCATGGATTGATAAATTGTTGTTCCCTCAATAACAGATATGAATGTCCCAAGCAGAGGTGGTGGAAGGGACGACTATGGCCACAAGATTGTCTTCATCTCTGAAGGTGAATTCTTCAACTTGAGAATTTATTGAGCAAGAGGTGGGTCTTATGCTGGAGTATGCTCCAAAACAACCTGCTCCTTTGCCTTTGATGTGTATTGTAGTTCTATCAACCTGCGAAACAGATTCCACTGCTCCTCCAGAGTTGTACATGTTCAGCAATCCAATCGCTGCGAACTGAATCTTCTGATGGTAAACCTGTGCAAGTTAGGCAACAGTTCTTGAGGATATACGCAGACTCATATTTTCAATAAGATCAACTCCGGTAAGGATATGAGTCGTCCACCTTGACAGGTGATATTGTGAAGACGCCACATTGCAGAATTCCTAGTGTAACATCCCATGTTTCTTCTTTTGGTATTCGGGACACGGAGCCTGATATATATAAGATATTGTAATAGCAAAATGAATCTTATCACTCAACTATAACCCTTCGAATTAGAATATCATATCATATCATATCATAATGCCTGGAAAATGTAAGAATACCTGTATGAAACGAATACACTGCACAGTCCCCAGTCCACATTTTTCCCGAGGCCTCTTCAAAATACTCAACATCAGCAGGGGACACCTTTCCGGATATGTCTGCACCGAAACGTTTCTGATCTGAGTTTTCAACTTCCAGACAAGGCCATGTTCCTGCTCCTTGGCAATTGAAGACCCCAATAACTCCAGTACATTTGTTCAAATTCCAAATCTTGAGAAGACTAAACCAGAAAGAGATCCTCAGCATTTCAGTAATCAGAAATTAAAAGGTAGCGACCAGTTGAAATTCTCTTGCATGCATTTAACTACCTCTTGCCATCCATGACTGGGTCGCTGAACAGACAATCTCTCGTTGGCCTTCCGGGATACTTAGCTCTAAGGATGGATCCATCAGGAAGCACAAGCCTTTGAAGTATCCCGAAATCATGGAGCCCAGGTTTGTCACTGGTATCATATATATATATATATACATATATATATTCAAACAGGCAACACATGCATATTAGATAGGTATGATAAGGAAGCTATTGCAGAGCTAACACATGACAATGTATCAACAAGCTTCTACCACTCGTGAAATCTCTAACCTTACATATACCGGGCATCCTCCTATAGCTCTGGCAATAGCATGAAATTCAGCTGCATCGTGCAGGCTCTGCAAGTTAATTGTTGAAACCTTGATTACTAATGAGAATTAAGAAACCAACAGAACAAGAGTTGTAAGGCCTCTTTCTCATACATAAAACATGTCCCAATCCGGGACTACTACTTCACCAAGAAACAGGCTGTTAAAAGCGACAGCAGCTATGTGCAGTGTCTGTGTGGAGGGATTTTTTGGGTAGTAATCATCAGATGCTCGAGTAATAGCGCTTCTTTTCGCACTGCAATCACACAACAACAGAGAAAGAAATGAATGTTGGAAACATTAATTTGAGTAATAGTTCAGTGGTAGATGAAAGATAAGTGTGCTCATCAAGTGGTATACTTACTGGTAAATAGAGTCTGTGCTTAGTCCCATGCAGCAGATGATGCTGTTGTCTTTGAAGTTGGCAGCTATGGACTTCTCTAGTTCTTGTTGGAAATGTCTGGTAAGTGATACTCGGCCACCTCGATCAGCTGATATAGTTTCCAGTATATTTTGGACATCAACCTTAACCCCATCAACACCCTGGGACATCAGATATCCATGCAGATCATCGTAGAACTGAGATATTTTGGCAGGATCAATCGCACCAATACCATATTTTTCCATACAGTCCATTGATAGATCCCTCATATTTGCCAGGTTTCCAGGGGTCTGCACAGGGTATGTTAGTTTTGGACTATACTTTTTAGTTCCTTTAGCGTTTGGAACAAGGCCTCCCCAGTATCCGAGTAAGGCATGCCAGACATAGACATACCTGATAAATTGGAAAAGGAAGAAGAAGATGAAACAAAATTTAGACAAAACAATTTCCCGTGAGGACATTGAGGATGCTTCTTAAAGGCTTACTTGAGGCCGTAGCCCTTCTTAAACTCTGAAACAAAATGTTTTAGACCAGTTGCATCCGTCAGGCCTTCAGTTCCTGTTGTTCTGAATTTATGGTTTTCTTCTATGGTGACTAACCTGCCACCAAATCTGCAATCCGGAGGAGCTTAGGAGCTGTTTCATGGTGATTCCATATGAGCATTAACAAAAAAAGGAAAAACTTACTGAGACCCTTCAATAAATGGCTCTCCTTCCTTTTGGAACTCATTTTTTGTATCTTGCCAACCATCATCTATTATCAAAAATCTTGCTGGAGTTCCACCATCTGATAAACTACAAGGAAAAAAAACACAGGGAGGGACCGATCGAGTAAAAAACATGTCAAGAAACAAGGTGATGGTAAAAGCCGCAGGAGCTTAAACATTAAACCGCAACTCTGCTAAGGCTGACCTTTTGAGACCCTCTTTTATTCCTTGAGGATTTACTCCATGGTAAAAGGCATCCCAGGTGCACCAACCAAACCAGTCTAAGATCCCAGGCATCTGCATTATTATATTAGACGAATGGTTCATTTCAGTTTTCTGGTTTCGATTTTCTGCAGACAAAGTTGAATCTTTAATGATTATAATTAGTCTGATAGAAGTAGAATGGCCTGCCTGCTTGCTTTCCCTGACATCAAAGGTTCCACTCAACTCTGCCAAAAATCTGTATATGGCTCAAAGAACATGCAAGAAAAAGTTTTGGGAGTCAAGAAAATTTAGCTCCAACAAATCAAACCATAAGGAGAGATTAGTCTGATAATCAACTAGAATACTCTTTATTAATAAAAAAAAAGAAAAAGGAGAATTCAATTAGGTAGATGGCAGTCACGATTCAGACGAATTAAGTTGTTTGTACTGCCTGAATTAATTACGCATAAGGCTGGCCTAATATAACATTTAGTTTAAAAAATGTTCGAGCAGAAGGCTGACCTACTTCATAGAAGCCTTCATCAGGTCATATGGATGGTCACCATAGTTCACATAAACGGCTTTCAATGACTCAGAAGTGATTATATCAGGGTGACCTGGAGGGCAAAGCAGGCTTGAATCAATGTTAAAATAAAATGACTAATGATTGGGAAAGAACTATTTCCTACTTATTCTCTTACCACCCAACCATATCCTTCGTCGCTCTTACAGAACTCGTGGCTTGGAGTTCAATAGCAGGGGATTAAAACCAAAGGTGATTGAATTTTCATCTAAATCGAGATAGGAATTAAGTTACCACTTTCAACGCAGAATTCAAGTTGATTTGAGGAATTCCCTTGCAAGCTACTCCTGAATTCACCATCCAGCACAGGCAAGAACAGGGTATAAGAGGGATCCTTGTTCGGCTCATCCAAAGCTGGTACATTTGAAGATTCTAGCAGCAGCATCTGAGTTTCTATCGGAATGTCACTTCCTGAATCCCCTACTCGAGGTATCATCCACCACATTTTAAACCGAAACAGACACAAAACCCTCGTTCCCCTGCATAATAAGAGCACATATAATTTGCAACTGATGTCTTCTTTAGAAAGCCTCTGCATTGTTTAAAGATGGTTTTTTTGTTTTTGAAACTAAAAGGGTATCCATCATCGGGTGACAGTGACTAATCCCCAAACGGATCATTCAAGAGTAGAATTAATGAGCGGAGAAGATCCCAATAAAGAAAAGGCTTGAAAAGAGGCGAGGCGGCAGCTTACTTTATAGTTCCAAGCTTGAAAACATGCCTTGATCTGCTTTCTGAGGAAGTAGCTCCCAAGAATGCAGATGAATCCGTCAATGGCGTAACAAAGACATTGTCAGGTACTCCTGTTAGAACTTGCTTGCCGTTAACCATGAGAGTCCCATCTGTTAGAGTTGGTTTTGTACTAATTAACATGGAATGCTTCAATGTGCCTGTGGTAGAGCTATCTTGGTTGAGATTCAGCAGGGACCCGCAGTTGCACGGGACGAACCTAAGAGCCCGACAGTTCCTGGGGACTAAGGGGCAAAAACGTGCATGGGATTCGCGAGGCCCCCTCGATAAAACACCCATGCTAAGAGTACTCAGACTCGTAGTGATATTAATGGAGGAAAGAGCCATGCATGCGACTTTAGTGTGTCTCTTTAATTGTTTCCAGTTTCCTAACACTCAAACATGCACTTGACTGCTGGAAAAGTGACAACCAAAGCAGAAGGAAAGCCTGGAATGAAGCCTGAAGGTGGAAGGAGCATTCTTACGTACTTAATAGAATTAGATCTGATACCGATAAACATAACGAGAGATGGTCATTGGCCTTTGTTTCGTGACCACATTTAGATCTACTTTTGGTCAATTTCTATCTTGTATGCTGTCTAAATATCCTCTCATTTTTTCTCAGGACAGAACTGCCCTCCATCCCTATCGCATCAGAACCATCCTGAGACGGTCCGACACTATTTCCTCTCCATTACTGCAAGGGAGAAAGGCGACCAAGAAAAATCAGGCAGCTTGACAAATCCAATCCAAAGAGCCGTATGTTGTTTGCGGTTATGGGCTTTATTCTTATTCTAGTACTTTGGACTATGTTGTCTGTCATTTATCTCACATAATTATTTGAGGTAATCCATCCACTATCGCCCTTCACCTCCTATACATATATAGCTTTCCATCTAAAAATCTATTAAGATAATGGTACGGATGTTCCTCCTCGATCGGGCGATCGCTACTACTACTTTCTCACAGCAGCCGTAGTGGCAACTGCAATTGGACTTCTAACGTGGTGCCCATTACCATCTTCCCAGATCAGGCGTCCAAATTTATAATCTTTAGCCGCACCAGGCCATTTAGCCTTCACAGTCACCGTGAAGCTCTTCTCGTCGCCTGGGTTTTCGAATACCAAGACATTGGGTTCAACAACAACTGAGATACCATAAGGTTCCTTGACACGGGCTGCGTATTTTCCCGGCGAGCCCACATTCTTCAGTTTCCGCGTCAAAGTGGTAGCGTGGGAGAGTTTAGGCACTGCTATTGAAGGGTAGTTGAAATTGAGGAGACTGGTAGATTCTGGACATTGGAAGGGACTACTCTCGTCACTGAAGAGTGCCAGTAAGGTGTTGTTGTACCCAAGACCGCAGAGGAATTCCAGGTAATCATTCGCGTTCAGATCGTATACCAGCCCGGGATCCTGCGCCCGATTGGGTCTCATATGTCCGGCGCCATAGTTGAAGGGTGTCGCCTCAGCAAAAGTCGCGTTTCGCATGGGATTCATGGTGTTATCTCTCGTTCTTGCTGCAAGCAAATTAACATCAATATCCATATACATATAATTTCGGTATGATTAAAAAAAAAAACTGCAATATTCTCTATGGCATTACCAGTGGTCATTATTGCAGATTTAATTGCTGCTGGACTCCAGTCTGGGTGGAGTTTCTTAAGAAGGCCAGCTACTCCAGAAACATGAGGACAGGACATGGATGTACCAGATAAGAAATGGTAAGGAACCCTAGCCGACCATGTAAAAACAGTACAACGTATGTTAATCACCAAACCAACCTCAATTTTATATATATATAGCACACTAGCTAGCTAGTGTTAGTCTAAAATAGAGAGGGCAGGCACCTGCGTTTATCAAAGCTGAAAATTGAACTTGAGACAGCTTCGCTGTAGGCTGCTATAACATTCACTCCAGGTGCGGTAATATCAGGCTGGACATGGACAGCAGAAGCATGTAATTAAGTACGAGGATTGGAAAATTAGATCAATGAAACTCACACATCTAACTCATCAATTTGACCTTGAGTATCTCTGATGTAACATTATTAGGCCCGACGGAGGAGAAGACAGCCATGGCTGGAGAAGGCTTTTTGCCAAATACCGATTTTGGAGGGAAAATGTACCCCAAAGGATGGCTGTAATAAGAAAATAGTCCGGCAAGTTAGGGATTTGCGCGGATGGAAGCAGAAGATGAGGTAGGAGTAGGAGAGTAAGAGAGAACCTGGTGGAGTTGATATAGGCAAAGACAGTGAGGCCATCTGCGTAGGTAACATGTGATGCTGGGAGCACAAAAGGGTCTTTCACAATATCCTCACCGGTGGACTCATCATTGCAAAGAATCATCCCCGCAGCCCCGGCCAAAGCTGCAACATAGCCCTTTTCCATTCTTGGATTATCCCCTCTTAAACAAACTACGATTTTACCCTTCACTTTCTCAGGATCTAATGAGTTTGGTTTGCAGAGTACACTGCAGGCAGAAGAGGAGAGAAACCCAATTATCTTCTTAACATTTATAAACATTATAATCACCACAAGGAAAACAGCTTAATTTGTTCCTACATACGCCTTATCAGTTGATGCATTGGCCCCCTTGGCTTGTTCCCCTGTAATAAGAGGATACAGTTTCTTCTGTGGCATAGGTTCTGACAGGCTCATTCCCTAGATCAATTTGAGAACAACAAAAAAGGTTAAGAACAGAGAAGAAAGAAAGATGATAGTTTATACACGCATGGAGTGGTAGTGAAGACCTTAAGGTGCTTGCCATTATCGAGTTTAACAATGGCATAGACCTCCCGGTCCAGGGTACTTGCTCCCACAGTAATCATCCATGGCGCGACATTGGTGACAGTTGCAGGACTCGGTCCATCGTTTCCAGCCGAGCAGACCACAGCAATCCCATGTTTAACCGCATGGAATCCTCCGATGGCAATGCCATCTTGGAAATAATCAACGGGAAGAGCCCCAAGAGAGACGGAAATGACATCCACCCCGTCATGTATGGCCATGTCGAAGGCTTGTATGACGTCGGCGTCGAAGCATTCGTTTCCACCCAAGGGTTCCCAGCATACTTTGTAAGCCGCCACCATGGCTTTCGGAGAACCGCCTTTGGCAGTTCCATCTCTCAAGCCGTACACTTTAGGTTTGGGTACGAAGTTACCCGCCGCAGTGGACATGGTGTGGCTGCCGTGGCCATTAAAATCGCGGGGAGTATTGAACGAGGGGTCAATAGAACCGCCTGCTGCAAGGTAGCCTTTGTTGTAGTAACTTCCACCAATAAGCTTCCTGCCATGCCATGCATCATCTCCACATAATTCAAACAAGCTAATATATAATTTGTTTTTAAAAAAATTTTAAAGGATATCTATTTTCCTGAATATATAAAACTGACCTGTTGCAGGAGAAGATAGTTCGGTTCTGACAAATGCCTTTCCACTTTGATGGTATGGGGCCAAATCCTTCCTCACTAAAACTCTTTGACTCGGGCCAAACACCTATACATGACAAAAAGTTGAACATTCGATTTGAAAAGATATAATAAAAGAAAAACAGCGAGGAAATTTGGGATACCGGAGTCGAGGTTTGCGACGATGATGTCTTGGCCAAATCTAGCTTTCTTCCAGATTGAACTGGGGGATACAAAGCCATTGTCTTCCATTTGCATAAAATCCCACGAATGTGTTGTATGTAATTTCCTTGCTTGGTTGGGGAAGACTGACACCACTTTGGGATGCCCTGCAGTGTTTTTCATAAATGAAAATATATATTCGATGATAGCGATAGAGGAGGAGGAGGAGTAACGTACGTAGGGTAGGAATTATGAAGATAAACTGGATTTATATATATGTACTTACGAGCAATTTCAGCTGCCTGTTCCTCTTCAAGCATGGCTGCGAAGCCATTGATATGCCTCTTGTACGAGTAAAAAATAGCATCTCTCGCCTTGTCAGTACTGCATGGAAATGGTAATCAAGCACAACATTATTGGTTGGTTTAATTCCTCTGTTTAGATGATCACAAAACTATACTAATATATAATTGACGAAAAACCTCATATTCATATACGTACCTCCCTAAGAAAGAGCCAAGGAAATCATGATGAGAATTGGTTACAGCATCAAGATCAGCATCAGAAACCCGAGGACCATGGGCATGCGATCCCAAGTACACTATATAAGACTTTTGAAGAGCCAGAATTAAGAAGACACAGAAATGAGTTGTGCAATCACTCACCACTGAACGAAAGAAAACGAAAGAAACACTGATACTTACCAAGTGAAGAATAGTTTTACCTTTTTCAATGCAAGGGCCTGGTTTTGAAACAAACAAAGAATGGTTAAACATAGAAGCACCAGTGAATGCTTGGGGAAGCCCATCATCATCTCTCGCTATCTCTCTCTGCTGTCCTGGAGCAGAACAAAAAGGAAAGAAATGGATGTGGTGGAGGTAGAGAAGGTAGGGAAGAGAAGCTGTGTTTAGTATGTATATATATACAATGGAGTATAGCAAGTAGAACATGCAAAGGCAATGCATATGACTGTGTGAGAGAGAGTTCAACTATCCTTGTGTTGATTGTAAATCCAATACGATAGAAAACTGACTTCCTTGCTATCCTGTATACGTATCCCACAGTTGCCTATTTTCTTGTAGTAATAATCCGTCAACTATCTTTTCAAATTTTTGTTACTAAAAAAGGCGGCTGAAGCTTTTCTCTTTTTTCGTCATTATCTTTCACCAAAATATTATCTTAATTATTTTTGGTATAAAACTATTATTAATTATTTTCAGTGTCGTCTTCTATTATATTATTTTTAAATTAGAAAATTATTATCATAATCACCAATTATTTAGGTAGCAGGTAACTCGAGCTGGTGCACTTTGGGAAAGAAAATGGTTTCAGTTTGGATAGTTCTTTTTAGGGCTTCTGGTTTGTTCTTTTATAGGGCTTTTGCTGTTCATAGTTCATACTTCCTACTTCCTACTTCCTACTTCCTACTTCATACTTCATACTCATTTCAAAATGGTTTGTTTATCCAAACTGAAAAATCTCTGGTCCTACCCAATAACTCTTGCATTGTATAGGCAATCTCCTCCTGCAATAATGCCAATTTCTGCAACAAATTAGAATAATAAGCAAACATGATTCTTACAGTTCAAAGTTTTAAAAGCCTGGCAATTTGTTTTGGCAGCAATTGTTAAGCCTATAATTCTCATCACCAAAACAAAATTTTGATCAACACATATCTTATCCCTTCAACAACTATAATCACATCAACTAAGAAAATTGCTATCCATTGCTTGCCGTTTTGCAGTGAGCCTCATGCACTACCTCTGTCCCCTCAAAATACTGCCGTCTCCGACTGCTTTACAGTTAGTATTCTTCATCAAATTGCAACGGAAGACATCGAACTCTGCTCATTCCGATTGCTTTACCATTAGTCAGGCATCATGCAGGTAGTTTAAATTTCGCGAGCTCCTCTATAGCATCCGCAAGGGGCTCTCTCAGCAACCTGGCCTTTGACTGAGCAAAATACAAGTTATCAATCTATTTTGATCAAGTTATGAACTTGCATCTCCAGAACAAACAAACAAGGAATGTTGTCCTTGTAATCGTGGCAGGTTTGCAAGCTCAGGATATCATTTTCAGAGACGAAACATGTGCAACACAACAGACTGAAAAAATAGTATGCATGGAAATAAAATAAACAGATATCAGTGCAAGGTGTAATTTTTTATGACTCTGCACCTAACTGGAAACCAACTGCTGAAACAGATAACACGTAGCAAATCACTTCACAATCGTGTTATTTCAGTGTGAAAGATATTAAGACATATTTACACCATTTCACCTTATATTACTGAATTCACATTGTTTCAAGAGGAGAAACAGCAATACTAAGGGCCAAACAGAGAAATATCAACATAAGGTTTCTTGTCATTGCCATTTGAAAGGAATGCTAAGCTACCAGAGAATCTAATTAATCAATCCATGCCCGCATAATTTCAATCTATATCCCTATTAAGACTTTGGGGAAATTTTATGTCCACCATTGAAAACATGTAACACGAAGGAACCTAGAGTTGGACACTTTATCAAGCAATTAACAACTAAACATGGTTACCCATAATTTACTAAAATCACCCGAGCCTCAAACTTGTACCCTATACACAAATGAAAATCTACTAGTCAGATGAGTTGTACCTTCAAGGATGGGACCAGGGAAAAAACTTCATCAACAGTTTCAGGAAAAATTTTGGCAATCATACAAATCTGCCAAGGCATGTGAAATCATATAGTTGTATTTACTTAAAGAAGTAAAGAACCAACTTGGGTTAAGCTCATACCTCGCCTTCAGAGACACCATATTTTGTCAAAGTCCTGATATTTGAGTTAAGCTTTGAATGGTATATGAACCACTATAACTTTATTGAGGGTACAGCAGAAGCAGGATCTCATACCTTTAAAGCAAATTAAAAAAAAAATAAAAATTTAAAATAACAAGGATACTCTAGAACCCGTCTAACAGACTGCTGGTTCGTATAGTGGGCACCAGTCTTTGCATACTGCAACCCCTTGTCAAATGACCTGGAAATACACCAAGCAATTACTGAATCACAAGTCCATCCTTATTGATAACAGAAGATTTTAAATGTTTGCTTACACGGGAAGTTTGATGGTTGGATCTTGAGACAATAGAACCATCTGTTCCTGTACTAATTGTAAGATCTGTGAGGCCTCACAATCCATCAAGCATTTAGCATTCTTAGGAAGTTCTGAAATGTTTATTAAAAAAAATTATGACACCACTGCAATGCAACCATTAAGAGAGATGATAGAATACAGTCTAAGGTCATGGAAGAACCAGGATTAATAAATTTGCAAACCACAAGAATTTATTTGCAGCATGAAAATGAGCCCGTATGATTGTAACGTAAATAAGTCCTAGGCCATTTTAAAGATTCAAGACTTTCTTTATCAAAAATTATACAGGCATCTATAAACAGGCTTAAATTCCAATCATTCAAACAGTGAGCATTATGATTAATATTGGGTGTATCTGTTTAGAAGGCATATTTCTCCTAGAGTGTGATCTATTAATGCTAACAGATGTAAAAGCTGGAGGCTTTTATATGAGTTCCAATAAAATATTATCAAACCTTAATAGATAGAAAATCTTGAGGTTCAACCATATTGGTTTTCTTAATGTGAGACCTCGTCCCTCAGTGTCTAGTCAGCATTTAGATATAGTCAGATCATCCGGATTGGTCGGTTTGACCAATTGACTAATCAGAGTTGACCAGTATGACCAGCTAGTTAGATAGTGGACTGATAGTTGACCCATTGACTGAGTGACCTGGACATAGTCATAGAGCTTAGATGTCGAGTCTAGAAAGTTTAGAGTGTCATATCGTTATGCATTAGGATAATTAGTTTGTCGTTTGAGGCCAGTGAAAATATTAATCTCTATCCCCTTGACCCGAATGTGAGTTTTTAAGACCTGTTTTGAGTGATCAGAGACCTTTGGGTCGATTTCCCTTTAATGAGCCCGATTTTGATTCATAAAGCCCAATTAAATTTTAAAAGTCTAATTTTTATATTTTGAGCCTTTAAACCTTATTTAGCCCACTTGGGGCCTATGAGGGTTGTTCCCTACTTTTTTTTAGATTAAAAAAAGAAGCAAACAACTAACTCAAAAAACACAACGAAAATAAATAATTAAAATGACTCAAAATTAAAAATAAAACCTAAGACCATATTTATTCTACTCCTTGATACTCTACTAATCATCAAACACTCAATCCAATCAAAATTAACCACTAAATATACCAAAAACACTACTCGAATTTAAAACAACGATTTCTCAACAAACCACCAATTTTATCCATAATTACACCAACACAAAACCAACCACCAGCAAGCATTCATTCACATACAGCGAGCTCAAAATGATCAAACACAACAACATTAATTTCACATATAGGCCAAAAATCCCTAAAAATACACTTGAATTCAACCCGAAAATATCCACACCTCACAAAACTCATGGAAAATCAAAACAAATCATCCAAGCGTGTTAGACAATTCTAAAACAAACTAAAACAAGCAAAAATTGACATTAAAAGGGAGGAAAATCAGATGGATACCTCAAAATCTAATTTTAACATAAAATAACAAAATTCGGCAAAAATTATCACAAATCAATAAAACACTAGTGAAAATTTATAAAAAATAGTTAGGATTATGATTTGGAACAAATTTCAATTTTTAATTTTAAAGAAAAATCAATTTGTGAAGATAATTAAATTTGGGAGAATAAGCTCACCTTAGCTTGCGGCGTGAGAAGGAAGAAGAGCGGGCTGAGTCTGTTAGCTACTCACGTGAATGAACTAGTGACTAAACAAGAATATTTTTTTTGGATCATATCAGCTGTAGAGGATCGTTCCCTGTTCATCTTAAGCAAAGGATGGTCATGTGGTTGTCTGACAGACCAACCCAAATCTTTCAAAATTTTAAAATAACAAAAATGTCCTTATTTAGTCACCAGCTCACTCACGTGAACAGCCAACATACCCAACCTCCTCCCCTTTCTTTTCTTCTCAAGTCAGCTAAAGAAAGTTTTTTTCCTCAAATTCAATTCTCTTCACAAATTGATTTTCTTTAAAATTAACAATTGAAACTTATTTTAAATCATAATACTAACTCATCTCTATAGATTCTCACTAGTGTTTTATTGATTTGTGCTGATTTTTGCCGAATTTAGGTATTTTAGGTTAAAATCAGATTTTGAGATAACCATCTGATTGTCCTCCCTTTTAATGTTGATTTTTGTTTGTTTTAGAATTGTCTAATATGTTTGGATGGTTTGTTTTGGTTTTTCATGAGTTTTGTGAGGTATGTAGATATTTTTGGGTTGAATTCAAGTATGTTTTTGGGAATTTTAGACCTATATACAAAATTACTGTTGTTGTTGGTTGTGTTTGATCATTTTGAGTTTACTGGATGTGAATGAATGCTTGTTGGTGGTTGGTTTTGTATTAGTGTAATTATGGGTGAAATTGATGGTTTCTTGAAAAATCACTGTTTTTGATTGGCGTAGTGTTTTTGATATATTTAGTGATTAATTTTGATTAGACTGAGTGCTTGAAAATTAGTAGAGTTTTTAGAGAATAGAATAGATGAGGTTTTAGGTTTTATTTTTAATTTTGAGTCATTTTAATTATTTATTTTCATTGTGGTTTTTGAGTTAGTTGCTTGGTTGCTTTCTTTTATTCTTAGGTGATATTTCGGCTTGTGAGAAAGGTAAAAGTGTGACCATTAGCGAGTCGTCTGCACGACAATAGGTGGGAATCTATGTTTCATTCACATGCGCAGAATTATGTTTGTTTTATTAATTTGAAACTTGGATAAATACTTGGTTTTGAGTAGATACAACATTTGCATTGTGTGTGAACGTCATACTAGGTTCATTGTGATGCTTGCCATGATTTTTATGCACTGATATTATGTTTAAATTATTGAGCATGATGATTGTGTTGATGCACTATAGGTGAGCTTGAGTTTAATAAACACATTCCTTGTTTATGTGAGAATTTGATAATTCGAATTGATGACCCCTGATTTTGATCCGTTTGAACTTGTTGAGTTGAGAAATTGATTTCTTGTTGAGATATTTCTTGATTTTTATGATTGCATGGTACATTGTTACTTAATTTTAATACATTATGAGATATATAATTTGAGGAATGCAAAAATATGTATATAAATGATTTCTAGGTGTGACTTGGAATTGACAAATTACGCTTGGCTAATACGAAGGTAAGTAGATGAGTATCCTTAGATAGAAGGATAGTCTCTTGCCTAGGAGTTTGGATGGATCGTGTATACCTTGTTTGAGTAGGTGATGTGATAGGTGAAGCTATTAAAGATTATGCAGCCAGAGTTCAAGAAATTGTCAACCAGATGAAATTACATGGAGATAAACTCCAAGAAGCAAGGGTGGTAGAGAAGATCCTCAACGCTGTAACAGAAAAGTTTGATGCTAAAGTGACTACAATAGAGGAACCAAAAGATATTGATAAGCTCACTATGACTGAACTGGTAGGTTCATTACAAGCTCATGAGCAACGATTAAAAATAAAAACTGAAGAATCTGAAGAGTCTGCAATGCTAGTCAAGCAGACACATAGAAGAATCCCTGAAAAATTTCCTCATTGCAAAATCTTTGTATATGACCCACCTTCTTGCATAAGTTGCACTTTTTAGTTTTCCAGCACCTCTGTTCCGAATGATTGGTCTTGTGACAGTATTTGCAAGGAGGAAATTTTTCAGGAATTCTTCCATGTGTCTGCTTGACTAGCATTGCAGACTCTTCAGATTCTTCAGTTTTTATTTTTAATCGTTGCTCATGAGCTTGTAATGAACCCACCAGTTCAGTCATAGTGAGCTTATCAATATCTTTTGATTTCTCTATTGCAGCCACTTTGGCATCAAACTTTTCTGTTACAGTGATGAAGATCTTCTCTACCACCCTTGCTTCTTGGAGTTTATCTCCATGCAATTTCATCTGGTTGACAATTTTTTGAACTCTGGCTGCATAATCTTTAATAGCTTCACTCTCCTTCATCTTCAAAGTCTCGAACTCTCTTCTCAATGTCTGCAGGCGAATGGCTCTTGTTTTCTCTGAGCGTTGAAACTCTTGCTGTAGTGTTTCTCATGCCTCCTTTGCAGTTATGCAACTCACTATCATGGGAAAAAATGATGGTGCCACTAATGAATGAAGGTAAGAAATTGCCATATTATGTTTCTACACATTATCTCTGTAAGCCTTGAGCTGTTGCATGGTAAACGACCCAATGTCTTCTGGTTCATTGAATCCATCAGTCACTATTTCCCAAAGACCATTGGCTATGAAAAACACCTTCATTCTCACTGCCCAGTAGTCATAGTTCTCTCCTTGAAACTGAGGAGGCGTGGGCAATGAGGAGGAGGAAGTTGAACCAGATGGGTTTACCATAGTTCCTCTTACGTTCTGCTAGAACGATTTGCAAAGCTCCGCTACCACTGTTGATCTTTTCAGAAAGAAGAATACCGTAAGAAACAAAAACTGGAACTGCTTCTTGATATTTCTTCTTTCACTCTTTACTACACTTCACTTCACTTCACTATTGTTCTCAGAAAAGCTTGCTTATCTATTTATACAAAACAAAAGCTAGGTTGATGTTAATCCACTCTTGTACCTAACATATCAATCACTGACTAACTAGGTAAACTACTATGGATTACAATATCAACCTATCAGCTAAGTAATGATGCAGTCATGTAGCACCATGTAGCTTTGTCTGCTTTTCTTCAAAGTCAACATTTGCAGCTCCTTAAACAAAATATAAAAGAAACGTGAGGATCACTCATCCAACAATAGGCTATATATGTTTTCGGACTTTTCGAGTTGTATGTGCTTTCTCCATGTGTTCCGAGGACAACACTGATGGTAGAGGTTATGTTTTTGACTTACATTGTAATTTGCCACTAGTGGGTTCCTGATTGTCCTTTGGCCAGGGTGATTAGTAGAGTGGTTTAAAGGTTCGCCCCGAATATATTTTGGGTGTATATTAGCCCGAGAAAATTCTGAGTTTTAGTTTGTGAGTCTATTTGGGTGTGGACTTATTCTTACCGAGATCATTCATATGCATTGGATTGTATTACTTGTGGATCGGTTGCACGTTTAGCTAGCATGAGCTTATTTATTTTCAACTATTCTTTTCAAATGATTTTAGTACATAGCCTCTATTCTCCCGTTGTTGTTTATGATGTGATGACTCTCACTGAGATCTTCGAGATCTCACCGCCTCTCATTGTTGTTTTTCAGGTTTAGGTCCAAGTATTCGCGTTTCAGACTTCTTTTGAGGTTGAGGTTTCCAATGGTCATAGGACTGGACTACTGTATATTTCACGTTTGAAAACTCGGTATTTACTTTTGTATTTTGGATAGTGAGATGCATGTTTTTTTTTATTATTATTTTGCATGCTTGTCCATTGATTGACATGAAACCTTTTGTGGATTGTGTTGATTTCTTACTTTGAACTACGTATACTGCTTTTGAATTTGATATACGAGATGAACAGGGTGCCTTGGGCACATTTTGTTATTATTGGGCTTGAGATTAATAGACTTTTTGTGATTATGCATGATTGGAGCCGTGTAGCCTGTTATGTGTGTTTTAAAGTTTTTCACTATTTATGTTTGTACTCCGTGACAGATATGTTATGCCGAGATTTGTGAAAGTTACATGTTTTATTTTTAAGTTTTAAATTTATATGCATTTTTATACAATTTGGGAAAAAGATTTTCAGGTTAAGCATTATGTGGTTCTGATTGGGCCACAAATTGGGACAATTAGCTGGATTCAGGTCCTCACACTTAATCTCCTCAATAGAGCCTTTTTCTAGTAATAAGTTAAACCACAGCACTTCTAAGGACTGATATTGTTCAACAAAAGAAGAACTAACAAGTAGAGAAGGCGATGAAGAAGAAATTGCGTATAACGGGGAACAAGACACCAAACAGAAAATTCAAAGAAACAAACTAAAACCCAGAGTGAAAGCAGCAACAGAAAGAAAGCTTTTCCCAGTGGGCAAATTACAGCACCATATCTGATTTTCTTCATGTATTTTCAACAAAAAAAAATTACGAGTTGAAGGCAAAAGCATTAGACAAAAGCACCAGCGGGCAAATTACTCTTGTCTGGGAAGTAAATAATTGCATTAGTCAAAAACATCAGACTCATTAAGCCATGTTTGGAATCACATAATGTTGTAACCTTGTCTTCATCCGGATATTTGTGGAGAACAAGCAGCGCATACAAGTCATGAGAGCAACTAGATTTGTAAAGGAAGGAATGTTGCCTACCTGGCTCAATGTTCAGCTCGAGTGATGGCGGTGGTTCTTTCGTCAAGTTAGGCTTTCCAGTATTTGGGACACCCCCGGCTTTTCCCCCTTTGTTCCAACTAGCTTTAGAAACAGAAGCATCACTATTTGAGTGAGAGTTATTTGATGACTTAATAAAGTTGAAAGGAAGCTTTAGACAATCACCAAATGCAACAATGGATCAAATGTGTAGACACAAGGTAACAGAATGAAGCAGCAGAATCATAGCTAACCGTCAGAATCGAAATGAACTTGACTTGCCCTTGGTTTGGAGGGCATGGAAAACCCTTTTCCCCCTTTTCCTCCTCCTTTCTCCATTTTATTGAGGTCAGGCAAATCCTACGTAACCTATAAACGCAATAATAGAATAAACCCAAATGCAAAAAGCAGATTTACTAGTCCAGAAACAACTGAGTGAAAGCATCAGAGGGAATTAAAGCCAGTTAAGGATGACTAATAGTTAGAGCATCGATGAAAAAATCCTTCTTGAACGGATAACCCTAACGATACAGCGAAAGGGTTCAATTTTAGTTTAAAAAAAAACACAAAGAGGGCCAGCAGTAAAGAAACGACGAGAGAAAGATGAATCCTGGTGAAGACGAGACACAGTAACTGGAGAATGAATGTTAGGGAACAGAAAACCAACCCAAAAAGCAGTGGCAAGAGCCAAGAGGGGAAGGTAAGAGTAACTGAAGAACAGATAAAAATAACGTTGTAAAAGCATATTTATAAATAAATCTGTGTTAGCATGCTAGCTAATGTTTCCAGTATATAATTTTCCTTTTTTAATTTTAACATATGTATTTTAAAAATGATATTTTTTTATAAATATCTGTAATATCCTTTTATATATATGTAAATATAAATATTTTTAAATATCAACTACATCCTCATCTATAAACAACACAATCTCCAAAGACGTAAAACATGCTAGAGACAATAGTTAAACACTATGACTTGTGTCGCGACTAGACTCTAATCTACAGGCTTTAAAGAACATGTCTCACATTTTCGGTTTTAACCTTGCTTAGTTTCGATAATATCATTATTGTTAGCTGAAGAGCCTCGCAACCAGTTGATCAACCCCAGAGTAGGGTAGTTAGTAGACGTGATATTTAAAATTCAAGTTTTTCCGTGATATTTATAAAATAATAAGAGGCGTTACGTATACCATACGCTACGGTATTCTGCATGTCCTCTCTCACGTTATACCTCAGCCCGGGTCTGCCAGAAACCCTGAAAGCACGTTGAGGACGAACTAAGCCTACCCAGATTCTTCAACACCAAAATCTTTAATTTCTACTCCATTTCTTTGCAATGCATCTTTAAAAGTACAACCCAGTTACCCAAAAAACCCAGAAAAAAAAAATGCTAACGAGTTCTAATAAAGATTTCCCATCTTACAGAAGATCGCATCCATGATCATGGAGGACAACAAGAAAATGCTACTGCCCTTCAACATCCAAACAAAATGACAAAAGAAAATGTAGTGCTTTCAATTCCCTCTATCAGTCACCAAACAAATCATCATCATCATTGTTATCATCGTACGAGCTTAACTTCTTTTCTGGTTTTCCACTTGAAACTTCGTTCACTGTCCACTGGGCATCTTTCACGGGAGATGATGGTTTACCGCTGGAGCTGATAGATGAACATGCCCAGGACGAACCAACTTTTCCACAAAATGATTCTCCATAAAGGTCATCGTATATCCCACTTTTTGGAGCAGTCTTGACCTTATTCAAGACTTCTTGTAGTTTGTTAGTCACGCCTTTTTGGGAAGAATTGTGTTCCTTACTGGAAGACTGTTCCTTACCCTTGGGAATTACAGTTACCTGCACCAGAGACTCGTATTTTCCTACAAGACTTCCTTCCTTTACACCTACTGGACCAGGCTCTGTTTCAACGTCTACACCATCTGAAATCCCAACAACCTCAACCAACTCACCACCAACTTCATCTCTAAATGACACCCTAGCTTTCTTGAATCTCTTTGCAGCTCTCTCCGGATCACTTGTGCTTATCGTACTATCAGGTCCATTTGATTTTGACAACAAATTAGGTTTGCTTATACCATAACGGTTTAATAGAGTATTATAAGCCACGAGAGCTTCTTCATCGGATGGATCAGGAGCAGGTGGTATATTAATCTCAGAGGGGGCTGGTGGACGAGGGAAAAGTGCTGCATTATTCTTTCTCAGTATATAAGTTCTTGTTGATGCTGCAAACCGCAAAGATTGTCCCACTTCAAGCTCAACAGGATTATCTTTGGTCAAACGCTCATTTGCTACAAATGTACCATGAGCAGACCCCAAATCAATGACAAATACGCTGCAAAAAGGGAAAGACATGAATCCCAAAGGAATTACGAAAAATATCTTCTTAGAGAAGGAATTTTGGAAGTAAGGGGGTTAATTGTGAGTGAGCTAAAAAACACAGATTCCTATATCTCAACAAGTACTTCCAGTGGCAACAACATAACTCCAACATCCAATCAAATCAGGTTACGCATAAGCTGTTAGAGTTTGGATTTTCATTATTCATGATGCTTAATAATATTAATGTTTAAATAAGAAACACCTCAAGTCCTAGCATGTAAATGAGCAACCTCCAGTTTATATTGAAATGTTTATGGATGTGAAGTTTTTCCCTTTTTTTGTAGTATGCTACCAGGAATTCAGTTCCATTTTTTTAAGCCAACAATATTTTCTATAACTGCAGTACTGGTTACATGATTCATTTCTCTTAGTTTCTTTGTCCGTCTATGTTAAGAAGTAATGAGTCTATTTTGCATTGTTCTATTCTTCAGGATAACAGTAAGAGAAGCCATACTAGACAGTAAACCATCCTGCTTTAAAGACTTCTACAACAAAGTCCAACATAAAAGTTTGGCCTATCAACTTTCACACATGAAGTCAATTATTTCAAATAAAATCCTAACACACAGTTGGGATTGGCTAATGATTTGCCAGATTCACAATAACCATGATGAATCTTTCCATGCAACTAACTATTGCATTTACATATGGCTACAAGATTTTGTAGGGTTGTAAAGTAAATCCTCTGTATGGATCAGTAAAAGAAAGATGAAAATTAATTTTTTTGGAAATATTTAAAAGGTCCTCTCGCTTCATTCTTTCACTTTCGACCATAGAAAAGGGCAGACACATTAATCGCTTTGGTCATGCAAAACTCGCAATACAATCGTTCTATGCTAAAACTCTCTGGATTTCTTTTTTAGACTATTAGAGCTTCAATAACTCCCCATATTCTTATCATCCTGCTTCATTAAACGTCACTATTCTAACGCTCCTAATTTCTACGAATTACTTGATCACTACCTTCACAGTAGTTAGTAGAAGAAACCTAAAAACACACTTTAATTATCCTTGAATCACTCACTATTTTCCCAGAAGATGGCAGAAAGCACGATGTTACCCTTTCATGTCTTGAAACCCAACAACTTAACAATTAAAAAGAACACCCATGTACAGATCAATCGAAGAATCTTAACACTGTGGAAATCATATAAGAACAGTCAACATTTCTAATTTGGATTACAACAAGCTTATTGACGCACCAATTCTTTATGAAGAATACCAACTAGACAGTAGAATTGCCATATGATTCACCAAAAAGGAAAAAAGAAGTATTATTGAAAAAAAAGATGACAAATTGGAGATATGGGTTCAGACAGGATATACCAACCTTCCATTTTTATGGGGAACGACAGCAGCATGCTGACGCGAAACAGACTGATGATCAAGCACGAAATCACAGGTAAGGATTTGCCTCCCGAAGAGATGTCTCCGCCTGTCAAGATTAATCCGATCAATGACCTCCCCGTCCTTCAAAACCTCAAGATAGTAAACCCCCGGGCGAGGCTCCAATGCCCAGTTCGGCGGCTGCCATGCTGACTGCCCTCCTCCGACCTGGGTCACGAGCTGCCCACCCTCGAAGGCCCCTGCCCCCGCCCTAAGAGCAGAAGCTGGTTGCTGAGGAGTGATGGGGGGAGCGGGCACAGGTGGTTTGGCTCTGGGAGCCGAATTATTCAAAGAGACTGAGAATGGCTCAGAAGACTGAGCCTTTTTAAAGCGCTCAAGACCTGCTCTACCATACATTCTTTTTCAAGCAAAACCGAGCAGCCCGACCCACCCAGATAACCCAATCTTCCACCCTAAAATTACAACGACAATCACTAATTACTAATCACTAAAAGCAAAAGTAGTTGGGTCAAAACCAAACAAGAAAAAAAAAGAAAGCAGCATTCCTGCTGGAGAATCAAAAGAAAGGTCTTCCATAGATATCTCACAAAGGCATAGTTTTAGAAGAGAGGAAACTGACCAAACCCTAAAATACCCCATAATTGAAGCTAGGGAATTTGAATTGAGGGCCAGACATCGGGTACCTGTGCAACAATCCCTAGCCTCGAATCAAGGCCGGTGGAGATCACGTGGGAGAGGAGAGGAGAGGAGAGGAGAGGAGAGGGTTGCAGCTTTCAGTTCCTAATCCGCATAGAGAGACAATCACACCCCTCATCAATTGGTAAATGGTCCCCTCACCCAGTAATCATAGTAATCATATTTTCCTCATTTTTCTAATTAGTAACGGGTGGAATCCCTGTTTGTCAATTATGAATATTTATTTTTATTATTATTTTACTCTTCTATTAAAATATAGATTAGTTAGGTTGATTGAAATTATGGAATTAAAATCTGAAATAAAATAAATTAATTTTATTTTATAATAAAAAATTACGTTTCTATATCTCTATTCCGTCATCCAAAATACCATATTACATTAATTATTGACTTCGACCAATGACTAAAAACCTGAAGCACAACCTTTTTTTCCCGGCCTGGATGAGATTCAAAACTTGGATTTGTCAACTTATCTGCAAGGATGCATGTTCATCAGCAGTCATGCAAGCAGCTGGAGGAGCAGTGTTTGCCCGAGGATTTTGAAAAAGAGTATCCTTCTTGTACACACTATATGTTGTTGTCCTGCACAACCAGCCAAAATATTTGGCTGCAGTCAATTTCTTTGTTATCTACTCGCAAACTCCCTCTCCACCGCACTGAACATTTCCTTGAGGCGATCTTGCAGATTTGAGTTGATATTCTTGGTAATCCTCTTCTGATGTCTGCTGCTTTTCAGCCATGCAACTCCAATGAATACGCGCACAAGACAGCCCTTTGCTCTTGAAGGCATATTCTCAAATTGATATCTCAGTTGAAGCTGTGGACAATGAAACAAGGACCACCATTTCTTTAGGGATGGAGAAAGGGCAAAGGCAAAACATGTAAAATAAATGATAGACATACGTTAAAATTTTCACCCAGTGGAACTCCATGAAGAGTCATGACTTCTTCAATAACCCAACCCTTCCTATCAGTGAGGGGGTATTTCTGCTGTGTACTCCTGACCTCTCCTCCATAGCGAGATATTCGCTTGTCAAATCTGTAGTAAATTTGCCTTCCATGGACATCAGCCTTCTCCAATTCCCATGGAGTGTAAGAATAGTTTAGACAACCAGTTTTCTCCATCACTTTGCGGTCCAATTCTCCTCCATTGAACAGTTCCATTAAGAATGCAATCTAAAAACAGTGAATAATTTGTCAATCAGGATAAAAATGCCTACAATGGCAGTGCACATGTATTAGCTTGCCCTGAAAGAATGCCAAAAATTCAGGATTGCATGAACTGGAAACAAAGTTGTGTTCAAAGAGACAACACACGTACTGGGACAGTGATCATGGAAGAATAAACCTCAGACATGCTAACATCCTCAAGACCCAATAAGGACCCACTTTCTTCAGATTGAAGTGTTTTGGTTTCTGATTCTTCTTCAACTATTTGCACCTTCTGCTCGGGACTCAAAGATCTAGCCTTCCACAAAGCCATGATTGTCCTAATAAATAACCACAAATAACCATGTGAATATGTAACAGATGTCTAACTCCTTTCTCTTATTGTCACAACCCTATTTCTACGCAAGCAAACACTAAGGGTTCTTTATTCTTTTCTTGTTATCCAATAATTATTTCAGGAAAATGAATAATTGAATTCAAAAGGAAGGAAAAAATGACAGAGTTGTGTCACTTCTAGTAGCATCATTTCAATGCTCATGAACACAGGAAAAGTCAATTAACAAGTGCTTAAAAGAAACATTGACAAGATGATGGAGTTCAAATGATTAGCAGGCACAATTACCACCACTGAAGAAGAAGCCTGCTTGTTTTAGTAACAGGGAACCCTTACATATCGAATTACACAGTAATTCGGTGACAACCATTTAAAGAAAAAGTAAAACAGAAGATTTGGAAGTTACTTTCAGGTTTTCTATGTAAAATTTACACAAATAGAAATCAGATGAGAAGTTCAGCTATATACTTCACAACATTTCAAAAAGGCTGCTGTTTCTTGTTATCTCAACTTAATATTCACTAATAGGGGAAAAAAGACAGAAAGAGGGATTCATAGCGCTTTTGCCACTTACCTTTGTGCCATATTAAAAGACACAAAAGACTGAAAATGGAACTTCAGCCTGCCCTCCTCGTCTTGTGACTTTGCCCCATGCCTGGCGTCCATCCCTCTTCCTTGTCGGAGAGTTATAACAATAATAGGACTACCCAAAGATGATAAGCTGGGGGCGCAAACTTGTATGTCCTCTATATCCTCCCAAAGAAAGAAAAATTTAGTCTTTTGCCCAAAAATATGTGTATGAAATCCAATAATTCTAGCTGACAGAAACAGGCGACCCTGAAGAAGAAGAAAAACAACCAAGTCAAAAAGATGGAGAAAAAATAATTCATAAAAGGCCAAAATCTTGACATATTACAAAGAATCGGCACCTGTAAAGGCATTTTTCGTTTCAAGTGACAGGTAAAGTCATTGATAAGAAATTCCTCTGGTGGAAGCGCAAATAGCTTCTGGAAGGCTGAATTTGTTTGAAGCGAGCGCACATTTATCTATCGAATTCCGTTTTCAGAAATTGAAGATACAAGCAAGTCAGAAAAATGAGTACTAAAAAATATAACATCTGTAACCGAGATCATAGGTTCAACTCTGAATATCCTGTATTACCTTCTTCCCCACCTCTTTCTCCATCTTGGTCAAGTACTCTTTAACAACAGTGCTTGTGCTACCTCTTGTGTTGTTCAAGAAAACTCTTAGATGTAGCCTGGACTGACATGCTTGAGCTAACTTCCCCTGGAGAGGGACCCACACATCAGCTAGATCTGCTACATAAGATTTTAAGAAATTAATCTCTGCATGTCCCAAAGACATGGCTTCATTGAAAGGCCCATCAAAATCATAAACTTCCACTTCCAATGTAGACGGAGGATCATCCATTGCATCAAATTCAAAAATTTCTGCAAAATGGCCAGGAATCTCCATCATGATGATTAAACCAAAGTTATACTATCTATATATGGAATCAATGATTCAAACAGTAACAAAATATTGAAGAAATCTTTTAATGGTTGAGTTAAAAACAGAAAAAGAACAACATAATTCACCATTCCATAGAGGATTAGATTTCTGAAACTTGATTGAGCTGGTTCTAGTTTTCCCGTTACAAGAGAATACCACATACGGATCACAGAAGCCACTTGAATCAACTGCTGCCAACTTACTTCCTTCAATCAAAGCAACAGTGAGAAGCCAACCATTGCCTTGTGCTTTGACTCCATGATCACTGCCTATTAATTTGACAGAAAAACAAATATTAGCCATGCCGGTTTGGTAAGCATGATTTGATTCTATTTGTGGCCAAGATGGAGCATCCAGTGCAAATTACCCTTTCGCATTCTGGCTTGCATGAAGCGTGAGAGTATCTTCAGCACTCTTTCGCATTGAATAACAAGGACAGCACAAACAATGACTTCACCAATTGAATCTGGCAAGTCAAGCCCAGCAAACTCAAGCCCTTGAATTACAGAGGGTGCAGCTAACCAAATATGGATGAGTATATAGAAGGCCATAAAAACAGCAGAAATTACTGTAAGATTTGCAAAATAATGCATCACCAATTTTTTGTCCGAATGAGGTTCTGCCTGCAATGAAGCTAAAGCCTGTTCCTTACTGGATTCCATGTCCTTTAAATCAACAGTCTTAGCATTTTGAGATAGCAAATTCGCAAACTGCAGAAAACTGTCCTTTAGGCCTTGTCGAGCTCCATTTTCTATCATCCCTTTAATCATGGTGCTCTGCAAGAAATTCATTCGCCATGATATTACCAAATGTGACGTTTGTTCTCCTGATGGCAGCTCAGGACCAGGCATAATACAGTAAAGCACTTCAGTCTTGAAGGTGCTTCCATACATGACATCCGGAGTGCTAACACTTGCCAAAACAGCAAAACTCTTGCTATCAGCTTTTACATATGCCTGTTCTTCAGTGGCTTTCACAGCTCTAATTAATTTGGTAGCAGCCTTGACATAGGTAACTAATCTTTTCAAACTCTCACTGCCATTCTCAAATTTCCATGGTCCAATCAGTTGTTCCGTGGTCCCCTGCAGGTCTGCTAATGAACTGAGAAAACTAGAATCAGGAGCAAAGAGTAGGGAGTTTAAATCTCGAGGTAGCATCTCATATACTTGATCCAGAAGGACTCCACCTGGTAGAGTGCTTGGAACTTCACTTCCTTCGTCCTTAGATTCTATTGCTTTCATAACTTCTTCAAAGTTTTCCGAAGAGAACTGACCCTCAGACCTGTTATCATCAGATGCCTCGGATTCAGAAATTTCAGGTAGTTCAGAAGAGTCAATGCTCCTCCTGGAAATGGAGGTCGTTGCATCTGAATTTTTGTTAAACATTTGAGTAATTTTCACTGCAAAATTCTTCTGTATAGAGGACTTCTCTTCTTTAGCTGATGCAGCTTCCTCTAATCTCCCTTGAGAGGATAAGTTAGATGGTCCACTTAATGATCTAGAAGGAGATCCTGTCATTGTGTCCGTTTTTCTCCTCAATTCCGATGCATTATGACCATTAGCACTCATGTCAATGAAGGAACCGTCTTGAGAGATGCAGATACTTAGAAGAATTTCGCCTGGGAACAAAATGGAAGCAAGAGAGAAAATTTTGAAGAGCATGGTTAACACCTTTTTTCCTAACAGCAGCATAGAAGTGTGCATATTTTGTAAGAAAAGTGTGAAAATAGTACCATCAAGTATATTAAAATATAAGTTGCACGAACAGATGATTGTAGATACAGACAAAGAGTTGATGCAATTGATGCATACCACCAAAAGCATAGCAGCTTTTTAGGATCACTGGCATAGAAAATAGTACTTACAAAAGAAAACGAAAAAGCTAAAAGTTAAAGAGAAAGACAAGAATGAAACAGCAGACTGGACCTTTTCTTAAAGTAGCAAGAAAGAAAGATTAGCTAATTGGGAACATAACATACCACAAATTTTGTCCTTTGACTATCTGCGGTTTTCGGGTGGCAGAGAGTACCATGAAGGTCCAAGAAAGCCAGGGTCAGCATTCAAAACTCGGGGAAACAGGGACTTTAATCTGCCCAACGAAGTCATCCTCATCCATAAGCGAGATCACGAGCTCCTAATTCAAGTCGTCCACTCTGAAATTGAATTCCTCTCGCCAACAAGGGTTCAGGCACTCGTTCACCACTTTGGTCTTAAACTTTTGTCTGCCCAACTGCAACCTCACGTACGGATCACACAGCCCATTGGAATCCGTCGCCGGAAAATTCCCAGCAACCTCATTTGCTCACTCCCTCGGCTCCCAACAAAACAATGCTGTATCTGTCCGCAAACCCAGATAATGTTTCAAACCAAATGCGTAATCAAACAAAGCCCAGAACCCTTTTGCTTATAACTGTACAGAAAGAAGGGGGGTCAACGTGAGCTTCATTTGGGGAAGACTTGAAGACTAACTAACAGAACGCAAACTGGGAAGTGCAAAATGTTAAATACAGAGAGTTGTTAATGACAAAACACACTTTTCCGTTGTTCCTCTGCATATCAGTACAAGGTTGCAATAATCCTGACAAGGCCAGGAGAAGCGATCAGTGCAAGAACAGGGAAAAGGAAGAGAATTGTAATGCTCTCGCTGTTTATGAAAGAAAGAATATTAATTGACGGAGAAAGAGCGACTACATTATTCTAATTTGGACCAAAAATCATTGAACAGTATAAAATTAAAATTATGATATATTTTATTATAAGATGGACGGACCTTGACTTTTCCAAGATGGCGGGTTGCGTTGTTCAAACTGTTTGCGCGTACGACTTTGGACGTTTTGCGTTTGATCCAACTTTTGTTTTTTAGTGCGATTATTTTTTCTTAAAAAATTAAAAATTTTCTAGTCGAATAAGCCAATTCTTTTTAAAATAAAAACAAATTCACCATGGAACAGCGGTCAGAGGCTCAGAGGAGTGTATATGTCTCAGTCTCAGTCGCCTCTCCCAAATTTCACATAAAAACATAAAACATTATTTAATTTTATTATATACAAAATGACATTAGGTTTCTTGTTGTCCAAGCCTTTGATACCATATTTCTTGGAGAAACTTTGACACTGAAAGGAAAAAATGATAACACAAAAGAGAAGTTAGAGATGAAACTGAAAATTTATTATTGTTTTTGACACTAAATCTTTATCTTCTAAAGTTGATTGGAATCGAATGAAATCAATGCTTACATCACCGGAAAGGAGAACTTTCCTTTAGTGATAATCATTTATATAAAAGGAGTTAGAAAAGAAGTCAAAGTATGCGAAGACCGGAAAATTTTGAATTATTTAGGCTGGGAAGCTCATTCGAGGACCAACGAGGTTAGTAGGCCTTAACTCGTGAACTAGGATCGATTTTTTTATTTAAGAGGTTAAATGAGGTTATTTTTTATAAAGATATTTATTTTTAGAAATTTTTATAATTATTATGATTGAAAAATCATAAAGGGAGTTCTAATAATGATTTTGGAAGTCTAAGACTATGGGATAACCTATTGATGATAATTTAGGGTTATATAAATTTTCAAAGAATTTTCAGATGAGTATTTAAATTTTCAGAGGCTCAGAGGAGTGTATATGTCTCAGTCTCACTGTCTCACAACCTCGTCGCCTCTCCCAAATTTCACACCGTGTTTCGTTTAAAAAAATATTAATAATAATAAATTTTGATTGATTTAATATTTTTAATATTAAAATATAATATTATACATTTTTATTAAATAATTTTCATTTTTTTATTTTTAGATAAAATAAACACAGCCTCATACCACACTATATACAAGAAATAAAAAAAATAAAAACAAAATATGACAAAAGAATTATAAGACCAATGCTAAACTTGGGCTGTTCAAATATATCCTGATCTGATCAAATTCGGTCGGTAAATATGCAGGTAAACAAAGGATGGTTCGGAAAAATCAGGTCGGTAAAACAGTTTGCAAATATGCAATGTTTTCGCTAATTTTTTTACCTATGCTATCGGGTCGGTCGGTTACCGACCGGACAAATGACTATAGAAACATATAACCATATATTTTTAATTTTTGCCAGATTCTTTCTCAATTTTCCCTTGATTTCTCCCTGGCTCTCAACCTTATCTCTCCTCTCCTCGTTCTCTCGAATTTTTCTATTCTTCCCTCCCTCGTTCACCTTATTCATCTCCTTCTCGGCTCCTCCTTTTTCTTTCCATTCTGGCTTAGCCTTTATCCTTATCATTCTCAGCTCTTCTTCGATTTGTAGTACTGAGTATAGGTTTGTTTTTGTTTGTTCATCTGGGTTGATTCTTGATGAACAGCCAAAAAAATTCCTGACACTTTTTTTTTTTCTCAATAATTGATTTTCCAAACAGGAAATTTACTTATTTTTCTCTCAATCCAAGCCGAAAATAATAGAGAACCGGATGGGAAATCATATTGACATCTTCTTGTAGAACTAAATTGTGGATTAGATTAAGGTTTTGAAGTTGGAATTTTTGAAAAACCCTGATCTATAATGAACATAATTCACAAACACTAACGCAAGGATCTACAAAAGGCATCAAAACAAGAGGCAAATACTCGAAGTTGATGAACTGGAAAGAAGATGAAGACAAAGATCTACAAAGCCATCACTTACTATTTCCGTTATCCAAAGATGAAGACTCCAACTAGCGAGATAAACACAAACACACAAGGCCACAACTAGAGACGGACGAGATATAGAGAAGATCAAGTTTGCTTTGAAGTATACAACATGTCTACCAATTGATCGTCGATCATCTATGTAACCCACCCAATCTGCGACAGAGAAGACACTTAGTAGTGTTGAGCTTGATTTTTGTATCAATAATTCAAACATGACTGTTTATTTGAATGCAATGCAAAATCCTCTTAACAGTTGTCCAATATGTATCCATAGGAGCTTGTAGGAATCAACACATCTTATTCACAATAAATGAAATATCTGCTCTAGTTAAAGTGATTTAAAGTAATGCTCCTACCGTGCTGCAGTATAAGAATACATACTTCTTTTTCCTTGATATGTGTACCTTAGTCTTTGGAGAATTTATCAATACTGGATATTGGGGTCACCATTGGACTACAGTTATCATATTTATTTTCTTTAATATATCATATGTATATTTCTTCTATGTGAGCACAAGTCTTTCTCTAATGTTAGTTGTTTTAATATTAAGAAAGTACTATAATTCTCCCAAATTCTGCACAATCAACTCAGACATAAGCTAAGAAATGAGCTTATCAACTAAACTTGAACTTGAGCTGGCAATGATGATGTTGCCTACATATATAGATACAAGTGAGGATAATTTAGTAATTTTTTTTATTCTGTGTTTTATGGTTTAGATTGAATTTATGGTTTTTAGTTCTACATTAATATTTGAGCGTGTATTTTAAAGTAATATATGATATGATTTGGTTTTTTATGATTTTAAAATATTATTTTTATATTATTTCAGATGATATTTTATTTTTAATTAAATATATGTTAGTAAAAAAAATATAATTTTTAGTTTTCTGAAAAGATATAATTTTTCTGAATTTATAATAAAATTTTCATAATTCTTAAACTATGATATTTTATATTTAATTAAATATCTGTTATTAAAAAAATATAAATTTTAGTTTTCTGTTCTTAAATTTATATCCTATTTATTATATTTTTTAAAGTTTAAAAATATTTTTTGAAATTATTTTATTATTTAAAATTAAATAAATAATATTATTATATTATTAGTGCTAAATGCTATCGCTTTGACGAAGGTCAAAATGACGTCATTTCAATGTCAGCCCAATGGGCGGGTTAACTAGAATGACATCGTTTTGGCATTGGTATTATACACAAAAAAAATTCTTTTTCCTTTTTTCCCCTTTCTTCTTCCTCTCTCTCCCCAATTCTCCTCCATTTTGATGAACCAGAGGACCACTCTCCCACATCTGGCCTCTATTCGTCCCACCACCTCTCTTAGAACCTCCTCTATAAGAACTATCTGTCGATAGCTCCGTTGTGATCAGTTTTGGGACTCTCCCGAAAATAGCTTGGGAAGTCGTGGGTTTTTCTCCTCAGAAAAACCACCGATTCTGGCTTACTTCGTTGAGCAATCGATGATCTAAATCCGGATTTGTGTTCCTGATAAAATAAGCTTTCGAATGATGTATAAAATGTTAGTTTTTATTGTGTTTTCATTTAGATTTGGATTTCTAGTTTCGTCCTCCCATCCGGCTGTTGTCTGGCAACAAACCACCATGCACCGTCGCCCGCCACCGCTGTCCGGCCACATACCACCGCCACATCCCGAAATACAAAAAATTTTCCCTATTGATATTTTTGGTATTCTGAATGCGTTGGTGTATTCTGTTTGATTACATGATTTGTGGTTTGTGAGATATTGGCTTTTAAAAAAAAATTCAAAAAAATATGCTTTCATAAATAAAATTAAATTATAATTTCTAAATTAATACTGTGAAGGTAAATTGGTAATTTGAGAATTTATTAACTTAATTTCTAAATTTTAAACTATTTTCAGAAAATAAATAATTGTCTCATTTTTCGTGCAATGATATATGAGTATAGTTTCTGAATTGGTTGTGTTGACTTGTATAAATAGTAATTATATGTTTAGTATATTAAGTCGGTATATGATTTGTCTTGATTTGGTGTGGATTGTGGATTGGACTTTTGCATGCACTTGCTGTGTTGGACTGTGCTGTAACTACCTGCAGGTGACAGGACCTCACACTTAACTTGGTTTTGTTCTAAAAATGCATGTGTAATTTATAAATTTTCAGAAAATGAATGGTGGATCGTATTTGGTGCTTGACCTAAATATTTGTGATTGAGTTATGATTGATTTTACGACAACTAGCTTTTTTTATAAGTATATTGGTTTTATTATGATTTTGGTACAAAGATTCAAGTTGTGATGTTGTGTATGCTGATATGACAGTTGAGACATATGATTGTTTAGTGGATTATATGTCTATTTTTGACGCTGTGATATTTGAGTTGAGTTTGACTTATTTGAATGGTTTTATATCTCATTCTGATCACTTGTGGGTATCCAGTGCATTGATGACGATTGACCGAGATTAGTGGCCGATGGGTCACGTATTGGGATAGTTAACATGGTTTGACCTTAGAAGCCTTTGACAACACTAGTGTGAGTTATGATTTCAAAGAAAATAAAATAAACACTAGTGGGCCTACTAGATCACTCCTTGATCAAGAGTAGGACGAGTGATTTCTAGCCATTTTTTTCAACCCTGTTTTAATAATGACACATATGCGTGTATATATGATTCACCATTACTGTTATTTCTGGTTGACTTGGATTTGACTTTGAGTGTTATTGCAAGTTTTACATAGATTTTATATTTTCAGTTATGGATTTCAATTATGTTTATATTCATATATTTCGTGGTCCCATAACCCCTCACTTGGATATTTAGCTAATGTTTTAGCATTATCCAGTTATGCTTACAGGTTCTTTAGGTTAATTATTGATTGTGGTGCTTTATTTGTCTAGATTATCAGCTCATGTCAAGTATGACCAGACTAACCGATTTTGATTGTACACTCATATACTTGGCATACTTTCATATTTTATATTTAGATTTTAGTTTGTATATATTATAGTGCTTGGATTTATTGAATTTTATATTTGAGATGAAACTATTTGGTTTATCATACTTGAGGATAGAGCAAGTTTTAACATGGATTTAATATTATATATTATGGGATATTTAGAGTTGAAACAGGTTTTAAAAGAAAAATATTTATGATCCGAATTTATCCTATATTTTTATTTTATTCTTGCTGTATATTTTTATTGTATTATTTTATTAGTCTCACGAAATTTTAAGAGTAACATAGTAAATGTTATTCTTGTAGGTGTTCACTATGGTGTAAGGTACAAGGTGTTACAATATACGTATATGGATTATTACTTTTGGTGTATTAAGCACAAATAAAGATGTATCAATTTTGCACGACATGAATTCAAGCTCTTAAAGCTTTTTATTTAACTTGGCAAACCAAGACATCTTCTTTAGTCCATGTAGTGCTTTATCAAGCCTACACATAATAGCAGGAAACATGGTGCTCTCATATCAGTTAGCTTCATGAAAGCTTCTTCTTAGAGCTCTCCATATAAATACAGCATTATGAATATCACTGCTCACACTGTCCATACTCAAGAGACAGCTAAGGAGAGAACAGGTTGCACTATTACCAGGTCGAATATGTTTCCATAGTCAATGACATACTTTTGTTTAAATCCTTTTGATAACTAATTGAGCTTTATATCTTTCAATTAATCCATCAGACTTCTCTTTGATTTTGAAGATCCATTTATAATGAATTATATTTTGTGCCTTCTATAGAGACACTAGACGTGAGGTCTTGTTCTTCATTAGTGCTTATACTCAATTATATCCTGCAGCCTTATTCTCATATAGTGGTTTTAAATTTGTGTAGGTTCCCCAATTGTTACAGCTTCTTATGGGTTTTCTTGATTACCTTGAAGATTGGAACTAATAGATCTTTGCAAAAGGACAACCATTAATGTTATATAACATAGGTTCACATCTCTTATATTGCTCATTTTCAATTAATGGTTCACCGGTGGGAAAGGAAGCATTTAAATAGGGACAATTAGTGACTAAATGTTCAATAATATTGTCAGTAGAATCTAATATTTGGTGTTCATATGTGTTTGAGAAAGAGAAACAAAATTCATCAAATATCACATCTTGTGATATATAGACCTTTACCTAAGATTTTGTCTAAGTTTGTATTATTTGTGATGATTGTTATAGCCTATGAAAATGAATTTTTATTTGTATGGTCAAATATTTGGTCAACAAACACATCCAAAAACATAAAGAATGTTATAGTTAGGAAAAATATTCAAAAATATGTTTCTTGGTATGGAATTTTGTATAACTCGACCAGGAAGTTGATTTATGACCAAACAACTTGTAAGCAAGGCTTCATCCCATACTTTATAAGCATATAAGCTTGAGCTAGGAGTGTTAGACCATTTTTTACAATATGTCGATTTCATTGTTCTACTAATCCATTATGTTGGTGTGTGAATGGATAAGAAACAGGATGGATTATGCCAATATCAATAAAGTATTTATGTAGCATTTGGTACTTGTCACCCTAATTTTATTGAAAATTCGTATTTTTCTATGTAAGAGCAATTTAATATATTTTTGAAACTATAAGAAAGTTTTCTCTACATCATTTTAGACTTTAGGAGATACAATCAAGTAAAAAATTAAATCATTGACAAAACAAATATAATACTTATTTCCGTTGACGGATGGAAGGGTTGGGCTGGAGACATCTATGTGGATAAGATCAAAAGGTGTTGGAGTATTATGTAATGAGGCAGAGTACGACAATTAATGTATTTTTGTCTTTTGACAAGCATCACAATCTGAAGGATGTTTATTGAATTTGAAAAAACATAAAACATTATTTAATTTTATTATATACAAAATGACATTAGGTTTCTTGTTGTCCAAGCCTTTGATACCATATTTCTTGGTGAAACTTTGACACTAAAAGGAAAAAATGATAACACAAAAGAGAAGTTAGAGATGAAACTGAAAATTTATTATTGTTTTTGACACTAAATCTTTATCTTCTAAAGTTGATTGGAATCGAATGAAATCAATGCTTACATCACCGGAAAGGAGAACTTTCCTTTAGTGATAATCATTTATACAAAAGAAGTTAGAAAAGAACTCAAAGTATGTGAAGAGCGGAAAATTTTGAATTATTTAGGCCAGGAAGCCCATTCGAGGACCAACGAGGTTAGTAGGCCTTAACTCGTGAACTGGGATCAATTTTTTGATTTAAGAGGTTAAATGAGGTTATATTTTATAAAAATATTTATTTTTAGAAATTTTTATAATTATTGATTTATGATTGAAAAATCATAAAGGGAGTTCTAATAATGATTTTGGAAGTCTAAGACTATGGGATAACCTATTGATGATAATTTAGGGTTATATAAATTTTCAAAGAATTTTCAGATGAGTATTTAAATTTTTTATGATTTTTCTATGAGATATTATAAGGTATTTTATTTTTAAAAAATTGTATATATTTTAGAAGAATATAATTTTTAATTTGGTAGATAGCACTGATTACAAGAAATTTATAGAAATATTTGGAGTATTTTTTAGAGTTATGTCTTATAATTATTATAAATTTTTAAAGATTTTGTATAATTTAAAAATAATACTATATTTAATATTATTAAATAAACTAATATTTTACTAGGGAAAGTCAAAACAACATTGACTAGTGCCATTTTGACCAAGGTTGGTCAAAATGCAGCGATGGTCATCATTTTGACCATTCGCTTGCTTATGTGCTGTTTTAGTGAAAACGGTGCTGTTTCAGGCACGACCCCAAGCAACATCATTTTGCCACCTAACCTGTTGCCGTTTTAGGGTTTCTCGGTCACTGCCCTTGGCCGGTGACCCAACGGGATAAATCTCGTTTGTTACTCAAACTCCATATCAGACTATACTAGGGTACAAAAAACCCCTTTCTCAGCATCGCCTTGACATCGCAAGTCTTTTCTAGGTGAAATCGGATGCTTTCCGGCTGATTCTCATCAGAACTGGGTAAGAATTACCTCCGTTAAGACAAGATCTTCTCCCTCTTATGACGGACGATTTCGGCCATGATTTTTGTTGATGTACACATGTATAGATTCATATGGGTGTGGGCTAGGTTTTTGTATGATTTGTATTGAAGGTTATCAGTTGGTTTGGGAGATTGCCAGACTGGAAGTTCCATTTTTTGTAGGAAGCTAGAGGTTTAAGACGACCTCGGATAACCTGTCGTTCGAGGCTGTCTGGTTTGATAGGTAGTTCGGCCATGGTAGGGAATGACGTGTCCCTCGCATGTGCAGGCGACGTGTCGTTCATTAGGTCGGACAGGGGGCATCCGAACATGAGGTTCGGATTCATCGTGGCATGCTAGGGGTGAGCCACATATAGGTTCGGGAGTAGGCTCGGGCCATGCGTGTCACATTCTGAGGGTGACACGTGTAAGCCTGAAATGAGCTTCGGGTAGTTCTGGCAGCACCATACGCTGCCACATGGTGTGCTCGTATTGGTTGGAAATTAATAAATTCTGAAAAAATAGAAAAATAACCAGAAAATATATAAAATTAGTCCTATTGAGAAAGATTCCAAAAAAATTACAGAAAATACTAAATTTAATTTGGAGTCTAGTAGTAGCAAATTTGCATGAATTGGATGTGATCTGATAGGTATCGAACAAATTTTAGAAAATTTAAAAAAATAGAAAAATACCCGGTTGGTTCCCAGGTTGATTGTCAGGTAGAAACATATTGAATTAAAGAGTTAGGCACGTTATTTTATGTGTTATTATGATCTGTGAATGATTTATTAAGAATATGGGATCATTGTGTAGGTGGATTCCTACAATTCCAGGGCATTGAGGAATCGGTCCGGAGTGCCATCGATGGTTAGTTGGGCTTCAAAACCCGTGAATGGACGGATTTTTCGATCTAATTGCATATTTTTTGGCATGATTTATAAAATTGTGATTAATATGAAGGAAATAAATGAAATTGTGCATGTGTGTGTTTAAGAGAAATGATGTGTTTAGCATTATAATTCGTATGGCATATGTCGAGTAGCAGAATATGATATAAAAGGCATTAAATGCACTGGATGATTTGGGAATCGACATCGGCATGAGAAATGCACCGAGTCCACATAGGGTAACATATACAACCCATGAGAGCTCTCCTAGTCTGGAAACGTGACATGAAGATATCAATCACGAGGTAATAAGGTTGGAATGGGTTTTGTTTATGTTAATTTTAATTTAATTATTGATCAAGATCCTGTAGTGTGGGAATCATTAAGTGAAGCTACCATTACCTAATGTCCCGGCATCGTCAGTGGATCGAGCTAGGCATTAAATTGACATGGATTTGTCTAGTGCATGCAATAATAAGATAAATGAAAAGATAATGATATTAGAGTGCCACTGACGAACTCCATTCCTATCCCTAGCCTGGATAGGCTAGAAGATATTGTCAAGCCCAAAACACGGTCATGTGTGCTCTAAAGAATTATGCGTGTATTGAAGAGTCTTGTGTTTGCTACATGTTATATGGCTGCGAATACATGTGTTAAAGTATGAATTGATTAATTCAATAGATGCCAACATATTTTTTATGTATGTTGCGAATGCTTGTGAATTACTTTGTTTGTTTTTTCCGTCGACTCACCTGGCAGGATTCTGCTAGAATATTGACATGAGTGCAAGAATGATAAATAGGATCTCACTCCCAGACAATATGAGCAAATGAAAAGAAAAGAGAAGATGGAACGAGTGCGATTAAGTTAATTTTACGAGTATCGTATTTATAACATTTTTCCCTAAAATGTTTGAGTATGTTAGAGCTATCATCATAAATTAATTTATGGGCAGCATTTGCTAAATTTCCCTTGATACAATGTAATCCCGGACAACATCGTGTTACTTTATTATATTCCACTACTAGTAATTATCTGATTTCTTATCTTACTATCTCTGTTTTAATTTATACTATTAGCTTTGTAGGTCTATCGTATGTATTGTGGTATGTCGTAGCAGTATATATGATGGGCCTACAACGAGTTGTCGCGTGTGATCTTTGGAGTCCAGGGCATGACAAAATATGTATTACTATCAATTGCTAATATACAAATAGAGAGTAAATTCTTGCTAATTTTAGGAATATAGAGGATATCACTTAGAAGTAATGGATGTATTGAACCATAAATAATTGAATGACAAACTTGAGGTATTGTCAAACGTATTCCATCCCACTTGGACCTGATTCGAGCTAGCATAGGTTTTTTTTCTGTGTGAGTGATCTAGATCTTTTATGATGTGATTTGTTGCTCCTATTAGGGTTGATGTTGTATATAATTGTAGAAGCAACAACAGCAACATGCCATTCTTTAGATTGATAGCCACGATGGAAACTATGAAAACACTTAAGGGCTTTGTGACCTAGTTTGTCACACATTTGGCATATAGGTCGAGTTGAGTTGTTGTTACTATAGTTATTTTTGTGATTGAATCCTCGATCTGGGAATCTTCCACGTGCACATCCTCGCTTGCCACCATTACAAACTACTCAAACGACATTGTTGGCTTATAACTTTAAGTGGAGGTTTGAGATTTGATGATCGCCGCTAGTCACGACTCACTAGATGGGCATAGAAATCATGAAGTGAAAGTACCTTAGCACGACATGTGACAAAGGTGACAAAAAAATAAAAATCAAAACCTAAGTCCTGTAAGAAGATAGGTAATGACTTCCTTATCTATGAAAGGATGACCGATGGTAGCCATTTCTTCAGCAAGTTCTTTAACTATTTGATAATAATCACAAACATGTCTTTTGTTTAAAGATTCAAGAGTTACTGTAAACCACACGATTTTGGTATCCACAAGTAAGCATATAGTTTGATTTTACGTTTTATACTGAGGGGTAGTTTGGTAATTTCGTTGTCTTATGTATATTGAATTGGATGGAATCTTGTGTGATATTGTGGTTGTATAATATCTTTGAACTTGTATTGATGGAATATATATATTATGGTATATTTTTTATGATTTTAAAATATAGTTTATTATTATTTTTAAATGATATTTTATTTTTAATTAAATATCTATTAGTTAGAAAAATATAAAGTTTAGTTTATTGAGAAGATATGATTCTTTTGGATTTATGATAAATGTTTCATAATTTTTGGATCAGCATCCTATTTATTAAGATTTTTCTAAGTTTATATATATTTTCTAGAATTACTTTATTGTTTAAAAAATAAATAATTATTATTTTATGCTTAAATTTTAACCGATGTTACTATAATGAAATATCCAATGGACTGTGTTGTGATTACCTACAAGTGAGAGAGAACCTCACACTTTACTTGGTTCAGTTCTAAGAATGCATGACTGTTGGTTTTAGGACTGTTTGTTTTTGGTTTGTATATTGGTTTTATTATGGTTTGGTATTAAGAGGTATGTTGTGATGTTGTACTTGTGGTTGCACAGATTGTTGAGACCTATGGTTGTCTCTTCGATTATATGTTTCCTTTTGACACTTTGATATTGGTTTGAGTTTGACATGCTTAGGTCAATTTTATATCTTATTCTGATTACTTGTGAGTATCCAATGTACTAACGACCATAAACCGAGATTAGTTATCCCAGACTTAAAAATTTTACGTGACAATCGCCTTATGCCCACTATATACATGGCTACATCACATAGCAATTCATATTGTCACGCCCTGAATCCCAAAAGAAATTTTTTTCCTGCATTGTAGACCCATTATATATGCTACTTAGTAATGAGTAACATATATAATGAGTTTACAAGGCTACAAACAAAATTGATAGCAGAAAAGAAAGAAAATAAATAAAACATGCAGCGGAGATATAATGTATAATAGTGTCGTTCAGGTGGCACTTGCCTTACGATGAGTTGGTTTAACAATTTACATTATTGATTTTATATTAATTCAAGCATAACCATGACCATGCAAACTATATGCACAAGCAGATGATACAAGAAAACAGGAACATACGCGTATGCCATACCGTCATCTATAAGATACACACTGCATATATATTGACCACAAGTGTGCTGGGACAGATCGGATCTTTCAAGCCTCTACCTACCAGTACTCTGCAAGAACTAGATCTATCAATCTAGCAAAAACTTGCCAAGTGAGTGGTCGGAAAATACAAATTCTCTTAATATGCATAAGCACAGCTTTCACCCATTTGTAAAATAATAACTAAACAGGGAAATCAAAGTATACATAACTCGATAAACTCATAGTACAAGGCACAAACATATATTTATAGTATCTTTAATAAATCAAACAATTAAGGCAATCACTAATTACTCATTATTTGCCTAGATATGCATGTTCATGCTATTTCGGTTATCCAATTATCTTGTTTAATCTAGTCAAAACACTTGAATGGCATGCACACACACACACACAACCAACCACTCACATTTTGAGGCCCCGGTTCTTTCTCGGGATCTATTTCCTGAGAAGATACACTTTCTCAATTCGGTTATGTACCTGTTAAACAAAGATCTATCTTCTATTAAACTCAATTAAAGGAAAAAATCCTTAAATGCACACTATTGATCCTTTAATCACATCGATGTCACTTAATCATCGACTCGATACATATTCTGATCCCCTTTTTATATTTCTCCTATTTTTCTTCAGCTTCCTTGATTTATTTGACCTATCAAACCAACTCAGATTTTCACATTTTTAATGCCATTGGAATCCTTACAATTTTTATATTTTTTCATATTTTTTCTCCTTTTATTTCAATCTTTCCCCTATATTTTTTTTTATTTTCTGTCCTTTCTATTTAATTTCTAATAATTTTTCCGATGTCGACATGTGGCAACACGAGCACGCACCAGAAATACACCCGAACCTTTGGGATGCTGATATATGGCTCGATTTGAGCTTGTCACGACTCATCAGAGCCTACCCATACATCCTTCAAACGACTTGTCACTCGGGTTCTTTTTTAGAGTACATGTCATTCCATTGTTATGCATTAGACCTGTCATTCAATCTCATTTTAAATGATATGTTATCATTATTAGATGACTTGACATTTAGTCATACCCTAAACTGGATGTCATTCAATTTTACCCTTAAATGACTCGTCTCCTAGTTAGTTCTTAGTGTCTAGACGACATGTCACACAAATTTGTTCTTAGCCGAACTGTCGTCGGGACATACTCGGATGACTCATTGTCTAAGGTCATCCTTAACCTCAAGCCAATGGTAATTCTTACAAACCTTACCGGAATTTCATCCCCTTTTATAGAGATTCACACGATTAACCTTCCAACAACAACATTAAGCATACCACAACATAGCCCTAACTCATATGAATCAAACCCAGCCATCAAACACATGATTTAATCAATCGAAAGCCATAAATCCATAGATCTAGGCACTTGGTTATTCAGGGCAAAAATGTGAGGACTCGCTTCCGGAAAATAGGACCCTCATAGTTCTGTAGCCCTAGGTGATCGAACACTTAGATTAATCGAAACCACACAAAGCTTGCGTTAACTTTACAAATCCAAAATCCCAAAAAATGTGTATAAATTTGAATGTTTCCATTAAAAAGGAGCATGACATGTCACAAAATACACCCGACATAAAACAAACAACTAAGTATGCATACATATTCAACGGAATACTTTATTTCACACACAACAGGCCAGATGGCCCCTAACATGTAACACAAGAATCCATACTCATAAGTCCTATATGGATCCATACAAAAAATTTCCAAAGAATGTATTTCATAAAATAACTAAAATACGAGTCATACATACATAAATAAAGTCAAATCGGAAAACAAACCCACAACAGGTCCATATCAACAACCATAATCCAACACAAGCATGTATATCAATAAGGTGTCAAAATGTCCAAAAACATAAACATGCCGAGTTTCCAAGACATGCAAGTGCAATAGTCCAGCCCTAAGACCAACACCAAGAATACTCGACCTCAAGGATGATCGGCTACAACAAACGAACTAGTCCTGAAAAGATCAACAAGAAGGGGTGAGATCAAAAGACCTTAATGGGAGTTAAAGGGTCATAAATACAACTAGTGGAATAGAGGCATCCGAAAAACCAAATATAAAACATTTACATTTAAACATCAATTTCATCCATGTGTACTAGACATACACTCAACTGTTTCACAAGCAAGTATGCACAATGTATATTTTCTAAAATACTATGCAATATATACCAACCTAATATGTTTCATAAACTCTCAATACATCACATCATCACAAGGGCTACTATGCCCCAAAACCTATTGGGGTGGATTACAAAGCACTTTCAGAATCCTTTTTGCTAAAGGAAATGAAAGCCCATTGGCAGTTTATTTTTGTTTCAAAATATTTATAAGTCTCCCACTGTCAATGTTATCCGCAACTGAGTGGAAAAATCACACTTTCACACTCAATCACAATCCGTATATATTTATATATATAACACATAGACTACTAGGACACAGCCTACATCAGGCACACACATACATACTCCAACCATACAACACCCATCAGTAAGTAATATTCCCCTCAGTCTGGGATTCCATGTACTTACCATGTTTGGCCAAACAATATTCATCAATTCCAATTGTTCCTAAGAACACACATAGATAATTTTTACATAGAAAATATATAATGCATATATTGAAAATAATCACCATGAAGGGCACTCATGTGGGATCAATTTGAATATAATTTGATGTTTGATTGGGGTTGAATTGATTTAGGGATCCCAAACTGGTGTATACGGGTTATGGGAAGGGTACGGGGGTCGTCGGAATGGTTACAGTGGTCATTGAAATCGAAATAGGTGGGGGTGACAAAGTAGTACACAACCTATGTACAAGAGTACACTCTACTGGGGCTGGTCGTGCATAGGTACACGACTTAGTACACAGACATACACCTTGTCTGGGAAGGCTGTGTACTGGCACACGACCTTGGTACACCGTTGTGTGCCCTCCTAGACAGGCCTTGTACTATTCTGTCCAGAACAGTACACGGGCTTTGTACAAGAGTATATGGGATTGTACCCCTTCCCGAAAGGGTACACATCCCAGAATGGTCCCGAAAGTTGCTAGAACCCTCGGCAAACCTTGCCATGGTTTCTCGGCAACGAAAAGCAACTCACAACACTCCAAACACTCAATTGAAGGCTCAATATGAACAACACATAGCATAAACACAAGTCACATGAATGGAGCCCAACAATGGGTTATATGCCCAATTATCATACACTCACTCACATAGATCTTGCATTCAAAACATGGCAAGCAAGTTCATGTAGCTAACATTCTCCTAAAAAACAACCTATGTATAGCCTCATTCAAAACCATGCAGTTACAGTATTTTAAATTGAAAACACAAAACGATTTCGCATACGCAAATAAAACATAAACTCCTAACTCTTGACGCGCAGAAAACTCAGCGACAATACCTTTACCCTTATCGACCCTACGAACCACAAGCACATAAGCATACAAAATGACCCCAACGACATGCTCATTAGCTCACATCTTACACTAACAACATGCTCGCAACTCAAGAATCCCAAAAACTAACCAACGGGTGAAACGCCCAAACCTCGCACAAGCCACACATAGCTCCGAAGCGACACGCAAGCACACCCAATTAAACAATTGGGTTCCTCAATCCACAAACACACTCCACAAAATAGAAATCAACTAACCTAAGCATCAGACACACACATAATCGACAATTCTATCAAAATCACAAAATACCTAAAATTACTAAAAATGCCATTGAACTGAAAAATGCTAACCATGGATCAGGAGACATTTTCGACTGATCAAAACCACCAAACCAACTTAAAAACATTGATAGGCAACCATCAGAACCAAAAATCGACTAAAAAACAGAAATTTAGAGCACTTACCACAAAATCCCTAGACCCTAAATGTTAAGAACAATAGATTGTGGCTCCTCGATCGATAACTAGTTATGGAAATCAGTCGAGGAAAGTTATAGAAGTGGTTAGGGTCGAAACCTGGTGGTTTTCATCATAAGAAAATTAACAGATTTTGAACAGTGTTATCGGGAAGGAAAACAAGGGAAAGAAAAGAGGGAGAGAATGGGTTGCTGGCTGATTCCGACACTTAGAATGTTTAAGTGTCGGATCGGGCCAGGTATTTATACCTGAGGCCCAAAATCTCGGAAAGACCCGATTAAAACGTTTTAAAAGTCCGATATATCCCGAGTGGGCCAAAATGGGTTTTAAAACCAATAAACATAAAAAATAGGTTAAATAATCAATTGGGCTAAAAAATGGGTAGTTGGGCTTGGAAAATAACTAACGGGCCCAAAACAAGTTTTTCAGCTCAAAAACCTCAGTCACTCAAAACGAACTAGAAATCGGCCAATATCGATTACCACTAACTCAAACCTTGACACTCGACCAAGACCACTCGCAAAGAAACCTAGATACACACTTAGGCTTTCTATAACTGTGTCTATCCTACGGGTCACTCTCTGGCCAAGGGTCAACTCACTGGTCAAAGATCGACTCTCGGATCAAACTAATCAAAATCAGACACTCTCCCTGGACGAACTCAATGACTGAGCACCCAAAGGGACGAGGTCTCACAAAAAATCTTACCCAAAGTCATTGGTTTCTCACTTGATTTCCCTCTTGTTCAGTCGCGACTCTCTCTCCTTCCTCTCTCGCAAATTTTCACACACGAATGACAATTTATAAACCGATATCCAGCTATACCCACGCGTGTCCCCTCAACAGTCTTATTCCGGCCATGCATGGGTTAATCAAGATGATGAGTGGATCTTGGCCAAATACAGGGTAGGGAAGAATCTCGAATGATGACTAATCCAAAACACAATATGACGTCATTTGAAGTAAAGTGAAACGATGCCATTTAAGGGAAAGGGAAATTAGGGTTTTACCTTATTATGGCCTACTGAACAAAACGACTGAACTTTCCGTGTTTTGAACACTCTTTTTTTTTTCTTTTTTTATATATACAATAACATAATATAATTTTTAATATATATTTTTAATTTCCAGAAATCAACTATAATTCTTAATAAATAGCATACTATCCACAAAAATATCTAGAAAATTCTGATAAATTCCTTAAAAAAAGTAAAACACTCTAAAGTGATTAAATTATTTTTCTCATAATTATAAAATTAGTAATAAATATAATACTCCAGAAATTTTAATTAAAAATCCTAAAATACCAAATTATTCTTTCGAATAATTCGAAAAAATTCTCATTCATTCACATCTCATTTTTTAATCCTAATTCAAGTTTCTAGTTACCAAAATTTCCTCAAAATCTCTTTGTAGCAATTTTTTTCATAATTCCTTAATTTATGTTACTAATACAAAATCTTCAAAAATAGAAGGATTCAGATTTCAATTTGGGTTTTAAGGTTTTGAAACAGATTTTGGAAAGTATTTTACAAGGTTATCAATATCAAGAGGAATTAAATAAAAATTTAATATAACTAAAGATAAAATTACAAAAATTTCCTTAGTTCGGGTTTCGCAAGAAAATACACTTTTTTCTAAATTGTTAAACAATAGATTCATACTACAAACCGAAACGACTAAACAGGAGGGTTTTACTCTTTTTTGATCTTTCGCTTACTGACTATTGGGCTGTTTTACACGTTCTAAGCGTAAAACTAGAATTCGACCCATCGACTCAAATCTCAGGGTCTCACGCATATAGTAAATCTACAAGGCTAGAATGAAACATATAATAACAGAGTCAACTATATAAATATCAATTAAGATCATCCCGTAGAATTTAAATGTGTAACCTGATGTTGTCCGGGTGATATCGCATAACAGATAGACTCATAACAATTCTAGATTTTGACTTGATATCATACATAAATGAATTCATGGGAAGTACTACTATGAATATAAAATCCTCTAAATTTACCTCGAGTATGGCCAGTTGTCAGTCGATCTATTATTGCTTTCTCGAAATGCCTGGGAGTAAACTCCTAATTTCTATTCATGCACTCGTGCCAATAATTTGGTAGAAGCCTCCCAGGTGAGCAGACGTGAAAAACGTACGAGCATTGCACATGCAATCATTATTTTAATCAAATAGACATGTCGAATAATAATAATTTAATCATAATATGTATCTAACACATGCAATCACAGTCAATTCATGTACAACAAATAAGACTCTTCAGAGCACACATGACCATTATTTGGGCTGGTAATATCTTCCAGTCTATCCGGGCTAGGGACAATACTGAAGTTTTTCAGTGGTACTCTATTCTCATTTCCTTTCATTTTAACTTGTTATTGCATGGAATAGACAAATCCATGTCAAACAGGTTTTCTAGCCCAACCCACTGACTATGTCAGGGAGTTAGGTGATGGTAACTTCATCTAATCGATTTCCCCCATACTGCAGGATCTGGATTCATATAATTTACCTTGTAATTAAATAAATAAAAACTCATTCCATCCTTATTTCCTCATTATTTGATGTCTCCATGCCACGTTACTAGACTCGGAAAGCTCTCAAGGGTTGCATTGGTTACCCTATGCGGACTCAGTGCATTCTACATATCGATGTCATATCCTGAATGCACTTGATGCATCTCAATCACCCAATCCTAAAATGGTGCATTTATGCATTTATGTATTTCACATCATATCATGATACTCGATACATGTTATACTAGTTATCATGCTTAACATAGCATTTTCCTAACACACACATGCGAGTTCTGTTAATTATTTTATACTAATCATATTTTTATAACTCATGCAAGCAATTAAACAATTAAAAAGAAGGTTCAGTCCACTAACAGGTTTTGAAGGACAAATATCTGTCTATGGCGTTTTGGATAGATTCCTCGAGATCCTCCCAAGTATTTACTTACGCACAATCATTTTTAAAATCTCAATGAACCATACTCAATTACATAATATTACATAAAATCAGACACCTAAATCTTTATACTAATACATTTTTCTCAGAGAACAATCTTGGGACCAAACCAATTGATTTTTTTTATTCTTTCTTAATTTTCTGAATCTTGTTCGATTTAATTGACCAATTAAATCAAGTCTAATTCACATAAATTTGGTACCACTAGACTAAAATTTAAATCTAGTATTTTTGTAATTTTTAGGAATTTTTCTTAATTTCTTTCTAATTTTCCCTATTTTTTCTTATTTTCTAGCTATTTTATCATTTTTCAAAATTTATTTAATTCTAACCAATCAGAACACAACATGTGGCAGCATCATATGGTGCCACACCTATACCTGATTCTTATTCCGAACCTTGTTCCAAGCCAACATGTGTACCATTCACCATTGGCCACATTGTCAGAACCTTAGGTCGGACTAAACATGTCCTTTTTACCCGAACGACACATCGCCTGATCCTATGCCGAACGACTCATCACACGAAGATGCCACGGACGACATGTCGCCTGAAATCGTCTTCAACCTCTACCTCGCAAGGGACCTGTAAACCGAAACCGAAAAACAAGAATCTAGACCCCAATCTACGTATACATGAACCAAAACTCCATAAAAATCACACCAAAACAAACCTTACACAAATCTAAACTCAATCCCACCAAAATTACCTTATTTCATCAACTAAAATGAAGGAAATCGAGAGGAATTGGCATATGGATTTCTGGATGAGTTTCTCACCTGAAACTAACCATGGGAATACCGAATTCAACTTTAAACTAGTTGGAGGAAGCTCAGGAGAAGGAGAAGAGATGTTGGGTGTGCATTTCTTGGCTCAGGGCAAAATGAGGATGAATCCCACAATTTCTTTTTTTCCCCAATCAAAATCCAATCAAAAGTGGTGGAGAAAGTTGTCGGCCGACGATAGTTCTCGACCTACAGAAGTCTCGACGTCAAACCAACATCGTCTTAAGTTTGCTCCGATAAGGGCATCATTTCATGTGAAAATGATGCCCCTTGCCCTCAGTTTATCAAAACGACATGGGTGGGTGTCATTTTGACCTATCTTGGTCAAAACGACATCTCCTCCTGTTATTTTGATTATTTAAATATTAATATTATATTATATTATATGTTTAATGATAAATATATTTCTTTTAATACTAAAATCGATATAACATTCATAATAAATTATATAAATCTCCGAAAACTATCTCAAATTTTTTTATTAACTTCTTAATAATAGGAGAGAATCAATCAAGTCTGAGAAAATATTTTTCTCATAATTACATAATTTATTAGAAATTAAATATTATTTATTTTCCTTAAAAAATATCAATAATTCAAAATATAGTTTTGAAAATTTATACAATCTTAAATACCGTCAATAAACCAATCTATGGTCTTAAAACTCCAAAATTAATAATACAACTCCTATTATGATTTTTCAATCATCTAATAAATAATTATAATAATTTTCAAAAATTAATATTTTTTCAAATCAGTCTAGTTCGCTCTTAAATCCATAATCAAATCCCATTATGTGAGCTAAAACCTACTAATTGTAACGATCTTTGGATGAGCTTCCTGGCCCAACCAGCTCGTGATTTTGGGTTCTCATGTTCTACCTATCTTATAAAATGTTTCATCCTCAAAACTTGCTTACTCCGAAGTTACTCTTATCATGAGGATTTTACCTTAACTGAAAAATAACCAAATTTGCAGAATCGATTTGCATTCCTTTCATATCCTTCATTAATTGTATTTACACCTTACCAATAACTTTACATAACTGTAATCATAGTTTAGAACAAGATATCCTATCTCATTCTTTTTATTCGTTGTAACAACCAAAATCAACTCTTTCAATATATTTGATGGTACGAGAATAACCACATGACATCACCAACCATATCAGGTGATTAATTTCGAAACCATAATTACAATGATCACCTCTGATGATACTTTCACCCTTACTTTATTTAAGAACCTATTACAAGTTGATTGATGATGATATCATCGTCGATCAGCACAATACTAGTAATATCATCAACAATCACTAAGCACATTCGACATTAGTTTAAAACCACCCTTGTATTTTTCACACTTAAATAATAACCTCAACATTGATTCTTATCAGAATCTATCTCAAGTTCTTTCCAACTTTGAAGCACCCCGCTTTCTCTATGCAACTCCGCTCTTATCTTTCCTGACACATTCAAAGATTCATTCTTTGAATCTATTAAACTTTAATTAATTTTTTTACTCGTTTCATCTTAGCAACTCAATGTCAACCAATGTAGTATAGCAAAATAATCGTTACATTGACATTAATCACATCTTAAGATGTAGTATCTAATTACACCTTCTTTATTCTCGATATAAATCAGATTTTTTTTTCTTTATTACCACACAATGCTAGATAACCGATAAGCTTATACTATCTTAATTACTCAAAGATAAGTATTAAGTCATCAGAATCATATACGATTGATTTCGGTATCAATAATTCAATAGAGACTCTCACTAGAATCTATTTAAAATTATTTATTCATTAAGAACGAAAATCACCATTTTCAAAACAAGGATTACAAATATTGATCCAAGTACATCAATCTCACACTTCAGAATATCAATATAATTCTCATAACTCTACCTATTCCTCAGGCTAGTTTAGCCTCAATATAGTTTATATCCTGCAATCCTCTTATAACCGAGATCCACAAATGGATTAACATACTCTTCATCTACAATTCTCAATCCTTAGAGTTCAGGTGTATCTAGTTAATCGGGTAGCCTTAATTCCAAAAGCTATTAATCTCAAGCTCATAACTTACAAAATAGGCTATATACAACCAGTTCCGAAACAATATCCTCAATACTACACATGCATGATAAATAATACCATCTAATATTTATATTGTATGATGATATGAACTACATGCACTATCCACATTATTGAGTGCTCCACTTTAGTAAGGTGCATTCTGTGTACCAATAAACACATAATACACTAATAATTTGGTAAGCAATACTCATCCTCTTCTAGTTATATTGAACTGTTCTTATTTCTCTATGAGTTAGCATCTACGACTCACCAAAACAATAGCCTGTAATAGGCTGCATCTTACTGTAAGTCATGCAGTTCTAGTTAGAATTCAATAAGGCAATTTATTACTTATATGTTCTTGTCAAACTACAACCAACCCAAATCGAATCATGCCTCAAAAGAGAATACTCAATCTCAAACTTATTCACGATTCCTTGTAATCCATGATATTGTACCTAATCCAAGGTACTCTTTTATACTCAATCTGTCTGTAAGCAATATAACTTGCAATAGGATATACTTGCAATCTTTCTTGCTCCTCCTAGGACTTTCAATCTGAAATCAACGTTAACATGGTATACATATATTTATAGTTTTTCCTGACTTGAATTAGCTAACAACCAAACAAATTTTCAATTGGTCGACGCTTTTCAATGAGGAAAACAACCATACATAAACCAATGTCTTAGAGCCAACAATAAAGTTATCACTCACTTGAGTGGTAACTATAATAAGGCATTATCGAAAAGAGAAATGCTCATTTACTGCCTCAAAATCAGACATAAGATTAGATTAGGATTTCTGGTAGGTCTCATAAAAGAGTTACTACCATATACGAGGCATAACAATTCCAAGGGTGCCGAATGTAGCAATGTTCTTATAACATCAAGATGTTTCCTAGAATGACAATTGCTCGACTGGGGGAATCGAGCAGAAATGGGCCTATAATTATAGACCCACTAGATAATGATAGGAATTACTAAGTCACTAGTGTTCTTTCAAGAAAAGAAAATACAACATCTAGGGGGTTACCCAATAACAAGGAACGTTTCCAAAGAAAGGAAACATGCTCCATTATCACAAGAATTGTCACCCACATGGGTGATAATGGAGTGGTAGCAAAGCAATAAGGAATATGAAACATATTAGTTTCTAAGAATAGCCATCAAACAATGCTCCGCTACCACGTTAATTGTCACGCCCCGGACCTCAAAATTTTGCACGAAAATCTCGTAGGCCCACTATATACACGGCTACATCACACAGCAATACATATAGTAAACCTACAAGGTTAGAATGAAGCAATTAATAACAAAGTCAACTATATAAATATCGACTAAGATCATGCAATGGAATTTAAAAGAGTAACATGATATTTTCCGAGTGACATCGCATAACAGACAGACAGACTCACAACAATCCTATGTTTTGACTTGATATCATATATAAATGAATTCAGAGGAAATACTACTATAAATATAAAATCCTCTAAATTTACCTCGAGCATGGTCAGTTGATGATCAATCTGTTATTGCTTTCTTGAAATGTTTGGGAGTGAGCTCCCAATTATTATTCCTACACTCATGCCAATAATCTGGTAGAAGCCTCCCAGGTGAGCGGGCGTGAAAAACATACTAGCATTTCACATGCAATCTTTTTTTAATAAAATAGACATGGTAGCAAGCAATAATTTAATCATAGCATGCATTTAACACCGAAAATCATAGTCTATTCATATACAACAAACACACGTTTTTTCAGAGCATACATGACCGTGATTTGGGCTAGCAATATCTTCCAGTTTATCCTAGCCAAGGAGATGACTAAAGTTTGTTAGTGATACTCTATTCTCATTTCCTTTCATTTTAACTCGTTATTGCATAAAATAGTCATATCCATGTCAAATAGGTTTCCTAGCCCAACTCATTGACGATGTCGGGGCGTAAAGAGATTGTAGCTCCACCTAATCGATTCCTAACACATTAGGATTCATATAATTAATGTAACGACCCCATATCCTACCTACTAATATTTTCTCCGATTAAGGTCATTACCGCTGTGAAACCCAAACAAGCACAAAGACACCTAGGACCTATCTGAATCCCACCAAGCTTACTCACTAAGTTTTCGACTTTTAGCATGTTCATTCTACATGTTTAATAACAGTTGGAGCATGATATTGGACAATCATTCTGGTATCATACGAAGTGAGTAAAAACATCAGCGGAAGTTTTTAAATTAAATCACTGGATTCATAACACACAAGTCCTGTAAGGATCCAAATAACCAGTAAGAATTCCTCCAACATAGTCGAAAATAACAAGCAAAGGAGGAATCTTAACATAAACCAGAAAGTAGTCCAATTTTTTTTATTCAAGTTATATGCGCAAGTAATCAAGGAATAGGTATGCAAAAGTGATGCGATATCACCCCGCCATACAGCCTTGATCACACACACTGGTACCACGAGCAGTGAATGTACCTAAGCCTAAAAAAATGGTGAAAACAACAGAATGAGATTACAAGAATCTCTGTAGGGTCACAACATCATAATATTTGCAGAAACCATAAACACAAATCTCCCGAACAACATCTGATCATTCCTACGCAACTAAAGGGGTTCATGCAATTCAAAGATTCAATTAAAAAGGGTAGGGTCGAATCTAAGGCTGAGGGGGACTACAAACACTCCAAAAAGCATCAGAAGTACACAGGCAGACAGAACTCATCAGATTGTTCTCGGCAATGAAGAAGAAAAGGTCATCCCCTTCCACCTGTGTTGCCCAAGGCTTACTACACGAAAGGTAATTGGTTAACAAACAAGCTAATCAGCAAGCCTATTCATCTTGCCACACAAGGACAAAACATCCCAAGCCACACAAGGACAATGGCATCCCAAACCACACAAGGATAAGGGCTTCCCAAACAACACAAGGATAAGAGGTTCCTGCCACACAATAACAGGGTTTCTGGCCACACAAGGACCAGACATCCAGCGAGCTCTTGCTGGGATTTGCCACCCATACGACTCCCATACCAGTAAGAACCTCTCCTCTCACTAGGAGCATCAACACTTACCCCGAATGGCCACCGGAAAAGGATCCTGACACACAAACACGTACAAGCACACACAGGCAAGCACAAAGCACAAAACCACAACAAGGTATTCTCAATTCTGTCAGATCACATTCAGTATGTTCAATACACATCACACATCCAAGCTAGGCACTCCTAACCTACCTTAAGGGATTCGGTATAGCCTATAAATTCCTCAATTCAATCCGCAACTCAATCATACATTATTTAATATGAATGCGTATACAGTTTCACAATCATAGGTACCGAAATCAATTAAGCAAACAACGAGGTCTCTGGAGAAACCGATGAGGCATAGATCCTACCTCTCTTGTCTCTGAACAATAATGGCGTGTGGAGGACGTGAGTATGGAGTGTGGAGAACGTGTGTATTCCCTCCGCTTCACAGACAACAATGGCGGTGGGACATTTATACATAACTTGTAATAACTCAAACTTTACTGCCATTGGGCCTCCGACGGTTCTACGCGCCGAACCGATTCGTGTGGTGTTTTATGTCTGTCCCGTGGGATTTCTTGATACGATATGATGCGTTTACCGTAACCACTCATTTTAGACCGTTGAGTCTGATTTTTGAACTTTCACTATTCATGTTACTTACACCGATTTTATACTTGCATTTTAAAAGAAAAGGTTTTTCGTATTGCCTATACTCACTCCCCGTGAACGCTTATGATGCTGTGTCTCTCACGGAGGTCCTAGTGATCTCACCCCCATTTGTTATCCCTTTCAGGTTCAGCTGAGGAGAAGCCTAGCCTCCCCTAGAATATCGAACAGTAGGTGCTGAACTATGGCTATGCAGTTGTGTTTATGGTTTGCATGCATTTTTCATTTCTTTGATATTTATATTTCGGGCTGTAATAAATAATTTGGACTGGACTTTCATCCTTTTTGGGTTGATTTGGTTTCTCATTGTTTTATTTTTTTTATTTGTTGAAATGTTTTCCCGGATTGTGTTTTCAAAATAAATGTTTTTTTTTAGTTTGTTTTTTTTAAGCCTTCCGCTAAACAACTCCGCAACTTGGTGTTTGAAATAAATATTTTGAAACCTCTTACAAGTACAAAGATTTTAGAACCATGCTCAAACAAGTTTTCATGAGTTAGTAAGGGTTTCCTTGAATATATGAGAATCCAATAAACTTGGTTGTATTGCTGATAAACGGCAACCAGAATTTTATAACTTTATGGATTTTGTAAGAGAAGCCTTGTAGGGTTCTGGTTGGTCCCTTGGTGGGGTCAATTCGAGTCCTACGGCGGTGAGGTCCGGTATCCGGGATCGGGTCCTCACATTATGATCCTATTGGTAAAGGCAAAGAGATAACATTTGATTCAGACACATGAGAGATAGGATCTATACCTCATTGGTTTCTCTAGAGATCCTTTTGCTTGTTTATTTGTTTTCGTTTTGTGTAATAGCCTATGCAAGCTTGCGGATTAGTTGTACATGGTCAAGGATTGATTGTTTGTTCCTTAGGTGATTTCAGAACATATATTGATTAAGGATTTCATTACCCCTATTCGGTTTGTTTACTTAGTATTGATATATGCCTTGTGTTGTGATTGATTGAGGGTACCCTGCTATGTTCCTATGTGCTTGTACTTGCTTGTGTTCTTGTATTATGTTTGTGTGTCAGGATCTTCTTTCCGGTGGCCATTCGGGATAATCAGAGAGGTACTTACTAGTATGAGAGTTGTATGGGTAATTGTTCTCAGCATGTGCATACTGGATGTGTAATTCCTACTTATTAAAATTTGCTCCGATTAAGGCCATTACCGCCGTGAAATCCAAACAAGTCCAAAAACACCTAGAACCTATCTGAATCCCACCACGCTTACCCATTAAATTTTAATAACAAATGGAGCATGATATTGGACAATCATTCTGGTATCATACAGAGTGAATAAAACTTCAGCGAAAGTCTCTAAATTTAATTATTGGAATCAAAACACACAAGTCCCATAGGGATCCAAATAACTGGCAAGAAATCCTCCAACATGTTCCAAAACATAATAAGCAAAAGAGGGATTTGAAAAACCAGAAAAGTAGTCCAATCTATGATCATATTGTATGCGCAAGCAACCAAGGAAATAGGAATGCAAAGGTGATGCAATATCGCCCCGCCGTGCAGCCTTGATCTCACACACTGGTACCATGAATAATGAATGTACCTAAGTCTGAAAAAAAATGGTGGAAACAATAGAATGAGATTACAAGAATCTCAGTAGGGTCACAACATCATAAGATCTGCAGATAGAGCTGCAACTAAAAAGGATCACGCAATTCAAGAATTCAGTTAAAAAGGATAAGGCCGAATCTAAAGCTGAGAGGGGACTACAAATACTTCTGAAAACTCAGAAGTACACAGGCACGTATTACTCATCAGATTGCTCTCGGCAATGAAGAAGATAGGCCATCCCCTTCCACCTGTGTTGTCCAAGGTTTACTGCACAAAAGTTAAATGGTTAACACACAAGCTATTCAGTAAGCTTATTCATTTTTCCACACAAGGACAAGTCATCCAAAGCCACACAAGGACAAGTCATCCTAAGCCACACAAGGACAGGGCTTCTGGCCACACAAGGACCAGACATCCAGTGAGCTCATGCTGGGGATTGCCACCCATACGACTCCCATATCATTAAAAACCTCCCCTCTCACAAGGAGCATCAGCGCTTACCCTGAATGGCCACCAAAAAAGGATCCTGACACACAACATGTACCAGCACACACAAGTAAGTACAAAACATAATACTATAACAGGGTATCATTAATCATGTCAGAACACAATCAACATGTTTATTACACACAACACATGCAAACTAGGCACTCATATCCTATCTTAAGGGATTCGGTATAGCCTAGAAGATCGTATCTTGGTCCGCAATTCAAGCATTCTTATTACAACATATGCGCATACAACATTACATGTAAAGGCACCAAAATTAACAAGTAAACAACAAGGATCTCTGGAGAAACTTATAAGGCTTAGATCCTACCTCTCTTGTCTCTGAACAAGAAGTTATTCCCTTGTCTTTATTCAATAATACTGCACTACCTATAGCATCACAAGGCAAAGCCAAAACCAAACTAAGTATGCATATCCAATATCCAATTAAATACCCTATTTCCTTACCAATTCCACTCACCAAATCTATCAGAAACCAGTAATCAGATGCCGCAGGTACCTCCCCCTTTCATGTGATGTGATATCCAAGAACTTAACTAGAATCAATCTGAATTACCATTCTTAATTATCATACAATTTTCTGCACTAAGAATAGGGCAATAGGGCAAAGGTAGGGCATACTGATTTCATGTATATAAAATATTCAAATGATGAATTCACGATTTTTCACTATGAATAGATATCAAACAATCATACAAATAAAGGTAACAACATCAGAGATCAATCAAAGGCAGAATTATAAAAATCTGAACACCTAATTCTACCGAATTTCGATTTAACTTTAGAGAAATAAATACTAACCTTTAGACAAAAAACCAGAGATGGTTGGAAAGAGGATGAAGAGAGCTTTCCAACAAGCTATTATTTCCAGGAATCCGACAAATGATGAGAGAGTTATGCTTGTTTGAAGTTCAAGAAGATTTTGGTAGTTCCATCGAATTTCGATTTAACTTTAGAGAAAGAAATAATAATCTTCAGAAAAAAAAATAGGGTTGGAAATAGGATGAAAAGAGCTTTCCAACAAGCTATTATTTTCAGGAATCTGAAAAACAATGAGAGAGTTATGCTTGTTTGAAGTTCAAGAAGATTTTGACAGAAATTGGGAGGTGTAGGGTTTTTAGGTCCTACGAATTTTGTGTGTTTTCTGTATAAGATTTTTGTGTGGTTGATTTCCTATTTATATAAGATGGTTATGAGATTATAATCATTATCTTCAAGGCTTAATTAAAGTAAGATAATTATCAAAATTAAATTTTGTAATTATCCCTCTTTAAACTTTGGGTTTTAATTTTCTAAGGTAATTATCAACCAATAAAGAATCAATTTAAAGGGAATTAATACCATAAATAATTACTAGACATCCCTTACCAATTTTGGTTATCATACATCCTTTCCTTCAGGGGCAAAATGGTCTTTTTCATATGCACTGGCTTCTGGACTTCTAGGACTCAAAATTCAGGGTCTCACAAGATGCCTTGTATGTCGGTTCAAGTCCGAATGTCAGGAAACCTAGTATGCCAGTTCGAGTCTGGACGTCAGGATGCCCTTATACCGGTTTGAATCCGGACGTGGGATGCCTTGTCATGTGTGCGGCAAGATGCCTTATCCAGTGTATGGCAAGATACCTTATCTTGTGTGTGGCAAGATGACTTGTCCTGTGTGTGGCAAGGAAATGAAGGCTTGATGTAAGTTTGTTTGCTAACCGTTTTTCCTTTTTTGCAGCAAAGCCTTAGACAACAGTGGCAGATGGGGATAATTGTTTGTTTTTGCAAATCGTATAATATATTAAGCTACCTATGTGCTTCTGGTTCAGTCTTGTGATGACTGCCTATGAAGTGTTTTGAGTCCGTCCCTTTATTTACTAATTTCGACCCTACCTATATTCTTTGTGATTGATTGTTGAATTTTTTTTGAGCCTGTTACATAAGTATATATGATCCATGTGTTGTTGGGAGATGTTTGATTGGTTTCTACAGATCTTATGATGTTATGACTCTACTGAGATTCTTGTAATCTCACCTCCCTTATTCTTCCCCTTTTTCAGGCATAGGTTCGTGCTTTGCTGGTGATACCAAGGTGTGAGATCAAGGCTGCACGCCGGGACAATTTGGATCAAGATTTGCTTTGCATTTGCATTGCACTTTCTTGCTGGTTTTCTATTGATTATGTATGCTCTCTTATGTTTGAACCTCCTTTCTAGCTTTCCAACTTCTATTCCTTCTTGTTTCTGCAATCTTCTATGAATATTGACTGGTGTTTGAGATTCCTTTGGTACTTGTTGTGTTATGATTCCACTAGTTGTTGGCATTTATAAAAGTCTTCCGCTGATATTTTCTTTCACTCCACTAGAATATTGTTTAAAGAATTACATGCTCCAACCTTTAAAAGCATCTTAAGTAACTAATAAAATTGACAACTAATAAGACTTGAGCCTTGTGGGATTCGAATAGGACCTTATGAGGGCTTATTCGAGTTTCATGGCGATAAGGGTCCTTAAAGGTTAGGTTTGGGTCCCTACAACACACCATCATCTTGGACTCTATAACCGGAGTCTGAGTCCTCTGAAAGGCCATCTCTCACTCCTACCAATATCGGATCACGGCTCTGAGCCTCCCAAATATGTCTCGTTAAAACCTTATTAGATAAACCCCATAGGAAAATCTTAATAAAGGAAAAAAGATTATATCATTCAAAATATATATGAGTATGTAATTATGATACTGTCTCATTAAAAAATTTACCAAAAAATCCCGATGGGGAAAAAATTTGATGAAGAAAAAAAAATACAGTGTATACTCTTTCTAATTAAGTCATCTCTTCAAATCTTCAAAATAATATGTTTCAATATTTTGCATCGACTTTTCATATATTGATATAATAGAGCTTCTATGTAGCCTTCTTTCAAATTAGTTAAGCAAATAACATTATTTTTATAAAATATCATTGCAAATTCTTTATAGCTTGATAACTTGTATGTTTCTCCCATGAATTACGAAATTAATTGAAGCTAACATCATTCATGAATTGTTTCATGACTTGCTTCATGAATTACTCAAATGGTGAATAAATCACTTAGTTTTTATAAAACTTATAGAATCCATATTTCTATAACCAATTAAATCTTTTTTAGACAAATTTGGATAACATAAATATATATTCATTACTTCTCGAATATATATAAAATATGTTCAACTCTTTTCTTATATTTTATTAATAGATTTATAACAAATACAACGTCTGATTGTGTATTATTAGCAAAATATGTTAGTGTACCAACAATATTAAGAGTTGTATTTCATGACTATCACTATACTCAACATATAGTCATTTATGTATATAAATCTCCTTTGTACTTCAGTCATATAATTTCACTGATGAATAAAATTTCATTATGTGCTTTTCGAATTGTAATTTCATAATCAGCATCTCAGATATTGTTATAATTCTTATAGATATATATGGTCGATTATTACATAACCTTTCTATCAAATATTAATCTCGATTTTCTTTCTTTTTGAGATTTATATGATACCATAATAAGAATTACCTTGACAGATAAATATTTTTTTATAAACTATTTCTAGAATTTTTATCTGAAATCACTTCTTAAGTGCTTAATATAAAGATCAAAAATTGATCCTTTTAATGTATATACTTACATAATCTACGGCTTTCAAAACTCTTTAAGAGTTTTAACAATATTCATATTTTCATAAAGACTAGCAATCATATGAAATTCTGATCCAGATCTTTTTATGAAACATATATATTATGATTACTTGAATCAATACAAGCTTCATTCAACTTGATAAAATATAACTTTTTGGGTAATTTGATTAGTCTTTTGCAATTCATCTAAGATTTTTATATATCAGACATATTAATGATATCTATTTATTGTCAAATTTATCACATATTACAATATTATTTATCCACTACCATAATGAGATATTTCTCTAAAAAACTATTAAATATTATTTATCAATTTTTATATTATTTACTATAAGATTTATCTATTCGTACCCTACTCTAGGAGTAAATATCCCAGCCATAAAACTCTAAGAATAACAATTATTGTGCTATCCTCAAAGTCTCGTAAAGCTTTGAAAATAAAACCATTAAATATGCAGTGAAAATGAAAAAAAATATAAGGTAAGTTCAGAATCATAAATAAGATTTTTTTAAAAAATTACAATATAGGTTCACAATCAGGACTAAACCAGAAATCACATAGTTCCCGTATAATAAAATTCCATCTATAATAGTTTTATGTATCTCACAATGTATCCAAAACAAAACCTGTATCATCCTCCACAAGCAACAAAAACCAACCATATATACAACCTACCAAAGTGTATCAAAACAAGTCTATGCAGACCACAAGGTCCAAAGCACCAGAATAACCATATATCAACATGATATAAATCAAAAGAGACAAAAATAAAGAAAAATACATGTTCGGTTTTTCCAGTATACATATCAATTCCAAAGGTCCTACAATCAAAGAGAAATCCTCCACAAATCTCCTGTAATATCCAGTTAAACCCAAGAAACTTCGGATCTCAGTCACACTCTTAGGCGCTGGCCACTTTTTAATAGCCTCTATCTTCTTGGGATCATCGAAAATTCCTTTTTCAGAGACTATGTAGCAAAGAAAACCAACCTCAGACAACCAAAATTCACACTTACTGAACTTAGCATATAACTTGTTATCTCTCAAAGTTTGAAACACAAACCTCAAGTGTTGTACACGCTCATCTCTAGACTTAGAATATACCAAAATACCATAAATAAACACAATCAAAAACTTGTCCAAATAAGGTTTGAACACCCTATTCATCAAATCCATAAAAAAGGCCGGAGCATTAGTCAGATCAAAAGGCATCACAACAAACTTATAATGCCCATACCTAGAGCAGAAAGCAATCTTATGTATGTCCTCCTCTCTAACTCTCATTTGGTGATATCCAGATATGAGGTCTATCTTGGAAAATATCACAGTTCCCTGCAATTAATACAAAAGATCATCAATCCTAGGCAAAGGGTAACGATTTTTAACTGTTACCTTATTCAGTTACCTATAATCGATGCATAACCAGAGTGTACCATCCTTTTTCTTCACAAACAACACTGAGGCTCCCTAGGGTGAAGTATTGGGTTGGATGAACCCTTCTCCACCAACTCCTGCAGCTGAGTTTTTAACTCTTTCATCTCAGTTGGAGCCATCCTGTAAGGTGGGATGAAAATAGGAGTGGTACTAGGAAGCATATCAATATGAAACTCCACCTCTCTAACTAGAGGTAAACCCAACAAATTCTTAGGAAACACATCCACAAATTCACTCATAATAGGCATGTTATCTAATATAGGCTCATCAATAGATGTGTCCACAACATATGCTAAGAAACCGGATATCTTTTCTGCAACAAGTGCCTAGCCTCAATAGCTGAAATCAAACAAGAAGCTACTGCATATCTGTCACCATCAAACATAACCTCTTCTCCAGAAGGAGTCTGCAAAACCATTTTCTTCTCAAAACACAACAAAGCAACTTTGTATCTCGCTATCCAATCCATACCAAAGATTACATCAAAATTAAGCAAATCAAAAGGTATCAAATCAACCTTAAACACAACTCCTAAAATCAACACATCATAACCCAATAGTACATGCTTGCATAACTGGTGCTCTCTTAATGGAGTAGACACCTCAATCATAGGATCTTGCAAAGACATAGGAACATTAGCAAAATGAGATACTAGAGGCTCAATGAAAGATCTACTAGCACCCAGGTCTATCAATACTTGAGTAGGAATAGAGAAGATAGAAATTGTACCAGTTACTAATGCAGGACTAGCAGCTGCATTTGCATCTGCAAGGGTTAAAAGTCTGGCTTGCCTCCTGGTAGTGAGATCTCCTGGTCCACCAAAAGTGGAAGGTGTAGGAGCAAAACCAATAGACTGAACTCTAGACGCACCGCTAGTCTGAGTTTGAGTTTGAAAAGAAGAAGCCACTGGAGGCCTATATGTACCCGTCCTCTGAGGACCTCCAACACTAGCTTGGGAAATTATAACACTACCGACTCTACACATCTTAGATACATGACCTATCCTGTTGCATTTAAAGCATCTCTTAGGCTCTCTACCTGTGAATCTGGAAGGAGTATGTCTAAAAGAAGGAACAAAAGAGGTTTTGCTCCAGGTGAGTGGTTTAAGTGACCAAAATAACAGAATCATAATATAAACAGAATATTATATAAAAAATAAAAATCTAAATTTAAATTCGGAAGCAATCTCAAAAATAAGCATACATACATAAAGTAAATATCAAAATCAGATCAAAGTCAATATTTAATCACAAGTAATAGTGAATCACAAGCATAAGGTCCTTTTTTAACAATAGAGCTAGAAAGTCGGCTAACAAAGCATCTATTCTACTCCTGATCAAGGGATAGTCTAGGCCCACTATTGTATATTTCTTGTTATTTTTTTATTAAAATGTAGCCCACACTAGTGTTGTCGGAGGCTAGATCAACACACTCCTACTCAATGCTAATCAACACGTCAACTTTCGTTGACCAGGCTCAATGACATTACCTCCCCTCTCTCAGGGTGCCAAAGAGTCATACACAAGACGTATCAGTCCTAATCAGATATCACTCAACAGTGCACTATCTACTCATTTCTCATAAAGAATAGATTAGAAAAATTAAATCAAACATCATACCAGAACATAAATTTTAAAAGAAAATACTTATAAAATACTTTGTCTTAAACCTCATGTATCCCTATGCAAAATCATATCAAGACAAAATAGAATTTCCAACCAAGTCATAGTGATTTGTCAAAATAAACTAGTTGAAACATCAAGCAAGATTTATCAATATTTCCTTTTCAAAAAATCACACATCTCGTACATGCATATTTAAAATTAAACAGTGAAATATGAGGTCGCCACTCACCTTCAAATAGTCACAACAAAAATACAATCCAACACAATAGCAAAACTCAATGGATCCACCAAAATGTCCACATCACATATATATAAGTTACGAGTTTACATAAAACATGACAAGTATTCAATCACTATATTTGTCATCCAACTAACCCAACTGATTATTTAAGTATGCTAAGGTACTATCACACGCAATATAAGATAAATTTATTAATTGGGTCACAAGTTGCATATTTAATTTGATAGTATTTTATTATTTAACATTTTATGAGAAAATATTTTTTTAATAAAAATTCTTTATAATCTTATAATTCATAAACCGTGCGTCAAATCAAAAAGTAGATGACACTATCATGTTCAGAACGTTGAAAATACTTACTATGAAAATTTTGGATATTTTGGAAAATGAGCAGCGCATGGTGGTCCAGCGGTGGCGACGAAACCAGTGAACCACCTGCACAAAACTCAATGATTTTTAGCATGCTATATGTCAAAAGAAAGTTCTCGACAAGAGGAACTCAACCATACCATTCTTTTTTCAATAGTTCACCGGAGTTGCCCGGAAAATGTAATTTTCTGATGAGGAAAATCGTACCCTTTTTGAGCTTCTACAACTCGTTTTACTGCTCCAATCTCAACCAAACTTAAACAAATAGTTTGCTACTGAGGAGAGGAACGAAAAGAGACCAACGGCGAGCCGAATGGTGGTTGATGGAGGGAGTTCGTCCTTCACGTGGGAGAGATAAAGGAGTATGCAGGGAGAGAAAAAGAAATCATAGGAAGGAAGAAGAAGAAGAAAGAAAAAGGAGGGAGGGTTTTTCATTAAACCTTAAGGCCAAGACAACATCGTTTTGGTGTTTTCCCAAAATGATATCGTTTTGGCGTTTTCCCAAAACTTTTTAAAAAAATTATCCGTCACCAAAATGGCGTCGTTTTGGTGTTTATCCAATCCATTGCACAAAGGAAGAACAAGCGAGAGAAGCTTTCTAATTCATTCTAGTTGATCGAGACTACTGCGAGCTTCTGGAGCGAAAATCACTGGAAACATGTTAGAAGGAAGTGGGTTTTGTACCCCTTGCAAAGCCCAATCTGGGCAATAGCACGATCCCCTCATCACACTGCCTGGACAAGAAGACTCCCCGTGGCCAGAGCTAACATCTGTTTTTCTTTTTTTAACTTTTCATGTGTTTAATTTTTTATTAAAAAAAATTATTTTAAAGTTATTTGAACCATCTAACTCGTGTCCGGTTAAACCAATTTTTAAAAAATCAGCCAAGTCACCTGGAATTTTGATTACAAAATATGATTAGTATTGGATAATTTAAACCAACATACATGGAATTTTGTACTTTTTTCCTGGGGTGAATAAATAATATCTGAAGATTATTTACATCCTTTTTGTTTTCATTTGTCACCTTTTAATTTTTCAAATATCTCATCATTTTTAACGTTTGATATTAAAATATAATTTTACTGAATGAATAAAAAATATGATAAAATTGACTTTTTTTTCTTCCATATTTTTAATCTGATTAAGAAAATATCACATTTATTTCTAGAGCAAAATCAATTATATTATATTCTTTAGGATATGATGAGACAAAATTTTGTTAGAATATGATATTGTTAGAATATATTTTCACCAATGATCTATATAGAAACAAAATCTTGTTATAAAATATATATAAATAATAAAAATAAGGAGAATCACAATAGAAATAATAAAATTTTTGAAAAAGAAGAATACAAGAGAAATTAGAAAAGAAAAATGAAGAGAATGATATATACTCTTTATTATGAATTATGTATACATATATATAATGTCAATATAGATACATAAAGAGACATAAAAAATGAATAATTAATGTAATTATAAAATATTTATTACATTATATAAAAAATACTCAATAATGTAAATAATTGTGTTTTAAATGAATTAACCTTTACATTAATAAAATATTTTTTAATTTATTTTTAGTAAATATAAAAAATATTATATAGAGGAATAAAAATATAATAATTAAAATTTTTAATTATTTTTATATATTTAAGCACTTTCTTGATAAAAGAAATTAGTCAATAAAATTTAGTAAATGATTCATATAGAAATTTAAGAACATATAACTTATTATAATTGATAAGACACTCCAGTTATTTATCAAACATATGACTAAAATTATCAGAAATCATTTGTGCACTAATTTAAATCTAACCTATTTGTCTGAAACGCCATTCAAATATTCAAAGGCACTGGAGCGGTAAGGTTGCATACAAATTACAATCTGGGAAGTCAAGGAAGGACGTCAACATTTGCAGTAAAATAACCTAATTCCACTCGACTTGGTTGTTAGGGCGTCAAATTAGAAATAATGGGCGAGGAGAATCCAGTTCACCGTCTCGGCTATGGCAACTCCTCCTTCCTGTATGCTGCTCCCGACGATATCGAATCTGCTGCTCAGGATGCCGTTCTCCGCCAACAAGTACTTCTTTCTTTCAAACTCTTCTTTTCTATCATCCTTGATTAGTCACGCATACGCATGAATTTCTATGATTTGTTTCTACATGTAGTGGCAATGAAGTTATTATGATAAATAACTACCCTTCTTCACGTTTTGATAGGAAATTGAAACCCATCGAATCATACAAGTCCAGAGGTTGGTTAAACATATCACAAAACACTAAAGAGTTTACTCTTTTGTTAATTGGAAACTTTAGTTTCAATTCATTTTGGTGGTGGGATGATGTAGAGAGAGTGGAGGCGTCGCCAGAGATCACAAGGATAACCCTGATGTTTTTGCGGAACGCACTGACCCCGCTGCTCTCAAGGTTAAATTACTATTTGGAATTTGTTCTTCCGTTTTCTTTGTTTAGCTGTTACTTGTTCAACTTCCCTCGTTACGTTTCTTTATTTGTTTATTGCAGGAACATTTGCTCAGGATCGCCACAGACCATCGCTCCAAAATGGCTCTGAAGCTTGGCAATCCTACTGTTTCAGGAGAAGGTTCATACAACCCTTGGCACCACCTTTTTCTCCTAATTCATTGTCAATGTGAATTTGGACTCCTCGGTTCATATGAGATACAACTCTTACATGGAAGATATTCTAATCCCTCACAATTCTTGCGGGCAATGTAGAAATTGGGAATGGGTATGGCGTACCTGGTGGAGGTGCGTATAACATCTTGGCACTGGGACCTTCACAACAGAAGCCTGTCACAAAAGATCTCCCAGACTACCTTAAGCAGAAGTTGAGAGCGAGGGGTATTCTTCAAGATGATGCTGACTCTACCAATGACTTAAAATCTGATAATGCAAGTTTATCTTCCTTTTCTCCTTTTTTCTTTTCTTTCCCTTGCTTATTTCTCTATGCCCAATCAATTTTCCTATTTGTTTTACATGGCCTGGAAAAAACGCTTGTTTATGGGGATTGTTTTACCAGATTTAAGAGTTGGAAATTTCTGCTTACCCATCTTGCACTTCCTTAATTGTTGTCTTGTTCATCCGTTTCTTTCAGATATTAGCTTTCCCCTAATTAATCCCTCAATATTTTAATTTTGGATGCAGAAGCATGAGATTGCTTCAGTTCAAGCTATTGAAACTCGAAAGTGGCCTTCTGAATGGGTATATCTTAATTGCTATTCATTTGTTTTCCAGTTTTATTTGACTTTACTTAGTTAAACTATTGTTTAGAATCTTTATACTGGAGGTGCTGAGGTATAATACTTTCTAGAGACTCTTTAATCGGGCTACAATATCAACTTTTTTTTTTTTGACCTTTCTATCTTGCTAGTCAACCATTAGGAACTGAAGAAAAACATTATCCCCATTTTATTAGTTTCTTGAACTTATGGTTGCTACTAGGTATGAGTGGTGAAAATTTATTATTGAGCTAAACATGCTTCTAAGGTGGTGTTGATACAGGACAGTGAACAGAAACATGAGTAATTATAGCTGGGGTTAGGTTTTCATGATTTTCTTTATATGAAAGTGTTATTATGTTCTGATTTGGTGGTTGTTTCAACTTAAGTTGGCTTAAAATTGATGTAACAATGAGTAGAAAATTTCTTGTGTCACACTGGTAGGTTAAGGGACTAATGGTTTCCAAATTGATCTTGTGGAATCATATGGGTCATGGGTATATGCAAGTGCTTCATTAGCAGCATCTCATCCTTGTATCACATAATCAATTCGTGGATATGCTGTAGCAAAAAAATTGATATTTTTTGGATTCATATGGCTCATAGGAACATGCAAGTGCTTCATTAGCAGCATCACGTCTTTATGTCACCTTTTCTACAAGATAAAAATGTTTTAGCCAGATATTGATAGTTACATTCTTACTTTACCTTCATTTGGCTTATGAGCTCTTTCGTCTTCTCTACTTTTAAAGAGTATTGTTATCCTTAGCATATGTCTCACAGTTCAAAGCACTCAAAATGCTGAAGTTCTATTAATCGAACTTTTATCTGTGATAAAATTGTAGGGTAAATCCTATATAATGAGTAAGCAAGTCTAACCATTGTAAGCGAGCAGTAATTACTGCGAGATGACTGTTATTGTTGATCATATCATTTTTCATCAGTTTGTTTTCCCTAACTTCTAACTTTAAGTATTAATTTGTTTTCCCAAAGTACCAACTGTAAGTGATCGATTGTTTGAGTCATGGATCGGCCTATAAGGTATATGCTGGTCGATGTGCCTGGTATCACATGCTATTTCTTTGGTATTATTGTGAGACTTTTTGTTGGCTCACTTGGAAGACTACAATTGGGCTTTGGGCTATATAAAGTTGGGTCCCTCCTATTCCCTTGAAAGTTATAAAAAAATCCATCATGGCATACTGAATCCTGCAAAGTAGGGTGATTCTGTGGGGTTACTATTCTGGTAACTGAAATTGTGATATTTAGTTGTTACTTGTCCAATCATGGAAGGATTTGATGAATGCTTGGTGTATATGAGTAAAGAAAGAATTAGTCATTAAAATTATAAAGTAAGTCTATTCTACTAGTACAACTTGAGCACTTGTTTTCCATATATCTTATTTTCTTGGAATATCTTGGTTTGGTAATCTTGTACTCTTTGGAAATAAATCGTTTCTTGAGATATTTACCTAGTTGCTTCTAACTTTTATCGATTTCTAATTAGGTGGAAGCAAAAGACCCTGGTAGTGGTACTTCATATTTCTATAATAAAAGCACGGGAAAAAGTCAGTGGGAAAGGCCTGTTGAAGCTCCTATCACCTTGCAAAATCTTTTGACTTCACAGCTTCTGGAGAATTGGGTGGAGGCATTGGATGAAACTTCAGGTATGATGCATGTACATATTTCTTCACATTTTGTTTATTTAGTGAAATATAATTTAGTAGAAAGAAAACAAAATAAGAGGGCTTGAGCATATTTTAAGAATATACTTGAATTTTCAAATTTTAAATGCAATCCATATCTAATAGTACTGCACAATGATGGTAATTTTCTTTCTCAAACATGGAATAAAGGCATGGAAAATTCCCTTTGCCAAGAAAATAATATGTTGCCTTATCAGCTGGCATTCTATGTGCAGAACCAGTAATTTCTTTAAGTGAAATGGATTTTTGGCATTAGATAGTTATCATTTGTGTGAAGGAGTTTAAAGTCACATAGCATTGACACCTCGATTTAAATAATATGAGCATGGTCTAGTACTTTTTAATTTGTTTAAAATTTTTTAAAGCTCTATAGAAGAACAATAAAATAGTTGGTTTCATTGCTGCATATCGATTTTGTTTGGCTAATATCATTAGCATGTAAAAAGTACATGGTCTTTGGAGGTGGTTACTCGTTCTTGTTTAGATTGGTATCATACAGTTATAATTATGAATGTTTAATTGAGAACTCTATTGTTCTCCATTTGTTGTTTTTCTTGGTTAAAATTGTTTAAATATTTTGAAATTAAGATTCCCTAAAATATGTATTTCAGTCATTTTTTGTTCCTTAATATTTTTCTTATTTTACCTTCTATTTCATCCTCACTATTTTTCTTGCTGTAATGAGGTGTTTCTTTAAGTCTTATTACTGTGGAGTGTACCAGGATTGCATTCATATTGACTTGTCTTAAATATGTAATGGTCGTATGTGAAAAATTGAAGTCTTTGGTACAAGAAATCCGATTCTTTTTCCATTCAGACATTCCAAAATATATAAATACTACATGTTGAAGTTATAGATCCCTCAATGTAGAGTTCTACACTAGTTTAGAAATTGCCTCGATTATAAGGACTTGTACATATTAAATTCTATTTAAGAGATTACACAATAAACTACCACAATCACTGAAGTAAAATTCAGGGTGACTCAACAATATGCTCTAGCTGTTTGATGAAAGTACTTCAAACCCAGATTGCTGGTGATCATGAGAATGCTATCTGTTTGTAAACACATCAGCAAGTTAATTCTCAGTTAAAACATAAAATGTGCATGTAAGGCACTAATGTTAAGGCCGTATCAAGCTTTTCTCTGATGAAGTATGACTGGGGGACTTATCATTCCTTGTAGCATTAAGTTAACATTGTTCTCAAAGTGGAACAAAAGAAATAGCTGTGAGAAGTCTTCCTTCAGGTCCTACATGGCTTTAAACTCTAGTAGGCTCTTCCAGCATACAAAGACTTCCTAGTCATTTGGAGTCTTGCGTGTATAAGTGATATCCTAGGGTTCAACTTGTACTGCAATGCCTGCAGTATTGGGGAGACATGGTTGACTTTGTTGTTGAGGCTTGCTAGCTTTCTTAATCTAAGAATCATGAAATGCAGGGTGAATGAGGCTATGCGATGGTAGGTTGAGGTTGTTGGCCATTGTCCCAATCTTCTTTACAATGCCAAAAGGACCAAAGTATATGGTGTAAAGTTTGTCACTTTTCCTTTTAGCCCTACTAAAGATTGCCTATAAGGTCGGAACCTCAGATATGTCATATCCTCAGCCAAGTATTTTACTTTCCTCTTATGCCTGTTGGCCTTGCATTTCATGCGTTCTTGAGCTTATCTCAACTGTCCCCACACTTAATTCTATGGCATGATCTCATTGTTGTAGCAAGTTTCCGAGTGTGAATTAGAAGTTGCAGGTTGTAACTCGTATTTAATGATAGGTGGGTGTTGCTTGTTCGATCTCCTCTTGTAAAGTTGCTCTGGATGCATTTTGCATATTTTTAATTATTTCTGAAAATATATGTTTTTGCATGCTTGTAATAGTGTATCTGAAGGTACTGATAGTGAACTTCATAAAATTAATTAAGTACTGAGCATTTACAAGCAATTTGTAACACCAGTTAAATAAATTCTATATGTGCTTCTTTTAAAAATATTATGCTCCTTTGTCTGATATGCACGTGATTATGCAATATGACACTGATGGAATTTAGGGACAATTTATGAGAACCAAGTTGGTTAACATTTTCTTTTCCTGTTAGCAGGTCACAAATATTACTATAATACCAAGACCCATGTATCTCAATGGGAATATCCGAGCTCATTGCCTGTTGTTACTTCTCATCACTCTAATATGACACATTCTGTCGACATATCTCATGAAGTTCTGGGTGATCATTCATCTGAGTTAAGGAAGTGCATGGAATGTGGTGGGTGGGGATTAGGTTTAGTGCAGACATGGGGATATTGCAGTCATTGCACTAGGTATATTCTTCTGCAACCTATGATTTGCTTTGTTCTGTGATGACTTTAGTTAGTACAGATCAGAAGAGGGAAAATTTTGAAATATTGTAGATACAAGATTTCGTCGATTGAGCTTTGATTCCATTAAGCAATGATATATTCTATGAATTCTATTCAGTAGAGTTTTCTTACATGTGGATATCAGCATTGAACAAAATTCTTTCAAATTATCTGCTCAAGTAGTAATTGCATCCATGTTTCTCAATAAAGTGTACAACCTGACTCAGACAGAGGGTATTGCATCCATTTTAGAATGAGGAGCAATTGGGTCATCTGCAAATTATAACTTCAATCCATTTTGATGAACATCTTCACTGCAATTAATTGAACAGTTGAAATGACCATATGGAGTCACCTCTCATTTTGTTGGTTTGAAAGATAATTTTGTGGATTAATGCATGGCTATGATATCCATGGTGTGTTATACTGGAAGAAAACTCTCCTGGGCCCACCATTCTTAATTTCTCCATTTGTTGTAGAAAAAATTTATAAATTACTTATCTTTTTATTCTTTTATTTTTTCCAGAGTTCTAGGTCTTCCTCAGTCCCAGTACTTAACATCCAGTCTTAACAAGCAACAGTATCATAGCAATTCAACACAAATCAAGGGAGATATTGACAAAAATGCTACAAAACAGAGGTATTGGCCTTACTAAGGCATTGTTACTGGTTATTCTTTGCACAGGCCTTAAAATGCTAGTTTCCTCTTTCAACCAAAACATGTATCTGCACCGTATTGGAGCATGCCAAATTATAGCAACCAGTCAATATCGGCATTTCATGTGAAATTGGCTGTAAAAATTTTCATGGTTCTTATTAATCTATCATTCATGTCTCCTTTTTCTACTATTTTCTTGTATATGTTATAATGCTCCTGCAATTGAACATAAAAAATAGTTAGGTTAGATATGAAAGACATTGCTGTGATTCAGCAAATTTCATCTAGAATGGATAAGTTAAGCCATCCTTTGGCCCGTATATATATGTTCCAGGATTATAACCACAAAGTTAGTTAAATTTGAGTTTGGTGAGCAGCTACTTGAATTTAAAAGATGGAATTATCTACAGATGTTCACTTACAGGATCTATTTTTAAGAGACGCTACTTGAAAATGCTATGAGGTGGCTTCAGAAGAATCTCTTAAGCTTTCAAATTTGGGAGATCGTGATAGGCCTCTGATAAAATATGTATACAGTCGGAGGAACTCAAAAGGTATAAACATGGAATTGTAATTGAGGTCAGTAATAGGTGGGACCACAGTTAGAGGGGAAACTGTCCAGTGGGTCCTTATTGCTCGCCTGAAACAGGAGAGTAGAATAGTGTGCTGACTAGGCTGCACAAGGGTCCAGAGGAGTATATAGAAGCAATGGTTTATAGGAGGGGGCAGTTTTTATTGTGAGGAAATCTTATGATCTCTGGGTGGAGGGCTGCCTCTCGAAAGTTAACCATAGCTAGTGTACTTTTTCCTTGTATTGTCTCCCTCCATTTTCAGAATGAATAAATTCCACTGACTCTTAGAATCTGTTGAAAGCGTCCATTCTTACCAGTGTTGCTAGAGCAGGAGGTTATCAGATAGTTTTCTATAGATGATGGTCAAATGGCAGAGCAGCAATGTGCGACATTGGCATGCCAGTTGCATTAAGGTCCTTTACAAGATTAATTCTGGGGACCATTGTGTGATACGTGGTTCACCATGCTTCATTTGTTTGAATTTTTCTGCGGAAGATGTGAACCATTTGAAAATCCTGATTTATTGATAAATAAGTGGGATTTGATAAAAATAAAAAATTAGCCTACCAAAAGGGTCTATTGTGTGTTTGTAGGTGTGTGACATTCTTTTTTGGGAATTATTTGTTAATTTTAACGTTTCCAGGTCAAATTTGAGACCCCCTGTGGTAAAAGGCGTCAAAAAAGATGGCAGAAAACGTGCCTTCCAAGATGATGATGAGTTAGATCCAATGGACCCAAGCTCTTATTCAGATGCTCCTCGTGGTGGCTGGTATGTGTTGTAAATACTATATCGTTTTAATGGTCTAATCTGAGAAATTTTATCTTTCTCGAGATGTACGAGATAGTGTCTGATTAGTACTACTAAGATCCCCTACGATCCAGCCGTTTCAAATGATTTAGCACACATCTGCTTTGCTCTTTTACCCTATATCTATAACGATACAATATGGGGCCTAAGTTTGATATTACTACTCAGATACCATTTGCTACATTTTAGTATAATAAAGTTTTTTTTCTCTCCTTCCATCTCTCTCATAGTTATTAACATTGACTACTTGCAATGCTTGATTATAATAGGGTTGTAGGCTTGAAGGGGGTGCAGCCGCGAGCAGCTGATACAACTGCCACGGTAATCTCTTACTCTTTGATGATCGGCTTTTGTAGATCCATTACACCCTGATATTACTTCAAATAAGCTACATTTATAATCCAATTCTTCCGATATAATGATGTTTATATGACCATGTACATATGATAAAGCAAAATTCAAATACCAATATTTAATTCAACAGGGTTAAGGTTAAACATTAATCACAATTTCACGGACACTGTTTTCTATGTCTAACGATATTAGAAATAGTGTAATACATTATCATATTTCTGGAGAACGTCACCTCATCAGCGGACAGTAAGTTTTGTTCTGAAGCATCATTTTATAGTTTCTGCTTCCACAACTGTAGGATAAAGTAGATCAGCTCCTAAATGTTGTGAGTCACTGTTTTTCAGGGTCCTCTTTTCCAACAACGGCCATACCCATCACCGGGTGCGGTCTTGCGAAAGAATGCTGAAATTGCTTCACAAACCAAGAAACCCACTTCCCATTATGTGCCTACGACCAAAAAAGGTGATGGTAGTGACGGCCTTGGCGATGCTGATTAAGGAGGTGAACTTAGATGGTTTGTTTCTGATCCAATCTCACGAAACCTCAATTTTGATGTAGCATATACTGGAAAGTTGCAAGTGGGTGGCTGTTTTAGTGCCTAAATGAAATTAAACAATGACTATTACAGACATCTGAGGCGGCAGAAGCGCCCTTTGGGAATTGGGATGTGTAAGCCCGCATCACTTGTTGATGTCAAGCACAAGGGCAACAACTAAAATGTAGCCGCCTAGAGTCAATAGTTTTTCAAGTAATTAGTATTTTTATAAATTCAATATTCGTAATTATAATTATGATTTCATATAATAATATCTCATGTTAGTAAATTTTTGTAGATTTGTTTGATATTAAAAAAATAATAATCTTCAAGTCATTTATTCGATACCCACATCTTCTTTACACCCATCATCTTGCTTGCGAATCTCTCCTAAAGTTTTTATTTTGATGATTTTTGTTTATTTTTTGCATGAATTTTGTGTTTGTAAATGAAAAAATAAAATATCACATTGAAAAACTTTAAAAATCAATATATAATATATATTTGTATTTTAAACAGTCAATAAAATCAATATACTATAATATAAATCATCACTGGATACAGTCTCGGATGGGCCAATGAAGTTTGAACACATCATAATCATCATCGTACTTCATTGGAACGTTATCCGCACCCGAAGAATTATCATTTTCAGAGAAAAAACAGTCCGTTCCTCAAAGTTATCATCTCCCGGAAAAGGATAAGTAGCTCAAAAGGAAATGGACGCAGGTATGCAGTTGGCGCTTCCAATCCTAGGAATCGTTGCTGCGGCTGCTGTCACCTTCTATGCTGTAAGCTTTTCTGAACTGCGAGAGGTGAGTCTAAGCATAGCAATGGATGTGGGTTATTTCCTGGTGAGTTGTTTATTCTGTTAATATATTTGGTATCTGGTGGTATGTGCAGAAATCTTTCAGGGATTTGGAAGAGAAGTACGAGGATGGAGGGTTCAGGTCATCTCTTAGTTCCAGGGAAAGGCGAGCGAAAAGAAAGGCTAATAACCAATTCAAGAAGTGATTATAATGAATCAATACTCTCTCATTTCGTTTGGGTTCTTCTTTTCATTATTTATGCAATTCAGAAAGGTTGAAGATTTTCTCTTTTGTTAACTTTTTCAACGAGACAATCTTGAATTTCACTTATCTACTTATCGATTGAGCATCGAACAGAAGATACAGAAGAGACACAGAAGACGATCACTCCAATCCCCACAGTACACTTTTTTCTGAAAGTGTGATATGATTCTGTGTGATTGATTTCTTTGTATTCTATTTGGTAACCAATAGGTTTAATCTGAGCAAAAAGATAAAACAAGACTAACCAAACTGATCACCTTACTAATAATCAAATCCAAGAGAGTGAGGCATCAGAGTTAAGGAATTAAAGCACTACTTAGGACTCGCTTGTCCTCCTTGTACAGATGATACATACTATTAATTAGTGTTTCTGAGTCCCAAATTCATCCCCACAAAACAGAATGGCAAACCTGGTGCATCCTCATTTCCCCAACAGAACAACTTAAAAGGAAAATAGCAAACTACTATTCAGCAGGGTAACAGGTCTATTAACGGATAGCATATATTCTTTCCCTTCACCAGTAAACCTGCAGTCAAACTAAGCTACAAATCTCCAGCTCATTTACAATTTGCTATTACCCTATTTTATCCTCTCCAGCCATTATCAAGTAAGAACAAGTGGATAAATGCCTCCGTACAACTATATCAACAAAAATAAAGAAACTGAACAATTAAAAACAGAGTAAGATCACTGTTACGCTTAGAATTCTGTGGATTTAAGACTAACAACACCCACCCTTTTTAGCCTCTACATTCCCTTCCTCATTCTCACCCGCCTGTAAAATCACAGTCTTTCCATCACCCATCTCGGGAGCATCTGGCTTCTTGAGCTCTTGCGATATCATAACTTTCCTGCTCAAAATGTTGTAAATCTCCTTGACAACTGTTTGGAAGGCGGCAGCTACATTGGATGAATCAAGAGCTGAAGTTTCCATGAAAAATAGACCCTGTGCTTCTGCCAAAGCCTTCCCTTCTGCAGTGGGTACCTCCCGGGCATTCTTCAGATCGGTCTTGTTTCCCACAAGTATAGTTACAACATTCATGTCAGAGTGAGCTGTCCAAATAGGAGATCAAAATGATAACTGTTTGTTTCTTTCTTTAAGAAAAACTGTTCTCGAATTATTCATCAGCAAAGGGAATACACAATGTCAATATCATGGAATCATTTCCTACTGAGCTCAACCAGACCCAGAAGTACATAAGAGTTAGCATCTTGTTGCGCAGGAGAACCAGTAGCATTCTATATATGTGCTACATCAATTGACAAATAATTTGTCATGGAAGATGACATGATCAGGCAACAGCAAAATCCATCTCATAACATATTCTTGGAAGAGACGAACATGCAACAAGTATAAACATATTTCTTTAGGATTTAATAGCAAATGATGGTAAAATTAATTTGCCAACATAAGCTGGAGATGTGGGATTTATCTAAAGACCATTACCACAATTGTTTAGTAAACAACAGCAGAAAAGCTAAAGACTGTCACATCCATTATGAAATCTTACTCACCAAAGACCTGCATATACTAATAAGTAGGCATGCAATTATAAGACATATTGAAATATCACAGAGTCAAAGCAGCAAAGTCAAACTTGAAAACAAATAGCAAGGAGAAATGGATTCAAATACCAAGTCAGTCATCAATCTTACTGTGAAGTTCATTAAGCCATTTGCCAATGCTATCAAATGTCTGGCGTCGACTGATATCATACACCAGAAGAGCTCCCACTGCACCTCTGTAATAAGCAGATGTAACAGCCCTAAACCGCTCCTGACCTGCAGTATCCCAAATCTGTGCCTTGATTTCCTTTCCATTAATAACCATCTTTTGTGTTTGGAATTCTACCCCTATTGTAGACTTAGAACTAGGGTAGAATTCATTTCTTGCAAATCTTGCTAGCAAATTTGATTTCCCAACAGCTGAATCACCAACTAAAACAATTTTGAAGAGGTAATCCTCTGTTTTTTCCTCATCAGAGCATAATGCCATCTTTCACCGCCACACAATTGTCACACTATAGATGCATGTTAATTGTGAACTGCCTTCTAGAATCGAGATCTTCACAGTAGGCCTTAAATATTTTTCTAAGAGATATCAGATTCCTGGGTCAAGATAGTCTGTCCAAAAAGAAATGGAAGGAAAGGTATGAAGGACAGAAAATAACTCAGAAAAAAAGATAGTAAGAGAAATATAATGGTAACCCAAGGGTATGTTTAACTTCTGAAGTTAATTTGGCAGGCCCAGTACAGTAAGTTAATTCTACTCCACCTGCTGCTCTCTGCTGCCAGTATAAATGCTTGTAGTTCTCTCTTTCAAAATCTAACATGAACCTCCAAAGTGAGGCTAAGTCCCTACAATGCAAATAAAGGGTAAATATTAGAGAACCAGACAATATTACTGACTTTGATATTATTAACATAAGAAACTCATCATCAGTATTAATAACAAAAATGTTGAAAACCTGAAAGTTTGAAGTGATTGCTAATTTTTTGTTGAAAGAGAAAGCAAGATTACATGACACTAATTGTTTCCATAAGTATTGCTCTGATCAACACTAAACAACATTAGTTACCAAAGATTCCTGCATAATCATAAACTTTTAATCCCCCTGTACCTAAACATGAGAAAATAAGCAATTCAGACCGCTCACACCTCATAAATTGTTTTGAAATGACCCGATAAGCTCACGGCTGTGAAATCAAAGAGAAAGAGACCTAGACCCCCAACTTATGTCATTAATCCATAATACTCGGGATTAGATCCTCTAAAGCCTCAACATCTTAGAGATATACAAACATGTCTGTGGGCAAACATATTAGCTAAAGAACAAAAAAGATTTGATCAAATAATAAAATCCCAAAAAAAGTAAGAGTTTTTATCAACTATTCTAGGTCAATTTGATCGGAAAAACATGTGTTCCCTCCTTTATACCAGGTTCCAGCCTTCAAAGCAGTTTTCTCCTAATGCTAAGATGCTAGTCAATGAATTTTCATGAACTATCTGTCATATAATCAGAGTTCTTGACAGAAAAAGGAAACCCTCTCACTCGACATACCCAAGGCATTCATTCCCTATCAAACATACTGACCTTTACTTTCCAAGTTGTATGCCAGAGATGGTGTCTAGCATGATAGAAGTGGGAGCACTCAAAGTCCGAAAGTCAAACATGACCACCAAAACCCGCAATTTAAATGAGCCTATCTGCTTAGTGAACTTTAATTCTCAGGGAAAATGCTTATTGGCGGTGCATATACAACAACTCTTAACAGCATTAAAGAAACAGGAGAGAGTCGAAAAGTGTCCCCACATACTCTTAACAAATTTCTACTACAAATAACAAGGCTTCTGGCAAATAGTGATTCTTTTGCATTCCGGTGGCCGTAAAAGCGCTGACCATGAACCCAAAGATGCAGAAAACAAAACCCCACGGCATTGATTAACAAGACAAATTTTATCCACGCACACAACTATTAAATAATAACAGATCAAGTCTCTGCGTAACCGAAAGCACAATAGATAAAAAAGGAACCCTAGATTCTGACAGTAGATGCTAGGAAGGAAAAGAGGGGAGCAATAAATGAAAACAAAGATACCTTATGCTAAGTGGAAGGAAATAGGTTTGCAGGCATTTCTCTGTTTTCTGGGTTTCTTGTTTCCTCCAAGAGTCTTTTTTCTGTACAGGTCGAATCAGCGATCAAAATGAGAGGGGGGAAGCAGGGAAGTGACGCAGAGAAAACAAAAAGGAAAAGGCGGGCAAAAATTAGAGACTCAGATGGAATGGAATCATCAAACGTGAAACGCGTTTTCTTAAATTTGGATGCGGTGTTTCAATGGCATTGACTAAGGAACTAGAAGGGATGGGGTGGGGAGGCACTGGAACTGGGAAGGGAGACCTGACCGGGCGAGAGAAAGACAGAGAAGCGCAAATTCGATATTTGTTATTTTTGCTTACATTGTATGAATCCAATGGATGTCAAATTTTTATGACCAAATGATTTGTTGAATGGTTTTGTATTTGTAATGAGGTGATTCCATTTACATTTTTAAGATTTTATTTATTTATTTATTTATGATTAGATGTATGTAGTATAGGGTCTGGTCTGTACACGGTTTTTGCAATTTTTGCAATTTTTGCAATGTGATAGCGCGTTTAGCATGATTAGAGTGAGGAATGGTTGATAGTTGTGAAGATTGTGGATTTTTTTACCCTACGTCTGTGTTTATTGATCATGGGCTTTGGTCTGGTTTTTCTATGTTAGATCCGTTTTTATTTGTGGCCTCTTTGATAATTTTAATTTAAGAAAAATCTGAATTTATAATATTATTCATTCGTTTATTTTTATTATATTAGGTGTATTTTTATATTTTTATATTTATAAACACTTTCCCTCCTCTTCTTACTCCCACATGTGTGTGTCTCTTCCCCTCTTTCCCATTGATTTTTCTTTTGCTTCTTCAATGATCTCTCTTACTTAGAAAACATTCTCCAAACTTCTCTTGATGGTTTTGTTGTTTATAGAACCAAGATCGGGATTCGATCTAATGAAAACAAAAAATGTAGCGGAAGTGTATCTATATTTACAGAATTCATAGATCCGAGATGGAAGAAGTGAATTTTTTAGACACTCCGCATAGAGTCTTTCAAAGAGAGATGAAAGAGCTTAGAGAAGAACGACAGTCTGTGTTTTGTGAATGCTTTCTAATGCATATATGTCTAGGGATCACAACTCTTAAATAGAGCATTGAGTAGACCAATTGTTAATCAAATCCATCTTTATTAACAATAGGCCCTCAAGTTTCTACACATACCCGAAAGTCAACTCATATTGTTACTTAAGATGACTAGCCCGGTATTAGTATTAGATCTCTTAATTGGGCTTTGTACTTTCAACATAATCAACATCTTCCACTAGTTCGTTCACAAGCTCGTATGAACATAAACAATGAGTCACATTAATATTAAGTCCAAATTTGTTCTAACATCTCTCATCTCAAAATACCCATTTACACAGTTGGAGATAAGGATTTTGACGTTTAGGGCACAAAATCGATCTCTTGAAGTAATGCCCTTCTTTTTTATTCATGTTGGTTTTTTGTGTAAAACCTGAGTTCTTTGTGTTTTTGTATTTGCATGACTTGTGTGTATATGAGGTTGTGTGTGTGATGTCATAGGCTAATAGTTTTGCAAAATAAAACTTTTGTGTCATACTTAGATTATCTCTAGAAAATAAGTAAGTTCGTCTTCCTCACAAACAAAACTAAAAATGCTAAGCTCAAACCTCTAAAAGAACAAAAATAAAAACATAGAGAATTAAAAAAGAAACTCTTTGTATTGTTTGAATACTAGATGATTACGAATAAGGAGGTACCACCCATTATATTGTAATTCAATTTCTTGATCAACAGTGGAGATTAAAATAATCGAATGATTTACATTCAATATTCATTATAATCATTTTCTATTTTTAGAGATAATTACAGTATAACCATTTACTATTTCCAGAATTTGACTTTTACTAAGTCTTATCCCTCTAAACGATAAGTCATTCAATTTGTTTGGAAGATATGTCATTCAGTCCATTTGAGCGACATGTCTTTCAATCCCCTTGGGTGATACGTCATTCAGTATTATGTGACATGTGTTTCAGAATTCTTATAACTTTAGTACATGACATTCTCTCCACCAAACTCCACAACGTCCTCGTTGTGTGTTGTCATAGAACTTTTCTAAGTGGTTTTTAAAAGTACTACAAAATCTTGCTCTCTCTACTAGTCTTTCTAGATGGATCTCCCTTCCAACGAATTAGATACTTGATAAGCTTCTCACTCTTCTGAACAATATACATTGACAATAATTCGTAATCTTCTTGTTGGCATTTGTCACAATTGTGGGAGTTCCTTTGATCTTCCTGTATCTGGATTGCCACTATTTTATTGAAATAACATTGATGCTTCATATAGTACTTTCGTGGAATGGATGAATCCTACACCCAATAGATTACTCAAATGCCTTCGTGATTTTGCTAATTCTGGAGACACTATTCGGTGAAGGGCCTTTGAAGGTAGTTTTCCCCTTACCTCCAACTCCATGATATGATCTCTCTCTCTCAAGTGGTAGTTTCTTATATAGTTTTTTGGGTATTACCTCTCCAGATTGTCCAATAACTTCTTTTATTGGGATAGACGCCTACTAGAAATATGATTTCCTTCATGCTCTATTGGATTAGTAGAGAATTTCATCTCTTTCTTTTCTATATCAAGTTTGTCTTGAGTAATTGGTTGACTCCGAGCCTAATATAACCTTTCTTATATGTTAATATTCATAAAAGCCCAAATTATTATTTAACATCAACAAATGACATTTAAAACCTTCAAAAACTTTAACCAGTAGTTAAAGTTAAACCAAATTGAGAAATCCTAATTTTAAAGATTTACGATCCAATAGGTCCCTAGGGATAAATCATATGGAAAACATACTTTAGACTTCGAAAAAACACAATTTAGACTTCGAAAAAACACACTTTAGACTTTATAAATAGTCTGGAAAATACATGTTAGACTAGTAAAAAATTGAACCTTGTTCTTAGAATACCCAAGGATCGGTTTAGCAAAAAGCTTAGACTTGTCAAAAATATTTAAACAAGTCAAAACCAAAATCCTTGATCAGTCGAAATCCATGAAAATGACCAAACACTTCCTAAATGCCCAGAAAATTGGTTTGTTCTCCTATTATGATGATTATCCAACACCCTCATTGTTTCATAACACTTTTGGATCGATCAAAACCTATATATTTGATAAAGCAAAAAATCGATGAGATGAAAGTCCTCCCTTGTAAGTTGAGACAAAAACTTCAATGTTGAATCAATACACTATCCGACCAGTCGAAACTTAGTACCTCTAACTGATCAAAACTATTCAGTTTGTTCCTGAGAGGCCAATGATCAATTGAACCCTTGAGAGTGAGATTGGTCAAGATCTTTCAACTGGTCAAAACCTGTTCCTCTCGATCGGTCAAAATTGTCAAGCTTGTTCCAGTAAGATTGAAGATCAATTGAACTTCCTTGTATAATCAATCGAATTTTTTTGATCGGTTGAAACCCAAATACTTTGATTGATCAAAATGCAAGAATGGTTTGACACGTTTGATTGAATATGCTTGCTTGTAAGTTGTACCCTAGCATGGTATATTTTGACATTGCGAAATACCTCTGTTTTTTTGTGACTATAGCTTGGCCAAGTTTAATTTACGTGCAAGGTTCTCTAATTTGAGAGAGAATAATATGTGTACCTTAGGAGTTTTGGGGGAGTCTTATTATACTTATATGATGCATAAATTATGATTTGGTTGACATAACAAACAAGTATTTTTTATGGTCACTTCTAGCTCAACCTATAAACAATGTTAGAGGAGGGGCTATGCTAACGGTCTTTGAGAGTTCTATTGGCCATGGTTCTCTTAGAATATTTTCTAGTCTGCCTTGACAGGCTTCAGATTGTATGCCCTGGTATGCTTGTGATAGTTACTTGATTTGATGATAGATCTGCTAAGGTGGATACATATAATTAATGAATTGCATAGTCCGCATATTGAATTTAAATAACATGAATCATGCATATTACACTTGTACATACTATTGATGGAGCATGATTGGACTTCCATTAACTGTGTTAATACTGAAGTGATTTGAAATGCTTTATTATATGTCTCCATTCCATCGAGACTGAGTATGATGTAGTGAATCCTACTAAAGTCTCTAGGATCTCACTCATGTTATTGATATCTTTTTCAAGGCTAGGCAAGTGGTTTATCTCACCCATATTGTTAATATATTTTTGGGGGCTATGCAAGTAGCTTGTTAATCCTCCGAGCAATGCATCTCTTAACTTGATAGCTATTATATTAATGCATCACGGCGCATGCATTGTGTTATACTTGTACTTTTATGCATGTGATGTTTGTGTAGTATTTTGTACTAATTTGAGATATACGGTTGTGCCTTTTTGCTATATTTTGATATACTTTTGAATTATGACTATATATATGCAATGACATGATTTAGAAAATAGAACTTAATTATTCGTACTTGTTAAAGACTTTGGCTGATTTAATATAACTGTGTAATGTATAACACTATCACCATAAAATTGGAAGTGATACCATATTCTCTTTAAAAGAAAAAAATACTCAATTATATATTTATATATTTAATAAATATTTTAGAATAAAAAATAAATAAAGTCTTTTGTGATCTCAATGGGTGAGTTAATCAATATTGTATGATGGTGAGGATCCCATGGTGGGTTCGGATCCTTACAACACTAGCTCATTACCCTAGTTCTATTCAGATAGGTTATATGATGAATAGTCCACCTACTTATCATTTTGCCAAGGATTGGCAAGAATAGTGGGACAACACAACAGCGTACCTGACGAAGGCAATGGAAGGATCCGCAAATGAAAAGAAGAAAAGTATTGGATTATTACTGACTTCTGGGTAGCCAGGAAACAACAAAACAATGAAGAAGAAGATGAGAAGTTCAGAAAGAAAAGATGAGAGAAAACAGAACAATCCACAACAGAATTCACACGCATTCTATAACATCCTAATCCCTTTTATTGGTTGTTGTAACTTCCCGCTCATTCCTTCCTTGCTGGTAAATCTATGACATAATCTTTCAGCTTGCGTGGTAGAGAAACAACTCTTCTGCTGCTACGTGGATTCACATAAGCATTAGTTACTTGCTTCTCTTTTGATGTAGTTCCCACTTCAGTGTAAACTTCCAAAGGTATACCATTGTCACCATCATTGGCAATCACAACATTACTCCCTCCCTGTAACAGAACCTTGTCCTCAAGGTTTATATCAGGATAACTCTTCTTCATCTACAAACTATCCTCCCAAGTGGCAGCATTGGCATCCAACCCCTCCCATTGTACAAGCCATTGCTCAATAGACATATTTCCTTTCTAAATAATTCGTGTCTGCAAAATATGTAATGGTTTAAGTAGCAAGGTAGAAGTCGTATCAACTAGATGTAAAGGTGTAATCTGCTGTTCCGGTATGCCAACACATTTCTTTAGCAAGGAAATGTGAAAAACTGGATGAATCTTGGCTACATCTGGAAGAGCCAACTTATAAGCCACCTGCCCAATTTTTTTAACAATCTGAAATGGTCCGAAGAAACGGGGTCCCAGCTTACTATAATGACGAATGCGTACAGAATTCTGTCTATAAGGTTGTAAACGAACAAACACCCAATCGCCTATTTCCAATTGAACTTTGCGGCGATTTTTATCAGCAAAGAACTTCATTCTATTCTGTGCTTTTAGTAAATTGTGTTTCAACAAAGTAAGGACTTCATCTCTCTGCACTAAGCGAGTATCAACAATTGAATTTCCAGCTGTACCTTGAATATAACGGGCAATAGTTGGAGGTGGTCGCCCATAAAGCACCTCAAATGGAGTCATCTTGGCTGCTGTTTGATATGAGGTATTATACCAAAATTCTGCCCAAGGTAACAAGGAAGACTAAAGTGCTGGTTAATCACCCACAAAACAACGTAAATACATCTCAAGTACCTTATTCAAAGCTTCTGTTTGTCCATCAGATTGAGGATGGTATGAGGTACTAGTGGACAAAGTTGTACCTTGCAGCTTATGTATCTCCTTCCAGAATTGTGTTAGAAATTTAGGGTCTCTATCAGAAACAATAGACAAAGGAATACCATGTAACCGGATAATTTCAGTCACAAAAACAAAGGCAACAGATTCACTTGTGACTGGAGTAGATAATCCAATGAAATGCCCATATTTAGATAGTCTATCTACTACCACCAAAATTACCGATTTTTCTTTAGAAAGGGGAAGACCAGTAATGAAATCCATAGAAATAGCTTCAAAAACCATCTCAGGAATTGCTAAGGGCTGCAATAAACCTGCTGGTTTGAGTTTAGTGTCCTTCATTCACTGACAAACTTGACACGCAGCCACAAATAGTTTTACATCCTTTCTCATGCCTTTCCAAAAAAAATTAGATGACAACCTATGGAATGTTCTCGTCACACCCGTATGTCCACCCACCATAGAACAATGAAACTCTATGAGCAATTGTTGTTTTGATGGAGAGTCACTAGGAAGAACAACCCTATTACGAAAGAAAAGCAAGCCATCCCTTACAGTAAACCCTACCAAACTGGAAGGATCTTTCCTCCATTGTTCATGCCATGCCAACAACTCAGAATTGGTTTCATTAGCACAACGAATCCAAGCAATAATATAATGAGAAACAGTAGAAATTGAAAACAAAGTAGACATAGAGACTCGAGATAAAGCATCTGCAGCCACATTACTTTTTCCTGCTCTATAAAGAATCTTGAAATCATACCCCACCAGTTTGTATAGCCAACGTTGTTGTTCAGGTGTTTGAATGAGTTGTTCTGTCAAATTCTTCAATGACTGCTGATCCGTAAGAATTGTGAAACGTCGACCAAGTAAGTATTGTCGCCATTTAGAGACTGCTTGCGTAATAGCAAACATCTCACGATGATAAGCCGATGCCTGCTGCATTCTTGGGCATAACTTCTGACTGAAATAAGCTATGGGGTGATTATTCTGTGAAAGTATTACACCAATACCAATTCCTGATGCATCAGTCTCCACAAAAAATGGTTCAGAAAAATTCGGTAAACTCAAAACAGGTGCTGAAGCCAATAACTGTTTGACTTTCTCAAATGCTGCCTGCTTGGTCTCATCCCAAATAAAGTTGTCTTTACGGAGTAAATCAGTAAGGACTCCAGTTTCCGCAGCAAAGTTTTTGATAAATTGCCTATAATACCCCGCCAAACCTAAAAAACCACGCACCTCTTGTACTGACTTAGGCTTGAGCCACTCCTGGATTGCCCGAATCTTATCCATATCAACCGAAATACCAGCCGCAGATATCATGTGTCCAAGATATCCGACTTGTTGTTGGGAAAACTGACATTTAGATTTCTTAGCAACAAGATGATTATCTCGCAGAATCTGTAATACAATCTACAAGTGATTCAAATGATCTTGCCAAGAAGAGTTGTAAATCAGTATGTCGTCAAAAAAAACCAGAATAAAACGACGCAAGAATGGACGAAAAATATCGTTCATTAAAGCCTGAAAAGTAGAAGGAGCATTGGTTAGGCCGAAAGGCATAACCAAAAATTCATAATGTCCATCATGTGTGCGAAAAGCTGTCTTAGAAACATCTTCAACTTTTACTCTAATTTGATGATAACCTGCCAAAAGATCAAGCTTGGAAAAATATTGTGCACCATTCAACTCATCAAATTACTCATCAATTGAAGGAATTGGAAAACGATCTCTGATAGTAGCTGCATTAAGGGCTCTATAATCCACACAAAAACGCCAAGAGCCATCTTTTTTTCTAACCAAAAGCACCGGAGAAGAAAACGGGCTTGTACTTGAACGAATAATCCCTTCATTAAGCATCTCCTGAACCAATCTCTCAATCTCCTGCTTCTGACAATGAGGATATCTATATGGTTTAACGTTGATAGGAGATGTAGATGGGGATAAGGGAATACCATGATCCTGAACTCGTGTTGGCGGCAACCCATATGGCTTTTGAAAGACATCATCAAACTGCTGTAATACATGCGCTAATTCTGGTGGCTGTACCGGTTAGTCTTGTTCAACTGATTCAACTAGTTCCAAACAAAAATATGATATAGCTACATCAGTGGCTGACCATCGACGAAGAGCATTTAATGATGCATGATGAACCATCATATTTGTTTCTCCTTGCCATTTAACTATCTTATCTGCATAGTTAAAATCAAATTGTGAAGAAGCCTAGTTCGTAACTACTGGTCCTAGAGTAGCCAACCAAGACACACCAAGTACCATATCCCAACCCTTCAAAGGAAGTACAAAGAAATCAACCTCCACCATCTGTCCTTGAATGGAAACAGGGACCTTCTTTGCAATACCAGAACACATTAAACGTTCCCCATTACCAACAAATACACCAAAGCTGTCAACCGGTTCCACCAGCAATTGAAGAAATTTGGCCATTCTGGTTTGCACAAAACTATGCGTGCTACCACCATCCAAGAGAACTTTAACAGGACTGCCATTTACGTGCCCTGCAAATCTAATGGTAGTAGGTGATGTATCACCTGATAAGGCATAATGAGAAATTGAAGTAGTGGCCAACTGTGGACTGGACGATGAAGATGGAACATCTACAATTTCTTGAACCTTATCAATGGAAAAATCCTCTGGAATGACCTCTTCATCAGCTAATAAAAGGAGATGAGAAGGGCGTTTACATTTGTGATCCCAACTATATTTTTCATCACAATTATAACACAAAACTTGTGCTCGACGTTGAGCTGCTTCAGCTGGTGAGAGACGTCGGATAGGAAATTTGGGTTTCTCTGAAGCCGATGATGAACTTGCAGATGAAGACACTGTCATCATGGGAGTGGGCAACAATGGTTGAGTTTGACCCAAGGTGGGTCGTATAAGGCCTTTTTCCATAGCTATTCTGGTCTCATGTAGTTGGGCCAATCTTATAGCTTCATCCAACGTAGTGGGCTCTGCTATGATAACAGAGGTTTTAATATCCTCCCTATGACCTGAAATAAAACATTGAACTACAAAAAGCCTTGGAAGAATCATTGATCTATTCATTGTAGCTTCAAAACGTGTGCGAAACTCCATCACAGAAGTTGTCTGACGAAGCTTGGCAAGCTGTCCCTCTGGAGATTCCCAATCGTTGCTTCGAAAACGTTTAAGTAATGCTTCTGAAAATGATGCCCAATCAGATAACTGACGATTGCGATGCATCCATTCAAACCACAAATTTGCATCGCCATCTAAATAAAAAGAAGCGATGGTGAGCCTTTCTTCATCTAATATGTTGTAGAAATCAAAATAACGATTGGTATTGAAAATCCAACTCTCGGCATTCGTCCCGCTAAATCGTTGAAATTCTACATGCACTGGCTTGTGTCGATTAGGTTGATTTCCATTACTATCAGGTTGATATCCCATACGACTAAAAGATCCCTCTCCAGAATGAGCAGATAACATGTTGGATTGATTCTTCACGATATGTTGCAAGAGCTGTTGCTGTTCTGCAAACATTCTAGTTTGCTCGGACACTGCTGTAGTCAACGAAGCCATATCTGCTTGCAACTTAGAATGTGACTCTTTGAGTGTTGTGACATCTGTATCTAACAATGAAAGACACCAATGGAAGGATCCGCAAATGAAAAGAAGAAAAGTATTGGATTATTACTAACTTCTGGGTAGCAAGGAAACCACAAAACAATGAAGAAGAAGATGAGAAGTTCAAAAAGAAAAGATGAGAGAAAACAGAACAATCCACAACAGAATTCACACTCATTCTATAACATCCTAATCCCTTTTATTGGTTGTTGTAACTTCCCGCTCATTCCTTCCTTGCTGGTAAATCTATGACATAATCTTTCAGCTTGCATGGCAGAGTAACAACTCTTCTGCTGCTACGTGGATTCACATAAGCATTAGTTACTTGCTTCTCTTTTGATGTAGTTCCCACTTCAGTGTAAACTTTGGAAGGTATACCATTGTCACCATCATTGGCAATCACAACAGGCAACGAGAAAGATGAAGAAGAGGAAGGTATAGTACAAGTTAGAACTCCCTGAAGGCTCAACTTCCATCTAATCTTTCACGTAAACCTACTAAACCCATACTAGGTTGATCTGGAAGATCCCCGACAAGGGCGTTTCCAAACATGCACCCACAGCCATCACTTCTTCACATGAGAAAGAATTAGACGAGATTTTGGCTCATCGAGTTATCGCAATGGGGGAGACATGCGGATGCGGCAAAGGTGACTCCTTACAGCAATTCAAAGACAAAATTCTTGAATACAAGGTAGCCGAGTCGATGAGGATGCGAACAGACTGGATGGGGAAGGATATTAGGCTCACAAAAGTTAGCTTACAAGATGAGCCCACAAGGCCTAGCCGAGCCAACATATATTCGTAAATAATGGCTTCTATATACATTTTCATTGTTCGTTTTAGAAAAGGAAAAGTTGTTAAAATATGAGACACTGTTCACATTGAATTTTGAATAAATCTGTATCCATATCATAGTCACGATGCCCGTAGGAAATCTTATTTTGAATTGATAAAAATGCCGATAATTATTACTACTGAGAGAAGGTTATACTTGTCATTGAATACACAACTGTACACAGAAATTGGAAAGGCAATCTAGGCCCACAAATTGCTTGGAAAATAAAATTTTTTCTTTATGGTTTCTTTCTCCCGATCCGCCGGATGAAACGAACACAACCTTAAAGTTTATTCGATAGAGACAATATTATAATAAACTTAGGGAATAAGACTCTTATCATTCATTCAGTGACAAATTTAATTAAGAAAATCTTCTCCCACAATTGTTCTCATTCTTATATTTTCCTAACTTACTGAATTTGAAGGAATTTAAGTGTGCTAGCCAACCGTGAGGGGCTGACTTCACTAATTCGCAAAAATTGTCCAAATGTGAACCCCAAGCTCTGACATACGATTCTCGAAACCTTGACATAAACACCCCATGTCATAGAAATGCAAGACTAGTGGCAAAGTTTTGACTGCATTTCTATATTCTAACAAACGTTGTTGAAAGAGGGCAGAATACAGTGGAGCACAATAAATATAGACAACAAATAAAAATAAAAAAATAGAAAAAAGTACACTAGATTACAAAAACAGGAGTGTGTTCACAACCTGACCAACTCTCTTCACAGCAAACATCACACAGCATAAAAGGTACACGTTCTACAAGTACTGAAACTAGCTAGACTCTGTTTCAACTTTTCTTATGACCACCCACCAGTAGCAGCATCTTATGGAAATATGATATCTACTTCTTTCCTTTGTCTAGTTTTTCTTCTTTCTCCTTCTTTTCTTCCCCCTCTTTGTCTTCATAATACTCATCTCCATCATAATATTTTTCATCATCGTCGTCGTCATCATCATCATAATCATCATCATCATCATCATAATAATGTTCTTCTTCGTCCTCATCATCATCCTCCTTCCCATTCTGCAGCAGTTCTCTTGACAGCTGACCCCTCAATCGGTCTTGAATTCTATCTCTGATGGCTGTTCCCTGAAGGGAAAATCAACTAATGTAAGGACTGGAACGATGTCCCATGCGCAATACAAGAAAATTGATATGGGTCTGCACCAAACCAGTCATTAGATCGCTCTCTACAGTGCCTAACTGATAAAAATAAAAATGCCAGTAGTCAAGCACAAAAAATCTTTGATCAGAGATTACACCTTAATTACTAAGAACTTAATATTTTATAAGTAGTAATAATAATCAGGCTTTTCCAAATCAATTGACAAAAAATATTTTCGTTTACTTGCATGTCTCCATAACTGCAAGGCTTACCAGTAGGATGCATTGTTTGCACAAGTTTTGCAGTTCAGCCATTTCTTTTTAGGATCTCAATAGAAAAAAAAAACTTGCGTTTTGCATCTTAAAAGATAAAAAAAGCTCACCATTTTATGACAGCCTTCTTCGAACATCTCAAGAAATCCAGCAACCCAACGATCAGCATTTTCAACCCATTCATTCCGATGCATTGCAACAGTTTGAAACTAAAATTAAACACAAATAAACACATCAAACAACTGCATAATTTAAGCGAGGACACAAGTCCAAAATAATTAGAGAAACATAGAGTTCTGCTTGTCACAAGAAGCAAGCAAGCAAGCAGATATCTACGGAACTGTAAGGCTTACTAGCAGACTAGCATGAAGGAGAATTCAAAACAAGATGTAACAAAATTGATTTCAGTTAGGGTATCCAATACAGATCAATTGACATCAAGTTGAATGTGCCCGCTGAACAGCCAAAAAATGACACTGAAGCCAATTTCCAAACATAAATTCTAAGGTGATAATCAAAAAGAATGTATTGTTAGAGAGACAGAATGAGATAAAAACAATTCATAAGAGTTTAGCCAACAACTGAAACACATACACAACCACTGCCTCACCACACACAAGCATTCATACAAGAAAAAATGACCCACAATGCTCAAAAAGTTTAGACAGATAACAGAAGCATGCCTTGAAGTGGAGGACAACTCTTCAATTGAACCAATATAATTTCCTCTACAAAATATTGATTCCACACCAGAAGGTAATCCTCAAACTTGCACATGCATAGAAAGTTCAAACTCAAGAGATTACATCACCACCGAAACAACAGATAGGATAAAAGTCTCATGATAGTTACAAACAGAGACCTCGAAACGGAGACTGAAATTCTATCTTAAAACATTTTAACATGAAGCAGCTGTCTTAATATTCCAGATTTGAAGAGGGAGAGTAGATAGGGGACAATTTAAACTGGGACCTTAAGATGGAGACTGAAATCCTATCTCAAAACATTTTGGCATAAAATGGCTGTTCATAATATTCCAGAGTTGAAAAGGAAGGCTAAGATATCCTGCAAAAGGAGGAAAAAGAATAAGTGGATAACAAAACAGAATAGGCCGTATATTGTTGTTGGATGTTGGCTGTGACAGACGGAGAAGCCCAGTGCATAATAGCAAGAAGACAATTCAACAAAGAAACTTGTATTTAACTAAGAGTCAAAAGTTTTCAGAATTCATTGCAAATATAATACCAATAATGGTGCATGCAACTGATTTTCAAGAGTTTTTGCAGTCTATACTCCTGGAAGGATTTAGCTCAAATCTGAGACAAGTAGGGACCCAACATATGCGACAAACCACAATAACCATATTCCTCCCACACCATCTAAAGCAAACAAAGAGGTGACTGAAATTCTTGCCTAGTATGGTGCATAAGACAAAGATTAGGAAATAAAGCAGCCAGGATCCTCAAGCATGATAAATTAGTGTCTCCCCACAAAGTATTCACCTCCGAGTACTTTGGCACTTCAAATTCAAGATTGTGATGGGCTGAAGCAAAAGAATTTGAAAGAAAGGAGGTAAGATCCCTCTAAGCACCACCAAATTCTAGGGTTAGGCTTTCAGGTAAATGTTCGGATAAGTCCCTTCAGTTGGTTCACTATTGTCATGGTAAGTCATGATATGGTACTCTCATTACATAACAAAAGGAAGCCATAAAAGGTTGCAAGTGAAACAAAAGAACAGGCAAGTTGTACGATACAATCATTTATCACACTACAAGAAGTACCTTCTCCCCAACTTTTTCTTGTTGTTCCTTCACTTTCTCTTGCAACTTCTTCAATCTCATATTCACCCTCAGTCTCTTTTCCTGTTGAAAATAACCAGAATAATATAAATCATTTTTATTGTTAAAAAGAAATGTAAATGGTCAGAATTGCTAAGATGAAGGCACAACAAGAAAGATCTATACCTTTACATAGCTAACACCCAGCTCCTTTCTCGAATAACCTCGATCCAAATTCCGCATCACATACTGGTTATAGTCTTTAACAATTCTCATAATAATGTCTGATGTAGAAATTCCATCTGTCCTTTTTGTTTCCTTAAACCTCCCAACCTTTTTAACCTGAAATATAAATTCACATCACAGAAATTATGAGCAAAAATAATTGTAAAATAAGAATAGAAGTTAAAAAGGAATATCAACAGGAAAGATCATCCCAACTTACAAATTCATAGACATCCTTCCCAGCTCCGCTGGCATCAGCATAACTGCGTACAATGCAGAGGAGATAAGGTTAAGAGATGACAATACAACAAGCAAACAATCAGATAAATGAAAATCAAGAATAACAATACATAGAAACGGAAAACAAACATGACTTGAATTCAAGTACAGACTCCAAAAACTACATGATGAGCAATCAAGAAAATAAATAGATCCATTAAAGTAAACCATTTCCCTAAAACCACTTCAAGACCCAAATGCAATGGGGACGATCACTGAAGGTAAGGTATGAATGCAGAGAGGATAAAAAGTAAGGGAATCTTACGGAAGGGAATCATGAGCGACGTAATCAATATTGTGCTTGTCCAAAAATTCCTGATTGATAACCCATGGCGCATCAGGGATGACTTCATCCACCCACCTGCAAGCGAATACAAGCGAATAATTGAAGCAGTGACAGGCCGTATCATAATGAAATTAACTAAGTTCCATCCAAATTACTTGCAGTGGCGGAGAGACTCGTAACGCTCGGCATCCGTCATCACAGTTTTGCCCTTGTACTTGTGGGTGATTTCGTCATTGCAGCAGCCAACAAGCAGGTAAGTGTTTGGAAACCTACACAACAAAGGTCAGGGGTGATCAATTAATCAAGGATGAGGCTGTTGTTGACCTAGGAGTAAGAGAAACGGAAAAAAAAAAAGAAAAAAAGAAAATGGAAGCAGTAGTACGCTTTCTTGGCTTGTTCGAGGGAGCGAGCGTGGCCGAAGTGAAAGAGATCATAGATCCCATCGGCGTAGACACGAAAAGGACGATCAGTGATGGGATTCGAAACCCCTGTACTGCTTTCGTTTCCATTCATCTCCTTGTTGATTGTTTGTTGCTGTTGTTCCATGGATTTTGACTCCTCCTCCTTCACTATTACTTGTGGTGGATTTGCGCGTGGGGTTAGGGTCTCACTGTTTTCATTTCATTTATGATTTTTTTCTTTTTTCTTTTTCTGTCCAATCCCTCCTTGATTTGCGTATCACTGGAGATTGGATATACGGTTCCTGTGCATTTCTTTAATTCCTTTTATAGCCATGCCTAAGCAAATCTCTCCAATAATAATCCCAATTAAATAATATTTCTTATTCATAATAATAAATAAGAATCAAAACTAATGAAGGGATCTAAGGAATCTTTTCCGTCTTAAAGTATGAGAGTTGAATCTTCAGATTAGTGAGTTGGCATAGATTGTTAATTTCATTATTATGTGTAGTAGATGGTAGATGGTGGATGGTGGAGCCTATGAGAGCCAGGTAGAGAAACAATCCCTGTGCATCAGATATACCAATCTCCAATAAATATTTAAATTGAGTCTTTCCCCTCTCCTCGAAAGACATGGAGCAAAAGAGCGGCTATTTTACATATTTTCTGGATTAATACGAACATGGTCAGAATATTCCTTGGTAAATTCTTCTCTCCTCGAATTACTGGAATCAAAAGGGATATTTGCAATATCAAACAACATGAGATCCTGAAACGTTTCACAAATATTGGGAGAGGTTGAAACACATGTGTGGTACTTGCCCTTAGCATGGTATATCTGAACAATTGCTTATGCAATATTTGCATGAGTATGTTTCCCACAGAACGCAACATGCTTGATGCACTTGGGGAATGTTGGATTAGGATATGTCCTACATCCAATTATTGAGTTTAAATGAATAATGTATATAATTTAAAGATATGGTTTTCTCTGAATTTTGGTGAAATTTTTTTAATAATTTTTCAAAGTTTTAAAATATTTTTTAAAATATTTAACAATTAAATAATAAATTTTAAAAAGGACGATTGAACGACTTCTTTGGAAGGTGACTAAATGACGTCGTTTGCGTGAAAAGAATTTTTTTTATAATTTTTTTTTCTCAAAAAATTTTCCTGTCTCCCGAGTCCTTTGTCTTCACCCACAACGTGAAGGTGCTTCAACCACCACCGGCCACGCCTCGCACCACCGTCACCATCAGTCGACGCGTCAACATCCGAGGAATGGCCTGCAGGTCTTGTGGGGATCCAAAGCTGCCACAGTCCTCTATGCTACATGATCCCCATTAACTCTGTCCCCAATCAATCAAAATCATATCATAATTATCTAGAATTTAAATTCGAAAATATCCATTAATATGAGTAACGATTTAGCCTTTCTCTCTATTATATTAGTAGAAAAAACGAGAGTATGCTCTTCTTTTCAAATTTTATTACCATTGATCATAATATTCACAGTCTTTCATTGAGTCTTTTACACTTAATAGTATTTCCACTTTCTTCAAAACTTGAGGTGTTTACTCTTTTTCAAATTTTGTTTTCTTAAAAACCATATAACTAACAAGATTGGGCTTTGGTTAGTATTGAGCTTATCAATTTTACTCTATATAATCTATGATCCCTGAGTGTATGTATCACCATCTTTTAATTTTGTATTAAACAGACTATTAACTTTCATCTACAGAAATCTATCATTGTATTGGGAGTTTAATACGAAATATTTAGAAGTTTCACAAAACCTACGAAATATTTAGAAGTTCCACAAAGCCTTTCAGATTCCAATGGATTCCGCCGATACAGGTATGCTTCCGCTGCGAATCTTAGTCTAATTATTTCTTGTGGGCATATACAATTTTAGGCCCAATAAGATAGAAATTTTTGGACTTATAAAGTGATTGACCCAAAACATAATTTTGACTTTTTTTCTAATTATATCTTTTGGGCCTATTATATTGTTTTGGTTTAATAAGATAAAAAAATAAGATTCCAGTTTTTTTTGGATCAAAACACATTATTGGGTTAAATTATGTGGCCAAGTTATTTGGGCCTATATGGATTTAAGCAAATTTTTACTTAGGGCCTGAATAACTATAGTCCAGGATGCATAATTTAATTGGTCTAATCTCATAAAGATTATTAAAGGTATTATACACTGTGCAAGATATTTTGTCTAGGAAAATTAGATTTTAAGCGAGACTATTGTGACTCCTCCAATTTATCTGGGAATGTATGATGGTTTTGTCAAAAGAATTTGTTCAATAAGTTTTCTTGAGAATCATAGGATCAGTGTGTATGCAATAATCCGTATGATAGCATAATCAAATCCCATTAATAATATTAAGTGAGCTTGTGGATTTATCCCATTATAATTTTACATAATAGATTTAAATTTAGGGATAATTGAGTTCAAAAGTTAATAAACCCATTTTGACTATTTGGGCCATTGGGTCCATTTTAAGTATTTTAGTATAATTTTTGGGCATTGAGGTTCAATTAAAATTTTGGACTAAATCAATTATTGGGTCATTGAATTCAATTAAAGTTCGGGCTGAATTAAAATTTTTGGGCTATTAAGCCTAATTATTGATTAAGTCCATAAAAAAAATTTTAAACCAATTTTTTTGGATATTAGTTCAAATTTCATTTTACTAAGCTCAAAAATTGATAAGATTCACATGTCAAATAATTTTATAAGGTTTGAAGTAGCATCTCGCCAAAGTGAGCTCTCTTTTGGAAAATCATTCAGGTAAAATTATTGGGTTTTATTATTGGATTATGTCCTTTATGCTAGGGGTGTTTAACTGGACGGGACGATAATTTCCGACCCGTTTATTTTGGGAAATAAATTTCCTGCGGGAAGCATTTCCCGAAGATTGCAGTTCCGATCGGTAAATTATAATATGTTATTTCGTTCCCGACCTGCCTAGTCGGGAAAAGTAATATTCCGTAGAAAATTTTTCCCAACAATTGTTATTTTGATCGGGAAATTTTTTTTGCCTTATTCCGTTACCGACCCGTGAAAATATATGGCGGGTCGGGAAAAATAAAAATTCCGACCGACAATACAAACAAGTGGTAGACCATTGGAAAATATAAGTACATTCAAGAAGTACCGATTCCAAAAAGAAGAGACAATTCAGAGAGTGCAAATGAGCAGTCTTGCATAAAGACATACATTCAAATTCAATTGGGCACATGGACGTCTTTGCGCCTGAGTATCTCAATGCCAAAATAATCCAACTGACCTTCAATTGCAACATGAGGCTTCCCAACTTTCACTCTTATTAGCAGATACCTGGGGATATTTGGTTAGGGTGGTGACGCAATCAGTTGAGCTACTGACTCGAGAAGATTGTGCGGTGGCCCTTTAATAATTTTCTTTGCTATGCTATTAGGAAAATGATCAAAACAAAGATCAACTCAACTAAATGACTAACAAAGCACACATACGCATGCCAGATTGTTCTTGCAAGTTCATTTTCTATTGATCATAAGATCTTTTAACAGTCATAGGTTTTATTGATAACTAGTAGAATACAAAGCAGAAATCATACCGGTAAATATCAGAATAGCTGATTGTATCCGACAGGGAGTCGGAATCCCTAGCCAAACGGAGATCCATCCAGGCATCCATATCTATTAAGAACTTCTGACTCAGTGTTTTTTCCTCCTGTTTCACCCCATGCAAACCAAGAAACTTCATTCCTCTAAGAAAATAAGTAATTATAAAGAACAATAAACTAACTCAATAAAGAATTTGATAATAATAAAATAACAGTGATACTCACACCTGACACCACACCCCCGAGACACCCATGTGCTTCTTCATACTTCAACTGGTGAGTCCACTACCAAATCTGCCACATCTACATCAAGTTATAGTAATCAGTTCAAGAGGGGTACTGGGTAGACAAAGAAATAAAAACAACAACAGTTATATTGCAGTAATCCACTCACCAGCTTCAAGCTTCTCTATGTCTATAAGAGTTTCTTTGAAACTAATATTCGAAACACTATTATTGAGTCAATCTTGTGTGTAAATAAGTGCTTGCACAAGTTTAGGAGACAATGAACTTTTATAAGGATTAAGAATTCTGCCACTAGTGCTAAAGGCCGACTCTGAAGCCACTATTGAAATTGGGACAACAAGCACATCTTTGGCCATGGCAGACAGTACAGGAAACCTCGGGGCATTCAGTTTCCACCAATAAAGCATATCAAAATCCTCTGAATAATCCTCCACATCCTCACTGCCATATTTCTCCAACTCAGACTTGCTTTCAGTTTCACAGTTATCACCATGCTTGCTTTTCTTCCATAATGTCATCATCTCCAGTCGAGCTTTTTTCCTCTTTTTCAGTACCATCTCCTCTGGTGAAATCACCAAATGGTCCTGAGCAGTTGTGGAAGTGACCTCATCTATCTCACTGGATTTGTGGTAAACTGAAGTTTCATTTGGCAAAAATAACAAAGCCCTATATGCATGGAATAACTCCTGACAGACATTTTTTATCTTCTGTCAAATCGTCTCACCAACATATTCACCATATGCTTGTTTGACTAAAAAATCTACATAATCAAATTTGCGACTGAGCTGTTGTGGAAATGACCTCATCTATCTCACTGGATTTGTGGGAAACTGAAGTTTCATTTGGCGGAAATAACAAAGCCCTATATGCATGGAATAACTCCTGACAGGTATTTTTTATCTTCTGCCATATTGTCTCACCAACATATTCACCATATGCTTGTTTGACTGAAAACTCTACATAATCAAATTTGCGTCTAGGATCTAAAATTGAGGCGACATATGTAATCATATTACATTTGTCAATATCACCCCAATATTTATCCCATTTATACTTCATATTTTCAGCCATGATGCATAAATCCTGATTTAGACTATTGACCCACTGATTCAATAACCTTAGAGCATCTAAAATTTCATCTAAACAACCACTACTTGTAATATAAGATGTCCCGGATACAAATTTAGTTAACTCATTAAAATTAGCAAGACAATGGTATAACTTCTTGATGGCCTCCCAATCTTCTTGATCAGGAGTACCTATCAAATCTTCACCCACAGGCATTGACTTATCCCAATCCATTATTTCCATATTAGCACGAAAATTATCATCAACTTCACTAAATCTCTCAAAGACACTTTCAAATCTACTAACTGACTCTAACATCATATAAGTTGAATTGCCAATAAGCCTTAGCTTAGATGGCATTATCCCTTATGGGGTTCAAGGAGGTCCTGGGTTCAATCCCTGGTAGGTGGTTGTAGGAGATTTAAAGGGAAGGGTGGGGTGGGGTGGGGTGAGGTGAGGAGTAGAATAGGTATTAAGGGAGGGGTGGGGTGGGGTAGTCTCGATGTATTCAAAAAAAAAAAAAAAAAAAAAAAAAATAAAAATAAAAATAAAAAATCATATAAGTTGAATTTCACCGTGTAGGTACATCCAAAGACAACAAAGCTTTGGTAGTAATTTCTTATACTTCCACACAAGTTTTAAACCTTTGCAACCTAGATGGTGAACTCCTAACATATCTAACAGTCTTTCTTATTTTGTACACAGACTTCCCACTGAATTTTAGTCCATCATTTACTATCAGATTCACAATATGTGCAACAAACCTAACATGAATATATTTACAATCGAGAATACTACCCTTCTATTTTGCAATTTTTTTTTCATTGAAACTACTGTCACATCATTGGTAGAGGCATTATGTGAGACCCAGCTCGTAGGGGGGGTCAGGTTACCCTATCCCACATCGGAAAGGAGAGAGGGAGGTCTTGGGCTTATATGTGTTGTGTGATGGTATCATTTGTAACAATATGCATCTTTTGGGCCATGTGGTTATAAGCTCAACCGAGCGTTGCAGTTGTGATCCATCACACACACATACACGTCCGGGCCCGCTGGGCCGAGGGTCCGGGGGCCGGGTCGTGACATATTATCCATGGTTATTGTAAATACTCCAGTTATACCCCACTCAATCAAACACCTCTCAATAACAAAAGCTATCTTCTCTCCCTTATGACTACCAATGGGACAAAACTTCAAAATTTCTTTCCTCAAAATCCAATCAGCATCTATAAAATGTACTGTCAGGCTCATATAATTAACTCTTTGGATAGAAGTCCAAGTATCAGTTTTCAGACATGCCCTATGACAATTACTAGTCAAATATTGCCTAAACCTCTTCTTCTCCTCCTTGTATAGCTGAAGGCAATCCCTGGTTATAGTTGACCTCGAGGGCATTCTGAACCTAGGACATGCAATCAACATCACTTTCCTAAAGCCCTTTGTCTCTACAAATTTTAAAGGTAACTCATCAGACACAATCATCTTTACAATCGACCTTCGTAAAGCCTCACTGTCAAACCTATATGTTCCAATAGTTGCCCTATCAGTTCAAATACCACCGTCTTCATCATCATATTGAATGTTAATTTGTGATTGCCCCATAATGGTATGCTTCCTAAGACAACTATTGGCATGATATATTAGCCCAGAAGTCCCATGCTTTTTTGGATCAGCCTTGAACTCCTTCCCACAATACTTACATTTAGCCATCACAGACCCACTAGGTAATACTATTCTAGTGAAATTATCCTATACTTTTCATTTACACCTAAACCTATCACCATCTGAAACCTTCTGTTTTCTACAACTATAGGCTCATCATGAACCGCCACTGAGATACCAGGTGTTTGGAAATATTGATCCTCATCGTGTGAGGAGGATTGAACAAAGTCAATGAGACTCACAAGGGTAGAACTTCCAACATCAGACGATTGTGTATTCATTTTCCTAGGTTTTAAAGTCTAAAATTAATAATTTAAATTCGATCACAGTACAAAATTCCAATTCTCAAAGGCAATTACTCAAGCAGAACAAAAGAAAAAGAAAAAATATGCGTAACATATAGTAAGTGTCATGCAACTCAGAATGTATCTCATCATTGTTTCCTTCAACATTGAATGACCACACCCAAAACAAGAATTGTCTGGAATAGAGGATGAATGCCAACAGCAAGACCGAGACAGTGTGGTGCTGATTCCAAGATCCAGGAATAAGTGAACAGGATAAGAATGAGCAATGCCTATTTCACTTGCTGACCTCCCTCTCTCATTCTTCACCACAGTGGGTGAATGACTACAATAAGAACCAGGCGATGTGGGCGATGAATGCCAACATGGGATTGGGTCAGGTTACCCAATCCCACATCGGAAAGGAGAGAGGGAGGTCTTGGGGTTATATGTGTTGTGTGATGGTATCATTTATAACAATATGCATCTTTTAGGCCATATGGTTATAAGCCCAACCGAGCATTGCAGTTGTGATCCATCACACACACATACACGTCCGGGCCCGCTGGGCCGAGGGTCCGGGGCCCAGGTCGTGACATATTATCCATGGTTATTTTAAATACTCCAGTTATACCCCACTCAATCAAACACCTCTCAATAACGGAAGCTATCTTCTCTCCCTTATGACTACCAATGGGACAAAACTTCAAAATTTCTTTCCTCAAAATCCAATCAGCATCTATAAAATGTGTTGTCAGGCTCATATAATTAACTCTTTAGACAGAAGTCCAAGTATCAGTTGTCAGACACGCCCTATGACAATTACTAGTCAAATATTGCCTAAACCTCTTCTTCTCCTCCATATATAGCTGAAGGCAATCCCTGGTTATAGTTGACCTCGAGGGCATTCTGAACCTAGGAAATGCAGTCAACATCACTTTCCTAAAGTCCTTTGTCTCTACAAATTTTAAAGGTAACTCATCAGACACAATCATCTCTACAATCGACCTTCGTAAAGCCTCACTGTCAAACCTATATGTTCCAATAGTTGCCCTACCAGTCCAAATACCACCGTCTTCATCATCATATTGAATGTTAATTTATGATTGCCTCATAATGGTATGCTTCCTAAGACAACTATTGGCATGATATATTAGCCCAGAAGTCCCATGCTTTTTTGGATCAGCCTTGAACTCCTTCCCACAATACTTACATTTAGCCATCACAGACCCACTAGGTAACACTATTCTAGTGAAATTATCCCATACTTTTGATTTACACCTAAACCTACCACCATCTGAAACCTTCTGTTTTTCTACAACTATAGGCTCATCATGAACCGCCACTGAGATACCAGGTGTTTGGAAATATTGATCCTCATCGTGTGAGGATGATTGAACAAAGTCAATGAGACTCACAAGGGTAGAACTTCCAACATCAGACGATTGTGTATTCATTTTCCTAGGTTTTAAAGTCTAAAATTAGTAATTTAAATTCGATCACAGTACAAAATTCCAATTCTCAAAGGCAATTACTCAAGCAGAACAAAAGAAAAAGAAAAAACATGCGTAACATATAGTAAGTGTCATGCAACTCAGAATGTATCTCATCATCGTTTCCTTCAACATTGAATGACCACACCCAAAACAAGAATTGTCTGGAATAGAGGATGAATGCCAACAGCAAGACCGAGACAGTGTGGTGCTGATTCCAAGATCCAGGAATAAGTAAACAGGATAAGAATGAGCAATGCCTATTTCACTTATTTCTAGATTTTGAAATCAGTATCACATCGCCTGGTTCTTATTGTAGTCATTCACCCTCCATTCCAGACATTTCTTCTTTTGGATGACATATAATGATGCAGTGAAACAAACAATAGCAATCACACATTCAAACAAGTAATAACAATCAACTACCAAACACAGCAACACTATGCCAGCACTAACACACAATAGATTAGCATAAGGCGAGGCAATAAGGCAATAACTGAGAAGCATAAACATTAACCAAGGTGCATAGGAACTCAAAATGTAGTATTGTCACCGTTACATGTGGATTTGGCACATCCAATGGCCCGGGAAGTGTGTACTGGGAGTGGTATGTGGCGTTGTTATACCATATGTATGATACCCGTGGAATCCTTAGGACACATAGCCTCGCAACTTCGGGTTTCCAGTCTAAAGACCACTCTTAGTACACACTTCCCGAGCCATTTGGATGTCCCAAAACCCGCACACCCACATAGCAAACATGCAAACACGATAGTATAGGATATGACAAATCAGACTTATGTATGCTTCTAGTCCACTGCCCATCCTATCCTATATACCTAACATTCATTAAGTTGGTTAATAGCCTAACACAGTAATACTAACAGACATCAGCAACAGCCAACAAACGACATACATAGGAACTCAGAATGTAGTATCATCACCGTTCTATGTGGATTTGGCACATCCAATGGCTTGGGAAGTGTGTACTGAGAGTGGTACGTGGCGTTGTTACACCAGATGTATGACGCCTGTGGCATCCTTAGGACACTTACCCCCACAACTTTGGGTTTCCAGCCTAAACACTACTCCTAGTACACACTTTCCGGGCCATTTCGATGTTCCAAACCGACACACCCACATAGCAAACATACAAACACGATAGCATGAGATATGACAAATCAGACCTATGCATGTTTCTAGTCCACTGCCCATCCTATCCTATATACCTAACATTCATTAAGTTGGTTAATAGCCTAACACAGTAACACTAACAGACATTAGCAACAGCCAACAAACAACATACATAAGAACTCAGAATATAGTATCATCACCGTTCCATGTGGATTTGGTACATCCAATGGCCCGGGAAGTGTGTACTAGGAGTGGTACGTGGCGTTGTTACACCAGTTGTATGATGCTTGTGGAATCCTTAGGATACTTAGCCTTGCAACTTCGAGTTTCCAGCCTAAACACCACTCTCAGTATACACTTCTCGGGCCATTTGGATGTCCCAAACCCGCACACCCATATAACAAACATACAAACATGATAACATGGGATATGAAAAATCAGACCTATGCATGTTTCTAGTCTATTGCTCATCCTATCCTATATACCTAACATTCACTAAGTTGGTTAACAGCCTAACACAGTAACACTAATAGACATCAGCAACAGCCAACAAACAACCAACTACCTAACACAGCAACACTATGCCAGCACTAACACACAATATATTAGCATAAGTCGAGGCAATAAAGCAATACAATAAAACCATAAGGCAAGCCATAAGGCGAAGCAATAAAACCACATAATAGGAACATCAATATACCAACAAGCAACATCCAACAATGATAAATAAACATTATACATACGTAATAAATAATATACAACAGCAATAGCCAATAAAATAAGTTACATCAACAATTCAACAATATGCATAAATAATTATATACAATATACAATAAAGTGAAAAAAAGTAGTTTAGACTTTACAAAAAACCTGTTATGTGTTTGTTACACTCTTGAACACTCCTAATTGACTCTGTCTCGGGGTCACGAAGTATCAACGATCAGATGTCTAGCCCGACCGTCCAGTGTCTGAATTCCTCTTCACTCAAATGACTTATGGTTGTCCTGGACATTTAAAGTATTTGTTAATTCCCTAACATACGTGATCAACTAACAATTAGAAAACAATAATCAAAACTAACAAAATCCTAAAAAATAGAATAATTTACCTAATTTACCGATTTGGGGTTGGAAAAAGGGTCGAATTAGAATTAAGGTTTCAATTGGGATTAGGGTCGACTGAGGATTAAGGTTTCAATCGAGATTGGGGGGCCGATTTAGGGTTCAAAGATGAATTTGGGGATGGATTACAAAAATTGACCGATTATGGTTTACAAATTAGGGGTTTTCAAAATCGAACCCCCAAATCGATAGAATCCACTCTAGAAACTCCAAAGACACAACCAGAACCAAAGGCGAAGGACGAATTAGGAAAAAATATACGATTAGGGTTTTCAATTTTGGGCTTTTCCAAATCAAACCCTCAAAATCGACAGAAACCATCCCAAGGTTCCCTACAACTGTAAACACAAAGTAAATGGACAGACGCATAAAGGAAACAAGACAAGTCAGACCGGAGACAAGACGAAGTCAAACACACAAACAGATACTGAGGGATAAGGACGAGAAGAAAGAAATATATAGGACGGAGGAGAAGACGATGGAATAGAGGAAGTGGGAAGGGAACAACAGTTTGAGTTTGATCGGATAGGAGATTCAAAGGGAGAGAGAGAAAGTGGGTCACGGGCGGCTGATCGGGAGGTATTATTGACTGAGACAAGAAGAGACGAAGAAGGGATTCGGGGGACCAAGGGTAAAAATGAAAAAAACTAGGGGAAGACTCTTTTATACTCAGCAGTCAGGTCGGTAATCGACCATCTCGATATGTCAGTTTTTTTTTTTACCAACTAATGGGGTCAGTAAAAAAATTACCGACCCGTATTTTCCGTATCCAACCCCTCTCCGGATCGATTTCCCGACCGAAATCAGTCAGGTCGGGAATTTTCCGTTGGGTCGGATAAAAATGAACACCCCTACTTTATGCGAATAATTATCTGTCCAAATGAAGATATTTATTATTTGAAAAAATTTTATAATCACTTTGGTGATAAATAATAATAGTTGAAAGGGATTTTTTCGAGTATGTTATCGGCCCAAAAGAAGACAAATACAAAAATAAATATATTATTAGTTATTTGATCACTGAGAAAGTTAAATCATTATGAGCTAACTCTTTGTCCAAAAACTAGACTTAGTGTCACTATTTTTAATTGTTTTTACTACGGATCTTTTACATTATTTTTTATTTTTAGTAAATATTCAGATAATCAATTAATTTTTTTTTATTTTGCTGTTAACCCAATGTTCAATACCAATGTCAACAATGTACCCATGTTGAATGGTGCAAACTTTAAAAAGTGGAAACAACAACTCTCTTTTTTTTCATTTGGATTTCTGATATGGATTTGGCTTTAAGGATTGAAAAACCAAGTGAGCTGACAGATACCAGTACCTCTGAATGGAGGAGGGAGATGGCTCTGTGGGAAAGGTCAAACTGAATCAGTTTCCTTATTATGAAAGGTTTAACACCATAAGGTTTTCAGGGTCCATACCTGAAGATACCACGGCTAAAGGTTTCCTTGATCTATTGGAAGCACGTTTTGTTAGAAGTAGTAAGGCTGAAACCACTGACCTTTTACGCAAGTTGACTTCCATGAAATACAACGGAATAGGATACATCAAGGAGTATATTCTAGAAATGATCAACATATCAGCCAAGTTGAAGACTTTGAAGCTAGATTTTCCTGATGATTTAATGGTGTACTTCATCCTTATGTCTTTACCTCCCAAGTTCAATCATTTTGAGATAAGCTATAACTGCTAGAAGGATAAGTGGATAGCTAATGAGCTTATTTCACATTTATCTCAGGAGAGTGATATGTTGAAATAGAAAAAGATTGAAAGTGCAAACTTGGCATCTGGTCCCAAGGGAAATAATAAAAGAAAGGACAACAATATTGCAACCAACCAGGAAAAGAAGAAACAAAAGGATTCTGCCAAAAACCAGAAAGATTTGGTCAAGGATCAAAATAAGAAGAATTATTTTTTTCTACAAGGAAAATTCTCTTTACAAGAAGGATTGTGCTAAGTATAAGACTTGACTTGAAAAGAAAGGTATGCCTTTATTTTCTATTTGTTCAGAAGTTAATTTTCTTACAATAAATAGACATGCTTGGTGGTTAGCTTCAACTTCTATTATTCACATAAGCATTTCTATATAGGATTGTCAAAGTTGGTGGCCTTCAAGTGAAGATGAGAGAATCATTTACAAAGGGGATCACACTATAGTTGAACTTCAAGCTATTGGAACTTTTAGATTATCTTGCATTATTGTTATGTTTTAGAATTAAAAGACAATTTTGTTGTTCTATCTTTTAAATGGAATTTGATTTTAGTGCCTATGTTGGATAAGGCAGGATTTATTTGTTCTTTTGGATATAGGCAATGTCATCTTCAAAAAAAAAATGTTGGTGCATGCTCCTGGCAAAAGAAAATTAACTGAATTAAATCTCTATAAATTATGACATAAATGCTTAGGATATATCTCTAAACATAGAATTGATAGACTTGTATCGCATGGAATTTTAACCGATTTAGATACATCTTCACAATCAGATATTTGTGTTGAATGTATAAAAGGCAAAACAACATACAAAAGAAATAAAGAAGCTGAGAGAGCTAAAGATGTACCAGAATTGATACATACGGATATTTGTGGATTATTCCCTACAATTTCTTGGAATAGTCAACAATACTTTGTTTCATTCATAGATGATTACTCTCGCTATGGCTACCTTTATTTGATATATGAGAAATAGGAAGCTTTGGACACGTTTAAGTCTTATAAAGCTAAAGTTGAAAATCAACTAAGAAAAAAGATCAAACTTGTCAGATCAGACTGTGGTGGAGAATATTATGGTTGAAATGATAGTTCAAGAGAATAATGTATAGGGCCTTTTGTAAAATTCTTAGAGGAATTAGGGATTGTCCCTTAATACACTATGCCAGGTTCACCTAATATGAATGGAGTGGATGAAAGATGACATAGAACCCTTAAGGATAAGGTAAGAAATATGATTTGTTATACAAATTTACCTGATTCACTCTGGGGTGAAAAGACTGCAGTACCAACAAAGGCAATTGTTATAACCCCATATGAACTATAGACTGAAAAATCACCTGTCCTGAAACATTTACGAATATGGGGCTATTCAACTGAAGTCAGACCTTACATGCCTACTGAAAGAAAACTAGATTTTCGAATAGTAAGTTGCCTCTTTGTTGGTTATTCTGAAAGGTCACGAGGGTATAAATTTTACAATCCTCAAAGGAGAACATTCTTTAAAACGAGAAATGCTAGATTTCTTAAGGATGTTGAGGTTGAGGGGGAGAAAAGAACTAACGAATTTGCTTTTGAAGAAGAAATCATCTCTTTTCCATTGATATTTTCTCTTCCAAGAGCAAATTAGTTGGTTCTTTTCTCCCTTTCAACTTCAACATCCTCAAAACATTTAGCATTTCTCATTTCAAAGAATGTTATGTTTTGAGGATTGTAAAATTTATACCCTCGTGACCTTTCAGTATAACCAACAAAAAAGCAGCTTATTGTTTGAAAATCCAATTTCCTTTAATAGGAACCAGCAACCGATTCGATCTAATAAAAATAAACGGTTCGAAAACATACCTTTAATAGCATAATCCATAAATCTGGGATGGAGGGAGTGAATCTTCTAGGCACTCTATACACAGTCCTCCAGAGAGCGATGGGAGAGCCTAGAGAAGAGCAAATGTCTATGTTTTGTGACTGTTTAGAATAATGTTAATGCACATATATCCATGGATCACAACCCTTAAATGGAGTATTGAGTGAGTCAATTGCTAATCAAGCACATCTTTATTAATAATAGGCCAACGGGTTTCTACACATACCCGAAAAGCAACCCACATCATCACTTAAGATGACTGAGCCCTGTCTTTTATCGGATCACTTAATCAGGCTACATATTTCATATAATCAATAAAATTTGCTTGTGCATCCACAAGCCTATATGAACGTTATCAATGGATTACATTGATATTAAGTCCAAATTGTTCTAACATTCTTCCCAATGGACTATATATTCATGTGTCTTTATGCCCACTCCACAACTATATGAAAATACAATTGTTGTATAAGCTAGCTTGACAAATATCTTCTTAACCAATCATGTCCATTACTCTTGTCAATACAGTGACTAAAATGATATTCGCTAAATCTAATCCTTTGCTAAATCTATAGTGATCATATATACCAACTCAACTAATGTGAGACCTCACCCTTCTGAGAGTAGCTTACGATAGAGTGCAGATTCGATTCGTAAATTTTTTCGTTGGGTGCCTCAGCCTTAGGGAGTCCTTAGCGTGTTTGAGTGCTTTAGGGTGTCTAGGTGTGATCGAGAGTACGTTAGAATGCATGATTGAGGATTGAGTCAGGAAATTGGAATTTGACAGATTATGACCCGTTTTGAGTGACCATGAATTTTTGGGTCGATTACTATTCATCGAGCCCAAATACTGTTCATCAAGCCTAAATACTATTCGTAAGCCCAATTGATTAACCGAAATTCCAGACACCCGTATTGTCATGCAAAAATTTTATTCGGGACATTTGGGATGATACGGGCTGTGAAATTAGAATTTCTGTACTTGGCAGACCTTGGGATTTAACGCAATTCAGTCTCAGCCCAAATCCATTGTGTCAGCCCATGTACTAGGTAACCCATTAGTTACACTTGTGTCAGCCCATGTACTAGCTAACCCATTAGTTACACTTAAGTCTTGCCATTTGTGCATTAAACACAGCAGACCATTCATTTTATCTGCCCTAAATGCCTTTCCCCATTTTTCTTTTCTCTTCACCATCCAAGAGTACCAACATTCACCTTCAACTCAGTTTTACCTCAGAAATCGTTAGGGGTTCATACCCTAACACTTCCCCAGTGTTTTCAACACATTTCCACTGGTAGTTTGGTGGGTAGGAGTGATTTCTAAACTGTTTTCATTCTGGACGAAAATTGAGGGTTTACTGGTAAGTGGTTTAATTCTTGCTTCCATGCTTCTAAGTTAGTTTCCTTAGGTTGCTAGTAATGTTGCTGAGTTAATTTAGTGAGTGATTGTGTCTGGAAACACCCTGAAAGCTTTGTGTAATTCTCGGGTGAACAGTGTCAGAGGGTGGAATTCGAAAGTTCTTGATGAATTGGGTGTATTGGTTGCTTGAGTGTTATTGTAAGGTGTGAATGTTGCTGGTCAGAGTTGTGATTAAGGGGGAATGATTGTGAGTTTATGGAGTGGTATGAGTTTGAGTAGTGACATTAAATTGTTCAATTGCAGAGGAGTGATGAGTGGTAATTGTGAGAGGGTCCTTTAGGTTTCAATTTCAGTTTTAGTTTCTGACCACTCGAATTCAGATTAGCTTATGGTTCTATGACTGCCTTATGTGTATAGGTGATATTGCGGCAGCTGAGAAAGGCAAGAGGTGGGAGTTTAAGTTTCATCTGCATACGCGTACTGGTTGATTTGTTTAATTAAAATTGGATTGCATGGTTTGATTTGAATAGAGGCATTGCTGGTACTCTGATAATTAATCATGTTAGACTCATATGAATGCTTGTCATGTTTTGGAACGCATTAAATGTATGTTCAAAACTAAGCATGATGGTTGTGCGATGTGTATTGTGTTGCCATGAGTGAATTGCCGCTTGTAACTGAGTGTGTGGCAACACAAGGGAGACTTGTTAAAAATGTGAGATTGGCCTGATGTGGAACTGGATAAATACATAGCATGCATTACAAGTTTTCCCTAAACAATTCTTAGGAATTTACTGGAATTGACGAACTATGCTTGATCAAGCTAGGTAAGTATATGGGGATCCCAGCTGAGGGGACAGTTGCTTACCTTGGAGGGTTATGGAGGATATATCTGTATGAATGGTTACTCAAGTGCACTCTATAAACGATCAGTTCTCATAATGCTATATGCATGTATCTACGAAACTGAGATGGAATCTGATAATTTGATTTCTCCATTCAGTTTCGAACAACCTTGATGGTAGGGGTTTGAATACATATGTAACTGTTAAATTAAAACCATCAAGGGGCTTCCAGGTGGTCCTTTAGCGGGGATCATTCGGAAGTGGTTTGTGTCTGCCCCGGTAGGTTTTGGGCATACTAGCCGTTGCATAATGTTTTGATAATCACGCATCGTGCATTGTGCATTGTGCATTGTGGATTTCGTTATGTGCATATATGAGCATGAGACTCAATTGTGTTACGTACTTGGTTTGTAAACTGATTTAGTAATTGCCTCTATTCCCACGTTTGTGCTTATGACGCGGTACTCCCACTGAGGTCCTTTGATCTCACCCCTCCCTTTATTTTTCTCAGGGCTAAATTGAGAGACTAGCAGTTCAGCTTCCAGGTTACTATTCCATTGTTGGTCGTAGGGCTGGACATTGTACTCCACACATTTTGGACATTCGGCATTATTTGTGTTGTAGGTATACACTTGACGTGTGCATAAGTATGCTAAACGTGTGAAGCTGAGATCTAAATTTTATACTGCATAAGTTTAAATGACAGTGTGATATTATGTGAAATGTGTGACAGAAATATATCGTGGGTTTGATATGTGTGAGATAAAAGACTTCCGCTGAAGGTTAATAACTCCGTTGTTGATTTTGCCGAGTTTTTATAATAACGTGCCATGCTTCAATTTCAAAGAAAAGTTTTCAGATTGGGAAATGATTTTACAGTAAGCCTTGTGTGGTTCCGATTGATCCACCCGTTGGGTCGATCGGGGTTGCACGGCGGTGAGGTTCCCATTTACCGGGAACGGGTCCTCACAACTAAACAACCTAGATTGAGTGTGGATGAGTAGCATAAAAGTTGCATGACCATGTGATCATTCATGCCTACTTTCGACTGATCCTCTTGAATTAAGATTGTAAAGCTGAATAAAAAGAGAATATCAAAACTCAAAGTATGATTGAACCCAAATACTGAACTTTAGCTGTATGTGCATAATTTACCAAAATAGTCAAATATCGAGTCTAGATACAGTTTCAAAACTCCCACATAATTCAGTATTACTTAACGCAATAATACTCTTATGAGTCATATGCTCAATAAGCATTGTCAATATTAAGGTCTTAAGCGGATCCGCAATTATGGCGTTTGTGAAGTGTTCTACAGTGACTCGATCACTCTAAACTCTTTCTTTCACAATCAGGAACTGTATATCAATTTACTTTGACTTTAGTAAGTTCCTATTGTAATTCGAATACATGAGAATTATTTTAATACAAACTATCACTTTATTCTTTATGAACCATTTAAAGTCCTGTGTTGAATGTGGTACAGCCAAAAATATACGATTTAATACCCTTTAATCAGAAACTATATGTTGAAACAAATTTATGGTTGAACAACTTTTCCATAAGAATAAGACAAAACTCCATTCTCTGTGGATGTCTTATAATTTTCTTTAACTGCTAAACAAAGCACCTAAACCGAATTACTTTGATTGTCATCTCTATAAATTTGGGTGAATACAAAAAATAAGGACTTACTTAAATCCTTTTACTGAAGTAGAGAGAAAAAATTTTCCGTAAATATTTTCATCCCAATACTCTATTTAAGAGTTGTGATCTCTAGGCATACGGGCATTAGCATTATGCTAAACAGTCACAAAACACAGACTGTTGTTTTTCTCTAGGCTCTCACATCGCTTTCTAAAGGACTATACATGGAGTGCCTAGAAGATTTACTCCCTCCATCCCGAACCTATGGATTCCACTACTAAAGGTATGCTTCCATTGCGTTTTTTTTCATTATATCGAATTAGTTGCTGGTTCTTATTAAAGATATGAATCCAACAATTGGTAGTGGAGTCATCCTAATTTGATTTGATGAATAGTTGTGTTTTAATGATTATATTTTTTTGAAACCATTTTTTTTGGATCTAATAATTCAATAAAAATTTTATTTATTTTTTAAGAAAACAAAAGAAAGAAAATTTTGAAGGTTTTAAAAAAACAAAAAAATAGATTTTTTTAGAGGATGGTGTGCATAGGCGAGCCTCGCATTTGGTGCACACTCGAGCTGTCAGGCTCACATTTTTTGTACCATGCGAGCCCTTTGCTATTTCACAATTTAAATTACTTGTTTTCAATTACGATGTTTTGTGTGAGTAATTTTTGGCTCAAAAGAAAGTGCTATTGTCGGGCAAAAATGCTATGGATTCTGCTATTAAAGGTATGAATTCGTTACATTTATTTTTATTAAAACAAATCAGTTTATCTTTTGTCCTTTGATATTTTCTCTTCCAAGAATACAAGTCAATATTGAAACTTCTCCTGATCATGATTATCAAGACATATCTGATCAAGATCAAGGGATTGATGTTGTTCCTCATTTGGATAATGTTGAGGAACAAGATACATCTAGGATGAATACTATTCCTCATTTTGATAATATTGAGGAACAATCTCATCAACCTCCTCTTGAGGAACAACCTCATCAAAATCAACAAATAATGCCTTTGTGAAGGTCCAATAGGGCTAAGAAAAATGCAATTTCAGATGATTATGTTGCATTTTTAAGTGAGAATTATTTATACTTTAATAACTTGAAATATGATCCCATCACCTTTTGCTAGGCAGTTAAAAGTCAAACTACTTCTAAGTGGATTAGCGTAACAAAAGAGGACTTAAAATCCATGTATGACAATGATGTTTGGAATCTTATACCATTGCCTGAAAATAAGAAACTTAGGTTGTAAATGGGTCTTCAAAATCAAAAGAAATTTCAAGGCGATATTGAAAGGTATAAGGTCTGTCTTGTCACAAAGGGATTTACTCAAAGGGAAGACATTGATTTCAAAGAGACTTTTTCTCTGGTTTCTTTAATAGACTCTTTGAGAATATTTTTAGCACTTGTAGCTTATTTTGATTTGGAATTACATCAGATGGATGTGAAAACAAATTTTTTCAATGGAAACGTTGGTGAAACAATTTACATGACACAACTAGAAAGCTTAGATTCGAATAAAACTTAGCATATGGTATGTAAATTAAAGAAATCAATATATGGGCTTAAACAAGCTTCCCGTCAACGGTATCATCGATTTCATCTAGTTTTATCTTTCAGTTTTGAGGTAAATTTAGTTGATGATTGTGTATATCACAAGTTCTGTCGGAGAAAAATATTTTTTTTTTTATATTATATGTGGATGACATTCTGCTTGCTTGTAGTGATATGGATTTATTGCTTGATACTAAGAGATTTCTTTTCAAGAATTTTAAAATGAAAGATCTTGGCGAAGCATCTTTTGTGTTGAAAATTCAAATTTCTCAGGATCATTATTGAGATATATTGGGTTTATCACAAAAGGCCAATATCAAAAGAATAACACAACAATTTTGCATGCAAAATTGTAACCAGTTGTTATCCTCGTGAGTAAAGATGACAAATTTAGTCTAAGTCAATGCCTCAAAATCAATTAGAAAAGGATGATATGGAGGGAATTCCTTATGCTTATGTAGTAGAAAGTTTAATGTACCTACAACTTTATGCTTATCTTAATCAAGCATTCATTATTGGAATGTTAGATAAATATCGAAGTAATCCTGAAAAGAAGCATTAGATTGCAACCAAAAGAGTGATGAGATATCTGTAGGAAACAAAGGAGCACATGCTGATATACAAAAAGTTGGATATTCTGATTACAATTTTGTTGGATACAAGGATAGCAAAAAGTCAACTTCAAGCTATATTTACCTACTTGCTGGAGGAGTGCTAAATAGACACTCATTGTCATGACCCGGCCCCCGGACCCTCGGCCTAGCGAGCCCGGACGTGTATGTGCGCGTGATGAATCACAACTGCAACGCTGAGTCAGGTTTCTAACCACATGACCCAAAAGATGCATCTTGTTTCAAATATTACCATTACACAACACATATAAGCCCAAGATCTCCCGCACTCCTTTCCGATGTGGGATTGGGTAAACTGACCCCTCTACGGGCTGGGTCTCACACTCATCGCTTCTTCAACTATGGAAGCATAGTTTGTAGCCTGTTATGAAGCATCAAATCAGGCAATATGGCTATGCAACTTCACTATAGGACTAAGAGTGGTCAATGAGATTAAGGGACTGCTGAGGTTATGTTGTGGTAATAGAGTTGCAATCTTGGTTATTTGAAACTAAGAGGATCAATTGAAAGCATATATGTGAGATCACATAAATATGCAACTTCCATGTTACATATCCACGCTCAATTTAAGTTATTTAGTTGAGTTAGTACATGCGATCACTGTAGGTCTAGCCATGGATTAGTTTTGGCAAACACCGCTGAGGTCCTTAAACTAATAATATTAATGGACAAGATTGGTTAAGATGATTCCAATTAACCGTTTATACAGTAAAGTAAAATTTTCATACTAAGTACAAATATAAATATACATATAGTCCATGTAGGAGATTGTTAGAATATTTTAGATTTAGTACATATATTTAGTTCATTAGGCTTGTGGACGCACAAGCAAAAACTAAAACCTGTATAATAAATATAAAGCCCTTTAGTGATCTTATTCTATTATATGGACTTAATCATCTTAAAATTGGTATGGGCTACCCATTGGGTGTGTGTAGAAACCTGTGGGCTTATAAGTAATAAGATTGGGCTTGGTTAGCATTAGGGTTACCCATTTTTCTCTAATTACGGGTTGTAATCCCTGAGTGTACGTATCACCCTTTTTCAGCCTCTTATCAAACAAACTATTCTCCTTCTTGTATAGAAACTCATTACTGTATTGGGAATCTGATATGAAAGACTTAGAAATTTCACAAAGCCTGAAGGATTCCGCCAATAGAGGTACGCTTCCGCAGTATATATTATGTTATTATTCATTAGATTGAATTGAGATCTTGGTTCCATAAGTGTAAAACCATCAATATTTGGCGTTTTCTAAAATTTTCTGCCAATCTTAAAAGTATCCATGATAACTAAATTGTAAAATAATAATTGGATAGAATAATAATATATGAAAAGCTTTCTGGAACCGGTTAAGAGTTGGCTTTGAATGAATTAACTCGTCCGTTTGTTTGGGATTGTAAAACTATATGTGGCCCAGATTTGGTATCGGGTTAAAACTAGAACAAGAAATATTAAAAGGAAAACCAAAAATATGTTATATGATTTCAAATGCCTTTATTTGATGATATGTGATTTGTATTTAAGATCAGATCGAGACAAAAATTGATCCCACAATTCTTACCAACCTCTATTTGTAAGCCAATTATGGGATTGAGCCCATCTGGTGGGGCTAATAGAAATGATAAGACTATTTAGGTTCTGAGATAAAGGAGTTATTTTGGTGGACGAGGAGGATGAGAATATGATTGTTTCGTATTCAGCATTTTTTACAACAGATTAATCTGAATAGATTAAGATTTTTCATATGACAATTTCTTTTTGGGATTTAATGCTAAACTCGAACTCAAGATGTTAATAAGAATATTTTTTTTTGAATAGAAGGATGAGAAATTTACCTCATAATTTACAATTATGACATGTTTGGAAATGACACCGAACCGAAAAGGATTGGTTGCTTGCAGACGACTATTAGTGATGTATAATCCCGGATGATACTTACGATTGCTGTCACTCAACCCTAGAGACTATTTGACATGTCCTCCGACATTGTCGTTTGGCACGAAAAGCTTGGCTATCGTTGGTGAAGCCGTCTCAACAAACTGCTTTCTTTAATTAGCCTCGTGATAGGTGGCTACCTGGACTGGAACGACAACGTTGGGTTGGCCTTTAATTTTTGTTATAGCCATGTGGATGTTGTGGCATTGTGTCACGGGACTAGAGTTTTGCGGAATAGAAACTCTCTGTGCGGTCTTAGACTATCACACTCACAATAGGTTAAGTCAGCCTTCCTCACAAAGCTAGCTAGAATGTTAAGCTTAGAACACAACCGAAAAGAGAGAGGGACACAAAGGAATGGAGAGAAAACTATAAACTCTCAATATTGCAAGAATTGCTGGATGATTACAAATGAGGGAAGACACCCCTTATATAGCCAATACAGCTCCCCAATGAATGGTGGAGATCGAGTTAACCGATCTAACGGTGTCTATACAAAGATATACAAGGCAAGCACTAATGGCTGATTTTCCATCTATGGTAATCTTTGATTATATTGATTACCTTGATTCCCCAAATCGGGTCTCCTATATGGCAGGAATGGATTCTCATTGAATTCCCCGATTGCCTCTGATTGATCCTCCATTAATGTGCCGATTCTCCTTGATTGAGGCTCCAGATTTGAGGGACGGGTCATACACGAAACCGAATGACACGTAGTCTGATTTTCGGTCGTGACATTCTCCCCCACCAAACTCGACAATATCCTCGTTGTGTGCTGCCTCAAGAACTCATTGATCTCGTCTTGATGTTGCCAAAGATCGGATTCACTCTCCCAACTATTCTCACCTAGAGGGTCTCCTTTCCAATGAACCAGATATTCTACATGGTTCATGTGCTTCCCGCTCACATGCCTTGATAAAATCTCATCTAGGTGTTTGTCATGAGTCTTGATGGCTGCAAGCTCAGAGCTTCTACTGAGATCATCTGCCACCAAGTTAGCCTTCCCTGGCTTATACTCAAGTATGTAATCAAACTCTGCCAAGAAATCTTGGCACCTCGCTTGCTTCGGCCATAACTTCTTATGCAGAAGGAAGTAACTTGTGGCAATGTTGTCAGTCTTGACAATGAACTTGCTCCCTAGCAAGTAATGTCTCCAAACTCACAAGCAATGCACCACGACTGTCATCTTCTTCTCTTGCACCGTGTACCGCCTCTCGGTATCATTCAGCTTTGGGTGACCTTCTTGCATCAAGACACCACTAATTGCAAAATCTGAAGCATCTGTCTGTACCTCGTATGGAAGTAGGTGGTTAGGCAAGGCTAACACCGGCTCCTCCACAATGGCTGCCTTCAAAGCATCGAATGCCTCTTGGTATCCACTCGACCAATCTCATGCCTTGCTCTTCTTCAATAACTCGGTCAAGGGTGTGACAATGGAAGAGTACCCTCGTATGAACCGCCGATAGAGGAAAGATCTAATTTAGGAAAAAAATGGATAGGAATACCATAACCAAAATAGAAAGATTCAACACAACTATTTCATGCCATCACGCATCTATTTCTTCAGGAGCAAAATGGTCATTTCAGCTGCATCAGTACCTAAGTTTCATTTCAGGCATAGGGACTTCTAAGACATCCAACCCACTGAGGACCAGATTCTCACAACTAGTCTCTTGGACCCAATGCCCAATAGCTGAATTGGTGAGAGACATGCTCTTTGTAAGAACAAAACATAGTGCGCAGTGATTCGAATCCCAGTGGCAGCGGCCAGGGAGTAAATGTGTTCCACTGAGCCTTGAGCTGAAGAGATTCGATGTTCTCTCTAGACAATACCTGATATGTGAGTTAAGTTTGAGATTTGTTGTTCCAGTTGCGTTGTTCCTCCAGAGAGGAAGTCCTTATATAAAGGTTGGTTAGGGTATACCCACGGGTGGTTTGTCTTCACCGAACTTACTCTAGCTATGTGTGGGTAAGTCGGAAACTAGGTAAGGTGTTGTGCACATGTAGAGCAGGAAAGTAATTTTGTGGTGTGACTCATCCCTAAGGCCAAAACGACACTGCTTTGTTTTGTAAGGGAATGGTGCCATTTCAAAGAAAAGGATTAGGGTTTTCATCTTTGGGTTGCAGCCGAATCAAAACGACATAGGTGCCCATTGTTTTTACCAGGTTCGGAGAAAACAACGCAGCCATCTGAGTTTTGACTTTTCTTTTTTTCTTTATAATAATAATAATATTTAATGTATATCTAAAATTTCCATAAATTAGATATAATTCCTAATAAATAGTTTACTATCCCAAAAAATATCCAGAAAATTCTGATAAATCTCTCAAACACAATAGAACACTCTAAAAGAATTAAATTATTTTGCTAGTTACTATGAAATTAATAATAAATAAAATATCTCAAAAGTCATATTTAGAAAAATCTTTTAAAACCATAAATAAGCTTTTGAAAAATCCAAAAAAAAATTCATATCTCCATATCAAATTTTTAAATTTAATTCAAGTCTTTGATCACCAAAAAGTTTCACAAAATCTTCATATAGTAATTGTTTTTATGATTCCTTAAATTCATTCCTTTAATAACATTAATACAAGGTCTTCGAAACTAGAAGGGTTTGGGTTTCAGTTTAGATTCATAGGCATTCAAAAACAAAATTGGGAAGATATTTTCCAAGGTTATCAATATCAAGAGGAATTCAATAAAATTTAATATAACCGAAAGTGAAATTGCAAATATAACCCTGGTTCAGGTTTCAGAACGAATGTATCTTTTTTGAGGTGTTAAACAATAGCTACGTCTTGTAAGTCCAAACGACTAATCAAGAGGACTTTATTTCTATCGAATCCTTCACTTAATATCCAATGGCGTATACACATTCCAGGCCTATTACTAGAATCCACTCTATCGACTAAAATATCAGGGTCTCATATTTTACCCACCTTATAAGAAATTTTGTCCTTGAAACCTGTCTATACTAATTCATACAATCTAATGTCATTCCGAGATCATATAAATCCATACCTACTTGACATTCTCGTCTTCTTCAATCATACCATCATAGTTGCATAAGTTCTTTTTCTGAAACTAATATATAGATATACACAACTAATTTCTTATTCCCCGGTGTTTTCTTATTCACAACTATCGAACAATTTCAGTATCTTATTTTTATTCTTCTTCGGAATCCATTTCTTCTAACACTACTAATTTAACTCATACTCACTTCGATTTATGTAATATCTATCAAACTCTAAAATATATTCTTCAAAATATCCAACTTACATAGTTCATTCATCTCTAAGTCTCTATGCCCAATATAGCACAACACATCATAGCCATATAGGCACCAAAGCACAACATATATATCAATATGTAGTGCATCTAAATAATCAGAAGGCTTAAAATAACTAGATAAGGGTACACACCTCTTCTAGTGTATGAGCTTTGTTTTAACCCAATGATGTTATATCCTGACTCGTTTAGGTAGTAGTGTCACGCCCCATATCCACCAAGAAATAACAATTTCCATATAGCTACTGTATAAACTTAGATGATCATCCTAAGAGTATACAATAACTATACAAGGCAAGACCAAAATCAGTTTAAATATATTCTAAGAGTATCCTTCATTGTTGAATCATACATTCCTTACAACTAGCATATCCTCATAACAATGTAGTGTACCGATGCACAAGTCCTCTTTAACTATTCGATATCCTAATATCCTGATTCTTTGTATATATTATTCTCATTCCTTTTATCTTATCGTAGAGTACTAAATATATTTTTTGAACATCTTTTCATTGTTCTAGAAAAGAATGCCCCTTGGAAAACTTACCAAATCAAACTTTCATGCACTCGAGCATGCCAAAATTTTCACACTATTATTTCTTATTTTCATTCTCCATATCTATGGTACATCGACTTATCCATCGTTACAACTAACACCGGCTACGAACCAAATAATCCAATTCGAATCACTACATATAACTTTCTTCGGAAATTCTTATGGTCCTGATTTATCAATTAGATTCTCTTGATTTCTATTGAAATTCTTAACATTCCATGTCAAATTATCATCTTAAGCATGCACGTTTTACACTTGTATCCACATTTTCCTTTATCATGACACCGCTTTAATCCACAATTCTAGAGATATCACTTATTTACAATTTGTATGTTTTTTTTAACTTTATATTACACAACTTAATTATTATAACTCATGAATTCTTTCTTTGTAATTCATGGCCTAAAATTATATTCATACCCTATGTGGGTAATTTAATTAAATTCGTATAGATTTTGATAGCACCTCTCTTGTTTTCTACTTATACCAACCTGTCATTTCTCTAAATTTCAATCAATAGTACTAATTTCAGACTAGTTACAAATATCACTTTATACTATTCTTAATCATAGTACACATTATTCATATACATCATTTGTTTACCTTATTGGTATACACTACTCTATCAAGTGTATATCATATATAACAGAATAATAGTAACCTAATCTTTCAAAACAACAAACAGTTATTCATTATTCATATCTATTCATAACTTGCTTAGCATTACTTCTTTTTGATTTTAGGTTCAGGTTCATCGAGCGTCTTAGCAGTCTTCTTCGGTCCTTGCATTACGCCCTAATTACCAATACAAACTCTTTTCACTAGGTCTATTTGATTTCCATCATATACTACCTATGGTCCAATACTATAGGTTCTTTCTTTTGGGGTAGTTTTCCTTGATGAAGATGTTAAGGGTTTACTCCAACATGTCGAGGCAATATGACCAGGTCTACAACATTTCTAACATAACCTTCCTATACAACCTTCTCTCTTAGACTTTGATATTTCACTTACGCTTGGTTTTCCATCTTTAATTCTCAACATATGCCGACAAGAACTACTAGATCCGAAAATACTCTTCTGGTACATAGCTTTACTAGGTGGGGTTTCTTCAATCATAGGTAATGCACATGCCTTTCCCTTACTAGCCGCTTCTTAAGCTTGAACAATCCTTTCAGCCCGTAAAGCAGCTTGTATCAATGCATGATAGCTAATTTCTGAAGTCAAACCCATACAAGCTCTAATACGCAATGACAATCCATTGTTAAACCATTGATTCATAATCTCCTTCATAGTGATGACTTCGAGTACGAAGCTAGATAGTTCCTGTAATCAGCCTCATACTCAACTACTACTTTGGTGCCTTGTCTAAGTATATAAAATTCTCTCCTCTTTTGTTCTCGATGGAAGCTCAAGTAATAGTGTTCATGAAACTTATGCAAAAAGTTCGTCCAAGTATGGTTGACTACTAACCTAGCTCAAGCTGTTCTCCACCATACCTCAGCATTGCCCTCAAGAAGTCTAAAGGCTACTCTTAACCTATCGGCCTCAATCAATCTCATATACAAAAGAGTTTCAGATACCATATCAATCCATCTCTTAACTCGAGTTGCATCGATAAACTTACTAAAAAAGTCGTATAGCCTAATTGTTTGGCTTGTTTTATCATTTGAAACAACTCTCGGGTTATAACCAATTCCTGCTCAGCCTGGCGTGGGGATACTATATTTCCTCTTCTTTGTAATATAGCATGCCATACTTGGGCGTCTCTCTTCGAGTCATATTCTTGCCTCTTATAGTACCTTAACTCCTAGTAGTTACCATTTTTGCTTCAAAAACACTAGTTTTCAGTTCGTAATACGCAAGGCTTCCCCCGTAGACACATCATACCTTTCTAGAATCATATACACTATGGACTTAATGCAGTATGTTCACACAATGTGTATGCATTTCAATTCACAAGGAGGCTTAAAAGAAAATTTTAAGACCACACTTCAAGAATTTAATGCACAATATGTAGTTGATATGTTTTCTTAAACCATGCTACACTACCATCGTAGTTACATTGCCCCGCATCCACCAAGATATAACAACCACCGTATAACTACTATATAAATTTAGATTGACTTTCTAAGAATATATAATAACCATACAAGGCGAAGACAAAATTAGTTTAAATATTATTTTTGTATTTTAGATGCATGATGTGCATCGGAAGCAATCCCGAAAAACTAAGAAAACATAATGAAACAAGCAAACATGTGGAATTTACATCATACAAGATTTGAATTAAATATTGATTTAACTATCATATTGTATAGGATCCCAATTTACAATACATACATACATGAAATATCATATGGATCTAGTCCAGAAGTGACAATCCAAATCCTCGACCATACATTGTATCACATACATGATCAAAGAGTCTGGGATCTGGGACGAAGTCGGTCTTTTGGCTCTATCTCGGGAAAAACCTATCAAATACTGGCATGGAAACCGGATGAGTGGACATTTAACTTGTAAATCCTTTATAAAATTTGAACAAGATCATGTATTCATTAAATCGACGACTTAGCAGACACTAAGCTTAAATCATGGTTAAGGGTCATTCGGACCCATTCAACCAATGCATCAATGACAAATCAAGCAAAGAAATGTCAAACGAAATCACAATACGCAGCATGATAGGGTTGCACTCAAGCAATGCCAACACTCAAAAACACACACAATTTAAACATTCAGAGATCTTATAGATCTCGACATTCAATCGATAGCCATACTTATAGATGACTAAAATAGCCAACCATTAACACGGGTTGGTAATATAACCTCTCTCTCTCTCTCTCTCTCTCTCTCTCTTTCTCTCTCTCTCTCTCTCTCTCAGTTACCTTGATTAGGATAACACCCAGTAATCTGGTAACACTCAAAAATTTGGAAACACACAGTAATCTGATATACTGGGGTGATCAATTCCGGTATAGATCCTTAGACTATACTATCTTAAGATCAAAGTATCGTAATTCGACTAAGTCCATAGTCATTATTTCCTTTATCCACTAGGGTTAGCATTTTCTTAATTTCTTTTCTTGTAACTTCTATTTTATTGACATAAATGTTCAGTCGCTTAAGCCTTTCTTGATCCGTTGTCTTGTTTTTTAGATGGTTTCAATTATTAGCTTCAAATTATCTTTTACCTTATTAGTATATTCCTATTTACATAAGCTTTTATCATTTCTTTCTCCACTTGCTCTTCTTGTAAAAATTCGTTTGATAGATATACGATTTATTCATCACTAGGGCTTACATAGATTTTCAATAAGAATTTTTTGTTATTCTAAATCGGATCAGCCCCTTATGATTTGTTTGTCTCTTATTCTGAATTTCATTTTTCTTATACGGTTGTGCTATAAACTCAGAACAAGTTGTATCCTTTTATATGATTAGTTGATCATACAAGACATCATTAGGATATATTTTACAATTCAACGCTTAGGGTTTTCATCAATAGGAATTTAATTTCTTAATATTTCCAGCTTGTTACCATATTGAATATTATCCTAATTACCTTTCATATTACACTTTTCTAATATGAGGTACACATTCTTCTCGTACAACCTTGAGGTCCTCATGAGGTATTTCTTAAACTATTTTTCTACGATTTCCATTCGGTAGTTTAATATTGTTGTTTCCCATATCATCATTTCTTTGGTCACATCTCAGATACTCAAGTACGATTTTAGAAATTAACCATAGAAGCACATCATAATTCAAATCAAATACATGAAATCGAGAATTGCCACGAGTTAAGAAATTTCCCAACGATCATGTTTTTAAACATGTAAACGATTTACAGATATCACACACTATGTAAAAACAAACCAAATTTATTTAAAATGATGGGAATTAGGTTAAAATTGTCCACTCACAGTTTTGTCGTCCCAATTTTCCTTCGCGGATCTGATCCAGAATCCTAATCCTCTATCTGCGACCTATACGCATAATCGCAATTCGATCCTTAACATCATCAAACAATTTCTAATAATATCAAAACAACGAATCCTAGGCCCTCAGATTTACCCTAGGAACCCATTGATCGCCCTCAGATTGAATCCGGGTAATTTATGCTTTTTTTTTAATTTCAAAAAACTTATATTAATTTTTACACCTATCAAAGCTTATCCAAAAATAAAAAATTTATATCAATGAATTCCTCATAATTTTCTCTATTTTCTAAAAATGTTCCAAATTTTTTTCCAATTTATTCCTTTTTTTCAGAATTTTTAATCATTTCTACTAATATCCTAAAAATGGTCAAAGTCAACATGACAGGTGTTGCTCAGAACCTATCTTTTCTAGGTCGTTAAACAATAGCTACGTCTTGTAAGTCCAAACAACTAATTTGGAGGGCTTTATTCCAATCAAATCTTTCTCTTAATATCTAATGGGCTGATATACACATTGCAGGCCCAATACTAGAATATGATCCATCGACTCGAATATCAAGGTCTCACACTTGTGACCATGTCCACCATATAATTGTTCACACAATGTTTAAATTTTTATGTAATTTATTTGTGTATTACAACCAAAGCAAAGAAATCATTTGTTTGAAAGAAATGTCATGATGAAAGAATTTCCATTAATAATGAATATGTTTATGATAGATCACATGTTTGGCATAGAATACAAATAGAAAATATAAATTATTGACGGAAATATTTTAGGACAGTCCACTCACCATATTTTGTTGACACTTGGCTGGGTCCCATTCCAGGATCCAGTCCATGCGTTTTAGGACCTTATAGGTTATGATTTATAAACTTAGTTAATTCTATAGTTTATAGGGTATAAAACTCATAATTGAAGCCAAACGACTCCTCTTTCAAAAACTCAAACACTCAAACTAGAGACTCTGTCACTAAGCCCTCAAACAATATGGATGACAGCTCTAGTAAAGTTATACCAACTAAAAGGAAGCAAATGGTACAACCTTTTGTAGATTCTGGGAAGATGGGGTCTTGATTAGCGATATCCAAGTCGGTTGGAGTCCAACGCCCATTTCTGACTTTGCAACAACTATGCAAGAGATAGAATGGTAAAAGAAGAAATGATGCATCAGTTTACGGAGAACATGGCCTGGCTATTGCAACTCATGCAAATTTTAGTGATGATGCCAATTGCCAAACTAGTTGCCTCGAACGCACAAACAAGAACTGTTCTACCTGTTTCTCATGTATAGTCAATAGAAAAATGGCCACAGGAAGAAGAGGAACATTTTGGTTCTACCAAATAGACTAAAATCGCTATTTTAACTAAGGTTGATAATCAAAGCCATTCCGAGGGTGCAATTTTTCAAGATGTTGAAACTTCACAAGATGGTACAATTCCTATTGCAAGATCCCTTACTCCTAATACAATAACTATAATTTATGGGGAAAATATCATTAAAGAGGACATGGCTGCTGAGAAAGATGAATCGGTTTGAGGCCTCGGAACATTTTTCAGACAAAGTGTCCAAGACCTCGAAAGGGGTAGATTCTGTGCCACCTGTTGCACAAGTGACTATTGTAGTTAAGGTCTCCGATTCAAAAAAAACCTAAGACGAGGGTACAGATGACCAAAACCCTTTGGCTGTACAGTTTATGTTGCTATTGTGTCCCTAATTCCATCTAATACAGCTCCACTAGACAAAGCTCCCAGATTTGATGCATCAATTGAGGAGGCTACGGAAATAGAAGAAGATGGAGGTTTAGCCATTGCTTGCACAAAGAAACAAAAGTAGTGGGTACAACTGCCACTTTGGCATCAAATCCTGTAGATAATTTGTCAGCTGAGGTGTCTGTAAAGGACAAGTCACCCAAGACCTCTGAAGCACCTTCAATTGGAACATCTATTCCCACTCCTGAAATACCTACCGTAGAGACCCCAAAACCACTTGACATAATGCCAGTTGACGCACCAAATTGGGAGAACATTTCATGGACCTCTTCTTCAATAGAAATGGAAAGTGCAGATGGGAGTGGTCTTGTAAAGGTGCGCTTGGATCCATCTTTCAATACAAATCGAGATCATGGCATCCTAAAAAAATTTCACTGAACACTCTAAGAAGAGCAAGTATGAGGTACAGAGGGGGGGCAAAGAGTTCACAGTGGAGATCACAAAGACAAAAGCAAAGGCCAAGAAGAACGTAGCTGCTTCTACTTATACACAAATCATTTGCATTTCAATGATCGGGAGTTGACAAAGCAATGCCAAGCACTATTTCAAAGATCTTTGTATCAATTTAAATGGATTCATATTGAGGTCATGATTTCCTTGGAATCAAAGAGGAAGTGCACCAGAGAGTACACAACATTGGCTAAAGAGATTATTTCCACATCTACCATCCTATGCATGTTGAGTTATTATGTCATGCTCCAGAACCCAAAACTTTTGCATGATAGTCGTTATAGGTCCACTATATACGCGCGTAATTATACATATGACAATACATATAATAGACCTACTAGGCTGGTACTATAATAACAAATAATAGAGTGGATATTAGAATAAACATATGAATTAGGCACTACGAATATATATAAAGTACTGATGTCTCTGGGGTGACGTCAAACAACCTCAAGAAAATATGTATCAAGGATGAGCATATTACAATAATTACATTCTCGAATTCGATATTGATAACATATCAGTAAATGACTCAGGGGAATCTACTATGAATAATAATCCTCATATGATACCTCACAATTCCTCTCAATCCACTTAAGTCTTCATGTCTTACCTGGGAGTGAGCTTTGTTCATTAACCCTGCAATCATGCCAAGAGGCTGGCAGAAATCTGTCAGGTGAGTGAACGGAAAAAATATATTCAAAGAAACACAGACAACAATGCAACTTATTAATGAACACGTTGGCATGCCATTTAGAGACTCAATGAATCATAGAAAATGCAGCACAATCACAGTCAAATAGTATACACACACAAAATTTCAATCAATACCACCATAACAGGGATGACAATATCTCTCAGTCCGTTGATTTCCCGAGATTGGGATTGAGATGCATCAGCGGTAGTTTCTGACTTACCTTTTACGTCATTTACCACATATCCACTAGCACTGCGTGGGTGTTAGGTAATGGCAGCTTCACCTAAGCAAACCTCACTCTTTAGGTACCTGTCTTGTGTTTATCAGCTTGCTTGTATCACCTCTATCCTCCTTAAAGTTTTGATTTGATCGGCATCTCCACGTCTCGCTACCATACTCAAAGAGCTCTCAAGAGTCGCATAGGTTACTCTGTACTATGCCTATGCAATCACGTTTCATGTATCCAAAGCATTCGATAGTTGCATGTTCATAATTATTATGTCATACTAAGTGCATCAAACACCTCATTGGCATATCAAATTAGCACAAGCATATCATATTACGATCAATCACACCATATTCATAGCATTTTACGCTGACTATCATTTAAGTATCATTTTTTATAATCATAGCTATTTAGTCATACCAACAATAAAGCAATAAACAAAATTCGTCCACTCATGGGTTCCCAATGTTCAAAGAGCCCACACTTGATTCAACAATAGCTAGACCGATTCCGCGAGGTCCTGCATCAATAGGTATCTATCTATATATAAAATCATAACTAATTCTTCAATATCATAAACCAGATTACATAATCATACATAAAATCAAACTACAGCCTAAATTTGACGTGATTCTACCCAATTACCAACTCAGAATGGATTCAAATATTTTTCCTATTTTTTTATTTTTTTAGAATATTTTTTAATTATTTGATCAATCAAATTAACTCTAATTTCAGTAATTTTAGTACCACTAGCCTCCTTATTAATTCTAGTATTTTTTGAAATTTTTATAATTTCTTTTTATTTTTTTACTATTTTTTTTATTTTTTCCTATTTTTTAGTTTTTGCCAATTTTCTTATTTGTCTGAATTTTAATTATTTTTTGGCCGACCAAAATAATACACCTGGCAGCTCCAGGCGCTGCCAGGCTATCTTTGAACCTCCAGGTTTATAACATGCGGTTCACCCTCTGTGTGCCATGCATCTCCCAAGCCTAAAGCTTTGGACCTTATCTATCATTACCACTAGGCGACACGTCGCCCAAAATCCCTTTTAGGGTACTTGTCGACCATACGACTTGTTGCCTAAATGACTTGTTGCCTCAAAGATCCCCGAATAATATGTCGTCCGGGGTCATCTTATTTCCCTGGGGGGTCGAGTTGTAGGTTTTCCTTCCAAAACCTAGATCCTCCTACCCGCATCAAAACTCAACCTACCATCAAGTAGTTCTTCCAATTCCAAGTATAATCGCACAAGTTTCATAAAATCTCATGCCTTAATTGACTCACACGAAATTGAATAAGGTCCGTTGTATTTCCAAATGAGATTTTTCCTTAAACCAACGATTCGAAGCCGGAAACAGCACAACAAAGATTGGGCTACGCTCTCAAGAAAAAAACAATCTTCAGGGGAATGTTTCCAGCTCTAAAACGAGATTCTGGAACACAATAGCCGAAACGAGATTTTATCCTATTGGCTGACCGCAGAATGGGAGAAATTGGGAAGTTAAAGGCGGCAGCCGGTAGTCGGACCAAAACGACGTCATACGAGTGAGATACAAAATGACATAGTACAGGAGAAATGGTATCCCCAAGCAATCCCTCAAAACGATGTAGCTAGCTGCTGTTTTCACCCGCCTCAGTCAAAACGACATACCATGCCATCATTTTAGGTTTTATAATATTTAATTAATATAATTTATTAATATATAATAATTAATAATATTTATAAATTGTATAAAATCAACGAAAATTCATAATAAATACTATACAACTCTAAAAATTACCTCGAAAATTTCTGTAGACTCCTCATAAATAACACTATCCATTAATACCATAAAATAATTTTTCTCATATTCACATAATTTATTAAAAATTAAAAGTCTTATATTATACTTTTGAAAAGTCATAAAAATTTCAATTATGATTCAAGAATTTCTTCAAAAATTTATCTACCCTTAAATACAATAAATAGACCAATTTAAGGTCTTAAAATTCCAAAATCACCAATACCACTACCATAATGGCTTTTTAATCATTAATAATTAATTATTAAAATTTCAATAATAAATAATAATTCCAAAATCGTATGGACCGAACCATTAGTTCGTAAATGATTCTAAATCGTGAGCTAAGACCTGTTAACCTTGATAGTCCTCCTTTGGGCTTCTCGGCCTAAGCAAGTTTAAAATTTCTAATTCTTACATATTATAGGGATTTTACACCACTTTTGAGCATAAGACGCCACCACGATTCACATCAAAGACCCCTTATCTGGTGCGTTTTTGACTTCTTGGTCACGAAATTAGTACTTTCTATGTAAAGTTTAATAGAGTGCTTGATTGTTCAGCTAAGAAAGGGGTGGAATCCATTATATTAGAGTTTGATGAAGCAGATGTTTACAAAGTATGGAAGGAGACCTCAGTTATCTACAAATCCTCCACCATGAAGGATTACAATCTAACATCACTGGCTCTCTATATCACATCCAAGAATCAACGAAGAACACAACTGTCGTATAGCCACTATACAAGCTTAGATGTCCATCCTAAGAATATACAATGACTATATAAGGCGAGAATGAAATATGCTTAAATTTTATTATATATTTTAAATGCATGATGTGCCTCATAAGACATCCCAGACTAAGAAAATGTGCCATAACGAATAGACAGACGGAAATTTGGCAAAATTTACATCATGCGAGATATGAATCAAGAATATCGACTTATTTATCAACATTGTATAAGATCCCAATTTACAATACATACACACTCGAAATGTCATATGCAACTAGTCCACAAGTGCAAACCCAAATCCTCGATCATGCCTTGTAATTCGTACATAATCAGAGAGTCTACGATCTGGGACGAAGCCAGTCCTTTTGCTCAAATTCAGAAAACCAATCAAATGCTGGCATGGCAACCAGGTGAGTAGACGTTTTCCTCTACAAACCCTTTTTAAGTTTCGACAAGGTTAGATTTTATTTAAATGACACAATTTAGCAAACATAGAACCAGAATCAAAGCTATGGATCATTCAAATAAAAATTATAACTACCCATCAATGACAAATTAAGGCAAAGCAATGCAACAAGATATCTCAACACACAACATATAACCTCATCATCAGGGTTACACTCAACCAATCAAACAACATAGAAATGTCATCACATTCCACACACATCTCAAATAGATAGAGATCTTACAGATCTCAATGTACAATCAGTAGTCATTCTAATAGATGGCTAGTATAGCCAAACCATTATCGCAAGTTGGTATCATAATCATTTCCTCTATAATCAGTTTTATAATCACACACTCTGGTGTAGGAATATGTAGTAATATTTACACGTAGTAGTCTAGGAACACACAGTAATTTGATTTGTTGGGGTATCTAACCCCAGAATAGATTCATGCCACTATATTCCTCAGAGGTTAGGATATCAATAGTTGTCTCATCACGTAACCCCTATTTCTTAATTCACTTTGAATATATCGATAACATATATTCTTAATTCATTTCTACTCTCATAATCTCTTTGATTTGTCTTTACTATCCTTTATCGAATCTTAGATAAGTTTTCATTAAGAATTCTTTGGTTTTCTTAAATTGGATCGACCCTCTAATTATTTCTTTTTCTTATCATCTCAAATTCTGATTTCTTATAGAGCAGTGCTATATTCTCAACATGGACAACATTCTTTCATATACGACATTGTTAGGATATTTTATTATAATCACTAGTGTTAGGGTATATTATCAGTATAATTTGAATTCCTTAATATTCTTGATTTATTTTTACTTTAATTATTATTTTAGTTACTCAAGTGTTGTGCTTTTCAAACATGAGATTCAATACTCTTCTCGTATAACCTTGAAGCCATATAAGGTATTCTTGAGCTATTCTTAAAATTCCCACTAGACAATGAAATACTGTCATTTCCAGTGTTATGGTTATCTCAAAAATATTCGCAGCATTCAAACATGTCTTAGGAAATAACCATATAATCCTGTTTTGATTCAATTAATGCATGTAATCAAGATTTTCCATGATTTAAGAAATTTCTCATCGATTATGCATTTATGCATGCAAGTAACCCACAGATATCACGCATCACATACAATCAATCTGAATTCATATAAAATGATGGAAATTAATTTACAATCGTCCATTCAGAGTTTTAGCATCCCTATTTCCTTTCTTAGTTTTATCAGTATCCGCTCCGAATTCCTGATACTCTTACATCACACCTATATATATAACCAAAGTCCAATACTTAATATCATTGTACGAATCTTAATAACCTCATAAGACACACTTCTAGGCCCTCAAACCTGTCCTAGAAACTAAACGATCGCCCTCGAATTTAGTCCGGATACTTTCCATATTTTTCCTTCATTGTCGGAAACTTGCACTAATTTTTATAGTTATCAAATCTCATCAAAATCTTCAAAATTTTATATCATCAGAATTCTCATGTTTTTCTCTACTTTTTAGAATTTTAACATATTTTTCCTGAAATTATTTCTATTGTTTCTCGATTTTTATCATTTTCTATCATTTTTCTAATTTTTGGTCAAAGTCAACAGGACAAATGTCACTCTATGATACGAAAGCGTTCTAACCAAATTCAACCCAGAACCAAAATGGAACAAACTTACCAAACCAACTTGAACTGTAGGTCATACATATTAAGCATAGACAACACGTTATTCGTATTCCTCTCTGAACGACGTGTCGCACAGAAGGTCTACAAATGATATGTCGTCCATAGTCGTCTCCTTTCTTCCACCGCACTTGTAACTCGTGATTTCCAGAAACCCTAAATCTGACAAACATCAAAACATTTGAAGTTGCTACATGAAACTTATACCAAAACTTTTCCCTCACAATCCGCAGCTAAACCCTGTAATAGTCTAACCCTATCATGCCATAATTAAAGCTCTATATGAAATTGAAACTCCAAGAAAAACAACGGTGATACTCACAGAAGAAGGGATGAAATCCGTCCATGGAGCACACGAATAAACAAGGCCAGACATATGTATAGGATGCAAAAGAAAATTTCGGAGGTTTGAAGCCCATAACAAGAAAAGAGAACTTTTAGGTTCTTCATCAGGTATAATACTCGTATACAATCGGTCGCCTAACAAGGACAAATCAGCGACCTTCTCAACAGTGAAATGATGTTATATAGAGTGTTACGACATTGTTCGGCTTACAAGCCGAGCTTGTCAAAACGGCGGGGCATCCTACTGTTTTGACCATCTTGGTCAAAACAACGGGGTGGCCCACGTTTTATATTTTTCTTTTTATTTTCTCTCTTTTTTTAATAATAATATTTCTTTTTTATTTACTAAATCTTTGATAATTCATAATATATAGCATATTAACTAGAAAAATACCTCAAAAAATATCCTAGACTCTTTATGAACAGTAAAGTCTAATTAAATTAAAAATTATATTTTTCTCATACATATAATTTGTTAAAAATTATAATATCATATGATATTTCTTTGAAAAATATTAATAATTAGAAATATCTTCCCAAAATTTTTTCAAAATTTATATACATTAATATTCAATCTAGGGACCTATCCATGGTCCTAACCATCAAAAATTATCCTTGTATTTCATCCTTTTCTTTTCTATATCACATATATACATAATCTTATGTATATAATTCTCGAATTATCATGTAATTATTATTATAGAAAAATTTAATAACCCATATTCATTTGATAAAATGTAAATTATTTCTCATGAGTGTTTGAGGATAGACTCAAGAGTCTGAATTGTCAGAAGACTCAAATTATTAGACTGACAGGTATCGGGGCGTAAAAACAAAATTACCTCTAGATACCAAATTCCAAGATATACACCATCCAAGGTTCTTTCGGATGTGTCAAAAGCCAAGAAACAGACCCACGAGTCCAAATGACTCGACAGAAAGAAGTACGATTACGATCTCTAAATCAGCTTCATTCAAACTGCACACTTACATCATAGCTTGACTATTATTAATTTCAGGCTTCACTGATTGTTTCCATAGTATCTATAACTTTTCATATCCCTGGTCCATAGGTTATAGGCTCCTTAATTTATGATTTATTAAGTTATTGAGCTTAAGGCCCAATCCTCTAAAGTGTGGAACCTCACATTCTACCCACTTTATTAAATGTTTCATCTATGAAACTCACTTATGAATAAATTCATTCTTATCTCGAGGTAGACGTACATCAACAGAACCTTATCTAAGTAATGTAATATCATTTTACATCCTTTGCATCCTCAATATCAATAAGGATTCAACTAACTCATCACTCGTATAACTCATCACTTGTACTACATGTATGCATCTCCATACTCATTACTCTGACTATTTATGTAATATAAAATTCGTAATTCGTAGTATCGAATACCCTACTTTCCCTTTCCATTTCAACTTCCTTAGTTATAACATAGGTTTATATCTATTGTCAAATCATTTGTATCATACATGCTCACTAAGTACTCATAATCATCTTCCATTGTCACAACTCAATAATTTCAATCGATATTTTTGTTCATCTACTATCATTGTCTCAAACTCACAAATACCGATTCATGGTTAGCATTTTCACAAGTACACATATTTTACAGGTCAGTCTGGTCTCACTCTTATAGTCCCTTAGTGCGGTCGGCGTACCAATCTTCGTTATTTGCGTCATTCTACCTATGTAGTCCCCACCACCCCATTAGGTTCCACTAAAATGGAATTTTATTCCTTCTTTACGTTACATGTTTCTTAGTCATACTTTACTTATGACTCTTGTATATTCTCATGCCAGCATACCAATGCACAAATCCTCCTTGCTAGCCATAGTTTGAGACCTAACCAGCATAAGGGGACAAGTTACTCAATCCCACATCAGAAATGACCTTTAATGTGAGGACTCGCTCATAGGAGGAACAAGGAAACTAGAGCGACGAATCTCCAACTCAACTCACATATCAGGTATTCTTTAGGGAGAGCAACAAATCTCTTCGGCCCAAGGCCTAGTGGAACATGTTTAATCTCTGGCACACTACCACTAGGATTCAAACCACCACCCGCTGCCTTTTGTTCCATCAAGGAGGACGTCTCCCACCAATTCAGTTGCCAGCTAAAATTCCACTTAAGCTTTAAGAGTTTCACTATTCCTATAGACTTGGGGCTAAACAATTTTTCAAAGCACTATGTGATTTAGGAGCCAGCATCAACCTTATGACTCTTTGTATGGTAGAAAGGTTGGGTTTTAAAGACATGTGCACCTAGTTCTTGTACCCTACAGATGGCACACAGACCACTTTCCTTCCCCAGAGGCATAGAGGAGGATGTTCTGATAAAGGTTGATAAATTCATATTTGTAGTGGATTTCATTATTCTATATACGGAAGAAGACAAACCTGTTCCGCTCATCCTTGGAAGACCTTTCTTAGCTACTAGAATTAATTAATGTTCATGCTGGCCAATTAAACATGAGAGTAGGTGACCACTAGGTTACTCTTGATATCTATTCTTATATGAAACACCATAACAATGAAAGTGTCAACTCTATCACTACTTGCGAGTCAGAATACAATGATCAAGAGGGATAGTTCAAATTTAAAGATCCTTTAGAAGTGGCTTTGCTGGGAGATAAAGACAGCGATGATGAGGAAGTGGTAGCCTTGACTACAAGTATGGATAATATGCCCAATTGCAAGCAAAGGCAATTTGAAACTTTTGGAGTACCTTTAGGTCAGCTGAACAAAATGAAGCCGTCAGTATAAAATGCACCAATTTTGGAACTAAAACAGCTACCAGTGCATCTGAAGTACTAGTTTCTAGGGAAGAATGATACTCTCTCTGTTATCCTCTCAGCCTCATTGACGAAATTACACGAAGAGAACCTCTCGTGAGTGCTGAAGGAGAACAAGACAACAATTAGGTGAACACTGGCATCAGGTGAACACTGGTAGATATTAGATGGATCAGCTCTTCATTTTGCATGCATAGAATCAGACTGGAAAAGGAACACAGACCTTTGATTGAGCATCAAAGTCGGCTAAATTTGAATATGAAGGAAGTAGTGTGAAAGAAGTAATAAAGTGGTTGGATACCGGAATCATCTATCCAGTTTCAGGCAGCAATTAGGTGAGCTCAGTTTATTGTGTGCCAAAGAATGGAGGAACTATAGTACTAACAAATGAGAAAGGGGAATTTGTGCCAACCAGAACAGTTATAATTTGGAGAGTATGCATGGATTATAGGAAGCTGAACAAAACAACCTGTAAAAATCACTTCCCACTTTCTTTTATTGATCAAATGTTGGACAAGCATGCTGGAAGAGAATTCTATTGTTTCCATTTTAGGTATTCTGGTTACAATCAGAATGCAATTGCCCTAGAAGATTAAAGTAAGACCACTTTTACATGCTCTTAAGGAACTTTTGTTTTCAGTCACATGCCTTTTGAGCTATGCAATGCTCCTTCCACTTTTCAAAGGTGTATGATAGTCATATTTACAAACCTGATAGATGATACATAGAAGTTTTCATGAATAATTTTTTTTGTACTTGGTGACAATTTCGATCAACGTCTTGGCCATTTGGGAGCTGTTCTAGAAAGATGCAAAGAAACCAATATGGTACTTAATTAGGAGAAATGCCACTTTATGCTGACTGAAGGAATAGTTCTGCAACATTTGATTTTAGAGAGAGGTTTGGTAATTGATAAAGCTAAAGTAGAAATAATTGAGAAGCTGCCAATTCCAATCAAAGTTAAAGCTGTTAGGAGCTTCTTGGGACATGTGGGGTTGTATAAAAGATTTATTAAGGATTTTTAAAAAATTACCAAGCTATTTTTTTACTTACTTATGAAGGATCAAAAATTTGATTTTGATAAAAGCTGTGTGGAAGCTTTTGAACAAATTAGGAAGAGATTGGTTAGTGCTCCTATCATTATTATACTTGATTGGGAACAGGACTTTGAATTAATGTGAAATGCTAACAATTATGCCATTGGAGCAGTTCTTGGGTAAAGAAGAAATAAGATGTTACATCCTATATATTATGCTAGCAAGACTCTTAATGAAACCCAAATGAATAACATGGTAATAGAAAAAGAGCTACTGGTGGTACTGTATGCCTTTGAAAAATTTTGGTCCTATCTTATTGGATCAAAGATAATCATTTACTTCTATCATATTGTCATTAGACATCTGATGGAGAAGAAAGATCCTAAGCCACGATTGATTCATTGGGTACTTCTTCTTCAGGAATTCAATCTAGAAATTAGAGATAGAAAAGGGACTCAGAATTAAGTTGTTGATCACCTGTCTCAGTTAGAGAATCCACTAGTTTCTGGAGCTACAGAAGTTGGGGAATCCTTTCCAGATGAATAGGTGTTAGCTGTGCAAAATACTAACCCTTGGTATACTGACATAGCTAATTACCTAGTTTGTAAGACGATTCCTCTTGAATTTTCCAGCCAGCAATGGAAGGAGTTCATCCACAGCATCAATTCTACTTTTGGGACTAGTCTTTCCTATACCGTTAGAGCAATGATCAAATTATCAAAGGTGCTTTCTAGAAGAAGAGTTTAAAGATACAGTTAGGCAGTACCATTCATCCCCATATGGAGGTCATTTTGGTGCTGACAAAACTGTAACAAAGGTACTTAAATCTGGTTTCTTTTGTCCATCTACTTTTTACGATGCACACCACTTTGTTCTTCGATGTGATAGATACCAGAGAACTTGAAATATAGAAAGAAGGAATGAGATGCCCCTATATGTTGGAGGCTGAGTTATTTAATGTTTGGGGGATTGATTTTGTAGTAACTTTCTCATGACCTTATAGAAAGAAGTACATCTTCTTGGAAGTTGAATATGTGTCCAGGTGGATTGAAGCTCAAGTCTACGAGACCAACGATGCCAGAGTTGTTTTAAAGTTGCTGAAGAAAAATATTTTCACCAAATTTGGGGCTCCATGGGCAATTATTAGTGATAAGGGTGGTCAATTCTACAACAACCAACTTAAGACCCTATTAAAACAATATGGGGTCAGACATAAAGTGGCTCTACCTTACACCCATGGACCAACGGCCAAGCTGAAGTTTCCAACAGAGAAATCAAGAAAATTTTGGAGAAGATTGTTGGCCCGACAAGAAAAGATTTCTCGTGTAAATTAGATGATGCTTTGTGGGCATACCGGATGGCATACAAAGGACCACTGAGAATGACACCGTTTTTGCTAGTGTATGGTCAAGCTTGTCATCTACCAATGGAATTGGAGCACAAAGCTTATTGGGCAATCAAGAAGCTGAATTAAGACATGTTAGCAACTAGTAAAAAATAGATGTTGCAATTAAACGAATTAAAGGAGCTGCGCCAACTAGCCTTTAAGAATGCCAAAATTTGCAAAGAAAAACAAAAAGATTGCATGATAAACATATCGAAAGCCAGGAATTCAAACTAGGAATGCAGGTGTTGTTGTTCAATTTTAGATTGAAATTATTTCCAAGATAGCTAAAATCAAAATGGTCTAGATGTGAGACCCTGATCCTTTATAGGGTAAATATCCTAGAAGTTCATAGGTCAGAAATGGAACTCAGGTACTGGTGTACCTTCAATGACTATTTTGTCTCTGAAGAAATGAAGAGTGATTGCCTAAAATGGTTATTGCTGAATATTTTCTATTTTAATTCTGGTTAATTATCCTTAGTTTTATCCCTTATTATCCAAGGTATTAGATAATTCTTCCTTTTAAATAGAATATCTCTTTTAATAGAATTATCCTGTTAAACAGAATTATCCTTCTAATAGAATTATCCACTAATTATCTTTTTAAGCTTAAAAGTATAGAATTATCTCTTAGCTAAATCTCCTTAGACAATTATAAAAGGAGAGGCCTACCTACCCTGATAAATCATACCCAAAATCTCCTAAATAATTCTGGAATTATTCCCTTCCTTCTTTTCTTCCTCTCAATTTCTAATTTTTGCCTACCCTAAACCCTAGCCGAAATCCCTTGATCTTGATACTAGCATAACTCTCTCATCCTTTGTCGGATTTTTACAAATAATAACCTGTTGAAAAGCTCTTTCTATCATCTATCTAGCTATCTTGGGTTGGTAATCAGAAAGTTAGCTCTTCTCTATTGAAATTCAAGTCATAATAAGTCGGTTTTGGTGCCAAGATTGTGTGATTCTTCCTTCAATTGATTTCTGTTGTTATTCCTTTTGTTCGTATGATTGTTTGGCATCCATTCATTTTGTAAAATCATGAATTCATCCTTTGAATCTTCCCTATACATGAAATCGACATGCCCTATTCCTAACCCCATGTTTGCCGAAATTTAATTAATTGACTTGTTTATTGATTTCAGATCTTATTCTTTTTAATTGTTTAAGTGTCTGACACCTATTCTTTCCTTATTCACATGAAATTGCAGTTTCTTCTTATGTGTATGATGAAATTTCAATTTACCCTATTAAGCCCTAAGGTGTTGTCAAAATTTGTATGATGAATTAGGAATAATCTGACTGTTTATTGCTGAACTTTTGGCCTTCACATCAGGCATTCAGGGGGAAGATATTGCTGCATTTGGATCACTAGATTTTGGTAGGTTAATTGGCAAGAATTCCCAATGCATTTGGTTTATAATTAAGTAATCTTGTGGCTTAGTGTGGTGTGGTCTTTGCCTTTTGATTGTTTAGGAGATTCTGATCTTATTAGAAAGGCAGAGGATTGTATTTGATTCAGACTCATAGGAGGTAGGATCTATGCCTTATCGGTTCCTTCGGTTACCCTTGATTGTATGCTTAAATTGTTGTTGATTTCGGTTTGGTTATCTTTGAATTAATTGAGCAATTGAGTGAATTATTTTTGGGATAATCTTGGAAATTAAAAAGTCATACATACGGCCATGATATACTTACTGATTTGTGATTGTATTGTGATTTGATTGAGGATCTTTTGTTGTGATTTATGTATGCGTGTACTATATGTATATGCGTGTATGTGCCTTGTTTGTGCTATGTTTGAAGGATCCTTTTGTCACTGGCCAAGCGAGTTAAGTATTGTTTCTCTTAGAGAGAGGAGAGGTGCTTACCAAACCGGAAGCTTTATGGGTGATTATTCCTAGCAAGAGCTCATTGGATGCCCTGTACGCCGGTTCAAGTTCGAACATTAGGATTCCTTGTAAACCAGTTCGAGTCTATATGTCAAGATGCCCTATAGGCCAGTTTGAGTCTAAATGTTAGGATACCCTATTTTTGTGTGGCAGGATGACTTGTACGGGCAGCTGCAAGAGTGCTCCTAGGCCCTTTAAAGTCTAGATGTCGGAGACAACTAAAAGGCTTGCTGTAATATTGATTGTCTAACCATTTTACCCTTGTTGCAGCATAGCTTTGAACAAAATGAGCAGATATGGACAAAACTTGGTTTTGAAAATCAGATTATCTTATAGGCTGCCTGTGTGCTTCTGAATAAGACGTGTTTTCAGTCTTTCCCCTTGTTTTCTACCAATTTCAGCCTACCCTCATATTGTGTGTGCTTGTGATGATTTTGGTCCCTATTATGTGTGTTTGATGCTTGTGATTTTAATTAGAGATCTTAGCTGATTTTAGGTGTTGATCTTTTGGTTATTGGGAGATGTTTTATTGGGAATCCCTAGGACTTATGATGTTGGGACCCTACTGATATTCTTGTAATCTCTTCCCTTCTTTTCTCCCCCTTTCCAGACTTAGGTGTGTGCTCTATTGTTGATACCGAAGTTGTGAGATTAAGGCTGCATGGCTGGACGAATTTGGACTTTATTTGAACCACCTTCCTATTGAATGCACATACTATGTCTTTGAATTTTTGTGGATTTACATTCTGGCTTTTCAATCCCTTTTCCTCCTTCAATGTTGCATCTGAAATATACATGATACTATTGGTTGATGTTTAGAGATTCCTATAGGACTTATGTGTTATGTTTCCACTTGGTTTGGGTGTTAATAAAAGTCTTCCGCTGATGTTTTCTTCCACTGCGTATAAGCCAAAAATTTATTAATGTATAAACATGCTCCAACCTTTAAATAGTGTATGAATCAACCAATAAAATTGACAGTTAGGTGAATTGAGCCTTGTGGGATTCAAATAGGACCTTGCGAGGACTTATTTGGGTTTTACGGCGGTAAGGGTTCTAATAGGTTGGGTTTGAGCCCTTACACTGGACCTTTTATATTAATAGTTGTGTTTCCTTATGGTTCAGTCGAGGTACAGAACCCCAAATCTGAAGATTCATTCAAGGTGAATGAACAAATATTTAAGCCTTACTATGGTGGGGAGGTATCTCTAGCCTCCACCATCATCTTAAAATCTGGAGAATGAAGTGTATAAGTTCATTCCAGGACATTAATTAAGGTGCTAAATGGGATGCAATCTATCATTAAAAAAAATAAGAGAATGAAATAGTGCGACAAGATAAGAAACGAGGATTTATCACTAACGAGTTTATTTCTGTGCAGGAAATTAAGTTTGAGGACGAGCAAGCTTAGGAAAATAAGTTAGTAAGGCATTCTCAAGAAGATCAACTGGTCCATATCAAACTAATGACCGGTCGGTGATCAAAAAAGCATTATGATGAAGGCCTACCAATCGGTTGGTCATTTGGAAATAGAAGTCTGAGGCAACACCGATTGGTCGATCATTATAGTAAATTGACCGAACAATCACCAACCAGTCGATGGGCAAAAGACGAGACAAACGACTGATTGCAAGTGTACACCGACCGGTTGGTGGACATCAAACCACCGATCGTTGGATCGGGATAGGGTTTTTTAAAGCCCATTTTTTCCTTCTTTTCTCACATCTTTGGAACCCTACCTAATACCATCCCTCTTCTCTCTCTAAAAATGGCCACTCTCTTCCTTCTATCTAAAAAATCAACTTGAAAACACTCTCCCTCAAACTTAAGCATTCACCTCCACCTCCCTATCCTACACTATAATCATCTTTGTTGCTGAATTCTCAAATTTCCACAGCTTTTTTGTCCTCTCTTTACCCTTAACCTAGCAACAACAATGGGAAGAACTAAGACGTAAACCAGCCAACCAGGGGGATCTCCTCCTCGCCGGCACTCTAAACGAACGAGGGGCTCCACATCTTAAGCTGTGTTATCTAAGGAGGTGCCAGAATTTGATGCTTTCTGATTTATTTTAGTCGTAACAGAAAAACGATATGAGTTACTAAAGAGGAGTCAATTCTGGCAAGAAAAGTTTCTCAGTTTTGAATACTGAGCAAAGTTTTCTCGATATCACATTCCTCGTTACCTAGTGTTTCCATAATTATGTGAGAAGCTTGGTTGGAATACATTTGTTGTTAAAACACCTGTCGATGCATATCCTGAACTTGTTTATGAGTTTTATGCAAACATGCTAGATGCGATAGATGGTTTTGTTATAGTTAGGCAACAATATGTTAGAATTGATGCATTTTTTTCTCAACAATTATTATGGGGTGGAATTTGATGATGAGGGAGAAGATGATGAGGAGGAAGAACCAGACTTAATGCTTGTTTAAGATGTGTTAACATTTGGGCAAGGTGTGGAGGAGCTAGTTGGTGGTACTATTACTGTCACTAATTTCTGTAGAGAGGTGAAATTTTGGAGGATATTCATGGGACACAATCTGATTCCTACATCTCAAGACCATGAATCAACAAAGAAGCTAGTTTACTCTTGTACAAGATTGTGTTGGGTGTACGATTCATTGTTGGGAATGTTATTTCAGGAAAAATCCTTTTCGGGAAGCAAAAGGTGAATAATAGGCTCCTTTTTCCACATACAATATTAGCCTTGTGTTTAGAGACAGGAGTAGCACCACCTGATGAGCCATCTTTTCCAATCCTAAAACCTTTGTTGCCATTCACTGTTTCTTCATTGGAGCAAAAATAAAGGTGATAGAGGCATTGCAATACATAGTAGAGTATTCGTGTTTTAAATACTACAAAAGGGTATATTTGGCAGGTGGCACCGTACCCCCACCAACGGCACCACCAGCACATCCTGATCGACCAGCTGAGGAAGGATCTTCTTTGCGTGTTGTTATTGATTCTGACTTAGTGGCACGCCTGGAAGAAATTTCAATACAACAGCGAACGTTGGTAGGACAGCAGTAGGTTATAACAGAAACATTGTGGGAGGTTTGAGCAGATCAAAATAAACAAATGGAGATGTTTCAGCAGTTGCATGACCAACATAGGCGATTTGTGCACTATTAGCGGGATACAACATAGTGGATATTTGAGTAATTCCAACACCTCAATCCAAATGATCCTCCTCCACCATAGTGGGACGATGGTGCACACGCATCAGGAGGGAGCTAAGTCACTATCTCATCTCTATTTCTTTTTATTTCAGTTATTTAATATTTTCAATTTCAATGTTATGTTTTTATTTTGTTATGTCAAAGTGTGTTAAGCTTTGTCGGTAGAAATTGATGATAATGTTTGGGACGTCCATTTATGATAACTTTGAGAAGAGTTGTTCACTTCTGAAAAACTTGATAATGAGTGCACAGTGATGTTTAGTATGGTTGACTAAATTTAAACCTTTGATATGTTGAAATTGGTTTTGCAAATTAAAGGTGGCATTAGGTTCAAATATTAACCAATATCTAGAGCAACAAAGCAATGAATTGATTAGTTTATGTTTGAGAAAAATAAGAGGGTTGGCTAGTACTTGTTAATCTATTAGGTTAAACCACTTGTTTATATGTGCATTATGCTGAGAAAGAAACCAATGACATTATTATGTGCTAGGAGAATTGAAAAGAACAAAATTTTAAAGCACAAAAGAAATAAGAAATAAATGTGGTAGGTTAAAGCTGCTAGAGCTTTTGAACTACACTTTTGAGATGTCCAAAAACCATTCTGATTGGTTTGATGAACTAGTGTATAGATATTAGGTGTTTTAAAATCTTAATTCCTTTATGCAAAACTGAAATTGGTGTAACAAGGTGAGAATTGAAAGACCAGAATTTTAGAATTAAGTGAGTATTATTGGTTATGAAGAAGTGAACAGAAATTCTCTTGATTGGTACTATTTGATTCTTGGTTATAATGTTATCGAACTATTTTTTCTAGGAACCAGCAAAATTCTAAGTTTGAGGAGAATTGATGACCTATTTATAATACTGGTTATCCGTTAGATTTTAGTGAAATTCAGAAGCAACTGTAGTATAATTGTGTTAATTTAATGAACTCTTTGATCATTTGTTGAGTATTATGGTTTCGTAGGCTTAAGCAGAATTTTAGCATGAAAGATGGTGTTTTCGGATGAGAAATGTGCTGGAATACACGTTAAGAAGGAGGTTATCACGAAAGGACACCGACTAGTCGGCTAAAATTAACCGACTTGGTTTAGCAAAGGAGCCATGCCAAGACCACACAGACCGGTCGATTCAACTAGACGAGAAAAAAAATGGAAGAACCGAGCTTCAACGGACCGGTCGATTCAAAGACACCGACCGGTAAGTGGAACTAGATAAATACTAAAAATATTGGATAAATACCAATTGACTGCGGATAAAGACTACAAGCTTAGGTTTTGGTATAAATAGACATCTTAGGTTCAATGTAAGGTATCAAGTTCTTAGTTTACAGAGCATAAATATCAGTTTTATTGTTGGGATTCATCATCTTTCAAAGATTAGATTTCGGTATGTTATTTGAATTCTAAGTATGACAATTGATTTTGCTGTACTCGTTTTCTTTTCTTTCCGTCGTTTAATTTCTAAGCACCAAACAGGATTCACACCGTAATCTGTTAACCTACTAACCAATGAAGATTATTCTACCTTGTTCTTCATTATGAAACTAATCACTTCGTTTTAGGTAAATCTAATCTAATAGGAATATTGGCTTAGGTTCCGACATAGGGGTAGAATACCTAAGTAACCTATAATTGACAGAGTAGGAATATATCTGCCAACCTAAGCCTAGGTATACTGATTGGGGATTATCAACCTAATAGTCGAATTAGCATAGTAATATAGCTATTTAGGGTTCTGGGTTAGCCAACAGTAGACTTGGAAGGTATTATCAGATAGAAAGAAATCAAGAACATATTCTAGGTTAGGTAGTAAAATAAATTTTAGGTACGAATTCTGATTCAATCCATTAATTCATTAAACATTTTAATTTAGTTACGTAGATTTAGTAATTTAGTTTATTCTGAAATCAAACCCAATATTCGAATAATTTAACTAGAGTAAGAGGATTCTATGAATTGATTAGTCTTAAATAGGTTTTTCCTGTGGGATCGATACTCGTTTTTCTGAGTTATATTACTTGTTGACATCATGCACTTGCTATTAAAGGTAAATTCAATTTTATGCCAACAACTCATATCATAGTTTTGGCATCCCAATTTCCTTTCCCAGTTCAATCTATATCTGCTCTGGATTCTTGATCCTCTTACTACACACCTACATATATAACCATAGTACGATACTTATTATCATCGTACAAATCTTAATAACCTCATAAGACACACTTCTAAGCCTTCAAACTAGTTCTAGAAACTCTATGACCGCCCTTTTATTCAATCTGGATACTTTCCGTATTTTCTCATAATTACCGGAAAATTTTACTAATTTTTATACCTATCAAAATTCATCAAAATCATCAAAACTTTAGGTAATCAAAATTCTCTATTTTTTAGAATTTTTCTATATTTTTTCTCAAATTATTGCTATTTTCTTCCAATTTTTATCATTTTCTGTCATTTTTCTAATTTTAGGTCAAAGTCAACAAGACACTGTCAATCTATGACATGGCCATGTTCTAACAAAATTCGACCCAATCTCGACCCAGAACCAAACTAGAACCAACATACCAGACTAACTTGAATGACAGGTCGTACATGTCAAGCATAGACGACATGCCGTTCGATTCCTCTTTGAACCACGTGTTGCACGGAAGGCCTGTGGATGACATGTTGTTTGCAGTCCTCTCCTTCCTTTTGTTGTACCTGCAACTCGCGATTTCTAGAAACCCTAAATCCGAAAAACCTCAAAACACCTTAAGATGCTACTTGAAACTTATACCAAAACTTTCCCCTCACAATCTGCAACCAAACCTTGTAATAATCTAACCCTATCATGTTGTAACTGAATCTCTACATGAATTTGAAATTCCAAGCAAAAGAATGGTGATACTCACCGGAGAAGGGACAAAATCCATCCACGGAGCACACGAATAAACTCGGTCAGACACTACGCATAGGGTGCAAAAAAAATTTCATAGGTTTGGAACCCAGAACAAAAATAGGGACTTTTGGGTTCTTCATCTGGTATAATACCCATGTGTAGTCAATCGCTGGATAAGGATAAACCGGCAACCTTACCAACAGTGAAATAGCGTTGTTTCACCTTTCTGTAAGACAATGTCATGTGGAGTGTTATGACATAGCTCCGCTAACAAGCCAAACTTGTCAAAATGGCAGAGCATCCTGTCGTTTTAACCATCTTGATCAAAACGACTGGATGGCCTATGTTTTGCATTTCTTTTCTATTTATTTTTTAAATAAAATTAATAATAATAATATAAATATTATTTCTTTTTAATTTACTAAATCTTCAGTAATTTGTAATCAATAGCATATCAATCAGAAAAATACTCCGAAAAATATCGTAGACTACTTATGAACAATAAAGTCTAATTAAATTAAAAAATTATATTTTTCTCATACGCATTCTTAGAAAAATATTAATAATTAGAAATATTTTTCCAAAAATTCTCCAAAATTTATGAACATTAATATTCAATCTAGGAACCTATCCATGGTCCTAACAATCAAAATTATCCTTGTATTTCATCTTTTTTATTTTTATATCTTATATTTATAATCCTATGTATATGATTCTTGAATTATCATGTAATTATTCTTATAGAAAAATTTAATAATCCATATTCATTTCTTAGAGTGTAAATTATTTCTTATGAGTCTCAGAGGATAGACGCAAGAGTCTTAATTGTCAAAAGACTCGGATTACAAAATTGACAGGTATCCGGGTGTAAAAAGATAAAATTACCCCTAGATACTGAGTTTCAAGAAATACATCGTCCGAGGCTCTTTTGGAGATGTCAATAACCAAGAAACACACCTGTGAGTCCAAATGACTCGATAGGAGGAAGTATAATTACAATCTCTAAATCGGTTTCTTTCGAGCCTAAATACTTACATCATAGCTCAACCACTATTAATTTCGGTATTCACCGATCTATTATTCATACTCATCCATTTTCATAGCATCTATAACCTCTCATATCCCTAGCCTATGGGTTATGGGCTCCCCAATTTATAATTTATCGAGTTATTAAGGTTAAGGCCCAATCGTCTAAAGTGTGAAACCTCACACTCTAATATATCCATCGACTACTAGCATATAATTATTCTAAGAGGTTGAATATAGTTTCCATTTTGAATAAGAAAGAGTTTTTTAACATGTGATGTATGGTCTCAGGCATCAGAGTCAACCTGTGGTGTGACTGGCTCCCCATTGATTCTTGGAGAAGTGATTATGAACATTGTAATCAAAGTCAGGCTTCAAATTCCTGACAATATATCGGTGGCTCATGATCCTAGTCCGCTCATTGTCCACAGTCTTCGAAATATATGCCTTATATACCATAAACCTAATGATTATTTTGCCTTTACAAAGGTTGGGAAACCACTGAAATTGGAAACCATGGTGTCAAATCCATTTGTGGTCACTGCATCCTAGGAGGTGATCAAGGCCTTCAAAAGGTGGTTCGATAGAGTGGATGCATGACTTGCACATATGGAATGATAGTTCGAGTTGCTTCTAGCAACTCAATGCCTCCTTTGAAAATTCAGCCAACCAAATTCTTTTAGATATGATTTAATTCAATTATTTTTATTTATCTTTTTATTTCTACCATGTATAAATGCTTAGGGAAAATCATCATTTAAGTATAAGAATGCTAGCATATACATTTAGAATTCCCTAAATTGAATTGCTTTGTGTATACAGAAGTTTTTACTCCTAATTAAAAGTGACTTATGCATGGTTTATATACTATTCAAATGTTATAATTGGATACATGATTTGAGACAAAATCTCACATATCCATGGTGTGGATTTTTCTTGGATTAGCAGGCTAATACTTTTGTTTTGTGGAGAATTTCTTGGTTTTAGTAGGCTCTTTGACGTGTTTGACATGCAAGGGCGAACCATTTGTGTGGTCTGAGAAATGCAAGTGAAATTTTGAGGATTTGAGGTCTAGATTGGTTTCTGCTTCTATTCTAACTCTGTCAATTAGTGGTAAAGAGTATGTTGTGTATAGTGATGCATCGAAGTGTGGTTTGGGTTGCGTGTTAATGTAGGATAGGAATGTAATCATTTATATCTCTAGACAACTGAGGCCACATTAGCGTGGTAGTCGTTGTGTTCACATTGAATATTTGGTTTCATTATCTATATAATGAGACATGCAGAGTCTTCACTAACCACAAGAGTCTCAAATACCTCCTAACCAAGAAAGAGCTAAAATTGAGACAGTAGAGATTACTTGAGTTGATAAAAGATTATGATCTTGTAATTGATGATCATCCTAGAAAATCCAATATGGTTGCAAATGCATTGAGTAGGAAGATTAGTCTTCCTTAGCACATGTACATTCTGAGTATATGTCGATGCTGATGTGCTAGAGAGCATCCTGAGTTTTTTTTGGCAATGATGATTAAGAAGCATTAATAGCTCAGATCATAGTTAGGCCGTTGTTGCTTGACAAGATCTGGACTAAGCAGTCAGAGGATCCAATTTTGGTCTAGTTGAGACAGCACTTAGATAGTGGTGACAGAGGTGATGGAGGAGATGTAGTTAGTGTGTATAGAGTCTAAAATGATGAGATTCTAACTTTCCGAGGTCGAGTTTGTGTGCCTCGAGATGAGAACTTGAGATAGTTGATGTTGACAAAGGAACACAATTTGACGTTCTCAATTCATCCCGAAAATACCAAGATGTACTGAGATCTTAAGAAGAAATCGAGATAGTAGAAATTACCATTTCTTCTCTCTTAGACCCAATCGTGTTTTGGGCTAGTTTTGAGTAGTCGTGGACCTTTTGGTTATTTTATTCGCCTTTGGACCAATCTGTTTGTATTTGGGTCGGTTTATTTGTTGTTGGGCCCATTCATTCATTTTAGGCCATGCTCATTTTCCGGGCTGAGTCACTAGGGGTTCGGACTCATGCTATGTACACATATCTTGTCCATCAGGTACACATCAGCCATTCATTTCACTTTCCTATTTTTCTCTAAACAACCCTACCTATTTCTTCCCTGTTTTCGGCATCACTATTCTTTCCTTTTCTGGTGCGCCATCTTCCTTCCTTTTTATGTTCATCGTGCATGTACAATAGTAAAGGATCATTTGTCCATCTTTTCCCTTTCATTATATTCCCTAATTTCTGTTCATATTTTTTATTCTCTTTCCATTATTTGTACGACCAGTCTCTATTACACTCAGTTCAGTTTGTTCATAGAGGTTTAGGGGGTTTTCTAAGGTAAGAACCCCACCATTTTTCTGTATATCTAAGAGGAGCTAGAAGGGTTTGGTAGGGTTCCCTTTCCATTATATGTTACTGATTTCTATTTATTTGTTTCTTAGACTTTCTGTACTATTCTATATATATGATTCAGGATCGCATGATAAGGGAAAAGTCATTGCCACTGATTTGTCTACCCAAGTGGGAGTCTATGCCTCATCAATTTGATCGGAAATCCTCTTTACTATTTTATATTAAAATCGAATTGTATGAATTTGAATGGAAGCGTGTACCTTGCATCTACAAGACTAGTATAATAGGTCCATTATGCATGCATGTCATGTTTTCTATCTATCTACTGTTTTAATTGATTAATTTTGTGTATGTGTGTGTGAGTGATGCCTTGGGTGAGATATGGTCCTGTTATACAAGTGGATTGAGTTGAGGTTTCACCCATAGGTCTTATTGTGATTTCCCTGACAATTTGATCTAGGAGTTTGAATGAGTTGTGTGTGGTTTTGGATCAGTTTGTGTGTGTCATTTTGCTTCTCGAGTGTTTCGTGAGAAATCATAGAAAAGAGAGGGAGAGATTGCTGAAAGAAAATGAGAGAAAGCGTGACAGAAATGAATCGACCGGTCAGACAATGGGAGTCCGACCAGTCGAACTTAGAAGTCTAACCAGTCAATTTAAGAGGTACAACCAGTCAGTATTTTAAGTCTGAATGGTCAGACTAGGTAGTCTGACAAGTTGGAATAGGGAAACCAACCGGTCAGAGTCCATTCGACAGGTCAGGTTGGTCAATCCGACTAGTCTATTTTTCCTTTTTGTTTTTGATCAGCTTGTTTTCTCGAGGTTACCCGATTGTGTTTCTGAGTGATAGTTAGTAAATTTTGAGATCAGCAAACAAATTAAGTTCCTAGCATGTCAGATTTATGTCCATTAAGTGAGTTTTTATGCTCGGTAAGTATACCTTGGTGTGGGTTTGGGTCCAGTAAGCTAAGATTTACTTGGGTATTCTTGAGACTATTAGTGAAGCATTGCACTTACCACTGTTTTAAAAATATATACTTAATTTATAAACATATTTCTGAGTTCTACATACATATGAGTTTGGTATTCTTCTGATAGTTAAATTTGCTTAGCCAATGCAAGATAAGTATAAGGAATCCCACTGTTAGGAGAGTGATACTTGCCAGTTTGGGAGTTGTATGGATAATGTTATGCATTTTCTGATACTTGTTTTGTAGGCCTATTAGTTATGACTATTGAGACAAGTATAACTATGTCTTGTGTTTCTCTACCTAGTCTCAAGTAACACTGGCAGTAGATGAAATTCGAAAACCACATAGAAATCTCCATAGGCCTACTATATACACTGCCACATCACACAGCAATTTATTGATAAAACTACAAGGCTAGTGGTCTAAAACTAAAGTAGAGATAACAATAAAAGAAATAATTGAATTATTATACAGCAGAATTTAAAGAAATACATGATGACATTTGAGTGACATTGTAATGATCAATTTTAGCAATACTACCCACGAATAAATTTAATACAATGGCTCTAGCATATTCAGACATTCTAAGGGGGAAATTCTATGAATATAATGCCTATAAAACTACCTAGATAGTGATTGATCTGTTATTTCATTCTCGAGATGCCTTGGAGTAAGTTCTTATTTATTATTCTTGCATTTAATGCCAACCCGGGATCGATCTGGATATTTTTCCTAATTTCTTTTATTTTTTGGATCTTGATCCAATTATTTGACCTATCAAATCATATTCAATTCATATAAATTTGGTACCACTAAAATCTAAGTTATAGAATTTTCTCAATTTTTTACTATCTTTTCTCATTTTTCCATAATTTCTGCTTATTTTATCATTTTCCTGAATTTTATTTAATTTTGACCAATCAGTGAGCAACACCTAGCAGAACTAGGCACTGATAGCCCACTACTCGAAGCTGCCAGATCATAACACTCGGCTTCACACATGCGTGCTAGGTTGCTCGAGCCTAAGGCTCGAGGTCTTATCCTGCCTACACGTGCAAGCAACACGTCATCGGCTATCCTAGCCGAACGATCTACATTACGTAGGTTGGGGCTAACAACCTGTCGCTCAACTGAGTCATCTTCAACCTTTAGTCAAAACTCTACCTGCAACACTAACTTTCCAGAATCCTACTAACTCAATACATGAAACAATCCTTCATCAAACCAAAACCAAATCGAAGAATACGCTAATCTGAACTTAATCCATTATTTCTTGTCTTTTTTATCAATAAAAATGGATAAATCATAGATGAAGATACCTAGATTTTTGGGTAGAAATCTTGCCCAGATCTGACCGTAGGAAGGCCAGAATTGACACAAAAATATAAGATGGAACTCGCATGCTCGATAGGATTCTTTTGAGAGGAAAAATAGAGCTCATCATGCAATGGGAGAACGGGACACGTAACGGGATACTCATCCCGTTATGTCACCAACGACTGGCAGAAACCGAGGAAGCCCTAAGTGGCACCTAGTTCCTATACAAAACATCATCATTTCAAGCCTACCCTGGAACGATGTTGTTTAGACCTAAACTTGCACATTTTGAGCGTTCAGTTAAAATAACATGTAAGTTCCGGGTTCTTTTCGAAAATATTATCATTAATCCATATAATACCATTAGCATCATCATTTAACACTAAGCTTGTAAAGTCATTAATTCAAAAACACACTCATAATGGTCACACTTGGATAAGAACTTCATCATCGATTCATACCAGAATCTATCTTAATTTCTTTCCAACTCTAAAACACTACATTTCCACTGTGCGACTCTGCTCACATCTTTCACTTCTAACTGACACATTCAAAGATTCATTATTTGAATCTATAGCACTTCAGTCAATTTTCTTAATCATTTCATTATAATAACCTAATATCAGTCGATTCAGCAAGGCAAGATAAACGTTACATCCTCATTAGTCACATCATAAGATGTAGTCTCTCACTATACCTTTTTTATTCTCAACATAAATCAAATTCTTTTGATTATCAAATAATCCGAGATATCTACTGAACACAAACTAGTTTTATTACTCAAGTCGAGTAATAAATCATTAGAGTAATACATGATCCAATTCTGTATCAATGTATCAGTAAAGACCTCTATCAAATATGTTTGCAATTTCTCCATTATTAAGAATAATAATCATCATTCTCAAACAAGGATTACAAATATTGATTCAAATACATCAATCTCAAACTTCAAAATATCGATATAATTCATATAACTCTTCCTGTTCCTCAAACTAGTTTAGCCTCAGTATAAGCTATACTCCTATGATTCACACTTATAGATTTCTTATAACCGAAATCCACAAATGGATTAATCCATCGGTTAATCCTTTATCAAATATACTCTTCATCTTCAAATCTTAATCCTCAGTGTTCAGATGTATCTAGTTAATCGAGTTAGCCTAAATTCCAAGAGTTATTTACTTCAGCTCATAACTTACAGAATAGGCTATAAATTTTTCAAACAATATCCCGAATATTACACGTGCATCCATGTATGATGAATCATATCATTTGTCATTTATACAGTATAAAGATATGCACCTCGTGCACTATCCACATCACTGAATGCCTAATTTTAATAATTTACATTATGTTTTCTTATAAACATAAAATACACTAATAACACAATAATTAGTACCCATTCTTTTCTATTTATTCTCAACCATTCAGAGTTCTCTGTGAGTTAGCAATTATGGCTCACCCAAACAACAGTCTATATTAAGCTTTATCCTACAGTAAGTTGTGCAATTCCAGTTAGGGCTCAATAAGGCAATTTATTACTTATTAGCATATCAAATTACAATCAACCTAAAATTGATTCATGCCTCAAAAGAGAATACCCAATCTTGAGAATATTAACGATTATATATATTCTAGATAAACTGCACCTAATCCAAGATACTCTTCAGAATCTCAAACTTTCTTTAGACAATATAAATTTTTACAATATATATATAGGCAATTTTTCTTGCTCCTCCCAGGACTTTTAATCTGAAATCAAAATTAACATGGTATACATATATTCATAGTTTCCTCTGACTTAAATGAACTCACAACAAACAAGTTTTTGATCAATCAGCCCCTTTTAATAAGGACACGACCATATGTAAACAAATATCTTATAGCAAAGACTAAAACTATCACTCGTCCGAGTGATAATTATGAATTGGCATTGCTTGCAGAACACAATGCACATTTATATTCATAACTGATTTAGAATACTAGATTACATCAGATTTCAAGTCGATCTCATGCAAGAGATACTATGGTATAAAAGGGCATAGCAAATATTGTGAGTGCCAAGATGGTGATGGATTTGCAGCAATCAGATGTTTTCTAGAATGACTATTGCTCGACTTAGGGAAAATCAAGCAGGAATACCTATAAGATACAAACCCTAGATAATGATAGAAATTACTGGGTCACTGGAGTTCTCTCAAAGAATAGAAAATATACTATTTAGAGGGTTAGTCGATAACAAGGAATGCTTCAAAAGAAAGGAGGCATGCTCCACTATCACTATAATTGTCAACACACGGATGATGATTTGAGTGGTTTCACAACAATAATGGATGATAGACAACTTGGTTTTCTAAAAATAATAGCAAACAAGGCTCTACTACCACATTAATTTTCACGCCCTGGAACACAAAAACCACGCGACAATCACCGTAGGTCCCTTATATACACTGCCACATCATACAACAATACATTTAGTAAACCTATAAGGCTAGTGGTATAAAACTAAAAGCGAAGATAACAATAAAAGAAATCATCAAATTACTATGCAACAAAATTTTAAAGGAAGACACGATATCATCTTAGTGATATCGTAGAATGATCAATTTTAGCAATACTACCAAGGAATAAATTTAATGCAATGGCTCTAGCATACTCAGACATTCTAAAGGGAAATGATATGTATATAATGCTCACAAAATTACCTCGAGTGTAGTTGATCTGTTATTCCATTCTCGAGATACCTGGGAGTGAGCTCCTATTTATCACTCTTGCTTTTAATATCAATATTCTGGTAGAAGCCTACCAGGTGAGCGAAAGGGAAAACATACAAGCATTTCACATGCAATAATTATTTTAATCAACAAACAAGCTGGTATGCAATAATTTAATCATAACAAGCATTTAGCACAAGCAATCACAATCAATTCATATGCAGCAAGCATGACTCTTTATAGCACACATGATCGTGCTTTGGATTGGTAATATCTTCCAGTCTATCTGGGCCATGGACAGGAAGTTTGCCAGTGGCATTCTATTCTTGTTATTATTCAATTTATCTTATCATATTATGCAATAGAAAAATCCATAGGAAATTAATTCCTGGATCAATCCACTAAAGATACCGTTAGGTGATGATAGCTCCACCTAATCGATCCCCACTCTCTAGGATCCTGATTCATATAATTTAATTTATAATAAAATAAATAAAAACCCTTTCCTTCCTTCTAACCTCGTGATTGACGTCTCCACAACACACTACTAGACCCGGAGATCTCTCAAGAGTTGCATAGGTTACTCTATGTAGATTCAATGCATTCCACATGCCGATGTAGTTTCCTGAATGCACCCAGTGCATTTTATGCATCTCAATAATCCGATCACAATATGGTATATTCATGCATTTAACAACATATCATGATACTCGATACATACTATACTAGTTATTATGCTCAACATAGCATTTCATAGGCATGGCATAGTCCACATACGTTAGTCCAGTTACTCATTTAATGTTAGTCATATTATATTTTTCATGCAAGCAGTTTATGTAACATAAAGAGAAGGTTCGGCCCACATACGGGTTTCGAAGCCCAAATATTTGATGATGGTGTACTCTAGATCGATTCCTCGAGGTCCTACCAATATAGGTATCCACCAACGGACAATCATTTCTGAATTCTTAGTAATTCATAATCAGTTACATACTATCACATTAAATCATGTGCCTAAATCTTTAAACTGATATGTTTCTACCCGAGAACTAATCTGGGATCGATCCAAACATTTTTCTTAATTTCCCTTATTTTTCCATATCTTGATGCAATTATTTGACCCATCAAATCATATCCAATTAATATAAATTTGGTATCACTAAATTCCAAATCGAATTTAGTACTTTTCATAATTTTTCTAAATATTTCTCTATTTTTTACTATTTTTCTAAATTTTTACTTAATTTTTATCCATTATATCATTTTCTAAAACTTTATTTAATTCTAACCCATCAGCAAGCGACACCTAGCAGAACTATGCACTAACAATCCACTACCTAAAACTGCCAAATCGTGACATTGGCTTCACCCATGCATGCCACGTTTCCCAAGCCTGCACCTATAGACGACATACTGGTGACACGTCATCAGCTACTCTAGCCGAACGACCTATCATACGTCAGCTGGAGTAGATGAGCCATTGTTTGACTGAGTCATCTTCATCCTCCAATTGAAACCTTTCCTACAACCTTAATTTTCATGAATCCTACTAATTCAATGCATGCAACAATCCTTCATCAAACCAAAACTAAATCAAAGAATACCGTAATCTGATAGTTTTTCTTTAGGCATGAGTAGCCTGTGTGTTCAGTCTGTGTATGTTGAGTTATAAACCTATTGGGCTGATTTCTATACTGTGTTTTATACCATATACATTGCATAATTGTTCTATGTTGTGTGTATGCATTTAGTGGCACCAAATATCACTTTATTTTAAGTAACTATTTACTACTCATGTTTTGTACATGCCTTTGTTCCCCCCTAGAGCTTATGATGCTGTGAATTTCACTGAGGTCCTTGTGATCTCATCTCGTTGTTGTTTCTCTCTTTCAGCGATAGTACATGAGCAGTAGCAATTCTTCTTGAGGAGTAAATTATTGGATGTTGTAGGGCTAGACCATTGCATCTACACTGTATTTGTTTAATTTACTGGCACCTTCTTCATGGACCTATTACCTTTGGACTTATTATCTCAAGGAGTGGCTCAGCAGTAGTAGCCAGTTTAGGCATCGTTATAGCTGTAGGTGCTTGTACCACCAATCCTGCTTCCAATAGCACCAATAGTATAGGTGAAGCTGCCTATAGCCCCAATTCATCCGTAGAGTTTCAGGAGATTATCGATGATGATCCCAAAGTTTTTCAAGGAACCTCTTAGTTAGGATGTCAGAGTTTTTTAGGGACAGTCAATGTAGCTGTAGCTCGAGAGTGGCTAGAGACCATGTGATGGATAGTTAAGGCTTTGTGAATTTCAAAGGATGGCAAAGTGACCTTAATGACCTTTTTGTTAGAGAAGAAAGCCCTTACATGGTGGAGTTTTGTGAGTTTGAGGTATGGAGATTGGCCACCAATGTTGGATTAGTTTTTTACAGAGTTCAACGATAGGTTCTACACTCAATTTCATCAGGATGAAAAGTAGTCAAATTTCTACAAGCTAAAGCAGGATTCCCAGTCAGTGCTCAAGTTTGAGACTGGGCTAAGGGAACTATCACATTTTGTGGTAGTCGAGGATCGTATTGAGGCACAGATGGCTCGTTGTTTCCAAGGCAAGTTTTGTGAAACCCCATCCCAAGTGTATGTCCAATCAGCATAGTCTTAGTGGTCCACGTGTACGTTTGACGTGTTGACCGGGACGAAAACGAGATGATAGGAAAAATTATCGTCGCACCCCTATTGGACCCGGGCTTGTTTCCAGGCCTGTTTAAATTCCGTAGGGCCTTCTTCGTAGCCTGTTTGTAATCCCAGGACCGTTTAGTTATTCAAAAGCCCAATATGTCCCTTTTAAGCTTGCTAACCTACCCAAATCCCTGCCACTGTCTATTCCAGACACAAACCAGTAACCGCTTGTCTCTGTTCTATCTCTTCCTTACGTATTCTTGATCTGTCGCCTGTAACCCCTTCTTTTTCCTCAGTTGGATTGGCTGTCAGAACTGTAGGTTGGTAAGGGAACGGTAGGAGTATCTTTACGTGGTATAAATTAGGTTTGGAATTTCTTGTTTGATAGGGGTTTTTGATTCAGGTGTATCGGGATCCGCGTATCGTGATAAAGGCAAAGAGATTGCCGGTTCTTCATCCGCACGCCAGGTAGGAATCTACGTATCATCTGTCTGATCGGTTGTCGTTTTGTTCTTATTTATTGTTCATTCGGCTGATTAAATTGTTATCGTTGATTTCCGTGTGGATTGATTTCTCGTTCTGTGTGCTTAGTGAAGGAATTAATTAGTGGGTGTGTCCACGCACCCCTTTGATTTGCAATAATTCATTGATGCGTCGTATTGATTCTTTCTTCCATTTGGATTGCCTTTAATGGACAAAGTGGGACTCTTTTTGCTTCGTTCGTATCTGTGAGCCGTCCCAAAAGTCCCCTGTATTTTGTTAATCCGCTGCCTATTAGATCTGTGCAACCAAAGCTTTGCTTTCTTTTTCCCTCGTCTCACTGTGCTTCCTTTATTTTCCGGTGTTGTGAACCATTGTACCAGTCTTGCATGTTCTTTTCTTGGTCTCCCTCCCATTCACGCGAGTCTGGTTCAATCACCTCAGTACTACCCAGCTGGTTCCTTCGAACCCTTTTGTTCTTACTTCTTGTTGGGTATTTCTTTCTCCTGGCATGCATGTGTTCTTGTCAGTTCCTGCCGAGTGATGTGTTGTCGGTTTCTCCTGGCATGTGGCGCGTGCTCTGTCCTGAGCCTCTTCCCCAGCGACGCATCAGTTCTTCCATGGCATGTTCTATTCATCATTTCCAGCTCAGTTCCAGTTCCTTAGTTTCATTTTTAGTGGATGCGTGACCTGTTCATCCTATACATATCAGCTTGTCCTCGTTCATTATACCTGTGAATCCATTCTTTTCTTTGTGTTTCGTTGGTTTCCCCTACAGTACCTCTCGTGTTCTGAGCCTTCCTTTGCAAAGTTTCTGTTCTTTTTCTTGCTTCCACTAACTATTAACTCCTTCGTGCGGGTGATTCTTCTTCTGTGCTGGTTCTCGCTGGGCTTCGTCTTCTTTCCCTGAAGCCTCGCCTCGCACCAGTCGAGCTCCTCTCCTTCGTGACAGGCATGCATCAGTCCCTTCCTCAGCTTCTTGACTGTATCTTTGTGTTCGCCACTGATTACTGAGTCTTGCCTTGAGAGTTTCTTGTTTGTTTCTTCTTTCGTTCCTGTACCCATTCATTGTCGCAGTCATCCCCTCTTCTTCACTGGTGGCTGTTTGTTTTCGTGTGCCTTGTGCCGAAGCTTGGTATCAGTCGAGCTTCCTTTGTTTCGTACCAGGTGCGCACGGGTTCCTTCCCAGCGATTCTCGGTCTCTTTTCCCAGCGTGCATCAGATCTTCTTCAGCGGGTTCCTCTTTCTTGGTTCCTTTTTCGGTCTGCCACTAAATTTCTTTAATAAGGTAAGAGATTTTGTTCTTTATTTTGTTAACCAAACGTTTATGATTTTTTAAAAAGATAACATTAATGTGGGTACGATAAGTAGTCAATGTGTGTTTTCACTTGATATTTACAGTATGTAAACGTTCGCTTGGCCAATGCGAGATAAGTCAACGGAATCCCAGTTACAGGGGAGAGTTGCTTACCTGTTGGGAGTTGTATGGGTGATGTTTACGTATACCTGCCACGTCTTCGCAGGTCGGTTCATATTGTGTATTGAGACAGGTATGATGTGTGTGATATTTTCTCTGCCTAGTCTCGGACAACACTGGCAGTACGGGTTATGTATTGATGTATTGTTTTAAAATAAATTAACCTGCCAGTGGGCTCCCGGTTTCCCTTTAACGGGGGTTACTAGAGGAGTGTTTTACGATGTCCACCTCGATGGTTTTTGATTAATAGTGTTAATCGTGTGGTGATATGAACCGTTGTGTGATAATCTATTGGGTTGGAATTGTGAATTAAGAAATTGAATGTGCTAATTCCATATCCCTCATGTTTGTTCAGTTACACCCCTGTTTGCATCATAATCCGTTCTTTGTCCTCCTTTGTTATATTCAGGTTGCCCGTAGGAGATATGATGTTGTGACTCCTACTGAGATTTTTTAATCTCACCCGTTGTTGTATTTTCCCCCTTTCAGGAGTAGTACGAGAGCCGTAGACGGCATTTGAGGTATGATTGTTTCCTACGACTCGGCTGGACTATCGTACCTACACGTTTTATACAGATTTCCATTTCTGGCATTTTCCCGATTTGAATCGTTTTGAATGTTTGACTTACTTTACGTTTTATACATCTTTTCGTTATTGGATACCTATTTTTACGTACCGGGCTTTAAGCCCATTTCGTGATTTTGGCTTTGACTGTTTGGGTCCGTTTTCGTTTATGGTATTTCACTTCCAGTATTGAAAGTCTTCCGCTGTATATTTCATTTACTTCGTTTTATGCCAGATGTCAGTTTTTAATTTGTCATGCTCCAATTCGTAATCATTAAATGTATTTGTTTTTGGGAATCGCGTTTGAAAAGTCGTATAAGCCTTGTGGGATTCGGATTGGTCCATGTGTTGGGTCTATCCGGGTTTCACGGCGGTAAGGGCCCGGTTTTCGGGTTTGGGTCCTTACAAGGGTGGTAGCGGAGCATGGTTTTACAAATCGATTTTTGGGATTGTTTTCGGAAATTTTTTTTTAAACTCACTTGCACGTGCATAGTCCAGCGTCGTATCCTTAAGTTGATTGTTGAGTTGCTAGGCTTACGTTTCGTTGTTTTATGTGATATACGCAGTCACCATGGTTAGGACGCGTAGTACCGCTGCTGCTCGAGATCGCCAGGATGGGAGTGGCGAGTCAGTTCACAGGCCAGTTGAGCCTGAGATACAGGTGGATCGGCAAGCTCCAGCCGCACCCGCTAGTCAGGCCGCACCAGTAGCTCCGGCCGCTCCAGTAGCTCCAGTGGCGCCAGTTCAGGATCCGGTGTTGGTTCAGATTTTGGGGACGTTGCAGCAGTTAGTGGCCCAGCAGCCACCTGTTCCTGCTGCGAATGCACCCGCAGTTCCGGTGCAGCAACCAGTGGCCCCGGTTCAGCAGCAGGATGCCGGGAGACTCCCGGTGATGATTACGAAGCTGTTGAAGGAAGCCCGTCAGTTGGGTTGTAAGAATTTCTCCGGGACAGCTGATGTAGCTGTAGCCCGGGAGTGGCTTGATACCGTTTCCCGGACTGCGCAGGCGTTGCGTATTTCCGAGGAGGACAAAGTCGCCTTGGCCACCTTCCTGCTTGAAAAGGAAGCCCTGTCATGGTGGACTGCAGTTAGTTTGAGATACGAGGGTCAGCAGCCGACGTGGGATCAGTTTCTGAGTGAGTTCAACAACTGTTTCTATACTCAGTTTCACCAGGATGAAAAGAGGACTGAGTTCTACAAACTGAAGCAAGGATCCTGATCGGTGTTGGAGTTCGAGTCAGAATTGAGGGAATTGTCCCGTTTTGCTCCGACTGAGGATCGTTTAGAGGCGAAGTTGGCTCGTCGTTTCCAGGATGGGCTGCATAGTGATATCCGCTCAATTGTGGGTACAACGCCAATTTATGACCTACAGGCATTGGTCGTTGCTGCCATTGATGCGGAGAAGATGATTCAGAGTCGGAGGACTCACAATCAGGGCCGTAAAGATTTTCCATCGAGTGGAGGTCCGATTCGGCATAGAATGAGGCATGATGTTAGACCGAGTCGTTCCACAGGCCTGTATTTTCCGAGACCATCCCATTTCCGAGGAGACAGTCACGGGCCCACTCGGTCGCAGCCAGCTGCATCTAGTCATAGTGTGAGCCGACCGTCTATGCCATGGTGTGCTACTTGCCGTCAGCACCACTTTCCACCTTGTCTGCATCAACGGAAGTGTTACAACTGTAACGAGGTCGGCCATATGCTTCGAGATTGTCCAAAACCGAGGCGTAGCTTCTCACAGCCTTTCGTCGCCCCGAGACCGAGCGGGAGTCACGCTGCTTCTTCCAGGCCTCCGTTCCGAGCACCGGGTAGACCTTCAGTTAGTCAGCCACCTACTCAACCGTCACAGCCGAGACCGACTAGGCTTTTCACGTTGACTGATGCTGAGGCTTGTGCCAACCCCGACGTAGTGACAGGTACTGTTACAATTTTTGCTCGTTATGCCAGAGTGTTATTAGATCCCGGAGAGAATAGGTCGTTTGTGGGTCCCAGAGTCGTAGTCAGTGCAGATCGTTCGTTGTCACCCTTAGTTCCTCCAATTGCAGTTCTAACCCCGTTAGGCGAACAGTTGACTTGCAGTCAAGTTTATTTGGGGTGTGTGTTGAAGATGGGATCAGTTGAAATTGAAGCAGACCTGATTCCACTTGATATCCGAGAACTGGATGTAATCTTGGGTATGGACTGCTTAGCCCGTTATCGAGCTCGGATGGAGTGCTTCACTAAGCGGGTTTGGTTCAGTCTACTCGATGGATCAGAGTATTGCTTCGAAGGAGATAGGCGTGTTGTGCCTACTTGTATGATCTCGTGGCTTAGTGCCAAAAAGATGATTAGCAAGGGTTGTACAGCATTCCTAGCACATATCAGGGACACCTCAGCTGAGTCACCAGAGCTGAGTCAAGTCCCGGTAGCTAGTGAGTTTCCGGATGTATTCCCGGATGATGTAGTCGGGTTACCACTGGAGTGAGAGGTGGAGTTCGGGATCGAGCTGATGCCCGGAACAAACCCGATATCCATTCCGCCATATCGGATGGCTCCAGCGGAGATGAAGGAGTTGAAGACTCAGTTAGAGGATTTAGTTGATCGTGGGTTCATTAGGCACAGTGTATCCCCGTGGGGAGCGCCTGTGTTATTCGTAAAGAAGAAGGATGGTTCGCTGCGATTGTGTATCGATTACCGACAGTTGAACCGGGTTACCGTAAAGAACAAGTACCCTCTGCCCTGAATAGATGATTTGTTTGATTAGTTGCAAGGGGACATCGGTGTTCTCCAAGATCGATTTAAGATCTGGTTATCATCAACTGCGAGTCTGTGAATCGGATATTCTGAAGACAGCTTTCAGGTCTCGTTACAGGCACTACGAGTTCCTAGTCATGCCATTCGGGTTGACGAATGCACCAGCTGTCTTTATGGATTTAATGAACCGGGTATTCCGGGAATACCTTGATCGGTTCGTAATCGTCTTTAGCGACGACATCCTCATTTATTCAAAGTCGGAGGAAGAACATTCCGAACATTTGAGGATGGTATTGGAGATACTTAGAGCACGGCAGTTATACGCTAAGTTCTCTAAGTGCGAGTTCTGGTTACGAGAAGTCGGTTTCTTGGGACACGTGGTGTCGTCAAGGGGAGTGTTGGTGGATCCCAAGAAGATCGAAGCTATTGTATCATGGGAACCTCCACGTACCATTTCCGAGATACGAAGTTTTCTCGGTTTAGCCGGTTATTACCGACGCTTCGTGGAGAACTTCTCGACGTTAGCTGTACCGTTGACTCAGTTGACACGCAAGGGCGAACCATTTGTATGGTCCGAGAAGTGTTAGCACAGTTTCGAGGAGTTGAAGTCCAGATTGGTTTCCGCTCCGGTTCTTACATTACCGGTCAGCGGAAAGGAGTATGTGGTATATAGTGATGCTTCCAAGCATGGCTTGGGGTGTGTGCTTATGCAGGATGGGAAGGTAGTCGCTTATGCCTCACGACAGTTGAGGCCACACAAATGCAACTACCCGACCCACGATTTGGAATTAGCAGCTGTGGTGTTCGCATTAAAGATTTGGCGCCACTATCTGTATGGTGAGACTTGCAGAGTCTTTACCGACCACAAGAGTCTCAAGTACCTCCTAACCCAAAAGGAGCTTAACTTGAGACAGAGAAGATGGCTAGAGTTGATAAAGGATTACGATCTGGTAATCGAATATCATCCCGGGAAAGCCAATGTGGTCGCTGATGCTTTGAGTAGGAAGACCTCATCTTCCTTGGCTTACATCCGGGCGGAATATATGCCAATGCTGATGTGTTTGAGGGAAAACCGAGTTCAGCTCGGTGGTGATAACTCGGGTGCGTTGTTAGCTCGGATTGTTGTCAGGCCGTCATTACTTGAGGAGATCCGAGTTAGACAGTTAGAGGATTCGGGTTTGACTCAGTTAAGGCAGCAGTTGGAAAACGGTGTTGGAGGAGATACAGTTAGTGAATATAGAATCCGAGATGATGGAATTCTGACTTCCGAGGCCGAGTCTGTGTTCCTCAAAATGAAGAGTTACGTCAGTTGATTCTGACCGAGGCGCACAGTTCCACATTCTCTATACATCCCGGTAGTACCAAGATGTATCGGGATTTGAGGGAACAGTACTGGTGGTCAGGAATGAAGAGACACATTGCGGAGTTTGTTGCTCGTTGTCTCGTATGCCAGCAGGTTAAGGCCGAGCACCAAAAACCCGCAGGGATCTTGCAGTCGCTTCCAATTCCCGAGTGGAAGTGGGAGCATATCACGATGGACTTCGTCGTGGGTTTGCCGAGGAGTCAACGAGGTTTTGATGCAGTATGGGTGATTGTGGACAGGTTGTCTAAGTCCGCCCATTTCCTTCCAGTACGAGTTACCGATACCCCGGAGAAGTTAGCTTCCCGGTATATGGATGAGATTGTGAGATTGCACGGAGTGCCAGTGTCCATTGTATCCGATCGAGATCCGAGGTTTACTTCCCGATTCTGGGAGAAACTACATCGTGCCTTAGGTTCGCGATTGAACTTCAGTACGGCTTTCCATCCCCAGACAGACGGTCAGTCCGAAAGGACAATACAGACGTTGGAGGATATGTTGCGAGCGTGTGCGCTCGATAGGCATACTACGTGGGATAGATGCCTCCCGTTGGCAGAATTCGCCTACAACAACAGTTTCCAGGTTAGTATCGGGATGGCACCGTACGAGGCGTTGCCGAACACCGTTATGTTGGGATTAGGTAGGCGAGAGGCGCCTGGATAACCCTGAATTAATTGATCAGGCAACCGAACAGTTGACAGTAATCAGACAACGGTTGAAGACCGCTCAGGATAGACAGAATAACTACGCGGACAACCGTCGTCGTGAGCTTGAGTTTGAAATTGGGGATATGGTGTTCCTGAAGGTCGCACCGTGGAAGGGTCTACTCCGGTTTCAGCAACGGGGTAAGTTAGCACCGCGTTATATTGGCCCGTATGAGATTACCGAGCGTATCGGGCCTGTGGTTACCGGTTGGCGTTACCCACATCCTTGGAGAGGATCCACGATGTCTTCCACGTATCAATGTTGCGGAAGTATGTTCGGGATCCGTCACATGTGTTGGATGCACCGCCAGTAGAGGTTGCCAGCGACTTGTCATTTCCCGCTCAGCCAGTGGCAATCGTCGACGAGTCGATCAGGCAGCTTCGCAGTCGTTTAGTTCCAATGGTTCGAGTTTCTTGGCGTAGTGGTAGTTCCGAGGAGCTCTCGTGGGAAACCGAGGAGTCGATGCGAGAGCGATACCCGCACCTGTTTGAATGACACGGTACATAAATTTCGAGGACGAAATTTTTGTAAGGGGGGAAGGATGTGAAACCCCGTCCCAAGTGTATGTCCAATCAGCATAGTCTTAGTGGTCCACGTGTACGTTTGACGTGTTGACCGGGACGAAAACGAGACGATAGGAAAAATTACCGTCGCACCCTTATTGGACCTGGGCTTGTTTCTGGGCCTGTTTAAATTCCGTAGGGCCTTCTTCGTAGCCTGTTTGTAATCCCAGGCCCGTTTAGTTATTCAAAAACTCAATATGTCCCTTTTAAGCCTGCTAACCTACCCAAATCCCTGCCACTGTCTATTCCAGACACAAACCAGTAACCGCTTGTCTCTGTTCTATCTCTTCCTTACGTATTCTCGATCTGTCGCCTGTAACCCCTTCTTTCTTCCTCTGTTGGATTGCCTGTCAGAACTGTAGGTTGGTAAGGGAACGGTAGGAGTATCTTTACGTGGTATAAATTAGGTTTGGAATTTCTTGTTTGATAGGGGTTTTTGATTCAGGTGTATCGGGATCCGCGTATCGTGATAAAGGCAAAGAGATTGCCAGTTCTTCATCCGCACGCCAGGTAGGAATCTACGTATCATCTGTCTGATCGGTTGTCGTTTTGTTCTTATCTATTGTTCATTTGGTTGATTAAATTGTTATCGTTGATTTCCGTGTTGATTGATTTCTCGTTCTGTGTGCTTAGTGAAGGAATTAATTAGTGGGTGTGTCCACGCACCCCTTTGATTTGCGATAATTCATTGATGCGTCGTATTGATTTTTTCTTCCGTTTGGATTGCCTTTAATGGACAAAGTGGGACTCTTTTTGCTTCGTTCCTATCTGTGAGCCGTCCCAAAAGTCCCCTGTATTTTGTTAATCCGCTGCCTATTAGATCTGTGCAACCAAAGCTTTGCTTTCTTTTTCCCTCGTCTCACTGTGCTTCCTTTATTTTCCGGTGTTGTGAACCATTGTACCAGTCTTGCATGTTCTTTTCTTGGTCTCCCTCCCATTCACGCGAGTCTTGTTCAATCACCTCAGTACTACCCAGCTGGTTCCTTCGAACCCTTTTGTTCTTACTTCTTGTTGGGTATTTCTTTCTCCTGGCATGCATGTGTTCTTGTCAGTTCCTGCCGAGTGATGTGTTGTCGGTTTCTCCTGGCATGTGGCGCGTGCCCTGTCCCGAGCCTCTTCCCCAGCGACGCATCAGTTCTTCCATGGCATGTTCTATTCATCATTTCCAGCTCAGTTCCAGTTCTTTAGTTTCATTTTTAGTGGATGCGTGACCTGTTCATCCTATACATATCAGCTTGTCCTCGTTCATTATACCTGTGAATCCATTCTTTTCTTTGTGTTTCATTGGTTTCCCCTACAGTACCTCTCGTGTTCTGAGCCTTCCTTTGCAAAGTTTCTGTTCTTTTTCTTGCTTCCACTTACTATTAACTCCTTCGTGCGGGTGATTCTTCTTCTGTGCTGGTTCTCGCTGGGCTTCGTCTTCTTTCCCTGAAGCCTCGCCTCGCACCAGTCGAGCTCCTCTTCTTCGTGACAGGCATGCATCAGCCCCTTCCTCAGCTTCTTGACTGTATCTTTGTGTTCGCCACTGATTACTGAGTCTTGCCTTGAGAGTTTCTTGTTTGTTTCTTCTTTCGTTCCTGTACCCATTCATTGTCGCAGTTATCCCTTCTTCTTCACTGGTGGCTGTTTGTTTTCGTGTGCCTTGTGCCGAAGCTTGGTATCAGTCGAGCTTCCTTTGTTTCGTACCAGGTGCGCACTGGTTCCTTCCCAGCGATTCTCGGTCTCTTTTCCCAGCGTGCATCAGATCTTCTTCAGCGGGTTCCTCTTTCTTGGTTCATCAAAGTCCAGTCTCTCACCTCCATTTCATGGGATGCGTGACCTGCGAATTCACGATACTTGTGAATTCATTTCTTTCCTTGGTGTTTATTTTCTTTTGGTTCCTTTCTTCAGGTGCACTGATTTCCTTCTTTTTGCCAGCGATGCGACGCTGCTTCTTTTCCCCTGCGCCTTGATTTTTCTTTCTTTCCCAGCAACATTCATTTTCTTCATTTTTCTTTTTCCTGCGCACTTAGTTTCTCTTCTTCCCGTGTGACGCGTAGCTGGCCTCCTTTCTCCAAACAATGTCGTTTTTGCTCTCCTCAGTACTTACATTTTCCTGCAACGTCATTTCTTGGATTGGAGGGGTAATACACGAGTAATAAATTACAATTAATTATCCTAATAGAGTAATATAGGGTAAGTGGTGAAAACGGGATTCCAGCCTAATTACCCGTATAAGCTATCTAATTAAATAAGCAAACGAAATGGGGATCAAGGTATAAAGAACCTCATAAGTAAAACGCACCAACCTTACTGTATAATAAAGTGGCTGGCCACTATCTGAAATTTCGGTCTGCCACTAAATTTCTTTAATAAGGTAAGAGATTTTGTTCCTTATTTTGTTAACCAAACGCTTATGATTTTTTAAAAAGATAACATTAATGTGGGTACGATAAGTAGTCAATGTGTGTTCTCACTTGATATTTACAGTATGTAAACGTTCGCTTGGCCAATGCGAGGTAAGTCAACGGAATCCCAGTTACAAGGGAGAGTTGCTTACCTGTTGGGAGTTGTATGGGTGATGTTTACGTATACCTGTCACGTCTTCGCAGGTCGGTTCATATTGTGTATTGAAGGTATGATGTGTGTGATATTTTCTCTGCCTAGTCTCGGACAACACTGGCAGTACGGGTTATGTATTTATGTATTGTTTAAAAATAAATTAACCTGCCAGTGGGCTCCCGGATTCCCTTTAGCGGGGGTTACTAGAGGAGTGTTTTACGATGTCCACCCCGATGGTTTTTGATTAATAATATTAATCGTGTGGTGATATGAACCGTTGTGTGATAATCTATTGGGTTGGAATTGTGAATTAAGAAATTGAATGTGCTAATTCCATATCCCTCATGTTTGTTCAGTTACACCCCTGTTTCCATCATGATCGGTTCCTTGTCCTCCTTTGTTATATTCAGTTTGCCCGTAGGATATATGATGTTGTGACTCCTACTGAGATTTTATAATCTCACCCGTTGTTGTATTTTCCCCCTTTCAGGAGTAGTACGAGAGCCGTAGACGGCATTTGAGGTGTGATTGTTTCCTACGACTCGGCTGGACTATCGCACCTACACGTTTTATACAGATTTCCATTTCTGACATTTTCCCGGTTTGAATCGTTTTGAATGTTTGACTTACTTTACGTTTTATACATCTTTTCGTTATTGGATACCTATTTTTACGTACCGGGCTTTAAGCCCATTTCGTGATTTTGGGCTTTGACTGTTTGGGTCCGTTTTCGTTTATGGTATTTCACTTCCAGTATTGAAAGTCTTCCGCTGTATATTTCATTTACTCCGTTTTATGCCAGATGTCAGTTTTTAATTTGTCATGCTCCAATTCGTAATCATTAAATGTATTTGTTTTTGGGAATCGCGTTTGAAAAGTCGTATAAGCCTTGTGGGATTCGGATTGTTCCATGTGTTGGGTCTATCCAGGTTTCACGGCGGTAAGGGCCCGGTTTTCGGGTTTGGGTCCTTACAAGTTTAGTCACGAGATTTAAGCGACTGTTGGTAGATGACAATCTTATATCTTTAGGCTATAGTTATCGCTGCCACCGAAGCCAAGAAAATGATTCAGAGCATGAAGAATCATAGTTAGGGACATTGGGACTTTGCATTTGGCAAAGTTCCGATGAGACACGGTTTGAGATATAGCCACAGACTGAGAAGATCAGCATGTTCGTATTCTTCATGTCACTCAAAGTCTTATTTCTGAGGGACTAGTCATATGGACACCTAGTCATGGACTACTATTTTGACTCAGAGTGTGAGTACACTATCGATTCCTTGGTGTGCGAACTACCATCAGCACCATATCAAACCTTGCTCACATATGCGAAAGTGTTATAATTATGATGAGATTGGGTTTATGGCTATAGATTGTGTGAAGCCGAGGGGTAATGCTTCCCAGCCTCCAGCAGTTCAAAGACCGAGTGATAGTAATATGGGTTCGTATGCTTCTTCTAGACTATTGTCTAGAGCACCAGGCAGGGCTTCTAGCAAACAAACTATAGCCATAATGACATATGGATTTGTGTCAAGATAATGACATATGGATTTGTGTGAGTCTTATTTGTGTCAAGATGATAGATATGAGGATTCGATCCCATCAAAACACCCTCATCACCCTATGATCCCGATTAGTCTGATCCACAGACTACTCATAACTATATAAGGCTTTTTTATTATTTAAACCCAAAATATTCATTAATATACATAGAAATTTGATTTTTTTTAAAGAGAGCATGGTATTTACTTTTCAGTAATACAACGAAGATCTTATTAATAATAACGGAGTGATAAGTTTTTTTAATAAATGCAGGTAGTCAAATCCAATTTTTAATATGTCATCGTATTAATATAGTCAATACCAAAATATAACAATATAGCATAAAGGTCATGCCAGGCCGTACATCTCCAATTAGTACGAAATGCTACCCTAGTATCATATAAATAAAAGTACAAGTAAGAAAAATACATTTCATATAATGTAGTAATCTAACACCTATCAACTCAAGAGATGCATCACTCAAGGATCAAATCTACTCGTCTAGTCCTGAAAATTATATCAACAATGGGGTGAGATCCTAGTTACCTCAATAGGAGTTACAATATCATACTCAATCTAGGTAGAATGGATGCATCTATAATGTTCAATGAATGCATGCCCAAATACAAAGTGCAAGATTCATATTATTTCAATTTAATATGCAAAGCATACAATTCATTTATCATATATGTGAGATTCTATTTATTTTCTTGTTTTTCTAGGATTTTATAAATCTTTTCTTTTTTACTTTAGTGTTCGAAATTCATATGATGTGGTTGCATTACATGTCATGCAAGGAATTGAGGTTGGTTTGCATGGAAATAGGGATTGGCATGTATATAGAGGTGAAATAACAAAAATACCCTTGGAAGTTTAGTTTTGTCGATTTTAATACTTAGAGTGTTAGATTGGATTTTTTTATTATGATTAGTTAGGATATGATTTGTTTAGTTATAATTAATAGTTGATTATATTTTTAATCTTATAATATTACTAGAATTTAATAAACTATATTATAGTTTAATTAGTTATAATGTGTATGTTACTATTAGGACATGATAGAATGTTATGTAATAAGGTTAATTAATTAGGGATGAGATTGAGACTTGAGATCTTTGGTATGAAAACATATATATATTATTTCTAGCATTCTTAGAATTGATGAAAAATGCCTAGCTAATTTGAAGGTAAGTGAAAGAGTATCCTTAGATAGAAGGATAGTCCTTTACCTAAGCTGAGGCTGAGATGTGAATTTGTGTTTATCTATTGGGATGGACTTGAGATGCATATTTAAACACTTGTATACTCAAGCATTCGCATTGAATCATGTTATATATGTTGAGATGAATGCACTAGTAGTATTATGGATATTATTGTGTTTTATTACCAACTGTTTATAATTGTTTTATATGTGTCTTCATTCTGCTATAGCTTCTTATGATGCGATGACTCTTATTGTGGTCCTTGAGATCTCATCTATGCTTGTTGTTGTCTTTTTAGGGCTAGTTGTGAGACCTCGTCCCTCCAAATGCCTAGTCAATGAGACCATTCAGTGAGAGTGCCCAATTTTGACCTATTTAACCAAAGTTGACCAATTTGACCAAGAGTTGACTGTTGACCCGAGAGTGACCCTTTAGGGTGGACACAATCATAGAAATCTTAGGTGTGCGTCTAGGTACCTTAGCGAGTGGTCTAGGTTGAGTGTTGAGGTTTGACTAAGTGTTAAATTGATATTGGCCGATTCTAGATCTATTTTGAGTGACCAAGGCCATTGAGCCAAAAAAAAATCCATTTTGGTTATTTTTCAATCCTCATTACCCATTTTTGAGTCCAATTAATTATTTTAGCTTATTTATGATGTTTATTGGTTTTAAAATCTGCTTTGTCCCACTCAAGGCATATCGGGGTTATAAAACGTTTTAATCGAATCTTTCAGAGATTTTGGCCCTGGGGCATAAATACCCAGCTTGACTTGACTATTAGAAATTTTCTAAGAGGCGAAACTGCCAGTAGCCTGTTTCATCCATTCTCTCCCTCTTTTCTCTCATTCGTTTTCCCTCCTGATAACACTGTTCGAAATCCGTCGATTTTCTTCCGACAAAAACCACCGGGCATCGACCCTAACCACTTCCTTAATGTTCTCCAGCTGATTTCCACTGCTAGTTGTCGATCTAGGAGCCACAATCTATTATTCGTCGTGATTAGGGCACTTTTTGCGGATTTTGTGGTAAGTTCTCTAAATATCTGTTTCTTTCATTGATTTTTGATTCCGATAGTTCCTTTCCGTTGTTTCTATATTGGTTTGGTAGTTTTGATTTGTCAAAACTACCCCCTGATCCTTGGGTGAGCGTTTTTCAATTCAGTGGCATTTTCAGTAATTTTGAATATTTTATGATTTTGATGAAATTGTCGATTTTGTGTGATTTTGATGCTTAGGTTAGTTGATTTGTGTGTTTTTGGATTACTTGAGTGTCGATTCAGAGCTGTGTGTGGCTTGTGAGGTTTGGGCATTTCACCTATTGGTTGGTTTTTCGGAATCTTGAGTTGCGAGCATGTTGTTAGTATGAGATGTGTGTTAATGAGTGTGTTGTTAGGGTATTTAGGGTTCATTTTCCAATTTTGAGTCCTTTGGTTGTTTATATCGGTTTTGATGCTTATGTGCTTGTGGGAACGGTTTGGGTGTTTAGGAGGTTCCGCTATAGTCAATGTAACGACCCCAATTCCTAAACTATTATTCATTGCTCCGATTAAGGTCATTACCGCCGTGAAACCCAAATAAACCTCAACGACACCTAAGACCTATTAGAATTTCACAAGGCTACTCATATGATACCGATTTTAATCTTGTTTATTTTGTTGCTTATCAATCAATTGGAGCATGATACTGGACACACATTCTGGTAACATACGGAGTAAATAAAATCATCAGCGGAAGTCTTAAATCTATCCATTGGGTTCATAACACACTAGTCTCATAGGGATCCAAATAACCAGTAAGAAATTCATCAACAAATTTCGGAAATAGCAAGCCAAACGACGTCGAAATTAGCCAACGGGGTGAATTTCGGGATTTCGGGTTTGCGGCGGCGCGTGACGGCGCGTGTGGCGGCGCGTGGCGGCCGGAAATCCACAATCCTGCAAACCTCAACCAAAATCAACATTCTTAGTGTCAAATGAAAGCTGATGAAGTGTGGATTGCAAATATGCAATTGGATTTCCTAGAAGCATCCGGACACAGCCGGAATCGGGGTTTTTGTCCGGCGAAAAACCCACCTCGTTCGGAGCTCCTCACGGGCGCGTCGGACGGCGGCTGTCGACGAGATTCTGACCGGAGGTAGCTGGGGAGGAGGCGCACCTGTTGGTGCCGGCGGTGTAGCTTGGGTCGGCCGGAGTCGGAGCAACGAAGCTCCGGAAGCAAAACGGCGGGAGAGAAACCAGGGAGAATCGGGGGAGAGGAGAGAGAAGGGAAAAGGAAAAAGAAAGAAAAGAAAAAAGAAAAGAAAAGAAAAAAATTTTATTTTTATACTGTGCAGTTATTGAAACGACGTCGTTTCACACTCCCAACGGCTACTTGATACGGCGTCGTTTTGGCATTCGCCAAAACGGCGCCGTTTCGATTTCTAATAAAATATTATTATATTTTTTTTTTTTTTTTTTTTTTTTTTTAAAATCCAAAAATACCTTCAAGTTTAGAAAATTCATAACTAATTCAATAAAGGTCTAAAAATTCTGAAATTTTCACAATAAATCCAGAAAATTCATATCTTCCTCCCAAATTGAAAATTTTATTTTTCTGACCATCCAATAATTTATTAAAAATAAAATAAGTTTCCGAAAAATATAAAACCCAATAACTCATATCATAAAATTATTAAATTAAATTCATATTCCATTTTCCCACAATATAATTCCAAAACAATACTTTAAAATCCCAATTTTTCCATTCCCCGAATATATTTATAATTTCAACTACCGAAATTACTATTTTACCCTTAGAGAATTGATATAAATAATTTCCCAAAATTCAGGGTTTTACAATATTGGATGCTAAAATTCATTTGGATGCCAAAAAGCTTGAAGAGATAATCAAAACACCAAATGAAGCATCGAATCAAGATAAGGTAAATGCTATGATTTTTCTTCGTCATCATCTCCATGAGGGATTGAAATCCAAATATCTCACAGTAAAAGATCCTGCAAATCTTTGAAAAAATTTAAACGAAATGTATGATCACCAGAAAATAGTGATACTTCTAAAAGCTCGTTATGATTGGATGCATCTTCGTTTACAAGATTTTAAATCTGTGAGTGAATATAATTCGACATTATTTAAAATCAGCTCACAATTAAAATTATGTGGAGAAAATATCATTGATGTTGATATGCTTGAAAAAATATTCTCTACTTTTCATGCTTCAAACGTGCTTTTATAACAGCAATATCGTGAAAAAGGTTTCACAAAATATTCTGAATTGATTTCATGTCTTCTGGTGGTTGAACAAAACAATGAGTTGTTGATGAGAAATCATGAATCTCGTCCTACTGGTTCTGCTCCATTTCCTAAAGTGAATATCATGTTATCTCATAACCATAGCCGTGGTTGTAGTTGAGGCTGCGGACGAGGTTATATTAAATTTTGTCATGGTGGTGGTTAATCAAGTAAATTTATTTTTCAAAATCAGAAAGTCGTAGAGGATGAAGGACCTGGAAAAATCATGGGTGACATAAAGAAAAAAGTTACAATTAGTAACTGTCATCGATGTGGAATGCAAGGTCATTGGCAACGTACTTGTTGTACACCAAAATATTTTATCGACCTATATCAAGAATTTTTGAAGTCTAAAGGCAAGAATGTGAAGACAAACTTTGTCCAAGATGATTTCACTGAATTTGCCAATGGTCTTGAGGATATAACATACTTGGATGTTTCTGATTTTCTTAATGATTTAAATGATGAAAGTGCAAGAAATCAAGAATGATTTTAATTTTATAACTATAAAAATTTCAATTATGTTCTCTTGTTTTATTATAATAAAATTCTATTTATTTTGTTTTATTTATTCATATTTTCTTTTTATATTTTAATTTATTTTATATTTTCTTATTAATTTTATTTATTCAATGAAGAGAATGGATATTGGCATGGATATATCTAAGATGAACGCCAAGGAAATATGTTTGGTTGACAGTGCCACAACGCATACAATATTGAGAGATAAGAGATATTTTTCTTATTTGAATGATAGAAAAACCAATGTATATACAATAAATGGTAGTACAAGATTGATTGAGGACTCCGGAAGAACAAATATTATTCTATCTGGTGAAACCAAAATAATGATAGAAGATGCATTATACTCTTATAAGTCTCAAAGAAACTTGTTAAGTTTCAAAGATATTCGTTTGAATGGATATCATATTGGGACAAGAAACGAAGGAAGCATTGAGTGTCTTTGCATAACTTCTATAATTTTGGGTAAAAAATATATATTAGAAAAATTACTCACTTTTTCTTGTGGATTGTACTACACAAGTATTACAATGATAGAATCTCATTATATAATAAACCATCAGTTTAATAATGTATTTAAAATTTGACATGACCAGTTAGGCCATCCCGGTTCAACAATGATGTGAAAAATAATAGAGAATTCTTCTGATCATCTTTTGAAAAAGAATAAGATTTTTCAATCTAATGAATTCTTATGTGCTGCTTGTTCTCAAGGAAAATTAATAATAAGGTCATCACTAACAAAAAATTGGAATTGAATCTCCAAAATTTTTAAAAAGAATTCAAGGAGATATTTGTGGGCTTATACATCAACCATGTGGACCATTTCAATATTTTATAGTTTTGATCGTTGCATTAACCAGATGGTCATATGTATGTTTATTATCATCTCGCAATATGACATTTGCGAGATTGTTTGCACAAATAATTCGTTTGCGAGCTCAATTTCTTGATTATCCTATAAAGTCTATTCGAATGGATAATGCTAGTGAATTTACATCAAAAGCCTTTATAGATTATTATATGTCTATTGTAATAAAGGTTGAACATCTTGTTGCTTATGTTCATACACAAAATGGTCTTGCAGAATCATTTATAAAACGCTTACAATTAATTGCAAGACCTATGCTTATGAGATCCAAACTTCCGGTTTATATTTGGGGACATGTCATTTTACATGCAGCAACAATTATACGCATTAGGCCAACAAGTTATCATAAGCACTCTCTGATGTAATTGGTTCATGGTCAGGATCCAAATGTTTCCCATCTAAGAATTTTTGGTTGTGCGGTATATGTTCCAATTTTTCCACCACAATATACAAAGATGGGTCCTCAAAGAAGGATAGGAATATATATTGGATATGAGTCTCCATCTATCATTAAATATCTTGAACCATTAACTGAAAATTTATTTACTGCAAGATTCGTTGATTGTCATTTTGACGAGATTATATTTTTAACACTTGGAGGTGAAAATAAACAGTTAGAAAAGAAGATCTCTTGAAATGAACTATCATTATCTAGTTTTGATCCTCGAACAAATCAATGTGAACATGAAGTTCAAAAGATAATTCATTTACAAATGATTGCAAATCAACTGCCAGATACATTTACTGACCTTAAAAGAATACTAGGTCTCATATTCCAACTGTTAATATTTCGATAAGAATTGATGTCCCTGAAGGACAATCCAAAGTTGCTAGTGAATCTAGACCACGTCAGAAGCGTGGAAGACTATTCGGTTCTAAAGATAAAAATCTTTGAAAAAAAAAAGAAGTAACTACACAAGATGGCCATGAGGATGATATAGTTTTGGAAAATTCAGTTGACATAATTAATAAAATTTCGGAAAAAATACAAGAGAATGAAGAGATCTCGATTAATTATGTCATTACAGGAACAAGATGGACCTGAAGCTCAATACTTGTCAACAATATTTTTGCATATAATATAACGCTAAGTATTATAAAAGAAAATAAGGATTCTAAACCTACCTCTGTGGAGGAATGTAAAAATAGAAATGATTGGCCAATGTGGAAAGACGTAATTCAATCAAAATTAATCTCATTTGAAAAATGTCGAGTTTTTGGACTTGTAGTCCATACACCAAAAGGTGTAAAACTTGTGGGATATAAATGGATATTTGTGCGAAAAAGAAATGAGAAAAAATGAAGTTGTGAGATATAAAGCAAGACTTGTCGCACAAGGTTTTACCCAAAAATCGGGTATTGATTATGATGAGACGTATTCTCCAGTGGTGGATGCAATAACATTGCGATATATACTTTGTTTGGCAGTACATGAAAAGCCTAAAATGTGTCTAATGGATGTAGTTACAGCCTATCTGTATGACTCGTTGGATATTGATATATATATGAAAATCCTTGAAGGATTTAAATTTTCAGATGTAAATAAATAGAATTCTCGGGAAATTTATTCAATAAAGTTAAATAGAGCTCTATATGGATTGAAGCAATCTGAACGGATGTGGTATAATTGCCTTAGTGAATGCTTGAATAAAGTAGATTTCAAGAATGATCCAATTTGTCAATGTGTCTTTATAAAAAGATATGGATCTGGTTTTGTTATAATAGCTGTTTATGTTGATGATTTAAATATCATTGGAACTCATGAAGAGATAGATAAAACTATCAGCTATTTAAAAAAAGAATTTGAAATGAAAGATCTTGGAAAAACAATATATTGTTTGGGTCTTCAAATTGAGCATTTAAGTGAAGGAATATTTATTCATCAATCAAATTATGTGGATAAAGTTCTTAAAAGATTTTATATGGATAAAACTCATCCATTAAGTACACTAATGATTGTGGGGTCACTTGATGTGAAAAAAGATATTTTTCGACCTCGTGAAGAAAATGAAGAACTCTTAAGTCCTGAGGTTCCATACCTTAGTGTTATTGGTGCACTTACATATCTTGCTAATAACACTCGACCTGACATATCATTTGCAGTAAATTTACTAGCAAAATATAGTTCTTCCCCAACTCAAAGATATTGGAATAGAGTTAAACATATTTTTAGATATCTGCGAGGGACAATGAATATGAGTTTGTATTATTCAAATTTATCCACTTTTGATTTAGTTGGTTATGCAGATGCAGGATATTTGTTAAATCCACATAAAGCCAGATCGCAGACAGGTTATTTATTCACTATAGATAATACTGTCATTTCATGACGGTCAGTGAAACAAACTTTGATTGCCACTTCTTCTAACCATGCATAGATTTTAGTAATTCACGAAGCAAGTCATGAATGTGTTTGGCTACGATCAATATCACAACACATAAGAGAAACATGTGGATTATCAAATGATAGAGAACTTGCAACTACACTGTATAAAGATAATGCTGCTTGTATAGCTCAATTGAAGGAAGGCTACATCAAGGGTGACAAGACAAAACATATTTCACCAAAATTCTTCTTTACTCATAATCTTCAAAGCAAAGGGGAAATCAGTGTCCAACAAATACGCTCAAGTGATAACTTGACTGATTTATTTGCTAAAACTCTTCCCACATCAACATTTGAAAAGCTTGTTCGAAAGATTGGAATGCGACGTTTGAAAGATTTAAAGGGATGACTAAATCAGGGGAGTCTGCACTACACTCTTTTTTCCTTCACCAAGTTTTTATTCCCATTGGGTTTTTCTTGGTAAGGTTTTTAATGAGGCAATATTTTAATTTCATACTCACATTCTTAATATCCAAAATATTCAAGGGGGAGTGTTATGAATATAATAGGTTTGGAAATTGAAAAGACAAAAAATTTTATTATGTCTATTCAATTGTGTAATGAATATTTTATAACTACAATATTCTTCATCTCCCAATATCTCTTTATGTACCCTATCATGTTACCTATAAATAGGAGGTAACATTATTTGCTTTGTACACACTTGCTTGAATACTTGATAAAGATATTATACTCCTTATACTGTTCTTAGTTTTCTCTTCTCAAATTCTTATATTTCTATTGTTATTCTCTCTTAAAAGTTATATTATTTTTATTGAATTTCTCCTTAATTCTTCTTATTTTATATTCTATAATAAAAATTTATATTCTATAACAAAAACTAGAGTTTTTTTAGAGAATTAATTTATTTTAATAATCTCAAACCATAGATATTTATCATATAAATAATTAAGAAAATTAAAATTTAAACATTATAATTTATTTCCAAACCAAAATTTACCATGGCTTCCGCCCGAACCCAAAGTTTCCAGATAATTGAAGAGAAAGCCCAGCTCATTGTTTGAACGTCAATCCAACCCAAGGTCAAACTCTTAATTGGTCCCTTCAGTTGTCTCTTTCCTCTCCGCACGAAAACGCACTGGATATATTCTCTACAGAAAAGCCCCTACTTTCTCTCTCTTGGTTCTTTGTCCGGGAGTTACTGTGAGATCTGCCTGAAACTACATCGATCACTCTTTATTTTCCTTCTCCTACAAAAGCCCACGAGGTAAGCAATCATTCGTCGTCAGTTTTGAATTCTTTGTGATTATCTGAGCTAGTGGATTGGAGTGTAATCGAGTTTCATGCGGTGGGTTTGTAATGGCCATCCTTGTTTGGTGATCTGAAGCTTGTTCTGAATGCTCTATGTCATCGAGGCATTAGATTCGGCTTGGAACGAGATGGCTTTCCTTCATTTTTTTATCGGTGTGTATGTTGATAGCTGACCGCTTGATTTCGTGAGTTGGTTTGTGTTTTGAGCATTAAAACTTGGAGGACAGCACACCGTGATATTAAAATTGGTGTCTTAGTGTCTTAATTGAACTTTTGGAAGCTGTGCTTGATTCGGCATGGGTTTCGATTGCTTGGTCTGTTCTAGTTTGCTTGTGTTGTTTTATGTAAATGTACCAAAAATCTGTCATCCTATGATCCATCTTATCTAGTTAGTTGTAAAACAAATGATTGTGCAACTGATTGGTTGCAACATATGTTCTGTTTTAAGAGGCACCAAAGTACAATTGAACTGAAGGTGGGTAGAGAGAGAGAAGGGAAGAAATGGAGGGATGGGATCCGAACACAAAATCAATGCTGACACAGATACCTTTATTGACAACAAAAGCTGGTCCTCGAGATGGTGCTGTATGGACGCAGAGGCTGAAGGAGGAGTACAAGGCTTTGATTGCCTATACACAGATGAACAAGTCAAATGACAATGATTGGTTCCGTATATCAGCGGCGAATCCTGAGGGAACACGATGGACTGGAAAATGCTGGTATGTGCATAATCTCCTCAAGTATGAGTTTGATCTCCAGTTTGATATCCCAGTCACTTATCCATCTACCGCACCTGAGCTTGAGTTGCCACAGCTCGACGGCAAAACACAGAAGGCAAGGATTTCTTCTTCTTTCCTCTTGCCCTATGTCTATTTGGAGAATTTCTGATTTGTTTGTGATGGTGTGAAGATGTATCGAGGTGGGAAGATTTGCTTGACAGTCCACTTCAAGCCACTTTGGGCCAAAAACTGGTATATTTCTTGAAACTTATAGGGGTTAATAAATCGTTCTGGGCATTTTGAAATGTTGTTATATCTGTCCTGTGATCACGTTATCTTATATTGGACAGTCCTAGATTTGGTATAGCACACGGCCTGTGTCTTGGTCTGGCTCCGTGGCTTGCAGCAGAGGTCCCAGTGCTGGTGGATTCAGGCATGATCAAGCACAAAGATGATGCGGCATCAGCTAGTGAGTCTTAGTTAATTTACCGACACACATCGTTTGAAGAATTTCCTTGAACAAAATCCAAAATAATAATAAAAAAAGGGGGTACTGTAGCTATAGTAGTGCGGTTCACACACAGGATGTGTTTGATGATACTATAACATGCTTCTTTACCTTACCCTTGGATCTAGTAAGTTGTTCAGATTTGTTGGTTAGGTTTTTGGTCAGATTTCTCGACCCCCTACCCTTTTTTGGGTAGTGTTGAGATTAAGTCATGAAACTGTTCCTTTCTTTGCGCAAAAGTAGAATACGAGTGATCAACCCTAACCTATGCCGGACTCTTTCTAGATTAGAAATTGGGTGCCCTTTTGCCTTGGGTGATGGAGCCTCCTCATAGCCTACATTCTACGGCGAGTAGTCTCACAAGATGATCTTTATGCGTATACAACTCGAATGCCATTTCTGTCATCAACATTTTGCCGGTAAAAAGAGAAGAAATGTTATTTTTGCAAGAGAAACAACATATCAGATATCCAACAATGAAGGGAAAGGCATTAAAAAATTAGAACCATATAATTGAATTAGTACATTGTCGATCGTTATTGGTGTGAAGACACTTCAAATTTTATCTTTTCCTTGCATTTCAATATCATAAAGTCACAGCTCATGAAAATAAACACACATTGTTTATTATCAATTATGTCAGCTCCACCTGTAGTCCACCGATGGGTTACATTTTAAACACTTAAAAAAGTTTTCTCACCTGACTTCAGCTGCAAGAAGCGCACACTGCAATAATAGATGAGCTTCGAAGATTCGTGGTGCTGTGCCAACTGTAACATAGCTGTCGGGTGACATAATTAGTTCCTCGCTTCTTCCTCTGCCATAAGGCATAAGACATAAGACCGCCGCTAATCTGACAAGTGCCCTTTTGTTCTCTTGCTTTATATACTTTCATCAGACATCCCTCGCGTTTATACCCTCTCCCCTCTTCAGAGCCTCCAATACCCCATTTCTTAATCACCGACGAACTTGTGACAGAAATCCACTGGAAACTCTGCTCCCCTTTCGTATAACTCGGACTGAGGTATCTCTTTCAAAAGAGTGCTTCGGTTTGTCTCTCGGGATTTCACCAACACCTAAAGGGTACCACAATGCACGCCAAGACAGACTCAGAGGTGACCAGCCTGGCGCCATCATCGCCCACAAGGTCTCCCCGCCGCCCAGTCTACTACGTACAGAGCCCCTCCCGAGACTCACATGATGGTGAGAAGACGACGACGTCGTTTCACTCAACACCGGTGCTCAGTCCCGTGGGTTCCCCTCCACACTCCCACTCCTCCGTCGGACGCCACTCTCGCCAGTCCTCTTCTAGCAGGTTTTCCGGGTCGCTGAAGCCCGGGTCGCGTAAGATCTTGCCAAACGATGCGTCGAGAGGAGGCAACAGAAAGGGGCAGAAGCAGTGGAAGGAGTGTGATGTGATCGAAGAAGAAGGGCTTCTTGAGGATGAAGAGCGTGAAAGAGGCTTCCCTCGCCGCTGCTATTTCCCTGCTTTTATCCTTGGTTTCTTGCTTCTCTTCTCGTTCTTTTCGTTGATTCTTTGGGGCGCTAGCAAGCCTCAGAAACCCAAGATCACGATGAAGGTACGTGTGGCTCTTGGCATCTTTATATGAGTTGGACATACGTCTGATTGGTAGTGGCAACAAGTGGGGGTTGGCTTGATTTTGGATTTCATTCTTTGCAGAGTATAAAAATTGAGCAATTCAGGATCCAAGCTGGGTCTGATTCTACAGGAGTGGCAACTGATATGATCACAGTGAACTCTACAGTGAGGATGATTTATCGTAACACAGGCACATTCTTCGGGGTCCATGTAACATCAAGCCCTGTAGATCTTTCATACTCGGAGATCACTATAGGCACAGGCTCTGTAAGTACTCTCTAAAACCTTTAGTTATACTCAAATACATGCTTAAAGATCATGATTTCAACACCAGGGTTGAGAATTCTCCAATCTGTTGATTGGGGCTATATAATCCATATGCAGATCAAAAAGTTTCACCAATCGAGGAAAAGCCAGAGATCCGTGGCAATATCAGTGATGGGCAGTAAAATTCCCCTGTATGGAAGTGGAGCTAGTTTAAGCAGCTCAACGGGGACAACCACACTACCCGTCGCTCTAAACCTCAACTTCGTTGTCAGATCAAGAGCTTATGTTTTGGGGAAGTTGGTGAAGCCTAAATTCTACAAGAAGATCGCTTGTGATATCACCTTTGACCCCAAGAGGCTCAACGTTCCAATCTCGCTCAAGAATAAGTGCACATACGATTGAGGGAAAGCTGACCGGAAATCGGAAATCCTCTTAGTCTTCTATTTTGATGTTTTTGTTGCTTTTCGTGCAAAGAGAGAAAAAGAGTTGCTGGAAAAAATGGCAAACAGCTAAGCGCGGTCAAAGGGTAAAGCGACACGATTTTGGACTTCTTTGGCTGCCCAATTACCTTGTAGGGTGGGAAAACGCGTTGGTAATAACTTTATTTATTGTTTTTTAATTTTATTGCTTTTTATGATTGTAAAAGTAAGAAAACAAGTTATCTGTTAATAACATTATATTTTATTTGGTCGCCAAATCCCCGTCGTCGTGCGGTACCGTTTTGGTAAATAAAACTAAAAAAACTGTTATGTAAATTGCAAACCTTTATTCCACTAATAATAGAAACAAATTAAAATAAGTTTTAATTTAAAAATCATGTATCTGTTTTTACTTTGTAATCATAAAAGTCGTATATTAATGATAATCCAAGCATTCAAAAGTCGTATATTAATTCCATGTCTGGTTCCCTGGGCGGCAAGGAACTTGTAGTTAATTAATCTTCCCTATCCGGTCATAAATGAAAATTGCATGACTTCTCTCTCAGACCACCTTGATGGAGGGGCCTTGCCTGGTATGTAAAGCTACCATTTACATAATATAAGTTGATAAAGCATCCATCTTTAATAAAAGAATTCTTAGGTTTAGATATTGAATATTTTAAAAATTTCGAGTCAATTTGGATTTATTATTTGAGGTGAGAAGGTTGTAACTTTACAACCTTTCTTAATAGAATAAGAGAGAATATATTGAAAACTCTGCAATTTAATTTTTTATTAAATTTTAAATAATAAAAAAATTATCATAAAAATATTTATATTAGAAGAGGTTATAATTTAATTTCCAAAGTTTCATACTCCACACCATAAAATTATCCGGATACTGTTAAATTGAAAAGAAATCTACGTGTGTAAACTTAAGAGAAAAACATTTGTTGCTCTCCTTGATGGTTTCATAGCCTTACACAGAAAAGCTGAGGCTCCAATGGATTATATGATCTAAAACTAAACCCAAACAATCACATCACACGACAAATAAGATGAAAAGGAAGCAATACAGCAGCAAAATAGAAAGCTACCTAAATCTAACCCCTGCAACGAGCGATGCAGGAGCAGCCCCTATGGTAGGGGTTTACTGGTGTTTTTGCCCCGTAACAATTATGGGTATAGTAAGACCTCCCTGACCGTGGTGGGCAAGGCACCCTATTCGCCGAGAGCGCACCATACGATATGTAGCAGCTGTTTGGTCTTGCATACAAAGATCTTCTGTCAAACTCTCCATCTTCTTCTATATCCTCGCCTAACCCACCCCAGGTGGACATTATTGATGGCCAGTCATGATGAGCTTCACTCTTACGCTGCTTGAAACCTCTTCTTTCAACCTTAGCTTCAAGAATGACAAGAAACACGGAGAATACAAGAATCCATTTCAGAGCAGGGAATGCCATGTGAGGCTTGTTTCCCATGGAATAACTAGCTTAACGAGAGAGTGGAGTGTTGGATCTATGGGTTAAAGAGCCAACGGGGATACGGTATAATGCGGCGTCCTCGGCGGAGACTCACATGCAAATTGAATTCTCTTGACGACTTGATTAATGCAACAAGTATTGGGGACATCACCACTCTTGTGCATTGCCGGTTTGCCTGCCACAAAAAACGCTGCATTATGCCATTACTAAAATGGATTTTTATCTTGAATTTATTTCAGTCTTCATGTAATGCATCAAATGCACACAATATGTGTTCAGCTTATTGTAAGGATTTGTCACAACCCTACCCCTGAGGATTTGTTACGACCCGACCCCCGGATCCTCGATCTATTGGGCCTGAATGTATATGCGTGCGTGATAGATCACAACTTCAACGTTGAGTTGAGCTTCTAACCACATGACCCAAAAGATACATCTTGTTATAAATGATTAATTCACACAACACATATAAGCCCAAGACCTCTCTCACTCTTTTCCAATGTTGGATTGGATAACTTGACTCCCTATGCAGGTTGGGTCTCACAATACCTTTGTAAAGACCCAAACCTGAAAGCTGGGCCCTTGCCATGAAACCCGGACTAGCCCAATACGTGGACCAATCCGAATCCCACAAGGTTTTTTGACTTTTCAAAACACGATTCCCAAAATAAAGAGCATTTAATTTTTAGAAGAGGATCATGTTCAATCATAAATTAACATCTGGCACAATAAACAGTAATCAAAGTAAACCAAAACCACAGCTGAAGACTTTATTATAAAATGAAACTCAAAACAAAACCCAAATGGACTTATAACACACAAGCCCAAAAATCCAGAACCTGGCCTTAGGCTCACAACGTATGCCACATCCAAATGTAACAAATGTATGTCAAATAGAATCTAGAAAATGAAAACAAATATGTCATAAAAGTGCCAGAAAAACCCCGTGTAAATGATGAGTCATACAGATGCAATAGTCTAGTCACTAAGTCAAATGAAGCACTCACTCTTTGGAACAGCATACTATAGCTCACGTATTACACCTAAAAGGGAGAAACAACAACGGGTGAGATAATAATCTCAGCAGGAGTCACAGCATCATAAGTCCTATGGGGAATAGAGACATATACAAAAACAGAAATAGAAAGTATTTACTTTTGAAAACATACTCATAACTGGTGCAATACATAACACGATAACATGCACCTTATCTTGAAAACATAATACGTGGATCTTGCCCAATAGGTTATAACACAATATGAATAACAGAACATAGGCTAATAATGCCCAGCATAAAGCCCATCGGGATGGACATAACAAATCACTTCTCGAGTAATCCCATTAAAGGGAAACCAAAAGCCCACTAGCAACGTTAATTGTTTATTTTAAAAATATATGTATATATTACCACCGACGGCCAATGTTGTCTGAGACAAGGCAAAGAAAAATATACAATCATATCATACTTGTCTCAATACTCAGAATGAACAAACCTGCAAAGATGTGGCAGGCAAAACAATACAACACCATACGACTCCCAAATAGGTAAGTAACTCTCTCCTAACACTGGGATTCCATATACTCGCCTCGCATTGGCCAAGCGAACCTTTAATAACTATGGATACCAAACTGATGTATATAGAATGTTTATAAACCAATATACTTGATAAATATTATAGTACAAAAAATAATACATTTATAAACCAATATACTTGATAAAAACCATAAATCAAAATAATAGGTTTATAAACCAATATACTTGACTAAACCAGTATATGTTGTGACTTTATGGGGTCTCTATGTTTGTTTTCAGTTTTGTCATTTCCATTTTGTTGTGATCAATTCGTTCTTAGTATTGTGTTTGTATGCTTAGGTGGTGTTGGAGCTGTTGATAAGGGTAATCATATTGCCATTGATTCGTCTACGCGACAAGAGGTGAGAGTTTATGTTTCATTCGTTTAAACAAAATTACTTTTTTTTGTTCAGTTAAAATATGATCAAATACCAGTCGGTCCATATGAAATTTCACAAAAAAGCCCAATTTCTTTCTGAGTGAATCTAGAGACGAGTATAACCTTCTTTTTTTTATACACTTATGAGTATTGTGAGGTCTTTAAAAACATATCTTGAGGTTGTGGGAACCAATATTGAGGATGCTCACTTGATCATTTCATGTATTTCAATTTTTATAAAGATACACTATAAGTATTTTCATAGGTGCAACATGGAATTGAGGATTTCGATTGTCCAATGCGTGGTAGGTGTAAGGAATCATAATAAAGGGGAATGTTACCTTCCTTATGTTGTTGTATGGATGGATTTTGTGTTTATGCCCGAATTTGCTATGATTTAGCAAGTTTTCTAAGTTTGCTATGACTTAGCAGGCTATGAGTTTATATATGTATTGGATTGGGAATGGAGTGATAGTGTATTTTCTCCACTCGATTTCAGATAACATTGGCAATATGGGGTTTATATGTATTTTTAAAATGAAAATTTAACTGCCAGTGTGCTCTCAATTACCTTTTAGCGGGGGTGACTTGAGGGTGGTTTGTGATATGCCCCGATAGGTTTTTAGGGCATAGTAGTCCATGTGACATTGATGAGTACTGCGGATTTATAAACCTTTTGGGATATACTATTTTCTTTCTGCTTTGCAGCTCATGCTTTATGCTTCATTGTTTATGAAATCCCTTGAGTGAACTATTAGAATGCATGGACGATAATTGTGTTTAAATCAAGTATTTTATAATTGTGTTTTTTGTAAGCCTTTATTCCACTGAATACACTTATGTTTTACCATGTACATGCTTCTGTATTTATGAATGACTTGGTATGGACTATATTGCTTGTTTTAGACCCCTTGTGGGTTTGATGTTCAGATATTTATTTTGGATATGCATGTATGAATCGAGTTCCCGTCTATGTTATGAGATGCATGCCTTGGGCACTTTTTGTGGATCCATATGGGCTTGTGTGTATGGACTTAGTGTGTTGCATGTTTGGGGTCGTGTGGCTTGTTGTATGTGGTTTAAGACTTCTGTTGTATGCGATTTTGTACTCCGTTGATTGTTTTATGCCGGGTATATTATGTGGCGTGCCATTCTCATTTTGAAAAAAAGATTCAAATTGGTATGGGTTTTTGGGCTATTGATTTCGAAAGTTAACGTGAGACTTGTGTGGTCTCGATTAATCCATGTATGGGGTCGATCGGTGTTACACGACGGTAAGGGTTCCATTTATTAGGAGCGGGTCCTCACACCTTGAGATATTTATATAGAAAAATGTGTGGTGCTCTATGGTGTTGAAAATCATTATTGTTTATTTGAATACAACATTCTTTAAAATAAACTAATATTAGACACAAACAAAGATGACATTTCCACGCCTTGGTCTAATATTAGAGTGAAGGACAAACATTATTATATAAGTAGATATTGATAAAGTGTATATTGATTTGTTTTATATACAAAGCTGAGTAGGTGTGACGGTTTGCTAGAGCCCATCCACATCTTATAAAAAGCCAATAGTTAGTTAGACTTTTTACTACCAGATTTTATACATACCTTTTGAATCACAAACTTTAGACTTTATGAAGATTAAATTACATCCAGACTTTAATTGCCAATGAGCCTTAGATCAGAAGGCATGACCCCTTATGGGGTTCGAGGAGATCCTAGGTTCAAATCCCCGGTAGGTGGTTATAGGAGGGTGGGGTGGGGTAAGGGTAGAATAGGTGATTAAGAGGGGAGGGTGGGGTGGGGTGGGGTAAGGGTAGAATCGACTGTATTCAAAAAAAGTCCAGACTTTAATTGATACCTTAAATCAATATAATTAATTATTTTTAATGTGGGAGAAGTTTTAGTTAGACTAAACTTTCCTAATTTAGAATTTATATTTTTTAACATGTGCATAATAAATTATATATTATATTTATACCATAATATATTTTATATGATTTGATCATATAATATATTTTAGATAAATATTAATAAAGTTTATTATGATTTAATAGAGATAATAAGATATTACGAGATATTATTAATTTGAAATCTAATTTTAAATTGGTAATTATTAAATTTAAATTTGAAATCGAAGTCAAATTTATATATGATGAGATTATGTCTTATCTAATCAGACCCTATAAATATAGATGTCTAGTAGCATTTGTTCGTGAATTGAATTTTTCAGTCACAAATATTCCTAGAGAGGTAGAGAAGCATGGAGAACTGTGTCTTCATGCATGAGTGGGAGATCGTGCAATCGATTCAAAGTCTGTGTCGATTACTAAAAGAGGTTTTGTCCTTCAACACTAGATCTCCACTTCAAAATGGTAAACTCTTAATTGTGTTCTTAATTTTAGATTATAATATTGGAGTAGATTGAGATTAAAAATTAACTTTATTTGCTGCCAAACCCAATATAAACCCAACATATAGGTACTTAAATTTCTTTTTTTCTTCCAAAATATTTGGAGATTCAAATCCAAATTTTGTTAACGATGGCTTGTTAGAAAAAAAAACAATATGAGAATTCATTTAAATGGAAAACTTTATTGTTTTTCAGACCACAAAAATTCTTTATTATTTTTCACACTATTGTTGAACCGACAGGTCATGCAAATTTTAAACACATTATTAAATTAATAATTTATTATATAATACAATTTTTTCATTCTTACATTCGTGTAGTATAATCCAAAAGTGATAGTAAAAAATTTTTCTAATATATATTTTTTAATATTATAGAAATTATGCAAAGATATTCAATATTTTCTTCATCCATTATCTTAATATGATATCATTCAAATAATATGTTCCTTTGAGATTAGAAGAATATAATATATTTTTTATTATTATTTTGATTTCTCCAAATAAAATAATTTACTTTTCTAGAGTTCTTAATTAATTTTGTACTATCACTTATCGTATATATATTGATTTTATCAATATTCAAATAAGAGAGATTTTTGTTATCTTTTAATATTTTATGTATTGTGGTATTGTCAATCGAATATATTTCTAAGGCATTTATCTTAGAAAAATCTATGTTGATATCTATTATCTTCAATGAATAAAAATAATTAATAAAAAAATATGAAATTAATCAAATAGATTTAAATATTAAAAAGATAAATAAATAAATAGAATAAATAAAATTTTATAATAATAAAACAAGTTATACATAATTAAAATTTACATAATTATAATAAAATTAAAATTATTCTTGATTTCTTGTACTTAGATCATTAAAACAAGTGAACAACATATAACCCTTTAACAAACTTAGTAAAATTATTTTGGATAATTTTTTTTTTCATATTATTGTTTTTAAATTTTAGAGATTCTTGACGTAGATTAGAAAAAATATTTTGGTATACGACAAGTATATTGTCAATGACCATGAATTACACATCAATGACAGTTACTACTGGTAATTTTTTTCTTTTTATCACTATTATCTTTCAATTCCTTCATCCTTTATAACTTTCTAATTTTAGAAAATAATTTTACTTGATTGACCACCATTATGATGAAATAGATTATAACTTCTTCCTTGCCTAGTTTGTAGCCTTGACCACAATCATGATTTTGAGATAACAACACATTCATTCAATGGAATAGAGCAGGACTAGTAAGATGAGATTCATGATTTCTTATAAATAACTCAATATTTTGTTTAACCACCAGAAGACATAAAATGAGCTCACCAGAAGGCATGAAATGAGCTCTGAATATTTTATGAATTTTTTTTCACGATATTGCCATTGTAATATCATATTTAAAGTATTAAAAACTGAAAATATTTTTTCAAGCATATCAACATTAATGATATTTTCTCCATATAATTTTTACTATGAACTAATTTTAAATAGTATCAAATTATATTCACTTATAGATTTAAAATCTTATAAAGAAAGATGTATCTATTTATATTGAGTTTTTGGGAGTAACATTGTTTTCTAATAGCCATACTTTTATTTTTAAATTTTTTAAAAATTCTGCAAAATCTTTTATTATGAGATATTTGGATTTCAATCCATTATGGAGAATAAAAATCATTGCCTTTGCATTATCCTTTTTTTAATGCTGTATTGATATTTTTATTGTTTCTCCAAGAGTAAGGATCCACTCCCGAAAACCAGAACTCTTATCGCTATAAAACCTGGACTAGCCTAACAGGTGGATCAATTAAAATATCAGAAGGCATTCTAATATTTTCTAACATGTTTCCCAAAACAATAAGCATTTAATTTAAATAAAAAGAAGCATGTCCAATTGTAAAAGTACACCTGGCATAATAAATCGGAATAAAAATGATAATAGCGGAAGAATTCATAAGCAAAACCCAAAACTGAGGTCCATACCGTACAAATCCAAAATCAAACACAAGGTCCAAAATATAGTATAAGTCCAAATCCAAAAAACAAATAGAAAATCTCAAAATGAGTGCCAGAAAAACTAGTGAGGTGCATATGCGATAGTCCAACTCCTAAAGCATTCGAAAACTCACTTTGTAAATGGAAATGCTTGTCATACTCTAGAACCCAAAAATTTTGTGCGATAATCGCCGTAGGCCTAGTATATACACTACTACGTAACACAACAATACATATAGTAAACCTATAAGGCTAGTCGTATAATAGTAAATAACGGAATCGACCATAGAATAAATATATATAAATTTAAGCACAACGGATATAAAAGAGAGACTGATGTCTCTGAGTGACATCAAACAACCCCAGGAATGGACAATTCAAGAATGAGCATATTACAATGTTTACATGCTCGAGTTCATGGTCAAAGGTATATTAATATCCCAATAATATCGAATGGCTCAAGGGAATCATCTCTGAATATAAATCCATACAAATTACGTTGATTGCACTTAAATCCAATATAGTCTTTGCAGTATACCTGGGATTGAGCTTTTGTATTATCATTCTTTGATCCTGCAATCATACCAAAACCTAGAAGAAACCTGCTAGGTGAGCGAATGAGAAAAATGAATTCAAAGAACACATACAATCATGCACTTTATAAACACACATGCTGGCATGCAATCAAAGACTCGATGAGTCAAATATATACAGTACAGTCATAGTCAAAATATGGTATATTCGCATAGCATTCAAAGCAATCAAAACCATGACCGGGCTAGCAATGTCTCTCAGTCTGTTGAGGTATCGAGATTTGGGACTGAGATACGTCAGTGGTAGTTTTGACTTACCTTTTCCTTAGTTACCACATTGCCCATTCCACTGACACTGCCGAGGTGTTAGGTGATGGCATCTCCACCTAAGCGATCCCCACTTTGTAGTTATCTGTCTTGTGTTCATCGGCTTGCTTGTGTTATCCCTGTCCCATCTTATAGCCTCAATATAATTAGCATATCCGCGCCATGCTACCATACTAAGATCTCTTAAGAGTCACATAGGTTATCCTATACTATGCCTGTTCATTTCAGATCTTGTGTATCGGATGCACTCATTGCATTGTATGGATAACAGTTACCATGGCATAATGGGTGCAACACTCAGATCATAACATAGCATAGCATATCGAGTTCTTTCTCACAATAGTCAATTACAGTGTATGCATAGCATTTCAAGTTATCAATAAATTAATTAATTCTTTACTATTTATAGCTAATCATTCACGCCAGCAATAAAGCGATAAATTAAATCAGTCCACTCATAGGTTTGGGGTTTGATTAGCCCACAAATCCTCCTTGGTTGCTAGACCGATTCCTCAAGGCCGATCACCTATAGGTATCCATCTACACATCCAATCATAGCCAAATTCTCAATATCATAACTAGATTACATAATCAAACATAAAATCATGCATCTATATGCTTATGCCGATGCATAACTACCCGATAATTGACTTATAACCGATTCAGATATTTTTCTTTTTTTATTTTTTTTGAATCTTGTTCTAATTATTTGACATATCAAATCAACTATAATTTCATCAATATTGGTATCACTAGATTCCTCGTTGATTCTAGTATTTTTTTCATAATTTTTTCTGAATTTTCTAAAATTTTTCAATAATTTTTCCTTATTTTTTCATCTTTTCTGTTCTTTTTTCCCATTTTCTTTTGTTTTCCCATTTTCTGCAAGTTTTATTAATTCCAACCAATCACAGTGCACCACCTGGCAGCTCCAGGCCCTACCAAGCCATTATCCGAGCCTCCAGGATCACGACATGTAGACCTATCCCATGTGTGCCACATCACCCGATCCTCTAGCTCGGGGCCATACCTGCACCTATAGATGACATGCCACCTACTTTAGCAAGCGACACGTCATTCGCCTAAGATACCAAACGACCTGTCATACGAAAATGTCTTAGACAACATGTCGTTCGAGGTCATTTTCAACCTTCAATATTCTGATTTTACAGAAAACCCTAGGATTTCAATCCTTCCAACTACACATGAATACTTTACAAAACTTATACAAAATCAAAGTCCTCAACATGATGAGTCTATTAGCACTAAAATCATTAATTTCCCTGCTTTGAGTCACACATACTGAGGAAGGTAAAATCCAATTTATTTTGGATGAAAACTCACCTGAATCCAATAGTAAAGGATTGGAAACAACACGAAGTTGATCGAGGTAGGCTTGTGAGAGGAAAGCAAGGCTCGAGGGATTGAACAAAAATGGGTAAAACGGGATTTTGTCCCATTGAGTCACAGGAGAAGGGAAGAAACCGGGAAGGTTTCAGGCAGCAACAGGTTTCTGTGGTGAACATCGTCGTTTAAGGTAAAATGGCATTCCCCCTGCGATGGCTCAAAACAAGGAGGCTGGTTGTTGTTTTGACCAGCCTACGTCAAAGCAACATACCATGCTGTCATTTTAGGTTTAATTGTATCTTATTAATATAATTTATTAATACTAAATAATTAATATTATTTATTAATTGTATAAAATCATCAAAAATTTGTAATAAGCTCTATATTATTCCGAAAAATATCCAATTTTTTTTACAGAATTCTTATGAATAGTAATATCTATCAGTAATATAAAATTATTATTTTTACATTCACCCAATTTATTAAAAATAAAAAACCTGATAAGACACTTTAGAAAAACCATAATAATTCCGATTATGATTCTGAAAATTCTTTAAAAGTTATACACCCTTAAATACCATCAATAGATCAATCTAGGGTCTTAGAATTCCAAAACCACACTTCTTTAATGATTTTTCATTCCTTAAATAATTAACTATAACAATTCCCAATATTAAAAATATCTTTATAAAAAATACGAATGGAACTATAAGTCCGTAATCGATTCTAGTTTATGAGCTAAGTCCCATTAACATCGATGGTTCTTCATTGGGCTTCTTGGCCCTAGCAGTTTGAAAATTATAGGTTCTCGCAATGTTACTGCTCACGAACTACTACTGAAAAAGGAAAACAATACTGGGATGAGATCATAGGGATCCCAACAAGAGTTATAACATCATAAGCTATATGGAGAAACATAGGTATATACAAAAGATGGTAAAAAATTTTCCTTAAAAACGATTGGATCTTTTGCTTCAAAGGTGAACACACACATAGAACAGTAATGTTATGTAATTAGCTTTAAAATATAGTATAGAAAAAAAGCTCAAAATGTGAGACCCCGAATTGTGAGTCCTAGAAGTCTAGAAACCAGTGCAGGTGAAAAGACCGTTTTACTCCTGAAGAAAAAGATATGTGATGACCGAAATTGGTAAGGAATGTCTAGTGATTGTTTCTGGTTTTAATTCCCTTTGATTTGGTTCTTTATTGGTTGATAATTAACTTAGAAAATAAAATCCCTAAAATTAAGATAGGATAATTACAGAATTTAATTCTGATAATTATCTTACTTTAATCTAACCTTTAAAGTAGAGAAATTAATCCCATAACCACCCTATATAAAGAGGAAACCGGCCACACTTAAACCTTACACAGAAAATATACAAAATTTATCTAACCAAAAACCCTACAGGTCCCTATTGCTATTGAAATCTGCTTGAACTTCAAAATAGCATAACTCTCTCATCGTTTGTCAGATTCTTGCAAATAATAGCTTGTTGGAAAGTTCTTTCTGTCCTCTATCCAACATTTTGGGTTTTTTGTCTGGAGATTAGTTTTTCTTTATCATAATTTAGGTCATAATTTGGCTGGATTAGGTTTCAAAATTTTGTGATTCTGCCTTTAATTGATATTTGTTGTTGTTCCTCTTATTTGTATGATTGTTTAGCATCTTTTTATGATGTAAAATTATGAATTTATCCTTTCAATCTTCCCGATACATGAAATTGGCATGCCCTACCTTTACTTATTTGATGCCTATCTTGATCAATTGATTAACCTATTGGATTTTGATCTTGTTTCTTTTGGTTGTACATGTTACAAACACCTAATCCTTCCTTGTATGCATGAAATTGCAACCCTATTACCTTGTATGCATGAAATCACAATTTGTCTTATGCCGTATTCTTAGTGCTAAAATTTGCATAGTTAATTGGGATGGTAATTTAGGTTGAATCTTGTTAAGTTCTTGGCTACCACATCAAACATCCAAAAGGGAGGCACCTGTGGCATTTGATCACTGGTTTCTGATAGGTTTGGTGAGTGGAATTGGTAATAAAATAGGGTATTCAATTGGTTATTGAGTATGCATGCTTAGTTTGGTTTTGTCTTTGCCTTATGATGTTATAAGTGGTTCAGATTCCTTGAATAAAGGCAAAAGAATAGCTTCTTGTTCTAAGAGGTGGATGCCCTTATCGTTGTGTAGTTTGGATGCCCTTGTCCTTGTGTGGCTTAGATATCTTGTCCTTGTTATATCTCTACAAATAATAACTTTTTGGAAATCTCTCTTCATCCTCTTTCTAACAATCTTTTATTTTCCGTCAGAAGGTTAGTATTTCTTTCTCTAAAGATAATTTGAAAATCAGCGGCGAAATTAGGTTTTCGCCAAATCTTCTTGAATTTCAAAATAGCATAACTCTCTCAACGTTTGTCAGATCCTTACAAATAATAGCTTGTTGGAAAGCTATTTTCATCCTCTTTCCAACCATTTATGTTTTGTTGTTTGGACGTAAATATTTTCTTGTCTAAGGTTAAGTTGAAAATCGGCGACAAAGTTTGCATAGTTAATTGGAATGGTAATTCAGATTGAATCTTGTTAAGTTCCTGGCTATCACATCACACATCCAAGGGGGAGGCACCTGAAGTATCTTATCACTGGTTTCTGATAAGTTTGGTGAGTGGTATTGGTAAGGAAATAGGGTATTCAATTGATTATTGAATATGCATGCTTAGTTTGTTTTCGTCTTTGCCTAGTGATAATATAGGTGGTTCAAAATTATCTAATAAAGGCAAAGGAGTAGCTTCTTGTTCAGAGACAAGAGAGGTAAGATTTACGCCTTATCGGTTTCTCCAGAGACCCCTGTTATTTTCTTGATGTTTTTGTTACCTTCCCTTGTTATATTGTATGCGATTGGATTATAGGGTGAGAGTATGAAATTCAGAATGAGATATGGATCTCATTGGCTATATCGAACCCCTGAGTTAGGTATTGAGTGCCTGGGTTGCATATGTTATGTGAATTAAATATGTTGATTGTGTTTTGACATGATTGAGGATACCATGTTTTGGTATTATGCTGTGTACTTGCCTGTGTGTGCTTATACGTGTTTGTGTGTCAGGATTCTTTTCCGGTGGCCATTCGGGGTAAGCGCTGATGCTCCTAGGGAGAGGAGAGGTTCTTACTGGTATAGGAGTTGTATGGGCGGCAAACCCCAGCATGCGCATGCTGGTTATCTGTCTTTGCGAGGCCGGAACCCTGTCCTTGCGAGGCAGGAAGCCCTTATCCTTGCGAGGTTTGGGATGCCCTAGTCTGTGTGTGGCTAGGGAAGACTTGTCCGTGTGTGGCAAGACGACTTGTCCTTGCGAGGCAAGATGAATAGGCTTACTGATTAATTTGTGTGTTAACCATCTACCTTTTGTGCAGTAAGCCTTGGACAACATAGGTGGAAACGGATGGCCTTTCTTCTTCATTGCCGAGAGTAATCTGATGAGTTCTATCTGCCTGTGTACTTCTGATCTTTCGGAAGTGTTTGTAGTCCTCCCTCAACCATAGATTCGGCCCTAACCTCTTTTTGATTGATTCTTAAATTGCGTGATCCCCTTTAGTTGTTTAGGAATGATCTAATGTGAATTGGGAGATTTTTGTTTAGGGTTTCTGCAGATCTTATGATGCTGTGACCCTACTGAGATTCTTGTAATCTCATACCGTTGTTTTTACCATTTACCAGGCTTAGGTACATCCATTGTTCGTGGTACCAGTATGTGAGATCAAGGCTGCACGGTGGGGCAATATGTCGTCACATTTGCATACTTGATCCTTGTTTACTTGCGCATATAACATGAATGATTGAGCTACTTTCTGGTTTATTTTCTGATCCCTCCTTTTTGCTTGCTATTTCCGAAATATGATGGAGGATTTCTTGCTGATTGTTTGGATCCCTATGGGACTTGTGTGTTATGAACCCAATGATTTAATCTAAAGACTTCCGCTGATGTTTTATTTACTCCGTATGTTACCAGAATGTGTGTCCAATATCATGCTCCAATTGTTGTTAAACATTAAAATAAACATGCTAAAATTCGGAAGTTAATGATAAGCCTGGTGAGATTCAGATAGGTCTTAGGTGTCATTTAGGCTTATTTGGGTTTCACGGCGGTGATGACCTTAATCGGAGCAAATAGTAATAGTTAGGAATTGGGGTTGTCCAAGGTTTGGTAGCGGAATATGATTTAGGGAATATAATTTGTTTTATGCTAACTTATTTGTTGATTTTGGTGATTGTAGGTAAGGAGATGAGCACACACTCACTCACTTAGGGGCTAATACTGAAAGTGAACTAAGGCTAAAATGAGATTAATTTGTAAGATTTAAATGATGCGAATAATAATCTGATGTGATGCTTATCCATGTATGTTCTTATGTTTAGTATGCCTTAATATGTTTCAGTGGTTGTTAGCTATGTTTCTTGTCATTACCGAATATAGATGCATGTGAATGATGACGTGTATTGCCGAATGATAGTGGGAGTGTTGATGGAATTGCCGAGAATACCTTTGCATGTGTGCATGTGATTTCCAAAAATTTGTATATTATTTTCCAACATATGTGTATCGTCCGGTGCATGCCTCTCCACCAGGTACCACTCCTTTTACTAGTATTGTATTTAGTATGTGTTGAGTACAATCGTATACTTGTGTAATATGGCACGCTCGAGGCAACAAAGGGATCAACAGGGTAGGTTTGAGATTCAGGCTGAACAACAGCCTGTTGAGCAAGAGGAGCCAAATGCACAAATAGAGCAGGAAGGGCAAGCTGAGCCCGAAAACCAACCTGAGGCACCAGCCGCACCAGTCATTGACCCTGTTATGACACAAATCTTAAACGTATTGCAAGGAATTGCTGCAAATCAGCAGCGAATGGAGGCGCAATTTCAGAATGCTCCTGCGCCTGCACCAGTGGAAGAACCTATTCCTCCACTTGAACCTATACAGCTGGCACATCATAAGGAGGCAGAGAGACTTCCCGTTATGATTACAAAATTGCTAAAGGAAGCTCGACAACTTGGATGTAAAGATTTTGGAGGTTCAGCCGGAGCCGCAGCCGCAGCCGGAGCCGCAGCCGGAGCCGCAGCCGGAGCCGCAGCCGGAGCCGCAGCCGGAGCCGCAGCCGGAGCCGCAGCCGGAGCCGCAGCCGGAGCCGCAGCCGTTCTTGAGTGGATAGACACCTTATGCCGGGTATCCTTGTTCCAGCGTATCTCTGATGATGACAAGGTTGCCATTGCTACATTCTTACTTGAGGGAGAAGCCCTTGCATGGTGGACATCTATTACCTTGCGATTCAGCGATCGTTTATACGAGCAGCGACAAGCGAGCAGCGACAAGCTTTTCACAGACTTGAACAAGGCACCTGTTCGGTGCTGGAATATGAAAAAGTGTTAAGGGAGTTGTCCCGATTTGCACCAGAAGAAGATCGTACACCATACCAGCTTGCGAGACTATTTCATGATGGGTTGAATACCGAACTCAAAACCATCGTTGGTACGACACTAGTGCAGAATTTGCTAGAACTAATTGTTGCCGCGACTGAAGCCGAAAAGATCGTGAAAACCAAGAAGCCATCTTCAGCCACTAGTGGCGGATCCTATAAGCGAGATTCGAAGTTCAACCGAAGAACGAGACCCTATCCTTTAAGGTCTTATCCTTTGAAAATTAATGGCAATGGAAATACCAACCGGAAGAACTTTTCTGGTTCAAATTTCAATGGATCTTCGTGGAAATTTTAGGCACGGCGATGTTACAACTATGGCGAGATGGGACATATTCAGAACGAATGCCCGAAACCAAGGCGAATCATAGGGGTACCAAACACAGGCCGAGGTGGGAATGCCAAGCCCGCCAGACCACCATCATGCACACTAGGTGGACCACCCAACGGATCCACAAGTGAGGCGCAACCAAGGCCAACAAGACTCTTCACTTTAACTAATGCCGAGGCTAGTCCTGATGTGGTGACAGTCTACATCGGCTGTGCTGTATGTATGGGTTCAAATGTACTTGAAGTGGATCTAATTCCATTAGACATCAGAGAGCTGGATGTGATTTTAGGCATGGACTATCTGGCGAAACATCAGGCCTGTATGGAGTATTTCACCGAGTGGGTGTGGTTCATTTTTCCTGATGGTACCGAATACTGTTTTGAAGGTGATAGGCGAGTTGTACCAACTTGCATGATTTCCTGGCTTAAGGCAAAGTGATTAATCAGAAAAGGATGTACAACGTACCTCGCGTACGTACAAGATATTTCTAAAGAATCCTCAGATCTGGATTCTGTTCCAGTGGTTTGCGAATTTTCAAAAGTATTTCTAGAAGACATAGCCGGACTACCACCATCAAGGGAAGTGGAATTTGGTATTGAGCTAGTGCCATGTACGAATCCGATTTCCATTCCTCTGTATCGTATGGCTCCTACAGAAATGAAGGAACTAAAAACGCAATTGGAAGATTTGATGGATCGTGGTTTTATTCGACCTATTGTGTCGCCCTGGGGAGCACGTGTTCTGTTCGTGAAAAAGAAAGATAGTTTGCTGTAATTGTGCATCGATTATCGGCAGCTGAATCGTGTGATTGTGAAGAACAAATACCCTTTGCCACGCATCGACGATTTGTTTGACCAACTCCAAGGTGCAGCCATATTCTCCAAGTTCGATCTCAGATCTAGATACCATCAATTGCGAGTTCGTGATGCTGATATTCCGAAGACCGCGTTCAGATCGCGATACAGCCACTACAAATTTCTGGTTATGCCATTCGGCTTGACCAATGCACCAGCTGTGTTTATGGACTTGATGAATTGTGTGTTCCGTGAATTCTTGGATAAATTTGTGATAGTCTTCATTGACGACATTCTGATTTACTCAATATTGGAAGAGGATCATGCAATGCACTTGCGGATTGTGCTTAAAATCCTGAAGGATCAACAGTTGTTCGCAAAGTATTCAAAATGAGAATTCTGGTTTCACGAAGTTAGTTTCCTTGGCCATATTTTTTCCGCCCAAGGTGTGTTGGTTGATCCAAAGAAGATTGAAGCCGTGATTGCTTGGGAACCTCCGCAAAGTGTGTTCGAAGTTCGTAGTTTTCTTGGCTTAGCAGAATACTACCGTCGCTTTGTGGAGAATTTTTCATCGCTTACCGGACCATTGACAAAACTGACACGCAAGGGTGAGCCGTTCGTATGGAACGAGAAATGCCAGAAAATTTTCGAAGAGCTAAAGAATCGGTTAGTTTCTAAACCTATCCTTACCCTACCTATTTGCGGAAAGGAGTATGTGGCTTACAACGGCGCATCAAAATCTGGACTTGGATGCGTATTGATGCAAGATGGGAAATTCATTGCCTACATTTCTCGGCAATTGCGACTGCACGAGAGAAACTACCCTACGCATGACTTGGAACTTGCAGCCGTGATATTTGCCTTAAAAATATGGCGACATTACTTATACGGCGAGACGTGCCGAATCTTCACTGACCACAAAAGCCTGAAGTACCTCCTCACGTAAAAAGAATTGAATATGAGACAACGAAGATGAGTGGAGCTGATTAAAGACTATGATCTAATCATCGAATATCATCCTGGAAAGGCGAATGTTGTTGCTGATGCCCTGAGCTGAAAGTTTCATCCTCCTTCCCCATCAGTTTTGGCCTCGCACCCATTACCTACCGATGATGTTGGAATTGAAAACTAATCGTGCGCATCTTGGCACCGATTTCTCTGGTTCGTTGTTGGCACGAATCGAAGTCGCACCTACCTTAATTGAAGAAATCCGGAATCAACAATTAGAGGATCCGAAATTTACTGAAATTCTGAAGCAACTACCATAGTTCGTGATTTCAGAATACGAGATGACGAAGTACTAGTCTTCAGAAACCGGGTATGTGTTCAACAAAATGTTGATATTCGTAACCTTATTCTATCAGAGGCGCATAGTTCGAAGTTTGCTATTCATCCTGGAAGCACTAAGATGTACCGAGATTTGAAGGAGCAGTATTGGTGGCCAAACATGAAACGTCATATTGCTGAATTCGTTGCCCGATGCCTCGTATGTCAACAAGTAAAGATCGAACATCAAAGACCCGCTGGTCTACTTCAGTCACTTCCGATTCCAGAATGGAAGTGGGAGCACGTCACAATGGATTTTGTGACCGGTTTGCCTAGATCGCAGTGAGGATACAATGCCATTTGGGTGATCGTGGATCGACTGACGAAATCTGCACACTTTCTTCCTATACGTGTGACAGATACACCAGAAAAATTGGCAATTCGTTACTTGGACGAGATTGTTCGATTGCATGGAGTACCAGTTTCTATTGTTTCAGATCGTGACCCTCGTTTCACTTCACGATTTTGGGAGAAATTCCAAAATGCACTAGGTTCAAGATTGAATTTCATTACAGCATTTCATCCCCAGACCGATGGTCAATCAGAAAGGATGATTTAGACACTCGAAGACATGCTACGAACGAGTGTATTGGATCAGCAAACCGGTTGGGATCGATTCCTGCCATTGGCAGAATTTGCTTACAACAATAGTTTTCATGCAAGCATCGGTATGGCACCCTATGAAGCACTATATGGAAGACATTGCAGAACTCCCATTTTCTGGAATGAAGTAGGCGAGAGACACTTAGACAATCTGGAATTAATTGACCAAGCAACAGAATAATTAAGCTTGATCCGGAAAAGGCTAAAAACAACCCAGGATCGACAGAAAAGCTACGCCGACAATCGACGAAGGGAGTTAGAATTTGCGGTAGGTGACAAAGTATTTTTGAAGGTCGCTCCATGGAAAGGATTCCTTCGTTTTCAGAAGCAAGGTAAGCTAGCACCTCGCTACATTGGTCCATATGACATTGTCGAAAGAATCGGCCCTGTTGTATACCGACTTGCACTACCTCCAAATATGGAAAGAATTCACAACGTATTTCACATTTCAATGCTAAGAAAGTATATACGAGATCCTGCTCATGTGCTTAAAGAACCACTAGTTGAAGTTGCTGAAGACCTATCCTATCCCGTACAGCCAGTTGCCATACTAGACTGGTCAGTTCGACAGCTTCGCAGTCGAACTGTACCTATGGTACGAGTTGTTTGGCGTAATGGCCAAATTGAGGAACAGTCTTGGGAGACTGAGGAATCTATGCGTGCAAAATTTCTTTACCTATTTGATTAGGTATTTATGTTAAAAATTTCAAGGACAAATTTTGAGTCTTAGATGTCCAGAAGCCAGTGCAGGTGAAAAAATGATTTTACCCCTGAAGGAAAGGATGTGTGATGACCAAAATTGGTAAGATTTTTTAGTAGTTAATTCTGTTTTAAATTCTCTTTAATCTACGTCCCTATAGATAGATAATTGCCTTAGAGATTAAAATCCCTATAAATAGGGAAAGATAATTAAAGAGTTTAATTATATGGTAAATTATCTTATTTTGATAAAGTGATTAAAAGTAGTAATTATAATTCTAAACCCATTCATTATAAATAGGAAGCCAACCCCACAAAAATCATTCATAGAAAACATACAAAATTCGTATAAGCCTAAAACCCTATACCTCCCTATAGCCGCCAAAATTCGCTGAAACTTTAAACCAGCGTAACTCTCTCATCGTTCATCGGATCCCTACAAATAATAGCTTTTTGGAAAGATCTCTTAATCCTATTTCTAAAAATATTTTTTTTTTGTCAGCAGATTAGTATTTCTTTCTCTAAGGTTAAGTTGAAATTCGACGGCACTGCCAAATCTTCTTGAAATTCAGAATAGCATAACTCCTTCATCGTTTGTTATATCTCTAAAAATAATAACTTGTTGGAAACATCTCTTCATCCTCTTTCCAAAAATATTTGTCTTTTCATCAGGAGGTTAGTATTTATTTCTCTAAAGATAAATTGAAAATCGGCGGGGGAATTAGGTTTTCGCCAAATCTTCTTGAATTTCAAAATAGCATAACTCTCTCATCGTTTGTCAGATCCCTACAAATAATAGCTTGTTGGAAAGATCTTTTCATCCTATTTCTAACCATATATGTTTTTTTGTTTGGAAGTTAATGTTTTCTTGTCTAAGGTTAAGTTGAAAATAGGCGACGAAATTTGCATAGTTTATTGGAATGGTAATTCAGGTTGATTCTTGCTAAGTTCCTAGTTATCACATCACACATCCAAGGGGTTTGCACCTTCAGTATCTGATCACTGGTTTCTGATAAGTTTGGTGAGTGGTATTGGTAAGGAAATAGGGTATTCAATTGATTATTGAATATGTATGCTTAGTTTGTTTTCGTCTTTGCTTGGTGATAATATAGGTGATTTAGAATTATCTAATAAAGGAAAAGGAGTAGATTTTTGTTCAGAGACAAGAGAGGTAGGATATACGTCTCATCGGTTTCTCCAGAGACTCCCGTTATTTTCTTGATGTTTTTGTTACCTGCCCTTGTTGTATTGTATGTGATTGGATTATAGGGTGAGAGTATGAAATTCGGAATGAGATATGGATCTTATAGGCTACATCCCCCCTGAGTTAGGTATTGAGTGCCTGGGTTGCATATATTATGTGAATTGAATATATTAATTGTGTTTTGACATGATTGAGGATACCCTGTTTTGGTATTATGCTATGTACTTGCCTGTGTGTGCTTATACATGTTTGTGTGTCAGGATCCTTTTCCGGTGTCCATTCGGGGTAAGCGCTGATGCTCCTAGGGAGAGGAGAGGTTCTTACTGGTATGGGAGTTGTATGGGAGGCAAAACCCAGCATGCACGAGCTGGTTATTTGTCCTTGCGAGGCCGGAACCCTGTCCTTGCGAGGCAGGAAGCCCTTATCCTTGCGAGGTTTGGGATGCCCTAGTCTGTGTGTGGCTAGGGAAGACTTGTCCGTGTGTGGCAAGATGACTTGTCCTTACGAGGCAATATGAATAGGCTTACTAATTAGTTTGTGTGTTAACCTTCTACCCTTTGTGTAGTTAGCCTTGGGCAACACAAGTGGAAGGAGATGTTCTTTCTTCTTCATTGCCGAGAGTAATCTGATGAGTTCTAGCTGCTTGTGTACTTCTGATCTTTCGTAAGTGTTTGTAGTTCTCCCTCAACCATAGATTCAGCCTTAACCTCTTTTTGATTGATTCTTGAATTGCGTGATCCCCTTTAATTGTTTAGGAATGATCTAATGTGAATTGGGAGATTTGTGTTTAGGGTTTATGCAGATCTTATGATATTGTGACCCTCTTGAGATTCTTGTAATCTCATACCGTTGTTTTTACCATTTTCCAGGCTTAGGTACATCCATTGTCCATGGTACCAGTATGTGAGATCAAGGTTGCACGGCGGGGCAATATCGCATCACATTTGCATACTTGATCCTTGTTTACTTGCGCATATAACATGAATGATTGAGCTACTTTCTGGTTTATTTTCAGATCCCTCCTTTGCTTGTTATTTCCGAAATATGATGGAAGATTTTTTGCTGATTTTTTGGATCCCTATGGGATTTGTGTGTTATGAACCCAATGATTTAATCTAAAGACTTCCGCTGATGTTTTATTTACTCCGTATGTTACCAGAATGTGTGTCCAATATCATGCTCCAATTGTTGTTAAACATTAAAATAAACATGCTAAAATTCGGAAGTTAATGATAAGCCTGGTGAGATTCAGATAGGTCTTAGGTGTCATTTAGGCTTATTTGGGTTTCACGGCGGTGATGACCTTAATCGGAGCAAATAGTAATAGTTAGGAATTGGGATCGTCACATATTCTATTGATGGGAATGAATGATGTTTTTTCTGCTTAATTTTCGGAAGTGTTTGTAGTCTACCCACAACCTATAACTTTCGATCTTATCTCTTTTGGTTGTTTGAATGCATGGGTGATACCCTTTGGTTGTATAGGTTGATCGGATGTTGTTCAGGTGATGAATGTTTAAGATTTATGCAGATCTTATAATGTTGACCCTAGTGAGATTCCTATAATCTCACCCTATTGTTTTCACTATTTTTCAGGGTTAGGTACACTATCAGTTCGTGGTACCAATGTGTAAGATCAAGACTGCACGGAAGGACGATATCGCATCATATTTGCATACCTGTTTCCTTGATTGCTTGAGCATATAACATGAAGATTGATTAGACTACTTTCTGGTTTTTGGAATGTTTCCTTTGTTTGATTGTTTTGGAAATTTATTGGGGATTTACTTGTTGGATTTTGAGATCCCTAGGGGACTTGTGTGTTATGCTTTCTTTGATTAATCATAACGTCTTCTGTTGATGTTTGATTCACTACGTACGAATTCAGAATGTTTGTCCAATATTAACATGCTCCAATCTTTAAAAGCATAAAGAATAAACATGCTAAAATCAAAAATTAGATGGATAAACCTTGTGGGATTCAGATAGGTCATGGTTTTGGGCTAGTTTTGGTTTCACGTCGAAAAAGGTCCTAATAAGAGCAAATTTGAATTCGGGGTCCTTACAGGTTTAGTAACGGATCATGGTTTAGGGAATATGATTTGTTATATGCTAACTTGTTTGTTGGTTATGTGTTTGTAAGGAGGTACATGCGCACACACCCACACACTTAGAGGGCTAATACCGAATGTAATCTAATCTTAAAATACCTGGTTTGAAATGTTTAATTAATGTAATTGGTTGTGTTACTTGCTGTGTGTTTTTGTGTAATATTATACATTGTATGACTTGGTATGTCTTGATGTGTTTTGTTGAGTATTTTGCTAAGTGTTTTGCTGTGTTCTTTCGTCATTGCCAGGTATATATATGTATGTATGTGTTTGGTGGCTATTAGTGTGTATTGCCTAGTGTTGTCGAGTGTCCCTTTATGGATGCCGAATGCATGTAATTGATTTGTAAGCATACCAAGTATATTTTTGTATGATTGTTGCTAGAATGCCAGGTATGATTTGTGTAAACTTGTGTTTGCTGAATGCTTTGATGGTTATGATTACTGAGTGCTTGAGTGTTAATGTAAATGTCGAATGTGCATTTGTATGTATGCACGTGATTTTCAAAACTCGTGAGTACTTGTGTGCATGTGTGTTTCGTTTTCCAGCATATGCATATCGTCCGGTGCACGCCTCTCCACCAAGTACCACTTTCTTTCCTTAGTTTCGTATTTAGATTATGTGTTGAGTGACATCATGTTTCGTATAGTATTACAAGGATGAATGCAACAAGAGATCGTTGGGTTAGGTATGGGATTCAGACCGAACAGCTTCCTGTTGAGCAAGAGGAGCCAAATGCACAAAATGAGTAGGACGAGCAAGCTGAGCCCAAAAACCAGCCCGAGGCACCAACAGTTGATCCTATAATGGCACAAATATTAAACATGTTACAAGGAATTGCTGTGAATCAGCAGCGTATGGAGGCACAATTACAGAATGCACCTGCACCCATGAAAGATACTACTCTGCCACTTAAACCTGCTCAGCCGGCTCATCCCAAAGAAGTCGATAGACTTCCAGTTGTTATTACAAAACTACTAAAGGAAGGCCGTCAATTGGGATGTAAAGATTTCAGTGGTTCAGCAGTTCAGTAGGTGCCACTGTGGCTCGTGAATGGATAGACACCTTGTGTTGAGTGTCTTTGTTCTTACGTATCTTAAGGTTTCCATTGCTACTTTTCTACTAGAGGTAGAAGCCCTCGCATAGTGGATAACCATGAGTTTGCATTTCTGGGATCGGTTGCCTACATGGGAGGAATTCCGGTATGAGTTTGACAAGAAGTTTTATACTAGATTCCATAAAATCGAGCAGCGACAAAAGCTTAAACAGGGCACCCATTTAGTGCTGGAATACAGAAGGCATTAAAGGAGTTGTCCCAATTTGCACTTGAGGAGGATCGCTCACTGTACCAGCTTCCGAGATGATTTCAGGATGGGCTGAGTACCAAGCTCAAAACCATCATAGGTACAACACCGGTGCAGAATTTCCAAGATTTAATCGTTGTTGCGACTGAAGCCGAGAAGATCGTGCAAACCAAGAAGTCGCCCACAGCAAGTGGTGGTGGATCCTTCCAGCGAGATTCGAAGTTCAATCGGCGTACGAGACCCTATCCTTTGAGGTCTTACACTCCAAAAAATAATGGCTATAGAGTTAACAACATGAAGAACTTTTCCAGTCCTAGTCCTAATGGATCTACATGGAATTCACAGCCACATCAATGTTACAATTGTGGCCAGATGGGCCATGTTTAGAGGGAATGTCCCAAACCAATACATATCACAGGCGCACCGAATGCCAATCGAGGTGGGTATGCCAATCCCACCAAACCACTATCACGCGCATCTGGAGGACCACCCAACAGATCCACAAGTGAATCACAACCCAGACCAACTAGGCTATTCACCCTAACTGATGCCAAGGCTAGCCCTGATGTGGTGACAGGTACTATTTCTGTCTTTTCTCAAAGTGCTGATGTGTTATTAGATCTCAGAGCGAATAGATCATTTATAAGTCCAAGAATAGCACTTAGCACAGATCGGCCTCTAGCTCCCTTGTCTTCTCTTACTATGGTTCTGACTTGTGATCTAGTCTACATTGGTTGTGTTGTACGTATGGGTCTGAATTTACTTAAAGTGGATCTGATTCCAATAGACATCTGAAAGCTGGATGTCATCTTAGGCATGGATTGTTTGGTGAAATATCAGGCCCAAATAGAGTGTTTCACCAAGCGTGTGTGGTTCACCTTTCCTGATTGTTCTGAGTATTGCTTTGAGCTGATAGGCGAGTTGTTCCAACTTGCATAATTTCCTAGCTTGATGTGAAACGATTGATCAACAAAGGATGTACTGTGTACCTCGCTCACGTGCATGATATTTCTAAAGAATCCTCAGATCTGGATTTTGTTCCAGTGGTACATGAATTTCTGGATATGTTTCCAGAAGACATAACCGGTTTTCCACTAGCAATAGAAGTGGAATTTGGCATTGACCTAATGCCTGGTACAGATCCTATTTCCATTTCTCTGTACCATATGGCTCGTGCAGAAATGAAGAAACTGAAAACGCAATTGAAATATTTGTTGGATTGTGGTTTTAGCCGACCTAGTGTGTCACCTTGGGGAGCATCTGTTTTGTTCGTAAAGAAGAAAGACAGTTCGCTATGATTAGGCATCAACTATCGGCAATTGAATCATATAACTGTAAAGAATAAGTAGCCATTACCACGCATCGATGACTTGTTCGACCAGCTCCAATGTACAGCAGTATTCTCCAAGATCGATCTCAGATCGGGATACCGTCAATTTCTTGTTCCTGAAGTTGATAGTCCGAAGACTGTGTTCAAATCACGATATGGCCACTACGAATTTCTGGTTATGCCATTCGGTTTGATCAATTCACCAGCAGTGTTCATGGACTTGATGAATCAAGTATTCCATGAATTCCTGGATAGATTTATGATAGTCTTTATCGACGACATTCTGATTTACTCAAAATTGGAAGAGGAGCATGTTGAGCACTTGCGGATTATGCTGAAAATTTTGAGGGATCGACACCTATTTGTGAAGTACTCCAAATGTAAATTCTTGTTATGCAAAGTTGGTTTCCTTGGCCATGTTGTTTCCGCCCGAGGTGTCCTTGTTGATCCAAAGAAGATTGAAGCCATAGTTTCTTGGGAACCCCCACCCCACAAACTGTGTTTGAAGTTGGTAGTTTCCTTGGCTTAGCCAGATACTACCATCGCTTCGTGGAGAATTTTTCATCACTTGCTAGACCATTGACGAAGTTGATATTGAAAGGAAAGCCATTCGTATAGACCGAGAAATGCTAGCGAAGTTTCAAAGAACTGAAAAACCGGTTAGTTTCTGCACTTATCCTTACTTTACCATTCGGTGAAAAAGAATATGTGGTGTACAGTGATTCGTCGAAATCCAGAATTGGATGTGTGTCGATGCAAGAAGCGAAACTCGTTGCTTATGTTTTCCTACAGTTGCGAAGACACGAAAGCAACTATCCTATGCATGATTTGGAGCTTGCGGCCGTGGTGTTTGCGTTAAAAATATAGCGTCACTATTTGTATGGTGAGACGTGATGAATCTTCACCGACCACAGAAGCTTGAAATATCTCCTTACTCAAAAAGAGTTAAACATGAGACAATGAAGATGGGTGAAGCTGATTAAAGACGACAATCTGATCATCAAATATCATCCTGGAAAAGCGAATGTTGTCGCTGATGCATTAATTTTATTTCTCCTTGATTTCATTTCCTTGTTGGTCCAATCTTGCCTTAGGTGACAATTTCCTAAAATTAATTCTAATGATTATCTCCTTATATCTAGCCTTTAAAGTAGAAAAATTAATCCCATAAACACCCTATGTAAAGGGTAGCCAGCCACACTTAGTCCCTACACCAAAAATATACAAAATTTTCAAGCGATCAAACCCTACACACTACTCTTTTGCTACCAAAATTTCCTAGCCTTCACCATAACCGAATTCTTTCATCCTTTGTCAAATTTCTGATAATAATAGCTTATTGGAAAGCTCTTTTCATCCTCTATCTAGCTATCTTAGTTTAATCATCAGAAGGTCAGTCTTTCCCTGTTAAAATCTTTAGTGCAAATTGAAGGGTATTGGTGCCGAAATTGTGTGATTCTCCCTTCAATTGGTTTTTGTTATTGTTCCTTTTGTTCTTATGATTGTTTGGCATCCATTTATGTTGTAATATCATGAATTCATCCTTTGAATCTTTCTTATACATGAAATCGGCATGCCCTACACTTTGCCCTATTGTTGCCGATTTTGATCAATTGACTAACCTATTGGTTTCTGATCTTTTTCCTTTTAATTATATGAGTTATTAACACCTAATCCTTCCTTGTAAACATGAAATCGCAACCCCTACACCTTGTATGTAGGAAATCGCAATTGCCCTTGTGCAATATCTTAAGTGCCAAAATTTGTATAGTTAATTGAGATGGTAATTCAAGTTGATCCTTATTGAGTTCTTGGCTATCACATCACGCATCTAAGAAGAAGGTACCTACAACATCTGGTAATTGGTTTCTGATAGGTTTGGTGAGTGGAATTGGTAAGGAAATAAGATGTTTACTTGATCATTGAGTACGCATGCTTAGTATGGTTTTGTCTTTGCCTTATGATGTAATAGGTGGTTTGGATACCTTGAATAAGGCAAAGGAATAGCTTCTTGTTCAGAGACAAGAGAGGCAAGATCTATGCCTCATCGATTTCTCCAAAGATTCATGTTATTTGGTTGTTGTTTTCGATGCATATACTTGTTGATGGTAGTATGCGCATTTGTTGGATAGTGTATGCATGAATTGCGGATTGATTTGAAGATCACTTAGGCTATACTGAACTCTTGTATGTGTGATGTTTTGACATGATAGATTATGTGTTATGTGTATTAAACATGCTGAATATGTTCTGACATGATTAAGGATACGTTGTTGTGGTATTGTGCCTTGTACTTGCTTGTGTGTGCTTGTATGTGTTTGTGTGTCAGGATTCTTTTCCGGTGGCCTTTTGGGGTAAGCACTAATGCTCCTTGGGAGAGAAGAAGGTTCTTACTAGTATGGGAATTGTATGGGTGGCAATCCCCAGCAAAAGCTAGCTGGATGCCTTGTCCTTTGTGCTGGCTAAATGCCTAGTCCTGTGTGTTGGTTAGAAGCCTTGTCTTGTGTGCTTGCAAGATGCCCTAATCCTATGTGCTGGTTAGGATGCCTAGTCCTATGTGCTAGCTAGATGCCTTGTCCTGTGTGCTGGCAAGATGAATAGGCTTGCTGATTAGCTTGTGTGCTAACTTTTACCCATTGTGCAGTTAAGCCTTGGACAACACAGATGGAAGGGGATGACTTGTTCTATTGATGAGACTGAATGATGTTTTTCCTGCTTGTATATTTCTAATTTTCGAAAGTGTTTGCAGTTCACTGACAACCTATAGCTTTTGGTCTGATCCCCTTTGGTTGTTTGAATGCAAGCATGATACCTTTTAGTTGCTTAGGGTGATTGGATGTTGTTTGGGAGATGATTGTTTAAGATTTCGGCAGATCTTATAATATTGTGACCCTACTGAGATTCTTGTAATCTCACCCTGTTATTTTCATAATTTTTCAGGCTTAGGTACATTATCTGTTCGTGGTACCAGTGTATGAGATCAAGGCTGCACGGTGGGGCGATATCGCATCACATTTGCATACTTGTTTCCTTGATTGCTTGCGCATATAGCATAAAGATTGATTGGACCACTTTATGGTTTTTGGAATATCTCCTTTGTTTGATTGTTTTAGAAATTTACTGAGGATTTACTTGCTGGATTTTGAAATCCCTATGGGACTTGTGTGTTGAAGTTCCTTTGAATAATCATAAAGTATTCCGCTGATGTTTTATTCACTCCGTATGAATCCAGAATGTTTGTCCAATATTATCATGCTCTAATCTTTAAAAGCATAAAAAATAAACATGCTAAAATCAGAAATTACATGGATAAGCCTTGTGGGATTCAGATAGGTCCTGGTTTTGGACTTGTTTAGGTTTCACGGCGGTAAAGGTTCTAATAGAAGCAAATTTGGATTCGGGGGTCCTTACAAACTTGACTGGCGGTGCCTCTAACAGGTGAGACGGATCCCAAACATACTTTTGCAACATCAAGACGTAAAACACGCTATGGATCCTCTCTAAACATTGTAGAAAAGCCAACCTGTACGCCACTGGCCCAATCCACTCGGTAATCTCATATAGACCGATATAATGCAGTGCTAGCTTGCCCTGCTACTAAAAGTGAAGCACACCCTTCTGCGGTGCGACTTTCAAGAAAATCAAATCACTAACCTCGAACTCGAGTTCTTGTTGGCGATTATCTACATCATTCTTTAATCTATCATGAGCCATCCTTAACCTTTGCTTGATTAGGGTCAACTACTTGTTCACCTGATGAATCAACTCGGGACTGTCAAGGCGTCTCTTGCTTACCTCATCCCAATACAATGGCATTCGAAAATGCCTACCATATAACACCTCGTATGGTGCGATCCTGATACTGACTTAGAAACTATTATTGTAAACAAACTCTGCTAATAGTAGACATCGGTCCCACGGAGTCTGTCTGTCAAACACACACACCCAAAGCATATCATCCAAAGTCTAGATCGTCCACTTGGATTGTCCATCTATTGTGGGTGAAATGCCATACTGAAACTCAACCGGGAACCCAAGGCATTGTGAAGCTTACCCAAAAACTTGGAAGTAAACCTTAGGTTTCTGTCAAATACGATCAACACTGAAACTCTATGCAACCTCACAATCTCGTCTATATACTAGGAAGCTAACTTCACTAACGTATCCATAACTCATACTGGAAGGAAATAGGCAGACTTGGTTAGTCGGTCCATAATCACCCAATGGCATCAAAACCACGCTAAGTCCTCAGTAGACCCACCTCAAGTCAATTGTGATGTGCTTCCGCTCCCACTTCCACTCAAGAATTGGAAGTGACTGTAAAAAATTTGCTAACTTTTGATGCTTTACCTTGACTTGTTGGCACATAAGGCAACAAGCTACGTACTCTGCAATATGCCTCTTTATCCCCGACCACCAATACTGCTCTCTCAAATCACAGTACATCTTGGTACTGCAAGGATGAATAAAAAATGTCGAACTGTGCGCCTCGGTAAATATCTACTAACACAAATCTTTATATCAGAATACACAAACTCTACCTTGGAATGTCAAGATCCCATCATCTCGGACTTTGTACTCCCTAACTATGTCTCCTCCATTACCACTATCTAATTGCTGCCTCAACTGAACAAGAACTGGATCCTCTGACTTCTTAGTCCAGATCTCCTCAAGTAACAATGACATGACTGTGCTCGGAGCTAACGACGCTCCTACATCATCACTGCGAAACTGATCTTGGGATGCTCTTAAGCACATCAGCATCGACATATACTCTGAACAAACATATGCCAAGGAAGATGAAGTCTTCCTACTCAAAGCATGGACAGAAAAATTGGCTTTCTTGAGATGATAATCGATTATAAGATTGTAATCTTTTTTCAACTCAAGCTATCTCTGCTGTCTCAAATTGAGCTACTTCTGGGTTGGGCAATATTTGAGACTATTATGGTTTGTGAAGACTTTGCATGTCTCACCACATAGATAGTGGTGCAAAATCTTCAGTGCAAACACAATAATTGCCAACTCTAAATCATGGGTAGGGTAGTTACACTCATGTGGCTGCAACTGTCTCGAGACTTAAATGACTACCTTCCCTTCTTACATCAACATGCATCCCAAATCATGCTTTGATGCATCATTATACACCACATACTCTTTGCTACTAACTGACAAAGTAAGAATATAAGCAGAAACTAAACGACACTTTAACTATGAAAAACTCTGCTGACACTTCTTAGACCACACAAACGATTTGCCCTTGCGTGTCAAACACGTTAACAGGCTTGCTAAAAATGAGAAGTTCTCCACAAAACTACAATAATACCTTACTAAGCCCAGAAAACTCTGCACCTCGATCACACTGCAGGGAGGCTCCCATGGCACAACAACCTCGATCACACTGCAGGGAGGCTCCCATGACACAACAAGCTCGATCCTCTTAGGATCCACCAAAACACCTATGGCTGATATGACATGTCCCAAAATGCTGACTTCCCGCAACTAGAACTCACAGTTAGGAAACTTGTTGTATAACTGCGGAGCTCTAAGTGTCTCTAAAACTTTCCTCCAATGCTCGAAATACTCCTCTGTCTTTGAGTAGAAAAAAAATGTCATCTATGAAGACAATCATGAACCAATGTGATAAATTAAGAATTATATAATTATAAAATATTTATCGCATGATTGAAGAGACACGAGTTTTTATTTTTTTTAATTTTTAAATCTTTGATATTTATAACGATAAATTATAATATATCATTATATATCGAGATAAATAATATTTTAAAAAATATATTTGAGTTAATACATATATATTTATCTTTTTTAAAAAAATTAAATTCAAATCTCATTACTGATATTATTTTAATTTATTTATAATATAATTTTTCAAAATTTATATAAATTAAATCAAGTGACGGTTTCAATTGAACCGACCAGGCCGATTGTCATAATCTTACTCAATACAGGACCATATGATTAATCAAGAAAAACTTATCCTCTAAAAGAAAATATTCAGTAATCTAGGGACCTTCTGGAGAAAATGAAGAATTCCCGCAGTATCGGCAACCTCGCTTCCATTTATACAGAATATATTAACTTGTCAACGCCTCTTTCTTCTATTTATGTTCTCACAAATCGCCACGACGGAGTTGCTTTGCTCCCATGGCTCTTCCTCAGCACATTCAGTTTCAACAGCTACACTATCATTCTCCTCCACCACAGCAGCAGCAGGAACAATCAAGAAATCTAAGGTAAATTTTCTGGGCTTGAGAAAAATAATAATTCAAGGAAAACCCTGGGAAAATTTATAGTTTCGGGATGCTGTCGTGCTTATTTTATTAATTTTCTTGTGTACAGTAACCTATACACGACAGTCGACGCCCAGATTTCGCCTCCGATTGCGTATTACAATGCCGCAAGCTTACAAGATCAGACCCAGCATCCTCCCTATATTCCTCCTTGTAAGTTACCATTTCTCTCTCATTATTTATATACATATTTTCTAACTGCAGAAACGCTGTTAACTGTTGAAAGAGAAGCTAGCTTTTAGCTGTTTTTATTCGGTATTAAGTCAATTAAGAGGTTTCCTGGTATTGTAGTTCATGTTGTAGGCTTTGCGCCTGGCCCTGGATCCGTGGGTGACGGTTGCGATGGGGGGCTTGATTTCCGGTGGAATTATGGTATGGAAAGCAAGAGGAAGCGATTGAAGGAGCAGGACTTTTTGGAGAACAATTCTCAGATATCGTCTGTTGATTTCTTGCAAGTCCGATCTGTCTCCACTGGACTAGGGCTTTCCCTTGACAATACACGCGTATCCTGTACCAGTGACTCAGCTCTGCTATCGCTCCTTGGTGATGAGATTGATGGTGAACTGGTGCGCCATGAGGCTGAGTTAGATAGATACCTCAAAATGCAGGTTTGACACTTTATTTTACTGAAGAAGTTGAGCTTTTTGCTGTGGAGCTTATGCATAAAATTTACTACTATACAGACTTCAAACATTACTATCTGGATGTGTTTGGCTATATTTGTCACTCTGGCATGCCTAGCTATCAAGCTGCAATTTCTAGTCGTGTTTCCCTTCATGTTGCCACTATTTGTTTCCCTTTGTGAAAATGGTTTGTTGCTTCTCTCATGTTTCTCCATCTTTATACAATGACTAGCTCTGATATCTAATTTTGACATTGCTAATTTTGTACGTTAGTACATGTTTATCTATTTAAATGTGGCCAAATGCTGCTTGACTCCCTTTTTTAGATTGTTGGTAGTTTTCTTAATTGGCTCCCAATATTTTGAAATAATCCAATCTATAATAAAGTTGCTATTTTTTAGTCACTATGAACTGGCTCTGATGTCTAACACTGAAATTTGCTTGTTTTGTTCATCAGCGTAAGCCATGTCTATTCTTTTTATTGTAGGCTTCAGTTATTCTCAGGCAACTTATCACTGTGTTGTGATGTTTGTGTTAAACTTGGGTGTTCCAGCTATGAGGAGTTGGTCTCCCTTTGCCTTCTTTCATCGTGCAATTTTTTTTTATTTAATTGGCTTTGAAATTAAACAGTAGAAAAAAACGTAATCCAATTGGTTTTGCCTATGTAACCCAACAATCATGTGTTTTTCTTATTATATGTTATTGTGATTATGATAGGACCATTTGGTGAGATTTATTTTTGGCTTAGAAATCTGTGTTGGGTTGATAAATGTTTCACTCGTTTCATTTCAATAACTGTCTCAGAGATTCACTCTACCCGCTGTTTTGAAGGTTTGTTTCACCTAGTTTTATAACCTTCAAACAACATTTTTATTTCTTTCGGAGAGGTAAATTTTATAGTGGTAGCATAAATAAAACTGGTTTTGGCCTTGGTGCCTAAATCTGTATTGGTGAATCAGTATGTCATCCAATATGCCTGTGATTTCTTTGCTTTTGATTTTCTTATTACAAGTCATGTCATTATGATTGGACCATTTGAAGAGATTTATTTGTGGGTTAAAAATCTTTGTGGAGTTGGTAAATGTTGCCCTTGTTGCTTTTTTTTTTAAATGTACTAGAGATTCACTTTGCTTTGCTATTTTTGTTTCTTTTATGTATGTCATGTTTTTTTACCGTTTAACTCTTTTTTTTTTATGAAAAGAATATTTGACTAAGCCCAAGATTCATGAATGATTTGATTTTGCATTTACTTTCTAAAACCTTTTTGCATTACTTCCAGAGAGGTAAACTGTATAGTCATTGCATTAACGAAAAAAATCTTTGACGAAAGATCCATCTTCACTCTTTCTCTATCACATGCACATACAAAAACATGCACCTGGCATGGTTTACACTTTCGCCCTTTATCAGCCAATCCTAGCATGTTCTCCTGGAGCTCCTGGAAAATTTTAATTATTATTTGCAGAATAGTTCTCGTGGCTTTATTGTTTCAAGGTAATGGAAATGTTGATGGTCTCTTGCCTTGTGAATAGGGTGAGCAAATGCGGCAAACAATTCTACATAAAGTACATGCTGACCAACTTCGAACTATCTCAGCTGTTGAAGACCATATTCTTGAAAAACTTCGTGAAAAAGAAGCAGAGGTGGAAAGCATCAATAAGAAGAACGTGGAACTTGAAGAGCAAATGGAACAATTATTTGTGGAAGCTGGTGCTTTGCAACAACGTGCCAGATACAATGAAAATTTGATAAATGCTCTCAAGTTCAATCTTGATCATGTCTATGCCCAAAGTAAGGATAGCAAAGAAGGTTGTGGTGACAGTGAGGTGGATGATACAGCTTCTTGCTTTAATGGCCATGCTATTGATTTTCACCTGCTCTCCAAGGAGGACAGTGACATGAAGATGACCTGTAAAGTATGTAGAGTGAACAAAGTCTGCATGCTTTTGTTACCATGTAAGCATCTATGCCTTTGTAAAGATTGTGAGAGTAAGCTCAGTTCTTGTCCCGTTTGCCAGTCCTCAAAGTTTATAGGCATGGAAGTATATATGTAGACAAATGCACATAAAAGCACTGATTCTGTGCAAAAAGATATACGCTTATTTCTTGTATCTTGATAATTGCATGTTGCATGCCTACTGGTAGTTTCTTCAGTCGCACTTTTGTTTAGTATGTATCTTCAAGTGTCTTGCACATTCTATCAGAATACTGATAGGTTCCTGACCTATTACAATACTGTGCTGAAAAATTTCTTAAGGGAAACTTTTAATAAAAAAGAAGAATACAAGATAGAAGTTTTAGTGTCCGATATAGACAAGACAATCACCTTTTGAGAGGCTGATACTTTCCAGAAAGTGGTCATAGTCCCAATCCCAAAATTTTCTGAATTTTTTCATATATCTCATATCTATGCCTCTCTGTCCCTATATACAAGAATATCCCCTCGTAATAAGAGGTCCCTATTGCCTATCCTAACAACCTTCACTCATGACTAGTGATAGGTGTTTTTGCCACCTTATCCTTTTTCTTCCTCCTCATATGGACATATTTGATTATGGGCTTATCATTACCTCCCTCTTAAACATTCACCTTGTCCCCAAGGTGAAAGTTTGAAAACTATCCTTGGATGAAGGAACCTTCTTCCCAAGTTGATTCGCACTCTGGTAACGTGAGCCATTTAATCAATACCTTTGTCCCTCTTGGTCTAAGCCATGTATCGAGGACAGCCGTTGGTTCCATAGACCATTCTCGCTCGTTGTTCAAGTAGGTTGGGATGTCGGAAGCAGTGATCACTGAATCTTTGACTTCCTTCTTAAGCTAAGACACGTGAAAAATAGGATGTATGTTAGCTGCAGAAGGTAGCTGTGAGGACCTCCCCCCAGGAGGAACCTACATCCAAGGTATTGTCTGGCCCTCTGGCCCTCTGGCCCAGGGTAACACCAACCGGCTACCAGGCAACCAGGAGCCCTCGGCCCACAGGCCGGCAACTCTGGCCCATGACTATTCGATCCCCTGGCTGCAGCCACTGAGACTCGAACCCCTGTCATGGCACCTTTTGGTTGTATGTTAGCTGCAGAAGGTAGCTGTGAGGACCTCCCCCCAGGAGGAACCTACATCCAAGGTATTGTCTGGCCCTCTGGCCCAGGGTAACACCAACCGGCTACCAGGCAACCAGGAGCCCTCGGCCCACAGGCCGGCAACTCTGGCCCATGACTATTCGATCCCCTGGCTGCAGCCACTGAGACTCGAACCCCTGTCATGGCCCTTTGGTAAGAGGCGTCCTCTTAGGAGGAATAAAAGGTGCCATGACAGGGGTTCGAGTCTCAGTGGCTGCAGCCAGGGGATCGAATAGTCATGGGCTAGAGTTGCCGGCCTGTGGACCGAGGGCTCCTGGTTGCTTGGTAGCCAGTTGGTGTTACCCTGGGCCAGAGGGCCAACAATACCTTGGATGTAGGTTCCTCCTGGGGGGAGGTCCTCACAGTAGCTGCAATCGATATGCAATAATCCCTATTTGTTCCAAAGGACCGAAGAATCGTGGGCACAACTTCTCATTCATTCTTCTATTTAGTGTCTTTTGACGATAGGGTCTTATTTTCAAAAAAAATTTATCCCTGACTTGGAATTCTAAGTCCCTATGGTGTCTATCGACCGACTTCTTCATTCAGTTTTGAGCAATATTCAGCTGTTGTTTCAATTCTAGCATAATCAGGTCACGCTCCTTTAGCAAAATATCCAAATCAGCAACAGTAAATACATAACCAGATTTGTACCTCACAATAGGGGGTGGTTCCCTTCCATGGACTATACGAAAAAGGATAGTCTTGGTGGCTGTATGGTATGATGTGCTAAAAAAATATTCTACCCAAGGGATGCAACGAGATCATTCCCATGGTTTCTATCCTGCGAAACATTTGAGGTAAGTTTCTAGGCAACGATTTACCATTTCGCTTTGACCGTCACTTTGTGGGTGGTAAACGGAACTATGATTCAACTTAGTTCCTTGCAGCTGAAATAACTCCTTCCAGAAATTGCTTAAAAGGATTTTATCATGATCTGAAACTATGCTTCTAGGAAACCCATGTAATTTGACAATGTGAGAAATAAATTCTTCCGCCACCTTCTTTGCTGTAAACGGATGCTGTAGCGAGATGAAGTGTGAGTATTTGCTCAGCCTGTCTACTACCACCAATATAACATCGAATCTGTTAGATTTGGGAAGACTCTCTATAAAATCCATTGATATATCCTCCCAAACGGCCTCCAAAATCGGCCAAGGTTGTAAGAGTATTGCCGTAGAAAGAGTACTCGAATTGTAACATTGACTCACCTCACATTCAACCACGAAGGCCTTGATATCAGTCGTCATACATTCCCAAAATATCTCACTGGAAATTTGCTTGTAGGTCTTTAAAAATCCACCATGACCGCCGATCGGGCTTGAGTGAAACTTTGATAAAATTGAAGTCTATAGAGACGAATTTGCAGGTAGTACCAACCTTCCTTTATATCACAATTGGCCCTGAACTACGGTCCATCCTTCAAAGTCCGAAGATTCCTGAGATACACTTGTTTGGTCTTGGATAGTTTCTCGTCCCCTTTCACTTCTTTCTTAATTACTTCGAGATTCAATACTAGTTTGGATATTATGCTGCATGCTTCTTGGTCCTGGAACGCGGGATAAGGCATTTGAAACCCTATTAGAAGCTCCAGGCCGATAGAGTATCTCAAAAGAAAATCCTAACAGCTTTACTAAATATCTTTGATATTCCGGGACCACCTCCTTCTGCTCCAAAAAAAAATTTACGCTCTTTTAATAAGATTTCACAATAAATTGCCACTCAAGAAGATAATGACGCCATTTTTGGATTGCCGGTATTGTCATCAGTTCTCGCTCACATACTGACTTTTGACAGGCACGGTGAGAAAGAGCTTGGCTATAGTATGTCCTTCTCTGCGACAACACTACTCCTAAGCCACTTCCGGATGCATCACTCTCTACCTCAAAGGTGGAGTTAAAGTCTGACATTTCCAGAACGAGCACTGTCATCATGACCTCCTTTAGCCTTTCTACTGTTTTGGTCGCTTACTCGGTCCACAAGAAGGAGTTCTTTTTTATCAATCTTGTTAGCGGTGCCGCAATTGTTCCATATCCTTTCACAAACCTTCTATAATATCCGGTGAGTCCCAAGAAACCACAGAGGTCTTTTTGATTCTACGGAAGTAGCCAATCATGTATCGCCTTCAGCTTGGCTGGATCTGCAGCGACACCTTCTCCTGAAATGAATTGACCCAAATACTCGAGCTATCCCTTCCCAAAACAATATTTTTCCAAAAACAATATTTTTTCCAAAAATAATATTTTTTCCATTAACAAACAGCTGATGTTCCTGCAAAACTCAAAAAACTTCTTCCGAGTGAAGGATATACTACTAAGATGTAATCGAAGAAGATCAGCATAGTTCGTCTCATAAACTTGAATATATCATTCATCAATGCTTGAAAAGTGGCTGGTGCGTTCGTCAGGCTGAAAGGCATAACAAGGAATTTGTAATGCCCTTCGTGTATCCTAGAACCCATCTTCTTGACACCTTCCCTCTTACTTATTTATTGGATGGTAGCTCGATTTCAGATCGAGCTTGGAAAAAACTCTGGCCTAGTGCAACTCATCCATCAACTCTTCGATGTTGAGGATTGGAAAACTGTCCAGGATTGGTGCCTTGTTCAATGCCTAATAGTCAACACAAAACATCCAAGATCCATCCTTTTTAACAAGGTGTGAGATTTCGATCCTTTCTAGTTTAGATGTCCAGGAACTCCAGGAGCCAATGCAGCTGAAATGACTATTATACCCCTAAAAAAATAGATGCGATGGCCTAAAATGGTTGATATTTTCTATTTTAATTATGGTATTTTTATATTAATTATCATTAGTTTTATCCCTTATTATCTAAGATATTAGATAATTCTTCCTTATCTATTTTAGTAGATTTATCCTTTTAAATAGAATTATTCTTTAATTATCTTTTAATCTTAAAAGTATCTTTTTAATCTTAAAAGTATCTTTTTAATCTTAAAAGTAGGGAATTATCTCTTAGGTAGACCTCCTTAGAAACCTATAAAAGAGTGGTCAGCCTATCCCACCTAAACATACCAAAACCAAACTAGAAATTTCGTAATTTGTCCCCTTTCTCTCAAATTTCGATTTTTGCCAAAACCCTAGCCAAAATTCCTTGATCTTCATCTTCGCATAACTCTCTCATCCTTTATTAGATTTCTGCAAATAATAGCTTGTTGGAAAGCTCTTTCTCTCCTCTTTCCAACTCTCTTGGGATTTTCATCTGGAGGTTAGTTTTTCTTTATCAAAAGTTAAATCGTATTTTGGTAGAATTGTCAAAATCTGCTTGAACTTCAAAATAGCATAACTTTCTCATCGTTTGTCAGATTCTTACGAATAATACCTTGTTGGAAAGCTCTTTTCATCCTCTTTTCAATCACATTTTTTATCTAGAGGTTCTTTTTTCTTTGTTAAAAGTTAAATCATATTTCGGCAATTGCCAAAATCTTCTTGAACTTCAAAATAGCATAACTCTCTCATCCTTTGTCGGATTCCTACGAATAATAGCTTGTTGGAAAACTCTCTTCATCCTCTTTCCAACTATCTTCGGTTTTAAATCTGGAGATTATTTTTTCTTTGTCATGATTTAGATCATAATTTAGGTCATAATTTGGTGGGATTAGGTTTCAAGATTGTGTGATTCTGCCTTCAATTGATTTCTGTTATTGTTCCTCTTGTTGGTATGATTGTTTACCATCCATTCATATTATAAAATCATGAATTCATCCTTTGAATCTTCTCTATTCATGAAATCAGTATACCCTATCTTTGCCCTATTAATGCCTAACTTGATCAGTTGATTAACTTATTGGATTCTGATTTTTTTTTTTATTATTGTACATGTTATAAACACCTATTCCTTTCTTAATTTCATGAAATCACAACCCTAACCTCTCTAATGTTGAAATCGCAAGTTGCTTTATAAACCTTAAGGTGTTGCTGAAATTTGTATATTGACTTAGGGTGAATAATCAAGTTGATTCTTATTGAGTTTTTAGGCATCACATCACGCATTCAGGGGAAAGATATTGCTGCATCCGGATCGCTGGATTTTGGTAGGTTTATTGGTAAGGATTCCCAATGCCTTTGGCCTAAACTAGTAGTTGCGATATATTTCCTATTTTAATTCTAGTATTTTTATAATCCTTCAATTTTATTACTTATTATGTAAAATATTAGATAATTCTTCCTTTTAAATAAAATTACTCTTTTAATAGAATTATCCTTTTAATAGAATTATCCTTTAATCATATCTTATCTATCTAAGCTTAAAAGTAGGGAATTTTCTCTTAATTAAACCTCCTTAAGATCCTATAAATTAACATGGCCGGCCACTCTATCTAGCACACCAAAATCTTTCTTCTAAGTTCCAAAATTTCCCTCCATACTCTCCCTCTTTGTGCCGATTTTTCTTATTAAAAAATCCTAGCCGAACTTGCCTAGTTTTCATCAGTTCCTTATGTGTGATAGCTTGTTGGAATCCTCTCTTCATTATGCATCTTATTATCTTGGCTTCACAAGAAAAAAGGTTAGTGTTTTCCTTTTAATTTTTTTGTCATAATTTCTAGGTACTTAGCCGAATTTCTTATGATTCAACCCCTTGTTAGTTTCTATTTCTGTTCATCTTCATCATTTGAATGTTTGGTACCTATCCTTGTTATGCTATGATGAATTCAGCCCTTGTATCTTCCTTATTGAAGAAATCGGCATGTCCTATTCCTAACCCTATGTTTGCCAAAATTTGATCAATTGACTTGCCTATTGGTTTCAAATCTTGTTCTTTTTAATCATTTGAGTAATTGACACCTATTCCTTTCTTAATTTCATGAAATGGCAACCCCTAACCTCTCTAATATTGAAATCGCATATACCCCATTAAGCCCTAACTGTTGCCGAAATTTGTATGATGAATTAGGGTGAATAACCAGGTTGTTTCTTGCTGAGTTTCTGGCCATCACATCACACATTCAGGGGGAAGATATTGCTGCATCCGAATCGCTGAATTTTGGTAAGATAATTTGTAAGGATTCCTAATGCCTTTGGTTTTTAATTAAGTATCTTGTGGCTTAGTATTGTGTGGTATTTGCCTTGTGATGGTTTAAGAGATTCTAATCTTATTGGAAAGGTGAAGGATTGCATATGATTTAGACACGTGAGAGGTAGGAAGTATGCCTCATCGGTTCCTTTGGTTACCGTATTGTTTGATTGCTTGAGTATGATTGAATTCGATTTCCTATCTTGGTAATGCTTGCAGAATGTGTGGTTATGATGATAGGAAATCTTAGAAGTTAATAGGGAAATAGGTTGCCTAATTCGGTTATGACTTTGAGGATTGATCTTTGTTTTGTACTATGATTTGATTAAGGATCCTTTGTTGTGATTTGTGTATACGTGTACTATGTGTGTATACGTGTATGTGTCTTGTTTGTGCTTTGTTTGAAGGATCCTTTTGTCACAGGCCATGTGAGGTAAGTATTGTTGCTCCTAGGGAGAGGAGAGGTGCTTACCGAACCGGGAGGTTTACGGGTGGTTATTCCCAACAAGAGTTCACTGGATACCATATAGGCCAGTTCAAGTTTGGACGTCAGAATGTCTTGTAGGTCAGTCCGAGTCTGGATGTCAAGATACCAAAGATACCCTACAGGCCAGTTCGAGTCTGGATGTTAGGATGACCTGTTTTGTTTTGTGTGGCAGGATGACTTATATGTGTAGTTGCAAGAGTGCTCCTAGGCCAGTAAAAGTCTAGATGTCTGAGATAACTAAACGGTTTGCTGTAATATTGATTATTTAACCATTTTACCTTTTTTGCAGCATAGCCTTGGACAACATGGGTATATGGGGAGAAAACTTGGTTTTAAAAATTATATTATATTATAGGCTGCCTATGTGCTTCTGAATGAGAAGTGTCTTGTAAGGACCTACATTCATATTCCCAAAATTGCTCCTAAGTGAGACTTTTACCACTGTGAAACCCAAATAAACCCAACCTAGGACCTATCTGAATTTCACAAGGCTTATCCTCTTAGAACTGATTTTAACATGTTTGTTCTTTATACTTATAATGGTTGGAGCATGATATTGGACAAGAATTCTGGTATTATACGGAGTGAATAAAAGCATCAATGAAAGTATTTAAATTTAATCAATGAATCCACAATACACAAGTCCCATAACAAATATCTAGTAAGTAAACCTCCAACATAACTAGGAAACAACAAGCAAAGGAGGAACTTGAAAAACCAGAAAAATAGTCTAATCATAGTTCATGTTATATACGCAAACAATCGTGGAACAGGTATGCAAATATGATGCAATATCGTCTCACCATGTAGCCTTGATCTCACACACTGGTACCACGAAAAGTGAATGTACCTAAGCCTGAAAAATAGTGAAAACAACGGGATGAGATTACAAGAATCTCAGTAGGGTCACAATATCATAAGATCTACAGAAATCTTAAACAACCAACTCCTAAAAAACATTAGATCATCTCTATACATCTAAGGGACATCACACAATCCTTTCAAACAATTCAAAGGTGTAGGGCCGAAACTAAGGCTGAGGGTGGACTATAAACACTTCTGAAAGTCAGAAGTACACAGGAAGGAAAAATTCATCAATCATGTCAGCAATAGGAAAAGGCCATCCCCTACCACCTGTGTTGTCTAAGGTTTCGCTGTACAAAGGATAAAGGTTAGCACACAAGCTAATTAACAAGCCTATTCATATAGCCATATAAGGACAAGGCATCCAAGCCATCCAAGGATAAGGCATCCAAGCCACACAAGGAAAAGGGAATCCAAACCACATAAGGAGAAGGGAATCCAAAGCACACAAGGATAAGGGAATCCAAAGCACACAAGGATAAGGGCATACAAACTACACAAGGATAAGGGAATCTTGCCACACAAGGACAAGTCGTCTAGGCACACAAGGACAAGTCGTCTAGGCACACAAGGACAAGGCATCCAGCGAGCTCTTGCTGGGGATTGCCACCCATACAACTCCCATATCAGTAAGAACCTCTCAACTCCTAAGGAGTATTAGCGCTTACCATGAATGACCACCATAAAAGGATCCTAACACACAAACACATACAAGCACACACAGGCAAGTATAAAGCACAACACGACAACAAGACATCCTCAATCATGTTAGAACACAATCAACATGTTCAATGCACACAACACATGAAAATTAGGCACACATAACCTATCTTAAGGGTTCAACAATGCCTAAAGGATCATATCTCAATCCACAACTCATGCATATACTATACAAGATATGCGCATACACTTATTATCAAGAACATACACCAAAAACAATAAGTAAACAACAAGAATCTTTGGAGAAACCGATGAGGCGTAGATCCTACCTCTTTTGTCTCTGAACAAGAAGCTATTCCTTTGCCTTTATTCAAGGGATCCGAAATATCTATAACATCATAAGTCAAAGAAAAAACCAAACTAAATATGCATACTCAATAATCAAGCAAATACCTTATTTCCTTACCAATTCCACTCAGGAAACCTATCAGAAACTAGTTATCAGATGCCGCAGGTGCATCCCTCTTGGATGTGTGATGTGATAGCCAAGAACTTAACAAGAATCAACCTGAATTACCATCCTAATCAAATGAAAATTTTGGCACTAAGAATAAGGCAATAGGGCAAATTGCGATTTCATGTCTACAAGCCTTAGAGGTTGCAATTTCATGTTAAAAAAGAAGGATTAGGTGTTAATAACACATACAATAAAAAAGAACAAGATCAAAAACCTACAGGTTAATCAATTGATCAAAATTGGCAACAGTAGGGCAAAAGAGTAAAGCATGCCGATTTCATGTATTGGGAAGATTCAAAGGATGAATTCATGATTTTACAATATAAATGTATGCCAAACAATCGTGCGACCAAAAGAAACAACAACATAAATCAATTGAAGGAACAATCACACATGTTTGGCACCAAAACTGATGACTTACGACTTAGATTTTGATAGGGAAAAACTAACCTTATGATGACCAACGTAAGATAGTTAGATAGAATATGGAAAGAGCTTTTCAACTAGCTATGATTTTTAGAATTCCAACAAAAAATGAGAGAGTTATGCTAGTTTGAAGGTCAAAGATATTTCGGTAGCAATAAGGAGGGCGTAGGGTTTGATGTTTGACAAATTTTGTTTGTTTCCAATGTGGGATATAGGTGTGGCTGGCTACCTCTTTATATAGAGTGTTTATGGGATTAATTTCCCTACTTTAAAGGCTAGATAAGGTAAGATAATTATCAGAATTAAATTCTGGAATTATCTTTCCTTAATTTTAGGGATTTTATCTCCTAAGATAATTTTGAACCAGTAAAGAACCAAATCAAAGGGAAATGAAATCATAAATGATTACTAGACATTCCACACCACTTTCAGCCATCACACATCCATTTAGTCAGGGACAAAACGGTCATTGCACCTGCACTGACTTCTGGGTTTCTAGGACTTAAAATTCGTGGTCTCACACTATGTGCTTCAGACAATATCAGATAGCAAATATCAACATCTTATGGCACACATACTCAGTTTTTGAAGACAAGAACTCCATCATCTCGCACTCTGAAATCGGGAGCTATGACATCAACACCATCAAATAATTGCTTCCGAATTTCAACCGGTTTTGGATCTTCTAATTTCTGATTCTGAATCTCTTTAATCAAGGTAGTCGTGACTTCTATTCGAGCCATCAACGAACCAGAAAAATTAGTGCCAAAATGCACACATGTAGCTTTCAAATCCAGCAACATTGACATGTAACGAGTGTGTTTGCAAGCAAAAATCGATGAGGAAGGAGGATGAAACTTTCGGCTCAAGGCATCAGCGACAACATTCATTTTTCCAGGATGATATTCGATGATCAGATCATAATCTTTAATCAGCTCCACCCATCTTTGTTGTCTCATGTTCAACTCCTTTTGCGTAAGAAGGTAATTTAGGCTTTTGAGGTTAGTCAAGATTCTGCATGTCTACAAGCTCCAAATCATGCATAGGATAATTGTTTTCACACAGTGGCAATTGTTGTGAAGCATAAGCAACGATTTTCCTGTCTTGGACCAACACGCATAAGTACACCACGTACTCTTTCCTACCGACTGGTAAGGTGAGGATTGGTGTGAAAACCAATCAACTTTTATATTATTCGAAACTTTGCTGGAATTTTTTGTTCCACATGAATAGCTCTCCTTTGCGTGTCCATTTTGTCAATGGTCCAGCAAGCAATGAAAAATTCTTCACGAAGCGACGGTAATATCCAACTAAGCCAAGGAAACTACAAACTTCAAACACAATTCACGGGGTTCCCAGGCAACTACAACTTCAATCTTCTTTGGATCAACAAGGAAACCTTATGTGAGACCCAGCTCAGGTTACCCAATCCCACATCGGAAAAGAACGAGGGAGATCTTGAGCTTATATGTGTTGTGTTAGTGGATCGTCTTGGGCTTATATGTGTTGTGTGAGTAGATCATTTGTAACAAGATGCATCTTTTGGGACCTGTGGTTAAAAAGACCAACTGAGCGTTGCAGTTGTGATCCATCACACACACATACACGTTCAGGCCCGCTGGACTGAGGGTCCGGGGACCAGGTCGTGACAAATGGTAGCGGAGCCGATCTCGTTCCCTCTTCCGGGTGGGCTTGGGCCGTGATGTGTGTTCACGTTTGGGCTTATGAGTTTGGGCCCATGTCAGTTACGTTTGGCTCCCCTCATGAGGACACGAGGTCTATAATGAGGGGAGATTGTGAGACCCAGCCCATAGGGGGGGTCAGGTTACCCAATCCCACATCGGAAAGGAGCGGGGGAGGTCTTGGGCTTATATGTGTTGTGTGATGGAATCATTTGTAACAAGATGCATCTTTTGAGCCTTATGGTTAAAAGCCTAACTGAGCGTTGCAGTTGTGATCCATCATGCACATATACACATCCAGGCCCGCTGGGTCGAGGGTCCGGGGGCCGGGTCGTGACAAATGTAGCGGAGCCGATCTTGCTCCCTCTTCCGGGTGAGCTTGAGCCGTGTTGTGTGTTCACGTTTGGGCTCGTGAGTTTGGGCTCAAGTCAGTTACATTTGGCTCCCCTCGTGAGGACATGAGGTCTATAAGGAGGGGAGATTGTGAGACCCAGCTTGTAGGGAGGGTCAGGTTACCCAATCCCACATCGGAAAGGAATGGGGGAGGTCTTGGGCTTATATGTGTTGTGTGATGGTATTATTTGTAACAAGATGCATCTTTTGGGCCATGTGGTTAAAAGCCCAGCTGAGCATTGCAGTTGTGATCCATCATGCACACATACACGTCCGGGCCTGCTGGGCCGAGGGTCCGGGGGTCGGGTCGTGACACCTTAGGCAGAAACAACATGGCTAAGGAAACCAACTTCGCGTAACCAGAATTCGCATTTGGAGTACTTTGAAAACAACCGCCAATCCCTCAAGACATTCAACACAATCCACAAGTGCTCAGCATGCTCCTCTTCCAATTTTGAATAAATCAGAATGTCTTTAATGAAAAATATCATGAATTTGTCCAGGAACTCACAGAACACACAATTCATCATATCCATGAACACGGATGGTGCATTGGTCAAACCGAATGGCATAACCAGAAATTCGTAGTGGCCGTATTACGATCTGAATGTGGTCTTCGGAATATCAACATCATGAACTCGCAATTGATGATATCTAAATCTGAGATCGATCTTGGAGAATACAACTACACCTTGGAGCTTGTCTAACAAGTTGTCGATGCACAACAAAAGGTACTTGTTCTTCATGGTTACATGATTCAGCTGCCGATAGTCGATGCACAGTTGCAACGAACCATCTTTCTTCTTCACGAACAAGACAGGTGCTCCCCAAGGTGACACACTGAGTCGGATGAAACTACGATCCAACAAATCTTTCAACTATGTTTTTAGTTCCTTCATTTCCGCAGGAGCCATACGATACGGAGGAATGAAAATCGGATTCGTACTAGGCACTAATTCAATGCCGAATTCATTTTCCCTTGCTGGTGGCAAACCGGTTATGTCTTCTGGAAATACATCTGAAAATTCGCAACCCACTGGAACAGAATCCAGATCCGAGGATTTTTTAGAAACGTCATGTACATTCACGAGGTATGCTGTACAACTTCTGCTGATTAATCGCTTCGCATCGAGCCAGGAAATCATTCAGGTTGAAACAACTCGCCTATCACCTTCAAAGTAATACTCAGCACCATGAGGAAAGGTGAACCACACATGCTTGGTGAAACACTCCATTCGGGCTTGATACTTGGCCAAACAGTCCATGCCTAAGATCACATCCAGCTCTCTGGTGTCCAATGGGATCAGATCCATCTCAAGTACATTCAGACCCACATGTGTAACACAGCCGATGTAGACTAGATCACAAATCAGTTGATCTCCCAAAGGAGTCAGAACTGTAATAGGAGGAGACAAGGGAGATAGAGGCTGATCCGTGCTAAGCGTTATCCTTGGACCTACAAATGACTTGTTTGCTCCGGGATCTAACAATACTTTAGAATTTTAAGAAAAGATTGAAATAGTACCTGTTACCACATTAAGACTAGTCTTGACATCAGTTAGGGTGAATAGCTTCATTGGTCTTAGTTGCGCCTCACTTGTGGATCCGTTGGATGGTCCTCTTAGTGCGCGTGCTGGTGGTCTTAGTTGCGCCTCACTTGTGGATCCGTTGGGTGGTCCTCTTAGTGCGCGTGCTGGTGTTTTGGTGGGGTTAGCATACCCACCTCAGCCTACGCTAGGTGCGCCTATTATACGCCTTGGTTTTGGACATTCCCTCTGAATATGCCCCATCTCGCCATAGTTGTAACATTGATGTTGCTGAAAATTCCACGTAGATCCATCGGAATTTGGACCAGAAAAGTTCTTCTTATTGTTACCCCCATTACCATAGCTTTTCGAAGGGTAGGACCTCAAAGGATAGGGTCCCATATGTCGATTGAACTTCAAATCTCGTCTGAAGGATATACCACTAGCTACTGCAGACAGCTTCCTAGTTGGCATGATCTTCTTGGCTTCAGTCACGGTAAAAAATAGTTCTTGCAAATTCTGCATCAGTGTCATACCAATAATGGTTTTGAGCTCGCCCATCCTGAAATTGTCTTGTAAGCTGGTACGGTGAGCGATCCTCCTCTGGCGCAAATCAGGATAACTCCTTTAGTGCCTTCCATCACCGAACGGGTTCCCTGTTCAAGCTTGTAGAAAATTTGTCGCTGCTCGCTTCTGTGGGATCTCGTATAAAACCTCTCGTCGAACTTATACTGAAATTCCTCCCACGTAGGCAAACAATCGCCGAATCGCAAGCTCACAGCTGTCTATCATGTGAGGGTTTCTCCCTCAAGTAGGAAAGAGAAATGGAAACCTTTTCATCATCCAAGATACCTAAGAACAAGGACACTCGGCATAAAGTGTTGATCCATTCACGAGCTGCAGCAGCCGTTGAAAATTTTACATCAGAGTTGACGAGCTTCCTTCAGCAACTTTGTAATAACGACTGGGAGTCTCCAAGCTTCCTTAGGATATGACAATTGTACAGGCTCAATTGGAGGAATAGGTTCTTCCACGGGTGCAGGTGCAGGAGCATTCTGAAATTGCGTTTCCATACGTTGCTGGTTTGCAGCGATCCCTTGTAACACATTTAGAATTTGTGCCATCACAGGATCGATGGCTGGTGCGGCTGGTTCCTCAGGTTAGTGGATTCGGCTGCTCTTGTTCAACAGGTACCAAACACAACAAATGTACCTAAGCCTGAACAATAGTGAAAACAACAGGAAGAGATTACAAGAATCTCAATAAGGTCACAACATCATAAGATCTACAAATATTTTAAACAACCAACTCGCAAACAACATCAGATCATCTCTACACATCTAAGGGATATAACGCAATCCATTTAAAAAATTCAAAAGTGTAGAGCCAAAACTAAGGCTGAGGGTGGACTACAAACACTTCGGAAAATCAGAAGTACACAGGCAAGAAAAACTCATCAATCATCTCAGCAATAGGGAAAGGCCATCCCCTTCCACCTGTGTTGTCTAAGGATAAAGATTAGCACACAAGCTAATTAACAAGCCTATTCATCTTGCCACACAAGGATAAAGGCATCAAAACCAAAAAAAAATAAAGGCATCCAAACCATACAAGGCTAAGGGCATCTTGCCACACAAAGAGAAGGCATCTAGGTACACAAGGACTAGGCATCCAGCAAGCTCTTGCTGGGGATTGCCACTCATACAACTCCTATACCAGTAAGAACCTTTCAACTCCTAAGGAGTATCAGTGCTTACCCCGAATGGTCACTAGTAAAGGATCCTGACACACAAATATGTATAAGCACACACAGGCAAGTACAAAGCACAATACAACAACAAGGGATCCTCAATCATGTTAGAACACAATCAACATATTCCATGCACACAACACATAAAAATTAGGCACACATAACCTATCTCAAGGGGGTCGACAATGCCTAAAGGGTTAAATCTCCATCCATAACTCATGCATATACCATACAAGATATGCGCATACACTTATCGTTAAGAACATGCACCAACAACAACATGTAAACAACAAGGATCTCTGGAGAAACTGATGAGGCATAAATCCTACCTCTCTTGTCTCTAATCAAAAAACTATTCCTTTGACTTTATTCAAGGGATCCAAACCACCTATAACATCGTAAGGCAAAGACAAAACCAAACTAAACATGGATACTCAATAATCAAGAAAATAACTTATTTCCTTACCAATTCCACTCACGAAACCTATCAGAAACTAGTGATCAGATGCTGCAGGTGCCTCCCTCTTGGATGTGTGATGTGATAGCTAAGAACTTAACAAGAATCAACCTGAATTATAATCCCAATCAAATACAAATTTCGGCACTAAGAATAAAGCAGTAAGGCAAATTGCGATATCATGTAGACAAGTCTTAAGGGTTGCTATTTCATGTTAACAAAGAAGGATTAGCTGTTAATAACACATATAATCAAAAGGAATATGATCAGAAACCAACAAGTTAATTAGTTGATCAAAATCGGCAACAATAGGGAAAAATAGTAGAGCATGCCGATTTCATGTATATGGAAGATTCAAAGGATGAATTCATGATTTTACAACATGAATGAATACGAAACAATTATAAAGGAATAAAAACAGAAAGCAATTGAAGGAAGAATCATACAAGTTTGGCACCAAAAGCCAACGAATTACAAATTGGATTTCAACAGGGAAAAATTAACCTCTCAATGACCAGAAAAATGTAGCTAGATAGAGAATGAAAAGAGATTTCCAACAAGCTATTATTTTCTGAAATCTGACAAAGGATGAGAGAGTTATGCTAGTTTGAAGTTGAAAAAATTTTGACAGTGTGACACCCAGCCCGTAGGGGGGTTAGGTTACCCAATCTCACATCAAAAAGGAGCGAGAGAGGTCTTAGGCTTATATGTGTTGTGTGATGGTATCATTTGTAACAAGATGCATTTTTTGGGCCATGTGGTTAGTAGTCTGACTCAGCGTTGTAGTTGTGATCCATCACATGCACATACACGTCCCGGCCCGCTGGGACGAGGTTCCGGGGGCCGGGTCGTGACAAATGGTAGCAGAGCCGATCTCACTCCCTCTTCCAGGTGGGCTTGGGCCGTGTTGTGTGTTAACGTTTGGGCTCGTAAGTTTGGGCCCAATTCAGTTACGTTTGGGCTCTCCTCGTGAGGACACGAGGTCTATAAGAAGGGGAGATTGTGAGACCTAGCCCGTAGGGGGGGATCAGGTTACCCAATCCCACGTCGGAAAGGAACGAGGGAGGTCTTGGGCTTAAATATGTTGTGTGATGGTATCATTTGTAACAAGATGCATCTTTTGGGCCATGTGGTTAGAAGGCCGACTCAGCGTTGCAGTTGTGATCCATCACGCACACATACACATCCGGGCCTATTGGGCCGAGAGTCCAGGGGCCGAGTCCTGACAGGCAGTAATAGGGAGGTGTAGGGTTTGAGGTTTGATAAATTTTGTATATTTTTTGTGTAAAATCTAAATGTGGCCGGCTACCTCTTTGTATAATGTGGTTATGAGATTAATTTTTCTAATTTAAAAGCTAGATTAAAGTAAGATAATTATCAGAATTAAATTATAGAATTATCCTTCCTTAATTTTTGGGATTTTATCTCCTACAACCAATAAGGAACCAAATCAAAAGGAAATAAAACCAGAAATGATTACTAGACATTCCATACCATTTTCGGCAATCACATATCTATTTTTTCAGGGGTAAAATGGTCATTTCACCGGTATTGAGTTCTGGACTTCTAGAATTGAAAATTTGGGATCTTACAAGGACCCACATTCGTATTCCCAAAATTACTCTTAAGTGAGACCCTTACCAACCTAGGACCTATCTAAATCTCACAAGGTTTATCCCCTTATAACCGATTTTAACATGTTTATTCTTTATTCTTACAACGGTTAGAGCATGATATTGGACAAATATTCTAGTATCATACGGAGTGAATAAAAGCATCAGCGGAGGTCTTTAAATTTAATCAATGAATCCACAACACACAAGTTCCATAAGGATCCAAATATCCAGCAAGTAAACCTCCAACATAATTTGAAAATAACAAGCAAAGGAGAAACTTGAAAAATCCAAAAATAGTTCAATCATAGTTCATGTTATATGCGTAAGAAATCAAGGAACATCTATGAAAATGTGATGTGATATCGCTTTGCCGTGAAGTCTTGACCTCACAAACTGGTCCCACAAACAACGAATGTACCTAAGCCTAAAAAATGGTGAAAACAACAAGATGAGATTACAAGAATCTCAAGAAGGTCACAACATCATAAGATCTACAAAAATTTTAAACAACCAACTCCCAAAAAACATCAAATTATCTCTACACATCTAAGCGATATCACGCAATCCATTCAAACATGTCAAAGGTGTAGGGATGAAACTAAGGCTACGAGTGGACTACAAACACTTCGGAAAATTAAAAGTACACAGGCTGGAAACACTTATCAATCATCTCAGCAATAGGAAAGGCCATCCCCTTCCACTTGTGTTGTCTAAGGATAAAGATTAGTACACAAGTTAATCAACAAGCCTATTCATCTTGCCACACAAGAACAAGGGAATCTAAACCAAACAAGGATAAGGGCATCCAAACCACATAAGGATAAGGGCATCTTTCCATACAAGTACAAGGTGTCTAAGCACACAAGGACTAGGCATCCAGCGAGCTCTTGCTGGGGATTGCCACTCATACAACTCTCATACCAGTAAGAACCTCTCAACTCCTAAGGAGCATCAGCAGTTACCTAGAATGGTCACCAGAAAAGGATCCTGACACACAAACATGTATAAGCACACACAGACAAGTACAAAGCACAATACAAAAACAAGGGATCCTCATCCATATCAGAACACAATCAACATGTTCAATGCACACAACATATGCAAATTAGGCACACATAATCTATCTCAAGGGATTTGACAATGACTAAAGTGTCATATCTCAATCCACAACTCATGCATATATGCGCATACACTTATCAGTAAGAACATGCACCAACAACAACAAGGATCTCTAGAGAAACCGATGAGGCATAGATCCTACCTCTCTTGTCTCTAATCAAAAAACTATTCCTTTGACTTTATTCAAGGGATCCGAACCACCTATAACATCATAAGGCAAAAAAAAACCAAACCAAACATGCATACTCAATAATCAAGAAAATACCTTATTTCATTACCAATTCTTCTCACGAAACCTATCAGAAACTAGTGATCAGATGCTGCAGGTGCCTCCCTCTTGGATATGTGATGTGATAGCTAAGAACTTAACAAGAATCAACCTGAATTACTATCCCAATCAAATACAAATTTCGGCACTAAGAATAGAGCAGTAAGGAAAATTACGATATCATGTAGACAAGTCTTACAGGTTGCTATTTCATGTTAACAAAGAAGGATTAGCTGTTAATAACACATATAATCAAAAGGAACATGATCAGAAACCAACAAGTTAATCATTTGATCAAAATCGGCAACAATAGGGCAAAAGAGTAGAGCATGCCGATTTCATATATAAGGAAGATTCAAAGGATGAATTCATGATTTTACAACATGAATGAATGCGAAAAAATCATAGAGGAACAACAACAAAAAGCAATTGAAGGAAGAATCACACAAGTTTGACACCAAAACTGATGAATTACGACTTGGATTTCCGTAGGGAAAAACTAATCTTTTGATGACCAACCCAGATCGTTAGATATAGGATGGAAAGAACTTTACAACAAGCTATTATTTGCAGAATTCCGACAAAGGATGAGAGAATTATACTAGTTTGAAGGTCAAGGATATTTCGGCAGCAACAGGGAGGGTATAGGGTTTGATGTTTGACTAATTTTGTGTGTTTCTAATGTGGGATATAGGTGTGGCCGGCTACCTCTTTGTATAGGGTGTTTATGGGATTAAGTTTTCTACTTTAAAGGCTAAATAAGATAAGATAATTATTAGAAATAAATTCTGGAATTATCCTTCCTTAATTTTAGAGATTTTATCTCCTAAGGTAATTTTGAACGAATAAGGAACCAAATCAAAGGGAAATAAAACTAGAAATGATTACTAGACATTCCATACCATTTTCGGCCATCACACATCTATTTCTTTAGAGGCAAAACAATCATTTCACATGCACTGACTTCTAGACTTCTAAGACTTAAAATTTGGGGTCTCATATGTTTTCAGTCTTTCCTTTTTTTTTCTACCAATTTTGGCCTACCCTTATATTTTGTGTGCTTGTGATGATGATTTGGGTCTCTATTATGTTTGATTTATGCTTACGATTTTAATTGGATATCTTCGTTGGTTTGAGGTGTTGATCTTTTGATTATTGGGAGATGTTTGATTAGGAATCCTTAGGACTTATAGTGTTGTGACCCTACTGAGATTATTGTAATCTCATCCCTTCCTTTCTCCCCCTTTGTAGGCTTAGGTATGTGCTTTGTTGCTGGTAGCAAAGGTGTGAGATCAAGGCTGCAAGGCTGGACGAATTTGTATTTTATTTGCACCCCTTTCCTATTGAATGCGTGTGCCATGTCTTTGAACTTGTGTGGATTTACATTCTGGATTTCTAATCCCTCTTCCTCTTTCTTATTGCTTCCGAAGTAAGCATGATACTATTGGTAGATGTTTTGAGATTTCTATAGGACTTGTGTGTTATATTTCCACTTGTTTTGAGTGTTAATATAAGTCTTCTGCTGATTTTTTCTTTCACTCCATATAAGCCAAAAATTCATTAATGTATGAATATGCTCCAACCTTTAAATAAAACATGAATCAACCAATAAAATTGAAAATTTGGTGACTTGAGCCTTGTGAGATTCAAATAAGACCTTGCAAGGGCTTATTTAGGTTTCACGGCGGTACCGGTCCTAATAGGTTGGGTTTAGATCCTTACAAGCTTCCTGGAATAACAATGCAAATTAACTATTTTCTTTTTCCCCTTGGTGGAGTTGATTTGATTATGGGAGGAGTAACATGGCTGCAAACCTTATGAGATGTTAAGGTAAATTAGGTTAATATGCATATGGAGTTTGCTTTTAGGGGTGGAACAATTTGTTTACATGGGAATCCAACCTTGATGAACTCTTATGCTTCTTTTCTTTCATTGAAAAAAATACAGAATATGGGGTTTGGGTTTAATTTGGCATACATCATTATTGGAGAGTATGGCAAAACTGGAAAATATTGAAGGACAGTATTCATACGAACTTAGTCAACTATTGACTAATTTTGATGGAATGTTTAGGGAACCTATAGGGTTGCTTCCAAATCAAGTTGTTGATCACCGAATTTCACCAATCTTAGGACTTTTCATCTATTAATATCAAACCTTACAGATATGTACATGGATAGAAGGACGAGGTTGAGAGACAAGTGAAAGATATACTTGCTCATGGTATCATACAACCAAGTTCCAGTTCATTTTCTAGTCCACTATTGTTGGTTAGAAAGAAGGATGGAAGCTGAAGATTTTGTGCGTATTATTGAGAGCTGAATTGGGTTACAGTAGCTGATCATTATCCCAATCCCATCATTCAATAGCTGGTAGATGAGCTCCATAGTGCCCGTTATTTTTCTAAAGTGAATTTTGGATATGGTTACCACCAAATACGAGTACATGAGGAGGATACACCCAAGACTACTTTTAGGACTTATTCTGGCCATTATAAATTTAGAGTTATGTCTTTTGGCTTAACTAAGGCACCAATAATGTTTCAGGCAACAATGAATGATCTTTTTCAGCTATTCCTTCGTCGATGTATTTTGTTTTTCTTCGACGATTTCTTGATCTATAGCAAAAGTTAGGCAAGAACATTTACAACATTTAAGATGAGTACTGGACAGACTAGAAAAAATTCAGTTTGCTGTAAATAAAAAGAAGTGCACTCGTTAACAAACAGTGATTGAATATTTAGGTCACTTGGTATTTGGTATTTAGGCTACTATAAGCGATTCATTAAAGGTTACGTCAAATCGCACAATCTCTGACTAAACTATTGAAGGAGATTGTTGGCAAATGGGTATGGCCCAAAGAACCTCAGGAGGCTTTTGAAACACTAAAGACATTAGTGACTATAGCTCCTATGCTTATTATGTCAGATTTTACAAGAGAATTCATTGTCTGAATATGACACTTCAGGAGGAGGAGTCGGAGTAGTGCTTATGCAAGAGAATCATCCTATTGCCTATTTTAGTAAAGTTTTTGCACCACGTAATTTATCCAAAGCTGCCTATGAGAAGGAGTTGATGGCTTTTGTACTTGCTATTCGACATTGGAGATCTCATTTGATTGGCCAAAAATTCAAAATTAGAACTGATCGCAACAGCCTCAAACACCTGTTGCAGCAACATATTACTACCCCAATACAACAAAATTAGGTACACAAGCTATTGGGATATGATTTTTGCATTGAGTATAAGCCTGGGGTATTAAATAAAGCAACTGATTCATTGTCTAGATTGTCCAGGAGAGTGGAAGAGCTTGAGTGTTCTACCATTTCATTATCGAGTTAGATTCAATGGGAAGAGCTCGACAAAGAAATCCAAGATGATAGTTTTTACCAAAGAATGAAAGACAAGGCATTACATCATCCTTTGAACAACCTAAATTATAAGTTTATTCAAGACAGATTGTTTCATAAGGGACACATTGTTCTACCCTTCACCTCTACTTGGATTCCTAGTTTTTCAAGGAGTTTCATACCACTCCCCAAGGAGGGCATTCAGGAGCTTACCGTACTTACAGAAAAATAGTGGCAAACGTTTATTGTCCACATATGATGAAACAAGTAATGCTTGATTTGTAAAAAAAAATAAGTACGACACTCTGAGCCTATCCGGATTGCTTCATCCCCTTCGAATTTCCATTCAGGTTTGGTCTGATATATCTATGGACTTTATTATGGGGTTATCAGTATCACATGGATTTGACTGAGTATTTGTTGTGGTTATCAACATATACACTACTATGACACATGACAATGCTTATAATCACCTATAAGGCTAATGGCACATAATGATATAAGAAATCATTGAATTAATATGCAGGAGATTTTAAACTAATAATACGATGTTGTCTTGGTGGCATCGGTAAAAGAACAATCATTACACTACTATCCAATAATCAATTTAATATAATGGCTCTAGCCTATTTAGGCACTCTAGGAAAAACACTATGAATATGTTACTAATGAAATTACCTCGATCGTCCTTGTTCCATTATTGCTTTCTTTCTGTATCCTTGTTTTGCCTGGAAGTGAGCCCCAAATTATCATTCCTGTAAATATACAAATAATCTGGTAGAATCCTTCCAAGGGAGCAGATAGGGAAGACAAATAGAATATTTTACAAGCATTCACAACCAATTGTCAAAAACATGATAGCATTTATTAAATTATTCAATACATTCATTAACAAATACGATCACAGTCATATAACATGTAGCATGCACAACTCTTTAGAACACATGTATGGCCATGATTTGTGCTTGGCATTATCTTCTAGTCTATCCATGCCAGGCACAGGACTAGAGTTTGTCAGTGGCATTTTATTCTTGTTACCTTTCCATTTATCTCATTATTATGTGCAGTAGACAGATCCATGTCAATTTAATGCCTAGCCCGATCCATTGACGATATCAGGGTGTTAGGTGATAGTAACTCCACCTCACCATCCTCACACTGCAGGATCCTAATTTATAATTTAATAAATAAATAAAACCCATTCCAACTTTATTACCTCATGATTGACGTCTCCATGTCATACTATTAGACCCAGAGAGGTCTTAAGGGCTGCATAAGTTATCTTATGCTGACTCGGTGCATTTCACATGCTGATGTCGATTCCTGAATGTGCACTGTGATTTGATGCATTCCAATCATAGTATGGCACATTCATGCATTTTATTTCATCTCATGCTACTCGATGCATGTTATACTAATTATCATGCTTGACACATCATTTATTACATATACGCATGCATGATTTTAATTAATGATTTCTTGTTAATCACAAATTAACATTCATGCCATCAATTTATCAAACGAAAGGAAATTCCATCTACTTATGGGTTTTGAAGCCCAATTAGCCGTTGATGGGGATTCGGACTAATTCCTCGAGGTCTTGCCATTGTAGGAGTCCACCTATGCTAAATGATTCCATATTCTCAATAAACCATTCACACATCATAATAGCACACAAAGTCAAACGTCTATATCCTTAAAACGACATGTTTCTACCTGATAATTGACGCGGGACCCAATTGGGTGATTTCCTTATTTTTCTTTAATTTTCTAAATCTTGTTGGATTTAATTAAACTATCAAATCAAATATATTTCATGCAAATTTGGTATCACTAGATTAAATCTAGTATTTTTTATATTTTTTTCGGAATTTTTCTCATTTTTCTACTTTTCCCGAGTTTTATATATTTTCTAGTTATTTTTTCCTTTTTTTGGAATTTATTAATTAACGACCAATAAGAACATGTAACGTGGCAGCATCTGGTGCTGCCAGACCCACTCGAAACTTATTGCAGACTACATGTTGCGGAACCAGAAGCTGACAGCTCACTATCTGAAACTTCCAGGACGTGACACGAGGCTCCATAGCAACATGCCATGTCTCCCGAGCCTGACTTACCACCTAAACGACTTGTCACACGTAGATGCCTCAGAGGACATGTCATCCAAGGTCGTCTTCAACCTCAGGCTCACTAGCGACCTACAAATCAAAACCGAAATCTGGCCAGAAATTACCTAGTAACCTAAAATCCTATACAGACACTTATACCCCATAAAAATCATTCCAAAATGAAGCTCATCACCCCTTAAATCTAACCACACAAACCTTAATAGATTCTAACCGGTATAAATGGATGAATCAACAGAAATATCTCTCGAATTCTGGGTATAGAAACTTATCCTATTCTGGCAATAAAATGGATAAAAAATGCTCAAGTCTACACAGGAAATAGTCCTGTGCTCGGAGGAAACTTTCTGGTTGTGGCTCTAGGACCAAGTGAACATGAGATCCAGTAAAATTGACTTTATTTCGGTGGTCTCCGGTTAAACGCGATGAGGAAGGATCTTGATCCAGACACAGTTGTCAGGGCAAAATAACGTCGTTTTGCTTCCTTGCAAAATGATGTCGTTCCAAGGTGGAATGACATAGCTCAGGAGATACCTTCCCGAGCACCAAAACTACACGATGGGCTATCGTTTTGGGCTATGTATTATTAAATTAATGTAATATTATATTTAAATAATAATAATTATATCTCTTAAATACTAAAAAAATATATAATCCATAATAATTTGTATATAATCTCCAAAAAATATACCAAAATTATTTATAAATTTCTTGTAATTTGTACTATCCATCAATTTAATAATCATAATTTTCTCATAAATAATCAATTTACTAAAAATTAAATACCTCATAATATCCCATTGAAAAATCATAAAAATTACAAATATTCTTTCGAAAATTCTTCGAAATTTTATACACCCTTTTTAATTGTCAATAGACCAATTTATGGCCTTGTAATTCCAAAATCATTAATAGAACTCTATTTATGATTTTCCAATCATAAATAAATAATTACAATAAATTTCTAAAAGAAATAAATATTTTCTTCAAAAATAATCTAAATCACTTCCTAAATCTGAAATCAATCCCAATCCATGGACTAAGACCCACTAACATTGTTAGTTCTCGAATGGGCTTCCCGACTCAAGTAACTCGAAAAATCGGGTTCTGACATCCTTCTCACCTTATACAAAGTTCGGTCCTCGAAACTTTCTTATACTAAGATTACAATTATTGTAAGAATCTCATGCTAACTAAATCATATCAAAGTTACAGTATTCATAGCATACCTTTCACATCCCTTATCCATTGTATTTCAACTTTACCAATAGCTTCATATCTCTGTAATCATAGTTTAGAACACAATATCCAATTGCATTCCATTTAGCTCCTACATCAATCAGTATCTGTTCTTCTATCAAACTTAATGGTAAAAATATAGTCATAGGTCGTCACTAACCAAATCGGGTTATTAATTCCATAACCCTTAACCATAAAGACTTACATTAGAGGATTCCTTTCATCCTTGATTGGTTTAAGAACCTGTTGTGGGTTTTTCTTAGCAATATCATCATTGATCAACAAAAAGTAGCTTCATCAAAAGTCAACTCTAAATCCATAGAGTTATTGACTCAAAACCACACTTGTACCTTTACACTTAGATAACAACTTGATTATCGATTTATTCCAGAATCTATTTTAAATTTTTTTCATCTCCAATACATCACGCTTTCACTGCACAACTTCGCTTTTATCTTTTATTTATAACTAATACTTTCAAAGTTTAATCTTTTAATCTTATAGTGTTGAGTTTATAGTGTTACACATTTCACCTTAGCAGTCGATATTAGCCGATTTAGCATGCCAAGATAAAACATTACCTCGACCTTAGTCACATTTTATGATGCATTCTCTCACTACACCTTTTATTCTTAGCATATTCCCAATTCACTTGATTATCATAAAATTCAAAGTAATCAAGAAATGTATACTCATTCAAACACTCAAACTAAATAAACCTTCATAATCAAATACGTTCGATTTTCTTATCAATAATAAAGATTCTCGTCAAAATCTGTTCGAATTTCTTTCATTATCAATGAATAATAATTATCATTCTCAAACAAGAGACTATAAATAGTATTTGAAATACTATAATCCCGCATTTCAAAATATCGATATATTTCTTATAACTTCGCTTGTTCCTTAGGCTTGTTAGCCTCAATATAAACGTATTTCTTACAATTTTCTCTTATGAGTTTCTTATAGCCACGATCCAAAAATGGATTAACACGTCGGTTAATCCCTTATCAAATATACTCCTTCCATGTGAGACCCAGCCCGTAGGGGAGGTCTGGTTACTCAATCCCACATCGGAAAGGAGCGGGGGAGGTCTTGGGCTTATATGTGTTGTGTGATGGTATCATTTGTAACAAGATGCATCTTTTGGGCCCTGTGGTTAAAAGCCCAACAGAGCGTTGCAGTTGTGATCCATCACACGCACATACACGTCCGGGCCCACTGGGCCGAGAGTCTGGGGGCCAGGTCATGACAAATGGTAGCAGAGCCGATCTCGTTCCCTCTTCCGAGTGGGCTTGGGTCGTGTTGTGTGTTCACGTTTGGGCTGGTGAGTTTGGGCTCAAGTCAGTTACGTTTGGTTTCCCTCGTGAGGACACGAGGTCTATAAGGAGGGGAGACTGTAAGACCCAGCCAGTAGGGAGGGTCAGGTTACCCAATCCCGCATCAGATATGTGATGGTATCATTTGTAACAAGATGCATCTTTTGGATCCTGTGGTTAAAAGCCCAACTGAGAGTTGCAGTTGTGATCCATCACGCGCACATACACGTCCGGGCCCGCTGGGCTGAGGGTCCGGGGGCCGGTTCATGACATTCCATGTACAATTCCTCAATTTGTAGGGTTCGGGTGTAACTAGTTAATCAAATAGCCAGTTTCCAACAACTATCAACTTGAGCTCATATCCTTAAAGAATTACTATATACCTTAAGATTTCAAAACGACATCCTTCAATACTACATGTGAACCCCATGCACAACAAACCATATCATTAATCAATTTACAGTATAAGGATGTGCACTCCGTGCACTATCCCCATTGCCAACAATCGATTCCAATAATGTGTATTTCGTGTGCTTATAAACATAGAATACACTAATAATACAATAAGTAGTACTCCTTTTGTTTTCTAGTCATTCCCAACTTTTCTTAAATCTTAGTAAGTTAGCATCTATGGCTCACCAAAATAACAGCCTATAATAGGCTTGATCCCATTGTGGTTTATACAGTTCCAGTTAGAATTCAATGAGGTAATCTTTTACCTACAAGCATGTCAAACTAGAATCAATCCCAAAGTCAATTCTTGCCTCAATAGTGAATATCTATTCTCGAACTCATTCACGATCACTTACACAATTCAGATAAAGTGTACTTAATCCAAGTTACTCTTTAATTGTCAAATTTTCAGTAAGAAAATATACTTACCATAGGCCATATGGGTAATCTTTCTTGCTCTTCCCAGACTTGTTAATCTGAAATTAATGTTAGTAAGATACACATACATTCATAGTTTCCACTAACTCAAATGAACTCACAATCAAACAAATTTTTGATCTGTCAGTCCTTTTTGGTAAGGAAAATGATCATGTGCAAATCAATATCTTAGAGCTATAAATAAAGCCATCACTCACTCGAGTGGTAACTATAAGAGGGCAAGATTGGGAGACATAATGCACAAGCATATTAGTACACAATCATGATCATGAGAATAGATCAAATCCTCAATTGGGTCTCGCGATAAGAATATATATTTTACCAAAGGCATAATCTCATAGTTCTTGATGAAACCCTGAGTTATAGTAACGAGAAAATATCCAAACAATTATTTCCTGACTTAATAGATCAAGTAAGTTACTCGATAACAAAGAATATTTCCAAAAGAAGAAAATATGCTCTGCTATTGTAAAATTTGTCATAAAAGTTGTCACCCACATAGCTGAGAAAGGAGTGGTAGCAAAGTAGTAGGGAATGAAAAATGAATGAGTTTCTAAGAGTAATGACTAAACAATACTCCGATGCCATTTAAGTTGTCACGGCCCAGACCTCAAAAATTTCATGGGACAACTATCGTAGGCCCACCATATACATATCCATGACACACAACATTGCTTATAATCAACCTACAAGGCTATTACTACAACAGTAAAGCAGAGATAATGATAAAAGAAATCATCGAATTACTACAAAGTAGAATTTAAACTAATAATGCGATGTTGTCCGGGTAGCATTGGTAAAAGAACAATCATTACACTACTACCTAGGAATCAATTTAATACAATGGCTTTAGCCTACTCATGCACTCTATAGGAAACAATATGAATATAATACTAATGAAATTACCTCGATCGTCGTTGTTCCATTATTGCTTTCTTTCCGTATCCTTGTGTTGCCTGAGAGTGTGCTCCTAATTATCATTCCTGTAAACTTGCAAATAATCTAGCAGAATCCTACCATTTGAGCAGACAAGGAAGACAAATAGAATATTTCACAAGCATTCACAACCAATCGTCAAAAACATGCTATTATTTATGGTATTATTCAATACATTCATTAATAAATGCACTCACAGTCATATAATATGTAGTGCGCATAACTCTTTAGAACACACGTATGACCATGATTAGGGCTTAGCATTATCTTCCAGTCTATTCGGCCAGGGACTAGACTGGAGTTCGTCAATGGCTCCAGTCTTGTTACCTTTCAATTTATCTCATTATTACATATAGTAGACAAATCCATGTCAATTTAATGCCTAGCCAGATCCATTGACGATGCCCGAGCATTAGGTGATGGTAGCTCCACCTAACGATTCCCACACTGTAGGATCCTAATTTATAATTTAATTAATTAATAAATAAATAAAACTCATCCTAACTATATTACCTCGTGATTGAAGTCTACATGCCATGCTACTAGACTCGGAGACCTCTCAAGGGTTGCATAGGTTACCCTATACGAACTTAGTACATTCCACATGTCGATGTTGATTCTCGAATGCGCCTAGTGCATTTGGTGCACCTCAATCATAGTATGGTAAATTCATGTATTTTATATCACCTCATGCACCTTGATGCATGTTATACTAATTATCATGCTCGACACATCATTTATTACACATATGCATGCACGATTTAAATTAATGATTTCCTATTAATAAAAAATTAACATTCAGGCCAACAATTTATCAAAAGAAAGGAAATTCCGTCCACTCACGGGTTCTGAAACCCAATTAACCATCGATGGTGCTTCGGACTGATTTCTCGAGGTCCTACCATTGTAGGAGTCCACTTACGCACAATGATTCCATATTCTCGATGAACGATTCACACATCATAATAGCATATAAAGTCACACTTTTATATCCTTAAAATGTCACACTTCTACCAGACAATTGACCTTGGACCCAATTGGGTGATTTTCCTATATTTTCTTAATTTTCTGAATATTGTTCAATTTAATTAACCTACCAAATCAAATATAATTTATAAAAATTTAGTACAACCAGACTCCAAATTAAATCTAGTATTTTTTATAAATTTTCTTCATTTTTCTATTATTTTTCTTGAATTTTATATATTTTCTGGCTATTTTTCCTATTTTCTGGAATTTATTAAGTAGCGACCAATAAGAACTTGCCATGTGGCAATGTTTGGTGCTGCTAGACCCGCCCAAACCTTATTCCAGGCCTACACATGGAGGAATCAGAGGCTGATAGCTCACTATCCAAAACTACCAGGACGTGACATACGGCTCCACAGGAACGTGCAATGTCGCTTGAGTCTCAAGCTTGGGTCTAAGCCTTACTTACCCCGTGAACAACTTGTCGCATATAGACTCCTCAGACAATATGTCGTCTGAGAACATCTTCAACCTCAGACTAGCCAGTGACTTGTGAGACCTTGCTTTTTTGTGTCCTAGAAGTCCATAAGCCAGTGCAGTTGAAATGATGATTTTCTCCCTGAATAAATGGATGTGTGGTAACCGAAACTGATAGTAAAGGTTTAGTGTTCATTTCTAGTTTCATTTCTCCCTTATTTCATTTCTAGCATTAATGGTGTATTATCTATTCATAAGAGATACTTCCAAAATTAAATTTTAATAATTATCTCTTTATATCTAGCCTTAAAAGTAGGAAGACTAATCCCATAAACAGCCTATATGAGGAGGTAGCTTGCCACACTTAAATCCTATACCATAAACACAAAAAATCATCAAGCAATCAAACTCTACACCCACCCTTGTTGCTGAAATTTCTTAAAATTCATCCTAGTCGAATTCTTTCATCCTTTATCAGAGTTTTACAAATAATAGCTTGTTGGAAACCTCTTTCCATCCTCTATCTGGCTATCTTGGTTTAATCAAAAGAAGTTTAGTTCTTCCCTATATTACTCCTTATCGTAAATACCTGCCAAAATTCCTTGATTAATCCTTCAATTGGTTTCTGTTATTGTTTCTTTTTTTTATATGATTCTTTGGCACCTATTAATGTTATAATATCATGAATTAATCCTTTAAATATGTATGAAATCGACATGCCTTATACCTTTACCCTATTGTTGTCAATTTTGGTCAATTGACATGTTTGTTGGTTTTTGATCTTGTTTTTTTTAATTGTATGTGTTATTAACACCTAATCCTTCCTTGTTATCATGAAATCACAACCCCTAAGTCCTTTATGCATGAAATCTCAATTTTCCTTATTACCCTATCTTAGTGCCAAAATTTGCATGGTTAATTGGGATGGTAAATCAGGTTGATTCTTATTGTGTTCCTGGCTATCACATCACACATCCAAGGAGGAGGCCTTAGCAGTATCTGATCACTGGTTTCTGATAGCTTTGGTGAGTGAAATTGATAAGGAAATAGGATGTTTACTTGGTTATTAAATATGCATGCTTAGTATGGTTTTTTCTTTTCCTTATGATGATATAGGTGGTTTCAATACTTTAAATAAAGGCAAAGGATTAGCTACTTGTTCAGAGACAAGAAACGTAGGATCTATACCTCATCAGTTTCTCCAGAGATCCTTGTTGTTTGATTGATGTTTTCGGGTGCATGTCTTTGTTATTGGTATATGTGCATACCTTATGTTTTGTATGCATAGTTGCAGATTGAACTATGGATTTGTTAGGAAATTTCGGACCCCTAAGGTAGGTTATGTATGCTTAATTCGATTGTATTATGTACATATGACATGTTAATTGCATCGTGTATGATTGAGGATGCCCTATTGTGGTGCTATGGTTTGTAGTTGCTTGTGTGTGCTTGTACATGTCTGTGTGTTAGGATCCTTTTCTGGTGGCCATTCGGGATAAGTGTTAATGGTCCTTGGGAGAGGAGAGGTTCTTACTGATATAGGAGTCGTATGGGTGACAATCCCTAGCAAGAGCTCGCTGGATGCCTAGTCATGTGAGCTGGGTAGATGCCTTGTTCAGTGTGCTGGCAAGATACCCTTATCCTCATGTGGTTTAGATGCCCTAGTTCTTGTGTGGTTAGGATGCCTAGTCCTGTATGTTGGCTAGATGCCTTGTCTTGTATGCTGGCAAGATGAATAGGCTTGCTGATTAGTTTATGTGCTAACCTTTTACCCTTTGTGCAACGAAACCTTGAACAACACAGGTGGAAGGGGATGACCTTTCTTTGATATGATTGAATGATGAATTACCTGTCTATGTACTTCTATATTTTGAAGTGTTTGTAGTCTACCCTCAGCCTATAAGCTTTCGGCCCTATCCCTATTGAGATTGTTTGATGATTGATTGATATCTCTTTCGTTCTGTAGGCTGATCTGATATTGTTTGGAAGATCTTTGTTTAGATTTCTGAAGATCTTATGATGTTGTGCCCTACTGAGATTCTTGTAATCTCACCTTGTTGTTTTCACTATTTTTTGAGGTTTAGGTACATCATCTGTTCGTGGTACCAGTGTGTGATACCAAGGCTGCATGGCGGGACGATATTGCATTACATTCGCATACCTCCTTCCTTTCTGATTGCTTAAACATATAACATGAACTTTGATTGGATTAATTTTAGGTTATTTGAATCCCACCTTTTCTTGTTTATTTCCGGAATTTAGTGAAGGATTACTTGCTGGATTTTAAGATCCCTATGGGACTTATGTGTTGCGGTTTCTTTGATTAATTTTAAAGACTTCCGCTGATGTTTTTATTCACTCCGTATATTGCTAGAATGTTTGTCAATTATGATGCTCCAACATTTAAAAGGCATAAGAAAGAAACTTAATAAAATCAGAACTTATGAAGATAAGCCTTATGAGATTCAGGTAGGTCCTAGGTTGGGTTTATTTGGGTTTTACGGGCGGTAAGGGTCCTAGTAGGTTGGATTTGGGTCCTTACATGACTTGCAAATCAAAACCAGAATCTGGCCGAAAATTACTCAGTAACCAAAAATCTTATACAAACACTTATATCCTATAAAAATCATACTAAAATGAAGCTCATCCCCCTAAATCTAACCATGCAAACCTTAATAGATTCTAACTGATATAAATGGACGATTGAATAAAAATATCTCCCGGATTCCAGATATAGAAACTTACCCTATTCTGGCCATGAAATGGCCGAAAAATGCTCAAGTCTGCACAAGAAAGAATCTTACGCCTGAGAGGAAGCTTTCTGGGGTGTTTTCGTGGCTAGGGAACCAAATGAACATGAGATCCAGCAAAATCAACTTTATCCCGACAATCTCCGGTCAAATGTCGTGAGGAAGGATCTCGATCCAAACACAACTGTCAGGGCAAAACGATGCCATTTTGCTTCCTTGCAAAAAGATGTCGTTCTAAGGTGGAATGACATAGCTCAGGAGATACCCTCCCCAGCATCAAAATGACACGATGGGCTGCCATTTTGACCAGCTTCGGTCAAAACGACATGCTTGTGTGTCAGTTTGGGCTATGTATTATTATATTAATATTACATTATATTTAAATAATAATAATTATATCTCCTAAATACTAAAAAATAATATAAAATCTATAATAGTTAGTATATATCTTAAAAAGTATACCAAAAATTTCTATAGATTTCTCGTAATTAATACTATTCATTAATTTAATAATCATATTTTTTTCATAAATATTCAATTTACTAAAAATCAAATACCTCATAATATCTTTTTGAAAATCATAAAAATTATAAATATTCTTCTGAAAGTTTTTTGAAACTTTTTACACCCTGTTTAAATGCCAATAGACCAATCTATGACCTTATAATTCCAAAATCATCAATAGAACTCCCTTTATAATTTTTCAATCATAAATAGATAATTACAATAAATTTCCAAAAAGAATAAATATTTTCTTAAAACATAATCCAATTCATTTCCTAAATCCGAAATCGATCCCAATCTATGGGTTAAGACCCTCGAACATCATTTGTCCTCGAATGGGTTTTCCGGGCTAAATAACTCGAAAAATTGGGTTCTCACGCAAACCTTGTGGACAAGATTTGTAAAGGGGAGGAGACAATGATAACAACCAGACTTATGGGCTTGATTCGAATAGCAACGGGAGAAATATACCTTTATTAGTTTACTATATAAGGAAGAGAGAGAATTGAGATTACGGTTTTAAGAGCAATCATGCTGTAATAGAATAAAGAGAGGAGATTCTATAGATAGTACACTAGAGAGAGGACTGGTTATGCATTATTCTGTTTAGAAAGTTCTTGGCTTTGGCTTTGAACAGGGTGTATACTCTATTGATATTTTCAGAAATAAACTACTACTTTCTTATATTCTTTCTCTTAAGCCCTTAATTCATCATTATCTCAGAAACTGCAGCTGTTTTATGAGTGTCGAAAATTATCTTCAGATGCTGCTTGATTTTATCCATGTTGAACAAGTATTTAGATAGAAAAAGAGGCTTTTGAATGCATTCGTTTCATGAAATTCTTGCTTCTGCTTCTTAGAGTAGTAGATAGTTTTGTGCCATAGGGATATCAGAGAAAACATACTCATTAATTTAGCACCATGTTCATTGTTTCTAGTTTTAATACAGTTATATCTGACCCAAATTTTATGACCTTTAGTATTTTTTTTTTCATTTGAAAAGAAGATAAACACCTTAAACAACAATGTTTGCACATAGTATAGGGAAAGAAACTCTTAGTTATCAGAGAAAAGAAGATTATTCAGTTTTGTGGGGGGATTTGCCATGAAGTGAACCTCCGCACGGTAATTGTGGGCATAGTTCACCAGAAACTCCGTGCATTGATTTCCTTCGCGGTAAACATGTTTTGAGTCTAACCGCTCAGTTGCGTGTCAGCAATGATTTGATTGCAAGAACAAGCCTTTCCAGCTGCGTTACCCTGCTGCCATCATATCTAAGAAGATCAAATGAGGCTTGACTTTCAGTTTTCAAAACAAATTTGCAAAATCCTAGATCCCAACAAAGTGTCAGACCTTGTCATATCCCCAAGTAATTCCATGTGAAAAGCAGAAGAGGCCAATGGGTGTTTAATATAAATCCACCACGCCACAGACCTCCGTAATCTCTAAGAATCCCACCAGCCCCTGCGCAGTTCGGTCCAACGAAGGAACCATCCGTGTTGAGAGAAATCCAATCCTGTTGCAGCCTTCACCACCCAACAAGCTGAGTGGATTTTGTGATCTGGTGACCCAATTGGGCTGACAATGAGGCAGTCATGATTTGCTCAGCATAATTCTTTACCTTCTCAACCGACCAGTTGCTTTGTTGGCATCCCCCAGAATAAACTTTCTATATCATCCAGCACCCAAACCCAAAAATCAGACTCCATTCAATCTCACCTTCCTTAAACTTATGACAGTTGAGATTAGGAGAGATCCAATTTGGTAGAGATTGGGTCGAAAATTGTGGATAAAACCATGATAGATTGAAAGAAGCCCACAATGACTTCACAAACCTGCAATAACATGGAGCATGTAATGTCACGACCCGGCCTCCGGACCCTCAGCCCAGCGGGCCCAAACGTGTATGTGCGTGTGATGGATCACAACTATAATACTAAGTTGAGCTTTTAACCACGTGACCCAAAAGATGCAACTTGTTACAAATGATACCATCACACTACACATATAAGCCCAAAATCTCCCCCGCTCCTTTTCGATTCGAGATTGGGTAACTTTACCCCCCTACGGGCTGGGTTTCACATTTATAGTATCTTCGGTGTGAATCCCGTAGGCCTCGTGATATGCCTTTTACACTTTTTTACATTCATTAATAACCTTTTGTGTAGAGCCAACTATAAGAAGTGTTTAATCCGTTCCGGACCTTTCCTACTCCACACCACATGCTAATCCTTATTAGCTAACTCATAACTATAATTCATAATCAATTTGTACATTGATTTTGTCTTAAAATCCCCTGAGGATGTGTGAGACCCCAAATTTTGAGTCCTAGAAGTCCAGAAGCCAATGTAGGTGAAAAGATGATTTTGCCCCTGAAAGAAAAGATGTGTGATGGATGAAATTGGTAAGAGTGGTATGGTAGTTAATTCTGGTATAAATTCCCTTTAATCTAAGTCCTTATAGATAGATAATTGCTTTAAAGATTAAAATCCCTAAGAATAGGGGAAGATAATTAAAAAATTTAATTATCTAGTAATTATCTTATTTTTAATAAAATTTTAAAAGTAGTAATCGTAATTCTATACCCATTCATTATAAATAGTAAGGCAACCTCACAAAAATCATTCAGAGAAAACATACAAAATTCGTATAAGCCTAAAACCCTACACCTCCCTATAGCCGCCAAAATTTGCTGAAACTTTAAACCAGCATAACTCTCTCATCGTTCATCGGATCTCTATAAATAATAGCTTGTTGGAAATCTCTCTTCATCCTATTTCCAAACATCTTTAGTTTTTTGTCAGGAGATTAGTATTTTTTTCTCTAAAGATAAATTGAAAATCGGCGGCGGAATTAGGTTTTTGCCAAATCTTCTTGAACTTCAGAATAGCATAACTCTCTCATCATTTTTCGGATCCCAACAAATAATATCTTGTTGGAAATATCTTTTCATCCTCTTTACAAAAATATATGTTTTGTTGTTTTGACATAAATATTTCCTTGTCTTAGGTTAAGTCAAAAAGCGGTGACGGAATTAGGTTTTATTTTAGATTTCTACAGTTTTTGTCTTCGGTTGATTTCTGTTGTCGTTTCACGTGTTCTTATGATTGGTTAACATCTATTCATGATGTATGATCATGAATTTCCTTCTTTTAAACTTCTCTATGCTTAAAGTCGAAATTGTCCTATACCCTACTTTTAGTGACGAAATTTGCATAGTTAATTGGAATGGTAATTCAGGTTGAATCTTGTTAAGTTCCTGGCTATCACATCACACATCCAAGGAGGAGGCACGTGCAGCATCTGATCACTGGTTTCTGATAGGTTTGGTGAGTGGAATTGGTAAGAAAATAGGGTATTCAATTGATTATTGAATATGCATGCTTAGTTTATTTTCGTCTTTGCCTGGTGATAATATAGGTGGCTTGAAATTACCTAATAAAGGCAAAGGAGTAGCTTCTTGTTCAGAGACAAGAGGAGTAGGATCTACACCTCATCGGTTTCTCCAGAGACCCCTATTATTTTGTTGATGTTTTTGTTACCTGCTCTTGTTGTATTGCATATAATTGGATTATAGGATGAGAGTATGAAATTTGGAGTGAGATATGGATCTCATAGGCTATAACGAATACCTGAGTTAGGTATTGAGTGCCTGGGTTGCATATGTTATATGAATTGAATATGCTGATTGTGTTCTGACATGATTGAGGATATCCTGTTGTGGGATTATGCTTTGTACTTGCCTGTGTGTGCTTGTACGTGTTTGTGTGTTAGGATCCTTTTTCGGTGACCATTCGGGGTAAGCGCTGATGCTCCTAGGGAGAGGAGAGGTTCTTATTGGTATGGGAATTGTATGGGTGGCAAATACCAGCATGCGCGCTCTGGATATATGTCCTTGCGAGGCCAGAACCCTGTCTGTGCGAGGCAGAAAGCCCTTATCCTTGCGAGGTTTGGGAAGCCCTAGTCCGTGTGTGGCTTGGGAAGACTTGTCCGTGTGTGGCAAGATGACTTGTCCTTGCGAGGCAAGATGAATAGGCTTACTGATTAGTTTGTGTGTTAACCATCTACCCTTTGTGCAGTAAGCCTTGGACAACATAGGTGGAAGGGGATGGCCTTTCTTCTTCATTGCTGAGAGTAATCTGATGAGTTCTACCTGCCTGTGTACTTCTGATTTTTCGGAAGTGTTTGTAGTCCTCCCTCAACCATAAATTCGGCCCTAACCCCTTTCTGAATGATTCTTGAATTGCGTGATCCCCTTTAGATGTTTAGGAATGATCTAATACGAATTAGGAGATTTGTGTTTAGGGTTTCTGCAGATCTTATGATGCTGCGACCCTACTGAGATTCTTGTAATCTCATACCATTATTTTTTACCATTTTTCAGGCTTAGGTACATCCACTGTCCGTGGTACTAGTGTGTGAGATCAAGGCTTCACGGCGGGGCAATATTGCATCACAGTTGCATACTTGATCCTTGTTTACTTGCGCATATAACATGAATGATTGGGCTACTTTTTCGTTTATTTTCAGATCCCTCCTTTGCTTGCTATTTCCGAAATATGTTGGAGGATTTCTTGCTGATTGTTTGCATTCCTATGGGACTTGTGTGTTATGAACCCAATGATTTAATCTAAAGACTTCCGCTGATGTTTTATTTACTCCGTATGTTACCAGAATATTTGTCCAATATCATGCTCCAATTTTTGTTAAAAATTAAAATAATATGCTACAAAAATCGGAAGTTAATGATAAGCCTGATGAGATTCAGATAGGTCCTAGGTGTCAATTGGGCGTATTTGGATTTTACGGCGGTGATGACCTTAATCGGAGCAAATAGTAATCGTTAAGAATTGGGGTCGTCACAAGATGAATATCCTCAAAATGCCTCATATTCTCTGCTATGTCCTCTGTTGGAGATTTGCAGTTCAGCTGTGAAAACTATGTCTTGGGATGATATGCCATCCAGTAATTATTGTGAGGCCAGTTTAATTGCTTGTTCATTGTCAAGTTCACCCACTCTTTTGGAATATCTTGAAGTGTATAGTGTGTAAGAGGAAGAGAGAAGATGAGCCAAATATCACTCCAGAATTTGCATCAACTCCAATATACATCCAACTGCATTTTGCACTAGACCTTCATAATACCACGCCACAAAATAGAATCCTTTTGCTTGAGTGTAACTGACGTTCCCCTCTTCACAGATAAATATCGACATTACAACAATTATACCCATGTGATATTGATAACATATTTTTTATATATTTTTTATTTAATAATTATTTGAGATAAAATATATATTTTTCGATTGATTCATTTATCTTTTTAATTATCTGATTCAAAAATATAGTCGCAAGATATTTTATAAGATTTTAGGAGGATTTTAGCTAAATTTGTATCAGTTTATAACCTTCAAGAATTTCAGACCTTATTTGGAGATCTCTGATTATTCCGAAAGCAATATACACTAGAGAGCGATCTAATATTTTGATATAAAAATACATTGACCTCCTATTGTGAGGCATCAATTATTTTAGTTTAAAACATATGAAAAACCTTTTGTTTTGTGTTCTCTGAATATGTTCGGCAAGAAATATCTTTTCTAGTTCTAGAAGTTGAATATCCCGAACCCTCTACGAGACGAGTACTTAAACCTTAATGAATCATATTTCTTGTTCATCTTACATTTGCATAATTCCATAGAGTGTTCTTCAATTGTTTTTCACCAATCTAGTAGAATACATTCTTATCATCAAAGCCATATAGTCATATTACCCTAGTGAAGTGACCACTTTGGTGAGTGACACATCCGAGGTAAGCTAGAGTGAACTGACTAAATAGGTGAGTGATACACAAGAGAGGTGAGGAAGCCTAAGGATTGACTACGTTAGCAATCCAAGGGTTTAATATTGAAGGGAAGGAAAACAAAAACGCATTGAGTCATACAAGTCCCTAAAGCGCCACAGTAGTACCTGACGGCCTTGTTAGAGGTCTTTGAGCAAAAAGCAATTTGTAATCTTTAATGGACCATAAGCACGGTTCGACGACAGACAACAATCCAAGGCTAGATAATCAAAACAATCAAAAGTTCTTTTTAACTAATCAGATTTTTATTTCAAATTCTCCAACATTATTTATAATTATCTTTTTGGCAAATAATCTTCCTTATTTCTACGGTGTCGTGGGTACAACACAATAGCAAATCAGTCGTGATCACGTTTGATCCCAGTTTCTCAGCTTCCACTTGCTATCCATCAAGTAGAATATGTATTTAATTTGGGTAATAAATGAAAAACATATCAAATTTGGTGCCGTTGTCGGAGAACTGGCACAATGTATGATCAACCTAAGGTTGTATGCCCAGATCATTATAGACAGAAACACTAGCCCCTTTTGATCCCGAAATCGATGCAATTTGCAGAAAGAACAATGCTATTAGATGAAAGTGTGCTCAAAACCTATCTCCAACTTTTGATTTAATAGCCAAGTCACTAGAGGTCTTTGCCCGCTCTTCATCACCAAGTTCTTTGATTTCTTCTGATTCAAATCCGTTTGTTCCTAATTATAGTAGATACTAGAAATCTAGTTGTGAACACAAATCTTCCAGCTCAAAATGATGGGGTTAGATTACAGATTGTTGTTGCTAATCCCGTTAATAACTGTCGGGGCAACAACGGAGGTCATTGTAGAGCGCCCATCGTTCGCGACTGCTAATCCCGTTAATAACTATCTGCTGAAACAATAACAGAAATAATGCAGCCAATTATGGAGGTCAGAATAATCAGGCATTCGAGAATTTTCTCGATGATAGGGTAGAAGCTGATGAAGATGGTGAGCCACTTAGACCCATGAATGAAGGACATACTCTATGCTAGAACAAGCAACTGATAAGTTTCCATACTCTTAATGTAGATGATACTTTTGAGTTAAAACTTGTACCTCTCCAGATGCTACCTACTTTCTATGATCATTCTAAGAAGAATCCAAACACTCATATTGAAGATTTTGAGGCCATTTTTTCAAGCTTTAAACCCTGAAGGATGGAGGAAGATGATATTTAACTCCAAGATTTTTAGTTCTCTCTAAGGGAATGGGCTAAATAATGGTTGAGAAGTCTTCCACGGAGGTCTATATTTACTTGGGAGAAACTAGTGGATGCTTTCTTCACCAAGTTCTTCCCAAAACTTCTGCATCCAATCTTTGCAAGAACATATCAGGTGTTAGAAAATGTAGGGATGAGTCTTTCCTTGAATATTGAGAGAGTTATAAGAAATTATGTTTGGCCTATTGATGTGTCGTCGTTTGACACACAAATTAATTCTTATTTTCCTTGATGGGTGGCAAGTGGAAGTAGAGTCAAATCTTTTGAGAAACTAGAATCAATCATGATCACAGCGGGTTGCTAATGTACTCTACCCTCGACACCTTTAAAAGTATGAATAGATTTGCAAGAGATTGTTGCTACATATATTAAACTTGAAAAAAAATATATAACTTTATTATTTGAGGAGAAATTTTGATTGCTGTGTTAATCTAGTCCTGGTTTCTTATTTGTCACCAAACTATGGTCACGGGCTACTAAAGATTGTAGAATCACCTTCTGCTCAGAGACCTCCAACAAGGCTACCAGGTACGATCGTGGCATTTTAAAGTTCAGGGATTACTTCCAACTCAGCTTCTGTTATGCTAATAGATTGTTTTCGGTGAGTATAACTGTTATTCTTTAGTTTGTTGTTGGATGGTTCAATGTGGTTTGGGATCTAAGATGGTTCATCATGTATCTCATCCGAGATCCCAGGCATGGTTGGACCCTCCGCGGTCTCTGTTGTCCCTTCAATTACTACAGGGACTTCTTGTTTCTTTTTGTCTAGCGTATCCACAAACCACTTACCAAACATCAACATGACAGCACTGACATTCTGTTTAGGGTTAACCTCTGGCTGGGAAGGTAGTTTCCCTTATGCCTCCAAAAGGTTGATTAATAAAGCCATATGTCGGATCTGAGTCTGAAGAGTTTGTTGACTCAGGACCAATTGCTTGATTACATCTTCCCAACAAGGCTCTATCTTGATATAACCATTGTAAGCATTAACTGGCTGGGGTTCTCCGAGGGATATCGATGAATAATTATTGATGATATGATCTGTCTCCTCATAATAACCACACATGTTCACATGTAACTTATTAACAACCACTATATTTACGAAAGAAGTCAACTGAGACACCTGATCTTTCAAATTGGTCACAGCCTCCATCACAAATTGTGATAGTTCATCTTCATCATCCGTTTATTGCTGAGATTGTAATACCAAATCAGCAATGACCTTTCGAGTGTCTATGCAATTCAAATTCATGATGTTTCCTCAATTCTATGAGTTCAGCATCAACTTATCTGCTTTAGTCAAACTCCTACAAAAATATTGAATAAGTTGTTTGTTTGAAAATCCATGAGAATGACAAGTTAAGCACAATTTCTTATAATGCTTCTAATATTCATAGAAAGATTCATCTTTATATTGTCTAACACTTGATATATTCTTCTGAAGAGTGGATTCACGAGTCTCTATGAAGAATCTTGTTAGAAAAGCATCCACCAATTCTTCCCAAGTATTTATAAACCTTGGTGGAAGACTCCTTAACCATTCCTTAGTTCCATATCTTAGAGAAAACAGAAAGGCGCAAAGTCGAATATTGTCTTCCTAGATACCTCTTTATTTAAAGCTTGAACAAATAACCTCAAAATCTTTGATGTGAGTGTTAGGAACCTCCTTAGAGCGACCATAGAAAATAGGAAGCATATAAAATAATATAGGCTTTAACTCAAAATTTCATCCACGGTTAGACTATTGAAGTTTCTTGGTTGCTTGCTACGGCATATAGGACAACCTTCATTCATCGGTTGAAGTGGTTCACCATTCTCGTCAAATTCTATCCCGTCATTGAGAAAATTCTCCCGTGTTTGATTATTGCCACAAGGGTTAACTGAATTATTTCTATTGTTATTTCAATAGGGACCTCTAGTCTTCCATAGTTACCTCATATTGAAAAAGTAATATGAGAGAGAAAAGCGATGGATCCTCTGTACGCACTCCTCCAGACCGTACCTTAAACATACCCACCACACTCACATGTAACCTTCGCTCAAATCATCATACAACATCGCCAATCTACCAAAAAACAACTGGAAATCAAGGAGTTCACATGCAGGATCATTTTGTGAGTACTAAGCGTAATGCTAGTCTAGTTCAGCAAACGAGTTGGAATCCAAAAGCTATCTTCAACGATAAAAAATACATCTCCTACTTCGTCGACCATATTCCTGAATGGTGGAGTTCAAGTGACCTGTTTCGAGTGCTTCGTAAATGGGAATAGGTTGTGGATGCGTTCATTCCTAGGAAGAGGAGCGTGCGAAACACAAGATTTGGGTTTGTCTGCTTTCTACACCAAGGAGTTAACGAAGGCGAGAGATTGGAAAAATTAAACGGGTTGATACTGGAGGGTTACTCTCTGAGTTTCAGAGCGGCCCGGTACGTTGATAGGGATAGGTATCCTGCCCAACAGCTAAGAAATGACAACGGAGGAGAGGAAGTTAGGGTGGGAAACATACAGCATAGGAGGAGGATCAGTTTGGAAAGAATCTCAGAATGGGGTAAGCGAACTTTCTCTGAGGTGGTGAGGGGAAAAAGTGCTGAAACTAGGAATGGGGGGCTGAAGTAGCCATGCAGGTCGGTGAGGATGCAGCTAATAGGGAGTGGTTGAACAGGAGTACAGTGGGTATTGCTAGAGATGGTGTGTTAGACCATACTCGTATTCCACAGGAGGTGAGCGTGCGAAGTCTGGGCAACTGGGCCTTTCTGGTAACGTTCCCTTCTTTTGAAGAAATGTACCACAACAACTGTCAATCAAGAAATTTGGGCTGAGATGTTCATTGAGTTTCATCCCTGGAGACCGGAGGACACTCGGAGAGGAAGGGTATGCTGGCTGAGTTTGATTGGTATACCTCCACACGTATGGTTGGAAGAAGGAATTCGTCGAATTGCGGAGGTGTTACAGGTGGTGCAGTTACACTCGGATACAGTAAATCATTTAAACTTGGAAGCTGCGTTGGTGTGTGTGCGGGTTGACAAATCTGACAAGGTCGGCGGGAAGGTGCAATTTTTGGTGGAAGATAGTAGTTTCTTGATCACAGTGTCTGAGGAGGTACTGATGGAACGTAGCCCTACAAAGAGGGATGAAGGAGGAAACGGTAGAGACAGATACTGCGTGTCTGGCCTTTCACCACGTAGGCAGGGGCAGTACCCAAGAAGGAAAGACAATCGTGATATGTAGAAAGGGACTTACAAGAATGTAGGTGGCGGTCAATGTCATTCGGGTGACAGAGATTTGGGGTACAAGGAGAAGGAGATAGGGTCGGTTGGGCTGGGCTTGGAGAAAACCTGCGGGTTGAGTGACGTAGGGCTAGGGGGACTGGATAATTTTAGGAGCGGGTTTCAAGAAATAGAGCAATCAGAAGGTAGTTCTGGGGAAGGAGGGGCCCAGGATGGGCTTATGAGTGGGCTGGTATCAGGTGGTAGTCGGGCCCAGGCAAAACCAAATCAGGAGGTTGTGAGGGTCACTAGGAAGCCTAAAACTCGTAAACTTGTGTACGTTAACAGATTAGAGCAGCAGACGACGCAAAGTTTGGAACCAGAGTTATCGGAAGGACAAAATTCTCGGTTGAATTGCGAAATGGAGAAAGGGACCAGTCCCAGCAGAAGTAGTTTCCGATCTGATGAACTTCTTACAAGAGTATATGAGAGGATCATGGCAGCCCGAGCACGAACAGCAAAGGTCTCGGCTGAGAGAGGCAAGAGGGGTATGTTGGGAGCGATTGCAGAAAAACGAGATTCTGTTTTTAGTGAGTGTAACATGGCAAGTATGATACCTGACTCGGCCCAACCTCAATTGAGAGAGCTAGATTCGGGGGGGGGGGGGGGGGGGGGGGGGGGGGGGAGGGGGAGGGGGAGAGGGAGGACCAGATGCAAAGTGATGAGGAGGATGAAATAGTGAGAGAGACACAGGCTACACTTGAGGTTATGGAGAAACTGTAATTGAGACCTCTCAAGACAAGGGAGGAAATGATTGCGGAAATGGTGGAGGAGGAACACGAACAATGGGGACATGGTCGCGGGAGGTAAGTATGGGAACCTATCCAATGTTTCGGTTGGGTTGTGTTGTGCTAGTATGTTTAACATTGGATTTTGGAACGTGAGAGGAATTAGGAGTAATATGAAGTGTAGAGACGTGCGGAATTTAGTGCATACAAATAGCCTTGCAGTATGTTTTTTTAGCGGAGACAAAAATAAAGAATATGAATGAGCGTTGGGTGAGGCGGCTCTGGCCGACAGGTGTAGTGGGATGGTATGCGTGTGGTGCGCAAGGCAGATCAGGGGGGTTGCTGGCGTTGTGGGATCAATGAGAAGTGGAGGTCCTAAACCAGCATCGCTATGATAGCTGGATAGCGCTGGAGTGCAGAGATAAGGTTACGGGGTACAAGTTGTGGTGTGTGGGACTACACGCACCCAATGCAGCATCTGGGAGAGAAGACTTATGGAAGGATATCCTGGAGTTTAAAACTGCTAGAGCACAGCCACGGGTCTTAATAGGGGATTTTAACGAAGTAATGTCTCCGAGGGAGAGGATGGGGCGCAGCTTTGATAGAAGAGGGGCTGAAAATCTGAGACGTATGGTGGATGACGGGGGGTTGGTAGATCTCCCACTGAATGGCAGCCGATTCACTTGGTTTTCGTCCAGATGTGCATCACGGATAGACAGGGCTATCGTGAGTGCGGAATGGATTGCAGATAATCCAGATGCCGATTCACTTTGCATCTGGTCCTCCCTCGGGGGGGGGGGAGGAGGGAGGACCAGATGCAAAGTGATGAGGAGGATGAAATAGTGAGAGAGACACAGGCTACACTTGAGGTTATGGAGAAACTGTAATTGAGACCTCTCAAGACAAGGGAGGAAATGATTGCGGAAATGGTGGAGGAGGAACACGAACAATGGGGACATGGTCGCGGGAGGTAAGTATGGGAACCTATCCAATGTTTCGGTTGGGGTGTGTTGAGCTAGTATGTTTAACATTGGATTTTGGAACGTGAGAGGAATTAGGAGTAATATGAAGTGTAGAGACGTGCGGAATTTAGTGCGTACAAATAGCCTTGCAGTATGTTTTTTTGGCGGAGACAAAAATAGAGAATATGGATGAGCGTTGGGTGAGGCGGCTCTGGCCGACAGGTGTAGTGGGATGGTATGCGTGTGGTGCGCAAGGCAGATCAGGGGGGTTGCTGGCGTTGTGGGATCAATGAGAAGTGGAGGTCCTAAACCAGCATCGCTATGATAGCTGGATAGCGCTGGAGTGCAGAGATAAGGTTACGGGGTACAAGTTGTGGTGTGTGGGACTACACGCACCCAATGCAGCATCTGGGAGAGAAGACTTATGGAAGGATATCCTGGAGTTTAAAACTGCTAGAGCACAGCCACGGGTCTTAATTGGGGATTTTAACGAAGTAATGTCTCCGAGGGAGAGGATGGGGCGCAGCTTTGATAGAAAAGGGGCTGAAAATCTGAGACGTATGGTGGATGACGGGGGGTTGGTAGATCTCCCACTGAATGGCAGCCGATTCACTTGGTTTTCGTTCAGATGTGCATCACGGATAGACAGGGCTATCGTGAGTGCGGAATGGATTGCAGATAATCCAAATTTTAGCCTGTCAACGGGTAGCAAAAATTTATCTGATCATGTGCCGATAATGATCAAGTCCGAACCTGTAGATTGGGGACCAAAACCGGTAAGAACTTGGGATGCTTGGTGGAACGAGAAGGATTTCCTGCAGGTGGTGCAAGAACATTTGAAGGAAGTAGGAGAGCGGTTCCCGGGGCGTTTTGCCCTTGTGCGCAAGCTGAAGTTCCTCAAACATGGACTCAGGAGATGGAGTAGGGATCACCTGGTGGAGCTGGAGGATACTTTGAAGAAGATTCTAGGGGAGATCGAGGGGATGGACGCCACCAGAATAGAGATGGAGACCAGGAACGAAGAGGAGGTGAGGCGATACTCGAGCCTGCTGGAAGAGAAATGGAGGACTAAATCTCAGCTGGAATCAATGTGGAGACAGAAGTCCAGGGTGCAGTGGTTAGTTTTGGGGGATTCAAATACTAGGTTTTTTCATGTATGCGCAAGCACTAGGAGGAAGACAAACCAGATTAAGGCGCTTACTACTGATGGCAGGTTTTCTACAGACCCAGGAGAAATAAAAAGAGAGATTCAGAGGTTCTACAAGTGTATGTACCAAGAGGATAATGAGCAGTGGCTGGGTATTGGTGGCTTGAGTTTCCACAAATTAGAAACAGGTGCGGCCGAGATGTTAGAAAAGAGAATGGATAAGGATGAGATCAAACAAGCCGTGTGGGATTGTGGCAGTCACAAATCTCCGGGACCGGACGGGTTCAACTTTTATTTCTACAAGAAGGCATGGGTGGTGTTGCAGCTAGAAATAAAAGGTCTTGTGGAGGAGTTCTACAAGAGCGGCAGGCTTCCACAGGGAGTGAACAATTCCTTCATGGTGTTACTCCCGAAGGTAGATGGAGCAACCAGCCTAGGTAATTTCAGACCTATCAGCTTGGTGAACGGGATATACAAAATCATAGTTAAGATTTTGTTGAGATGCTTAAGTAGAATTGTCCCCCCGTTGATATCAAAGACTCAATCTGGTTTCATTGAAGGCAGACAATTGGTTGAGTCAGTGATGATGGCTTCCGAGGTAATACACGCAGTTAAGGCTGAAAGAACAAGAGGGTGGTGTCTGAAAGTGGATTTCAGAAAAGCATATGACACGGGGTGCTGGGGTGCTATGGTTGAGATTATGGAGGCTATGGGGTTCCCACATAGATGGAGAAGATGGGTAGAAGAGTGTACGGGAATAGCCAAAGTAACGGTGCTAGTGAATGGTGCTCTTACGGAGGCTTTTGAAATGAGGAGGGGATTGAGGCAAGGCGACCCGCTGTCTCCATTGTTATTTGATATAGTTGCAGAGTGCCTATCAAGAATGTTAGATAAGGCAGAGGAAGTGGGTCTTCTAAAAGGAATCTCGGTTGGTAGGACATCATTAACCCACCTGCAGTTTGCAGATGATGTAATCCTATTCAGTGCAGACGGGGAAGTAGGGCTGCAGAATATAAAGAGAGTGCAGCAATGTTTTGCGCTAATCACAGGGTTGAAAGTCAACTACCACAAGAGTGCGTTGATAGGAATTAATCACTCTCCAGAGAACGTGGAATTCATGGCAAGTCGGTTAAAATGTAGATCAGAAAAGTTCCCAATTAAATACTTGGGGATGCCACTTGGAGAAAATCCTGGAAAGTACAAGACTTGGGAAGGGGTGATAAGCAATTTCAGACAGCGAGTTGCAGGCTGGCAAGGGCGATTATTGTCCATGGGTGGACGGATTACCTTAGTGAAATCAGTCTTGAATAGTATCCCGCTGTTCTATATGTCACTGTTTCGAATTCCAGAACGAGTGACGAAAGAGTTGGAAGGGTTAGCTAAGCGATTCGTGTGGAAAGACACGGTAGAAAAAAGGTGTCTGCACAAGGTTAAGTGGAGTAGTACATGTAGAAAAACAGAGAAGGGGGGGCGGGACTGGGGAGAGTGGAGATCAAAAACAGAGCTATGCTGGTTAAATAGTGTTGGAGGGTTTTTACTGAAGAGGATTCTATGTGGGTCCAGATTGTGAAGGATCTATATAATCCAACTATAAGTGGAGAGGGGCTGAAGTTTGATAGCAGCAATGTGTCCTAGGTTTGGAGAGGAATAGAGAAGTGTAACAATGGGGATCACAAGACTGCTGTTGTTGTTCGTGAACATTTGAAGTGAAAGTTGGGAAAAGGAAATGTGATTAATTTCTGGTTGGACCTATGGACGGGTAACGACACCTTTGCGAGGCAGTTCCCATGACTTTTTGAATTGTCTTTGCACAAAAGAGCACGGGTGGAGAAGATGGGTAGTTGGGAGGATGGTAGGTGGAAGTGGACTTTTATGTGGAGGAGGAACTTGTTTGTATGGGAAACTGAAGCTAGAGAAAGGTTGGCAGCGTATTTGGAGGATCATAAGCCAATCCGGGACAATGGTGATAAGCTGGTTTGGGCAGATGGAACGGATGACTTATCTGTTCGTACGGTTGAAAGCACATTGGAGGATCTGTTGGAGGGGATGACGACAGTGTAATTTCGAATGCTTGGAAGCTCCCAGGCACTCCTAAAAGCAGGGCTTGTACATGGTTGGCATGCCAAAACCGTATATCTTCAAAAGGTAGATTGTATAGTCTAAGCCTCATCCGTGAGGATGAGAGGATATACGAGGGCTGCAATCTGGTGGAGGATAGTGCAGACCACATATTAGTTATATGTTGGGTGGCGTGGCAGTGCTGGATGGAGGTGATGAGACGATGGGGGGTGTAAGGACCTTTGCCAAGGTCGGTGAGTGATGTGATTCGACAATGGGGGGGCCTATTTCCGGGGAAGAAAAGAAATCAGGTGTGGGACTGTATGTTACTTGCGGGGTTGTGGAATTTATGGTCTGCTCGAAATAGTTGATTGTTTAGGAACAAAGGTAGCAGCCCGAAGGATATTGTGGTGGAAGGCTTGATACGGGGTTGGAATGGTCAAGAGTCAAAAAGTAAAAGGATACACAGGATCTGGGTTGTTGGCTATTGAAGATTGGTATCAGGTAGTTGAATGATAGGGAGATAGTGCGTATAGCTAAGCTGTTGAGTTGCAATATCATGATCTTGTGAATATTTAAGATGCGTGGCAGCAGTTATTATGCAGCTTAGATATTTATAGATCTGGTAGATTTTGTGTTAACTTAGGTGTTGTAGGTGTAAGCAAGCTGCTCGAGTTCAATTAGGGGTGTACTTAATTTTTATTGATTGAGTTAATATACTCATCTTCTTGTCAAAAAAAAAAATGGGACCTCTATTGTTATTCCTTTCATTGTCCTTGTTGTTGTTGGCAGGATAAAAATTGGCTGTAATCCAGCTTCATCATTCTAAGCTGGAAGATTTGCATTTATAGTTGGATTTCTATTGTCTGCCATAGTCATAAACAATAGATTTGAATAAGAGGAAATCGATGAACCTGGTAAAGAAGAATAGGCAGAGTCCTCTGATGATTGGCTACTGACTCAGAGGCTGGAGACAAGTTCCGACTACACCTTTATCTGGCATTATTCCTTCTGTAGTTTACTTTGATTTCAGGATCAAAAGGGACTGGTGTACTTGTTTGTAATGATCTGGGCATACAACTTTTAGTTTCGTACAGTTGTGTCAATTCCCTGGCAATGACTCCAAATTTGATGTGTTGTCTTTTAACACTCAAATCAATTTCTGTTCTCCTTGATGGGTTGCAAGTGGAATCAATATCAAATCCTCTGAGGAACTGGGATCAAGCGTGATTATAGCGGGTTGCTAATGTGTCATTTCCTCAACACCTTTAAAAGTAAGAATGATTTGCAAGAGATTATTGTTGCATATACTAATCTTGTAAAAAAAAAAGGAAACCTGATTTTTTTAGGAAAAGTTTCAATTTTTGTGTTTATCTAGTCCTGATTTGTTATTTGTTACTGAACCATGGTCACAGACCATTAAACATTCTAGAATCGCCTTCTGCTCAAAAACCTCCAACAAGATTGTAAGGTATGACTGTGGTACTATAAGAACTCAAATTAATTCCTATTTTTATTGATTGGTTGCAAGAGGAAGCAAGGCTGAATCCTTTCAAGAACTGGGATCAAACATGATCACGGCGAGTTGCTAATGTATCATGCCCTCAGCACCGTTAAAAGTATGAATAGATTTGCAAGAGTTTGTTGTTACGTATATTAAACTTGTAAATAAAAAGAAAACCTGATTGTTTGAAGAGAATTTTTGATTGTTGCGTTTATCTAGTCTCAGTTTGTTGTCTGTCACCAAACCATGGCTACGGATCATTAAAGATTGTAGAATTGCCTTCTATTTAGAGACCTCCAACATGGTTTCCAAGTATGACCATGGCACTTCAGGGGCTCAGTATGACTCAAGTCCCTTTTGTTTGCCTTCCCTTTGATATCAAGCCCTCGGATTACTGACATAGTCAATCCTTAGGCTTACTCACCTTCTTTCATAAATCACTCACCTATGCAATTAGTTCACTCTTGCTTTCCGCCAATATGCCATTCATTATAGGGGTCATGTTAATTATTAGCAAATAAATATTTAGTTTTGATGGTAAGAAGCTAACCTATCGAATATATCAGAGACTATAAGTTTGGATTCTGTTTACTATCCAAAAAGGTAATATAAGTAGAACGTATGATTGCTGGAAATAGGAACTGAGCCCCTCAGAGGGCTTACCGGAACTAGAATAATGAATTTTAGCCAGATATGTTTGTAGCAAAAAGCATAAAAGAGTTTAAAGTGTCGAATAGAAATCCTATGTAGAGAAGATAATAATGCCTAGCCATATGCGGCTCAGGACTTTATATACCAAAATATATCATACAAGTTCTCCATAATATCCAGACTTCAAAATAAAAACATAATTAATGATTATCACCTTTTGGAATAATCAAGGGTCTCCCTTTTCTGATAGCAAATGGCTAAGCCCCGTCAAGTAGTGCCAAAGAAGATCGGCATCATAATCATATAGAATGATAGTGGTCAGATGGCGCTCACTAGGATTCAAAATGGATGGAGCATTTGCATAAACTACTAAAAGTTGAATAAAGCCACCCAAAAAGATCATTTTCCTTTAAAATTCATTGACTATATGCTTGAAAGGCTCGTAATAGAAAGCCACAACTGCTATCTTGACAGATTTTCAGTATTTCACCTAATTCCCGTAGCCTCGAAAGACTAGTAGAAGAATACTTTTACCTGCCTATTCGGCACATTTTCTTATAGGTGTATTCCATTTTGCTTTTGCAATGCACCAACCACTTTTCAAAGATGTATGGTGAGTATATTCTATGAATATGTTGAGGATATCATCTAGGTTTCTATGGATGACTTCGTTATTTATAAGGATTCATTTTAAGTATGTTTAGCCAATCTGACAAAGATATTACAGAGATGTATTGAGAAGGGTTTGGTACTCAATTATGAGAAATGTCATCTTATGGTAGATCAAGAGTTAATCCTAGGTCATATAGTATCCTTCAGAGAAATTGAAGTCGTGAGGCAAAGATTAAGATCATCCAGGCCCTTCCATGCCCCACCAACACCAATAAAATCCATTCTTTTGTTGGACAAGCAAGGTTCTACTACAGGTTCATCAAAGAATTCTGGAAGATTACTCAACCAATGTGAAAACTAATGTAGCAGGATGTGACATTTGAGTTCCTAGAAGAATGTAAAGGAGCCTTTAACAAAATCAAGAGCATGTTGATTTCTGCACTGATTATTAAGGCCTTAGATTGGTTATTACCATTCGAGATAATGTCTGATTCAAGTAACTATGGAGTTAGAGCCATAATTAGACAAATGGTTGGTAGGAATCCTCATGCAATAATTTATGTCTCATGAAAGTTAGAAGCTGCTCAGATGAACTATTCCATCACGGGAAAGGAGCTCTTGACAATCATCTTTATATTGGAAAAGTTTCGTCCATACTTATTGGGAACTAAGGTTATGTCTACTCCGACCATGCTACATTCTAGTATTTAATGTCCAAGAAAGAATCCAAGACAAGGCTGATTTGATGGATCCTATTACTTCAGGAGTTCGACATGGAAATCAAAGATAGAAGGATGCCGAAAATTATGTAGCTGATCACTTAAGCCGACTAGTGACCACTGAGGACCCTCAGTCCATTTGGGAATCTTTCCTACATGAGCATATCTTCTGTACAGAAGAAATTCCGTGGAATACATGTGAAATGACCAACATGCCCTACAACGAACGTGCCTGATATGTCATCACACCACCTTAGTATGCAAACATTGTTAATTATACTGTCACTAGTGAGTTTCCTGAAAAATTAACCTAAAACTAGAGAGTTGAAGTCAAACAGGAGTCCAGGAACTATGCATGGGACGAGCCATATCTATGGAGGTACTGCATAAATATAATCATTCACAGATACATTCAGGACTATAAACAACGTTCCATCATTTATTTTTTCCACTCCAAAGTTTGTAAAGGTCACTTCAAGCCTTGACAAACAGCCCGAATGATCTTGAAATGTGGTTTCTTTTGGCCCACTATATTTTATGAGCCATATGAGTTTCGCAAGACAAGCTTCCATTGCAAGCTCAAAGGATCTTTAAGTTACAGGGATAAATCCCCTTAACACCCCATCAAGGTTTATGAAGTGTTCGATGTATGGAGAATTGATTTTTTGGGTCCCTTTCTACCATTTTTCTATTATACTTATATATTTCTAGTAGTGGACTATGTATCCAAATGGGTAAAAGCCAACGCCACAATAAATTATAGTCTCAAGACTATAGTCAATTTTGTACAAGCATAGATCTTTTGCAGATATAGAGTTCCCAAAGCTATAATCAGTGACCGGGACACTCATTTTTCCAATCACACCTTCCACAACCTGATGAAGAAATATGATGTAGTACACAGGACCTCCACTGCATATCACCCTCAAACCAATAGGCAGGCCGAGATCTACAATAGAGAAGTCAAAGCTATCCTACAGAAGATGGTTAACCCCAACCAAAAAGATTTGAGTGCCCAAATTGATGATGCATTGTGGGCTTATCGTATCGCCTACAATACTCCGATCAATACCACTCCATTATGGCTTATATATGGGAAAGCATGTCACCTACCTGTGGAAATTGAATATAAAGCCTATTGCGTTATAAAACAGTGCAACTGGAACCTCAACCGAGTAGGGAAAGAATGAATGTTGTAGTTGGATGAACTTGAAGAAATTCGACAAAATGCATACGATAGCACCAGATCTATAACGAGAATATGAAACCATTATGTATGATGCAAAAAGAATACCTTCTTTGTGGGGCAGAAGGTCTTTTTGTTTTATTCAAAGTTGAAACTATTCCTTGAAAAATTTTGTTTCAAGTTGATAAGCCCCTTCATCCTGACCACGACATATCTACATGGAGCTATAGAGATAGCTAGTCAAGATAATAGCAAGTTCTTCAAGTTAAACTCTCACATGTTAAAACCATACTATGAACTCCCGAGGGTCGTCAATCAACATGAGCTTGGTGTTCCTGAATATGTATGAACAACATGGTGAGTAGGTCGAGCCAATGACCTTAAACAAAGACTCTCCTAAGAGGCAGCCTAGATTGTCTTTTAATTATTGCTATTGTATTTGTTTTGTAGAATACAAGAATCTTGTATAGGATCTTTTTCAACCAATTCAAGCATACATAGGGGGATAACTAAGGCCTTTACTCATTTGTAGTTTATCAATGTCAAGGTACTAACACTAAAAAATAAAAGACTTATACCGGGGCTTTAATGTTTTGAATTTCGAATGAGACATAAAACAAGACGTGAACAGGAAAATTGTCAAGGAATTTAAAGAGAACTCTTCATGAAAGGATCGTGGACATGATCTTATTAGGCAATTACTAGCATCACAATAACTCCACACGACCTCTCTTTTTTTATTGAACATCACTACCACCAAAAACCTTAAAATCATAAAAGCCTAAATCTTCGGACAAAAAAAAAAACCTTATAGTTTCTAAAAACTAAACCCTAGCCAATTGCAATGGATACACCTAGCAGCAAAGATTTTCACACCAAGAACAAAGCTTGACGAGGAAGAAGCCATCATCCACCCTAGACCAGCACCGATCTTGTCCCACCCCTGTTGGCGTAAAATTGAATTTAACTTAAATCGCAAGAGCATGACTGTCAACAAGTAATATAATTTAAAAGAACGAGTATTGACCCCACAGGGAAATTCGTTTAAAACTAATCAATTCGCCTAATCCACTATTCTAGTTAAATGAATGAAATATAGAGTTATTATTAAACTAAACTTAAATCCTAAATTAATTAGTTATATGTTAGAGTTAGAGTTGTTAGATAATTTGGGAACTCATCCAACTACTATTAAATTCCAATATTCTATACTTATTCTTGATGATCTCTTAATCCCCTAATATCCTTCTCGACTATTAGAAGCTAATCAAGATCCTAACTATATTCTTATGATAATTGAGCTTCTGAATCATGTTCGCAATCAATATGAACCCTATGTTTGGCAGATACATTCCTAATCTACAAAGTTTCAGCTATGCCCTAAGACTCCTAATTTGTCGTCGAAGCTTAATTGTTCTTCTGAATCAATTTGAACTCACCAATAGACAAACTAGCCAGGTTTGTCAATTAATCAAGAATAGAAATAGGGCTAAGAACTTGTAATAAGAACACAGTGAATTTGAATTCCAGTTTTATGTCATGAAATTAAGATTAAAAAAAGATGAAGAGAAAGAATTAATCCAAAAAATCTTTGCATTAATGAAAACCCAAACGAATATACCAACGTTTTGATCTTTGATGAATCAAGAGCCGTTCTGAAAATAATAAAGAAAGTGCATACAGTCTTCGATGAAAATAAATAAAAGAACCTAGTTCCTTTTAATAATAAATATTTAGAACCAGTCATTGACTTTAGAAAACAACGTCGACTAGTCTTATGATGTTTGACCGGTCTTCCAATTGCAACACCCGGTCATCCTTGCTTGAATATGTCCTCCGACTAGTCGTACATAAGGTGATGATTGGTTGGTCTTGTTTCTCAATCCTATCGACTAGTGGTGTATGGTCCACCAACCGATTGATCTTGCTTAGAACTGAATTCTTGCAAATTTAGACCGGTCATATGTATTCCAATGACCTGTCGTTGTCCCTAGTCCTTGCAATGTTATTTTTTCCCCTGATGTTCTAGGTCCGGTCCGCTATTTCTTTCTCCTTTCCTCATGCAAATTGTCTTCCCAGAAGTGTTTGGTTTTAAAAATCTATTACAATGGCCTGCTAAACAACATCTATTAAATATGATAATAGCCTGTGCAAAATTGATAAAATGACTCATAGTTCAATCTAAATAATACCTAATAATAAACCAAATAATTGGTATAAATACGGGTCATCCAATGTCCTCAAACTTAGAATTTTGCTAGTCCCAAGCAAAAGAGTTTGATAACCAAAAAACAAACATCACATTTGTAGTAATTGAGCTCTTCATTCGCTGCAAAAAAAAATATTCCAATGCCATGCCTGGCTATCCTAGTGAATCAATTCACAGTCTTAACTGTATTCAATCAACACTTATATAAGAGAATTAGGATTTTTTGAACAACACAATCATACACTAGTTCAATAAACCAATCTGAATGTTTATTGGAGCCTTGGAGGTGCAGCTCAAAGGTTCTATTATGTTAACTAGCAATCTAAATTTTTTTCAATCATAAATTCCATGCATTCTGCAGCAATTTGATTTTTTTCTTTTCTTTTAATTGGCCTGCAAAATACACACAGTCATAATAGATTAACCACTACTACCAACCCTCATTAGTTTTCTCCTCAACATAAACAAAATAATTCATCGCTTCACTACTCTAAGTATGATTTAGTGTGAACATAATGCCACTCTTAATTTATAAGATTATTAATCAAATATAGTTTAACAACAAATCAATCACCATTCAAATCAAACTAGCATTTTCAATTCATAAACAGGAGTAAATGGCAATCTCCTCAAACTTAAGCATAATGGACTTCTATGGACATAACATAGTAAACCATAACATAAATCAAAATATAAAAGACATAACAAGACTCGATACTAGATACTGAATATCTATAATGGCGAACACAATACGAAAATCAAAAACAAAATACGATAAATAAAATAAAAGATAAGAAAGATAATACTCGGTCTAATCTAGCTAATAATCCGCATTGCTCCACTGTGGTGGAGGGAAGTCTGGATCCTGGCGAACAAAGTATGAATGCAACCAGTTGCTGATATCTTGCTGGAAGTAAACAGCTCTCATATACGCATCTGCCATTTGCTGTTGGCTCTTCCGCACCTCTCTTATCTCCTCAACTATTGGCTATTGCTAAAGCTCAATAAAATCTAACCGAGTTGCCAACTCATCATCCTCCTTAGCTGTACGTGATGAGGCCCGAGATCTCCTGGCTGAAGTAGGCATAGGCATGGTGTTTAGTGTCGGAAGGGGACCTGCTGTCCCTGTAGGTCCATACCACCTCCTAAACCTGATCTTACTAATACTCTGATACTCTAATACTCTGATCTAATACTCTGATCTTACTCTTGATGTAGGCAGAAGTGAATGAGGGTGAAGTTCGTAGCATCGGGAACTAAGGCTCTGAAGGTAGCTCCACCCCATGCTCCACCCCATGCTCCACGCATAAACCTGTAATAAGATGGGTGGTTCAACTTCTGCTTTTAAGCAGGCAATATGATATGAATGATCTTCCCCACATCTTTCTTAGTGCCCAACACTATCTTATACAACAATACTGTCGCCTCTAATCTCATGATCCTTAGATGTTGGTATCAGATTATGCCCAATGAAAATCCTCTAGAATTTAGCATCTCGAGAGAAATTAGTCATTGTAGTTATACCCCTTGTGGCTCCTGTACTCCTTTACCAACAATTAAAATATCATTCACTATCAAAAATAGGCTCCTCCCCTTCAACATCCTACTCCTCACGATACTCCAAATCTAAATAATCATTAATCACAGCAAGAGAAAATGATATATATCTATGTCCAACCATCACAACAAACCCAATCGCATCAGGAAAATTAGCATAGAATTCAAGCACCAAATTAGGGCAAGCCTTAATAGGAACCCTAGAAACAAAATCAGTCCATCCTAATTTTTCACTTAAATCTTTATATTAAGGAATTCTACTGTAGTGTTTGTTCGTTGTTATGGTGTACGACCTAAAATTGCAAAAATTTCTCTTGGTGGAGCGCATGCTCTTTTAGTGCCTCTTATCGCTTCTTTGCTTCTACGGAGGTAAACCTTTCAGTGTCGAAGTTGATAACTGGATGGACTCTTAAAGAAGACGCTCTTCCTCTCCTTGGACGACGTTGGGGAGGCAACGGATCCCATGACACAGTCTTTGTCCTCACCATGTTAAAAGCTTAAGTAAGTGCTGGAATTAACTAATTAAGGATGGGAAAAGGTTGTGGGGCAGTATGAGTGAGGGTCTTTGCTGAAATTTGGTGTGGAACCTATAGGTTAGAGAGAAGCCAAAGAGTTTTTGAAGTTTTGAGAGAGAAGAAAGTTTTGAGTGTGTGGCTATGAAGGAAAAAATTGGGGTTTTAAGCCCTAAACCGGGTCTACAACCAGTCGTACAAGGTGTAAGACCACTCGAATTAGGCTTTTGAACTTGGATTGGACCGGTCGTACTAAGTATACGACCAGTTATAAGCGTCTCGACATTTGGCCGATCAGTCGGTCTGTGTTGTAGGACCTGTGGATTTCTCCTCACATTCAAATTCTTACAACTACGACTGGTCAGTCCTTAAAAACAACCGATTGGATACCCTTAGACATGTCAATAGCCAGTCATTAAGTTTGGATGATTGGTCACTGTCTCCTTGTAAAATATACGACTGGTTGTAAGTGAATGTAGGACCAGTCCTTGCTTCCCACACATAGAATTATTGTCTCTCGGTCGAAAATTATCTTGTGCTGCCATTTTTTTTCAAAATTTCCTTCTCAAACTTAGTCTTTGATGTATACAGAATCTTTTTGCATCTTCACTATCATCTTTCTTTCTCTTCTTTTTTTTTAATAATGGGTTGCCTCCCAATAAATGCCTTAGTTATACTCATGGCACAACCCTTCTTAGTTTCAATTTTTAGCCTGCGTTGGTTGCTTCCCATCAGATAGAAAAGCCCTTAACGACCTATTTTGCAAAACCTGAGCTAACTGACCCATTTGTGTTTCTAAATTCTTGATTCTAAATTCCTGACCCAATCCCACGTCGGAAAGGAGTGGGAAAGGTCTTGGGCTTGTATGTGTTATGTGATAGTATCATTTGTAACAATATACATCTTTTGGGCCAAGTAGTTAAAAGCCCGACTCAGCTTTGTAGTTGTGATCCATCATGGGCAAATACATGTTCGGACCTGCCGAACCAGGGTTCCTGGTGCTGGGTCGTGACAAATGGTAGTGGAGTGGATCTCGCTCCCTCTTCCTTGTGGGCTTGGGTCGTGTTGTGTGTTAAGCTTATGTTTGGACTCATGAGTTTGGGCCTATGTTATTTACGTTTAAGCTCCTCTCATGAGGACATGAGATGTGAAACCTCATCCTTGTTGTTCGTCTTGTCAGCTTGTTTTAGCCTAGTTAGCATTGTTCTAGTGGTCCATGTGTTTGTTTGACAGTTTGACCCGAACTTGTTTTTGAGCTCGTTTTGAGTAGCCGAGTATTTTCGGATCATTTTTAGGCCTTTAAACCGGTCCCGTTATTTGTTCTTTTCCAGCTTGATGGATTTTATTTTTTGAGCCGAGCTTGTCTTTCCAAGTCGAACCAGTAAGGTTTCGGGACCTAGGCTATTTAAGCATGTATTCGCAAATAGAAAATCACAAGCCATTTATTCATACATGCATTCTCTTTCCCGTTCATCTTCCTAACCAAATCTCTCCCAACGAATCGTTTCTTTCCTATTTTGATTTAGGACAGCTCTGCTTCGTTTCTTTCCTAATTGGGTGCCGACATCTATTGTTTCCTTTCGTTCGTTCATCGCACACGCACACTTGGTTCCCTTTATCTTTTTACTCTGTTATGTTATTCCAATTATTTTCTATCCTTGTACCTTACTCCCCTATCCCTTTTGATCAGTTGGCTTCCACTGCACTCATTCATCTGGGCATTCGACAAGTTTAATTGTGTAGTTAGGGTTTCGAAGGTAAGAAACCTATCAATTGTTCATTTATCAGAGAGGAGTTAGGAGGGGCTATAGGATTCTTTTCTATTATTTGTTTATTTTTTTATTATTCTTATCTTAGTATACATGCTTTTTTGTATAGGCAGATCAGGTTCACGCGACAAAGAAAAAGGGATCGCCACTGATCTGAAATCATCGGTAGGAGACTATGCCTCATTGGTTTGATAGAAAAAGCCTTTTTATTTTCTGATTAAAAGTTGGTATTGTGTATTTTTGAATTGAGGCATATACCTATTAACTCGATGCATGATTTCCATTGTAGGATTATCACTGTGTTTGCCGTAATTAAGTTTATCTAATCTTGTGTTAGTCATATGTTGATAAATTAAGAAGATGATGAGTGCGTAGATGAATTTTAGGCTGAGTTTTGGATTAATTTGAGTATCTATTGTTTCTCTGTAAGTATATAGTGATTTGGGAAGAGTGAGAAGGAAGAAGAGAGAGAGAAGAAAGAAGACTTAATAATAAAAAAATTTTAAAAAACAAAAATAAATAAATAAATAAAGGAGAAGACGTAGTTTCTCTTTTTGTTTTCTCTTTGTGCGCAACCATTAGTAATGTTGATTGCCAAATAATAAGCTTAAATGGCAACTTAAAAGCTTAGTGCGCCAACCTAGATAAATATTCCGCTACTCCTCTTTTGTTTTTTTTTTTAGCTTACATGCATATAGCATTATGAGAACTGATCATTTATAGTGCACTTGAGTAACCATTCATACAGATATATCCTCCATAACCCTCCAAGGTAAGCAACTGCCCCTTCAGCTGGGATCCCCATATACTTACCTAGCTTGATCAAGCATAGTTCGTCAATTCCAGTAAATCCCTAAGAAAATACTTATACTACATTGTTTAGGAAAAACTTGTAATGCATGCTATGTATTTATACCGTTCCACATCAGGCCGATCTCACATTTTTAACAAGTCTCCCTTGTGTTGCCACACACTCAGTTACAAGCAACAATCCACTCATGGCAACACAATGCACATCACACAGCCATCATGCTTAGTTTTGAACATATATTTAATGCGTTCCCAAGGCATGACAAGCATTCATATAAGTCTAACATGATTAGTTATCAGAGTACCAGCAATGTCTCTATTCAAATCAAACCATGCAATCCAATTTTAATTAAACAAATCAACCAGTACGCATATGCAGATGAAACTTAAACTCCCACCTCTTGTCGCGCTGACGACGTACCAGCGACACCTTTTCCTTTCTCAGCTGCCGCAATATCACCTATACACATAAGGCAGTCATAGAACCGTAAGCTAATCTGAATTCGAGTGGTCAGAAACTAAAACTGAAATTGAAACCTAAAGGACCCTCTCACAATTACCACTCATCACTCCTCTGCAATTGAACAATTTATTGTCACTGCTCAAACTCATACCACTCCATAAACTCACAACCATTCCCCCTTAATCACAACTCTGACCAGCAACATTCACACCTTACAATAACACCCAAGCAACCAATACACCCAATTTATCAAGAACTTTCGGATTCCACCCTCTGACACTGTTCACCCGAGAATTACACAAAGCTTTCAGGGTGTTTCCAGACACAATCACTCACTAAATTAACTCAGCAACATTACTAGCAACCTAAGGAAACTAACTTAGAAGCATGGAAGCAAGAATTAAACCACTTACCAGTAAACCCTCAATTTTCGTCCAGAATGAAAAACAGTTTAGAAATCACTCCTACCCACCAAACTACCAGTGGAAATGTGTTGAAAACACTGGGGAAGTGTTAGGGTATGAACCCCTAACGATTTCTGAGGTAAAACTGAGTTGAAGGTGAATGTTGGTACTCTTGGATGGTGAAGAAAAAAGAAAAACGGGGAAAGGCATTTAGGGCAGATGAAATAAATGGTCTGTTGTGTTTAATGCACAAATGGCAAGACTTAAGTGTAACTAATAGGTTAGCTAGTACATGGGCTGACACAAGTGTAACTAATGGGTTAGCTAGTACATGGGCTGACACAATGGATTTGGGCTGAGACTGAATTGGGTTAAATCCCAAGGTCTGTCAAGTACAAAAATTCTAATTTCACAGCCCGTATCATCCTAAATGTCCCGAATAAAATTTTTGCATGACAATATGGGTGTCTGGAATTTCGGTTAATCAATTGGGCTTACGAATAGTGTTTGGGCTCGATGAATAACAATCGACCCAAAAATTCATGGTCACTCAAAACGGGTCATAATCTGTCAAATTCCAATTTCCACTGACTCAATCCTCAATCACGCATTCTAACGTACTCTCGATCACACCTAGACACCCTAAAGCACTCAAACACGCTAAGCACTCTCTAAGGCTGAGGCACCCAACGAAAAAATTTACGAATCGAATCTGCACTCTATCATAAGCTACTCTCAGAAGGGGGAGGTCTCACATCCTCCCCTCCTTATAAGAATTTCGTCCTCGAAATTCACTTACCCGAATTGTTGAACAACTGTGGATACTGCTCTTTCATCAGTTGTTCTGGTTCCCAAGTCCGTTCTTCCATCACGTCACTTCGCCACAAGACTGAAACCATCGGCACGGAACGACTTCGCAATTGTTTCACTGCTCTGTCTACTATCGCTACCGGTTGAGTTTGATATGACAAGTCGTTGGCGATCTCTATTGGCGGCGACTCCAACACATGCGATGAATCTGGCACATACTTCCGTAGCATCGACACATGGAACACATTATGAATTCTCTCCAACTCTGACGGTAAATTCAACCGGTAGGCCACCGGCCCAACTCGGGCTGTAATACCGTATGGGCCAATATATCGAGGTGTTAGTTTACCTCGCTGTCGAAATCTGATTACGCCTTTCCATGGTGCTACCTTCAAAAATACTTTATCCCCCACAGCAAACTCCAAGTTCCGTCTGCGATTACAGCATAGTTCTTTTGTCTGTCCTGAGCTGTCTTCAGCCTTTGCTGAATCAATGTCAATTGTTCTACTGCCTGATCGATTAGTTCAGGACTATCAAGTTTCCGTTCACCCACTTCGTCCCAGCACAACGGCGTGCGGCATCGTCTCCCATACAACGCTTCATATGACGCGATGCCAATGGAAACCTGAAAACTGTTGTTGTAAGAAAATTCTGCTAACGGTAAGCATCGCTCCCACGACGTCTGTCTCTCCAACACACATGCCCGAAGCATGTCCTCCAAGGTCTGTATCATTCTCTCCAATTGTCCATCTGTTTGTGGATGAAAGGCTGTGCTGAAGTTCAACTTTGTATCCAAGGCATTATGAAATTGCTTCTAAAATCTGGAAGTAAAACGCGGATCTCTATCTGACACAATGGATACCGGGACTCCATGTAGCTTCACTATCTCGTCAAGATATTTCATGGCCAATTTCTCTGTGTATCCGTCGTTTTAATGGGGAGGAAGTGTGCAGACTTCGTCAGTCTGTCCACTATCACCCATATTGCATCGTGGCCTCGTTGTGAACTCGACAACCCTGTCACAAAATCCATCGTCACATATTCCCATTTCCATTCCGGAATAGGTAATGATTGTAGTAATCCTGCAGGTCTCTGATGTTCTGCCTTGACTTGCTGACACACTAAACACTTTGCCACGAACTCTACAATGTGTCTCTTCATCCCTGACCACCAATACTGCTCTCGTATGTCTCTGTACATTTTGGTGCTGCCTGGATGAATTGCAAATGTTGAACTATGTGCTTCCATCAAAATTAACTGTCGCATCTTCTCATCACGGGGAATACACACTCGACCACGAAATGTCAAGATGCCATCCTCTCGTATACGGTATTCACTGGCCATGCTAGTACCACCGTCATCGCCCTCAACCTGCTGTCGTACTCGAACCAATACTGCATCTTCGAGTTGCTTGGTTCGTATTTCGTCAAGCAAGGTAGGCTTGACAACAAGCTGTGCAACCAAAGCCCCTGAATCATCACTGTCTAGCCGAACTCTGGATGCTCTCAAACACATCAACATAGGCATGTATTCTGCTCGTACGTAAGCTAAGGACGTTACCGTCTTCCTACTCAATGCGTCCGCTACAACATTCGCCTTGCCTGGATGATAGTCGATTACCAGGTCATAATCTTTGAGCAATTCAAGCCATCTCCGCTGTCTCAAATTCAACTTCTTTTGAGTGAGCAGATACTTGAGACTTTTGTGATCAGTGAACATTCTGCACGTCTCACCGTACAATTAGTGTCGCCAGATTTTAAGCGCGAATACCACTGCTGCCAATTCCAGATCGTGAGTCGGATAATTAATCTCATGCAGCCACAACTGTCTCAATGCATACGCCACCACTTTCCCTCCTTGCATCAACACACAGCCCAATCCCATCCTTGATGCATCGTTGTATACCACATACCCCTTACCGCTGGTCGATAAAGTGAGAATTGGTGCAGATACTAGTCTGGACTTCAGTTCCTGGAAACTTTGTTCACATTTCTCTGTCCATTCGAAAGGAACTCCTTTGCGTGTTAAATGCGTCAATGGTCCAGCCAAAACAGAAAAATTCTCCACAAAGCGTCTGTAATAGCCTGCCAATCCAAGGAAACTGCGAATTTCTGTAACACTTCGTGGGGGTTCCCAAGACACAATTGCTGTAACGACCCTAATTCCTAAACCATTATCAATTGCTCCTATTAAGGTCATTACCGCCGTGAAACCCAAATAAGTCTCAGCGACACCTAAGATCTATTAGAATTTCACAAGGCTACATACCGATTTTAAGCTTATTTATTTTGTTGCTTATGAATCAATTGGAGCATGCTATTGGACACCTATTCTGGTAACATACGAAGTAAATAAAATCATCAGCGGAAGTCTTAAATCAATCCATTGGGTTCATAACACACAAGTCCCATAGGGATCCAAATAACCAGCAAGCAATTCATCAACAATTTCCGGAAATAGCAAGCCAAACGAATGCTCAAAAATAAACCAGAACATCATCCAATCTTTCAAGTTATTTGCGCATGTAACAGGTAAGTGTTTATGATGCGATATCGCCCCGCTATGCAGCCTTGATCTCACACACCGGTACCACGAAAATAGGGTGTACCTAAGCCTGAAAAATGGTAAAAACAATAGGATGAGATTACAAGAATCTCAGTAGGGTCGCAGCATCATACGAACTACAGAATTCCTAAACACAAATCTCCCCATTTGATTCACAAAAATCTTTTAAAAAATTTGTATTGTAGTCTCCACCTCTATTGGACCTTATTCTTTTTATCTTTTTATCTAATTGATTTTCTACTTCAGATTGATACTTTAAGAATATTTATATGGCTTCATCTTTAGATTTTAAAAGATAGATTATAGTATATCTAGAAAAATCATCCACAAAAGTGAAATAATATTTTTTACCTCCTCACTAACCGTATTCTTAAAGTCAGCTAATCAGTATGATTAATTTTAAAAGTTCTGAATTTCTAGTCATGATAGGTTTAATAGTTCTTTACAATTTGCTTTACACAGAACATTTAGAAAAATTATCATCTATTGAATTTATTAAATTTACATTTCTAAGTCTTTAATAGAAGCAATATTCACATTACCAAGCCTACTATGTCATAAATTAATAGACTCAACAACATAAGCAAAAGAAGAACTTGCATTCAAATCTTGGGAATTAGTGTTCAACATAAATAGTCCATCAGTTAGATAACCTTTTCTCTTGAAATTTTATTTTCGAAATTACAACCATATTAACTTCAAAAACAATTTTTAAACAAACTTTTAGAAGTAGACCCCCAGAAACTAAATTTCTACGTAAAGAAGGAACATAGAGCACATCATATAAATCTAGAGTTTTCCTGAAGTAAGTTTGAGAAAAGATTTTTCCTCTACCAAGTATCCCGGTAGTAGTGGAATTGGCTATGTAGACATGCTCACCATTGCCACTTCTTTATAATTTTAAAATAATTCTTTATTTGTACAGTAATTCTTGGATGCACTAGTGTCCAACACTCAATCAATTCTGTTTTCCACCAAGTTTGCTTCCACCACCTCAGCAATGATCTCTTTTGTTTCTGCAAGGTTAACTTGAGGATTAGGTTGAGCATTTGTCTTTTGGTACATTCCACCACGATTCCTTCTTTGTTTGCATTGATATGCTTTATGACCTGGTTTGTCACAAATATAGCAAACCGCTTTCTTCTTGATAATTTGGTTATAACCACTCTTAAAAGAAATTAGTTTCCTTGGACATTCTCCTTTTTGGAATCCTTTCTCTTTGTTATTAAACTATCTTTAGAAGCACTATCTGATTCAACTAGGTTAGCTTTAACAGAAATAGTTGAGATAGAGTTTTTCTTATCTTCGAGACGATTGGCTTCTTTCCTTCTCATATGACTGATAAACTCTTGAAGAGACATATCCTTCTTTTTATGTTTCAAATGATTTCAATAGTCACTCCAAGATGGTGGAAACTTTTCTAGTAAAACATTAGCTTGTAATATTTCACATATTTTCATACCTTTATTAAGATTGTCAGTCACCATATTTTCATACTCATGAACTTAATCCATGATTAGCTTGTCATCCGCCATGTTGAATTGTAGTCATTTACCCACGACATATTTTCTTTTGCCAGCATCATCAGCACCATATATTTTTTCTAATATATCTACTATATCTCTAGTATATCTTTTACTTATGAATAAATCAAAAAGATAATTATTCATATGATTGAGTAGATGACCTTTTATGATTTTGTTGTCTTTCTCGAACTTGGCTCTTGCTTCATCATTAGAAGATTCTTCTTGATTGGACGGTATTGTAGTAAACAACGCGTAATCAACTTCTAATTGCTCATAGAAGATGAGCAATTTTTGAGATCATCTTTTATAATTGGATCTATCAAGTGGTTTCAATTTGGAGACATCGAGTAAGGTTTTGGACATATTGATAGACATGGTTTGTGTTTAAAGGATAATTTTGTTTTCAAATTGTAAAAGATGAGAAAAGAAAATTTACAAAATAAAATAAGAATTTAGAAAAACTATGCCATGGGTTAAATCTATTGTCTTGAAAGAAAAATTCGACTAGACCTTGGTGCAACCTAAAGATCATTGATTCCCAAGGTTACACAGTATCATATCTCTCACTTGCATTAGTGGGAAGTGCATTTGGAACCAAATGACCACCATAATTGTCCAAAATTTGGCAAAGCGCAAAGGAGAATAAAAAATGTAGGAATAGAGAGTAATGTAGGAAAAATTGTGTCTTGGCAAATCAACAAAACAAGCTATTTATAACCTTGAATATGGGAGGTTATAAAAACAAAGAAATGAAAGTTGATTAATAGAATTAAAAGAATTAATGGGTGGTTACAAAAGACAAAGAAACAAAAACTATTAATTGGAATTAATATGATATTTTAGGTTTTGTTATATCAGTTTTAATTTTTGAATGATTTGTCTTTAATGTGTACATTACTGTATAATTATTATATGAATAAAATCATGTCATTTCCTACAGTGAGTAGTCCTGGAAAAACGAAGATTTTAATTTCCATTTCCGGGATGTCTCTTTTGGGGTTTTGCAGGGTCTAAGATGTTTAAGAATTGAAAATCCTAATATAACTATATTGGAACTATACCATATTATAAAAAGAATTTAAAACTGAATATAAATCTCTTACACCACAATAAAAAAAATTTAGTAAAATTTTTGGATGATCATCACAAATGGTTAAAGATTAAGTTTTACATTAAAAATAGACAAAACAATTAAAAGTCAATTCAATCTAACATAAATATTCTCCATTAACCTCAATGAAAACCATCAAAACTCAACCTTATATGAAAATTATTCACTTTCCAAATATTTCAAAAGATAAATTATCACAATAAAAATATGATCAAATTGTATAATATTTTAAATTTTTAGAACAAAATAAAGTAAAAGGATCAAGACTAGATAGAGAGAGAGAGAGAGGGGAATATTTGAACAAAAACAAACTCGTACCTTTTATTAAATAAATGCAGTCTTTTATAGACAATAAATCAACCCAAATATAACAAAATGAGCAATAAGTCTGAAATTAAACATCCAATTCCTAGAGACTATATAACAAACTCCAATTGGTTAACAATCTCTCCTTTATACTGAAAATTTTTCAAACTAACCCAAGCAATTATCTTATTTTTAAAATACAGACATTTTAAGATTTTGTCAGCATGTCACCTACTTTTGAGATTCTTTGGAGAGATCTCTAAGAAAATAGATGTCAGATCGATCTATACGTTTGCTATTTCCGCGCAACATAAGAGTTTTGTATAAATAAATTATAATTACAACAAAATTTATTGACAAGCACAAGTTGTTGGAAGCCACAAACTTTTAAAAAAATAGAAAACAATTAACGAAGCATGGACTAATTGCTGAGCGTCACGTGGAGGCCTCATGGTAGGGAGGCAGCATGGACGACTAGACCTAGAAATAAGAGGGATCTCGCATGGTGGAGGATAAATAAATTATAAATTACCACAAATTCCCGGTTTATTACCACTAATGATTTTAGTTACTTAATAAAACTAACTTATCACTACTAGCAACCATAGATGATGAATTCATGTTGTGTCTTGTAATGTAAAGCCGGCCAGGGAAGCACTGATTACCAATTTTTTCATATACTTTTGAATCAGTAATAATGTACAAGTTCCATATCATAATTAGTCAAAAAATCAGTCAGGTCGATGTTGACATCAGTAGAATTCTTTGTATGTTTAGCTTAAATCCCCAACAACATTATGGTTTCATTGTACAAAGACTTCCATCTTGTCCAACATCACCCTTCAATCATGCCTACCTTATCGCTTTAGAGTTCAATATGTTTGTACATTTTTCCTCGGAGTAGTAATAATTCCACCACTTTAGTCCATAAAACTCTACTGTTATTGTTTCCCAATGACTAACATCTCTCACCACTTTATTACCACATGCAATGACATTGAAATTTATGTTATATTTACTTTTGATAACTAGAATGACCCAATAAGGCAAAACAGAAAATGGGCGTGTCAATCTCACCTAAACCTTGGTTACACTTGTCCTTTTCTTTTCTTCCTTTTTTTCTCCTTTTCTTCTATTACTCCCACGGCCCCTCGTACGGATAATCAAACGGCGTCTCGCTCACGGTGGCGGAGTCCAGTAGATCCGGGTGCACAAACCCATATGTCCTCATCACTTGATTATCCGCAAAATTCAAGGCCTTGACCATCCCGTTAAGGCACGAGTCCCCCACGTACATCGGGTTGTGGTCTCCACTACAGGGTTGACACCCCGTAAAGTGCGTGATAAACGGCCGTCTCCAGCTCCACCTCCCGTTACCCGCGTCTTTCAGGTACGGCTCCCTAAACGCACCGTATTGCTCGCTCACTTTCTCCGCGTGCCGTCTCCTTAACTTGGCCACCTCCTTCTCCATCTTCAAATACTGGTCGGTGATGTTTTCGTACGTCCGGGATATCTCTAGCCAGTACCCCTCGAAATAATACTCCCCCTCCAGATAAATCTTGTCCAGCAAACCTCTTATCCTTGTACAGCATGTATATCAGCGCCGTCTGGTCGTCCGACTCCGGGAACAACTTGTCTTTGAATATCGCCCGTTGGATCGGGCCCCACTTGTGGTAGTCTGGCTCTTGGGTCCCATATCCGCCCACTGGGCCATGAAGTCCATGGACCATTGGCAGTTCCTGATCAAGAAACACCCCGGCGTTCAAAGCCGTCCAGCTCCTGTCCTCGTATATTAGCTGGGCCCACCCGTGAACCACCAGGTTGTGGTTCTTGTAATCGTACTTCCTAAGAGGAGCTTGAACTCCATATCGGTGACCGCAGCGTCGGAGTCCACCCACCAGATCCACTCCGCCTCCGGGTGGGCCAGCATGGCAGCCTTGATGATGGGTAGTTTGGCCCAGTAGCTGTTCATTTTTTGGTGAACCAAAAACGTTGTTATAGAAAGATGTCGTATCCGTGGATCCTGCAATAGTCCACCTTGTTCTTGAATAACCGCAACAGCAAATGATCCCCAACAGGGTTCTTGCATGGCTTCGGCTGTGACCCGGTGACCATTACCACCCGATCAGGCGATCCCGGGGCGAACGAAGGGTGGCGTTTTAACCATTCTTTCCTTTTCTTGTCCCAGTTCTTCATCGGTTTATCGATGGAGTAGCTGAACTCCGGGTCGTCGTAGAAATTTGGGTCGGAAGGGTCATAACTCAGGTCAACTGCCGGGATATCATGCACCCATTTTTGCGAACCGAAGCCGGCGGCAGAATCGAAGTTGTAGGTGAGGTTTGGGCCGGCAAGTGACCAGAGAGACCAGACGATCAAAAGAGTGAGACATGCTCCTCCTAGATAAACGAAGCCATCGGCGAGACAGGAAGAGGTTTTATTTCTAAAGTTTGGTTTGTTTGCCATAAGACCCGAATACTAAGAATTGGAGAGTTGTGGTGGTGTGACCATCTGAATTTGTAATACGGTAATGGAGAGCCAGCTTCTGATTTATCTTTAGGTAGAAACTTAATTTCTGATGAGTTTGGTTGCGACAGAGAAAAACGTCAGAGTGAGCAAAATTAGTAGAATATATGGCAACGCTGTGTGTTGAAATGAAATAGGAAGGGAGGAAGGGAGGAAGTGAGGGAGGCGATGTGCTTGTTGGGCAAAAGAGAATCAGAGATAGAGGCAGTGACAGGTGATCACCCGGGATGGGGAAAGTGAACTTAGTGAAGCACGAAGCATCGGTTTAGGGTCGAGGAGGCCAAAATGCACCGATGTAGTTAAATGAGCGGTACGGGCGTGAACTACGCTAGTGTGGGGTCCGTGGTGATCTTATTGGGGGGTTTGTTTTTTAAGGTGGTGTTGGAAGTTGGGAGGGGCAGGGACACGTTAAGAAAGAGATGGACTTTTAGTATGGCCTGTGTTTGGACCAACCTGCATAATCTCCGCTGGTTTGGCCTTAATTGCAGCTGTGGCTCTACCAAAACCCATACTTCAACATTTTATTGCTTCTATTGATAGGTTTATTAAGGTTTTCTTCCCAGAACCAGACGTTTATTTCTATTTTATTAAGGTTTTCTTTCCAGAACCAAATGAGTGAGTAGGTTATGAGTAATCATGCGATTTCAGTTTTTTAGGATAGATCCGCACCAGACTCGCTCATTCTCTCAGAATCCTTCATCACAAGTTTGGATTCGAAACTTTTATGGTTCTGTTCGAGTTCCATTCTTTGTTCTAGGAAGCAGTATAAAATTAGACAAAAATAAGAAAAATAATAAAAATTAAGCAAAAATAAATAGGAGGGACATGGATCCGTTTCTCAGAATCAGAGGATGCACTAGAGAGGGCAAATGTCAATGGCGGACGGCTACGTCTACAATTGCTTTAATGTAATTTTATTTTATATTTTGCTTGACCTGTGCCCAGGAAATCCTTAAACTTCCATCACACACTCTCTCTCTCTCTTTTCTCTTCGCATCAGCGGTTTCGTTAACATTACGAAGAATGACCATGGCTAATGACCATGGCTGCCTATATATAACCTGGGCCAGGGCCAGAATAGGTTTCGTGCCCATCCCCATTTCCTTGTATTATTTATTAGCATCGCCGAACAACAAAACACAGCTTTTATGATCCAGGGGCACAGACTGTCCCCTTGGGCCTTCGCAGTTTAAGGGCAGGCAAATGTGGTCTATGATGCCCCTAATCGCATATACAATTATGTCGTGTAAGATATGCATATAAGGAAGGATACCATTCTGCTTTCCCACAACCACAACATTCTTACACCCCACACCTGGCCTGTTTACCTTATTTATTTTACTACATTAGCAGCACTACATCATCCACGAAGCAATTTCTTCCTCAACTTCAACATCCCCCCTTCTGGTCGCGCCATTTGAGATAAACCAGCCCTGCATGGTAATGCGTGTACGCCCAGCCACTACCAATATATGGAAGAGTTGATGACTATGCCCTGCGATGTCAAACGTCCCCGGCATCCATCTTTCAGGGATCCTTACAGCATAAACCAGAGCTCCCAGCCCATATAGCAGTCCCATCAAAACCTCATATCCTGTTGTGTGGAGAGCCTCTGGCTGGTTCCGGAACAAGATAACCTTGTGCAGAATAGGTAATACCCCAGAGAAGCCCATGCTAAAGAAAAGGGATACGCGTACGATGCGCCACTCAGGTTTCTGGAAGACTGGCAATAGAGAAAACAAAACTGTGCTTATCCCCATCACGGTTATGAATCCGATGTAGAGGTTGCTGAAGAAAGGGTAACACATGAATGAGTAGTAGACAGGAGGATAAAACGATGTAGATATGAGGGCTGCGATTCCTGCATAATCAACTCGGAGCATGATGTAAGCTAACCGCTCAGAGTGACAAGAAAAAAGGTGGCAGACGCTGCTGGCTAGCAAGCAAAACATTGCCCCACCCAAGAAAACAAAGAAGGGCCATCGAGTTATTGGCCCTACCATCAAGGGTGCTAATATGTTTGCCACATCCTCCTTCATGCTATGCTGCATTTGACAAAAAAGTGAAACGAGTATCAACCACGTGAAGCTCCAAGATGGTAAAACAGAAATCACCTCAAAAACAAGTTTAACAAAAGTTTCCAGGCATTCTGTTGCATATACAGATTCCATAAAAGTTGATGACATAATGTTTCAAAGCTCTCTTCCTTTCTAAATCAATCATTGAAGTCAACACTGGGTGCTATTTACTCCAGAAGAATCTGCCCACCATCATATTAAAATTTACAGCTTTGGCATAGAATGAAAAGAGATTAATTAACTAGTCTTAACAAGTATAATTTCTTCACCAACATGCCACAACCATACTAAGAATTATTTCATAAAGTTTGTTTGCTCATACTGAATGATTCAACAGAAAATAACTCCCTTTAAGCCCTTTTCCTGTCTAAATCATTCACTACAATGAACACTGAGCTGGCACCTTTCAAGGTGCCATTGTTACCATTGATAAAATATATTATTTGCTCTTCAAAGGCAAAACCTGTTCACTTTTCTGAAACCTAACCACCATTATGCTAAATGTTTATAGCTTCAGATGAAAACTGTTACCAGCTTGTGTTTACAAGTATTCCAGATTTTCCTTATTAACATGTTACGACCGTATTATGAAAATGATAGCATGAACTGTGTTCTTTCATTCTTAATGCTTCAACTGAAACAGAACACCATACACAAGATCATTAACTTTTGCTGGCACTTTTCTCATTAACTATTTTCTTAACAATTTATAACTGTCTTGGATAAATGTCTTTCCAACATGCCATTTCTAAGCACCAGAAGCACTCTTCTACCTCCTTGCAGATGGACAGCAGTACATAAAATAGCAATAGCATAGAAAAAGAAAGGGCCTCAACAACTAAAAATATAAAAAAGTCAACACTAAGTAATATCGATAAACCACAACAAAGATTTTACACCATTCAAGAGCAACCAGGAAAACAAATCCTTTACCAGCAAATTGTGACCATGCAAATCAGTAGGAATTTTTTTATATGACGATCCTACCCCATCACCAGCCCATCCCTAAACGCATTGTAACCTAGGATCTCCTAGCCCCCAAGCCTTTAAGACTATGGGAGATTGCATTGAGCCACTGGCTCGTAAGAAAAAAAAGAAAAGAAAGCAGCTTAATTAAAAGCAGAAAGAGCATATACCAGAACGCAAATGTCAGTTTGGTTTCCATGGGAGAATCTCTCAGGCAGACAATTGTATAAAAGTTCCATAACATGCCAGCCTGAAAGAGATGTAAGCATATCCATAGAAGGCAATGTACTCTTTAACTCCTCCCTAAGCCTGTGCAAATCAGGCATGTGTGGTAAATAAGGTAGGCAAGCATGCAATTTGTGCAAATCAGCCCTCAACCCGTCTGGAAGTTGCAGAGAGTGAAGATCGACAACCTTAGGAACTTTCATTGCAGTGTATATGGTCAATGCAAGAAAAAGGAAGAAACCAATCAAATGCCTGCAATCAATAACATAAATATGGCCAACTTAGAACATCTAAGTTAGAGCAGAATATAAAGCAAATATTAAATTAAACCCTCGTCATGGCATATTATATGGGCTCTCTATACATCCATAGAACATGACATGAGACGGAGGGAAGTGGTTATGGAAATGTAAAAATATAAGTGTCAGAATACCAGTCTGATTCAAGAATTTGATAGGAATAGCTCTTCACTTCTAACAAGTCCATTCCGGGGGACCACGCCCTGTTATTTTCATTTGCTATATATTTTTTAATTAATGATAAAAATAGACAAATCTGATTACCAATTGATTGCTTCGATGTAGTAGATTCCTTCACAAACACAAAGATCAACAGACATCCTAAATATGCATCACATCTTCACCCAAAGAGCAAACTATCCAACAAACGGAGCAAGACAACACTGGCAAGAACACTAGTCGCTACAGTCCAATGAATGATTGCACTTGCACAAGCATGATGACTTACGTCCAAACGTTTAATGTCTCGTTGTGGATGGTAAACATACTAAGGAGAATCTGCTTCATTGGCCATTCAGAACGGTAATGTCCCAGAATGTACTCATTGTCTCTCAAGTACCCAGGCAAAGAATGGTACTCCACCAGCTGATATTTTACTTTCTTCCACAATGTCTTCCCTTTCCCTCCCTTTGCAGAGTTTACCTGACACTTGTCCGTTGTTTCAGATATGACATTTGAATCTTCAACAACTAGATTGTCACCACCCATCCTCTGTACAAACGAAATGGAATCAATACACCAGCGGCTACAAGCAACACCATTAGAAGATGAAGAATGAAACAAATTCCAATAGGCAACAAAGACGAAACCTCAAATTTAAAAGTCAACGATTAGTGTTTCTCGGGATTTAGTTTAAACGCATTCAAACTATTCAAGTTGGTTTTATTTGGATTTGCCAGGTTATGCAGAAACAACCTTGAACTCACAAAACACACACAAATTGCATGAATTCATTAAAGAAAATGTTCTTCCATATCGGCTTCATCGAAATTAAGAAAGAAATAGGAAGAATTTAAAAAATAGGTCACAAGAAAAGACATCCGGAAGGGCAGCGTACCTGATAGCAAATACCCAAGTGGGAAACTGTTGAAGCGAGATATAAAAAACAAATTGACTGAGAGGGTTCACAGAAAAAGTGAGGTCAAAACGCAAGAAGAGAAGGCAAAAAGAAAACCCTTAAATGAGAAGGGAAAATAGGATGAGAACCGGAATATGCTTTGATAAAGGGTTAGAGTCAGTTTGGGGGTTAATGGATATGCGGAGATGCCAAAGAAAGGATACTTGTGGAGACGGACAAAAGGAGAGGAAGCCAAATGAAATATATAGGTACGTGAGGCCAAGTTGTCCAACACAACACCTAACACCTAGGGCCCCGATGGTGATCTCTTCCAATCACACAAAGTTTTCTTGATCGGTTACAACTAACTTTCCATCCTTCCATCTTTTGAAGTTGAGCGCGGCATAATTTGATATTTGTGTTTGTGTTTATTGTGATAGGATGGCTGCGGTGGCGGCGTGTATTCGTTCTTAGAGTAGAATTTTATGTTTGTTTTTTGGTCGGTTTGGCATAATTGATTGATACACGGATAAGCTCTTCTTAACCTCAGCAACTCCTATCTACTTAAGCAACTTGTAATTACATACAGTATAAATGTGATACGTAATTATAAATTTCAATTTTCTGCTGAAACACTTTTTACTTTGCAAAAACCTTTTACAGTGCCTTTTTGATTTATAAATAAATACAGACACTTTTGTCTCATAAATCTGAATAAACCAAATAACTATTGAAACATTAATTACTATGAGAACACTTGCGGCTCAAAATATGGGCCACTATATAGGTCTCTCGCCAGAAATAATGGGGGACGAGCCACTCCCCGATGCTTCAACAGAAACTAGCGACACTGCCGGAAAAGTCAAGCTTCGCCAGAATGACAGTGTACCGAATGGGGACTTGACCATGGATGATGCCCCAATCTCCTATAAGGATAGATTGCTGGGGAAGGCAAAGGATATACCTCTTGATGCAGACATCTCTGAAGACGATATTAGCATTGAGCAAGACGAACATGGCCCCAACCTAAGAATTACGGAGAAAGCTCATCTACAACTCAATCAGGTATGGCAAAATACTGTGATCGTCAAACTCTTGGGGAGGAATATTGGATATGCCGTCTTCTGTGCTAAGATTAGAGATCTCTGGAAACCATCTACTCTTCCTAAGGTCATAGATATGGATAATGGATATTATCTGGTCAAATTTGACAACATCGAGGATATGCAACACGTAATGCTGGGTGGTCCCTGGGTAGTCCTTGGCCATTATCTGACAGTACAGTACTGGTATCCTGCCTTCAAAGCTAGCTCGGCCACTACCCCCAAAGTAGTTGCTTGGATTCGTTTACCGGATATGTCCCCGAAGTTCTACCATGATAAAATCCTCAATAAGATTGGTAATATGATAGGGAAAACCATAAAGATTGATACCACCACATTAGAAGCTCAACGTGGAAGATTTGCCAGAATAGCCGTGGAACTTGATCTTTCTCGGCCGTTATTACCAAGATTCAGAGTGGAAGGGATATGGCAGAAGATTGAATATGAGAACCTCCCGCAAATCTGCTTTGGTTACGGTAGAGTTGGGCATACACCCAATGCCTGCCCTCATGCCAAGAATTCACAAAATTCCACTGAGGGGATGGGGAGAATATAGCCACCAAACCAGTCATCACCAGAAACTACCATGTCGGTTTCAATGATTCATATGAGTTCCAGCACATCGGAGGGAGGAGAATTCGGTCCATGGCTCCACGCACCACGGAGGCTCCGCCGTTATCCCCAGAAAGGAAAGGAAACTGCAGTTGATCCTACAAGGAAAGAATCAAGCGAGGGAAAAGCTGGATCAAGATTCAGCGTATTAAGCGCCGCATCCGGAGGTGATATGGCTTCAGATACGCTCCCAAAAGCTGTAACTGGAGGTTCTCAAGCTAAGGTTATGGAAAATACCGTTGTACAACAGTTATCATCCCTAAAAATGGGGATCAATTCAAGACAAAGTCAATGGTCCTACCCGTCCTCAACCGACCCTAAAAGCACGAAAGCCACGACTTCTTATAAGCCTGGCCCAGTTGGCTCCCCCAATGCAGTACCTAGCCCATCACAAACAACTCAGCCTAACCAGCTCCATATACCCATGACATCAGATCCTACCAGCCAGCCAATCCAGCCCAACCTTGCCACGCCAAAAGCAGCCCAATCTTCCATAGGTAAATCACAGCCTGCCCATACAAGCTCACAGACCATGGTAACCAACAAGCCCACACATGAGCCCATCAGTGTATCCCCTGGTGCAACCATTGTCCAGGACCAGCCAGTGTTTAACTTTAAACAAAAAGAGCAGGATATGATTACACAGGTATACACGCTCTCAAATCCTGCGACGAGGAAAAAGACACGAAATCAGAGGAGGACCGCCATCGTCCGTGACTATGGCGCCTCCCATAGTTCGCCGGAGTCACTGCTGCCCTCTTCTTCTCTCTCGGCAAAATGCTCCAGGTATGGTCCCACTGGCATCGAACCAAACTTGGAGGACATGCCGACCCTGGTGCTTACGGACGTGGTTGGAACTTCTGTCGCGACCCAAGCTCACACCAACGACCCTCCCGACCAGCCGTCGGACGTCGCCGCCGATAACCAGGAACTGCCGACAACCTTGGATATTGCAACGTGCGAGGGATGTGCTGTCGATTCATCCCTTCAGGTTTAAAGTTACAATTGTTCATTTATTTAAAGATTATTTTAATGATTATATTATCATGGAATTGCCAAGGTGCTGCCAGCACCCTTTTCAGAAAATGCATGAAGGAAATTGTGAAAGCTCATCGCCCAGACATTTGTGTACTCATGGAACCTCGCATTAGTGGTGTGAAAGCTGTGCAGGTTATTTCAAAATTGGGGTTCAATAACTCATTTCGGGAGGATGCTGTTGGCTTCTCAGGAGGAATTTGGCTTACCTGGAATGAAAATTGCACTTCAGTTCATGTTTTATCCTCTGGCCGCCAGTTTATTCATTTCAGGTGGTCGAATGATAAGGAAACAGGACTCTGCACTGCTATTTACGGGAGTCCAAACCCGATCCGGAGACGCAAACTATGGAGTCACTTACGACAGTTTCACGCATCGGTTGCGGAACCATGGTCCCTAATTGGGGACTTCAATGCTATTCTCTCACCTACTGAGAAAAGGGGAGGCACTTCTTTTTATCTCTCTAATACTAATGACTTTAGCTCATGTGTAACTGACTGTGGTCTCATTGATGCAGGCTTTACTGGACCTAATTTTACGTGGTTCCGAGGCTTCCTTTGTGAGAGGCTAGACCGTGCGATGTACAGTGATCTTTGGAAGATCCTGTTTCCGGGGACGACGGTTCGCCATCTTCCTAGGATTAAGTCGGACCACAGACCAATTTTGTTGAGCACTCAAGCAGCAACAAGCAAGAACAAGAGACCATTTCGTTTCCAAGCGGCGTGGCTAACTCATCCCCAATTTAGTGACCTTGTGAAAAATTCCTGGAATGATAATATTGAGTGGTTCTCGGCCTCTTCAAAATTTACTAATGATGTTGTTTTGTGGAACAAGAATGTGTTTGGTGACATCATGCAGAGGAAGAGGAGCCTCCTGAAACAGATAGAAAGAGTGGAGTCAACCCTTGGGCTAAGACAATTGCCAAACCTTAAGAATTCCTATACTCGTCTACGTCAATCCTATGAGGACACAATTGTGCAGGAGGAACTCTTGTGGTTCCAAAAATCCCGGTCAAAATGGCTTAATTTTGGGGACAAGAACACTCATTTCTTCCACACCTCAACTCTCATAAGGCGCCAAGCGAACAGGATCACAATGCTTAGAGACGAGCACAACAATTGGATCTCTGACAATACCATGCTATGCAATATGACACTTAATTTTTTCAGGAGATTATATACTGATGACTTTAATCCTTACACTCCTTTGTTTACTTCGCAGGGCTTCCCAAATATTGCTCATGAGGAATCCAATACCCTCCTTAATATTCCGGGTAATGATGAAATTCTAAAAGTGATTAAGGCTATGGGGAGCTTTAAAGCGCCCAGACTTGACGGTTTGCAACCAATTTTCTTCCAAAGTCAGTGGTCAATCATTGGTCCTTCCATCATAAAGCTGGTAACTGATTTCTTTACTTCGGGTCAACTTAGTCAATCTTTGAATAAGACACTTTTAGTTCTCATTCCAAAAATTGCTAAGCCTGACTCCCTCTCGAACTTCAGACCAATTAGCCTCTGTAATGTGCCTTACAAAATTATAACAAAAATTCTTGCTAATCGCATTAAGCCATTAATGAATGTTCTGGTTGCAGAAACACAGTCTAGTTTTATTGCAGGGCGTGTCATATCTGACAACATCATTATTGTCCAAGAGGCTGTACATTCCATGAAACATAAAACTAGGCAAGAGAGGATGGATGACAGTTAAAATCGACCTGGAGAAAGCTTATGACCGTGTGAAATGGAGCTTTATTGAAGACACACTTTTACTTGCGGGCTTCCCTCGGGATTTTACAGATCGTATCATGGCCTGTGTTCGTAGCTCTTTGATGAGGATTCTTTGGAATGGCTCGATAACGGAGGGCTTCCTCCCCTCTCGAGGAGTCAGACAGGGGGACCCGATCTCGCCATACCTGTTTGTACTATGCATGGAGAGACTGGGTCACCTAATCCAGGATGCACTTATGACTAAGAATGGTCCCCCCTTATCTCACCTGTTCTTTGCTGATGATTTGTTCCTGTTTGCAGAAGCTTTTCTTGAGCAGGCACAGGTTATCCAAGAGACCCTCCAAACCTTTTGTGAGAAGTCGGGGCAGCGTGTCAATGCAAATAAGACAAGGATCTTCTTCTCCAAAAATATGTCAACCTCAGCTATGAATTCTATAAGCTCCTCTCTGGGATTTAAAATTACAAATGACCTTGGGAAGTATCTAGGAGTTCCCCTTATTCATGGCAGACACTCGAAGAATCTTTATGACGAGCTTATATGCAAGGTTCGGGGTAAACTATCGGGGTGGAAGGCTAACTCCCTCTCCTTGGCCGGGCGGATTACCTTAGCCAAATCCACTCTTCAGGCGATTCCTACTCATATAATGCAGTCCATTCTCCTTCCGAATAAGGTTATCCAGGAACTTGACCAGCTGACAAGGAACTTTGTTTGGGGTAGTTCCCCCAATAATAAGAAGATGCACCTTTTGAATTGGCATTCCTTATGTGACCCAAAGGATCATGGTGGGCTGGGCTTCCACACGGCTTCCGAATTGAACAAAGCTCTAGTTATGAAGCTCGTCTGGCAATTCAGATCATCACAGGACAGACTTTGGGTGAGAATCCTTAGTCATAAATACGGTCTCGATGCTCTTTGTTCAGGTAACCCGGTAGTTAAACCATATCACTCTCCCACTTGGAAATCTATGTGCTCTATGTGGAATCCTATCTCTGGTAATTCTAGTTGGGTTGTTGGTAACGGCCGGTCCATTTTGTTTTGGGAGGATACTTGGATAAGCCCCCTTGGCCCGCTAATCTCTCTTGTCTCACAGGATATCCCTGAGGAAGCCCGCAAGGCTAAAATTAAAGACTATGTAACTGAATCGGGTGACTGGAGTTGGGAGTTATTCCATTCTTGGCTCCCGGCATTCGCTTGTTTGGCTATAGCCGAAGTTGGCCCTCCTGCCCTTGATGCTGGTCCGGACACACTTGTGTGGAACCTTACTCCTAGTGGTAGTTTTTCTGTTCGTTCAGCAATTACAGCAATAAGAGAGTCATGCCACCACCCACAACCTGACTTATGGAAAAATATTTGGAGGGTCAAATGTCCAGAAAGAGTGCGCACCTTTGTCTGGTTGGCAACTCATGAACGGCTCCCTACAAGAAGCCTATGCAAGACACGCGCAATATGTGACGTTGATGACTGCCCGAGATGCGCAGCCACTCCGGAGACGACTACTCATGTCTTACGAGACTGCAGGTATGCCTCTATGATTTGGAACCAACTGCTGCCTCCTAATTTATCCTTTTTCTTTTTCAGGTTACCCTTAAAGGAGTGGATAGAAGCAAATCTGAAATACAAATCGAGACATGCACGTGAGGAGGATATCCCATGGCCGACTATGTTCTGTACTGTCACTTGGTTGCTGTGGAGGTGGCGCAACCAGCTGATCTTTGATGATATATCAGCCCACATCCACAATCCTTTGGAAACTATTTGCCAGACTGCACAGGAGTTCTGGTCTACACTGGTAACCTATGCTAAATCATCTCTTCTCAAAGGCAGAAAAGAGGATCGTTGGGTACGATGGATCCCCCCTATCCCGGGTTGGATCAAACTCAATTGCGACGGAGCCTTCAATCCAATCACTAGACAAGCAGGTGGAGGCGGCTTATTCAGGGACCACTCAGGTACATGGCTCTCAGGATTTGCTCTTAGATGTGATTGTGATACTAGCTGGGAGTCAGAGCTCAGGAGTATCATCGTTGGATTGGAAGTTGCAATTTGGAAAGGCTGGCACCAGATTGTAATTGAATCTGATGCAGGCGACATAATAGAAGGGCTGCAATCTAGCAGCCCAACGAAGTATCTCCACCCCCTTTTTGCTGAAGGACGAAGGCTCCTCCGACAGCTCCCGAGAGCTCAAATCTCCCAAGTCCTGCGTGAAGCGAACCATGCGGCAGATAAATTAGCTCACCTAGATATTAGTCTTTCTTCTACAATTGTGCATTTTGATTTACCACCGGCTACGATCTGTAATACTCTGTTCCAAGACAAACTTGGTTGTCCGATGCACCGTCCAGGCGCTTAGCCTGTGTTTTTTCTTGATCAAAAAAAAAATATATATGGGCCACTAAAGTACACTTTTCATGCCTTAATTCTAGGGGATCGAACCCGTCAACACTGATTTCGAGAGTGTTCTTTTTTCCCTTGTCTCCACACCAGCAACTAATTAGGTTTCATTTCAGTATCCAACGTTAGGAGTGGGATTAATACTGTTTTGGGTTATTAGGGAAAGCAGTTTTGATATCTTTCATGTTAAGCACATTAACTCTGTTTCTCCCTCCCACAATTGTGGTTTGCCATTTCCTCCCTACTAGTTTTCTTTGATGAGCACACAATTGCTTCTTTTTAAAAAATGTTGACGATTTATTGTCTATGATGAAATTATAATTAATAGAATTTGTTGTTCTTATGCAAACACACCACTTTATCACCCAATTTAAAGAAAAATTGTTCAAATTTTATGAGGAGCTTGCTATCATCATCAGGATTGATTGTGCTATCAGCACTATTGTAGCCGCCATTAACAGTGCAATTACTAAGCTTTGTGCCGCAATCACCTATAGTGAAATTCACCAGGCAAACAGAGACTTGATGATACCCAAATCGCTCAATCCGTAGTCATCGTGAAGGACTTTAATTCATGCCAATAATCACAAGTACTATCAAAACCAAACACCTCCCAATCCAACAAAACAGGCAGAGCCTAACCCTAGGATGTGTTTTAAAAAAAAAAGTTAAAACTTGGCAAAAGTGGCCAAGAGGGATTAGTAATGTTAGAAATGGGCCGGGGCACCCTGCAAAACCCCACCTATATCCTACTAAGAGTTGAAAACTGAACATAAGATTGATTCTTATCGCTTGCAACTCGCGCCTTTCTGCTCGTACAAATTCTAAGCCACGAACATGGATGCTCCAAGTCCCTTTCGGAGCCCCGTTTCAGTTCTCTGGATTCTTATGTTTGCCTTCTCACTTCCTTACTTAATTATCTCTGCAGAAGAACGCTCTTTGGGTACCATCTCTTCTATTTCTTCGTTGTTTTCCTTGGTATCGGTTGCCTACTTGAATTTTGGCTTTAGGGTTTTCTCGTTTCTAAGTGTAAACGGACACCATTTTAGCTGAATCTAGGCTTGGCTTGCCCTTCTTCGTTTGTTTACGTTTACATTTAGTAACTTGTTCGGGATTCGAGCACTTTATCAAGTTTTTATTCTTGTTGATTAGTGGTTTGCTTTGTACTCTCTTTGTTGGATTTTCGCAGTGGTTGGCCAGAGTAGTAAACTGCGCCTATCTCCACTCTTGGAAGTAACCAGCTCTCCGGGAACTAAGCCGGGTTCTACCGTGCTTTGTGAAAGAGTTTATATCCATGGATTATCTAGGGTCAAGAACTTGAAAAAATTTTCTCACTCGGTAAAGCTGAATCTTTCACGTTCAAGCTTGGGCAGTCGGAATGTGGAGGTTTGTTTTCATAGGTCAGTCATTGACAATGTTTTGAAGCCTTTTAAAACTATGTAGATGCATCATTTGTGGTTTTAGCGCTGTTCCCTACTGTTTATTGTGGATGTGTTCTTTTGCAGGAACATTTCCCGTGGGATTGGGATGTGTCCACCGAGCATGTGGGAGAAGGTTGATAAGGGTGGTTCATGGCTTCATGCGATGTCACCTTTTGACCACAAGCTATTGGACATTCGGATTCCTGGCACATCCCCTCTGGAACTTGAACTGTCAATCAAAGAAGGTTCTTTTTGTGTGCGTTTTCCACGCTAAATTCTAATTCTATTTTCTTGGAGGCTGTTTATAACATTGCTAACCTGCTTATTTGTTTTGTTGTTTTCTTTTACAGAGTATTTCTCATATCGAGTTATATTCTTAATCCTGGGTGTATTTTTACTGAGCGTTGCTTCTGCTATGAGCAAATCTTTAGCTTTTTATTACGGCAGTGCCATGACAATTGGGATCATCCTTGTTACGCTGGTGATACTTTTCCAGGTACTGCATAGTTCTTCAATTCCTAGTCACTGAAAATTTGCTTTATATTTAAAATTACCAAATATGACTTATTTCCATTTGGTTCCCTTGTCATATTATGCTATTATTGATATGGGGTAATTTGACACTTTGGTGTTTAACAGGGAATGAAGCTTCTACCAACTGGTCGAAGGAACTCCCTAGCAATTTTCATATACTCATCACTTGTGTGTATCAGTATTCAAATTACACTTCTGTTTCTAGCTTTTACTACATCGAGAAAATAAGCATTGTCGTATGACCAATTTCCAGGTGGGTTTGGGAGGTTTTCTTCTTCGCTACTTGCCTAGAGTGGCACATTCACTACTGTTAGAGATGGGGATCAGCGAAGATATGTATTATCCAGTAAGAAAGTAGCTTTATTATTATCTACTTTTTGAATTTCCTCAGAGATTTTGTACTAACATTGGTTTATAAAAATTTGATGTGGTGTACTGATTGCTTCCTTCTGAATCATGTGGCTCTGCCTTTTACCAGTTTGTGTGAAATTCTAATTTAGTGGGCCCTAGAACTGTTATAATGTAAGTCATTCTTCTGTGGGATTAGATGAAGGTGGTTTTGATCTTGACAAATTATAAATCAACCATATATCTTTTACTGGCTTCAGACTAGTACCTGAATACCAATTTTGGTATTGGGGCTGGTGGATCCTGTTCCATGGTGTACATATCAGTTGATCTGGTTAACTGACATCTCCATTTAGCATAATAGGAAGTAGATATTGATTAGGAAATAGTGGTTTGATATGTGAGTATGATATTACATGATCAGAAGCTTCTTTGCTGCCACAAAAAAAACACCCTTATGCACCCTTGTGCATGAGCATTTTGTTTGTTACTATTTCTATGAGAATTGTTTAAGTCTACATGTATCAAGATTCTCAATGCTGAATGGTAATGTGGTGCATGGAACGTGTTTTCTGTTGCCCAGTTTTGTCATCACTTTTCTTTTTTATTTTTTGAAATTTAGACATAAAATGTGCGTGTTTGCTAGAAGATAACACCTTTAATATTTTGTGCAGCAAGTAAAAACCTGGAAATTTCTTTCTCCAAAACATTTGGCAATAAGATTGGTCGTCCACATATTATTTAAAAACTGTCTGAATGCTGATTCTAGAAATGAACCAATGATAAGGCTATCCTGTCTAGTAGGTGCAGTTCTGGTTTCCATCAGATGAAATAAAATTTTGGTTCTATGATATGCAGTTGGGAACTTTTATACTGGCTTTTGTTGTTTTGGGTGGAGCATGGATGGGTTTTTGGGCTGTCCGCAAACTTGTCTTGGCTGATGATGGATCCATTCACACAACTACATCTAACTTTGTTTCTTGGTGCATCCGATTCATTGCCATTATTATGATTCTTCAGGTACTTGTACTTTAAGAGTTTATTACTCTATTCATAATTACTTGAGATGATAAATACTTTTTTCCAGTATTAAATTAAGTGTATGCCATTTCTAGAGTTCTTTGGATCCCTTGCTGGCAACACTAGCATTAGTATGTGGAATAATTGCCTCATCAATATTACGAAGAATTTTCAGATGGAGATTTTTGCGCCAACTCTATGAGTAAGCCTGATTTCTCATCTGTAGTCTCTTTTTTCTCTTTTATTTGTTTTTAATTTTTATTCTGTCGCCTGCTTTTTTTTTAGGGGGGAAGAAAATGGTATTTTTTATTTGTTTTTGCCTTTATTTTCCAAAATGAACAAGTTTATTAACAATTATAAAGAAAAAACTACTACCATAATCTTTCTATTTATCCTCGTAGGAAAAACCTCTTTTATATATCCTCCAAGCAAGTTCATTTCAATAACTCAAGGTTAAACATAAAGCACATTATTAACTAGGGAACGAATATGACTAATATCCAAGTGCATACATGATTTATTTACATATATAACTGCTGATAAGATTATTTATTTTATTCAATGATATCACAGTTAATTATTTAGGTTACACTTCAAAAATAAAAAAATCATTTGAACGGAAGTTTGGACTTGTTAAATCGGCAATGTAGAGAGAGAACATCTGTTATTGCATTTATATGCTATGAGGAGGCTTCATGGCATTGTAAAGATATCCGGTGTCCTAAGAACAACTGTCACGCATAGCTTCTCTTATTTTGAAGTTTCAGTCTTGCTTAGTTACTTACAGAAACCTGTCCGTGTTTCCATATTATGTGATATGTGTATATTTGCCTTTAGGTTGCATTGATGTGCCATTTATGTAATAAATTCACAGGAAGTCATTGGAGTTGGTCCAATACATCAGTAGGGAATCATCGTTTCCAGATGTATCACCATTGCGAGGTTCTCGTGATGAATATGTGTTCAGGACTGAAGACTCTAGATTCCTGTCACCTAAGCCCAGACGATTCAACATGACTCCTAATGATTCTGTGCAAGGTGTACTGTGTAGAGCATGTGAAAAATAAAGCTGTTGTTGACTAGAATAATACTCATTATGTGTACGATTTGTCAATCTCCAGGTTTGAATAGGACACCTCCTCAATTGTCTGAGTCACTTGTCTACCCTTCTTCCTTCCATGCCACACCTGAGAGGAGAAACTTCTCAAAAGATGAATGGGAAAAGTTGGCCAAGGACACTACAAGAAACGCTGTTAGAGAACTTGTTTCTTCCCCTGATTTTGGGAGATGGGCTGCTGAAAATGCAGAAAGGATCAATGTAACTCCACGACCTTCCAGAGCTTCGAGACAGAGACATAGCAGGTGGCGCCTTTGGTTTTGAAATTACTGACCTCTTCTAATTCCATATAGTGGATGCTAATTTTACTGCAAAATTTCCAAGAGGAACCATATGATGTGTGGATGCTGCGAGGCATAAGCAATCAAATCAATGGTTCGTAGTCGGGAAATGCACATCCCATTGTAAACTAAAATACAAGGTGAGTTGTTTTGACCGGCTCAGGAACAAGTAGTAGATAGATCATTTTTGTCAAAACACCATGACGTGAGGGTAGATATAGTTGGTATTAGATGAGGATGTATGTGCACTTTAGGTAAGCTCATCACCGGGCGACTCTGTAGTGCAACTGCTGTGGACACGGAAATAACTTGAAATATGATGACTGGAGCGGATGGAAATCTGCTGCTTGGATTCTGTTGTCCGATTGCTTTGAAGATGGCAAGGATAGAGATTGGGCCCCTTGCGGTTGAAAGCTGTTGAATAATAATGGAAACGCCTTGTATTTCTAAATATTCCCTTCCCATTATCTATAATATAATTCACAATTCTGAATGAGTAGATGGTTCCTTTTTGCATTACTTATCTTATTTTCTTTTGATTATTTTTTAATGGGAGAGATGGAATGAGAATATCTTTGGAATGCGGGCCTTATCCACATGAGATGTTCAGAAAAAGCATGGAATGGAATATCTTTGGATTAATTTCTGTATCTGGTGTTATTAAGAAGCATACCCCCTTTGTGGCATGGGAATCTTATATTATGATTCACCAGAAATCTTCCATTTACATTCCCCTCCGCCGGACCAAGTATGAGGACAGAAACAAAAGAATCTTCTTTGGCCAATGGAAAGGCAAGCCAACGTCGCCATAACCATTTGGCAAGCCAAATATTGAAAACCTTATATATAGTAAAAGCAAATGCATGAATGAGCTGTTTGCGTCTTATGTTACGGGACTAGAGTTTTGCGGAATAAAAACTCTCCGTGCGGCCTTAGACTATCGCACTCGCAATAGACTAAGTCAGCCTTCCTCACAAAGCTAGTTAGAATGCTAAGCTTAGAGCACAACCGAAAAGAGAGAGATACACAAGAGAATGGAGAGAAAGCTCTAAACTCTCAATATTGCAAGAATTGCTGGATTTGCTGGATTTGGTGGATGATTACAAATGAGGGGAGGCACCCCTTATATAGCCTTTACAACTCCCCAATGGATGGTGGAGATCAAGCCGTATGATCTAACGGTTATATACAATAGTAGAAAGCACAAACACGGATCCCAATTGAGTTCCTTGATTCCCTCACTTAGTGGAGAACATAGTGGGGAACATAATGGGGAAAGATTCCCTCATTGATTAACGTGATCCTTGATTTTGGCGCACGAAGCCGAATGACTCGTAGTCTGATATTCTGAATGACGCGTAGTATGATATTCGGTCGTGACATTCTCCCCCACCAAACTCGACAACGTCCTCGTTGTGTGTTGCCTCAAGAACTCGTTGATTTCGTCTTGGTACTGCCAAATATCAAAATCTTTCTCCCAGCTTGTCTCGCTAGGAGGGTCGCCTTTCCATCGAACCAAGTATTCCACATGGTTCATGTGCTTCCCACTTTTTTGCACCACCCGCCTTGATAAGATCTCATCTAGTTTCTTATCATGGGCATTGGTCACAGCTGTGGTAGCTCTCTTTGACTTCCCCCTCTTCGGATCTTCCGTGTCTTCTTGGAATGGTTTCAACAAGCTCACATGTAAGACAGGATGGAACTCCAATCTCGGTGGTAATTCCAGCTTGTATGACACCTTGCCTATCCTCTTCAACACCTTGAAAAGACCCTCGTATCGTCGCACTAGCCCCTTGTGCAACTTGGCAAAAACTCGGCTTTGGTGAGGCATCAGCTTCACCAACACAAGATCCCCTTCATCAAACTCCAAGGGTCGCCTCTTTGTATCTACCCCTTTTTCCTTCCACTTTGCCTCCTTGGACAATTGCACTCTTGCAATGTCCTTCTGCTTGTCACACTCCTTGACAATACGGTAGGAGAATGGATTCAGCCCTTGCTTCACTTGTTCTGTCATGTCCTGAACTTGGGGTTTTTGTTTCATACCCCCTTGGATCCTTTCCAGCAAAGGAATCTCTGGTTGGCTGATGGCTGCAAGTTTTTTTGCCTTCAGCTCCTTCTCTCGAGCAACAAGCACCACGCAACACTGGCTCCCTTCCGAAAGTATGAGGGTGTTGGTGCAAGACACTGGGACTGCTCTCGTCTGATCCAGGAATTGCATCCCTAACACAATCGAAAAATCATCCATAGGAACAATGGAGAAGTCAAGTTTACATTTCCATTCTCCCATTTGTAGCTCGACCCCTCGGGCTACTCCAAAGATTGGCTGGGCTTTAGTGGTCACCGTCTTTAGCCAGCCTTTCTCCTCTTTGAACTTTATGCCAAGTCGGTGTGCTTCCTCCTTCTTCATGAAGTTGTGAGTAGCACCGGTATCGATCAATGCATGGGACTCCCTCCCTTGCACGATGGGTCTAGCAAACATTCTCCCAGCTTGCTCCACCTTGGCATCTTTGGTTGAGGCTTTAACGACACTCAACAATTGCATGGAACTCATCCTTGGTGATTCCATCTCTTCGGCCTTTGTGACCATGGCTGCCAGTTTATTCCTCATCGGACAATCCACAGCTTTATGCGGCCCCTCGCATAAAAAGCATGAAAGCTTGGGTCTCTCGCCCTTGTCCCGATTTTCACCTCCCCCTTGTGTGGGTTTGGCTGGTCGGAAGGACTTGAAGGACTTGAAAGGCTTATCCTTCCACTCCTTGGCTTCATGGACTGCTCCCCCACCTTTAGCCTTGTAGTCGTGGAAACTCTTAGGCTTAGGTGGGCTTGAACCCTCGGGCTTCCTCTCGAATTCCGCCAAGGATTCAGCCTCGGTGATCACATCATTGAGCTCCTTGACATTGCGTCGATGAAGCTCCAGCTTGGCCCAACTTTGTAGGCCTCCCAGAAACATATACATGGCCTCCGTCTTGGGCATGTCTGGGATCTCCAATAAGACTTCCGTGAACTCCTTCATGTAGTCTCGGATGTCGCCCTTGTGGGACAACTTGCAAAGCTTCTCCCTTGCTTCTAGCTCCACATTTCTCGGTGAGAATTGTGCTCTTAGGAGCCTTTTGAAATCTGCCCACGTCTCCAACTTCAAGGTGCCACGCTCGATTTGAGCATGCTTCATCCTCCACCAGGTTGTGGCACTGTCGGTTAGATACAGTGGGGCTAGGGAAAGTCGATCTCTATCGCTCTCTATGCCCACCCCTTGAAAGTATTGTTCAAGGTTGAAAAGGAAGTTGTCCACTTTCTTGGCATTCCTCGTCCCACCAAAGGACTTTGGCCTTGGGACATCCAGCTTCAGCTTAGGCTTGACAACCCCTTGCTCAATGCCCTTCTTGCAATCTTTCCTGATTTCAACCAAGTCATCCTTAAATAAAGAGATCTCAGCAAGAAGATTTACCTTGAAATCATCTAACTCTTCCCTCCAAGAGTTGATAGCAATGAGGGCGCCTTGCATCTCCTCACGAAGCTCATTTATGTCCCCTGACTCGAGCTCGGTTATGCGTTGGCCATACTTCTCAAGCATATCTTTGTCATCGGCAACCTTCATCTCCACACGAGTGATCCTTGCCTCCAACGATGACAGATGATCAACAGTCTTCATTCTCTTCTTGTTTGGTTCGGGAGCACGTTGGGGTAGTCTCCCCACACGGACCTCCTCGACCTCCTCTTCAATATGGATGTTGACATCAGAAGTAGTAGGCATCTCCATTTCTCTCTCAAAAGATTTGGACCTTAGGTACGCTACCAACTGTCACGGGACTAGAATTTTGCGGAATAGAAACTCTCCGTGCGGCCTTAGACTATCGCACTCGCAATAGACTAAGTCAGCCTTCCTCACAAAGCTAGCTAGAATGCTAAGCTTAAAACACAACCGAAAAGAGAGAGATACACAAGAGAATGGAGAGAAAGCTCTAAACTCTCAATATTGCAAGAATTGCTGAATTTGCTGGATTTGGTGAATGATTACAAATGAGGGGAGACACCCCTTATATAGCCTTTACAACTCCCCAATGGATGGTGGAGATCAAACCGTATGATCTAACGGTTATATACAAAAGTAGAAAGCACAAACACGGATCCCAATTGAGTTCCTTGATTCCCTCACTTAGTGGAGAACATAGTGGGGAACATAATGGGGAAAGATTACCTCATTGATTAACGTGATCCTTGATTTAGGCGCACGAAGCCGAATGACTCGTAGTCTGATATTCTGAATGACGCGTAGTATGATATTCGGTCGTGACACTTATCTCTCCCTTCTTACATTATTAATATAATTAGGATAGCAAAATCTCGATTAATTCATAGAATTTTCTGTTTTTCATTTTTTTAATAAAAGTATTTGTTTTCATATTATATATATCATGCGAATTGCGAATTGCGAATTGCGAACTTGACAAGCATAATTTAAATTTGTTTTTGGAGATAAAGACGAGGTAGTAATGCAACCCTATCGACTGACTAGGAGCCACCTCGTCCTACTTGCAAACCAAGGACAACAAGTGTGCTTCAGTTCCCCATCCTAATAATTGCTGTTTTGTCCCTTTTGTCCCAGTCTCTCCAACGCTCTTTCTACACCACCGTTTAGCCGCGTCTCTGGCGCTGATATAAAAACATCCATCATCGTCGTCCATGGCTACCTTGAGTACTGTGGTCTATCCTCAACAAGTTTTTCTCCTTGGTAATTCTACAGCATTAAAGGAAGAGACAAGTTAGATAGCTATAATCAATGACCACCTTCAAAGCAAGGCCATGGATTTCTTTGCAAAATCAGAAACAAACCTGTTCCTCTTGTCAGAAGGCCCCAAATTTCCACGGCTGCAGTTACCCAGCACATCTGCTCAGTTATGGTTCGAAGCAAACGACGATAAGTGGCAGAAGAAGGAGGATGAAAGGCTGCTGCACATGTGGCGGCAACGGACGACATAGTATCTCGGAGGAGGAGGACTTAAGATTTGTGGAGGTTCTCCGGGAAGCTCAGCCTTATATGCGTTTACATAGTGGCAGTACATTCGTTGTGGTTTTATCTGGCGAAGTGGCTCACAGTTCTTGCCTGGACAACATACTCAAGGTATCTTCTCCTCCTTTCCTAAGGAAAAAGGCACCCGATTATCATGAGTCTGCACGCACGTGCACGTGTTTAGTTGGGTTTCAGAATCGTAGATTGATCATGTCGATGATAGACCGATTAGGATTCTTACATAATAGAATTGTTGATCTTGTCGAGAGGAAAAAGTAAGGTTTTTCGACGTTTGTATGGACAAAAGAATTCTTACATTATTAATATAATCAGGGGAAAGAGGTTGGTTTGGTAGTCACGTGACTCTTATTGAATTCGTAAAGTAAGAAAGGGAAAATAAAGTAGCAGTCTTTTAATAATGCTAGTTGTACCAACAAATTTCATCTTATAATAAAGTATTAGTTGGGCCGATCATGCGGCGACTATTCAAGGGATGTAAGGTCAAAATAAAACACAAGAAAAATGTTTAAAAATAAATTGTTAGAATAACAAAAGGTGCTGGCGGGGGTTGTTCGTCATTTAGGAGTAGGAGTAGGAGTAGGAGTAGGAGTAGGAGTAGGACCCGTCTTCTTTCATACTTCTCCTATTCTCTTTCATTCCGCCGTCGCTGGCTCTCTTTAGCCCACTGAATTGCGGCCCCCCGCCTGTTCTTCCTCCCTTGTGCTCCAGGAGAAGAGGCACACAACGAAGGCCTAATTCCTGTGCATTGCGTCTCTCTTCTTGTGGGTCCACTCCCATGGTCACTCCTTTTGCCGCCTCCCTCTGCATCTCTCTGCGTAGCCACCGCATCGCTAACCTCTCTCCCTCCCTATTCTCCCCGCCTCCCATCCTATTCCGGTCTCTATTCCTCCAGTGCCCTACGCAGCCGCCGAAACCGAACCGCTTAGCTTTCGTAAACAGAGGTTTAGTGGAGCGCCGCGTGTTTAGCGAGGCGGAGACCGGTTTCGGCTTTGATGATGCTTCCATCTCTGAGTCGGATGGACAGTTCGTTCGGTGGTTCCGTGAGGCCTGGCCCTACCTTTGGGTTCATCGTGGCAGTACTTTTGTGGTTATTATTTCTGGCGAAATATTTGACAGCCCTTTCTTGGATTCTATCTTAAAGGCGAGTGATATATTTGTCGATTGACCGGCTGACTGAAATGCTTTCCATTGTTTGCTACCAAGTATATCTGTGAATGAACCATGTATCTGTAATGTATGTTTTTTTGTGGTGGTACAGGATATAGCATTTCTTCACCACTTGGGTATCAAATTCGTGCTCGTCCCGGGGACACATGTTCAAATTGATAACCTTTTGGCGGAGAGAGGTGATTCTACCATTTTTCTTTTCTTTTTTATTTTGCTGTAATTGATTTTGTGTGAAACTGGTCCTTATTTTTATGATTATTTTTAGAATTGATTCGATAACTGGATTCCTTATGATAAGCTAGGACGCCTATTATGCAGGGCATGGACCTAAGCATGTCGGTCAATACAGAATAACTGATGAGGAAGCCTTAGCTGCAGCAATGGAGGCAGCTGGGAAGATTCGAGTGATGATTGAAGCAAAGCTTTCTCCTGGTCCTTCTATGTGCAATATCCGGCGGCATGGTGATAATAGTCGTCTGCATGATGTTGGTGTTAGTGTTGCCAGTGGCAACTTTCTTGCGGCCAAGGTGCTGATTTCAGTTATTGTACCTTTCCTTTTAGTGGGAATTAGTATATATTGCTTTATATCACCTCTATGTCGTTTGCATGAATTGTTTTGCTAGTGCGGCATCTGTGACATTGTGAGTTGAATTTTCCAAACTGCAGAGAAGAGGAGTTGTTAAGGGTGTTGATTATGGGGCTACTGGTGAAGTAAAGAAAGTAGATGTTACTCGCATGCGCGAGAGGCTCGATAGAGATTGTATTGTTGTTTTAAGCAACTTGGGCTATTCTAGCTCTGGAGAAGTTTTAAATTGCAAGTATGACCAACTGTATCTATTTCTAGTAAGCTAATTCACACGTGCAGTATTTGAACAAGAAATTTGATAAAACTATGCAGCAAGCAATCTCACTTGTTCTTTGGATTCTCTTTTAAAGTTAGTGAAACCATGTATCATCTTGGTGATATAAATCACTGTTCATAAGGATGGAAAAAGTAGTTAGGCTTCAAATTTTGTTTCTTTTCTTGTCCATTAAATTAATATATCAGGAGAATCAATTTAATCATAAACACTATCAGCATCAAGCAAAAAGCTGCTATCTGTTTCATTATCTTTTGTCCACAGTAACTCTTGTCTGCCAAAAGCTTGATGTCTAGTACTTTCATACATTCCAGCACCTATGAAGTTGCCACAGCTTGTGCTTTAGCTATTGGGGCAGATAAACTTATTTGCATCATAGACGGTCCAATTCTAGATGAGAATGGGCACCTTATTCGTTTCCTGACTCTTGAAGAAGCAGACAAATTGGTTCGCAAAAGGGCTCAGCAAAGCGAGATAGCAGCTAACTATGTGAAAGCAGTTGCTTCAGGGGAAGTTACTGTTCTTGAGCAAAATGATTGTGCTGTCCTTGCCACTTCCTCACAGAATGGCAAGGCTCTTAATGGAAGGTCTACTGCAGCCTTTCAGAATGGTGTTGGTTTTGACAATGGGAATGGTTTGTCTGGTGAGCAAGGTTTCGCTATTGGTGGTGAAGAGCGACTGAGTCGATTGAATGGTTACCTATCAGAATTGGCTGCTGCAGCTTTTGTTTGCAAAGTGAGTTCACTTTGATGTTTTAAGATTATATGCCTCTTCTTTCATGCACAACTCATAATATAAAAATGAAGACAGACAAACTAATCTAAACTAAAGTGATAATTGAATGTGTAATGTATTTTGGGGACCTACCACAGTATTGCATTTCAATATTCCCAGCATGGACGCTGCCTTTCCATCTTTGATGCATGCACTGTTTTTAAAAATAAAAGCTATCAAAATTGATTTTTTTTCCACATTTGTATGCTACCATGGGGAAAAAAATTTAAACTTCATCTAGCCTGCATACAGTGAGATGGATATATGATAGGCCTTCCATTAGGTATGTGTACCAGAGGAGAAGAAAAAGGGACAGCGAGGATAGGACAGCTGTCTTGCCACAAATTTCCTGGCTGAATATTCCGTTAATATAGGATATTTGTCTTTTACGGTATAGGGAATATAGGTACACAGACATGCACACAGAGGGGGTATCGGGGATTTTTTTCGATTATCTGTCTTTGGTCCCATTTCCTGGGAAAGGAGAGCCTTAGCCTCTCGAATGCTGATGGACATTTTCTTACAGTAATAACATCGGTTTTCATTATCTTTTATCGCATGTTCTCATTGCTGTGTTCTTATTGACCTTGATTGTTATTAAGCTGGAGGAAATCCAGGGAGGTTAGGAAGGATCCTATCAATTTGGTAGCGGAGCAATACTGGGAAGTGGGTATGCCAGTAACGAGAATGGAGTCCAGATTGGAGGCAGTAGAGAATGAGTTGAGGAGATTACCGATTTTAGAAGGGGAAGTGGCTTCGATAAAAGGCGAGGTGGAACTTGTTCGAACAGAGCTGAAAGCTACCCTCACCGCTTTCACTCAGAGGATGGAGGAGTTGTTGTCCGGCACAACCCAGATTAGAGCTAGTGCACCCGCGGACGAAGATCAACCGAGTTCGAGCCGAGCGAAGGAAAAAGAACCTCTGGTAACGGAGGATGTGGAGGCTCTCAACTTGTTGATGTCGCCTCAGAGCTCCAGGAGCGGGGAGAACCGATTGCCTATCCAGGGGAACTTAGGACAACAGCGGGGATACCGGACAGACCCAGATGTGCGAAAGATCGAAATGCCGACGTTCGAAGGAAGGGAAGCTGACATTTGGATCTACAAAGCAGACACTACTTCGCGATGCATGAGATGAGTGAAGAGGCAAAACTGCGGGCGATGAAGCTATGTTTAAATGGACCAGCTCTGGTTTGGATGAGAACAGAAGACCGGAAGAGGCCTTTTTCGAGTTGGAAGGAGTTTAAGGAGAGGATGGCTGATCGCTTTAGAGGAGCGCACGTTTCCAGCATGCGAGAGAGGCTGCTGTCCATTAAGCAGGAAAACACAGTGGCGTCGTACGTTGAAACCTTTGAACTACTCGCGATGCAATGTGAAGATCTGTCGAAAGAGACGTTGCTGGTGATTTTTGTCAAAGGATTGAATTCGCTCATCCGAGCCGATTTGATGATTTTACCCCGTGGAACTCTCCAGCAGATGATACAGATGGCGGAGAAGATAGAGGAGAGAAACCAGATTTTGGAGGAGCATCACGCTGCTTTGGGCTCGTGGAGTGTCAGCCTGTCCAGGAACACGTCTCAGGGCTCGATGTCCAGCTCGACGAAAATTACCCACTTAAGCCCGACAAAGCAGCCCGTCCTATCCAGCAGCCCCAGCCCTAATAACCAGCCCAATCAAACTTTAGCTGGAGTATTGAACCAGCCGACAAGAACTGCAACAACCCCTTCGTCTGGGTTAGGCACCAGGCTTGCGCGAGTTCCGTCGACGAATTCGTCTCACCAAAACAACAGCTCAAACACTAGCAGGTTCCGAAGGCTAACGGCTGAAGAGGCACAGGAGAAGAGGAGGAAAGGGCTGTGTTTTAGATGTGATGAGAAGTGGCATGTAGCGCATGTGTGCAAAAGCAAGGAGGTCCATGTATTTATCGTCAGTGATAACCCAGACGATTTGGGAGAGACAAACGAAGAAATCCAAGGGGAAATAGGGGACGAAGAGGACTTGAAACATGTGGAGCTGTCACAAGGGGCAATGGAGGGGTACACCGAGCCTCACACATTGAAACTGGTGGGAACTGTGGATGGTGAGCAGGTTGTGGTAATGATTGACAGTGGTGCCACGCATAATTTCATCTCCCCAGAAGTAGTAGAAAAGCTGAAATTGGTAGTAGAACCAACGACTGGGTATGAGATAATGATTGAGAATGGCGGTGTAGCGAAGGGAGAGGGAATGTGTAAAACAGTGGAGCTGTTGGTAGGCAATCTGCGAATAGTGGCCGACTTCCTGCCACTTTGGATGGAAAGTTCCGATATGATTTTAGGATTGAAGTGGTTGACGACCCTTGGTGAGACCCGGCATAACTGGAAGCTAACTGAGCATGCGGTTCAGGGTGGAAGGAGAAGAGGTAGAGATTAAAGGGGATCCGAGTTTGCACAGACCTCTTATCTCTCTGAAGGCGTTGGCACGATCAATGGAGACCGGTGATAAAGGGGTGTTGGTAGAGCTTTGCAGTTTACAGGCAGAGGGAGTGGAAGAAGAATTCACTGAGATTGAGAGGTTAATGAAGGAATACCAGGATTTGTTCCAGCTGCCGACAGGATTGCCTCCAGACAGAGAGCATAGCCACATGATCACGCTGCAACTGGAGGCAGGTCCAGTGCGGGTGAGACCCTATCGATATCTGCATATCCAGAAGAACGAGATAGAGAAGCAGACTGGTGAGATGTTGAATGTGGGGATCATCCGTGCCAGTACAAGCCCATACTCGAGTCCGGTATTGCTGGTAAAAAAAAAAGATGGAACATGGAGGTTTTGTGTGGATTACAGGGCGTTAAATAAGGTGACTGTTCCAGACAGATTCCCAATTCCGAATATAGATGAGTTGATGGATGAAATTCATGGAGCAGAAATCTTCTCCAAGCTGGATTTGAAATCCGGTTACCACCAGATTCGAGTGCGTGGGGGGATGTGGAAAACACGGCTTTTAGGACTCACGAAGGGCATTATGAATTCTTGGTCATACCTTTCGGTCTGACCAACGCTCCTGCCACCTTCCTAGCCTTAATGAACAAGGTATTTCGAAAGTTCCTAAGGAAGTCAGTGTTGGTGTTCTTTGATGATATACTAGTGTATAGCCGCACGATAGAAGAACACCTACGGCATTTGGAGGAGGTATTCATGGCACTAAGAGAACAATGCCTGTATTTGAACAAGAAGAAGTGCTGTTTTGGCCAGCGAGAATTGGAATATTTGGGTCATATAATCTCGGGGTTGGGTGTGTCAGCGGATCCGGAAAAGGTTCGGGCGATGCGAGATTGGTTGATATCGAAGAACCCGAAGGAGCTGAGAGGATTTTTGGGGTTGACGGGATATTACCGCAGGTTTGTGAAGGGTTATGGATCAATTGCGGCACCACTGACCAAACTCTTACGGAAGGACGTTTTTGAATGGACGTTGGAAGCTACTGAAGCTGTACGACTATTGAAGGAAGCGATGATTAATGTACCAGTTCTCGTCCTACCAGATTTCGATTCAGTGTTTGAGTTAGAAACGGATGCGTCTGGGATAGGCTTGGGCGCAGTACTGTCGCAGAAAGGGAGACCTATTGCTTTCTATAGCCAAGCCTTGCCAAGAGAGCTCAACAGAAGTCAGTTTATGAAAGGGAACTCATGGCAATCGTCCTAGCGGTACAGAAATGGCAACACTACTTGTTGGGGAGCCGTTTCATAGTACACTCCGACCAGAAGAGTTTGAAGTTCCTATTAGATCAAAAGGAAATTGCCCCGGAATACCATCGTTGGTTGGTGAAGTTACTGGGTTACTCGTTCAAGATTCGTTACAGACCGGGACCTTCCAATCGTGTAGCAGATGCCCTGTCAAGAGTGCCAGCCAACGTGGAGCTCAACCAATTGATATCTAGAATGATCCTGGATATTCCTACGTTACAGGAGGAAGTTAGGGTTGATACGAAGTTGCAGAAGATCCTAACTACACTATCTTCTGGAGAGGCAGAAATCGAGGGATGGTCTGTAGTGCAGGGGCAACTGAGATATAAGGATAGAATCGTGTTGCCAACAAAATCCAAGTTGGTAAATCAAATCTTAACAGACTTTCATTCTAGTCCAATCGGTGGTCATGGAGGGTTTCTTCGGACTTACAAACGGGTGTCTAGCGAGTTGTACTGGGAGGGGATGAAAGCGGATATTAAGTCCTTTGTGGCGAGTTGCGAGGTGTGCCAGCGAAACAAGACCAGTACGTTGTCGCCTGCAGGACTTCTACAGCCGCTGCCCATTCCCAAAGCAATCTGGGAAGACATATCCATGGATTTTATTGAAGGCTTGCCCAAGTCTAACAGATTTGACGTAATTCTGGTGGTGGTTGATCAGCTGAGTAAGTACTCCCATTTTATTTTACTTCAACATCCGTTTACTGCTAAGAAAGTGGCGGAGGAATTCGTAAATAATATAGTGAAGTTGCATGGGTTTCCTAGAAGTATTGTTTCAGACAGGGACAGGGTCTTTCTCAGCGTGTTCTGGAGGGAATTATTCCGGCTGCAGGGAACCAAGTTAAATCGTAGTTCGGCATACCATCCCCAGAGCGATGGACAAAGTGAAGTGGTGAATCGCTGCTTGGAGATGTACTTGAGATGTTTTTCGAGCCAAAAGCCACGTGAATGGTCGAAGTGGATTGCGTGGGCGAAATACTGTTTTAATACGTCTTACCACGTGTCGACAAAGACGATGCCATTCCTTATCCTCTACGACAGGGATCCTCCACCCATAGTGAAGTATGACGAGTCCCCATTGTCTTCGGTGGCTGAATTGGATGTGATGATGAAGGATCGTGATGTAGCTATAGTGGAATTAAGAGAACAACTCGCGATGGTGCAGAACAGGATGAAGAAATCGGCTGATGCGCATAGGAGGGATGTACAGTTTTGAGAAGGGGATCGAGTGTTTCTTAAATTACGTTCGTATCGGCAGAGATCATTAGCAAAACGAGTGAATGAGAAACTATCCCCTCGGTATTTTGGGCCATTCACCATTCTGCGTCGCATTGGATCTGTCGCCTATCATTTGGAGCTGCCGATAGCGACAGGGATTCATCCAATTTTTCACGTATCACAGCTTAAGAAAGTAGTCAAAGACACATCCTCTGTCATTCCAGTACTGCCAGCCGCGTTGACGGAAGAGTTGGAATGGACTACAGAACCAGAACAGGTATTGAACTCTCGGCAGGGGAATCGAGGATTGGAAGTGTTGATTAAGTGGACTTCTCTACCTGAGTTTGAGAGTACTTGGGAGGATGCTGCCTTCATCCAGGGTCAATTTCCAGAATTTCACCTTGAGGACAAGGTGATAGTGCAGGGAGGGGGTATTGATAGGCCTTCCATTAGGTATGTGTACCAGAGGAGAAGAAAAAGGGACAGCGAGGATAGGACAGCTGTCTTGCCACAAGGGAGTTAGTTATAGGATTTCCTGGGTGAATATTCCGTTAATATAGGATATTTGTCTTTTACGGTATAGGGAATATAGGTACACAGACATGCACACAGAGGGGGTATCGGGGATTTTTTTCGATTATCTGTCTTTGGTCCCATTTCCTGGGAAAGGAGAGCCTCAGCCTCTCGAATGCTGATGGACATTTTCTTACAGTAATAACATCGGTTTTCATTATCTTTTATCGCATGTTCTCATTGCTGTGTTCTTATTGACCTTGATTGTTATTAAGCTGGAGGAAATCCAGGGAGGTTAGGAAGGATCCTATCAATATATCTGCATATAATTGTCTTGATATGAGGCAGCCTTAGATTTGTTTCTGCTTTTTAATTGTCTTGATATGAGGCAGCCTTAGATTTGTTTCTGCTTTTTAATTGTCTTGATATAAGAAACACACAACAATGTTTCTATATAGAACTCTATGTTCAGCTTTTATCTTAGTAACCATGATCAGACCTAACCATATATCAGAAAGTTGATAAAGAGTTTCCTTATTGTCTTATCAATCATAAATTGGCTTCATAAGATGCGAATTCATTAAAAAATATGTTAGTTTATAATTATATCACAAGATTTTTTATTCTGAATGCTTGCTTGAATGCATGGCAAATCCTAGCAATGTGATGTTACATCCACCTGACATATAAGCTGCTACCTTGTGCTTATTTCTTATATTTGTCAGATTTTTTATTGTTGCAAGTTCTCGGAGCAAATTGAACTTTTCCTTATGCTAGAAAATGTTAACCATACTAGTTACTATAACTAGGCTGCAATGCCTCGAGTTGGTTTTATAAATTTCACCTTGTGGTGGCTTTACAAATTTTCGGATTCCTGATCTGCATGATAGTATTATTGTTACCTGAAGCTTTAGTTGAGTTTAAGAATCTTTTGCCCGAAGTTAAATTTTCTTCATTATTTCAGGGTGGTGTTCAAAGAGTACATCTTTTAGATGGTACAATTGGTGGAGTTCTTTTGTTGGAATTGTTTAAAAGAGATGGAATGGGTACTATGGTGGCTAGGTATGATGGCATTTGTAATACTGCCGTTTTGTTTGTTTATGAATTTCTAATATGATCACAGTTATGCTGTTCCAGTGCTCAGCTTCAAAGCTTTGGTTCTGATCAAACTAATTGTTGTTTATTGACAATGACTGAGTGGATTATTCTTTTCACACTATCTTACTAGTCATTTCTTATTTTCCCTGATCAGTGATGTTTATGAAGGAACTAGAATGGCTAGGATGACAGATTTGGCTGGAATAAGACAAATTTTACAACCTTTAGAAGAAGCCGGCACATTAATCCACAGGACAGATGAAGAGGTTGGCTTTTTTGCTGTTTCGGATTTTATTATTCAGTCAGACCCTTGTTCACTTTTTCTAACTGTGTTGTTGATGCGAGATGAGGGAAAGGTACTGGTTGTTTGGTGCTATATTTGAAGTGGAACTAAATGTTTCTATTATGTTCTGTTCTAGCTGCTTAAAACATTGGATTCATTTATTGTTGTGGAAAGAGAAGGTCAAATTATTGCCTGCGCTGCTCTTTTCCCCTTTCTTGAAGAGAAGTGTGGAGAGGTTGCCGCTATTGCAGTTTCTCCTGAGTGCCGGGGACAAGGGCAAGGAGACAAATTACTTGGTATGTCTAATGTTTCTATGAAAAGATTATACTTATTTGCAAGATTAACTATTGCATGGACACACTGGCAGTTGGTAATCTTATTCACTGTACAGAATGTCATTAAACTTTGGCAAATAGAAGTCGTGGGCTTATATATTTGGGGATTTAATTAGCTTCATATAATTAGTTTGAGCATTTGAAGAGTTGTATGGTCTCCATCTCTAGCTTTTCGCTCCCTCCACTCCCCTCCCCTCCCCTCCCCTCCCAATCCCCAGACACCCACTACAAATATGTAATGAGTAATTATTTGTATTTTGCCTCCAATTAAATGATCTCTCTGGCCTTTGATAATCTCATTATGGCTTGTATGATGATAGTGATGAAACTGTTTCAGATTATGTGGAGAAGAAGGCATCCATCCTTGGATTGGATTCACTTTTCCTCCTTACTACCCGCACTGCGGACTGGTAACTTTTGCTTATCTTACCTCCCTCTTTATATACACGGAACATGTGTGTGGTAGTCTGATCTGCTAATAAGTATTGAAGAATATATGGTAAGCTAAAACAACATATGCTCATCTTTTGCTGTTAGGGCTGTGAGTTTTTCTTGTGTGTAGCCTGAAAAATTTTGATTCAGGAATGAGATATGGATTAAATTTCTTCCCGTCTCGTGCACAAATCATCAATTGATCCTCTGTCTAGTCTACTATAGGTTATAGTTGGACTGATGGTTTTGTACAGGTTTAAGAGACGTGGATTCTCAGAGTGTTCAATTGAATCTATTCCGGAAAGGAGGCGGAAGAACATCAATCTATCTCGCAATTCTAAGTATTATACCAAAAAATTGTTACCCGAGACCGGTGGAATCACTGTTATCAGGCCCTTCAGTCAAGGGCTGTAGAATACTACAACCTATGGTTATTTTTATGGGAAGCTTCAACTGGTAATCAATATCATTGATATAGGATGCTATTTTTTCTTCTTAGTGCATAATTTAGTTTATTTACCGACTGATATCTTTTATTTTATCTGAATTTAATTTAATTTAATTTAATTTAATTTAATTTAATTGAAGCCTACCAATCTATACGTATTCGGATGTTAATCAATAATGCAATGATTGACCTTTTTCATGATATAATATACCAGATCATATTAGTGAGATATTTTTCATAATTAAAGAAAATATTATAAAATACTATAATGTAAAATACCCCGCCATTTTAATGCATTGAATCCAACAAAACACATCAAAATTAACCAAATCATTTTCTTTTACGAAATGTATTAATTATAATAAAAAAAAACAACTCTATCACAGCCATTTCGGAGCCCCTTCCTTCATGGTTTAGATTTACCTAAGTTTTCTCCTTTCCTCCCCGAGCCTCTTAAATGTGAAATTCACATGCACTGCCACCGCTCCACTTATGAAGCCTCTCATTTGGTGAAGCAAAGAGCAAAAGACAGGACCCAGTCACTATCTCGAATACTCATGTAACCCTGCCCCCCCTCTGTGCTGGAAGAACAGAGTGTAGTTTATTTCTTATCTGATGCAGCTCCCTCACCTTCTCCGTCTCATTAGATTGCAGTAAACTCCTTTTCACCATTAAAAATAACCCTTCGTTAATGCGCATCCCTCTCCCCAAAAATTCTTTACAGCATTGAAAAGCTTCTACCAATCTTGCGCGAGAGCATAATCCTGTCACCAATAGATCCAACGCATGAGCATGTGGACAATACCCCTTCTCCATCAGATAACCCCATAAATTTAGACCCAAATCAACGCGGCTATTCATTAAGAAGAATTTCATCAACATAACCGTTGTTCGTGTTTTAGGAACAAAATTTCTGCCCATCATCCTTTGATAAACCTCATACACTCCCTCAACGCCACTTGACTTCATCAACCCTGAGAAGATCGCATGATAGGTCACACTATCATGCGCAACACATCTCTCTTCCATCTCATCCATCACGCAAATCGCAGATTTAACGTCTTTACATCTGACAAGCGAACTGATCAATGCATTATAAGCCCCCGTATCAGGTCTTAAGTTTCTCTTAGGCATTTCATCGAACAACTGCCTAGCCATAACCTTGTTTCGAGCAACCCCAGCTCCATGGATCAAAGTAGTGATTATTTGCAACGTAGGAGAGTAACCATTAATCTTTTCCATCTCTTCAAACTGTCTCAAAGCATCGATAAAATGACCCTTCTTACAATAAGCATCAATTCGAATACTATAAGAAGAAGTAGTGGGTTTAAACCCTCTGCGAGCCATCTCATGATAAAACAACTCCATTGCTGTAATATCCCCGGATTCCTTGAATCCCAATAGCAGAATATTCATAGTCTTCACGTCAGGAGTAAACCGTTCACGCATCATTACGAACACAGATCGCGCCTCCTTCATTTCCCTCTGCGTACAAAAAGCTCGAAGCAGGACATTAAACTCTTCAGTACCGAACCTTTTTCCTGTGAAAACCACCTTCTCCATCCTCTCAAACGCTTCGATGGTATCTTCAAAGGTTTGAAATTTGGCTACCCTCGATAACATAATGCTCATGGACTTGAGTGTGAGCAAGTAGGGATGAGATTTTCGCATTTCCTCCATAAAGTCCCAAGCTTGTCGGAAGTAGCGCATGCGCGCAAGAATGTGGAGCGTTTTTTCGAAGGCGTCGGGAGTTGGAGTGAAATGGGGATGGGGGTTTTGGAGGGAGAATCGGAAGAACTCGAGGGCTTTGAGGCCATTGGAGTGAGCAGCGAAGAGGCGGCCAAGCACATCTTCGACCAAGTCAGAGGTAAGGGAGTCAGGTGGGAGATGTTTGTGGAGGATGGGGCGCAAGGGTTGGTGAGGGAATGGATGGCCATTGATGATTCTGGTGATTGCTTCGATTTGGGTGGAAGTGGATTTGGATTTGGAAGAGAAAATGAGGAACAAGGGAAGAGGAATCGGAATTCTATGAGGGATTTGAAGAAACTGGCATCGATTACATGTTTTCAAGGCCAAAGAAGAGAGTAGCATTGTAATGGTGATTGTAATGTTTGCATCCGTCCAACGAATCTGGCGGAAGTCAGTTGTGTTCCACAAGAGGCGATACGCTTATGTGCTCGAGGTTTTTACAAGTTCATCTTCAAGTATGGATTGGTAGTGACCTAAATGACGTTACTATCCTTATACCGTACCTACTTACAGACTGATAGATGGGATTAGTTGACTGATAGATGGGTTTAGTTGAATTAGCTGGCAATCGGCTTTGTTGTCTTCATAAGCAGTGTGAAGCAGGGTGAAGCAGGGTGAAGCAGGGTGGCCTGCTGTTAATGCACCAATGACTTCTCAATCTGTCTTCACTATTTCATTCATGCATGCATGTTGTGTTCGTTCCTTGCTATGCATTTCTTAACATTTCATTCAGTTTTGTGATGCATGCTTGATGGGTTATTGGTGATTTGTTGTTAGTGGATTCTGTAACATTTTGTGCATGTAGTGGTCTACCCATCATATCGAGGAGTTTTAATTTGATTTAGTTTTTTGGAGGACTAGGATGGTCATAATTCTTTCAATGCTTGTTTTTAAGAGCAGACAGAAAAACTATATTCTTTCTTTAAAAACAGACAAAAAAACTATACAAACAATTGACAGACAGACAACGGAATTAAAATTTGAAGTCATAAATTTTTCTTAAAGAAACACCATACAGATGTCATTCGCTTTCAACAAAGAAGGTAAACTAGCATCGAGATAATAGGATTACGTCAAACTGTGAAAATGATTGGTCTAGTTGCAACAGATTAGAGTTACTAACATTTCATTCAGTGGGAAAGTAATGTCAGGCCAGATGCACATTCTTGAAACTCCACGATAAAAAAATAATGGAGATTTGAGTTCCATAACGTGGTTAAAACCCATAAGTATTGAGTCTTATATTTTGTCTTGTTTTGTCATTTTGATATTCCTGTGTCTTTCAAGGCAAGTTCACTATACAATATAGTGTGTCCAGAGTCAACAGGGATTTTATGTTGTGTTGAAGAATTAGGTGTGGAGAAAAACTGAATCGAGACTTTTATTGATATCAGATCCAAACCAAGTTTGTTTTGAGTGGTTGGTTGACTTTGGATCCATTATGACCTTTTTGACCATTTTGATATGTAAAGACTCAATTTTTCCTTTAAAGACCATTGATACTATTTAAGCCTTTAATGTCACATTCCGGACTCCAAAATTTTCATGCGTCAACCGCCGTAGGTCCACCATACACATTGCCATAATATATGACTATGCATATAACGAATCCACAAGGCTATTAGTATAATAACAAATCAGATGAGAGTATTAAAATTAGCAAATAAAATAAAGCACAACAAATATAAGAGTAGTAATGATGTCTCCGGGTGACATTGGACAACCCAAAAAAAATATATATCAAAGATGAGCATATTACAACTCGAATTCGATATTGATAAGATATCAATGACTCATTACAAACAAATGACTCATTACAAACAAATGACTCAGGTGATTCAACTATGAATATAGATCCTCAAATGATACCTTGTGTCACGCTCCGTACCCTATTCCAGGGGTAAACATCCCCGCCACGAGACCCTGAGAATAACAATTATGATGCTATCCCAAAAATCTCGTAATGCTTTGAAAATAAAATCAATAAAAACGCAGCAAAACAAAACATAGGGTAATTTCAGAATCATAAATAAGATTTTAAATTTTTTTTTGCAATATGGGTTCTAAATCAGGGCTAAACCAGAAATCACACAATTCCTGTATAACAAAATTTTACTTGTAACAGTTTTATATATGTGATAACATATCTAATCAAAACTTATATCATCCTTCGTAAGCAACAAAAACTAACCATATATATATACAACCCAACACAATGTTTCAAAACAATTCTATGCAGTTCACAAGGTCTAAAGCCCCAGAAAACTATATATCAGCAAGATATAAATCAAAAGGAACAAAAATCAAAAAATACATGTTCGGTTTTTCGGTGTACATATCAAATCAAAAGTCTGATCAAACCTAGCAGTGACTGGCTGGACCAGATGCTAAGTTACAGGAGAAAGACGGTTGAGAACTTGAGCCTGCAACACCGTCTGGACAGCACTAAACAACGTTAGTTAAATATCCAGGTGAGTAGTTTTAGAGACCAAAATAATAAGCTCATAACCAAACAAAATATTATATCGTAAATTAGAAATCTAAATTCAAATTTGGAAGGAATCTCAAAGACAAGAATACATATAAAAAGTAAATCTCAAGGTTAACTCATACCAATATTTAATCACAAACAGTGGTGAATTAGAATTATAAAGTCTCTTTTTTTTTAAAAAAAAACAATAGGGCTGGAAAGTCGGCTAACAAAGTACTTATTCTACTCCTGATCAGGGGGTAGTCTATGCCCACTAGTGTATATTTCTTGTTATTTTTTTTTACAAACATAGCCCACACTAGTGTTGTCGAAGGCTAAATCAACACACTACTACGCAATACTGATCAACACGTCAACTTGCGTTGACCCGGGTCAATGACATTATCTCTCATTTCTCGGGGATGCCAAAGAGTCATATATAAGACCCGTCGGTCAAATCAGGTATCACTCAACAGTGCACTGTCTACTCACATCTCACACGAAATAAATTCAAAAAACAACATACAGAAACATGACCCTTGAAATACTTATAGAGTATGGTATCTTAAACCTCATGCATCCCTATGCATATAAATCAAAACCTGCATCCCTGTGCAAAATCATATAAGGACAACTAAAATTCCCAATAAGTCATAGTGGTTTGTCAAAAAAATCTTGTCAAAATATCAAGCACGATTTATCAATATTTATGCTTTAGAAAAATCACATATTTCGAACAAGCATGTTTAAAACCAAACAGTGAAATGTGAGGTCCCCACTCACCTACAAATAGTCACAACAAGAAAATACTATCCAACACAGCATGCAAGGCTCAGTGGATCCACCAAAATGTCCACATCCCGCATACACAAATCACAAGCCTGTATTAATATGCCAAGCATGCAGTCACTATATTTGTCATCCAAATGACACAACAGTTATTTTCGTATGTTAAGGTACTAACACCCGCATACTTGGGTCCCAAATTACATGTTTAATTTGATAGTATTACTTAGAATATTGTAATTTATTTTTTTAAAAGAAAAATATATTTTAATCAATTTATTCATAAGCTTATAACTCATAAACCGTGTGTCTGATCAAGAAACGAACGTCACCATTGCGTTTAGAGCGTCCAAAATACTTAATGGGCAAATTTTGGATGTTTCGAAAAATCGGCGGCGCATGGTGGTCCGGCGGCTATTGGCGGAGGCGGACGGTGGCCGCCGGCGGCGAGAAACCTAGAAACCCACCTGTATGAAAACTCAATGAATTTTAACAAGCTATGTGTCAAAAGAAAGCTCTCGATGAGAGGAACTCAAATATGTCATTTGTTTTTCGATAGCTCACCGGAGTCGGTCGGAAAAAATAATTTTCCGACGACGAAATCGCCATTCTTTCTGAGGTTCTATAACTCGTTTCACAACTCCAATCCCAACAAAACTTACACCAAATGATTGCTGCCGAGACAAGGAACAAAACGTGACCAATGATGAGACGATTGGTGGCCGGAGGAGGGAGATCGCTCCTCTCAAAGTTGAGGAGAAAACACGTGCAGGAGGGAGTAAAATTCAGAGAAAATGGGGAAGAAGAAGAGGAAAGAAAGAGAAAAAGAATTTTTTTTTAAACCTAAGCCAAAACGACGTCATTTTGACGTTTGTTCAAAACGACATAGTTCGCTATCTTCTTTTCTTTTCGACACTAAAACGGCGTCGTTTTGGTGCCTGCCCTAAACGACGTCGTTTAATGTATACTTATATTAAAATATCATTAATTAATTATTAAATTAATCATAAAATACTTATAAACTGTAGAAATTTATAATAAATTGTATACTTGTCCAAAAATTATGAAATTTACACAAAAATTCATAAAAATGAGATCTTTCCAATGAACTAAAAATTATATTTTTCTGAACAAAAAATATTTAATAACAAATAAAATACTATTCGGGATAATATAAAAATAATATTTTTAAATCATAAAATTCAAATCAATCCAATATTTTTTTAAATCTTGCCCAGAAATATTATTGTGTCAGTCTAAATCCAAAATTCAATTTGAATCCTAGATTATAAAATAAAGATTGTTACTAAATTACCCTCACGCATATCATTACACGTGTCAAAAAGAATCAGGGATTTACATTCTATCCCCTTTAAGAAAAATTTCGTCCCGAAACTTTCTTTCAAGCACAAATAAGATAAACGAAAAAAACATCATAAACAAAAGTTCGAAGAGGAACTAGAAATACATAGAGAAGTGTAGAACACTTACTAGGCAAACAGCTGAGGGAATCTACTCTTTATCTCAGCCTCGGTCTCCCATGTTTCCTCTTCTTTCTGAGAGCTCCTCCAAAGAACACGAACCATAGGTACAGTCTTATTCCGTAAGACCCTCTCAGATCTATCTAGAATAGACGTTGGCTGGGTAGAATAAGACAAGTCCTCAACTATATCCAAGGGAGGTGTTTCCAATACATGATTGGGGTCTGGGATGTACCTCCTCAACACCGATACGTGAAACATATCATGTATCCTCTCCAACTCTGGAGGTAAACTCAAACGGTAAGCTACAAGACCAATCCTCTCGATCACCTTGTAAGAGCCAATATACCGAGGTGCTAGCTTACCCCTTTGCTTAAAACGTATCACCCCCTTCCAGGGTGCTACCTTCAGGAAGACTCTCTCTCCGACTGAGAACTCCAAAGGTCTATGCCTGTTATCTGCATAACTCTTCTAGCGATCTTGGGCTGCTCTTAACCTGTCTCTAATCAACTTCACCTTCTCCAAGGTGAAATCAGTCAACTCTGCTCCACTCAAACTCCTCTCCCCAACCTCACTCCACAACAGCGGAGTGCGACAAGCTCTTCCATATAATGCCTCATATGGTGCCATGCCAATGCTTGCCTGAAAACTGTTATTATATGCAAACTCAACCAACGCCATGTATCGATCCCAATTGTCCTGGAAATCCAAAGAACAAGCTCTCAACATATCCTCAAGTGTCTGAATAATCCTCTCAGACTGTCCGTCTATTTGAGGATGAAAGGCGGTGCTGAAACTCAACCGAGTTCCCAAAGCCTCCTGTAATTGACCCTAAAATCTCGAAGTAAAACAAGGATCTCTGTCAGACACAATAGACACTGGCACACCATGCAATCTGACAATCTCCTGAATATATAGTTCTGCAAGGCGCTCTAACGAAAGACCCATCTGCATAGGTAGAAAATGGGCCGACTTAGTGAGTCGATCCACAATTACCCACACTACATCATGCCCTCTCTGAGATCTAGGAAAGCTATAAACGAAATCCATAGTCACATGCTCCCACTTCCACTCAGGAATAGGGAGAGGCTATAATAGTCCACCGGGTCGTTGTCTCTTTGCTTTGACCTGCTAGCACGTCAAGCACCGAGCAACATCCCTCTTCATACCTGCCCACCAGTACACTTCTCTAAGATTTCGGTACATCTTCGTACCTCTTGGGTGCAAAGTATATACCGAAGAGTGAGCCTCAGACAAGATTGTCTCCTGTAACCTCTCATCCATAGGAACACAAATCCAATCTTTGAATAACAATACACCATCGTCTCGAATTTGGTAATAGGAGTTTGATTGCTTTGAAAGACCATTCCTCACTCTTGTCAATATTGGGTCACGGTTCTGAGCATCTAGAATATCATCAAGCAAAATAGGCCGAACTGAGAAGCTAGCCAATAATACTCCTTTCCGATCAACTGTCAATGAAGTACCTGTGGATCTCAAAGAAGAAAGCAATGGCAGATACATCTCCCTGATATAAGATAGAGAAGCTGAAGACTTATGACTGAGATCATTCGCAACGACATTTGCTTTTCCAAGATAATAGTCAATAATGAGGTCGTAATCCTTTATCAACTCCAACCATCTCCTCTGTCTCATATTCAGTTCCTTCTGAGTCATCACATATTTCAGACTTTTATGATCTGTAAAGATCTTTCAAGTCTCTCCATACAAATAATGATGCCAAATCTTCAAAGCAAATACAATAGCAGCTAACTCAAGATCATGGGTGGGATAGTTACCTTCATGTGGTCTCAGTTGGCAAGAAGCATAAGCAACAACTTTATCTCCTTGCATAAGAACGTAATCGAATCCTTTCTTCGATGCATCACTGTAAATAGTGTAACCCATACCTGATATAGGAAGAATCAAGATAGGTGCTGATGTGATGGTTTTTGAGTTTCTGAAAACTCTCTTCACATTTAACATCCCATATAAACTTCACACCTTTCCTCGTCAGACGAGTCAAAGGTCCTGCAATCAAAGAAAAATCCTCCACAAATCTCCTATACTAACCAGCCAGACCCAAGAAGTTTCGGATCTCAGTCACACTCTTAGGCGCCTGCCATTTTGTAATAGCCTCTATCTTCTTAGGGTCAACTGAAATTCCTTTGTCATAGACCATATGGCCAAGAAAACCAACTTCGGATAACCAAAATTCACACTTACTGAACTTGGCATACAACTTGTTATCTCTCAAAGTCTGAAACATAGACCTCAAGTGTTGGACATGCTCATCCCTAGACTTAGAATATACCAGAATGTCATCAATAAACACAATCACAAACTTGTCCAGGTAAGGTCTGAACACCCTATTCATCAAATCCATAAAGAAAGCTGGAGCATTAGTCAGACCAAAAGGCATCACAACAAACTCGTAATGCCCATACCTAGAGCGGAAAGCAGTCTTAGGTCTGTCCTCCTCTCTGACTCTCATTTGGTGATATCCCGATCTGAGGTCTATCTTGGAAAATATCATAGCTCCCTACAACTGATAAAAAAGATCGTCAATTCTAGGCAAAGGGTAAAATTTTTTACTGTTACCTTATTCAGTTGCCTATAATCGATGCATAAACGGAGTGTACCATCCTTCTTCTTCACAAACAACACTGGGGCTCCCCAAGGTAAAGTGCTGGGTTGTATGTACCCCTTCTCCACCAATTCTTGCAGCTGAGTTTTCAACTCTTTCATCTCAGCTGGAGCCATCCTGTAAGGTGGAATGAAAATAGTTGTGGTGCCTGGAAGCAGATCAATACAAAACTCTACTTCTCTAGTTGAAGGTAAATCTGGCAAATCCTCAGGAAACACATCCATAAATTCTCTCACTACAGGCACATGATTTAATATAGGCTCATCAATTTATGTATCTACAACATGTGCCAAGAAAGTTGGATATCCTTTCTGCAATAGGTGCCTAGCCTCAATTGCCGAAATCAAGCAAGAGGCTACTATATTTTTATCACCATCAAATACAACTTCTTCTCCAGAAAGAGTCTGCAAAACCACTTTCTTCTCAAAACACCACAAAGTAGCTTTGTATCTCGACAACCAATCCATGCCAAAGATTACATCAAAATCAAGCAAATTAAGTGGAATCAAATTAGCTTTAAACTCAACTCCTGAAACTAACACATCACAACCCAACAACACATGCTTGTATAACTGGTGCTCTCCTAATGGAGTAGACACCTCAATTGCAGGATCTAACAAAGATACAGGAACATCAACAAAATCAGATACTCGAGGCCCAATGAAAGATCTACTAGCACCCGGGTCTATCAATACACGAGCAGAAAGAGAAAAGATAGAAATGGTACCTGTCACTACTGCAGGACTAGCAACTGCCTCTGCATCTGTGAGGGTGAAAATTCTGGTTGGCTCTTGGTAGTGGGACGTCCAGGTCTACCAGAAGTGGAAGGTGTAGGAGTAGAGCCAATAGACTGAACTCTATATGCACCGCTAGTCTGAGTAGGAGTATGAAAAGAAGAAGCTACAGGAGGCCTATATGTACCAGTCCTCTAAGTACCTCCAACACTAGCCTGGGAAACTGTACCACTGCCAACTCTACACATCTTAGCCACATGACCAATCCTGTTGCACCTAAAGCATCTCTTAGGCTCTCCGCCTGTGAATCTGGAAGGAGTAGGTCTAAAAGGATGAACAACAGAGGTACTACTCGAACCCGATACTCCGGACCTCTGAAAGAATGGTCTGCTCCTTTGAGGACCACCTGAAAGTGTAGGTCTCTTCCCTAGGAAGGAAGTAGGTCGAGCTATAGCCTTAGCTTCAGTAGTCTCAGCCTGTAAAATATCCTCTGCTATCTGGGCCAAATGCAGAATAGTAGCAAAATCCATATCTGTGGTGACGCTCATACGCCCTCGAATAGCAACTAAGAGACCATCCTCAAATCTTTGCAAGTACTCTTCATCCCTCATACTCAACTTCAGCACAAACTTTGCCAGTTCTCTAAACTCAGCCTCATACTCAGTCATGGACTTAGTTCCTTGGTTCAAATCATAGAACTCACGACGCTTTCTATCCCTATGTACCCTGGTGAAGAATTGAGCCATGAATTCTTTTCACAAAGGTCTCCCACTTTACTGTCTCTGCATATCTAGACTTTACAACCTCCCACCAGGTGGCAGCATCACTTTCCAGTAGTCTGATAGTCACTCTCATCCTGTCCTCTTCAGAAAGGTCCAAATCATCTGCAGCATTGGACACTCGATCCAACCATTCCTTAGCCTCTAGTGGATCAATTTTTTTACTAGTGAATGTAGTGCAACCCAACTGTCTCATACTTTTTAGCATCTTTGCCATATCCCTGCCAATGCCTGCATGTGCTGGTGCAGCTGCATGGACCAGCTTTACCACTAGGCTCAACAGGTATCGCCTCTTGAGCTCTCATCTCTTGCCAAGCTGTGAATACCGCTCTAATAAACTCCGGAGGAGGAACATCTGTCTGAACTCTAGGCTCAACTGGCTGCTGGGCTCTAAGGCGTCGACCAACTCTACTGGTGCATCACCTCTCTCAGCCACACTAGACACCTCCTCTGCTACCCTACCTGAACATCGACCTCCTCTACGGCCTCTACTCCTAACTCCACGTGGCGGCATATCCAATCATTATAACAGAACTACAACACAACCATCAAAAGAAAAAAAATATCAGTACTTTAGACAGGACATATAAAGGATCAGAATTTATAGATTTGATTGTACCACCGAACAATAATAAAAATAATTTTGCAGAGTCTGAAAACAATTCTCAAAATATTTTGATCAAATTCTGTTTCACACCAAAGATATTTTAATTTTAAAAAAATCTGGTGCTCCGCAACCACTCTAGAGATGTCACGCCCCGTACCTATTCCAGGGGTAAACATCCCCGCCACGAGACCCTGAAAATAACAATTATGATGCTATCCCCAAAATCTCGTAAGGCTTTGAAAATAAAATCAATAAAAACGTAGCAAAAAAAAACATAGGGTAATTTCAGAATCATAAATAAGATTTAAATTTTTTTTTTGCAATATGGGTTCTAAATCAGGGCTAAACCAGAAATCACACAATTCCTGTATAACAAATTTCACTTGTAACAGTTTTATATATATGATAACATATCTAATCAAAACTTATATCATCCTTCGTAAGCAACAAAACTAACCATATATATATACAACCCAATACAATGTTTCAAAAAAATTCTATGCAGTTCACAAGGTCTAAAGCACCAGAAAACCATATAACAGCAAGATACAAATCAAAAGGAACAAAAATCAAAAAATACATGTTCGGTTTTCTGGTGTACATATCAAATCAAAAGTCTGATCAAACCTATCAGTGAGTGGCTGGACCAGATGCTAAGTTAAAGGAGAAAGACGGTTGAGAACTTGAGCCTACAACACCGTCTGGACAGCACTAAACAACGTTAGTTAAATATCCAAGTGAGTAGTTTTAGGGACCAAAATAATAAGCTCATAACCAAAAATATAATATTATATCGTAAATTAGAAATCTAAATTCAAATTTGGAAGGAATCTCAAAGACAAGAATACATATAAAAAGTAAATCTCAAGGTTAACTCATACCAATATTTAATCACAAGCAATGGTGAATTAGAATTATAAAGTCTCTTTTTTTTAAAAAAAAAACAATAGGGCTGGAAAGTCGGCTAATAAAGTACTTATTCTACTCCTGATCAGGGGGTAGTCTAGGCCCACTAGTGTATATTTCTTGTTATTTTTTTTACAAACATAGCCCACACTAGTGTTGCCGAAGGCTAGATCAACACACTACTACGCAATACTGATCAACACACTACTACGCAATACTGATCAACACGTCAACTTGCTTTGACCCGGCTCAATGACATTATCTCCTGTTTCTCGGGGATGCCAAAAATTATATACAAGACCCGTCGGACAAATCAGGTATCACTCAACAGTGCACTGTCTACTCACATCTCATACGAAATAAATTCGAAAAACAACATACAGAAACATAACCCTTGAAATACTTATAGAGTATGGTATCTTAAACCTCATGCATCCCTGTGCATATAAATCAAAACCTACATCCCTGTGAAAATCATATAAGGACAACTAAAATTCCCAATCAAGTCATAGTGGTTTGTCAAAAAACTCTTGTCAAAATATCAAGCACGATTTATCAATATTTATGCTTTAGAAAAATCACATATTTCGAACAAGCATGTTTAAAACCAAACAGTGAAATGTGAGGTCCCCACTCACCTCCAAATAGTCACAGCAAGAAAATACTATCCAACACAGCAAGCAAGGCTCAGTGGATCCACCAAAATGTCCACATCCTGCATACACAAATCACAAGCCTGTATTAATATGCTAAGCGTACAGTCACTATATTTGTCATCCAAATGACACAACAATTATTTTCTTATGTTAAGGTACTAACACCCGCATACTTGGGTAGTTAATTACTTGGGTCCCAAATTACATGTTTAATTTGATAGTATTACTTAGAATATTGTAATTTATTATTTTTAAGAGAAAAATATATTTTAATCAATTTATTCATAAGCTTATAACTCATAAACCGTGTGTCTGATCAAGAAACGGACGACACCATTGCATTCAGAGCGTCAAAAATACTTAACGGGCAAATTTTAGATTTTTCGGAAAATCAGCGGCTCGTGGTGGTCCGGAGGCTGTTGGCGGCGGCGACGAGAAACCCAGAAACCCACCTGTATGAAAACTCAATGAATTTTCACAAGCTATGTGTCAAAAGAAAGCTCTCGACGAGAGGAACTCAAATATGTCATTTGTTTTTCGATAGCTCACCGGAGTCGGCCCGAAAAAACAATTTTCCGACGACGAAATCGCCCTTCTTTCTGAGCCTTTATAGCTCATTTCACAACTCCAATCCCAACAAAACTTACACCAAATGATTGCTGCCGAGACAAGGAACAAAATGTGACTAACGATGAGACGATTGGTGGCCGGAGGAGGGAGATTGCTCCTCTCAAATTTGAGGAGAAAACATGCGCAGGAGGGAGTAAAAATCAGAGAAAAATGGGGAAGAAGAAGAGGAAAGAAAAAAAAAAGAAAAAGAAAAATGTTTTTTTTAAAACCTAAACCAAAACGACGTAATTTCGCTAATCTTTTTTTTTCCGACACCAAAATGGCGTCGTTTTGGCGCCTGCCCTAATCGACGTCGTTTAAGGTATACTTATATTAAAATATCATTAATTAATTATTAAATTAATCATAAAATACTTATAAACTTTAGAAATTTATAATAAAAATTATGAAATTACACAAACATTCATAAAAATGAGATCTTTCCAATGAACTAAAAGTTATATTTTTCTGAACAACAAATATTTAATTACAAATAAAATACAATTTGGGATAATATAAAAATAATATTTTTAAATTATAAAAATCAAATCAATCCAATATTTTTTTAAATCTTTCCCTGAAATATTATTGTGTCAGTCTAAATCCAAAATTCAATTTGAATCCTAAATTATAAAATAAAGGTTGTTACCAAATTACCCTCACGCGTATCATTATTCGTGTCATAAAGAATCAGGGATTTACACCTTGAATCAAAAAAATATAAGGGATTTACACCTTTGGAATCTTTTTCTAATTATTCGACCCATCAAATCAACTTCAATTTCATAAATTTTGATATCACCAAACTCCTTATGATTTCTAGTATTTTCTGTATTTTTTCGGGAATTTTTTTCATATTTTTTATATTTTTCTTCTATTTTTGTTGATTTTCTAATTTTCAGAATTAATTTATTTTTTCAGCTAATCAGATCGCAACACCTGGCAGCTTCAGGAGCTGCCAGGGCGCCTCCTAAACCTCAGCCTCATGACACATGGTTTATCTTTCACTTGCCTTGTGTCCTTCGAAACTCTGGTTCGGAAACACATGATGCAATCAGGGAGCGCCACCTTACCCGAGCTTAAGGTTTGGGCCATACCGACCTTAACCTTCGAACGACATGTCGGATGCTCTTGCATGCGACACGTCTTTCTTATGAAATCCAAAAGACCAGTCTTTTAGACTGCTCTTGGACGACATGTCGCCCGAGATCGTCTCCTACCTCCCGACACACCCGATTTGCAGAAGGTAGCCCTATCTCCCACACACGCAAGCAACCTCGACAAAAACTATACTAATTCATAGATCGCTTCAATCTGATTAGAACCTCGCAAAAATCATTGAAATCCATGCCTTAAATCACACACACAAAAGGGAAGGAAGGTCCGGTATTTTCCAGTTAATCTCTCACCTGAATCTGGTGATAGAAACTCAAAACGACTCGACATTTGTTGAGAAGAACTCGCGAGCTCAAGGTGAGTGTTTTCGAGGGAGAAAGGACTCAATTCCTTGCAATTTGACCATTAGGCTACTTATAGGATCTTATCCCGTTATCCCGTAAGTTCACCGAGAACGGGAAGAAACCAGGGAAATCTCAGGCGGTAGCCTGTTACCCGATGAAACGGCGTTGTATTGCTAATCTTACCGTATATGCAACTCTAGATCAAAACGGCACCCCTACGTGCATTTTGATACCTGTGGTCAAAACGACACTGGTCAATGTCGTTTGGATCATCCATTAAATTAATAATATAATGGCCAAACTTATGAAAATTCTAAGTCTTCAAGCCATTTCTTCCCCTTGTTCACTCGCTGCTCATGCCCTTTTCACATAAAAAACACATTTCTTTGATTTCTTATTTTCTTTTGATTCTCTTGCTTGAGAATCATCTCTAGAGTATTTCTAAATACTTTTTCAAAATTTTTACTCCACAAAAATTGATTGAAAGGCTGAAACCAAAGAATTTTTGAGTTAGGACATAAATTCAGAATTTCTTTTGTATGCATGCTACTCGATGTATAGTCCTTTGGTGTGTTTAGTATGTCTAGAGTGGAGAAGATGTTGGTTGAGATTTGTTGTTAACAGTGAAAATCTTTTCTTGCCTTATTGTTAACTTTGAGCCATTGTGAGTCCTTGTTGAGTGGCGTTGGACTTTTGATATGATTTATTATTTGAAACTCAAATTTTAAAATATGAGTTTATAGTATTGTTCTTGGGTTTATTTTTATTTTAATGGACTTGTTTTTATATTTTTTTTGTTCCAGAAGGGCTGGAAAACTAAAAACAAGCTTTTGACCTAAGCATACCATAAAAACACCACACTTACAAACTTTTCATCTTCTTTTATTCCTTCCCCTAGTCTTCTCTCCCATGGGTGCATCTCCTTCTTTTCCCTCTGATTTTTATTTGCCTTTTCAATTTCTATAAATCCCCTTTCCGTGTCATGTGCTTATACATGAGGTTTATTAGCACATATTTTCGTATAAAAAAAAAGTTTCTATTTCAAAGAATAATTTAGTAATTTTCTTGACTTTTGGTATTCTTATGGTTTAAGTAATATTTAAAAATATTTTAGAGTATGTTTTAAAGGAATATAAGGTATGATATAATTTTTTATGATTTTAAAATATTATTTTAGATGATATTTTATTTTTAATTAAATATTTATTGATTATAAAAATATTATTTTTAGTTCTTTGGAAAAGGTATGATTTTTCTGGATATTTGATAAAAATTTTGTAACTTTTAAACTTATATTCCTTTACTAAGATTTTTCAAAATTTAGAACTATTTTTCTGAAATTATAATATTAATTAATTAATTTTACTATGTAAATAGAGAGCTAAATGACATCATTTTGGTAGGGGTCACAATTGAGTCGTTTTTTGTCATTATTAAAAAAAGAAGCAATCCCCAAAACGGTGCCATTTTAAAAAACCAAGTATATAAGAAAAGAAATTTTTATATTTTTGGGTATTATTCATCCTCTTCCCCATTCTTTCTCTCTCGTCTTCTCTGTTGAACAAAATGTAATAATGCAAATAGCCATTCGATCACTTCATTGTCAACACAGGACAGAGCCCCTCGCTCGCAGGAAGCTCCCGATACTGGTCTCATCATGATCGGAGGTTCAATGTGTCTGCAATGTCGTCATAAACAAATGGGTTTTATCCTTCGAAAAAACTCTTTTCCAGCTAACTTCGGTTGCCTCTCGAGGTATAACTTACATATTTGCATTCTACTCTTCATAAGCTTTCCATTAATGTATAGAATGATGGCTAAGTTTTTATGTAGTTAGAAGTGTGAGACCCTGATCCTCCATAGTATAGATGTCCAGGAAGTCCAGGAACCGATGCAACTAAAATGACTATTTTACCCTTGAAAAAATGAATATGTGATGACCTAAAATGGTTGTTGCAGAATATTTCTTTTTTTAATTCTGGTTAATTATCCTTAGTTTTATCTTTTATTATCCAAAGTATTAGATAATTTTTCATTTTAAATAGAGTTAATATTTTAATAGAATTATATTTTAAGCATTATCCTAACTTATCTAGGCTTAGAAGTAGGAAAATTTAATCCCCTAAGACCTTATAAAAGAGTGGCCGGCCTATCCTATATAAACATACCAACATCCACCTATAAATTTTGGAATTAATCCCTTCTCCTTCCTCTCAATTTTCGATATTTGCCTACCCTAAACCCTAGCCGAATTTGCTTGATGTTTATCAGATTCTTGCTTGTGATAGCTTGTTGGAATCCTCTCTCCATACTGCCTTTTATCTAAGTTTCACAGGCAAAAGGTTAGTATTTTCTTTTTAAATTTCATGTCGAATTTGCTTAGGGGTTTGTAGCCAAAATTCTTCAATTCTTCTACTTGTTGATTTTTGTTTCTGTTCCTCTTCATTGTTTAAATGTTTGGTACCTATCCTTGTTATATTATGATGAATTCAGTCTTTCATTCCTCTTGCATAGTGAAATCGGTCTACCCTAGTTCATTCCCTAGGTGTGCCGAAATTTAGTTAATTCCCTTGTATATTGGTTTTAGTTCTTGTTCTTTTTTATCGTTTGAATGTCTAGCACCTACTCCTTTCTTATTCACATGAAATCGCAGCTTCTTCTTATGTGTATGATGAAATTGTGATTTACCCTATTAAGCCCTAAGTGTTGCCAAAATTTGCATGATGAATTAGGGTGAATAACCAGGTTGTTTCTTGCTGAGTTTCTAGTCATCACATCAGACTTTCAGGGGGAAGATATTGCTAAGGATTCTCAATGATTTTGGTTCTTAATTAAGTATCTTGTGGCTTAGTGTTGTGTGGTCTTTGCCTTGTGATGGCTTAGGAGATTCTGATCTTATTGAAAAGGAAAAAGATTGCATCTGATTTAGACATGTGAGAGGTAGGATCTATGCCTCATCGGTTCCTTTGGTTGCCCGTTAATTATATACTTGATTTGTTGTTGGTTCAGTTTGATTATTCTTGAAATTGCTTGCGAAATTGGTTGATATGTCTGTAGGAAATCTCAAAATTTACTAAGGCAGTAGGTTGCTTAATTCAGTTATGACTTTGAGAATTGATCTTTGATTTGTATTGTGATTTGATTGAGGATCCTTTGCTGTGATTTGTGTATGCGTGTACTATGTGTGTATGCGTGTATGTGCCTTGTTTGAAGGATCCTTTTGTCGATGGCCATGCGAGGTAAGTATTGTTGCTCCTAGGGAGAGAACAGGTGCTTACCGAACCAAGAGGTTTATGGGTGGTTATTCCCAGCAAGAGCTCGCTAGATGCCTTTTAGGCCAATTCAAGTCCGGATGTCAGGATGCCTTGTAAGGTATTTCGAGTCTGGACGTCAAGATGCTTTATAGGCCAGTTCAAGTCTAGAAGTTAGAATGCCTTGTTTCTGTATGACAGGATGACTTGTATGCTCAGTTGCAAGAGTCCTCCTAGGCCAGTTAAAGTCTAGATATCGGAGACAACTAAAAGGCTTGTTGTAATATTGATTGTTTAACCATTTTACCCTTTTTGTAATATAGCCTTGGAAAACATGGGCAGATGGGGACAAACTGTGGTTTTAAAAATTAGATTATGTTATAAACTATCTGTGTGCTTCTGAATGAGAAGTATTTTTAGTCTTTCCTCTTGTTTTCTACCAATTTCGGCCTACCCTTATATTGTGAGTGCTTGTGATGATTTTGGCCCCTATTATGTACGATTGATGCTTGTGGTTTTAATTGGATATCTTAGCTGATTTTAGATGTTAATCTTTTGGTTATTGGGAGATGTTTGATTGGGAATCCTTAGACTTATGATGCTATAACCCTACTGAGATTATTGTAAGCTCATTCCTTCCTTTCTCCCTCTTTGCAGGCTTAGGTGTGTGCTTTGTTGGTGGTACCAAAAGTGTGAGATCAAGACTGCATGACTGGACGAATTTATACTTCATTTGCAACCCTTTCTAATTGAATATGCATACCATATCTTTGAACTTGTGTGGATTTGTATTCTGGCTTTTCAATGCCTCTTCCTCTTTCTAGTTTCTTCCGAAATATGCATGATACTATTGGTTGATGTTTTGAGTTCCTATGGGACTTGTGTATTATGTTTCTACTTGTTTTCAGTGTTACTGTAAGTCTTCCACTGATATTTTCTTTCACTCCATATAAGCCAGAAATTCATTAATATATAAACATGCTCCAACTTTTAAATAGCATATGAATCAATCAATAAAATTGATAATTAGGTGACTTGAGCCTTGTGGGATTCAAATAGGACCTTGTGAGGGCTTATTTGGGTTTCACAACAATAAGGGTCCTTATAGGTTGGGTTTGAGTCCTTATAGGAAAATTATTGTCGTCGTCCATGCCTCACTCTGATCGTTCACTAGCCGACCATGCTCCACCAGTAACCTGAACCTCTTGTTTTGACTCTTATACCTAATTTTGACATTCTGAACGGAATGGTACGATTCATTTTCTAATTTGAGTTTTAATTTTCAAGTTATAAGCTTTTAAAATTTTTAGAGAAAAACATGTTTTAGCTTAAAATAGTAAATAATAGTTTTATAAATACTACTGTATTTATAAAAGTATGATTTTAGATTCAAATGACTTATTTTTTAATTTTGGAATATTTTTGAAAAAAATATATTTTGTGAGGCCTTGTATTTTAGAGGATTGGGCTTTGAGCCCAATGACTTGATAAATAGTAATTCAGTAGGCTCATAACCCATAGGTCTGAGTTATTAAAAGATAGGGATATTATTGAAATAGTTGTGTATGGTACTGGGCCTAACTAACCGAAATTAAATGTTATCAGGTTTAGAATGTAAGGGTTCGGTCCAAAAATTTGCGAGCATGATTAAAATAATTATACCTCTTCTTGATGAGTCATTCGAACTCACATATGCTATCCTTGGTCTTTGACTCCAAAACAGGAGTATTGAATCAAGAGTATTTCTAGGAATCCAATAACATAGATATTTTTTTCATTTTATACCTGGTACTTGCCAAACCCTGAAAACCGAGTCTATTCGATAAATATGACCCTTGAGTTTATCCCTTGAGACTCATGCAGGTGTGAATGTTATTATAAGTATTAAATATGAATTATTTAAATTATAAGAATCTATATTTTTTATATACAACAAGATATTTACAAGTGTACATTGTATATATAGAAGAAAAATCTAAGGATATTGGTGACCAATGTTGTCATGTCCCGGAACCTAAAAATTGTACGTGACAATCTCCTTAGGCTTATTATACACACTGCTAAAATGCCCAACAATGCGCATAGTAAACCTACAAGGTTGAAAGGGAGAAAATAATAATGGAGTTAATTATACAATTAATCATCGAAGGAGTATGCAACGGTTTTGAATAAAGAATATGATATCGTTCTGGGTGACATCATGGTGTATTTATTTGGACTTGGTCACAATATCATTTGTATGGTTTACAAACTTGTTTATCTTAATCTTGGTTTTTTTATTACAAATTGATATGCATGTAGACTAGGGGAATACATATCATGTACATGATGTACTAGAACCCCAAAGTAAATCCTAACCTTTTCTTGCATTAGAATCCGACCGTCTATTTGGAGGGAACCCACTATTATGTCCAATCTATAATTACAGATCGAAAGATCTAGTAGAAGTCTACAAAGTAAGCGAACGGGAAAAATATGTATAACATAGCACATGCATACACACAAAACAATACTGGGCACGCAGGCACGCAAGTGCAAAATTAGGTCACAGTCAGCACACATAATGAATCCATGCACAACAAGACCGTAAATGGGCTTGACAATAACTCACAGTCCTTTCAGTGCTAGGAATAGGATTGGGATCCGTCTGTGGTACTTCATGATTATCTTTGCCATTTACTCATACTGCCCAAAACCACTGATGTTGTCAGGGATGGTAGCTCTACCTAATTGATACCCACTATGTAGGATCCTGTCTCGTGTTCATCGGCTTGCTCTTGTAGTCTCTTTCCCACCTTATAGCTTCTTTTCCTGTAGTCTCCACACCTCGCTGTCAGAACCGGAGAACTCTCAAGGATTATATAGGTGCCCTATACGACTTCTGTGCTTTGGATAACATACTCGAATGCATTCAATGCATCATATGCATTTCAATATAAACATGGAAAAGCATATATTCATGCAATCTTTTTATCACATTATAGCATGACACTTCACATCTATGCAATTCATAGTATAGCAGACATTGTTAAAGCATAACATGGGACCTGCGAATCAAGATACCATCTATCTGGAAAAGATACAGGACCCCGAAGAGTAAAGCATTCATGTGGCTTGCATGTCAGGATAGGATACTCACAAAAGGTAGACTATTCAAACTTAAACTAATCAGGCAGAAGGATATGGGATGTGTGGCGTGTGGAGGGGAAGAATGGAATGCAGATCATGTTTTACTACTTTTCCTGGCAGCACGGAGATGTTGGACAAAAGTAATGCATAGATGGGGTGTGAAAGGAGTTCTACTTGGGTCACTATCAGATCTGTTAGTTCAATGGGGTGGTTTAGTAACAAAGAGAAGATCGAGGAAGATCTGGGAGTGCTTGTTGATGGCATGCAGTTGGACCTATGGTTAGCACAAAACAGACAAGTCTTTAAAGATATCTCTAAGAATCCCAAAGATATAGCTATGGATGGTATGATACACGGGTTAAATTGGCGAGAGCAAATGGGATTGAGACTTATTATAGGTGTGGAGATCTTTTTGTTATAGGCGATTGACATCGGATACTTTAGAAGTTAGGTGTTGTACTTTGAACGAGTAAGATACCTACGTCAGTAGGAATCTTGGCCTTTCACTGTGGATTTTGATTAAACTGAGGTGTGTATCTGATGGAGTCTAGTTGTACAATTTTTGGATGTTAATATATATTCTTCGTCTTTTAAAAAAAAAACAAGACACATGCCTTTTAATAGCACATGTAATATTTCAATTTATTATTTAAATATCCTTATTAGTTCGCATGCAATTACTCATGCCAATATTTAGAATAATAAAAATTTCATCCACTCACGGGTTTTGAAGCCTACTCATAGCTCGATAGCTTGCCAGATAGATAACTCGAAGTCCTACCACCATAGGTATCTATGTGAGAACCGAGAATTTTGAGCCAGTGAGACAAGTAAGGGTAGTTGGATTTGGAATCGAGGCATGGCCCGTATTTAGTTAAGGAAGGGTTAAAGAGATGAGGAACACTCCCGTTTAGCTATTTGAGCTTACAAGAATGAACTTGTTATACTTTCTGGAAAAACCCGGATCGACGGTATTTTCGTAATTTCACCTTTTCCCTATAGAATTTTTAATTTTATTTCTTTTGATAATCAACTATTAGTATTGTTTGAAAGTCCATTGAAATTTGAAATCCGAAGTAGAATTCAAACCGTTCTTAATTTTGAGACTTTGATATACAGATAATTATTTAGGTATTAAGTGTGAAAATTTTGATAAATAAATTTTGTGAAGGTTTTATGTGAGATTTGATTTAATTTAAGAACATAGATATGTTCAAAAAGGAGGTATGACAATGTAAGAATTTTCCAGAATTTTTCAAGGACGTATAATGATATTTAAAGATTTTTTTTTATTTTAGGATATAAAATTAATTATAAGATTGATATTGTGATTTTTGAGAATTTATAGAAATTTTCTGAGAATTTTTGGAGTTAATATGCTATTTATAATGAATTTTATAATTTTTTGATAGATTTTAGAATATATTAATATTATATATATATATATATATAGTATTATATATTTGACCATCAATTTTTTTTTTCTCTCTATATATATATAGAAAATTGATGGTAAAAAAACGGAAGGCTCCATCATTTTGACCGCGCCTGGTCAAAACGACAGACATCTCCGTCGTTTTGACATGTGGGCGGATTAGGTTTGGAAACCCTAATCCCATGTGCCAAACGACATTATTTTACGTTGAATCCAAACGACATCATATTTGGTCCCGAGCTTAGTCACCAGCCGAGGTAGTCCCCCACCCTACACGTGTATGGCTCCACACCCATCTCCCTCCATTTCACACACGTAGCCGAAAGAAATCCGGCGCCGAAACTAACATGTGGGTATACCCCGAACCCAGCCCCAGAACCCCACTTTCATGCAGAAAAATTGACGAGAGGAGAGAACAAGTGTGTTGTGAGTGTTCGTGAGAGAAACCGTGTGAGACACTGGTCAAATTGGGTAAGTTTTGCCTGACGAGATCTAATGTTTTGAATCTTTGAACTTGTAGCTTTAAATCTTGTGAAACACATGATTAATTTGTGGATTTAACTTGTGTGAGTTAGAACTTTATGTTAGTATGCTCAATGAGATGATTGGGGGATTGATTGAGTGAATTGAATTTAGGGAAAAAGGAATTCTGGCTACGGGCTTACAGGAAAACCCTCGACGGCTAATGCAACACATTCAAGGGTTGGTACATGTGACCTATAGTTTAGTATTGACAAACGACGGGTCATCTAGCAATATATAAATGAATGACATGTAGTTAGGTATTGGACAAAATGACATGTAGTTAGGTATTGGACGAAATGACATGTAGCTCAAATCAAGATTAAATGACCTGTAGTTTAGTTGAGACATGGAAGACATGTCGTCTGATACCTAGAGTGTATAGGCTCGGCTCGAGCTGGAGGCTTAGATGAGTCATGGAAGGTTCTAGGTGAGCCACGGCAGGTTCTAGGTGAGCCACATGTCGATACCTCCGAGGTTCGGGAATGTGCTGGCACACACCTATTCTGCCACCTGTAAGCTCGAAAGGAATTTTCAGAAAAATAAAAAAAATTGATAGAAAAGCCAGAAAATTTAAGGAAAAATCAAAGAAAAATAGGAAAATTGAAAGAAAAAATATGGAAAAATTAGAAAAAATACTAGAAAATTAAAAGAATCCAATGGTACCAAGTTTGATTAAATATGAGGTCATTTGATGGGTTAATTAAATCATGGAAGTTGAATGGAGAATAGGAAAAATAAGACAAAAAATCGAGAATGTCGTTAGTTCATTAATTTACATGTGAGACAGCTGTTATGACTTAGAAAAGTGTGAATTGAGGATAAGTATAGTGTGTGAATGATTCTTAAATGAATTCTTGATTAATAGGAATAGAAGTGAATCAGAAAGTTCAGACCCCTCCGGAATCAGATCCTGAGGAAGAACTTCCATAAACTTTTGAGTGATTGGTATTTGTGGGCATGCATAGTTTTATTTACAATTTCGTAAATTAAACCTTTTAATTCTTTAATAATTTTTATCGTATGACATATGAATCATAGGATTAACTCATAACCCGATTGTGTATGATTGTGTTGCTATGCTGTTCGCCATTGTGTCGAGTTGTATGTATTCAAGTATAGTGTGCACACGGTGTCGGTCGATATAGGGTAACCTATATCACTTTTGAGAGCTCTCCAGGTTTGGTAGCAAGGCATGGAGATTCCAGATCCATTTTTCGAGGAATAAGGTTGGAAGGAGTTTAATTATAATGAATGCGCATCAATTAACCTTTCTTTGTAGGTTATGGGTATTGCTTAGGTGAAGCTACCATCACTTAACAACCCGACATTATCACTGAAATGGGATTTAGACTATTGTTCATAATAATATGTCTGTCGATTTAGAAGTCAAATGACTAAATATTAATGAGTAGGGTTACCACTGACAGATCCTAGTCTTGTCCAGAGCCCGGAAAGACTATGAGTCTCATGCTAGCCCAATGTGTGTTTGTGTGGTCACTAAGGATTGAATTTCACAATTGGTATAATTGTATACTTGTGTTTTAAGAAGATTGTTGATATGGAGCGTATTTTGCGTCGAATTGATTTTCTTCAGGTATTCATTTTCTTTAACATATGTGATATGCTTGTCTAATTGTTTCGAGATATTTAAATCTGATCACTCACCTGGCAAGTTTTCTTGCAGATCCTTAGATCTAGTGTGTACAGGACCCCTATAGGCGGCTTGTTCGACAGCTCAAATCCCATCTGGTAATTCGGTTAGTTATTTAAGATATCGTGTGATAATGATAAGAGTAGTCATTGCTTGTTCTCTTCATGAGTCTTGTATAATATCTGTTGTGAATAAGGTTTGGGTATCGGGTTTGGATTTTTTGTAAAAATATGCGTGTTTTCCATGAATGTAATTTATCAATAAAATGGGCAAGTGCTACCCGGATAACATTATTGTACATTAAAATACTGCTGCACTTTATTTTATTCTTTCCGCTATCGAATTTCCTTTTATCCATGTACATGTAGTATATATATTTCCGATGACTAGAAGTGTATATACTAAGTCTACAACGGGGGACAATCGCATGTGAAATAAATAAAATCTAGGGCATGTTGGTCTTGTGCATTGCGGCGGTCCCTCACAATCCACCTACGCATGATTATAACCAATTCCTTTTGAAATAATACTCAAAGCATAATAATACCTAAATTATGCATCTTAACCCTTTAATCTATGTATTTCTACCCCCGAGTCAATTTGAAACCAAATCAGAAAATTTTCCTTTTTTACTATTTTTTTCAAAACTTGTACAATTTATTTAACCTATCAAATCAACTCCAAATTTAAAAAACTTAGTATCATTAGACTCCTCATTCACTCTAGTATTTTTTGTAATATTTTCTTATTTTTCTACTATTTTCTTCAATTTTTTCTATCAGTTATGATCTTTTTTCCAAATTTTTGTAATTTTTATTAATTCCTACCATTCAGATCGAGCCACCTGGCATCACCAGGCATGCCCAAACTAATCTTCAGGGTCATAACATGCATGCCATGTTGCCCTAAACTCAGGCTCAGGTGCTACCTATTCGCACCTGGCGAACGACGCGTCGCCTGCTCATGCAGGCAACCTGTCGTTCGATCCACAACTCCAACGACCCATCGCCTAGACAACCCTTGGACGACATATTGTCCGAGGTCATCTTCTATCTCTTGACACTCCTGAAAAATGCAGAATCCCAGTTTTCCAAAACCACCAAACCCGCAACAAAGCTTCACCAAATTGATACCAAATCAAATTACCTTTCAAACCGACTTTAACCCCACAACAAGCATTTAATTTCATACCTTAAATTGACTGCACAAGGAAACAAGATCCACTTTATTCCGTACAGAAAACTCACCGGAAATCGGCTGATTTTGGCAAGATTTGACATCAAAATCCTCGGGAAGGATTCACAAGCATAAGAGCAATGTTTTGGGGAGAAATGGGAGCTTGGGACATACCGGAATGTCCCATATGCAAAAGGGGATCTTATCCCGTAGGATGACCACAGAAGGGAGGAAACCGGGAGCCCTTAGGCGACAGCCCGTTTCCTCGGTGAAATGGTGTCATTTCGGGCCTCCCCCGAAATGACGATGTTTTGGTTGAGAGGCACACCATTGTGCATGTTTACCCAAAACGACATGGATTGTGTCGTTTTGACCATCTCGGTCAAAACCACACTATAGACTATCGTTTTGATTTTTCTGAATATAATAATATAAAAAATAATATATTAATAATGTAATAATAATAATTCTTATTAAATAATTCTAATAAATCTATAAAAATTCATAATAAATTTATATGACTCTGAAAAATACTTGAATAATTTTTATACACTTCTTGTGAACAATACTATCTATCAGAATTCAGAAATTATTTTTCTCGTAAATTTATAATTTATTAAAAATATTAATAACCTTCTTATTTGCTTTAGAAAAATCTTACTAATTTTATTTATCCATCCAAAAGTGCCTAGGAAATTCCTTCACACTTATAGATGATCAATAGAACTTCCCAAGGTCTTAAAACATCAAAACTATCATTACAACTTATCATATGATTTTTTATCCACAAAATATATAAATGAGATTAATATCTCATTAATTATAATCAGCTTCCATAAATATAATTAGTCTTTAATAAAATTTTATAATGTCACTCCTACTTCCACGAAGCCGATAAAATATATTTCGAGGAGTACACATGTCAGAATGCTCACATTTTAAGGCATGAAGGGTATTGGGCGGTAAAATAACCAAATTACCATTGAGTATCGTATTCCAAGAAAACACAATCCAATGCTCCTTCTTTGGAGTTATAACCCCAAAACGACACTTGTGAGTCCCAATAACTCATCAAATGCGGATAAGGGTATCAAAAACCTAACTGCATATCGTATGGGCTCTAAAACTGCATAGTGGCCCATATCGATAAAATCATCAATCCAAAATCTCAATCATCCTTCTTAAGCACTCATATAGTCCATTGGACTGGTAATAAAATCCGGACAATGATTGAAAGCCCACTAATTCCAGATCAAAACTCAATTGGAATTTTGTTCCAAACAGCCCAAAGGGTCAGAATCTCACAAATGTGGTCCAAGTGTAGGCAATCCTGTTGTTTTGACCAATGTGGTCAAAGCAGCAGGATGCCCAGCCATTTTGACAAGCTCGAATTTTAAGCCAAGCTCCATTGTTAGGATCAACATGATGTCGTATCACTAGAAGGTGAAACGATGTTGGTTCAAGTGATACAATGTCGTCTTATCTTTGGGAAGGTCGCTGGTTTGTCTTGTTTAATAACCCATCGCTTGAGAGAGTTTATCTTAATTTCAAATCGGGATTTGAGCATTTTCGATACCCAGCTCTGAAATTTACTTTCTCCCCTGTAAATCGATCGCATTATCATCCAGAATTCGTATATGTGTTTCGTAGACTGATTTTGTCCATAGTTTAGTGAATATCCGATGGATATCTCCTTTCTTCCAGTTAGAATTTCAATCCCAAGTATTTTCTATTTTCAAACATATTTTAACTTGAATTAGGTATGGTTCGATTGAGTTGGCTGGAGTTCAATTGATCAGATGGGTATGTCTCTAAACCATAACCATGCAAAATGATTCCAATTCGGGTATGGTTCTGGGTCGGACCGAATGTGACATGCGGCTATGTCTTAGAGTGACACATGTTATGTTGACTTTGACAAGATTTTTAGCAAATGATGAAAATAATTTAAAATCAGAAAAAAATAAAATAAGTTGAGAAAAATTATCAAATTTTTTTAGAAAATAGAGAAAAATATAAGGAGCTTAATGATGGGTGAGGAGCCTAATTATCATTTTTTTTAGTTTAGGTGATTTTGATATTTTATGATAGGTGTAAAAATTTATAAAATTTTTGAATAATTTAAAAAAATGAAAAATACTTAGATAGGATCAGAGGATAATATTAGAACCTCTAGAAATAGTTTAAGAGTCTAGTGATATAGTTTATGATATTAATATGGCTTGGATTTGATATTTAGTTTTGGACTTTGATTATGGGTGCAGGTGCACAATAAGGGGATCAAGAATTCAGAGTAGATACAGGCTAAACAAAGAAAGACAGTTGGCACTGCAAAACTGTGAGTGGACAGTTTTTAAATATTCTTATCATTTTAATTGGATTAAAATTTGATTTTACATGGTGTTTGTTATTTGTGTGTTGCTTACATATATATAAATGCATGATTCGTGGGAATTCTTTAAAGACATGGTAGTTTTCAACCCATATGTGTTTATGTGGAATGAATTGTGTTCCTATGACCATATCTATACCATGATTATGAATATCATGAATTGTGCCTAACGTGGAACAATAGTATTGTACTATTATTATGGGTTATGAGAACAATACTAAGAATACCTCATACAGTTTCAAAGTTATATGAAAAGGGGTATTAAATCTAGTATTGGAGAAGCACAATATTTGAAATAACAAAATCAAGAACATTAAAGAGATATTGACCTTGTTGATTACCAAGAATAATACTAAGAACACTATATATGACTGACGAGTCATATGAAAAGACACTGCCTGTGTTAATAACAAATCACTACCATATAAGAAATAAAATCTAAAATGTTAAATGAAAACTAATGATTAGAGAGTCGATGAAGTGTAGGAAAACTAAAGAAATCTTATTCTATAAACTAGTAAGTAAGATTCGAGAAGATGCATTAAGAATATTACAAGAATAAAAACAAATTAAGAAATAAGTTAGGAAAGTAAAGAATGATTCAAAGTTGGGTTAAGCAGGATAGTGGAAAAAGAAAATAAAGGGTATAAGGTAGATTTGTTAACGACATACTAGTTTATTGTGAATGCGAGAGTATGAGTCTATCCAAGGGTTAGATACCTCAGTAAACCATATTACTATGTGTTTAAAAGATTTCTATGTATTTCTAAATTACTATGTGTAGATATTACTACATGTTACTAAATCACTTTATGTCAACCGCATTCCCTAATGGTTGAAAGAGTGGATATAGTACAAATATGAGATAATGGATTGGTAACATTAGTCATCTATTATAATGGTTATTAGATATGTACTCGATATCAAAGTGATCTCTGACTTTCTACGATATGTGAGAAAAGAGTTGTTGATTTTATGTAGTTAAATTGTCTTGTTTAAGTGTCACCCTGTTGATGGGGCTATGTATTGTAGTTATGTATGACATTATTCTTATCTTGATCCTACCATGATATATTATTGTGATGCGAACTGAATGACTAGTAGATTTTGGTCTTGGTTCATATGTTAGTTATACTTATGCGATTGAAATATACATGGTTGAAACTCAAAAGATTTTATAAAGAAAAATATTCACTCATTTGGTTGTCATGCTAGTTTTTGATAAGTCGCCTAAAATTTAAGGAGTGAGATTGACTTCATCCAAACTATAAACTCTTTGGCTATATGTGAATTGTGAAGTACGATTGAGGATTTTGGGATTACGCTTGTGGACTGGTTGCATATGTTATCTTGCATTTAAATTTTAAAACTGGAATCTTCCATAAAATTATGGAATAAATAAAAAATTAAGATTTAAAAATTTGGATAGTGTAAATTAAGAAAACAACTGTGCATCAAATTTTTAGCATATTTTCTAGATCTTGGGTTTGAATACTAAGGCATGTCATGCACTAAAGATAAATGAATTTTAACAAGTTTTGTTCTTGTCTTGTATAGTTATTGTGTATACTTAGACTGGTCAATTGAGCATGTATAGTAGCTATACAATGGTTGTCACGTCTTGGAGGATTCCAGGACATGATATATTTTGTCTCGACTTATGTGTCATGGTATATTTGAGTATCCACACTGTTTGTTTTGTAGTTTGATTGGTATATGTGATGATTGTATGCTTGTTGTGACTTATGTAGGCATTAACCAGTATTTTGGTTTGTGTTGTTGTGCATTGGATTCACAGGTTGTGTACCATGATTGACTGTCTTTGGGCCAGTTTCGACATATAGGTGAGTGAAGACCTTATACTTTACTTATTTTGGCTTTTAAAGTAATTGATTAGGATTTATGAATTTTTAATTGAAATAGTGGTGAATTGTTTTTGAGATTTGATCATTTGTGGTTGAGAAAATATTTAGGTTATAATTACAATTGGCTGAAAAATATATTTTGTACTACCATGATTTTCATAAAGATAAATATTTTATTAAATATACAGAAGTGCATGAGATTTGGTTGTGTACAAGGATGCATGCGTATTGAGACATAGGGGCTAAATTAGACCAAAATCAACATAAACCGAAAATGACTTCTAAAGTACATTCTAACACGACCACAAATACTTCTCAAACTCTAAAATTTGTGAAACAACAATACGAATATGAATTCACATAATTCCATTCACCTAGTATGCCCAAACCATTTGAAACACAAACCAAAGACCAAACGATCATAACCAACCTCAAGGAAAATTTAACAACAATCCAACTACATATCACAAACAACTAAATCTACAACACAATTCAAATTCATAAAAAATCTAAAAGTATCAAAAGTATCATTAAACCCTTGATTCTCTAAAGTTGATCAAATCTGATTTTTATCAAGAGAAAACATTCAAAATAGATCTAAGCAATCTCAATCAACTAAAATTAAGTAAAGAAAACCAATAGAAATCAGAAATTAGGATCATTACCTTAAGAAAAATAAAATTTTATACCTTAACCACAAAATCCTATAATTCCACCTCTCAATCTTGTTTCCAACTGTACAAATGGGTGCTTTTATGTTGTTTAAAATGTGAATAATATTTTCCAAGCAAGAAAAATTATCATATTCCATACCTTACTACAAAGGATAAACATCCTCGTCAAGGAACTTCAAGAATAACAATCATCATATTACTCGCAAAATCTTGTAAAGCTAGAATAAAACAGTAAAAATAATGCTATGAAAGAAAAATTAAAAAAATAGGGCATTTTGGATCAAAAACGAATTTCTTTGCAAAACTTGCATATCAGACCAAAATCAACTATAACTAGTGAAATCCAATAACATCTTCAAGTGAGGTAAACTAAACAATATCAACCAATCATAAATTCCAATCAACCTTCTCAATCAAATCTCTTTTATACTCAATAGTTTATTTTCAAAATATATCTATAATATTCAAACTATCAAAGAATCAGAAATATAAAGTATATGAACAATAATAAGAAAATCAATAATAGTTATGAAAATTATAAAAAAATATGTCTAGTATGTATATGTATAATCTTAATCAGTAAATCTGATCAAACCTGACAGTGACTGATGAACCAAACAAGCACAACCACCACTAATAACAGTCAATCTAAAGAACCTGCAACATAAATTAGACAATGCTAACACATTAGTTAAATATCCATGTAAGCTGATTTAAGAACCATGATAGGTAAAAACCATAAACATAATCAAAATTGAATTGTAAATAGAAATTCTATATTACACTCATTATTAATATCGAAAATTGATAATTGCAATCAAATGTCAAAATCCAAGTCAAAATCAATACTCAGTCTCAAGGAGTCATGAATTAATTGAACAATTTGTACAGTGCTTTCTTTTTCAAAATAGGATTGGATAGTTGACTGACAAAATACTTATGCTACTCCTAATCAGGGGTTAATCTAGGCCCACCATTATTTACTCTTCATCATTTCTAGAAATATAGCCCACAATGGCATTGTCGAAAGCTAAGGCCAACCCATATTGACCATCTCACTTTGACATTAAATCTCCTCCACAACAAGAAGTACCAAAGGGGGTCAAACCATGTGACTCCTCAATCATAAATTTTTGTATAACTTGTCATCAGTGCGGTGGATACTCACATGTCACCAAAATGAAGTATAAAACTAATGTATACAAATCAACTCAATAAAAGTCTCAATAATCAAAAGTAGGTAAAACCAATCAATATCTATGTGTCTCAAATCAAGTGCATCCATGTACATAATATCAGTCAGATATCCCTATGTCTCAATACCCGTGCATCCTTATGCACAACCAAACATCAAGCTCCACAATCCTACATCTCTGACCTTGCCTGAATGGGTGATGTATAATTTGGAACAATGTGATCGACAAATTTGACTGAGAATTAATTGGCGTTGATTATTTAGAGTTATAGTATGGTTGTTGTGGTGTTGGAGGAATAATCTGTTTTTGCTCAAGCACTTGATATTCCTACAGATGTTTAGCCTGTGATTAATAGGTATGTGTAATTATTTTTATATGGTGTTGCTATCCATACATAGGTGAATCCAATTTTAGGAAGGATGGAGACTAGATGGATTTGGTGGACTCCACCTAGGGTGGGTCAAGCTGAATTGTGATGGTGCTCAAGTCCTTTCTAAGAATAATGCTGGAGCTAGTGGTTTGTTGCAGGTAAAAATGGTTCATGGATGGGTGATTTCTCAACATATTTGGGTCGTTGCTCGATGTTGGAAGCGAAGTTTCATGCGGTTTATAAAGGTTTATTGTTGGCAACTCAAAAGGGTTGGCATTCAATTGTTACAACTGGAGATAAACTCATAGGATGCGTTGTACGTTCTTACGATAGAGCCGACTTTGCTAAGGGGATGGCCTTCGGGTTCCTAGAATCTCAAGTCGGCATTACAAGATATCCAATTTATACATGTCTTTAGGGATGCAAACAAGTGCAGCGATCATTTGACGAAGAGAGGGCTTAATCATTCGACTTTGCAGCGTATTCTGTTTTGAGTGGAGACTTAGTTTCTTGACTTGATTTTGATCCTTGTCTATTAAATACCAACTGACAGTATTTATTAATGTATATTCTTTTTTTTTTATTGAAAGAAATAAAACATTACAACATTTTAGCCAGAGTAAAGTCTAGCATAAACTATATCCGCTTTGTCATGATCTAAACGATCCAGCAAAAAAACTGGAGGCTGTGAAAAACTATTAAAAGATAGCAGTTGGCGACGAGCAAAAGTAGCCAATCCATCCCCACAAGCATTTGCCTCCCGTAAGACATGGTGAAAATCAACCGTCCAATTCCTCTTCAACAAAGAACGTACACAGGCAACAAGACGAGAATGACGATGTGTTGGAGAGTGAGACCCCTGTAGCAGAGTAACAACTGCAGTACTATCAGTCTCCACCTTTATTCTTCGCAGTCCTAAATCCCAACTCAAAGAAAGCCCAAGCCAAACCCCTAACAACTCAGTATGGAGAGCTGAAGAGGCAAAAGAAATTGGCACCGCAAAACCTGCAATCCAGTGCCCATTTGAATCGCGTAGAAGACCGTCAGCACCAGCCTTCTGACCATCAACAAAAGACTCATCCGTGTTAAGTTTAACCCACTGATCAGGTGGTTTAGACCAATAAACATATTGCACCGCCTCACAAGAACCAATCACCCGATCAATCTTCTTGTTTGCCTTCGTAACCACTACCGCATATCTCACAATGCGATCAGCTGACCAAGAAACATGATCACCCTCCCCCAAGACAAATTTATTATGATAATTTCACAAGGACTAACACGTCACCCCAAACAAGGTATTCCACCCAACCTGTAACTCAAAATGCTTACCCACACTAAGATTTTCACAAAACCAATAACGAAAATCAGCGACAAAGAAACGGTTACCCATGGACCTAGGAACTAACCACCTCTATACCATCCTTGCCAAAAAACAATCCCTCAATACGTGCATCAGATCTTCCTGATCTTGACCACACACCTTGCAAAAATCATCCACATCCAATCCACGTGCACACCTTACCTAATTAGTAAGGAGTTTATTGTGTAAAGCCAGCCATAAAAAGTACCTAATGCGCTCCGGTCCCTTCCATGGTAACTTCCAACAATTTTCCGACACAAGCTACGAGGGTTGATTGCAGAGAGGATAAGCCGAGCAAATCTCAAAGTCTCCTGAGGCTGAAAGACCCCAAAAAGGTCGATCAACAGAGTTATCAAAGCCAAACCAAAAGGCACCATCTATTCTCTATAAAACCATAGAAGGGAATAACATTCTCCAGATAGGTCGGCCTTGACGATCAACCAAAGCCACCATCTCCGACCCTGAAAGATCCAACCAAGCCCTCGGAACCTCAATAGTAGCATAATGGAAAAAGGGGAGGGGCAACTCCACCCATCTGTCTCGTCAAAACCTACAACGTTACCCATTGCCCATGCACCATTCAATCCCTGTGCACATCGCTGGCCATACCTTACAAATATTCTTCCATAAATCTGAATCCCCTACTTTATGTTGCATCTCCCGATTACATCTAATTGTCAAGTATTTATGACTAAGAACTTGAACCCATGCCACTGGCTCCCAATTAAAAAACCTCCATGCGTGCTTCATCAACAAGGCTTCATTTTGGGCTTGCAAATTCTGAAAGCCCAAACCTCCATTAGCCTTCGGAGAGCATATGATATCCCACTTGACAAGATGGACTTTTTTGTTGGACGGTTTAGAACCCCACAAAAAGCGCCGACACTCCTTGTTAATGTCTTCTTTCAAACCCCTTGGAAGATTAGTGACCTGTATAGTATACGCAGGGATGACTTGAATAACAGACCTTGCAAGAGTTGCCCGACCTGCTAGTGAAAGCTGCACCCCATTCCAACTTTGAATCTTGCACCTCACTTTCTCAAGGATAGGCCCATGCTTAATTTGTGATGACCTTTTCCTCTGTATAGGAAATCCCAAATACTTTCCCAATGCCTCAGATTTTTTAAACCCAAATGCGTTAGAAATAGCTACTACCTGAGACACCGTCACATTGGATGAGAAGGAGACTGAGGATTTAAGGGCATTAACCCTTAAACCACTTAAAGTAGCAAACACCTCCAGTACATGGCAAATAACAACAACCTGATCCAAATTAGCCTTTGAAAATAATAACATATCATCCGCAAAAAATAAATAAGAAATCATAAGTGTTGTTGTAGATAATTTCCAGGGTAACCACAAACCTCGTTGGACATAAATACCGATTATTTATGCCAATCGATCCATACACAAGAAAAACAAGTAAGGTGAAAGAGGATCACCTTGCTTCACTCCTTGGGAGGGGGCAAAGGATTCAGTTGGTTTTCCATTCCATAATAGTTTAGACCTCGTAGCATGTAAGCAAGACATAATTAAATCAATAATAAGACCAGGAAAGCCCACATCCTCCATCGTATCATAGATAAAAGATCAGCTTAGACGATCATAGGCTTTCTCAAGATCCACCTTTATCACCATCCATCTTAATTCTTTTGTTTCCGACCAAAGGAATGCATAATTTCAGAGGCCAAAAGAATGTTATTCGTGATCTGTCTCCCTAGGATGAAACTTGATTGCAAAGGTCCCATGAGAAGACTCATGAAAGGGCTTAAACGATTCGCTAATACTTTTATCACCACCATATAATTCACATTACAGAGGCTTATGAGCCTCAACTGATCCAGTCTCTCAGGTGGAGAGACTTTAGGGATCAAAGAAATCAACGTATTGCACAAGGAAGGTTCAATTCGGCCTCCAGCAAAAGCTCCCTTAACTATATTAACCAAAGAAACACCCGTCAAATGCCAACTATTTTGATAAAAGGCTGCTGGAATACCATCGGGACCCGAAGCTTTAAGAGGATGCATGCCAAAAAGAGCGTTTTTAACTTCGTCAGTTGTTACTGGTGCTAAGAGAGCACCCTGAAAAATACAAGTAGTCGAAGGAAAAAGGCCACAAAATTCATATCGTGGGCGAACACCCACCTCCTCTTCGTGATACAGACCTCGAAAAAAGGCAAAAGCTTCAGACTCTAGCAAGGAAGCATCATAACACCACTCCTCACCAGGCTTTAAAGCCTCGATTTTAGCCTTGCGAAATTTAGCTCTAGTTTTCGCATGAAAATAGGAAGTGTTACGATCCCCTAGATTCAAGAAATCACTTCGAGATTTTTGCCTCCAAAATATTTCCTCATGTAGATAGATTTCTTCAAACTCTTGATTCAGTTCATCTTCAAGCGAGAGCAAAGAAGCAGACAGGTAAGATTCAAGAGCGCACTGAACCCCTCCGAATCGTGCTAAGACCTTATTTTTCCTCTGAAAAATATGGCCAAAAATATCTCTATTCCATGCTAGTGCTCGCTCCGACAAGCGAGATAAGTTAGTACTCAAAGAATCCCCTTCCTTCCACAAATCCGAGAGGAAGCCTGACCACTGCTCGTGAGCAAGCCAGGCTGCCATAAATCGGAAATGACTAGAGCCACGATCCAGTGTGCTCCAATCATTCTCACCCAGACAAATCAACAAAGGCCTGTGATCCGAGGCATAAAGAGGAAGATGGATAACTTTGGCTTTTGGAAACGCCTGCAAATAGGAACTATTACAGACTGCATGGTCTAATCTTTCCAATAGTAACCCCCTTCTCCATGTAAACTTCGGACCAGAGAAGCCTAAATCTGATAGTTCACAGTCTACATGCCATCTTCGAAACTCCCTGCACCCCACTCTACTACCAGACGACCCTCCTGCTCTCTCTTCTGCTGAAAAGATTACATTAAAATCACCTGCCAACAGCCAAGGGTGATCAGATGTAGGGTAAATACTACGTAGACTATCCCATAACAACCTTCTTCTAGCCCCGTTTGGAGAGCCATAAACTGCAGTAAAATAACACCAACTATTGTCACCTCCCTGAATAGTCATGTGAATGAACTGCCTGTGGTTCGACAAGATGCGAATGCACCAAGAGTCCCTCCACAGAATCCAAATTCCCCCAGAAAAACCGGCTGCCTCCACTTTATGCGAATGGTCAAAAGCAAGAGCTTGGATAACACGATCAGCATTTTTACCACTAATACGAGGCTCCAATATCACAAACACCCCTGGCTTATGTAAGCTAATTAAAGTTCGACTCATGTGCAAAAAACTCTTGCCTGCGGCTCCTTGAACATTCCACACAATTATCTTCAAATTATCTAACAGCATCATATAACTAGTATGAGAAAGCATCCAAAACTGGAGGCCGTCACAAATCATGGACATTTGAGCGTGCGCCTCCTCCGGAACCACTATATTTGGCTTCAAGTTTTCCAATCCATTAAAGTAAATAGAACAGATTCTGCTAGCTTTTCAGTAACTGCCCTAGAACCCTTCCTAAAAGAGGTTTTCATCTTTTTCTTGCTTGACAAGGCAATAGTAGGCTTCGGTGTAAGCTTAGACAAACCCCCTAACCTTTGCACAAGAGTCAACGATAACAAGGACTAACCATTCGGGCCCTTTGGTAAACATTGTGACCCCGAAGGTGAGGATGAGCCTACCACAAAGTTCTTAGTTGAATCAAGTGTAATGGGCACTAGGCCCAAGTTATCTAAATTAATTATTTCTCTATCCTGGTTAGGTTGGGAGCTAAACATAACCAAAGGCTCAGCATGCATACCTGACGAAAGGCATTGACCGCCAATTGGAGCTGATTTGGTGGCCCCAGATTGAGCTCCAGATGGCAATACTAAAGCAGCTTCCTTTTGCACCTCCTTCTCACGTCGCCCACTTCTAGGAATATCCTGAGCCACGATCCCAATCATTGCCCCAGAATCTTAGAGTTGACCTTCCAAAATAGTCTCCTCCTCTTGCATAGTAGCTAGAACATCAAATCGGGATGAGCCCTTGATATGCGAGTTTGAAATCACTCCAGGATTACCGCTTCCCCCCTTACGGGGATCTTTAGAGATCTTTCTCTTTCCTTTCCTAGGAACCAACATCCATGGCCCCGGGTCTGATTGGATTCCTTGAGTATCCGTCATGGCAGGCGGAGGAACAACTTCATCAGAGTTGTCCTACATCAGCCCATCATCATGAACTGTAGAAGTTGTCCGAGGACAATGATCCTTGTCGTGACTATATACGCTGCAGGAAAAACAAATAAGGGGAAGATTTTCATACTGAATGGTTTGCTTCCTTCCATCAATCAGAATATGAGAAACAAGAGGACTATCCAAATTCAATTCCACCGCAACTCTGGCGAACTTCCCTCGATGAGCTTCCTCAGTATTAAAATCAACCTTGATAAACCGACCAACCAGATCCGCTAACACCCGTAAGACACTCCGATTATAATACTGAACAGCCAGGCCAGGAAACCTGATCCATGCAGTAATAGAACAGATTTTCTCTTCATCCGGGCTAAAAGACGGAGACCATTGACTCACGGATAAATACCCTCCAGGAATAGTCCAGGGACCATCCAAGAGAGCCCTTTCATAATCCTCAATCGTACTCAACTTAACCATGAAAAAGCTGTTATCCAAGTCAATGAGCTTGATCAAACCAGTCGGCCTCCACATCATGTGCAACCTGTTATACAGCGTTTTGTAACCGATATTCCTACCCACAGCTTTGACAATGACAGCCAACTTCATCGATTCTTGCATGAGTTGCTGCACTTTATCAGAGAAAGATACATCAGGCAAACCCCCCTCCACAGTCCATGTAAAATCTTCAGTATCAATAGCGAATCCGTTAGAGGATCAAGAGTCTGAACACCTTGACGTTCCTGATTCTGGACCAACGCCTTGCGATACGAGTTCCGTTCCACCTCCATGACCGCCCCATCAGGATCCGATGGAGGACGAAGCTCTTCCATGAGAGTGTCAAACGACTTGGGAGAGACAACCATTGCTATGTTTTCTTCACTCTTGGATTGAGAGTAGGATAGCTTAGATATACCTATTATTGGCCACTATTAATTTATATTCTTGTTTACCAAAAAGAGTTTATTAAAGAAAAATTTTATTTTATGATACCCAAACTATTATGCGCTGTTAACACCAACATGAAATGTGTATTTTTGTCAATTCATTAAAGTAAAAGTAAGAGTCAAGGTTGATTACAAGGTTATTAAAATAAAAATAGTTTTTTATTTGATTTTAATTGGAATTAGTCTTAATTATGCTCAGTCGCAATCTCTTGCAAATTAGTTATATATGTTGTTTTTTTTTTCCAAATTACATTAATTTTGCATATCATAGCCAATACGTATTGAAAATTTTTTAAATTAGACTCTTCTATATTTTAAAATAAATAAATAAATAAATAAAATTAATTAATTAATACTTTTGTATATTACTTTTCAAATTAGCAATGAATGTGGTTACATTCAGCCATCCGGTTTTTTAAAAAACTTGATCTATTTTTCTGTCTGTCAACAAGTTTAGTTGTAGATTCCTATTATTATTATTATTATTATTATTATTATTATTGGCCTAATAATCCAAGAACTTACAATTAAGACAATAGTGGCAGTTATTACCCCACATACTGTCTGAACAGATGAGTTGAAGCTTTATTAATTGCATACAAGTTATTGTTATTACCACGTATTTCCCCAAGGAGCAAATGCAGGATAAGCATAAAATATACACGCTCTTTTCTCTGTCCCATCCCATTTCCTTTCATCTGCGCCTGCAGTTTCCCAATTCCGACCATCGGCGATAAATAAACAAAAAAAAGTAATCAAACACACCGTAAAACCCACAATGATTCTCTCTTGACAGTCGTCGAATCCTTTACTCTTCTCATTTCTCTGTCCGCTGTCCAGCTTCTCTTTGGTTCCCACGATCAGGTACTTCAGCTTAAACCTCCTACAAACCTACTCTTCCTCCAAAAATGCGAAAACCCAATGATCAGATTCTGGGTTATCTCCACGTGGGAGGGCACTCTGTGGGTTTCTCTTACGATTTGTGGTTTATTTTCTGCGATTTTGATTGCGTAAAGTTTTGCTGCACCGGTACCGGGACTTCTTGCCTCGGTGGTGCCCTCAATAGTTGATGTTTGCGGTATTTATGCTCTGAACAGGAATGGCAAACAAATGTTTAATTGGTGATTTCCAGATTCTCCGAAAGCAAATCTAATTGCTGTCGTTGTGGAAGTTGCTATTTTTCCAGGCATTGAATTGAGGCTATTGCGTGTTTCTATCTTTCGGGTTTTGGAATGTTCACATATTTTGTGCTTAGTCAAGTATCTTAGATTTGCAGTCCGATAGAGGTTGACGTACTGTTTTGTTTCTGAGTGGGTTTCGCAGATATTCCCTAAAAAGGGTTTGAAGCTTCTGGTTTCATGGGTGCCCCAAAGCAGAAATGGACTGCAGAAGAGGAGGCAGCCCTTAAAGCCGGTGTAAGAAAGCATGGGATGGGAAAATGGCGTACGATTCTTATGGATCCTGAGTTTAGTGCCTCGTTGCGTCTACGTTCCAACGTTGATCTGAAAGTATATCTTCTGTCAAAAGTATCAAACTTTGCTGTTTCTTACTTCATTCTTTAATGATACTTGGACTCTGTTTAGGATAAATGGAGAAATATAAACGTGACTGCAATATGGGGGTCTAGGCAGAAGGCCAAACTTGCACTGAAAAGGAGTCCGCAAACACCTAAGCGTGATGATAACTCCAAGGCTCTGAGCAGTGTAATTCAGGGCAATGAAGAAACCATTGATGCTAAGCCTCTAGCAGTTTCTATTGGAACGCCAAAGAATGCTGGTTATAGGGAATTACTTGCGAGGTCACATTCATTAAAGTCTTAGTATATGTCTGCATTTGTATTTTACTGGTCTGAGGATATTATTTGTCACATGGTACTAAACTACATGATCTGGATAGTATAGCTGCAAAAACCTAGATCCTAATACGTGAACAAATTCTTTGACATTGGGGAATAGTGCTTTGAATGAGAGCTTTTCAAGCTCCTTATACTGAAAATAATACTTCCTCTGTGGACACATTGGTGAACTAACTACTTATGTTGGTCTTTTATGTTTTTAGGTTGGATACTCTAATATTTGAGGCCATTGCTACCTTGAAGGAACCAGGTGGTTCTGACAAAGCTTCAATTGCTCTGTATATAGAGGTCTGTGAGAAAGTGTGATGTTCTTGTTTGCAGAGAACGAAATTCTATGATTTCTTTAGTAGTGAAGTAACTGAAACTGCAGGAGACTTTCTCATAGCCCTGATATATCTTGAGAATTAAAGATTGTTTTGTTAATTTCTTTGTTTAAGTAGGTAGTTTCTTCTTATGCAGTTTCTTTCCCCCCTTTTTCCATGTTGCAAACCAAAAAAGTTGTCTATTCAATGTTGAAGATCAAATCTAAAAATATCCAAGTTTTCCAGATATTTTCTCTTTGGTCAAATTTCTGATTCATTGATAACAATGTCAAGCTAAACACCCAAAATGATTTATGTTTTATGCAACGCACTGACATGTACAGTATCATACTCACTGTTTTAACATAGATTTTGACATTATCACGTTTAAATCTGTAGGAGAAGTACCAGTCTCCACAAAACCTGAGAAAGCTACTGGCTGGAAAAATGAAGCTCTTAACCTCAAATGGGAAACTGATCAAGGTAAGCTCTCAACCAATTGATATGATACACAGGCCTCTAAAACTACTTAGCTCCTAAAGCTAATTGAATTGACATTCTCTAGCATCTACGTTGCTCTTTTGTGTCAAATCATTTTGGAATTCCATGATGCATGGTAAAATAATGATGCTTACTGAATTCCATGCCTTAATCAGCTATGGTTGTTTGGTAGTTGAAACATAAAATAATGGTGCTCATATAATTGTTAAAATCACAAAAGCTACTTACCCATTAATTTATAGATAACTAGAAGCTTATACAAATCGGCAATGCATTTTATGTTGCGGAGAAAGAGTGAGGAATCAAGATGTATGTTTGAGCTTATATGGCTTGAAAGCCAATGTTCAACAGGACCATATTAGGTTAGAGACATTTTCTTTTGTATTTGTTGACAGGTTAAGCATAGGTATAGGATCGCATCTAGTACATCTGAAGGACGGAGAAATGGTGTTTCAGAGGGAAAGCATAAAGATTCTTTGAAACCAGAGAAGGGCGGTACCAAACTCCTCACGAAATCCCAGGTTGAGCAAGAGCTGTCCAGGATTAGGGGAATGACTGCCATGGAAGCTGCTGCCGCTGCTGCAAAGGCAGTTGCAGAGGCAGAAGCTGCGATAGCCGAGGCTGAAGAGGCGGCAAGAGAGGCTGAGGCTGCAGAAGCTGAAGCTGAAGCAGCACAAGTTTTTGCCAAAGCAGCGATAAAGGCATTTAAGTATCGGGGATGTGGTACTTGGTAAACTTCTTTTCTTATTTGTTTCCAAAATCTGACATATAGACTAGATGTATATCACCCTCAGTTGAGCACAAGATTTCTTTTCCCACAAAACTTTAAGCAATAACTTTGCCACAGGTAGAGATATTTTAATAGTTTTTAGGTATTATGTAAAATTTTTTCATCTATTTATCTTGAAAAGAATTCCTCCATGACTAGGGTTGTGCAATGGAAATATGTTTCAACTGTAATCTTCGTCAGCATTATACAATCCACCCTATTTTGTATGTGTTTCCAGAATCAAGAGATAAACTACAAAACTCTTGTGGTTTAGGAACCCGTGTAAGCAAGAGGTGCACAAAAAGGACTATTTTTCTCATCTCTAGAAGAATTTGCCCATTTTCTCATTGGTCATATCCGGCTATCTTTATGGTGCACAAGGAGCATATATGAATAGTATGTTCTCCTTTTACATGAAAAGTGTTAGAATTGTGAATTGATGATTTTGTTCTCATTAAAAAATATTATAGATACTGCTTTAGTATTCCTTCAAATTAGAAGGAAGCATACTGTTCATGTATGTTTTCGGTGCACTATAAAGCTAGCCGTCATATCCTATATCTGATAAACATGTCACTGACGCACTGGTAGGGTACACATGAAGGGTCTGAGTGATCGTACCTTTATCTTTCCTGGACATTAATTGTCATTGATAACTTTTACAGACTTGTGCAGATGACGACTGAGCAAATGGATGTCTAGATTACTGCGCATGAGTAGCAAGCATTGTTCTTGGCCTCATCTTCCTGATGCTGTTATGTCAACTTTGATTTTGTCCATAGCTGTAAATGTGATTAGGCTTGTATATTGCAAAGATGCAAATTTCTTCCATGAAATCCTGTTTACTTGTTGGTGGGATGGCCAAGAGCATAAAGGTTTTCTCTCTCTCTCTCTGTTTTTTTTTTTTCAATTAAAAGCTCTAGTCTGAGGTAAGCTTAGGAACTAGTAAGCAAATTAGAAGTGGGGGGAGATAGATTGGCAAGTGGGAGAGTGAGTGTAGGGAGAGTGAGTGTAATGTAATGATGTGGATTTGTAAGGACCTATGGAGGAGTGCATGTAATGAATATGAAATTTTAAGGTTACTTCTCTCTGTTCTCTGGCAGCGTGTTTTTATTTATTTGATTAAATTTTTGCTTAATGTTTAATTTATTTATGTGCTAGTCTATCTTGTTTATGTCATGTATATCCGACCACTCACCTAGCAATTTTTCTTGCCAGATTCTTAAATCTGGTTTGCAAGATCTCATAGACGACTTGTCTGGCAGTTCAAATCTCATCCGGTATTACAGTTAGTAGTAAGTGATATCATAAGATAATGTGTGTGCGTGAGTAGTGCTTGTTCTTATTTGAGTTTTGTATAATGTCTGCTTGTGCATATGGTTTGCATGTTTCGGTTGGAATGCAGATATATGTCTGTGTCTAAAATGTAAATGGTGTAACAAATCAATAAGATGGGCAAGTGCTCCTCGAACAGCACTATTGTACATTAAAACACCACTGCGATTTTTAATTACTCCTTTCTATTATCAATTATTAAATTTTAACCTTGTAGGCTCATTATGTACATTATAGGGAATAGTAATGTCTATAGTGGGCCTACGACTGGGTGTCACGCGAAAATAAATAAATAAATATTGGAGTTCGGGCCGTGACACCATTATTGAATATTTTGGATATTAAGAATATGTCTCATTAAAACCTTACAAGATAAAATCCCATGGAAAAAATCCTAGTGAAGAAAAAAGAGTATATCATTCAAAATATATAAGTATGTAATTATAATACTGTCTTATTGAAAATCTTACGAAGAAAAATCTGATGAGAATAAAGACTTGTGAACGAAAAAAAGTGTACTGCATACTCTTCCTGATTAAGTCATCTCTTCAAATCTTTCAAATGAATATATAGATCATTTGCTTTTCATATATTGATATGAAAAAAACTCTAAGATTGTCTTTCTTCAAATTAGTTGCACAAGTAATATTATCTTTATATAAAATTATTATAAGTTTTGTGTTACTTGATAAAATATATATTTCTCTAATGATTAGTTGAAGTTAAACTCATTCATGAATTGCTCCAATGATGAATAAATTTTTAAGTTTTTATAGAACTTACAGAAATCCTCTCATATATATATATTAAATTTAATATCATCCGTAGATAAAAAAAATTATCAATTATTAGAAGCTATTAATTAATAGAGTTATCTCTTATTATTAATATATTATTAAATAGTAGAGAATCATCATATGATTGGCTGAAATTATAACATGGCATGGGATTAGTATTAAATAATAATATATTATCATAATGTGAAAGTAAATCGTTGCATCGTTCCTTTATACATTTTTAGACAATCTTAAAGTGTCCAATATCTAAATCATCCTACTTATGTTGAATACCACATCCAAAATCCAACCAATGAATGGTAGGATAATTTCATCCTTTAAGTATTAGTGCCGCCACTACCAGCTACCGACAGTGCTTGATATGGATGAACTGGGTTCCACTGATATTTACATGGTTAATCAATTGACTATTATGCTCTAGAGCAGAGCAACTTAAGAGAAGATCTTCGTAGTCTGTGATTGCAAACTAATTCAAGCATACTGGGTTTTTTGCAATAAAGTTGCATAGGAGGATAAAAAAATACAAGCAGAGGAAAATATGATCAACTAAGATCGTAGAGCTGTAATTTAGGCACTTATCATTAGCCATCTAATGTAAATTGAGAATCTCTTGAATCCAATAGAGGAATCGCAAGCAACACATCAATAATTGATGGATGATGAGCTTATCATTTTGGTGGCCGGTAGCAACCACAACACAAGTAAGGTGAAAGAAGGGAGTATCGACCAAGATAATATAGCTCCTAGTCTTCGTAATATGTGGTGGTACAGATGCTTAACATTAATCAAGTGGACTAAAACAGTGCGCTGAGAGTCTTACACCTTCTACAGAATACACTGAAAATCCAAAAAACTTTCCAGACATTGTTGAATACATGAACGAGCAAAAATACCGAAACCTCTCTAAATTAATAAATACTTAAGATTTTACTAATTATTAAAAATTAGAGAAATATTAATTATAAAAATGAAACGACATTGATGGATGAAAAACTTATTAATTACTGAAAGATATTAATTTTTAGAGTATTAAATTTAAGAGGTCTAACTGTATATATATGTATAAAATATGTTCACTATTTTTTTATATCTTGCTAATAGATTTACAACAAACATAATATGTAGTAGTGTATTATTAGCAAGATATGCTAATGTATCAATAACATTAAGAACTATATCTCAAGACTATTGGTGTACACAATGTTGAAACATCATTTTATTCAAAGACGTTAGCAAAGAATACTATAAGTTAAATCTCCGAATATCTATTTTAATAGCTATGATTATTTTGGAGATCATATCCAATATTCTTAGATGGAATTTACTTGATTCCTAACCATAAATCAATTTTATTAAGAGATATCAAATTATATTTTATTGATATGATGCGAATAAGCTTATTGTATGTCAAATACATTTTAACTAGCATATAATATTTCACAAAAATCCAAAATATACAACCACTAGTAATATCATTATATATCATCTTAACCAGATGATCAAGGTCAACATGTTAGCCAACGATTTACTTCCACAAATAGTCTGGCAAATGCCAAATTACGTTATAACAATCACATAGATAGACTATTTGGTTGATGCATCAATCAAAATCAATTTTAAAATGGTCAATATTTATATCCTTGAATTAATACTGTGATAATATTGGGGATTTATCCCAACTTCAGCTAGTAAGAACCTTTTGATTAAAATACTTTCTAGCAACAACTTAAAAAATTTTGTTTTCAATCGATAATCATAAAATTTCTTAAATTTTTTATTTTTTCATATCAATCTAAAATCAGGATGGCCTAACCAATTATGCAAAACTTTAAACTCATCAACCAATTGATAATTTATTATAGAATGAGATTTTATTATTCTAATACTTGTATATTTTAATCCGGAAGAGGAACGAGTAAGTTTTTCAAAATATATTTTTTTATGATAATAAATTATCTAAAATTTCATTCTTTTAGATAATATAATATATACTATATACTTCCACATATTATATTTACATTGTCTTTTTAATGTTTACATAAAAAATATCTTTCTTATCTTTTAATATTATATATTTTGTATCATTGTTTATTACACATTTATGTCATTTATCTTGGATATATCCATTGTATATCACAAAATAAATAATAAAATAAGAATATAACAAAATAAAGAAACATGAACATAAGATAAATATAAAATTCAATACTAATCATAAAATAATATAAAAATAACTTGATAATTATATTCTTGAAGTTAAATATTTTCATCTTTGGATAAATAATATCTGAAGATTATTTATATCCTTTTTTTCTTTGTTATGCCACCTTTTTTATTTTTCGAGTATCTCATCTTTTCAATCCTTTGATGGTTAAATTTAATTTTTCTGGATAAATCAATACTATAACAAAGTTGACTCTTTTTTCTTCTTGGCCTATATCTATAATTATGAATATTAGAGAATATTATATTTACTTCAGGAAATGTAACAAAGTTATAAGATGAGTTATCGTTCGTACCCACGAACATACTCTAGTTATATCCATTTGAGGATCGTTAATATTAGTGACTCTTAATCCACAACTCTGGTATCACTTATGGGTATGATTAAAATGATTTTAAATTCTCTATTATTGAGATTTGTTGTAAATATCTATTTAGTAATAGAAGATTTTAAAGAGAGTGTGATTGTGAATTTTGATATTGTGATATCGTGGATTGATCCACTAATGCTTTATAAGGTGTTACATATATTTAAAATATTTTTGGAGATGTATTAAGAATTATTATGATTTTTTAAGACATATATAGAGGTATTTAATTTTTAATAAATTATATATTTATAGAAAATAAAATTTTTAAGTTCTGATGGAATATAATTTTTTATAAGAAATGTATATAAATTTTTTATATATTTTTAATAATTTTTAGTATATATTAAATATTAATTTATATTATTATATTATTAAATATTATTATTATAGAATATTAGTCAAAACAACTTTTGACACTGACTGGTCAAAACAGGAACCAACTTTGTCGTTTTGACGCTCGGGAGGGTTCCTCCCGAGCTACGTTAATTCATATTGAAACAACATTGTTTTGGTGATTTGCAAATGGCATCATATTGAAGTTGGGTTCTATGTCTTGTCGGGTTCCTCCTCTCCTACCCCTCAACCCGGATAAGGATACTCATGAGTTGAGAGTGGGTATTCTTCAAACAAAGCTTCAAGAGCTCGAGAAAAATTTCCAAAACTTTCAATTCATCCCTACGAGCTGTTTCACATCGATTTCATGTGTGTTGGGGTGTGGGGAGAGACTTTTAGGTTGATTTGCACGGTTTGAAAGTCAGCCCCTTTGTTGGTCAAATTGGCCGGTTTTTTGTGGTAATTCCTTGTCTTTCTTTACATGTTTAGATTCGATTAGTCATGGGATATGTTTTGGTGTAGTTTTCATTAGGTTTTGATGGGTATTTTTTGTTTTGGGTGTTTTGCAAAATTACTGTTCGTAGTCATTCAGAGTTTAAAGACATTCTCGGACGATGTGTCGTTCAAGATTGTCTTCGTGTGATAGGTCATCCAATCATTGGGTTAGACAACGTGTCGTTCGATAGGCTTGACAGGGTGGTAACTGAGGCTTAGGCTCAGGCGGCATGGCATCCTATAATTGATCCACATGCGGTCTGGTACTAAGTTCATGTGGTAACATATCGAAGTTTGGTAAGTTCGATTTGAGATGTGGTCCAATAGGTATGTGACACGTGGCATAATATCATGTTGACTTTTTCAATTTTGACCAGAAATTATAAAATAATTTAAATAACTAAAAATTTCTAAAAAATAGTTAGAAATTCAAAAAATTCCAAAAAAATCTTAGAAAATATTAGAATTGAGTTTGAATATAGTGATATCAAATTTGTAGAACTTGGATATGATTTAATGGGTTAAATAAATAGAACAAGATTAGAGAAAATAAGAAAAAATAAGAAAATTATCTGGTCCCAGATTGGTTTGTGAGTAGAACCTATCACAAAAGGGGTATAGGTGCATGATTTTATGTGTTATTATGATATGAGAATGATTTATTGAGAATTTGGAAATGATTGCATGTAGGAGGATACCTACAGTGACAAGACCTCGAGGAATCGATCCCGTGCCTAACTGGAGGGTAAGTGGACTACCAAATTCGTGACTGGACGAATCTTCTTCTGCTTGCATAATTACTATCATAATTAATATAGTGTGATTTAAAAAGAAATATAAAATGATCAAATGGAATGGTGTGTGTATTGAAATGGTTGTTGCCTTGGAATGCTATATGGTGAAGTGTTTGAATGTCCCTTGCTATGATATGATAATTGCAATACATGTGATGCATTTAAGCACATTGAGGATATGAGTGATGAAATACACTGACATAGCATAAGGTAACTTATACGACTCTTGAGAGCTCTCCGAGTATGTATTGGGTCATGGAATTGCCAAAGCACGAAGAATAAGGAGGGACAAAGATATTATTATAATGTAATGCAAGACGTATGAGCACAAATGATCCGTCAATGTAGGGATTGACTAGGTGGAGCTACCATTATCCCCGACATCGTCAGTGGGTTGAGCTAGGGAATACCTTGGCATCATGTTACATACTACATGAGAAAAAGAGAAACGATAAGGGAAAGCTATTATAGAGTACTTATGACGAAATCCAGTCTTGTCCCTGGTTTAGATAGATTGGAAGATACTGCCAGCCCAAGCAAGAAAGTGTCTTATGATTGCATATAATTTGATTGTGATTGTGTGTACTATTCTATGATTATGATAAAGGCAGTGTGTGTGTGTTACATGCCTTAATGAACGAATGTGTGTGTAAATTGTATTATATGATTTTCTTATCCACTCATCTGATAGGTTTTTGCTAGTTTTTTAACATTTGAGCACAAGATTAACTAATAGGAGCTCACTCTCAGACATAGCATGAAGAGGATACTGGATTATGTGCGTTTGAGGTAACGTGTAAAAGTACTATATTCATAGTAGTTTTCTCCTGAGTCTTCTAGAGTGTGATAGAGGTGGTTGTACTAAGTTTATTCTTGAAATTTGTGGTGTCATCCGGAGACATCAGTATTTCTTTCTACTACCGCTTTGCACCAACCTAGACATTTGTTTTAATATCAACTTCATTATTTATTTATTCCACCATTAGTCTTGACTTTATGTTTAAGATGATAATCAATAAGTATGAACTCAAATTGTTTATGTAAATTACAAACATGATATAATAACCTTTAAATAATTAGATCAAATTATACATATATATCTTATCATGTGAGAAAAAAAATTATTACCGAATTTGTTCTCGTTAGAATGCATTCTCACCAAATATCTTTATGAAAACAATATATTCATCCAACTTGAATTTTTTTAAGGCTTGCCATGCTAATATATAAACTCAATCAAAACAAGAAGAAATATAATAGAAATAATAACAAATTTGAAGGAAAAGAATAATAGAAATTTTTTTTAAAAAAACTATATTTCTTTATTCTAAATTATTAATTATAAGTATACAAAACTAAATATATTATATTCTATTTATATATAACAATCTAACAAAATATAAATAATTATATTATTACTATGAAAAATCATACAAGATTTTTGTATCTCTTCATAGCCAGTTGTAAAATTTATCAAAGATTATTTTAGCTTGAGAAAAGTCTACATTAAAAACTTGGTACGTGGGATTCATGGTTTTCCGGATCTTGTCGTATGCGTGTGTAGCTTGAGGGATCGTACTCATCAAGGAACTTGACCAAAAACCAGAAACATGTAACACATATATACAATCAAAATATATAGCAGAAGCTGGTAGTCTAGTCCATAATCAAACTAATTTTCCTGTATAGGTATTGCTGCTTGCGCTACCCCATGCTGGAAGGGGAAGAGTGTACCGTCACCTTTCCTGCTTTTCTTCCAGGCGTCCAGTATTTCATATGCAGAGGGCAAGTTGGACGATCGAGAATCATCATCCTCGTTTATCGGTACTTCCAATGGCCACCCATCATCTTCCTTCGAGAGTCCATGGAATGTGAAATCAGAAAACTCATTGTCCAGGCAATCAGTAGCCTCATCGTGGGTCACATCTGCAATACAACTGCCCATGTTGCTTAAGTTAGACATCATGCGTGGGTCACTAGCGTTGATTTGTTGACCACGGACCATATCCGAATCACTATCACCCTCTACACAAGTACAGCTGTGAGGAAAATTGGGTACGTTGGTTGTCACATCAACTTCAGTTTCAAAAGGATCCTTATCCACCTCGGTTCTTCCATCCATTCTAATACCAGACTCACCTCTGCCATCATTTCTGTCTCGGGGATATGAATGTTTTGCATCTTCAACAATAGAAGCACCGGAACTTGATGATTCTTCTGATGCTCCATATCTGCACAAGAATTCCAGTGATTTCAAAAAGTTGGTGACGTTGATGTCTGATCCCATATCTGTGCCACCAAACACTTCCAACAGCTTTTCCATGCTCTCCCGACCAATTTTTACCCCATGTTTCTTATAAAGATCTGTCCACTGCCTTTCACCCACTTGATATGGGGTGTGAGCCATACTGTTGACCAGGATAGCAGCTCTCTCATAATCTTGTTGAAGTATCACTTGATATACCATCTCAGTGAATATTTTTAGACAGGGAATTTCTCCAGCCGCCAAAATGGCATCAAATGCGTGATTCAGAAGATGAACCTGCATTCCAAACACAACAAACCACGGGATTTAGAATCTACATTTCCTTTCATAATTTACACGTATGGCAACAATCTCCGAAAAATAATGAAAAAGGAGTAAAATTGGTAATCCACCTTTCCAGCTCTGGCCGCATCCAAGAGTTGACATGCATGTTTACTTTGATCCACCTGATATCCAGAAGAAACCATGTCTTTGTATACATACTCAAAGTATTCCCACTGGAGTGCACTCGCAGATGCCTCAAGCATGGAACTATATGTATATTCGTCAGCGATAAGACGTGCACCATCAACATCCTCTTTCTTACTATCCTCAAACAGTTGCTTAGCTTCAGCGAATAAATCATTCTGGCCATAAACTTTCAGCATAATATTGATAGTCCCTATATTAGGGGTACAATGGGCTTTCATATATTCAAAGATTGCTATACAATGGTTGACATATCCAGCATCCATGGAAGACAGTATAAGACCAGTAAAAGTAACCTCTAATGGCTTGCGATGATGTAGTGTTTTTATCTTCTTAACCTGCAATCATGAATCACCAAAATGAACTTTCTTGACATAAATATTAACCATGAGGTGACAGCATAAGTGGAAAAGAAAAACACAATCTCAAATAACAAAATAACACTGTAACTAATCCACTCAAGGCACAGCAACTGTGGGTCCAAACTCTGAGCATAAATACACTAACCAATGGCATGGCATCTTGCCACCTTCCATCTTTGCAGAGGCAGCAAGCTAGCTCATAGTATACACTGGCCGATCCTACCACTCCTCTTTGTTCCATATCCTTCAATGCCTCCACAGCTTCATTGACCTTGCCATCTTCCCAAAATGCTCTGACCAGCACTGGAAAGCCACAACAAATTTTATTGATGAGAAACTCCAGCGCTTGGAAAAGTCTAACCATCATAATTAAGCATGTAAGAGAACCTTCGCAATCAACTACCAGCTATTTACCTTTGTAAGTAAGTGCTTTTGGAGTTTGCCCGCTGCTGTTCATTTTCCTAAAGAGTTCATGAACAAAGTCATATTTTCCAGCACTCAGCATTACCTTTCAACAAGTACATCTGGTTAGACTGGAATACGAAGCTCAAAAGAAAAAGGGCTTTCATAGATATTTACCCTTTTTCCTAGGCAAAGATCAGACAAAAGCTGTTGTCTTATGAATAGGAAACATGGATGAGGATCTGAATTGTTACTAATCCAATTAATTTGGTTGAACAAACTAGAAACAAAATCATCTTATGGACCAAGGTCACTCCAACTTTGAAAGTCCAAGCATTAGTGTTTATTTTATTTACTTTTTTGATATTGTCGATTCTACCCCACTCCACCTCAAGGTATCAAACCCAGGATCTCCTAACGCTCAAGTCTTTAAGACAGAGCAGATACCGTTGAGCCACATGCTCGTTGGTAGCATTAGTATTTTTTAGTTATATACAAATTTATAAATTAAGAGGATGAGCATTCCAAATTTGTTGTAGCACTTCTATTCAAATGTAAGCTGAAACAAAGAGCTTTCTCACTTAATAGGGGATCATAGACCTGGCCAAAAATATGTTATTCAGGTATCTGAGAGCATATACATCATGGGATAGAGCTATTACCTCCATTGCCAGTCCATATGATGCTCCATTGGGTTTAAGGCCACTGTTTCTTAACTGCTTAAATACCCATGTCACGGCCTTCCATTGCTTGGATGGGATACATGCATTCAAAATCTGACAAACAAGCATGGTCACTCTGTTATGGGCAGAGCAAAACTGGTAATTTCAGACATGTGAAGAGGAGGGACATAGTGGCTCCTTACAGCATTATATATAACCAAATCTGGTTCAAAGACAGGGTTCCAGTTCCTGTTTCGCATATTACTAACTCTATTAGAAGTTCTCTGCCTCATGCATTCAACAATGCTCAGTAGCTCTTTCAAAAGACCAGCTTGACCAAGAGCAACTGCGATGATATGGTAAGCGGCCATATCAGGATACATATTACAGTCTTCCTGTATGGGATTAAATGATCAATCAAACAAGCATTATCAGCAAACTCCATGCAAGTACATGCTTATAAGAAAACACCCTTGATATAATGGAATAACAAAAAATATAGAGTATTACACGCATCAGATTAAAAATGTGAAGTGCTTCCTGGGGCCTCCTTGTCCTTCCAAGAACTGACAAGAGTTTTGTGTATACAAACCTACAAGAAGTACTCATTTCTTTACATAGAAGAAAAACACTTTTCAAAAAGCACTACTTAGAGTTGCAGTAAGTTTTTGCCCCATATAAAAGAAACAAATGCAACAATTACCATGAAGGCAGCTCAATAGGCAATACTGTATGGTAAGCATATTGGAAAAATTGTTCAACATATCAGAAATGCAATACAAAAATGTGATTCAAGTTGCACTCATCTAATCTGCATGGCTCAAACCAATAATGATTTTCCCTAGATCACCGACTCTAAGTCAAGAGAAACCATAAAGAAAAGCAACAGAAAAGGCTTGGGTGGGAATCCAATAGAAAATATCTGATGGTTTCAAATGAATCCTCCCATCAATATATGTCCTCTCTTGATAACAATATGATATTAGAGAGCATTCATAGAGAAGCAGTAGACTTAAGTTTGGTGATGGCGAATTTCATCTGTTAATTGGAAATTTATCTACTGCATATTTTTCCAGTTGTTAAGTCCAGAATCAATGATGAATTGCTACAGAAAACCAAATCATCAAGTAAAGATAACATGAAGCCGACTATCAAAAGAAAACACAGTTGGAATCAATTCCCAGGAGATATTATACGCTCAAAGATACAAATGCATTCGAAATGCCCTTGACTAGTAGTTTCACATTTATGCTTCCGATGTTAATCCAAGAACAATAAGACCTGGTGGTCCTTAAAACGCCAACAAGAATTTAAGTACTAGATTGGAACCGGGCTAGATTACCTTCCTTCAAACCCAAACCTAACTCGACAAAGTTTTATATCCAAACGTAAACAAAAAGTAACAAGTTCACCTGCTTTTATCATGCCTAAGGTCCTTGTTATTATATACCCAATCAACGACAACCATCGCTTGCGCCCATCTTCCCTTTTCCCCAAGCCCCTCCAAAATTCTAAGCAACTGCCCTTCACTAAACCGCAACCCAGACTGCTTCATTATCTTTGCCAACTTCCAGTCCCTCAAACTCACTTCTCTGTAGCTTAACCTGCGGAGAAATGAAAGCCTTCACATTATCCGAACCACACAGGAAAACCCAACAGAAGCAACATGATAAAGATTAGAAAAGATTTCACAAACCTCTCAATAAGATACCGGATTGCCTCCTTTTGACTACCCCTCCTTTTCTCCCACCTGGGTTGGTCGTCATTCCTAGACCAATCACCACAATTTTCCACTTGAACATCATCATCCAAAAAAACCCACTTCAAATTTCCCTTAAAAATCTCCTTCAAGTCCTTCAAGCTTTCCCTGTTCAGTTGCCCTCCGTTAAAAACCTCTTCTTTACTACCGCTCGCAATCTCTCTCCACTTCACTCCTTCTATTCTCTCCCAGGGCTTTCCCACGAGCAAGCCCCCGCCCTCAGTACCTTCTCTAACTGCCTTGGTAAATTGTCTGTACTCTCGCTTCAGTGTCTGGAAATGGGACTCTTCTTGGAGGGCTTGTTTCTGGGAAGGAGTGAGAGGCTGGGTTTGGGAGATTTTATTGAGTTTGCGGTTGTGCTTCTGGATTTGTTTCTTCCGGAGATTGTGGAGGATTTTGGGAGTTGGATGGACCCCTTTCTGGAGGAGCTTTCGCTGTATGGCTTCAGTATTTGGTTCAAACTGGGGCAGTCTTGGAAGTGAAGAGAAGGGAGCAGCTGGCGTTGATGGATCCATAAGAGCGAGCAAAGGCCGAAGAGCAGCTTGCTAAGGTAGCTCTACATTCGTGTGGTTCTCCGAATAATCTATTTAGAAAAAATGCTTAATTGCTCCATCCTCTTTTGCAGGAGAGGCTACTTCCCAGAAGCAAGTATGAAGAAAGATGTTTACATCAACAACCACACAATTGTGTAGGGATCCTGGTCGAAGGATCATCACTGGGGTTATAAATGCTATAAGCGGACAATTCGTAATAGCTATTGCATAACAATTGTTAGAGGAGCCGTACGATTAGCCAGCCTTGCGGCGGCAAAAGGATCAGACGTCCCCCATGCTACGGTTCCCTGCGATCCAAGACAATGTTATAATATAATTTTAATATTATCATGATATATGATTTTAATATTGTCATGACGTAGTTTTAATGAAATATAAGAATAGAAAATTTTGAGAAGAAATAAGAATAAGAAATCCTGAAAAAAATCTAATTCTATCTTTACAGTTTGTCTATAAATAAATAATAATGACTTAAACAGATATGTTTTTTGTATTCTTTCAATGATGAAATTTTTTTCTCTTATGTTCGAGGATGTAGGTTATTTGGTTGAATTTCATTAAATCCTTGTATTCTTTATTTTTCTTTGATAGTGCGTGCTAGATATTCACAATATTTGGTAGCAAAGTAAGGTTCAAAAAAATTTCTAGATGCATCATCAGGTACAAAGGGATGTCATTTAAATTAGTCAGATACAAGGTAGAAAAAAATTGATGAGGGATCAAGCTTTAGCCTATGAAAGATTAGGATGAAATCATCCCTTGTACTACAAGGAATGTGGAGGGCAATAAAAGAAGAGTTTCTTGAAGAGATGAATGAAAGAATCAGAGAAGAAAAACTTGAAGGAGAGAGCATTGAGTCCGATGCTCATGAGTATTATAATCAAGATTTTTCGCAAGATTGCTATAGAAACATTGGTTATAGCTGCATGGAAAATGTTGGAGGAGTTGTACTTAATAAAGTTGCTGAACAATCATCTTTACCTGAAGAAAAGATTGTGCACTCTTCTTTTGAATGAAGGTATTCCTGTGAAAACTTATATAGTTGAGTTTAATTCAATCATTATGCAACTAAAAACACATAGATATCAAGATTGATATGAATGCTCAAGCCTTGATTCTATTGTTCTCATTGTCATCATCGTATGATATTTTTTCCGATACTTTATATATGGGAAGGATAACATCATAGTGGATGATGTCAGTAATATTCTAAAGTCAAGGGAGTTCAAAAAAAAATTTCAAGAGAAAATAATAGAGGGTGAATGTTTGGTGAGCAGGGGAAGAGTACAATAGAAAGATTTCAGAAAAGCAAAGTCAAATACCAAATTGAAATCTAAAGAAGCTTGTTAGGGGTGCATGAGGAATAACACTTTACAAGATTTTTCGAGGTTAAGAAAGATAGAAAGTTTTTATAATATTATTGACACATACAATAGTTCTAATGATGAAGATTTTTGTAGTGAATTCTAGTCACAAGTAAGATTTTTGGTCTTAGATTCTAGTACTACATACCACATATGTCTTCACAGACATTGATTCTCTGATTATAGAAAGATCAAAAGAATAGTTTATGTAGGAGATCATGACTTGGCCCCTAAACCCCCAACTCAGCAGGTCCAAACGTGTGTGTATATGCGCGTGATGGATCATAACTGCAATACTCAGTTGGCTTCTAACCATATAGTGCAAAAGATATATCTTGTTACAAATGATCCTACCATACAACAGATATAAGACCAAGACCTCTCCGCTCTTTTCTGATGTGGGATTGGATAACACACTTGATCCCTACATAAGCTAGGTTTTACAATGTTAATTCATTGACAATTAAAGATATTAGTAGTGTTAGATTGAGAATGTCATTAGAAGTATTGAGTGCTAGCATAGTCCTGATGATCAAAGATACAAATATCATTCAAGCGGGAGCATTATGAAAGTGTGCAAAAGTTCTATAGTGCTGAGGAAGAGGAAGTTGCATTCTAAACTATAATCTTCAAGATTGTGTGATCAAAGGAAAAGCAGTAATATGAGTAACAAAAGATTATATTTACATCAAATAAATGAGTTACAACCAAAGATGAAGTTTGTAATAAGAAAAGAGAGAATATATACTAAACCATTGAAGAGGTTTGCGGATGTAGCTAAAGATAGTATTTTGGGATATGTTAATCTCATTGCATCTATGTTATCTATTACCGAGACTACTAATATGATGATAAAGACAATTCCAAATGAGAAATTTAGGCATTGCCTAAACGTTGTTGGAGATTGTGGGATTTGGTAGAGCTCTAGGGGGTCATGGTATGGGAGAAGATTACTTTGTAAATTAAGAAAATTAAAACTAAGGGGAAGATTATAATAATATACTTTGATATTTTCATAATGTGACTTTAATAAAATCTAAGAATGAGAAATCTTGAGAATAGAAAATCATAAAAACAATGCCTAATTCTATCTGTAAGGTTTTCCTATAAATAAATAGTGATGACTTATAGTGTGAAGATCCGCTCCCGAAAATAAGACCCTCAGTGTCGTGCGACCCCAACCAACCCAACAGATGAACCAATTAGAATTATACAAGGAAAATCTGACTTTTCAAAGATATTTCTCAAAATAATATATATTTAATTTTAGAAAAAGAGCATGAAAATTATTAAAAGTACACTTGGCACTATCACTGGTAACATAGAAAACTCAAACTCAACGGAAGACTTAATTCTCAAATAAGTCAGGGCCACAACTTAGAAACCCAAAAAAGTAATCGGGCCTCAAGCTCACAACTCAAACTCAAAAGTCCAAAAGAAAAATGCCAAAAGAAAAATGCCATGTAAACAAATGTGTAATGCAGATGCGATAGTCCAGCCCAAAGAAAACTAGGACCTCAACCTCAGGTAAGGACAACTATATGTTCATGAGCTACTCTTAAAAAGGAAAAAAATATGGGGGTGAGATCAGTAGGACCTTTGTGAGAGTCACAATATCACATGAAATAATGGTGGAATAGAGACATATATAAATTAATTACAAAATAGTTAATTTAAAACAATTGATATCTGATTATCTATTGTGTACACATAATCTCTAGAACCTACAATGCAATGCATTATATAAAATCTCAATATAAAAAGCTAGCCCAGTAGGTTCATAATCGTATTTACACACGATCTGAAATTCGTAGGCTACTATACCCCAAAATCTATCGGGGTAGATCACTTTCAAGTAACCCCGTACTAAAGAAAAACCGAAAACCCTCTGACAGTGTTATTTTTAAAGTTTAAAAATAAGTTTAGCCTCAACTACCAAAGTTATCTGAGACCAAGAAAAGGAGCACATACTATAATCTAGTCTCTAGTTACATAAGCCTGCAAGTCACATATGTTAGTCAATAAATTGCAAGTCAACTATACCACTCCACACAGGCAAACAATATTCCCCTCTATTGGGATTCCATCTACTCATCTCACATTGGTCAAATGTACTCACTGATCTCAAGTGTACCTAAAGGTATATATATATATATATATATATAATCAATGAATGCGGGTGTAACTCAACACTCATCAGGGTCACAGGGTCATTGGCTCACTTTCGGATGCAGGATAAATTCAAGAAACTCAAGTGTCAATCCGAAGAAAGAAATCGGCTCACAAGGGGTTTAAAACAATGAAGATGGGTTTAGATGGTCAATTTTAGGCATAACAGAAAAAGGATTTCATCGAAACCTCACAAAAAAACTCAGAAAGAAAGAAAAGCTCAAAGGAAAAAATCTCACTTCTCACACTCTCTGAAATCTGGGTAGATACCTACACATCCAAAACTTTTAACTCTGAAAGCAACAAGGTTCATCACATATACAACTCATCTCATAATGCATCAATCACACAAGCAGAAAACAAATTAGTTTAAATCGTCAAGTGATGCATAAAACCAAGGCAAGAAAACAAATGAACCTATAACGAATTTCACATACATTTGAGTATATGCCTCATGTTCAAAATCAAACAGATTCCAATTTTAATAAAGAAAAAGAAAAAAAATTTAAACAAGTGAAACGTAGACTCCCACCTGATGCGTAGATGACTCAATGGCAAGTTTGCCTTTGTCGTGTGCTCCTGAACTGCCTGATCATACATAAACAAAAATCGCTAAGCAAAAGTAATAACCTAAAAAAAAATAACCAGAATAAAAAGGGAACCTTATAGACCCCTTCTAACACCTCTCAAATCTCATTAATACTCGCTAAAACACAATAGGGATTTTACCTCAGAAATCCCCAAATCAACTGCCCTAATTTCACTACCACACCAGCAAACCAAGTACAATGCAAAAATGATTAGGATTGGGATCTAATGATTGAAATTAATAGAAAAAGAGAACAGATTCTTTGTGGTTGATATGCACAAATCCCAAGATAGAGAAACAAACTCATGCTCACTACGTGAGGTAAAGAGAGAAAGTCATGCTCACTTCTCGAGGTAAAAAGAAAAAGTCACATCCACCTACGGGAGATAGAAACATATATGTGCAATGAGAAAAACAAAATAGAAATCACAAATACTCGCCAGAAAGAAGAAGTTGCATTCGAAAATCAACAAAAGAGGAAAAAATCACACACGCAAATCAAGAAGAAAGAAGAAGAAACAACTGCACACATAATTCAAGGAAGAGAGAAGAAAATACACATGCAACCCAAGAAAAAGAAGAAGAAAATCATGCATCCCTAGGAAGAAGAGAGAGAACGCGTGCAAGGGAGAAAAGATAAAATAATTGTTAAAAGAATTATGAGCTAGTAGGGTTTCTGAGGGGTTAAGTAGGGTATTTATATCCTGGACCCAAAACATAAGTGACCTAATTTAAAAGAACTGAATGGGCCTGGTAACAAAATGAATTATCCTAAAGGCTGTCCAATTAGCCCAAATGGCCTATGGCTACACAAAACAGGCCTAAAGTCTGATACGGATTTTAACTAAGGATAAAAGGAGATTTTTACTAACTTGATTACTGACACATAGACAACTATGATTAGGCACATCCTAAAGTCAAATTAACTCAGTGAAAGGTTAAACTACACTTACTAGCCAATAAAAATACTACTAACTATATTTTTACTACTGACTCAGCACACTACAAGACGATGTTCTATATATAGCCATTAGATCAACAACAAAGACCCCTCCTATATTCTCTCAACTATAAATTTTTTTTTCTCTCGCTTGAGGACGTAGACTTTGTAGCTGAATCTCGTTAAATTCTTATATTTTTTATTCTTTTAGTATCCATATATTGATTGTGCACAATAGATATTCACAACAAAGGCTAATAGTGGTAAGAAAGAGGTTATTGAAGGATTGTCAAACTTTTTTTGTTCATTTACTATTTTATAGATGCAAGATTGACAACAAATTTAGGTGAAAATCATAATTTTTTTTCCTTCAACTATATTTTTTTCCAACATAAAGCACTTTCCTCGAAATTATTTTTTTAGCGTAGCTTTGGGGAGGGTATGTTGCTGATTTGATTTTGGCTTTGTATTTTCCTATTATATCAAACAGAGGCACATCCATTACTGGATGAGAAAAATCTTGCTACATGGGGAACTGAGGTACCAGATGATTTTGCTTTGGATGAGAAATTAGTTGTTGAATCACTTTAAAAGCAAGCTAATGATCACATGCTTTTGTTGTCATCTCCTGCTTTTACTTGTTTTCTGGTTTACTAGGGAGATGATGATTATTTAATGTCTTGATGAGTTTTTTTTCTCTTCTCAATGTGGTTATTAGCTTAACTAGAACATACATGATGGACTTTCCGTTATGATGTGCTTTACGATGTAGCAGAGTAGGTTTAGTTTCTTAATGTGTTTCAAAGGTCAAGAGGAGTCATATATTACCCCAATATTTTAGATGTGTTACTTGATATCAATTATCAGGATCATTTTCTTGTGTCGGAGGATATTAGAGATGGATGAGAGGTAGAGGAAGAGGAAATATAACGCCTGATGGAATGACGAGGTATTTTAAACTCGGAATTTTGTTTTCAGATTATTATTATAATTTATTTTTAATTATTATTATAATTCAGCATGATGACTAAATGGAGGATTTTCTTCACTGAAACTAACGTTGAAGTTTTGTTGAGATTTCTAGGAGGAAAATGATGATTTTTTCAAACCGACTCATATCCACAAAATCAATTTGGTACAAGGCAATTGATCATTTTTTTTTGGATATTCTTCACTGGATATGGTTTAAAGCTCACATATCCGAATCGAAAAATATGTCATAGGCTCAATATATATTGGTTAACTCACAACATCATATATAAGAAACCTACAAGGTTGATGAAACAAACCAATAGTGGATATGAAATAGAAAATAAATATTAAGAACGATGAGCAATGGAAATGAAAGAAAAAGAATGCCTCGTCCGGATGACATCATAACATACACAAATATAGTGAAATCCATAATAATATTTATGTACTTATCTTATTAAATTATCACATTATATTGATCTCACATTACTCACGTTTATATATATCACAAATAGACTAGCACAAGAAAAGAACACTATGAATATTATACATATACCATAAACTCAAGTTATACCACAATCCATAATCTTCACGTACTTGGGGAGTGAGCTCGTATTGTATAATCCTGTATTCAATAGATCCAAAGATATGACATTTATACCAGGTGCGTAGATGGTAAGAACATATACAAAACACTTTATAAACATCACACATTAAGTCAAAGAGAGATACTAGGATTTTATAAAAAATTCATAGTCAAACAAAATGACAATCACATGACTTTTTATGACATACCAAACTGTGATTGGACTGAATTTTTTTTTCAGTATCTAGGCTAGGGATAGTACTCAAACTCATCAGTGGTACTCAACATATATTTTTATTTTATTTTATATTTTCTCATACAATATGTTATAAAAGGACATTTATATCTCTTAGCCCAATTTCACTAATATTTTCAAGATGATAGGTGATGGTAGTTCTACCTACTCGATCGTCGTTCATACTCAATACGATCTTGTGTCTTGTAGACTCCACATTCACATAATATAGTCATATTCACACTTTGTTATAGTCCTGGTCTCTCTTTGTTTCTCTTTTTATATTTCATTCTGTACTACTGGACTTGGAGAACTCTCAAGGTTGGTGCGAGACCTCGTCCCTTCGAGTGCCTAGTCAGTGAGACCGTTCAGCGAGAGAACCCAATTTTGCCCAGTTTGACTTTTAACCAGAGAGAGTTGACTATTGGCCCGAGCATTGACTTTAGGTCAAACACAGTCATAGAAAGCCTAGGTGTATTTGTCTAGCGAGTGTTTTAGGTTGAGTGTCGAGGTTTAAGTTAGTGAAAATCAATTTGGACCAGTTCCGGCTCCATTTTGAGTGACCGTGGGCCTTTGGACCTATTGACCCATTTCGAGCCCATTTATTATTTCTTGAACCCAATTAAATATTTGAAACCCATTTTTGATGTTTATGTTTTTAAATATTTTTGTGGCCCATTCGGGGCTTAATTGGCCTTAAATAGTTTCGTGTCGAGTTTTCTCAGGATTTTGGGCCTAGAGTATAAAAAGGTCAGCCCAACCCAACACTTAGAAAATTTTCTAAGTATTGGAAGCTTGAAACCCCTGCCCCTCTCTTCTCCCCGTTACGCCAGTTCAACTTTGATTTTCCTACAAAGAAATCTATTAGGCATTATTCCCAAACACTTTCCTAACATCTTGCGATTGTTTTCCATTGATAGTTCTGGATTGAAGTGCTGATTTCACCATGTTCTTTGTGTTAGGGCATATTTAGGATTTCTTGGTAAGTGCCTTAATTTCTGGTTTTCTTGGTTGATTGTTAGTTTCTTTAGGTTTCTCTTCATGTTTCTAAGATAGTATGATGGTTTAGATTTCTTGAAAACATCATTTGATTCTTCGGTGATTGATTAGTGTTGTCGATGGCATGCTCAGTAATTATGGGTTTTGTGATTTTCCTAGAATTGGTGGAATTAATTGAGTTCTTTGCTAGTGTTTGATTGTCTGTGGATTGTAGAGGATGATTGTGGGTTGAGGAACCCAATTGTGTTGCTGGTTGAGCTTGGAGGTTGATGTTGAGCCATGAGTGGCATGGTGGAGAAGAGGATGGTTCATCCTCTTGTTAGAAATTCTGGATATGTGAATTGAGTGAGCTGTAGTGTGAGTTATGAGTTCTTTCAGGTCTTTAGGTTGTTTCCAGTTTTTTCGTTTTCTTTCTGTTGTTTCAATTTCGTGCTTAACCTTGTGTTTGCGTGTATTAGGTGGCATTGGAGTTGTTGATAAGGGCAAGCGTATTCCTGTTGAGCCATCTGCGTGACAAGAGGTGGGAGTTTACATTTCATTCGTTTAAACGAAAATGCTCTATTTTGTTAAATTAAAATATGATCAAATGCTTGATTTTGAATAAAGGTTATATATGCATTGTGATTGATGATCATGCTAGGTTCAATGTGTGTTTACCATGTGATTTATGCATCAACTAATCTAGTGTTACTTATACATGAACTGGTTTTTGGTATTACTTGTGCATATGTTGTATGTGGTTGATGCATTATTGGTTAGTGAGCAATTGTACCTTTTTTTGGAGAGTGTGTTCTTGGATTTGAGACCTTGGTTGGTGGGCATAATTGTGTGTCTGTGTTGGGTGTGTTGAGAGGATTCATTTTGGGTGAGATTATACACTAAAATTGAGTGAAAACCCATGACAAACCTAGAAAAAGATCAATTTGAACACCTTGTCGAGAGCCCACCGATTGGTCGGTGGAGATACACTAACCGGTCAGTTTATTACCAAGTGCCCACCGACCGGTCAATTGATACCCACCGACTGGTCGGTTCATCTTAAGTTTTTTTCCGATAGCCCACTGACCGTTTGGTAGAGATACACAAACCAATCGGTCGACCAAAACTTCCAGAAAAAGCTTAATTTCGTTCCGAGTGAAGCCCAATGATGAGTATAGCCTTTTTTCATACACTTATGAGTGTTGTGAGGCCTTGAGAAACATGCCCTGATATTGTTGGAACTAATGGTGAGGATGCATACTTGATCATTACATACATTTAAGTTTTCATAAAAATAAGATATAAATATTTTCCTAAGTGTAACATAGAATTAACAATTTCGCTTGGCCAATGCGTGGTAGGTATATGGAATCCCAGCAGAGGGGAATGTTACCTTACATATTATTGTTGTATGGATGGATTTTGTGGTTATGCCCGAGTTTGCTATAACTTAGCGGGTCGCCTGATTTTGCTACGACTTAGTAGGCTATGTGTATATGTATATGTATGGTATGGTTATTGAGTATGATATTGTGATTTCTCCACTCGATTTCGGATAACACTAGCAGTATGAGGTTTATACTTATTTTGAAAATGAAAATTTAATTTCCAGTAGGCTCTCAGTTACCTTTTAGTGTCGAGGGTGGTTTGTGATCCGCCCCGATAGGTTTTTGGGACGTAGTAGCCCGTGTGACATTGATGAGTACTATGGGATTATGAAACCTATTGGGATGTATCGTTTTCTTTGTATTTTATAATTCATGCATTATGATTCATTGTTTATGAAATTCCTTGAGTGCATGGACTATAATTGTGTTTAAATCAACTGCTTTATAGTCGTGTTTTTCGTATACCTCTATTCCACCGGATACACTTATGAAGTTGTAGCTCCCACTGAGGTCTTTAGATCTCTCCCCCTCTTGTTGATTTATTCAGGGCAAGTTCGTGCACTTGTAGCCGTCCGTCTTGAGGTTGAGTTCCCGGTGTTGGTACTGGGGCTAGACTATTGCACTTGCATGTTTTGGAGACTCGGCCTATTTATGTTTTACCATTTGCATGCTCTAGTGTTGTGCATGACTTGATATGGACTACGTTTTTTGTTTTAGATCCGTTGTGGGCTTGATATTCAGATATTGATTTCAGATATGCATGTATGAATCATATTCTATTTACGTTATGAGATGCATGCCTTGGACACTTTTTGTGGATCCATATGGGCTTATATGTATGGACTCAGTGTGTTGCATGTTTGGGGCCGTATGACCTGTTGCATGTAGTTTAAGACTTCCATTGTATGTGTTTGCATACTTTGTTGATTATTTATTTTGGGTGTATTATGTAACGTGCCATGCTCCTTTTGAAATAAAAATTCAAATTGGTATGCGTTTTGGGATTATTGGTTTCAAAAAATTAACGTGAGCCTTGTGTAGTCTCGATTAATCCATATGTGGGGTCGATTAAGGCTACACGACTGTGAGAGTCCTATTTACCGGGAACGAGACCTCATATTTTACATAAGTTATCTTATTCTATTTTAGTACATTACACATCTCAAGACTTGAATGCAATCCAATGCATACATAACATGCATTCTCAAAATCACATATCAATATAACATAATCTGGATAAATCATAATACAACATAACAAGTCATAGTATAACAAATCACAGTATAGCAACAGGCATTTCATAGTGATAAGGAAATTTCAATTAATATTTCCAAAATATTTTTAATATTTTTTTTTAAAAAAATTATATAATAGTTATCAAAATAGGAACAAACTCGTCCACTCAGAGTTTTGTAGTCCATATAGTCACCAATAGTGTCTCCAACTAATCTTGAGATTTGATATCTGTAGGTATCTACCTACAAAAAAAAAATCACATTCCAATATTCTTAATAAACCATAGTATAAGATTAAAATCATATAAAATAATATATCTATGCTCTTTATCTGACATATTGTAACTTGGTTAAAGTGGATAGGTGTAATGTAGTTTGTGAATGAAATATATTAGTCCATTCTAGGTTGTGATTGATTTGGAGAAAATTTTTTCTTCATAGCTGTAATCTTGCTATAAATAAGCTTTAAGGGTGAGATTTTCTGTATAGGTAGGTAGGATGCGAGATCCTATAACTTCAACTATTTGGTCCTAAAAGCCTCTTTGAGTATTGTTTGATATTTGATGGGTCATAACCAACAACCTAGGATCGAATATATAATAAGTTTTGGATGTTTTAAAAGTTTTATTGTGCTTAGTTAGTTGTTTTTTCCAGTTTTGGCTGAGAATTAATTCTCAAGACCTATCAACATTCAGTTTTATTTCCAATATTCTTATTTTCCTTTTACTAACTCACTTGGACTCATGAATGTCTTCTTTGGTTTTTGACTCTTTACTAGGAGCTTTAGAATGCATTTTTCTTGGAATTTGATAAATAGGATATTTTTTGTTCTTTTGCACTTGATACCTGTCATATTTCATTTTTTTAGCCATTTGAAAATTGTGACATTTAGGCCTCATGTAGGCATAAATAATTTTATACATTTTTATTAAGGAATAATTCTATTTTAAATATTTTATTATGATTATTGAGATATTATTCTTATTATTGGAATATCATAAAAATAGTTTTATCATTGGTTTTGGTGTTTTAGGATCTCAGATAATCCATTGTGGTTTATAAGAATTGATAAATTTTCTGGACTTTTGAAAATATATTTAGAATTATTATTGTGAGAATCCGAAACTTACAAGCTACTTGAGCCGTAAAGCCCAATCGAGATTGATGACGTAAATGGGTGTTTGCCCATATTTTTGGATCAATGAATAATAATAGTCTGATTTTTATGATTTGAAGTTAAATTTTATTTTTGAGGAATTATTGTATTTATCAAGAATTATAGATGTTTATGAAATCAGTAATCAGAAAATATAAAGATGAAATCTAATGATGATTTTGGTGATCTTGGACCTTGGATAGGTCAATAGGGTTAAAAAGTACTAGGGAATTTTCCGAGAATTTTCAGAAATAAGATCAGAATTTTCAGAATTTTTCTAGAATATCTGAGTAAATTATTTTAATTTTTAGTAAATTATATATTTATGAAAAGATTAATTTTATAGTACTAATGGATAATACTATTCACAAGGAGTCCATAGAATTTTTTTCGTATATTTTTTTGAGGTATATGCTAATTTTTATGAATATTTGAAGATTTTTCGTATTTTGAAAATAATAATAAATTATTATTATTATTAATAAATATATTATTATATCATAAATATGCATAATTAGCCAAAACGACGGACTCCCATGCCGTTTTGACCAAGGCTGGTCAAAATGGCAACAATGAACGCTATTTTGACACTTGGGAGGAAACCCTCACGAGTCTTGTCATTTCAATAAAGAAATGATGTCATTTTATAGAAGGCAAAAATGATGTAATCTTGACGTTGATTCTGGAGCCTAACCATAAACTTCCCTCGTTATTTTAGATCCGATATTAACAAAAATCGGGTCAAAATCTTCCATTCTTCACACATAACTTGTCGAGCTCTGTAACCAGCCTTCGAGCATTGGTTTTTCCCTGCGAGTGTTCTCCTACAAATTCCACATGATTTCATACTGTGAGGTGTGTGTGTGAGGTAATTTTGAGAGGTTCAAACCCAGCTTTTTCCTGTTGATTTAGCCAATTTATGGAGGTAAATGTCACGCCCCGGATCCCAAAAAAAATTTTGCACGACAGTCATTTTAGGCCCACAATATATACTATCTCGTCACTTGGAAATGCATATAACGAACCTACAAGGCTATAATGAAATTCGATGTAAGATCCTAATCCTTTCCTTGAAAAATATTCTAGAAGTTCAAGTACCGGTGCAGCTGAAATGATAATTTTTCCCCTAAAGAAATGAATGTGTGTTGGCCAAAAATGGTTTTGATGGTTCTTCCCTATTTTGATTCATTTCATTTCCTTCCTATTTCATTTCTTTTATGTTTCATTTCTATCCTATATGTTTTCTTTCATATTCTTAAGAGATAATTCAAGATTTAATTCTTAACTATTATCTTTTTATATCTAGCCTTAAAAATAGAGAAAATTAATCCCAAAAGACCCTATAAATACAAATACCGACCTACCTTATTCCATACACACAAACTCTTTTATTTCTTTTATTTTTCTAAAATTAAACCCTCTCTTTTTTACCCTTGCTGCCAAAAATCTTCCTACACAAACCATAGCCAAATTCTTTCATCTTTCATCCGATTTCTGCAATTAATAGCTTGTTGGAATTCTCTTTTCATCCTGCATCTTATTATCTTGATTTCATCATTAGAAGGTTAGATTTTCTATTTTAATTTTTATTCCCGAAATTCCTAGGGATGTGTGTCAAAATATGCTTGTTTTCTTCTTGTTGGTTTTTGTTTCTATTCATCTTTATCGTTTGAATGTTTAGTACCTATTCTTGTTATAATATCATGAAATCAGCCATTGTATTCTCCTTCCATATATAGAAATTGGTATACCCTATTCCTAACCCTATGTTTGCCAAAATTTGATCAATTAACTTGTCTATTGGTTTCAGATCTTATTTCTTTTAATCGTTTGAGTAATTAGCACCTATTATTATTATTTTTTTATAAAATCGCAACCCCTAACTTCTATAATGTTGAAATCGCATATACCCTATTAAGCCCTGAGTGTGCCAAAATTTATACTGTGAATTGGGTTGAATAATCAGGTTGATTCTTATTGTGTTCTTGCTATCACATCACACAGGTGAATTTATACTCTATTTTTTTATAGGATTGGTGAGCGGTATTGTTAAGGAACTAGGATGCTTATTTGGTTTTTTAATATGTATGCTTAGTGTGGTATTGTATTTTCCTTATATGTGCTTAGGTGGTTCAAATCCTCTTGATAAAGGCAAAGGACTAGCTACTTATTCAGACACAAGAGAGGTAGGATCTATGCCTCATTGGTTTCTCCAGAGATCCTTTTGCTTGTTTGATGATTTGGTTTTTTTCCCTTGATATGCTTATGCTTGTGGTTTTGTATGCATGCTTGTGGTTTGGTATGCATGCTTGTGGTTTGGTTTGTGATACTTTAGGCAGATTGCGGATCCCTATGCTAGAATTGAGTGCCTATTTTGGTTATATCTTGTGTATTTGACTTGCTGATTGTATTGTGATATAATTGAGGATGCCCTACTATGTTGCTATGCCTTGTACTTGCTTGTGTGTGCTTGTACTTGTTTGTTATGTCAGGATCCTCTTTTCGGTGGCCATTCGAGGTAAGTGATTGATGCTCCTAGTGAGCGGATAGGTACTTACTAGTATGGGAGTTGCATGGATGGAAATCCTCAGCCTATGCAAGCTGGATGCCTAATCCTTGTGTGGCTAGATGTCTTGTCCTTTGTGATGGAAAGATGTCCTTATCCTTGTCTGGTTTGGATGCTCTTATCCTTGTGTGGCAAGATGGATAGGCTTGCTGATTAGATTGTTTGCTAACCATTTACCTTTTGTGAAGCTAAGCCTTAGACAACACAGGTGGAAGGGGATAGCCATTCAATTATACAAATCAGATGATGAATTACCTACCTGTGTACTTCTGGTTTCAGAAGTGTTCTTTGTCCTCCCAACACTTAGTATTTTTGACTATATCCTTATTATGCTTGTTTGATGTTTGTTTGATAACTCTTTAGTAGTATATGCGAATCTGATGTTGATTGGGAGATGATTGCTTAGATTTCTGTAGATCTTATGATGTTGTGACCCTACTGAGATTCTTGTAATCTCACCCCATTGTTTTTCCTATTTTTTAGGCTTATGTACATCTTCTGCCAATTGTACTAGGGTGTGAAATCAAGGCTGCACAACGGGACGATATTGCACCATATTCGCATGCTTCCTTTCTTGGTAAATTGATTGCACATATGCCTTGATTCATGCTTGCGTGATTAGACTACTTTCTGGTTTTCCTCCCAAATACCGAAACATGCTTAAGATTGTTTGTTGGATTTTAAGACTTTGAGACTTGTGTGTTATGGTTCCTTTGATTATTTATAAAGACTTCCGCAGATGTTTTTATTCACTCTATATGATACCAGATTGTATGTCTAATGTTAAACATGCTCCAACCTTTAAAAGCATAAGAATGAACTTTAAAATTTGTAATTATTGTGACTTGAGCCTAGTGGGATTCAGATAGGTCCTTGCAAGGGCTTGTTTAGGTTTCACGATGGTAAGAGTCCTAATAGGTTGGGTTTTGGTCCTTACATTTGACACCGGAGGTATATTAAAGATTTCATTAAATAAATAAATAATAGAAGTAAAAGGAAAAGATGATACCGATCTGGGAGGCATTGATGTATATTTATTACTACTTGGTCTCACTAGTATTTATATAATTTACAAATCATTTATGATTTATCAGGGTTCACTGGTTACAAAATTTCATGCATGTGGACGAGGGAATGCATCATGTACATGATACACTAGAATCCATAACAGGATCCTAACCTCGAATCTCTTAAGTCTTCGACTGATTGTTTGCCTGAGGGGATGTCACGATCGTATCTATTCTTGTTGGCATTCAGATAGGGAGATCTAGCAGAAATCTACCAGGTGAGCGGACAGGAAAACCACTTATAATACACAAATGAATACACACAAATAATATTTGGCACACAGGTATACAAATGCATCAACAAGTCACAGTTAACATATATAATATTTTATGCACAATGAGACCGTGACTGAACTTGGCATTAACTCACAGTCCATCCGGTGCTAGGAGTAGGACTGGGATTCGTCAATGGTACTTCACACTTATCTTTGTTATTATTTACTATTTCCCAAAACCACTAATGATGCCATGGTGTTGGGTGATGGTAGCTCCACCTAAATGGTCCCCACTCTGTAGGATCCTATTTCGTGTCTGTCGGCTTGCTCTTGAAGTCCCTGTCCAACCTTATTGCTTTATTCTTGGCGTCTCCATGCCTCACTACAAGACCCAGAGAACTCTCAAGGATTGCATAGGTTACCCTATGCAACTTCCTTGCTTTGCATAATCATACTCGTACACATTCGATGCATTATATGCATTACAATATAAATACACAGCAAAGCAAATTCATGTCCTTCATTCATCATACTTTAGCATGGGATATCTTATCTATGCGTTTCCAAGCATAACATGCATTTTACAAATAGAATAGCAAGCGGTACGTCAAATCTCTTGCCTTTTATAGCACACATACGTTTTTGATTCATCTACTTATTATCTTTTTAACTTTCATATAATATTTAATGTCAATTTTAAAAATAATAAAACGTCCATCCACTCATAGGTTTTGAAGCCCACACACGCATCGATGGTTGGTCGGACTGATTCTATGAAGTCCTACCATTTATAAGTATCCACCTATGCACGATTCTAACCAATATCTTCAGAAATTTTATTCAATAAAAAAAATACATAAAATCACATGTGTAACCCTTTTAATCGACTCGTCTCTACCCCCGTATCAATTCGAAACTAATTCAGGAAATTTTTCTAATTTTTCTTATTTATGTGAAACTTGTAAAATTTATTTGACCTATCAAACCAACTCCAAATTCAATAATTTTGGTACCACTAGATTTCTTATTTACTCTAGTAATTTCTGTAATTTTTCTCAATTTTTTTATCAATTTTCTGCTATTTTCCTTTTATTTTCTATCATTTTTGTCATATTTCATTATTTTTTATAATTATTTAATTCCAGCCAACTAGAATGCACCACCTATGAAGATTGGAAAATTTTGGGTTACTTGGGCTGTAAAATCCATTAGAGAACCAACAAGGTTAGTGGGCCTTAGCCCACGAACTAGTACCGATTTTGGGTGTAAAAGATGAAATGAGATTATTTTTGAGGAAAATATTGATTTTTAAGAATTATTTCAAATTATCTATTATTATTGGTAAATCACAAAGGGAATCCTATTAATGCTTTTGGGATTCTAAGATCATAGGATGGTCTATCAATGACATTTAACAGAGTGTAAATTTTCATAGAATTTTCGGAAGAATATGGGCAATTTTTATGATTTTTCAAAAGGAAAAATAAGAGTATTTGATTTTTAGTGAAACATATATATTTATGGGAAGAAAACTTTTATGGCACCAAGAGATATTACTCTTCAAGAGGAGTCTATAGGAATTCTCCGCGTATTTTTCAGAGATATACGCTAATTTCTAAGTATTCTTTAAGATTTCTAGTAATAGGTAAATGATTTAAATTTATTATTATTTATATTATATTATATTATTATAATATATAGGACAAAACGATGGCCTATACTATCGTTTTGACCAAGATGGTTAAAACGACAGGGAGCCCTGTGTCATGACCCAAAGTCAGACTACGCGTCATTCGATTTTGTGTGTGACACGTCCCTTGATCGAGAGCCTATTAATGGAGAATCAATCAGAGGTAATCAAGGAATTCAATGGGAATCCATTCTTGCTATATAGAAGACCCGATTTGTGGAATCAAGGTAATCAATGTAATCAAAGATTACCATAGATGGAAAATCAGTCATTAGTGCTTGCCTTGTATATCTTTGTATAGATACCGTTAGATCAGTTGAATCGATCTCTACCATTCATTGGGGAGTTGTATTGGCTATATAAGGGGTGTCTCCCCTCATTTGTAATCATCCAGCAATTTTTTCAATATTGAGAGTTTAGAGTTTTCTCTTCATTCTCTTGTGTCTCTCTCTCTTTTTGGTTGTGTTCTAAGCTTAGCATTCTAGCTAGCTTTGTGAGGAAGGCTGACTTAGCCTAGTGCAAGAGTGATAGTCCGCACGGAGAGTTTCTATTCTGAAAAACTTTAGTCCCTTGATAGTTGGTAGTAGAGCAAAGGCTCAATTCTTTGAGAGAGAAATGGAGATGCCTACTGATGCCAACATCCCTGTTGTTGAGGAGGTGGAGGAGGTCTGTGTGGGGAGACTACCCCAACGTGCTCCCAAACCTAGTAATAAGAGAATGAAGACCATTGATCATCTGTCGTTATTGGAGGCTAGGATCACAAGGATGGAGATGAAGGTTGTCGATGATAACGATAAGCTTGAGGAGTATGGCCAACGGATAAACGAGCTCGAGTCAGGTGACGTGAATAAGCTTCGTAAGGAGATGCAAGACGCCCTCATTGCTATCAACTCTTGGAGGCAAGAGTTAGATAATTTCAAGGTAAATCTTCTTTCTAAAATTATTTTATTCAAAGATGATTTGGTTGAAATCAGGAATGAATGCAAGAAGGGCATAGTGCAAGGAGTTGCCAAGCCCAAGGTGAAGCTGAATGTCCCGAAGCCGAAGTCATTTGGCGGGATGAGGAATACCAAGGAGGTGGACAACTTCCTTTTCACCCTTGAAAAATACTTTCAAGGGGTAGGAATGGAGAGCGATGGAAATCATCTTTCCTAAGCCCCACTGTATTTTACCGATAGTGCCACAACCTAGTGGAGGATGAAGCATGCTCAAATTAAGCATGACACCCTGAAGTTGGAGACGTGGATAGATTTTAAAAAACTCTTGAGAGCACAATTCTCACCGAGAAATGTAGAGCTAGAAGCGTGGGAGAAGCTTCGCAAGTTTTCCTACAAAGGCGACATCCGAGACTACGTGAGGGAGTTCATGGAAGTCTTATTGGAGATCCAAGACATGCCTGAGATGGAGGCCATGTATATGTTTCTAGGAGGCCTACAAAGTTGGGCCAAGATGGAGCTACATCGACGTAATGTCAAAGAGCTCAACGATGTGATTACCGAGGCTGAATCCTTGGCGGAATTCGAGAGGAAGCCCGAGGGTTCTAGCCCACCTAAGCCTAAGAGTTTCCGCAACTATAAGGATAAAGGTGGGGGAGCAGTCCACGAAGCTAAGAAGGGGAAGGAGAAACCTTTCAAGTCCTTAAAGTCCTTCCATCCAGCCAAATCCACACAAGGGGGAGGTGAAAATCGGGGCAAGGGTGAGAGACCCAAGCTCTCATGCTTTCTATATGAGGGACCGCATAAAGATGTGGATTGTCTGATGAGGAACAAGCTGGCAGCAATTGCCATGGAGGCCGAAGAGATGGAGACCCCAAAGATGAGTTCCATACAACTGTTGAGTACCATTAAATCCTTAACCAAAGATGCCAAGGTGGAGTAAACTGGGAGAATATTTACTAGACCCATTATGGAAGGGAGGGAGTCCTGTACATTGATCGATACTGGTGCTACTCACAACTTCATGAAGGAGGAAGCACAATGACTTGGCATCAAGTTCTAAGAGAAAAACGGTTGGCTGAAGACGGTGAACACTACAGCCCAGCCAATCTTTGGAGTAGCCCGAGGGGTCAAGCCACAAATGGGAGAATGGAAAGGTAAACTTGACTTCTCCATTGTTCCCATGGATGATTTTCCGATTGTGTTAGGGATGCAATTCTTGGATCATACAAGAGCAGTCCTAGTGTTTTGCACAAACAGCCTCATACTTTCGGAAGGAAGCCAGTGTTGCGTAGTGCCTGTTGCTCGAGAGAAGGATCTGAAGACAAAAGCACTTGCAGCCATCAGTCGACCGGAGAGTCCTTTGGTCGAAATGATCTAAGGGGGTATGGAGTATGACCCCCAAGTTCAGGCCTTGGCAGATCAAGTGAAGCATGGCAAGACCTGTAGATTTTGGCTGGAGGATAGGTTGCTTTTCACCAAAGGCAACCTCATCTATGTCCCTCAACATGATAAGCTTTGGAAGGAGGTGATGAAGGAGTGCCACGATTCAAGATGCACTGGACACCAAGGTATCGTTTGAACTCTTGCACTTTTGGAAGATGGATATTATTGGCCTAACAAGCGAGACGATGAGAAGTGCTATGTGAAAACCTGTCTAGTTTTCCCACAAGACAAGGTCGAGCAACAGAAGCCACCAGGATTGTTAGAGCCATTGCCCATACTGGAGAGACCTTGGGAGAGCATTTCCATGGATTACATCACATCCCTTCCAAACTATACTTGTGGTGGTGGATAGATTTTCCAAGTATGTGGTATTTATTCCGGCTACCAAGGCATGCATGGCAGAAGAGATAAGCCACCTTTTCTTTAAAAATGTGATGAAGTATTGGGGAATTCCAAGGTCTATTGTGAGTGATTGAGACAATCAATTCACAGAGAGATTTTGGACCGAGTTGTTCAAACTGCTGGGGTCAGAATTTAATTTTTCCACCAGCTTTCATTCTCAAACTGATGGGCAGACCGAGAGACTGAATGCCTTATTGGAGCTCTACCTTAGGCACTATATGAGTGCAAACCAAAAGAATTGGACAAATTTATTCAATATGGCTCGATTCTCACACAAATTGCAAGGAGTGAATCGACAGGTATGAGTCCCTTTGAGATTACTAATGGACAACAACCTTACACTCCTGGTAAGATTTCCACAGGATATCAAGGGCTGAATCCATCCGCCTACTGCTTTGCTAAAGAGTGAGACGAGTAGAAGGACCTTGCAAGAGTGCAATTGTCCAAGACGGCAAAGAGGATGAAAAAGTGGGCAGACAAAAAGAGGCGTCCCTTAGAGTTTGATGAAGGAGATCTTGTGTTGGTGAAGTTGATGCCTCACCAAAGCCGAGTTTTTCCCAAGTTGCACAAGGGGCTAGTGCGACGATATGAGGGTCTTTTAAGGTGTTGAAGAGGATCGGCAAGGAATTATACAAGCTTGAGTTGCCAACAAGATTGGAGTTTCATCATATCTTCCATGTGAGTTTGTTAAAGCCATTCCAAGAAGACAAGGAAGAACTGGAGAGGGGGAAGTCCAAGAGATCTCCCACAGCTATGACCACAGCCCACGATAAGTAACTATATGAGATCTTATCAAGGCGTATAGTGCAAAAAAGTGGGAAGCACATGCACCATATGGAGTACTTGGTTCGATGGAAAGGCGATCCTCCTAGCAAGACTAGCTGGGAAAAAATATTTCGATCTTTGGCAGTACCAAGACGAAATCAATGAGTTCTTGAGGCAGCACTCAACGAGGACATTGTCGAGTTTGGTAGGGGAGAATGTCACGACCCAAATTCAGACTACGCATTATTCGACTTTGTGTGTGACACGCCCCTCAAATCGAGAGCCTCAATCAAGGAGAATCGGCATATTAATGGAGAATCAATCAAAGGTAATCAAGAAATTCAATGAGAATCCACTCTTGCCATATACAGGACCCGATTTGGGGAATCAATGTAATCAAAGATTACCATAGATGGAAAATCAGCCATTAGTTTTTGCCTTGTATATCTTTGTATAGACACTATTAGATCGGTTGACTCGATCTCCACTATTCATTGAGGAGCTGTATTGGCTATATAAGGGGTGCCTCCCCTCATTTGTAATCATCCAGCAATTCTGGCAATATTGAGAGTTTAGAGCTTTCTCTCCATTCTCTTGTGTCTCTCTCTCTTTTCGGTTGTGTTCTAAGCTTAGCATTCTAGCTAACTTTGTGAAGAAGGCTGACTTAGCCTAGTACGAGAGCAATAGTCCGCACGAAGAGTTTCTATTCTGCAAAACTCTAGTCCCATAATAGTTGGTAGCGGAGCAAAGGTTCAATTCTTTGAGAGAGAAATGGAGATGCCTACTGATGCCAACATCCCTGTTGTTAAGGAGGTGGAGAAGGTCCGTGTGGTGAGACTACCCCAACATGCTCCCGAACCTAGTAAGAAGAGAATGAAGACTGTTGATCATCTGTCGTCATTGGAGGCAAGGATCACTCGGATAGAGATGAAGGTTGTCGATGACAACAATAAGCTTGAGGAGTATGGAAAACGAATAGACGAGCTCGAGTCAAGGGACTTAGCTTATTACGAGAGCAATAGTCTAAGGCAGCACATAGAGTTTCTATTCCGCAAAACTATAGTCCCATGACACCTGTCGTTTTGACGCTCAGGGGAAATATCCTCGAGCTGCTTTGTATCAACTTGGAACGATGTCGTTTTGCAAGGAAGCAAAATGATGCCATTTAACCCACCCCCAACAGCAGTAGCTATAGAACCTTCCCCTGCCGCCTTACACCCGTTATTAGTCAAAATCGGGTCAAGATCCTTCATTTCACCTGTAGAGCTCATCAAGCTCTAAAAATTGCCCTAGGAGCTTCATTCTTCAGCTCGAGTCTGTCAGTGTAAATAGCATATGGTTTTTTGCTGCGAGTAGTGAGGGATAGATCAATTTTCGAAGCTTAAAATCCAGCTTTTCTTTGAACAATTTAGCCGGTTTCCGGCGGTAAACCCTTAAACTTTTTACATGATTATGATCGCTATGCTTAAGGCTTTAAGTTAATATGTGTTTGGTAAGTTATTGTTAGGTATAACGAAGATTAGGGTTTTATAAACAAACCTACAATTTCATTGTTCACGGGCTGGAGGTTGAAGAAGACCTGTGCGAGTGACGGGTTGTTCGTCTCAGCCCATGTGACATGTAGCCCATCGTGCAGGTGAGCGACGAGTCACCTACGGATGCAGGTGACAAGTCGTCCGAGGGACATCTAGGCATGCATCCGAGCCTGGGGTTGGGTCGACGTGGCACGCCTTGATGTAGGCATGTGTCACGATTTGGTAGGTTCAGATGGCTTGCTGGGCGCTCTTGGTTTCGCCAGGTGTTGCTCAGTGATTGGTTGAAAATTAGAAAATGATAGAAAATAGAAAAAATAGGGGTTAAAATTTAGAAAAAAAAGTAATAAAATTGACAAAAATTCCCAAAAATTTGCGAGAAATACTGAAAATGATAATGAATCCAATGGTACAAGAATAATTTAATTCTAATGAGATTTGATGGGTTAAATAAATAGATTAAGATCCATAAAAATTAAGGAAAAATAGGAAAATCACCCAATTGTGTCCTGGGTCAATTTTCTGGTAGAAACGCATCAATTTAAGGGCTTAGACTCTTTATTTTATGTAATATTGTGCTATGGAGTCGTGTTATTGACAATTTGGTATCATTATGCGTAGGTGGATTCCTAAAACAACAGGACTTCGTGGAATCGATCTAGAACACCATCGACGGCTAATTGGGTTTTAAAACCAGTGAGTGGATGGTCTTTTCAATTTCATTAAATTTCTAGCATGATTATTTAATTGTGATTAATAAGAATTCATTAATTGAAATTGTATGTGCATATTTGTGATAATTGATACGTCGAGCGTAATAACCAATATAGTGTGCATCGAGTAGTACGATAGGATATGAAATGCATGAATGTGCCATACTATGATTGAGATGCATAAATACATCGGGCGCATTTGGGAATCGACATCAGCATCAAGAATGGATCGAGCTCTCATAGGGAAATCTATAATGAGAACTCTCCAGGTTTGGTAGCGTGGCGTGAAGATGTCAACCACGAGGTAATACGTGCTTGACGTCAACCACACTGATAATTCTATTCTTGATCAGGATCCTACAGTGTGGGAATCGTTAAGTAGAGCTACCATCACCTAGCATCCCAGCATCATCAGTGAATCGAGCTAGGCATTAAATTGGTCATAGATTTGCCTACCATACGGAATAATAAGATAAAATAAACAATAATGGCATTAGAGTGCCACTAACAAACTCTAGTCCTGTCCCTGGCCCAGATAGACTAGAAGTTATTGCCAAGCCCAAATCATAGTCATATGTGTGCTCTAATGAGTCCTGCATGCTTCATTTGAATTGACTATGATAACGTGTATCATCGCACGAGAACAATTGCAAATATTAACGATCTGTGCGTGTAAAATGATAGAATTGAGGTATGCCAGCATATTTATTTGATTATGTAGTTGACACTTGTAAATCATATTGTTTGTCTTCCATGTCCTCTCACCTGGCAGGATTCTGCCAGTTTATTAGCATATAATGCAGAAATAGTAATTAGGAGCTCGTTCCCAGGCATCTCGAGAATGGAATAGCGATTCAAAGGATTAACAACGAGTGTGATCGAGGTATTTTCACGAACATCATATTCATAGCGTTTTCCCTAGAATGTTGAGTTTATTAGAGCCAGTATTTTTTCCTCGAGTTTGTCGAGTATGTTAGAGCCAAAGTAATAATTGAATTCCTGGGTATTGAATGTTAGATTAAATATTCATCGATAATACCCGGACATCATTGTTTCTCTTTTATAATTTTGTTGTCTAATATATTTTTTTAAAATCTTTCTAATTACCATTTCCGTTTTAATTTATACCATTAGCCTTGTTGGTTTATCGTATTTATTGTTGTGTGTTGTAGCAGTATGTATGGTGGGCTTACGGCTGGGTTGTCACTTGAAATAATTGGGGTCCGGGGCATTACACCACCTGTCATCACCAGGCACGTCTAGACCTACCTCCGAACCTCCAAGGTCATGACATATGTTCTACTACCCGTGTGCCACATAGCCCGAGCCTTAGGCTCGGGTGATGCCTTGTCTCGCAAATCGAACGACATGTCGCTCAGGTCCCATCCCAAGCAACCTGTTCCACGTACCAGTCAAAAGACTCGTCGTCTGAAGGAGTCTTTTTCAACCTACAGATGCAAGTTGTAGGCTTTCTCCAGAAAACCTGAAACCTTCAATAAACTCTAAAAGTCAATTTTATTACCTCCAAAACATAGATTAAACCAACTCGAACCAAACCCCATAGATATTATTCAATTTCATGCACTAATTGTCCCTTACTGTGCAACTGAAATCTTAAAACTATAAGCTCTTAATACTCACCCTTCTCTCACTGAATCCTCATGAAACTGGTGTAGAAAGACATGGGGAAGGGATAGGTGTGTGATGGAGAAGAAATTGCCAAAAAGAGAGTCTATTTCTGAGGTCGAGACATCGGTAACGGTATGTGTCAAAAATGGGATTCTTATCCCATAACATGACCGGAGAAGGGAAAGAACCGGGAAGGGTAAGGCAGCAACCGGTTCCCTCCTAAAAACGGTTTCATTTCAGGCTTCTCCCGAAACAACGATGTTTCAAAAAAAATGAACACTATTGTGTGTTTATCGACAAAACGACATTGGCGTGTGTCGTTTTGACCATCTCGGTCAAAGTGACAACACAACCTGTCATTTTGGTTTCTGATTATAATATAATATAATATTATATATTTATGATATAATAATAATAATAATAATAATCAATTAATAATTCTAAAAATTTTTCAAAAATTCATAATAAATCCTATAACAAACTAAAAATACGTAAAAAAAATATTTTATACACTCCTTATGAATGGTAATATCAATTGAAACTAGAAAATTATTTTTCTCATTATTTTAAAATTTATTAAAAATTAATCACCCTTCAATTCACTTTATAAAATTTTTAATAAATATAATTATATATCCAAAAATTCCTAGAAAATTTCTCAATCCTTATAATTGGTTAATAGACCTTTCCAAGGTTTTAAAGCATCAAAACCATCAATATAACTCATCATATAATTTTTTATTCATAAATTACTTAAATGAGATTAATATCTCATTAATTTTAATAATTTTTCAAAAATACAATTAATCAATCTTAGGGTTATCAACACTTCTTTGAAACTAAATAATTTATATCACAATCATACACATGTTGCTAAGCTTATATTTCTATGCATGACAGGTACTAGGTGATAAAATGGCTAAAATATCCTCGAACCCTATTTTCCAAGAAAACGTACTCTGATGTTCCTGTCTCGGAGTTAAAAATCTCAAATTGACACCTATGAGTCCCGATGACTCATCAAGAGCAGTTAAAGATCACAAAAATCTAACCGCATTTCGTATGAGCCCTCAGACTACATAATGGCTCGAATCGATGAAATCGTCGAATAAATTCCAATCATCCTTCACAAACACTCGAATAATTCATCAAATTCATAATAAACCCCAGGCTATGCTTCAAAGCCCATTAATTTCGTCATCAAAAATTTAATTGGCCCTTCATCCCAACTGGCCCAAAGGGTCAAGATCTCACTGTAAAACACTTCTCTTTTTACATGATTACAATTGTTATACTTAGAACTTTGAATTAATGTGAGTTTTGTGAGTTGTTGTTGGATAAATTGAAGATTTGGATTTTATAAAATACCTGTAACTTTACTGTTCACGAACTAGAGGTTGAGGAAGACCCTCGTGACCGACATGTCGTCCACCCCAGCCCAATATGACAGGTCATCTAGGCTATAGGTGGTTTGATTTCTAACACTGGTCATCCGTTATGATTTTGGTTTGTTTTAAGAACAATTATGATTTAATTATGTTAATTAAGTGAACTTTTTGATCGTTTGTTGAGTGTTGTGGTTGAGTAGGCTTACGATGTATTTTAGCAACAAAAGATAGTGTTTTTAGATGAAAAACACATTGGAATAATCACAGAGAAGTTGGGTTATTACGAAGGGCCACCGAATGGTCGGTTGATGTTAATCAACCGGTCGGTGTAATTATGAAAAACTGTCGAAGCTGAACCGACCGGTCAATTGAAGGCAATTGACCGGTCGGTCATATTGTATAAAATGTGAAAGCTCAACGGACTGATCAGTTCACACAGAAGAGAAAAAAGACGCTCATGTCGAACATCAATGGACCATTCGGTTCACTTACACTGACCAGTCAGTCGTACAAGATCAACACCAAAGATGACAGATAAAGACTATCATCATATGGATAAAGATTATCTTCTAAATTTCTAGTATAAAATAGATGTCAGAGTTGTATTATTTTTCATCGAACACTATACGCATTCAAGTCTTTTCTTCAGAAATGTGTCCTCGATCCATCAGAGATCAAGATGTCGGTATGTTTGTTTGAGTTTTAATTGATGCAAAGATTTTTGGATTAATTCTTTCAATTCATCTTTTGTATCTTGATTTCTTAACGTAAAATTGGGATTCAAATTCGTTGGGTTCTGATTATAAGTTCTTAACCCTATTTCTAATCTTGATTAATTAACAGACCTTGCTAGTTTGTCTATAGGTAAGTCTTGATTGATTCGGAAGAACAATTGAATATCGACAACATATTAGAGTCCTAGGGCATAGCTGAAACTTGGTAGAATAGGAATATATTTGTCAAATCTAGGGTTCATATTAATTGGGAAAAATGATTAAGAAGCTCAATTATCATAAGAATATAGTTACTTGGCATATGGATTAGCTCTAATAGTCTGGAAGGATATTAGGGGAGTAAAGGATCATTAAGAACAGATACAGAATATTAGAATTGAATAATAGTTGGATCGGTTCGCAAATTATCTAACAACCCTAACTCTAACATATAACTAATTAATTTACGAATTAAGTTTAGTTTAATTACAACTTTATATTCTATTCATTTAATTAGAATAATGAATTAGGCGAATTGATTAGTTTTAAACAGCTTTCCCTGTGGGATTGATACTATTTTTTTGAACTATATTACTAGTTGACAACCGTGCACTTGCAATTAAATGTAAATTTAATTTTACGTTAACAACTTTTTGAAATAGGATGACCAGTGCTAGAAACAAGTCATCAATAGGTAGACGACGCATCATGGTTAGGCTCGGACAATGTGGTGCGCCCTGATTTGGCTACCTGTCACTGATATGGAGGTTCGGAAATTGGTTTGGACATGCCTGGTTTGCTAGGTGTCGTTCGTTGATTGGCTGAAAATAAATAAATTCCAAAAAATTAAAAAAATGGCCAAAAATTGGTGAAAATTCAGGAAAAGGGGTAAAAAATTGAGAAAATTTCCTGAAAAAATATGATAAATACTAGAAAAAATAAAAAGTTCAATGGTGTCAAGATTTTATGAATCTGATGAGATTTATTGGGCCAAATAATTAGATTAAAATCTGAAAAAATAAAAAAATAGAAAAAATATCCGAATTGATTTCATATTGATTTTTAGATAGGAACACGTCGTATTAAGGTTATAGGCGCATAAATTTATGTGTGTTTATATATTTTGATGCAATATTGAGGATATGGTTATAAATGTATATGTTGGTAAATACCTACAGGTGATGGGCCTCAAGGAATTGGTCCAGCTATCAAGGATTAAGTGTGGGCACTTCGAATGTCGGAAAACCTGTGAGTGGACGGACCCTTTTAATACATTATTTACTGGCATGAATAAAAAAGAATGAGCATGATTAACTAGAAAAATATGAATCAATGAATGAAAGTATTGCATGTACTACGAACTAAATGTTTGAAATTAGGATAAGGTCAAAATTTGGTTATTTTTCGATTTCACTCCAAAGCTCTGTTCCAACAGGGGTTTGAGAGCGATCTTTTTCTTGCACAGGTGAATGGGTGTTTTCTATGTATTTTTGGGGTTTTTTTTTGCATATCCCATAGTTAGTATCATTAAGTTTGAATTTGATGGATTAATGTTGGGTATGAATATGAAGGTTTTTTTATGTGTTTAATGTATTGCTAGGTTGCTTGAAGTATTAGGATTAGGCGAAGCTTTACAATGTTGTAGGAGTTTTAGAAAACTACGTTTTTTTCTGCAACTGTAGGTTGAAAAAGAGGTGTAAATGTCAATTCACTACATGTTTTATGAGATCAAATAAAATATAAAATAGAAAAATATATGTAGAGTACCATGACGAGTTTCAGTTTTTATCTCTGGCCATAATAGACTAAAAGAAATTGCCAGCTCAATCATGGTCTTGTATTCTCTGAGAAGTTATGTGATTATCATTGTGTTTGACTAAAAAATTACAGTGATTGTGTACCACACTTTACAATTATTTTAAAAAGAATGTTTTAAGTTAGCATTGCTGTTTGAATTGTTCTGTTGTTGTACTATTGCATATGAAGTATTTTGTATACTACCGTCTACTCACTTGAAAAAAATATCAAATCCTCGGACCAGTTGAGTGTATGAGTATAAAGTAAGAGCTCACTCCTCAGTCACGAGAAGATTATACAAAATGGTATTATTGGAGGTTATAATTTACATACTATATTCATATTCTTTTGTGTCAGCCTATTTATGATATACATAAACATGAATAATATCAAATAAATTTGATATGATAATTTAATAAATTAAGTATATTTGATATTAATATGGGTCTTATTACGATTGTATATGTTGAGATGTCATTCTTTCCTTTCTTTTAAACTAAGCATTGTATCAATTTTTTTATATTTTTTATCTGTTATTGGTTTAGTGAGAATCCACTCTCAGTAAATAGGACCCTCATCGCCATGTATGTCACGCTTCGGAACCCAAAGTTTTGCACAATAATCATCGTAGGCCCACTGTATATACTGCCACATCATACAACAATACATATAGCAAACCTACAAGGGTAGTGATAAAATAGCAAATAACAGAGCTAATATTAAAATAAATATTTAATTTAATACACAAAGAAAATATAAAGAATGAACGATGTTTTCAGGTGGCATCGCAGACCCCAAGAATGAATACTCTAAGAGTGAACCCATTATTATCTACATGAACGGATTCATTGGCAATGGTTTACAAGTAACTCGATGTAACCAAATTGACTCAAGAAAAATCAACTTTCTCATAAAATTTACCATAAATATACTCAATAGTCATTCTCTTCTCGTTATGTCTAGAAATGAGCTCTTAATCGTAATTCATATATTTGAATTCCAAGAGACTGGCAGAAGCCTGCCAGGTGAGCGAATGAAAAAAAAAACATATAATATATTTCACACACCTTCACGCATTAATTCATTAAGGCTCGTAAAAGTCACACAATGCCTTCATCATACTCATACAATAGTACAAGCAATCACAAGCAATTCATATGTAGCAACATGACTCTTCAGAGAATACATGACCGTGGTTTGGCCTAACAATATCTTTCACTCTATTTGGATGGGGACAGAACTGAAGTTATTTGTAGTACTCTATTCTTATTTTCATTTAACTTATCTCTTTTCTCATGCAATAGACAATACCACGCCAAGCCAATTCTCTAGCTCAACCCATTGATGATGTCGAGACATTAGGTGATGGTAGTACCACCTAAGCATAATAATCTGTTTATTATGCTGATTTTATTTGATATTTCGGGATAGATTTCGCACTTAAATTTTTCTAGATATTTTATTTATTTTGTTATTCAATCTAAACTATGGACACAAGATACTTACAGATTTTATAGCTAAAAGTGCTGAAATCGAAGGCAGATCAGGGCCTTCGAGATTCTTGGGATTGAAAGGATAAGTGGACCGAACATGCACATATTACCTGAGAAGATATACTTTCCTATTTTGGTGCTTATAGCGGGATTTTCTTGATTTGGCAAATAAAACAATCAATTTGGGGATCCTGCGAGATCCATTTTAAGGGTATATAAGATCTAGCAAAGCTTTGAAGGGTTGTGGGGAGTGTGAGATCTTGACCCTTTGGCCTGTTTGGGCTGAAAACTCAATTGAGTTTCGATGAAGAATTAGTGGGCTTTGAATTATAGCCTGGGTTTATTGTGAGTCTAATGGACTATCTAAGTGAGTGCTTATGAAGGATGATTAGAATTGGTTTGACGATTTTATCGATTCGGACCACTATGCAATTTTAGGGCTCATATGATATACGACTAGGTTTTCGATATCCTTATCCACTTCGGATGAGTCATCGAGACTCGCATGTGTCGTTTTCAAGTTTGGACTCCAAATAAGGAATATCGGAGTATATTTTCTTGGAATGCGAGGCCTAGAGGTATTTTGCTAATTTTACGACCACGTACACATCATGCCATAAAATGTGAGCATTCAAACATATATGCTCCTTGAAATATATTTTATCGGCTTAGTGGAAGTAGGAGTGTTGTTATAAAATTTTATTAAGGATTAATTATATTTTGGAAAGTCAATGATAATTAATGAGATTAATTTTATTTATATATATTATGGATGAAAAATCATATAATGAAGTATATTAGTGATTTTGATGTTTTAAGACCACAGGAAGATCTATTGACCATCTATAAGGATTAAAAAAAATTATTAGAATTTTTGGATGATAATTTTAATTATTATGATTTTTTAGGATAAATTGAGAGATATTTAATTTTTAATAAATTATAAATTAATAAAAAATAATTTCTAGTTCTAATAGATAGAATTATTTATAAGAAGTGTATAAAAATTTTTTGGGTCTTTTTTTGGAGTAGTTTAAAATTTATTATAATTTTAAAAGATTTATTAGAATTATTAAAGAATTATTATTATTATTATTATTATTATTATTATTATTATTATTATTATTATTATTATTATATTATATATTATTATATTATATTCAAAAAACTGAAATAACAGCCTGTAGTGTTGTTTTGACCAAGATGGTTAAAATGATGTAGGCTATGTCATTTTGGGTAAACATGCACAATGATGTGCATTTAGACGAAAATGTCATCATTTTGGATCGTTTTGGGGGAGGTCCAAAATGACATCGTTTTGAGGGAGGAACGAGCTGCCGCCTAAGGGCTCCAGGTTCCCTCCCTTCTCCAGTCAGCTTAAGGGATAAAATCTTGTTTCTACAACTGGCTCCCAACATGTTTTGTAACTGCCCGAAAACATTCCCAAGCTTAGGATTTTTCTCTCCTTGTGTATGCCTTCTCCTTCTTAGTGATTCTACACCAATATTGTGAGGTTTTCGTTAGAGATAGGTGAGTATTAAGAGTATATGGATTTATATTTTCGGATGCATGTCAAGAATGAATTAGGACTTTAAATCGATTAATTTTTGTGGGGTTATAATCAGATTGAAGTGATCTTTAATCTAGTATAGGTTTTACTAAGATTGGTTGCGTGTATGGAAGATTGGATTTCTAGGGTTTTTCTACAAAAACCCTTTGTTAGAGGTTGAAGACAACCCAACCAATGACAGGTCATCTACCCTAGTCGAGGATTGATAGGTCATTTGGGAAGGATCCGAGCGACATATCATACCGGCGACACGTCATTTGCAAGGTGCAAATAGGTAGCACTCGAGCCTGAGGCTCAAGTGACATGGCATGCATGGAGTGGGATGCATGTCACGATCTTGAAGGTTCGGGGGTTGGTTTGGGCATGCCTGGTGATGCTAGGGGGCACAATCTAATTGGTTGGATTAATAATAATTAAAGAAAATAGAAAAATGGTCAGAAATAGCATAAAAATCGAGAACAAATAGTAGAAAAATAAGAACAATTCAGAAAAAATTACAAGAAATATTAGATTGAATGAGTCCACAGATACTAAATTTGTTAAATTTGGAGTTGATTTGATAAGTTAAATAAATTGTATGAGTTTCAGAAAAATAGGTAAAAAAGAAAAACTTTCCTATTTGGTTTCGAGCTGACTTAGAGATAGAAACGCGTTGATTAAATGGTTTAGACATGTAATTTTATGTATTATTATTAATTAAATTTTATTTCTTAAGAATTCGAATATTATTGTGCGTAGATGGATACCTATAATTGCAGGGCCTCGAGGAATCGGTCCAGAACATCATCAATGCATGTGTGCGCTTTGAAACTCATGAGTGGATAGAACTTTTTATATTTCGAATGTTGGCATGAATTATCGCATAACGACTAATTAAGTAAATAAATTAAAATCTTGCATGTGCTATTAAAGTGTATGAGATTTGCGGTGCTACTAGCCATGCTATTTGTTAAAATACATGCTATGCTATGTATTGTGTAGATATGATGTGCTATGCTATGTATTGTGTAGATATAATGTGTCATGGTAAGGTATGATGTGTGAATAGCATAATTGTGCTTTGTTGTGTGTTATATCAAGATGCATGTGATGCATTGAATGCATTTGGGTATGAGTTATGCAAAGCACGTTATTTGTATAGGGTAACATATGCAATCCTTGAGAGCTCTCCGGGTCTGGTAGCGAGGAGTGAAGACGCCAGGAAAATGAAGCTATAAGGTGGGAAAAGAACTTCACGAGTAAGCCGATGAACACTAGGCAGGATCCTACAGAGTGGGAACTATTTATGTAGAGCTACCATCACCTAACACTCTGGCATTGTCAGTGGTTTTGGGCAATGAAAGGTAATGGCAAAGGTAAGCATGAAGTACCACTAACGAATCTCAGTCCTACTCCTAGAGTCGGCAAGACTGAGAGTTACTGCCAAGCCTAGGCATGATCTTGTGTGCATGGATTCAATATACGTGATGACTATGACCTGTTGTTGCATTTGTGTGCCTTTGTGCCTAGAACTATTTAGTGTATATGCATGTTTTTGTTATACATGTTTTTCCCATCCGCTCACCTGGAAAACTTTTGTCAAATCTTTGGATATGAAATTGGATAGGATTGGACATGATCGTGGCTTCCCTCCAAATAGACAGTCAGACAGTCGGGAATTAAAGCAAGTCGAGGTTAGGACTTCCATATACTTTCTAGTGTATTGTGCACATGATGTGTATTCCTCTAGTCTATATGCATGATAATTTGTGATCAAAGAATCAAGATTAAGATAAATAGGTATGTAGATCATACAAATTCTAGTGGGACCAAGTGCTAATAAATATACATCGATGCTATCTGGATCGAGATTGTATTTTCATTCAAATCGCTGCATGTACTTTTGATGATTATTTGTATCATTTATTTGCTATAATTTGTTCCATTCTAGCCTTATAGGTTTATTATATATATTGTTGGGTATGTAGGTAGTGTATATAGTGAGTTTAGGATGATTGTTGCGGGAAATTTTTGGGTCTGGGGCGTAAAAGGGAAAGATAAGGTTGATATGTTGATTGAAGAATTAAAACCAAGAGGGAGATTTGTTATATAATCTTAATCTAATGGACAAGAGTAAGTCTAAAATAGGACTTACAGTGGGCATATTCTTTATATTCTTATCTCAATTGAGAAATTTTTGTATTTTTTGTCTGACTACGGATAGTAAGACCAATTGCTTAGTAAATCTCTCTTGTGCTCCCAACTTTTCATCTACTTTAGCATATTGATTGTATGTACCACCTATTATTCACAACGTTCTATAAATATCTTTTGACGTCAGATATATACTCTTGATGGGTCTTGAGCAACGTTTTAAATACAATACAATACTTTCTTGATTTCATCTTGCTACCATATTACAGGAAATATAATGTCTTGTATTCAAAAAATAAAGGGGAGAGAAGGAGAGAAGAAATAGATTCTGCTCCAAAGTTTTACTCTAAGAAACTAAACAGCATATTCATTAAGGTTTTTTATGATAAAAAGAACATATGTAATCCATCAAGTAAAAAAGATTGGCGGACATTGAAGGCGTGTCTTTCTGCAGGAAAAGAAAGGGTCCATAAAGCTGGAAGTAACTAATTACTATATATACTAGTCCAAAAGCAAATAGCCAGTCAAATTGTTTTATTTTTCTTACTTAATTAATTAAGAAATTTCTTAGCCATGTTAACTCTGGACCCGGTCCCTTCAAAAGATTCATTCAGGGGACATATAGGTGATCGGTGAACAGTGGGAAGAAATCTAAAGCTTCAAGGAAAAGCAGGCATGGCCCAATTCCTTTTAAAAAGAAAGAAAAAAAAAACAAGCAACCCAAAATCCAAAACCCAAAACCCAAAGAAAGAAATAATAGATGGTGTAAAGAAGAAAAAGATAGGTGGGTTTGGCTAAGGAAAACAGCAAGGGAATGCGTATGTACTAGCGTGGAGGAGGCAGGTCTCGTCAAAAGATTAATAAGATGTGAACTCCAAGAAAGAAGGTCCCATGACAGTATTCTCCTCTCCCCTCCCCTGTCGTGGGCCAAAAAAGTGAAAGTTTTTGGTGGTGGGGACCGTTTCTATAATTCCATTAGCTCAAGGGTGTGGAAAAGTGAAGATGAGTAACATGGTGGCCACTAGAAGACCTTGTATATTCCACTAATGACTAGCCACACTTTTACGTGATTCGCTCAAAACACACCCAACCCAGTGGCCGTCCTAAGATTCTCGAGGCTTAATTCGGATAACGAACTTCCCATTGTTTAAATGGGTGGGGGGGTTTATAATATGCTTCGATCCCTTTCCAGCTGATATCAACGTATCGGATAGATCACCAAACCCATTTCTGAACTTTGAAACTTAATTTCATTAAAATGAAGAGAGAAAACTACGGGTATTAGACCAAACATTCAACTTAACTTAGCATATGGAGACATGATGGTTTAGATAACCTACTCTTTGTCTTAAACTAGAGTATCCAATATAAGAATGGAGAGAGCGTTGAGATGCCATTAAGATTCAAAGTATGACGTACCCTACTCCCTACTCCCTCTTAATTTGTTTCTGTTTCTCTGACTATTATTACGATATTATTACGATTAATGAGAGAAAGAGGGAAAACCCAATAGCTATTCTTGAGACACAATAAACAGTAATCACGAATTTTGAACAAAAGGGTGAATTCACTTTCCTATTCAAATCATACCAAATTCATCTAATTGCCCCTCCCCAGCACGTGCCCATAAAACACATCACACGTGCCACTCACTCCAACACTCCTTTCCCGAAAAAGGGAGAGAAAAAAAGAAAAGAGCAACAAAAGCATCATAGTCAATCAATCATCATGGTCTCCATGCACTTGCCCACACCACTGGCTGGTCTTTCCAGCACAAGAATATTCCGGCGTCGCTGCCCTGTGTCATCGACCAACCCTCCTTGTACCTCCTCAACAAGGCCCGCACATCATCGCACACCTCATCACTGAACAAAATAGGAACGAACCCACTTGCATGCAATCTGCCAGACCAGCGCGTGGCCGTTTCCCTCCGTTCGACGGATTCGGAAGGTGCGCAAGCAACCAGATCAACAATGGCGCGCCCTGCAGCCCTTTCGAGCATCAACTGTTCGTTACTTGTTGTTGGGAAGCTCTCTTCCAGTGCCTCAAAATAAGCCCTAAACCATTTTACGCATTCTAGAAAACCCTTGACGAAGTCTGGCCCGTCCACTCCCACATCAAGATCAGCTTCTTCTTCGACAACCGTGATGATTCTTGGTTGCAGTCTTCTGAAAATTGATACAACATGATCTCTCCTGTTAGCAAATGAAGTGACTGAGTGCAAAGCTCCGACACAGTTTATTGCTAGAGCTTCGTCTTCTTTGATGTCCAAGTCAGCCAAGTTTAAGTCACATAAATCACCGGAATGGTGTATAACGCTGAATTTAAATGGTACTCCCATCAGCCTAGCAAATTTTTCCATTCTGTTCCCAATTTCTTTCATTACCTTTTGCACTCCTGCTGAACCACCGGTGCTCGCACTTGCTTTGCCGGCCACAACAGTGGTAAGTCTAAGGTGCGGAGTCTCGTCAGTACGGGTGGCTAAGGCTTCTAACAGAGTGGGCCACTGGGTGCAATATGTGTTGCTAATATCTATAATGTGCAATTTGCTCTCTCCTTCGAATGCTTCCATGATTGCACCATTACAAGATACATGACCGAAAGTAGTCCAGGGACTCACCTCTTGAAACTTCAATACCATTTTCCTCGTGGAATCGAAAGAGCATGTTTTCTCTGATGCAGACGCTAAGGAACGGTAACATCTAGGGCCTGAATCGGTCATGCGGCTAAATAAAGCTTGAAGGAAGTAGGACGCAAGCTTTTGCTCAATGTCGCCGTAAGGTGAGCTAAGTTCATTGAGCATCCACAGTAATTGCTGAACACGAGGCCTGTTCTTATCTGAGATGGCACGAGCCGTCTCGAGGAGGATATCGGTAGACCACTTGCCTGAGAATTCAAAGTTTAGGTCATGAGAAGGTGAGAAAGAAAAATCAGCGGACTCTTGGCCGTGATGTGTGGTGGTAGGAGTGCTAGTATTAGTCGGGGTAGTGCTGGGGGTAGTGGAAGTAGTGTATTGCTTCTGTTGCGGTTGATGTTGATACGGATAGAAGTGCTTAGAAGAAGACGAAGAGAAGTCTTCCTCATCCATGAAAAAGTTGAAGCATGCTTCGTCTTCTTGTTGGTAGTGATGGCGGTTGTTCTGTCTTGAGGACCTAGAGCTGCTAGAAGTCCGGCTGGTGGAATTGAAAGATTGATCAGACTGTTGTTGAAGATTAACTAGCCTAAACAAGGTATCCATTTAACCAACCAGACTCCCACATCAAAAGAATTTGGATTGAGCTCGAAAAGTGAAAGCTATGGAGAGACGAAGGGAGGGGGGTTTTTCTGTTTTTAACTACGAAATTGGGATACAGAGAATGATTAAAGGGGGATCTTGGAGTTGGATTCTAGTTAGCCAAGGTATAGTTAGGGTCAAGATAATTTAGAAGAAGAGTATGGAGTATGGCTTTGTGGCTTTTTATGGCTTTTTATGGCTTTTTATGGCTTTTTATGGCTTTATGGCTTTTTATGGCTTTATGGGTTTTGGTTAAAGATAATTAGAGAGAATAGTATAGTATACTATGTGTCTGTATGGCAAGAGAGGGAATATAATAAGGGTGGTGAGAGTGTGGTTTCTTTTTGTGTAACCGATGTGAATGGGTGGAGGTTGGGTTTCTTTATTGGCGCACCAGTCCCTTTGCTGATTCTTTATTCGAAACTCTGGAAATAATTGAATAATACAGGTGTATGTGGAATAACTTGGAAAGTGTCATGCAATACCTAGCTAGCGTTTAGATGTAGAAATTCTATCTGACAAAAGATGAAAAAGATAACAAGGTCGAGATCATGAAATGGGTTAGTGGGTGTCCGCTTTTCTTTCTCAGGAAAAGATAGAGACTGAGAGAGAGAATGTCATAGGTTTTAGTGGGGACAGGCGTGCCCTTTGGGTTTTTGGAGAGAGAGAGAGAGAGAGCAAACTAAGAAGGGTTTGAGTACAAAAGCTGCCGGCGTGCATCATCATCATCCAACCCACCATACCCTCCATACCCACCATAGCCCCCAAGCACATCATCCTCACATTCCTTGCCTTTCCATTCGTTTCCAAACTCTGCCATCCCTTCCCACTTTTCCCTTTTCTTTTCTATATGTAACATAAACCCATACATAAGCATATCATATCATATACTATATAATTATAATCCCGTTTGTCTACTAAAAAATGTGCTTTGCTCGTCTCCAATTTCCAGGGCATGCTTTTACCCTTTTTTCATTTTCCCATACTACAGTTGTATATATAACACACATCAACTCGTTCCATACACCACTGGCTATCTAGTATTTTCTTCAAAGCCCAAGAATGACCAAACTATGCATATATATCTATATATAGCTGATGCCCATGTCACAACCCAAATACTCCGGCACCACTTGATGAGTTCTTTCAAGTTACACTCACAGCCAAGTCAGTCCATTATGATTGTATCACAAGCACACAACTTAATTTGTCTTTTATTGTCTTTACATTGTTGTCGTCAAGATTGACTCCCCAACTCTCTCTAGAAACAATTTGTGGATTGAGTGGCCTATTACATGGTTATAGCTCTTGTTAGCTTCGGGAACTGCACAGTCAACTGTGGATCTACTTGATGTTTCAGATGTGTCTATGGTTTGCTTGTACGCCTACGCTATTCATTTATATTCAGTACGTAATCAATCCTATATTCCATAGCCTGTGTCATTATTTTCCATGAATAAAGATTGAGGAGTGATTATTATTAAGAATCTTTCTTGTCCTTGGTTTCTCCATCAGTCGTCTGGAACATTTCAATTGGTGCATAATTTTCTTCTCGGATTAACTGCAGATGGTAGAGATTAAGGAGAGACTGCCACCCATAAAATTCTAGCGATATCCACACCGCAATTGTGGCAAGCCCAGGCATGGAAGCATCTTGTTCTCTCAGAATCCAATAGATTTAATATTATTTGTAATGTAGCAGACCGCTTTCCATTCTACAGATTAAACTATAGTTCCTCACAAATAATATTAATAATAATCAAATCAAACTAGATGACCGGTGCCACTTCCAAATTTGAAGGGAGTAACGTGATAGAAGATTTCAATCTTGAACTGGTAGGTTTCAGGCTCTACTACGAAGAATTAGAAGGAAAAAGGGTTGAGGATATAATGGATATTAACATGTTCTTTGATAATCGTCTTGTCCTCAAGATTTTGACTCGATAATCACAGATATTCATTCTTTCAAGTTATATTCTCATTAGATAGGCACTTCTGTTCAATAGGACTTTCTTCCAGAAATATGAAGCTCTCCAAGTCTCTCCGGTTTCTATGATGACTTTTGGTTCCAAAAATAAATTTTTTTTCTCTATTTAGATACAGTTGGAGTTCAATATCTGGTGTCGTTTAAGTATCCGTGAAGTATCTATCAAGTATCTATGAATGAAAGATGAGAAAGACTTAAGAAGAAAATGACATCGTTTGAAGAAATAATGTTAAGGGAATGAGACTAGTCAACGAATTGGGAAATGGTCAAATTTTTAAGTGAAGAAAATGGCAACGGGAAAAAGCTCTCAAGGGTTGGCGTAGGATGATGGCGACGAATGGCCTATCGCTGATGCTGGTGGAGTAGCTTCGGTTCCCACAACTCCGTTGCCGGTGGCCGCTGATGATTGTTCTGACTCAAACGTAACACTAGTGCGTCGCGGTGCTCTATTTCTTATCGTGATTGTGTTCAGCTGCTGCAGCGTGAATCTGAGATTGTGGTGGAGGATGAAGATATTGATATGATTAGGGGATACTTGGGAGTCTCTTTTATGGTGTCAGCCTCCTTTGCTGGATAGGATTAGCTAACCCTGGAAAAATTCGGTTGGGATTAAGGTTTTGGGACGGAAAGTTACGTATAGATTTGATGCGCAATCGCTTGAAAACCATGTGGCAACTTTCGGGGACCCCTACGATCGTCGATTCCTTGAAAACCTAAGATCCAGATGAAATAATCGTATGTGAAGCTGAGGGCTTTTCCCTTTCACTTAAGAGAAAAAGTGAAGGACTGGTTATTCTACCTCCCACCAGGATTCGTTGAAAATTGGACTGATAAATTGTTTCCTGCCTCTTGAGCGGCAAGAATCAAAAGACAGATATGCGACATCCAGCAATATTATACGAAGTCACTCCTGGAGAAATTCCAGAATTTGTGTGCATCGTGCCCACAGCAGGATATGATAGATGAGTTGCTCTTCTAGTATTTTTATCAAGGCATACTTATATTGGATAGAAACATGCTGGATGCAACCATTGCTGGAGCAATGGTGAATCTAACACCAAGACGTGATTAACAAGTCAGAATGTAGAGTCATGATCTTGATGATTTACAAGCAGCACCAAGACGTGATTTATAGTTATTTATATTTAAGCTTCTTTTTTTTTTCTAAATTGATTGAGTGGATTCTGATATGCAGCTTTCTGATATCCAAACGAAAAGTCAAAAGTTCATTATTGGCTAATTTTGTAGAATTTAAAATACATATTAATCCCTTACACCAATATTGTCCTGAGTTGGAAAAAATAGTCTATCACACTTAATCACATTCAATCGATCATATAAATCTTCATATCTGCTAAATCAATGCAAAATTAGATTGCTAGTTAAATCAAAGCAAAGTCAGACTTATCACTCAAAATATACATCCATCCAACTCCTAGGTAATTGAATATCTCCTCTTGAGTTTCGATACACTTATCTCGTATGGGCCAAGTATTTATTCATCAATTTCAGGTAGCATCCTAGAAAAAATATTTATACAAATCTCAAAATTTAAATATAATAAATGCACATGATGAATGATTTCTCAATTACTTAATCCACCAAAAATCTATAATTTCATGAAATACAAGAACATTTTCAAATAGTCTAAATTAGGCTTAAGGAAGTTTTTAAGTTGGTAGAAGATATTTGGGTTAACCTAGGAAAAAATTAGAAAAGAAATTTTTTTTTCCATCTCTCTATAAAATTTTTAAATTTATCAGATTGATCGAGACTATTTGTTTGATCAATCTTTCAATATAAAAGAAGAAAATTCAGCTTTAAATATCTGTCTGGTCTCACCCTCATGACCTCACCGTTTTTTTGGTCATCTTTATAGGATGACAGGAATACTCATGGATTTCTAGAAAACTTTTAAAAGTTCATCACACGACCAATCATGCTTCCATAGTCGATTGATCTTAAACCTCTCGAAAATCTCAACTTGGATTCATGATCGGTTGGACCTACATGGTTGACCGGTCTTGTACCTGTTGGTAAGACTTCAATTTTCCAAATTCACACAAACAATTGGTCTAGCAACTTTGGCAGACCAATTGGGAGCCCTATAATAGGTCTCCCAACACTCGAAATCAACATAAACTTACCAATCACTCTCATGCACTACCAACAACTCATACCTCCTCCTCACCTCAATACTCAGCTTAACCACTCATATCCTCGATCGTAAACTCAACTCAAAAAAGGCATCAACATGTCACATCACACTCTCACTCTTAATATATTCAAACACAAGCAAACGTGCGTAAAACTTCACATATCATATTTTATGCATTATAAACATGCTAAATGTACATATGCCCTAGCATGTCAACTCACACAATAATACATATATTGCCTCTATTCAAAATTATGTATTTGTCAATTTTTAGATTAGCAAATCAAAACAAGTTCATGTATATAATTGAAACTTAGAATCCCATCTCTTGTTGTATAAATTCCTCAACAATAACACCCTTGTCTTTGCCATACGACGTCGCACAACCGAAATACACAAAACGCACAATGCACACTTAGGACAACTGTGATATCTTGTCCCTCTAAATAAATGCCTAGTCAATAAGACCATTCAACGAGAGAACCCAATTTTGTCCGGTTTGATTTTTGACCCGAAAGAGTTGACTGTTGACTCGAGCGTTGATTTTAGGTTGGACACAATCATAGAAAGCCTAGGTGTGTGTCTAGGTGTCTAGCAAGTGTTTTACGTCAAGTGTCAAGGTTTGAGTTAGTAGAAATCGATTTGGACTGATTCCTGGTCTATTTTGAGTGACCGTGAGCCTTTGGGTCGATTAACCCACTTTGAACCCATTTATTATTTCTTGAGCCCAATTAAATAATTGAAACTCATTTTTTAATGTTTTATGGTTTTAAACATTTTCGTGGCCCATTCGAGACTTCTCGAGCCTTAAATCACTTAATGTCGGGTTTTTCCTGGATTTTGGGCCCGAAGTATAAAAGGACAGCCCAAACCAACACTTATAAATTTTTCTAAATGTTGGAAAGTCTAAAACTCCCCTGCCCTTTCCCCTCTCATGCCACTTTCTCTCTTTTCCCCCCAAAGAACACAAATTTTTCTCCTTTGATTTTCCTACAAAGAAACCCATTGGGCATCGATACCAAACACATTTTTAACCTCCTATGATCGATTTTCACTAATAGTTTTGGTTGGAGGAGCCGATTTTCCTTCTGTTCTTGGTGTTACATTTGAGGATTTCTTGGTAAGTGTCTTAATTTCTGGTTTCCTTGGTCGATGGTTAGTTTCTTTAGGTTGTTTTTGATGTTACTAAGATAGTATGATGGTTTTGATTGCCCGGAAACATCATTTGATTCATGGGTGATTGATTAGAGTTTTTGATGATATTTTTGGTAAATATGTGGTTTGGTGATTTTGCTGGAATTGGTGGATTTGGTTGAGTTCCTTGCTTATGATTGATTGGTTGTGGACTGTAGAGGATGGTTGTGGGTTGAAGAACCCAATTCTGTTGCTGGTTGAGTTGGGAAATTGATGATGAGCCATGAGTGGCATGTTTGAGGAGAGGATAGTTCATCCTCTTTGTCGAATTTCTGAGTTTGTAGGTTGATGAGATATAGTGTGAGTTGTGAGTTTTGGGGGTCTTTAGGTTGTTTCCAGTTTTGTCGTTTCCTTTCTGTTGTTTCGATTTCATGCTTAGCCTTGTGTTTGTGTGCATTAGGTGGTGTTGGAATTATTGATAAGGGCAAGCGTATTGTTGTTGAGTCGTCTACACGACAAGAGGTGGTAGTTTATGTTTCATTCGTTTAAATGAAAATGTTATATTTTTGTTAAATTAAAATATGATCAAATGCTTGGTTTTGAATAGAGGTTATACAAGCATTGTGATTGATGATCATGCTAGGTTCAATGTGTATTTACCATGTGATTTATGCATCAACTAATCTGGTGTTACTTATGCATCAATTGTTTTTAGTATTACTTGTGCATGTGTTGTATATGATTGATGCATTATTGGTTGGTGAGCAATTATACCTTTATTTGGAGAGTGTGTTCTTGGATTTGTAACCTTGATTGAGGGACGTATTGTGTGTCACTATTGGGTGTGTTGAGAGGGTTCACCCATGACAAACCCAGAAAAATGACCAGTTTGAACACCCTACCGAGAGCCCACCAACTGGTCAGTTCATGTAAAGTTTTCTGCCAAGAGCCCACCGATCGGTCGGTCCAAACAAAACTTTCCGAAAAAGATTGATTTCATTCCAAGTGAAGCGCAATGATGAGTATATGCTTTTTTCATACACTTACGAGTGTTGTGAGGCCTTGAGAGACATGCCCTAATGTTGTAGGAACCAATGGTGAGGATGCATACTTGAACATTACATCCATGTCAATTTTCATAAAGATAAGTATTTTCCTAGGTGTAACATGGAATTGATGATTTTTCTTGGCCAATACGTGGTAGGTATACAGAATCCCAGCAAAGGGAAATGTTACCTTACCTATTGTTGTTGTATGGATGGCTTTTTGTTTATGCCCAAGTTTGCTATGACTTAGCAGGCTATGAGTATATGTATATGTATGGAATGATTATTGAGTGGGATAGTGTGTTTTCTCCACTCGATATCGGATAACACTGGTAGTTTGGGGTTTATAAGTATTTTAAAAGTGAAAATTTAACTGCCAGTGGGATCTCAGTTACCTTTTAGCTGGGGTGACTCGATGGTAGTTTGTGATCTGCCCAGATAGGTTTTTGGGACATAGTAGCCTATGTGACATTGATGAGTATTGTGGAATTATGAAACCTATTGGGATGTACCGTTTTCTTTGTGTTTTACAATTCATACATTATGTTTCATTGTTTATGAAATTCCTTGAGTTCATGATTATAATGCATGGACTATAATTGTGTTCAAATCAACTGTTTTATAATCGTGTTTTCTGTATGTCTCTATTCCACCGGATATACTTATCACGCTGTGACTCCCACTGAGGTCTTTTGATCTCACCCCCTCTTGTTGATCTTTTCAGGGCTAGTACGGGTGCTTGTAGTCGTCCGTCTTAAGGTTGAGTTCACGGTGTTGGTCTTAGGGCTGGACTATTGCAGTTGCACGTTTTGGAGGCTCGGCATATTTATGTCTTACTATTTTCATACCCTTGTGTTATGCATGACTTGATATGGACTATGATGTTGTTTTAAACCCATTGTGGATTTGATGTTCAGATATTTATTTGAGATATGCATGTATGAATCGAATTCCCATTTATATTATGAGATGTGTGTCTTGGGTACTTTTTGTGGATCAATATGGGCTTCTGTGTATGGACTCAGTGTGTTGCATGTTTGAGGCCATGTGGCCTGTTGTATGTGGTTTAAGACTTTCGTTGTTTGTATTTGTGTACTCCGTTGATTATTTATGTCTAGTGTATTATGTAATGCGTCATGCTTCTTTTGAAATAAAAATTCAAAATGGTATGCATTTTTGGGTTATTGGTTTCAAAAAGTTAACATGAGTCTTGTGCGGTCTCAATTGATCCATATGTTAAGTCGATCGGGACTATACGGTAATTTCATTAAAGGAATCAACACAAATACTAATTCAAGGGGAAAACACTCATCCTCTTCACAAATTCAACCATTGGTTCCTTCGAAATCCATTCCAATCGTTATAAGGGATAACACCGCTATCAAATCAACTTGACAATACTCTTAATCAAAGCATTAGAAAATCAATCAAACATCAAAATCTCAAACATTCATAATTATCGAAAATGTCACTCAACCATCAAAACATCAAACATTAATCAAAGTGTGTTTCTAATCAATTAAACAACTCACACTATCCATAAATAATTCAAAAAAAATCAAAAAAATTAAAGAAAATGGCACTTATCATTAAAAATTGAATTTTTTCCTAAATACTCAAGAACACTCAATTCAAGCCTTTAATTCAATTTCAACCATTGAAAATCCATTGTAACGTGTTGAGAAAGTCTTTATGAATAAATCACAAGCAATTATTTGGCTAGATAATCAATTTGGGGGAGCTGGGAATCAATGGGGAGAAAATACAATGAAAGAGAAAAGGGGAAAGGGATGCTCGAGGCCGACTATTTATATCTTGAGATCCAAAAATCTAAAAATAAAATTTTAAAATACTCAAAACATTCAGATTGATATTTTCAAACTTAAAATATTAATTTAGACTTATTAAAATACAAATAGGTCTTGAAAAAAGAAAAAAGGCCAAAAGCATCAAAATGGGCCCAAAGATCTTGAACACCTAAAACAGACTCAGTAACAACATGTTTAGGTTTTCAAGTCACAAATATCTTTTCCACTAGACTCAACCCTCAACAATATGTAAGTCGAGACAAACGACACACATATACTAAAATTGTAAAATAATGTGTCAAACGACATTATTGAATAACAATCATTAGCACAACACTCAATTTACTATAACAACACACCTAGGCATTATTACAATGTCCATAGTTTTTGTTGCTTGATTCTTGATTGTTTGAGTTGTTTGAGGTTTAAAAATAAATGTTTGTGGATTGTGATGGTTAAAGATAAGTTGATGGAATTATTGAAAAAGTATTTTGATCATTTTGCAAGTGTGTAGGAAGAGATCAAAATTTGCTGAAGAGTTGGAGGAGTTCTTTCTGCGTAGGATCGAAGCAATCGAGTTTGGAAACGTTATTTCTTATACAATATTCTTATTTGGGCCAAAAAAACAAGTTTTAGCACTGGTCGGGGACCACTTTTTATTTTTAGACCCAATTCCGTAATTAGGATCCAAGTTTATTACGCCCCCATACTCCTCTAAGGAGGCGAAATCAATTCACGTAACTTTCCCGAGAATCGGGCCAATGGATGCTGGCAATACTTCAACAATATTTTTATGGAATGCAGCAATTGATGCTTGCAGGCACGGTTCCTAATTTCCTATCCAACAACAGGGGTAGGTAGTGACACGCTTACCTGACAGTTGACAGCGAGTGAGAAATTTACGAAGCAATCTGCATATCAATTGATCGCAGAACATGACCAGTGATACGATCTTCTGCGAAGACTCCAGTCCACACCGGTGGACCATAACTTTCGTGAAGCTAATGTTGTGACCATAGACTGATGCAGTGCGATTCCCAAGGACTAGTCTATATTTACTCTATTCCAAGTAAAAATCTACTTGAGTGACAGACAATTCATTGCATACAACGCAAAGGAATTGCAATGAGTGAGACATTAAGGCGGTGGTTTCACATTTACACCATGGGTTTTGGCGATAAATGGTGTGCGTATGCCTGTCTACGCTGTCTACGCTCCCACGCCAGAGTTTTGAACAAAATCTGCATTCAACCAGAAGTAAGCTTTTTGGGTCTTCTGGATTAACACGCATCCTATTTGTCGTACAACACCACAATCATTGTACAGAAGTGGCCCACCCCCCTACTTCCCACAGTTGGTCGATATAAAAACCAGGCAGCAGATTAGTAACCACTTTGCCTCATCTTTCTTCATCCACAAGCACGATACAAGATCTACGAGTCCTCACCATTTTCACCACCCAGAAAAGTCTTTGAACCCTCCTGGTGGGACTCCTACTTTTCTTTTCTTCTTTATGGTTTGATCAGTGCCAGTTGCAACTGAGTCAGGTTCAGCTTGCCTTGCTTTCAAATACTTTCCAACTCCACCACCAGCGTCTGCTGTTCCAGTACCAGGATTGCTAAACCATGATCCAACCTTGTCCTGCATTGTTTAAAGAAGCACAGTTCACATAATCCTCTCAGAAACCCAGAATGAACTGGATGGAAAAAAAAGGTACAACTACGCAACAGAAGATTTCAGAAATATACTTTTTCTTCATCCTCCACATCTTTCGCATCCTTCTCCCTCTTTTCCTCTTCTTCTTCATCAGGTTCATTGTAAGGGTTGACAAATATGGTTATACTAGTTATTTTTATCTCTTCCTGCCAAAAATAACACAAACATGAACAAATCCGAGAATTGGACAGCAGGTAGGAAGATCCTTCCACAAAAACAACAAATTTTTCATATTAAGCACAAATTTTTGATGCAAAGGCATCCAGCAAAGACATTTTGCGAATTCCTACTAATGATCAGCTGTCACTTCTACAGAGGGTATCACAGGCAGTCTACACCTCGAATGACCCTGTTTCACATGCTACTAAGTCATCTTCACGAACTGAAAATGTTGTTGTGCGTTAATGATACTCAATTCAAGCCTCCTACAAGCATACACGTCAACCTAATTTTACAACACAAATCCGGCACACATGCCCATTCAATATAGTGAATAAGAACCTAAATGAGAAAAGCATGTCTACTCTTACTTATACACACACATAACACCACCAAAAGATAGATTTTCGATGCACACTACAGACATTTAATTGTTAACAACCTAAAATCCACATCACATGAGAAAACATGACATACATCAAAAGCTTGTAGAAAGAATATCAAATGCTGTACCTGAGGTCGATCATTGTCATCAACAGGAACTTTTTCCATTGCTGCCAGTGTAGTGAAGCCACCAACAACTCCTCCAAAAACTGTATGCTTGAAATTTAAATGGTTAGCAGACTTGTAAAGGATGAAAAATTGAGAGCCATTGGTGTGGGGCCCACTATTTGCCATGCTAACTACACCCCTTCCCGAGTGGAGCAACTTGGAATTTAGCTCATCATTGAAAGGTTTACCCCATATAGATTCCCCTCCCTTTCCAGTACCAGTGGGATCACCACCTTGAATCATAAAATTCCTATAATGAACAGCGATTTGTCAGTCTCCATTTCATATTGCATCATAAAGAAGATCTCAAATTATATGAGATGAAGAGAGAAGCAGCAATTATACCGAATACTCCTGTGGAAAGCAACTCCATTATAATAGCCTCGCTCACAAAGAGTGATGAAATTCTCACAAGTCCTAGGAGTTATATCACAGTGCAGCTCAATATTGAGATCACCATGTGTAGTATGTAGCTGAACATAACCTTTCTTCTTGGGATTCTTCTCAACTTTGATATATTCAAATTCATTTTTAGTTACTGGATCAAAAGATGTAGATGTGAATGATCGCGAAGCAGCACCAGTAGTATAACGGCTCTTCACCTGAATCAAAGACCCATGTCAAGAAAAGACCGTAGTGCATTCTAATTTTTCATGTTCACACTTTCCTTTAACAAGTAATCTTGGTTGCATTTCAATAAATGCATTGTAAGATTTTTAATTTAAACTCTCAAAGGTAAGTCAAGTAAATGCTATGCGGGAATTATGTTTGACAAATAACGGCTAGGACCATGATTTCAACACAAAATGCAGAACTTAAAGACCAGGACAAGCATCTAAAACAGTTTTGTCCTCAGAAAAAACAAAAGCTAGCTCATGATAAACAAAAAAACGCATGAAATATTATCACCAAATTGACAAAATGATTAAATAATTCTCTTATCATCTATCAGTTTAATACATGGGTCCAAACATACAGTATGACAATCTAGAAGGAAAAATACTAACCAACTTTGCATTCACAGGTGCCCTCTCTCCAGCCATATGCATCGCTATCCTGGCAGCTGTTTTATCACCTGAGGCCGCTTTAGCAGCAGCGGCACTTCTTCCATGCACAGAAGCAGATGCAGCATCTACTATGCTATATCCTTTGGGAGGTTTGGGTTCTCCATTTGAATCTGATTTGGAATCCTCTTTAACACGTGATCTTGCAGCCAAAATAGCAGCAAGGGCAGCAGCTCTTTCATTTTGTGCCTTGCTCCCACCACCTCCAAGAAGTGCAGTTTCTCTTCCTTTGTCAGTTCCCAGCTCTGCCAACATTTGTTTAATATCTCCAGATATGTTGATATTATAAGACGGATCCAAGCTCATCTTCTTTAATTCTGAATACATTATCAGAAGTCAAAGTTGTATGTCAGGAACAAAGAAAAATATTTGATTTGGTGACGTTGCCAAAGGATTGTTGCTTACCTTCATCATCAATATTCAGACCATGTTTAACATGATCAAAATCCAGAGTAACCCGGGCATCAAGTGCATTAGGGTTCTGCAAACAACAAGATGTTAAAAAAGCTTTCACCTATTAAACTGACGTGTTATTGGCAAAAAAAACAAACCTGGTAACACAACAAACAGACAGCATTTTTAAGTTCTCATTTACCTGTATTGTTATGAGGTCTTCTTTAGTGAATGGTTCATCAGTGAGGAGCTCTTTCCAATTTTTAGTCTTGATATTTAGTTCTTTAATAGCCTGCATGATAAAATGAAAACACATAAGAAACCAATGGAAGAAATTAAAGAAATTACTAAAAATGTTTATAGGCGGTAAATCCACAGACCTCATAAGAGAAAACATTCCCTGTGGCCTTCACAGCAACTATGTGTGTATACTCGGTGAAAACTTTGTTCAGCACAGGGCAGTAATATTCTCCTATAGAGGAAATATAGAAATTATGGGTATGGCTAAAACAACTTGATAAGTAAAGTTATACAGACATCCAGAAAAGAAAAAATGAAGACAGAATAGCTCGATAGAGAATAAAGCATTGCAATAAGATAATGCTAAAGTATTAAAATGCTTTCAAGAAAGATAATGACAATGAAAGTACCCCAAGTAGATTTCTTCAAAAAATAAAAAGTACCCCAAGTAGATTTCTTCAAAAAATAAAAAGTACCCCAAGTAGATTTCTTCAAAAAAAAAAAAAATACCCAAAGTAGAAAATGAATGAGAATGAGAAGAAGACTGCAAAAGATAGAGCCAAAGAAAGAAAAACAAAAGACAGTAGATGATAGCATTCCAAGATCAAAGGAGCCGACTGATGGAATTTCAGAGCCGCAGGCACAGGGGATATAGTAAAGCCTTTCTTAGTATATAGCCGCAGGAAGAAAGGACAAAATAGTTAGTTACGGGTCAGCATTATTCCTGGATATAGAAGGGGAGCCTGGGAAAATATATATAGGATAGGCTGGGGAATGTCAGGGCAGGGCATCTTTTTGGGTGTGTATATTCCATCGTCTGTAAGTTTGAGCAAGGGGTCAGCTTGTGACTGCTTCTATTCACTATTTCGGATTAATAATATGTCTTCTCTTCATTTCTCTTCTTTTCTCCTTACTGTTCCTCATCCCCAGTTCCTAACTCTATCAGTGGACCCAACAACAAAGAAGGCACAAAAAGTTAACTAGTTGACCACAGAATTTTATTTTCAAGATATAAGGCCCATCAATAACAAGACGTGAGGATCATTCTTTCCATACCCTAGACAAATGAATTAATTCTGCACTCTCACAAAAAAAAAAAGACTACACCTTGTAGCCAAAAGAATAATAAGCTATGCTGAAACAGCCATTGTACATGCGCAATCCAACAATACTAAATTATGAGTTTCAATCATTTTTTCATCATTCAAATTTAAAGTTTCTCAGAATGGACACGTAAACTGCCTTAGATATCTTCTATCCAGCCAGTAATCAATGAAACACAAGTCAACCAGTTACTTAGAGCATATTCTAGAGTTTGCAATGCATGCAGTATATGTAACAGTAAGCTCTAGCCATATAATCCTACTCCCAATGACAAAAGCCAGCCGTATTATCCTGATTGAACAACAACAACCATTCAATATGAGCTAACTTTTAAAACTTGGACTATCTTAGTCACCGAATCAACTATTCACAGAAACTAGATGCAGAATAAATTCTGCATATACCCTAGATGCAGCGCATATACTGATCACAGCGTCAACATTTCTGTCTCACACTCACTTGTCCACCACAAGCAGTCAAATTCAGCACAGAAGAAAGAGAGAACAGAATTGAGAAAAAATCAGTACTAAACAAAATAAAACGAAAGCCCCGACCTTCGGAGTTCTTATGGAAAGTGAGCGGGATAAGATCATCATGCTTCAAAGGTGCCCCTGTCACCGGATGCTTCCGGTACTTCCTTATGTACGGAGTTATGCTCCTGCATACCACACATCCTAAAAAAAATCCACAACCAAAATGGAAAACAACCAATAAAAAAACCACTGAAGCACAAAAGCAAAAGAACGCCATACGCACATCAAGTCGAAGACGCTGCCATCTGCAGTGCACACAGGATACTCAAAAGGTGTAAAGGTGAGGCTGCAACAATCAACAGAACAGAATTAAAAGACCAAAAGGAATCAAAATCAAACACGGAAGTCTCTAGTGTCGATAAATAGCAAACATATAAAGGTGCGAAATGTAATAGTACGCGCAGCAGAAGAAGGGGAGGCGTTTGAAGGGGGTGTGGAGGTCCTTGGATTTGGCGCCGCCCCATTCGGTGGCCCACTCCGTTTTGGTAATGAACATACGGTCTTTGCTGTGCTGTTTCTTCCCCATTTTGCTTTTGTAGATTAGAAATTGATGTGGTAAGAGAATTATTGTCCAAGATGTAAGAATCAGATACCGTGCTCTCGGCTTCGGTATCGAGCTCGGAACGATAGTATCAGTTGGTGCAACCTGCTTCTCAGCTAAGTGTTTTCCAAAAAGAGAGGAACTTTGGGATAATCTACTGTGGCGAAGACCGTTCAGTTATGTTTTTTGCAGAGAATTGTGGTTTGAACGTTTTTAGACGGTGGCGCTGGGCGACTGTGGCGTCTAACCGGCCAGAACTGTATTGGGCTGCTTGATTTACTGGGCCTTCCTTAACTCCCTGATATTTGGTTATTTAAATCGTAGCCTTATTGACGTTCGAGCTTAACTTCTTTTATATATATTTTCATAAAATAATTTAATAAATATTTAATGACAATGTTATATATATTATGAAATTGAATGTTTGTTACTTGTATTACAATGTTATGGATATGATGAATATTTATTAAATATATCAAGATATATTAGAATATATTTTTTCTCCAGTAGATAGGTTGTTCGTATTTAGATATTCTACAATATCTAATAAGATCTCTCTTTATTATCTCCTACAATATATCTCTCATTATTCTCTCCTGCAGTATCTAATAGATTCTTTATTCTTTTCTATAATATATCTTTCTTTATTCTCTTTCTATATCTTTTGTGTATATTTGTCCCATTATCTTTTTTATTTCCTCCTTCATTCACAAGACGATTATCAGCGATTCTCGCGATTCTTTAGCAAAAATCATATATGGCATCTCACTTTAATCATATATGGCCAAGATCAAATCTCACGCTTGAGATCTCACCGTATGGTTAAAAAAATATAAAATTTTTTTATTTAATAAATTTATTATATATCTTTTATTTTAATAATAATAATAATAATAATCAATTATATAATACTTAGTATACATGTTATGTATATATATGCATATGAAATTAATTGATATTAAAATAAAATTTTTCATATTATACAAATCTAAATTAGAATTTTGTATAATTATTTTTGGTCAGTAAAATTACAAATGTAATTTCATATATAATATAAGATAAATGATAATTTTTAGTTAGAAAGATAACATGTCATAATTCAGTCATTAATTAAAATAAGTTGTATGTAATATTATTTCTTGCACAAAACATGTTAATAGTACACCATAACTCTCTTTGGAAGGTTAATACTATGCAAAATAAATAATATTGTAGGCATTATAAGATATTTTTATTTTTATTTATTTATTTTAATATAATATTTTTTTATAATTATCATGGTTCATGCTTTTCAGTGACTGATATAATATAATAATCGTGTAATGATAGTATGTATCTCATCCTAAAAATTAAGTATCATTCCTTGAAGTGAATATATTTTTATATTATATCCATGATTAAGGATATAAAAAAAATATTAAACCTTCAATAAGGTTATAAAAGATAAGATAATACGATTATAAAAAGATAACATCACCGGTGGGACTATCTCGGTTGAAAATTTATGTGTGATATATAAATCAATAAGTTATATGGATTATGATTGGAAAACTATAAATTGTTCTATAGTACAAAAGTTTTCGAATATTGTTGTGCAAATACATAATAAGCACAAGCTCTCTCTTTGCTAAATTTGATATAAAATCAGGAAAAAGATGTGAACTACAAATATTTGGTTTTGATAATATATCAACCAATGTTCACATATATAAATATAATTACAATGCAAGTGACGTTTGTAAAACAACTTGCGAAAAAAAAATTGTTGACCAGTGTAAGCATCTTGATTATTCGCTATTAATAATATGAATATATACTATGAGTATATCAATGTTTTGGATATTTGTTACTTATTATATACTTGTTATACTGCATTTGACATGTAACAAGCTTATTCGCATCATGTCAATATATCATTATTAGTATCCTTATAAAATTAGTTTCTAACCAGGAACCAAGTAAAACTCATCTAGGACTGTTATATATGCAATAGATAATATAAATATCCACCACAATGCACAAAGATGGATCCTCAAATGAGTATATAAATAAGACAATATTTCAATATTGAGAGAGACAAGAAAAATAGCTTAAGAAGAAATCTCATGTTGAGTTACCATTATTATGATCCTCATTATAATTTATGAACTTAAAATTCATAAGATAACTCATTAATAAAATATCACTATCGTATGATTTTTTTTTTTACCTTAAAAGAATTGAGTTCCACCTCTTTTTTCTTTCATCAAGATTTTTCCCATTGGTTTTTTTCTTGATAAGGTTTTTAACAAGGTAATACTTTAATTACATATTTATATATATTCAAGAAAAGATTATTTAAAAGATTTGAAGGGATATTTGAATATTAAGGATATGAACAATACTCTTTTTCCATTCACCAAGTTTTTTTCCCATTGAGGTTTTTTTGGTAAAACTTTTAATAAGGCAGTATTCTAATACTATATTAAGAATGATGTACTTTTTTTTCTTCGATAGGATATTTTTCCTATGAAGTTGAGGTATTTAGTCATATAATGAATAAACATTCAAAGAGGTGCTATGAAGTTGAATGTCTGTTACTTGTATTCAAGGATAGTGTTATGGATATGATGAATATCCATTGAATATATCAAGAGATACTTCACTTCTTATCCAACAATCATTGTCCTTCGTACCTAACAAACACAACCTTTTGTTATTCAAGGATAACACCTCTTCTATAAATAAAGACGTTTTGTAATGTATTTGAATATCCTATAGTATCTAATAAGATCTTTTTTTATTCTCTTTTCATATCTTATATATATTTGTCTCCTTATCTTCTTTCTCTCCTTCTTTATTCATAACAATATATAATATAAATCTTAACTCGACTTTAAACTTTTTAAACTCTTATTTTGTTTAAAAGAACAAAAAAAATTGTTGAAGAACAATGTATAAAATCTAATGTTATTAAAATGGATCAGACTGGCCAATTCAATCAGAATTGATCTCTAGTTCGGTTCAAATAACTATTGTTTTTATATACCCTGATCAAAATTAGTTAATCCATCGACTTTTTTTAAAATTGATTGAACTAATATCAGGTCAACCAAGTCATATTAAAAATTTAAATTAATATTTAAAAATTAAAAATAAATCTTAATGATTTTATCATTTATATCTATTAGATTTTTATGTGAAAAGTCAAGAAATTGAAAAATAAAAAAATTAAAATTACTATTTATTAAAAAAATAGATTACAAAATTATTATCAAAGATGTATTTTCGATTCTTGAAAATAACAAGATTTCCGGAGCAAAAAGAAATGGTTGATCCATATTTTATTTACCATTAATAAGATCTTCTATACAATCTATAAATAACAAAAAATAAATAAATATTTTTAGCAATCTTAAAATATAAAGAAAATAATTCTTTATATATCTTTATAACAATTGATTACAAATTATAAAATCTGAATTTCTCACTAAAAATATGTGAAAGTGATATCAAAGAAAATTTCAAACAGTTTGGGCTGAAATTTTAGTGGGCCTTAATTTACAATTCAAAACCGTTTATAGGTTTATGGTATAATTGTTAGAAGTTATAAAACAAATAAATTAAAAGAACAAGAAATAAAAATAATCATTATATCTTTTGTTATGTCCTAATAACCATCATTGTCTTGAAAGCGAATTTCGGTCGGACCTTGGTGCAATCAACTATAATGAACTCTTCTCAAGGTTAACACAACAACCCTCAAACACGTGCACTCAGGCTGAAGGTTTTGGAATTCAGTAGACTACATTTACCCAGAATACTTACATTAACAAGAAAAGATATGCTAACATTAGCCAAGAAAATATATTATATTGGGGTTATAAAAGAGCCAAAGAGTACTTTCCACTAAATGAATAACACATAAACAAAGAAGGAGAAAACAAAAATAGAAAATCATGTCTCAATAGCATGCCAAAATATACTTTATATAGGGAGATGATTGATGGTTACAAAAATAAACAATTAAGAGAAATATTAAGAAAAATGATGGTTATTAGTAAGAATTATAGCCATTAATACGATTTATAGTCATTAGTAAGAATTATAATTATTATGAAGAATTATAATTATTATGAAGAATTATGACCATTAAGAATATGTTTTATAAATGACAAGATTAATAATAAAATTGTTACAATATAAATTATCATATGACATACAAGTTTTTCCAACAATAATTGTGAATTTCTTGGAGGCTAAGTCTTGCATTACAAAAAGACTTTAGGCATATACATGTCGAGACATATTCTTAAGAAGCCTTTGACTTACAGGTGGTATGTTGTGAAACCTCATAGTTTGGAGAATCGGGCTTTAAGCCTATTTACTAGATGAACAGTAACTTAGTTAGTGTATACGTCAAAATCTACATATATGTAAGAACCATGATAATATAAAATATATTTTTAAAATCAATTATATTTCAAATATTTTTAAAATCATAAACTATTAATTATCAAAATTAATTCACTATTGTTATTATGGAAAATTCAATAAAGTTTAATAATTTATTTAAAAAATCAAAATAAATATTATGTGAGATTCTTCACCTTCATCTGTATGTAAAAACTAGTTAAAAGACAACCAAATTATGATATACAGACTATGAGTCCACAACACAACACTACAACTTATATTACAGGTCAAACATTGCATAAATCACACAAAGTATATGACCAATATAAAAACCAACAAATTCACACAACAAATAGTACGTATCTTTATTCACATAACCTGACTAAACGTTATTTTTCTAAAATTATTTTTAAAATAGAGTATAGGTTAATTGAATCTTAAATTATATTTTTATAATTTATATCAAAAGAAAGATCTCAATCCTAGTAACACATCCATGTGATTCGATTTTACCATTTGGTATTTCAGGAGGATGGAAAATTATCTAGAAATCTCAAGGGTTTCATTGCTCCGATCTCCCCCAGCTTGCGGAGAGGGGTTTAGGATATGGGCAGCGAAGTATTGGAACTTCGGCCCTTTTTTCTCCGTTTCTACGATGTGTCGGGGGATGGTTGCTCCCGATGTCTACGGTCGTGATTTCGCCATCAAATGCTCTTCCTCGCGATGTGGGTCGTGGGAGCTAGCGGTGGTTCATTCAAAGATCACCGAATTTGGAGGTTGGCCGACAGTGAATGAAAATGGGAATCGGGGAAGGAAAGGGTGAATGAAGAATATAAAGAAAAAAGAAAAAATATAATTATATATATATTAAATAGATGTTCAAACGGTATCCTTCATCTCTCTCTTTTAATTTAATTTAACTTTTTAATATATAAGTATTTAAATATTAATAAATTCAGTAAATATTTTAAAAACTAGAAAAATAGTTTATTGATGTAAAAATTATAAATTTTTTATAAAAATATAGAAAAATGAAAATTTTCCAAAGATTTAAAAACTATTATTTATATGATAGATAAATATTTATTTACAACCAAATACTATTCAAAATAATAAAAAATTAAAATTATAAAAAATAATATCATATTATATAATCATCTGGCGACCACTTGTCTTACTTAGATGGGGACAATGTATACTAACTAGGTAGCATTTTTTATGTGACTTAGTGGGTGGCTTTTGTGGAAAAGAATGAACTCTTTCTTTTCTGCCTTCCTACCTCAATAATGCTTTCACGTGCCATTATTGCCATTATTGCCATTATTACCATTATTAATTCTGGGCACTCATCAATGAATGAGCCAGTTACTTGAAGGAAGCTTGTGGTATCATAAAATCCTTACAACTCATTGGATGAACTCCTCCAAAGCCCTTGAGGATTAAATTCAATACTGATAGTTTCTATTTTGGAAATGGAGTAATTACTGTAGGAGGCTTAATGTGTGATAGTAAAGATGATTGGCTCCGAGACTTTGCTACGAAATCCTTTGGTGATTCCTCCTTTCAAGCTGAACTAATGGACATCTTACATGGACTCACATCTATCGGGAAAGCAAATGTTGTGCTGATTCTATGGCCGCTCATGCAAATTTGTCAGTATTTGGTCTTCATCATCTTGATTTTCCTCCAACATCCTGTCTTCCTATAATCTTTGAATGTGAATGATATAGTGTGGTCTTGTACCCTCTCTAATAAAAAAAAATAGAATTAGGGACTTGAAAGTGATTTTACTAACTCTAAAGATTTTATGTGTTTACTATCATAAGGAAATTAATCATATTATAAATGCCTGGTCCAAACAAAATATTATAATGCCTCTAAGGATTCACCAAATCGGGGTGAGCAGTGATGGTTTGTTGAGGGAAGTTTATGTGAGCAGGGCCACGAAAGCAATATTTGCATATACTGACAGGCACCTTATTATTTGTCAGTGAAGTCATTAAGGTGAGTGGTCCCAGGGTATCATAAACTAACTTCCATGTTACTAGTATTTCAATGTCTCTTTCAATGCCATTCTATGCTGATAGCTCTTTACGGGTAATTTTATGGTGCTCCATGGTGTTTCATGCGCCACCAAATAAGATTTTTATTCCCTCTCATAGATGTCACGACCAAAACTCAGACTACGCATCATTCGGCTTCGTGTGTGACCCGTTCCTCAAAACTGGTGCCTCAATCAAGGAGAATCAGCACATTAATAGAAAATCAATCAGAGGCAATCAGGGAATTCAATGGGAATCCGTTCCTTCCATATAGGAAACCCGATTTGGAGAATTAAGGTAATCAATGTAATCAAAGATTACCATAGATGAGAAATCAGTCATAGTGCTTGCCTTGTATATCTTTGTATAGACACCGTTAGATCGGTTAACTCGAACTCCACCATTCATTGGGGAGCTGTATTGGCTATATAAGGGGTGCCTCCCCTCATTTGTAATCATCCAGCAGTTCTTGCAATATTGAGAGTTTATAGTTTTCTCTCCATTCCTTTGTGTCCCTCTCTCTTTTCGGTTGTGTTCTAAGCTTAACATTCTAGCTAGCTTTGTGAGGAAGGCTGACTTAGCCTATTGCGAGTGCGATAGTCTAAGGCCGCACAAAGAGTTTCTATTCCGTAAAACTCTAGTCCTGTGACAATTGGTAGCGAAGCTAAGGTTCAATTCTTTGAGAGAGAAATGAAGTTGCCTACTGATGCTAACATCCCTGTTGTTGAGGAGGTCCGGTCCTTATGGAAAGACTACCCCAACCTGCCCCCGAACCTAGAAGAGAATGAAGATTGTTGATCATCTGTCATCATTGGAGGCAAGAATCACTCGTATGGAGATGAAGGTTGCTGATGACAAAGATACACTTGAAGAGTATGGCCAACGCATAAGCGAGCTCGAGTCAGGGGACGTGAATGAGCTTCGTGAGGAGATACAAGGCGCCCTCATTGCTATCAACTCTTGGAGGCAAGACTTAGATGACTTCATGGTAAATCTTCTTGCTGAAATCACTTTATTCAAGGATGACTTAGTTGAAATCAGGAATAAATGCAAGAAGGGCGTAGTGCAAGGAGTTAACAAGCCCAAAGTGAAGCTAGATGTCCCGAAGCCAAAGTCATTTGGTGGGACGAGGAATGCCAAGGAGGTGGACAACTTCCTTTTCACCCTTGAGCAATACTTTCAAAGGTGGGCATGGAGAGCGATGGAGATCGACTTTCTCAAGCCCCACTGTACCTAACCGACAGTACCACAACCTGGTGGAGGATGAAGCATGCTCAAATTGAGCGTGGCACCTTGAAGTAAGAGACATAGGTAGATTTCAAAAGGCTCCTGAGAGCACAATTCTCACCAAGAAATGTGGAGCTAAAAGCGAGGGAGAAGCTTCGCAAGTTGTCTCACAAAGGTGACATCCGAGACTACTTGAGGGATTTCACAGAAGTCTTGTTGGAGATCCCAGACATGCCCGAGACAGGCCATGTACATGTTTCTGGGAGGCTTACAAAGTTGGGCCAAGTTGGAGCTTCATCCATGCAATGTCAATGAGCTCAATAATGCGATTTCCGAGAATGAATCATTAGCGGAATTCGAGAGGAAGCCCGAGGGTTCTAGCTCACCTAAGCCTAAGAGTTTCTGCGACTACAAGGCTAAAGATGGGGGAGCAGTCCACAAAGCTAAGAAGGGGAAGGACAAGCCTTTCAAGTTCTTCAAGTCCTTCTGTTCAGCCAAACCCACATAAGGGGGGAGGTGAAAATCGGGGCAAGGGTGAGAGACCCAAGCTCTCATGCTTTCTATGCGAGGGGCCGCATAAAGCTGTGGATTGCCCAATGAGGAACAAGCTGACAGCCATTGTCATGGAGTCCGAAGGGATGGACGCACCAAGGATGAGTTCCATACAATTATTGAGTGTCATTAAAGCCTCAACCAAAGATGCCAAGGTGGAGCAAGCTGAGAGAATGTTTGCTAGACCCTTTGTGCAAGGGAGGGAGTCTCGTGCATTGATCGATACTGGTGCTACTCACAACTTCATAAAGAAGGAGGAAGCACAACGACTTGGCATCAAGTTTCACGAGGAGAAAGGCTGGCTAAAGACGGTGAACACTACAGCCCAGCCGATCTTTGGAGTAGCCCGAGGGGTCAAGCTACAAATGGGAGAATGGAAAGATAAACTTGACTTCTCCATTGTTCCCATGGATAATTTTTCGATTGTGTTAGGAATGAAATTCCTGGATCAGACGAGAGCAGTCCCAGTGTCTTGCACAAATACCCTCATACTTTCGGAAGGGAGCCAGTGTTGCGTGGTGCCTGTTGCTCGAGAGAAGCAGCTGAAGACAAAAACACTTGTAGCCATCAGTCGACCGGAGAGTCCTTTAGTAGAAAGGATCCGAAGGGGTATGGAGCATGACCCCCAAGTTCAAGCCTTGACAGAACAAGTGAAGCAAGGCAAGACCCGTAGATTTTGGCTAGAGGATGGGTTGCTCTTCACCAAAGGCAACCGCATCTATGTCCCTCAACATGACAAACTTCGGAAGGAAGTCATGAAGGAATGCCACGATTCAGGATGGGCTGGACACTCAGGTATCGTTAGAACTCTTGCACTTTTGGAAGATGGTTATTATTGGCCTAACATGCGAGACGATGTGGAGTGGTATGTGAAAACTTGTATAGTTTGCCAACAAGACAAGGTCGAGCAACAAAAACTTCCTGGATTGTTAGAGCCATTGCCCATACCGGAGAGACCTTGGGAGAGCATTTCCATGGATTACATCACATCCCTCCCAAAGTTTGACGACTTCCAAACCATACTTGTGGTGGTGGATAGATTTTTCAAGTACGGGGTATTCATTCCAGCCACCAAAGCATGCATGACAGAGTAGATAAGCCACCTATTCTTTAAAAATGTGGTGAAGTATTGGGACATTCTGAGGTCCATTGTGAGTGATTGTGACACTCGATTCACGGGGAGATTTTGGACTGAGTTGTTCAAGCTGTTGGGGTTAGAATTCAATTTCTCCACTAGCTTTCATCCTTAAACCGATGGGCAGACCGAGAGAGTAAATGCCTTATTAGAGCTCTACCTTAGGCACTATGTGAGTGCCAACCAGAAGAATTGGGCAAAGTTACTCGATGTGGCTCAGTTTTCATACAACTTGCAAATGAGTGAATCAATAGGTATGAGTCCTTTTGAGATTGCTAATGGACAACAATCTTACACTCCTAGCAAGATTACCACAGGTTATCGAGGGCCCAATCCATCCGCCTACCGCTTTGCCAAGAAGTGGGACGAGCATAAGGACCTTGCAAGAGTGCAATTGTCCAATGCGGCAAAGAGGATGAAAAAGTGGGAAGACAAAAAGAGGCGTCCCCTAGAGTTTGATGAAGGGGATCTTTGTGTTGGTGAAGCTGATGCCTCACCAAAGCCGAGTTTTTGCCAAGTTGCATAAGGGGCTAGTGCGGCAATACGAGGGTCCTTTCAAGGTATTGAAGAGGATCGACAAGGTGTCCTACAGGCTTGAGTTGCCACCAAGATTGGAGTTCCATCTTGTCTTTCATGTGAGTTTGTTAAAGCCATTCCAAGAAGACAAGGAAGATCCGGAGAGGGGGAAGTCCAAGAGAGCTCCCACAGCTGTGACCAATGCCCATGATAAGCAATTAGATGAGATCTTATCAAGGCGTGTGGTGCAAAAGAGTCGGAAGCACATGAACCATGTGGAGTACTTGGTTCGATGGAAGGGCGGCCCTCCTAGCGAGACAAGCTGGGAAAAAGATTTCGATCTTTGGCAATACCAAGACGAAATCAACGAGTTCTTGAGGCATCACACAATGAGGACGTTGTTGAGTTTGGTGGGGGGAATGTCACGACCGAAACTCAGACTATGCATCATTCAGCTTCGTATGTGACCCGTCCCTCAAATCTAGTGGCTCAATCAAGGAGAATCGGCACATTAATGGAGAATCAATCATAAGCAATTGGGGAATTCAATGGGAATCCGTTCCTATGATATAGGAGACCCGATTTGGGGAATCAAGGTAATCAATGTAATCAAAGATTTCCATAGATGGTAAATCAACAATTAGTGCTTGCCTTGTATATCTTTGTATAGACACCGTTAGATCGGTTGACTTGATCTTCACCATTCATTGGGGAGCTATATTGGCTATATAAGGGGTGCCTCTCCTCAGTTGTAATCATCCAACAATTTTTGCAATATTGAGAGTTTATAGTTTTCTCTATATTACTTTGTGCCCCTCTCTATTTTCGGTTGTGTTCTAAACTTAGCTTAGCGATAGTCTTAGGCCACACGAAAAATTTCTATTCCACAAAACTCTAGTCCCGTGACATAGAGTTTTAAATTTAATAGTCACGCCAACTGAGCGTGTTGATTGGACATGACAACCAAAATTTTAACAGCCCTGCTCAACAATCCCTAATAATGTCATGATTTTTCAATTTTGAAAAACCTACTCTCTCTCTCTCTCTAGTTTTCGTCCAAAATATTATGTCATGCACATCACATGCTTCACATACGGTATGTGATGCACATACATACTGTATATGATACATATTACATATTTCACATATCGTATTTGTTGTATATTACATGACTCATACGTGAGATATATGATAGTTGGCGGGAGATGAAAAAGACATGACAGACAGTGAAATTTTTTTTGAATATATCTAGTCAGCACGCTTTTGAAAATCTACGAGAATGAATAAAATTTTATCGTGGTACACATGAAAAACTATAAACTTTGATGTATAAATTAAAGAAACATGATCTGGACCACATGGTTGTCGCTGTGCTTCTCTCTCCTTCGACAAGACGGGAGGACTACAGTATAGTTCAAGTTTTAAAATTTACATAAACAAGTTGTGGAATAAAATAGGAGAAAGACACATCTGAACAGAAAAAAAGGAAACTAACAAAATGGAGGTCAGTTTTATAATTTTTATTGTTGTAAAGATAAAAAACATGAAAAAATCTTTATACGTGCAAGTGTTTTTTATTTTTTTTTAAAATCATCCTTTGCCTATTTACGATTATTTAAGAAAACTATCTCGGTGTGTATAGTAAAATATTTCTAAATTTATTATAGATTATTTGAGAGTAATTTTTGAAAGATAAATAGAAAGATCCTTAGGAATCTTAGAAAAGCGCGTGGGCCACTTGGAAAAGATAGCAGCTTGTCAAGTCCACGACATGTGGGGTCATAATTGCATGCTTAAGCAAGTGACCCACATGTCTGCTTTTAACTCCATGATTGAAAAATACAAAGCAGGACTGTCAGATCTGAAATGACTTGGTGTTTAAAAAACCAAAACCAAAACAACAACATGCAAACTTGCTTACTTTTAAACTCTGGAATCATTCATTATCGATCTTCACGTAATATTAATCTCAAAGTTAGCAACCGTAATAATCACTTTATTCCCGACTAGCTTCTTGTTCTTCTTCTACCCATACATTTAAGTATAATGATCGAAATATTTTATAAACGTCGTTTTCAAAATGATTAAAATGGACACATCCCATAAATATCGGATACAACTTGTTTCGGAAAAAAAAAATATATTAATCGATCTTAGATATAATATAATTTTGAAATATGATATCAATTTTATAATATTCAACTCCTTTTAGAAAAAAAATAATAATTAAAAATGATAGTATATAACTATCCACAATCAATGTGAGGCTCACAGAGAGATTAATACTGAAATTGACTAGATCGTTCAAAATAATAATTAATTATAGAAATGATAAATCTTTAAACATGATATCACAAGCCCCATCCCTTGAATAAAGATTACACGTTTTGGTGAGTTGTGTTTGGTAAAACCCTATTGGCAAAGGAGTAAAGCTTTGGAAAAACAACAAGTTAAGGAAGCAACAACTTAATTAGAAAAAGAAGGTAACTATTCCGAGAAAATTGTATCCCGATAAGCAACTATTCCGAGAATGCAACAAACAAGTTATCAATGTAGAGAACCACCAATATAATTTGTAAGGAGGATGAAGTCAAAGGCTGAAATCCTATGTCTAGATAAGCATTAAGTGTATTAATTACCATGTCATTTTCATTTAGGTTTCTTTCTAAACAGCGAAAACTAGATCACTCACCTGAATAGTTTGTTGTAAGAAGACAAAAGAGCAACCAATTTAAATTTAATTTTAGTCAGTTTAAGGGTGTAAATCATGGCTAAATAGCAAGTTTGTTCCTTTGCTCGAACTAAATAGCCAGCAACTACGTCAATTATTGACAGGAAAGCATAAAAAATGGACATGACAGATACATACGACTAATTAAGAATAGAAGGACAACCGTTAGATGACTGCGAACAGAAAAATAAAAAAGAAAAAGAAAAAGAAAAAAAGGTTTCAAGCAACGACCGGCACCCTCCCTACTCTTGCATGTCGGTGAATAGCCAAGAAGCAAAACATCAATGCCAAGCTCAGAGACGCCAAGGCAGAGCTCACACCGTTAGCTGTTGCTGCGAATCGAGTCTCTCGCAGGTGATAAAGTGTGGAAACAAGCGAACAGAAACCTTCTACTGCCTTTGCCAGCATCGTTACCATCCTCTGTGGTAAAAAAAAAACCTGGTTCTCTTTGGAGAAGACGTAAAAGAAATCCAGTAACCAGCGAGAGAGGTTGCAGACTCGAAAGAACGAGATGATGAGCAACACACGTTCTTTTTTTCACTTACACCCTTTGTTATAGCAAGTTTGCACCCTAGGAGTGGGTCGACAGAAGGAGACACGTGTGTCCCTGTCTTTTCTTCTTTACTTTTTCTTTAGCAGCGGAAATGGCGTAGGAGTTGCTGTGAGAGAAGAATGAAGAGTAGTATAGAAGGTAATTCCACTTTATCCTCAAGAGTTGGATCCACCATTATATTCTACCATCCACTGTAAAAAGAGTATGATGAGAACATTTTATCGAGGTTATTGCAGTGAACTGCTGCAAACGTCACCGTTTCCATCATCCGGAAAAGTTCTTCTATTTTACAGAAGCTCATAAAGGCATGTTTGTTGTGTTGAGGAGACGATTTAAAAACAAATTTAAAATTTATAAATATAAAATAATATATTAATAATAGTAATATAAAAATAATTTCAACATGAAACCGGGTCTATAACTCACAAGCCTAGAATAAAAAACGAACCTTAGGCTCACCATTTAAATCATAAAATCTAGAACTGTAAGGACCCAAACCCAAAAACTAGGTCCCTTATCGCTGTGAACTTCGGGCAAGTCCAACACGTGGACGAATCCGAATCCCACAAGACTTTGAAGACTTTTCAAACACAATTCCCAAAACAAACGTGTTTAATATTTCCAAAAATGGAGCATGTCAAATAAGGAATTAAACATCTGACATATCATCTAAGTGATCAAAATACCACAACGGAAGACTTTATTAAATAAACAAAAGCCCAAAACAAAAGACGGATCCATATAGTCACAAACTGGACTTAAAACCCACAACATAAAAACCGTAACCAGTAATGTAGTAAATATATGAGGATATAATAATAATCAAATTATCAAAATGAGTGTAAAAAAAGGAAATGTCAGAAAAGAAAACCATATAAAATATACAGGTGTGATAGTCCAGCCAAGTCATACAAAGCTCGCATACCTCAAAGCACTGCTTACGGCTCACGAACTACTCTTGAAAGGGAAAAATAACAAAGGGTGAGATAATAGTCTCAGTAGGAGTCACCGCATCATATGTCTTATGGGGAAACAAAGGCACATACTAAGAAGAGAAGAAACGATTTACTATAAGAACGAGCATGTAACTGATGCAACTCAAAGAGCATAGAATTTATACATTTGATTTTATAATATAAAATATAGTTCCAACATAGTAGATTATAACTCACTACGCACGATAGAACACGACTAATAATTCCTAACAAAACCTATCAGGGTGGACATAATAAATCACTCCTCGAGTAACTCTCACTAAAGGGAAACCGGAAGCCTACTAGTAGTGTAAATTTAGATTTTAAAGAAAATAATAGACTTATACTTAACCCCTACTACCAACATTGTCAAAGACTAGGCAGAGAAAACCACACGTATCGTATCCGTCTCAATACTCAATATAAACCAATCTGAGAAGGACGTGGCAGGCAAACGAAGGCAACACTCATACAACTCCCGAATACATAAGCAACTCTTCCCTAACACTGGGATTCCGTATACTCACCTCACATTGGCCAAGTGAACGTTTATTGAGATGGATATCATATTGAATACAAAACGTGTATTAAACACCATACTTATTTTAAACAATAGTGTAGCATAATATATTTTATGTAAACTATAAAACCTGCCAAGCATCAAGACATCTTCAAGTTCCACCAATACTATTTTTTTGGGGACTCAATATAAATATAAGTAATAAGAAATATAATTTTATAAATTTATTTTATCTAATTCCACAAACTAAAATTTTGATTTTTTAGGCTATGAATTATCTACAAGCTATAATATAGTTACCAAATTAATATTAATATATATATATATATATATAATATAATTTAGCCGAACCATAAATATAAATGATTATAGTTATTTATAGTATATCTACAAGTTGTACTTCATAAATGTTTATTCAGCAACAATTCTCAGTATGTGCGCGATCAAAGCCCTTTCTTTGGCAAATAAAGACTAAGCATAGACACGGCAATTAGGTCCGGAGCGCAAAGAAGCTCAACCATAGGAAGAAGGGATAGGAGCGTTTAACGCCGATTGACCGAAAGTTTAAGGCGCGGGGACACTCATTAGATTAGTTATGCCATTCTTTTTAACAAAAGAAACAAAAGAAAGAGTGACGCTTCACAAGAAAATAATATTAATGGCCAGAGCTGAAGCAATTTAAGAGGCAAATAGTGTGATGTCAAAATTGGCAATTAATATTCTTCAAGAAGAGATTAAATTGACAACATAGCAATGGGCTTCGCAAGATAATAATATTTATGAGCAGAGACGAAACAATTATGGCCAGAGACTGAAGCAATTAAAAGCAAATAGGATTTTGCTTAAATAGAATATTTGCCAACCATATATAGATATTTTGTTATGGTTAAGGATCTATTCATTTTAATACCATAAATATATATTTTATTTTTGTAAGTTAGCTGGATAAGAGGGTCATGGGATTGACTTCGAGAAATTGGTATGACTATATTTCTTGCTTATGGCTGTACTATGAAAGACCCAATATACCCATCTCCTCAATTTCAGCAACCCTCGGCTTATTTGGCATAAAAAAAAAATTAGACAATCAAAAGACACCTCACAATGGAAGAAAAAGAAAGGAAAGGAGCATCGTCAAAACCAAAGATTTTCGCATCAACAAAGAAGGAGCGCAGGACCAAAATAATAGTGTGTTACAAGACAAAGTTAATAGGGAAAAATAAGGATGCGCTGATTTTTATTTTGAGAGAGATGGTCAATCAAGCTAAGAAATAAAAAGGTGCGACAAGATGAAAATAAAGTACCTTTCTTTTGAAGACTCATGGTAAATTAAAAAGAGAAGAATCAAGAGAGAACGAGTAGCATAATAACTAAAGAAAAAGGAATCAAAGAAAAGAAAACATGAGCAACAAGGACGAAGCAATTGCCGATCAAATATATGAGGCATAGTCTCCTACCTCATGTGCAGAAGAACTGGTGGCAATTCCTTTTCCTTTATCGCGTGATCCAGAACCACTTGATTCACAAGAACGATGAACAATCAAAACAAATAAAATCAACAAGGGAACATAACCCTACCGGCTTCTCATTGATATACCGATACCCTCCACCCTAGACAGACGAGCGCAGTGGAATATTACTGGAGGAAAGAAAGAGAATGATTAGAAGAAAATAAATTGGTTGGAGCAAAATAGAAGGATTACGATACAGATACCGATTCGAAACAGAGGTCGTGCGTAATTTGGATAAAGGATAAGGCAATGATAGAATTTGGAAAAAGAAATTAAGTGAATCTTGCAAGAATTGGGGGAAGGCTGTTTTTTGTCTGGAGAGAATTAGAAGAGAATGGTCAGTAGTATCGGGAGAGAAGAAATAACGTATGAAGAAAATAAGGGTGGCTGGTGATTTTTCTGGCCGCTAACACATACTTAAATAGCCTGGGTCCCAAAACCCTACTGGCCCGACTTGGAAAAAAAACAAGCCTGACTCAGAAAATAAAAACAATCGGGCTTGAAAAGAACGAATAACGAGATCGGCCCAAAGGCCTACAAAACGAGCGAAAACACTCAGCTACTTAAAACGAGCCAGAAACAAGTTTGGGTCTAATAGGGGAAAAACAAAAATTTTCTAATGTCTCGATTTCCGCTGTGGCCAAAGTGTCAAACAAACACGTGGACCACTAGAACAATGCTGATTATACCTAAATGTGCTGACTGGACATACAATTAGGACAGGGTTTCACAAGAACATAATATTCAAGTCCAAGTAAAACATGTCGAAAGAAAAGTACCAAATAAACAAATGTATAGTACAGATACAAGAGTCTAGTCCTAAGAAATTCGGGAATTCTAACCTCAAGTAAGGATAGCGACATGCTCACAAGCTACTCTTGAAAAGTAGGAAAAATATGGAGGGTGAGATCACTAAGATCTCCGTGAGAGTCACAACATCACAAGAAATAATTGTGGAACTGAGGCACACACAAAATCAGTATAATACAGTTAGTTTAAAATACTTGATGTGCTTCTTAAGTGCACACACAACTCCAGATTCTACAATATAATGCATGTTGTATAAAATCTCAGTATGGAAAGTTAGCCCATTAGGTTCATAATCGCATACACACACAATCTCAAACACACAGGCTACTATTCCCAGAAACCTATTGGGGTGGATTACAAATCACTTTCAAGTAACCCCTACTAAAAAAAAAATTGAAAGTCTACTGGAAATGTTAGTTTTAAAAAGTTTGAAAATAAATATAGCCCATATTGCCAAAGTTATCCGAGACAAAAAAAAAGAGCACATACCATTTGACGTGTTTTGGCATAGCTAGAAGCATAAATTGGGTCTGATTTGGTGGTTTTTCTGAGTTAGGGCATGAACTTGGATTTTGGTGAGTGTTTTCCAATTTTAGTAGTTTTTTATGCTTATTTTTCATGGGTTTTGTTCTTTTATGGTTTGTGATCACTACCAATGCCTTTTTTTTAGCCATTTATTCGTCAGATTTGTGCAATTAGGGTGATTTGGTCAATTTTGGGTACATTGATTTTGATGTTTCCATTGATCGTTTCACATTTTTTGGTCATTGTGGAGTGGTATTGGAGTGCCTGGTATGTTTGGTTTCCATGGGTAGGTATTTCTAGTGAGTGATTCACTTTTGGTTCGAGTGTGGCTTATGGATCAGTTTGATCCGATCTTGGTGAATTTTGTTGGTCTATTTATTGTTTGTTTAGGATATTGGTGAGGCCTACGTAGTGTTTAGGTCAATTATTTTTATTTTTTTTTCTGTTTATGTTCCTAGACCCATTTGGGTGTTTGATTGTTTTAGGTGGCGTTTTGAGGCCATTAGACCTGTGGTTTTGCTTTCCCAAGTTTTTCAAGGTGTGAGTCCACTCTTCAATTTTATGAAGGAAATTGGTTTGGTTTTCTCGTATTACAATTGGTATTTTAAGTTTTATTTTGAAAGTGAGGCACAGGTGCTGTAACTATTTTAAATATCATGTTTAGTGCATGATGGATTGTATGCCATGTTTTATTGTGTGCAATGTATGTATTTTAATTACCTATATACTTGAATTATATGTGGATGCATGATGAGTTGGCTTTGATGGACTTATGCCTTGTTGAGCTTGATTTAAGATGTTTTGGATTGGTTTAGTTGTACATCTTTTCTTACTGGTTGTGGATGATGAGATGAGTGTTGAGTGAGTTGTGTGAAAATCTGATTGAGCTTGAAGTTGGATTTGAGAGGACTTGAGAGTTGGAGGGTTAAACCATGAGTGTCTGACTGATTAGACCAAGTAGTGACGATTGGTCAACAAGGCAAAAATTGAGTGAACGATCGGTCATGAGAGTGGGTTTGATTGGTTGGATATGAAATTTTTTCGGTCATACCTGGAGATTTCCAAAAACTGATGAGTGTCGTCATTATCCAATGAGGGTTCCTATTATCCAGTGAGAAATCCAGACTCCAGTAAGTGGGGTGTCAACTGGTTGGGTTATCCAGGGGGTATTTCAAGTCTTTTCGGATGTGGCGATCAGTTTGGTAAAACAACTTGACTGGTTGGACACCCTGAGTGCTAATCGGTCATGAACCCGTAAATATAAGAGGTCCTTCAGCCATCGGTCCCTCGAGCAGACAACCGGTTGGCCATAGCTCATGATTGGTCAGACAAGGGTTTTCGACTGGTTGGTCACCCGAGAGAGAAAACAAGTGAGAAAATCCTTCAGCCATTAGTCGTATGATCAGTCGACTGGTCAGTCAGTACCCATGACCTATCGGACCACATTCAATTGGACGAGAGCATCCGATCGGTCACCATCAGAGATGTGAGGTCTCCTATCGTAGAGGGTTAGGCCTTAAGCCTAATAACTCTGTAAATAGTAATTTGGTGAGCCCATAATCTATGGGCCAGGGATTATGAGAGAGCATGGACATTATTGGAACAATTAAGTATGGATAATGGATTAGCAAAGACCGAAATTAGTCATTGTCATGCTATAACATAAGCGTGTAGCTTGAAAGAAATTGATCTTAGCATTGACTCTGTACATCTTCCTGTCGAGTCATATGGACTCATAGGTGTGCTTCTTGGTTTTGTACACCTCCGAAAGAGTGTCGGATGATGTATTTATTGAAATTCGGTATATGGGGTAGTTTCATCTTTTCACACCCCGATACCTGGCAACCTTGAAATCCGAGTATTTTGATGATCAAGATCCTTGAACTTATCCTTTTGAGATATAAGGGTGAAATTTTTTTATTATAAGGAAATAATATGAATTAGTTGGTCTTTAAAGAGTAATATTTATAAATAAGTAAGATAGTGTGTGTGTGTATATATATATATATGTGTGTGTGTGGAATAAAACATAAATGCAAGATAAAAGAGTGATTTTGGTGGTTTAGGACCATAGATAGTTTGCTTGATTGAACATTAAAGTTTATAAATTTTTGAATAATTTTTGGAAGGGTATATATAATTACTATCATTTTTCTAAGAGTTATTTCAAGATAATATATATTTAGTAAATTAGGTATATGAGAAAAATATAATTTTTCAATTTGAGTAGACTCTACTATTCATAAGGGGAGTTTATAGAATTTTTCGTGGCATTTTTCTGATAAGTATATAATTTATAATGAATTATAAAGCATTCATGCTATTTTAAAAAATAATAGTTATATTATTATTATTTGATATTATTATTAAAAAAAGGGGAGAAAGTCAAAACGCTGGCAATCCCGTCATTTTGACCAAGATGGTCAAAATGGCAGGATGCCCTGCCATTTTGACAAGCTACATCGTTCAACCTAGAATGACGTTGTTTCACCTTTAGGAAGGTCACCAGTTTGTCGTGTCCGGCGACCCACCGACTGAAGCAAATTTATCCAGATTTCAATTGGGGTTTGGGGGTTATTTGTTCGGTAATGAGAAAGTCGATTCACCTCCCCCATCTTATACGTCCTGACTCCCCAAGTTTGTATGTGTATCCCTTGTTCATTTTCAGGCTGATATTGGTGAGTAATCCGATTTCTCTATCATCCAAAAGGGTGAGATTTTTCTTCTTAAAATCGTAAGAGTGTATGGAGTAGGATAGTTTGAAATTGGTATGGATATGATTGCGGTAGGTAGAGCTTTAGTTTGATATGGTTTTTGAGCAGTGGAAATGTGTATTTTGTGGAACTGGGTTTTGGAGAAAATCCTAGATCTTCTGATTTGCAGGTGCAGTAAGAGGTTGAAGTTGTCAGTGGATGACATGTCATCCGCTGGCCATTCGAGTGATATGTCATTCGTTGGCATGTTGACTTAGCTGATTTTGACCAGAAAATAAAAAAATAACAGAAATTATTTAAAAATCGGGAAAAATAAAAATAAATTGAAAAAAATATGAGGAGTCTGATGATGTAACATTTTAATTATTTTGATGGGTATAAAAATTTGTAAAAATTTCTATTAATTAAGGAAAAATAAGAAAAGTATTCGGATTGAATCTGAGAGCGATCGTAGAGTTTCTAGGACAAGTTTGAGGGCCTATAAATTTATAGTATGATGCTATTAAGATTTTTATGATGATATTAAGTATTGGACTATGGTTATAAGTGTAGGTGTAGTGAGTGGATCAGGAGTCCGGAGCAAGTACAAATCGAATCAAGAAAAGAATTAGGACTATAAAACTGTGAATAAACGATTTTAAAATTCTTCCATTGTTTTAAATGAAACTTGATTGATTCTATATAATTTGTGATATCCTTAAGTTGCTTGTATATATAGATGCATGATCGATGAAAAATTTCTTAAATTATGGTAAATCTCGACTACATGCATTCCTTCGAAATGAAACATGATTCTATCCTTATTTTTTGAGTGATGTTCAAATATTGCGATTATGTCTTAGATAACCATGATAAGGGAAATAGCAGTATTGCGCTACTTAGAGGGAATCATAAGAATAACTCAAAGAATACCTCTTATGACTTCATGGCCGTACAAAAAGAGTACTAAAGCTAGTGTTAGAAAAGCACAACATATGAGCAATAGAAAGAATATTGAAGTATTAATGAATCAAGAATAATATGAGATTCTAACCCCACTGATAAAAGATGATATCCCCATTGATGATAGGGAAATATCCTAACATATTACATATGATTATCTAGTCATATGAAAGGATATTGACTATGTTGATTGTAAAGCACGACCGTATAAGAAATCGAAATCCAAGATAATAAGAGAAAGAAAAAATTAGAGGGTCAACCCAGTATAGAAAAACTAAAGAAAAATCTATTGTTAAACCAATAAGTAAATTTCAAGAAGAATAATAGTGAGACAATAAGAATAAAAACAAGAACAAAATTAAGAAATATATGAAGGAAGTAAGCGATGATTTAAGGTCAATTAAGCAGAATTATAACAGTAAGAAATAAAGATTACGAGATGGGTTAGCCAATGATACAATAACCTCTGAGAAAGGTGAAGATATGGATCTATCCTGGGGCAAGTAACCCCAGAAAATTAGATTATTGTATGTTAAATATATGAATATTATCAAATTATTGTACGTTCCTAGATTACTATGTGTAGGTATTACTAAGTATTCCTAGATCACAATGTGTGAGTAAAATCCCTAATAATTGATGGAGTGGATATAACACTAACCTACGATAATGGTTTGGTTGTACTAGCCATCTATTATAATGGCTACTGAATATATGCCAATATCTTTAAGATCTCTGACTATTTGAGACGCGTGTGGAATGAGATGATATTTTATGCTGTTGGATGACATTGCTTGAGTGTGGCCCTGATGATGGGGTTATGTGTTGTTATTACTTGTGGCATTGCTTTGTCTTAATTATGTCATGATGCATTGTTATAACTTGATCTGAACAATTCATAGTCATGATTTTGGTTATGTTGCTTTTTAATTTGTGTGATTAAAGTAATATACAATTTGTGAGACCTTGTCCCTCGATTTTGACCAGTTTGACCCGAAAGTTGACCGTTGAGCCAAGAGTTGACCTTTAAGGTGGACACAATCATAGAAAGCCTAGGTTTGCGTCTAGGTGTCTTAGCGAGTGTACTAGGTCGAGTGTCGAGGTTTGAGTCAGTAGAAATCGATAATGACCAGTTTCGGATCCGTTTTGAGTGACCGGGGATCTTGGGCCGAAAAACCTATTTTGGGTTTGTTAGTTATTTTTCGGGCCCAATTACTCAATTTGAGCCCAATTAATTATTTTATCTTATCTTTTATGTTTATTGGTTTTTAAACCCATTTTGGCCCACTCAAGACATATCAGGCTTTAAAAATATTTTGTTCGGGTCTTTTCCGAGATTTTGACCTGGAGAATAAATACCTAACCCAACCTGACACTTAAAATTTTCTAAACGTTGGAAAACACCTGCAGCTGTCAATCTCTCCCCTTTCTCTCTCCCATTCTCCCTCCCAAGTACACCGGTCGAATTTTGTTGATTTTTTTCTTACAAAAACCATCAGGCTTTGTCCCTAAACACATTCCTAACATTCCTCGACCGATTTTCATTGTTAGTTTTGATCAAGGAGCTGTAATCTGATTGTTCTTGCATTAGGGTACTTTTTGGGGATTTCATGGTAAGTGCCCTAAATCTCTGTTTCTGTTGTCAATTTTTGGTTCCGATAATTTATTATCAATGTTTCTAAGCTGTTTTGGTGGTTTTGATCTATGGGAAATGCCCCCTGATCTGTGGGTGTGCGTTTTAGGCATTGATGGCATTTTTAGTGATTTCGGGCATTTTTAGTTTTCGATTAAATTGTCAATTATGATTGTTTTTGATGCTTGGGTTAGTTGATTTATGAGTTGCGGAAAAACCCATTTGTGTGATCGGGTGAGCTTGGGTGTCAATTTGGAGCCGTGGGTGGCTTGGGCGAGGTTTGGGCGTTTCGCTCGTTAGTTGGATTTTCAGATATGTGAGCTGAGGGTTTAATGTTTGTGCGAGATTAGTGTTAGGGTGAGTGTTGATGGGATTTGTTAGGGTTCGTTTTCAGTTTCGATTCCTTTTGTCATTTTTATTGGTTTTAATGTTTATGCATGTTTAGTTCAATTTGTGCGTTTAGGTGGTGTTGGAGTAGTCGATAAGGGTAAAGATATTTCCATTGAGTTTTCTATGCGACAAGAGGTGAGAGTTTCTATTTCATTTGCTTATACGGAAATCGTTTTGTGTTTTCGAATTAAAATTCGGTAATTGCATGGTTTTGAATGGAGGTCTTATGTATGATGTGTTTAACGTGTATATTAGCTACATGAACTTGCTTGCCATGTTTTGGGTATGTGAACTATGTGTTTGAACTCCTAAGCATGTGGTTGTGTGTTATGTATGATAATTGGGCATGTGGTCTGTCGTTTGAAGTTGTGCCTTTGACTCGCATTTATACCCGTAAGATTGAGTGTATTAGAACCCTTTGAATTGAGTGTTTTGTGGTTTGTGAGGTGTTTTTTGTTGTTGTTGTTGTTTCAGGGTGCGTACCTCTTTTGGGGTGTGTACTTTTCCAAGGAGCCTGTGTACTGTTGTGGAAAAAATAGTAGACAGCCTACACAGGAAAGTATATGCCCGTGTACGTGTATATGGCCTATTCCAAAAGTACACGACAGTGAAATTCAGGCCATGTACTACTCTGTCCCTCTAGTGGGCTTTCGGTTTCCCCTTGCCCGGGATTCCGAATTTGTAATCCACCCCAATAGGTTTTGGGGTATAATAGCCCTTATGATAATGTGGGACTGGTATATATTACATAGTGTTTTACAAAATTTGCATTATGCATACTTGCTTGTGAAACACATGATTGTATGTTTAGTACGCATGAATGAATATGATAATTAAAAGTAATTGTTTTATAATTGATTTTTCGTATGCCTCTATTCCACCGAATATGCTTACAACGATGTAACTTTCCTCAGTTGTAGTTATGCGTCTTTGAGGTCGTGTTTTCCTAATGTTGGTCTTAGGGCTGGACTATTGCACTTGCACGTCTTGGAAAATGGGCATATTTTATATTTTTGGCATTTTTACCCTTTATCGACATACATGCTTGTTTTAGATTATGGTTGTTGATATAGACCCGTTGTGGGCTTGTTTTCCGAATTGACACTTTATGCACATGTATGACTCGTATTTTCGTTATGTTATAAGATATGTGCCTTGGGCACTTTTTGAGTGGATCCATACGGGCTTGTGAGTATGGACTTTTGTGTAGCATCTTTGGGGCTGTGTGACCTATTGTATATGATTTAACGTCTTCCGCTGAATGTATGTGCATACTCCGTTACTTGTTTTGTGCCGGGTGTATTTTGTGACTTGCCATACTCCTTTTAAAATAAAAAATTTAAATTTATCGTATTTTTGGGATTTTGGATTTGTAGAGTTAGCGAGAGCATTGTGTGGTTTCGATTGATCTATGTATTGGGTCGATCAGGAGTACATGGCAGTGAGGGTCTCATTTATCTGGAGCTGGTCCTCACACAGTTATATTAAATCTCAAAATTTTTTTTAAAGAAAAACGTCCACTCACCTGATTGCCATGCCAGTTTTTTATAGGACTCCTAAGTTTTGAGAAGAAGGTTTGGCTTCGCCCTAGATTTTAGACTCTATGAGTGTATACGGATTACAAGGTATGATTGAGGATTTGGGTTTGCACTTGTGGACTAGTTGTATATGATATTTCGTGTGTGTATGTAGTGAAAATTGGGATCCCTTATAATATTGATAAATAAATAGAGATTTTTGATTCACTTTGTTGTATGATATAAATTCCACAAAATTTCTTCGTGTCATTTTGTTTCAGCATTTTTTTTTGGTATTGGGATTGGTTACCAAGGCACACCATGCATATAATGACAAATAAAGATTTTAAACCGGATTCTTCTCGTCTTGTGTAGTTATTATATATTCTTAGGACAGCTATCTATGTTTATATAGTAGTTGTAAGATGGTTATTATATCTTGGAGGATTGTGGGGTATGACATGAGAGCAAACTTAAACATAATTCTCCTCTAATTTAATCCATTTTATATCCCAAGTGATCCCAAACACATATCCTTTAGGTTTGAACTTCTGAGGATGTGGAGTGATCTTCCTTTATCTTTAAATTCTAAGTTGGAAGCGGATTTAGTGAGCTAGACTGAATTGACTTAATGGTCTGCATTGTATGTTTTTCATATATGTATATGTTTGCATTTAATCCTCTTAAATCTCTTGCAGGTCCTTAAGTCAGATACTCACCTTGCTTCCCTTTTGTGGGTTGGATTTGGTTTCCATGAGGTTATATATATATGGATGGTGAGGATCATTGTGAGCATGCTTGTGATGCTATGCCTTGTGATATATGGATATTGGCTTGGTTTGAGGACAATTTAGCTTCCTCCTTGAGTTTTTTCCATGCATGTTTGGATTTGGAATATTGGATCTTGTGCTTGTTGAGTATGGATGATATTTTCATAGAGTTATGGCTTATGAGCCTATTTTTATATGATTATATATGTGATTATAAGTCCAAAAGACTATTGCATGGCCATTGTATCGAGGGATAAGTGGGATGTTAGCCTTCAAGAGATAGCATCACATTGTCCCTTGGGGAGGTGTATGGGGGAAAACCAACAATATGGAGAGTGCTGGGTATATTGATATATGTACATTTACTATTCCATGCTAATTTGACAAAGCCGGAGATAACATTGGTGGCATGGATATGAGTATGTATATATTATATTTTTAAAATAATGTAAAAGAAAAACCCACCAACAAACTTGGGGGTTATCCAAAAAGCACATCCTAAGCTATTTGTTGTCATCCTGATGGTTTTGGGCCATCACCTTATATGGTTGAGATTGTTGCATTTTGCGCCATTGCCCTATATGGTTGAGATTGTTGCATTTTGCACAGTTTTGGGTTTTGAGCCATTGAAAAGCTTGCATGTTTTCTTATTACATTATATGCATAACTATTGAATCATGCATATAAATTGGAGTTGCTTGCATTATAGATGCATTAGATTGCATTAACTGTGTTTTGAAGCTAACTTGTTTTCTTGATTGTTTAATGTGTTGCCTCCTTTCCCACCTGGACTATCTATGATGTTTTGACTCCCACGAAGGTCCTATTGATCCCACTCTCATTGTTGTTTTTCTTTTCAGGTTTAGTCTACAAAGTGGTTGTGATCCCAGGTTTTTAGTTGGAGTCTTCTTAGGAACTAAACTACTACATCTCATTTTGAGCTCTCAACATATTTTTAACATATTTTTCATATCTTTTATTTTATTTTACATGTTTTATGTATTGTGTGTTGATTTTAAAGATCCTTAGCTTTGGTTTTTTTAAGTTATGGTTTCTTATTTTGTCTTGATTGGACTGTGACTTAATTGCTGAGTCATATGGATTGTTTTAGGGTTTGCCTTATTTTGACAGACTTTATTGAAAAGAATTCCGCTATTTTTTTATTTATTTTGTGTACTCCGTTATATGTGCTTGGTTAACTGTTATAATATTTGACCACGTGTTCTATTTTAAAACAAAATTTTTTAATAAGTCTGTATTTTTATAAAATATTTTGGGATATTTTAAGAGAAAATAGCTTCGAACGGTTCTAATCGATTTGCGGGTTGAGCCAGCTTGGATCATTTAGTGGTGAGTGTCCACATTTTGGGATCGATTCCTCATATGCTTGGCTTGTTTTTCCTAACTACTCACTTGGTAGACTTCTGTCAAATCTTTGGAGCTAAAACTTTATGAGTTACAAGACATTGTGAGGCCCATTCCAAATGCTCTGCCAATTTTCTCTTTGGATCTAGTGCATCAGGATATGATATTTTGTAGATACTAGTATATTATGTACATGTATTTAATATTTTTCATGTCTTATGTTCATAGTTTGTATGTGTGCAATGAATCAAATATTACAAAATATAAATTAAACATAAAATTTATGAAAACAATAAAATAAGGGTTTTACCATGCTTGTTGTTCGATGTCACCCGGAACTATATTATTTCCTTTCTTTCTGTTCTATTGTGCATGTTATCGATTTTTGTTATCTCTGTTATTATTCGTTCTTCTAGCCGTATAAATTTACTATATGTACTGTTGAGAATTCTAACACTGTATTTAGTAGACCACGACTATCTGTAATTTGCTGATTCTGGAGCGTGACAACCAATCACAATATATATGCATCATATAAGTGTAGGTAGACACCGCCAAAACTTGTAAGGTACACGTCCTATCCTCTCTAATTATGGAATCCCATATATTATCTAAACTTAGTCATGCTATTCATCGAAAATAAAGACATTTCACAATACCACATCGTTTTATTCATCCTTGTTTGATGCTTATGATAGAGAGGATAGGGGTTAGTCATTTGCTATTATTCTTTTTTTTAAAAAAAGAAAAGCTGTTTTATTTCCCAGGCTATTAGTTTCTTAACATGACTCTTTTCTCCCTTTATTATACAGCTTATTCAAGCTAGATTTTGTATATCTCAACGCAAATGTTAAAGAATCTGGTTACATTTTTTCTTCAAGGAAAATTATTAATATTTCCCTCTATTTTGAAATCCTTCAACCGTATATTTTTGCAGAGTGATTGGTAAATAAGGTAAGAAAATCCTCCACGCACACATTGAGTAACTTAAGTATAACCTTTGTTTTTTTTGGTAAAATAAGTATAACCTTTTTCTATCGTAAGTACAGATTGCGTGACTACCAAGGATGGAAGTGCTATGAACTCTAACTTTCCGAATACAGACATGATTATGATCTATATATACAGTGGTTAGTACAAACTCTTGTTTGCTATACGTATTCGACAGCAATTCTTATTCTTACGCAGAAAATTGTTGTATTATTTTGTATCAACATGAACAAGAAGGACCCTTCTCTCGGTTTTCGTTTATTCTGGTATGCATGCCTATGGGTACTAGCATGTCTTTCACGAGAGTCCCTTTGCTCCCCGAGGTAACCAACTAGTGAGACCTTCTCGGGGTTTCTCAGAAGAAGGAGCAATTGTTCATCTGCATTAGAGCTTAAATTGCGCGAGGGATATGAACATATTTATTTGCTGGGGAAACTAAGATCGATTTTGTCTTCTATTGCAGGGAAAATCTGATAAATGGTAGCTCATCTCCACCGGTTCAGCTGCGTTATCAGGATCGAGGACATGTAAAAATCCCTCCAATTATCCTTCTCCATTCTTATTCGCTTCGTTTTTTTCAGTTTCAGCTTTCATTTACAGACTCAAAGGAAGTTTAAAAAACACGTATATGATTGAGCAGATAACATCAAATTGGCTCTAAGCCTTTTCGAATGCAATTCTAGTTTACGCCTGAGTTTAGTCAGTATTATGATAGTTAAGGTGTTGTGGTTTTGCTGTTCTGGATTTTAACCAGAGCGGTTTTGTTTTTGTAAGGTATCTAAATCAAATAGTATCATATAAAGTCTTACTTTCTTTATTAAAAAAATAAAAATTAATACAGTATGCATGTCTACTAGAACAACATCTCTCTCTTCAATAATTACGGCGTCTTTAATCCTCTAACTCAAAATTTATTTATATTTCAAAATAGTTTCAAAACTAAAATTAATCATTCTTGTATGTCAATTATGTTTGTAAATCGCAATTTTACTTTGATGGATACTCTGAATAAATTTCCATTTAAAGTTTCAAAAACTTTTTCACAAGGAAACAAGAAAATTTTGAGGAGATCCAATTAACAAACAACCCGAGAGTAAAGCCTCCTCACCAAACAAATCTAATTTTGTTTTTTATCACAACACTTTTAGATCAAATAGATTGTGCATGTTTCAGGTTGTGGTGGACAACGGCTTTGTTCAGGTCCAGTTGTCGAAGCCAGATGGTCACTTCACCAAAATCGCATACAATGGAATCGATAACTTGCTCGAACTCAGGAACCATGAAGACAATAGAGGGTAAATTTTTAAAATTCCAAAAAATCTAGGTATAGCTAGATTTTCATGTTCTTGTGCTACAACACTGACAAGCCATACCGCTTGAAATTATTGACATGCAGGTATTGGGACGTTTTTTGGTACAAGCCAAAGGATGCAGGCCGCATTGACACGTAAATTCTGTTCCTCACCCACACCTTTGCGGATTCCTGTTAATGGCTAAATTTTTTTGGCTGCCTTACTCAAGTCGTTCAATTGATAATTCTCAGGCTAGCAGGAACAGCGTTTAGAGTAATTACCCAAAACGAAAACCAGATAGAACTCTCATTCACAAGAACATGGCGTCATTCCATTGATCTCGCTGTGGCTCCCTTGAACGTAGACAAGAGGTAAAGTGAATTGTTCGTCGCCATGGATACAAATGTGTATCAACGGAAAACAGATATGCTCTTTTCTTTTCTTTTCTTTTCTCTTTTCTCATGGAGGTGCAACTTGGCAGGTTGGTGATGCGGCGAGGCGTCACAGGGTTTTACATATATACCATATTGGAGCGTTTGGAAGGATGGCCGGATGTGGACATGGATGAGATTAGGATGGTCTTCAAGCTCCAAAACGACAAGTACGTAATGGTTTTGAAAAGCGAAGTGGCCTATTTAAAACTAGCTAGCTAGCATGATCTTGTTCAAACTTAGCTGATAATATTTTGTGTGATATTGATGCTTAATTGATGGGTATATACATAGGTTTCATTATATGGCGGTCACAGACTCGATTCAGAGGAGCATGCCAACACCCCGAGACCGTGCAACCGGTCACACTCTAGCATATCCTGAAGCTGTCCTCTTGACTCATCCCCAGAACCCGCAGTTTAAAGGAGAGGTACCGCAAATAGCAATCAAATATACATATTGCGCCGGTTCTGAAAACATGAACCATTCATGTAATAAAGAAAAAATTACATGTAATGGATTGCAGGTGGACGACAAGTATCAATACGCCACTTTAAACAGTGAAAGCAAGCTTAAAGGGTGGGTATCGGAGAACCCACCAACGGGATTTTGGTTGATAATGCCTAGCATGGAGTTCACTGCTGGTGGCCCAAACAAGCAAGATCTCACCTGTCATGTTGGCCCCACGTTACTTGCGGTGAGTCGTCTTCTTCCTTTTGTGACCCGGTGCATGGCAATTAAGTGCTTAATTTCCCGTCTCCCATATATATTTCACATCCTTTTCGTATACTGTGCATACGCAGATGTTCACGGGCATGCATTACGCTGGGAAAGACTTGAACACGGAATATAGGAATGGAGAGCCATGGAAAAAGGTTTTCGGCCCTATTTTTGTCTACCTTAATTCCAATGCAAAGGTAGGTGACGAGCATGGAGCACTGTGGAACGACGCCAAGAGACAGGTATAGCGATGATCAGGATCTATGTGTCCGGCTGTTTCCAAACTCAATTTGAATGGTCTGGATCATTTCATTTCATCGGTAATCACATTTAAAAATGTGTATATATATATATTATATGCTGTAGATGTCAGTAGAAGAAGCAAGTTGGCCATACAGCTTCGTGCAGTCTCCGGATTTGCCTCCATCCAATCAACGAGGAACTGTGCTGGGGAAATTAATGGTCCAAGACGGGTAATCTCGATCGCTGCTATTTCATAATCATTAATTTTCCCCAACATCATTCTATAATGCGTACCAACCAAACCATTAATCTATTTTGGAAAAAAACAATAAATGTGTGTACTTTAATGCTTCAGGAAGGACAAAACTTTCGCCAAATTTGCTTATGTGGGGTTGGCACCACCAGGAGCTACCGGTTCTTGGCAATTTAACGCTAAGGTCCCTTTTCTTTTACCTTGAAAGCTGAAAGAGGAATGGTGCAATGACTCGTACTATCTGCAAACAGGAACTCTGAATTTTTGAATCCTTCTCAGGGATATCAGTTTTGGACTCAAGCTGATGCAAAAGGAAATTTTGTAATTAAAAACATTCGAACCGGGAACTACAATCTCTACGCCTGGGTTCCTGGATTCATCGGTGATTACAAGCACCCTGCCATGATTTCCATCAAACCAGGTAGGCATTCTGTCCCAGATTCCCCCACTATGCTGGCTTAGTCACTTCATCCCAAACAAAAAAAAAAAAGTTTAATTTCTTACTCCAATCAATCTTGGGAGTTCTGAGTAACATCTGAATCAAATCTGCTAATGCAGGAAGTAAAATCGGCATGGGCATCCTTAATTATGTACCTCCCAGGAATGGGCCTACACTGTGGGAAATTGGCATCCCGGACCGATCGGCTGCCGAGTTCTTTGTGCCGGACCCAAATCCAAAGCTTGTAAACAAGTTGTTCATCAATATCCCAAATCAAAAGTAAGGTTTCATCGCTGCGTCAACATTGTGATCATATTTATTTCCAACCTCGATCGAGACAGTATTCTATCACTTGAATGCTCTGGCATCATCTCATCTGTCATTCTGATAAGCAGATACAAGCAATACGGTCTGTGGGAAAGATACAGTGATCTGCATCCCAAAGAGGACCTCATATACACAGTGGGAACCAGTAACTATGCTAAAGATTGGTTCTTTGCCCATGTTTCCAGGTGTTCATTTCTCTTATTCTGCACCTCTTTGGGAGCCTTTTGTTCCATTTTTGTCTTGGACCTTGTAATGGATGTGTGTCTCCAGGGATACAGGAAATAACATATACCGACCGACCACGTGGAAGATAATTTTTGAGCTTCAGGCGGTGAAACCGAAAGCACATTATACACTCCAATTGGCCTTGGCATCCGCCGCTTTAGCCGATCTTCAGGTACATATAAGCATTAGGAAGAATAGACTTGATTTGGAAGCAGGCTTGCATGATTTATTCTTTTGCTAATGAAGATTTGAGGATTCTGTGATAGGTTTGTTTCAATCAATGGAATGTAAGTTCACCATACTTCTCAACCGGGCTCGTCGGCAAGGATAGCGCCATCTCAAGACATGGAATTCATGGGTTATATCGATTGTATAGCATAAATGTACCTGGGATTCGGCTTCTCAAGGGGAAGAACACAATCTTTCTTACGCAGGCAAATGGGCACGGTCCTTTCGAAGGCGTCATGTATGATTACATTCGTTTAGAAGGGCCCAAGTAGAAAACAGGCATATGCTATGCTACTCGTTTCGTAGCGATGTTCATAAGTTAAATCAATAAATTACGTAACATAGATTGTATTCAATTGCTTCCTGCATGCCTAGTTCTTCATTCTTGAAGAATCACTACGACTTTCATTGAATCAAGTCTAATGATCACCACATGCTACGGCTCAGGCCTAAAAATTGGTAATATCATGTCAGCTGGAATACATTCAGCTAAAATGTTCATCATAAATAACTATAACAAAGAGTTGAGAAACCAGAGATAATTTCTCGCAGAATGGCACAAATCAGCTGCAAGAAAAATTCAATATAGCTGATGCTCGCTTTGCATAAAAAACCAAACAAATGTCACCAAAATAATGATAAAAAACTAAGGATATCTGTCGGCTGCCTTTCCCAAATCCCTACAACCTGTAACTATAGGGGGCAGCTCCTCATGAAAAGGCAGCAAACACCACACCGGCTTTAGAAGAATGCTAAGTTGGGTCTTGTGTAAGTGTATCCATTGACAGTGGTGTGAATATAGAAATGTAGTAATGTAGTAATGTAGTAATGCAGCAAAACTCCCAAACAGGTGAAACACATGGGAGAAAACAAAAAACTACAGGATACATTCCAGTATCACTCAACTACAAACTAGCTACAGAGAGACTCTCACAACAGAAGACAACTTAAAAAGACCATCGAAGATGAGTTGACAACAATCAGGTAGCAATGACTATAGCGGGATGAAGAGAACATCCCTAGTGAATCGGACAGTTGATCAGAACATACCCATATCAATTGAAAAAGTCAAATCAACTGAGTTCTTCAACATTTCATCCAAAAAAAACTGAGTCTTCAACCAAAACATCCAAGAAATATGTTCACATGTCTCAGGAGGCTAGCAAAACACAGATATTATCAGACAACACTGACCTCTAGCAAATTCAAACAAAGCAGCAACAGAAAGATGCATTTCACTCAGATCATGAAACACTAGAAAATATTTCACCAAATAACGAAATTAACATTAGTAAAACAATGAAACTACCAAATAAACACAATTAATACTTCAGTATATCTATCTCTTCCATTAGATGAGAAATTAAGACTACAGCCTATCCACTTTATTACATTACAACTGCTAAGAGATTAGTTTGCAACCTAAAGGCAGATAAACACAATTACTTGACTAAAGCGAAGCTCATATAGCAAAGTAAAATTGCATCAAAATCTCAGTCATGCCATTGAACACAAAGAAAAAAACAACAGTAAAACCCACAATATCAAGATAAAACAATATAATATGACAAAAATAAGATAGGCTAAACAAAATGTAAATATAGATTGAAAAGTCATACGAATCATCATAGATCAAAGATATACTACGATAACAAAACCACGAGGTCCTCAAAACATCCTATTATCATTCGATTAAAAACAACCTCAGACACCAACAACAAAAAGAGCGCAAAACTCCTTGAATCTTGAACCGAAGATATCCCAACTAAATCAATCAATCGACGGTTTGCATGATATCCTCGGCAGTGAACTTAGTCCCCTTGTCCTTATCTGCTGCCGCACGTCCCTTGGCTTTGCGGTCGAGCAGCGACTTGCGGTCCTTGTCAAGACGGAGCTTGGTGATGACCACCTTGGATGGGTTGATACCCACGTTGACGGTGGATCCGTTTACCTTCTCACGGGTTATGCGCTCTATGTGAATGACCCACTTCCTGCGGTAGACCTGGACAACTTTCCCTTCGCGTCCCTTATATGTACCACGGACTACCTGCACCTCGTCGTCCTTGCGCACTGGCATAGACCGCACGTTGTACTTCTGGCGGAGGTCAGTGGAAAGGGGGGCGCTCATCAGCACACGGCGCACCGAGGACGGAGCAGAGAAGTGCGCCTTCCTGTTCTTGCGCCGGGAAGAGGTTACCCTAGGGTTGTACTTCATGGTGAGTGTGTGTTAAGAGTGCGGCTAGGGTTTACCAGGGAGGGGGAATGGGGTACAAGAGGAGAGAGATGTGTGTTGTGGAGAATATATAGAGGGGCCGTATGTTATGTGGATCAGGCTTCGTGTTTTATCGCTGTCTCTATGATCATAAATCAGGATTGGGGCTAATGTGTGATTTTTCTTCACAAATGGGTTTTGGGCTTGTGTTTTGGGCTTGTGTTTTGGGCTTGCTTTTGGGGCTAACGTGTGATTTTTCACAAATGTGTTTTAAAGAGATTCAATAGATTCTTGTTTCCACCTGCTCTGAAAATTTGTAATTAGTTTAATGCGCCAATTGTCTATGGGATTTCCCCGCTGAGATGATTAATGTATAGTGTAATGGGTAATCCTAGTCATAACCAAGTCCAATCTAGTTACTCATAAACCCACAGCTTTTTATACATATTGAATAGGTAGCCCATAAAATAGAATAAGATCATTAATGGACTTTAAATTCTGTGTGATCTTGACTGTAAGTATCCTTGTATCTTTTATCTATAGAAGAAACTCATCTCTGTATTGCGAATTTGATATGAAAACACACACAAGTTCCACAAGGCCTTTTGGATTTAGAACCGATTCAAAACCATCAATGGATTTCGCTAATACAGATACGCTTCTGCTATGTTTGTTATTTATTAGATCAAATCTTGATTATTGGTTCCAAAAGCTTAATGCCATCAATATTTGGCGTATGAAAATCCATGTATCAAACAAACTAAAGAGTCTGTTATGTATGTCATACCTTAATTTTTTGGTGTAGAATAATGTTTGATAATTCTTACTACCTTTTTAGTGGAGTGAAGCCTTTTCTCTGAGGGCATATAATTGTTTAATACCCATAAACCCACACGCAGCCTTGGTAGCAAACATTATTGAGGGAATGCCAGTATCTCTTACAGCTGTGATGCTGAAAGGCATCAAAGGATTCGAAACCGCACAAGTTATTCGTGAGCCTCGAAAGAAGATTTTGACATGGTGTTGGATAGGGAGACCGTCAGGGTTACTCTCAAAATGGAAGTTTGACAAACCATATAGGTAATCAAGACCTCTATAGACCTCAAGAAACGCTGGTGGTTGAACTCAGTGTTGACAAATATCATATGAAAACCTTTGCAATGCAGGAGTTTTGCCAGTTTAAGCATTGCCTTAACGTGGCCCTAAAGTAGAAGTTGGAACTACTACCAGATGAGGCTTCTGAGATTTTGTCTGATACCAGTTCTTATGACATTATATTTGGTTTTGCTTTTATAGGTTTGTACACATGATATCAGTTTTGATGGCTTTATGTTTGGTTTTGTTTTATATATTTTGGGCTTGATTGGAAGGAGCGAGGCCGTATATAGTGTGTTATTTTAAATACGAAATAAACTCTGATTATACGAGATATTGATGCTAAATGCTTGCCACAATAAGCTTCCCATCTAAGTCTCTCTTGAAGGGTGATGCCAAATCTGTTTTTATCAAAACTGTTCAGCAGACGGCTTGGTGGTCAAGGCACAATGTTGAGAATTATAATTTACAGGGAATCAAACTCTTTGGTATCAAAGGTTTCAGCTTAGTTGATCCAAATGGGTGAGGTTATTACTCTTAATCATGACTTTCCGGTTTTCTATTTCTTTGTAAACAAGACTTTGTTTTTCTTTCTAATTTATAAATATCATATATATATTGATAAGCAACGATCCAGTTTTGGAGAGGAACGCCAAATATCACCCCCTTACTCACAACAAAGTGTTCATGCGACTTAATTTGTACACCATCATACATCCTCCACAATTCACATGGTACGTGAATGCAATAATATACAGCTGGATTTGAGATTCAAATGCTTTACTATCCTCCTAATAAAGACACACCCTCTATCTCTAAAACTTGTTCTCTCTTTTTTTCTCAAAAAAAAAAAACTAGTAGCAGGGAAATGCGTATCTAAATTGTTTGCTAATGAAGGGAATGATCTCAAATCCGAATAAAAGTAGCGTAGCAATGCGAGGAAGGAAACAAAAGATTACAGGAAGTTGATTGAAGCTGATGCATCATTACACCCGTGATGAGGGTTATTTGCTACTTGTGTCACGACGATTTATGGAAGGGTTTCCAAAGTAACGCATAACTATAAAACGGGAGGTAAGAAGTTCAAAAACATGGTAATTTGATCATTCCGTGCATGTAAATTATCAATTAATTCTATCTAATCCCATCAATATATCGCTTAACTTTTGACTTTCCATGTTTCGCTAAACCGTTACTATATACAAGTGCCTAAGTCTTGTGATCATTGTTGTGTCTCAGTTCTCTTCTTCTCTCCTTGGACTGCATTTCACTTGTTTGATTGGCCAAATCATAGCACCTATTTTTCCAGGTTTTGATTTCTAAAGATGCAGTTCCGGTGGTACGTGTTCTTGTTCATTCCTCTGTTGTTGGACCACAGTCCATTGGGACTAACCTATGCTGCAAAAGCAAGAGGTCGCAGAACAATCCTTGTTGACAAGGCAGGAAAAGGCCAGTTCTCCAGTGTACAACCCGCTATAGATTCTATTCCATCAAACAACAACCAGTGGGTTGAAATCCACGTCAAGGCTGGCACGTATAGGTATGAAACATTTGGCTTTCCTATTGATGGTTTGATGAAGTCAGAAGCCTATGCATTCGAGTGATCGTCATTTCATGTTTCAATGTGAAACTAAACCGTCCTTTCCTCCTTAGAACTGATTCATGGCGTTTTAATTCGAATCTCAGAGAAGAAGATATTCAATTACCCTGAAGATTCTCTAGTTGACTGATTGATTTTGGTGGTGAAAAGAAAATTGTTGTTTTGGTTTATTCCTTTCAAGATGGAAATGAGTGTTCCTTCCTTTCACATCGTAAGATTCGAAAATTTTTTTAGTGTGCTTTTTGATTCGTTCTCAAAGCAGAAAAGACCTTTCTTATGGTAACAAAAGGAATGTTTTTGAAGTGATGTTTGCGTAGATAAAGCTAAAAATTTACTGACACAAATGGCAAAAGAGTGAGATTTATTACCACCAAAAATATTAATACCATTTGAGAGGAACCGATATAAAAAATATAGTTATGATATCTATAATGTAGCAATTGTATATTATTAGTGGATCATTCATGTCAGTGTTCAATGTCATATGCAGGGAGAAGGTAAATATTCCGTATGACAAACCCTACATTATCATTAAAGGAGGTGGGAAAAGGAAAACAAGGATAGAATGGGGTGATCATTCATCAACCTCGCAGAGTCCCACTTTCCAATCTTCAGCAAATTATACGGTTGCCAAAAGCATTACTTTTGTGGTAAGAAATCATAGTATTTATAGCTTTGTGTCCTCTGTTATTTGTTTCCTTTATGCAATTCATGAGGTTGATTTGTAATCTATTTTTACGGCAATTTTATGGAGCAGAACTCTTACAACTATCCGCCGAATAATAATGTTCGGATCCCGGCAGTAGCTGCTAGAATATCAGGCGACAAATCTGCATTTTTCCGGTGTGGTTTTGAAGGCCTACAAGACACTCTATGGGATGACGCTGGACGACATTACTTCAGCCGCTGCACCATCAAGGGTTCTGTCGATTTCATATTTGGTGGCGGGCAGTCTATTTATAGTGTATGCCTTTCTTTTTATTTGATGTCAATCCTCTCTATCAAAGAGGATTTTTTTTTTCTTTCCTTGTCGCTTATTTAGTGTTCTTTACGCACATATGTTCCTAACTTGTTACAGGAATGTGCCATTCAAACTCTTGGTGGGGGGTTTATCACAGCACAGGCAAGAAACAGTCCCAATGATCCGAGTGGGTTTGTGTTCATTGGATGCAACGTGACCGGCAATGGTCCATCTTATTTGGGAAGAGCGTGGAGACAATTTTCTAGGGTGCTATTCTATAAGTCAAAATTTCCTAATATTATAGAGCCCAAAGGTTGGGATTCTTGGAGTTTTGGAGGCCATGAGTACGTTTCTAGTGGAGTTGTATATTTCCGTGATGCGGTGTTTTTTATGCTTCTTTTTCTTTATTTTTTCTGATGGGTTCTTCTACTGTTTCCTTATTCAGAAACGACATAACCTATGCCGAGCATGGCAACTACGGAGCAGGAGCTGACACTTCGCAAAGGGTGAGATGGGTAAAGAAGCTCAGCGGCCCAGAAATACAACGACTAGCTAGCTTGTCTTTTATTAATGCTGAACTTTGGATGATTAATGAACCGCCTTTTAATTTACTCTAGCTTTTCTTTCACTGCTTTATTTGATTTTTTCCTTCATTGCTTCATTATAAAGACACGGTTAAGGTTGGTGATGTACCTAGTTGATTGATTGTCTCTGATACTGCTTTGCTTACCCAAGGGCAAACTCTCCAGTACCGTACCTGTAATTGTACCTTAGGGCTTGTGGGGCGGTTGAGGCTACCAAATTTGTTATGGCAGATTGATAATTAATTACGTAAAAGAAATTAGAGAAACAATTCAAAAATAATAATAATAATAAAACAGGACAGTTGTTGAGGCCAGACAATGAATGCTGCGCTGACAGGAAAATGCTATCTTCTGCAGTTTCAGAGAAGGCAAGCTCCAAAAGAATGCAATTTATACAGGGATCATTTTTAAAATAGCAGCAATCGGCATGCCTATAAATCCTATGAGCACGCTAAGGAGCCACTGTGATGAAGTTAGAGGCGTGGTACTCGCAAAAGTGCCCAGGAATTCCACAATTATTATTTGAAACAAGGCAGTGCAACCGAGCACAGCTACAAACACATGGTTGTTCAGTATGCCTTTGAAGACATTGATTTGCTCCATCTCCCGAGAACTTATCTCATTGAACACCTGAACAACATATAAACAAGGAGGTTTTTAGCATAAATGGAATGGCTCACCTGTTATATATAACATGTAAAAAAGAAAAAGAAAAAGAAAAAGAAAAAACAAGAGTGATGGTTCTCTTAGAGCCTCACCTGACAAAACACAAACGAGTTGAATATCAGTGTATTCAGGACCAGATCAGAGTCCGGACCATATAGATCAAACACTTGTTTCCCTTTTGCCTGAAGATACCATATTACCACAAACTGGTAGAGGGACTGCCCTAAAATATTTCTCCACATGACATTACTGATAAAATTCCCTTTCCTTCCAACTGGGGATCGCTTCATCAGTTCATTGTTTGGAGGCTCGGTTGCCAGTGCCAGAGCTCCCAGTGTGTCCATGATCATGTTTACCCACAGAAGCTGAACTGCTGTCAGTGGAGCACTTCCTACAGTACACGGTTAGTTGCAGAAACATCAGTAACATCAGCAAAACACCAAAAGCTGTGATACAAAATAAACAACAAACTTAAATGCCCTTTCTTACCCGTCACACAAGCCGAAGAGAAGTTAACAACTAGAGCAACCACATTAACTGTCAGCTGGAACTGTACAAATTTTTGGATATTAATATAGACCGAACGTCCCCATTTGGCTACTGTCACAATTGTAGAAAAATTATCATCCAGAATTATAACATCAGCGCTCTCTTTCGCCACCTGAAATTGCACATCCAAATCCAAAACTCAGACTCCCATGCATTTCTGCCACAGCTAAGAAACTTCAATAGATCACAAGTTCACATCTCAATAAAGACAGAGAACCCGATTCCAAAGAACAGAAAAAAAAAAAAAAAACTTGGAAAGCGGTGAAATGTGCAGACCTCAGTTCCTGCTATGCCCATTGCTAGACCTATATCTGCTTCATGAAGTGCGGGGGCATCGTTCGTGCCATCGCCAGTCACCGCAACAACTTCACCAAATGTAGTTCGAAGATGTTTCACCAATGTATGCTTGTCTAGGGGTGAAGACCGAGCCATCACCTACGAACGAAACAAAGTCTCAGTCTTGTCTGTCATTCATGTTTTTTTTTTTTTTCTTTTTGGTTAGGCATCTCTAGAAGCAGTAAGATAGAAGCACCTGGATTTGTGGAATCAGTTTCTCCAACTCTTCCTGACTTTTTTGTCTGAACTCCGGACCTTCAATTGCTAGTCCATTATCAGTTAGAATCCCACATTCCCGAGCTATGGCCTTCGCAGTAATTATGTTGTCCCCTGTTACCATTCGTACAACAATACCAGCAGAACGGCAAACTGCGACAGATTCCTTGACCCCAGGACGGACAGGATCTTTAATGCCTACGATTCCCAGGCAAGTATATCCAGAAACTGGTATAGGATTGTCCGGGGAGAAACCAGTTTCCAATTCCATGTAGGCAAGACATAGAGTTCTCAGAGCCTCACTAGCAAAGTTATCAATCGTAAGCTTAAGATGAGCAAGGGACGCCTCGTCAAGGGGAACAACTTCGCCATTGGCATTGATGAACTTATCACACGCAGCTAGGACTATTTCTGAAGCACCTTTCGTGTGGGCCCGCAAACGTCCTTCAGACACCTCGACTATCACCCCCATCCTCTTCTTCGTGGAATTGAAAGGCTCAACCTTAACGAGCTTAACTGCTCGCCGCTCTTCCTGGAAATCCCCACCTAGAGACAACCCAAATTCCAGTAAAGCGGTCTCCGTAGGTGTTCCCAAAATCCCGGATTTCCCATTTTTGTCTACAACAACTTCACCGCCAGTGTTGTTAAAAATTGACTGTAGCAGAAGCTTGAGAGCAGAGGCGGGGATTTCGGAGCGCAAGCTGGCAGCCTGAGTCGCTTGCCCAACTTCTTTGACACTCCTGCAGATGCACGATTTTACGACAGTCATGCGATTCGTTGTCAGCGTCCCAGTTTTGTCACTGCAAATAGTTGTGGCTGACCCCATTGTCTCACAAGCTGCTAGATGTCGAACAAGTGCCTTATCATTCATCATCTTCTTCATGGCAAAGGCGAGGCTCAAAGTCACCGCTAATGGTAGCCCCTCCGGAACTGCAACAACGACTATTGTTACCGCAACTGCGAAGTATTCCAGCATCTCCATTGCATCATCTCCAGTCCAAGTCCAGTGTGTCCCTGTTTGCCATTTTCGGCTAAGCAATCCTTGCACCAGAACTGCAAAAGTCACGACAGCAAAGAAAAGGCCTATCTTCCCTATAATGGTGGCCACTCCATTTAACTTCACCTGCAATGGCGTCTCATCATCTCCACCTTCACTGAGAGTTGCCATCAATTTACCCCATTGTGTTCTCATTCCAACTGTAGTAATCATCATCTTGCACGATCCATCCTGGACCTTAGTTCCAGAAAGCATGTAAGGATTCTCTTGACTTACCATCACTGGCTCACTTTCGCCCGTTAAACTTGACTCATCAATCAATACAGAAAACCCCGAAACAAACAGCCCGTCAGCTGGAACTTGGTCTCCAATAGCCAGATGTACAATATCTCCAGGCACCAAATCATATATCGAAAGTTTCTGCCTAAATCCACTCCTCGTAACCTGAACGGCGATCTTCTTTTTCTCTTTGTCTAAATCTTTAAATTGTAAAGATTGGCGATAATCACTCGTTGCCGTCACAAACACAACCAGAAGAATGCTCGCAACTATTCCAAGGCCATCGTGAGCGCCCTTTGGCCATCCTTCTGTTGCTATCCCTACAACTAAAGACACAAAAGAACATATCCCAAGTATCATCAGAGTCATGTCATGGAGTGCTTCCCAAACAAATACCCAGAAACTCTTAAGTTCGCTCTCTGCAAATTTATTGATGCCATAAAGCTCTTGTCTACGATTCATTAGATTCTCATCTGTAGAGATTCCATTAGTAGTGCATGTCGAAAGCTTTTGTGCAATGCCCGTTACCCCACCATGAAACTTGAGTTTCTTCACATCATGGCCTTCCACAGTGGATCCCAACTCCTCGGCACAAATATCAAAACCTGCAGCCTTGACTTCTTCAGGTACTGTATAGTCACTGGGGGAAACACCTGCAAAATTCCCCATTTAGACGTTGCCCAACGTTAGAATTTACGAATGCTTTTTTATTCTAAACGTAAAAGAAGTTCACCTTGGATAAATTGAAATGCTGCCTTGGAAACCAAGACTGCTATCCTTAACTTCTCCTACAACATGGAACACAAAAGAAGGGTAAGCACCAACAGTTTGTTTATGTATGCATCGACAGACCAACATTCAAGCATCTAGTTGAAATGTCATCAACATACACAATTCGAACTCTGCCACCGAGAAATTGGATGAAATATCAGAGGATGAAACTAGTGGTTGTCCAGAAACAGAGTTAGCAAATCCGTAAGCAATTAGAACCAACAAAAAGATGTATAATACATAGACGACAAACCAAAAGAATATTTTCTGTCGATACCGAGCTCAAGTGGGCTATGAGCCTATACAAACAAACTATTATTGATCCGGTGTCAGCAATTAATAGCATCCTCTACACAAACTATGTGGCTAACCATTGACGAAAAATAAGAAGAATATGACCAAAGTGCCAACTTAATGTATGGCAGTCTGCAAGGCCAGCAATTGATGACAATAGATAGCATAATTAAGTCATCATGGAAGCATTACAACAGTTGCCCAACCAAAAGAACATGAACTTGCTGGGAAAGATAGATACCTGATTGGTACGACGCATCTGATCAGCCTCGTAACGTTTGGAGAGGTTGGCAGTGAAGCGAAACCGTCGTTTGGGATTCTTGACCACCCCACAGACTTTCCGCCATTTCTGCAACACCTCCGACGGCGAGTGTTTCGCTTGCACCTCAAAATCTTCACCCAGTAAACTCTCCATTCTATTCTGCGATCACTGACGACACTCACCCACTCAACAGCAGCAGCAGCAGCAAACAGCAACTACAAAATACTAAATAACCTTTCTCTCTTATTCTTCTTCGCTCTTTCCTAATATAAAATTCAAGCAATGTTTAGCCTCAACAGTGGCAGGAACAAGTCTCGTTATTTTACGAATGGCAGAAGAAGAGTACTTCCCAACCTGTTCACTGAAGAAATTTCTTTATTTATTTGGTTGCTATCGACAAAGACGTGCTCCTTATAAAGACTGGGAAGGTATTCAAGACGGGGTAGAAGAGGCATCCAAGGAAAGAAGGACGAAGTTTCCAAAGCATTTCTTACGATACTGCAACGAAAGTCGTAGAGAAAAGCTAACCAAGGTAGTTGGGGACTAAAGAGAGAAGGTGGCCTGCTTTTGCATTCCAGGTTTCAGTTTGGAGAGTTTGCTTCTTTTTTCCATTTTTGTTTTCTTGCCTGCTAGTTGCTCCTATCGATCAATTTGGCTACAGAATAGAGAGTTATGAGGTGGGTGGAGAAAATCAACAGAGTAGCGAGCTTCCTCGGGAGCTAATAACGGTCTCTTCATTCCTGGTTTGTTTGTAACTGTATTTGCCCGAGTCAAACCCCACGCTACGTCCGTTTTGTTTCTTTTCTTTTTTCTTTTTTTTCTTTTTTTTCTTTTTTTTCTTTTTTTTTTTACAGTACTGTACTGTCCATAGACTTGGCATAACTTATAATGGTCCAAGTCTTCACGCGGTTCTTACTCGTTTCTGAATATTTGTCGTTGGCAATTTGACAGGGAGGGAAAGTGTGTTAAAAGGCAAGTACTAAGAAGTTGGTTTGGTGGGCCTGCTCCGTCGTGTGCTCTCATCTTTGGGCTGTGGTTTTCTGTTCACATGTGACTACCATTTTTAAATTTTTTTTGACCATTTTATTTATATTTTTACAGTTAAGGAATGGTTAATTTTACATTGTGATACATTTATGTTGACTAAATAGCCAAGGATTTGATTCTCTCTAATCTACCAATTCTTAAATCACTGATAGGTAAATTAGTGTTATTTATAGAGTACAATGGTAAATTTTAAACTATTAACTGCCACGCATCACTATCTATCTATTGAAAAAAAACTATTAACTATTAGGGATGACAATGGATTTGATCCGGATTTAGGTTGTAGGATACCCAATTAATGTATATCAATTTTTCAAATATTTGTTTTCTTAAACCCAATCATCCAAGTTTTATTATTATTATTTTTTTATATTAGGTTATTAATATTTTGAAATTCAGTCTTTCATGAAGATATTTCTAGTGGATTAACCATTTCTTATCTTTCAGGGATATAGTTATTTCAGTTATTCGGGTCTAGTCATTTGCTAATTACTACATGAGTGATGAGTTCCATGGATTGTGAATGGGAGAATCAAATTTTTTGTTAGAGTTAAAAGTTTGTAATCCCAAATCCTCCGGGTTATAAAGTGCGTTGGGGTGACGTTAAATATGAATTATGGCATTTTGTAGCTCCACCCCCACACTTGTGCACATTCATGGTAACTCCACTCTTGCCCGGTCTACTACGCCTAGTGTCACAATGACACATCGGCGTCTACAGCACAGGCTTATCGCATTCTCACACATCCATCTAATCTAATGGGTAAAAGAACATTAAACTTCTTCCATTAGCCATTTAGAAAGAGTATTAACCTATAACAATAAATGGACAAAACACTAAAAAAGCATCTAACTTATCTCCTCACCATCTTTCCTCTTTTCCCCGGAACACCTCTAAACTGGAGTTGTAAATTCATTGGTACCATACGAATTCACCTGGATGTCTCTATTTTAAGCTTTAACTAGCCATTCACCGGCTGTGATGGCATCAACTTTTCTGCTAATAATGCAAATTTACAACGTTAGCATGCCATACGGGTAGTGTCGGAATCCTTTGTACATTTCATTCTACTTCAGAAGAATGCATAAATAAATTGTTGATCCGTGTCTTGGCCTATCAGCAACTTGTGATCTGTTCTCATCTCCATTCACTTTGGAGTAAGGGACAGCCTATTCTTCTGTAACACAAAACCTACCAGTTTCATAGACATGGTACAACCAAACAGGTTCCAGCAACGCCCTGGCACTGTTTAGTATCTGCCTTGCATCTTCCTCATTTTCTTCGTCAATTTGTTTCTCAATCTGTGGATAGATGTCAGCAAGAGAACATAGCATCATTTCCAGTTCATTCCATTCTCTGTCTTCTTCTGTAACCAACTTCACACAGACAAAACTTATGAGTCCCAAAACCAATCCGAAATCCCTTTTCTCTAGGCCAACAACCGAGCCAGCCAATAATATCACCCCAACTGCATCCTTTATGTTGGGATTCTTTTGCAGAAAGGATACTATCATTTCCATGAATTTTTTAAACCCAATAAACTCCCCTGGTGCAGGGACTCCGTCTTCTTCTTCTCGCGCAATTTCCCTTGTTTCAAAGAACTCAGTCTTGGCCAAAATTAATGGCCATGATGGACAACTACACTTGAGACGACTTAATATACTTACATATGTGTTTTCTGCTTCAGATTGTTTAAATAGGCACCCATGTCCTAATGCAATGATCAAATCAGGAACCCAAGACTTGACCGCAGAAACAAACTGTGCTGCATAACCAGATCCTATCTTCAGCTCGATTGAGATAATTAGATCAAGGATATCATTTGCAAGATCAAATACTTCTGGTTGCGGTGGTGAAGCTTCAGTGGTTTCCTTAAGAATCAGATTGAGTAACTTGGCTGCATAGCTGAAGGAGCTCTTCAGACACACAATAATTTCTTTCACCTTATTTTCCCTGACCTGCAGTTTCTCATTCGGTTGTTGTCCTAAAGAAAAGATGATGTGCTTCACATATGATGATGTAAAGTTTAAACACCGCACATGGATGCTGGAAAGGAATCCCATCGCCACAGAATCAACAATGAATTGCAAAACTGCAGTAAGCATCTTAGCCTTGTTTAACATCACTTTTCCATTGGCAAAACCTGCTTGTTTACAAATTGATTATGTTAATAAGAAATATTTTTAAGCAAAATAAGCATGATTTGATCTTATTATTTAAAGGCCACGAAGCTGAAACCCTAGTTTTATATTTTTCAGACACTAATCACTTCCAAAACTAGCAACAGTCAGAAAGGTGGTTTTCTGATTCGACAACAAGTCAATGATAACCATCAATGATTGTTTAGATTGCTTACCATCGATGGTTGAAGTCGAGACATCAATTTGAGGTCTTGCATCTACTTCACCATGGGCTCCATTTTTGGGATCTGAAGGTAAACTACCAGGCGCTTCATTATCATCCACACTGAGCAGCATGTTGATGCAGTTAAAAAGGTGATCTGCAACCTGGTCTAATGGAGTTTGCTGAAGCGAAAATCCAAAAGAAAAAAAAAGTATGATGACGCCATCAGCTAAAGCATTTTGTTAGAACCAAACTCAATTCCGTAATTTTGAGTGAATAAAAAAAATGTCATGATAAGATAGGAAGAATATGCATGCAGGAACCAGACAGTTAGTAAATTGTTATTTTATTAGTGAAAAAGTGGCCACTTCCCCTCTTTGATTCTTTTGAAGTAAGGTTATAAGAAAGATCATAAATAGTTTCACTCACTCTGCTCTTAGCTGAAGTGGCTGCCTTCGGGAATTAATCGTTACCAGGACAGAGTTCCTAGCAGACCAATGGCCTCATGCGCAGTATCATCAGAATGCAGCATCAAAGTAATCTTAAGCATTTGCAAAATGGGATTTTTTTCAAAAGAATTTGGTTTGACTTATAAAGCTTAAAAGATGGAAATATTTTATAGTCCCCAAAAGAACTGCAGTCATGGGCGACGAATATTTGGGAAAAGTAAACAACACTTGCCTCCATTGTCCGAGTTGAAGCATCAGCAACACTATTCTTTTTGGTACAGTTGTGGCTTGCACTACCTTTGTTTGTCTTTTGAAGGGTCATATGAAATGCTAGAGCTGTATAAGCGAGGATAGGATAAATGTCCATGTATTCACAGTTGACACAGTGGACGATGCTGACCTCGGAAATGACTGCTAATGCATAAAATGATAACTCTAGAGCTTGAGACTTAAGCATGGCTTTCCGTGCATTCTCAGAAGCAATTAAGTCTTTAATTTGCCAGGCTACCCCTACGGCAGTTAAATAATCCTCTTCAAAGTTAGAAACACTTCTTCCCTCTTGATGTTTCCATTTAGATGAACTTTTGACAGAGGATTTGCTTTTCTTTCTTTTCCCAGGAAAAACTCTCTGCTTTGGTAATTCTGTCCCAAATTTATTATGGCAACGATATGCAGCCTTTTGCAAGAGCTCCATCAGTGACTCAAACATATCATCAAATGCATCACAAGACAACAATACTTTGTGGGCAGACCTCACTTCGGCTTGCTTCTTCACATTTCCAGTTAATTGACCACAATTAGAGACAAGGTGCATGCATTGTTCGGCAAGTTCGGTCACATCTTTTGGACAGACAGCTGAAAAAATGTTGAGAACCGATGATTGAGCACCTCCACTTGAGGCAGCAGCAAGCAAAGACTTCACTTTTCCCCCAGCAAACAATTCACTAAGGGACGTTGTGTAACATGGCTCACTCACAAGATTGTTGCAAAGGCAAGCAGCAGCTGCGAGTAAACCCTCAATCTGTTCTGCACCTAGCTTGTCACGTGACAAAACCAAACTTATTATAACTCTGACAAGCTCCATTAGAGACTTGGGGGATGCGCCTTGTGAAACAGCAAATTCACAAAACCTAGAACCAGCCGTGGGAGATCTTTTAATAAGAGTAACACAACGTCTGCATGCCTCTTCAACGCTTACTTTTGAGGGAAAATATGATGGCATAAGCAATCTTGTTATCTTCTGGGCAACCAGAGATTGATCGTTGGCAAGAGTTGATAATAATGCATCTAGGCCAACTACCTGCAAATAAATCAGAAGAACAACATTAATCAACAAGAACTATACCAGGAACGTAATCAGCGAAAAGTTTTGAAGAAAAGAATTTGCTGCGACAAACAAAATGAGGACGTTCAGAGTTGTCAATACCTTATTAAATTGAAATGATCCAATATCTCTTACAAGGAGGAGGAGATCCACAGTAGCAACGCGAACGGACAAAACATTATCCATAATCAGATGGCCCAATCTTGGTAGCAGCACTTTTAGAATCTCATGCGATTGTGGATTTCCAAGTAAATAAGCGATGCCATTAAGTGTGGCAAGTTTAACCTCGTTGCATATATCATGCGACATGTCATCAAAAATTTCTGTGAGTATCTTTGTTATGGTAGATGAAGGGATGATTTCCCAAAACAAATGCAGGACACGGAAACAACCTTCTACTGCAACAACTCTCACGTCAGGACAATCATCCACGAGCAATCTCTCCAATAAGAAGAACTGCTTAGCAAGTAGTGTATCTTTAACTTCTTTTGTGGCATCAGGATCCTCAAGAGGGAAGAGATCTAAAAGTAAATGCAATGCATTGAGACGAACATCTGAATTTGCAACCTGCCAATGGAAACGCATTGAAGGTATTCATAATCCCACAATCTACACTATCCAAAGCCATATATCATGTATCGTAAATGTTTCCATCGCAAATGCAATTTCAAAATTTAATGGACACAATCTCAGAAATAACGTTTTTCTACCTGAAGTGACCGAAATACGAGAGGTTCAGCAAGCCGAAAAAGCAACTTCTCAACTCCATTAGTAATTCTCTGACCAACAAAACCACCCAAAACCCTCCTAATCGAAGCGCCAAATGCCCCCGAACTTGAATGGATAGCACCATCAATCAAACCCTGCAAGAATCCATTCTCGAATTCCTCCTTCAACTCCCCCTCCAGTCGTGTCCACGCTCGAAATGAGACCTCGCCATAGGCATCCAATATCGACTTCCTCCCAAAGGCAATCTGTGATCGAATCATCGCCAAACCTTCCCTCATCAGCTCCAAACTCAACCCAAAAACAAACGCCAAGAACTTCCTCCCATCTTCCGTTTTCAAGTACAGAGGCGCAATCACACACCTCATCAGCAGCAATTTCAAATCCTCAATACTCTCGTCTTCAAAATCAAACAAAGTAAACGCCTCGCGCAGAGCATACACCCTATGTACGTCCACCTTCTTCTTGAGCGTGAGTGACCTAGAGATCAGAAACGGAAGCAGCTGAGAAATCAACATCTCTTTCCCCGGAAGAACCTCCTTCCAGTAGTACTCGCACAAATTCGCGATCTCGGACAGCAAACTCGAAGCCGACTCCAAGAACACCAAATTATCATGGAGCAACTGTACTGATGGCAACAAATCCTTCGCGGAAAAGGCGTTTTCCGGGTGTGAAACGCAGAGGAAACCAATGTGAGCGAGGACGTGGAGTTTACTAAGAGACTGTTGGTTGTCGGAATCGTGATTTGGGTGGTTAGGATTGTTATCGTTTCTGCGAGACGATCGGCGGTGTTTGGAGGGAGCGGAGGTGGATTCAGGTTCGGGATTCGGGTCATTCGGAGGGTTGGAGGGATGAAGGAAGTTCTGGAAGGAAATGGAAATGGAATGGTGAAGTGAGAGGGGGAGGTCGGTAAACAGCGAGGAAGAGGAGGATGATGGGTGGAGGGAGTAGATTACGGATTTGAGAGTGGGCTTTGAGGATCTAAGAGTGAGACTTGCGGCGACGGAAAGGAATTCATCGGAGGAGGAAATGAGGGAGGACCGGAGTCTCCTCTCCATTCGATAATTTTGAATTTGGATAGGAAGGAGGGAAATTGCAGACGGCAAATGCAATTAGGCATCAGGTCCGTGGCTGTTTCAAATTTAAGGTGTCGTAAATTTTTTTACTCGATAATAAGATATGAAACTTTATAAAACCTTGATTTTAAATTAGTTTAATGCTATAAAGATAACATGAGTATATGACCTATTAAATTAACCAAAATAAAAGATATTTTTTTTTTAAAATATGGTTGGTAAAATTATTGGAATTAATATTATCAGATTTAAAATATATTTTAAAAATAAAAATATTTTTAATTATAATTATTTTATTTTAAAATTATATTATATTATATTATATTGTAATTTTTTATAATATATAAAAAATATTAAAAAAATATTAATTATTAAAATTGGTGGAACTGAAATACTAAGGATTTTGAAGAATAAATAATAATTGGTAAGATTTTATGAATATAATATTTATTATAAATGAATTAATATGATAAAAATAAGATTTTAATAATTAATAAATAAACAATATACTCGTATGTATTATAATTCAGTGCTGACATTAAAAAATATAGTCGTGCATATTTATATTTTATTTCTGTGCGAAAATTTGACTATTTTATTTATGTTGGGTCTTAGACTCTTACATTAGATTGTAATTGAATAAAAATAATATAAGCAAAATTAATGGAATAAGCTAGAATCATACTTATCATACACTCGACAACTTCATATTAAATGATAATAAGTTGGCAATAGAGTTTTTTACGAGAAAAATAAAAGATGAATAAAAAGTATATGTAGAAAAATATTAGATTTATTAAGGATTTATATCCTCAAATGAATTCAAACCCAGGTAGAACAATGCTATTTTGGAGAAAAAAAGAAGAAATATCTAATTATTTATCGGTACCAGCTTTATTTCCAGTATTATATTCATAGAATTATCAATAAATATTAATTTTGAAAATAAAAATTCCATTCCCACTTCATACATCCAAACTCATAGAATGCGAGATTTTCGGTTATTTAAGGGCAGAGACCGAGAACAACGCTGCACAGAATGTAACACAGTTCAACAACTCAGAAGTCTGAACCGTAATTTACCGTGGAAAGTCAGATAACATACAAAGGTTGAAATAGTAAAATCAACTTGTTCCACGATGATTGAACTCATGTCCATTTACTTGTAACCGAAGTAATAACATGTATTAGATGAATACAATTTGGTAGGGAAGACTGCAACTGACTAAAACTTCGCCTGTAGCATCGATCAGAAATGATCATCATGAAACCATACAAGCATCTCATTTAAAAAAGCTTCATGATCAACTAAATGATGGTGGAACTAAAGACTACATATTTGAAAATATTACAAATCTTCAGCAGGACTTTCCAGTTATTCTGAAAATCACCCAGCTTTAGATGAGTCACCAGGAAGCTGAGATTGCAAACTCCTCCTAAGAAAATCAGACAGCTTTGCACTAGCTGCTCTCCCTCGTTCTAGACAGTCTAAATACTCCTCCACTAGAACACAATTCAAAACAAAAAACATCAGAGTCCGACTAGGTTTCATACCTTCAAAGAAAAGATAATTTGAGAAATCACGAATCATGTCATGCAATAAAATGCACTCCAAAGATAGATGCCTCTAGCAAAAGTATTCTTATCCTCTGAAATATAATACCAGTATCTTAATTACATAAAAAACCCAGGATAACAGTTAGCAATCATTGAACTTTATACTCAGTGACATCAGAGATACTAATTTATGAGGCCAACATCAATGAACTTAGAAAATAAAGCACAATACATAAACTTCAGCCCTCTTCAATTTTGAGTTTTTAGCACAAAATAGTTTCAGAATATCTACAGGTATTCATGATTATATTTTTCCTATTTGAAACTACCAAAACAAAAAGTAAACAGATACAACAGGTTGGATATCTTCCACTGAACAGGATAGCAGTAGCTCTATAATGATCTGATATTTTTCATAACCTAGGCAAACACAGCTACCAAGGTCTAAGCTGGCGCCTAATGTCTCCGTTTCCGCTCCTACTCTTTCTCCGATGAATCTATCGTAGCAATTCTATTGCATTGTTTACGTGGCTCAAATAGCCTGATCATATTGATTTGATCATTTCCACACAAGGCAGAAACGTCATATGTGACAGCTTATTGATCTTATTTTTTTTATTTTTTACATAATGGAAGTTTATATGACCCTTACAGTTTGAAAAGGTAAAACGATCCAATATAGCCAATTGACAGTATCAATGACACCTTTTAATACTTGCTAACAAGAAACTTTCAAAATCATGACAATTTTCTATATTTCTACCAAAAGTCATATGCACCTGACATTACACCATGGGTGGCTGACGTGATGATCCCATGTTCAACAGGTTCACCTGTCACATGCAATGATCCTTGCGGTAGTACAGAGAGAATTGAGTTTGGGAAGGCTAAATATGCAAATCCCTTCATTTTCTGACAAAACAAAAAGGAAGAACCTTTGAATATGTAAGAATATGAAACTATGAAAGAATCATAGAATAAAAAGCTTTGTGCTGTACACAGTCAAACCACAGAATTGCCGCCAATAAATTTGAAAGATGTAGAAACATTATCATAAAGCACACAAGGCTTGTGCAAAATAAAGATTGATGTTGTATGGATGCTGTTGCAATAAGACTCTCAACGTAACAGCAATGTAAATAGTATAGTCATGACAAATTAAAAAGGAAATTATCATTACCTGCTCTTCCAACTTGGTGGGGTCCAATATAACATGTCCATCCTCCACTAAACAGCAACATATTGCAACTGCAGAAACAAGTTTAGCTTCACTGGCAGACTTCAAATAAATAAAAGAATATGACCATAAAGTCTTAGTTACCAGCAAGATGCTTCATAGGGATTCCAGCATCCACAAGGGCTGCACAAGCTGCATTTATGGCACACACTAGAAGCTAAACAATTTTTTTGTCAAGAAAAATATCATTATATCCAGTATTTTAATGAATTATAATAGACAGAAGCACCAATATCTTAGAGCTTAAGCAGTACATGAATCTCAGTGACATTGAAGAGCTCAGAACATCATTAACCATGGGAATACTTTTGGAATATGTGGTGAAAAAAAAGAAACATACTAAAAACAAAAGAACCTTATAAATATAATGTTAAATTAAACTCAGTAAACACTAAGGAGAGTATAAATGATAGTTACAGAAGCGTCATTCCTATTGGAAAACCTTCTTTACATGTGATAATTTCTTTCGTAAAAAAAATGCATAGCATTAAAATGTCCAGAAGCTTCACAAAAAAAATTCCTGATTGAGGCAGTAATAACGTTGAAACTCAATATATAAATATGGTAATGGAATGAAAACAACAAATGAGTGATAAGTCTTGAATAAAACAATCTTCAAAAGGGAATATAGAGAAGCAGGTAAGAATTACCACAACCAAAGGATATCAACCATATTCAATAAGCTCACAATAAAACGAAAAAATACAGAAAACAGTGACTCCTGAACAGATCTGGAAAAAATACTAACAGCAGAGCAAGCATATGCAACAAACATAGAGGATACAGAACCATCATCATTGACAACCTGCAAAGTAAAACATAGATAGTCGATAATTGAATTGTATAAGAGTGGTAATTGGATAGTAGCCTCCATATATTGATACTTAGAAAAACCCAACATCGAACTGCTACCACATTTATGGAACATAGCTGACAGAGTAAAATTGCTTTTAATAAGGTAAGATATTCTCTACGAAATTAGATCAATGCTCTCTAACAGATGGCCAAGGTAAAAACTAACGGACCTCAATTATCACTGATGTTGTGGTGTTTGGGTTGATGGTCAAAATAAGAATGCTCTGCAAAGTCCTCTTCAATATCATTTCATATTCCCTTTCTAATCTTCCTGAAGAAGTGAGAATTACAGCGAAAACTTTGAGGAAATTCGCATCAACTGCGTTTTAACACTTCTAAGATCAATAAGCACTGAAACGAGAAACTTAATACACATCAACAGCCAGCCATTGAAACACTCCACCAAGCATAAAAAACTCATGAACAAGAAATTTCAAAATCTACATAATTTATGTCACCTACCAGGATTAGTTAACAAGATTTGCAAACAAAAGAAAAATCGTACAACCATAGTAGGTAAATTAACCCCATAAAAACCTCTAAAATGTTTCATAAATCAAAAGCTTTGGATATCAAAATAGCTTAAAGTTGCGTGGACTTCCACTGTTGCATGATGAACAGTATTCTTGAAACTCTCTCATGATTTAATTTTCCCATACACTTAAGGCTAAAAATGCAGAAACAGCATTGAGAAATACAAATAAACATGAAAAGAAAAACTTACCAATTTGTCCAGTTTTAGGCTTCCAAAGGACTTCAATGCAAGCCTTCTCAGGGTTCTCATTCTTCTTTGTTCCAGCTCTAGGCCCATAGACAGCAGCCAGAACTTTCGTATCCCCTGATTTGGATAAACCAAGCACTCGTTCAAAATAATTGGCACCACTCAATCTATTTGAAAAGCAAGACCCATGACAACAGCAACAAAGAGCAAAACAAGCCCTAGCAACATACTTATGCAAATCATCAAGTGCTAATTATTCCACGATAAAGCAAAAAAGAGATGATTCTATGGATTAGGTGTTATAAACAAACACTTCAAGCTACCTTGAGACCAACTAGCAGAGCCATGGGCACGGTGGAGGACACTGCGAGAGCAGGCAAGCGGTCTCAACTGGTTTGGCGTGCGGCCGTCGCCCCTATCAATGTCCATTATCAGCTCTGCCTTGCGTTGCAACAACTGTTTTACAGCTATAGTAGTAGGAAAACTCAATTTGTGCATTTCAATATGGCAAAAAAAAAAAACAACCGAAAAGCATCGGTATTATGAATCTCGCAACTCGCTTGGCATATTCCTTTCTTTAATAAGGAAAAAACTAATACCAATTCCATACTAACGCAAATCACACCAGTATACTAACCAAATCAGCTGCTTATTTCAAAAGATGCTACTACCCGCAGTTTAAAGCCTGGAAAATGCGCTGGAGGTGATATCCAATTGAAGTTTTCTTGTCCAACTCAGACTGACAGTCGCGGCTATCCGATGGGAAGTAGCTAGAAATGACAGGGCTGCGCTGGGGCTTCTCCTTAGATTGATGGGGCTTGGTGTTATATCCGCCGTACACAGAAGAGGGGAGGTGGTTACTCCGGTGGGGTGGTGCGCCCGTCTTTTGTTAGCATTTCTTTTTCTATATACTAGAGTTTTTGTTAGGGTTTAAGCCAAATGGGCGGGTTTTCTGTATCATGTCGTTATTCATCTCCTGGGTTCAGTGGACTATTACTGGTAATACTGAGGTTAACAAATTAGTCTCGAGTCAATAGGGCCTGTTTGGTTAGAGTAGATTTGGAATTGGAGTTGTGATTTTATCTAGGAAAATATAAATAATTGAATGCATATTATTTTTAATTCAAATGAATATTTAACAAACAGTGTTATAAAATATAAAATATATTTATTATTTAGAATATCAGTGGAATATTTTTGTACCACAGAATATATTTATTTTTGTCTTTATTTCACTAGTTATTGTTCTGATTTATCCAACTAAAAATAATATTATTAAAATAAAATATAAATAAATATTATATTTATTGAATGCACATTAAATTAAATTTGTACATAATTATTTTATCAATTGTTATTATCTGTAAAATTAAAAAAATTACACAATATCCGGTAATCCTATTTTATAGGACAAAGTTATCTTGGATATATGATATTTTATAAATCCTTCTCCTTGGATATCCACTAAAATTTGGCTTTATTCAAGAAGAAAAAATAGCCCTTCCTATTATACATTATGGAATGTCATATATTTTTAGGGGAGATTGCTACATCCAGAAAATATCATGCAGAGATGAATATGTTGCCTGTGATTCAACCAAGAAAGAAAAAGATAAATCTTATTATCTTATTTAAAATTTTATTATAAATTAATATTTTTTTCTTATTATTTTAGTTTTATTTTTAAAAAATAATATAATATGCTATCATAACATATCTCATTTGATAGAAAATTAAATTGTTAAGTTTGATGGAAATTTCATTTAAAATAATATGATATAAAGAAAAAAAATAATTTATGTTCACAACATATGCATACAATAACAATTTGAATGCTCTTAAATGACATCAGTTTTTGGTTTCTCAAAATACTCTTTTGTTAGATATATTTATTGAAAACTAATTTGATATGACATAAATAATCTAATATTTTATCATAAAATTTTTTCTTGTAGATTTATAAATATTCTTATATATGATAATTAAATATATTTACTATCATGAATTGATAATATGAAAATATTAATAAATATTTATTTATTTATTATATCAATTTATTTATTTATCTATCTATGCTAAACTTATACAGAATTATTTTTCTCTTTTAATTTCATTTATGGGTGTTTAATAATTATTATATACATAATTTCATGATTTTTGTTAAAGAAAAAAAAGACAAATGAATATTGCTAATGATAATTTAGACATGTAAGATATTACAATAAACTTATAAATTATATTTTTTTTTTCACAAAGCATGTTAGTAGTGTATCATAACTCTTTTTGGCGTGTAAAAATTGTGTAAGACATGTGATATTATTTGCATTATAAAGTAAATATTTATTTATTTATTTATTTTAATATAATATTATATTATAATTTTAAATATTATAGTCCATTCCTTGTAGTGAATGAGACATTACTATAGTCGTAGTATCTCATCCTAACAAAAATTTAGCATAATTCTTTAAGGAGAATGTGATGATATATTATATCCATAATTAAACACATGGATAAAGTGTTAAACTTTAAAAAGGTTATAAAGGATGAGATAGTACGAATATTAAAGATTGACATAACCGAGGGGATTATCCTGGTTGTATATTGATGTGAGATATAATTCGATGAGCTATATCAATTGCTATTAGAAAATTAAAATTTTTTTTTATAGTGTATAAGCTCTTGAATATTGTTGAGCAAATGCATCCCAAGCATAAGGTCTCTACTTACTTAATTTTATATCAAATCAACATGACAATGTCAACTACAAATATTTGGTTTGGATGATACATCAATTAAAATGTTCAGATATATATGTATAGTTACAATCCAAGTGGCATTTGTAAGTTAAATTGTGAAAAAAAAAATACTGCCAGCATAAGCATCCTGATAATTCAATATCAATAATATAGATATATATTATGAGTATATCAATATTTTGGACCTTTGTTAATTATTATATGCTTGTTATAATGCATTTGACATGCAACAAGCTTATTCGCATCATTACTATCCCTATAAAATTGATTTGTGATCAGGAATCAAGTAAAACTCATTTAAGAAAGTTGTATGTGCGATAGGTAATACAATTATCGACCATAATGCACAAATATGAGTCCTCAAAGTAAGATATAAATAAAACAATTTTCTGACATTGAGGGAGAGACAAGAAAAATAGTTACAGAAGAAATCTCATGACGAGTTATCATTATCATGATCCTCATTATAATTTATAAACTTAAAGTTCATAAGATAACTCATTGATAATATATCACTATTAGATGATTTTTTTGACCTTAAAAGAATTGAGTTCCAGCTATGTTGCTCTAATATAAGATGATATTTTAAGAGATAATATTATATATGAATTCGGTACATGTTCGAAGCATGAGTTACCAATCAATTCCAAAGATATTAAATTCTCATAAAATGAGCAAATATTTATGATGGTCTGAAAGAAAATAAATTTGAAATATTCCATTGACATTATTAATTTATGAAAGAGATTCGGAAAAATAAAGAGATCTCGATAAATTATATCAATGTGAAAAAAAAAAGATGAAACCAAGATTAAATATTGACAATATAACTTAAGAGCTCTACATTATGAGGATCTTGATTAAACTCTAAGGAGTATAAACTATAAATAATTGATCAATCTAGAAAGATATTTATGATTGATTTACAACATGAGTATTGTTGGACCTGTGGTTCATATGCTAATTTGTGTAAAAATGATAATATATAAATTGATAGTTGTGTGAAAATGAGGTATATCATATAATGATGAAACGACTTGTTGCACAAGTTTTTACACAAATGATTATTCTAGAGAGAAATATCTTATTATGATGGAGGATAAATAATGTTGAAATATATGATAAATTTGACAATGAATAAATATTTTAAATACATATTATATATGAAAATCCAATATTGATATATATTACAGAAGACAATGATTGGATTGCCTGAGAAGTTATATTATATCAAGCTAAATGAAGATTGTATTTATCAAAACAATCATAATATATGTATTTTCATAAAAAGATTTGGATCTAAATTTGGTATGGTTGCTAATCATCATGAAAAAATAAAATTATTAAAAATCTTATAGAGTAATCAAAAGCCGTGGATTATATAAAAACTATTTTATTTGAGTCTTTGTAGATCAGTAATGTTTGATAAAAATATAATAAAAATTTAGGGATAAAATTTATCCATCAAAATTGTCATGCCCAAATCTCGAATATCATTTGCGATAACCCGTCGTAGGCCCACTATATATACTGTTATCACATCCAACAATGAACACAGTAAGCCTACAATACCAATGGAATAATCACAAAGCGGAGGAGAATATTAAAATTAGTGTATAAAATAAAGTACAACGAATATAAGAGTAGTAATGATGTCTTCGGGTGACATCAGACAACCCTAGGAAAACATATATCAAGGATGAGCATATTACAACAATTACATGCTCGAATTTGATATTAATAAGGTATCAATGACTCATTACAAACAAATGACTCAAGGGATTCAACTATGAATATAGATCCTCAAAATGATACCTCGAACGTGCATAGATCCGTAATAGTCTTCGACTTATGCTTGGGACCGAGCTTTGTTCATTAACCCTGCAATCATGCCAAAAATCTAGTCAAAAACTGCTAGGTGAGCGGACGGGGAAGACGTATTAAAAAAGCACATGCAATCATACATTTATTAAGCACACACTCTGGCATACGATGAGACTCAATTAATCATAAAATAATAAAGCATAGTCACAGTCAGATGGCATGCACGCACAATATCAAAAACAATGGGACTATGACCGGGCTGGCAATTTCTCTCAGGCCGTTGAGGGCCCAATGTTGGGACTAAGATACGTCAATGGTAATCCTTGACTTACCTTTTTCTTTATTTACTACATGCCCATTCCACTTATACTGCTTGGATGTTAGGTGGTGGCAGCTCCACCTAAGTGGACCCCACTTTGCAGGTACCCATCTTGTGTTTATCAGCTTGTTTATGTCGTCTCTGTCCCCCTTATAACTTCGATTTGATTGACATCTCCACACCTCGCTACCATACTCGGAGATATCTTAATAGTCGCATGGGTTACCCCATGCTATGTCTGTGCATTCACATCTCGTATATCCAATTTATTCGATGCATTGCATGCCTAACAATTATCATGATATCCTAATGCACCATTCAATTTATAACATAGCATATGGAACACAAACACACTGTACAACCCGTAGTCACGTCACATACATCGCATTTACACCAATTATCATTTAATTATTTCCTTGATATTTATAACTTAATCAATCATGCCAGAAATAAAACAGTAAAAAAAATCTGTCCACTCACTATTTTCTCGATGTTAAAAGAGCCCGCACTTGATTCTTCGATTGTTGGACCGATTTCTCTAGGTCCTACGTTAATAGGTATCCTCCTATAATTAAAATCATAGCTGATTCTAAATTTCATAAGCTAGACTACATAATCACACATAAAATTACGCGTCTATAACCTTAATTCGACATGTTTCTACCCGATACCTGACTTGGAATTGATTCGGATATTTTTCCTTTTTTTCTTATTTTTCTGAATCTTTTTCTAATTATTTGACCTATCAAATCAACTCCAATTTTATAAATTTTGATACCACTAGACTTCTTATAATTTCTAGTAGTTTTTGTAAATTTTCAGAAATATTTTTCATTTTTTCATATTTTTCCTATTTTTCATTCATTTCTATTGATTTTCTAATTTTTCTGAATTAATTTATTTTCTGATCAATGAGAGCGCAACACTTGGTAGTTTCAGACTCTGCCAGAGCGCCTCCCAAACCTCAACCTTGTGACACATGGCTTTGCCTATGCGTACCACGCGTCCTCCGAACCTTTGGTTCGGAGAAAAGCTCTGACGCCCCGGGATCCACCAAGACGTAATAACCGCTGTTTAGCTATTGTACAAACTTAAATGGTCATCCTAAGAGTATACAATAACCATACAAGGTGAGAACGAAACCAATTTAAATTTTATTTTTTGTATTTTAAATTCATGATGTTCCTCAGAAGCAATCCTAAGAACTAAGAAAATATATTGAAACAAACGAAATGCAAGACACGAATCAAAATTATGATTTAGTTATTGACAAGATATGGGATCCTCATTTACAATACATACACATACGAAATGTCATATGCATCAAGTACTTGATTAGAGAGTCTGCGATCTGGGGCGAAGCCGATCTTTTGGCTCTAACTTGGGAAAAACCTATCAAGCACTAGCATGACAACCAGGTGAGTGGACGTTTTCCTTTACTAATTCTTTTAAAACTAAAATAAAATTTTGCATTCTTTCAATCGAATGACTTGGCAAACACAAAATCCTAAATCTTGACCAAGGATCATTCAAACCCATTCATAACAAAGCAAAGCCTCATGAAATCTCAAAATACAATGAAAGACCCCATCATTAGGGTCATACTCAAGCAATGTCAACATACATCACACACTTCACTAATAAATAGAGATCTTATAAATCTCGGCACATAATTGATAGCAATTCTTATAGATGGCTAATATTGTCAACCTTTATCGCAGGTTGATAATATAACCCCTCTCTCTCACTCAATACCCGGGTTTAAAATCACAAACAATAATCTGATAACACACAGTAATTTGAACACGTAGTAATCAGGGAACACATAGTAATCTGAGGTAACACCCAGTAATCTGATATGTTGGGGTGATCAATCCCAGGATATGTTCCTACACTATACTTCCCTAAAGTTAGAGTATCGTTAGTCGACTAGTTCCATAGCCACTATTCCATTTGTTCCACTAAGGTTAGTATCACCTAAATTTGCCTTTCTTATAACTTTTACTTCATTAAGATTTATGCCCCTTAGACTAACCCTTCCTTGATCCTTCATCTCTTTCGAGGATAATTCTGTTTGTTTAGTCTCGAATTTTCATTCACCTTGTTCGTGTTTTTCTTAATTACTTATGCTCTTATAATTTCTTTCTCCATTTTCCCCTTTTTCTAATAATCCATTTAATAGTTTTCTAATTTCTTTTCATTAATACATAGATAAATTCTTATTAAAAATCCTTTGATTTTTCCTAGGTTGGGTCAACCCTCTAAGTATTGTTTTTCTCTTATTTGGAATTTCGTTTTCTTATACGGTTGTGCTATAAACTCAGCACAATTAATATCCTATTGTATGATTAGTTAGTCATATGAGACATTGTTAGGATATTTTATATGGTTGTGCTATAAACTCAGCACAATTAGTATTCTTTCGTATGACTAGTTAGTCATACGAGACATTTGTTAGAATATCTTCTATAATCTGTAGATTAGGGTTTTTATCAATAGGAATTTAATTCCTTAATATTCTCAATTTATTCCTATTTTAATTATTATCTTAATTTCTCCAGTGTTATGCTTTTCCAACATGAGGTTCAATATTCTTCTCATATGACCTTGAGGCCATTACAAGGTATTTGTTAAATAATTTTTCTATGATTCCCACTCAGCAGTATAATATTGTCATTCCCCACATCGTTGATATTTCAATCACATCCCAAAGATTCAATTACGATTTAGAACATAACCATAGAAGCACCTTTCAATCAAATCAGATGCATGAAAGTAAGATTTGCCATGATTTAAGGAATTTCCCATTGATCATGCGTTTAAACGTGCAAACGATTCACGAATATCACGCATCACGTAAAAATTATTCAAATTCATTTACAAAGATGTGAATTAAATTAAAACTATCCACTCACAATTTTGTCATTCCGATTTTCTTTTTGAATCCGATCCAGATTCTTGACCTTCTTACTGCTACCTATACATATAATCGCAATCTGATTCTTAATATCATAAAAAATATCCTAATAATCAATCCTAGGAACCCAACGATAATCCGAGTAATTTTTCGTATTTTTTCTTAATTTTTAGAAACTTATACTAATTTTTATATCTATCAAAATTCATCAAAATCATCAAAAATTTATACCATCAGATTCGTCATAATTTTCTCTATTTTCTAGATTTTTTTATTTTTAAATGATTTCTGCCAATTTTTATTTTTCGGTCAAAGTCAGCCTAGTCAACGTGACATGTGTCTCCCAGACACACTGCCATGTGCTTACCAAATTCAACCCAGTTTCGAACCAGAACCACCTTACCCAACCGAACTGAACTACATATCACCAACTCCACACCTAGACGATATGTCATTTAATTCACTTGTGAACTACATGTCACCCGGAAGACCCTCGGACGACTTGTCATCTAAGGGTGTCTTCAACCTCTGGTTTGACTAAACCATAGGATTTCAAGAATTGGGACTACACTGTCCCTCACTCCAAACCAACTCATACTTAGCTAAAATTGATCCTCACATTATGCACAACAAAACCCACTTGTAAATCTAGGATTTCGTCTAAAATTCAGCTAGTTGTCACAAGATCCATATCATCTGAAATTTCAAAAATGCGAACGACACATGGATGGATTTGCACAGGCAAGGCAAAGGGAATGGGAACAAAACGACTCTCTCTCGCTGGGGCTCGTACCAAAAATGACTCTTCACCCTTTTTTTTTCCGTGATATACAACTGGTAATGGTAGAAGAGACAAATGCTGGACACGACCCTTCGATTGTACGACATCGTTCTAGCTCTTGCTGGAACAGTGTTGTTTTGACCAGAATGACCCTCCTCGGCTCTTTAGGCTAAGGTTCGTCGAAACGGCAAGTTTCGCTGCCATTTTGACTAGCTTTGGTCAAAATGGCAGCACTTGTCGTGTTTTGACCCTTTGAATATTTAATTCCTTTTTTTTATTTTTTTATAAATAATAATATAATAATATTATTTTCTTTTTAATTTATTAATTCTTTACGAATTCATAACAAATACTTTATAAATCAGAAAAATACACCAAAAAATGCTACATGTTCCTTATGAACATTAGAATTTAATTATCTTGAAAAATTATATTTTCTACATTCACATAATTTACTAAAAATGAAAAAACCCTATGGTACTTATTAGAAAAATACTAATAATTATAAATACTATTCTAAAAATTCCTCAAAAATTTAAACATCAATATGCAATCTAAGAACCTATTTACGGTCCTAAACCATCAAAATTATTTTTGTACCATACTCTTTTCAGTTTTTTATCACATATATACTTAATCCTGTGTATATAAAATTCTTAAGTCATCCCGTAATTATTCCTTCCAATGAATTTAATTATTTTTTCATTCCTTTTGATACATATTATTTCTTACGAGTCTCAAAGGATAGAGTCAAGAGTCTTAGTCATCAAACGACTCAAATTTCAAGATCGACCAATATTGGGATGTAAAAATACAAAATTACTCCCGAATAACAAGTTTTAAGAAATAAAGCATCTGAGGTTCTTTCGGAGGTGTCAAAAGACAAGAAACACTCTTACGAGTCAATATGACTCAACATGGTTAGAGTATGGACACGACACCTAAGTCGGCTTCTATCGAACCGTACGCTTGCATTAATGACAACTATCAGTTTCGGTATTCACCGGTCTAATATTCTTTCTTATCCTTTTCTACGCCATCTATAGCTTCTTAATACCTTGGTCCATAGGTTATGGGCTTATTGATTTATGTTTTATCAGGTTATTGGGCTTAAGGCCCAACCTGTTAAATGACAAAACCTCATACATGCGGCCTAATTAGGATACGCCACCTTGCCCGAGCTAAGGCTTGGGACCCTATCTGCCCCTGCCTTTAAACAACAAGTCGTAAGAAGACGCCTCAGATAACTTGTAGTCTGAGGTCGTCTTCAACTTCCAGCAACCTTGAAAAAATCATAGAACCCTAATTGCCAAAACCTCCAATTACACATCCAATCTCAACTTCAACGATATGAACATGAAATCCATCAATTTCCGAGTATAACTCTACCAAAAACATCAAGTTTCATGCTTTAAATCACACACATAAAGGAGATGAAGATCCATAAATTTCCGATTAGTTTCTCACTTGAAATTGGTGATTCAAGGCTGGAAATAACACAAAAGAGGTCGGGCTGGGTTTGCGGGAGAAGGGCAAGGATCGTGGAGACATTTTCGAGTGCGAATGACAAATGGAATGGGATATGGCTAAACGAGATTTTATCCCGTTGGAATGACCGAAAATGGGGGAAACTGGGAGGGACTTCAGGTTGCAACAGGTAAACGGGTGAAACACTGTCATGTTAAAGGGTATACGAAACAATGTCGTATAAGCAACCCGATCCAAACAGCAACCCTAGATCAAAACGACATTGAGCTTTGTCATTTTGACCCAGAATAAAATATTTATGATTATATTTATATTTAATAATTATACATAAAATCTTCTAAAATTCATAAAAATTACTCTACTACTCTAAAACATACACGGAAAATTTCTATAAATTCCTTATGAACAATATTATCGATCAATATCATAAAATTATTTTTATCATAAATATAATTTTTACTAAAAATCAAATATCTCAATATTTTCCTTCGAGAAATCGTTATAATATTAAATCCACTTTAAAAAATTATCGAAAATTTTGTACACCTTCTAATATGCTCGATAGACCAATTTATGGTCTTAAAACTTCAAAATCATCAATTTAACTTCTATAATGATTTTCTAATCATTTATCATTTTTTAAAATGAAATTTCTATATTAATTTAAAACTCCAAAATTCGTACGAACCGTACCATAAGTTTGTAATCACTTCCAAATGATGAGCTAAGGCCCATTATTATCGATAATTCTCCCTTTGGCTTTTCGGGCCAAACGGGTTTAAAATTTCTGATCCTTACATCCTATCCTCCTTATAAATCATTCCGCCCTCGAAGATTGCTTATTTTCAAACTAAGACTTATCATAGAATTTTACATCCATCAAAACACGATTCATTTGCAGTATCCAACTGCATTATTTTCATTTCTAATATTAACTGAAACTACTGATACGATAACTTTGTATTACTTTACTTATTGTATGGAAAGCGATATCCTATCGCATTATCTTCTTCCTCCATTTCAAGTTCAATATTTCCACCATATCTAATGGAATAATTTCGTTCATACTATCCATAAACACTCAAGACCATAATCCATAGATCGTATACTCAGTAATCATATTTGTATGATTCTACATTAATGATTCATTTGAGAACCTTTCTCACCATCTCCCAACCACATTATCATCATGAACTGTAATCAATAATCCAAAATTCATTATATCAAAATTATTTCGGGCATCAAACTGAAATTCTATTGGAATGTAGTTTCTTACTACATTCTCATCATTCGGTTACTCAATATCCATCAGCTTTTTAAACCCAATTTTCCTTATCCACTACTTCAACAACAATAATTTATCGATATTATTCCATAAAATTAGTCACTTGTACAAGAGCATTACGATTCCACTACGCTGCTCTTTTTTCACCTTTGATTCTAATCAACTTATTCTCAAGTATATCTCTTGAGTTTATAATTAACTCAGTTTTCCTGAATCTATCTTCTCATTATTGTATCAAATCAAACATCATCCCAAGATTCACAGTTACACAATCGAGATAATCCTACAGCAATAACATCATAACTTTACTGTAGTATCCTACAATACTCCTTTCATCCTTAATATCGACATGCTCTATTATTTATCATTCGTATGTCATACCAAAATAGCCATACATTAATCCTTTATATGTAAAACTACCCAGCTTTGGGGTTATATCCATCAAAGCTCATAATTAGTTCGATTATCCCTTGCTTGCAAACACCTTTACAAAGTTCATTTTGGATTCATATATTATATAATACCACAGTCTATACTTCTTGACTTGGAAAATTAAACAAAGATTATAATTTCATAATTCAATCTCCTCAAAAATAAACACAAATCTTATAACTTTGTTTCACTTACTGAGTCGATTAAACCTTAGTATGTGTTGTAATACTAAATTCACATCTCTAGGCTCATTTTTGGTTAAAATTTAGTATAAGATCAATACACCTATGATTTAATTTGCCCAGAGCGAAAAAAATATTTATATGCTTCTTTATTCATCATAAGCATCCTCAAAGTATTCTAATTTTTTTAAATCATTTAGGTAGTCCAACCCAATGATTGAAAATTTCTTGATTCAACAATAACTTTATAAATTTATAATATAAGTGTTATTACTCGATCACATAACACCAGGAATGTTATGAGACTCATCTACAGTTTAGTATACTGTATATTATATACTTCTATAACTATAATGCTCCTCAGTATACTTCAAGACAATGACATGCACTCTGTGCATTGTCTATATCTCTTAATAATCAACTTTAATAGTGTGTATTCCATGTGCTTATGAATACAGAATACGTTTATAATCAAATAATCTGTACCCATTCTTTTTAATCTTACTCATCTATTCATAATCCCTAATCGGTTAGCATCTACGGCTCACCAAAATAACAGCCTATAATAGGCATCATCTTACTGCAAATCATGCAATCCCAGTTAGAATTCGACGAGGCAGTTTATCACTGACAAGCAGGTCAGACTACGATCAATCCAAAATCATCTATGCCTCAAACAAAATAATCGATTCCCAAAATATTCACATAATACTTATAATCTTGATAAATCGTACCTAATCCAAGGTATTTCTAACAGTTCAAGTCATTAGTGGGCAATGTAAACTTACGTTAGATTACATAGCATACGATCTTTCTTGCTCCTCCTAGGCCTTTTAATCTGAAATCAATATTAATACAATATATACATTCATAGCTTCCCCTGACTCGACAGTTCACGACAAGGTAACCAAGTTCCCTTATATAGTGCCATGATATTGGTATGAATCTCATAGCAATTAAATGCAATGACTCTTAACACAACAAATGATAGCTTAAATTGATGTGGCTTCAAGACATTACCCAAATCTGCCAAGCTGTGAACTCCGCTCTAATAAACTCTAGAGGAGGAACATCTACATGATCTCTAGGCTCAGCTGGCTATTGGGCTTTAGGGCGTCGACCAACTCTACCCCAATGTACTGGTGCAACACCTCCTCTACTACCCTACCAGTACCTTGACCTCCTCTACGGCCTCTACTCTTAGCTCCACGTGGCGGCATATCCAATCACTATAATAGAACTACAACACAACCACCAAAAGCAAAATAATACTTCAGTACTTTTTACAGTACACCTAAAGGATCAGAATTTATAGATTTGATTGTACAACAGAATAATAATAAAAATAATTCGGAGTATGAAAACAGTTCTCAAAACATTTTGATCAAATTATGCTTAACATCAAAGATATTTTAATTTTAAAAAAAATCTGGTGTTCCTCTACCATTTTATAGATGTCATGCCTCGTACCCTACTCAGGGGTCAACATCCTCGCCACGAGACCCTGAGAATAACAATTACTACGCTATTCTCAAAATCTTGTAAGTCTTTGAAAATAAAATCATTAAATACACAGCGAAAACAAAAAATGTAGGGTAAGTTTAGAATCATAAATAAGATTTTAAAATTTTTTTACAATATGGTTTCTTAATCAGTACTAAACCAGAAATTACACAATTCCTGTATAACAAAATTCCATCTGTAGCAAAACCTATATCATCATTCACAAGCAACAAAAACTAACCATATATACAACCCATCACAATGTTTCAAAATAATTCCATGCAGTCCACAAGGTCTAAAACATCAGAAAACCATATATCAACAAGATATAACTCAGAAGGGACAAAAATAAAAAATACATGTTCAGTTTTCCGGTGTACATATCAAATCAAAAGTCTGATCAAACCTATCAATGACTAGCTGGACCAGATGCTAGGTCATGTGAGGAAGACGGTCGAGAACCTGAGCCTGCAACACAGTCTGGACAGCACTAAACAACGTTAGTTAAATATCCAGGTTAGTGGTTTTAGGGACCAAAATAACGAAATCATAATATAAACAGAATATTATATCGTAAAATAGAAATCTCAATGTAAACTTAGAAAGAATCTCAAAGATGAGCATACATATATAAGATAAATCTCAAAATTATCTCAAAACCAATATTTAATCACAAGCAGTGGTGAATTAGAATCATAAAATCCCCCTTTTTTAACAATAGGGCAGGAAAGTCGGCTGACAAAGTACCTATTCCACTCCTGATCAGAGGGTAGTCTAGGTCCACTAGTGTATATTTCTAGTTATTTTTTTCTTAAAAATATAGCCCACAGTGGTGTTGTCGAAGGCTAGATCAACACACTCCTACACAATGCTGATCAACAAGTCAACTTTCGCTGACCTGGCTCAATGACATTATCTCCCCTTTCTCGAGTGCTAAAGAGTTATATACAAAACTTGTCGGTCCTAATCAGGTATCACTCAACAGTGCACTATCTACTCATATCTCACAAGAAGTAGATTAAAAAAAATTGAATCAAACATCATACTAGAATATAACTCTTGAAATAGTTATAAAATACTGTGTCTTAAACCTCATGCATCCCTGTGCAAAAAGAGGTATGCATCCCTGTGCAAAAAGAGGTTTGCATCCCTGTGCATATTAAAAACTTGCATCCCTGTGCAAAATATAAAGACAAAATAGAATTTCCAATCAAGTCCTAGTGATTTGTCAAAATAACTAGTTGAAATATCAAGCATGATTTATCAATATTTCCTTTTAAAAAATAACACATTTCGAACATGCATATTTAAAACCAAACAGTGAAATGTAAGGTCCCCACTCACCTATAAATAGTCACAGCAAAAATACGATTCAACACAGCAAACAAAACTCAATGGATCCACCAAAATATCCACATCACGCATACAAAAGTCACAAGCCTGCATACATATGTCAAGCATACAATCACTATATTTGTCATCCTACTGACACAACAGTTTATTTAAGTATGCTAAGGTACTAACACTTGCAATATAAGATTAATTATTTACTTGGGTCCCAAATTACATATTTAATTTGATAATATTGCTTAGTATATTGTAATTTATTATTTTTATGAGAAATATATTTTAATCAAATTATTTATAAACTCATAATTCATAAACCGTGTTTTAGATTAAGAAACGGATGACACCATCGCTTTCAGAATGTTGAAAATACTTAACGAGTAAATTTTGGATTTTTTGGAAAATTGGTGGCGTATGGTGATCTGACGGCTATGGCAGGCAGCCAGCAGTGGCGACAAACCCAGAAAACCCACCTACACAAAACTCAATGATTTTCAACATGCTATATGTCAAAAGAAAACTCTCGACGAGAAGACCTCAACTATGCCATTCATTTTTCAATAGCTCACCGGAGTTAGCCGCAAAAAGTAATTTTTCGATGACGAAATCGCACCCTTTTTGAGCTTCTATAGCTCGTTTCGCAGCTCCAATCCCAACCAAACTTATACCATAAGATTGCTGCAAAGAAGAGGAACAAAACGCGACCAACGACGAGATAAACGATGGCCGAAGGAGAGAGTTAGTCCTTCATGCGGGAGTGAGAAAGGAATGCGCGGGGAGAGAGAAGAAAAAAGCAAGGAAATGAGGAAGAATAAGAAAAAAAAGAATAAATTTTTATTAAATCCTAAGCCAAAATGACATCATTCCACTAAATTTTTTTTTAATTAATTGACACCAAAATGGTGTCGTTTTGGCACCTACCCAAAACAACATCGTTTAGTGTTTACATATATTAAATTATTAATTAATTATTCAATTAATCATAAAAATACTTATAAACTTTAGAAATTCATAATAAATCGTATACTTGTCCAAAAATTATGAAATTTACACCAAAATTTTAACAAAATGAGATCTTTCCAATGAAGTAAGAATTATATTTTTTTTACTAACAAATATTTAATTAAAAATAAAATATTATTTGGGATAATATAAAATAATATTTTTAAATCTTGAAAATCTAATCAAAACCAATATTTTTTTAAATCTTACTCTAAAATGTTATTGTGTCACTCTAAATTTAAAATTCAATTTAAATCATAGATTATAAAATAAAAGTAGTTACTAAATTATCCTCACGTGTATGATTACAAGTGACATAAAAAAATCAGAGTTTTACAATAATGAATAGACATTCAAAAGGGAATGTTATGAAGTTGAATGTATATTATTTTTAATTCAATTGATATTCAAAGGGAAGTGCTATGAATAAAATGCTTGGTGAATAACCATTGAACTCTTCCCAAGAATTATATCTTTTGATATGTTCTTTCTAAGAGATGTAAATGATATCCTTCAATATCAATAAATATGTATGTCATCGTTATTTGGGAGATCCTGCAGTATCTCATTACATATAAATAAGATCTATTTTTATACTATCAAATATATTATGTATATCTATCCCTTATCTTTCTCTCATTATTTTCATTTACAACAAATAGTATATTTTAATATAAAAAATGTTAATTTGGTATCAAACTAAATTAAATTTATCATTATAAAATTATTTTAATAATATTTAATTATTCATTTTGGGTTATAATTTCAATTCCGATGAACTAAACGGCCTAGATTCTTTTTTCTTGTAAAAAAAATCTTAATTAGCACATAGACTATGGGTGGGATCTAAAATTTGTAGAAAATAAGATACCAAGGATAAAATATAATCATCAATACGGACAACACAATATATGTGTATTTATGCGATGATAGATTACTAATTTTCACAGATATTATTTCATCACAGAGGTGTCCTATTAAAGAATACCATGTACGATATATCCAATCAAAGGAATACAACATAAATTATTATATGAAAAATATTATATGCAATTCTTTTGATAACCATTGAATATTAATCCTAGAATCTTAGATGGACCACTAGTTTTGGGATACTCTATCCTACAATTCTAAAATCATCACGAGCATGTCATCTAGGTTTAGAACGTGTTTCTGGGTTTCAAACCCTTACACGTCCACAGGGAGAAAGGCACAAGTATACTTTTGAGGGACAAGATGTGTAATCCTTGTTTAGAAGATTATACGTCTTGAGAGAAGGAAAACAAAGGCCTGTTAATTCAGGATAGGGTGTGCTTCTATATCTTTGGGCACTCACACACCCTAGGGTTGGGTTACATGGCCGTGGCATAGTAGGCCATGTAACCTACTGGTTACACCTGGGACTCTCCAAAATCAGTTGACTTGAGGTGATTCCAATCCTTTGAACCTACAAACAACAACCCCTCTTCCACATGCTCACCAACCCTCGAAGTCTTGAGAATTCATCAATACCACAAATCAATTCAATCCAAATCAACCATTTAATCCTCACATGCACAAACACACATCCAATACATTCATCCATACTTCACAAGCATAGCTCAACGATAACAACATGTAACAATATAGTTCATATACAAGTTTGCTTAGCATGCTTTCAAATCAATTAACTAATGTCTCAATATCCAAAATAACATTTTTACATGTTAATTATTAGAAAATCAAAAATCATGTGTATGAAGAAGAGGCTCCACTTATTGACATGCAGAACTCTTGAGCACAACTCCATTTCCTTTGTCGCTGGTCACACCACTTTCTAGACACAAACCGCTAAGGGAAAAAACATAAAAATTAAAATTGGCCAATAACATCAAAACAACCTAGACCAACTCTAGGCATAAACATACATTAAACCAAGTCTATCTAATCCAAGAACTACAAGGACAAATGGATTAAACCAATCCCCAAACCAACCATCAAGCTCACTGATGACCTGTGTTTGCATTGGCTATTTATCGTATTATTTTCTAGTGTTTATGTATTATCACAGGTCATTTTATCAATAAAACTATGAGACCTCATATTTTAGAGGGTTGAGCCTTAAGCTCACTAACTCAATAAACAATTTGGTGGGCTCATAACCCATGAGCTAAGAGTTTATGAAAATATATGGACATTATTTAAATGGTAAAGTGTGGATAACGGACTAGATTAATCAAGAATAGTTATCGTTGGGTTAGAACATAAGTGCATGGATCAGGAGCATGCAATAGTGATATTATATTTATAGCTTCTCTTGTTGAGTCATTTGGACTCACATATATATTTCTTGGCTTTTGACATCTTCGAAGGAATCTCGGATGATGTATTTCTTGGAACTTGATACCCAGGGACAATTTTATCTTTTTGTACCCTGATACCTGTCAAACCTTGAGAACTGAGTCAATTAGATGATTAAGAACCTCAAGTCCTTCTTTTGACTCAAGAGGGAATAATCTGTATTATAAGAAATAAGTGTGAACTCTTATAACTTTCTAAAAAATAATTCTACGATAATTTGAGTATTATATACATAAAATATTGTGTGCGTATAAATATATATATATGTGTGTGTGTGAGTGTGTATGTGTGAGTGTGTATGATATAAAAATAAAAAGATGGGATTAAAGAATGATTTTGATAATTTAAGACCACTAGGTAGGTCACTTGATGAAATATTAGAGTGTATAAGTTTTATGTGAATTTTTGAAAAGATATTTATAATTATTATCATTTTTGAAAATATTATAATATGATATTATATTTTTAAAAAATTATATATATGAGAAAAAAATAATTTTTCAGTTTGAATAGACTTTACTATTTATAAGGAGTTTATGATATTTTTGACATATTTTTCTGATAAATATACAATTTATTATGAATTATTAGTTATTCTGTATATTAAAAGAAATAATTTTTATATTATTATATTATTATTATATATATATAAAAAAAACTCAGAAAATGTCAAAACACCGACAACCCCATAGTTTTGACAGGCTTGGCTTGTAAGTCGACGTCGTTTCACCTTTGGGAAAGTTATTGGTTTGTCTTGTCCGACGACCCACCGACTGAAAGGATAGGATATATCCCGATTTGACATTGTGATCTGAAAATTTCATACACATCCCCGAACTTGCCTCCTTTGTCCCAAAGATTGATTTCCCTTTCCCCCAAAATGGTTGTGTGTGTCCTTAAAGTGTTTTCTGTCTGATTTTCGGTGAGTATTTGGTGAATGTTCTATTTTTTCTGGTTAGGACTTTGATCTTTAATATCTTCTATTTTTAGACATGAATTAGCTTAAATTTGGTATGGATGTAACGACCCCAATTCCTAACTATTATTAATTGCTCCGATTAAGGTCATTACCGCCGTGAAACCCAAATAAGCCTCAACAACACCTAAGACCTATTAGAATTCCACAAGGCTACTCATAAGATATCAATTTTAAGCTTGTTTATTTTGTTGTTTTTCAATAAATTGGAGCATGATATTGGACACATATTTTGGTAACATACGGAGTAAATAAAAACATCAGCGGAAGTCTTAAATTAATCCATTGGGTTCATAACACACAAGTCCCATAGGGATCCAAATAACCAGCAAAGCAAGAAATTCATCAACCAAATTTCGGAAATAGCAAGCCAAACGAATGCTTAAACATAAACCAGAACAATGTCCAATCTTTCAAGTTATATGCGCAAGTAACAAGTATGCAAATGTGATGCGATATCGTCCCGCCGTGCAGCCTTGATCTCACACACTGGTACCACGAACAGTGAATGTACCTAAGCCTGAAAAATGGTAAAAACAACGGTTTGAGATTACAAGAATCTCAGTAGGGTCACAGCATCATAAGATCTACAGAATCCCTAAACACAAATCTCCCAATTCACATAAGATCATCCCTAAACAACTAAAGGGGATCACGCAATTCAACAACAAACCAAAAGGGGTTAAGGCCGAAATTATGGCTGCGTGAGGACCACACTTCCGAAAGTTCAGAAGTACACAGGCAGGTGAAATACAACAAAATCACACTCAATGATGAAGAAAGGCCATCCCCTTCCACCTGTGTTGTCCAAGACTTACTGCACAAAGGGTAGAATGGTTAACACACAAACTAATCAGTAAGCCTTTCACCTTATCCTCGCAAGGACAAGTCGACTAGCCCCTCATGGACAAGTCTTCCCTTAGTCGCAACCAGGGCATCCCCAAATCTCGCAAGATAAGGGCTTCCTGTCTCGCAAGACAGGGATCCGGCCTCGCAAGGACAGATATCCAGCGTGCACTTGCTGGTTCATCACCCATACACCTCCCATAAATCGGTAAGTACCTCTCCTCTCACTAGGAGCATCAGTGCTTACCCTGCCTGACCAGCGGAACAGGATCCTGACACACAAACACGTACAAGCACACACAGGCAAGTACAAAGCATAATACCACAACAGGGTATCCTCAATCATGTCAGGAAACAATCAACACATCCAATTCATATAACAATAGCATCCCAGGCACTCAATACCTAACTCAGGGGTTCGATATAGCCTAGGAGATTCATATCTCATTCTGAATTTCATATTCACACCCTACAATCCAATCACAAAAAATTCAAGTAAGAGCAGGGTCTCCGGAGAAACCGATGAGGCATAGATCCTACCTCTCTTGTCTCTGAACAATAAGCTAATCCTTTGCCTTTTTTAAGTAAATCTGAACCACCTATAATATCACCAGGCAAAGACAAAACAAACTAAGCATGCATATTCAATAATCAATTGAATACCTTATTTCCTTACCAATACCACTCACCAAACCTATCAGAAACCAGTGATCAGATGCTGCAGGTGCCTCCCCCTTGGATGTGTGATGTGATAGCCAGAAACTTAACAAGAATCAACCTGAATTTACCATTCCAATTAACTATGTAAAACCTGTTGCTAAAAGTAGGGCATAGGACGATTTCGTCTCGACTTACAACGTAATATTTATATACAAGCTTCGATTTATATATTTTTGAAAAGAGAATGAAAATATCTTTCCAACGACATATTATTTGCAAGATTCCAACAAACGAGTAGAAAGTTATGCTATTTTTAAATTTAAGAAAATTTGGCGAAAACCTAATTCCGCCGCCGATTTTCAAAATAGCTTTAGACATAGAAATACTAACCTTCTGACGAAAAAAAAAGATGGTTGGAAAAAGAATGAAGAGAGCTTTCCAACAAGCTATTATTCCCAGAGATCCAACGAACGATGAGTGAGTTATGCTGGTTTGAAGTTTCTGCAAATTATGGTAGCTATAGGGAGGTATAGGGTTTTAAGCTTATACGAAATTTGTAGGTTTTCTATGAATAATTCTTTGTGAGGTTGGCTTCCTATTTATAATGAGAGGGTATAGAATTATGATTACTACTTTAATCAGTTTATCTAAATAGGATAATTTACTAGATAACTAAACTCTAAACTCTTTAATTATCTTCCCCTATTTTTAGGGACTTTAATCTATAAGGCAACTATCTAGCCTTAAGGATGATTCCTAAGGAAATTACTCATCTACAAGAACCTAGATCTAAAGGAATTAGAAACAAAATAATTTACTAAACAATCTTACCAATTTCGGCCATCACACATCCTTTCCTTCAGGGGAAAAATCGTCTTTTCACCTGCACTGGCTTCTGGACTTCTAGGACTCAAAATTCGGGGTCTTACATCCTCCCCTCCTTATAAGAATTTCGTCCTCAAAATTTTAACATTTGTACCTAATCAAACAAGTAAGGAAATTTTGCATGCATAGATTCCTCAGTCTCCCAAGACTGCTCCTCAATTTGGCCATTACGCCAAACAACTCGTACCATAGGTACGGTTCGACTGCGAAGCTGTCGAACTGACCGATGTAGTATGGCAACTGGCTGTACGGGATAGGATAGGTCTTTAGCAACTTCAACTGACAGTTCTTTAAACGCATGACCAGGATCTCACATATGCTTTCTTAGCATTGAAATGTGAAATACGTTGTTTTCATTTGCTTGATTAATATCAGGTAGTTCTCCATCTTTTGAGTCATCAAAAGTCTCAATCTGGTCATTGCCTAACACGTATCCATCTTTATAACTTAAGCTTTTCTCTGAAAAATCTTTTAGTAAGAATCTCTCTTTAGTTATTCTCCGAACAACCTTTTGCCCTGCTCCCAGCAACAAAGCTTTCCCAATGGCAGATCTCTGCACCCATCTGTCAGCCGCAAATTCATTGACAGAAGTGGCATGTTGCTCATAAGTTAGTGTCGACACCCAATAAGAATATAAACAACAGTGCTGCTGATCCATATACACTCGCTCGTTCTAGACTGGCATGCAGCTGATGATTTACTTTCTTATTTTCCTGTTTCCTGTTCAGCATCTCTCCTTAAAATTTAGCAGCCTGGTATACAGATAGCTCTGGCTCTGAGGAGGCATCCATGTATTCCTCGAAAGATATTCTGGTGGTAACTCTGGCCATAAGTGCGCGCATAAGGACGCTTCTGAATTTATAATATTCGGGTATGCTCTCATGCCAGAATGCAACTTCCTCACGGCTCCCCATCCTTCACAAATGGAGGCACACCAGGTACTGAAGCTGATGCCTGGTGCTGGAGCTGGTGCCGGTGCTGGTGCTGGAAAGCTTCTTCTTCTTCTCCCTTTTTTTTTTTTATGAGTTCACAATCATTCTTCAAATTCCTTTACCATAAACCCGTGATATTCTAACAAGCTATATATGTCTTCCTCCTTGATCAGTTCTTCTTGCATCTCTAGGAACTCCAACTTTCTTCTTCTCTCTGAAACAGAATCTTCAGATGGCATGGAAGTCACCTGGACAGTATCAACGACCTCATCTAGCCAATCACACAACTGCTGGCGCTATTTCCTCCACTGATAGCAATCTATGCAATCCACGATCTCTACAAGCCTGATGAAGCTCGGCTTCTGAAAGGGATTCTATACCGTTTGCTCGAATCATTTTTATCATCATTCTTGATCCCTTGTATTCTTTTCTGGAGCATGAAACGTAGATGCATCAGTTCCAAAAAGGGCTGATGCCCATATATTTGCACATGTTTACTAGCCAAGCTCGGCGTTATTAGGTGTTTTGCACTTGAGAAGGTGGCCGAGCCGCTTAAATTGCCATGCAAATTTTTCAACCTGGGATGTCCAGAGATATTCCCATATTATAGCAAATTGAAGCATGAAGCTGGTTGAAATCTCAGACCATATAATTGGCCATATGCGGGCTCAGAATACTGAAGTTTAAACCTCCCCCTATCATTTTCCTCTCTTGCTGGCTAAACTCTAGCTATGCGTGTCATACCAGGAATGAAGTGTGCTCCTTTTTCTTGTTCTAATGTATTCCGGTTGAGTAACTCTCAACCCGTTACCTTCAACCTCCCCCTATCACACTATGAATCAGCAGCTTCACCGACGTCACACATCATCTTCAAACAACCTTTGGCTCGAGCCTTCTCCTTCCCCTTGCTGGCGAGAAGAGCCTACTTCCTCCATTTTCTTTCGAATTTTCTCTCTCCCCTGTTGCAGTTCGTGTTAAAAGCTCTTGTATTTTCCTCCTTCTTCCTTCCTGCTCACGTCGGGAGCTTGTTTTGTGGTTCGTTTCTTTCGTTCAGCTTCTCCTTCCCGTGCCTCACCTTCATTCCTCACCAGCCTTCTGGTGATACCCAGCTCGCAGCACTGTATCTTCTCTTGGAGCGTGAGCGTGACATGTGTAGGGCTCCTTCGTCATCTTCTTGCTGCTATGGGTTGTCTCCTTCGCTGATTGTGTTGGCTGTACAAAGGTCTTTGTGTCAACTTGCCCTTCTAATTCAGCTTCACCTTAACAAAGTCATGCACATGTTCGCCATTTGGAGACCCAGCTGGTTTCTATTTGCGGGTTCACCTATAGTTTTCCTCGATTTCCCCTGCCAAAGTCCCCATCTTCTTTTCTTCGACGGGTAAGGTTGGTGCTCTTTGCAGTTGTCACTTCACGCAACCTGGCCCTTAAGGCCTCTCCTTCGTTTTGCTGAGCTTCCTTGGCCTTTGTTTCTTCTCCTTCTCCATCTTCCCTTGCTTTCGTTTCTTCCGATCTGACTTGCTGTTGGAGATATTGCCTTTCTGGTTTCGCATCTGAGGGATGATCATAAAGTGGCTATGCACGCAGGATGCACTTCCAACCGTCGATATGTCAAGTCTAATCCTCGTGAAGTGGAGAATTCTGCATGGATGCTGACGGTAATCACAGTATTTCCTTTTGTTTTAAAATATTCCTTTGTGTTAATAGTGCCTTCTGCCACAGAATTCTGTTCTTCATGCACAACACGAGCATTATACATTGCTCTCATTTGTTTCGTGTATCTCTTCCTTTACGCTTCCTTGGCTTTCTTGGTTATTGGGGTCATTGACACCGATATCTGGCCAGAGCACTAGAGCTTTCACGACAGCGACCTAGGCCCGACCCCTACGAAATGGCGTGGAACGTGCACTGCCACCCCAGACTTTCTCTCCACCTTGCGCAACCACAACGGCAGGATGAACGAGACAGCCACTCATCCACACAGGTAACAGGGAGACCAGGCTGTTCGCAATCGTTGCACAGTGAGCATGCATTAAGCATGCATGAAGATAGCTGGCTTTCCTTGCAAGTCGAATGAAGGAAAGAAACAGTATCAGCTTTGCAAGCCCTTGCTACATCACGAGCAAAGAATACTTTTGAGGTTTGCCTTATCTCTGGAGTCATTTTAGGAAGAGCCAGAGAGAGCTCCGATGGTTTAACCTGAAGCGGGCTGACCCTTGAAGCGGGCTGTGTGCTTTTGCTTTGGCTTGTATCTCTCTGTCAGTTCCTTTTGGATCAAAGATGAATTCTCACGGTGAACTTTACTGATAGAAAGTGACTGAGTTTGCGTTTGGTTATGGACATCAGAAACATCGCCTTTCAGCGCTCTGCCTAAGAGTTTTTATATTGTAACTACGTACGTGTGGAAGTCTGTCTTTATTCGTTGTTCCTGCTTTGTCAAGTAGGTGTTTTATGCTCTGGAAGCCTGCTGAGAAGGGAATGTAACACTTCTGGCCTTCTGGGAGCTCCAGTAGGTTGGTAAGTTGGACCATCATTCTCTGTATGTAAGGCTGGCCTGTTCGTAATCAAAGTAAGAACCTGTATCTTCCCGCCTTGTAAATAGAAATAGGGGATCATCTTGATCATTTGGTTGAGCAGCCCCTCCTGTAGCCATCTCGCCAGCACCTTCTGTAGCAACTTCTTGAGACCCGGAATCTGTACGATCGTACTAACTCCAACCATCATTCACGTTTGTAGTAACATCGGTCCCTACTGTAGCAAACTGTCGAGCTTGATCGCCCCTTGAAGCATCTGCGGAAGACCAGGAATCTGAACAAATCGTATCGGTTCCCAACCTCCGCCTGTAGCTGAGTCGGCGCTTTCTCATGTCTCCAAGGCACTCTTTACACGAGTTCTAATTGCTGTTTCAGTTCACTTCCTCGTTTAAGGAGTAGCAGTCAAAGTGGCAGGAGCAGTAGCACTTTTGACTCGTTTAAGGGATTGTATACTGTTACTCTTTTGTTTCCCTTCACCCGAGAGCTCTTCTTGTTGAGCTTGAGATGCGACTTCACCGGCTGGTCCTTCTTCTTCATCCTTATGGCAATGTCAAGAACAACTTTTATCTCCTTTGGCTCGGACTTTTTCTTTGAACAGCGCACATGTGAGATTCATCGACAATCAGAGGAGACCATTATCGTTCAAGCATGCGTGTCCTCAAATGCTTCATCTATGAAACAGCTAGCAATAGCAATTGCCAGTGTTTTCGGAAGCATGCAAATCAGCTCTTCAACCTTCTCTTCAGTCAAATTCTCTAGTCTCAAACGCTCCCATCGACCAACGCGTGAAAGTTTTTTTTTTTTTTTTTTTTTTGGATACCATTAAGTTATAACTTGTTGCTGTTCGGTCTGTATCTCAGACCTACCCCGTTGGTCCCTTTGTTGCCTCGAGCGTGCCATACTACTCGATTACACCTTTACTACTCAATATATACTAAATACAATACTAGTAAAAGAGTGGTACCTGGTGGAGAGGCATGCACCGGACGATATGCATATGCTGAAAAACAATATACAAGTTTCGTTTTTTGGAAATCACACGCACACATGCAAAGGTATTTTTGGTAATTCCATCAATACTTAAAGAAATCAAATATCAAGCAAGCAGAGACTCACACATCATCCACATTCCATAATTTACATCATCAATCACATGCATATACATTCAGTAATGACAAGAAAGATATATGAAGGCATATGAACAAACAACACATTAGTTTATTATTCCTATCACCTAAACCTTTCAGTATTAGCCCCTAGGTGAGTGAGTGTGTGCCCATGTTCTTACCTGAAATCACCAAAATCAACAAATAAATTAGCATATAACAAATTATATTCCCTAAACCATGCTCCGTTACCAAACTTGTAACGACCCAAATTCCTAACTATTATTAATTGCTCCGATTAAGGTCATTACCGCCGTGAAACCCAAATAAGCCTCAACAACACCTAAGACCTATTAGAATTTCACAAGGCTACTCATAAGATATCAATTTTAAGCTTGTTTATTTTGTTGCTTATCAATCAATTGGAGCATGATATTGGACACATATTCTGGTAACATACGGAGTAAATAAAAACATCAGCGGAAGTCTTAAATTAATCCATTGGGTTCATAACACACAAGTCCCATAGGGATCCAAATAAACAACAAGAAATCTTCCAAGAAGTTTCGGAAATAGCAAGCAAAAGAAGAGTGCTTAAAATAAACCAGAAAGTTGCCCAATCATATGTTATATGCGCAAGTAACAAGTTTTAAAATGTGATGCGATATCGTCCCGCCATCCAGCCTTAATCTCACACACTGGTACCACGAACAGGGAATGTACCTAAGCCTGAAAAATGGTAAAAACAACGGTTTGAGATTACAAGAATCTCAGTAGGGTCACAGTATCATAAGATCTACAAAATCCTTAAACACAAATCTCCCAATTCACATAAGATCATCCCTAAACAACTAAAGGGGATCACGTAATTCAACAACAAACAAAAAGGGGTTAAGGCCGAAATTATGGCTGCGGGAGGACCACACTTCCGAAAGTTCAGAAGTACACAGGCAGGTGAAATACAACAAAATCACACACAATGATGAAGAAAGGCCATTCCCTTCCACCTGTGTTGTCCAAGACTTACTGCACAAAGGGTAGATGGTTAACACACAAACTAATCAGTAAGCCTTTCACCTTATCCTCGCAAGGACAAGTCGACTAGCCCCACATGGACAAGTCTTCCCTTAGTCGCAACCAGGGCATCCCCAAATCTCACAAGATAAGGGCTTCCTGTCTCGCAAGACAGGGATCCGGCCTCGCAAGGATAGATATCCAGCGTGCACTTGCTGGTTCATCACCCATACACCTCCCATAAATCGATAAGAACCTCTCCTCTCCCTAGGAGCATCAGTTCTTACCCTGCCTGGCCAGCGGAACAGGATCCTGACACACAAACACGTACAAGCACACACAGGCAAGTACAAAGCATAATACCACAACAGGGATATCCTCAATCATGTCAGGAAACAATCAACACATCCAATTCATATAACAAAAGCATCCCAGGCACTCAATTCCTAACTCAGGGGTTCGATATAGCCTAGGAGATTCATATCTCATTCCGGATTTCATATTCACACCCTACAATCCAATCACAAACAAATACAACAAGGGCAGGTAACAAAAACATCAGATAAGAGCAGGGGTTTCTGGAGAAACCGATGAGGCATAGATCCTACCTCTCTTGTCTCTGAACAATAAGCTAATCCTTTGCCTTTATTAAGTAAATCTGAACCACCTAAATTATCACCAGGCAAAGACAAAACAAACTAAGCACGCATATTCAATAATCAATTGAATACCTTATTTCCTTACCAATACCACTCACCAAACCTATCAGAAACCAGTGATCAGATGCTGCAGGTGCCTCCCCCTTGGATGTGTGATGTGATAGCCAGAAACTTAACAAGAATCAACCTGAATTTACCATTCCAATTAACTATGCAAAACCTGTTGCTAAAAGTAGGGCATAGGACGATTTCGTCTCGACTTACAACGAAATATTTATATACAAGCTGAGATTTATATATGGTTGAAAAGAGAATGAAAATATCTTTCCAACGACATATTATTTGCAAGATTCCAACAAACGAGTAGAAAGTTATGCTATTTTTAAGTTTAAGAAAATTTGGCGAAAACCTAATTCCGCCGCCGATTTTCAAAATAGCTTTAGACATAGAAATACTAACCTTCTGACGAAAAACAAAAGATGTTTGGAAAGAGGATGAAGAGAGCTTTCCAACAAGCTATTATTCGCAGAGATCCAACGAACGATGAGTGAGTTATGCTGGTTTGAAGTTTCTGCAAATTATGGTAGCTATAGGGAGGTATAGGGTTTTAAGCCTATACGAAATTTGTAGGTTTTCTATGAATAATTCTTTGTGAGGTTGGCTTCCTATTTATAATGAGAGGGTATAGAATTATGATTACTACTTTAATCACTTTATCTAAATAGGATAATTTACTAGATAACTAAACTCTAAACTCTTTAATTATCTTCCCCTATTTTTAGGGACTTTAATCTATAAGGCAATTACTCATCTACAAGAACCTAGATCTAAAGGAATTAGAAACAAAATAATTTACTAAACAATCTTACCAATTTCGGCCATCACACATCCTTTCCTTCAGGGAAAAAATCGTCTTTTCACCTGCACTGGCTTCTGGACTTCTAGGACTCAAAATTCGGGGTCTTACAGCCTAGATGTGGATTTATGTTGGAGTAAGGCAGTATACAGTTGGACTATCGAGGCTTGATCTAAGGAGATCCCAGGGCCGAGTTATGTTGCGTCTCATACTAATACCAATGGAGAAAAAGGGACTGTTGTATCCTCGAGCTTGACAGCCCCTTTCAGGTTATGTTGGAGGGCAAGCAACCTAGCAGAGATACACTACTTCAAAACCTGTCATGAATTTCTTGTAAGGTAATTGAGGTGTTGATGTCATCACATATAATAAATACCTTGCCCGCATGAAGACTTGTGCTTTTGAAATTCAATATGATGGCGTCAGTATAATGTCATGCTGACCGTCAGTATTTTAAAAAAATTATGTGTAATGGGTAGAATAACACGGACATTTAATGCACTTTTTTTTTCACATGTGGACAAATAATAGAAATTATAGAAAACAAGTTTATTTTTTTAATTATCGTCTTTGTGATGTTAGGATATTATAAATGAGATGTATTTGAGCCGTCTCCGTCCTCACTGAAAACCTTTGCGAGAGCCCATTTGAAATGAGACTGCATGATACCTATGCAGATTTTGGTGATAAAATAATGAGTGACTTTGGTATCCCATTTGTAAACGATTTGGTGATAAATTCAGTTTACTTGGAGAAAGATTTAGAAAAATTATCAGCAAAAAATTCAGCTTATTTGGAGCATGGAAAGAGAATAGATAAAATGAATATAACACTTGGCATATTAATGAAGCAGAAGAATCAGCTATAAATCAACATGGAAAGAATTCAAGCACACAAGATTCTTTTGAACAAGATAATGGCGAGTAACAAGATGTGGAGGGCTTATTGGAGAAAAATAATCATGCATCTCCTATCAAGATTTCTGCAGTTGATATAGCCCCCCACTCATATCAAGAACAATATCTCCTGATGGAAATTCCTCTAAGGTAAGAATTACTAATATCCCCAAATCTTGTGATAATGAAATTGTTATACTTTTCCTTATAGAGAAAATAGAGGAAGACCTTCGAGAAGATACTCACCAGACCACCACGATAACAAGAATAATAAATATCCTATTGCCTATTATGTCACTACTTCAAAAATGTCTCCAACGGTGAAGAAGTTCTCAAAAAATATCTCACAACACTTTGTTCCAAATTCAGTGGAGGAAGCATTGAGAGATAAAAGCTGGATTGAAGCAATCAATGAAGAGTTGCATGCCTTAGGAAAGAAATAAAACCTGGAAATTAGTTCAACTACCTACAAGGAAGAAAACCGTTGGCTGCAAGTAGGTCTTTACAATTAAATATAGAGCTTATGGTGAAATCGATCGTTATAAGGCAAGATTGGTGGCGAAGAGATTTACAAAAACATACGGAGTAGACTATTTAGAAACTTTTTCTCCAGTGGCAAAGCTCAACACAGTGAGAGTACTACTATCCAGCAAATTTAAATTGGTCTCTGCATCAACTGGATGTGAAAAATGCATTTCTACATGGAGATCTTCAAGAAGATATATATATATGGATATACCACCTGGTTACACAACAACTTCCAAAATCCCACTAAAATCCCACTTGTATGCAAACTTAAAAGAGCATTATATGGATTAAAGCAGTCTCCTCGTGCCTGGTTTGGACGACTTATGTCAGCCATGAAAAAATATGGTTTTTACCAATCCAACTCTGATCACAACCTATTCTTAAAGCATCATGAAGGAAAGATAACAGTTCTACTTGTTTATGTTGACGATGTGATTGTCATAGGAAGTGATACAATTGAAATAGAAAAACTAGAGCAACAACTATCCCATGAAAATGGCTTCTCTCACCTCACAAAACCTCCCCCCCTCTCTCCACACTTCACCCAAACACTACCCCCAAACACATCCCCAGTGGTACTAAGAATGCCGCCTGTAAACATCACGGATTGCCACCCCCGCCCCCGCTACCCCAGGAGAGTATGCTTGGTTCCCCAAAGGTCACTCCTACACCTTGGGAACCAGTTAAGGTGTTCAGCACTGATAGGTACATTTCATATTTCATAGAAGGCATACCAGAGGGTTGGCATTCAGGCAAACTCTTTAAAGAGATTGCTGCCGTTGAACCTGTAGTAGATGTGTTTGTCTCAGTACGAAAATCCAGAAGGGGAATGCGTTTTGGCTTTGCAAAGTTCGTCCGGTGTGGTGTGCAGGAAGATACCAGACAAAGGCGACTCAACTCTTTAATAGGTGGTAATACTTGGATGCGGTTCAATGTGGCTCGTTATGCTCATCCAGCAGGCCAACGCAGCTCACTGCCTTACGGAAATACCCGGATCAATACGACAGCTGAGCCCCTGCCCACTCAGAAGGCTGTTCCTACTAGGTTATTGAAGGAGCGAGATCGACGAACTTATGCAGAAGCTATAATGGCGCCTGTCTCTCATAATCAAGATTGCGCATCAGTGGAACTTTCACCTGATGCTGGAGCCCAGGCTAGATTGCAGCGCAGTGCCGTAGGTACATTACGTGATGGTTGCAGCGATCAGTTTTGTTTGCCATCGGGTGTGGGGTGCACCGATATGGGAGGACACCAACGACTTATTACTTTTGATTCTGCTGCGAAGATGAGCAATGAACTCACCACAAATCTCAGTTTCTAGAATGGATTGTTCTTTGACATTCATCCTTGGCACCAGGAGGACATTGGTAATAAACGGCTTTGCTGGGTGCAGATTGTGGGACTACCTTTGAATGTTTGGTATGAAGAAGCCTTTCGGAAAATCCTTCAACCCATTGGCTTGTTGGTACAGGTTCATAGCCAGACAGTCAGATAGACTCATCTTGATAAGGCAGTCCTACAGGTGGCCACTGGAATTTCGACGGAGATACATCACCAGGTCCAGCTAAAGGTTGCTGGTAAACTGTTCTTGGTCCACATTCAGGAAACTCAGGAGAGAGATGGGGTGGGGCCCGAGGTAGGTAAAAAAGCAACTGCCTCTGGTGCCAGTAACAGCCTTTCTGCCCCTATCAACTATCATCTGTCAGAGGAGTGGAAGAATAGGTCTGGAGAGGACAGGAGAAGTATGTCTCCTGCAGGAAATGGTGGGTATTGTCAGAAGATTGTCAAGGAAGACACATGTGAGGGAGCAGGTGATGTGGAGAAAGCACAGGCGGGAGCTGCGGACACATGTGTGGGAGCTGGTGATGTGGATAAAGCACATGAGGGAGCTGCGGGTCCTAGTGCTAAAGTTCAGATATTTGAACAGGTGCAGGAGCCAAATGTGGGCTTACATAATCCAGCGCTTCAGTTTAATGAGGGGCTCTTTAGTCATTCCACACAAACTGGGGGCTCTTTTAGCCATTTTACTGCACCTGAGTTGCTTCAGTGGAGAAAGGAGACGAGTGATGCACGACAGGCTCTGGTCCCTCGTAAGGCAACCTCTGAATTGTTGCCTACAAATTCTGAAGAGGAGTCCACTACAATATCGTTCATGCAGGAGGAGATGGTTTTTGCAAGAATGAGAAAGGAAGGCAACAAAGCATCACATATGGGCGACAAAGGCAGAGCAGCAAACACCAAACTTGACAAACAGAAAAAACTCAAACACATTAAATCCATAGGTAGTTTATCTTCTGGAGGAAGCAGTGAGGTGGTGTTATTTCCTGCTCCACAGGTAGTTGCGGATCCCTCCTTTTTGGCAGCACAAAACCTGTCATGTCTTTCTTGTAAGGTAATTATTGAGGTGTTGATGTCATCACATATAATAAATACCTTGCTCGTACGAAGACTTGTGCTTTTGAAATTCAAGATGATGGCGTCAGTATATTGTCATGCTGGCCGTCAGTATTTTAAAAAAATTATGTGTCATTGGTAGAATTACACGGACATTTAACGCACTTTTTTTTTCACATGTGGGCAAATAATAGAAATTATAGAAAACAAGTTTATTTTTTTAATTATCGTCTTTGTGATGTTAGGATATTATAAATGAGATGTATTTGAGCCGTCTCCGTCCTCTACTTTCACGCATTTCTGGTCCGATAAATAACACATTTGCCTATCGTAGGGAGCAGTTCTTCGCAATGGCTTCATCATCAGCACCTTCCCTTGAGTTCAAGGTTCACAGACGAGAACCAGCACTTCTCTGCCCTGCCAAGCCCACCCCTCATGAGTTCAAGAACTTGTCGGACATCGACGACCAAGACGGTTTTCGTTTCCACCTTCGAGGAGCACAGATATACCGTAATAATCCCTCAATGAGAGGGAAGGACCCTGTTAAGATCGTCAGGGATGCACTTGCTAAAACACTAGTGTTCTACTACCCTTTTGCTGGTAGGCTAAGAGAAGGACCCAACCGTAAGCTCATGGTGGAATGCACTGGAGAAGGGATCTTGTTTATTGATGCTGACGCAGACGTTACTCTTGATCAGTTTGGAGAGCCAATTAAACCTCCATTCCCTTGCATGAAGGACCTTCTCTTCGAGGTCCCAGATTCTGATGGGATACTAAACTGTCCTTTGCTTCTAATTCAGGTAACACGCCTCAAATGCGGTGGTTTCATCTTCGCCGCCCGTTACAACCACTGTGTATGCGATGGCCTGGGCCTATTTCAGTTCTTGATAGCAGTAGGAGAGATGGCCCGCGGATTTGATGCTCCATCTGTCTTGCCAGTTTGGGAAAGACATGTTCTCAACGCCAGTGATCCACCAGAGGTGACACACCGGCATTTAGAATACGAGCATATTCTCTCAGGCACCGATGATACAAGAGAAGATGTGGATTTGGTCCAGCGGTCATTTTTCTTTGGCTCAAGAGAAATAGCAGCCCTAAGAAGCCTAGTCCCTCAAGAACATCACTCCACATTTGAAGTACTAAGTGCATGCTTATGGAAGTGTCGCACAATTTCTCTTCAACTAGCTCCCACAGAAGAAGTGCGAGTGATGTGTGTCGTGAATGCACGCGACAAGTTTAACCCTCCCATACTTCCGAAAGGGTACTATGGTAATGGATTTGTCTATCCTGTAGTCGCAACAACAGCGGGAAAGCTGTCCATAAATCCAATGGGATATGCGTTAGATTTGGTGAAAAAGGCTAAAGCACAAGTTAGTGAGGAATACATACGCTCTGTAGCTTCTTTGATGGTCATTAACGGTAGGCCTCACTTCAACGCAGCCAGAACCTTCTCTGTGTCGGATATAAAAAATGCAGGGGTCACAGATGTGGATTACGGTTGGGGTAAGGCATTATATGGTGGGACTACCGAGGCTGGATCTGGGGAGTTCCCGGGGTCGAGTTATATTACTTCTCATACTAATACTAATGGAGAAAAAGGGGTAGTTGTATCCCTGAGCTTGCCAGTCCCTGCAATGGAAAGATTTGTGAAGGAGCTTCAGATCCTGCTGGAGAGCAAGCCAACTAGCAGAGATACTGCTTCAGAACCTATCAAGTCTTCGTTGTAAGGTAACTTAATTACCTTACAACTATTGAAAATAATTGTTGTATTGGATCCACTTTACTTTACGATCATCATGATAATAATCCTTTGATTTCAAAAAAAAATTGTCGAATTGATTTGTTTTATAAATTAAAGAGGTATCCATCTTTACTAATAGTGACTAATCTCCGCTGCTCATCCAATTAATCAAAAATTTTAAAACACTCTATATGTCAAAATTTGAATTTTTAATCTTTATTAAAAATAAATAAATCTTATTATTCAATTATGATATTGATATGCTATTATGTATAATCAATATCCTGTGGAGAATGGTGTCATGTTTAGATCTTTTTAAGAAAATTGAACTACTGAAGTTTATTTCGCTAATTATTTACCTAATCAACGCCAAATTAAGAAAGAAAATGGTCCCAATGTTTAGTGCATATATGCTTAGTTTCCTATTACTACGAAACAGGATTATCGGTTTAACCAAATTGATGATAACGAAGCAAGTAGATAGTACCAAAGTTGTAATCCGTACATTATTACATGAATTCAAATACAAGAAGTCAATTCTATAGATAAGAAATATGAAAATTTCATATAAAAAAGTTCTGCTTTTGAATAATTAAGGAATTGGAGTAACAAAGGTGCTATTGAATAATAAAAAAGAATTTGATTATAAATTTAGATAGGGTACGACATAAAGCATTTATAGACAAGAAACAATTACTAAAAATTACTAAAGGGGACAAAGTGATGTGATGTGATCTCTCATCAATTCGATTATCACTATAGAGTTCACGCTTGTCCTCTCAATCCTATCATCACTATAGAACTAGGGACACATCACCAATCCTTATCCTTTGTCGATGGGATTGAGGAAATAGGACGCGACATGATACTAAATTTTAAAAATATATAGCAGTTTAACATTTATTTTGAGTTTTTGTGGTTTGTAATGCAACAAAATTATTTATAAATCGGAAGGAGGATGAATTCGTAATTAATATTTACAAGATAATATGATGAACTAGCCATTATTATCGATATTAAAGAAAAAAATAAGATATTTATAGATATAAAAAGATTATATATATATAGGAGAAGATATATACTTTCAATTTTGTTTAGAGATACTCGTTCAGTCTAAAGAATTATATTTATTAAGTGTAAATAATTTTTATTTTAAGATATTTTAAGAACATATAATTTCCATTACTACCTTGAAAATCATGAATTTTGTAGAGAGTATTTCCCAAATAAAACAGTTACGTATACTACAAGAATTGAAGTATTTTAAAGTATATATATAGTCAAAATATTTTTTCTACATATAAGAGGTTTATAAATTTTTAGTATCTTAATAAGTATTCATATTCCCATCGTCCACTTAGTAATTTGCAATATATACCTTACTTTAAATGACTGAATCGCAAACACGAGGAATTGTCCATTCCTAGTTAGTCGGCCCACCGCAATGTCTCCCCCACCAACCTCTCTAGTGTTCAAGGTTCACAGACGTGAGCCAGTCCTGCTCCGCCCTGCGACTAATTTTCAATCAATATCAGAGATTGGTAGGAAAAATTATTTATCTTGCTCATACATGTCCAGATATTGCATATTCAGTGAGTGTAGTAAGTCAGTTCATGCACTCACCAAGTCAACAACATATGGAGGCAGTTCATCGAATATTACGGTATTTAAAAGGATGTCCAGGAAAAGGCTTATTATTCAAAAATAATGGTCATCTTCATATTGAATGATATACTGATGCTGATTGGGCAGGAGATTTAACAGATAAATGATCAACATCTGGTTATTTTACTTTTGTGGGAGGAAATTTAGTAACATGGAAAAGTAAAAAACACAAAGAGTTGTGGCTTTATCCAGTGCAGAGGCTGAATTCAGAGGAGTTGCAAAAGGACTGTGTGAACTATTATGGTTAAGAATGTTACTTTCAGAGATCGGATTTCATCTACAGTCAGGGACTGGAATGAACTTATTTTGTGATAAAAAAGCAGCTATTGACATGTTACATAATCCAGTGCAACATGACCGTACAAAACATGTGGAGGTGGATCGTCATTTTATTAAGCAGAATTTAGAAGATAAGGTGATTCGACTAAAGTTCGTTACATCAAAAGAACATGTTGCTGATATTCTTACAAAAGCAATATCAAGTAGAGACCTTCAACATATGCTGGACAAATTGGGTATCGAGGATACTGATGCACCACTTGAGGGAGAGTGTTAGCGTGATTCAAGGGTAATATTCTAGGGATATTATTTTAATTATAATATCCTTCAATTTAGTCAACTACGGATAATTTTATTTATTGTACCAAATTCTTTGTATATAAAGATTACTCATGTATGAAAGAAATAAGAAGAAAAAACATGTTATTCTTTATTCAAAGTTGACAATCCCAGGGCTGAGTTATGTTGCGTCTCATGCTTATACCAATGGAGAAAAAGGGATTGTTGTATCCTTGAGCTTCACAGCCCCTTTCAGGTTATGTTGGAGGGCAAGCAACCTAGCAGAGATACACTGCTTCAAAACCTGTCATGGCTTTCTTGTAAGGTAATTGAGTTGTTGATGTCATCACATATAATAAATACCTTGCTCGCACGAAGACTTGTGCTTTTGAAATTCAAGATGATGGCGTCAGTATAATGTCATGCTGACCTTCAGTATTTTAAAAAAATTATGTGTCATGGGTAGAATTACACGGACATTTAACGCCCCTTTTTTCACATGTGGGCAAATAATAGAAATTATAGAAAACAAGTTTATTTTTTTAATTATCGTCTTTGTGATGTTAGGATATTATAAATGAGATTGAGCCGTCTCCGTCCTCTACTTTCACGCATTTCTGGTCCGATAAATAACACATTTGCCTATCGTAGGGAGCAGTTCTTCGCAATAGCTTCATCATCAGCACCTTCCCTTGAGTTCAAGGTTCACAGACGAGAACCAGCACTTCTCTGCCCTGCCAAGCCCACCCCTCATGAGTTCAAGAACTTGTCGGACATCGATGACCAAGACGGTTTTCGTTTCCACCTTCGAGGAGCACAGATATACCGTAATAATCCCTCAATGAGAGGGAAGGACCCTGTTAAGATCGTCAGGGATGCACTTGCTAAAACAAACTAGTGTTCTACTACCCTTTTGCTGGTAGGCTAAGAGAAGGACCCAACCGTAAGCTCATGGTGGAATGCACTGGAGAAGGGATCTTGTTTATTGATGCTGACGCAGACGTTACTCTTGATCAGTTTGGAGAGCCAATTAAACCTCCATTCCCTTGCATGAAGGACCTTCTCTTCGAGGTCCCAGATTCTGATGGGATACTAAACTGTCCTTTGCTTCTAATTCAGGTAACACGCCTCAAATGCGGTGGTTTCATCTTCGCCGCCCGTTACAACCACTGTGTATGCGACGGCCTGGGCCTATTTCAGTTCTTGACAGCAGTAGGAGAGATGGCCCGCGGATTTGATGCTCCATCTGTCTTGCCAGTTTGGGAAAGACATGTTCTCAACGCCAGTGATCCACCAGAGGTGACACACCGGCATTTAGAATACGAGCATATTCTCTCAGGCACCGATGATACAAGAGAAGATGTGGATTTGGTCCAGCGGTCATTTTTCTTTGTCTCAAGAGAAAATACAAGAAAATGGTCTCAAGAAATACAAGAAGTTTATTTCGCTAATTATTTACCTAATCAACGCCAAATTAAGCAAGAAAATGGTCCCAATGTTTAGTGCATATATGGTTAGTTTCCTATTACTACGAAACAAGATTATCGGTTTAACCAAATTGATGATAACGAAGCAAGTAGATAGTACCAAAGTTGTAATCCGTACATTATTACATGAATTCAAATACAAGAAGTCAATTCTATAGATAAGAAATATGAAAATTTCATATATAAAAAAGTTCTGCTTTTGAATAATTAAGGAATTGGAGTAGCAAAGGTGCTATTGAATAATAAAAGAATTTGATTATAAATTTAGATAGGGTGCGACATAAAGCATTTATAGACAAGAAACAATTACTAAAAATTACTAAAGGGGACAAAGTGATGTGATGTGATCTCTCATCAATTCGATTATCACTATAGAGTTCACGCTTGTCCTCTCAATCCTATCATCACTATAGAACTAGGGACACATCACCAATCCTTATCCTTTGTCGATGGGATTGAGGAAATAGGACGCGACATGATACTAAATTTTAAAAATATATAGCAGTTTAACATTTATTTTGAGTTTTTGTGGTTTGTAATGCAACAAAATTATTTATAAATCGGAAGGAGGATGAATTCGTAATTAATATTTACAAGATAATATGATGAACTAGCCATTATTATCGATATTAAAGAAAAAAATAAGATATTTATAGATATAAAAAGATTATATATATATAGGAGAAGATATATACTTTCAATTTTGTTTAGAGATACTCGTTCAGTCTAAAGAATTATATTTATTAAGTGTAAATAATTTTTATTTTAAGATATTTTAAGAACATATAATTTCCATTACTACCTTGAAAATCATGAATTTTGTAGAGAGTATTTCCCAAATAAAACAGTTACGTATACTACAAGAATTGAAGTATTTTAAAGTATATATATAGTCAAAATATTTTTTCTACATATAAGAGGTTTATAAATTTTTAGTATCTTAATAAGTATTCATATTCCCATCGTCCACTTAGTAATTTGCAATATATACCTTACTTTAAATGACTGAATCGCAAACACGAGGAATTGTCCATTCCTAGTTAGTCGGCCCACCGCAATGTCTCCCCCACCAACCTCTCTAGTGTTCAAGGTTCACAGACGTGAGCCAGTCCTGCTCCGCCCTGCGAAGCCCACCCCTTACGAGTTTAAATATTTGTCAGACATCGATGACCAAGAAGGTTTTCGATCCCATCTTCCAGCTGTACGCTTTTACCGTAACAATCCCTCAATGAAAGGGAAGGACCCCGTCAAGATCATCCGGGAGGCAATTGCTAAAACACTGGTCTTCTACTACCCTCTTGCAGGTAGGCTAAGGGAGGGGCCGAACCGTAAACTCATGGTAGAATGCACTGGGGAAGGGGTCCTGTTTATCGAGGCAGATGCTGACGTTACTCTTGAACAGTTTGGATATCCTCTTCAGCTTCCATTTCCTTGCATGGAGGAGCTTCTTTCGATGTCCCTGGCTCCAGTGGGATACTGAACTGCCCTCTGTTCCTTTTTCAGGTACGTTCTCTTTTAGTAAACTTTTTTCAGATACATTTATACTATACTAATGTATACTTAACTAAAGATAAGAGTTTGAATCTTGATTTAGTTTCAGATTAACTGGACACATTTATAGTTAATGATTAGGATATACAGTAGAGAGGGGATCCGATTTTATCTAACAATAGCGATGCTTTTTGTTCATAATTTACAAGATTACACGCCTCAAATGCGGTGGTTTCATCTTTGCCCTCCGATATAACCACACTATAACAGACGCGCTCGGCCTGTCTCAAATCCTGTCAGCGGTGAGTGAGATGGCCCGTGGATCAGATGCACCATCTGTCTTACCAGTATGGGAAAGACATCTTCTCAATGCCAGTGAACCACCACAAGTGACACACTTGCATCCAGAGTACGACCAGAAAGCCACCACCGGTGCTCATATACAAGAAACGGAGGAAATGGTTCATCGGTCATTTTTCTTTGGACATGAAGAGATATCATCTCTAAAAAGACTTGTCCCTCATGGACGCTACTCCACATTTGAAATAGTAACAGCATCTTTATGGAAGTGTCGCACCCAGGCTCTGCTGCTGGATCCTAATGAAGAAGTACTTTTTCTGTGCGTTGTCAATGCACGCTACAAACTTAACCCGCCGCTACCACTAGGGTACTATGGGAATGCATTTGTCTTCCCAGCAGTTGTGACAACTGCAGCCAACCTGTGTGGGAACCCAATTAGCTACGCGTTAGAGTTGGTGAAAAAGGCTAGGGCACAGTTCTCTAAGGAATACGTCCGATCAGTGGCTTCTTTGATGGTGTTAAAAGGTAAGCCTCGCTTCGCACGAGGCAGAGGCTTCGCTGTGTCAAATATAAAACATCTGCAGGATGTGGAATTTGGGTGGGGTAATGCATTATACAGTGGCGTTGCCACGGCTCGATCTGGGGACTTCCCAGGAACAACCTTTTTCTTGTCGTTTACGAATAAGAAAGGAGAACATAAGACTGTGGTGCCTTTTAGTTTGCCAGCGACTGCAATGGAAAGATTTGAGAAGGAGCTTCAGATGATGTTGAAGAACCAGCCAACTAGTGGAGATGAAGCTTCAAAGTTTACCAAATCTTCCTTGTAATTTAATTGGTAGAGATGCTTATATGGTGTACACTGTACAGGCTTTTAAGTACCAAATGAGTTGGTTTTGTTAAGTTTGTGCGCCCAATAAATAAGTTTGTGAATAGGGGATTTTTGCCATGTGTTCTCGTTCTTGTTGGAGATAACTTGATAATTATATTCAGATAATTATTATTTTTATAATAAATATTGAATAGATAATTTTATTTTATTAAAAAATAAACAATATAGATCGTTCTACCAAATAACCAACTAAATCTATTTATAATTGTGTTTGTTCAGTCCGCATCAGCCGACCGACACAAATCGTTTACACTCTATCCTTTTCCATTATTTTATCTTCAAAAATTATCCTCTTTTCTTGCCTCTCCTGGATCGTTCTATGCAATTTTCCCCTTACTTCCGTTTCCCAGGATTTGAAAAATTCAGATAGTCTACTAATAATGCAGCAATCACGTTTTGATATGATTTTGAAAATGGTTTCTCTCCCTTCCCAAGTCCTTCCCTCTCCCCCGACCCCTCGCACCTCCCTTGCCAACCCCTCACTCCCAGTTCCATCTTCTTCCACCTTGTTACCTGTTCGTCGCACTACTACGGGGAAAGCATCAACATCCAGGGAGACTCTTCTGGCGGTCCCGAGTCCACCGGTTCGGGCTCGTCCTACCTGGGATCCTGCCACAGTATTTCGTGATGATAGATACATCTCCTACTTCATTGACCATATTCCAGAGGAGTGGGGTTTGAATAGACTATTCCAAGAGATAGCTACCATTGAACCAGTTGCGGATGTTTTCATTCCACACCGTAAATCCACCAGTGGAACGAGGTTTGGCTTTGCAAAATTCGTACGTTGCGGAGCTCAGGAGCAACATCGTCTAAGGAGACTCTCATCTTTCTTGGGTCGAGTCCATCGGATGCACATCAGCGTGGCACGTTTTCCGGACAGAAAAGGGTCTCGTGTGCGAAGTATGGCTACCTCGAGCCTAGAACAAGCTCCTCAGCAGAAGGCCTTGCCGAAGGATGCTCCAAGGGTCGCCATGCAGGAACGTGATGGTCGCTCCTACGCTGAAGTTACTACAGGGGCGGTCTGCCCGCTCAAGGTAGACACTCCGGTAGAGCTTCCAGTTCAGCAGGTCTTGTTGGAAAAGCTTAAGAGGAGTGCTGTCGGTTTTCTTAGAGAAGATAAGTCTGGGGAGTTATTGTTTCCACAGGAAGTTGAGTGTGTTCCAATGGGAGAGTCTCAAAGATTACTCATTTTTCCCACGGTGGCATTGATGAAGCAGGCACTCACTGTCAATCTTAGTCTTTGGTCAGACATGTTTGTAGGATTACATGCCTGGTGTTCAGCTGATGCTGGTGGCCGACGCCTTCGCTGGGTAAAGGTGTTGGGTCTTCCTCTTCATGTATGGTCAGAGTATGCTTTCTCCAGGATAGTCCAACCTTTTGGCTCTCTAGTTCAAATTCATCCTGATACTGTTCATTGGACCCGTTTGGATATGGCCAAGCTACAAGTTTCCACTTTCATGATGTCAGCTTTCCAGGAACAGGTTCAGATACAGGTTGAAGGCCTCACCTTTATGGTACGTGTGGTGGATGAGAATGTGGATAAGCAAATGGATTTTAAGTTAGGGCCACAAGGAACCCCACCAGGGGGGCCTCCTAGCCGCTCTATACAATTGTCCCATTGCACATCAGTCTGGTGTCAGGACAAGGCTGCTGCAGAACAGGGACATACATCCGTTACTGGACAAGCTGATCTGAGGCAAAAGGAGCTGTTGGTACAAAGGAGAACAGTTGGGACTGGAATAGAGGTATTTACCTCTACTGCTGCGGGTCCCTCTCAACCACTCACAGGTGTTTCAAAGCCACGGCTTGGGCACGTGAGTTCTACTTCTGAGGCTAAGTTACACCAGGAAGGGTCTTTTAGTCCTTCCCCTTCTAGTGCAGAGGACATTAGTCACTGCTCTGCTCCCGACTTCCTTTTGGTTCGTGAGGAGTCTAGTGTTGGGAGTCAATTACAGCCTTTTAGGAAAGCCATGTCTGAACAGCTGCCCATGGAACCCATCTCGGAGGCTACTGTGCTGGTCTCGGCTCTGGCTGATACAGCCTCCACTCGGCAGAAGAAGGTTGGTCATAAGGTTCCCCGGATTGGTTTCAAAGGTTGGGCTATGCATAGTAGGATTGGGAAGCAGAAGAAGCTTCGCCATCTTAAACCGACTGGCAGTCTTTCGTCTGGGCGGGCGAGTCAGATGGCGAAGGAAGGGGCTTCTCAATTGGCGGAGGACCCTTCTTTTCTGCTGGCTGATTGCGAACAGTCTACAGGTCCATCGGAGCAATCTTGTTCCAAGGGCTCTGGTTCTAATCATTGCACTCTGGAGGAGGAGGCTCAACGTGTTCTAGAAGTGGCAGATGTTTTAGGTCTTCGTCGAAAGCAAACTAAAGACGCCATCCGCCAGAAATTGAAGGGACGTATATCGGAAGATCGACAGGCGTGGCAGACTCATTGTGCCAATTAGCGCAGGTCAGTTTTATAGTAGATGCGGTTAATTTTCTGTTGATGATCAATATGGCTATTTGGAATATTAGAGGTTGTCGTGGTAAGCTGAAGGAGAATCACATTCGTAGGCTTATAGATTTAGAGCATTTGTGATTGCTGATACTGTGTGAGACAAAGTGGGAAACTTTCCCTGCCGGATTGACACGCAGGCTATGGTCGGGTTCAGACATTCAGTGGACAGCAATCGATGCTTGTGGTCGATCAGGTGGCATTGCGTGCGCATGGAATGATGCGATTGTGCAGAATTTGGGGGTTGAGCACTTTGAACGCTGGTTGGTATTAGACTTGAGAGTTCAGGCTTCTGATTTTCGTTTTAAGTGTATTGGGCTGTATGCTCAGAACCTAGCATCTGAGCGTCGCGGCCTCTGGGAGGAGATACAGCAGCGGATATCAGCGGACGATGGCCCATGGGTGATTATGGGAGATTTCAATGAATCTCTCCTTGTGGAGGAACGTTTAGGCCGCTCCCTCAATGACAGTGCTGCACGCAATCTTCAAACCTTCATCCATCGGAATGGATTGATTGACATGCCTCTCATTGGTAAGGAGTATACCTGGTTTCGTACCAACAGCGCTTCTCGCATTGATCGGGTGTTAGTCTCCTCGGCTTGGTGTGTACAGTTTAGCCGTCATCGTTTGTATGCTGGTGCTAAAGGTTTTTCTGATCATGTGCCTCTCATCCTGAGAGCGGACTCCTTTTCATGGGGCAGTAGACCATTCCGTACCTGGGATGTTTGGTGGGAGGATAAACATTTCTTGTCAAAGGTGGATGAGTGGTGGCAAGAGGCAGGGATTCACTTTCCTGGAGAATTTACAGTGGTTCGGAAACTGGCTTTTGTGAGGAGGCAGCTGCAGGTTTGGCACCATGGTTCCTTTGGTTTATTAGAGCAGCAGCTGAAGACCATCTTGGATGAACTCGATCTGCTTGATCAAACTCGAGGACGCCTGGGGCCTGACTCCCTGAGGAGATATGAGGTTTTACAGGAGCAGAAGTGGGTGTTCAAGAGGAGAATTGAGGCACTATGGAGGCAAAAATCAAGGCAGCAATGGTTGACCCTTGGTGATAGGAACACTCGTTTCTTTCATGTTTGTGCCACCATTAGACACTGTCGCAATTTCATAGGAATGATTCGAGTACGGGGAAGAGAAGTGCGCCAGCCGGAAGAGATGAAGGCTGAGGCGGTTGGCTATTTCCAGCAAGTTTTCATGGCTGCAGAACACAGCTGGTTTGGTTTAGGCGGCCTGGATTTACCCAGGTTAGTTCCGGCAGTTGCCAATGAGTTGGAGAGGCCTTTTCTTGCGGATGAAATCAAGCAGGCTGTCTGGGCGTGTGGTAGCCACAAAGCCCCAGGCCCCGATGGTTTCAATTTCTTCTTCATCAAGAACGCCTGGTCGGTGATTGGAGAAGAGATTATTGTCATGATCCAGGAGTTTCAGATTAGTGGAGTGCTACCGCGAGGCATTAACAACAGTTATCTCACCTTAATTCCTAAGATTTCTGGAGCTGCGGAGCTGTCGGAGTATCGACCCATCAGCCTTATCAACAGTCTGTACAAAGTTATTGCCAAAATTACTAGCAAGTCGCCTCAAGTCAGTGATGGACCAGCTGATTTCCCCACTGCAGACCGGTTTTATGGCAGGGCGATTCATCACGGATACGGTGATGGTCGCCAACGAGATCATCCATTCTATGCAACTGTCCAAAGATCCGGGATGGTGTCTTAAACTGGATTTTCAGAAGGCCTATGACTCGGTGGACTGGAATTTTATGTCCGAAGTTCTGGACCGGATGGGTTTTGGGGCACAATGGTGTCGTTGGATGACAGAATGCTTCTCCTCGGCCCGCTGTGCTATGCTCCTCAATGGCGTGCCTACAGAGGAGTTTAATTTGGGCAGAGGTCTGCGGCAAGGCGATCCCTTGTCCCCACTATTATTCAACTTGGCTGCGGAAGTTTTGTCGCGCATGCTAAGTCGAGCTGCTGATTGTCAGCTCTTCCAAGGTATCGGTATTGGCAACTTGCAGCTCACTCATTTGCAGTATGCGGATGACATAATTCTCTTCTGCAAAGGCGATCATCAGGGTATAGTTAACATCCAAAGCATCCTCAGGTGCTTTGAACTGCTATCCGGGCTCAAGGTCAATTTCTTCAAATCTGGTCTGGTAGGCATCAACATCCCCACATCAGCGGCTGCAGCCTGTGCTGCATCATTACATTGTCGCCATCAGTCTTTGCCTTTCACTTATCTTGGAGTGCCCTTGGGAGCCAATCCTCGTCGCCGTAGTACGTGGATGCCGGTGGTCACGTGCTTTAAAGGAAAGCTGGCTTCCTGGAAAGGCTCTTTACTTTCATTGGGGGGTAGAATTACCCTGATCAGGTCCGTTCTCAGAAGCTTACCGTTGTATTATATGATCTTCTTCCAGCTGCCTGCAGGAGTGAGGACAGATTTAGAGAAATGGACTAAACGATTTTTGTGGGGTGGGACAATGGACAAACGTTGCATGTGCAAGGTGAAGTGGACAACGTGTGTGCGGCCAACTGATTGCGGGGGCGCTGGTTTAGGCTGTTTAAAGTTGGGAAATCAAGCTTTACTCACCAAGTGGAGTTTGCGGATTGCTAATGACACTTGCTCCCTTTGGAGCAGGATAATCACGCACAAGTACAGCCCTAAGCTACGTCCTGCTGGGCTTGTATGTGATGGTAGCAGGTTCTCTTCCTTATGGGCTGGCATAGTCCGCAACAGCAAAGTGGTATTGCCTAATGGCCAATGCATCTCTTCTTTTTTCCACTGGCGACTGGGTAACGGGGAATCTATTGGCTTTTGGGATGATGTTTGGTGTAGTTCATCCCCTTTGCGTGACACATTCCCCAGATTGTACGCCCTCTCCCTGGAGAAGGAAGGCTCAGTTCGGCAATTTGGTTCGTGGACCAACGAGGTATGGTGCTGGACTTTGATGTGGAGACGCAGCTTGTTTGTATGGGAAGAGGAAGAAGTGGGGCGATTGCTGGCCCTTCTGGAGGCTTACAGGCCGAATTCTTTGGAGGAGGACTTGACTCTTTGGGGGCCTCAGCTCAGACCTTTCTCGGTGAGCATGTGCTACCAGGATATGGTGGTGCTAACAGCTAGGACTGGCGAGCCATCGATTCCTAATGTCTGGAGCAAACCAGGGGCACCCAAATGGCAGGCTTTTATGTGGCTCGCATGCCAGGAGAAATTATCGGCCAAAGGATACTTAAGTCGGCTTGGTATTATCCCTGTTTCGGCTGCACTCTGTGAGGTATGTGGCAGGGTGGAACAGGACTCATATCACATTTTGATTGAATGTAGGACAGCGTGGGAGTGTTGGTCACTGCTCTTTAAGCACTGGGGCTTTTGTTGGGTCCAGCCACGTTCTTTGGTGGCTATGTTCGAACAATGGGAAGGTTTCCCCATCCCACGTCGCTGGAGTAAATTGTGGTACGTCCTGCTGTTCTCATGTGCATGGAGTATCTGGTTGGGTCGTAATAATCGTATCTTCAAAGGAGTCGACAGCAGTGCAGCTGATGCCTACTATGCAGGCATGAGACATGGTTTCTTTTGGGCTAAAACTAACTTATCGGAGGTTAATGTGGACAGCCTTGACGTTCTTCCCTCCGGTGATCTTGTTTCCTTACTAACTACGTAGTTGTTGGCGGATGGAAGTCACTGATTTTGGTGCAATTATTTGGAATCTGTTATTTTCTTTTGGTAGCCAGTAGTGATACCTTTTCATTATCCTGCTAGCTTACGATATGGATGCTGTTGGGCTAGATTTACTTTGTCGAATGCTGATGTTGATATTTTGGGATTGATTGCTTCCGGTAGTTTCCTATCTGCGTTGGGTGCCGGGGTAGTGGACTGCTTTGTGGAGGGAATGTTTTTTGTTTTGTTTCCCCTGGAGTTCACTGGTTTGATTACTAGCATGGTCATTATTTTCTGGTGTATGGTGCATTTGGTTGGGCTGTACCAGCAGGTTTTAGAGATGCAGTCAGCAGGGCGGCAGCTGTGTGTTCCAAGGGTCTGCGGCTGGCGGTTTCTGTAGTCCAGTTTAGTTCGGTCCTCGATTGCATTGCTTGTTGGGGCTCATGTTCTTGTACTGATTTTAGCATTTGGAGTTCTGAAACAAACAGATCCTGTCACTTACTCACAGGATTTATTTGTTTCATTTTGTCCATTGATCTGATACACTCATTCATTGTATAGTTCTTTGGCATTTTGCCTTTTATATATATCGATATCTTCTTCAAAAAAAAAATAATGCAGCAATCCAGACCCCAGCATCTAAGGATCTTATACCAGCAGATCCAGACATAAAGTTTTTATAAAAAAAAAAAGAAAGATATGTATATGGAGCAATCCAGACAGAATGGACAAACATTTTCGGAGATATCAATCAAATTTCTCCTACAGAATAGATCTCTTGTGTTCAGTCTTTCCAAGACAGCAAGCCACGTAACAAAAAAAATTAATCTTTGGAAAGAACTATGTTATTCCATACCGTCCAATCCACTGCAAATATTTGACAAAGGATTTTGTTTGTAGAAAAGCAAGACACTGGTTCTTGTTTCTGATACTTTGTTTGACTTCATCATGCAAGAATCACCATAGCTAATTCAATTTTTTATCAAAAGTCATTTTTGGTTACCTATGACACAAACATGAAGAAGGAGAAAATGAATGTTTGCAGAAATGTTTGGTTTGACTAGAAAATTTATAGCCATTTGATTTTATTAAGAACTAGAAATGTTTGGTTTGACTACAAAAAATCCTGATTAACCCTTATTAACATTTATAGCCATTTGATTTTATTAAGAACTAGAAAATTAAGAATAATTATAACCTTATTTAGATGGTAGAAGTAAATAAAAAATGATAATATTAATTCGAAACTATATTTTGAATTTGAAAATTAAATATTCCAAATCATAAATAAACGTAAATAACTTTCTTCTTCGGATAGACACAAGTATTGGAAAAGTTGTAATTATCTACTCTAAATTGTTTTTAAATTTGATCGTTTGAAAGATGCTTTGAACAGGATCGACTTTGCCAAGTTTCAGACAAACTAGAATGTGACAAATCACATTCTAGGTGATTGCAAGGGAATATTTCTAAGGTGCAGTATAAATACCTTGTTTAAATGACAGAATGGCAAACACCAATAATTATCCATTTCTACTACCAAGCCCATCGGTCCATCGCAATGATTGCCCCACCAACATCCCTGGTGTTCAAGGTTCACAGACGCGAGCCAGTCCTGCTCCCCCCTGCCAAGCCCACCCCTTACGAGTTCAAGTACTTGTCAGACATCGATGACCAAGAAGGTTTTCGATCCCATCTTCCAGCTGTACGCTTTTACCGTAACAATCCCTCAATGGAAGGGAAGGACCCTGTCAAGATCATTAGGGAGGCGATTGCTGAAACACTGGTGTTCTACTACCCTCTTGCTGGTAGGTTAAGGGAAGGGCCGAACCGTAAGCTCATGGTAGAATGCACCGGGGAAGGGGTCCTGTTTATCGAGGCAGATGCTGATGTTACTCTTGAACAGTTTGGATATCCTCTTCAACCTCCATTTCCTTGCATGGAGGAGCTTCTTTTCGATGTCCCTGGCTCTAGTGGGATAGTGAACTGTCCTCTGTTCCTTTTTCAGGTATATCTATACTATTTTCATTTTTCTGAAGTATAATCGTCAGGTTTCAAGAAATAGAATTGGGGAGCATCCGATTTGATCTAACATCAGCTATGCTTTTCTTGCATAATTGAAAGGTAACACGCCTCAAATGCGGTGGTTTCATCTTCGCCCTCCGATATAACCACACTATGTCCGACGCCATCGGCCTGTTTCAAATCCTGTCGGCGGTGAGTGAGATTGCCCGTGGACCGGATGCACCATCCATCTTACCAGTATGGGAAAGACATCTTCTTAATGCCAGTGAACCACCACATGTGACACACTTGCATCTAGAGTACGAACTAGAGACAGCCCCCACTGGTGCTCATACAAAAGAAACTGAGGAAATGGTTCAACGGTCGTTTTTCTTTGGACATGAAGAGATATCAACTCTAAGAAGACTTATCCCTCGTGGACGCCACACCACATTTGAAATACTAACAGCATGTTTATGGAAGTGTCGCACCCAGGCTCTCCAGCTGGATCCTAATGAAGATGTACGTTTGTTGTGTCTTGTCAATGCACGAGACAAAATTAACCCGCCGCTGCCACCAGGGTACTATGGTAATGCTTTTGTCTTCCCAGCAGTTGTGACAACTGCAGCCAGCCTGTGTCGGAATCCAATAAGCTACGCGTTAGAGTTGGTGAAAAAGGCTAGGACACAGTTCTCTAAGGAATACATGCGATCAGTGGCTTCTTTGATGGTCATGAAAGGCAGGCCTCACTTCACAGAAACCAGATGCTTCGCTGTGTCTGATGTAAAACATCTGCAAGATGTGGAATTTGGGTGGGGTAATGCAGTATACAATGGGGTCGCCACGGCTGGTTCTGGGGACTTCCCGGGAGCAAGCTATTTTTTGTCGTTCACAAATAACAAAGGAGAACATGAGATTTTGGTGCCTTTTAGCTTGCCATCGCCTGCAATGGAAAGATTTGTGAAGGAGCTTCAGAAGATGTTGAAGAACCAGCCAGCTAGTGGAGATGAAGCTTCAAAGTTTACCAAATCTTCCTTGTAAGTTAATGGGTACAGATCATATGGTGTAGGCTTTTAAGTACCAAATAAGTTGATTTTGTTAAGTTTGACTTATGGCCAAAGATCGAATCTTGATTTTTGGTCAAATGAGGAATAAATGAGGATCCATCCGAGTATTCTAATTATATACTTATATAATAAAATTAAATAATATAAATCGTTATAAATTTTATTTATAAATCTATATAACAAAACATAATATAGTTATGTTCGTTCAATATGCAGCATCAGCCGACTGACATAGATTTTGGTTACCAAACATAAATTTTATTTAAACTCTATCCTCTAGTTTTCAAAAAACCATTCTGTTCTTTGCCTTTCCAAGTAATTAATTATCACGAACCGAGTACAATAGGATTCTCCAGATCTTTCTCTGCATTTTGCCCCTTACTTCCGTTTGCCAAGATTCGAAATTCAGATAATCTACCAAGAATGCAGCAATCCAAACCCCGGCGTCTTAGGATCTTATACCGACAGACAATCGTGAAATCCAGACAGGATGGGCAAACATTTTCGGAAACATCAATAATCAAATTCCTCTAACAAAGTAGATCTCTTGTCTTCAGTCTTTCCAAGAAAGCAATCTACATAAAAAATTAAACTTTGGAAAGAACTATAGAGTCCAATCCACTGCAAAATATTAGTGTTTTGTTTCTCATGCCTTGTTTGGTTTCATCATGCAAGAATCTCCATATCTTTGACCTAAAACATTATATTTGTTAACTTCCCCACCCAAAAATAGCTCATTTGGATTATGTTTAATTTTTTTAGAATTAATGGATATTTACGTTTAAAGTTATAACCAGGGAAGCTAGAATATCAACTTGTTAAACTTATTAATTCTCTTAATTACGCCCTTTAAGAAGAGGATTTTTAGCTTGGATAGAAATGATTAAGTTTAAAGTAAATAGTTTATAAGAGGTTAGAAATAGCAAAAGGGTTTTTGGATCGCATGGAAACGGGAGGAATTAAACTGAGTAGAAGCCCATAAGAAGAGGGTTGGGCCCAAAAATTTTGAGGCTTAAGTAAAGCCTGTCGAACCCAATTATCATAAATATTAAGGAAACCTATTTTATTCTAGTTCGGTATATTCGAATTGAACAATTATCATATGTATTCAGATATTATTGATTTGTTATTACTATATAATCAATTAAGATTCTTTTCCCTTTCCTGAAAATAAAAATTATATACTCAGTTAAATCGAAAAATAAAAATAAACAAAAGTAACCTAGATGCTTATCTGACAAAAGGGCTGCTCCGATAAGATCAGTACAATTACTTGATATCAGATAAGAATGTGACAAAATCCTGCACAGGTATTGTGGTTTCTCCAGGTTTTTTTTATATCTTTAACCTTTATGCCCTTTAAGTGCTCCAGATTTTATAACTCTTGAGATTCCATTTTAATATCTACGATTCAGCATACCCATAAAAGAGAGAATTCAACTGTATGCTTTCTTCACCAACTTCCTCACCCACATGGCCAGTTTAGCCCCCATCAATCTTGTCACATCAAACTTTTTTCCTAGACTTCTAGCCTTTTTACTGGTTTGGAAAAAGGAGCAAAGGTCTCACATTACATCTTGAATGGTATTCTGAAACATAAAAGGAGGTCGATTATGCAAGTTCACTACATACTTTTAAGGAAGTGCTGAGAAATTGTTTTTCCACTCTCGGAAATCATTTTCCAGATAATAGTTACTCCTCCATAAAACTTATATTTTTGAAATTTTTAGAAATTATGAAGAACAACTTAAATACAAACCCAACAATGCAAATTGTTTTGAAGAGCTGAACAAGCTTGACCCAAGAGAAATTAATTTTGGGCACATCAATGTGTGGAAAACAGAAACTAATTTTAACTAACCCAAGAGTCTAGAAAGAACAAGCTTTTTTATATTTGGTACAGAACAAAGGATCAACCAAACCCACCAAGCTACCTCATGACATGTCGACCTCAACCCCATGGTGGCACGTTTGCTTTTAGAGATAATTTTGTCCATTACTCTTCTGTAGTCTTTGAGCGTGCAGCTTTATATTAACTATCTTGCATGCACATGGTGTGAAAATTTTGTATATATTATATGATGACAGACCTTACTCTTACTTCCTTCACACTTAGGAAACACATGATAGCATCTTCTTTTTTTTGCGGGACCTATGTTAGAATATTTGCTTTTGTGTTTTGTGTCTATACCTGTTATTTTAAGAGCCTCTGTCTGGCATCAGTATTAAAAAATGATTCATTATGAACCCATTATCGGTTTGTCTAAACTTTGGAGATAGACAGGTTTTCAAGTGTCAAATTTATGGAAAAAAAAATATCAAAAGGCATTGCCAACACATCAAGGCAACTTAGCTTTTAAAGAAAAAAAATTATCTTGTTAAAGTGACATTTGCATTTAAAATTTTCACATGCAATATAAAGTTCCTTTCCCTCAAAAGTTATAATATATTTTTTTAAATTAAAATAATATTTTCACTCATCTCAAAAATATTTTTTCTTCAAACATAAATCCACACTTAAGATAAATAACTATTAATAGAACATTCTCTATTCATATAATATCTATTAATAGAACATTCTCTATTCACATAAATAAATATCTATTAATAATATCTTTTACAGTTGGACTATAATAAGTAGGCTTGGGTATGAAATTCAACCAGCAATGCCACATCCGAATTATTTAAATTGAATACAATAAAATATTAGAGTATAAAATATAGGTTTGCATTTGACAATATTGCCTAAATATTCTATTTTCTAACGATTTTACTCTTATAAATATAGAATAAAAATCATTTAAAATATGTTAAAACATCCACACGTCACAGACCATGCTGAATGTTACTGTATTTTTTTTCTATTTTATTTTTATTTTTTTATTAAAAATCTTACTTTTTTCCAAATTCTCTAAGAACATCATAATTTAGTCATATATGACGTGTCATTTATTGGTTCGCATGATATCTGGTTTGAAACGTGATATTCTGTATTTAAATTCCCCGGCATTAGATAATTATTGATGAAAATTGGAAAAACAAATCTTACAAAGGAGATATCGTGATCCATGTGTTGCTCAAATTCTATGTTCACGATGTGAACGAATTGATAGCTGACTTTTTTTTACTAGCCCACTCCTAAAAGAAAATGAAATATCATTCAGCCTTATATTTATTTAAATTATCTTTGTAGTAAAGTGAGTTCTGATACAGCCTTTCAGGTAAGATCCGAGACTGTGGCACCTCATACGTATTATCAGGACAAGTGAAATAATAAAAACAAAATTGGGTAATGGTTTTCTATATAAGAACTAGTGTACAATATTTGGTGTTAAAGGCAACCAGATTGATACTTGGATACGAGAGGACATTATGGCTTTGGAACTCCCGACTTTTTTCTCACTCAAATCACAAATTAACAACAAATTCTTGGCCTGCATCAAAGAAGAAGGAGAGGTCCAAGGGTTACTCAAGTCCTCTGCGGAGAAGGTTAACCCATTGACAGTGTTCCAGGCGGAGAAAGCAAAGAGTGGAGATGGCCTTGTGCACCTGAAATCCTCTTACAACAATAAGTACCTAAGGAGGCTGGATCGGAATACGTGGTGGATTGTTGCTGCGGCTGATAAACCAGAGGAGGACCAATCTAACTGGTCATGCACTTTGTTCAAGCCTGAGTTTGTTGGGGGTGACCGGAAAACCATCCGGCTCATCCATGTCCAGCTAAGACACTATGTGCGTCTATGGACCATGTATGAGCCTTTCGAGTTATGCTTATTCGCAGCAGAGAAAGGCCATGATAAGGAGAAGAAAGATATCTTCACAATCGATGTTCCTGGATCGACGGATGGTGGTGCTGGACCGGGTGCTGGATCAGGTGTTGGACCAGGTGATACTGGACCGGGTGCTGGTGCTGGTGCTGGTGCTGGTGCTGGTGCTGGACCTGGTGCTGGACCTGGTGCTGGACCTGGTGCTGGTGCTGGTGCTGGATCAGGTGTTGGACCAGGTGCTGGTGCTGGTGCTGGATCAGGTGTTGGACCAGGTTCTGGTGCTGGATCTGGTGCTGGACCGGGTGCTGGTGCTGGACCTGGTGCTGGTGCTGGTGCTGGTGCTGGTGCTGGTGCTGGTGCTGGACCTGGTGCTGGACCTGATGCTGGTGCTGGACCTGGTGCTGGTGCTGGTGCTGATGCTGGTGCTGGATCAGGTGTTGGACCAGGTGCTGGTGCTGGTGCTGGATCAGGTGTTGGACCAGGTGCTGGTGCTGGATCTGGTGCTGGACCGGGTGCTGGTGCTGGACCTGGTGCTGGTGCGGGTGCTGGTGCTGGTGCTGGACCGGGTGCTGGTGCGGGTGCTGGTGCTGGACCGGGTGCTGGTGCTGGACCTGGTGCTGGTGCTGGATCAGGTGTTGGACCAGGTGCTGGTGCTGGATCAGGTGTTGGACCAGGTGCTGGTGCTGGACCGGGTTCTGGTGTTGGACCTGGTGCTGGTGCTGGTGCTGGATCAGGTGTTGGACCAGGTGTTGGACCAGGTGCTGGTGCTGGACCTGGTGTTGGACCAGCTGCTGGTGCTGGATCAGGTGTTGGTGCGGGTGCTGGTGCTGGTGCTGGTGCTGGTGCTGGTGCTGGTGCTGGTGCTGGTGCTGGTGCTGGTGCAGGATCAGGTGTTGGACCTGGTACTGATGCTGGACCAGATGTTGATGCTGGTGAAGACGACAATAATGTTAATTTTGATTTCACCAAGGTCTTCACAAAAATATATGGCCAAAGCACGGTGATGCTCGCAAGAGGAATTGCCAATAACGTCGGTGACACTGAGCAAGTTATGCCGGTGTTGCTGGACTACGACAAGAATGAAAGCAGTATATGGAAATTAAACAACAATAGTTCATCAAACACTAAAAATGTACGCAACATCAAGTCTGAAATTCCGGTCATCTTGAATGGAAGCGTTCAGCTATCAGGGAATGTGTTTAGTGGACCATACGAGTGGGGAACAACTGTGGAGACAACTTACAAAAATGTGAAGACGACTTACAAGGTTGTTGTCCCTCCAAAGACTCGGGTGATAGTTACTCTGAAGGCAACAAAGGCCACATTTGATATTGAATTCACACTTAAAGGGTCCGCGTCAACTCAGAAGAAGGAAGATGGAGTGTTCACGGGGATTAATCTATATAATTTGAAGTACGAAACAGAACAAAAAAAGATCTAGATAACGTTTGATGTTTGTGGATAGCATGTCTTCACGTACTAGTCTTCTTCTTTCAGAGGATCCATGTATTTCATTAAGGCAAGCCAGCCATAAAAATTTGAAGTAAAATAAAAAATAATAATAAGGCCATTTAGGAGTCATGTGTTAGAATATCTCTGTTACTATGTTTTGTATCTGTACGTGTGTCTTTTATTTTTGGTTGATGATATTGAATAAGAATTTGTTTGAGTGATATGTGATTATTTTGATATAATTTTGTTGGTCTTAATCCTTTTTATTTTATCTGAATTAAACGGTTAAAACATAAAACATATTACTTGATATTGATAATATTGATAGTAGTATTTAATAATCGGTATCATTGAAGGGAATTAGTCATTATTACAACGGTGGATATCCTTTAATTTTTTAATCAAGTTCAATTTTTATTCAAAATTTTGATCAATTTTTCTTCCACCTACCTTTTCTGAGAATTTTGATTAAGTCTGAAACGGGTCGTAACCTCCGAGATGATCGTTTTAGAGTAGTTTAGTATCCTTCTGAAAAAAACATCAGCTTGGAACATCGTTCAACAACTATAGCTAGACCGACCAACGAAGGGAATTTCGAACTGTGTTTTGTAGAGCAGAAGCAACTGAGTTCTGACAAGACAACTAATTCTAAAGTTACAAGCTCGGTGAAGATAATGTTGCCATCTAGTCCATCACCCTCATTTGCAGTCTGAGTCATAAAATTAGTGGAATATGTCTGATTTCATTAGTACAAGATATCATTCCAGAGTTAAATCTCTTCGTTCTTACTCCTCTTCTTCCCTCTCTCGTAACATTTGGTGTTCTGAATCTAATCGATGCTTAATGCTTAATAATGTTTTACATGAGGTGATATCTTGCAATGATATCAGTGGCTTCATGCAACTCAGCCATTATCAACATGGGAACGGTTTGCCCTCGGATATCGAGAATAGATTTGGACCATCACACTACGATAACCACGAGGCTATTCAAACTGCAACAGCACTTTTCGGTGACAGACTACAAAGTTTGAGACACTTTCCAAGCTCACGCCAGTGTTGAATGCAGAAAACCAATCATTTTTCCAATGACCCACTGCACCAGCTTTGTGCGCCCTGACTTAAGAACTCCATCCATGTTAAGCTTGAATTCCCCAAAATATGGAAAATTCCAGCCTATAATTAGTTTTTCCACAAACCTTGCAAAACTAGGATGATTTCATCTTTTTTTTTTCCTAAAACTGAAATTAGACTCCATCAAACTTTTCTCCTTTGTACTTGGTTGATAATGACATTTTATTTTATTGATTTTGTCTTCTAAAGTCTGAAGGCTCTAGTACCAATTATTAAGATTATCACATGCACAATCAATAGTCATTGTTATGAATAAAAATAAAGAACATAAATATTTAATACCTGCTAAAGAGAAATGATTTTCAGTATTTAAAAAAGAATATAGAGTGTGTGATTATAAATCATCACTACGTAATTATAAGGTGCACTACTAAATCAAGACTAAATCCCATTTTAGATTAAATCTTGATCGTTATATTAGAAGCCACCTAACAATACTTACGCAAGAACCAAGTTAGCCTTCTCCTTAATCAACTTCCATAGATCATCCACATGATGCTTTTCTGTTAGTGTTGAGCCAACAGCGCACCTTATGTAATAAACACCACCAACTACCCCATGAGTCAGAAAAGCTCTCCCACTTTGGTTCACAGCAGTTAGCAGATGCCTAGTCAATTCCAAGTCCTTGTCACAATCATCTTTAGGTTTGAGCCTGAAACAAACCAAGGCAAACCTCCTCGGCGCCACCACCTCAAAATCGGTTGTCTTTGGCTACCAGCGTCTCAAACCTCTTAGCCAAGTCCACATCACTGCGTATGTGGTGCACGAGGTTCTCCACTCCGTTCCTTCGAACCACTATCCAAAGTTTTAATGCCCTGAATCGCTTACTCAGTGCAATTTTCCAATCTTTATAGTCTACCACCGACTCGGTTTCACTAGCACTATTCCTCAAAAATTCTGCATCTGTGGCCAGCGAGTCGATTAATAATCTTGGATTCTTAACCCACAAACAGCAGCAATCCATGTTGGTGAGCAACCATTTATGTGGGTTCATGCTAAATGAATCAGCAAGTTCCACCCCATAGGCTGCATCAATGTGGAACCATATATCGTATTTCCTGGCAATTTTTCCCAACTCTTTGATAGGATCCAATGCTCCACATCCGGTGTTTCCAACGGTGCCACAGACATATAATGGCACCAAACCAGACATGATATCCTTTTTTATTGTCTCCTCAAGTGCTTGTGGCGATAGAGCAAACTGTTACGATATTGGCATTCCAGGTGTGAAGAATTAATCTGAAGATTTAGTTAGTTCCTATAATTTATCAATGTTGGTTAGATTTAATTCTGATTTTATGGAGAATAATCTGTCTTTACTGTTATTTATTTCTTATATAAACCTGACGTCTAATGAATAAAAATATAAGCTAGTTAACGTTCAAAAACTCTCCCAACTCCATTATCCTTTGTTTCTCTGCAAAGTTCTTTTCCTTCTTTTTGTTCCAACAAGTGGTAGTGGAGCCACAATTGGTCTTAAAGGATCTGTAGTTCTTTCAAAACACAATCCCACCCTTCTTTACAAAATCATTTTTTCAAACCACACCAAAAAGATGTCTAGCTATAATGTCTCGTTGATTTCTCCACCAGTCTTTACTGGTGAAAATTTTCAAATGTAGTCAGTGAAGATACAATCTTATTTTGAAGCCCTTGATCTTTGGGAAATTGTTTCAGAAGATAAGCCTGTGAATTCATTACCTAGAGATCCTATTATGGCACAAATCAAAGCTCATACAGAGGAGAAGACTAAAAGATTCAAAACAAAGACTATCATTCAATATTGAGTCAGAGATTCGATGTTTCATCGGATCATGACTTGTAAAACTACTAAGGAGGCATGGGATAAGTTACAAGTGGAGTATCAAGGAAGCGTCAGAACCAAACAAATACAGGTTCTGAATCTAAAAAGAGATTTTGAGACTTTGAGAATGCTAGAGGATGAAAGCATTACTAGATACTGTGACAGGATTTCCTTGATTGTTAACAATATTCATCTACTTGGAGAGGATTTTCCAGAAAGCAGAATTGTGGAAAAAATTCTTGTGACTCTCCCTGAAAGATTTGAAGCCAAAATTTGTTCTTTGGAGGAGTCCAAAGATCTGTCAATAATTTTATTGGCAGAATTAATGAGTGCTCTTCAAGGACAAGAGCAAAGAAGGACCCTACGATAGGAGAAAATCACTGAGGGTGCATTCTATGCCCAAAATCAGCAGTCTTACAAAGTTAAAAAACTGTTCAACAAGAAGAAAAATATAATCGACGAGAGCAACTACAAAGAAGGCTTTAAGAAAAGAAGTTTTCCAACTTGCACTCATTGCAAGAAGGCGACTCATCTAGAGAAGTATTGCTGGTAGAGACCTGATGCTAAATGTGACAATTACAAACAACTTGGGCATATTGCTAAGGTATGTAAACATAAGAACAAGCCTATTCAATCACAGCAAGCACAAGTGGCTGATGTTGAACCACAAGAGGAACGTTTTTTTGCAGCATTCCATATCTCATGTTATGATTCTTATAATACATGGCTTATTGATAGTGGATGCACTAATCATATATGCCATAATGCTTCCATATTCAAAGATCTTGATAAGTCTTACAGCTCAAAGGTGAAGGTTGGCAATGGAGAATATGTGAAGGTCAAAGGAAAAGGAACAGCAGCTGTAAAAACAAATTCAGGAATCAAACTTATTCCAAATGTCTTATTTGTGCCTGATATCAACCAGAATCTTTTGAGTGTGAGTCAGATGCTTTGAAAAAACTACTCCTTGCAATTCAAGAACAACTACTGCACCATTTTTGATCCATTTGGAGTAGAGTTGAGTTGTGTAGAGATGAAAAACAAGAGTTTTACTCTTGACTGGGAGTAGGTTGCTGAACGTGCCTATATTGGAATCACTCAAAATGCTTCAGACCTATGGCATAAAAGGTTTGGGCATTTTAATCAACGAAGTTTAGCATATTTGAAGAAACATGATTTGGCAAAAAATATGCCAGATATCTCTGACAAAATTGTTGAATTATGTGAGGTTTGTCAAGAAGGGAAGCAAACAAAGTTGCCATTTCCAAAAGATCAGTCTTAGAGAGCCACAGAGATGCTTCAACTTATCCACACTGATGTTTGTGGTCCTATGAAGACTGAATCATTGAATGGTAGTAAATATTTCATTCTCTTTATTGATGATTGCACGAGGATGAGTTGGGTGTATTTTCTTAAGCAGAAAAGTGAAGCTTTTTCTGTTTTCAAGCAGTTTAAAGCCATAGTGGAGAATCAATGTGGCAAGAGAATCAAAATCTTGAGATCTGATAATGGCACAGAATATAATTCTAACCAATTTGCTGAGTTTTTTAGCATTGCAGGTATAGAACACTAGCTTACAGTGCCATATACGCCACAACAAAATGGTGTCTCTGAGAGGAAAAACAGGACTATCATGGAGATGGCTTGTTGCCTCTTACTTGAAAAGAAGATGCCAAGCAAATTTTAGGCAAAAGTTGTTAATACTTCTGTGTACTTGCTGAATAGACTTCCTACCAAAGCATTGAAGAATTCAACACCATATGAAGCCTGGTACAATATCAGGCCCTTTGTGGATCATCTCAAGGAGTTTGGAAGCATATGCTATTATCAGGTTCCAGAATAAAAAAGAAGCAAACTTGATTCTAGAGCTGAAAAAGGCATTTTTATTGGTTATGGATCATCTACAAAAGGTTATCGAATCTTTTGTTTACATAATCAAAATATTATTTTGAGCAGGAATGTGAAATTTGATGAGGCATCAACTTGGGATTGGCAAAATCAAGAAAAGGCACAGTTAGATATCTCTTTTGATAAGAAGATTCATGAGGAGAACTTTGATGATATACCAATAAGAGACACAAGATCTTTAAAAGATATTTATCTCAGGTGTAACTTGGTAGTTTCTGAACCTATAAATTATTCTGAAGCACAAGATTCCAAAGAATGGAGGAGTGCTATGGAAGCAGAGTTAGAGATGATCAACAAAAATGAAACATGGCAGCCGGTGGAAAGACCAAAAGATCAAAAAGTGATAGGAGTCAAATGGGTATTCAAAACAAAACTCAATTCTGATGGCTCACTATGCAAACACAAAGCAAGATTGGTGGTGAAAGGCTATGCTCAACAATATGGCATCAATTATCAGGAGAATTTTGCTCCTGTGGTGAGGTATGACACTATTAAACTCCTTACTGCTGTTGTTGTACAAAATTATTGGCAAATCCATCAACTAGATGTCAAATCTGCTTTTCTGAATGGATTTCTTGACGAGAAGATTTATGTAGAGCAACCAGATGGATATTTAGTTACAGGAAAAGAAAAATGTGTATATCTCTTGAAGAAAGCCTTATACGGGCTCAAACAAGCTCCAAGAGCCTGGTATGAGAGAGTTGACATGCACTTGTATGAACTTAGTTTTATTAAAAGCCAAAGTGAAGCAACTTTATATATTAAAACAGATGGAGATCAGTTGCTGGTTGTCTTTATTTATGTAGATGACATCCTTGTAACTGGACATCAACCTGAACTCATTCAAAGGTTCAAGGAGGAGATGAAGAAGGTCTTTGAGATGACTGATCTTGGAGCCATGAGTTATTTTTTGGGAATGGAAATTGTGCAGTCACATTCAGGTATTTTCTTATGTCAGAAGAAATATGTTATGGATGTGCTTAAAAAATTCAGAATGCAAGACTGCAAACCTGTGTCTACTCCGATGACAACAAGTGAGAAGCTGAGCAAGGATGATGGCTTGGAAAAAACAAACGAAGGCTTGTACAGGAGTTTAATTGGCAGCCTTTTTTATCTAACAACTACTAGACCTGATATAATCTTTGTTGTTAGTATACTTTCCAGGTTCATACACTCACCAAGTGAAAGGCATTTTTCAGCTGCTAAAAGAATATTGAGGTATATCAAAGGAACTGTTTCTTTTGGTATTTATTTTTCTAAGTCTGTGGATGCAAGGATGACATTGATAGGGTACTTTGATAGTGATTGGGGAGGATGTGTTGATGATGTAAAAAGTACTTCTGGATATTTATTTGGATTAGGTTCTGGTTTTTTTACTTGGAGCTCAAAAAAACAAGAAACCATAGCCTAATCTACAGCAGAAGCAGAGTATATTGTTGTTGCCGCTGCTGTAAACCATGCAATTTGGTTGCGGAAATTGTTAAAGGACTTGGGTTAAGAAGAAGTTGAAGCTACCAAGATTATGTGTGACAATAGTTCTGCAGTTTCAATTTCAAACAATCCAGTATTCCATGGCAGAACAAAGCATATCAAGATTAAGTTTCACTTTATCAAGGAATCCAACAATTAAACGAAGTGCTACTGGTGCATTGTTCATCTGAAGATCAATTGGCTGATATTTTCACTAAACCACTACCCAAAGAAAGATTTGAAGTTTTGAAGCAAAAGATAGGTGTTAATCACCTAGATGCCAAGGGGGAGTGTTACGATATTGGCATTCCAGGTGTGAAGAATTAATCTGAAGATTTAGTTAGTTCCTATAATCTATTAATGTTGGTTAGATTTAATTCTGATTTTATGGAGAATAATCTGTCTTTGCTGTTATTTATTTCCTATATAAACCTGACGTCTAATTAATAAAAATATGAGCTAGTTAACGATCAAAAACTCTCCCAACTCCATTATCCTTTGTTTCTCTGTAGAGTTCTTTTCTTTCTTTTTGTTCCAACACAAACTCAGTTGAAAATGACGTGGAGATGGAACGGAAATTCGATGGCCGAATACCAACTATTTTGCAGCCTTTCAGGACGGTAGAATGTGTGAGACCCCGCCCTTTTCAAGTGTCGAGTCAGCGTGTTGGTGGGACCTGAGTGTCGACCGAGGATGTATTTAAAGCCCATAGTGTGTTTAGATGTGTCGTGTGAGTGGTTTAGTGCGTTGGTTTAGGGAAGAGTCAGTGGAAAACCGCCGAACTGATTTCTGGTCCGTGTTGAGTGACCGTGGGCCTTTTGGGCTGATTCTGATTTCTTTGAGCCCGTTACTATTCATCGAGCCCAAATATCTAATTGTGAGCCCATTTAATCAAACACAAGCCCAATTAAGCCATTTGACGTTTTAAAAAGATTTCCGAGCTTCACACGTATTTTATCGAGTTTTCGTTTGATTGTTGGGCTATTTCTTTGCAGGTTTGGGCCTGCAACTTAGCCCAATCCTTTGGTTTAATTTTTCAGCCCAAACCTTAGCCTATAAATATCCAAGTTTAAGTCTGAAACCTCATTTCCTCCTTCCCCTTTCTCTCTCTTGTTGCTTATTCCCGATTTTCCTCTCCCTTCTCTCTACAAACCTACACAAGTCTTTCCTTCACCAAAATTTTCACCAGAATTTGATAGGTTATTGTTACCCTATCACTTCCCCTTCTTTTCCCTTGGTTCTCCACTTGTTAGGAGTCCTAGAAGGGTGTTTTCTGGGCAGGTTTTGCTTAAGGTCGAGTTTGGTGCTTTTGGAGGTAAGTTGTGATTTCTGGTTCTTCAAGTTAAATTCTTGGTTGTTTGATGTTTCTGGTGTTGTTCTTAGCCTACCCTGATGTTCTGTTCTGGTTTAATTCTTTGTAGAGTTTGGTTTGAGATTCTGGAAATTGGTATGTGAGTGATCATTTTAGGGATTTGATGAATTGGTTGTTGTTGACTGATTATTGTGCTTGAGGATTGTTGTTTGAGTTTGAGTGGCTTGGAATGTGAGTTTCTTGCAGCAATGATGGGGTGGCACACCTCTGTTTCAGAAGGTTTGTTTTGGGATTGAGATTAAGAGGCATTGATGATGCCTAAGGTTGTTTTAGAGTGTTGTAGTGTGTCTTTTAGGTGAGTGTGTGCTAAGGGTCCTTAGGTTGTATTTTGTTAATTTTTGTGCCCTGTTTTTCCCTTAGTTTATGTCTGTGATTTAATATCTGATAGGTGGTGGTTTAGCTCTCGACAAAGGCAAAGGTATCGCCGGAGAGTCTACGCGTCAAGAGGTGGGAGTTTACGTTTCATACGTGTATACGAAATATTTGATTTCGATAAGCTAAAATGTGACTTACATGATTTGGATAGAGGCTTGACTGGAAAATACGTTCTGAAATCATGCTAGAATCATACGCTTGTGTGCCATGATTTATACATAAAACGTTATCTTAAAATGCTATGCACGTATGCTTGTCAATGCATTGGATGTTGGGCAATTGGTGATGTGTTTGTTGCTGGATTTTCATCCCAAGTGAGAGTGTTTTTGTACAGACTTTGAATTTGATATGTAATCCATTCCTTCTTATGTTGGTTGAGGCTTTATTCTGAGTGGAATGTGGTGTTTTGTTGGTGTCAAACACAAGAGGATTTTCTGGAAAAATATTCTGGAAAAACTCAGTTTTGTTCAGTCTTTAAATTGGATATGTAATCCATTCCATTGTGTGTTGGTTGAGGATTTTTTTTCTGAGGAGAATTTGGTATTAGGTGAGTGTCAAACACAAAGGAAAGGTTCTGGAAAAATATTCTGGAAAAAAATCCAGGTTTTGATCAGTCTCGTATATTTCTGGAAAAATATTTTGTATTTTGCCGTAAGCTGGAAATACTCCAAATTAGTTCCGATTGATGCCCAATGTCGTGTAATTTTCGTATGATGCATCTGTGATTTGAAATTTATGATTTTTAAGTGTGTTTACATGAAAGAACGTCCCTTGTTGGGATTGATTGATTGAGTATACGATTGTAATTTTCCTACATACGAACTATACACGTATTTTCTAGGAAAATTGTGGAATTGACGGACGCAGCTAATTGATCAATCAGGGTAAGTAATTGGAAGGATTCCCAGGTAAAGGGGAATGGTTACTTACTGTTGTGGAGGGTTACGAAGGAAATTGATTGTGTGCCTAGCTGAGTGACAACTAGCAGGACACGTTGGACCCGAAGGGTCATGTACTGGTACAATGTTCTATGCATGCATGCTGAGTAATTGAATGTGATAAATGATTTGCTCCATTTAATTACAGATAACATTGATGGTAAGGGGTATTTCTGAATATTATTATGTTTTGACGAAATGGAATTAAAACCATCAATGGGCTTTGCGCTACCTTTTAGCGGGGGTAGTTCGAAAGCAACCAATGTCTGCCCCGTTAGTTTTGGACGTATTAGCCCGACTGATTCTGATGAATGTGGATTTTAAAATGCATAAGATTTTGTCTGTATGGTCATTTATGCATTTCTGGAATTTATTGTGGTTATATGCATTATAGCGAGCATGGATGATTAAATGAATTTTCTGATCACGTATGTTTCATAAATTGATTTGGTTATGCCTCTATTCCCACGGCTACGTGTATGACGCTGTAACTTCCACTGAGATTTTATTATCTCACCCCCCTCTTTTCCCCTTTTCAGGGCTAGTACGTGATCGTCTAGACGTTGTCGCAGAGGTTTAGTCCCGGTGTCTTTCTATAGGGCTGGACTATGCATTCACACGTTTTGGAGACTCGGCATGCTTTGTAATTATTGTTTTATGAGCATACATGCTTGTGTTGGATTTCATTTTCTGAATTGCACTCGTTGTGGATTTATTTTCGGTTATGTTTATGATTATGCATGTATGATTCACATGACTTATTTATGAGTTGGTTTGAGTGCCATGGGCACGTATTAGTCCATTTGGGCTTGTGAGTTATGGTTTCGCAGATTAAAGACTTCCGCTGATTTTTATATGACTCCATTGAATGTTTAAGCCGAGTTGAAATTGAAACGTGCTATGCTCCAATTTATTTTATAAAAATTCAAATTGATACGTAATTTTGGGTTTGTGATTTGTAAGATTAAATTAAACCTTGCGTGACTTCGATTGATTCACGTGTTGGGTCAATCGAGGCTACGCGGTGGTGAGGTTCCCATTTACCGGGAGCAGGTCCTCACAGAATGGGTCTCATCAGAGGCATAAACTACTAATCTGCTAGTCTTATCGCTTCCAATCTTCCTCAACATTTTGTCTCTTGCCGCTGCCAGAGTGCATATTATGGACTCGCGGTATTTCCATGCAAGACACCACCACCAACTCCTGAAAATAGAAACGACGTTGGAAGTTTAAGCATCTTGCCCACCCAATCCATGACAATGGATTCCAACTCGATTGCAGCCGGAGATGAGATCCAGTTGAAGCCAATGACGTTAAGTCCAGAGCAGAGCATCTCGCCAACAAATCCTGCGATGCTTGCATTTGCTTGGAAGTAAGCAAAGAAGTTAAGGCTTTTCCAGTGAGTGAGCCCCGGTAGAATGCTATCAGTAACATCTTCTAAATTATCCTCCAATGATTCTGGAAAATACGGAGCAGCATCAAGGAGCTTTTCTGACAAGTATCCTGGTTTGACCTGGCTTTGAATTGGGTATCCTTCGATGGTCCTATAGTAGTTGGTAATGAAATCAATCGCCAATTTTGATTCAATTCTAAAATCGTCTACGTCTAAAGAGCTGCATGTGCTCACAGGAAGAGAACCCATTTTCTGGAAGGACACAACTAATTAAGACTTCTTAAACTAAGAACAGGGACAATATTTCAACTAAGGTTGATACTTGTTGATGAGCTATAGTGTTGCAAGAAGGCCCCAATTTATACCGCGATAGATACTTAGTAACGCAATGTATGTTACCTTCAGATGTCACATTGATTTTAATATATTGAAGATAACATTGGGTATGTTAACTTCAGCATGCTATATTAATTGTAATTTTTTTAATAAATATATTGATCATAACATATTGAAGATAACATTGAAATTGCAATGTTACCTTCAACATGTCATATTAATTATAATATTTTTTTAATAAACATATTGATCATAACATACTGAAGGAACATTGGATATATTACCTTCAGCATGTCATATTAATTATAATATTTTTTTAAGAAGCATATTAATCATAACATTCAGCAAGTAACATTGAGTATGTTATTTTCAGTTTGTCATATTGATTGTAACATGCTGAAGGTAACATTAGGTATGTTACCTTCGGATGTCACATTGATTGTAACATCTTGAAGATAACATTGGATATGTTACAACCAATGTGATATGCCCAAAGATAACATACCCAATGTTACCTTCAGCATGTTATGATCAATATATTTTTTCAAAAAAAATATTACAATTAATATGACATACCGAAGGTAACATTACAATTCCAATGTTACCTTCAGTATGTTATGATCAATATATTTATTAAAAAAATTACAATTAATATAGCATGCTAAAGTTAACATACCCAATGTTACCTTCAACATGTTACAATCAATGTAATATCTGAAGGTAACATACCTAATGTTACTTTCAGCATATTACAATTAATATGACATGTCGAATGTAACATATCTAATGTTGCCTTCAGTATGTTATAATCAATATGTTTATTAAAAAAATATTACAATTAATATGACATGTTGAAGGTAACATACTCAATGTTATCTTCAACATATGACAATCACTGTGTCTAAATAAAAAAAAATAATAGAAAGAAAAGAGACACAGTCCATATTTTAGAATATAATAATAAAATATAATAGGATGAAATGAGAGATATTATAATTTTTTAGAATAAAAAAATAAAAAATAACAAAGAGATGAGAGAGATTGATAGTCAAAATAAAAAAAATAAAAAATATTTTATCCTAATAATGATACAAATTAAAAATACAAATACCCTTATAATTTTACACGAGCCAAAGTTTTAATACAAGAAAGTCGAAATATATATTTTATTCGATACAAACTCTTTTTTTTTGAGGATCCACTATAAAAATGAGAAAGATTTCTGCATATTTGTACAAATCGATGAATAATATCAGAATCCGATGAATCAGCCCGGATCGGTTTACTAATAGGATGTCCTGCGGCATTACAAAATTTGATTTTTTCCAGGGATCTAATTAAAGGAATAATTGGAACTACTGTATCTAGGTTATTCATAGGATTATCTATTAGAAATGCAATTTCTAGCATTTGGCTCCGTACTACTGAAAGATTTAGTCGTACACTTGAAAGATAGCCCAAAAAGTTAAGAGAATGTTTGGATAATGAGTTTATATAGATCATTTCTGGTGGGAACATCAGTATGTTAAAGTGACGATGGCTAGATATATTAAAATATTGACTGAATCTAGATGGTGTAAATATTAGGTGGTACACTGGGACCACATTAAAACTACTTGTTTGGTATCAACAAAAATATATATCTTTTGTAATTTATTTTTATATATAATGAAAATTCTTTTCGTTTTTATAGAAAAAATACCAGACAAAATTCTATTTTTTATTTATAATTAAAAATTATTAAAATCTAAACTAAACGATATTATTAAATTTTAAATTCGGAATATTTTAATTTTAGGTTATTTAAGATAAAAAGAGATGTCAAGCTCATCCCCTTTTCTCCATTTTGCATTTTACGACAAAAAGGTTACAAGGACGTCAGTCCCAAAAACAAAAAAACGTGTTATTGTCCCACCTAATAATGACATTTTTTGGACATTTTGACTAATCAATACATATTCTGATTTTCCAAGAAATACATATCCTGATTGTGTTTCTTCCTGAAGTGGTTGGCTTCAAGGCATGCGATCGGTGATGCTCAGTTAATAATCCGTAGAAAACGTTTTATAACACTGAAATTTTCTGACCAGTTAGATTTATATTTAAAACGTTTTTCTTAAATTACATTCCAGTTGGATGTGTCTCCTTTTAAACTTTCATTTCTCCAATTCTTTTTCTCTATACACTCGAATTTGCTCATTTTTTAGATAAGAAAATAAAAACAGTGTACTAGTGGTATATGGGTTTGTCTTGATGGATGAAATTTATGATCCTTCAAATATTTTTTAATCAGGGTTTCGAGTTGTAAAAATGTAAATAAAATTTACTTTATTAATATCTTAATAGATCGAAATCCAAATGGTGATTACTGTAGGTAGTTGTCATCTTAGTAAAGACCGTCCGAGTTGAAGAAAGATTAGTATTACCATCTAAAAACTAAAAATAAATTAAATTATCATCATAATTACATAAATTTTAAGCACTTCATAAATAAGCAATATATAGGATCTTTAAATCATAAATAAATAAAAGATATAGTGTCGTGTACCGAAAAACGATATAACACTACAAAGAAGAAGACTGTATTGATAAATCAGTTTCTCCCTGCTGATCCTCTTGACGACTACAGAATGATGAAGAACTTTAATCTGTATGCTATTATTCATATGTATATATGCATATGCATGTACATTTTTATGTGTAGTCCTAATGGAGAGAAGGATAATCAATTTATATATTTACTGTTTTAATTTGGTACGTATTTCATATATCAAATAAATGGTAGATATTTATCATTATCTAATAATGAGTTTAAATCAAGTAAGACTCTTTAATTAGAGTTAAAATAAAACTCTAATAAGATATATCTTAAACCTTATCGGAATTTATCCTAACATTAATTTGATATTTTAGTTTAAAAATTTTATGATGATATTAAGACCAACACCAATAAGTTTATACAAATCATATGTGTTTGAAATTTTGTGACTAGTTCTGTGAATAGAGCTTATTCTATTGATAAAATATCTATCCTAGCAGATATTAATCAATGTCCAAACACTAAATACCATAGATAGGGTATCAATCTTAATAAAATTAGTCCTACCAATAATAAAGATAAGCTTTTAATTTCAAAAATAAATTAAAAGTGTTAATTTGATATTTTAGTCACAAGATTAAGAATTTTATGATTATATCAAGACAGACACTAATAGGTTTTTATGCAAATCATATGTGTTTGAAATTTCTTGACTAATTCTAAAAGTTATGTTTCATTAATTTCAGTGTGGTAAATATATCTATACGGAAAGAGATTTGATAATCTGACTAGAATTCCTAATTTTTGATTGATTCTTAATCATATATATATATAATACTTAATTAATTATAATTCGTGATCAAGATTATTTAGGTTAATTGTCGATAAATATTAATATCTTAACATACATAGGATTTTTGGGAATGAGATATTTTAAAATTTTGAATTAGTTGGATTTATTTATAATTAGTGTTTTATCGATACAGAAAAAAAAATTTAGTTATTGTTATGGATGATGGATACTTTAATTTTATAAAAAAATAAAAAGATTTTAATTTATGATTGTATAATCTCAATATATCATTTTATTCCTGTAATTTACTTTTCTAGAAAATTATTTGATGTGTAATTAAGTGATTTTTAAGTGTTTGATCAATGAAGGACATAAAGAGAAAAATATTAATCAGTCGGAGCATATTCTAATTATGTCCATTCGCTTTTCTCCATGACAAAAAGTGTGACAGCTGGGTCCCGGACCCTTGCCCTAGCGGGACAAGCTTGTATTTGCAACACTTAGCTGGTTTATGACCACATGATCTAAAATATTTTATTATAAATAATCTTATCACAAAATATATATAAACTTAAATTTCCCTCATTATTTCTGAATCATGTAACACGTAGCTGGATCTCACAAAAAAGATTCAATGAGTGATCAATTCCAAAAAAAAAACATGTGTTCAATTTTGACTGTTCCGCCTAATAATGGCATTTTTGGACCTTTTCGGTTAGTCAATACATATTCCCATTTTTTTTCAAAAAATACATATTCTGATTGTGTTCCATCCTGAAGTGGTTGGCTTCAAGGCATGCGTCGGTGATTCTTCGAAACTTTCATTTGTCCAATTCTTTGAATTTGTCTATGATCACGATGCTTAGCTGAGTTGACATGACATTTATGGGATCGGATTAAGGAATTAGGGTTCGATATGAAATTAGATTGATTTAGAAAGATAAGGTGATACGAGGAGGATATAATCGACTATGTAAAAAAAAAATAACGTCGCAAATATATAATTATATCATTGGACTTGGGATGTGTTAGGTTAAAAAAGGATGGCATTCCTTGAGAGGAGATGAGAAAAAGAAAATTATCAAGTGAGATTAGGAGATTGGATCAAGACGTAAGAAAATGAACATATCTTCTTTGGTATGAATGTATATTTTTAGTTTGAACCACAAGATGGAACATTTAGAGTTCCACTCTATCAATTGCATGATCATCCTCATTTTCTGAACTGGAATCCCCCCCTGAAATCATGTTCATCAGGGTCTTGGTAGCCTGGCCAACCGCATGGGAAGTCTTCTTCGCGGCTCCCACGACGATGGGTTGCAGGGAGATGATAGGAAGGTTTGCCCTCTCCTCAATCATGGCTACATGCATACACACACATGCAGCATTCTCAGTGAATGGAAGGGGAAAAGGACTATTGATGATGGGGAAGAATATTATAGCAAGCTTGACTCACAGACTGTATGGTGACGAGCAAGTGCACCAATCTGTCGAATTCCAGCTTCTGCAGCTTTAACAGCTTCAGTTGATTTGTTGACCCCATCAGCTATCTCTTGGCTGTACAAATTAAGATAATTATGTTGCTCGATCAACTTCAATAATAACAGATGAGATTATATAGTTATAGCAACATGGGTTCTCTGCAAGCATTGCAGAATATATAACAACCATCATAACAATAGCAGGTAGTGTGTTATGTATTTCCCTGTAGCAGCTAAGGTTGAATTCCTGGAAGAGAAGAGAACAAAGATGAGTCTGCATAAGCCAAAATAGAAAATCGATCGGGAACCGCTCTCGAGTAGGGGCCATTATATCATGTATTTTGCACTAATGTCACCAATCTCTTTCTTTCAATTTTTTTTTTCACAAGATAAAGGTCCAGACAATCTATTGGGTCTGTCAAATGAAGTGCTATGTCATGCCAAATACTGACGAAGGGAAGGAAAGAAAAATATAGTCATGAGAAAAAGCGGCAAGAATCTGATGATCACCTTAAATCACTTAATTCCAAAGTAAGGTCACTGATTTCCATGCCTGAAAGCCTCATTGCAGTCATTGTACCGGGAAGTTCCTCACGGGTGGTGTCTGCTAGTTTTGCGAGAGATATTGCAGCTCTCCTCATTGCCTACCAGAAAACATAATGGAATTGGCAAAATGTCAAATTTTTAGAAAGGAAATGATATTTACAATGTTTAATATAACATCCTAAAAACATTGAAAATTTGGTATTGAAGAAGGGAAATAGGACAGAAATATCATAAATAAGACCAGCATATTGGAGTGGAGAAAGGAAATTAATCATGAGGAGTGAACCAGAAACAAGTTCTTGGTCTCCCTATACGGATGAATATTTATAACAGTCAATCTAGAAGTGAATTGTGATAGAGCAGTGTGAAACATGAATTTTGAATATCTAAGAACCAAGGCACGAGACGGAGACTCTATATTAGTAAACTTCCACTATTAAGGAAGGAAAACAAAGGTAGCAGGAAAAAGAGATCCTTCCCTCCTTGATATACCCAATTTAAGAGAAATAGATCAAAGCAAAACATAAAATGTATTGGCAGGATCTATTTCACTAGATCCTGAAGAGCTCAAGCGCAGCAGTTCAGGTACTTCTGTCACTAACAACTTCAAACAAGCATAAAATGGTCCACGGAGATACAATGTGAAAAACTTAACGACGGTATTACAGAAATGTGAGGACGAGACTGGTAGAAAGAAGCAATTGCAGAAATATGAGAGAGCTTGGCAGAAAGCATCCAATAAAAGAGAAAGCTAAGCTTTGGAGTGATAAGATCAATGCTGGCAAGCCAACTTCAGACTATAAAAACATTGGCTGAATCAGTAACCCCCTTTGAAATAAAATTCACAATAAATCAGGCAGCAAATGCAGCATTACAGTCATCAAAATCTAATCCCACAACAGGGTATACAACGATGAAGCTATTTATACGCAATAATCAGCAATCTTGTGGTTACACATAGCACACTGCTGGAAAATTTACAACCTACTTAAACTGTCAATAGCTGAGAAGCATATTATTAACATTTTTCCATCCATTAGATCAGAGGAATCCAATACAGTAAATGTTATTCTTTGGCAGATGATCATGAGAAAAACCTTTTTGTATTTTCATCCTATTAAACTTGAGAGCTCTACACAGTAGCAATCAACCGGTAATACTTAAACACCTCGCCAACAACATTTAACCTTGCCTATCACCACAATCTTCCAAAAATGAAAAAGATTATCTCACCAATATGACAACATCTCAAGGAAGAATAGACCGGCAGAAGCAAACAACAAAATATTAACCACCATAACCAAATATTTGCACGTTAAAAACCAACTGCTAGAAGTAAAGAAAAAATGCAAGCAATTCATGAACTAGCCCAATGAGCAAGTGAAAAAAGACAAACGCATTCAACTAGTTGCCACAGTAAACTTAAAGAAAAGCCTCGTCAATAATGACCCAAATGCTAAACTAGGTCGGAAAAATATTCAACCTAAATAATGATCAGTTTTCTTCGCATTAAATGTGAAACAAGCAATGGGTGTCAACAAAACTGGCGCAAACACAGCATATTATGCTATAGAATTGCTTAGCTAACAAAATTGACTCTGATCAAACCAGACCTTAAATAAACATGCAGGTAGGATATTTGAATTGTGAGACCTGTGGCTGACGTGGCAAATTTTTGTCACATCACCCACTAATATAAACAAGTTATTTTCCCTACTTCCTGCCACTTCTCCCCCTTACCTACATTCTTCCATTTTCTCTCCTTCACCATCGCCGATCACCTTCGGTATCGACACCGACCGTCCGATCGTCGCACCGTCTACACCGTTGCGTTTCTCTCGTCGTCGCGAGTAACCGGCCGTTGGTTTCATCTTGATCGGACCACAGACGAGCGCAGATCAAAGCCCGAAAGTTTCGGTTTTCACACCGAAAAATCGTAGATCCCGACCGATCGGAGGTGAATTTTGAAATTTTATTTTCGGAATCGTATTCCTGATGTTTGTAGCTTTATTTTGATGTAAAAATTTTCTGTTTTGAATGAAGTTGGAATTTTCCGGCCGCCGCCGACCACCTGTTGACCGGCGACATTGACCGTTGACTGACGATGATTAACCTTGACCGATGTTGACTGTTGACTTTGACCGTTGACCAAAAAATAAAAAACCTCAATGTTTGGTAATTTTGATGCTCTGATTGCAATGACGCGATCTGTTTTTTCATTTGAGGTGTCGTTGTTGCGTTATAGTCATTTTAAAGGTTAATATCCGTATGTTGAGCTTAACCTTCATGTTGTGTTCTTAGGAATGACGAGTGTTGAGGACAAAGACAAATATATCGTTTCCTCTTCTTCAGCCCCTAAGGTAGAGTCTTTACAGCATGTTATCCATTATGAGTATTTCCTTATCTTAAAATCCGTATTACCTTGGTTTTGATTGATTCGTTGTATAGTCGATCGGAGCCCATCCGATTGGTCCATTGTTCAAACAACAATGATCTCTTCCATACTTTTTAATCAACGGTTAAAGTCAACGGTCAACGTCGGTCAAAGTTAGTCATCGTCAGTCAACAGTCAACGGTCAATGTCGCCGGTCAACGGGTGGTCGGCAGCGGCCGGAAAATTCTAATTTCATCCAAAATCGAAAATTTTTACATCAAAACAAAGCTACAAACATCAGGAATACGAATCCTAAAACAAAATTTCAAAACTTACTTCTGATCGGCCGAGATCTACGATTTTTCGGTGCCAAAACCGGAACTTTCGGGCTTTGATCTGCGCTCGTCCGTAATCCGATGAAGATGAAACCAACGGCCGGTTACTCGCGACGACGAGAGGAACGCAACGGTGTAGACAGTGCGACGATCGGACGGTCGGTGTCGATACCGAAGGTGATCGGCGATGGTGAAGGAGAGAAAAATAGGAGAATATCGGCAGGGGGGGAGAAGTGGCAGGGAATAGGGAAAATAACTTGTTTATATTAGTGGGTGACGTGGCAAAAATTTGTCACGTCAGCCACAGGTCTCACAATCTACCCCCTTACAAAAATTTCGTCCTCGAAATTTACGTACCGTGCTACTGGAAGAGATAGGGGTAATGTTTCCGCATAGACTCCTTAGTCTCCCAAGAGCGCTTCTCGGAACTACCACTACACCAAATAACTCAAACTATATGGACTAAACGACTGTGAAGCTGCCGATCGACTCGTCAACAATAGCCACTGGCTGAGCTGGAAACAACAAGTCACTGACAATCTTTACCAGCGGTGCATCCAACACGTGTGACGGATCCTGAAAGTATTTCCGTAGCATAGAAACATGGAATACACTATGGATCCTCTCCAAGGACGGTGACAAAGCAAGACGGTATGCCACTGGTCCAACCCGGTCGGTGATCTCATACGGTCCAATAAAACGTGACGCTAACTTGCCTCGCTGCTAGAACCGAAGTACTCCTTTCCACGATGCAACCTTCAGGAATACTATGTCACCAATCTGAAACTCAAGGTCACGACGACGGTTTGCATAACTTCACTGTCTGTCCTGAGCTGTCTGCAAACGCTGTCTGATCAAACCCAACTGCTCTGTCGCCTGATCTATCAACTCGGGATTGTCCAGACTTCTCTCGCCTACCTCATCCCAACATAGAGGCGTACGACAACGTCTACCATATAAAGCCTCATACGGTGTCATACTGATGCTGACTTGAAAACTATTGTTGTAGGAAAACTCTGCTAACGAAAGACATCTATCCCACGTAGTTTGTCTATCGAGTGCACAAGCTCGAAGCATATCCTCCAATGTCTGGATCGTCCTCTCTGATTGTCCATCCGTCTGCGGGTGAAAAGCCGTACTGAAATTCAGACGGGTACCCAAAGCACCCTGAAACTTTCCCCAGAAACGAGAAGTAAATCTCGGGTCTCGGTCTGAAACGATAGACTGGAACTCCATAAATTTGACGATCTCATCAATATACCAGTGAGCTAACTTCTCCGGCGTATCGGTAACTCGTACTGGCAAGAAGTGGGCTGACTTGGTTAACCTGTCTACGATCACCCACACCGCATCAAAACATCGCCGAGTCCTCGGCAAACCCACAACAAAGTCCATCGTGACATGCTCCCACTTCCATTTAGGAATCGGAAGCGATTGGAGCAAACCGGCGGGTTTCTGATGCTCAGCCTTGACCTGCTACAAACTAAGCAACAAACGACAAACTCAGCGATGTGTCTCTTCATCCCCGACCACCAATATTGCTCTCGCAAGTCCCGATACATCTTGGTGCTGCCGGGATGAATCGAGAACATAGAACTGTGTGCCTCGATCAAAATCAACTGACGCAACTCCTCATCTCGAGGAACACAAATTCTGCCTTGGAACATCAGAATACCATCATCTCGAACCTTATACTCACTGACTGTGTCACCACTAATATCACTATCCAGTTGCTGTCTCAACTAAACCAACACTGGATCCTTTAACTGCTTGACTCGGATTTCCTCAAGTAAAGAGGGTCGTGACAAATGGTAGCGGAGCCGATCTCGCTCCCTCTTTCGGGTGGGCTTGGGCCGTGTTGTGTGTTCATGTTTGAGATCGTGAGTTTGGGCCCAAGGAAGTTACGTTTGAGCTCCCCTCGTGACGACATGAGGTCTATAAGGAGGGAGAGATTGTGAGACCCAGCCTCTAGGGGTGGTCAGGTTACCCAATCTCACATCGGAAAAGAGCGAGGGAGGTCTTGGGCTTATATGTGTAATGTGAGTGGATCATTTGCAACAAGATGCATCTTTTGGGCCCTGTGGTTAAAAGCCCAACTGAACGTTGCAGTTGTGATCCATCACGCACACATACACGTCCAGGCCTGCTGGGCCGAGGGTCCAGGGGCCGGGTCGTGACATGAATGCTTTGTTTTTTTCTTGAAATTAAAGGGGTATCCATGTATCGGAAGCACCAACTATGGATGAGTCCAACTAACCCGAAATTTTTAAAATGCTCCATAATTAATGCTTAAGTTTGAACTCTTAACCAATGGTTAAGGATGGATGAGTTTTATCACTCAATCACTCACAAAAACAAAAGACTTGCAAATGCTGTTTTGTGGTAATAAATCGAAAAGATTTCTTTTGGACAACTATTTGCCACCAGGACAACGATAAAAAGTGAGCAGCGCTATTCCTCATTCTAAACTGAACTTTGTAGTTAAGCTTTGTTGATTTCTAACAAATGATATCACTGCACTAAGAGAGAAAGAAATAATCATTACATCAAGTAAGATTCATAAATTGAAGTCACCAATGAATGCTAAAGCGCAGAAACCAGTAGTACAAATGTAATTTTTAAATTAATAATACTAATTGTAAGCAATAATAATTATATTAAATGTCAGCATCGACAGAAAGGAATAATATGAAATTGGAATCAAGTCTGCAAATGATAAGAAGTAATTTGCACTAGCAGTAAAAATTTGTTTCCGACAATTTTACTAGAGTTTGGATTTAATATCACTTACATTAAGTGTTGGGATTGCAGCAACCACAAGACTCACAAATGCTACGGAAGTCTGCATGAACACAACAATAAGTTGCACTGTCAACAATGAAGAAAATTCGAGATAATCCATTGTTAGAAACTCTATACACAACAAAGAGAGAAAACAAGGAGCTATCAACGCTAAGAAAACAAGGCAATGAGGAGAAAACTTTATTACTCCTCACCAGTATGGAGCGTAACGAAGTACATAATCAATCACATACAAGGAGATTTTAACTGACCAAACCAAATTTCTGGCACCCACTCTATTGAAAGAAAAACTAGAAAAGCTACCAGTGATTTTTTTGCAACAACACTAGAAAGAAGCTATTAATTCTTGCAGCCTCTAAGCTCTTAGTCCTTGATAAGACACATAAGATCACAGCACATGGTCTTCCAAATCCTTGGTAATAGAAAACAACTCCATAAGCTCTTTAACACACTCTTGTGTCCCAAATCAGTACCAGCTACTAGCAGTTTCTTATATGATAACAAACGAACAACCAAAACATCAGTATGCGTGGAATTCAAGGAGAACCCAAGTCAGACCACAAACAAGATAGTTAGCTTATGACAAAAACAACTCATAAAAACGGCACCCACTAAACGATTTAAAGCTAACAAGCCATCAAACAAACAAACAGGTAAGGTAACAGAGTAAAAATAAAAGAATAAACATTACCGTGGAGGCAATAAAAGTTAAGAGAACGAAAGCCTGATCGCCCAAACTAAGCTTAGTTGGTGACTGCAGAAACAAAGGGACAATAGGGTTTCCCACTTGGACATTCAATTTATCCTCGATACCTTGAACGGCGCTTAAATTGTCACCCCAGTCCGCGGAGGAATCAGAAGGCGACACGGTGGTGGAAAACGATGCCTGTTTGGAGGCGTCTGACAGAGAACAGACTGGGATGAAACGCGAAAGTTGAGATGAGCGCCTGAGACACTGTCCAAGGAGTGGATTTGCTTGTCTGGGTAACAGAATAGGATTCGTAAGAGGAGTTGAGGAATTGAATTTCAAGGAGAGAAAGGTATTGGTGGCTGAAAGATGGTGAAATTTCATTGTTCTCTTGCTGAAGAGAGAATCTTTAGTGAAACCCAAAATGATGAACCCAGAAAGAGCAGACCCTTTAGAGGGGAGGAGAGAAAGAGAGGCCTTTAAATTTGCTTTGTCTGTTACTGTTTGCTTCCTGCTGCTTTTATTTTTTTTCCTTGTATCTCCCTCTCTTCGGTCACATCCTTTTCATTTTACAGACAAAATCTTACAGTAATCCCATGTTAACAGTTTTCTATGCCAAAAACAAATCACAACCGATCTATGCTATTACACATTTGCTCGAAGAAGACCATCATAGATCATAGACTGATATTGCGTAACAGGAGAGTTTCATCTTTGTTAGTTTGGTCTGGGATTATGGGCTGGTCTCAATCCAATCCTAAACCAGAGTAATATTGTGTTTGATTTGTAAAATAATACAAATTTATGAATGAGATTAGAAATATAAGTTATTAAATTACATAAAATTTTTAATCTAATCATAATATAATTTTGTGCTTGACGATTAATTAGAAAATTGAAGAAATCTAATTTCATAATTTGATTAATTAAGAATTAAAATTAGTAACCTGAGTTGCTAATATGAGAAAGTGTGTCACCAGTATACTCTCACCTTTGATAATAGAATCTGTAAAATAACTGAGAAAAAAAAGAGAGTAATGGATAGTTGAAGGGGATGAGTTGTGAATAATGAGATCACAAAAGATGCAACTATGATAATAGAGAAGATGACTGATTGAAGTAAAAGGAAAAACAAGAAAAAAAAAAAGAGAGTTAAGGAAGGTAAGGTTTGATGGAAAAATATTGGATAAGGGTATAATTGATATAAAAATTAATATTAATAAAATAATGACTAAGGAATAAGATTGTGTATAACACATTCTTGTACTTCAAAAAATTAGCATCAAGAAAAAGTTCAATGTCAACAATATCTATAAACCAAACAAAATAATCCATCAAATTAACCAAGAATAGATACTTAATTATTGTAATTTTTTCAAACCAAACACGACATTAACTTCACCACTAACCAAGTAGAGCAGCACAGTGTTATTTTCTAAATCAAATTATTAGTAAATAAATTAAATTTTATTATTGTATAATTAATTTAATATATTTTATTTATTTATTTATTAAACATACCGTATATAACCTTCAGTAAATTTTATATTTAATAAATTTGTAATTTCAAAATTCTTTGAAATTGTCATTCTATTCGTATTAAATAAATTTGATAAGATAATATTTTTATTAAAAATTTATCAAAATAAAATATTATTAAAAAAATAATTTTAAAAAAGTTTGATTAACTATTTAATTTAATTTTTAAATATTTATAAAAAATAAGATAAAATTTAATTAATTTTTTATCAAATTATTTTTGATAAATTATCATATTATATGTTTGAAAATTTTAATTTTATTATAATATTTATTAAAAAAATTGCTTTTGCTGAAGCATTGATTGGCATTTCGTATATAATGGCGTTGGAAATGGGCCTTGGGCCTCAATATTCTTAATTATAAAGAGTTGGTTTAAAAATTAATGGCCCAAGAATACTGGGTATCAGGTGGGGATAGTAGCAGACAATCCTGGGTGATGAATTTGGAGGCCTGGTGATTTTAGATAATTAGCTTCGTATAAGAAATAATTTTAATTTGGAATAAATTTACTTTTTTTAAAAAAAATAAAATAATATCCACCTTAATAAGTTAAAAAATAAAACTTAACAATTTTTTTATTTATTCTATGTATATGTAGAGAGAGAGAAATAGATTGACCGAAGTTCTCAAGTAGGTGGATATAATTTTTTATTTTTGAAAAAATAGATAATAAATTTGTATAATACCTTTTTTTTAATTTTTTTAATTTTTTTAATATTAAGCGAATTAATTTATTAACAAATTAATTTAATATTTTATATAAGTTTAAAACTTATTCTAATTTCAATAATTTTGCAATGTGAAACGGCTGTGGGTTTTGTTTTGTTCTATTGGCTGTTGACTGGGTTGGATTGGACTACGCGTAGTAGTTGTTTGGTTTTTGTCCTTTGGAAAAGTGCCAAACTTCAAACTTTGGTGCAGGGTCGGGCGGCTTAAAGTCAAAATTGGATCGGCACGAAACACTCTACTAGGACTCTGGGTGAGAAACAGCTGCCGGTGGGCGGTGGCCATAGAGGGGAAAAAGTGAGCTTGTCTCTTTTCTTCTTTTATATCCCCCTTCCCGATCTAGTTGTCCTTAGAGGGACAAAAATCTCTCGTAAGGATCAAAGAGATCCACAAGTATTGTTATTTTATATGTAACAGGAGGTGGGTTCTTTGCTTCTCTCTTGCTGATGCTACTTTTCTCTTCCTTTGAATGTTGACCAGAATTTGACATAATTAAAAGTCTTGTTCCCATTACCCATGTCCTCCTTGCTGTTCTTTTACTTCTGCCAATTGCCCACTGTCTCAGTTATACTTACAGTCCTGTAAAGATTCCATCTTGGCAACAGTGAAACAGATCAAGTTGAGACCCAGTTGAGGAAGATGGAAAGTAAACCAAAATGGGGTATTATATTTGAATTGAGTTGGATTGGATTGGAAAGGAAGAAACCTGTTTTCATCAAGTCAAAGTTAGGTGGCATTTTCTTCCGAACTGGCAGTAGCCTTTTTAATAGGAAGCATCAAAGGCAACAGTACCTCCCATTTCCCACAGCCATTGTTAATCAATTCAAGCTTTTCTTCAGTTTTTTTAGTTTGCCTCAAAAGAATAACCTTTTCACCTCTGCGGGCAAGACCCGCTTTTTGTAACAGTAAGAAAAAGAAAACCCATAAAAATGTATGGGCAGTAGCACTCTCCTCTGCCTTCCGGTCTCCACTAAAGCAGAAAAGGAGCTTTCTTCCCATATGATTATGTCATAACGCAGAGAGGATTAGAGTCATATCAATTGGAAAAACCGAAATCAAATTTTGATGAAATAAAATCTAATATTTGATTTGTAAGATTCCATTTTCTAACAATGTATAATACAGACAAATGACCTGAGTCAGAGTGTAAAAGGGTACAAATGGTTTTCAGTATTTGAGTCATGTCTTGTGCTTCTGCTGTTCAGCTTCAAAGAGACTGAACTGTATCTATCCTGGTAGATTCTCATTCTCTGGCTCCGCTACTTGTGAGGTAGAATTTATCACTCTTTTCCGGGGGGTCTTGAGAATCCCATACCTTTCTTCGCACCTTTTTGGTCTCATCTATTTTAAGAGATCAGAAGCATCTAGGTTTCTCTCATATCCTTTTTCATTCACCACCTTTATACCATCTTATCCTTTTTGGCTTCTTCTGCCTCTAAACTCCACCCACAACATACATGGATGTAAGCTCTCTGCGCCTATTCTTTGTTCTTAGTTCTTTTGTTCTGCTTTCTGCACCTCATTTCTTTGTTTTCCACTGATTTTCAAGAAACAATTTTCGTTCTGAACTCTTGAATTTTACATGCCGTATTAAAAGAGATTCTGGAATCCATATGCATTCATCCCACAGAGGCATCTCCTTTTTTCTTGGGCTAATTTTTATTTTTTTGCCTTTCGGTGTCTTCTGGTGATTCTTTGATGCTAGGAAAAATGGAGGAGTGGGCAGATACCAACGTTTGGGAATTGGGACCATGCAAACGAGCTACCAATCACTCAGTACTTCGAGTGTGCAAGACAGGCAGGGCTGGTTAGACACAGTAATTCCTCTGGTGAATGTGGCCTCTACCTCCGTGGAGATCTCTATGCTTCTGATATGAACAAACCCACTTGTCACTCTGCTCCTCCAAGAAAGGTACGATATTCATTCCTCTTCTGCAGCAGACAATTTTAGTAATTTCTTCCTTTCTGCTCTTACCTTTAGCAGCTTTGTAGATTATATCCTTTTTCTCCTGCATTTTGTTATATCCCTCGTTTTCATATACTTGCCTGGAATTGTTTACGGGGTTGTTCTTCTTCTTCCTGGAAATATACCTTTGTTAGTTTACTTCTGCTACACAAAATGGATGAGTTTCCCATATAACAGTCAATGTAGTATCATGTCAGTTTATGATAGCGGATTAGATCTAGTTGAATCTGGATTAGTCGAATCGGAATTAGTCAGATTAATCGATTTAGTCAAGTTATTATACTCTTCGTAATTCAAAAAAATGGATGAGTTTCAAACACTAGAATCAAAAGGGTCTCTTTACTTTCCCATTAATTAAACATAATCAGCTTGATTGACGTTGAATTTGATGATGATAATGATAATAATGATGATGGTTAATAAATTGGTTCCTGACGGTCATGAACTATAATGATGGTGTGGGTCCTGGAATTTGAAATTTGCAGACAAGGTCGATAGAAAAGCGAGGCCAGGAGCTGAAAAGGCAAGGCAAAGTATGTGACGTAACTGAACCACCAAGGAAACAACCACCGCCAATCTCTGTATACAAAGTGTCGTATGCTTCTATCAGCAGTAAAAAGAACCCTCCCGCCTCACTTCAACTCCCGGACATCCCTGTCAGACCTCCCAAAGCCATCGACGAAGACCTCTACAAAATCTCCCCTGAGCTCCTCCGATCGTCCAAACGGGTGACTCACTTCTTCTCCATTCCCAAGTTTTGTACTTGTTTTCATTCTTCTAATTGTGGGCTAGACTGTACTAGTATGGGCCCAAGATCCCCATTGCTCAACCTTGACTTGGGGAATAGCCCATGGCCCATGAGTTTTGTAGCCCATGGCAGAAATTGTAGGGTAAAGCTTTCCTTTATTCCTTATCTATTTAGAGTAATGATTCTAATATCATTTGTTGTCCTTTGTTTTTTGAATTTTTCTTGCAGAACAAAAGGCCAGGGTTCTTTTCATGCCTTGTACCTGCCTGTGTTTACTAGACATGGATATGGATTTTTGGACTTTAGAATGTCTTTTTATTGCAAGGATACTTATGTGTAAAAGGAAGGGCAGTAGAATTAGGAGAGTCATTCGCCAGTTTTGTAATAAAATATTCGAGTTCTCAATTTTCTGATAACATGATTACTAAAATTGAAAAAAAAAAACCCTGTGTTTTGTCATTATTAAAATTGCTTTATTTGATACCAATTTTATATTTGATAATATAAGAAAAGATTTAATTTATGAATAAGATGTGATATAAATAGACAAATTTAAAGAAGAAAAAAATGATTTTATTCAAACCCTCAAATATATATTTGTCTCTAATATTCTGTATTCAAATTTTATATTAAAATATGTATGGTAAGTATTAATTATGTGTGATGTAGAATTCCGAAATTTTTAAAATAATGTAGTTTGTAAAATATAGATATTAGGATCGAGCATAACCCATATCATTATTACTACTATCTCTACTTGGATTAAGATGGCGATATTTCTCACAGCCTATGTTCCTGAATTGCTAGATTTTGATCCTACTGAGCCTTTGGGTTAAGGAAGCATTCCTGTCGGTGAATACAATTATAAACAATAGTAAGAAGCATATATTAGCGAGTTATTTTATTAGCTGAAAAAGGATGGTTGTATCAGATTAATTAATTGTCGAAGATGACTGGGCATCCGAAATTCAATACTAAAAAAATATTATATTTCTACTATATATATATATATATATCATTATACATATATAATTAATAAAAATATTATATATATGTATATATATTAATATGTCGGTCACATTAGTTTTAATTCGAGTGGGGTCTTTTATGCCTTAAAATATTGATGGGTTTTGGACATTTTACAGATCATGCTCGATTTCCCAGAAAAGACACAAGGCTTTGATTGTGATCATGGAAAGGATTATATTAAGCAAGGAATAATTGTCATCCAATTTCATAGTCTTGAACCATATCATATTCAGAAAAGATTCCTTCTCCCCCAGTTCATGGACCACTTCCGAGCTAAACAACAGTGCTTGGGGATAGCTCTGCATTTAATAAAAAGCACACTACTACAGGCCAAACACATCAATTCCAGTTGCTGATATCACATCATTTCGGTATCCGCAAACCCTTCACAACACTCGGATTCCTGCACAAGTGGATCTTTTAACCACATGTCCTTGAGTTAGTATAATAATATTCGTATATTATGAGTATCCTCTTGCAGTTAGTGATAAACCTTTTCTTGTGACATCTGAAATTTTTTTTTATATTTGGCCACCGTCCAAGATCAATATTTGAGTATTGTTTGATATTTGATGGATCATAATCTGTGATCTAGTATTGTTTATAGATAAATGGTATGATTTGAATGTTTTAGAAGTATAATTAGATCTTATTAAGTCAGTTTTATGGATATGAGCCTATCATATAGTCTTAATGCTCATAAGCTATTTGAAAGTATTTCTGAAAATTTATCCTCTTTGGTTGAATCACTTGCACTCATATCTGTGGATTTCTAACTTTTCTCATATTATCTTTGTCCAGGAGTCATTATTGCTTTAGTTAATTTAAAAATTTTAAATCCGAAAGATATAATTGAGTGATAAAACTCATTTATCCTTGATCAAGATTAAAGATTCAAATTTTGTCTTTACTAGCGAAACACTTTAAAAATTTCGAGCTAATTTAAATCCATCCATAATTAGTAATTACGATATAATGAAGAAAATTAATCATTGGATTTGGTTAAATATTATCTTACGGATTGAATTTGACTATTACTCTCTTGAACTTTGTCAAAAAAAAAAACTCAGTAATTGATTTTGAGAAGCATTGTATTAATGTAACAGCAAAGGCCTGCATGACATGACAGAGGTATGTATATACAACGTAGGCAAGCAATAAGACAAAGCCCTTTGTTTGTTGAGAAATGCTATTCAATACAATTAATTCTTGGACTGGCTTACCGACAAATTTCTCAGGTAGTTGGACGCACACAACCAATGGTTTTCAACAACAGCCAATTACAATGGTCTCCGATAAAGTTTTGCAGCGAAAAAGAGTGGTAGAAATGGTTCCCGACTGATGCTTTCTACCTAACAGAAAAGGAAGCAGGAAGAGTCCTTCCTGTGAAAAAAGACCAAGGAATGGAGGATAATAGTTCGGTTTCCAGAAGATTTGAACTTGCTTTTATGGGGGTGCTTAGTTCCACCCAAAAACCTAAGCTCTGCTCCGAACTCCTTTCTTAACCTGGTAATTACTAGTGTCATCCAGTAGATAGCGTAGAAGATGGAATAATGAGTCAGCCCCCATCATAGAGATTCTGGATATCCACTTCACTGTGCTCTTTAGCCTCCCTATTATTTTCATTCTAGCACCTCCATCCTACTGCACCTTCCCTATCTTGTCAGTGTCATGCACCAAATTTTAAATTCTTGAGCCACTACTAAAGGTGGTGAACTGATCAAACGTATAATACATCATGCAATGGTGGCGCCGACACAAAAGAAGTTTGGGGGGTGAAAGGAACACAGAGGGGACCGGCCCTACAGCTCCAGTCTTTAGTGGAAGACTTCAAAGTGAATGTATGTGTCTCTTCCTCATATATTGGCCACTACATGCCAAATAGCAGAGGCGCCATCAGATTATCTAAAAAATCAATAGTTGTCTAAGAAAAAACGAAAACTCATGTCGCTCTCAACCCCAAACCCCCCAAGACATCCACCACAACCAACACAACTCAAACCTTACCAAGCTTACCCCCAAACACCAACCAGCCCGCGCGTCCTCCTGACCCTGACACTTCAACTGTAAGGACCCGAACCCGAACACCGAGCCCTTACCGCCGTGAAACTCGGATAGACCCAACACGTGGACCAATCCGAATCCCATTAGGCTATTTTGACTTTTCAAACACGATTCCCGAAAACCAATACATTTAATGATTATAAAATGGAGCATGACAAATTAAAAAACTGACATCTGGCATAAAACGGAGTAAACGAAATATACAGCGGAAGACTTTCATGACTGGAAATGAAATACCATAAACGAAAACGGACCCAAACAGTCAAGTCCAAAATCACGAAATGGACTTAAAGCCCGATACGTAAAAACAAAGTATCCAATAACAAAAAAATGTATAAAACGTAAAGTACGTCAAACACTCAAAACGATTCAAACCGGAAAATGCCAGAAATGAAAATCTGTGTAAAAAGTGTAGGTGCGATAGTCCAGCCGTGTCGTAGGAAACAAGCACACCTCAAATGTCGTCTACGGCTCTCGCACTATTCCTGAAAGGGGGAAACAATAACGGGTGAGATTATAAAATCTCAGTAGGAGTCACAGCATCATATGTCCTACAGCAAACTGGATTACAACAAAGGAGGACAAGGAACGGATCATGATGCAAACAGGGATGTAACTGAACAAACATGAGGGATATGGAATTAACACATTCACTTTCTTAATTCACAATTCCAACCCAATATATTATCACACAACGGTTCATATCACCACACGATTAACATTATTAATCAGAAACCATCGGGGTGGACATCGTAAAACACTCCTCTAGTAATCCCCGCTAAAGGGAAACCGGGAGCCCACTGGCAGATTAATTTATTTTTAAAACAATACATAATACGTAACCCGTACTGCCAGTGTTGTCCGAGACTAGGCAGAGAAAATATCACACACATCGTACCTGCCTCAATACACAATATGAACCGACCTGCGAAGACATGACAGGTATACGTAAACATCACCCATACGACTCCCAACTGGTAAGCAACTCTCCCCTGTAACGGGATTCCGTTGACTTACCTCGCATTGGCCAAGCGAACATTTACATACTGTATTTATCAACTGACAACACACATTAACACACACACATTGATATTGTTTCATTAAAAACCACAAGAAAACTTATATTTGTACACATCAATTCCTTAAAGTATTCGCCTCGCATACCCCTTTTTACTAATAGTTAACATTGGTTAATAAACATTAAAGTCAACTGGATAAGTAATTTGCCAGCAGAGGGTTGCTGGGATTTAGCAATCGACTAATACAGGGAACGTAGAAGTCTCATGCTTATTATGGAACTTTAGTGGCGGATAGGGACTTCAGCTAATTGGTAACCACTGCAGAGTTTGTTACGTTTCACAGAAGAAGCTTGCTCCTAAATTAGTTCACATCCTTACTTAATCATCAAATGCCGGGATTGACTTAGATTCCATCCCTACCCATTTTTATTAATTTCGTTATTGGATTAGTTAATTTGATACATTATATCGGAACAAGTGGAACTCGTTGCTGAAGGAAGAGGAAGATGAGCATTGAGTGAGTCGTGCACAATGACCAAAACTCACGAAAAACTGGAATGCGAAGTAAGCTATGATCCAAAAGAAATTCATGAAAAACTGGGATGAATCAATAAGAACAAAAGCCCAGTTATTACGGCAACTCGAGGAAGAACATGCGACGGTCTACAAGGAAGGAAAAAGGCCAACTGCGACAGTGAATGGGTACTGATATGAAAGAAGAAACGAACAAGTAATTCCCAAGGCAAGACCCAACAAAGCACACACAAAAGATACAATCAAGATGCCGAGAAAAGGGGTGGCACAAATTTCACGCAAATCTCAGGAGCTACGGCGAGGCAGGTAAGGGAGGAAGAAGAAAAATGTAACCCATGCCACTTACAAAGAGAACCAAGCCGCACCGGAAATACAGAGCACCGAAAATCAAAGGAAACCAGCACACACACGCACGTTGCTCAACCAGGAACGAAGATCCAGAAAATACTGAGGAAGAAGAAGATCAAGGCACTGGTACGAGGGGACATGCGAAAGGGGAACAACAGGGAAACATGCATCCGATTTACACGAGTAGAAGAAAAGAGAGAGAGCACAGAATCGGAGAAGCACTGCTCACGACACTGGGAACGAATGAAGGAAAGAAAACAGTAAGCAGCTGGGTACGTGACCTAACGAAGGGCAATTGCGAGGAAGAGACGCAAGCTGGGTATGGGACAGAACAAAGAACGGAGGAGGCAAATGAGAGCTGGAAGAAAGGGGAGCTAGAACCGGGTCTACTCGCTGCTATGGTTGAGACCCCGAGCTCGGAACTGAAACCGCATATAGAAGCAGGGACACAACAATGCAGGTCATCTCTTGGCATAGAAGAGTCACCTTTTATTCATTAAAAAGATAACTAAACAATAAGCAAAAAGGGAGAGTGTCAACTCTCTTTTGCGCAGCCACAAGGAGGAATGAAAGGAAAAGTCGACAACACTTATGACAAGATGAATATGTGGGGCATAAAGAGCTAAAGGAAAAGTCAACAATGGCTGCAAGAAAGGGACCCATGTATATATATTAAAAATGAAGATTATTAGGTATACATCCCATTCCATTATTTAATTGAGTGGAACAAGAATACAAAGGAAGGAAATAAAAGAAATCAAAAGAAAGAACATCAATCCAGCAAGGAAGGACAAGCTCGACAAGAAAAGGAAAACAAATAAGAAACTGGAAAGGGCTGGCTGGTACGAAGCTACAAAGGGAGAAGAAAAGAGAGCCAAGAAAACAGAAGAATGAAATCCAATTGGATAGCTGCTATAAGAGGATCTAACGTACCTAAGTAAACACAAAGAACAGAACACGAAATACGAATCACGCATTACGAGACATGATTTTATAATTAAAACAAAGGTAATTAACCAGGCATCAATAGGAGGCAGAAACAAGGGTTGATCATAGCATTCAATACCAAATAAAAGAACGGATTTAGAAACAAGGAGGATTCACCAATCAGACTTATGAGTCATAGACTCCTACCTGATATGCAGATGAACAACTGACAATTTCTTTGCCCTTATCACGATTCGTGAACTCAGATACACCTGAATCAGACCCCAATCAGATAAATTCATGAACCTAATTAAAAATACAAAAAGATGCTCCTTACCGTACCCTCTCCGATCTACAGGATTGGACTACAATCTGACTATGGAACCAGGAAGGGCTACAGACGGCAGATTGGGAAAGATGTGTAAGAGAAAAGGGAGCAGGGAACAAGGCGGTTACTGGCTGTCTGTATGAACGTGTGTAAGGCGACAGATAGGGTAGGCAGATAGATTTTTAAGGGGTGTATACAGGACTGGGCCTTAGGTGAGTTACTGGGCCTAGAACCAAAACACAAGCATCTACAAGGCCCTCGGGACATCAAACAGGCCCGGAAACAAGCCCGGGTCTGATAGGGGCAAAACGGTAATTTTTCTACCATCTCGGTTTTTATCCCGGTCGACAAGTCAAACGTACACGTGGACCACTAATACTATGCTGATTGGACATCCGATTGGGACGGGGTTTCACATCAACAATCCCAGCCAGTCAACTTGAGAGAAGCTATAATACAAACCGGCTTGTCAATGGAGGAGGAAGGGAGGGAGAACCAAGGAGAGCGGAAAGGAAATGGAAGCCCCGTGCAATCTTTAGTAATAAGAGGTTCATCTCCTATTTTGTGGATTTCATACCAGAAAATTGGAGTCCGGATGACCTATATCAACTTATTCATAGGTGGGAACCTGCAGTGGATGTGTATAATGCTGGAAAATGGAGTGTTAGGAATTCCAGGTTTGGATTTGCTCGGTTCATCCATCAAGGGGAATTGGAGAACTATCGATTGGAGAAACTTAATGAGTTGAATCGGGAGGGTTCTACGTTGAGGTTCAGTATAGCGAGATTCACGTCTAGAGATCAGAAAACGATGAGTGAAAGGGTGATTGGTGAAGGGAAGAAGACAGTGAATGTATCTGTCCCCCCTAGAAACAACCCAGCCAATATGTTAGTTAGAGGGAAAAGGTCCTTTCTGGAGGTAGTTGTTGGAACAAATCTAGACAATCTGGGCACTCGAGAAGCAGGACAACCGAGTCATATTCGCATCAACCCTTCTGAATCAAACAGGGAGTGGCTTAACAGGAGTTTGGTGGGAATTCCAAGGGATGGAGTGCTGAAGTTATACAGAATTCCGCATTGAGTGCGGGTACGTGCCATAGGTGGAGAGGAAGTCCCGGTGACGTTCTCGTCACATGAAGAAATGTCGGGCGAGCTCAATGAGAATAGCAGTTTATGGAAGGATGTCTTTGCGGAGTTCAAACCGTGGAATCCAGACACCACTGCAAATTACAGGATTTGTTGGCTGATGTTGAGAGGCTTCCCTCTACATGCCTGGTCGGAGGAGGGAATCAGACAGGTGGCGGCGGAGTTCGACGAGGTGATTCAGGTGCATTCAAAAACCTTGGAGAGAAACAGCTTCGATGTTCCTTGGTTTGCATGAGATTGAAAAATTCTGCAAAAGTTGGTGGGAAAGTCTGCATGGAGGTGGAAGGTTGCGTGTTCTCAGTTACTGTAACCGAAGGTTTTCATGATTTAGGAAATATCAACGCAGAGATGCTGGAAAGAGGAGGGCTATCTAGATATTGTAACTCGGCATTTTCACCTTTTAGGAGAGTCTAATCTCCTAAACAGAAAATAGCATAGGCTGTAAGGACCCGAACCCGAAAACCAGGTCCTTACCGCCGTGAAACCCGGACAAGCCCAATACGTGGACCAATCCGAATCCCACAAGACTTAGATGACTTTTCAAACACGATTCTCAAAACAGACGCATTTAAAATTTCAAGAATTGGAGCATATCAATAAGAAATAGACATCTGACATAAAAAACGGAGTGAACAAAATACCACAGCGGAAGTCTGTAGTCAAATGGACAAAATATTCAAAACGGAAAACAAGTCCATACAGCCACAAGCCAAAATCACAAACTGGGCTAAAAGCCCGGAACGTAAAAAAAACCATATCCAGTAGAGTAATTAATGCATAAAAATAAAACGTAAGTCAAAACATCAAAACGAGTTAACAGGAAATGCCAGAATAGAAAACCGTGTAAAACTTGCAAGTGAGATAGTCCAGCCAAGTCGTAGGAAGCACTCACACCTCAAACGCCGTCTACGGCTCACAAACTACTCCTGAAAAGGGGAAACAATAACGGGTGAGATAATAAAATCTCAGTTGGAGTCACAACATCATATGTTCTTATGGGGAAACGAGAATACAAACAAAGAAGAGGAGAAACGGATTACGATGTGAACAAGGACGTAACGGAAACAAACAGAAGGATAAAGAATTCACACATTAAAGTTTCATATTGTAGAATACGATTCCAACCCAATAGGTTATATAACAACAACTCGTAACACAATACTATTAACAATGTCAACCAAGAAAAACCCATCGGGATGGACATAATAAACCACTCTTCGAGTAACCCCCGTTAAAGAGAAACTGGGAGCCCACTGGCAGCTTAAATTTTAATTTTAAGAAAATAATAAATAAATATATACGTAACCCTTACTGCCAGTGTTGTCCGAGACTGGGCAGAGAAAACATAACACACAACATACCCGTCTCAATACTCAAAACGGACCAACCTGCGAAGTCGTGGCAGGTAACGATAACAACACTCATACGACTCCCAAACAGGTAAGCAACTCTCCCCTATCACTGGGATTCCGTTTACTTACCTCGCATTGGCCAAACGAACGTTTAGTAACTGTAGATACACAAACTGAATACGAACCATTTATTAAACATCATATTCATTTTAAATTTTTTTATTAAAACTATAAATAAAAGAACCTTATAGTTATACTAAGTCCATTAAATTAATACTATATTTATATTTCATTCTTTTATTAAATAGATAGATAAATAAATAATAAACCCAAAGGGAGTGATCGTTGCACAAATAGGTGATACCAACGCCATAACTGAATTGATTTACAAGTACAATAACTTGCTAAGATGGCGCCAAGGAGAAGAGAAAGGAGCAACGTGAGCAAGGGAACCATGAAGAACGAAAGAACACTCCTCACCCACTGGAAAAGAACGAGCGAAAGCAAGAAAAGGGGAAGGAGTTAACAGGGCAAATCAGGATTTCAAGAACATCCGGTGGAAGAGAATTCGTGGAAGCTACAGGGAACCCACGGAGAGAGCACCGGCTGAGTACGTCGGGAATTGGATCACGCAGGAACAGGGGAAAAGGTACGGGGAAACGCGTGAAGGAGGGAAATCAAAATAGCTGGGTATGAAAGAAACAGGGTTAGCTAGCAAATCTGGATATACGAGAGTGACCAGTGGAGAAAAATCGGGGAGGCCACCAGAAGAGTTGGGGACACCTCGCTCGACGTAACTGTGCATAGGGAACTCGCCAGGGCACGCTTGAGAGAATGGAACAAACAGCGGGCATGCCTCGCTCCTCATGAAAGGAAGAAGCGACACAAGGGAAGGCAAGCGGATAACACTGGAGTAGTAGGCGATACCCAGGCAAAAAAAGAAAACAGAGAGGAGAGAAACGACACTTACTACCAGAGCAGGGTCACGCAGCGCTAGAGAAGACTAATGTATGGTTGGCTCGAGAGACGATGCGAGACCGGTGCCTCGCTCAGCACAGACAGGATGAAGGAAGATGGGGGAAAACCATAGAGAGAAAAGAGAGTACAGGAAACAAGTGGGAAAGAAATCAACGAAACCGCGACGAGAGGAAAAGAAACCGATGAAGTAACTGGCAGACCAAACCTGGAGAATGTCAAGCAGAGGTAACCTCGTGGCAAGGGGAAAAAAATTCAGAAGAAAGGGGAGCAAATTCTCACTTAACGTTAATTCTACATGCTTAAACACATCACGAGACAAGACTGCCGAAACTAGCACTACAGGACAACCAACGAAATTCTAAATGAACACCTAATATACGAAAACGTAAGGCATGAATCATAATTCACGAAATTACGAAGGCAAGTATACAACACAAGGAACAGATTTACGCACCGCAAGGTAATAGGGGCAAGAAAGGAATAGCAGGTAATAAGCAATCAATTAAGAAATCAGATTCAGGACAAGAGGATTTTCCGATCAGACTTATGAGTCATAGACTCCTACCTGGTGTGCAGATGAACTGGTGACAATCCTTTTGCCTTTATCGCGGTATCCCGATGCATATCCACCTGAATTGAAGCAATAACAGACAAACAATCACAACCCAATCTATATACGGAGAAGAAACAAAACCCTTACCATACCCTCACTGATCTGTAGATTAACTGACAATCTGGCAGTGGAACAAGGAAAGGCTAGAGGCGGCAAATTGCAAAGGATAGAGAGCGAACGGTTATTAGGTTTCTGTCTAAGACGTATACAGTGATGGTGCTTAGGGTAGGCTAATAGGCTTAAAAGGGTACGTATTGGGCTTAGGGTAACAAACGGGCCCGGGAATAAAACACAGGTACTTAGAAGGCTCTAAGGGAAAATTAATAGGCCCGGAAACAAGCCCGGGTCCAATAGGGGCAAAAAGGTAATTTTTTTGCCATCTTGGTTTCCGTCCCGGTCAACACGTCAAATGTACACGTGGACCACTAATACGACGCTGACTGGACACACGACTAGGACGGGGTTTCACAGAGGCGCCATCAGATTATCTAAAAAGTCAATAGTTGTCTAAGAAAAAAACAAAAACTCATGTCGCTCTCAACCCCAAACCCCCCAAGACATCCACCACAACCAACACAACTCAAACCTTACCAACCTTACCCCCAAACACCAACCAGCCCGCGCGTCCTCCTGACCCTGGCACTTCAACAATCCCAGCCAGTCAACTTGAGAGAAGCTATAATACAAACCGGCTTGTCAATGGAGGAGGAAGGGAGGGAGAACCAAGGAGCGCGGAAAGGAAATGGAAGCCTAGTGCAATCTTTAGTAATAAGAGGTTCATCTCCTATTTTGTGGATTTCATACCAGAAAATTGGAGTCCGGATGACCTATATCAGCTTATTCATAAGTGGGAACCTGTAGTGGATGTGTATATTGCTGGAAAATGGAGTGTTAGGAATTCCAGGTTTGGATTTGTTCGGTTCATCCATTAAGGGGAATTGGAGAACTATCGATTGGAGAAACTTAATGAGTTGAATCAGGAGGGTTCTACGTTGAGGTTCAGTATAGCGAGATTCACGTCTAGAGATCAGAAAACGATGAGTGAAAGGGTGATTGGTGAAGGGAAGAAGGCAGTGAATGTATCTGTCCCCCCTAGAAACAACCCAACCAATATGTTAGTTAGAGGGAAAAGGTCCTTTCTGGAGGTAGTTGTTGGAACAAATCTAGACAATCTGGGCACTCGAGAAGCAGGACAACCGAGTCATATTCGCATCAACCCTTCTGAATCAAACAGGGAGTGGCTTAACAGGTTTGGTGGGAATTCCAAGGGATGGAGTGCTGAAGTTATACAGAATTCTGCATTGAGTGCAGATATGTGCCATAGGTGGAGAGGAAGTCCCGGTGACGTTCTCATCACATGAAGAAATGTCGGGCGAGCTTAATGAGAATAGCAGTTTATGGAAGGATGTCTTTGCGGAGTTCAAACCGTGGAATCCAGACACCACTGCAAATTACAGGATTTGTTGGCTGATGTTGAGATGTTTCCCTCTACATGCCTGGTTGGAGGAGGGAATCAGATAGGTGGCGGCGGAGTTCGACGAGGTGATTCAGGTGCATTCAAAACCCTTGGAGAGAAACAGCTTCGATGTTGCCTTGGTTTGGTGGGAAAGTCTGCATGGAGGTGGAAGGTTGTGTGTTCTCAATTACTGTAACCGAAGGTTTTCATGATTTAGGAAATATCAACGCAGAGATGCTGGAAAGAGGAGGGCTATCTAGATATTGTAACTCGACATTTTCACCTTTTAGGAGAGTCTAATCTCCTAAATAGAAAATAGCTGCAATACTAGATAAGGAGCATGTCGAGGTGGCTCCTGACAGGAACAGAGCTGATGGTGATAGTTCACGTGTGAACGACACAGTAGGACTGGTACCTAAAAGACTGGGCTGGGCTTGATAAGGGAGGAAAAGAAGTAGACCAGGGAGACAACATAAGCCCAGTGGGGACCCAAGTGGAGACTATACCTTTGGTGAGTAGGCCAAGCCTGCAAAGGAAGAGACTAAAAGAAGCCTGCTTGATCAATCTAGGAAATTCTTCAGACTATACCGAGACCTTGATTGCCAATGAAGTCAGAAGACCCACAATCGGACAAACGGGCCAAGTCTCGAATAAAAAAGAGATGGGGGATCGATGCAATGAAGAGAATGGAAGTGAGACTGTGGACGAAGGGGATAGCCAAGAGTCTGCCAGAAATAGTTTGAGATCTGACATAGTGTTGGCCAAGATCTATGAGCGAATTAAAGCGGTTAGAGAAACGACGAAGGAGCTGAATGCGGGGAAGAGGAACATGTCGAAAGAAAGAGGGACTGCATTGATGCTGGGGGAAGAGCCCGATGAGAGTTTGAGCTCCCGAATGATGGAAGCCACACGGGATTCAGAGGCAAACATATCTTGTGTCCCTGAGACTAGCGTAGATAGAGATGATGTTCAGAATATGCAGGAGGAGGGTATGGATAGATGAAGAGGTACAGGAAACCTTGAGGTTATGGCGAAGCTGGAGCTCCATCCTAAATGCTCCAGAGACAGATTAAGAGCTAAAATAGTTGAGATGGTGGAGGAGGAACAACAAAATTGGGGAGAACGTGGTGGAGTCTAGACCACCGAGTCAAATTCTACTAGGTGTCACACTCATTATGATTAATATTGGATTTTGGAACATCCGGGGAGTCAGAAGTCAAATAAAAAGGAGAGACATATGGAACTTAATACGGAACGAGGAGGTCAGAGTGATGTTCATTGCTGAAACAAAGGTGGAGAATATGAATATACAGTTAATTCAGAAAGTGATATCGGGCAATAAGATGGGGTGGTGTGCCAGCAACTCTATAGGAAGGGCTGGAGGAATGTTGGCGATGTGGGATGTATCACGAGTAAATGTGATTAATCAGTTTTTCTTTGAGAGATGGATTGTGTTGGAATTAACGGTGATCCAAACAGGATACAAAATGTGTTGCGCAGGAGTGCATGCTCCAAACACACTATCTAGGAGAGAAGAGTTATGGGAAGAGATCCTGGGGTTTAAAGCAAGAAGGCAGGAACCTTGGGTATTAATAGGCGATATGAACGAAGTGCTATCTACTTTGGAGAGGCTCGGGGGTAGTTATGATAAAAAAAGAGCTGAAATTATGAGAAAATTCTTAGAGGAGGGTGGATTAGCTGATTTACCAATCTACGGACGTAGGTTCACATGGGCTTCACCCCGATATGCTTCGAGAATTGATAGAGCATTTGTTAGTATGGAGTGGATGGCAGATCATAGGGAGTACTCGTTTTTTCCTGGAGAAAAGCGGTTATCGATTCACAATCCGATTATGATAAAAATGGAAAAGGTTTCTTGGGGATCAAAACCATTTAGATCTTGGGATGTGTGGTGGCAGGACAACAATTTTAGTGAGGTTGTTAGAAATTTGTGGGCTGAAGGGAGTGTAATATACCAGGGGGATTTTGCTTTGATTCGTTAACTAAATTACTTGAAGAAAAAACTCATAAGATGGAATCGGGCGAGGCCAGGAGACAAGGAGGCAGAGTTATCACAAGTCTTAGAGGAGATTGAAGAGTTGGAGAAACGTAGAGAAGGGATGGATTACGTGGGTGGTCAAGAAGAGAGGAAATTTAGGGCTCTACATGAAAAGAAGTGGCAACTCAAGAGCTATATCGAGTCATGCTGGAGGCAGAAGTCGAGGGTGCAATGGCTGAAATTAGGGGACTCTAATTCCAGATTCTTCCATATTAGTGCAAGTGCTAGGCAAACGCACAATCATATAGGTCAGATATTGGTGGATGGGAGGTTCATTAAGGAACCGGAAGAAATAAAAAGGGAGGCACAACAACACTTCAAAAAAGCTCTTCCAAACCGACACAAACCAGTGGATAGAAACAAGGGGTATTGGGTATAACAAGTTGACGAGGGATGAAGCTGATTGGCTTATCAGACCTTTCTCAGAAGAGGAAGTAAAAGAGGCGGTTTGGAAGTGTGGAAGCTATAAGGCACCAGGCCCAGATGGATTCAACTTTTTCTTCTACAAGAATGCGTGGAGTGTATTAGCTACCAAGTTTATGATAATGATTGACAGCTTTTCTCAAAAAGATAAACTTCCAAAAGGAGTGAATAACTCCTTTATGATACTAATCCCGAAGATAGAAGGAGCCTCAAGCCTAAACAATTATAGGCCTATAAGCCTTATTAATGGGGTGTATAAAGTAGTTGCATAGCTATTGACAAATAGGCTCAAGAAGATTGTCTCTAAGTTAATCTCACCATTCTAGGCGGGATTTATCAGGGGAAGGCAGCTGTTGGAGTCGGTTATGATTGCATCAGAAATTATTCATGCGACTAAAGCAGCGAAACAAAGGGGGTGGTGTCTAAAGGTCGATTTTCGCAAAACGTATGACTCGGTTTGCTGGGAAGCCCTATTCGACATATTGGATGATATTGGGTTCCCACCTAAATGGCGGAAGTGGGTGGAGAGCTGTGTATCCACTGCAAAGGTTAAGGTATTGATTAATGGAGCGCTTACTCAGGAATTTGAGGTGGGAAAAGGACTGAGACAAGGAGATCCTTTATCGCCACTATTATTTGATATTGTCGCTGAAACACTATCCAGGTTACTGCAAAAAGCGAAAAGGTGTAGATTGATAAGAGGCATCAAGATGGATAGCAAATTTATCTCACATCGTCAATACGCAGATGATGTGATTTTATTTTGCAGCAATGGAAAAGAGGGGCTGAGTAATGTGAAGAGAGTACTAAGATGTTTCGCACTAATCACGGGCTTGGAGATTAATTTCCACAAAAGTGTTCTTGTAGGCATTAACATACCGAATGAAGAAGTTGGAAGTATGGCAGAGAGACTATTATGCAAGTCTGAGTCGCTCCAATTAAATATCTAGGGATTCTGTTGGGAGCAAATCCAGGAAGATACAAGACATGAGAAGGTGTTATACTTAATTTCAGGAGGCGACTTGCAAGCTGGAAAGGTAGATTCCTATCTATGGGGGGTCGTATCACGCTGATAAAATCGGTCTTGAATAGTATACCGATTTCCTCATGTCCATGTACAAGACCGATAAGAGTTAAGAAAAAAATAGAAATGCTAACTAAAAGATTCTTATGGAAGAGTAGTGTGGAATCCAAATGTCTTCACAAGGTGAGATAGAGGAATGTGTGTCTCCCGCAAGTAAGAGGAGGAGTTGGCATTGCTGCTGAAATGGTGCTGGAAGTTATTTTCAGATCCAGATGATCTTTGGGTACAGATTGTATCCGAGATATACAAGCCTCGAATAGGAAATGAAGGTATATCTTTATCCAATCCAAATATATCCAAGATCTGGAAAGATATCTTAAGTTGTGTAAATGGGGACCATATTTTGGCAATCATGGCGAGAAAGCATTTGAGATGGAAGTTGGGGAAAGGAGATTATATCCACTTCTGGTCGGATATCTGGATAGGAAATGAGATATTGAAAGATAAATACCCGAGATTGTTCGATATTTCGATGCAAAAAAACCTAAAGGTGGTTGAGATGGGAGAGTGGAGAGAAGATAGATGGCATTGGCGGTTTGATTGGCGGAGACATCTGTTTATTTGGGAAGACGAGATGCTGGAAGAATTGATGGGTCGACTGAATGGCATTAATTTAGACAGAACTGAAAGTGATAGGATATCATGGGGCGAGGGACTTTTAGAACCTTCCGTGAAGTGCTGCTACAAGACCCTTGAAGAGGCGGCTATGCAGGGTATGGGAGTGGAAATCCCACCGATTTGGAAGAGATACGGGACTCCAAAATCCAAAGCATTCCTTTGGTTGGCATGTCAGGATAGAATTTTATCAAAAGGAAGATTAGATAAATTGAGACTACTTGGACAAGAGGAGATAAAATGTGATGCCTGCGGAGGGGAAGAATTGAATGCAGATCATGTGTTGATCAGATGCAATGCTGCGTGGATATGTTGTACAGAAGTTATGAGAAGATGGGGAGTTAAAGGAGTTCTTCCTGGATCAGTAGCGGAGTTGATAGTACAATGGGATGGTTTGATTTCCAAAAGGAAACATAGGAAGATTTGGGATTGTATGCTTATGTCCTGTTTTTGGAGCCTGTGGCTGGCAAGGAATGGACGTACCTTCAAGGGTCAAGGCAAAAACCCTAAGGATGTAGCCATAGAGGGGATGATACAAGGATTGGAGTGGGTTAGATCGAATTTGACCAGGAGATGTTATAGGAGTGGTGATCTTCTTGCAATAGAAGATTGGAATCTGGTTTTCGAGTAACAGACCTGTATCTGGGGAAGACCATTGTAACTGTGAACAATCAAGATACTTGATGTTGCGCATGCAGCTTGGTCATTCATAGTCGAGTTACTAGTTTACGTAGTATAGAGGGTCTGAACAATAATTGGATTGATCCAACTTGTATATTTTGGTGTTAATATACAATTCTCAATCGTTTGCATAAAAAAAAAAAATCTAAAAAGTCAATAGCTCTTTGTTTTGTTTTGTAAGGAATGAGTCATTCAAGAAGAAGAAAACAAAATACGAGGAATATGGTTGAATAGTAAGACTCAACCGAAGATCAAATTTCAAAACTCGACAGCAGACAAGCAAGAAGATGAAACTCAACCAGAAATTGTATTGTATTCAGCCATGATAAAGGGAGTATAACATTCAATTTCTTTTTGCTCAAGCTATTAGCCTCAGATGGACCAAAACTTTCCAGGGGTGAAGGATGCCTAAACCTTTTACTGGAACTGACCTAGTATTGACCTGTACAATGCCAGATTGAAGGATGATATATGACTCTATGTACAAAAGGTACTTGGCAATGGCTGTAGAACAAGGTGGTTTTATTTGAATCATGCAGTGTGTGCGAGTGAATGAGGTCTACTCAACCTCTCAAGTATACCATTTGCCTTCCTTTTTGCTCTTGAAGTCCCAGTCTCTGCAAGTTTCGCAATTGTACCACTGGCCTTTTCATCTTCTCGAAGGTCCATCCATTTAGTCTGATCGTTGAAACAGATTGTGTATAAAATTGCAATGCAATTCTCCTTATTGCGTTCAGAAGTACTCTCCCTTATAATTCTGAGCAAGCAAGGCACAGCACCGAAATCCCCCATTTCATCAACAGCTCTTTGATGGCTAGCAAGCATTGCTAGAATAGACAATAATTCATCAACAAGAACATGGTCTTTGATCTTTTTCAGGATTACCCTGACTGTACCATCACGCACAGCTCGTCCTCTGTTTTCGAGGATCAGACATAGATTGAATATTGCAGATGCAGCATCTTTCATGGCTAGTGGATGCCCTTCATCTAAGAGGTCAACCAGAGATTTGAGAGCACCTGATTTTCCAATAACAAGCTTGTTTGAATCAAGGGCTGACAGAGTAAAAAGAGCTGCAGCAGCATTGCTTCTTGTTTCGATTGTCCCAAATTTCAGAGACTCAATAAGCAGAGGGATTGTCCTTGGATTTTCAGCAACTTGTCTCTTGTTATTGTCATGAATTGACAGGTTCAAAACTGTTGTAATAATATCCTCTTGGAGATCAGGATGAGCATCGGCTCTGCCAGATGATAGTGGATCAAGCAATTGCGCAATAGCATCAGCAGATTCGCCGAAGAAGGCCCGAAATGATGGCATCTTTTTCGTCAGCAGCCGAAGCTCTTTCGCAGCTTTCTTTTGATCTTCAAGGGAAGATGACATCTTCTCAAGCAGTGAATTGAGATGATCCCGGTCTGCATTTGTGACCACTTGTTCATCACTGCTCAGAACATCGATTGGTTGCTCAATTCCATGTTTGATGCACCATTGTGAAATCATCTCTCTGACCAAGAGATTAGGAGTAAGGATGGTGTGGGACAGAACTTCCTTAGTCTGAGGACATATCAGGTGTCCTTCATTTAGCCACCTTTGAATGTACGGCCGATCATATGTCTGCAAATCAAGATTCTGAAATGAGAAAACAGCAAGCCATAAAGAAACTGGAACCTGCTCATCTATGCCAGAAATCAAGATTCTCTTATCTGAAACTTCATAAATGCTAAAAAACTAGTGAAACCAAGGCCATTTCCTTGTTTGCAGGGTCACTATCACATTCCTAAACCAGGAGGAAGAAACCCACAATAGCATAAAACTGTGGCATAGCATCAGCACTTTGTTATCGACAGACAAGTTAATGTGCAATATGAAGTGGTCAATTCCTAGTTTCTGAGGCTACCATCTAAAGATAGAAAGGCCTATCCGACTAGGTTATCTCTAATAAGGAAATGGAAATGGAAAACGAAGGAGGTGGGATCAAATTTGACCAATTAGAGTACATATGGAGCAGTTACAGGTTATTGTCTTCAGCTTGTGCATGCAGACAAACATTTATTATGGACCAGATTCTTCGCCAATGAGCTTTCCCACTTTCCCACCACCTACTTTCTTCAAAGTAATCAAATTTCTTTATACTATTTGCAGCGGTGTCCGTTTCCTGGTTTGGCCACCACGCGTAGCAATGAACTTGCCACATGGAAAGGAGGCCAAGAAAGAAGACAAACTTCAGTTCCAGGGCAGTTTCAAAAACCTTGAAATTGCAGAACTCCAAAAGGTCAATGGTTGAAGAGGAAAGGGAAATTTGGACAGAAATTGCTCCAAAAACTAAGCAAATCAAAACCACTGAACAAGGTTTTTGAGATAGAATTAAGAATCCAAAAATATGCAGGATTGCTGGAAATATGTTGACCCTGCCATTACTGATGACTATACGGAACAGCACCGACTTCTCATGAATTTCAGTAAAGCACAATTGAAGAAAAAGCCTGAAGCGAGTTGAGATTCTTCTTGGATATCCAAGGAAATCATCGAAACAAAAACCAGAAGCAAGGTATCTAATTAAAAGGAAAAGCGGTGATAGGGATTGTGTAAAGAGAGAGTTTCAAACTCAAACCTGTCCAGTAGCCAAGACAACGGGATCAGCCATGAGCTTTCTTGAGATGGGACATTTGAATTCATCAGGAATAACCACTGTACCCTCATCGACCACCTTCAAAGAATCCGATGGCCTTTTGAATTTCAAACCTTCCAAAGCACTCAAAGCCTTTATAGCCTCATCAATGATCTCAAGACTATAATCTTCCTCTTCAACGATTGCCTTGACAAGCCTCTGCACCTCCTTCTTCAACTCTGTTGCTTTGGTCATTGAACATGATACAGTTTCAAGAACTCCAGTTTTAGCCATGGAATAAGAATGCAACCAATTACCAACTGTGAGGAATTCTTTCCCTACAAAAAGAAAGTACTCAGTGTTGGTTTCTAACTGAGAACCGCAAAAACGGGTGGTTGTGTCTGGTGTGATTCATTAGAGCTTTCTTGTTCTTGTTTCCTTCTTGCAGCCTTGTTTCTTTTTCTCCTCTCGAGTTTTGTCTGTCGTCTGCCCCACTACCGTGTGTGCTTAGAGAAAGTTAAGGAACCATAGGAATAGAAAAAGTTGGATCACATTTGGACATGTGGGGGGGTTATATAGTCCCTGCTTGCTATGTGTTAGTGTGTGCTTGCATTGATTTTGTGTCTATTTTTTGCCATTTTAGAAAGGGTCTATGTAGTCTTGGGAACCTATCATTTATTGCCAAGCAAGCACGGCTTCCTTAGTACTCCACAGATGGTATCTTCCATGCTAGGCCTTGTGGATGGAAGCATGAAACTCTGAACACCCTATTCTCATCAAAGATTGTGAAAACCAGTCTAGGGTGTTCTGGTTCCAGTCACGGACAGGCTAACTTCGTACTTTTCTGGGACAGTCTTCGTCGCCATCATTAGGCTTTGTTTATTGGTTAAGCCCTCCAACTAGACGTTTGTTTAGCATTGAATGGATTTAAATTGATTCTCTTGGTTGGTTAGTTAAGCTAGTATGGTGGCTTTTGTTCTTTAAAGAAAGCTTTCATCTTTTGTGTGGGGCTGATCTGCCTATGATTTGGGGTAAACCAGTTTTCAAAGATCACGGGCATTGCATTATTAGTGGCATATGAACATTAAGGCTGCGGAATTGTTGAAACATATCTACGGCATAGTAATATTGCAATCTTCCATCTAATTTTCCTTTTTCATTGATTTCCCAAAGTTTCAGAGTTTCTGCAAAATACTCCATCACCCTATTTGTTTATAAACAACTTTATTAACCCAAATGCTTGAATGCATGCAGACAATGATGGTTACTAAGGGTTTTAGCCTAATACAATACCATAAATGTTAACAAAGGTGAGACCAGAAGAAAGTGTCAAATGCCTTAAAAACTGCTATCAGAACAGTAAGACCACAACAGAGTGAAAGGAACACCGACACCAGTTCTTTCAGTGAAATCGTCGAAATTGACCTAATGGCCTTCAGAAGTGGATGCCAAATCATCGACGAAAGCAATGGCTGATGACCAATTTCAGATAAACGTCCCAGGAAGACAAAAATACAAATGAAAGAGGGAAAATTGTTGTTTCCAACTTTCCATGTATTGCATTTTTACATTGGTTAAGCATTCTTTCGTTCTATCATCATCCTTGTTTCCAGAAAGCCTTCACAAAACAAAGGAACTTGAAAGCCTCAATAAGTTTGCAGGACAACCAAAAGGTTGAGTTGAGGTCTTGTTATGAAATCTACAACCAAAATTTGTTACAAACATATTCAAACTGACAAGCTATCCATGAATATCATGCTGGAGACGAAGACCCAGGAGGAAGTAACTCAAACTTGGAACTGAGTGCAGACTAAGCGTCATCATCTTCACAAGAGGAAGATAATTTCATAAAAAAAACTGAATCATTCTAACAAAATGCAAACTAATACATCCCACCAAACTTGGTCTCTACGATTTATGCAGTTGTAACCAATAGCATATCAACAAATCATACATTGCAAGGAATTAACCTATGTTGTCCAACAACATACACATAAATGAGGCATTCACAGCTGAGCACAGGGTTTTTTTTTTCTTAACATTATAAAAACCTGTTCTGAAAATGGATAAGGAGTATAGTATGATTTCCTATAAATGCAGGTTAATTACAAATTTTTTGACTACATCCTAGGGTGTATAGCAGGGCTCTTAACCAGAATTAATGGGAAGGGGTCAAAAGGGAGGCGGTTAGCATCTGTGAAGATTAAACTCTTTGGTATTCTGTCATAGTAGGATTCTGAGAGATGACAGCCAATATGCTTATGATGTTCTCCTTGGCATGTGAGTAGAGGCCTAAGAAAGGTCGCATGCTAGACCAGCCAATTACTACTGCACCTATACCAAACTCCTCACAAATACCTAAACATTGATTTTTTAAAATCATTCTCTCTTAATCTTTCAGTTCTTTCATTATTATTATTATTTTTATTTCAAGGGTTACTACTAGACTCCCAACTACTTTTGTATTTCTGAACCAAAAAAACCAAGACAACCGAAGCCTAAGCTCACTTCTAGTAATTTATTTCCAATCAAAAAATTATCACCGCAATGTACTTGAATTTTTACCACACAAAAGAATAACCATTACTCATTAGCTTGGAATTAGGAACTCAGCAGAAAGAAAATAAAAACATTGAAGGATACAAAGGAGGATACAGTTGTAGATAAAATTGCTGAGCCTGATAACTTCCTACTGCAAAGTTTAGTGAAAAGACACATCAATGAGATAATGATTCACAAAACCCTTCTGAAGTATGAAGAGAACGATCTGAGCATAACTTACCAAGTATTTTGAAGAGCGAATTGGTTAAGTAATGAGGGACATGCCTTTTTGCAGAATAGCTGCCACTTCAGTCATCGACTTTTTCTTGTCTGACATACTTGACATCACTGTATATATTATCTTTATACATGTCATGACATTCTGTAGGATCATATCGGTCCTCAAACGAATCTTGTGGCAAAGAATTTGACCTATGATCCCCATATTCTGGATCACTATCTCTAGCATTTAACTGATGATTGTCCTTATGAATACCAACATTACTAGTAGAGTCTGAACGAAGAAAGGATGATTTATAACCATGGTAGTCAGATTTTCCAGAAGAATTTTTCTCATAATGCTCATATCTACTGAAGACTTCATCTTGTTCTTCCTGGCGAGTAGCTTGTTTGCGAGCCAATTCATGATTTATTTGTTTTTCTGGACCTTTGGAATGATTATCCCTACCAATCCTCCGAGACACTTGATATTCATGACGAGCATGACGTTCACGTCCCCTTTTCCCATATTCTTGAGGCCAATCATCTCTTAAGGTCATGGAGCTAATATTCTGATCATGTAATGATAATTTTTTGTCTTCATTTTCTGAACTCCTCTTTACTTCAGATAAGTCACTGCTGCTCTTTCTTTGCTTATGAAAATCCACACTAGAATGTGGGATAGAGGATGGCTGAAGAGATGTTTCTCCATCTTCAGCTTTCTCAAAGATACCAATACCTCCAGCTTGCTTTATTTCCTCGGTGTATTCATCAATAATGTCCCGCAACACCTATGAGAATTAACAAAAGATAAGAAAAAAGATGATTAGCGGCCTTCATAGGAGAAGATCTTAAAAGCCACAAATACAAGTAATTGTAAAAAGATGATTAGTGGCCTTCATAAGAGAAGATCTTAAAAGCCAGAAATACAAGTAATTGTTGCCAAATTGTCAGACTTGCCAATCTCACCAGAGAGAAATGGGGATTTTGCTGACTAAGAATGTAGTAACAGATGGTTAAGTTCTTCCTCCAACTGGTTATAGGAACTATCGTTTTTGGATGTACAATAATTCCAGAATCCCAAAGACACCATTTTACAAAGCATATACACAGAAGAATGGAAAAAAGGAGCAGGAGAGTACTGATTGCATATACATAAGAATGTCGAACATACACTTGCATGTTTCCATGGTCATTTATTGATGGAAAATTATGAGAATGAGTACATTATAAAGCATTTTTAACTCACCAGGAAAACATATTATGGGTGCTCAATCCAAGTATATAGGGACTAGGGCTTGCTCTAAACTACTAAATGTGAGTTGCATAAGTCCTTTTGTCTCAAATAATAGTAGATGCAAATCTTTAACCATATAAGATAGAAATTGAATTTTAGTCAAGGGATTATTCAAGAATCACCCTTGTTGCAGGAGCTAAAGAAGAGGAAGTGAAAAGGTAGCCTTTGCACTTTCACATAATCCAGCCAAACACAAGCAAATCAATTGTCTTATCAAAACTGTAATTGTATTGCAAATTCCAATTATCACTAAATACAAAGAAAAGAAAGTGCAACAAAGAGTAATTGTGCATAGTCATTGGACGATCATACCTGCAAAGGTGTTCGTTTCAATTTCTTCCCACGATATGACATTCTCCGGCGTTTGTAATCTCTTTCTTCAGCCAGTAATTCCTCTCTTGTCTTTGTCTTGCTTGAATCCTTCAAAGACAGAACATTCCTTGTCAAAGCATAAACGTTTTATGATAACCAGGAAGCATATAGAGAAAATAAGAGACAATAAATGTGAGAAAATAATCATTATGGTATCATCTTAAGAAGAGAAATTAAACTTGAGAAACATCTTCAGCGAACAAAATTCATGTGATTATAGATAAAAAGGCACTAAGTGTTGACTGAAGCCACTACTAATATTTAGACTTGCCCGGAAAAAGCCACAGATCTAGCATTTATGATAGGTGACAAATGCAGGCAGTTAAGTACTACACTAAAATTTTATCAAAATGTTGGTCTACCTCATAGGATGATGGCTTCCGAAGAAGACCATCATGATCAATAATAGCTCTGTAGTTCAGACGGTTCTTCCGCTCCTCATCAGCCCTCTTTGATGCAAAGTCATGTGCAGCCATCCTACACAAGAAATTTTTTTTATTACAACTTCAGTATCGTTGATGCCCAGCTGAGCATAAAAAAAGTATGATGGTTTGACCTTGTTAGAAATATCACTATAAAAGTACTTGGAAGGGGCATAGTATGAATTGACAATGCAAAAGGCAAACATTTACTATTAAATAAAATTGAATAAAATTGGATAAATACAAGGGACTGGAACCGGGATAAGTCAGGACTTCCATACCATCACAAACACCAAACATCAACCAATATACTTTCCCCCTTTTTTGCGCTGATACTACTTTAATTTTGACCTCAGTTTGTCAATACTTACTTGCTTAGTGTGCTCGGAATTATAACAAAATAAGTTTGTTTAATGCCTTCATTTCTCATCAGACATAGCATATAAAATTATATCTTCTTAATCCAGAAGATAATGAGATTGACTCTAAAAATTATGTCAACAAAACATCACAACCACGAGGGAGCAAGCCACAGATATCAACCCAATGCGATAATTAAAGAGAGCTGAACAGGTGATGGGTGAAAGGTACAACGTGAAAGCAACACTATAAAATTGAGCAGTGGGAAACATCAAAGAAAATAGCACGTCCATAGATACCAACACAGAGGCCGACAACATCGATTGAAAGATGGTAGCATCAAATTATTTCGAAGAGCAATACTAGAAGACAAGTTGGAGAAGAGGATTAAAAAAAGAAGAGTGAAGAATTATAGTCAATTATACCAGAACTGCAATTGAAAATTACAACACAAACTCATCACAAGCGATGAAAGAAGAGTAAAGACATGCCTCACATATCTTGGAGGCAGTTGAGAAACAAGTAATGCCTTGATTTTGGTTTCTAGCAAGGACCGTTCATGGAGTGCAGCAACTGCAGCTGCCACTTGAGACATAAAAATCACATCTTTATCAATACTTGCATCAACGCTTTTTCCAGTATTACAATCTTCGCTTCCATCACCAGGCTCCTCATTTTTCTTTCGATCATTGACGTCCCTGATAACACTCTCACTCTCCTCTGGATCCTCCGAACTTCCTCTCAACTCCAGAGGAAAGAAGAAAAGCCCTTTTGAGGCCTCTACTACGCATTGCTTAAAAGTGTGGAGGGCAAAGTACTTGGCATTCATATCACCAAATAAAACAGAAAGATGAGACGCAATCCAAGTTAAAACTTGAACTAAATCTGGGCACTCAAAGCTTGAAGCCTTGGTATTCTCTTTGGAAGTCATGACTACCAAAGCTTCCTTTCTAATTGCCTTCAGACAGAGCCTAAAAAGTACAGAAATATGATCCGCCATGTAAACATCAAGAACCACACCATAACGCGGAGAATTAGAAATAATCCACCCCTTCAAATCACTCAATTTAGTCACATTTAACCTCAAAACCGCGCAAAAAACGTCATAAGAACACACACGGGGATAATCAGTCCAACCATCCATCTCCCTCTTAATTGCCAACGAACCCGAAGCCAACACCCTAAACCGACTTTCATCAAAATGCTCATCCCCCACTACGTTAACACCAATCACAATGTTAGCGCACTCCGCGGATAGAACACCCGGTAGAGAGAATGTCTTCCTCGCGCCATCCAAGTCATTGATGTTAACAACACCAGGGCAATCTTTATAAAAGAAATTCATACTAAATTCGCTGTAATAATGTTCTAAAGACAAGAAATATTCCGTTCTTTGTGCGTCTTCAACTGGGTAACAACTACAGTTGGGTTCCGTACCGCGGTTTTCAGGGTTCAGGGTTTTTGGATAGTGAAGAGAGTCGAGTAACGAAGATGGGTTTTCTAAAAGAGGAGACGGGCATCGGAGAGAGTGGAGGAAGAGGGATTCCGGTGGCATGAGGTGGTGGGGATTATAAGGGCAAGCGATAAACTCTGAATTCTGGGGTTTTAGAAGGATAGTTTGGGGAGAGGAGAGGGTTTGGTCAGAGACGGAGAGGAGATGGGTGAGAGAAGAAAGTGTCGAAGAAAGGTCTGGAATCGAACTGCTGACGCTGTTAGGGGCAGAATTAAAGGTGGAGGTGGGGCGAGGAGTGATTTGATGCGGTGGGTGGGAGAGGAAACCCGGATTGGGGTTTGGATGGGGGCGGTAATGGAAGGGGTACTTGGGAGCAGGGTAAGGATTCGGAGGGTACATTTGCAGGAAGGAAGAACAGGTGTTTGAAAACAGAGAGTGTAAATTTCAGCCTTGAGTAAAGGAAAATAGTTTCCAATCTTCTGATTTCCGCGTCTTTTATCGCTGAGTATGCCGTTTCTCAACCCTTCTACCATGGCGGCTCCGCCGATTCATTCACTGGACTCGCCCGGAACCCGGCCTTGGTGGTTTGGATCAGGGCCCGTTAAAAAAATCCTAATCTGGTTCGATCTGGCCAGGCCTCATAAAAGTTGGGTCTAACTGGATTCTTTACCTATAATTTCAATATTAATAAAATTTGGAAAAAAAATTATAATAATTTTTTATTTTTAAAATAATAAATATAATTTCTATAGATATTTTTTAAAGTATTATAATCAAAATTAACAGTATGATTGGATCTTAAACCTAAAATCTCTTAATCTTTCATGTCACTTTAAGACATATTGAGCCAAATGAATCAATAATTATTGTAATTTCAATAGATATTTAACATGATTAACAAGTGATAATTTTTTGATTCTTGTAATCCTAAATTTAAATGAAAAATTCATGTGGCAACATCTAAAAAGAGCTAAAATATGTAAATTAAATAAAGAATTTTCAAAAAAAAAAATGGAGGGTACGCACTTCGCAATGAAGCAAAATCTTATTCAAATGGAAGGTTGATTAACAATACATGACATTGCCTGCATGAAACCACCATGGCAGCGGTTCATACATAGCAGCCTATTTATTCCGATACAAAACAAAAGGGAAGACTGACCTCAAGAGAAACATGGAAAACATTGGATTCCTAAATCTCTTGATACATACTGGCTAGTAACGATTCCAAGTAATTAGTGTTGCCTCCGAATTTTATCTGAAGGTCTTTCACAATATCGTTGTCCAGCTGGAAACCCTTGGCAAGAACCTTAGAAGCAATCGGAGGATTAGCTGCAAAGGCAGCATCTGCGATCCTAATTACACCAGGGTTCTGACTGTTGAAACTGGCAAAGGCAACAGCCCTGGTTTTGCCCACATTGTACTGGAAGTGAATGAGTCCTTGTGGGAAGGCAAAAGCATCCCCGGGCTTCAGGATTGTGGCAAACAGGCGGTATTCAGGAAGTGTCGTGACAAAACCAGCGTAGAGAGTGCCCTCCATGCAAACTAGGACCTCTGAGGCACGAGGGTGAAGATGAAGTGGGTTTAGGCCACCATTTGCTGCGTAGTCGATACGAGCAGTAGATATGCCAAGAGTGTTAACTCCTGGTAATTGGTCAATAATTGCAAAAGTTATGTTCAGACCAAGTTGATTGGAAGTGTCTGCCGGAATGTTGAGTCCGGAAAAGGTAAAATCTTTCACTGTCGTGAGCTTTGGATCCTTGCAGAATCTCCCATTCACAAACACTGCATCAAGAAAAGTATCTGTCAGCGAATCAACATAGAACGAGAAATCCAAAAGCCTAGTAAAATGGTATTGGGGAAAAATAACATGTAAAGGGAACTGTTTTAGAGCATATACCACCATTATCGGGGCCATCGGCGGCTGCGCAAAAGTCCTGAAGAGCATTAGGATCATAGGCATGTGAAATCAAAGATGACAAAGCAAAGAAAATACTAGCAACAAGGAAATGAGCTCCTTTCATGGTGTTCCTTAATTTTGTGAGTGATACTGCTTGAAGCTTGCGATTTCGTGGTTCAACTATCGGTATATTTATAGATTGAAGAGGGCGGAGATAAAATCCTGTGTAGTTTACTCCTCTAGAAGAAGCTAGCTGATTCTGATGAAATATTTAAATTATTTGTTGACAAAATGGAAACGTATTATTGCCAAACTTAAATTTTCTTCTCCGGCATGTGTTTCATATGGTAAACAGTGATCATTTTGTGTGTTTGTACTGAGTTTGACAAATATTATATTTTGTTTTCAAAATTAGAAGAGTATTCTTGACTCTCTTTTTTTGGATTTGAATATTAAGAAAACAAATTCCATTCAGATATCTTCTCCATTGAGGTTAATTGGTGATGAACTGTTACATAATCCTTGGAGTTATCCTTTCACCTGTGATTGATTTTGAAGAATTTAAGAAACCCTACAAGTTACTTCATTTTTCAATTAATGTGGTGAAAATAACCTAGTGGATGGAAGATGCTAATAAACATGAGTAACTAGAGCAGAGCTAGTCAAACAAGAAGCATGGCATGTGGTAGCTGCTTAACATGTGGTAACTAGACGAGATTTCACTTATGAGAAAATCAACGCGATTTGAAAAACTATTGAACCATCAATTAATCAAAAGCCCTATATTTCCTTTCAATATTTGTCACTGTACTGCTCATCTCGGCTATCAGCGAATTGTAGCTGCTTAACTGTCTCTTCATGCTTTACTATTTATTCACATTACATAAAGTAGAAAGCTATGCGTTTCTTAATTATTGCTATCTAGATCTTCTTACTTCGTCACGAGATATTTACTGTAGTGGATCATCCTCTTTACCAAATAATATGCACAAAAGTCAAGTGCACTAACTTAAATTACAAAATAATGGAGTAACAGAAAAATGTCACGTCATTAAAGAAGAAGAAAAAGGAGAGTTAAAAAAATAGTACTATTCCGAGAACCCAGTCCCTTGGCAGAGACACAACAACAATGAAGATCTGGGTACGAAAAAGACATTCTTGGTATTAAATGGGCAACGAAAAAATGGAGGATACTCAGACCTTCATTGTTAAATAAAGAATTTTTTTATTTAGTTAATATAATAAGGATTATTCTGAATGGAGAATAATTATATTTTTTTAAGTATTTAATCAGGCTTTGAACTATAATAGGTCTGGGATTTGAATAAAAATTGCTCTGTTGATAATATACATATCTTGATAAATGTAAGTCCCAAAAAAAATTAATCCAGTTGTAATCGACATAATGTTATTTTTTCTATTTAAAAAATAATTAATAAAAATGGTGTAATAAATTTAAAATAAATTGAATCATTTTAGATCTATTCAAAATTACTTTCGGCCAGTCTCAACAATAAAATACTCGCCTCCTAATAAATCCACATTAGAGTTCAATATAATACGAAAAGTTAGTCTAATGTTTAGGTACAACAGCATTTTTTTATTAAATAGGTACAACAACATAATTGAAAAAAGAAGTAACTTGTAGGGTTTCTTAAATTCTTCAAAATCAATCACAGGTGAAAGGATAACTCCAAGGACTATGTAACAGTTCATCACCAATTAACCTCAATGGAGAAGATATCTGAATGGAATTTGTTTTCTTAATATTCAAATAAAAAAAAAAAGGGTTAAGAATACTCTTCTAATTTTGAAAACAAAAGATATATTTCTTGTTTATGAAAAACTCAGTACAAGCACACAAAATGATCACTGTTTACCATATGAAACACATGCCGGAGAAGAAAATTTAAGTTTGGCATCTGGCCCTTTTTTTCAATTCAAGCCGGCGATAATAATACGTTTCCATTTTGTCAACAAATAATTTAAATATTTCATCAGAATCAGCCAGCTTCTTCTAGAGGAGTAAACTATACAGTATTTTTTATCTCCGCCGTCTTCACTCTATAAATATACTGATAGTTGAACCACGAAATCGCAAGCATTAAGCAGTATCACTCACAAAATTAAGGAACACCATGAAAGGAGCTCATTTCCTTGTTGCTAGTATTTTCTTTGCTTTGTCATCTTTGCTTTCCCATGCCTATGATCCTAATGCTCTTCAGGACTTTTGCGCAGCCGCCGATGGCCCCGATAATGGTGGTATATGCTCTAAAACAGTTCCCTTTACATGTTATTTTTCCCCAATACCATTTTACTAGGCTTATGGATTTCTCGTTCTATATTGATTGGCTGACAGATACTTTTCTTGATGCAGTGTTCGTGAATGGGAGATTCTGCAAGGATCCAAAGCTCACGACAGTGAATGATTTTACGTTTTCCGGACTCAACATTCCAGCAGACACTTCAAACCAACTTGGTCTGAACATAACTTTTGCAATTATTGACCAATTACCAGGAGTTAACACTCTTGGAATATCCACTGCTCGTATCGACTACGCAGCAAATGGTGGCCTAAACCCACTTCATCTTCACCCTCGTGCCTCAGAGGTCCTAGTTTGCATGGAGGGCACTCTCTACGCTGGTTTTGTCACGACACGTCCTGAATATCGCCTGTTTGCCACAATCCTGAAGCCCGGGGATGCTTTTGCGTTCCCACAAGGACTCATTCACTTCCAGTACAATGTGGGCAAAACCAGGGCTGTTGCCTTTGCCAGTTTCAACAGTCAGAACCCTGGTGTAATTAGGATCGCAGATGCTGCCTTTGCAGCTAATCCTCCGATTGCTTCTAAGGTTCTTGCCAAGGGTTTCCAGCTGGACTACGATATTGTGGAAGACCTTCAGATAAAATTCGGAGGCAACACTAACTACTTGGAATCGTTATTGGCCAGTATGTACCAAGAGATTTAGGAACCCATTGGTCTCCATGTTTCTCTTGAGGTCGGTCTTCCCTTTTAAAGTGTATCGGAATAAATAAGCTGCTGTGTATGAACCCCTGCCATGTTGGTTTCATGCGGGCAATGTCATGTATTGTTAATCAACCTTCCATTTGAATCAACCTTCCATTAGAATCAACCTTCCATTTTCATTGGTCATAATAAGAATGTCTTTTTGGTACCAAAGACCTTCATTGTTGCTGTGTCTCTATCAATCAGACGACTGCTTTTTTCCTCTTCTTTGTGATGTGACACTTTTATATTACTCCATTGTTTTCTAATTTATCTCCCTGCATTTGCATGTTCCACTATATATTTTATCTCCATTGTTTTCCATAACATAGCGATTTCCACAAGCTTTCATTAAAAAAATTATTTCAAACACTGATTATCATTGAAAAAAAAAATCTTCCTTTAAAAACAAAATAATCAATTCAGACCCATAACCGCTCATTTGGAATTTAAGATTGCTTCAACTCTTAATACTCGAACTTAAATTTTTAATTAAGTTAGAAAATATCTTTTTCATCTCTGTATAGCTTTCTCCTCTCTTTTTTTTGCTTAATAGGATCTGAGATATGCCTGGACGAATTAAGTATAGTTTTTTTATTTTATGTAAGGCGAATAAATTGTGGTCTCATAATTAAGCACCGAGTGAATAATAAATTAATTGCTCTCCAAATTTTAAGGTATAAATGGCATTAGATTTGGAAAAATGCTTTGGAATCTATCTCGATTTAGAAAGCTACAATCACGTGGGCAAAAGTAAGAGATAACGAATTTAGATTTTTCCACTTACAGTAGTCGCATACACCCATATTTCTTGTGTAAAAAGACTATTCAACAATATTTATTTTAATAGATATATATAAAAATTTAATTTTATAATAATGAGATTTTTATATTATAAAAATAATAATAAATTACAAAAATCAACTGATGTTTGCCTAATCTTTGTATTCTTTTACATCAATTGTCAAGGCAACTAAAGCAGACTTAACTCTTCCAATGCAATTATTAGACAACGACGGACTTGGGAAGTTGGGAGAGCCGCCGTAGAAAAGGACAAGTTGCGAAGGATAAAAGGATGTCTGAAACGTGGGGTTTTAGGTTGATTGTTTAGATGGCGTGTGGGTAACTGTGAGGTTTTACGTGTGGGACAATTACAACCCAACGGCATGTTAAATAGATGACCATTAAATGTTGGAATTTCAAACATTAATAAATCCAAAACTAATCTATTTTATTTTTTATTTTCTAGTTTAATTTCAAATTAGATTAATTTTATTATAATAAATTAATCTTATATATTTATTTATTTTATTTTCAAAGTTGAATTTAATTCTACGAGCGAACTGTGTGAGGGGGAAGGAAGATGGAAATGAAAATAGATATCCTGAATATATAACGAAATGGAAAACCAAATTAAATAACGAAAAAATAATATTTTCCTCTTAAATTTATAATTATATATAAATTATGTTATGAAACTATCAAATATTAATAATATATTTCCTATCTTATCTCTATCAAGTTTAATTATTTTCTCTGCTAAAGTTTCAGTTTTTACGATGCATAAATATTATATGATTTTAATAGTATTAGTTAGTTGTATAAAAAATAGTATTAATTATTTTTTTATTATACGAATAAAATTTTATATTACCAATTTTATTGATCTCATTATTTCTCTCTTCCTTGCGGTTAGTAATCAAGCCATTAATTACCCTCTTACCCTTAGCTTTGTTGGAGCGATGCCTATCTACTTGCCCTCTTTTTCTTTGTTCTTTATTTTTTTTCTCAACTAAGTAGTACCTCAATGAAAGGAAAGGAGGGGTGTACTTAAATGGAAAAACTCGGTCTATAACATCTTAAAATTTCCGTACTGATCGTTCTGAGTTGACTCAGAATACATACAGCACTGTGGAAAATAAAGCTATGGCTTAGTACGTACTCTTGATCTGTCAAAATGAGATCATCCAAACCCAGAAATATTAAACTATGAGGACAAGATTTTAGTGATCCTAATAGGATCCAATCTCTCTGTCAACACGGGTAATGGAGACTTATCTAGTTCATACGAGCAAGGAGCACTGAAACCCACTTCACATTTTGTTAACATATTCTGTCAGTCTTAGATATCCCTTGACCCAATTCCATTTGGAGTTCCCATGAATCCAACCACTCTGCAGATTTTAGTACATGAATCTCTAGATACCCAGAATAAAGTCTACGGCCTCAAAAATCTTTGAATGTTTTCTTTTACCCCAGTAAAATGATCTCTAAAGAATGATTTTGAACTTCGACAAGATATTTTGCTGAAGCAATTTCCATCAGGCACGCATAAATCGACTGCAGATAGTAAAAAATATTACAAATAGAATGTCCATCTTAATAGCGAACGAAGTGGGGAGAGATTAGCCAAGAAATATTCTTCCATTCTATTAAATGTAGAGCTATGTAAGCATGTGGGAAAAAATCTAAGTATATGATTCGTTGAGCTGCAGAGACAAGAGGCCACATTGGAATAAAAATAATGGATAAAGATTGATCCATTAATGACTGATCATCAAGGACTCCACCAGTTTGGTGCAGGATGACACAGGCCAGTTGTGAATTTTCATGTATAAATACCCATGAAATCTTTGCAAGATTTATCCCTTGTCCTATAAAAAAGAGCAACTAAACCTTGCTAGATACACACTCCAATCGCCATGAAAGGTGTTACTGCCTTGGTAGCTTTAACTCTCTGGGTTCTGCTTTCAACATTTGCCTCAGCGAATGATCCTAGCCCACTGCAAGACTTCTGTGTGGCAGTGAATGATCCTAATAGTCCTGGTATATCCTTATACTTTAGTTCTTTTAACACAATTCATATATAAATCTAAATATTTTAAACTCTAGGAATATAGTCGAGTGATAAGATTTATTCATCTTCAATACATCTTCAATACATGATCAGAGTTGAATCCTTGATTCTATAGTTGATGATATTTTGACATCTCCACTGCAGTGTTGGTAAATGGCAAATTCTGTAAGGACCCAAAGTTTGCCACAGCAAACGATTTCTTCTTTTCAGGCCTGAACTTTCCCAGGGATACAGGAAACAAAGTTGGATCGAATGTTACACTCCTGAATGTTGACCAAATACCAGGGCTGAACACACTTGGCATCTCCCTGGCCCGTCTCGACTTTGCCCCAGATGGTGGACTAAACCCACCACACACTCACCCTCGTGCCACAGAAATCCTACTCGTCCTTGAAGGGACTCTCCAGGTTGGTTTTGTCACATCCAACCCAACCAATCGCCTGATCACCAAGGTCCTACAACCAGGAGATGTCTTTGTGTTTCCTATTGGACTCATTCACTTCCAGTTAAATGTCGGAAAGAACAGTGCAGTTGCTGTTGCTGGTTTGAGCAGCCAAAATCCTGGAGTCATCACCATTGCAAATGCCGTCTTCGGTTCTAATCCATCTATTAATCCTGAAGTGCTAGCCAAGGCCTTCCAGTTGGACAGGAACGTTGTCATGTATCTTCAGAAACTGTTTGGTGGGTACAGTTGGTGAAAGGTTGATCTGATGTTACGTAAACTAATCATATAAAAAAGGGATGATGTTGGGAAAAATTCCTAAATAAAGCTATTAATACAATAAACAATCTCTAGTTAATAATCAGTTTGATGATATCTATTGTTGAGGTTTGTTGTGTTTATTGGATGTGCTGGGTTTCTGACATCCTTAATAAACTATAATCTCCAAACAATTTAAAAATTATGCAGAAAATACCCTCTCTTTTTTTGACAATAAGGACTATGGTTCAAGTGTGTATTAAGAAGGCAAGATTGTAGAAAACTATGATTTCGTGAGTATTTAACTATGGTTTAAGTTCTAAGATGTCCATCTTGTTAAGTATTAGGTATTGATGAAAAAAAGAATAGATTAATCATATATTTGTAGGAGATATTTTTAAATTTTAAACTGAAGACCAATCGATTGTGAGATACAAATATAAGTTACTAAAAAATTTTATTTTTAAAATATTAATATAGCTTTTCGTTTTATTCCTTTACATTTTAGAGTAGTATTAATCGAGTGTGAGATACAAATATGAAGTCATTTTACAAATATATTTGTATGTTTATATGATTTCTATATAGTCTTATGCCCCATCGGTTTTTACCTTGATTCCTTTTGCTTTAGATATTGTCCCATTGTTATGATCTGTCGGGGTGGAGGCTGTGGTGGCTCCAGTTGAGAGGGGCGTCGTTTGAAGCGAACTTCACCTCGTACAAGTGCTTCGGGTCTTGCAGCCAGGCAAGACATGTCGCACCCAGCTGTGAGGTCTCGTAATTGACGATCTGTGGGCGCAGCAATATCCTCCTGATCTATATTGGCGTTTTGGTACATAAATGACGACTATAATCGTGCAGACTCGCTCTATTGAAGACCCCACGTGGAGTCCTTAACCAATATAGACCAAAACCGCACAAAATAACACTTTTGAGGATGAAAACCCAAGAGAATAAAACAACTGAACAAGTCTTCCATAGACGGCACCCAGTAGCCCAAAGAAAAGTCCTCTTTGTGCCGTTAGCTATGGTTATGACCAATCAGTGCCATAACGCACCAATACTGCCTTACTACAATACAGCGAACCCCACGGCCAGGAGCATTAGCCTGTCCTGAAAGAGAACCAAAACCAATCAGAAGAATTCACTCGGACAACCTCTGCTATGTTTGCGATATAAGCAAATACATAAAGCATTCCATTCATCCGCATTGGATCATATAAAGCACATCACAATTGCATCATCTGAACGATGGACTTGAAAACTTTTACATATTTCCGTATTGTCTTCTCTAAATGTTATCTACAGTGCCGTCAGATCATCCTCTAGCCTCGTCATCTATCATACGGGAATTCTGTGTCGTTCTCTGTCACTTTAAAGTGATTGGGCTGCTGTCCCGAGCAGTGAATGTTCCACATTTTGAAATAAGCCCTCTCCAGATTCCTGACCTGCATTATCACCCAAGTCAAATTTCAGCCTTCTCCTTCCGAATGCAAAAGTAAATACCAAAATGGAAATGCTTTTCAGCTTTTTACCCAACGAATTGTGTCAAATAGAGGGCAATTCAGTCGGACAGCCTTCAATTTATTTGTAAGAGCCTGGAGCTTAGGACGATTCAGTGCTAAAGACACTGCCCTCTCTTCATATTCCTTTATACTGGAGAAGCCAAGAAAAGTAAGATAAGATAATTGACATGATTCAAATTTTCTTTACATACCCATATATCTATTTGCCTACCTGCTAACAATCATCTCATCACCAAATCCAGTGGCGAGACAGAGAGATCCAGCAACTCTTGTAGCCATTTTCTCAAGAGGCAGTGTCACCATGGGTAAGCCTGCCCACAGGATATCGGTACCTGTTGTATGCGCATTGCACAATGGCCTGAAGGATTCAAAACACAAATAAAAGATTAGCATGCAAGGAGGTTGACATCCTTCGTAATCGAAGCAAGGCCAAAACATTACGTGTCAAGAAATAGATCTGCCAATGCACTGCGTCTGATGTGCTCCTGTTTCATGGCAACATCTGTGAAAATGATTTGCTCAGGTTGCACCCCTTGTGCGACAGCATCTGAACAGAATTCAACAATTGTCACACGAAAAAACCAGGTGGATTGCATGCAAGGATAATGGTAACACAAAAGAGATTATAAAACAATACATGTGCGGAATCTCATTTCGCCTGCAGCTGGGAACCTAAGGAGCCACAGTGCACTATTTGGAACACGTTTAAGGATGTTGCACCTGAAAAGATTATCAAAATGAATCATACGAGGCTATTAGTAGAATTGGGAAAAAGTTGTGAAAACAGATAAGAAATCAAACAACAAAGAGTTTCCTATATTACCAAGTATTCACAATTTCAGGATCCATTTTGTATAACTGATTGAAGCATGCAAATATGAATTTGTCTTCAGGAAGGCCATAATCTGATCTCTTGGGCTGGCACTTTGGATCTAGCACATCTAGATTTTTCTGAAATCAATGGCAACAGTGGCAACTCAAGTTACAAATAACAAAAGCAGGGTAAAAGGTAATAGCATATTACACTTGCACTTTTCAATTATCAAGATGCTCAGGAGACTAACCTGTTTATAGTCATTCACGAAGTAGCAATGAGGCAAGTGAACAAGCTTTTCAGAATAAATGTGAGCAAAACGTGTTGGCGAAACAAACTGAAAAGAGAGAAATATAGATATCAGAAGAAAAATAAAATTCATATATAGTTCACTGATTAAAAGAATAAATTTGTAGTTCATTTCCCACCTCATCCGTAACCAAGTAATCAATGTAGGTGGCCCCAGTGGTCCCCGGAAATCCCATATATGAAACCTGAATTGGTGCAGGCTTCATGGAAAATATTTCATTCCTGGCCCCCTGCATGATAATAAAGTCTGCAAGTTACAATCTGCTTGACCTAACAAGTGCATTTACAAATCATAGCGCTACAAGACATTTTCTTCAACCGAGTATAGCACACCTTTGTATAGCCATTAAGGTTAACAAGAATATGTATCTTATCATCGTTAATCAACTTGGCAATTGTATCCGATGACATGCTGGAAACATCTATAAAATGCTCAGCCTCAAACTGAGTCCGCTGTCGCCACTCAGTACCATCACTAGGACTCAAGGCATAGCAGAAAACCTGTAAAAAGAATTGTCAGGTATAACATACAACCACCAAACCCCTAGAAAAGCTTCACAGAATACAGTAAGAAATTCAACACCACCTCCACATTTTCTCTATTGTGCATGCCAAAAATAGATCCCATAAGGTGTGACAATGGATGGTTACCAAAGTCACTGCTCACATAACCAATCTTAAGTCTGTCACCTCTATGTTCACGTTTAACAGGAGTAGGGGAGGGATGATTGAAGGGAGGGAGGGAAAATCGGGATGCAACAATGGAGCAATGCGCAGCATATTTACGACTGTCACAGAGAAAAAAAAGAAATGAGAACCAACTCAACTTCTTTTGGAGAATTCACTAGTTTGTATTTTACAATTAATCCAGAAAACTATAATACCTGATCTCAAGAGCAAGTATGGGATCAATAGGATAAGCAATAGCATGAAAAGGCTGTACACTAGGAAGAACCGACATCTGAAATGAGAAATTAGAGAAGCCAGCATTAGCAACTAGTCTATACCATTGGGTGACAGTGGGTGCAACACTGAATTAGGTTATATAAAAAAATGAACAATCATCAAAATCTTACAGAAATTTGTTTCCGAATAATCCTTTCAACTTCCTTGAACATATTATCACGATCCTCCCAACTGCATACACACTGAAACATACAAAAGCAAAGTTGAACAGTTTGCACAGTCAGTCTTCAACTAGCATAATTCTCCACTGCATTCACATAAATGAGTCCAAAGACAACAGTTACGATGAAGTTTATACAATCACATAGAAGGCAAAAAATTTACAACATAGGCATAATACTTATTTCAAAATATCAAGAAGGAAATTACACCGTGTTCAGGAGTAGTAGCACATATGTACTAGACATAATGCCGTGCATCTGTAATCTTAACAAGGAATAAAGACCAATAATCTAAGACACATATTATGGACAAGTTCAATTTGAACACTTTGGTGAAACAATATTTTAACCCACTGCAGCACTCTAGATTTCACAGCCACCTTAACAATTCATTACATTCAGTCACCATTTAACCTTACCTGCAACGTGTGTAGAAGGTTACAAGTAGCCTCAGGGAAGTCTGGTCGAAGTAGCAATGCCTGCTTGTAGCTTTTTATAGCAGACTCCACATGTCCACTACAAATTATTTTCATCTCAATAAGTGAACATCAAAGCTACTAATGTAGACAAAAACAACTATCACAATTGAATAATAGCAAAATCATTTGAATTCATTGGAACTTTAACAAACTTTAACTAACCAAGAATGCTGTTTTCAAAGCAGTTCAAAACTTTTGCTTCGGAATCAAAATCGGAACAAGCAACAATACGAACTACTAACAGCTATGTCAATAAGAATTATTAACATATGTAATTAAGTGATACTATTGCTCCACATCAATTATAAAAATACAAGAAAGTATTCCGACAATGAGTGCCCAACATGAAAAAAAATGCAATCTCATTCTTATAACAGTACCTGTCTTTATAAGCTGAAGCCAAATTTGCATGGGCTTCAGCCATAGTAGGACGGATGGTTATAGCACGTATGTAATCCTGAATTGCATCATTTACTCTACCAATCTCCTTGTATGTGTTACCCCTATTTACAAGTCCATCAGCTGCCATTGGATCAATTCGGAGAACCTCATTGTAGCAAGAAATGGCATCAGAGTAATTTCCCTGCCATGCAAAGGCGTGATTTAGAAAAGGTGCATGAGTAGAGAAGCAATATTCCTTCAGTTACTATGTTAAAAGGAAATCACAGACTTGGTTCTTCAAAATATCCAGTAGCCCTCACCTGTTGTTTGTATATTACAGCAAGATTGTTGAAAGGAGCTGACAGTCCCGTTGTCACAGCCAATGTAGCCTTATAATATGAAGCAGCAGCAGCCGACATATTCCTGCATGACCACAACCACTATGCTGTATCAATCCTAAAACTTGTATATAAAGTTTGAACATAACTTAAGAGATGTTGAATAGATAAGTGAAAACATCATGATTCAATATCACATACCATTCCATATATATATTTCCCAGATTGGTAAGTGCTTGAGGGTGATTTGGTTGTAGCGCAAGACATTGCTTCAGTCATTAAAGGAAAGCATAATTTAGAAACAGACAAAAGAAAATAGGGGACCAGAAAAAGGTAAAACACAAGAAATCATTAACTCACATTGTAGCATTGAATAGCTTCATCCACTCTTCCCACATCTTTCAATGCATTTCCCTTCCAGTTAAGAACAAAATCAAACATCAGAGTTGGTGAGCAAGTAAAAGAAGTTGTTCGCCAGTGTATGGGTGCATATCCACACCTCCTCCCCCCCCCCCTCAAAAAAAAAAATCAAAAATAAAGAACGCTCTTGTTCATAAATTATTAAACCAACCAAATTATTAAAAGCCTCCAGAAATCTGGGATCACTTGAAATGGCTTGCTTATAGTGAAAAATTGCCAAATCCAGCTGGCCTCGCTCATAATATGTACTCGCCAAATTACCTGCAAAATATTACAGGAATCTGCTTATTAAAGTAAGTCAACAACATGAACAGATACATTCCATCCATGAACATAATTAGGAAATATACAAGTAGGAGAGAAAAGATCACTATAAGAAAACATTGTTTCCTTAAAAAATCATGCATGAGGTTCCAAACAGATCATGTGAATTAACTCAAAGAAAAAGTGTTCGTGAAACAAATGACTGATTTCAAAACACAAAATATAATTAAAGCTGAAGACAGGAAACAGGATAATATCAACGAGCAAACTGAAGACAGTCAAGTCTAGAAGATTTCCTAACACAACAGTGAAATAAACAATTGATTTTCAATTTATTTCAAAAAAATAAAAATGTAAGGAAAAAATCTTAACATTTTTCCTTCCTGAAATCAGTAAATCAACTTGGTTGTATAAATTTGATAATCATTATGACCAGTAATTCTAGGCTAATAAATTCAGGGTAATAATATTACCAGAAACTAGCAAACTCACCAAAAGCCATCGCATAGTTTGGCTTTGCATGAACTGCTCGCTGATAGCATAATATAGCATCCTGAGGCATTCCCAATGACTAAAAAAAAAAAAAAAAAAAGCAACTTTCATTCTCTACACACCAAATTTTAAGGATAGATCAAAATATACAGCCATAAGATAAGACAGCTTACTTTATAAACATTTCCAAGGTTCAGATAGGCATCAGGAAACAAAGGTTTCAGCCTTACAGCCTCCTGAAAATTCAAAACAGAAAACACAGCTTCAATATCTATATCTTAAAAATTGCTGTGACCTCTTAGTGATCGGTAGCTTTTAGCTCAGCATTCCACTCATAATTTTTAGCAAAAGAGTAAGGATTTCACTTCAGGCTCAAGAACAATATCTTCTCAACTATCCCCAAAAAAACAGAAGGCACTGGGGATTCATTTTATTATAACAATACCACTCCAAACAAGAGAAAAACAATAACAAATTGTAATCATCCACCAAGAGTGAAGGGTTAACTATAGCAAATAGGAAAGATCAGTGTGATGTAATCAGTGCAACGTGCTCAGCACACAAACCTACCCAAAGAAATACAATAAAATAAAAAAGTAGATATATTGCCCTAATAAGACACATCTAACCCCTTACAAATCGCAAAGAGAGAGATACCTGTACAGTAGGAATACTCTTTCACATTTAAGTTATTTTGGAAAGAAAATACAATATTCTTGTTTTGCCTATGTAGAAATAAACATAAGAGAAGTAGCAAACGTAACTGGCAGGAAAAAGAGCATTATCAAATATCATCAATACCTTATAATATTGAAGAGCTCTGTTAAGATCACCAGATTCCATAAAGAGACCAGCAAGATTTGACCACGCAATAGCAAAAGTTGGTTGTATTCGAAGTGCCTCAAGGTAGCAACTGTAGGCCTGCACAAAATGTTTTAGTCTGACAATTTGGAGTCTTGCACATGGAAGTTACAACTAGACCAACCATCATCTGAGCCCTGGCCTGTATGTAACAACTTGATATCTGTATCGAACTGTGAATTAAAGCACAGTTCCACACAGGAATTATTTCCATCAGTAACTTCTCTAGAAAACAAGGGATGCATACTATATAAAAGTCTACACATAAGATGAAGCCTTCCTTCATGATTGGTGACAGCAATTCAGTAGCACAACTGGCTGCCAGAATTTTAGACCCACATGTCTTAGTTTGAACAGAACTTGATCTGTTTGGTGTACTAGACAGGTTACATGTTATGCAATGATAAAGGAACACTTGGTATGAGTACAATATCCACATCATTAAGTCAAATAAAATCACTGAGGAAGAAGGGAGTCTTGTTATGCAGCATTCTTCCATTATCACTTACTTCTTGCAACAAGCCTTGCGCCTTCATTAAATTCCCAAGATTGCTATGAGCGTCAACCTACATGCCAAGTAATTGAAATCATTAAGCAAAGTTCCAATTAAAATGCAAAATCAGGTCCCAGAGGCCACTAAGGACAGAGGAGTTGATTCTTATTTTTCCCAGTATAGCAATGTGACTTGAAGCTGTCTATTAAGTTAAGACTAATTGAATAAGATAAAGTACCAGATGAGGATTCAATGCTAATGCCTGCCGACAACACTGTGCCGCCTCATTAAGTCTTCCTTTGCGCATGTATGCACTTGCCAGGTTTGACCAAGCATCAGCAAAGTTGGGTCGAAGCTGCACTCAAACACAGGAAAAGAAAATTAATCTGAAATCAGTAGCATTTTCTTCAAGTGCTCAAATATTCTCTCCTCAAGCAGCATTTTCTTCAAGTGCTCAATATTCTCTCCTCAAGCAGCATTTCCCTTTGTTTCCTCGGTTTGGATGTCTCATTTATTTGATATGTATTGTGACATCCCATCACCAATAATTAACTCAAGTAACTGAATGCCAGCACGAGTAAAACACAGCCCTTTGTCAGCAACATGCCATTTTGAAGACATAGATTGATATGTTTTAGTTGTTCTACGGTTTAGCCTAAAATGTCATGTAGCAGCTTAGAAGCTCTCTTATAATGATTATTTGAAGTAGCAATCAACGCACTCTTTTATATGAATAAAAAAAGCAACTGTTTTAAGAAAATAAGTATCCTAACAATACAAACCTCAATAGAAAGTAGATAGTATCGAATGGCAAGATCTATATCACCCTTTTCCTGTCATGGGAAATTTCATATTCATCAGTGTGATAAGCAGCTTACTAGTTTAATAATAAGTTTAGCAAATAAAGATTATCATAGGCGCTTCATAATTGCAATTACCTTCCAAGCATTTGCCATGTTCCCGTAACACTCGGCAAAATGTGGGTCGATGCGAAGAGCTTCCTCATTTTTTGATATACACATATCATAATCATGCAACTACATAGGATGAGAAAGAACATATCATTATCCTACAATACTCCAAACACTTCTCAGCCAACAGCAATCAAAATATCATCTGAAGGCCAAACCTGATAATAAATAGCACCCAAAAGGAGGAGATTATCAGTGCGCAATGGACTTTTCTCATAAACAGCAGTGCTGTGCTCCAGGGCCTGTTTGTAATTCCCAGACTTGTACAGTTGATGCGCAAGAGTCAAGTGCACGTCTTCATCAACTGGATCAGCACCATCTCACATCATTAATCATACAAAGCAGAGCAACGAATCAACAGTTAAATATGTATTTTCAAGTGTCGTAATTGCCGCAAAACATTCTACTACAAGACCGCCAAATACATTACCAAACATTTTTTAAAAAAAAACCACACAATAAAAAAAATCCTTTTATTAAAATCTTCCAATTCAGAGATACTAAAACAAATAAAGCAAATGACAACAGAAAGCTCAGGCCTACAAATAAAATAATCCAAAAACAACAGAAACCTTCTTGACGCGAATCGCGGCTTTTGTACGGCACAAGGCTCAACGAGGAAGCTGAAGGCTGCAGCTGCAACTGTGGCTGCTGCTCCATCTTCGCCTTGAAGTCACCACCTACCCCACCGGCGGTGACTGAAACAGTTTCATCCCGAGCCGAGCCAAACACGGCCCCAGCGGCTCGGGCTGGCCCGGTTTGCAACGAAATCATGGCGATCAGATCTGTACGGAACCAGATTTCCGATTATCAAACAATCAAAAAAATCCGGATCTGATTCAAGAGCCACGAACGAAGCAAAGACTATTAAAAAGAAAAGAAAAAGGAAAAGGAAAACCTCAAGCAGTAAACAAATGTTAATTCGCGAAAGAGCTTTGGAGTTTTTCTTCTGGATTTATCTCAAATTTTTCAGGAGACTTCTATTCTTCGCGTTTTCTTCGCCCGATCATTTAATAAAAATGTAGAACGCAGAAAAGGGTTTAAATTAAATATGGGAGTGAGGGAGGAGAGGGGAGGATCAGAGTAGATCTGGGCCGTAAAACTGGACGGTAGCGATGGGGGGTTTGATCGTGGTTTGGCCTTTTTCTTGAGTTTCTTTGAAGCAATAGACGGGGAGGTTGAAAGTGGCTGACACGTATCTCTCTGTAAAGAGGCTGCTTTTAAGACAACCAGTAGATTCTTTTGTCGTGCCGCGGGATCATGAATGACAATAATATCCCTGTTCCCGCACATTAATTACATTATAATCCTGTTAGGCGACGAATTGATAATAATTAGGTTCATATTCGATTTTGTAAATATCTAAAACGTGTATTCTAATAGTTGTAAATTTCTAAAACGTGTTTATCCATCGTGTTCTATTAGTTTCACTTTTCCAACAATAACGGAATGAGTTTTTATTATAATCTCTTATGAAATATTTAATCTAATAAAAATTTATTTTACATATTATTATTTTTTAAAATATCCTTAAAAAAATAAATATATCTTAAACTCTTGTTCACTTTTCTTCATTCTACACAAATATACGTTTTCGCTGTTATTTATTTGCTTTTTATGTAAAATATGAGATATTATACAAAATTTTCAAATATTATGGGAAATCGTGAAGATATTTCAGATAGTGACTACTAACCAAGATCGCAGATTTAAATATAAGAAAAAATTGAAGTTAAAATTTTGTTTTTTTCAAACGTAATAATCAAATATTATTTTGTCTATTTAATTTAAATTATAAAAATATATGATAAAAAATTTACAAATATATTAGTTAGAAATATTTTTTCTTTAAACAAATCCAAATATAAAAATAATTATACTAATTCTAAACTAATCATCTTCTTTCTTTATTTTTCTAATTCACTCTATCCTATTTATCAAACATAACAATAATGTTTGTGTTTTTGGCCGAATTACACGTGTGTAATCTTGAGATTATATATTTTATTGACAAGCGTAATCTCTGCTATTGATTATACGTTGTGTGATCAATGAGATCTTGATTCATATTATAATTAATGGGATCTTGATTATACGTGTGATCTTTACTGATTAGTTAACCACCCAGATATCATGGGATGCTGTAATCATTCTCTTCCTTATTTTATTCTTCCATGAAAATATATATAGGCATAGAACTTCATGTATCAGAGATAACATAACAATAATAAAGAAACACTCATTTCTCTCGTGTTGTGACTTTCTACATGGTAGCGGAGCACACCAGGTCGCCATAGTTGGTCTCCTTCTCAGTAGCTCAACATGAGCAGCACGAGTAAAAAGAGAGCTCAGAAGACTGAGAATGCTATTTCATTAACCAACCCCAACTCTCCTTATTTTATATCATCCTCAGATAATCCAAGCATAGCCATTACTCCCATCTTATTCAATGGAGAAAATTTCAATGGCTGGGTATCTGTTCTTGAAAATAGTCTCCAAGCAAAGGTCAAAATGGCCTTCCTTGATGGGACTCTGCCACGTCCTGCGGATCCTACTTTAGCAACAGCATGGGATCGTTGCAATTCTTACGTGAAAGGATGGATCATGTCATCAGTAGACTTAAAGTTTCGAGATATGCTAACGCATGCTCGAACTGCAAGGGAGATGTTCACTATACTCAAGGTATGCTCAAGAAAATGGACCACGTATTTTCCAGCTGTGCAAAGAAATTCTATTGTTCAAACAAGGTAACATGACTGTCACTGACTATTTTGCAAAATTACAAACATTGTGGGGTGAATTACAACAGTACATACCACTCCCTGCTTGTGGCTGTGAAGAAACCATTAAAGTTGTTATGCAACAAAGGGAAGATGAGAAAATTCATCATTTTCTCTTATGATTAAATAGCAAGTTTGGAATATTAAGGAGCCAAATCATAAATATGGATCCTTTACCAAATATTGATAAAGTTTTTGCTAACACTCTTCGTGAAGAACAACACCATGTAACAGTGGCAGATCAAAAAGTCAAAGTTGAAGGTGCTGCTTTTGCCACTAGGTTCAGCCCCAAAACTGCCTGCGGATATTGTGGGAGAGAAAACCATGAAAAGAAAGATTGTTATTTCTTAAATGGCTTTCCAACTAACAAAGATGGAAGGCAACGCAAAGACAAGCAACCCATGAAAAATAGAAGTCGTACAAATAGATATTCTGGAGGAGCCAATCACTTAGTGGCAGTTGGAATAGAGGAACAACACGAGATACAAACAAATGCTCAAGTGACTAGCCCTTGGATCTCTAAACAAAAACAATTTGAGAGAACTTGCTCTTGACGTAGCCAGTATCTTGAAGGAAGACAAATCAGCTCAAACCATGAGTGGTAAGAAAAATTTTACAAAGTGGATATTAGACAGTGGTGCTAGTCACCATATGACTTATGATCAAAATTCTATACAGAACTTGAGGAACATGGATGAACCAGCTCGCATAAGTCTACCATATGGGTCTATTATCACAGTCACTCAATGTGGAAAAGTCGAACTCAGTCCAAATCTTATCTTGCTCAACGTTCTTTATGTACCTGATTTTACATACAATTTAATTTCTGTCTCACAGCTAACCAAAGAACTACATTGTACTGTGACTTACTCACTTATCTCATGTCTTATTCAGAACCATACCAAGAGGAAGATGATTGGTACAGCAGCTATGGCTCTTGAGAAACAAAAAAATCAACTATGGCATTGCAGACTTGGACACCCGTCACCCACAATCTGGGTAAAAACTCTTCCTTTGATTTTTGTGACACTTGCCACAAGGCTAAAAGCACTCGCTCAATTTTCCCAATTAGTAATAATAAGGCTGCTGAGATTTTTGAACTCATTCACTGTGATCTTTGGGGAAAATATCACACACAATCACTAAGTGGTGCATATTATTTTTTTTGTTTAGTAGATGATTATTCAAGAGAAGTATGGATATATCTATTAAAAGATAAAAGTATGACACATGAGATTTTTGTCAATTTTCACAAAATGATTAAAAATCAGTTCAACAAAAAATTAAACGAGTTAGATCTGACAATGGTACAGAGTTCACCTCATTACGAGATTATTTTGCTACTAATGGAATTTTGCATGAAACTTCATGTGTTGGAACACCTCAGCAAAATGGATGTGTTGAGAGAAAGAATCGACATATCCTAAATGTCGCTCCGGCCTTGCGTTTCGATGCTGGATTGCCAATAAAGTTTTGGGGCGAATGCATTTTAACAGCAGGATACCTAATAAATAGAACACCTAGCAGAATTCTCAATGGCAAGACACCGTATGAGATTCTCTTTGGCAAAGCACCACCATACGGACACCTAAGGATCTTCGGATCATTGTGTTATGCTCATAATCATCAACCTGGACGAGACAAATTTGATGAGTGTTCCATCCAGTGCATTTTTATTAGATATCTAATGGGACAGAAAGGCTGGCGAGTTTATAATTTACAAACCGGCAAGATCTTTGTCTCCCGTGATGTCACTTTCCATGAGCATATTTTCCCTTATCAGAACTCATCAACCACAAGACCTATGATCAATGATAAACAGTCGGGTAGCTTGCCACCTGTAAGCCATTCAAAACAGATGAAAGTTTCTGCTCAACTCCCTTCTCATTTTGAGCATGAAGAATATGAAGTGTCACACCTTCACTCTGTTGAGGATGGAGATAATGATGTGTCACATGCTCACTCTATTGAACAAGATTATCACCAAGAGTTAACAGGTGAACAACAAGCAGTTCCTTTGCAAATCAGCCTTCCTAACAATGTCAACGTTGTCTCTCCTGATAATGACAACTCAGTTCAACCAAAAGCACCTCGTCGATCACAACGAGAACGTATGACACCACGAAAACTTCAAGAATATGTGTGTCATGCCACTCCAAGTCCCTGTGAGATAAATACATATCACTCCTCTACATCAGGTACGCGTTATCCACTTAGTCAGCACCTCTCATATAATCGGTTTTCTCATTCACATAAATCATTTCTTGCTGTCATTAGCACTAGCACCGAACCCACACATTATTCACAGGCAGTACAAGATGCCAAATGGCGAGAAGCGATGGATATAGAAATGAATGCCTTGGAAAGTAATCACACATGGACCTATGCAGTCCCTCCTCCTGGTAAAAAAACCCATCAAATGTAAATGGATATATAAAATTAAATATAAAGTTGATGGATCAGTGGAACGGTACAAAGCTAGACTTGTAGCAAAAGGGTGCTCTCAGGTTGAGGGGGAAGATTACGCTGAAACCTTTGCACCAGTTGTTAAAATGACCACAGTGCATTGCTTGTTGACTATAGCCGCTTCAAAAGGTTGGGAACTACACCAAATGGATGTGCACAATGCCTTCCTCCATGGTGATTTGAATGAAGAAATATAAATGGAAATACCTCCTGGATTCAAGGCACCAAAACCAGGACAATATTGTCTTCTTAGGAAATCCCTGTACGGACTTCGACAAGCAGGAAGAAACTGGTTTGCTAAATTAACAACTACACTTGAGCTCTTTGGTTTCAAACAATCACCAATAGAGCATTCCTTGTTCATGTACAAACAAGGTACCATATTTCTTGCTTTCCTTATCTATGTGGATGACATTGTGATAACTAGCAATGATTCAGGAAAATGTCGAGAGATCAAAGAATATTTGAACAAAAATTTCAAAATCAAAGATCTAGGAATACTAAAATACTTTCTTGGTATTGAGGTGGCTAGATCATCACAGGGAATTTTTTTATGTCAACGAAAATATGCCTTGGACATCCTCACCAACTGTGGTTTGCTAGGAGCACGACCTGCAGCCACGCCAATGGAACAAAAACACAAGTTGTCGGATAGCTCAGGTGCGCCGCTCAAAGATCCAGAAAAGTACAGGAGATTAATTGGGAAACTTCTTTACTTAACTATTACAAGACCTGATCTCACTTATGCAGTGCATGTGCTAAGTCAATATATGCAGGATCCTAATACAAATCATTGGGAAGCTGCCCTAAGAATAGTTCGATATGTGAAAGGGAATCCAGGGCGTGGAATATTACTACCAAGAGACAATTTGGATCTCACCTTAACTGCCTATTGTGATTCGGATTGGGCTGGATGTCCCATCACAAGAAGATCCATCACTGGATACCTTATTAAACTAGGCAAAGCTCCTATATGTTGGAAGTCAAAGAAACAGCAAGTGGTATCACGATCTTCAGCGAAAGCAGAGTACAGGTCAATGGCAAATACAACAAGTGAAATAACTTGGTTACAAGGATTACTCAAGTTCTTAGACGTCAGAATCAAAGCAGCAAAGATGTTCTGTGACAATAAATCTGCATTATGCATTGCAGCCAACCCTGTGTTTCATGAAAGGACCAAACACATAGAGATAGATTGTCATTTCATCAGGGAAAAAATACAACAAGGAACGTTGATCACCTAACACGTTGGGACAAATGAGCAACAAGCTGACATTATGACTAAGGCGCTTAGTCATCGACAATTCAACTATTTAGTAAGCAAACTGGGAGTGTTGGACCTACACACTCCAGTTTGAAGGGGAATATTGACAAGCGTAATCTCTGCTATTGATTATACGTTGCGTGATCAATGAGATCTTGATTCATATTATAATTAATGAGATCTTGATTATACGTGTGATCTTTACTGATTAGTTGACCACCCAGATATCATGGGATGATGTAATCATTCTCTTCCTTATTTTATTCTTCCATGAAAATATGTATAGGCATAGAACTTCATGTATCAGAGATAACAGAACAATAATAAAGAAACAATCTTTTCTCTCGTGTTGTGACTTTCTACATATTTACATTCCAAAAAATATCTTATTGCACAAAATAAGATTAGGTGTGTAATCTTATAGCTCCATCTTGTATAAAAAAATTTCTCTAATTACCATACTTAAGGAAGGTGTTAATCATTTTCTGCAGTTTCAGAAAGGCAAGAGAAGAGAAGAGAAGAGAAGAGAAGAGTTGGGTTAATGTTAGTGTTGTTTAATGTTGTTTGAAGTAGATGCCGTTGGAATTGGGAAACCAGCCCAGATAGAGACAACTAAAAACAATGATCTTGGTCATCCAAGATTTTCTTTCAAGTAGTAATTACAAATGTTCAATCAACTCATCGCTTGAATTGTCACGGTGAGTTGGGGAGGAATCAAACTGCTCTACAAGTTTATCAGACTCAATAAGCATCAGAACAACTTCTCGTGTTGTTGGTCGATCGAAGGGAGACATGTTGGTGCATAGCAAAGCAATTTTCAGGACTGTAATCATGTGGGAGACTGAGTGGTCGTCTTCCAAATCCAGTCGAGCATCAAGCATTCCTGGGGATAATGAATGATTCTGGATGTAGTTTCTCACCCATGTCACAAGATCGCCGCCTTGCTCTAGTGGCTGCACGGGCATTCTTCCGGTCAGCAACTCCAGAAGGACGACCCCGTAGCTGTATATGTCGCATTTCTCTGTGACCTTCATGGTGTATGCATACTCTGGCATCAAGAAGATCATACTTTCTCAGTAATTTGCTAGACAAGTATAAAATGTCCAGGAGCATATTGTTCTACATCAGTGTGGTCTCGCCGGATCACGTAATTACGATATTCGACATCCCAATCTGAGTCTTTAAGATTCAAATCCTAACAATTTGAATCCTAAAAACTGCGCAGGACATAAGTGTGTCTCGGATGAGAGTCACACTGATGTATAACAATACTTAGTAGTTCCGAGAGGATCTTCATATAAAACATTACCAGGTTTTTAGCTTACCAGGAGCAATGTATCCATAAGAGCCAGCAACTGCAGACATTGATTTCGACTGTGACATGTCCACCACCTTCGCCAACCCAAAGTCCCCGACATGGGCTTCGAACTTCTCGTCAAGTAAAATGTTGTTGGACTTTATGTCACGGTGGAAGATACGAGGTTTGCAGTCATAATGCAAATATGCAAGACCCTGAGCAGCTCCAAGGGCAATCTTGAATCTCTTCCGCCAATCAAGACTGCAGGATGTTCCATGGAGCTCTTCTCCCAAGCTACCCTTTGACATGTACTCATAAAGAAGTAAATTGGAACCTTGGTGGTAGCAGAAACCATACAGCCTCACTATGTTTCGGTGCCTGATCTTTCCCAGAGTCAAAATTTCAGCCCGGAAGCTATTGTCAATGTTGCTCCCTTCTCTATTGGATGCCAGTTTCTTAACTGCAATGGTACTACCAGAAGGCAGAGCTGCTCTGTAAACAGTACCGCAAGCTCCTCTTCCGATCATGAAGCTATCATCAAAATTGTCGGTGGCCACAAGCAGGTCCTGGAAAGTGAACCCTTCCTTGGGAGCAAAGTAAATGTCAGTGTCTGGAGAAGAGAATGATCTGTCTTGCAGAGGGGCAACTATTTCAACTGGTCGTCTCAAGTAGTATATAATCACTGAGATCAAAATGAGGGAAATCCCTCCTATGACCGCTGCAACTATTGCAAGGATATGTCCTAAACGAACATGTCTCCCATTTCCACCCTGGGGAAGGGATGGCGGAGATGGAGAATCGACGCAGTTATGTAAGGATCCAACACATAGTCCTTCATTCCCGAGAAAGCTGCTAGTGCCTATGTTCTGAAAGAGTGGCAACGAAGGTAAAGGTCCTGTCAGGTTGTTGTAGGAGAAGTTGCATCCAAGTAAGCTTGTCAGCTTCACGAAAGAATCTGGAATTTCTCCAGTCAAATGGTTGTTGTTGAGCAGTAAGAACTCCAGTAGTATAAGATTCCCCAGCTCTGCAGAGATAGGACCGGAGAGATTGTTATAACTCAGATTCAGGGCAATCTGTAAGCTCGAAAGTTCCCCTAGTTCTGCTGGTATAGAACCGGAAAAAAGGTTGCCTCCCATTTGCAACTCAGTTAGGCGTAGCAGGTTTCCTACTTCCACTGGTATAACCCCTGAAAGTTGATTATCTGAGAGCTTTAGAAGCTCCATTTGGGAAAGGTTTCCAATCTTATCCGGAAGAACACCAACAAACTTATTCCCGCTGAGATCAAGGCGTTGAAGCATCTGGCAATTGAAAAGCTCAGGTGGTATCACTCCGCTGATTGAATTCGAAGAGATATTGAAGATAACCAACTGGGAAAGGTTGCCAATCTCTCTAGGCAACTCACCGGTAAAGTGGTTATTTGAAAGCTTCAGAGTCTGCAATACACGGCAGTCGCCAATCTCCGGAGGGATTGGGCCGGTGAGGTTGTTCTGGTCTAGTTCAACACTGGATATGTTTTCCAATTTGCATAAAGCTGACGGGAAGTTTCCTACGATGCTGTTCCCAGCAAGACGAAGCTGCACCATTGTCTTGCATTTTGTGATTCCAGCTGGGATATCACCAATGAGATTGTTCGACCCGAGGTTTAAGAAGGTGAGGTTGGAATATCTGCAAAGATGGCGAGGAATCCTTCCGGTGAGGAGGTTGTGAGACAAATCAACCACCCAGAGCTTCCCATAGACTCCAAGTCCTTGAGGAATGGATCCGGTCAGCGAGTTGTTGAAAAGCTGCAACATGATTAGTTGCTTCAAGTACTGGAAACCCAAAGGAATGCTACCATGGAGACCATTGATGGAGAGGTCTAGCTTTGTCAAGTTCTGCAAAGTTGTGAGCTCATCTGGGATCACACCACTTAGCTTGTTCTCGAAAATGTAAAGCAAGCGCAACCCAGTAATCTTACTCAACTCACTTGGTATCTCTCCTGTCAATGCATTCTCAGAAAAGTCAATTTCTCTAGCTGATGAAAGATTCCCAATCTCTTTTGGGATTGTACCATTCAATCGATTTCTGTAGAGATATAGCCTCCCTAGAAACAGAAGATTCCCAAGCTCCTCAGGAATTGGCCCCACAAGATTGTTATCATAGAGAGCAAGAGTCTTCAGATTCTTACAATTTCCCAGCTCCCTGGGAATGGACCCTGAAAGCTGATTAGCCCAAAGGATCAAATCTGTCAATCTCTGCAGCATTCCAATTTCTTTTGGTATTTCACCACTCAGCTGGTTTTGAGCAAGACCAAAATACTCCAAGCTCACACATCTCCCTATCTCCGGAGGTAGGCTTCCTGATAACAAGTTCTGCCCCGCTCTAAAAATCTTAAAGTTCTTAAGTTTCCCCAGGGAAACTGGCAATGGTCCTGTGATGTTATTGCTATAGGCAATCAACTGCGAAAGGGAGGAAAGCTTACCAATCTCATCAGGAAAGGGACCTGATATCCTGTTGTTGGCTATGTTCAAATATGACAAGTTACCTAGATTAGTTAATTCTACAGGGATGTTACCAGTAAAATGGTTGTTGTTTAGAGACAGAATCTCCAAACTAGAACAGCTGCCTATCTCCTTAGGAATACTTTGAGACAAAACATTAAAAGAAAGATTGAGATGAGTCAGATAAAGCAACCCACCTATGCTTGGTGATAAAGAACCAGAAAGATTCATTGAAGTCAGGTTAAGGCACCACACCACTGGGTTGTAATCACTGGTGCAATAAACACCTGTCCATCCACAAGGTGTGGAACCACTGGGATTCCAGTTCCTGAGATTGTTGTCTGGGTCGACGAAGCTATTCTTGACATCTAACAAGGATTGACCCTCAGTATTAAGGCTCACAGACTGCTGAATCAAAAGAGCCGTGAGAAGAAGAAATATACAAGTCAACATGAATGGTATTCTCTGCATATCGACCAAACAGGATCGAAAGATATATGGTCTCAATTTTGTGGGATTTTCATGGGCAGATGTTGGAATAGAAGAATAAGTGCATCACTACCAGGTGCAAAGCAATCTAGATTAGTACTCTTTCATTCTCATATTCATCACCTCTCCCACAAAACTAGTCTTATGGTTGAGGAAATTCAGAGACACTTGGTATACCTGCACGAAGGAATACAAGTTCCTGAATCAGAAAGGTAATCCAAAAAGTGTAAAAACCAAGAACAAACAGGAAAGGGAATTCGAAACACATACCTTTTAGAGAAATGACCAATATGATTGAGAGCAACAAACCAACTCCGGAAAACTAAGAAGGAAGATGAGAAGGGGAGTTGATATGCAAAGAAGAGCTCTTCTAACTTTGGGTGAAAAGAAAGAATCGTGCATTCAAAGTCTGAGCTGGTTTTCATTTATGGGTTTTTTGAGTCTACCCTTTTGAGTGAAATGAATTACGACACTTGTCAAAAACCTTTCGCTGTCATAAATAACAAAAGGAGCCAAGACTCGTTGGGTCTTCTATGCAATGATCAACGAGATCCTACTCGGTTTTGATGGACAGATTTTGCCAGAGAGATCACTGTATTTGTATTTATCGGTGTATATATATTTATATATAAACACACTTCTTTATGTCTGTCCTATATTGTATTTAATTGTATGCACATATGCACACATCACAGAGATGGCCGACAAAGCCTGAGGATAGTTTCTCCTCTTACTCCACCTCTGCATTATTTTAGTGGTTTCAGAAAGCCAACTGAAAGTGCATTTGCCCTGCCCTTTCTCTTTTTTTCTTTCAAGCCTCAACTTTCTTTTCACAAAAACAATTAGCACAGGTCGTTTGTCATTATGTCCATGTATTCAAGGAAAAGATATATAATCTTTGTAATGAAGGGTTGCTGTAATGAACAGCTGAGGTTTGGCCTCAAACACTGGTAGGACTTGAAGAAGTACAGTGACCTAATTCCAGTACAATCCCTAGTTGTTTAAGGGATATGATTAGATAAGTTGGCTTTATATATATACAAATATAAAAACCCAACTTGTTCTTTTAAACACTAATCATAATATCATCAGCTTCAGTTTCCAAAGCAGTATTTTCCACTGTTTATATAATTGTACTCAACAGTTCTGTGTATGTTCATCTGCCAAGAGGCGTAAGCATGATGTAATCTCTCAGAGAAAGGATTACTAATAAAAGACTTGTATAGAATGTGATCTGTTGGTTTACCATGAAGTCAACTTTCCCTTTTCATTTTTTCTTGCAAATAATGATCTCCTTATCTGAAAACTAGGCAGGCACCCATTCTCACAAAACACTGCACCTTGCCAGTGGTTCTTCTCCTTTTACATACTGGTGCACATTCACCATGTCCAGCCATGTCGTGTTTCCACGAAAAGGTTAGGTCGATAACAACTAGGTGCCGTACCTTTTTCATATTGGGTTTCCATGCCTAGCTTCAAAAGCGAGATGCTCTTGTATGTACCTGGGTTTTTTCAGGAAGAACATGAAGGAGAATTGTCAAAAGAGTAATAATGGGTGGCCTTGTATTTTTATTTTATAAAAAGGAAAAGATGGTATTATTTCATATATACAGATATATTAAATAAAAAATATTCCTTATTTGTGTTAGAGGATAATGTCAATGTTGAATTTTGATTTCTCCCATATTGTCTAATCCTATTTTTCTAGATTCTCATTTCTTAAAAACCTATTTCTTTTTTCTACACCAAACCCAATCAACCCAATTTTGTTTTGCTATCAAGTTTGGTGAATTCGGAACGGATCAAACTATAAAAATTTTCTGAAAGACATAGATTTATTTATTATATTATTTGATATAATAAATTATGATCTATTCAGTCCAACCTAGATCTAATCCAAACATATGATATTAGATTCGTCCTCCTATTTTTTTAAAAAAAATCTTATTCGATCGGTAGGATGTGTGGATATGAAATTATGATAATTAAGTTGGTAATCGAATGCTAAAACAAAAAAAAATAAAACAAAATATACGAAAAGACAAAATAAATATATTCTGATTATGAGATTTAGCGGTGGCTTTGTATGAAAAAAAAAAAATCAATACAAACAGGAAATAATACAGCTCTTTAAGTAATGGGAGAGCCAATGGTCATTGTAGCTTAAACACCTATCTTATGAAGCAAAATAATATGTTAGAAATTAGGCAAAGAACAAGTTGGTCTTTTTTTATATAAAGAGTTTACAAATCTAATTTTGCATTCTGACTATTTTTCTAATTTACTAAGGTTGAAAACTTAGTAATTTATGGAAACAACGATAAAAGAAAAGGACGTAGATGATAGACTGTCAATTGTACAGGGATGGGATGGTTGGTATGGACTTTTTAATAGTTTTATACTGTAAATCCATGTAGATTTTGTATTATAAACATATATGGTTTATACAATAGGATGTTTTATAGTTTATATTTTATTTTTGTACTGGTTTTATATTACGTGGTTCAAGATTAGCTTTTATGTTGATTATCGAATTGTATTTGCTTATTTATAATATGACAGGAAAATTTGATTATACAAAGATTAATTGTGTTTGAATAGCCTCATATGGATTATATTTTTTTAAAAGAGTAATAATAGTAATTAATTAATTTCTTTTCGATGATTTGTTAAAGACAATAAAAAATATGGGTTTCGACCAATCCAAAACTCCAAAGGTACTTATATATATTTAGACTCAAAATGAATGATGAAATTCTTAATATTTAATAAGAATAAATAATATTTACTATTCAATTACATCTATATATATTAAAACTTTGAGTTCCCGATGATTTTTAGTACACACGTGGACTAATTGTTCAACATAGAAAGTTTGACCTACTAGTGGCCAGCATATTCACACTATTACACAAGTGGGAGGAATTTTTTAATTTTAATTTAGAAAATTCCTTGTTAAATAAGAGAATTAAAAAATGTAAAAGAAATATCATAGAGAGAGGACATATAAATGGCTGGCACAAGTTTTGGATAAACAGGACATTATTTAGTATCTTTTCAAATATTGTTAGTTATCAGTTTTTTTAAAAAAATATAGGATATCTTGTTTCAATTTTCGAAAATATTTTTAGGTTTATTAAGAAATCGTAATGTTACATATTGATACGTATATTCAATTAGATTAGAAATATTATTAAAATGGATTTAAATTAAAAGATAACTAGATTTATCAACTGAGTAATTTAGATTATTTTTGAGGAGGTCTAAGAGGTGCCTCATAGAGTTCTACTACTTTTCACATTTTGTTCCTGCACTTTGGTTAATCCTGAGAATAATAATCATTAGCATAGTACTCATTATAAATCCACGTTCCAAAGACATCACATATTAAAAATAAATATAAGTCTAATTCTCCATTATTCATACAAATCTCACGGTATAAGTCTATTTCACTTATAGGTATAGGTTCACTCATTATTTCTAATGATATTGGTTAATTCTCGTACTAAAATTCCTGCTAATCTTTCTCTTATTTCATATTCTCTGCAATTACAAGTTTCTGCTCCTATAATGTCATGCATTAGTATGTGATTTTGAAATTCGGCATCTATCCCTCTTCTTATTTCTAATATTAATTCTCTAATAACTCGTAAATCAAAGAAGTCTAGTATTAAGAATTTTTCAACAAATTTTTCTATAGTAGTCATTCTTACCTTGGGAGGAGTGCTCTTTAAACCTTTTATGCCAGAAATTCCCTGGATAAAAAATCTGGAAGATTATTATCTTCTCCTTTTATGTATTCTATCCTGAAATCAAAATTTGATAATAATGTCTGCCATCTGGCAAAGATTTGTTTTGATACTAAATTTTTTACATCCTTTTCTAATATGTACTTAGCTGATTTACAATCTACTCTTAGCAAGAAGGTTTTGTTAAATATATCGTCTTGAAAGGCATTTATACATAAGACGATGGATAATACTTCTTTTTTAATAGTCGAATAATTCGCTTGAGTAGGGTTCCAAATTCCTGAATAATATCTAACTAATTGTTCTTGTTGGTTTTTCTTTTGTTTTATAATTCCTCCATACCCTCTATCCGAAGCATCTGTCTCTACTATCAATTCTGTATTTTCTTCGGGGATTCCTAAACAAGGTAAATTTTTTATTTTTTCTTTAATTTCCTTTACTAATTGGGTTAACTCAGGGGTCCAAGGATATTAGTAAGTTAAGATCAAAGGCTCTTTTCTCCTGATGTTCTTCCAAAACGGCCACTTCTTTAATTGACTTTTCTTTGTAATATGTCTCATAGGTTTCTAATGACTTGGGATAAGATCTGGTTGCAATGGTGGTAGGAGAGTTGAGAGGTAGGATTTGAATAGCAGTAGGCCTTTTGGGTGCTAATGGGACAAGTGGCTTTCCTAATGTTTTCATGGTATTTGGTTTAGTTGGAGTAGGGGGTTGAGTAATGGGTGAGGTAATCAAGGCGGAATAATAGTTGGATGTGCTTATAGGATAAGCTTGAGAGGGTGGCACTTCTATAGTTTTTTCTGGTAATTTCTTTGTAGAAGCGCTGTTGATCCCCGGGGATCCTTCTCTAATGATCCGCTTGCTCATACCTGCAAAAGATAAACAAATGGTTTGCCAGTCGTATAATCAGACCTGATGAACACAACTGCAATTCTCATAGATATTTTAATTCTCATGATAAGACCTGATGAGCAACAAATGCAATTCTCATAGATATTTTAATTCTCATGATAAGACCTGATAAACACAACTACAATTCTCATAATGTTTTTATTCTCATGATAAGACCTGATAAACACAACTGCAATTCTCATAATAAGACCAGATGACTATAACTGCCATTCTCATAAAGTTCAAGTTAGATTACTAATGGCTTTTTCTAAATGATGATTCCATTCCCATTCCCATGAAGAAAGTTCGGCATCACAATTTTCTCCTCTTTTTCTTTTTCTATTTATGATTTCTGTCAATCTGTGAATTCTTTGCTGATAACGTCTCCTTTTGGCTACTTCTCTTTGAGCTAGATATTTAACATTAACGGTGTCAAAGTAGTAGGTGGTAATGTGCAGTTTTCCTTCTATGATTTTCTCTTGCACCATTCTTTTCCCATTTCGCCAGGACTAAGGTTAGAACTCATTATCTTATAATGGACTCTATATATAATTACTAGATTTCTAGAATTTTCTTTCATTGTAGTTGGAACCTTTAAATTTAAGGTTAGAGTTTGACTTAAATTCTCATCATATAAATCTACTGAGAAATTTGGGTAACAATTAAAATAAATTGGGTCGTTAGCTAAATTGGACTCACAAACAGCTAATATAGAATCAGAAAAAGATTTGAATCTCGCATCTCTTAAACACATTAATAGGGGAGTATCTAAGCCTAATCTATGTAGGGGTTTAATTGTTACTTGGACTAACCCTATATGTAAGAACTTGTACTTTCCTTTAAATTTATTGATTTTGGTTTTATCTAATAGTTCTAATTGTTCAACCTGCGGATTTACAGGTAAAGATTGTTCAGTGGTTTCAATAACATAGTCGTGTGTGAATAAATTGCCAAATCATATTTCATAAATTCGGTACCACGCTTTGCTGGCATTGCGTTGATGATGGCCCCACCATGCTTCGCTGGCACTGCGTTGAGGACGGTCTTTCCATACTGAGCTGGCACTGTGTCGCTAATGCCGGCGGATGGGTTCTTCGCTATTGTGCTCATCAGAGGAGGAGGAGGCGGCGTCGGGAATGTCACGAAAGAGGTAGGGTTCACGGTGATAGTATGGGGATCTAGTATACCGAGCTGGGTGTCTTGTTGCTGAGGGGTGGTCAACAGTGGGGGAATTGAGATACGCAAGTTCCTCGGCTGCTTCAATCTCAGCAAGACTTCGACTCTCCCTCTCGATGTCTTCAAGACAACGATATGCTTCCTGTGCTTCTGTGAGAGATGTTTGACTAAGGCGATGAAGGTATGTGCCCGGTCTGCTGGTGGTGCGTCGTTGCAGGGAGTGTTCTCTTTGTTCAAGCATGCCGAGGAAGACGGCCACTTGGGCCATGGTGTAGTGTAGTTGGTTGTTGATGCGTCTATTTGTAGATCGCCGAAGTCGAAGGGCCTGTTCCAAGCTTCGTCGCTGGGTGCTGAAGTAGAGTTTTGAAATGTCTTCTTCAAAGGTTCGTAGGTGGGAAGGGTGGACCCAATTTTCTCCTGCCAATTCCATTTGTCGGGCCCGTGTTTGTTCCCGTATGTGTGCTCGTTCCAGACTTCCTCGATAGTTGATGGATAGGCTTGGTTTTTTAGAGTAGGGCATTCGTCTCCCTCTTCCTTGGGCATCCATTCCTGTAAAAGAGCATCGGTTAGTCTTGAAAGGGTGTCTGCCAAAACGTTGTGTTTGCCTTCAATATGTTTGAACCGGACGGTTATTCCAGAACCATTAATGAAGTCAGTAAACCCAATCCATCGTACTCTTGATGGTTTGTGCTGGTTACTTTTATTATGGAAACTAATGATGGCTTGGCAGTCTGTCTTGATGTTACTTCCTTTTTATCAAGGTAGTAAATCTTGAAGCTTTGTAAGGCTTCCATGACTGCACATATTTCAGCGTCGATTGTTGATTTGAGCTGCTGAAATTTTCCACTAGCATAGACGCATATCTTTTCTTTTGATCTTGGATCCATCCTTTTGTGTTTCCATTTGCACACAGCTCCCCAGCCTTCCATGCAACCATCTGTTTCAAGAATGATAGCAGCAAAGGTTGGTGGAAGTTCCATATCTGGTAGGTTCTGTACCTGTTGTTTGATTTGCCTAATGATCGCCCAGTCTGAACTTTTGATCTATTTATCCCCATGTGGTCTTGTTTTTTCGTAGAGAGGCCCTAGGAGTGTGCCTAGGTTGGGGATATATGATCGAGCATAATTTAGTATTCCTAGCCAGGAGCTTAACCCTTTCTTTTCCTTCAGTTGTTCATCTTTGACGTCCACAATCTTCTTGATGATATGTGGTTGTAGTCTGATGCGATTTTTGCCGATGATAGCGCCTAAAAATTCTATTTCTTCCACAGCTATTTTCATCTTTGTTGGAGATAGTATTAACCCTTCCTTTTCACAAATGCTTAGAGTTTGACGTAGATGCTCTGCATGCTCCTTTTCATTTCTTGAAAAGACCAGGATATCATCTATGTATATTGTAAGGAATTCTTGGCAATCCTTGAAGCAATTATCCATTTTGCGTTGAAATATTGCTGGTGTATTTTTGAGTCCGAATGGCATGACCAGCCATTCATATAATCCTCCTGGAGTAATGAAGGTGGTCCATAGTATACTTTTTTCATCCATTGCCACCTGATGAAAACCACTTTTCAGATCAAATTTGGAAAAGATAGCAGCATTGCCAACTTTGTGGATAATAGTGTTGATACCTAGAAGAGAGTACTGGTCTTTGTATGTATTGTCATTCAAGGTCCTATAATTACAGACCATACGTTCTTTCCCTTTTGTTTCCTTTCCTGTGTCCGGATCAATTGTTGTTCCTAAGTAAACGATGATGGCCATGGTCCGATGTCTGCTTTTACTCGATCGTATGACTCCTAATTGTAACAAGGAATCAATATGTCTCTTGAACTGATCCTTCATTGCTGGTGTGACGTGCTTCATTGGCTTATCTTGGATAGTAATGTGTTCATTGATGATATCCAAGTGACAAGTCACTTTATTTTTTGTCCAGTGCTTGAGGGGTTCTTCACCAATATAGCCCGGCTTCTGTAATCCGTTATGCAGATGGACAAACTTTCGAACAAATTGTGGACTTACCTTAGGGCCAATATTGATTGTCGCTATTTCTTCTTGAACCCAGATATATTCTTCAGCCTCCATTTGTAATTCTGGTATAGCTTTGTTGGCTATTTCCAATTCTGGACTTGTATTAATCTGTGTGATATTCTTATAGAAAGTAATGGAATTACCTTTTATTCGTAGTCCTCCTTGCATGGCTCTGATAAAATTACATCCAATCAGCATCTCTATTCCATCTGTCATCATGCTGAAGGCATAAACAAAGAGAATCCTGAATTTATTCCCTTCAATCATCATTTGCCCAGTCCTCAGTTTCTTCGTGGCTATATCCCTGGAATTAATGCCAGTAAACCTTGTTGGCATTGGATTTTCTTCCAATGCTTCATGGGGAACTGATCCAATATTGATACAGCAAGTAGTACAACATGTATCCATTATTGTTTGTACCTTAAATTCCTTAATCTTTGGAATGTGAAACACAACCTCAAAATTGTAGAGGTTATTCAGCTTTCTTCTGCTTGTGGTTAACAGAACTGTTTCTTGAGCTGGTTTTTCTTCTTGTATAGATTCTTCCTTTTGTATTGCTTTGCCCTTCCGGAGTCGTTCTAAGGCATCGAAGTCTTCTTGCAAATCTTTCAGGAGATTCTGTTCTTTGAGCATTGTATTTTCCTCCTTCAGCTTCTCATTTTCTGTTACTAGATAATCCGTGTATTTCAATAATTCTCCAATGAGTTGATCTTTGGCCACATATGTTGTGGGTTGCTTTTTGGGCATTGGTATCTCAATCTTCAGTTGTATTTTGGAACACATGGAGCAAAGTAGTAAGTTGTAGTCAGCACAAAAGATTTTCGTGTTTAGGCTTACCTCCATGTTGCAACTTTGGCATCGTTGTAATGGTGTGATGCCGCTGAACTGTTTGTTGGGATGTTTGCAATTCCATTGTTCTTCTTTTAGTGTGATTTCAGGTAGCCACCTCAAGTCTTGTAGCATGAAGACAAATTCTTCTATTCCCAGATTGCCTGTAATATCGCCTGTTTCCCCATCTAAATAACTACAGATATCGCTCAGGTTATCTTCATTGAGGTCAACTGATAACACATATAATTCATCAGCAAGGGCTAGTTTATTAACAACTGCTTTTCTAGCCATGTTTCCTATTTCACTTTTGCACTCCCGTGCAAAGTGTCCTTCTTTGCCACAAATGAAACATTTACATTTACAGATTCGTCCTTTTGCCCCATCTTTTCTTTTAAAGACGCGTACATGGGTCTCATGAGGCTTACCTCTATAGGTTTGTGATTTTCGCAGCTTGTATTTCTTCTTTTCCCCATAATAACCAGGGAGTGGTATTTTCTCGCAGAATGAGAGTTCCTTCAATCCTCTATGGATGGCTGTTTTTTTACAAATTTCTGCAAGGTAATTATAAGCGAAGGCTATTCGAGGGATGATACCTGCAACTGGCACACGGTGCTTTTGTATCCATGCATCTTCCATTTCCTTTCCTATCAATGGTGGTAACTTTCGGAATAATTTTTCCTATAATTCCATTCCTAAATACATCCTTCCTGATTTTGCTGCCAGGGTCTTGTAATCCTTGAAATAATCCCATATGTCTCTGAGATTGTTACAAGACAGTCGCTCCAATTCCTTGTATGCCCTGTCTTGTTCGTCTGTCATTCCTTGGTATGGATCTTCTAAGAAGAATATTCTTCTTACTTGTGAGATTATGTTCTGTGTCTCACCGGCTTGATGTAAAACTTCAGCATAGGCATCAGGAAAAGCCATTCTCCATTGTATCCATATTAGCTTCTCATCTTCTTCTAATAAATTTTCCATATAATTAACTTTTGTTTTATCATCATTCCATACCTTTCCGGGGTCATCCATATGATTGATGGTTATCTTTTCTCATCGGTCAAAGACTTCTCGATATAACCCGATGTCATCTGGGAGTACTAGGATTGCTCCTTGATTTTGTTGTGCTGATGGCAAAGTCCACATATTGGAAGTATATCCTCGAGCCCTTGTTTTGAGCTTACTTGTGTCATATCCTACTAAAGGATTTTGTTCAGATGTGGAAGCTACTCTAGCCGGTGCATATTGTACTCCTTGTCTCATGTTCTCGTCTTGTAGTGGTTTGTATGGAGAAGACAGTACTTCGGAGCTGCTCATATTGATTGTTCATCTGCTTGTTTTTGAAATTCTCTGAATATAGGATAATCAAGTTCAATGAGATCATCTGTGAGTGCATAACTGTGTTCAAAAGGAGTATACCAATCAGGTTGCTCCGAATCTGAATCTGTAGTAGTATGGTTTGGTGTTGTGTCCCATACTGGTGCATCTTGTTCATTGGTTACCTTTTCTTCTTCTATTACCAAAGCATAGTCATCATCTTCCTTTTCCTGTTTCTTTGGGTCGTTCTTTTCTTCTTCGTCCCATCCTGTTGCTTGAATTGGCCATGGTGTTTGTGGTGGCATTGTTTATTTAACCATGACATCATATTTTCCTGTGGTACAATGAACATCCCATCCTGATTGAGTCTCCTCCCATTCTTGCCTTGTGATTGCTGATGGGTTTCTTTCTTGTTCTCTGAGGATGTCAGGAAACAAACAGACTAATGTCATGACTTCTCTTATTTCGTCATCATTACCTTGCTCATCCTCCTGCCCCGGGGTATTTTGGTAGTTGTGAAATTTAAGACTTACAGATCCATCTGATCTTGTTCTTGTTTGCACGGATGAAGGTCTTCCTGCTGCTATTATTGCTGGAGGTCGAAGAATCCACCGTTGTCCTTGAAGAGCTGTAGTTGTGTATCTTTCTGCAGCTACAACTTGTATGCCACTTGTTGCGAGATAATCAGTTACATTCTGGACATTGTACCGAAAGCCTGCATAACTGGTATTGGTTAGTCTTCCTACCAGTGATCTGGTGATGAGTAAGTTGGATTCTCCTCCTATCCATTCTTCATATCCACGTGTCTGAATTGATAATTGGATGTGTCTGAAGAAATCATGGATACTTAGCATCATGTTTGGTGCTATGTAAATTAATTGTGTTTCTCTGGTCATGTCTACTGCCATTGTGCCAATGATGGAACGATCATCGCCTCCCCATCGTGTATCTCGTAGGACTATAAGGACAGTTGTTCCTGCTTCTCTTCGATGTAAAGCATGAATTCGGATCATCAGTAATTCGAGATGAATATGTTCCATTCCTTCCTGTAATAGACGATCATAAGACTGTCTATTAATAAAGCTCATATCTCTCTGCTCACCTTCCCCAGTAACGAGGATACGTTCTTCTGAGTAATGCTGATAAACTCGGTAGACTGGTTCTGACCAAGCTGTTGTATATAGTCTTTCTGCTGGGACTAAGTTTGCACTTTGTTGTTGTGACATTCTTAGTTCTTCTTCTGGGTTTAAATGTGTTTCCAGACTATGTCTGTACCTTTGCCTCAAAGCTCTTGGCATTCTTCTTGCTGCCTCATAACGGATACGGCTTGATCTTCGGTAATCTCGAATTTGATCTTCCTGTGTAGGAATATGAGAGGAATCACCTTGTTGGTTAATGGGTGGTAAGTCCTGGGTTTGAGTTCTTGTCCTGCTCATTTCTTCTCGAGGCGTTTCTTTTCCTCCTCAAAGATTAAATATGGATCTTTATATACGTAGAACGAAAGTTTCTTCTTTTTCAGTGGTTGAGAACTTTCCCCGAGTGGAAGCTTTTCGAGTCTTTTAGTTAAAGACTCAATAGCTCCTTCTAGTTCTTCTTTAGGGGTGTCTTCCTTTCGTCGAACTAGAACTTTTAGTTGAGCTATTTGTTCCTTCAGTTCTTGGACGTCTTCAAGAGTCTTAACCAATAATTGAATAAGCAAGTTATTTTGTTTAATAATATTGGTAAGATTCTCCTGTGTTGCTTGTGTTGTTTTAACAAAACCTATTGCCGATGATTGTATTGATTCTACTGCTGTTAAAGCTTTAGAATAAACACTACTTGCGGCAGTTGTTTTCCAGTTCATAAAGTGTATTTGGTGCGGTGAGCGTGGATTATCAATATGATTAGTATTTAATATGATTTCATTTAGAAAAGTATTTTAAAAAATTATTGATTTTATGATTATTTTATCATCATGTTGGATTATCAATAATAAATGCCTACCATAAGGATAAATTAATCAACCTCACTATAAAAAAAGGTACCTTATCATTCTATGAAAAATATTTGTTATGATCTACCTATTACATAAGATTTTAAAGTCAATACTAATCAATTTGAAATATCAGCCAAAAATGTTTAGATACACATTATTCATTAACAAAATAAGGTAAGAAAGAAACCATAAAATAATCGGTTTATAGAGGATATTGCAAGACTTCTGTTTTTTACCAATCATTATCCTAATTGAAACAACATGTTGCTTGTCTTGTAAGGAAGGAGCCTACATGGATGCCGCCAACCTTTGACTTTGTGTGCAGCCATCCATTCTTTTGTGGTGGGTCAATACGTCACATGTGACACATTCATTTTTTTCATGAAGATCTATTTCCTGTATTTTATTGGAGTCTTCACTATTGGAGGATACTGTAGTACGGACCAATAAATAGAAGCTCAAGCAACACTTTTGCCCCCTTGTGAATGACTCACTGTGATGACATAATCGTGACACAATTCTTTTTTTTAAACAAGAAACCAATAATAGAGATTTTTTCCATTTTTAAAAAATAAAAAATAATTTTATGCGAAAATGCTAGCTCAATATCATAAGAATAAAATAATAATTCTAAATAAGAAATCTAAGGTAGATATTCATGAAAGAAGATTGGGTTAGGAAGAAAAAAGAAAAACCAATAACAACAGTATAACAAACAGTAATTACAGTATCCTTTCAATTCATGTGTTGTGTAAGGTTCAAAGTTGATTGGTTGAAAGTTGATTGATTGATTGAAAGAGGTGACAATTCCTGGAAATGCGGTAGCACCGAATGGTGACTCCAAAAATTGGAGTTGATATATTGGGAAGACTACCTCAAATGTATGGACAGTTCAGGTTCTTTATGAAAGAGGTGACAATTCCAGGAACACCGCATTTCCTAATGGTGACTCCAAAAAATGGAGTTGATATATTGGGAAGACTACCTCAAATGTATGGACAGTTCAGGTTCTTTATGCAAGAAGTTGCATGATTTCTTGCTGAATTATAACCCACTGTGCTATTTTTCTGGCTTATGTCTCCATAAAGTTTCTAGTCATCACTTCTATTTCAATGAAGTCATTTCATTGGATTGAACGTTCACGAGTTGCAATAAACAATTTCAATAGTAAATAAACACAAAGTAGAGAAAGAAAACAAAGAGTGTGATTGAATAATAATATTTATTTATCCTTAATAAAAAATCAAAGATTTTAATTTTGATTTTAGGCATATAGTATTTTAAAATATCAGACTAGCTGGATTTATTCATAATTGATGAATATATCATAACAAAAGAAATTAATCATTATGAATACCCATTTAAGTAAAAAAAAAAAAACAAGGTAGAGGAAGAAAACCTAGAAGACTAAAAAATGACGGTTATAGCACCCACTACATGTAAATCCATTGCAACTCTTTGTTTCTCAATAGTATAAGTTATACTTATTGGTGCTTTTAGCAAGTTGAGGGATCATCATATCATCTTTGCACAAAAAAACTTTACTCCGACTTTCATTTCTTGGGCATTAATAATGGAGGTGTTGATCAGTCAAATATTAATAAGTCCATTTCCTAACAAGAACTGGACAGTTACCGAACTAAAAAACGATGCTATTAAAGAGATAACCTATGAAAAGAGTACTTTATGCATAACTTATAATCATAACCATGATCATCATGAGTATCTATGCCCAACATCACACATCCTCTTCATTGGCCGACCCATATGAACGAATAAAGAAGATACGCCTATATAAATTGCATAGATGTAGATGGGAGGACTCTATAATCCCTTTTTGACTTGCTAGTGATTCTCCCTTTTCACCAAGTTACTGATGAATATACTTTGTGCACAGAATAATGAGCTATCAATGGGAAACAGAAATAAAATTCTTCAGGAAACTAACCATGAAAGATAAATTTGTAGAGGATGTTGGAGTAGACCGTCACCTTGGATTTGCAAGGCTTTTTTGATCCAAAAAATACCTGCTTAGGGGGATGTCATGCACTTTGGACGAGAGAATTTGGGGATTAGTATTGGTTATAGAAATAAATCAGTTTAAACTTGAGTAAAATGAGTTATGTCGATAACAATCCAATGGCGGTTCTGATAAAAAAAAAACAGGGTAAAGGTAAAAATAGAATTCATTGTACAACACAAATATTGAACAAAAAATTAAAACCTAAATTTTAAAGTTGCACATGAAAAATGAAATAGTTAAGGATCCGGTATCACACTTTTGTTTCCCTACTTTTCATGAAATGTAATTAACACTTGTTTCCAAAACCAGTGCACTACACGATGAAAAAAACCTTTTAAAAAGGAATTGGATTTCCAATTTAAAAAACAAAGATCCTACTTCCTACTGCACGAATGATGGTTGGGTTCAAATCAAAAGGAGAATAGAAAAACACAGCCACTTTTGAACCTTGAATTCTTGGGACATGTCTCAATAGAATTCTTGAGACATGTCAATCATATTTAACCGCTACCCCTACAAAATTTTCAAATGCCGACTTACCCTTGTGCCTTATTCCCCAATCTATACAGCACTGGGAAAAGCAAGGGGCAAAAGCCACATATAGAACTGGCTGTTATATGAGATCAGAATATACAACAAGACATGGGAGTGCAAGTTCGCAGCTAAGATAAAATCTCATCAACGGCGCTGTCAAGTATCCTGTCTAGCAGCAATCACCCGATCAAGGGTTTGGTCTGAGACTGTGATTCCTGTTGTCTCCATGTCTGCGACAATTGCAATTGCTGCATCGAGTTCTCCAAGGTCGAGACACAAGGAGATAACTTCATCATACAGAGGACTGAAATGGAAAATATGTTATAAAGAAATTAGTTCTAAAATGAATATTTTGGAGGAAAGAGGCACCATTATTGTTAAGGAAGTTTATAATTCTTCACATCCAAACTTTGGGAATGAAGCAAAGCTATCGGCACAGAAAGGAAGCAGTGAAAAGGCATGACTTCTCTTTCAGTACTAGCCATCAGAGAACATTCCACAATAAGATTGATTAGAGGTTTAAGAATTTTTCAAATTTTTATTCGGTTAAAATAAATGAAGATCGATCACGCAAGTGATGCATTACTATGTTCAGGAGTATAGAAAGTAATTGTCTCACCTGCCAAACACATAACCCAGACCGTGTGTAGTCTTTAAAATCGTCAGGAAAGCTGAAGGCATGAAAGCCCTGATTGCAGCTCGCAGTATCATGGCACAATCTCCAATAGTGGGTGTTCCACCCAATTCTATGACCTGGAACATGAAGCAGTTATTTCAGCCACATTGGATGATGGCAATATACAAAAAGAAACCTGAAATCATTAGCCCCTCAACTCCAAAAAAAAAAACAGAAGACGCTGAATGATTCAACTATTAGCAGGCTTTGACTATAGGCAAAAGGTCTTTCAGCAAGTCTATGTTCCTCTCAACAGTATCATGAGCATTTGCGTGTTTGTATGAGCCAGTCAATGTTATGCAGCTAGTAACAAGCACATGTGAGGAGTTATAACTTAAATGTAGATTGAAACAAAAGGCAGAAGAAACATGCCTTCAACATTATTTTAACTGCCACCTCCACTTCCCATTCTTGGGTCCATCTCCGAGGAGGCTTGTTCTTTAGCTCTATCTCCCACGTCCAACCCCAAGCATCAGCTATTGTATACATTTCTTCAAGAGGAAAGTAACCCCTTTCTCTCAGCTCCTTGTATGCACCCACAACATCAAAAGGAAACCAGTCCTCATCATCATCTTCCTACATCCATATGTGAAAAAAACTTCAGAACCCAAGATGAATTATTTTTTTGTCAGCAGAGCTAATTAACAATAATCCCAGCCAATCTCAGTTATAACCCTTTGAAATGGAGAATATAATTCTTTTTCCAGGGAGGACACAGCAAAATATCAATGACTTTGCGGATTAAGGACATTTAAAGAACACTAAAAACAAGCCTCCTCACCAACATATATATGCAAGATATGACATAAAATATAAGACTGATGATATTTAATGTGATTGGTCTAACTACCAAATAATCTATTTTTTCCAGAAGAAAGTAAATCATGTTGATTCTCATACCGCCAACACTGCTCGTCTTCTTGATTTTTTTGATGTCATAGTCAGTTCATCAGAATCTTTGAGTAATTGGGCTCCAATCATTTGTGATGGCATGTTCGCCTCTCTTTCCTTTTCCTCGAGTATCTTATCTATATCAAACTGGCTCTCTGTTTCCTCTACTTCTATGTCCTCTTCTTCATCGGCCTCCTCATCTCTAATGTCAATTTCAACATCATCTACCTCATCCTCATCCACATCCTCTAACACATATATAGGATCAAAATCATGTATATCCATCCTTGGAATATGATCTACTCCTTCCCCGAGATATCGGCGCTTCCAGAATTCAGTATCCCCTTCATGCAGCTTTACTCGGGAAATCAGTTCATCAAGCTCTTCATCAACCTGACAGGATAAATTGCATTTAAATTTCATTTGCAACATCAAGCCTTCAGCTCAACCATAAGAAGGCAAGAAATATCAGATTCAGGGATGCAACTCATAATGCATATTACTTAAATTCAAGAAACAGAAGAAAGACAAGAGAGAGACAGTACAAACAGTTATTTTTCTTTTCTTTTTTTTCCTTAAAAGTTTAAGATTGAGAAGACATCCATAGATACAAAATATAATGAACAACTAACCTCCTCTTCTGCCTCCTCCATGGGAGGAATCCAAAGAGGCCTACCACGAGAACGGTTTATTCTCCTTGCTTTCTGCACACGCTGGTAAAGAACATTTCTGGTTCCATCAACAGGCAAACCTTGTGCATTTAGTTCTTCCTTTAACTCAGGTACCAACATCTTACTAGCAGCCTTCGGCTTTGGAACACCCTTGTCTGGGCCCTCGATTATTTTCTTCAACCTTTCCTCCACCCTTTTGTAATCAGACTCGGATACATCCCCCAAAGCTGTAATTCCTTCATTCTGCAATGTTTTCAAAACCTTCCGATGGTATATCTTCCAATCGTCGAGACATCTTTGCTTAAAGGAGGTTTCTATAGGGTGAGAATATGCAAAACCAGCAGCATCAGGATCTAGAGGAGTTTTTCCTCCTCGAGGGACCCATCTTTTCCTCTCACCAGTAAGTCCACCCTCTGCGATGTACCTGTTTTAAGTTTAATGAAGGTCAATGCTCGACAGATCCTAAATTCAATTTGCATATAATGACATTTTAACATCTTGGATAAAGGTATGAAGGAGTGAAAACATTGTGCTATGCATATTAGAAAATATGAAAATGAAACTTCCAGAAAATGTAAGATAGATGATGCATGTTTACACTTGTGTAGATAATGGATACATCCAAAATTTAACTTCAATAGATCAAGAGACATAAATACTGGAGCTGGCCACCTTGAGTTTATGAATATACCCACCTAGCAACATAATCAATCTCATATCCATGTTCAGCTTCTTCTTGTAAAGGTTCAATCCACGAGCTAACTAGTGTCCGGTATTTTTTGCTCAATATCATGGCTCGCGGGGGAATGGACTGGTTATCTTTGACCATGGCCTCTAAAGCTTCTAGCAAATCAATGATCCTGCCTGATTCAAGTAATATGCTGTCTTCATAAATTCCAAGACAAAGCCAAACAGAGTATTTAGTCAAACAATTTATTAATTCAGTAGACTGGAATCACATACCCTCTCGACACAAAGCCCGGAGATACAAAGAAAGCGGATCACCATTGTTCCCTTCATCATATAAAACTGTCATTCCCCCTTCAATGTTTTTAAGAGCACGGAAATGGCGAATAGCTTCACTAACCACACGGTACTTCGTAAAGCACTCCACTAACAGCCTGAACATTCACTTACAAATTTAACATCAAAGAAAAGGAAATGGAAGTACTGTATTATTTGTGTTTATCCATATTCACCAGTAAACACACTGGTAGTTTTGAACTTTCAATACAGATTCTGTTTCTGCATCAAAATGTATGATACAGTGAAATATTTTTTAGTAAGTAAGACCAGAAAAAAGCAGCTGAGTGATAGCATGAGCAAGCTGCAAAGTTTTTACAGGAAAAAAAGAATCATGCTGAGCAAAAGCGTTCATATGCATCTGGCAACGAGGCAGTCCCTATGTTTAACCAAGGGGAAGTTGTAAACGGGAACTTCAATTTCTTATAATTGTCTCCAAGCAATTTCATAATGTTATTATGTTTTCGTTGATATATTAGAGATTTCAGGCCATTAGCTAGGAGAAAATCAATCACCTACATATACTAAGCATGTAATGCACTCTACCCCTTTAAGCCAATATCTAGTATCACATGACTGTACAAGATAGCTTTGCTACACAATTGGGAATTTCTAAATGTTCTCTGCAAAGTCAAAAAGGTACAAAAAGTTTCATCCAATTGCAATGTTCAGCACCAGAGCTCATCTTTCATAATCACAAAACAGTTGCAATAAAAATAAAATAATAACCAAAAGAATAATTCCCATGCATGTAATGTAAAACTTCTGAAAACCATGAGATTAGATCAACTTATTCTGTTTCAGTACTATACTGTCAAAAACTCAGTAACAGATGAGAAGGATAAACTAAATTTACTAACTAATCTGATGATAAGTTCATTCCTATACAACAGGATCATCATAAAAAAAGACTGCTTAACTCTTTACAAATGAAAAAAATAAAAACTTACGCATATGTCTTTGCATTAGGCTGCAAACGTTTATGATCCTCAACCATCAAGCCCAGCAACTCAGCAACATCTTGAACCCTATAGTTCATTTGATACCCCATGACATGAAGCATCAATACATTACCAGATATGAGCTACTAGCATTTAAAATTAAAAACTATGTTTCAGAGCCTCATTTGAATACGTCAGACACTAATACTTTTAGCCATTTAACATGGATGGATTAATAAATATTGGAGTGAACTGAGTGAGAACACACGAGATCGACAGCAATGAGTAGTGTAACCTGAACTAGCAAGAAAAATATGGCTGAAGTGGCCATAAAAAGGTGAAGTCTTGGAGAACTTGTTTCACAAAGGTTATCAAATTTCTTCTATAATATCATTGGTTGAGAAGAGCTGGCATTAAAAAATGAGAAATGATAAGACTGTTGTACCTAAACAAGGAATTTACCTATCATATGATTCAGCCCTTGTATAAGCTTGGATCACCCAGTTGTATGTCTCTGTATTAGGCTTCATATAAGCTGACATATGGAGAAAAAACGTAAATTACAAAGACTCTGTAAAGATGATTTGTTAGGACCATAAAATATAGAATCTGAAAAGCCACCAACAACATTAGCCCTATTTTATGTTATTCCTGTTCAATCAACTAGACAGCAATTATTTTCAGTAAAATAAATAGTTTCAGAAAAAAAAATACCTAAGACAGATTTTCCAAGAAAATTTAACAGAAAACAATCACTAAAGGAAAGGAATGTAAACCTTCTCCTCCATACTCCATGTTTTCATATGTAGCAAGAGCTATCTCTGGTATTCCGCAAGTAGCCTAGAATAGAATAAAAAGATATCAATCTAGAAAAATATGAAAATCAAAAGAACCCGCTATCGTCGGGAACAATTTAAGTGCCAAAGAAAAGGAAACCGTCGCAGAACTAACCTGAACACTAAGAAGACAGTTAAAATGGAAAGTGGTAGCAGGACGCCCTGCCGCCTCCATTTCATACGCTATCTCCAAAGCATTAGAATGGTCACCAGCTTTACAGTCCTCTACAATCATCCGATCGTAAAGCTCATCGGTAGCTCTCAAACCACCCTGCGTACCCTTCAAAAACACCTTATTTGCATCCTCCAAATATTTCCCCTCCAAAAGCTTCTCTAATACACATTGCAAAAGAATACATGCCACAAAAAGCTCAAACAAACTTACCAGCAGTCCTCATACAACTTAAAGATGTGTCACTGAAAATATTTACCAACAAGAACAAGCCAAGCGTGGCGAATGTCGTAATTTAACTTTTCCATTGCGGAGAGCATCTCCATCCCTTTCGTAGCGAGACCTTTCGACCCGAACAACCGAACCAACGCAACAAAAGTTTCGTGCAACGGTCGGAGACCGCAGCTCAACTCTCTCCTGAGTGACTGCATCTGCATTTCAAATATACATATATAAAATAATAACTCACAAACAGAAACTAACTTAAGATTACAAAAAAAGAGGTCCAAAAACATCTGAATGCACTAAGTGCTTGAGTACCGAGCCTTCGAGGTCTTCATTGAGTGCGTGGGAGACGACAAGGCCGTGATAGGAGCGGGGACCGGGTGTGAGGCCAGCGGCGATCATGTCGTAGATGACGTCGTCCACGCCGGAAGGGTCGCGGTTTCTGGCGCGGTCCATAAGCTCCTCCATGAATGCGAAGCGGAGGTTCTTCTCCTCAGCGGAGACGGAAAGCTTGGGGAGAATCGGGGAGTCATTGTCGTTTTTCTGTCTTTGCTTCTTTCTGCGAGCCTTCTTGGACGGGGCGGAAGACGCGGATGCGTGGACGGCGACGGAGGAGGGTAAAGACCGGGGCTTAAACAGGAGTGGAGTGTGGCCGAGGGAGAGGAGGGACATTTTGATTTTGTGTATATCGGATAAAAAGTGGGGTGTTTGGATGGGGAGAGTAACAAAGAAAACGGTAGCGGTTGGGTCAGGAAAGGGAAGATTGCCACGTGATGTCGCACGTGCTCTTTTTTTTTTAACCGTAGCCTTTATTGCGTGGTATCTCCAACTTTCCTTATCCTTTAAATCTGTGTGTAGAGCTTCAAGTTCACCCGAAAGCGCGGGAGAGGTTCGGAGGATGGGACCTTAACATAATGCAAGTGCTAAAATCGGTTTAAAATAAATACCAAAACCATGATCGTACCGATCCAATTAAAAGCCGATGAATTGTAAATTTGGTTTGGTATGTTTTTTAAAGAGTGAGAATCCTTTTTATTTAGATTTAAAAATAATATTCTTTAATCTTTGATTTTAATTTTAAGTTTTAAATTGTATCAGTTTTGGTATTGATAAAAACCGCGATGTCCCTCCACCTACCTCCAATGGTGTCCTATCACCTAACTTCTTGGTGTTTATATGTGACAGCTTGGAGTTTAAGAGTAGATGGGGATACTGATTGCGGCTATAGAGTTGAGCAAATGCCATTAATCAGGCCAGACAAAAGAGACCAACTAAGGTATGCCTGTCAGAGTTGATTGTCATAACTGAGATTGTTCGATTCATAATGTGTTTTTGATGGAAAAATCATTGAAAAGATTCTTTTATTTAAAAAATTACTGGAGAAAAAAGGTAAAATAATAGGTTTACGAAGCAACATTGAGTTCAACAGTACAATTCTGACACAGCCCAACAGGGGAACAAGATGGGTTTCCTTGAGAAATCAACCTCATGAGTTTTAAACGACAATAAATGAGGTATTATTAGTATAGAAAGAACAAACACATATATGGAGACAAAACCATTTTAGATCCTGGAATCCAAGGCCATGATGGTGCTTAGGTTCATGGGGCTCATGTAGTCGGTGGAACCGCCCATGATTTGTTGAACAATAAACCTGTTTGCCCTCTCTGACGGATGGAAAGGATCCCAGAAAGCATAGATGTCACGGTTCGGGCACAAGTTTGACGCTATGGTGCATAATCCGATTCCATTGTAAGGTCCTTGTCCACAGCAGGCCACTTTTGAAGTCACAAATCCTGCATGGAATACATTTTCTCTTCATCCATTGCCTCCACAGTGAGTCTAATTCTTGTAAATGTGAGTGTCTAGTCCCGACAGTAAATATCCCTTTAATTTCAAAAAACATATGCTGTGCGGAAAATTTGATGTTTATGTGGATAGCTTCTTACCAAAAGCTTGTGGGTTGGTGATGAAGTCGGCGCTTGCTAGCTGTGTGTTTACTGCAACAAAAACATCAGAACCATATTGACTGTTGAGCTGTCTGAGCATTTGAGTAAGTTGAGGGTTAAACAGAGCAGCAGCCCTTTGCAGCTCTACAGAGCACTGGCCATTTCTTCCCCTCTGGGCCAATTCTGCAGGGACACATCCCAATGGACCTGTCCCTGTCACCAGAACCCTACGTGCACCAAGATCGTACAGCCTCTGAACCACAATTTCAGATTGAGGAGATCGAAGTTAACAATGGTAAACAGGAAAATCATTTTTTTCATGCAAAATCTGCCAAAACCTATGTAAGCAGCTGGCATTGGGAGAGGAAATTACCATTAGAAGTTTCTTGTATTCGGAGATGAGATACTTTACATAATTCGGAACAGAGTATTGACGAGACCTGACTGAGTATGGAACCAAGTAGTAGTTATTAACAAAATCGTTGCCACCGACTGTGATGAGGACTAGTGCCCTGTTAACAAGGTCCTTTGTCCGATTAGCTCCTATAAGTGCAGTGACCCTCTGCTGGTACTGTTGAAAGTAGTTAAATTGTTGGAACATTCTGATAATGTTAACCTGAAAATAGCGTCATCTGATTAGACTGAAAGCGTCTTCTTCCTCGGAGCTACTGTTGTAGTCCCACTAGATTGAGAAGGTAAATGAGAAAATTTGCACTTACAAACTGAATCCCAGTGTCATTTAGGATTCCTATACCAGCAGAGGCAAAATTGGCACCAACAAGTAGTCTTTGCCCAGTGAGATCAGGACTCAAGTATGGCAGGGTGGATTCTGAGCCGATTGCTTGACCTGACAGAGAAGCATAAGTAAGCGTAACCCAAATGTCAGAAAACTAGAATGCACATAGCAACTAGGGGATTCAATCTATCTAAACCAGAAAATTAAACTCGTGAGTGAGCAAAAGAACAGAACTGATAAAATCGGGAATGTTGTAGCCATTAGAGAACCGGCCGGTCGGTCTACGTGTCGGATAATCAATTCCGTAAGGAGGTGCATCTGCTCTGGCAGTTGTGGCTAGGTAATTGTTGTTGCCATTGTCAACTAATGAATCTCCAAATACAAAGAAAGCCCTGGCCTCTGCAAGAGGAGCCAGCATTCCCATTGCCATAACTAGGCACAACAAGGGAAGAATGACCTTTGAAGTAGCCATAGCCATGGAATCACAGAACAGGAAAACTCTAGTGTGGGTAGGTAACGTGGATGTCTATGCAAAATGGTGAATGCATGGATTGAACATTGAAACCTATGGAAGTATTTATATAGGTAAGTGCTATGCATTTGCTAGCAGAAAAGAGACTAAAATAACATTGATAAGAAGGGACAGCCATAAAGAAAAAAGTGGCATCTAATATGGTAGTTGTGAAATGAATGAAACGACGTCACAACCACAATTTCTATGCATCGATCTTATTCACTAAGACTCCATTGTTATTCACTAAGCAAAAGGAACATTGTGGATGGATTTTGGTGTCACACAGGGAGTAAGTGGAAAGAGAGACTTGAAAAGATTTATAACTATCCAGTTTATTAATTGAGCTATCTAATTTCTTAATCAAACTTACCAGAAACTATAGTGAGTTTAATATATATTTTCTTAATTTAAAATATATGTTGTCGGTCGGTCGATGACATAATAGTGGTTAATAATAAATATTCTTAAATGTAAAAGAAAAGGAATACCTAAACCTAGAAAGAAATCATACCGTATTTTAATTTTTTTTCCTCCGATTGTTAAATCAGTAAAAAATTAGTAAATTCAACCAAAAAATCTACTAGTAGAATTTAAAAATGTACTAGTAGAATTTTGAAGCTGAATCGGTGACCATCAAAAGAACAACCCGTGTAGGAAGTACAATCACAGCCAATTTGGATTAATGAGGAAAAGTGAATCAGGTGAGAGCAATAAAGTGGTGAAACCACATTGGAGACTAATTATTTTGTACGGATTGGAAATTTTGTAATAAAAAAAGAAACCTAAAATTGATGACACTTCATCGGATCGGAGAACAGATTGGTATTTTAAACAAATATAATTTTCTAATTTTTTTATAAAAAAAAACATTTGTTGGCGTTTAGGGTATTTAATGCCACACTTTTCAGCTCTCTCAATAACACCTTTGACTCATTTTGCCTTTTCAGTCTGGCACATTATTATCGATGTTGATTGTTACTACTGAGTCTTAATTGATCACATGCATAATATGAGAAATTTTCCAATAGTTGGTTACCTAATTGAGATGACATTGACATTTAGTATATAGTAATTTGACTAGTTAATGTTGTATTAGCATATCATTGAATAGTGTAGATACAGTCAAGTAAATTTATGATAATTATTAAATTAATATGTAAATATCTAATCAAGATTTAAATACCTATTTCACGCCAATCTCAAGTATTGGAATTTTATCAATATTTTTGGATAATCTCAATAGTATTAATTTATAATGCATTTCTCAATCTTCTTATTATATTTTTTTATACCGGACTATTTTTTCAAAAAAAAAATTAAAATGGTGCCCATCATGACAAATAATCAAGTACTACTACTAGCTATGTACTAGCTATCTCAGGAGCCTCAAATTTCCAATAATGCTTTTCCACTTTTCTGTTGTTCTCATTTTTTATATGATACCATCATGGGTTAATTTTTAATATTTCCAAAATGGTACATCACATCATGGTTATTGGATTGGTAGAAAATAAAAGAAAATTTTAGTTGTGATACTGAACTAAAATTGGTAAAGTTGATCTCAATTAATGACAAGTATTAAAAAAAATAAAGAACGCAAGAAATTTGTTAAAGTTGATCTCAATGACTATATTCTTGCTCTAATGATAATCCAACACAAATTTATTTATAATAAAATTATATTATGCGAAAATTAAACTCTAGTTACATTAAAATCACACAGCACATTCCAAAAATTTGGAACATCATTGGATGCAACAGTTGGGTTTTGTAAGAAGCAGTTGAGCTACCTCAACGTGCAAGCTTTTATGACATTTCAACCGGTTTTCTCAGGCGCTTAAATTCTGGCTTCGCCATAGGGGTGAATGACCCATTCAAGCTATCCTTTGTAAGGACAATTATAGCTAATTTAGTGTTCCAGGTACGATAGACTTGTGTCGTGGCGGCAGGTTTGGTTGTGTTCACACTTTGATTTTGTTTTGTTCATATTTCACATAGTAGATACGAATTGAAGTTTGCGAAAGTAAAAAAGGTGTAAATAAACAATATGAATTTATTGGGTAAAATATTCCTCATAAAATTATATATATGAACCACTTAAACAATTTCGGGTTTATTGGACTTATTTATAATTGGTGTTTAGGGTGCAACAAAAGATATTAGTTATTATTGTTTATAGTATATATCTTTTTAATTTTTTTAATAAACTTTAATATTATATTTACTTATTCTTATAAAAAAAATTAACTAAATGAAAAAGAGAAAAATTATGTTGGTATCCACAACCTCAATTAGGTTACAAGGTCCACTAAATAGTAGCTTCATTTACTTGTGTGTATATGTAGGTAGATGAATATTAAATAACTATCTTGAACAAACCTACCAACCGTCTTTACACAAATATCACTAATAATCCATGTTTAAGAGCGATAGTTTTTCCATCGAAGAAAACCAAATTCTTCGTTTAAACCTTAATTGATATCTAAGATATAAATTTCGAGAATATGATTTTAAGATAAATTTTTTAAAATAATAAAAAATGAATTAAATTTATTCTATTAATAGAAAATTTTAAAATATATTGATAATTTTTTTTAAAAAATAATTATATAACCAATAACATACTGTTATATTAAAAAAACATATCATCGAATTTCTTTTCAATTAGATGCCTAGTCGATGTTTACTTGTTGCTAAATTAGTTGTTGGGTCGAATTTTATCTTTTTTCTTGAACTTAGGTCCAAAGTCAGGGCCCCCTCCAAATTTTTGTCCACAAATCCTCAAATAGTCATCTTACCAGGCCTCACAAGCCCAACTTCATTCTTATATGTGTTAATCGAAATCTGAAAAATAAAATTATTCTTCTGTTCTAAATTTATCCTGTCATTAGTGAAATTATCTTTATACCAAATATATTTTCGTGTATACAACAGATAAGAACATGGATGCACAATACTTTTCCAACTTTCTATTCCTCTGCCTTGAAGAATAGGCATGAAGAAGCACGTACGACGTCTCTGAAATCTGAAGTTTCTATACTTCAAACGATCGATGCATACAGAGACCGCAGTTCACTAATGAACAAGAATCGTCAAGTCTTGTTGCCTTAGTCGTTTGTTTGAAGTCGTAAGTCTATCCTTGTATCGGAAGAACACTAGCCTGGCTTGCTATTGACTCTCAATTAAATGCGTATCTGTCTAGGTACCATCATTAATTACCAACAGATTAGTAAACATTTAAGACGTTGGACAAGTGATTAGTAATCATAATTCACTAACTGCCCCTTAATGTTGAAACAATTGTAATAAGAACTAGATTGGATCAGCCGGTTCAATCGGAATTTGGTCATTGATGAACTTTTAGTTCACCTGATCCCAAAAGTTAATATATTAAAAAAATTATTATATTCGATTAATTTGACCTGATTAGTTTTATAAAACCAGAGACGATAATATTATTATTTTGGTTTTATAAAACCAGTAGATAATTGATATTCAATAAGAGTTTTTTTACTATTATTTTGATAATATTTTTCTATTTTAAAATCAGTTGATTATTCTTCCTTACTGGTTCTTAATATATTACCGATTTCAGTTTTAAAAACCTTGGTTGAAGCCAATTCTTCGATAAATACGGGTCCAATCCATAGCACAAATTTTGACTTTGGAAATAGTAGTAATTTAGCTTGCTAATTTCATAAAAAATAATCTTATATATATTACGTGGGTTGCGTTGGTAAGTCCAAGAAAAGACTTGGTGCCCCACAATAAAGTCGAGGGACCAAGTCAAAGGCTTTGTTTCACATATGGAAGTACGTAGTTGTTTGTTGTTCAAGGTTCTTGCCTTTGATTTAGACCTTTCAGCAGTCAAACTTAGAATCCGCGGATTTCAGGTCAACACTTGACATGGACAACATCTTACAAAACATTACGCAAGTCATGGTTATATGTAATATATATATGTATGCAACAGGTTCTTCTCCTCCCATGCTCAGACCTATCTGTAGTCTTCAAGAACTGCTGGTTTGCTTCTTACAAAGTACCAAAAACTCATTGTTTGTCTGTTTTCTCACTAAATTAACGCCCGATTACTTCATCTTGCAAATGGGTTCAGGCGGAAACTACAAATTCCTAACAGTGTTCTTATTTATCACCGTTCTCTTATTATCAACTATTGGAGAAACTGTGGCGGTGAGAGCATTAGAAGGAGAGACATGGCGGGAGAAGAGTCTTATTATTCAATCCCTTCAAAGGGGTCCAGTGCCACCTTCCGGTGCATCTCCATGCACCCATATCCCTGGACGCGGCCGTGGGCGGTGCACGTTAACAGAAATGAACGTCGCCGGCCATGTGGTGGCTCACGCTCATCCGTCGCCATTCTCTCCTGATGCAACGACGAACTTCGCAGTCGCAGCCTCCACCGAAAGTGAAACTCAGAGACAAGACTCCAGCTCTTAATTAATCAGTGTCTTCAGATACCTTCTTTCTTTTTTTCTTTTGTTTTTTTCCTTTTTTTTTAAAAACTTTTCAAGCTGTTAATAGTTGGAATAAAAGAGGAATAGGGGAATAGTTGCTTACTTTCCATTTTTTTACACTTTTCTTTCCCATTTGCCAAAAAATAGAAATGATGTACTTATTATTCAGATTAACTTCTTTCTTTATGGGTAGTTTCCTAATAGTTTCATTTAATTTTTTTTTAAAAATAAGGATATATATAATTATTAATCTCTTCCGATATTAATTATAGATAAATCTAATTATTCCGAAAAATTGCTTGGCACCAAAGATGAGCTTGATTCACTTATCTTCTTGATACTGAAATTGAATCATAATAATTATCAGTATTTTGTGTATGATTTTTTAAAATTAAAAGTATATATATATATTAGATCGTTTGTCTCGTATTCAAAGATGTTACGGAAAGGATGTACTTCTTTTTTATAACATAGGAGTTGCCTTTTCAAGACATCGTCGATATGAATAAGATAGAATTAGGTTTTTGTCTAAAAAGAAAGATGTTATGAAAAAGAAGATTTTTCTGTTTACCTTTGAAATAATATTATAAAAAGATTGGGTGCAATAGGCTGTAGTTCGATTCGATTTATATTTTAATGAATAGTGAATTAAATTGGTTCCAAAGTCAAATAGATGTTAACTATATTTATCGAATTTAATTTGAGATAAAAATACTGAGTCAATAATATTAATACTGAGATAAAAGGTCCTAAATTCAAAAGTTAATGGTATCATATATTATAAAAAAAATAAATTTTGCCAATCAATTAGACTGGTGTCGGTATCGTATTCAATAATACGATTTTTATTATTATTAGGCTGAGAATGATCAAATAGTGTGAAATCTTGAGCCGTGTTGTGGTAGTTCCGTGAAAAATGACATTCGAAACTGAACTACATACATTTATAATTTAGACGAAGAGATAAAGCGCACCAGACCAAAAAGGTGAAGCGTTTTAGGTTATACTAAAAAGGTAGAGCGTTTTAGCCGTTTTTGCTAAGGTTTAGGTTCAGGCTCATGTTCCACGAACCGAACCAAAAGCATGTAAGGAGCAGACCAAATACGTAAAGCGTTTTAGGCGTCAAATTTGTCGAATCACACCGTCAATTATTCTTATTTTGTTTACATTAAAAATTAAAGAACCCACGGTTTCTTTATTTAGTAAAATTCTGTTCTTTTCTCTTTGTATTCCTACTTGCTGTGAAGAATTTATTCATTATCTTTCTTGCTTTTGTAACCAATTAATTTTGTACATTTGATAGTACAAAATTAAAATTAGTATGATATTAAAAATAAAATAATAACAAATTAATGATAAATTGACTAAAAAATATAATTCTTTTATAGAATTTTCAGTTGTAATCGAAAATTTCCAGTTACCAAATATGACCAACATAAATATACATAAAACCTTATAAAAGGAATGTGTCAAATATTTGTTTTCACGTATGAACTATAAAGTAGGTAGACATTTGCTTGATTTTTCATGGTTCATGTCTTTGATTTAGACCCTTATTCGCCATTCAAACTTTAAGAATCCGCGGATTTGAAGTCAACGCATGACATCTCGCAGAACACTATAAATCTATTGGCTTTGTGTATTACATTTCACACGTTTTTCTTCTCCTCTTCCTCCACCTCTCCCCTGAACTGCTGGTAAATTAGCTCTGTAGTCTTCAAGAACTGCGCGCTGGTTAGATCTTAATTTACAAGTACCAAAGGCCCAAAACACACTGTTTCCCAGCCCGATTACTTCATCTTGCAAATGGGTTCCGGCAGGAGTAACAAATTCCTGGTTGTGTTCTTATTTGTTGTCGTTCTCTTCGTATCAAGTCTAGGAGAAAGTGAGGCAACGAGACCATTATTAGAAGGAGAGCTATGGCTGCAGAAGAATCTTGTTATTCAATCTCTTTAGAGGGGTCCAGTCCCACCTTCCGGGGCATCTCCATGCACCCACATTCCTGGACTATGTTGAAGATTGATTCAACATCAGTTGGTTGTGTACTGTTAGTTTGTTACTAAGAAGCCTCCTGTTATTTCTCATTTTCTGTTGAGTCAAGGCATGTTGAGTTAGTGTCATATTTTTTTCTGTATTTTCTGGTTATCATGTGACTATAAATGAACCACTGTTTTTTTTTGTTAAAAATCAATTCAATAAGAGTATTTTTTTCTTCAAATCTACTGTTGGTTTTCTTTTATTTTTCTATTATTAGTCTACTTGATACAGAGCTACAATAATCAAGTTTTTGTTTTTGCACCCAACATTGTGGTAGTGGAGCCGGTACGGTTCTTGTCAGGGTTAGTGTAAGTTAAAATAGAGAGTACGGGAAAAACACGTGAGGGAGTGAAACACAATAGGAAATTGAGTTATGGCTATGAATGGTGTTTCAGCTTCTTTGCAGCCACTCATACCCATATTTAATGGAGAGAAGTATGAGTTCTGGAGCATCAAAATGAAGACACTCTTTAGATCTCAAGATTTATGGGATTTAGTTGAAAAGGGTTTTGCAGATCCTGATATTGATAAAGCAAGACTGAAGGAGAACAAGAAAAAAGATAATAAGGCCTTGTACAACATTCAACAAGCTGTTAGTGAAGCAATATTCGGTTGAATTACAGCAGCTACCACTGCCAAAGGAGCATGGGAGACTCTCCAGAAAGAATATCAGGGCACAAGCAAAGCAGTCACGGTTAAGCTTCAATCATTACGCCGTGAATTTGATAATTTGATGATGAAAGACGATGAGACTATACAAGTTTTTATGTTTAGAGTGTTCACAATTGTGAATCAATTGAGGTTATATGCTGAAAAAATTACTGATCAAGTTGTGGTAGAAAAAATTCTAAAGAGTTTAACTCCTAGATTTGATCACATTGTTGTTGCTATAAAAGAATCAAAAGATTTGACCACTCTATCTTTTGATGACCTGAAAGGTTCTTTGCAATCTCATGAAGCAATAATGAACAGTAGATCAGTTGATAAAGTTGATGAAAAAGCATTTCAGGTCAAAGCATCTTCATCATTTGGTAGAGGAAAGGAGACCAATAGAGGAGGTCGCGGTGGTAGAGCCAACGACAGAGGAAGAGGAAAGGGAAGATCCTATGCGCAAGCTGATTCTAGACAGACAGATGATGAACAGAAATATTACAAAGGTAATATTCAGTGCTACTATTGTAAAGGTTATGGCCATGTGAAAGTAGATTGTTGGAAGCTAAAAAAAAGGAAGAAAGCAAATTACGCAGAAGCTGAGGTTGAAGAGAAGCTATTCATGGCTAAAGAGCATGAGGTGAATGTGGCGACAGAGGTTTGGTACATTGACAGCGGTAGCTCACACCACATGTCTGGAGAAAAATCTGCATTCAAGGAACTTGATGAAAATTTCAAAACAGAAGTAAAGCTTAGGAATGATACTGAAATCAAAGTGGAAGGAAGATGTACTATTGCCATTCAAAACCAAAATGGTAATGTAAAATTTCTTGATGATGTTTACTTTGCTCCAAAATTGGCAAATAATTTGCTATGTGTTGGTCAATTAATGACTGGAGGGTATTCAATCTTATTTGATAATGATTATTGTGAGATTACAAAAAAGAAATCAGGTCACATCATTATTACAGTTCCCATGACACGAAATAATTTGTTCCCACTTGATATTTTTGGCGTCAAAAGGTGTAGATTAGCTTCTGACAGTGAACCAAATGACTCCACCTTATGGCATCTAAGGTATGAACATCTCAATGAAAAAAGATTAAATTGTTGAGTAGGAAGGAAATGGTTTATGGGCTACCAAGAATTGAGACAATGGGGTTGTGTGAAGGCTGTATTTTTGGGAAGCAGAGCAAAAGGTCATTTCCAATTGCGAAGTCTTGGAGGGCATCAGAATGTCTTGAACTCGTATATGCTGATCTATATGGACCGATGCAGACAAAATCCATTGGTGGAAGTTAATATTTTTTGTTATTTACTGATGATTTTAGTCGTTTCAGCTGGGTATATTTTCAGGTTACCAAGGCTGAAACATTTCAAAATTTCCAGAAGTTCAAGGCAACAGTTGAGAAATAAAGTGGTCATCTTCTCAAAACTCTTCGCATAGATCGGGGAGGAGAATTTCTGTCCGATGAATTTAATATTTTTTGTGAAAAAAAATGGCATTCACAGGGAGTTGACAACTCCATATACACCAGAAAAAAATAGCATAGCAGAGCGGAAAAATCGCACCACTGTGGAAATGGCTAGAAGTTTGTTGCAAGCAAAAAATCTTCCATATAACCTATGGGGAGAAGCAGTAGCAACTTCAATTTATCTGTTGAATATCTCTCCTACAAGAGCTGTTTGGAACAAGACTCATTTTGAAGTTTTGTATGGTAAGAAGCCTTCTATAAGCCACTTGAAAATTTTTGGTTGTATTGCTTATACCTTAATTAATCAACAAAATCGTCAAAAGCTTGACTGCAAATCTGAAAAAAAACATTTTTATTAGTTATTCATCTCAATCTAAATGCTATAAGCTGTACAACCCGTCTAGTGGCAAAATAACTGTTAGCATGAATATTGTAATTAATGAACTTGCAAGCTGGGATTGGAAAGAAAATCAAGCAACATTAATTACTGGAATTCAAGTTGGAAATGACGATTCTGTTCAGTCAACAGAAACAGAAGGGCCCTTTGATTCTCACGCAACAACAAATGTTCAAAGTTCCTTACAATTGTAGACCAGGCTAAGACGTCAAACTCAACCATCATCTCAGTTGGGAGATTTTGAGATGATACAAGATGATGTCATTGATGATGAAGGAGACATGATTCAGTTTGCAATGTTTGCAAATGTTGACCCATCATCGTATGAAGAAGCAGCAAAAGAAGTGTGGTGTAATGCAATGAAAGAAGAAATATTGGCTATTGAAAGAAATGGTACATGGGACTCAGTCGACTTACCTGCTGGAAAAGAAGCAATCGGTTTGAAGTGGGTTTTCAAAACAAAGTATCAAGCAGATGGAAAAATACAAAAATGTAAGGCGTGGCTTGTAGCGAAAGGGTATCGCCAACAACAAGGAATTGATTATGAAGAAACATTTTCTCCTGTGGTACGTTTTGAAACAGTAAGAATTGCTCTAGCAATGGTCGTTCAATTGAAATGGCCTGTTTTCAATTTAATGTGAAGTCAGCGTTTTTAAACGGTGAGTTGAAGGAAGAGGTTTACGTGGCACAGCCAGATAGGTTTGTAATCAAAGGCAAGAAGAGTAAGGTATACCAGCTGAAAAAGGCTCTTTACGGGTTGAAGCAAGCGCCGCGAGCTTAGTACAGTAAGATTGATGCTTATTTTCAAAATTCTAGTTTTATTAGAAGTGAAATTGAACCAACTCTTTATCTTAAAAAATAAGTGCATGATTTGTTACTAGTTTGTCTCTATGTAGATGATATGATTTACATGGGGTCATCTTATTCATTTGTTTTTGATTTTAAAGAAAATATGATGAAGTCTTTTGAGATGACAAATTTGGGAAAGCTTCATTTTTTTCTTGGTGTGGAGATTATTCAAACAGGAGATGGGATTTTTATATCCCAAAAGAAGTATGCAGCTGATCTTCTTCGAAGGTTTAACATGCTAAATTGCTACTCCACAACAACTTCCATGAATGTTAGTGAAAAATTACAAACCAATGATGGTCCAGAACCTGCATAAGGGAAGTTTTATAGAAGGATGGTCGGCGGTTTGATTTATTTATGTCACACAAGGCCATATATAGCCTTCTCTGTTGGTGTTATTTCAAGATTTATGCATAATCCTTCAAAGCTACATCTTAGAGCAGTAAAGAGAATTCTGAGATATGTTGTAGGAACTCAGAATTTTGGATTATGGTACACCGCAAGTTCAGATTTCAAGTTAAAAGGTTTTACAGACAGTGATTGGGCCAATTCTCTTAGAAGATAGAAGAAGTATTTCAGGACAGATATTTTTTCTTGGCTCATGTGCAGTATCTTGGAGCTCGAAGAAACAACCAACAACAGCTTTGTCATCATCAGAAGCAGAGTACATGGCTGCAACCGCTTCAGCTTGTCAAGCTATTTGGCTTCGTAGGTTATTGAAAGATCTTGGTCAAGAACAAAAAGGTGCAACTGAGATTTTTTCAGATAACAAGTCCACAATTTCAATGTCAAAGAATCCAGCTTTTCATGGGAGGACAAAGCACATCGACACTCGTCATCACTTCATTCGGGAATTAGTTGCTAGTGAGCAAATCGTTCTAACTTACTGCCGCACTAAACAACAACTTGCAGACGTTTTAACTAAAGCACTCTCACTCAAAAAAAGCATGCGTTCTTCTATTCATGTTTTGGATTGAGTGATTTTTGAATCAAGGGAGAGTGTTGAAGACTGATTCAACATCAGTTGGTTGTGTACTGTTAGTTTGTTGCTAAGAAGCCTCCTGTTATTTCTTATTTTTTGTTGAATCAAGGCACGTTGAGTTAGTGCCATATTTTTTTATGTAGTTTCTGGTTATCATGTGGCTATAAAAGAGCCACTGTTTTTCTTTGTTAAAAATCAATTCAATAAGAGTGCTTCTTCTTCACATCTAATGTTGATTTTCTTTTATCTTTCTATTTTTAGTCTACTTGATACAGAGCTACAGTAATCAAGTTTTTGTTTTTTGCACCCAGACGAGGCTTTGGCCGGTGCAAAAACAAATTACTAAACAAATTATTTAGTAAAATTCTGTTCTTTTCTCTTTGTATTCCTACTTGTTGTGAAGAATTTATTCATTATCTTTCTTGCTTTTGTAACCAATTAATTTTGTACATTTGATAGTACAAAATTAAAATTAGTATGATATTAAAAATAAAATAATAACAAATTAATGATAAATTGACTAAAAAATATAATTCTTTTATAGAATTTTCAGTTGTAATCGAAAATTTCCAGTTACCAAATATGACCAACATAAATATACATAAAACCTTATAAAAGGAATGTGTCAAATATTTGTTTTCACGTATGAACTATAAAGTAGGTAGACATTTGCTTGATTTTTCATGGTTCATGTCTTTGATTTAGACCCTTATTCGCCATTCAAACTTTAAGAATCCGCGGATTTGAAGTCAACGCATGACATCTCGCAGAACACTATAAATCTATTGGCTTTGTGTATTACATTTCACACGTTTTTCTTCTCCTCTTCCTCCACCTCTCCCCTGAACTGCTGGTAAATTAGCTCTGTAGTCTTCAAGAACTGCGCGCTGGTTAGATCTTAATTTACAAGTACCAAAGGTCCAAAACACACTGTTTCCCAGCCCGATTACTTCATCTTGCAAATGGATTCCGGCAGGAGTAACAAATTCCTGGTTGTGTTCTTGTTTGTTGTCGTTCTCTTCGTATCAAGTCTAGGAGAAAGTGAGGCAACGAGACCATTATTAGAAGGAGAGCTATGGCTGCAGAAGAATCTTGTTATTCAATCTCTTCAGAGGGGTCCAGTCCCACCTTCCGGGGCATCTCCATGCACCCACACTCCTGGACGAGGCCGTGGCCGGTGCACGCCGAAATGAACGTCGCCGGTAATGTGGTGGCTCATGCAACGCCCTCGGCCCTTCCCTCCTCATTCTGATAATGAAACTCAGACAAAAGACTTCAGCTCTTAATAAACCAATATTTTGGATGCTTTTACATTGTTCAAGCTGTGAATAGTTGGAATAGTAGAGAGCTGACCCCGGATGGTGAAATTTATTACATAATTTTGTATTATTATTATTATTATTATTTTATTTTTTTAGTAATTATGAACCATATAATTCCATTTTCATTCAATTAACTTTATTCTTTATGACTAATATATTGTTGACATCATGACATACTATATTCCCCTAAGGTTCTTCCATTCCTTAAAAACGAAATATAAAATATATCAATGACTTTATCAGTTCATGCTAAAATTTGAATCAAGTTTTCTTGACTTCATTTTGACAAACTCAAAATGTGGGTATTGATTGTCTTTTAGTAGTAGAAGTGAATTCTATAATATCAGGGTTTTGCTCAAAATGTGGCATGTCACTTTCACCTAAGCTAACCCATGCTTCAATGCCGTCGGCATCTGCGGTCTCCAGAAAGACAATCTTCGGCGCAGGTGTACTTACATAACAGACCCAACTGGGCTTTCCCCAACCAAAATCCGCTTCATACGCTGAGAACCGACACCATGAAACTATCACACAGAAGTCAGTTTGCTCATTCTCGTATTCTTCTCGTACTTTGTCAAAGTTCTTGGTTTCCATGAAGAACAATTCATCGTCATTTGAAACTCGTGCGTAGTTTTTAACCATGCTCCCTATTCCATCATGGAATTTAGACACCAAATGATCAAATCGCACCTTCCCCTCATCATCATCTGGTACATATTTTGCTGATGGAATCCCAACAAAATTCCCGCTGCAATTCTCTGGCACTGCAGGTACCTTTATCCTCCCTCTGATGTTAATCGAAGATGTAAGAAAAAAGGGTCTCAAGTAGCCATGTTTAGCTTGAGAAGTCTTAATGAGGGCTCTCCATAGTAGTGCTGTGACTACTTCCACTCGAGTGGGCTGGCGCTTGAGCAATCCCGAAGCACTAGCAGAAGCTTTCAGTTTCGAGATTGCCGCCCCATCAAATACAAATCTTTTGGCTATACAGTTCTCATTAATTCTTCTAGGGATCATAGGTTTCAAGGAAGATAAATCCCTTGGTGGGAAGAAGGATGCGGCTTGGAAGTTGGGGCAATGCACTTGCTCGATCCCTGCTCGACTAGCAGTAGCCCAAGAGTTTATGAATTCAAAGAAGGTAAATGCATCCGCTAGCCTATGCCACAAGGCTAACCCGACAGCCAGCCCACCACATTGAAACCTGTTGCACTGAACCTTTACCAAAGGGGAGTTTTGGGTGTGTCCTGCTTTAAAAATGTGAGAATGCAAAAGATTACGCAACTCCGTTTCAAGCACCCCTTCTTTGAGAAGCTTAGACAGGCTGCCTCCAGTTACCCGAGCCTCCACATATTCTGCTCCCTCGCCATTGCAATCCACGAATAAGTTACCTTCGGAGTATCGTCCACCGAACGGATAAAAGATGGTTAATGTTTCTGATAATGACTTTTGAAGCTGTTCGCTTTTGGCGATGACACTGTCTTCATCTTGATCTCCATCCCTGGGCAGGTAGTAGAATATGCAAGTCACGTAGAACTGTGATGGACACATCTGATCGAAAAATGACAGTGCCATTGTCTTGTGTTGGGGAGGAGATGACGGGGGTATCATCTTTGTAGACAAAATTTGAACCTCCATTTTACTGTTTAGAAGATTATGTTGTATCAAACGAGGGCAACGAATCAAGAACTCTTTGTAATATACGTACAAAAGAAACCTACCCTTGAGCTAAATGTTCTTAATTAGTTTGCATCCGTTATTTTCCTACTATTCATGAAGGATTGAAGAGAGCTGTTTAGTATCATGTCCCCGTTTTAAGATCTTACTAATAAATTGAAGAAATTTAATGAAATTTAATCAATATAATAAATGTAATAGCAACAATAAATACCATAATATTATAACATCATAATAAATTTTCTTTCACTCAATCGTAAAAACTTAGCTAAGTTTAGTAAATCGGAAATTTTGATGGTATTCCTTATAAAAATCAGATTCAAATAACTTAAAATTAGTCCAGAGCAATTATCCATTATTTTGATTTCAAATTCCAATTCCGATGTTAAAAAAAGATTTATTAAATTCAAAATAATTATACTATCATATCCGATTATAATCAAATTAAATCTTGTAATAATAAATTTGGACGATTAAATCTTAAAATTAATATAAAAATAGCGGATCCAATTGGAGCCGTACATGTCAGTGAAATCCAATATGCGAAATTTTGACCTATGAATAATGTTACTGTGGTAAAAGGGCATAGAGGAAAGGACATAAGCGTCAATAAAATCAAATCAATTTTCAAATAGAAATATATAGATAGTAGAATCGTAATCATAAAATATCTTTTTTTTCCCTTCTAGAGAATTTCTTTTATTTCCTTTTCTTTTCCGCCATTTCAATCCTTTCACTCTCTTTTTGTTGATTATTTGAAAAAAAATAATATTAGTCTTTTTCTTTTTTTGGTGAAATTAAAAAAAAAAAAAAAAAAGAAAAAGAAAAAAACTAATATTATTTTCTGAAAAAGAAGAAGAAGAAGCTTTTTAATTTAAAGAAAGGAAAAGATGTTTATAAGAAACCTAAAAAGATTATCTGCCTACATGCGATTCAACGGCAGAGAATCAACTACTTGCCTTTGGCTGAACTCTAATATTCATCCTGCTTGCACGGCAAGAGAAATGAAACATACAGTTAGAGCCCTGCAGTGAATCTATCTAGAAGGTTAAAAGGCCCCATGGATCTTGAAATCCATTCCAACTCAAGTTCTCTTCCCCCATTGGAAAACCCACTTCAATCCCAGCATCGTAATCAGTACCCCAGTATTCGTTAACAGCAGGTAAATCAGGGAAACACACGCTGTTTTCCCCTACACCAAACAAGTCCGAACTAGAACTCTCCCATAACCCATTACTGTGGTTATCCACATCCCTAATAGAACTCTCACTTGGAAAGATGGAACCTGCTAATGTTGATCTTTCACTAGGTGGAGTAGTACTACTAATATCACCACCAGCATCTGGTTTACACATAGAGACTTCTTGATGAAGAGAACTTCTGTCCGTACCTGCAGAGCCCCAAGAGTTGTTGGTAGTTGGCATCAGCTGGTACTGTGATGCCAAGTTGAGATCAGCTGCGGGGCCATAGATCCTTATGGCAGCCTGATCATAAGCCTTTGCTGCGTCAAGAGAGGTGTTGAATGTACCTAACCAAATCCTGGTGCCCTTCGTTGGTTCTCTAATCTCAGCTACCCATTTACCCCAAGTCCTTTGCCTGACTCCTTTGTAAGTGCACAGTGCATTTTCCGGACCTCCTTTTCCTTTCATGCACCCTTTTCTTGATCTTCTCATGGAGGACTTCTTTGCCTTCGTATCTTTATGATTCATGATTCACTAACTAACCCACCACAAAATCTTCCTCTTCCTCTCCCTCTCCCTCCCTGCATTCCCTATATATCCTCCTCGCTGGCTAGCTAGGTTTTTATATATCCTAGGTTTTTTTATGCATTTTATATATGGAGGACTGACATTGCCATGTCAAGCATAGGTTTCGGTTCATGCTACGTAGGTCTGGTGAATACCTGACAAGCGTAGGAACAGTACTAGGGAAATGGTTTGGCATGGAGCCGAGGAGACAAGTGGCAAATAATAAAAAACAGCTGTCCTATGGTGTTTTGGGGGTACTTCACCTTGAAGCAGCTATATTTGGTTGGTCTATTCTAATACTTTTATTTTTACTTACTTTTTCGTTTTTGATCAACCAGCAATTATAGATTGGTTAATCTTTGTCTTCCATGGTGGAGTTGAGCTATTGGGGAAAAGATATGTACGGATCACTGAAGTTGATTCATCGTGGATCAATACAAAGCCATCACAGGTGAGATGTACAATAATAGAATGTTTACATTAGAATTTTTTTTATAGGTATAGATTGAATATGACTTTAGCACAATAAATATTATTAAAATTTTATTTTTTATAGCAAAATATTTTTTAAAGAGTTTATATATAATATAAGAAATATTACAATCTAAATCAACGATATTACTAGATCTCAAATCCAGATTTTTCTAACCCGATCATTTAAGACACGAAGAGATGAAGTATATACTCGTAGACTATATATTCGTCTACAGATTTTTTTATTTTTAAGTGTACAATTAGATAATATTCATGATTGTAATATTTATAAATATTATTTTTTATAAAAAATTAAAATCATAATATTTTTTAATTAAATTATTTTTATTATTTTTAAAACCTTACTAAATTATTTTTTAAAAGAATTTTAGCAATAATCATATTCAATATTAGAAAAAAATGCTTTAGCAAATATTATCATGATCGTTATTTTTATTATATAATAAAAATAATTCATCATAATTAAAATTATTATGTATTAATAAATTATTATAAATAAAGAGTTTCAAATCAACAAATAAATAAGTATCATCACATATCATAAATTTATACTATGTAATTTTATAACTAAAATAGACTTTTATTGGCTTAACTTTTATAACATATTAAACACTTATTTTACTGGTCATTTGAAAACCGAAGTAGATGCCCGTACTAATCTAACAAAATTGAACAGATCCGACGATATAAGTCAACGGTACAGGAAAATGTAATTAAATTATTATGTTTGATAGATATGCCAACGGTACAGGAAAATTTAATTAAATTAATATGTCAATATTAAGTCAGATGATATGGTATATGTAATTAAACTATAAATAAAATCGATCTATGTATTTATAAAAAATCTAATGCCCTCTATAGTATCTTGGGTTTTCCTATAAATCGGCGTAACCTTTTGTAGCTGAATAGAGCTAAATTAATATTTTTATCCTAACTCCTTGTTTGATAGATAAGGTTTTCTTGATTTTGATATGTTATGTGATACCCATTCTGCGGGGGTCAAGTTACTCAATCCTATTTCGGAAAAAAACGAGGGAGGTCTTGGGATTATATGTGTTGTGTGAATGAATCATTTGTAACAAGATATATCTTTTGGGTCCTGTGGTTAAAAACTCAACTGAGCGTTGTAGTTGTGATCTATCACACGCACATACACGTCAGGGTCCGCTGGGCCGAGGGTCCGGAGGGCCGGGTTGTGACATGTTAATTTATATAAATTAATTATATTTGATAGTGATGACTTTATTTTTGGAAATACATGTATTATATGCAAGGATTAGATCCCAAAATCCGAATTCTCACTGTCCTACAGTCTCAATTAGTCTAATTATTTAACCAATTGAATCAACATATTACTTGGCAAACAGTATTCAGTGAAGCTTTCAGAAGTCAAAGTTAAAGGAGTTGTGGGGCCCGAGGAGGGGGAAAAAGGGTCTGTCTCAGGAGGTAGCAATAGCCTTTTTGTCCCACCTACACACAACACATCAGTTGATAGATACAACAGCAAGGCTATGGATCAGATTAGTAGGCAAGCAGGACAGACAAAAGGAATGGCCACAGATCATGTCCTAACCAATCCGGATATTAGGCCCCAGTGTCCTCCAGCTCAGCTTAGTATCCCTAGTTCGACTGCACAGGTGGCTGCCAGCAACGTAGTGACTCAGCAGGGAGAGGGGCGTGAAGGTCCTTCACAGGTTTTTGAAGGACTGGGAGGTCATTGCATGTTGCCTAATCTTATTATTGAGAATCAAAGGTGCGTTTCACGACAAGCTTTTTCTGGGGGCAACCTAGTGAACCATACAACGATTACTTCAACCTTGCCATCCTCCTCTGAGGTTATGGCTTTCACCAGGATGAGGACAGAAGGTGAGAAAGCCTCCAGGGTCGGTGTACATGGAAGGGCTGGGGAGCGCAGGCTTAGTAGGCAGAAAAAGCTCAAACATATCAAGCCTAATGGAAGCCTGTCTTCGGAGAACCACAACACAATCAAAGGAGGTGGAGTCTCTGTGCTGGCAGAGGAGCCTTCGTTTTTGGTGGAGAGACCGGATAAGGGAGATGGGTCCTCTACCAGTGGTTGCCTTGCTAAATCAGGTGAAGAAGACTGTCCATGTGACATCGAGGCACAACGGACTTTTGATATTGGGATTCATTTGGGTTTAAGCCGCAAGAACACGAAAGCTGCGATCCGAAGGAAATTGAAGGCTCAGATTGTTGAGGAAGAGAAGGAGTGGCTGGCTCACTGCACTCCTTAGTGTAGTTGCAGCGACAGGAGTTAAGGGTGCTGACATTCAATGATTAATTTAGCCCTTTTGGAACATACGCGGTTGTCGGGGGAAGATGAAGGAGAGTCAAGTCCGTACCATTATCCTAAGGGAGCAGCTGGGGCTTATGTTTTTATGTGAGACAAAGAGGGCGTGTTTCTCTGATCAACTGGTAGCTCGTTTCTGGCCTGGTCAACATATCCAATGGACAACTATTGATGCCCAAGGGAGTGCAGGAGGAATTCTGTGTATGTGGAATGACTTACGTGTGCAGGTCTTGGATGTTCAGAAATATGAGCGTTGGATGTCATTGGAGATACGGGTGCGCGATACAGGATTTACTTTTATTTGTGTTGGTCTCCATGCTCCTAATGTGGCGGTGGAGCGGCGAGGGCTTTGGGACGAGATGGAAATAAGGAAGGCAGTCGTCAATGCCCCATGGCTCATTTTAGGTGACTTCAACGAGTCACTTTCAGTGGATGAACGGTTAGGTTCTTCGTTTAATGCTACATCAGCTTCATGTTTATTACATTTTATCAGTCGCGCTGGCTTAGTTGATCTGCCTCTTTTAGGGAAAGCTTTCACTTGGTTTAATTCGACTAGTGCATCTCGTATAGACAGAGTATTAGCCTCTCCCCAATGGTGCTCTCATTTCAGCAGACATAGATTGTATGCAGGTGATAAAGGTTTCTCTGATCATGTTCCCTTACTGGTGAAGGCTGACTCATTTAGGTGGGGCTGTAAGCCTTTCCGTTCCTGGGATATTTGGTGGGAGGACCCGCAGTTTCTTCAGATGGTGGATGGTTTGTGGAGGGAGGCTGGACAAGTGTTTCCGGGTGATTTCTGTGTGGTAAGGAAGTTTGCGTTTTTAAAGAAGCGTCTGCAGGAGTGGCACACAACCCACTTCGGGGCCTTGGAAGGTAAACTCCAACGTATCCTGACTGAGATTGATTCTCTAGACAGGATTAGAGGTGCTGCTGGGGATGTACGGGATGCTAGATATCAAGAGTTACAGTTGCAAAAATGGGAGTACAAACAGAAACTTGAAGCGATGTGGAGACAAAAATCTCGACAGCAGTGGCTTAAGTTGGGGGATAAGAACAGTAAGTTCTTCCATGCGAGTGCGACGATGAGGCGTGCATACAATTTTATTGGTTCCATTCGGTTTCAGGGGAGGGTTTGCACCACTCCTTCCGAGATACAAGGAGCTGCAGTGGAGCATTTTAAAGGGTTCTTTGCGGCAGCAGGAACTCGCTGGTTGGGCCTGGGAAACTTAGCCTTGCCTTGCTTATCAGCATCTGCAGCGGACCAGTTACATGCACCGTTCTTAGAAGATGAGATCAAAAGTGCAGTTTGGGCTTGTGGAAGCCATAAAGCACCAGGACCGGATGGGTTTAATTTTTATTTTCTGAAGAAAGCCTGGTCTGTGATTGGCAAGGATGTAGTGACAATGGTCGCTGAATTTTACTCCAGTGGTGATCTCCCTCGAGGGATTAATAATGGCTTCATTACGCTCTTACCCAAGATTTCTGGTGCAGCTGATTTCGGAGCGTACAGACCTATTAGTCTCCTGAATAGTCTGTATAAAATTATTGCCAAGCTGCTGTCTACTCAACTCAGGAGGTTGATGCCTCAGTTAATTTCTCCTTTCCAAACCGGTTTCCTGGAAGGTAGACACATCAGTGACTCTATAATGGTTGCTAACGAGATCCTTCATAGTATGAAGCAATCACGATTGAAAGGGTGGTGTCTCAAGCTAGACTTCCAAAAGGCTTATGATTCAGTGAATTGAATGTTTCTTCTTGAGGCGATGGAACATATGGGATTTGGTGGAAGGTGGAGGAAATGGATTCAGAGCTGTATCTCGTCGGCTCGTTGTGCCATCCTCATCAACGGGGCGCCCACGGAGGAATTCTTGGTAGAACGTGGTTTGCGTCAAGGTGATCCACTATCCCCTTTGTTGTTCAATATAGCTGCTGAGGTGTTATCACGCTTATTGATTACAGCAGCTGACGGTCAAGTCATCCAAGGGATTACCATGGGCGGCTTACGTCTCACCCATTTGCAGTATGCGGATGATATTATCCTCTTTAGTCAGGGTGATCAGCAGGAGATTATTCGAATCCAGCGGATACTGCGATGTTATGAACTGTTATCTGGTTTGAAGATTAATTTCTTCAAGTCTGGTTTAGTCGGAGTAAACGTTCTTGGTGTGGAGATTGCTGAACTGGCATCTAGGATTCATTGTAGACAGCAGGAGTTGCCGTTTATCTACCTTGGCATCCCACTGGGTGCGAATCCACGCCGCAGAAGCACTTGGCAAACGGTGCTGGATCGCTTCAAAGGTAAGCTAACTTCGTGGAAGGGATCCTTATTGTCGCTGGGAGGACGAATCACCTTAATCAAAGCAGTGTTGAACAGCCTCCCGGTATATTATATGACCTTCTTTCAGATGCCAGCGAGTGTACGAAAGGAATTGGAAAAGTGGATGAGGAGGTTTCTATGGACTGAGAAAATTGATTCTCGCTGTTTCTATAAAGTTAAATGGTCTGAAGTGGTACGAGTGCAGGACAAAGGCGGGGTGGGATTAGGGTGCTTGCAACTCAGGAATCAGGCCCTACTTAATAAATGGTGTGCAAGATTGGCCAATGATACGTGTTCGCTGTGGAAGACAGTGATTGAACAAAAATACCGACCTCGTTTACGTCCAACGGGCATAATGAGTCCGGTGAGCAATGGCTCAGCAATTTGGCGCGGGATAGTGCTGGCCAGCAGAATGTCTTTACCTAATGGACAGTGCATTTCTGAATTCCACCGTTGGCGATTAGGCCAAGGTACTGCTATTGATTTCTGGAGGGATTGTTGGTGCAGTAGTCGCCCTTTATTGTGTTTGTTCCCTCGCTTGTATGATATTTCTCTGGATAAAGGGGGTTCCATATCCCAATTTGGGGTGATGGTTGGACAGGTTTGGGAATGGAGGCCATTATGGAGGAGACGGTTATTCATGTGGGAAGAAGAGGAAGTTGATCGCTTGCTTGATTTACTGAGAGGGATAGTTCCCAACTCTGTACGGGCAGATGAATTACTTTGGGGAGAACAGCTGAGACCATTCTCTGTACGTGAATGTTACACCACAATGGAAGCACTCACTTACCTGGCCAGTGAACCGTCGATTCCAAATGTGTGGAGAGTGTCGGGCCCTCCCAAATGGCAAGCTTTCATGTGGTTGGCTTGTAAGGAAAAGATCACAGCCAAATGTCAGCTTGTTCGCCTTGGTATCTTACCAGATTGTGATAAGGAATGTGGAGCATGCGGCCAGGAGGAATGCGATTCAAATCATATTTTACTTCACTGTCCAATGACATGGAGGTGCTGGTCTCTCCTCTTCCACAAATGGGGCCTAACTTGGGTAATGCCTAGCCGCATGTCTGACTTGTTCACCCAGTGGGAAGGATTTTCTATTCTAGCTAAATGGAAAAATCTCTGGTACGTGCTACTTTTTGCACTCACTTGGAGTATATGGTTGGGCAGGAATGCCAGAATCTTCCGCCAAGCAACTTGTACCGTGGATGATATGTTTTACAACGCTCTTCGGCATGGTTTTTGTTGGGCTAAGTATAACTTGCCAAGGGGATGTCCTGATTGTCTGTCTGTATTGCCTGCAGGGGATTTTGCTTTTTTCCGATTCCATTAGATAGAATGGCTGGTGACAATTTAAGCTGCTTACTCTTGTGCAAGTATCTTGAATTTTCACCTGGTCTATGGAACCGGAATACCGGTTAAGGGCATACTTGTATATCCTTTTTTTTTATTTATATACATCGACTCATATTCAAAAAAAAAAAATCTTGTAAAATTTTTAAAATAATTTTTGTAAAAAAATCAGAGAATTTAAATTTTTTGAATTGATGAATTTGATAGAAATATTTTTTTTAAAAAAATACAGATAAAACTTTATGAATTAGTGAATTAATGAGAGGCATTCTAAAAAAAATAGTAAGTGGTATTCTGAATTCCAACGACAATCATCATTGAGTCTTAAGCCGGAAAGATTCATTGTTTTCCGAATTTGTTGAGTAGTTGTATTGTCCTCTAAAGAGGGATCCTCACAATACCAACCAAAATTCAACACCTAAGTAATGACTAATCTATGTATGTAGTAGATATAGCGAGAGATACAATACCGTGTTTCGACTTACCAGGAAGAGACATACTTGGATCATTGTTACGTGAAGAGTGATCTTAACTAAAGAATACATGATGCATCGGGATCACCTTAAAACTATCAAATTGTGCTCCTTTGTATGTGTTTGTACTGAATCTACAGGTGCGGTTGTAGATTCCAGAACGATGGCGAGATTCGTAATTTTTATAAAAAGATTGCGGGGAAGTTTAGCTAAGATGGATGCGCAGAGATGACCAAGGGTAAGGGCAGGCGGATCACAGCCCATATTCCTAGTTCCAAAGCCCACCACTTAAAATGCGTAACGCAACCATTTTCCTGCCACCACTCATCGCATTCTTTTCTAAAACCCTACTGATTTCTCACTTAAAAAAAGCTCTCAAACCTTCTTCTTTTCACCCTCTCCCTCTCCCTGCTTTCATCGTACATTAAACATATCTATATGCATTACCTTCACGCGCTCCCTATTTCTGTTAACGGAGCTTGAGAACACCTCAACCGATCATCTATCCGGATCTACCCGTTTCCCGCGCAATGGCTGACTCCCTAGCATCCATCGCCGGGTCGGTCTCCACCTCCTCCACCAAGAATCGGGTCCGGATCTTCCGCGACGATATCCCTTCCATTCTATCCACTGCAGGCATGGTTTTACTTGTATCCCCAGTCTCTCAGGAGTATCTCTGTTAGTTTCGATATTTGTAAATGTAAATGCAATTGTGCGCGCTGATGCGTAGTTGTATACTTACTCGAGTTGCTCAAGTGATTAAGTAGATTCTTGTTAGTTTTGCGTAGTAGTTTTGGATTTGCCTGTATATATTAGAGAGTTTTGGCTTTTAAGAAGTTCGGTTATAGTTTATAGTTTGTGAGCGTTGGAATTTTTAGAACGATTAGTTTAATTTTGGCTGGCATTTGCAGAGATGTCTCCGGAGGTTGCGACGTTGCTGGTGGATATTATATTGAGAACAGCAGCTGTTTATGATGATCGTGGATCCAGGAAAGCTGTTGATGACTTGATTATTAAGCTGTTGGGTGAGGTTCTGTTCATGAAGGCTTTTGCGGGAGCTTTGGTTCAGGCAATGGAGAGACAAGCTAAGGTTCAGTCTCACGTAGGCAGCAATAGACTTCTTAAGTGGTCTAGCATTTTATTACTAAACAGTCAATTTGCTACTACTTCTAAGAATGGCGTGTGTAGAGTGGCAGCAGTGCAGGCGTCTTTGCTTCAAGTTGTAATGCAAAGACCTTTTCGTGAGGGGAGAGCTTCTAAACGAATATTTTTTCGTTTGTTTTCTCAGGTTTGGATTGCGCTGCCTTCATGACTTTTGTACTAGTTTTTTTAATGACGGAGAGCTTGAGGTTATGATTTATGCTTTAATGATTTTTAATTTTATTTTTGTTTTTGCCTTCAATTCCAGTCCCCTTCCATCTACAACATCTATATAGAGGAACTGAAAGATGGTCGAATTCCATATAAAGATAGTTCTGATCTAATCTGCATGTTGCTGGAGTTTTCTAGTGCACGGCTATCTTCTTTTGAGCAAAGCAAGGTAGGAAATGTTTGACTTTCACTTCTGATGTTGTCAGTATTTCTGGTTCAGCATGTAAGCATTGGAAGTTGCTATTTTACTGTTATAATTAATTGTTTTATTCTCCTGAGCAAAGTTTCAGTTGATTCTTTTTATTAATGCAGCCAATATTCCTTGACATCTATGTTAAAGCAGTTTTAAATGCTAAAGATATCCCTGAAAAGAGGTTCAGTGAATCTTTTTGTCCACTCTTTAAGCATACCCTACATGAAGATTTTCAAAACGTTGTGGTTCCAGCTTTGGTAAAAATGTTGAAGCGCAACCCTGAGATTGTTCTTGAAGCAGTTGGAATTCTCTTAGAACACATTACCCTTGATCTGAGCAAGTATGCAATTGAGCTTCTTGTGGTAGTATCATCACAGGCTCGACATGCAGATGAAGTAAGAAGACATGGGGCTTTGGCTATAGTTCGATCTTTGAGCAAAAAATCGAGTAATCCTGATACTTTAGAAGTAATGGTCAATGCTGTTAAAGCAGTGATAGGAGGTTTGAACTCTTTATAATTCTTTTATATTAATTTTAACCTTATTAATCATGTTTCTTGGTACTTAATGTTACTGTCCTTATAACTTAAGTTCTCTTTCTTATCAGGTTCAGAAGGAAGACTTCAATTTCCTTACCAGAAAATAGGCATGTTTAATGCTCTGCAAGAGTTGTCATTTGCTCCTGAAGGAAAACATTTCAACAGTCTGTCCCGTTCAGTTTGTAATTTTCTGTTGTCTTGCTACAAGACTGAGGGTAAAGTGTTGAGGATCATGACCTTAATTATTGCTAATGATAATACTTGCTTGCTAGTTTATTTCCTTGTGAACATTGTGGTTTGCCTTATATTTTGTGTAAAAATGCTGTGCATACTCCATTTTTTCTCTAAAAAATGTATTATCTAGGCCACTTCCTTATGTCATGACTAAATTTCCAGGGAATGAAGAGGTAAAGCTTTCGATTTTGGCAGCTGTGGCTTCCTGGGCAGTTCGGTCTGCTGATGCTATCCAACCAGATTTAGTTTCTTTTGTTGCTTCTGGCCTTAAGGAGAAGGAAGCTTTAAGAAGGGGACATCTTCGCTGTCTTCGAGTTATATCCAGGAATCATGATGCTGTCTTACAGGTACCTTTGTCCAGTAAATGCAAATGTCTCCGGGTTTTGGTGGCTGTTGTTCTGGCCGATGGTTGTCACTTACATATATTCCTTCTTCCACAGTTATCATCTTTGCTTGGGCCTCTTATTCAACTTGTAAAAAGTGGTTTCACCAAACCAGTACAACGCTTGGATGGGGTGTATGCCCTGCTTGTTGTTGGGAAAATAGCATCTATTGACATCAAAGCAGGTTATGATGTGTGAAGTATTGGTTTTTGTGTATCATTCTCATTTTTGTTGCTGTTGATCACAGGAAATTTTTAGTTCTGAATTCTGCTCTAGCTCTCTCTCTCTCTCGCTCTATGTCATGTGCTTGCTCCTTCTGATATCTTTTGTTGATCCTGTTTTCTCTTGCATTGCAGATGAGACTCTGGCCAAGGAAAAAATCTGGTCTTTGATATCTCAGAATGAACCTTCACTTGTGCAAATCTCTATGGTAGTTGTTTGATCAGTTGTTTTTGCAAACTTTTTTTTGCAGCTTTGTTAAATGTAACTTGTGCTTGTCTGCAGGCCTCAAAATTTTCGGTTGAGGATTGTTTGGCATGTGTTGATCTCCTAGAAGTTCTTCTGGTTGGACATTCAAACAGGTTCACTTATAATTTTACTTATCATAGTTTTTGTCATATGTTTTATTCTTTAGTTTTTCTTGTAGAAACTAAAGTCCCTTCTTCTGTTTTGCTGCAGAGTTTTGGAAGCATTTTCTGTGAAATTACTGTTAGAGGTACAATTTTTTTTTGTGCTGTCTTCTACTAGATTGGTATATCTACTAATTTTTACCATTTGTTGCAGCTAGTAGTGTTCTTCTTATGTCACCCAAGCTGGGATGTAAGGAAAATGACATATGATACTACCAGAAAGATAATCTCTGCTTCTCCACAATTGTCTGAAACTCTTTTGCTCGAGTTCAAAAGTTTTCTTTCCATAATTGGGGAGAAAAATTCAATTTCAAAAGTGAGGTAAGCTTATTGCTCATTTTTGAGGAATCTCTTCATTTTGTTGAAATTGCTTTAGCAAAGTAAAATATGTGTATAGTGAATTAGGTTTTGGATTGTTCTAGCTCGTTGCTGTGTAAAGTGTAAGTTGCCAGCACATTGTGACGGAATCTGATTCATTTATTTGATTTCATTTTGCCTGCATTTACTTATTTATCAATTTGTTTCTAACAATGATTCAGCATAATTCTATCTTTTGTATGGACACTTTATATTCCAGTAATCCCGTGCATAGAGTTTCTTTACTTCATGTCAGGTGGATAGAATCTGACGTTTTATGTTTGTAGTGATGCAGATAATTCGTTAGATGTTCAACTTCCTTTTCTTCCATCCACTGAGGTACTAGTGAAGGCGTTGACTGTAATATCATTGGCGACTATTGCTACTTCACCAAGTGTATCTTTGCAAATTTTATTCTGTTCTCATCATCCCTGCATCATCGGAACAGCCAAACGAGATACAGTTTGGAGGGTAGGTCTCTCTCTCCCTTTAGTTTTTAGAACTTAAGAAGCATACCTTTCTGTTGCAAACTTGTGGAAGGAATTGGATGGTTAGGCTAATTTCAATCCTGACAGGTCGGATGTAAAGCATGATGTTTGGTTATAAGAGCCTGAAGCACTTTTATTTGTCTTATTGTCTTTTTCTTTCTATTTAAGACATGCATAATGTTGATACATGTGAATATTTCTTGTTTTTAATTGGTGAATATTTTATGAACCATGAGACAAGCTTTAGGCATTGAAAACTTTGTTCTTTTGATGGGAACATCAACAGGTTCTTCATACAACACAAAGTAATATTTATATTCCTTTTTTCCCCTGATATGGCTTAGCTGATGAGGTAAAAAATCTTGGGAGATAGAGTCATGCTGGTTATTAGCTTTCCATGAATATTCTATTTGGCCTAAATATGCCTAGCAAAGAATACATGGAGGTGTAAAAATAAAATGTTCTATCTTTTAATTAAAATCACCAAACTACTCATTAGTAGGAAACTTAATGATTTATTTAAATTTTGGCCATGATATTTCTCTTCCTTGGTTTGCAGCGGATCTGTAAAGGCGCACAAACAAATGGGTATGATGCTGTTGGCATTGTTTCTAATGACATTGAGAATATTTGCCAGGTAAATTCCAACATCTCATTCATCCTTGGTTCAATAGGAAAATTATCCAATTCATTTTCCTGAGTTTGCTTAATAGTTACCAGTAAATTTAGTTAAATGGTATCCAGAATTCAACTTCATTTGGCCTGTATATGGAAATTTATTTTGAATCAAATTGTGTTGTCTATGGATGAACTAGATAACTGTATTCCTGAGAAGCAGAATGAATTTTTTAGAGCCAACATCAGTTGTGGTATCATGAACATTTAATTTTCCTTTTAGTATAAATGGTCCTGTATAACGCCATAAATTTCTGTCTTCTGCTTGATTGCTCAAAAATTTTTGTCCATATCTCTGGATGTACTTTATCTGTGCTTTCTTTATTTTTATCTTGAAATATTTTTTGTTATTGTAAGCGTTGCCCCCCTTGACGGAAATTTAATGCACTTAACATGGAGGGTTTACTCAAATTTATTTGAGCAAATGGTATTTTATTTTATTTTTATTTTTCTTCTGGCAGGGTTTACTTGGAGCAATGGGGTTGGTAAGCTCTAATCTATTGGAGCAGCAAACTGCAATAAATTGTTTATCAACTTTGATGTTGATAACACCTGGAGATACCTATGTGGTCTTTGAAAAGGTTGGTTTCTCACTTATTTGCTTTATCATACAACTTGGTTTCATAATGATACCCTACTTTGTTGTGTTTGTTTGTACTGAATTCTGAAGCATCCTATTGTTTACTGTCTCAGCACTTGAAGAATCTTCCAGACCGTTACTCTCATGATGCACTTTCAGAGAATGACATTCAGGTTACTTTTTAATATTTTAATCTACTTGTTTGTCGTCAGTTTTTTGAATTAGTTTTCGCTATGTACTTATAGATTGTTCTCATTCAGAATGCTGTTAACCTGTGTGTGTTTGACATGTGAATAACTATCTGATGTGGTGAGGGATAGCCTCTGCATGTTTCTTCTAAATTATTCTAGCTAATGTTACTGGACTTTGAGCTTTGCCATGATCCACAAACTGATGCATAGACTTCCTTTATGACCAGTTTTTATTTGCTTAGCTTCTTGCATATGGCACTAAGGTATGGTACTCTGACGACATGGTCGAAACCTTTTGTTGTAATTTTTTCTTTGGAGAACATTTATATATTTTTTGCCAACATTTTTGAGGTTTTGGTAAGAGGATCGCAGACCAATTAAAGGACATGCTTTTTAGATGGTCCAAGTCAGTGGTGCATTTAGATGTTCATTGGCAATGTGTGTGTGTAAATTGGCCTATATCCTTGGGTAGTTTGCTCCCTTGATACTTATACTGAATTATAGCCGGGGAATTATACTGATAAAGTTTTATTTTTCCTCTTAAGGGAACACTTGATTTTGAATATTTCCTAAAGCTATAAAATCTTTTCCTTTTTGTTGGTTACTTTATTCCATACCTTAAATGTACTTGTTTCTATATGCAAGGATGTGCGACAAGAATTATGTGTGCTTCTGTTACAAATCCTATTCCCTTAGCTAACATCTAACTGTTTGCTTTTTCTTTATCTGCTCATTCTGTATTGTTTTTATTCTCAATTTCTATTTTGTTTGATGTATTTCAGATTTTTTTTACTCCTGAAGGAATTCTTTCAAATGAGCAAGGTGTTTATGTTGCGGAGTCTGTGGCTTCTAAGAACACAAAACTGGCAAAGGGTCGCTTCCGAATGTATGAGGATCAAGGTGGCTCGGTACATACAGATCTTACTGTGGTTTTCTGGACTTTCATTTTTCTTGTACTCTCTTTCACTGATGGTTCTTGTACAATTCATTTTGACTAAAAAAAAATGTCCATTCTCAGAATTATATAAATTCTCATCATTCTGTTAAGAAAGAACCATCTGGTAGAGAAGCGGTTGGCACAGGGAAAAAGGATGCTGGGAAATCAGTGAAGAAGGCTGGTACGCTATTTTCCTTATGTATTTCTTGACAAATTGTTTTACTCTATGAGGCTTCCAGGTTTTTATAACTCATAGTTTCGATATTTTTGGCCCTTAGATAAAGGAAAGACAGCAAAAGAGGAAGCACGTGAAATGTTACTGAAGGAGGAGGCATCTATACGCGAGAAGGTTCAGGAGATACAGAGCAATCTATCTTTGGTGTTAAGAGCACTTGGGGAAATGGCCATATCCAATCCTATATTTGCACACAGTCAATTACCCTCACTGGTTTGTTTCCTGCATCCTGTCAACTAATGAGCATGTTAACTGTTATTGTCTGATGTAATTGTGCTATAGGGAATGGATATCTTTTATATATTGCTACATCTGCGTGTTTTGCTGGAGTTGGTGGAATTGGATTCCAACGCTACCAATTTCGGCAATTGGAAAAATGTTAAAATTATATATATTTTGAAAAATTTAAATAAAAATATAATATAATTTACTAATTATAGTATTAATATAAAATAACAAAAATTATTATTTTTATTTTATTCCAATTCCAACAATTCTGCAAAACCAAATGGGTTAGGCTATCTGTTTTGCAAATTGTCATGGAAACGTCCTAGCTTATTTGGTATTAGGTTGCACACATTGGAAATGATTGAGACTGATAGAATTGAGCTTATGAAAGTATTTCAATATTTTTCTGCATACATTTGGTATGCAGCGGTTGCAACAATTTCATTGCTTTCAGTTTAAGTTTGTTGATCCATTACTATAGTTACCTATTGTAAGTGATGTGGCTTCTTTGGTATTAGGATCCACAATGGAAATTGTTTTCCAGATGGCTTCTTTGCTGTTTGGATCCACACATTGGAAATGGTTGAGACTGATGGAATTAATCTTATGAAAGTAATTTCAAATGCTTTATGCATACATTTGGTATGCAGTGGTGGTAACAGTTTCATTGTTTTCAGGTTCAGTTTGTTGATCCATTATTACGATCACCTATTGTAAGTGATGTGGCCTATGAAACCCTGGTGAAGTTATCAAGATGTACAGCTGCACCTCTCTGTAACTGGGCCCTTGATATTGCTACTGCTTTACGCCTAATTGTCACTGTGGAAGTTAATACTCTTGTGGATTTAATTCCACCTGTTAGAGAAGGGGAAGCCACAGAGAGACCTTCTTTGGGTCTCTTTGAGAGGATTATTAATGGCTTGTCTGAGTCTTGTAAAAGTGGACCTTTACCTGTAGATTCTTTTATTTTTGTGTTTCCGGTAAGTTCTGATCTTACTCAAGTTTCTGGAACCAGTTTGGGAAGTGGCTCACTTTACTACTGCAAGCTTTCGTTTGTTTTTACAGATAATAGAGCAGATACTTTTAATTCCCAACGTGACTGGACTTCATGATGACGTGCTTAGGATTCTTTATTTGCACATGGATCCCATGCTACCTCTTCCTAGACTTCGGATGCTATCTGTTAGTGGTCTAATGTTTTAGATTTTTTTGACTAACATTGTGTAAATCATTCACTTCTTTCTTCATATTTTGTGTTGTTACATCAGTCACCTGTGTATGCAGGCTCTTTATCATGTTCTGGGTGTTGTCCCAGCTTATCAAGCATCACTCTGTCCAGCATTGAATGAATTATGCCTTGGCCTACTAGCAGATGACATTGCGCCTGTATGCTATTATAATTTTACACTAATGTTTCCGAATCCACATAATGTATTTGAGCTTTGCTCCCGATTTTGTTTTCACAGGCCCTCAATGGAGTATATTCGAAACATATTCATGTTAGAATGGCCTGCCTCAATGCTATGAAATGCATTCCAGCTATTTCCAGCCGTTCTGTTCCTCAGAGTGTTGAGATTGCAACTAGTATTTGGATCGCTTTACATGATCCAGAAAAGGTTAGCTCCCACCAATATTCTTTAATTTTAAAGGTTATTAAAGTGTAACTTTCATCTTAAAATTTAACACTTAGCTTTCACCTGATTTTGCTGAATAATATTATATTATCTGTAAAATGTGCTAGCTAACTTTGATTAATATTTGCTGCTATGTTGCTTTTCTATTGTCCTTTTATTCGAATGGATACTTAAATTAGTCTCTGTATTTTATTCGGTTGCTGCATGCATGATATGCATAATTTATCTCTACCTTGTTGGATGATATTTGATACTTAATAATGCAACCTCTCCTACAGTACCCACTGCTAAACGGTCCTGTGGTTTTGCCTTTTCTCATTCTTCCTTATTTGGTTCTATGTAACGTTGAGTTATTTTACCTTTTTTTTTTTTTTAGATTGGGGCTACGTGTAGTTCTTTATAAATTTAGATGATTGAACTGGCTGAGATTTTGTGCTGGAATTTTTTGATAAAATTCTTCAATTCAAATGTTAAAATCTTAATACTATTATTAGGTGTTATATTTACAATGTGTTTGGTATCTTAGTTTTGTTGGTTTTGGTGTCACAATACCAAAACTAAACAACAATTCTACATTTGGTATCTTGTTGGATTAATTTTGTTAAACTAATGTTTAACAAATCTCACTAGTGCAGAAAATAAAGATCCTTGAGACAATCTACGAAAATACCAAACTAATGCAATAAAAGACTAAAATGTCTTTTAATTTTAAAATTTTTTTGTATAAAATTTTAAAAATACAATCAGATATTATTTAAAACACATAGTTGTTCCTTTTGAATAGTGAATAAGATTCCAATCGACAACTAGACTAATAGCTTTCCTGTGGCTCTACCACCCAAACTCACTTCCATTGGAGTCGTTTCTTATGTGAATTTTTTTTGGGATGGTAAAATAATTATATTTACATATACTATTTTTAGATTTTAATTTAACTAGCGTAAAATTAGAATTTTATTATCCAAAATAAAATCAACACTATATAATTATTTTAACACCACAGCAAACGAAGAGAATTGATTATAAAAATTGAATAACAAAACCGACAATTCCCAAACCATTAGTTTTACAACACCAAAACTAATAATTCTATGTACCAAACATCCTTTTAAGGATTTGGTTTTCCATTTCTATGTTTTTAATTGCAGCCTATGGTAAGTTTTTGGCATATGCTGAACCGCAAAGTTGAGCATGACATAGTACTGATTAGTTTTGTGGGCTTTTTCAAATGGTTGCTTGTTGGAATAAGCTTGTGATCTGTTCATCACTCTTGTAATTCCTTCATTTTATAGTTTCTACATGTATTTGCTTATTACACAGTCAGTTGCTGAAGCTGCGGAGGATATATGGGATCGTTATGGTTATGAATTTGGAACAGACTATTCTGGACTTTTCAAGGCACTTTCTCATGTTAATTACAATGTTCGCTTGGCTACTGCTGAGGCTTTGGCTGCGGCACTAGATGAAAACCCTGATACTTTACAGGTTGGTTTGTGTAAACTTTTTAATGCCAATTTTAGTTGTGATTATGGTTTCTAATTGTTCAAAAATCATCTCAGGAATCTCTTTCTACATTGTTTTCCTTATATATCCGGGATGCTGGTTTTGTTGATGGAAATGTTGATGCTGGGTGGGTAGGCAGACAAGGAATTGCATTGGCTTTATTTTCTGCGGCTGATATTCTGAGAACAAAAGACCTTCCTGTTGTTATGACATTCCTCATATCACGGGCACTGGTAAAAGTTCTTATTTTTACTATTGGTGTTTTCTGCAAATTCCTCTTTTTTTTCTCCTTAGAAGAACTGCGATCTAACTAGTCTGCTTTTCATTAAAATAAACACTGTACTAGTTTAGTGTGGCACTGATATGTACTTTGAAGTGGGAACTGATGCTGTCCCAAGAATCAATCATATTTATTTTGAAGATTCTGTTCCAGATTGGGCAGCCAAAGAAAAATAACTGAGTTCAATACGAGTTTAAAATCTATAAAATTTTGTTGGACTGAATTATCTAATGACTCCAATACATAATAATGAATTTTACTGAAAAGTAATACTTTATTCAAGAATAAGTTGTATATAGCAAGCAACTTTTTTCACGTAATAAAAAATTACTCTTCCAAAATATGAAATATATATAATGCCAATGATTTTATAATAAAAATTTAATGATAATTCTATCTTATTTTGGAAAGAATAATACAAGTTGGTGTTGTATGGTCCAGATGAATTGTAGCGAAATTATTCTGATCTTTCAGTCTTCAGTCATGGCTGAGTTTCACTTTTGAATCTGGTTTCTGTAAGCTTGCCTGTCTGTAATGGTTGATAGTTTTAATCATAAAATTTCTAATTCATTAATATTTGATTGTTGTAGGCTGATCCTAATGCAGATGTTCGAGGAAGAATGATTCAGGCTGGCATTATAATTGTTGACAAGCATGGGAAACAAAACGTGTCCTTGCTGTTTCCAATCTTTGAAAAATACTTGAACCAAAAGGTTATAATTCAATATATATATATATATATATATATATAAATAGAAAGAGAACTGTCTTGATCTGAAAGTGTCACTATTGTTTCTTATTTATTGTACTATTTTGTTTTATTCTTGCTTAGGCATCAGATGAGGAAAAGTATGATTTGGTTCGTGAGGGTGTGGTTATTTTTACTGGTGCTTTGGCAAAACATCTGGCCAAGGTTTGGATTTTTATTTTTGACATGCATCTATTGGAAATAACATAGGCATTATTATAAGTCCTATTTGATATTACAGGATGATCCTAAAGTTCACATTGTGGTGGAAAAATTGCTTGATGTTTTGAACACTCCGTCAGAAGCTGTTCAGCGGGCAGTGTCAGCATGCCTGTCTCCCCTAATGCAATCAAAAAAAGTATGTAGGCATAATACTCAGTTGATAATATTACATTCCATGTAAAAGATGAAGTGTGGATGTGTCTGCATATGTTTTCCTTGTATTAGAAGAAACTCATTTTATTTTCACAATTTTTGTCTTAGGATGATGCACCTGCTCTGGTTTCTAGGCTGTTGGATCAGTTAATGAAGAATGATAATTATGGAGAGCGCCGTGGAGCAGCTTTTGGACTCGCAGGAGTGGTTAAGGGGTTTGGAATATCCTGCTTGAAGAAATATGCTATTGCTTCTGCAATATGGGAAGGCCTTGCTGATAGGTGATATCATTGTTTAGTTTCTTAGTGCCATTCATCTCTTTGATGCTTTCATCTCCTAGTGTTGTAAACTATCAAGGTTCAAATATTGTTCAGTATGCTCCATTTCTGGTCATCTTTATGATGTTTTGTCATGTGCAAATTATCTCAAGTCTTTATAACTCCTTGTCACATTCTTCTGGTGCATGTGCACAATTGTCCTTCATTATGTTCGGTAGATTCTTCTTTTCAGTTTTATTTTCTAGGATACACTGTTTCCTGCTCACACAAATATTTCTTTGGTACTGTACCGAGCACATTTAATAAGCTGATATTTAATAGTACTTTGACTTTCACCCTTGAGAGCATTGAGATTCATTTCCTATAATGGGAGTCTGCATTTAAATAGAGATGTATCTGGATATGTTATCTAATTTGGTAATATACTGTGAACTGCAGGAATTCTGCAAAATGCCGTGAAGGAGCTCTGCTTGCTTTCGAGTGTTTTTGTGAAAAGCTTGGAAAATTATTCGAACCGTATGTATACTTATTGCAATGCCTCAGAATGAATCCTAATGTAGTTCATTGTTTAGCGTTCTTACATTTTTTTTCCTCTTTATTCCAGGTATGTTATTCAAATGTTACCACTACTATTGGTTTCATTCTCTGATCCAGTTCTTGCAGTTCGTGATGCTGCTGAATGTGCTGCTCGTGCAATGATGTCTCAACTAAGTGCCCAGGGTGTTAAACTTGTTCTTCCATCCCTTTTAAAGGTACGTCTCTTGGTTCTTCTTTTCCCTGTACTGTATGTATTATTTTTCATTGCTAATCTATTCATTCATTGTGCTTACTTTGTCACTATTGAAACCATGTCATCTACATGAAAGTACTTTGTCGATCATCTCGATGTTGGATTGATCTATCACTTATAATATGTACTTGGTCAATATTTACTTTGATATTTTTCATCAAATATAAAAGAACAGAATTCCATTTTCGGTTCTGTAAATTGTTTACTAGTGACAATACAAGGTCCTATATCTGCTAGTCATTTTAGTGTAAGTTTGTTGTATATATCACTTATCAGTTCTGCGTCTAAATTTTGTTGTGAGATGGTGTATAATTGATAGGTATATTTTCACAGCTAATTATCGTTTACATTATACTGTCTGCTTAAAAATTAGAATCCTGAAAGAAGATTGTGCGTTGGAGTGGGGATGAAATCATGTTTATTATTTATTAACATTTCTAATTGTTTTGGTGAAGTATAAACCATAACTATTGATGGTTCAAGGTTTTGGGTTGAGAAGATGCTTTGACATGGTTTACAGAACCCTTATATCCCAGTGGCTAGGTGTTCAAATGTTTTCCACTGCCTTACTAACAAGACTAAATGAGCAAAAGATGGTGATGGACCTGTACAGCCCAAAAATCTTTACTTGTTTGATGTGTCTCAAGTTTGTAGATGGATAAAAGATGATTTTGAAATAATCAAAACACCTTCACGTTGTTATTTTTGAATGTTTTAGTTTTTTCTTGTAGGATGAGAATGAAAGAAAATTGACAAAATTTGCACGAATTGCTACAGCTCTTCCTCATGCCAGATGCATAACCTGTATGTTGAAAAGTTAATGATGGCTTCAGTTCGGTGCCATTGTCAATAGTTGTACTTGCCTCTTAGTAATGGCTGAGTTTAAATGAGGAACTATGATAAATATCCAAACCCTGTATAAGCTAGAAGACGAGGTTCACAGAATAGATAGGGAAAAAGTCTGTATTATTGAATGGAAAAGAACAGAGAAACTATCAGCAATCTGAGAGGCTGATTCTCTTCTAATCCCTCAGGACAATCCTACTACAAAATAGGTGATATCCGATGATTCCATATTCCCTCGCCCTTTTCCTAAAATAGCTGCTCTTCTAACTGTATTTGCAGATTCCACTGCAGACCTGTGCATGCAGCCACCTTACTAACAGCTAATATGCGTAACTAGCTTGCATTTCCCTGCTTGCCCTTCTTACGTCTCTCATACATATATTTGATATTGGGCCGGGTCTTATCAAACTATTTGAGCATCTTATTTGTATAAAGTAATTCCTTTTGGTGTAACTATTAGAAATAATAAAATTGGTTTCACTGTTTGGATTCGTCTCTGAAAAAGTCATCTAAAGCATACCAACTATGGAAGTCTATTTATAAATGGTGATTTGAGTTTTATAAATAATGAAGTGGTTACATATTTTGGAATAATTTATCTACAGCTTCCCACATATAGAATTCTTTGGATGACTTTTATCAGCCCAGAGTGCTAACTGGCAGGTCATCTAAATTTGATAATACAGGGTCTTGAGGATAAGGCATGGCGGACAAAGCAAAGCAGTGTACAATTACTTGGTGCTATGGCCTACTGTGCACCTCAACAGCTATCTCAGTGCCTTCCATTAATAGTGCCAAAACTGACTGAGGTTGTTTAGTTATTCTCAAGACTGCTTGTAGTAAGGGTTATATGAAGAAACTTTTGTCCTATTGATCTATTTTTGTTTTCTCCTTGTAGGTATTGACTGATACACATCCCAAAGTTCAGTCTGCAGGACAAATGGCACTTCAACAGGTGGTAGTTGTTTTTGTGTTCTATTTTGTGTTCTTTAACGTAAGTTTGTTATTAACATGGTGCTATTATTAGGTTGGAAACGTAATAAAGAATCCAGAAATAGCCTCTCTTGTTCCTACACTGCTGATGGGCCTCACAGACCCCAATGACTATACTAAATATTCTCTTGATATTCTCCTTCAAGTAAGTTATAATTATTAATTTGAGTGATGTTATACATCTCTCGATTTTATGGTTTTGATTCCTGTGGCTTTGTTGCAGACTACTTTTGTTAATTCAATTGACGCACCATCACTTGCACTACTGGTTCCAATAGTTCATAGAGGGTTAAGAGAGAGGAGTGCTGAAACAAAAAAGAAAGCTGCACAAATAGTTGGAAACATGTGTTCTCTGGTGACGGATCCCAATGACATGATTCCTTATATAGGATTGCTTCTTCCTGAAGTAAAAAAGGTGTGCATTTCATGGAGTTTCAAATCTAGGGATAGCCAATAATCCTATTTAAATAAGCATTTTTTCTGATTTATTTGTGAAACTGAAACAGGTTCTTGTTGACCCAATTCCTGAAGTTCGATCAGTTGCGGCAAGAGCCATTGGATCTCTTATAAGAGGAATGGGAGAGGATAACTTTCCAGATCTTGTTCCATGGCTGTTTGAAACTCTTAAATCTGACACTAGTAATGTTGAGCGTTCTGGAGCTGCTCAAGGGTTGAGTGAGGTTAGAAATTCTAAGATACTAATGTTGGTCCTTATTTGTTGATATTCGTTATATTCTCCCTTATTTATATGTCTAATATTTTGTTCATTAAATTTGAAAAGAAAAAATAACATTTCATTGACTAAGCTATCATTAGTATGCATAAAAAACCTGAAGCATCTGGCTTTTGTTGCCAGCACAATGATAACACAACCCTTGTGAACCTAGTACTGCGACTGGTTTTTAGTTAAGGCTTTGACTTTGAATAGTTGGTGGTAGAAGGGATGGTGTCTACTCTTACCAGTTTTTAGGTTTTCTATTATTTTTAATGTGTTTCTATTCAGAATTTTTCTTTTGCGCTTCTTCCAGGTTTTGGCTTCACTTGGCAAGGAGTACTTTGAAAATGTACTTCCTGATATTATCCGAAATTGTTCTCATCAAAGAGCCCCTGTTCGTGATGGATATTTAACACTTTTCAAGGTGCATGGTGGTTCAGATGTTTTTTTATCATGATGCATATTCTTCCTTGAGCCCTTTCTGATTTTCTTCTTATATTTTCAAACTTTTGTAGTATTTGCCGAGGTCATTAGGTGTTCAATTCCAGAACTATTTGCAGCAAGTGCTGCCTGCTATCTTAGATGGTGAAATTTCTTCTTTTAATATTTCATATACCTTGAATCTTAGTTTCTACTGTCATTTGTATATGTATAATCTGCAATTTTTTGTGTTATTCCAACAGGTCTGGCTGATGAGAATGAGTCTGTCCGTGATGCTGCATTGGGTGCTGGGCATGTCTTGGTGGAGCATTATGCAACAACGTAAGGAGACTGTTTTTCTTATTGTGTTTTTTGTGTCCATGGTTTAGAAAGTGGATAACAATTTGCCACCTTTTGTGGATATTCCTCATAATCTTTTTGCTAATGAAAATTTGTTAAAGTTGTTTTAAGTAATCATGCATGAATTTTGGGATGTTCAAACATTTGGACATTAATTTCAATTAATTTTGGAATTCATTGAAATCATTTCTATTAAATATCGCTGGAGCATGAATATATCCTTTGAATATTCAAGTAATGATGATATTTATAGTCTGTCAAACCTTGTATGTTGTTTGCTTACTTTCCTCTGATGAGTCTGTTCAGTCTTAAATGTGTTTGCTTTCTTTTCAAACTTAGGTCTTTGCCTCTTCTTCTTCCGGCTGTTGAGGATGGTATTTTCAATGATAATTGGCGTATTCGGCAAAGTTCGGTTGAATTGTTGGGAGATCTCTTGTTTAAGGTTCATGTTATCTTACTTAACCAATCCCTCTTTTTTTGTAAGTTTCTATCTGAAATTTTCTAACTTAAGATTTTCATCAGGTTGCTGGGACTTCTGGAAAGGCTTTACTTGAGGGCGGCAGTGATGATGAAGGAGCAAGTACTGAAGCTCATGGACGAGCTATTATTGAGGTTTTGGGAAGAGATAAGCGTAATGAAGTTCTTGCTGCACTTTACATGGTTCGGACTGATGTCAGTGTGACTGTAAGACAGGTATTAACACATTTTTGTAGTGTTTTTAATACTTTGTGCATTCACATTGTATGTAAAACTCCAATTTATCTCCCTTGTTTAGGCTGCCTTGCATGTGTGGAAAACTATAGTGGCCAATACTCCAAAGACTCTCAAGGAAATAATGCCAGTTTTAATGGACACTCTTATAGCTTCTCTTGCTTCACCTTCTTCTGAAAGACGTCAGGTTTGGAATTCTGCTGTTCATCTGTTTAAATTTTTAAGTTGGTACTTTATGGAGTATAAATAGGAAATTCTTAATTCTCGTGTAGGTTGCTGGGCGATCGTTAGGAGAGCTTGTGAGGAAGCTTGGTGAAAGAGTTCTTCCTTTGATCATCCCATTCTTATCACAGGGACTAAAGGATCCAGATGCTAGCAAAAGACAGGTAAGCTATTTACATGTAGATAAGGAGTGTTTCTCTTCTTCTCACCTTACCATGTTGTGGATACAAACTAAATAAGTGGAGTTTATTAGTCATCGTGTGATTTCTGCAACCCCTCGACATATGAGGATTCATGTTGAGAGTATGGATGTTTGTAGCTGTGCACCAAACTATGCCTTTTTTTGTAACTATGTGGTTCTTTTGAATGATAGGGAGTCTGTATTGGTTTGAGCGAAGTAATGGGAAGTGCAGGGAGAAGTCAGTTATTGAGTTTCATGGATGACCTTATCCCCACCATCAGGAGGGCTCTTTGTGATAGGTTATTGTTACAAATTTTTCTTCTTGTACATCTCCTTTCATCCTTAGATTGCATAAAAATATGAATTTTTTTATTTCTCTTAATAGCGCAGCTGAGGTTCGTGAGTCCGCAGGCTTAGCATTCAGTACTCTGTACAAGGTGCAGTTCCTGTTCTGTGTACTTATGAACTGTTGTTTAAAATGTTACTCACATGAAAGGACCTTAAACTGACATCCTGCATATTATCCAGAGTGCTGGAATGCAAGCTATTGATGAAATTGTTCCTACGCTATTGCATGCCTTGGAGGATGATGAAACATCCGACACAGCTCTCGATGGTCTCAAGCAAATTCTAAGGTTGGATTTCTAGTGCATCTATGTTGTTATCTGTGTTTTTTCAATATTTTGTTATGTAAGCAGTGTGAAATATTAATTTTATTCCAATTTCAGTGTCAGGACTGCAGCTGTATTGCCTCATATCTTGCCCAAGCTGGTCCATCTTCCTCTATCGTATGTGCAGCTTCCATTATCTACTATATAGTCCTTATATAATTTTTTAATTCTGTGATGCTCTTTTATTTGAACTTGTGATCGTGTATCCAGTGCCTTCAGTGCACATGCTTTAGGGGCATTAGCAGAGGTTGCTGGACCTGGTCTAAACTTTCATCTTGGCACCGTTCTTCCTGCTTTACTCTCTGGAATGGGTAGTGAAGATAAGGTAAAAGCTAAAGGGTATTTCTACGTATTTTGATTTCTACTGGGTTTAGCTTATTATCTGCTCCGAATAGTAGACCTTGAAATTTATCTTACTCCAAATGATTAATCTGTGCTCTCATCTTTCAGGAAGTTCAAAATCTAGCAAAGGAGGCTGCAGAGACTGTGGTTTTGGTTATAGACGAGGAAGGAGTTGAATATTTAATTGCAGAGCTTCTTAAAGGCGTTGCAGATAGTTTGGTACGTTGTTGTTGTGTTCTTTTGTGGTTTCTCACTCTCTCTCCTTCCCTTATTTGCATCTCACTCGATCACACATTGGATTTTCATCTTCATTGTGGCAGCCCGCAATTAGAAGAAATTCATCATATCTGATTGGACACTTCTTCAAAAACAGCAATCTGTATTTGGTTGATGAATCTCCAAACATGATATCTGCGCTTATTGTCTTGCTTAGCGATTCAGATTCCGCAACTGTTAAGGTAAGTATCATGCTTGATTGATGCTCGTCCTATCATGTGTTTTAAGTTTTTTTCTTGCTCCATAGGTTGCTTGGGAGGCTTTATCACGGGTTGTTGGCTCAGTTCCAAAGGAGGTACTTCCCTCATATGTTAAACTTGTACGTGATGCTGTCTCTACATCAAGAGATAAAGAACGTAGAAAGAGGAAGGTGAGTGATTGCTGCCTCCAATTGAAGATATATATGTTTTAGTCAATCGATTACACGGTGGTGCATCTATTTTTCTTTCTCATTCTTTAAATGTGTGAACCATTAACGTTTTTATGCTCTTCTATTTATATCAGGGTGGACCAGTTGTCATTCCGGGTTTCACTCTATCAAAAGCTCTTCAACCATTGGTTCCAATATTTCTCCAAGTATGCATACTTGCTTTAAGTGTTTTTTAGTGGTTAGATTGATTTGTGAGAAACATGATGCTTCAAAATGTTTTCTTGCACTGTCCAAATTAAAGTCTGAGAATTGCTTTAAGAAGTTGCAACGACAGGTGGGTTAGATCAGTTCCTACTGTTAGTCAGTTACTGAATAGAGAATGAAATATTCTGGTCAATATTGGCAATCAAGAACGTGAATAAATATTATTGATTTGTCACCAGAACTCAGGCTGGATGAACAGATAAAGTATTGGATACATTGGATTCTTGGGAATGATCTTGTCTAATGGATAGATGTTCTAATCTATATCAGCATTTGGATTGGAATATTTTGTTCTTTTCCCTCCTTATGATGTTGTGGATTGAGTACTTACGGCTCTATTCCTTTTAGGAAGCAATAGCAGAATATGATAGCTAGCCTTTTGTTGGGGAAAAGCAGATGCTATTACAATTCTTTTATGCCAAAATTATAATGAAGAATCTGGACTTCTATTATGATAATTGAGAATTCATTCATATTAAAGAGTAGGCTGCAAAATATTAAATAACTAATTTGAAACAGAAAATCTAGATTGTGTTTGTATGTCTGCATCTCTGTGTTTGAGTTGCATAAGCTAATCGCAGTGTGAAAAATGTATAAGATTCAGTGATGAAGAAAGGGACATAAATGGTCTATTATGGACAACCAGCATTAGGAAAAAAAATTCATTTACTTCTAACTTATAGTTTTATATTCCTCTGCAATCTACCTGTAGATTGGTTTCTAATGGGAATATGTGTCAAGTTACTGGATTGTCAGGCATGTGAATTGCCTATGAACCTATTTTGATATCTTTTGTGTTTGGAATGGCAGCTCTTTTATTTTTTGTAATTCTTTTTCATTTTCCATTTGAGGGGAAAACAATGTTTAAATACTATGGGCTTCTTATTTTTATTTGTTGTTTGCCAAGAATTTATAGATATGATCTGTCTTTGATGCTATGTTACTTTTTAGGGTCTAATAAGTGGATCTGCTGAGTTACGAGAGCAGGCAGCCCTGGGTCTTGGGGAGCTTATTGAAGTGACCAGTGAACAGGCATTGAGAGAGTTTGTCATCCCAATCACAGGGTATGTACTATGGATTATTTGAATGTATTGTTTTATGATGTTGAGTAATGTAAATTTCTTCCGTATAGCATTAATTTGATATAAAGCGTGATCTTTGGTGTCTTGCTAATGATAGTTAGGATATTTTTCTAAATTCTTAAATCTTGTTTGATGATGACACAAAACAAGCTATTGTAGCCTGCTGATGTTATTTACTATCCCCTGGAATTGGCTTTATGTGACACTAATTTTTGAAAAATAATTGTCAAGTGGTTGCTTCCTATTCAATTAAAATTGATATGAGAATAGATATCTCCTCTATGTGCAGTTAATAACAACTTATACACATTGATGAGCTTTGCAAATTTAACTGCCAATTATTAATAAAGGAGATGAAGTCAACATCATTTGAAGGTTAAGAGCTTTCATAAAAAGGAAATTTGGTTGTAAATAAATTTGTGTGATTAATGATATTCATTTCATTTTATATTAAGAATGTCTTTATTTTTTTTTGTATATCCAGGTTTCCATACCTATCTTGCTGGTGCTTCCACTTTGATTAATTTGAATATTATATGTTACTTTAATAAAAGAAAATACTTTATAGTATGATGAAAATCAACTGAAATCTCGGTTTGTCTAACTTGTTCTTGAACTGCAGGCCTCTTATCCGCATCATAGGCGATCGTTTCCCGTGGCAGGTGAAGAGTGCTATATTATCCACCTTAAGTATCATAATAAGAAAGGGTGGGATGGCCCTGAAACCTTTTCTTCCTCAGCTTCAAACAACATTTACAAAGTGTCTACAAGATAATACTAGGTTTGTCCTAAGAATATATACTTGATTTCCTTTAGGTATTTATATCTGACCGTATAATTGGGACAATGTTTACATCATTCATTTATTTTGTCTTTATTATATTTTTGTTGGTGTGATATTTTTAGTCATTTGTAGCTGCTTTATGAATGCCCAAGTATTTGTGAGTTTTCTGATGGGTATACACATTTTTTTCTTTCTATGGCGTGTTTATTGATTGCATATTTCTCATATGTCCTGTGACTTGCATCTTTTTTGGGTTCTATGGGCTGCTTATGATGTATTGCATGAATTCAGGATGGTACGTACAAGTGCTGCTCTTGCACTTGGGAAGCTTAGTGCACTCAGTACAAGGGTTGATCCTCTAGTCTGTGACTTACTGTCCAGTTTACAGGTAGCGGTTTCATTTTATTATCTTCCTGCAGATTACTCTTTGAAATACTTGTGACATCAATACAAATTTTTCCTGATCAGGCATCAGATGCGGGTGTGCGGGAGGCCATTCTCATGGCATTAAAAGGTGTCCTGAAGCATGCTGGGAAGAGTGTGAGCAGTGCTGTCAGAATTCGTGTCTATGAACAGCTAAAAGATGTAATTCGTCATGATGATGACCAAGTCCGAACATCATCTGCCAGCATTCTTGGTATCATGACACAGGTCCGTGTTATTACCATATGTTTGTTATCTTATTTTTACTGTATCTCTATTAAAGCATAGTTCATGATTTTGGCAAATTTTCATTTAGTTTTTTTGACTGCTAATCTAAACTAATCTAGTTGGAAAAGTTTGGTTTTTTTGTCTTTGTATTTTCCCCAATCTGGAACAAAGGATATAATTGAATAATCACAAGGCTTCAATCTGAGTCACAAATGGGATTGGGTTGAGCATGGCCATTTTGGTTTTCCTGGTTGAGTTGCATAATAGCGTGCAACTTGTGATTGATACAGTTGTGAGAGTGAAGAAGTCCCTGAAGATTTAGTTGTTTTAACCAACTCAACCACTTAGCCTATGCTTGAAATTAGGATATGAGCATCAAGTTGGTGCATTGGTTTGTCAAATTGTTTACCCAGCATATGACTTGCTATAAACCTGATTTAATCAACTGAATCCAGGAAGTTTAAATTGTGATGGTGATGAGTTGTTTTTCCTTGATTCTATTGTGTTATCCTCTTTCCTTATTGGTGCATCTTAGTTATGTGTGCTTACCCACATTCAAATGAAATTGCAGTACTTGGAAGATGCTCAGCTTAATGATCTGCTTCAACTACTCTTGAATTTGGCATCTTCTTCAAGCTGGGTTTCTAGGCATGGTGCTGTTCTCACTATCTCGTCCTTGCTCAGGCATAACCCTTCATCCGTTGCTAAATCTCCAGTGTTTCCGTCTGTTGTAAACTGCCTTAAAAATGTGTTGAAGGACGAGAAGGTACTATAATTCCAAACAGATGTATAATTCTTTTTTCTTCTTTTTTTCAATTAGTGGCTAAATTTAAATATTTTCCTTTCATCAGTTTCCTCTTCGCGAAACTACAACCAAGGCACTTGGAAGGCTTTTACTTCATCAAGTTCAAAATGATCCTTCTAAAGCGACAGTGCAATTGGATATCATTTCATCAATAGCATCAGCAATGCGAGATGACTCCAGTGAAGTCAGAAGAAGGGCACTGTCCGCTATAAAAGCTGTTGCGAAGGTATTAATTCCTACCTGCACCCATCCAAGCTATAAACATTATTTATGTATTTATAATATTAAAATCCCTGTCACTGAATGTTGTGATCCTCTTCAGGCAAGTCCTCAATCAGTTTTGGCCAATGTTTCAATAATTGGGCCCGCACTTGCCGATTGTTTGAAGGATAATAGTACACCAGTGAGGCTTGCTGCAGAAAGGTGTGCTTTGCACGCCTTCCAGTTAACAAAAGGTAATTCTTCCAATTCCTGCTAGTCACTTGTCATCTTTGTTGATTGCTCGTCAGGTAGTACCTTTTAGCAATTATGGACAAACCAAGTTTTATGCATCGATCATTCTTTATTAATTATCAAACTTCCTCCATTTTTTTCTGAAACGGAAGCCTGAATCAGTTCATAATCCTTTCCTTCTATGCGAGAAACAATGACAGCAAAAGGTTTGCTTTTTAATGCAGTAGATTATGTTTTTTTTCAGGTGCAGAGAATGTTCAATCAGCTCAAAAATTTATCACCGGCTTGGATGCCAGGCGACTTTCCAAATATCCAGAGCATAGGTAAACCCAACGAACTATGTAACTTTATCCTGAGCATTATTAGATTTTGAATTTTCGGAACTTGACCGTGATATCCGTTACTTTTTGCTCGAACATTTTTGGTATTGCTTGAGATTTATACAACATTTGCTCTGATTTGCATGCAGCGACGAGAGCGATGACAGCGAGGATGACTCCAAAGGTGGCTGAAAAATAACACTCAAAGCATGATTGTGGCAACTGTATTTTATCTATAAAGAGCATACAGACAGATAAAATCACACATAAGATGACCAAGCTCGACGCCATCAATTTTGAGTGAGCTGGATCTGTAGGTAAGATTTAGGGCTATCTTCATTCTATTATTAATTATTAACGTTTGTGATATTTATAATGGATACAAGGCAAAATTTACTGTCAGCCAAAATTTTTCTGTTGTACTTTATGTCCTCATTGATGTAATCATATGACCCGCATCGCAGATGTCTAAGCTCTTCTTGAATTTTTGAAGAAACTGTTGTTTCAGTTATGCCATAGTGAGAATGGTGTAAACTTATATCCTATTATCCGCCTGATTCTTTGATTATGACAAAAACAATACCTACAGTGATAATTATGTTTACTGTAGCTGAATTTTTGTTTTATTTCAACTTTTAGTGAATCTAAAAAATTTATTTTGAATTTCTTAATGCAACGGAATAGATTAATTATCATTATCAATCTCTCTGCATCAACTGACCACTTAAACATAATTATAGACTTTGAGTAGGCTCTTAACTTGAAGAATAATGGGGGAACCTTGACAATACATGAGACGAGGGGTGTAGTAGCATGATACCATTTATTCTATCTTTAACAATTTTAGTTATGAAATATTTTAAAATTTTAAATTAATTGAATTTTGATTGGTATTTTTTATAAAATAGCATGGATACCCTTAAATTAAAAAAAATAATACAAATGTGATTTTTACATAAGATACGTTACACTCCAAGCTCCATACAGTAGCTTTACGCCAAATTTTTTTCTGCCTGTTGTTGAGGTTGCCACCGTACCCATCTTGCCTTGGAAGCGACTGCACTGCAGCTGTTAGAAATGGATCAATGGCTTTTTCCACCAGAAGTGTCGATTCATGGTTTGAACTGGCACAGCTTTCTTTCTTTCATTTGAATGAAGTTGGAGATTCAATAATGATCACCAAATGGTAGACGACACACAGAGGCAGGCAACCATCAGACAGAGGCTAGCTTAGTATCAAAAAACAATCATTTACAAACCCAATTCTATCCTTCTTTAAAGATTTCCACTAAAAAATAGTGGCAGAATGTGGTTATATCGTACAGAAAAAGGTGAGCCACTATCAAGAGGCACCAACTTTAACCCGCACGAGTTCAGCCCAACTACCTCAAGGAGTAGCTAATCACACAGGAGTGACATTCCAAGACTCCCAATTCGCAACGTACTTAACTAATTAATTGTGTTAAATCTTCCTAACGTTCACCTAATCCAACATTTATTGTCATCAATAATAGATAACGAAATTTCAGTGGCTAGAATTAAATTTCTCATTAACAGCCATAGTTTTAAAATATATTTATTGGGAGTAATATCATACATAACAGGAGATGGTAGTACCATATAAATTTATGGTCTGGAATTAGACTTGGGTTAGAATCTGAAAAAATGAGTTTGAACGGTTTATGAAAAGAGAGTAATTCGATTAAGACATTTTTTATTATTAAAAAATAAAAATTTTAGTATATTTATTTATATAATTTTTAAAAATTTAAGTTATTCTAATTATATATTTATTAATAATATAATTTATTAAAGCAACTGAAGTGATAAAATTGGATGCAATTCCAACTCCACCCTTTATTTCCATGAAATAGTAATTTCTATATTTAACTTTATCTCTTATAATTTTGGATTGAAATGGAACCAATAAGATATTTGGCAGGAAGAAGAGAGAAAGCACAAAAGGGTGATTGCGCAAGACATATCTTATTTGCTTGTCATGCGGGCAGATCCAAACCATAGAAGAAGACCAATTGAGTGCAACTTGGAGTTGAAAGAAAGGTAGGAGACAATAAGAAGGGAAGAAAGCTACAGCCCCAAGAGATGGGAAAGTAAAATCAAATATTAATGGTGCCATGTTGGGATGGTGGCAGATGCACATTGAAAGGACTGCAATAAACAGGGACCTCTATGTATAGTTGAGTAGGTCTGGGTTTTTATAGTGCTTTCAAGACTTGCTTAATTGTTTTGTCCTCTGTCTCACTCTTTGTCCACAGTGCAATTTCACGAAGGAAACGAAGATGGAACACTCACAATCCCTTCAATGTACATAATTCGATGCAGGCAATGATGACCTTGATTGTTGAATGTGTAAGAGCGGGGTCCTCTTGATTTTCACGCTAATTAACCACCCACCTCCCTCCTCACCATATAGAAACCAAAGACAGATAGGGATAGGGAATGAAAGGGGAAGCGATATAGATAAAGAGTCCCTTTCGTTGTCCTTTTTTTCTGGCTTGTGTGGGTTTTTGGTGCTAGCTATTTTTTAACAAATGCAGAAGCAAGTCAGACTCAAACTTGTGTTGTTTCCATTTCTTTTGCTAGTAATGGTGTGTTAGTTCCCTCTTGGACATGGGCTTTCCAGCAAGGAAGAGAAGGCTCCTTGGTCTTCTTCTTCCCCTTGTTTTCACTCTTCTGTTCGTGCAAGGATTCACGGTTGTTTCCGGTCTAAATTACACAAACTTTAGGCAAGTGAGCAGCTTGAGACTTGAAAGAATCCAGAAGCACCTGGAGAAGATTAACAAACCTGCCGTCATGACCATAGAGGTACATGTTTATAGATATTTCTCTAATTCCACACCAGAAGGAATATTTTTTTAAAATTAAATCCCCTCTTCTTGTATCGTATTGTATCACCAATATTGTTTTCTTTGTTCTAACAATAACCCGAACATCTCTCATGTAAGGCTTCTGTTCTTCTTTACAGAGTCCTGACGGTGATATCATAGATTGCGTTCGTAAAAGAAAACAAGCAGCATTAGATCATCCTCTTTTAAAGAATCATAAGATTCAGGTAATGTTATTGATGTATACCAGCCAGTGATCTCTAGCCTTTTCCAGCCTTTTGGGTTTGTGTGAAAAGTGCTTCTTTGGCTCTACGCATCCTGTCTTCTTCCTCTTCTTCTTATCTAATTTGAACTGTTCAGATCATACCTTAAAAGTAAAGTACACTCCATCAACTATTTACCTGTATTACCTTCTACGCAACAATAGTACTAATCATGATCATGGTAATTCAACAGAAACCGCCGCCAAAGTTGCCGAGTGTAAAGATGGTTAAAGAAGATGAAGCCAGGGATGGGAACAAGATAGATGAGGAAGGCATGAGAGGAGCATGGCAAATGTGGCACAGAAATGGAACGGGGTGCCCTAGAGGGACCATCCCGGTGCGGCGTAGCTCGGCACCTGATGTGTTGAGAGCCAAGTCTTTGTTCGACTTTGGCAAGAAACAAAGATCAATTTTTCCTGCTAGACGCTCCGATGCACCCGACGTCGTTAGCAGCAATGGACATGAGGTTGGTTCTCAGTTCTCTTCTCGTTACTTTCGGTAGATATATCGCAAGGAATATGGTTTAGCTATAAAACTTCTCAATTCTTAATAAAAATCAAATATTCGTTTAATTAGTAAAAAAGAAAATAATTGACTAGATATCCATCAAAAGTAAGTTCATGAAAGAATAAATACATGGGGTGTGATTAATATTAATATTCTTTCATTTTTAATTAAAGATTAAGGATCGAATTTTTTAAAATTTCGAACTAATTATATCTATCCATAATTGATATTTAGGATACAAACAGTTATTGTCAAAGGTTGGTCAGATATTTTTTAATTTTTAATAAATATATAGACAAAATAAATTTATATTTATGTTCAATGTGAAAATCCGAAAAAATTTACCAAATATATTTCTGCTCTATATATATCCTTAATCTGCTAATTTTAGTAGTTATTTTCTTACCCAAAACCTTAACGAGAAGGAAATTGTCTTAAATTCATTTAAATTATTTTTTTACATTTAAGGTATGTTTGATTATTTCCTTCCAAAAAGTTAATAGCAGGAAATTAATTACAATTACAAACCTGTTGTTGCAAATTTAGCAATATATCATAGTTTCCAAATAGGGCCCCATAAAGTTAACATTTGCACTCTATGAAAGAGACCATAATATATATAATATCTGCATGTGCATTTTTTTACAGCATGCAATTGCATACACTGGAACATCACAGGATATCTATGGGGCGAAGGCCACTATCAACGTGTGGGATCCATCAATCCAGGTGGTCAACGAGTTCAGCCTCTCTCAGATCTGGGTCCTTTCTGGATCTTTCGACGGCTCTGATCTCAACAGCATTGAAGCTGGGTGGCAGGTACCTTTTTTTTTCCCATTTTCTAATCATTATCTTATGGTATTATTAAATCAAATAAAACATTATTTTATATTTTGTGGGTTTTCTAAAGCTGTGGTTATTCTACTAGTCAGGTCAGTCCGGAGCTTTATGGTGACAGCAGGCCTAGATTGTTCACTTATTGGACGGTATGATCCCTATTTCTTAGTTTTACTGCTATTATTCTATAATTAATCATTATAATTAAATTAAGTATAATAAAGTTTAATTTATTAATAAAATCTCAATTTTAATTTTATTAGTATATTTTATAAAAAAAAAACTCAAAATCACCATAAAAGTTGATCCATATAAGATATACTTGGTGCTCTAACTAAATATGAGACATCGATTGTGTATAAAAAACTGGATACTACTGAGGAGCTTTTACATAAGATAAGAATTTTTCTTTTAATTTTATCAAAGATCTCGAATTTTAAAAATACCGTTAAATCTCAAAAATAATCTGTCGAATCTATCGGAATAGTTAGTTCTTGAAAGTCCAATTTTGCTATTTATTGAAAGGGCTTCGGCTTTTGAAGCTCATGGGCAGAGATTGAATGCCAAGCCTACGAAGTCCTCGTCAGGACTATACTGATTAACACCATGATTAATGGTGTCGGTGGGTGGCATTTCTATCGCTGTGGGGGCTATGATACAATGCATTTTCAAGCTTATCTGGTTGTGAACCGTGCACATTTATATCTATCAAAAAAGTTTGACAATCATACATTTGATTCAATGATATTTCCTTTGATCTTCAGTAATTTGATCGATCAAAAAATTTTTAATTCAAGATTTAATGACAGAATTAATAAATTGTAATACTTTGTATATTATCACTTTTACCCACAACTGCAAGACATTGATTTGTTGTCCGTTCTGTAATGCAGAGTGATTCATATCAGGCAACCGGGTGCTACAACCTTTTATGTGCAGGATTCGTGCAAACCAACAGAAGAATAGCCATTGGAGCTGCCATTTCTCCTGTTTCAGCATACAGAGGGAACCAGTATGACATTACCATCCTCATTTGGAAGGTACAAGAAATAAACAATTTCATCTCCTTTTCTCCACACGCAATTAAGTAAAACTTGAGGAATTTCTTGAATAATCGATCAATTCCGTTTTTTTCGTTTTTGGAATTAAATTAGGATCCCAGGCTGGGGAACTGGTGGATGGGGTTCGGCGACAATACCCTTGTGGGATATTGGCCAGCAGAGCTGTTTACCCATCTAGCAGACCGTGCCACCATGGTGGAGTGGGGTGGTGAAGTGGTGAACTCAAGAGCCAACGGCGAGCACACGTCCACCCAAATGGGTTCCGGCTACTTTGCAGAAGATGGGTTCGGAAAGGCAAGCTACTTCCGGAATTTAGAGATTGTGGACTCCGATAACAGCCTGAGTTCCGTACAAGATATCTCAACATTAGCCGAGAACAGCAATTGCTATAACATCAAGGATTCCTATAACAATGACTGGGGAATTCATTTCTACTATGGCGGCCCTGGGCATAATCCACAGTGCATTTGATTAGGAGCTTAGTTGCGATCAAAAATATAAGCGAACTCTCTAGTTTGAAAATTCTTTGCCGTGTAATTATGGTTACGCTATTTCTGTTCTATTGTTTTTGTACCACCGATTCTTAGTCTTTGTTGCTCTTTTTTTTTGTACGAACCCAAGGAAGAAATGTGTATCCAACAGTTGCAACGAGCATGGTTTTTTTTGAAGAAAATCGATATGTATATTAAGAATTAGCAGTAATACAAAAAGGATGGACAATGTAAAACCTTGTACCATCGCAATGAAACGATTGAAATACGAATAACTCCTGTTACAGGAAAAGTGAGTGCCAAAACACCAATGAGCGACATATCCATGAAGGTAACGAGCATGGTTTTCCCCCTTTTCATAACCTTTTCTACAAGAGAGCAGTAAAACACTAATCTCGTGTGTTTCCTTGACTCCAAAATTTCGGGTTGGATCGTACAAAAATGACGTACGAAAAAGTATATTTATTAAAATTTTGATAGATATGATATCATATCAGTTTATAATTTCGAATTAAACTTGAAAAGTTGAGTCTTGTATTATTATTATTATTATATTTTATGAGAACTACCAGTATCACCATCACAAGAGGTGTCCATTTTTTACATGACAATGTCATGCTCGATTTTAGGAAATTTTATGAAGGATATAAGAAACAACAATGTCGAAGTTTTTTCACATCTGTAGAGCTATGGCAATTCTATACAACAATAATAAATCCACCCTGCAAATTAATGTAGAATTTAAATTTCATGAATGTACTAAACATATTAAAATGGATAACTATTTGGTGTGCTAAAACAAATGATCAGATCAGATATCGATGACATATTCACAACGATACTTGGTCAACAATAATTCAGATACTTAACTTTTATGTTGGGCAGGCAATATCTCCACCTTCCATCTTCCACCTTAAGGTACGTATTGAGGATAAGACATTGAATTATCTAATATTTATTACAAAGAATTTATTTTAATTGATGTATTTCCTCTTTTGACATAAATATCGATCTGAATATTGATACTGTAGAGTAGATTCGTATAAGTGCAAACGCTTTGATTCAATAAAACGTATTCTCTCGTATTCTCTCTCTCTTAGACATGGGGTTTTTAGCAAGGAATAGTAGGTTCATAGCTCTCCTTCTTCCGCTTGCTTTCACTCTTCTGTTCGTGCAAGGATTCAATATTGTCTCCGGTTTAAATGATACAAACTTTAGGCAAGTGAGCAACTTGAGACTTGAAAGAATCCGAAACCATCTGGAGAAGATTAACAAACCTGCTGTGATGACCATAGAGGTACATGTTTATAGACACTTGTTTTCTTTGTTCTAACAGTAACCTGAACGTCTCTCATGTAAGACTTCTTTGTTTTGGTATGTTCGTGTCTTCTTTGCAGAGTCCTGACGGTGATATCATAGACTGCGTTCATAAAACAAAACAAGCAGCATTCGATCATCCTCTTTTAAAGAATCACAAGATTCAGGTAATGTTAATGTATACCGGCCACTGATCTCTTCCCTTTTCCACCCTTTTAAAGTAAACTACACTGAATCAATGTATCTCATACACAACAGTACTAATCATGATCATGGCACTTTAACAGAGAACACCGCCAAAATGGCCTAGAGTGAAGATGGTTAAAGAAGATGAAGCTAGGGATAGAAACAAGGTCATAAATGACCAAGGCGTGAGAGGTCCATGGCAGATATGGCACAGAAATGGAACGGGGTGCCCTAGAGGGTCTATCCCGGTGCGGCGTAGCTCAGTGTCTGATGTGTTGAGAGCCGAGTCTGTGTTCGACTTTGGCAAGAAACAAAGATCAAACTTTCCTCCTAGACGCTCCAATGCACCCGATGCCGATAGCAGCAATGGTCATGAGGTAGGATCTCGGTTCTTCCTTCTGCCTGAGTACAATTTAGACAGTATTTAACGTGGCACTTACCCATTTCAATTGTCTTCTCAATTCCAATTGAGTGGATATCCAGTAAAAGCAAGCTCATAAAAGAATTAATACGTTGACAAAACAAACTTGTATTCCCATCGGAAAAAGATTAGTATTACAACTGAAAAGACAAATTTTTATCATATGTCTCAATGGAATGAACCTTTAATTTCTTACCCAAAACCTTAAAAGTATAAGAAATTGTCTCAAATTCATTTAAAATATTTTTCCACATTTAAGGGATGTTTAATTATTTCCTTCCACACAAGCTCTGAAATAGGATTAATTGCAGGAAATTAACTACAACCTAGCTGTTGTTGCAAATTTAGCAATATATCATCGTTTCCCAATAGGGCTCGACAAAATGAATATTGTTATTTGTGTCATTTTCTGATCCTGGAAAAGGAAAAAGCCTACCCTAATAAGAAAGAGCACCATAATATATATCTGTATGTGCATTTTTGTTCAGTATGCAATCGCATACACTTCACAGGACATCTATGGAGCCAAGGCCTCAATAAACGTGTGGGATCCATCAGTTCAGGAGGCCAAAGAGTTCAGTATCTCTCAGATCTGGGTGATTTCTGGACCTTCTGACGGCCCTGATCTCAACACCGTAGAAACTGGGTGGCAGGTAATTTTTTTTTTTTCATTTGCTATTCCGTTATCTTATGCTATTATTAAAGTAAAGAAAACATTATGTTATAGTTTGTTGTTTATTAATAATCGAGTAATTTACATGAGATGGATTTTCTGAAGCTGTGGCTATTCTATTAATCAGGTCAGTTCGCTGCTTTATAAAGACAGCAGCCCTAGATTGTTCACTTATTGGACGGTATGATCTCTCTTGCTTATTTTTATAGCAATTACTCTATAAATAATTATTATCATTATAATAATGGATATTGCAAGGATCTAATACGTACGTAGAACTGAGACCTTTCCCAACAACTGGAAGACATTGATTTGTTGTCTGTTTTCTGTTGCAGAGGGATTCATATCAGGCAACCGGATGCTACAACCTCTTATGTCCAGGGTTCGTGCAAATCAACAGTAAAATAGCCATTGGAGCTGCCATTTCTCCTGTTTCGTCTTACGGAGGGAGCCAGTTCGACATTAGCGTCGTCATTTGGAAGGTACAAGAAAGAAACATGTTCATCAATCATCCCTTTTTTCCACGCATTTTAGGACTTGATATAGACTTCTTGAACAAATCAGTTTCTTTCATCGTTTTTGGATTAAATAAGGATCCCAGGCAGGGGAACTGGTGGATGGGATTAGGCGACAACAACCCCATAGGATATTGGCCAGCAGAGCTGTTTACCCATCTAGCAGACCGTGCCACCATGGTGGAGTGGGGTGGTGAAGTGGTGAACACAAAACCCAACGGCGAGCACACATCCACCCAAATGGGTTCGGGCCACTTTGCAGAAGAAGGGTTTGGAAAGGCAAGCTACTTCAAGAGTTTAGAGATTGTGGACGCTGAAAATAAACTGTATCCCGTGCACGATATCAAAACAGTAGCCGATAACAGCAATTGCTACAGCATTAAGGATTCCTATAGCGATGACTGGGGAACTCATTTCTTCTATGGTGGCCCTGGACGCAATCCAGATTGCAATTGATTAATAAAGAACTCATCTTGGCTGCGATTGAAAATACAAGCAAAGTCTCTAGTCGAAATTTCTTTGTTATGTAATTGGTGTGTTTTCCATGTACCCAATAATAATATGAGTTCGAATTTTTTTAAATACTTATATAATATCAAACAAAATCCAACAATAACTCTATATTTCTTATTAAGGATAAATGAAACTTATCAATATTCTATAAATACATTATTAACGAGGATACCCAAAGCAAATTACATAAGAAAGACTCCAATTTTGTGCATTGTTAAGATAGAAATGCTGTGAGAACCCGAACCCGGTAATTGGGTTCCTCACCGCCGTGCAGTCCCAATCGGCCCAATTCGTGGCCCAATCGAAACCACACAATGCTTACCCTCATATCCAATTCGCAATATATATAAAAATACATGTAAATTTGAAACTTTTTATTTATCTTTAAAACGGAGCATGCATTTAAACGAAAACCTCGACAAAACACAACATGTCACGAAGTACAATCACAAACATCGAAAGTCTTAATCTCACACACAACAGGCCACACGACCCCAAACATGTTTCTTCAAAGTAAGTCCAATCAACGCAAGCCCGAGAATATCAAAACATGCCCAAGGCATCATACTCAACTCATATAACAGAGGCTCAAAAGAGTACATCCATATCCAAAGCATGTATCAACCCAAGCCCACTAAGGGGTCACAATGTCAATGAGCAAGCATGCAAAATCCAAAATACAAAAGAAAGTGTCGAGTTTTCAAACGTGTCATATGCAGTAGTCCAGTCCTATGACAAACCAGAAACCTCGACCTCAAAATAAAGTGGGCTACACAAGCTCTCGACCTAGTCTTGAAAAATAACAACAAGAAGGGGTGAGATCTCTGTGAGAGTCACAACGTCATAAACAATACCAGTGGAATAAAGATATATACGAAAACCAATATCAACATTTTATAATAAAATCCACAACAAGTCCATGATGCTATTCGTGTAAATAATCTCACATTTAAATATGAACAAATACACATACATGAGTTTGATAATATAAACTTGTAACTCAGGCCCTTGCCCAAAAACTATCGGGGTGGATCTCTAAAACCGTTTCACTGATAACCCCGGCCAAAGGGAAATCGGAATCCCACTGGTGGTTAATTTAATGCATATTTTCAAAATAATAGTAAGTCCCCTACCACCAGTGTCGTCCTAGGGAAAAATGGAGAAATCAACTATCACACGATTCCTAACTCACACACAATTCAAAAAGCCCAAAGGCACATGTAGCCTATCACATCACCTACTCCCACAAGGCATACATAATCCATCCATACTCCTAGGCAAAGGACTATCCTTCTATCTAAGGATACTCTTCCACTTACCTTCGCATTGGCCAAGCGCAGTTCGTCAATTCCAAGTCATACCTAGCAATTATATGTATGCGTATTCTTTGCAAACATGTAGAACAAATCCCAAATTATGTTATAATTTAAATAAAATGTAGTTCACTCAAAATCAACTCAAAAAATCCATAGGAGACCCAACAACTCAAGAATTCAATGTATATAAATATTCTCAAACACATTTTAATCACATCACAAACATGCATGTAGGTTCAAAATAAATATTTTATGCATCATAAATTTGCCTCACACATAATGAACCTAGCATGCCCAATCATTCATCAATGTACGTATTGCCTCCATTCAAAAACAAGCATTTACCAATTTTTAATTAATAAAACAAAATATTTCCATACATGTAAATGAAACATAGTCTCCCACCTCTTGACGGTCCGACGACTCGACAGCTAGACCCTTGCCCTTATCGGCCGCCGAAGCACCACCTAAATAACCATGCACACAAAAGCACACTAAGAATAAAACCGAAAATAATATACTCGAAAATAACCAGAATTGAAAAACAACCTAAAAGACCCCCTAAACACTCATTCTAAGTCCCAATTCACTCAATACAACCTCTAGAAACACAAACCACTCAATCCCTTAAGAAAAACAAACAATCCCTTCACACATCTAAACCTTCCTAAACTCAAATTCCAATTCCAAGCTCCACCAACATCAAGATTAGTTTCCTCAATCAACAAACCTTCTCTACAACACACAAACAACCTAACTCAAGCAATGACATCAACCAATTTCGTCCAATTCATCAAAAACACAAAATTTTCGAAATTACCAAAATGCCATCAAATACTCAAAATGATCAATCATGGATTAATTGATATTTTTGTACAATCCAAAGTATCAGACTATAACAATGAACATCTAAGCATGCTAAAACAACCACAAATCGAAAAGAAAAATGAAGAAATCAAGCATATACCACCAAAATCCGAATTTGCTAAAAAATACCCTAATTAATGTAAAATCACCATAAATAAATATAATACCTGAGAAAATGTTGGGTGAGGGATTGAGTTTAGGTTTTGGAACAAGAACCACTCTTTAATTTGAAGGGAAAATGAAAATTGGAGCTTTGGGGAAAACTCCCGGCAAATGAAGAAGGAATAGGGGGAAGGTTGGTTTGCTTTTCTGCACACTCACGTGCAGAAAAGGGGGAGAAATAAGTGGGGGCATTTTTGGAATTTGTGGTCTCTTTTGACTTGCTGACTTTGACTTTGACCTTTTTTTTTTAAAATTCTCAAAATCCGAAATAATTATAAAATAACTCACATATGCCCCAAGTGGACCAAAATAAAATTTAAAAACTCAAAATATGAAAATTAGGCTTTTAAAACGTAATTGCACTCGAGAAACCGAAATCGGGCCCACGAAAGGTAAGTTGGCTCAAAGACCTCCGACCACTCAAAATGAGCCTCCAAAACTCGTGCGCGGGTCAAAGACACAAATTGACTAACTATTCTATTGCACACTAAAACTCCAAAACTACATGACACACACATTATCGATACACTACCAATGACATGACGTTCTAGACATCCTAAACCCGACACCTAAGCTCTATGACAATGTCCAGGTCACTCGGTCAAAAAGTCAACTCACTCAAACCGACCAATTCGAAAAATCTGACTGAATCCGAGTGCTGACTAAACTTTCAAAAGGACGGGGTCTCACAAATGCACTTTTGGGCCACACTGGAAAAATGATTAAATTTAAATATAGAGGGTTGTTCGTTTTGACAAAGTCAAGATGTGAAAAGTAATAATTTTCACAAAACTAAATGATAAGATGCATATGGAAGCATATTATCAATTAGGTTAGTTCTTTGTCATATCCTACATGTAATTAACTATAGTGAGCAATTGAGCAAAAGAACCAACTAAGGCTTGTCGATCCAACTATGTACGGACATCGACCAAGCTAGAAACTAACAGTTACCCGAATCCAATCTCACTTGGACATCAACATCAGTTGGAGGAGAAAAGGAGAAAACCCAGCGACAGAAAAGGACGCCACGAAAATTGCCTACTTTTTAGTTACTTCACACTAAAATTAAGCAGATATCAGTTTTTTTTTTGAGAATAAGCAGATATCAGTTATCCGTTGGCATAACAGCTAAGAGTATAAACTCTATATAAAGGAGAGCTCGAGGAATTCTAAAGCCATCATTACAAACAGGAAAATATTGGATATATATTTACGGAAAGTTCAGCTCAATAGTCGATCATCAGTACCATATCGTGCGTTCTTTCTTTGAGTGTAGAAGGCGGCGGATCTGAGGATCTTCTAGATTAAATTAAGATGGCCGGAGGAGGGTTTGTTGCTCAGAGCAGTGGGACACACTATGAGGGTCGTGTCACTCCTTTCGTAATCATGACCTGCATCGTTGCGGCCTTTGGAGGTCTCATTTTCGGTTACGATATTGGTATCTCTGGTAAGGATGCATGACACTGAATATTGCTTTTTTGTGTTACTGACTATTTCTAATTTTTGATAAATTGATTTCATGTTTTCTAAATTTTTCCAGGAGGAGTCACTTCTATGGACTCGTTCTTGAAGCCATTCTTTCCGTCAGTGTACAATAAAGAAAAGGAAAAGCATAAGGAGAATATGTATTGCAAATTCGATGACCATGTCCTGACATTGTTCACATCTTCCCTCTATCTGGCTGCACTGGTTGCTTCATTCGGTGCTTCATCGGTGACAAGGCTATTTGGCCGTAAGGTGTCCATGATGTCAGGGGGTCTCGTTTTTCTTGTGGGTGCAATCATCAATGGTGCTGCCACCAATGTGGCTATGCTTATCATTGGTCGTCTGTTACTTGGTGTGGGTGTTGGGTTCTCCAATCAGTCCGTTCCTGTTTATCTGTCTGAAATGGCACCGGCAAAGATTAGAGGAGCATTGAACATTGGCTTCCAAATGGCCATCACAATCGGTATTTTGGCCGCAAATCTCATAAACTATGGAACGGCACAGATCGAGGGTGGATGGGGATGGAGACTTTCTCTGGGTCTTGCGGCTGTCCCCGCAATCATGATAGCTGTGGGATCCATATTTCTACCCGACACTCCCAACTCAATTCTCGAGAGGGGTCATACTGAGAAGGCTAAGAAAATGTTACAGAAGATTCGCGGCAGTGACAATGTTGATGAGGAGTTCCAAGACCTTATCGATGCTAGCGAGGCTGCAAAGAAAGTGGATCACCCTTGGAAGAACATCTTGAAACCCCAGTACAGGCCTCAGCTTGTCATCTGCACCTTGATCCCATTCTTCCAACAGCTCACTGGCATTAATGTCATAATGTTTTACGCACCTGTTCTCTTCAAAACCTTGGGCTTTGGTGATGATGCTTCACTTATGTCTGCCGTTATTACGGGCGTGGTTAACGTTTTGGCCACATTGGTCTCCATCTACTCGGTGGACAAGTTTGGAAGAAGGATTTTGTTCCTCGAAGGTGGTCTGCAAATGATTGTCTGCCAGGTACGTACCAATGAGGCTAGCTTTAAGTTAATCTGTGTATCAATATCAACGACTTGTCACCTAACTAAATCGCTTTGGTTTCTTTTCAGATTCTTGTAGGAGTGATGATAGCCCTCGCATTCGGGACAGCGGGTGTAGGGAAATTGACAGGGGGAGAAGCCAACTTTGTGTTGTTCTTGATCTGTGCATACGTAGCAGCTTTTGCATGGTCTTGGGGTCCATTGGGATGGTTGGTGCCTAGTGAAATCTGTCCTCTTGAGATCCGATCCGCAGGACAAGCCATCAATGTTTCGGTGAACATGTTCTTCACCTTTGTGATTGGCCAATTCTTCTTGTCCATGCTTTGTGAGATGAAGTTCGGTCTCTTCTGGTTCTTTGGCTGCTTCGTTGTGATCATGACCATCTTCATATACTTCTTTTTGCCTGAAACAAAGAATGTCCCAATCGAAGAGATAAACAGAGTATGGAAGGCACATTGGTTCTGGGGAAAGTATATTCCTGATGATGCTGTCATCGGCGATAGACCCTCAAGAGGACACGAAGTATGAGTTCCATACGTAGGCCAGTATGATGTAGTGGTAGGGTATGACAATTGCAAAGTTCCACGAATCGTTTAATTGTCTTTTCTTTCATTTTCTTTTTTTTAATGTATTTTAATCTTGTTGCTTCAATTGAGTTTAAGATCAATAATATACCCTTTCAAATATACATGAAAAACTGTCCATCAGTTCTTTTTCCAATTAACCACCAGATTAATTTAACCTTGAAATTCAAGAATTTTTTTTATAAAAATCTCTACACCATAGAGTTTCATTTATCTAATAATTATACATTACTAAACTGATATGTTGTTAAAGTTTATTTAGGAGAGGAAAAATCTAATAATATAATTTATCAAGCACAATTTAAAGCATGCCTTTGAAGACCAAAGTTAAGCATTGGTAATACAGGCATATTAATTTTGTCGAGGAAAAGACCTGGTAGGAAATATCACCTTTTCCATCATTTCAATTTACCGAGTTTCCCAAAAATAAGAGTTGAACTTTTCAATAAATCTCTTAGACTACCTGAAAATTCCAAAAATCAAATAATTTCTCATCCTTTCCGGAACGCTGTGTTGGATTTGAGGTATGTCCTAAATCCAATTTATATATTGATCATATAATATTTAATTAAATAAATATAATTATTCTTTGTTCTGTATCTTTTAGAATTAAAGAATATGTTTATTGAATTAGTCACTATTTAGAGTAAATTAATAAAAAAATTATTAAGCTCACAGATACGGGTAACAATGATATTAAGATTTTGTATATGATAATTATTTAGTTATGTATTACAAACCATTAACATAGTGATGTTATTATATTGGTGTCTTATAATAGATAAAGTAACATACCCAATTAATGACAATGCTTCATGTTTATTGTATATATCATAAGCATTTCAGTATTTTTTGCATATCTTATTAGATACTGTAAGGTCTATTTGTTACAGAACGTCTATATTTATAAATATGAGAAAGTATTATGCATATCTATTGAAGAAAGAACATATCCTTTCAAGTATAAAGTTGTGTCTGTTGTGTGCGAAGGATCGTGATTATTGGAAAAGATATATCTCTTGATATATTCAATGGATATTCATCATATCTATAACAATCTATCTCTTGATATATTCAATGGATATTTATCATATCCATAACACTCTCCCTTGAATGTCAATTGAATTAGATATTCAACTTCATAACACTCTCCTTTTGAAAGTTTATTCATTATATGGCTAAATGCCTCGTTAAAATTTTATTAGGAAAACCTCATGGAAGAAAAAATCCTAAATAAGTAAAAATAGTACATCATTCTTAATTTGAAAATATATTATTGAAATACTGTCTCATTAAAAACCTTATCAAGAAAATTTAATTGGAAAAAAACTTGGTTAAGGAAAAAAGAGTACAGTTTATATTCTTCTGATTCAGTTATCATATCAATCTCTTAAATAACCTTTTCACATATATATATCTATATATATATGACTAAATGCCTTGTTAAAATCTTATTAGGAAAAATCCCATGGAAAAAAATCCTAAATAAGGAAAAAGAGTACATCATTCTTAATTTGAGAATATATTATTAGAATACCGTCTTATTAAAAACCTTACCAAGAAAACCTAATGGGAAAAAAATTTGGTTAAGAAAAAAAGAGTACAGTTCATATTTTTCTGATTCAGTTATTATATCAATCTCTTAAATAGCCTTTTCATATATATATATACTTGTTAAAAACCTTATCAATAAAAAACTCAGTGGGAAAAAATCTTGATGAAGGAAAAAAAGAGTGTAATGCATACTTTTTACTCTCCCTGATGATATCATCATTTTGAAATCGACTAGCATCTCAAATGTTATTATCATCCGATACGTGATATGGTCACATATATATAACCATTTTGTCAAACAGAAGTCTTGATTCTATTTATTATCGAGATTTATATATGATATCACAATAAGATAATTTATCCCTAAATTTTCATAGCATTTTTATCGAACATTACTGATTTACAAAGACTCAAATAAAATAATTTTTATATTATCCACATCTTTTGATTACTCAACAAGAGTTTCAATAATTTCATCTTTTCATGATGATTAACAACCATACCAAATTTAGATCTGAATCTTTTCATAAAAATACATACATTATGATTGCTTTAATAAATACAAGCTTCATTTAGCTTGATATAATTTCTCAGGAAATTCAATCATTGTCTTTTGCAATATATATCCATATTGAATTTTCATATATAAAACATATTTAAAATATTTATTCACTGTCAGATTTATCATATATTGCTACATTATTCATACACCATCAAAATGAGATATTTTTCTTCAAAATAATCATTTGTGTGAAAACTTGTGTGATAAGCTGTTTTCATTATAATATAACTTATCTCGTCTTTGCATAACTATCAATTTATATGTCATCATTTTCACACAAATTAGTAGACGGACCACAAGTCCAACAATACTCAAATTGCAAATTAATCATAAACGTCTTTCTAAATTGATTAATTATTTATAGTTTATACTCCTCTATAGAGTTTAATCAAGATCCTCATAAAGTAGAGCTCTAAATTATATGTAGGCATATTGTCGACATTTTATCTTGGTTCTATCTTTTTCATATTGACATAATTTATCAAGATCTCTTTATTTTTCTGAATCTATTTCAGAAATTAATAATGTCAATGGAATATTTCAAACTGATTCTCTTTCAAACCATCATAAATATTTGCTCCATTTATGAGAATTTAATATCTTATGAACTGATTGGTAACTCATGTTTCGAACGTATACCAAATTCATATATAATATTGTCCTTTATAATATCATCTTATATTGAAGTTGTAAGGACCCAAACCTGAAAACTAGGCCCTTACCGCTGTGAAACCCGGACAAGCCCAACATGTGGACTAATCCGAATCTCACAAGGCTTAGAAGACTTTTCAAACACGATTCCCAAAACAAATGTATTCAATATTTCAAGAATTGGAGAATGTCAAATAAGAAACAGACATCTAGCATGTCATTAGAGTGAACAAAATACCACAACGGAAGACTTTATTTAAATAAACAAAATATCCAAAACAAAAAACGGGTCCACACAATTACAAGCCCATAATCACAAACTGGGCTTAACGCTCGGTACATAAAACCATAGCCAGAAACGTAGTAAATGCATAAGGATATAATAATAATAATCAAAACATCAAAATGAGTCAAAAAGGAAATGTCAGAAAAGAAAACCATGTAAAATATACAGGTGCGATAGTCCAACCAAGTCGTATGAAGCTCACACACCTCAAAACACTGCCTACAGCTCACGAACTACTCCTGAAAGAGGGAAATAACAACGGGTGAGATAATAATCTCAGTAGGAGTCACCGCATCATATGTTCTACGGGGAAATAAAGGCACATACTAAGAAGAGAAGAAATGGTTTACTAAAGGAACAATGACGTAACTGATGCAACTCAAAGAATATAGAATTCATGCATTTGTTTTTATAATGTAAAACATAGTTCCAGCCCAATAGGTTATAACTCATAAACTCATAAACTCATAATACAACACGGTTATCAATGCCTACCAAAATCTATCGGGATGGATTTTCTCTAAAGATGGTGGCAATGCCAACTGGTATGCCACTAGCTTGATGCACTGGGTAATCTCATACGGGCCGATATAACGCGGTGCTAACTTGCCCCGCTGCTGAAACAGAAGTACGCCTTTCCACGGTGCGACTTTTAGGAAAACCATATCACCGACCTCAAACTCGAGCTCACGACGACGATTATCTGCGTAATTTTTTTGTCTATCCTGAGCCGTCCTCAACCTTTGTCTGATCAGTGCTAATTGCTATGTTGCCTGATCAATCATCTCAGGACTATCGAGGCTCCTCTCTCCTACCTCGTCCTAGCATAACGGTGTCCGACAACGTCTACCATACAACGCCTCATACAGTGCCATCCCAATACTGACCTGGAAGCTATTATTGTAGGCGAACTCTGCCAACGGTAGACATCTGTCCCACGTAGTCTGTCTATCGAGCGAACACGCTTGTAGCATATCCTCCAATTTGCTCCACAATCATCCACACATCATCGAAACCATGTTGAGTCTTCGAAAAACTCACGATAAAATCCATCGTGATATGCTCCCATTTCCACTCGGGAATTGGAAGCGACTGCAGCATACCTGTGGGTTTCTGGTGCTCGACCTTGATCTGCTGCCATACGAGGCAACAAGCAACAAACTCTGCAATCTGTCTCCTCATCCCCGACCACCAATACTGCTCCCTCAGATCACGATACATCTTGGTACTACTAGGATGAATCGAGAACGTAGAACTATGTGCCTCAGTCAAAATCAAATGACGTAACTCCTCATCCCGGGGAACACAAACTCTTCCTCGGAAGGTCAGAATTCCATCATCTCGGACTCTATACTCACTGACTGTTTCCCCTCCAACATTATTTTCCAACTACTGCCTCAACTGGGTTAAATTCGGATCCTCAACTCTCACTGCGTTAACAATGCCCTGAACTATCACTGCCAAGCTGGACTCGGATTTCCCTCAAATACATCAGCATCGGCATATTCTCCTCCCGGATATAAGCCAAGGAAGATAAAGTCTTCCTACTCAAATCGTCGGCAACCACATTGGCTTTTTTGGGATGATAATCGATTATAAGTTCGTAATTCTTTATCAACTCAAGCCATCTCCTCTGTCTCAAGTTAAGCTCTTTTTGGGTCAGAAGGTACTTGAGACTCTTATGGTCTGTGAAGACTCTGCAAGTCTCACCATACAGATAGTGGCGCCAAATCTTCAGTGCGAACACCACAGTTGCTAACTCCAAATCGTGGGTCGGGTAATTGCATTCGTGTGGCCTCAACTGTCGTGAGGCATAGACAACTACCTTCCCATCCTGCATCAACACACAACCCAAACCATGCTTTGATGCATCACTGTAGACCACATACTCCTTACCGCTGATCGCTAAGGTAAGAACAGGAGCGGAAACCAATCTAGACTTCAACTCCTCAAAACTCTGTTGACACTTCTCGGACCACACAAACGGTTCACCCTTGCGTGTCAACCAAGTCAACGGTCCTGCTAACGTCGAGAAGTTCTCCATAAATCGTTGGTAATAACTAGCTAAGCCCAGAAAACTTCGTATCTCGGGAACACTACGAGGAGGTTCCCATGATACAATAGCCTTAATCTTCTTGGGATCCAACAATACTCCTCTGGCTGACACAAGATGTCCCAAGAAACCGAATTCTCGCAACCAGAACTCGCACTTAGAGAACTTGGCGTATAATTGCCGCGCTCTAAGTATCTCCAATACCATCCTCAAATGCTCATAATGCTCCTCCTCCGACTTTGAATAAATCAGTACGTCATCAATGAAGACAATCCCGAACCAATCAAGGTACTCCCGAAATACTCGGTTCATCAAATCCATAAACATTGCTGGCGCGTTTGTCAACCCAAACGGCATCACTAAGAACTCATAATGTCCATACCGGGACCTGAAAGCTGTCTTCGGGATATCTGACTCCCGAACTCGCAACTAATGATAACTCGACCTCAAATCAATCTTGGAGAATACTGACGCTCCCTGAAGTTAGTCGAACAAATCATCGACAGAGGGTACTTGTTCTTCACGGTAACCCGATTCAGCTGCCGGTAATCAATGCACAATTGACAAGGAACCATCCTTTTTCTTCACGAATAATAACGGCGCTCCCCACGATGATACACTGGGACTAATGAACCCACGACCTATCAAATCCTCCAACTGGGTCTTCAGCTCCTTCATCTCAACTAGAGCCATCCGATACGGCAGGATGAATATCGGGTTTGTTCCGGGCATCAACTCGATCCTGAACTCCACCTCTCTCTCCGGTGGTAACCCGACTACATCATCTGGAAATACATCCGGGAACTCACTGGCAACCGAAACTTGATTCAACTCCTGTGACTCGGCTGAGGTGTCTTTGACATGGGCTAGAAATGCTGTACAACCCTTACTGATCATCTTCTTACTAAGCCACGAGATCATACAAGTACGCACAACACGTCTATCTCCCTCGGAGCAAGACTTTGAACTATCGGGTAGACTGAACCAAACCCGCTTGGTGAAGCAATCCATCCGGGCTTGATATCAGGCTAAGCAATCCATACCCAAGATGACATCCAATTCTCGGATATCAAGTGGAATCAAATCTACCTCAATCTCAACTGATCCCATCCTCAAAACACAACCCAAATAAACTTGACAACAGGTCAACTGCTCACCTAACGGGGTTAAGACCGCGATCGATGGAACCAAGGATGACAACGAATGATCTGCACTAATTGTAATTCTGGGACCCACAAATGACCTATTCGCTCCGGGGTCTATTAATACTCTAGCATAACGAGAAAAAATTACAACAGTACCTATCACCACGGCTGTGATGGCTGAGTAGACGGTTGACTACTAGAAGGTCTGTCTGGTGCTCTAAACGGAGGCCTAAAAGAAGCATTTGAACCAACGTGACTACCGCTCGGTCTCGGGGCTCCGAAAGGCTGTGAGGCATTATGCCTCGGCTTCGGAAAATCTCGAGACATATGGGCAACCTCGTCACGATTGTAGCACTTCCGCAAATGCGGACAAGGAGGGATGTGGTACTGACGGCAACTAGCACACCACGACATAGATGGTCGGCTCACACTGTGACTAGAAGTAGCTGGTTGTGACCGGGTGGTCCCGTGTCTACCTCCTCGAAAATAGGAAGGTCTCGAAGGGTACAGTCCTGCGGAACGACTCAGTCTAGGATCATGTCTCGTACCATGCCGAATCAGACCTCTATCCGATGGAAAATCTCGATGGCCCTGACTGTGAGTCTTCCGACTCTGAATCATCTTCTCAACGTCGGTGGCAGCAACGACCAAAGCCTGCAGGTCGTAAATTGGCGTCGTGCCCACAATTAATCGGATATCACTTGTTCAACCCATCCTGAAAATGACTAGCTAACTTCGTCTCCACCCGATTCTCAACTGGAGCAAATCAAGACAACTCCCTTAGCTCTGACTCAAACTCTAATACAGATCGGGAACCTTGTTTCACCTTATAGAACTTTGACCTCTTCTCATCCTGGTGAAACTGCATATAAAACCGGTTATTGAACTCGCCCAGAAACTGATCCCACGACGGCTGCTGACCTCCATACCTCAAACTCACTACGGTCCACCATGATAAAGCTTCCTTCTCGAATAAGAAGGTGGCCAAGGCAACTTTGTCCTCCTCGAAAATACGTGAAGCCTGTGCGGTCCGGCAAACTGTATCAAGCCACTGCCGGGCTACAGCCACGTCAGCTGTCCCGGAAAAATTCATGCAACCCAACTGACGAGCTTCCTTCAATAGCTTCGTAATCATCACTGGGAGTCTATTGGCATCTTGTTGCTGAACTGAAGCTACTGGTTTTTGTACCGGAACTCCAGGTGCTACTGGAGTGGGATTTGGCTGCTACTGAGCCACTAACTGCTGCAATGTGGCCTGTATCGTGACCAAAATCTGAAATAATGCTGGATCCTGAACCGGCGCGGCAGGGGCTTCCGTGGCGACCTGAACTGCTTGAGCTATTGGTGCAGCCCGAATAGCTTGTGCAGCTGGAGCTTGTTGATCTGCCTGCACATCGGGCTCGGCTAGCCTGTAAACTGACTCGCCACTCCCATCATGGCAATCACGAACGGGCAACGGTACTATGTGTCCTAACCATAGTGGCTGAGTAGAGTACGCAACAACAACAATAATACGTAAGCCTAGGAACTCAAACAAACAACTTAAATGATATGACGCTGGACTATACACGTGCAAGTGAGTTTAAAACATGTTTTTTGAAAATATTTTTGAAATTGATTTGTAAAACCATGCTCCGCTACCACCCTTGTAAAGACCCAAAGCCGAAAACTAGGCCCTTACCGCCATGAAACACGGACAAGCCCAACACGTGGACCAATCTGAATCCCACAAGGCTTAGAAGACTTTTCAAACATGATTCCCAAAACAAATGTATTCAATATTTCAAGAATTGGAGAATGTCAAATAAGAAACAGACATCTGGCATATAATTGGAGTGAACAAAATACCACAGCGGAAGACTTTATTTAAATAAAGAAAATATCCAAAACAAAAAAATGGGTCCACACAATCACAAGCCCAAAATCACAAATTGAGCTTAAAGCCCGGTACATAAAACCGTAGCCAGAAACGTAGTAAATGCATAAGGATATAATAATAATAATCAAAATATCAAAATGAGTTAAAAAGGAAATGTCAGAAAAGAAAACCATGTAAAATATGCAGGTGCGATAGTCCAACCAAGTCGTATGAAGCTCACACACCTCAAAACACTGCCTACAGCTCACGAACTACTCCTGAAAGAGGGAAATAACAACGGGTGAGATAATAATCTCAGTAGGAATCACCGCATTATATGTTCTACGGGGAAATAGAGGCACATACTAAGAAGAGAAGAAATGGTTTACTAAAGGAACGAGGACGTAACTGATGCATTTCAAAGAATATAGAATTCATGCATTTGTTTTATAATGTAAAACATAGTTCCAGCCCAATAGGTTATAACTCATAAACTCATAATACAACACGGTTATCAATGCCTACCAAAACCTATCGGGATGGACATAATAAATCACTTCTCGAGTAACCCCGTTAAAAGGAACTGGAAACCCACTGGTAGTGTAAATTTATATTTTTAAGAAAGTAATAAATATACACGTAACCCCTATTGCCAGTGTTGTCCGAAACTAGACAGAGAAAAACTACACGTATCATACCTGTCTCAATACTCAGTATGAACCAACCTGCGAAGACGTGGCAGGCAAATGAAGACAACACCCATACAACTCCCGAATGGGTAAGCAACTCTCCCCTATCACTGGGATTCCGTATACTTACCTCGCATTGGCCAAGCGAACATTTATTGAGATAGATACCAAAATAAATACAAAATATTTATTAAATATCATACTTATTTTAAACCATAATGTAAAATCATACATTTTATGAAAACTAAAAAAAAATGTTATGCATCAAGACACCCTCAAGTCTCACCATCATATGGTTAAGTATACATTATACATTAATTAATTAATTTATTTTTAAATCCAATCTAACTACTTAAGCCCAAAACTAATGAATTTTAAAAGAAAAAAAAAACTAAAGGGGAGGGAAAACACTAGCAACGACATTATTGGGCTGCACCAAAAGATTAGTTTATTGAATAGATTTTGTATATTATAACTAAGCTAGATAGTCAGATGTCACGAGTCCATTGGCATAGGCTTAGGCCTATTTTGTAAGTGGGCAGTCTTTGGCAGGCCTGGAGATTCAATTAAGGGGAGCAGTCTAATAAATCGACGATTGGTGTCATCACGCTATGATAATTCACTATATATGGAAGACACTAAGAAGGAAAAGCAAAAGACAGAAACTTGAAGCAAACAAAACAAACACTCCCCTCTTCAAACCCTTGTGCCAACGTGGAGCAAACCAACCAAGGCAAGCTACTACAATAATGAATAATCTCGGTTTACATCTTCCGGTGGAAGAAAAAGAAAATGAAAAGCTAGAATTTGAGAAGACAAGACCCTGCGTTGAGATCTTGCCAACGAAGACCCTTCCCACCCATTCTTTTCCTTTGAGGATCCCTTGGTTAAACTATTACTTATGCTGGTACCTTCTTCTTCAATTGTGTATGCAGTTATAGGAAAGTTCATTTTTTTTCTTTTAACTGTTGCCTAGATTTTACCCTTTTTTTTTTCATGAGTGGGTTAGAGGATGGGATATTGATGCATTATCCATATCGTAAGATGTCAAGATTCCGGAGATCTTTTTATTCCAAGTTGCCAATATCCTACGATCTGCGTTTTCAGGTATATTAGACTAACAGAGAGAAAGAAGCCTATCTTTTGATTTGGAAATAAAAGGAAGGGTTACAGAGAAGAAAATTGACTTTACGAATGGATTCTCTCACCACACCCGTGCTCCCGCCTCTCTCTAAACCCAGTTACTCCCACGTTCTAACCCCAGCCTCCCAACACTCTTCACCCATCCCTCGTGTCAATGGTAAGTCCCGAGTCCTCCCCCCTGCCCCTAACCATCACAATTCCCAGACTGTGGAGGCTCCTGAACAGGCTAACCTCAGCTGGTCACCAGCACAGGTGTTCCGAAAGGATCGCTACATTTCCTACTACATCGATGGTATCCCTGCAGATTGGACATCCTCTAAATTATTCCGAGCGATAGCAGAGGTGGAACCGGTGGTGGATGTTTTCATCTCCGGCCGTCTTTCTCATAAGGGCTTGAGATTCGGCTTTCTTAAGTTTGTTAAGTGTGGAGTACAGGAAGCAGCAAGACAAAGTAGGTTGCACTCGAAACTCGGAGGGTATGCATGGACCCGCATTAATGTAGCCCGGTTTGAGGAAGAAAAGGGGGCACAACGGGTTCAGAAAGGTCCACCAGCTAGCTTTCGAGCTCAAACATCAGACGAAGGACACCTACGGGATACAGGCCTTTGTGATCCACCTTTGCGGGAGAGGGACGGACGCACGTACGCAGCTGTCACTGCTGCTCAAGGAATGCAGGAGTTTGCGGACGGTCCTTTGGAGCTAGTCTCAGATCCCGAGCTCATGCATAAACTGCAACGATGTGCTGTTGGTCTGTTATGTGAGGTAGCTCACGTCCTAATAGACCTTACGTGGGATTGACTGTATTGATATGGGTCCTTTCCAGAAACTCATTGTCTTTGAGACTACCGCACAACTACAATATGAACTGAGTTCTAATCGTGATTTTTGGAATAGCAAGTTTCATGAGCTGCATCCATGGAGGGTTGAAGATGCAGGGGTGCGTAGAATGTGTTGGGTGGAAATCACTGGTCTTCCCCTTAGTGCCTGAGTGGAGGAGTCTTTCCGGAAGATTATTAGCCAGGTGGGAATGGTGGTTCAGATTCATCCCTCCACGGCGAAATGGAGTAACTTGTCCAGTGCAGTTCTACAAATTGCTACTCCAATTCTGCAGGAGCTTCAACGAACAGTGCATTTGAGGTTAGACGGAAAACAGTGTTCAGTGAAGCTTTCAGAAGTCAAAGTTAAAGGAGGTGTGGGGCCCGAGGATGAGGAAAAAGGGTCTGTGTCAGGAGGTAGCAATAACCTTTTTGTCCCACCTACACACAACACATCAGTTGATAGACACAGTAGCAAAGCTATGGATCAGGTCAGTAGGCAAGCAGCACAGACAAAAGGAATGGCCACAAATCATGTCCTAACCAATCCGGATAATAGGCCACAGTGTCCTCCAGCTCAGCTTAGTATTCATAGTCAGCCTGCACAGGTGGTTGCAAGCACCGTAGTGACTCAGCAGGGAGAGGGGCGTGTAGGTCCTTCACAGATTGTTGAAGGGCTGCGCGGTCATTTCATGTTGCCTGGTCTTACTATTGAGAATCAAAGGTGTGATTCACGACAGGCTCTTTCTGGGGGAAACTCAGTGAACCATACAGCGATCAATTCAACCTTGCCACCCTCCTCTGAGGTTATGGCTTTCACCAGGATGAGGACAGAAGGTGAGAAAGCTTCCAGGGTTGGTGTACATGGACGGGCTAGGGAGCGAAGGCTTAGTAGGCAGAAAAAGCTCAAACATATCAAGCCTAATGGAAGCCTGTCTTCGGAGAATCACAACCCAATCAATGGAGGCAGAGTCTCTGTGCTGGCAAAGGAGCCTTCGTTTTTGGTGGAGAGAACAGAAAAGGGAGATGGTTCCTCTACCAGTGGATGTCGTGCTCAACCAGGTGACGAGGACTGTCCAGGTGACATAGAGGCACAACGGACTTTAGACATTGGGATCCATTTGGGTTTAAGGCGCAAGAACACGAAAGCTGCGATCTGAAGGAAGTTGAAGGCTCAGATTGTTGAGGAAGAGAAGGAGTGGCTGGCTCACTGCACTTCTTAGTGTAGTTGCAGTGCTAGGAGTTCAGGGTGCTGCCATCCAATGATTAATTTAGCCTTTTGGAATATACGCGGTTGTTGGGGGAAGATGAAGGAGAGTCAGATTCGCACCGTTATTATAAAGGAGCAGCTGGGGCTTATGTTTTTATGCGAGACAAAGAGGAAGTGTTTCTCTGATCAATTGGTAGCTCGTTTCTGGCCTGGTCAACACATTCACTGGACAGCTATCGATGCCCAAGGGAGTGCAGGAGGAATTTTGTGTATGTGGGACGATTTACGTGTGCAGGTCTTGGATGTTCAGAAATATGAGCGCTGGATGCTATTGGAGCTACGGGTGCGTGATACAGGCTATAATTTTATTTGCGTTGGTCTCCATGCTCCTAATGTGGCGGTGGAGCGGCGTGAGCTTTGGGCTGAGCTGGCAAGAAGGAAGGCAGTCGTCAATGCCCCATGGCTCATTCTGGGTGATTTCAATGAGTCCCTTTCAGCGGATGAATGGTTAGGTCCTTCGTTTAATGCTACGGAAGCTTCATGTTTGGAGCGGCGTGAGCTTTGGGCTGAGCTGGCAAGAAGGAAGGCAGTCGTCAATGCCCCATGGCTCATTCTGGGTGATTTCAATGAGTCCCTTTCAGCGGATGAATGGTTAGGTCCTTCGTTTAATGCTACGGAAGCTTCATGTTTATTACATTTTATCAGTCGAGCTGGCTTAGTTGATATGCCTCTTTTATGGAAAGCTTTCACTTGGTTTAATTCGACTAGTGCATCCCGTATAGACAGAGCATTAGCTTCTCCCCAATGGTGCTCTCATTTCAGCAGACATAGATTGTATGCCGGCGATAAAGGTTTTTCTGATCATGTACCTTTACTGGTGAAGGCTGACTCATTTAGGTGGGGCTGTAAGCCTTTTCGTTCCTGGGATATTTGGTGGGAGGACCCGCAGTTTCTTCAGCTGGTGGCCGGTTTGTGGAGGGAGGCTGGGCAAGTGTTTCCGGGTGATTTCTGTGTGGTAAAGAAGTTTGCGTTTTTAAAGAACCGTTTGCAGGAGTGGCACAAATCCCAATTCGGGGCATTGGAAGGTAAACTCCAACGTATCCTGACTGAGATTGATTCTCTAGACAGGGTTAGAGGTGCCGATGGGAATGTACGGGATGATAGATATCAAGAGTTACAGCTGCAAAAATGGGAGTTCAAACAGAAACTTGAAGCGATGTGGAGACAGAAATCTCGACAGCAGTGGCTTAAGTTGGGGGATAAGAACAGTAAGTTCTTCCATGCGTGTGCTACGATGAGGCGTGCATACAATTTTATTGGTTCCATTCGGTTTTAGGGTAGGGTTTGCACCACGCCGTCTGAGATACAAGGCGCTGCAGTGGAGCATTTTAAACGGTTCTTTGCAAACGAAGGAACTGGATGGTTGGGTCTGGGAACCTTAGCCCTGCCTCGCTTATCAGCATCGGCCGCAGACCAGCTACACGCACCGTTCCTAGAAGATGAGATCAAAAGTGCAGTTTGGGCTTGTGGAAGCCATAAAGCACCAGGACCGGATGGGTTTAACTTCTATTTTCTGAAGAAAGCCTGGTCTGTGATTGGCAAGGATGTAGTGACAATGGTTGCCGAATTTTACTCCAGTGGTGATCTCCCTAGAGGGATCAATAATGGTTTCATCACGCTCATACCCAAGATTTCTGGTGCAGTTGATTTCGGCGCTTATAGACCTACTAGTCTCCTGAATAGTCTGTATAAAATTATTGCTAAGCTGCTATCTACTCGACTCAGGAGGGTGCTGCCTCAGTTAATTTCTCCTTTCCAAACCGGTTTCCTGGAAGGTAGACACATCAGTGACTCTATTATGGTGGCTAATGAGATACTTCATAGTATGAAGCAATCACGATTGAAAGGGTGGTGTCTGAAGTTAGACTTCCAAAAGGCTTACGATTCAGTTAATTGGATGTTTCTTCTTGAGACGATGGAACATATGGGATTTGGTGGAAGGTGGAGGAAATGGATTCAGAGCTGTATATCGTCGGCTCACTGTGCCATCCTAATAAATGGAGCGCCCACGGAGGAATTTTTGGTGGAACGTGGTTTGCGTCAAGGTGATCCGCTATCCCCTTTGTTGTTCAATATAGCTACTGAGGTGTTATCACGATTACTGCTTACAGCTGCTGACGGTCAAGTCATCCAAGGGATAACCATGGGCGGCTTACGTCTCACCCATTTTCAGTATGCGGATGATATTATTCTCTTTAGTCAGGGTGACCAGCAGGAAATTATTCGAATCCAGGGGATACTGCGATGCTATGAATTGTTATCTGGTCTGAAGATTAATTTCTTCAAGTCTAGTTTAGTGGGAGTCAACGTTCCTGATGTGGAGATTGCTGAACTGGCACTCAGGATTCATTGTAGACAGCAGGAGTTGCCGTTTATATACCTTGGCGTTCCACTAGGTGCGAATCCACGCCGCAGAAGCACTTGGCAAACGGTGCTGGAACGCTTCAAAGGTAAGCTGACTTCGTGGAAGGGTTCCTTTTTGTTGCTGGGAGGACGAATCACCTTAATCAAAGCAGTGCTGAACAGCCTTCCGGTATATTATATGACCTTCTTTCAGATGCCAGTGAGTGTACGAAAGGAATTGGAAAAGTGGGTGAGGAGGTTCTTATGGACTGGGAAAACTGATTCTCGCTGTTTCTATAAAGTTAAATGGTCAGAGGTGGTATGCGCGCAGGACAAAGGCGGGGTGGGATTGGGGTGCTTGCAACTCAGGAATCAGGCACTACTTAATAAATGGTGTGCAAGATTGGCCAATGATACTTGCTTGCTGTGGAAGACAGTGATTGAACAAAAATACCGACCTCGTTTACGTCCAGCGGGCATAGAGAGTTCGGTGAGCAACGGCTCAGCAATTTGGCGCGGGATAGTGATGGCCAGAAGAATGCCTTTACCTAATGGACAGTGCATTTCTGATTTCCACCGTTGGCGATTAGGCCAAGGTACTGCTATTGATTTCTGGAGGGATTGTTGGTGCAGTAGCCGCCCCTTATTGAGTTTGTTCCCTCGCTTGTACGATATTTCTTTGGATAAAGAGGGTTCCATATCCCAATTTGGGGTGATGGTTGGACAGGTTTGGGAGTGGAGACCATTATGGAGGAGACGGTTATTTGTGTGGGAAGAAGAGGAAGTTGTTCGCTTGCTAGACTTACTGAGAGGGGTAGTTCCAAACTCTGTACGTGAATGTTATACTGCAATGGAAGCACTCACTTACCCGGCCAGAGAACCATTGATTCCGAACGTGTGGCGAGTGCAGGGCCCTCCCAAATGGCAAGCTTTCATGTGGTTGGCTTGTAAGGAAAAGATCACAGCCAAATGTCAGCTGGTTCGCCTTGGTATCCTATCATATTCGGATAAGGATTGCGGTGCATGTGGCCAGGAGGAATGCGATTCAAATCACATTTTACTTCACTGTCCAATGGCCTGGAGGTGCTGGTCTCTCCTCTTCCACAAATGGGGCCTAACGTGGGTACAACCTAGATGTATGTCCGACTTGTTCACCCAGTGGGGAGGATTTTCTATTCCAGCTAAATGGAAAAATCTCTGGTACGTGCTACTTTTTGCGCTCACATGGAGCATCTGGTTGGGCAGAAATGCAAGAATCTTCTGCCAAGCTACTTGTAATGTGGATGATCTATTTTACAAGGCAATTCGGCATGGTTTTAGTTGGGCTAAGTATAACTTGCCAAGGGGATGTCCTGATTGTCTGTCTATATTGCCTTCAGGGGATTTTGCTTTTTTCCGTTTCCACTAGATAGCACGGCTGGTGACAATTTCAGATGCTTACTCCAGTGCAAGTATCTTGAATTTTCACCGGCTCTATGGAACCGGGATATTGGTTAAGGACGTACTTGTATCTACTTTCCTTATTTATATAAATCGACTCATATTAAAAAAAAAAGAAAGGGTTACAGATGGTTGCAAGAAGAAGACTTGCGTAAAAAGAGATGAACAAAAGGAAAAAGGCTGCGCAGCAAAGAATGGAAATGGAACATAAAGAAAAATGCTAAAGCCGATTTCACTGTTACCTGCATGACTATCTAGTTGTCAACAAGACATAATACCTCTTTGCTTTGCAGGAGTTGAAAATTTCAATGTTTCATTTTAATAAAGGTAGGCATAGGAATAAGTCAACAAAGAGAGACAAAGAGGTAAGTAAAGGAGACAAGGAAGTAAGAAAATGACAAAATAAGAGGAACAAGCATGCGATTTCCACAGGAAATGAGCTGGCGACTCTCTACAACAGGACAAATTAAAAAGAAACAAGAAACAAGGGTGGTTTTAAGGGGATGGTTAACAAATTTTTTTTTAAACATAGCTGCTAGCAGCAAAAGACCAAGGAATAAGTAGGTGCGACGTAGCCAAAGATATAATTACCCTATTTATATTTTTATCAAACCTATCAACCTTAGAAAAGAAAAGGAGGGATACGATTCTTGGCTGCTAAAAAAAAGAGCACAAAGAAACAAGAACACAAACTATTGTCGATCAAACATATGAGGCATAGTCTCCTACCTTACGTACAGAAGAACTGGTGGCAATTCACTTGTCTTTATCGCGTGATCCGGATTCAGAACCACCTGAATCAAACCAATATTAGAATCTGAAATTGCAAACCAGATTTAAAATATGGAAGAGAAGAATCCTACTGTTCCCTCACCGAACTATAAAACCAACGAAACCACTAAGCTTTACATGAACAATCAAGCAGTGGAAAAGAAAGAAACTTAACACGAGCGTTGAATTGGAAAGGAAAGTGCATACCAATCAAGAAAGATTGATGGAGGCACAAAATTCGAGAATAGATCTTGGCGACGTGATGAATAGAGCAAGAGAAAAAGACCAGGGTTTTTGTCTGAAACAAAAGCAACGGAAGTGACTAAGGTAATTAAATGGGCTTAAAGAGGGTTTATATAATCCGACCTCAAAACTCTAGTGGGCTCGGATTAACAAACTCAAATATACTCGATTAGGCTTAAAAAGGTATGAATAAGGCTTTATGGTATAAACGGGCCCGGAAACAAGTTCAAACGTACACGTGGACCACTAGAACAAAGCTGATTGTATAAACAAATAGGACGGGGTTTCACAGAAGCAATATAGCTGGATCTTAATTATTATAAAATCAGTAAATTCATCTGACAATAAAATTTATCAATGAGTTATCTTATAAACTTTAAGTTCATAAATTATAATGACGATCGTAATAATGATAACTCATCATGATATTTCTTCTCCAGCTATTTATCTTTTCTCCCCCTCAATGTTAGAATATTGCCTAATTTATATTTTTCTTTGATGATCCATCTTTGTGCGATATGGTGGATAATTATATTATCTATCGTACATATAAAATTCATAGATGATTATACTTGGTTCCTGATCACAAACCAATTTATGAGGGAATACGAATGATTGTATATTGGCATGATGTGAATAAACTTGTTGCATGACAAATGCATTATAATAAGCATATAATATCTCACAAAGGTCCATAATATAGATATACTCACAATATATATCCATATTATTTTTATCGAATTATCAAGATGCATACACTAGCCAACGATTTCTTTTTTCACAAGTAGTTTTACAAATGCCACTTGCGTTGTAAATATATTTATACATGTGAACATTTTGGTTGATATATCATCAAAACCAAATATATGTATTTCACATCTTCATCCTGATTTGATATCAAATTGAGCAAAGAGAGACATTGTGCTTAACATTCGAAAGCTTATGTACTATGGAACAACTTATAGTTTTTCAATCATAATCTATATAGCTTATCCATTATATATTACACATCAATTTTCAACAAGGATGGTCTCACCGGTGATGCCATCTTTTTATAATCGTACTATCTCATCTTTTGTAACCTTTTTGAAGGTTTAACAGTTGATCCATGTGCTTAATCATGGATATAACATATCATCACATTCTCCTTAAGGAATGATGCTAAATTTTTGTTAAGATGAGATACGATCGTATATACAACTATAGTAATGTCTCATTCATTGCAACGAATAGACTATAATATTTGAAATTATAAGATAATATCATATTAAAATAAATAAATAAAAATACATTTACATTATAATGCATACAATATCACATGTCTTATATAGTTTTTACTTGCAAAAAAAAAGTTATGGTATACTACTAACATGCTTTGTGAAAAAAAACATAGTTTATAAGTTTATTATAATATCTAACATGTATAAATTATCACTAGTAATTGTTATTTATCTTTTTTTTAACAAAAATTATAAAATTATGTATATAATAATTATTAAACACCAATAAATGATATTAAAAGACAAGAATAATTCTGGATAAACCTCACATAGATAAATAAATAAATAAAAATTTATTAATACTTACATATTATCAATTCACCAATTGATATAAAATTAATTATTCTTTACATATATTGCTCATATTTAATATTTTGGATGTTAACAGGTATTACATAATATATTGATAGTAAATATATTTAATTATCATCCATAAAAATATTTATAAATCTACAAGAAAGATTTTATAATAAAATATTAAATTATTTATGTCATATCAATTTAGTTATCAGTAATAAATATATCTAACAAAAGTGTATTTTGAGAGACCAAAAAGTAATGTATATGCATATATTGCTGAACATAAACTATAATCTTTTTTATATCGTTTTACTTTAAATAAAATCTCCATAAACTTAAGAATTTCTATAAAATGAGATATGTTCTGATAACATATTATATTTTTTTTTAAAAAAGAATTAAAATAATAAAATAATAATAAAATAGTATAATAAGACTTATCTTTTTCTTTCCTTGTTGAACCACGGCGGACAACATATTTATCTCTGAATGATATTTTCTGGATGTAGCAATCTACCCTAGCAATAAATATGCGAAGCCAAAGAAAATCGATACTAGATTATATCGAAGGAGAGAGATTTTGGTTAGTTATCTTTTTTAGAGGACAATCGTGCTGATAAAGTGAAAAGATACACGGATATGAGGATAGAATAAAAAGATCTTATTAGATACTGTAAGATCTATGTATTACAAAACGTTTATATTTATATATGCGAAGAGGGATTATACATATCTATTGGAGAAATAACATATTATTTCAAGTACAAGGTTGTGTATGTTATATGTGAAGGACCGTGATTATTGAAAGAGATGTATCTCTTGATATATTCAATAGATATTCATCATATCCATAATAATGTATCTCTTGATATATTCGACGAATATTCAACATATCCATAACAAAAATATTTTATATGAGATACTATACTTGGGTGGTGTCTAAACCTTATTATTGATCTAATTTGTTCAGTATAAAAAATATTAATATTTATAAAAAAAATTATATGAGATATTATTTACCTCATGGGTATAATGAGTCGGTAGGGTAAAATGGAACTTAATTGTTTTTATTTTTATATAAAAAAGTAATTATTATAATAATATTAAATTTTTTTCCGATTTTAAAATCGTTTTAGACGGATTACCTTTAAAATTCCTAACGCGGTCTTGGTTTTTGGGATTGGAGTTTGAAATTGAAAATAAATAATTTAAAATAATTAAATTAATTTTAAAATAATTAAATATTAAAATATAGTATTTCATATTTTTCGTCATACGTTACATCAACAACCAAACAGGCCAGCTTGACCGATTCAATGATCAGTCTGGATTTAGAACTTTAATGAATAGCTATGGTTAAAGACAAACTTGTTATTTTTTTTTTATTTTCTTGCATATCATGATTAGACTAAATATTTGAAAGGGCAATATTATTAATCTTAAACTCAATTAAAGCAACATCAATAAAAATGCATAAAAAGAAGAAAATGAAAGAAAAAACACTAAAACGATATTCGAACTCCTTGGTTGTCATACCCTAACCCCTACTTGCCTACAATGGAACTCATACAGCATGGCCTTTAGAGGGTTTGTCGCCAATGACAGCATCATCGGGAATATACTTGCCCCAGAACCAATGTGCCTTCCATACTCTATTCATCTCTTCGATTGGGACATTCTTTGTTTCGGGCAAAAAGAAGTATATGAAGATGGTCATGATCACCACGAAGCAACCAAAGAACCAGAAGAGACCGAACTTCATCCCACATAGCATGGACAAGAAGAATTGGCCAATCACAAAGGTGAAGAACATGTTCACCGAAACATTGATGGCTTGCCCTGCAGATCTGATCTCAAGAGAACATATCTCACTGGGCACCAACCATCCCAATGGACCCCAAGACCATGCAAAAGCTGCTACGTATGCACAGATCAAAAACAACACAAAGTTGGCCTCTCCCGCTGACAATTGGCCCACACCCGCTGTCCCGAATGCGAGGGCAACCATCACTCCTACAAGAATCTGAAATAGAACCAAAGCGATTTAGTTAGGAGACAAGTCGTTGGTATTGACATACAGATTAACTTAAAGTTAGCCTCATTGGTACGTACCTGGCAGACAATCATTTGCATACCACCTTCGAGGAACAAAATCCTTCTTCCAAACTTGTCCGCCGAGTAGATGGAGACCAATGTGGCCAAAACGTTAACCACCCCGGTAATAACGGCAGACATAAGTGAAGCATCATCACCAAAGCCCAAGGTTTTGAAGAGAACAGGTGCGTAAAACATTATGACATTTATGCCGGTGAGCTGTTGGAACAATGGGATCAAGGTGCAGATGACAAGTTGAGGCCTGTATTGGGGTTTCAAGATGTTCTTCCAAGGGTGATCCACTTTCTTTGCAGCCTCGCTAGCATCGATAAGGTCTTGGAACTCCCCGTCAACATTGTCATTGCCGCGAATCTTCTGTAACATTTTCTTAGCCTTCTCAGTATGACCCCTCTCGAGAATTGAGTTGGGAGTGTCGGGTAGAAATATGGATCCCACGGCTATCATGATTGCGGGGACAGCCGCAAGACCCAGAGAAAGCCTCCATCCCCATCCACCCTCGATCTGTGCCGTTCCATAGTTTATGAGATTTGCGGCCAAAATACCGATAGTGATGGCCATTTGAAAACCAATGTTCAATGCTCCTCTAATCTTTGCCGGTGCCATTTCAGAGAGATAAACGGGAACGGACTGATTGGAGAACCCAACACCCACACCAAGTAACAGACGACCAATGATAAGCATAGCCACATTGGTGGCAGCACCATTGACGATTGCACCCACAAGGAAAACGAGGCCTCCTGACATCATGGACACCTTACGGCCAAATAGCCTTGTCACCGAAGAAGCACCGAATGAAGCAACCAGTGCAGCCAGATAGAGGGAAGATGTGAACAATGTCAGGACATGGTCATTGAATTTGCAGTACATATTCTCTTGATGCTTTTCCTTTGCTCTATTGTACACTGACGGAAAGAATGGCTTCAAGAATGAGTCCATTGAAGTGACTCCTCCTGGAAAAATTTAGAAAACATGAAATCAATTTATCAAAAATCAGAAATAGTCAGTAAAGAAAAAAAGCAATAAACAATGTCATGCATCCTTACCAGAGATACCAATATCGTAACCGAAAATGAGGCCTCCAAAGGCCGCAACGATGCAGGTCACGATTACGAAAGCAGTGACACGACCCTCATAGTGTGTCCCACTGCTCTGAGCAACAAACCCTCCTCCGGCCATCTTTATTTAATTGAGCAGATCAGCAGACCACGTACTGATCAGTGTTTCCTCCGCCTTCTAGTCTCAAAGAAAGAACGCACGATATAGTACCGATGACCGACTATCGAGCTGATGTTTCCGTATATATATCCAATGCTTTCCTGTTTGTAATGATGGCTTTAGAATTCCTCGAGCTCTCCCTTATATACAGTTTCTATGCTTGGCTGTTATGCCAACCGAAAACTGATGTCTCCTAAGTTCAGTGTGAACTAACTAAAAAGTAGGCAACTTTCGTGGCGTCCTTTTCTGTCGCTGGATTTGGGTAACTGTTAGTTTCTTGCTAGGTCGATGACCGTACATAGTTGAATCGATAAGCCTTGGTTTGTTATTCTGCTCAATATAGTTAATTACACTTAGCATATGATAAAGAACTAACAGGTTTGAACCTTGATTTAAACTGCCTGTCTGTTGCTGTAACGATACATGCTTGTGTCTGCATCTTATCAGTTAGTTCTGTGACACTTGTTAACTACTTCTTAATTTCCATACGTGGACTTTGTCAACTGAAGCAACCCCACACATTTTTTGGTCTAACATTCTATTCAAATTTAATAAGAAGTTCATTCCCTTTTGAGTTCGAAAATAGAACTGAGGGACAAGAATGTCCAGTAGTTCTTATGGTACTTTAGTGTTAGACATAAGTGCATTTCGGAATATGACCGAAAAAAAAAGCATTTCTATCTTGAACAATGCACACAATTGGACCACGTATTATCATGTAATTCGCGATAGGTCGGTCGGTTTATATATACATTTATTAATTTTTTTTCTTTTCAATCATATGATTTATTGTGTTTAATAAATTTTTGAATAAATAAAAAAATTAACAAAATAATCATATAAAACAATAAAATTAAGCTTAACTAATTAATAAACATAACATATATACAATATATAATTATTTTAAAGGATAGTTATTGTATAGTATCAAATAAAACCTAAACGCATTATATTATTTCAGATGTGGAGGATAATGAAGTGTTTGGACTCATAGGAACATATATACGATTATTATAATTTTTTTTAATATTATATGGTTTGGGAAAATTTTCGGAGAGGATAGATCATCTCATCAAGTTTGAAGTATTATTGACAAACGGAACATTGTTATTGAATATAAAATAAGAAGAATTGAGGAGAAAAAAATAAGAGATAAAACTAAGAACAATATAGGGAATAAAATATCTTATCAAGTACTCAAGCAAGTGTGTACAAAGCAAATAATGTTACCTCCTATTTATAGGTAACATGATAAGGTACATGAAGAGACATTGAGAGATAAAGAGTTTTGTACTTATAAAATATTCATTACACAATTGAATAGACATAATAAAGTTTTTTGTCTTTTCAATTTCCAAACCTATTATATTCATAACACTCCCCCTTGAATATTTTGAATATTAAGAATGTGAGTATGAAATCAAAATACTGCCTCATTAAAAATCTTACCAAGAAAAACCTAATGGGAATAAAAATTTGGTGAAGGAAAAAAGAGTGCAGTGCATACTCTCCCTGATTTAGTCATCACTTTAAATCTTTCAAACGCTGCATTCCGATCTTTCGAACAAGCTTTTCAAATGTTGATGTGGGAAGAGCTTTAGTAAATAAATCAGTTAGGTTATCACTTGAGCGTATTTGTTAGACACTGATTTCCCTTTTGCTTTGAAGATCATGTGTAAGGACCCAAACCCGAAAACTAGGCCCTTACCGCCGTGAAACCCGGACAAGCCCAACACGTGGACCAATTCGAATCCCACAAGGCTTAGACGACTTTTCAAACACGATTCCCGAAACAAACGTATTTAATATTTCAAGAATTTGAGCATGCCAAATAAGAAACAGACATCTGGTATATCATTGGAGTGAACAAAATACCACAGCGGAAGACTTTATTTAAATAAACAAAATATCCAAAATGAAAGACGGGTCCATACAGTCACAAGCCCAAAATCACAAACTGGGCTTAAAGCCCGGTACATAAAACCGTATCCAGTAACGTAGTAAATGCGTAAGAATATAATGTTAGTCAAAACATCAAAATGAGTCAAAAAACAAATGCCAGAAAAGAAAAACCATGTAAAATGTGCAGGTGCGATAGTCCAGCCAAGTCGTATGAAGCTCACACACCTCAAAACACTGCCTACAGCTCACAAACTACTCCTGAAAGGGGAAAAATAACAACGGGTGAGATAATAATCTCAGTAGGAGTCACCGCATCATATGTTCTATGGGGAATCAGAGGCACATACTAAGAGGAGAAGGAATGATTTACTATAAGAACGAGGATGTGAACGATGCAACTCAAAGAATATAGAATTCATGCATTTGATTTTATAATATAATACGTAGTTCCAGCCCAATAGGTTATAACTTAAAAACTCATAATACATCACGGCTAACAGTGCCTACCAAAACCTATCGGGATGGACATAATAAATCACTCATCGAGTAACCGCCGCTAAAGGGAAACCGGAAGCCCACTGGCAGTGTTAATTTATATTTTTAAGAAAATAATAAATATACACGTAACCCCTACTGCCAGTGTTGTCCGAGACTAGGCAGAGAAAAACTACAACACGTATCATACCCGTCTCAATACTCAATACGAACCAACCTGCGAAGACGTGGCAGGCAAATGAAGACAACACCCATACAACTCCCAAACAGGTAAGCAACTCTCCCCTATCACTGGGATTCCGTATACTCACCTCGCATTGGCCAAGCGAACGTTTAATAACTATAGGTTCCCATACTGATGCATATAGAATGTTTATAGAACAATATACTTGTCAAATGTCATAGTTCCAAACAAATACTACGTTTATAATTCAATATACTGGACAAAACCCATAATACCAAAACAATAGTCTTATAAACAAATATGCTTGTCCAAAACAGTAGTATAATACTATACTTTTAATAACTGAGTGTAAAACATGCACATGTATACACAACCTCAAATATGCTCATATGATCTTGACTTACCCAAACTAAGGCTCACAATATAATATGTTTAGAGGACAAGAAAAATCGCATAGTGAACATAGAATTGACAGGAACATTCATTGGGATTCTAAAGAAATAAGCTAAAAGCTAAATAAACAAAAAAAGGTTTATAAAATGAAACGGTAAGCAGACGAAACGGGAAGAAGACGAAATGGGAAGAAAAAAAAACGAAGAAAAAAGACGACACCGCAAAAGACAAAATCGCAAAAGACAAAATCGCAAAAGACAAAATATAGAAAAGACAAAATACGGAAAAGACAAAATACGGAAAAGACAAAATACGAAAAAGAAAAAAAAATTAAAGAAGACAAAATCGGGAAGAAGACAAAAAGAATGGTAACTTATGCAAGACTTAAAGCTGCCATTACACAAAGAAGGGTAACGTAATTGCAGTGCAATCAAAGCAATAAGCATCAATTAAAAGAACACTATAATACGCCTCTAAATAACCAGATGATTTAGAAATAAAAGAATTTGCCGATCAAACTTATGAGGCATAGTCTCTTACCTCATGTGCAGAAGAACTGATGGCAATTCCTTTGCATTTATCGAGTGATCCAGATTCAAAACCACCTAAATCAAGCCAATATTAAAATCTGCAATTGCAAACCCAAATTAAAATACAGAAGAGAGGAATCCTACCGTTCCCTCACCGACGTATAAAGCGAACAAAACCACTAAGCTTTACACGAACAATCGAGCAGTGGGAAAAGAAATGAACATAACACGAGCGTTGGATTAGAGGAAGAGTGCACACCAATCAAGAATGATTGATGGCGGCACAAAAATTAAGAGTAGGACTTGGTGGAGTGAAGAATAGAGCAGGAGGAAAATACAAGGGTTTTCGTCTGAAACAAAAGCAACGGAAGTGGCTAGGGTAATTTTTCTGGCAGCTAACACAAGCTTAAATAATTTGGGTCTCGAAGCCCTACTGGCTCGACTTGGAAAAACAAGCCTAGCTTGGAAATAAAATCAATCGGCCTCGATTTTTGTCTTGGTCAAACTGTCAATTGGACACGTAGACCACTAGAACAATGCTGATTATATCTAAACTTGCTGACTGGACAGGTACCTAGGATAGGGTTTCACATCATAAGTAAAGAAGAATTTTGGTGAAATATGTTTTGTCTTGTCACCCTTTATGTAGCCTTTCTTCAATTGACCTATACAAGTAGCATTATCTTCATACAGTGTAGTTGCAAGTTCTCTATCACTTGATAATCCACATGCTTCTCTTATGTGTTGTGATATTGATCGTAGCCAAACACATTCACGACTTGCTTCGTGAATTGCTAAAATCTCTGCATGGTTAGAAGAAGTAGCAACCAAAGTTTGTTTCACCGACCGCCATGAAATGACAGTATTACCTATAGTGAATAAATAACCTGTCTGCGATCTGGCTTTATGTGGATCTGACAAATATCCTGCATCTGCATAACCAACTAAATCAAAAGTGAATAAATTTGAATAATATAAACCCATATCCATCTCTCGTAGATATCTAAAAATATGTTTAACTCCATTCCAATGTCTTCGAGTTGGGGAAGAACTATATCTTACTAGTAAATTTACTGCAAATGATATGTCAGGTCGAGTGTTATTAGCAAGATATGTAAGTGCACCAATAGCACTAAGGTATGGAACCTCAGGACTTAAGAGTTCTTTATTTTCTTCACGAGGACGAAAAATATCTTTTTTCACATCAAATGACCTCACAATCATTGGTGTACTTTTTTTTTTTGAAATACGACGATTTTATAGTATTCATGGATCTTAAACTTTACATACAAGAACAATCCATCTGCTCATCTGCAAAAGATCGTTCTAGCTGTCTAACTAACCGTGGTCTAGATTACATCTCCCACCTCGTTTACCCATCCCTTGTCCCTCGAGACCTTACAATCTCTATAACACCTAATGCCATCCCACAATAGGCAATAAACTACACCCACTGCTAATCTCCTTGTTAACATTTATCCTAGCCCATCTAAGGCTCTGCATCATGCCTTCAGTGGCCACATCTTGTGGATTTTTATACTTGTCATTAAAGATTCTGTCATTCCTAGCATTCCATATGCTCCAAACTTCAGCCGTAAGAAAACACTCCCAAATGCTTCTTTGTCTTCTATTACTGCACATGCCTCCCCATTGTACTATTAAGTCTTCCAACCTTCCTAGAAGAACCCATAATACACCTCATCGTCTCGCCACCTCTGCCCAGCATAGCCATGCTCCTCTACATATCACAAAAGTGTGGTCTGCATTTGCTTCCATCTCTCCACAGTTCGGACATTCGATGACGTTTGCTCCCACCAAGCCCATCTTCCACAATCTGCCTTTGGTGAGCACTCGATCCTGTGCTGCCAACCATAATAAAGCTTTGCTCTTTGGGGTCCCCTGAAGCTTCCATATCCCCCAATCAGTAGTCGATACCTCATTCTCCTCCATTGTCTCCATAATGGAGTAGCAATTTTTGACCGAGAATTGACCACCCTCCCCTCCCCACACGACAGCATCGCCCACTCCGCTTTGCAACCTGCAGTCCCGCAACCATTCCACTAAGCTTACCACAACTTCCTCTTCCCGATCAAATAAAGGTCGTCTCCAAGTAAAGGACCATTCCCAACTACCATTTATCCACCGTCCCGTGTTAGCTATCGTATCCTGTTTTCTTTCCGCTAATTCAAACAATCTAGGAAACTTACAAGCTAGTACCTCTCCACTCCACCAAAGATCTGACCAAAATTCAATGCGGTCACCCCCTCCTAACTTCCACTTAAGTTGTGCTCTGAGGCAGCCTGCTCTGTCAGATTCCCCATTGATGCACTCAAGGATATCACGCCATAAGATTGACATTTTGTTTTTATTGCCCACGATTCCTTCCGGTCCCAACCTAGGGGAGTACAATTCCCTGAAAATCTTCACCATCAAGCCTTCCGAATCATCAAATATCTTCCAACACCACTTAGCTAGCATTGTTGTATTCCTTATCGAAAGTGCACCCACTCCTGCCCCTCCTTTTTTCTGACTCTCGCATACTTTCCGCCATTTAACTTTGCTGATGCATTCTGAGTCTATTGTTCCTTTCCATAGAAATCTCCTTGACATTCTTTCAATTTCTTTTTGAACTCGCGTCGGCATTTGGAACATGAACATGAAGAAGATGGGAATACTATTTAGTACTGCTTTCACCATAACCAGCCGCCCTTCGAGGGATAGACATCTCCCTTTCTGAAAGTTCTTAAGATAGGTGCCCAGGTTTGGTATCGTCTTGGGCTAGCTCCAAGGGGTAGCCCTAAGTATCAAATAGGTAACTGATCCTCTTTGCATTTCAGTCTCCTTGCAACACTTTCACTCTCTTCTTTCGGGACATTCACTCCGATTAAGGCACTCTTCATGAAATTTACCTTTAGACCGGAGAAGAGGGTAAAGCACCTAAGAACTCTCTTAAAATTTAAGAGACTTTCCTCATCCGCAGTGCTGAATAAAAGTACATCATCCGCATACTGTAGTTGCGTGATGGACACACTACCCAGCTTGATCCCTTTGATCAAACCCATCTCCTCGGCGCGCAATATCATCCTCGATAATATCTCTGCCACCAAATCGAATAGTAGAGGGGATAACTGATCCCCCTGTCTCAGACCTCTACCCATGGAGAACTCTTTTATGTAGGAGCCATTGACTAATACCGTCACTCTTGCATGCGAAATACATTGCTCTATCCACTGTCTCCATCTTGCGCCAAACCCCATCCTATCTAGCACCTCGATCACAGCCCCCCATCTTACAGAATCATAAGCCTTTCTAAAGTCTATTTTAAAGCACCACCCTTTAGCTCTTCTACTTTTCAGATTATGAATCACTTCTGCCGCGACCATAACAGAATCAGCAATACTACGCCCTTCAATGAAACCTGACTGGATTGGCGAGACCAGTGAAGCTATCACCCTCTTCAATCTCTTAGTGAGCAACTTAGCCACTATTTTGTACAGTCCATTGATTAGGCTAATCGGTCTGAAAGCACTGAGGATATCTGCTCCTTCCACCTTTGGAATGAGTATAAGAAATGAATTGTTCACCCCTTTGGGCAGCTTGCCGGATGTATAAAATTCTCTGATCATCTGGATTACATCCCCCTTAATTATCTTCCACGCTCTCTTGATGAAGTAGAAGTTAAATCCATCCGGTTCTGGGGCTTTGTTACTCTCACAATCCCATACCGCATTTCTTATTTCCTCCTCCTCAAAAGGCTCTTCCAAGATGTCCGCAGCTTCTCTCGTTGTCTGTTTGACTTGAATATTCCCCAAACCAATCCACCTCTTCTTTTCCTCTTGGAAGATGTCACTAAAGTATCTGCACGTCTCCTCTTTGATTAGTCTCGGTTCTCTGATAACTCTGCCATCTATTTTGAGATGTACCATATGATTCCTCTTGCTTCTCGTGTTGGCACTTATGTGGAAGTATCTAGTGTTTTTGTCTCCCTGTTTGAGCCAGTGGATCCTAGAGTTCTGCCTCCATAGATATTCCACCTGTCCCTTGTATTGCCATTTGAGCCTCTGAAGATGCTGATATTCTCGTGTCGCTCCCCCTATTGCTATCAAGTTCATCGATCTCTTCCAGCACCTTCCGAAGCCTATCCACTGGTTTTGTCCCGCTACTCTTCTTCCATTCTCTCAACTTCATCCTCAGCATCTCCATCTTCTTCACAACAGCGAAATCCCCTCTGTGTACTATCCCTGCCTCACCCCAGAAACCCTTTATTACCTCCAAAAATCCTTCATCCTCCCACCAATAGTCTCAAGATCTAAATGGCTTAGGACCCCATTCGACAGTCTCTGAATATAATAATATGGGCGTATGATCCGATAATCCTTTGTTCCCTGCCACGGGATTGAAATCTATATTCTCATCCAACCACTCAGCACTCACTAAAGCTCTATCGATGCGAGAGGCTTTATTGGTTGAGAACCAAGTGAATTTCTTCCCAGAGATTGGCATATCCACCAATCCAGCTCTATCAAGCAACTGCTTCAGTTTCTCTGCTCCATTTTCGTCAAAACTCTGCCCCTGTCTTTCCTCCTTTGACAGCACTTCATTAAAATCCCCTATGACTACCCACGGTAATTTGCTGCCGCTGATCTCTTCCAATATTTCTGTCCAGAACTCTGCCCTATCCCTCGGTATGTTTGGAGCATGAATACCTGCGTATGAGAATTTGTATCCATCTCTTGTACTCTCCCCCTCAAGGATGATCCATCTGTCTCGACATTCGTGTCTCAGAATCTTCACCATCGACGAATCCCACATAGCGAGCATACCTCCGGCTCTGCCCCTAGAACTGCTTGCACACCAACCTCTATTCTCTCCGTGCCACATCCTCCCAATCTCCCTCTCACTCATATCTTCCATCTTTGTCTCCGCAATAAAACATATTGCTACGGAATTCCTACACACCATGTTTTTCACATCCCGTTCTTTCCACCTATTTCTTAAACCTCTAATATTCCAGAAACATATATTGATCATATGAATATTAAAACACCCAATGAATTCCAATTATCTGATGTTTATATAATATCAAGGTTGTAAAAACCGGACCGGTCTTCGAACCGGTGAAGTTAAAGGGTCAGGGGTTTTAGGGGTAACCGGAAATAACCGGTTTAAGAACCGGTAATTAATATATCAAAAAAATTATAATATTTAAAGATAATTTAATTCAAACTACATATTAAAAAAAAAAGTGTCTCAAACATTGTCATTTCTCAAAAAAAATCTTAAACATTGTCATAGTCTTTTGTCATAAATAAAAATAACAATATGATAATCAAATTCTATCATATATCATCTCCATCACTATTATCTCTCGGATAACCGTCATATGAAGTACTTGCAGCAAAAGACTTCAAATTAAGACTTTCCAGAGCAAAAAATGGAGCAGAAAATTCCTCAGCATCATCTGTTAAGTATATAAAACAATATTATTTTAATTTTAAATTATAAAAATAAATTAAACATTAAACTTAAAATGATAAGTTAAATTATAAACATACCATGAATATGACTATTTTTGTCATTAGTAACTGGAAAATTACTTTCTTGGTAGAGCATTTGTTCCACTTCTTCATAATCAAGATCCTCATGTTGTTCTTCTTCTTCGATCCAAAATTCGGTCTTATCGATAGACTCATAATCAATAGGATCATAAGCTCTTTTCTTGAATTGAGTCCTAGAAAAAAGAACAAATTAATATAAGTAATCTCATGAGTTAATGATGAAAAGCAAATAATACTAACTAGCAAATAATGAATACAATCAAATACCTATTTTTTAGACGCAAGTTGTAACATACAAAGACGAGATCACAAAGTCTTTGATGCTCTAATCTATTTCTTCTCTTCGTATGTATTCGATCAAATAAACTCTAATTTCTCTCACATCCAGAAGAAGATGATGTTTGACTTAAAATCCTGATAGCAAGCTTTTGCAAATGCGGGGCATCATTGCCAAATACTTTCCACCATTCATCTATATTAAAGATCATGTTAATGAATTGAATTATATTTATATCATAGAAAACTTCAAATAATTGACAATAATTACAATAATATTAATCACAAGACTTTAAGTACCTGGTTGCATTTGAGTGGCGGAAGTGAAAGCTAATGGTCTCCCAAAACTTTGTTCTCTATCTCGATATAGTCTAATCTCCATCACTGCCTTCTGAGAATCACGACATAAACTTGGGATCTGAATTAAATCAAGTAAACTAGCTGAAGCCTGGGCATTGAAAGAAACACCATGCTCTTGATCATACATAAAAGCCGGGTTCAAAAAATAGGCTACAGCATGGAGCTTGCAACGTAGATGCTTGTCCCATCTTCCATCAATGATATCCACATAAGGCTTGTAGAATTTGGCTTTATTCATAAACAATTTTTTGATCCCATTTATGCTCCTTTCCAAGCCTTCATAAATATAACCCATAGAAGGTCTTTCATCTGCATCTGATATCCTTAATAACCGAATAAGAGGAGCAACAATTTGAACAGCAATCATACAATTATTCCAAAAATCATTTTCTAAGACTGTAGCTGTGACAAGTCTCCCTTTGGCACTTTTGGATAGACTATGATTAGTATAAAACTTACTAGTCACTAATGCTTGCAAGTCATGCTTGTGGTCACAAATACTCTTCAGTGTAATAAATATGGTGGAAAAACGAGTAGCCCCAGGACGCACAACTTCTCTCCATCCTTCTCTTTTCCTCAACCATGACAATAATGCACAATGATTATAAACAAAGATAGTGACTTTTGATGCCTGGGCAGCAAGATTCTCTATATGTGGTAGACTAGCAATATCTCGTAACATGAGATTCACACAATGTGCAACACATGGTGACCAAAAAATATGTTCATACCTCTCATGTAACAATCTCCCAGCAGCAGCATAGTTTGGTGCATTGTCAGTAACCAAATGCACCACATTAGCTGACCCAATCCACTCAACAACTTCAATAAATAAGTTTGACAATGTTCTTGCATCTTTGACAACATCAGAAGCATCTACAGACTTGATGAATGATAAGCCAGCAGGACAATACACTAAAAAATTGATTAAGCTTCTTTGTCTTTGATCAGTCCAACCATCAGCCATGATTGTACACCCATTAGTTGCCCAATTACTTCTATATGATTCCATATATAATGAGCACTCTTTTTTGCAATCTTTCAATAATTTAATCCTCAAATCATGATAAGAAGGTGCTTTGAAACCAGGTCCAATTGCAGCAATAGCATCACACATAGATTGGAAACCATTACCTTGTATGGCATTGAATGGAATGCAATTCTGATAGAAGAATCGGGAAACTGCCATGTGAGCTCTATGTATTGCTTCCTTTCCAGCTAAAACACTCTTGATGCTTGGTTGGGACCCTGGAATTGTTCTAGGAGCAAAATCATTCATGTCCTCTTCCCTTTGCTTTCTTTTTTTCTTACTTTCAGCTTGGAAAGCCTGTATTTCTGTATCTTGTTGAGATGTTATGTCTTGCAAGTCTTCTTCATCATCTTTACCATAGCTTTCATCTTGCTTGACTTGCTTAGCTTTTTTAGCATCTTTTCTCTTTTCCGTTAATTCCATCAAGTACTCTTTCATTCGATGACGAATATCATATGGAACCCTTTTACATGAAGTAATATTGCCTTGAATACCTGCAATGTGGTACTTCATTCGATTAATTCCTCCCCCTTTGTAGTGTTGTCCACAATCAAGACATGTGTACATTTGTTTCCCATCCGGTCCAACTGAAAGAGAAAAGTGGTCCCATGCTGGATCATTTTTTCCTCGACTAAAACCTGTGTCCATTTTCCTATATCAAAAAGTCAAAAATATAATAAGATAATGATATTGATAAATTCATATAATCAACAATAAGTGAAAAATTGACACACACTAACTAGGATAACCCAAGCCAAGATCCATAGCAAGATTTTGTCCTATCCACATGATTGATTTTATTACTTTTTATAAAATAAAAAGCCTAACAGAATATCTTGGTTTCCTATTGCAGCCGAGGACCTATTGATAATAAGATTTTTTCATATCCACATGATTGCTTTTATAAAATAAAAAGCCTAACTAAATATTTAGTTTCCATTTCCAAAGAATGTATTGTCGCCGAGAATCAGTAGTTTACTTTTTATAAATTAAAAAGCGTAACTGAATATCTTATTTTCAAATAATGTATTGCAGCCGAGAAAGCTGAGAAATCAGGAGTATTTTAAGGAGGACCTTTGACTACACATTCAAATTTAAAAAAGAAAGATAAATATTGTACCAGATTTTAAGGAATTAAAAAAGGACAACAATATAAAAATTAAAGTCTTACCTCCAAGCTGCACGTAGAAGAATCGCAGACTGAAGATGAAAAAAAAGAAGGATGAATCGCGAAGAACATAGAAGAAGGCGCAGGAGAAAACGCAGGAAAACCAATCCTTTTGTTTGTTTCCGGGTATGACGATTAATATTCTTAGTTTTTATCTTTTTTAACTTTTTTATCCGTTTAATTTTTATTAAAAATTAAATTTTTTTTTAAGTTTTCGAACCGGTTGACCCGTGACCGGTTCAACCGGTTTTCAAAAACCCGCCCGGGTCAACCGGTTTTTACCGATTTTTACTGATATTAATATTTAAGGTTTATTTGAACCGGATCATGTACCGGGTCCGGTTCAACCTGGTTGAACCGGCCGGTCCGATCCGGTTTTCAAAACATTGTATAATATCCTCCTACTGCTCCCATTCATCATCTTCCTCTTCCACTAATTTTAATATTTGTTTGCGCAACTCCTCGCGAGGTTGTCTATATGCTAATTCCAGCCTGTCCAGAACCATAAACGTAGCCTGAGCCTCCTTCTCTATTTCTTTCACCTTACTATCCTCTTCCTCCTAGTCTTTCATTGAGAACACTGGGAATGGCATCTTCTACTGGTGCTTTCTTCTGTGTTTCAACCCCCACCCTCTTCTTCCTTCCTTATTCCTCCCTGCGCGCCTTGCCACCCCTCTTCTTTCCTTAATTTTCTCCACTGCCTTTGCTAATATGGTATCAGAATGCAAGTCACTCTGATTTGAACTGCCTCTCTCCCCTCCCAGCATGTCCTTCGGTCTCTCTGTACCATCCACGACCTCCTCTCCCTCATCAAATAATCTCACCTTGGCACTGATTGCATTTATAGTGCCGACCTCTCCGTGCCTCACCTTGTTAGATTGAAGTGCTCCTTTCTCCTTTTGAATTCTAGGTGCACTATGTAGCTCTACTCCTTATGTTTGATTGTTAAAGTATTTCGAGTTTGAGGGATTGCCCCGAGACTTTCCTATTTTCAGCTTCTCCGCATTCTGTGTCATGTTCTCCTTTGGCTGTATAGATCGTCTTGGACTTGAGCTTGGGCTTAATCTTGGACTTGGTCGCCTACTGTCTACATTGCCCTCCCTTCTTACATTTGTTTCTCTCATAATCACATTTGGGCCTTCCTCTACTGTGAGCCTCTCATGGACTAGGTCGACCATAATTCCCTCTATCCCCACCTCGCCACCCACATTACTTTTCCCCGCAGGCTCAGTCCCTTCCTGTAATAAATGCGTTGTCTGCACCGTGTCCTTGTCTAATTCGAAAGATACTTTTCGGGCTGGGGATTTGATTTTCTTAAATGGAGAAAATCCTGTGTTGCAGTAACTTGATATACAAGCCTTTTCCTTCTCAGCCGCTCCCCTACCTACTTCGTGTATGTCTTCGGTAATGGAGACTCTAAAAATGCTATCTCCAATGACAAGGCTGACATTTTCTTTTATCTCACCCCTTTGTGCTGTACGAACACTGACAAAAGCAGCTTCGAGAGAGCTTCTATTGATCGTATTCGAATGGATCTGAATCACCTCTCCGTACACCTGAGCTATTCGCCTGAACGTATCTTCAGTCCAGGCATGCAACGGAATACCCTTCATCTCCAGCCAACAAACTCTTCCTGCCTGGGTATCCTCAATTCTCCACGGGTGAAAATCCACAAGAAGGTCATTCCACAAGTTAACATTCTCACCTATCTCGTAACTCATCGCCTCATGTGATGGGAATGAGAATAGATAAGTGTCTGAACCCATGTAACTATAGCTGACTCCTGATGGAATTCTGTTCCTCTTTAACGACCCATTTCTTGTAATACCCACAATACTTCTATTGAGCCATTCCTTGTTTGCTTCTGATGGGAATGCACGAACAGTTACCTCCTCCCCCTTCTCATTCGGGTTATTAATTTCCCCTCTAACTATGTCAGCAAACGTTATCTGCCCTGAAACTTGGCGCTCCCTCGCTACCAAGTCCATTGACGCCCTTGACACTGCTACCGAGCGTTCGCTCTCCTGCGGTACCATTGCACGGCCAGCTGACTGCATGCTCCCTGATCCTGCCCTGTAAATATCTCTCATAGGATTTTTTATTAGTGCGTATCTAGCAACACTGAAAGTGAGTCTTCTGCCTTCAAATATTGCGTTATTAAGTCTCTCCACTCTACCCTCTTCACCCTTAGTTTCCCGCACAAACCGAACGAAAGCGAATCTCGAGTTTCTCATGCTTCTTTTCCTGGGGATAAAGACGTCTATCGCCTGTTCCTTTGCCCTAATCACCTGCAGGAATCTTATAGGATTCCATTCCTCAGGGATGAACTCAACAAAATACGTCACGAACTTGTCCTCAGCGAACACTGCCGTCGGATTCCACTTCTTAGCTGACGTTCTTCTTCGTTCCTCAGTCACAGCCTCCTGACTAACTGCTTGGTCTGGTGTTGTAAGTAATGGTCTAGGTGAATCATATGTTAGGGCTTCTGGTCTTTGTGTTTGGTGTAAGGCGTATGGTGCGTGTTGGGGTGGCGCAATGTTTTGGAGAGAGGACGGAGCATTTGAGTCAAGAGAGAGAGTCATCTTTTTATTCCATTGGTGTACTTAATGGATGAGCTTTATCCATATAAAATCTTTTTATTCTTTCACTTAGAGGCTCAATTTGAAGACCCAAACAATATCTTGTTTTTCCAAGATCTTTCATTTCAAATTCGTTTTTTAAATAGCTGATAGTTTTATCTATCTCTTCACGAGTTCCAATGATATTTAAATCATCAACATAAACAGTTATTATAACAAAACCAGATCCATATCTTTTTATAAAGACACATGGACTAATTGGATCATTATTGAAATCTACTTTAATTAAGCATTCACTAAGACAATTATACCACATCCGTCCAGATTGCTTCAATCCATATAGAGCTCTATTTAACTTTATTGAATAAATTTCCCGGGAATTTGATTTAATTGCATCTGGAAATTTAAATCCTTCAGGGATTTTTATATATATATCAGTATCCAACGAGCCATACAGATAGGCTGTAACTACATCCATTAGACGCATTTCAAGTTTTTCATGTACTGCCAAACAAAGTAAATATCGCAATGTTATTGCATCCACCACTGGAGAATACGTCTTATCATAATCAATACCCGATTTTTGGGTAAAACCTTGTGCGACGAGTCTTGCTTTATATCCCACAAATACCCATTTATATCCCACCGGTTTTACACCTTTTGGTGTATGGACTACAGGTCCAAAAACTCCACGTTTTTCAAATGAGTTTAATTCTGATTGAATTGAGTCTTTCCACATTGGCCAATCATTTCTATTTTTACATTCCTCCACAGAGGTAGGTTCAAAATCCTCACTTTCTTCTATAATATTTAGCACTATATTATAAGCAAAAATATTGTCGACAAGTATTGAGCTTCGGTTCCATCTTGTTCCTGTAGTGACATAATTAATCGAGATCTCTTCATTCTCTTGTGTTTCTTCCGGAATTTTATTAATTATGTCAACTGGATTTTCCAAAACTATATCATCCTCATGATCATCTTGAGTAGTTGCTCCTTTTTTTTTATCTTTAGAACCGAATGGTCTTTCACATTTCTGATGTGGTTTAGATTCACTAGCAACTTTAGATTATCCTTCAGGGACATCAATTCTTATCGGAGCATTTATAGCTAGAACATGAGACTTAGTTATTCTTTTAAGGTCAATAAATGCATCTGGCAGTTGATTTGCAATCGTTTGTAAATGAATTATATTTTGAACTTCATGTTCACATTGATTTGTTCGAGGATCAAAACTAGATAATGATAATTCATTCCAAGAAATCTTCTTTTCCAACTGTTTATTTTCTCCCCCAAGTGTTGGAAATATAGTCTCGTCAAAATGACAATCAGCGAATCTTGCCGTAAATAAATTTCCAGTTAATGGCTCAAGATATTTAATGATAGATGGAGACTCATATCCAACATATATTCCTATCCTTCTTTGAGGACCCATTTTTGTACATTGTGGTGTAGAAATTGGAACATTTACCGCACAACCAAAAATTCTTAAATGGGAAATATTTGGTTCCTGACCATGAACCAATTGCATCGGAGAGTGTTCATGATAACTTGTTGGCCTAATGCGTATAATTGTTGCTGCATGTAAAATGGCATGTCCCCAAACATAAACTGGAAGTTTGGATCTCATAAACATAGGTCTTGCAATTAATTGTAAGCCTTTTATAAATGATTCTGCAAGACCATTTTGTGTATAAACATAAACAACAGGATGTTCAACCTTTATTCCAATAGACATGCAATAATCTATAAAGGCTTTTGATGTAAATTCACTAGCATTATCCATTCGAATAGACTTTATCGGATAATCAGGAAATTGAGCTCGCAAACGAATTATTTGTGCAAGCAATCTCGCAAATGCCATATTGCGAGATGATAATAAACATACATGTGACCATCTGGTTGATGCATCGATCAAAACCATAAAATATCGAAATGGTCCACATGGTGGATGTATAGGCCCACAAATATCTCCTTGAATTCTTTCTAAAAATTTTGGAGATTCAATTCTAATTTTTTCTAGTGATGGCCTTATTATTAATTTGCCTTGAGAACAAGCAGCACATGAGAATTCATTAGATTGAAAAATTTTATTCTTTTTCAATGGATGACCACAAGAATTCTCTATTATTTTTCGCATCATTGTTGAACCGGAATGGCCTAACCGGTCATGCCAAATCTTAAACACATCATTAAACTGATGGTTTATTATAGAATGAGATTCTATCATTATAATACTTGTGTAGTATAATCCGGAAGAAAAAGCGGGTAATATTTTTAATATATACTTTTTACTCGAAATTATAGAAGTTATGCAAAGATATTCAATGCTTCCTTCGTTTATTGTCTCAATATGATATCCATTCAAACGAATATCTTTGAAACTTAACAAGTTTCTTTGAGACTTAGAAGAGTATAATGCATATTCTATCATTATTTTGGTTCCACCAGATAGAATAATATTTGCTCTTCCGGAGCCCTCAATCAATCTTGTACTACCACTTATTGTATATACATTGATTTTTCTATTATCCAAATAAGAAAAATATCTCTTATCTCTCAATATTGTATGCGTTGTGGCACTATCAACCAAACATATTTCCTTGGCGTTCATCTTAGATATATCCATGCCAATATCCATTCTCTTCATTGAATAAATAAAATTAATAAGAAAATATAAAATAAATTAAAATATAAAAATAAATATGAATAAATAAAATAAAATAAATAGACTTTTATTATAATAAAACAAGAGAACATAATTGAAATTTGCATAGTTATAAAATTAAAATCATTCTTGATTTCTTGCACTTTCATCATTTGGATCATTAAGAAAATCAGAAACATCCAAGTGCGTTATATCCTCAAGGCCATTAGCAAATTCAATGAAATCATCTTGGACAAAGTTTGTCTCCACATTCTTGCCTTTAGACTTCAAAGATTCTTGATATAGGTCGGCAAAATATTTTGGTGTACGACAAGTACGTTGCCAATGACCTTGCATTCCACATCGATGGCAGTTACTAATTGTAAATTTTTTCTTTATGTCACTCATTATTTTTCCAGGTCCTTCATTCTTTACAACTTTCTGATTTTGGAAGATAAGTTTACTTGATTGACCACCACCATGACGAAATTTATTATAACTTCGTCCTCGTCCACGGCCTCGACTATGACCACGACTATGGTTATGAGATAACATCACATTCACTTCAGGAAATGGAGCAGAACCAGTAGGACGAGATTCATGATTTTTCATCAACAACTCATTATTTTGTTCAGCCACCAGAAGGCACGAAATCAACTCAGAATATTTTGTGAAACCTTTTTCACGATATTGCTGTTGTAAAAGCATATTTGAAGCATGAAAAGTAGAGAATGTTTTTTCAAGCATATCAACATCAGTGATATTTTCTCCACATAATTTTAATTGTGAGCTAATTTTAGCTAATGCCAAATTATATTCACTCAAAGATTTAAAATCATGTAAACGAAGATGCATCTAATCATAACGAGTTTTTGGAAGTATCACTGTTTTCTAGTGATCATACCTTTCGTTTAAATTTTTTCAAAGATCTGCAGGATCTTTTACTGTGAGATATTCAGATTTCAATCCCTCATGGAGATGATGGCGAAGAAAAATCATAGCCTTATCTTGATTCGATGCTTCATTTGATGTTTTGATTGTCTCTCCAAGCCCTTTGGCATCCAAATGAATTTCAGCATCCAATATCCATGATAAATAATTTTTTTCCAGTAATGTCAAGAGCTTCAAACTCAAGCTTTGCAATATTTGTCATTGTAAAACTATAAAATATTAGAAACACATAAAATTAATCACATAATAAGATAAGAAATAAATTTTTAATTTAAACATAAGAAATAATCTATAAGAATAACATTTAATGATGGTAATATTATGATAATATAATATTAGAAATTTAAAATTTATTATTTATTTCTTTTAAGATTGTATTAGAGTAATGATTATATTATAAAATTGACATAAATTATTTTTTAATATAATATGTATTTAAAATAAAACAATCATGAACTGAAATTTCTAAAAAAAATATAGGAAAATAAAATTTAAGATCATACAATATGAAACAATAATATTACAACATGATTATATTAAAATAATTATAAAAATATACTCACCCAAATATACTTTTGTAGAAACTAAGATTCTTGTTTGTTCTTTGTGAAGAACTCTTATAAGACTCTTGATTCTCTTGTTGTTTATAAGAGTATCGTGCTGATAACGTGTTATAAAATATAAAATAAGAAGAATTTAGGAGAAAAGAATAAGAGAGAAAATTAAGAACAATATAGGGAATAAAATATTTTATCAAGTAGTCAAGCAAGTGTGTACAAAGCAAATAATGTTACCTCCTATTTATAGGTAACATGATAAGGTACATGAAGAGACATTGGGAGATAAGGAATTTTGTAGTTATAAAATATTCATTATACAATTGAATAGACATAATAAAATATTTTATCTTTTCAATTTCCAAACCTATTATATTCATAATGTTTTAGCCAATTATTACCACCGCCAGTATTTTTGTTGCATTCGTGCGATTGTCTCCGGAGATAAAATTATGACAAGTTTTTTTTATTTGATGTTACTATATTTTTAAAACTAGAATTCGAAACAGTTAGAAGAGATTGGTGGCAGTAATACTTTTTAATACACTACACTGGTGTACCTGCTTCCTGGTAATAGCTATTACTATGCTTTATTCAGCCAAATTGAGGGGAACAAAGGCTTTATTAACCATTCCACAGGACAAATGCATTAAAAACCCGACTCAGACATGGTCCGACCCGTACGCCTCGTGAATCCAGACTTTGACTTTTTGGGTTTAAATAGTAATCCCCGATAATAGATTGATGGCTACAGGTCAACCATAGACTTTGAAGCCACAGACTAAAAGATTCTGTGCTTCAAATACGTTGGGAAAATATGTTTAAGTTGATGTGCTAAAACAGGCCACGACAGGTATATATTCATCTATCTGGTTTTTGACTTGGAAAGTTGAGGGAGGAAAATTCTTCCATGCTCGCAAAACTTAATTGTAGCCAATTATTGATTGGAAAAGTCTCCAATTTGTAGGACCATAGTAAGCAGGATTCTGAATTTATGTGATTAACCCTTGTCGGTCAGGAAATGTCAAAGACATAAATCAAGAAGTCATGGATGCTATTCTGTACAATATCCAATTTTTTTGGGTATAAATAATCTTCAGGAAAACAGCTTTCTTCACCCATCAAACCGACAGTCTTCTTTTTTCTTGCTCATTTTATCAATGGCAAATGCAAACCTCCTTCTCCTTGTGATTATTTCATGCGCTTTCACTTCATGTATTGTTGTTTGTTCGCAAAATGACACACTCAAGCAGGGGCAGCTACTCCGGGACTATGAACAGATGACTTCTGCGAGGGGGAGGGTCTGGTTGGGATTCTTCAGCACCAACTCAGAAACTATCCATCTTGGTTCTGCAGGTCCTCGCTACTTGGGAATATGGTTGGATGGAATCCCTGTATATTCGGTTTGGGTCGGGAACCGAGAAAACCCAGTTCCTGATTCGTCCGGTGCTCTGACCATCGATGAAGATGGGATCTTAAAGATTATATACCAGGGAGGATCTCCTATTGTCATAAATTCCAATATTTCAAAAGGAAAAAACTCAAGTGGTCATATGACTGCAACCCTGCTAGATTCTGGAAATTTGGTTGTGAGACAAGTTAGCGCCGAGGGAATCACAGGATCTGTTCTGTGGCAAAGTTTCGATTACCCACACAACATCTTACTTCCTGGAATGAAACTAGGAATGGATCTGAAGACTGGGAAGAACTGGTCGCTCACTTCATGGTTAAGTGACAAAGTTCCTGCTCCTGGTGCTTTCAGGTTAGGCCTGGACCCATCTGGTGCCAATCAGATGCTTGTGTGGCGGAGAGATGAGATTTACTGGTCAAGTGGGGTCTGGCAGAATGGTAGCTTTCCGTCGGCACCAGACCTGACACGAGACACTGATATATACGATTTCAGGTTTGTTGCCACCGACAAGGAAAGGTACTTCACTTATTCTGTTAAGAATGAAAGTACTTTGTCCAGGTGGGACTTGGACACATTAGGAGTGGTTACATCACTCACAAAAGTTGCCGGAGGGCCATGGAGATTTAGCAGTACTTCTCCTTGTTATTACGATGCCAAGAATTCATCGGCGGTTTGCTTGTCAGAAAAGCCTTCTAAATGCAGGAAGAGTTCTCAGGGTTTCCTGCCAAAGAGAGGATACCTGGATGACTCTGGACTTTTATATGATAGCTTCAACCCAAACTTGACACTCAGTGATTGCCATGCCGAATGCTGGAAAAACTGTTTATGTGGTGCCTATACCTATAGAGTTTATGGAAGTTATGGGATTGGGTGTGAATTTTGGAAGGAAGGAACTAAATTCATCCATGACGATGGATTCGATTTCGTATACCTTCTTAGTGATTCTCTAAAGTAGAGAAGGTTGCAGAATTTGAGACTTTTACCTGTATGCTAAAAGAAATATGATGAATAAGCTGCCCATCCAGTGAGTAGTAAGTTCCTTTTCGTTGTATGCTAGACTGGCAATCCATTATCAAAAGGTAGTCGAATCAAATAGCCTGGTCCAAACTCGCAATCATACCATGAAGCAATTACTAACTATAAGGTAAATTTTTATTCTTTATGATCCTCAATTTCTTTGCCACTCAAACTCGATCGCCACTGTTGCCCAAGGTCAAGACTTTTAAGCATCCACAGTTTTAACCCACGAAGCCTTCGCCAAAGACTAGGCTTTGAGGAAAAACTCTTGGTCGCCACCACCTACATAGATTCAATACCACCACCATCAAAGCAAAAGAAACCATATAATCACAAGAAGAAAAAACAAACCGAAGCCCACAGAGTATAGGCAGAGCTGGGTCTGGCAGTAGTTGATAAACGGGGAAAAGAAAGTGACACCCTTGTTGGGTTCTGTTTTATGTAACTTATCCGAGGGTTTTTACAAAGCTATAATGTTGTCGATAAAGTAGTTTAATGATAAGATTTATCATTAAACTAAATTATAAACCAAACTTTAAGGATTAAACACTTTAAAATTTCTTACATCCAAGCCCAATAATAAATACGAGATAAACTGAAACCCTATACAATGTGGGCCGCATAAAGCTACAAAGCCGTAAGTACCCGTACTAGTTTGTGTCTAGATTATGTCCTCCTTCTTTAATCTTTTGCCGGCAGCCAGAGACCACCGTATCATCTCCTTAACTCCCCCACTTCTCCGTGGGAAAAGTCGTTTGTCTCCGGCAGCGCACGTTGTGTGGCTTTTCATCCTTAGGTTGGTGGGTAAGTCTCTTTTACTGTTTGGAAGACGTTGAACTATGTAATTGGGATAAATCTTGACTGCCGTGACGGGAATCTGTTTGTCACAGGCCCTTGTTCTTGTTTTATTTATTAAAGTAAAAAAGAAAATTCCTGAAGCTTGGTTGTTGCGTTGAAGTTGCAATAATTTGAGCTTGGTGTTGAATTGTATCAGGTTTTTTATGTGTTTCAGATTCTGAGGACCTGCTTGCGATGTCGAGTTTGCGTGAAGCTGCTTTTATGTTTTGCGACTTGTGTGGATCAATGCTGCAGATGGATTCAACTACGACTGTGGTCTGTCCTTCATGCAAGTTTCGGAAAGCTTTTGATGGTATGGCTGGAGCTTTCTTTCCGTTCTGAATTGGGTTTAGGACATTCTTGATTGTTTAACGTTGTATCAAATGAAAGAATTGTTTTTATAGTTTGATTAGGCTGGGCTAGCTGTATTCACCCATAGTTGATGTTTACGATATGGTAGAGAATTTGATTAGGTTTTGAAAATCTGAGCAGAACTTGGCAACACATGCTTTTAATCTTCTATTGAAAACAACAATTACTGTTCATCTATGTTGATGTTTTTGACTTTGCTAATTGTGCTTTCAGAAGTATCTGGACAGGAAACAAGTTATAAAGTGACCTCAGAGGTATGCCTATGGCTGACACGGTGATGATATGTCCTGTTTAATCCTTTTTGTTTCGATATGCTTTCATCTTTCCTCCAACAACAGGCTGGACTTTTGTTTCCTTTTAAGATTTGCATCTGCTCGACGAACATGAAAGAAGAAAACTGTATGATTGCATTGAAAACCAGTTGGAAGCGCACTCCTGAACTAGGAAATTTATCTAATGCATATTAATGATATGGATTTTGGTTGATTTGCTTCAGTTGCGGCATGAAAATACATCATACATTTCTCTTTAATGCTTGAAAGTAACTTGGTTGCATCTCTCAATTCTTATGGTTATGTGAATCATATGATTTTGATAAGTTTGATTAGAGTTATAAGATGTGTGTGTGTGTGTGCAGGATATGAGAAAGTACCTAGGCATCTCCCACTTTGAAGGAAAGATGGAGGTGAAAGACATGGAGGTGATTCCATTTTCCAGCTAGTTAATGAGTATCATTTTGTCATGTCGAAGCCTCCTTGTTCTCCCTAATGTTGATTAAACGTTGACAGATATTCAAGAACTGTGAAAAATGTGGCCACCCGAAGCTTACATTTTCTACTAGACAAGTATTTCACCACATAGTGCTCTTCTGGGTTTATTTTTCTTCACTGATTTCTCATTCATGATATATATTCTGAGTAATCTTCTATTCCTCCTTGGCCACAGATGCGATCGGCAGATGAGGGCCAGACCACATTCTTTCATTGTCCCAACTGTTCATATACATTTACAGAGAACTGAGGCATTGACAAGGGGAGACGAATTTAGACGAGTTCACCATGTGCATGAGGGTTTTTTCTTTCCTGATAGTACGAGCTTTGGCCAGAAATTCTGGATTGGATCCAAAGGTTGCAGAAGGAAAACTTGCGTGTTCTGCAGGGTAATAGCTTGTTTTAAGTGAAAGACGATTATTTCTAAACAACACTCCTACATTATAACTATCTTTAGGCTCCACATTTTAGATGTCAAGACGATTATTTCTAAACATCAATTCGTTTGAAAGCATGAAATTTTTTGTGAAATACGTTTACCTTGGTGTTGGGTTTGTCATAATCTTCATAATTATAATGGTTTTGCTCTAAAAAATAACTTCCACAAGTGGGTGCCATGCTACTGTCCTTTTACAGAGGGTGGGAAATGGATTGTTTGGCCAGCCAATTATTAGAGTGGAAGGATATTTAAAGAAGACAACAAAAAAATCATACAAAAATAGTGAGCAGGAAATTAGGCAGGACATCTGCCAAATATGGTTGTTCATTATTAAATTCATACAGTGTTTCTCCGGATTTAATATCAAACCAAATCCGGAATAAGAACAAACTCTTGGGAGGAGCATGACGACAAGAAGCCTTACTTGTAATAATCCTGAGAGTGGTGGATTATTAATACTCATTTATTCTTAAATTTAATATATTAAGAACTGGTCACCTTTTGTTGACCCGGCTGGTTTTTTAAGAATTAATTGAATTACACGTAGATCAATTGATTTTATATATAATTCAATCGATTAAAAAAATTATAAATTATTGCTTTATTTCGTGAATTTCGTTTGAATTATTAAATTATGATTACTTCTGATAACACTACAATGATAAGGACCTTGCACATATATAGAGTATATATTAGCATTGATATATGGTTACAGTAGCAGTCATCCTCCTAGCGCCAAAATTTGTTAGAACACTGCCAGTTCCTCCCCAGGTAGATCAACAATGATGGGTATTTTTTTCTCTCTGTGTTTTTGGGTATTTTAGACTTTTCCTTTGCTGTTTCCATGATGTTCTTTGGGTAGTTGTTATATATATAATCAAGAGAGGAGTTTACCATTCGAAGCTTTGTGTTGTGTCTTTTTGAAACCCATAATCATATGGTCATGTTCTTTAACTGATTTGGATTTCTGGTTTGTTCTCCTAATTCAAACAAGAAAGCTGATACAATGATCAACTGATTTGTTTCACGTCAGAGGGAAATGAAGAGATGAGACAAAAGTCTGTGTGCAGAAGATACTGATGGAGAAAAGAGCAGAGAGTCTTTAACTAGTTGAATGGCTGAATCCATTTAGAGTAAGCCGGTCTGCGGGGATCTAGCTAGTAAGCCATGGCCATCTGCAATATTTCTATCCCTTCTTCTGACAATCTGTGCACGACTACTCCTCTGTTGATTAAGGGAGATGATATAGTAGAAGGCATGGTTGACCACAAAGGCCAACCAGTGCATAGATCCCACTCAGGGGGATGGAGGTCGGCTTCTTTTATCATAGGTAAAGCTGCCCTTTTCTTTCCTTTCAATTTTCCTCTTCCATGCAACAGAAATGTTGATCTGAACTCAGTCCTGTGGCTTTGTATGTGCAGGTGTGGAAATGACGGAGAGGTTTGCTTATCTTGGGATAGCTTCCAATCTGATAACGTATTTAACAGGCCATCTGGGTCAGTCAACGGCAACTGCAGCTGAGAATGTGAATATCTGGGCTGGCACGGCCACACTTTTACCTCTTTTAGGTGCATTTGTGGCTGATTCTTTCCTTGGCCGATACAGAACTGTTATCATAACTTCTGTTATCTACGTCCTGGTTAGCTTCTTCTTTTCCTGTCTTCTGTTGGTTGCCTGAACTATACTTTCTTCTGCTGTTGATGTTAGGTATAGAAAATTTCCCTTCATTTTTTTTAATACAAGTGGTAAAAAAAAAAATTGAGAATTCTGGTCAAAACATGTGTACAGATAAGCTATCGAATAAAGAAGTCATCTTTCACTGATTTCCAGATTTTGGTCACCATCTCATTGATCTCATAGTGGACCCATACTGATAATAACTCCACATGCTATTCATGGTTTTAGTGTTATGTTATTATGGTCACTGACAGATAAATTAATTATTATTATCGAACAATAAATATTCTTTAAATTTAAAAAAACTATAATTAATGGGGGTAGATACAGTTCATAATTGCTGCTTTTTAATTGGATGGGAGTCTTTTCCCAGGGGCTAGGCTTGCTGACTCTATCAGCTGTGCTAAATTCTGATGATCCACACTGTCAAGACACCATAAGTAGCATATCCTGTTCTGTACCTTGGTTCCAAGTGTTCTTGTTCTTTTCCTCTATTTACCTGGTGGCCGTGGGGGTAGGTGGGCACAAACCCTGTGTTCAGGCCTTTGGAGCTGAACAATTTGATGCAGAAGATCCAGAAGAGAGAAAAGCTAGAGGCTCCTTCTTTAATTGGTGGTATTTTGGTTTAGCCACAGGCGGTCTCATTACAATCATTGTCTCTGTTTACATCCAAGATAACCTTAGTTGGTCCCTAGGATTCGGTATCCCTTGCATTGTCATGCTGGCTTCGTTACTTATTTTCCTGCTTGGAAGCACAACTTACAGATATAGGATCAGAAGGGAGGAAAGGAATCCGTTTTCGAGAATCTGTCGGGTAATTGGTAGAGCTACTCAAAGGACCTGGAGAAGTACTAATCCTGCCTTGGCATTAACTAGTGAGAGGTAAGAAAAAATGAAGTAAATGAGATATGTAAATCATATGTGTGACTCTCCTGAATGCTGCAAAAGTATTAAATGATATCTTTCTACCACGTCAGCTTTCTCGACAAGGCACTGCTTCGAGTGGATGGTTCGGTAGAGGATCAAGCTGTTTGCAGCGTTCGTGATGTTGAAGAAACAAAAGCATTATTTAGGCTTGTTCCAATTTGGTTAACCAGTCTGTCATACGCAGTAGCGTTTGCTCAAGCAAACACATTTTTCACTAAGCAGGGAGCTACAATGGACAGGACAATAGTCTCAGGTTTACAAATTCCTGCAGCTTCACTTCAATGCTTCATTGGGGTTGCCATAATTCTCTTTCTTCCGCTGTATGATCGCATCTTCGTTCCTATACTACGATCAGTAACCGGGAAGCACTCCGGTGTTACGATTCTTCAAAGAATCGGAACAGGAATGATCTTATCAATCATTTCTATGGTAACTGCAGCTGCAGTTGAGATGAAAAGACTGGAAACTGCAGAAGAATATGGTCTGGTCGATCGACCTGAGGCAACCTTACCAATGAGTGTGTGGTGGTTGGTTCCTCAGTATGTGTTATGTGGTCTGGCTGATGTGTTTACCTTGGTTGGTCTTCAAGAATTCTTCTACGATGAAGTACCAGAAGAATTAAGGAGTCTGGGTCTGTCATTCTACCACAGTGTGATCGGTATAGGAAGCTTTCTCAGCAGCTTTCTTGTATCTGTGATCGATAGAGCAACAGCTGGAGAAGGAAGAGAGAGCTGGTTTGCAAACAATCTTAATCAGGCCCACCTAGATTACTTTTACTGGTTACTTGCTGGACTTAGTGCAATTGGGTTCACTGCCTACATCCATTTCGCAAAATCATACATTCACAGAAGAGATGTTATACAAAATTAGGATAAGATGTTATCTACATCTCCATCACCATCACAAAATGGCCTACACGAATTATTTCAACATTTTAGTATCAGTTAATCTGTGCCGATAGAAGCCATTAAGCATCGACGGAATACTCGATGATTGTAAAAGAATATTATTTAATTAAGCTGCCAAATGATGGAGTCTTCATAAATTGCCGTGAATTAGTTTGCTTTTGACATTCGAAAACCATTCGGGAATATCACAAAGCCTTCATCTAATTGTCCGCACAAAACAACCTATTCTTTTTTTTTTTTGAAAATGTTTCGATATGTATTAAAGCAAAACAGTGTTACATAAGAGTTAGTTAATGAAACATTATCATAACTCAATATACAAGGTGAAACTTTAAGATACCATATCACAAGTACAGCATCTAAAATTTTCACCATTCATTCAAACTATGTAATGTATAAGGAAGTAAAATCCCCGGAGGGTAACAAAGCCAAACAATCTGGACACCCATCCTTCAGATTATGTTTGGCCCAACAGAAACCATGCCGAATGGCGTAGTAGAACAAATCTTCTGCACTGCAGGTTACTCGCTGAAAGATTCGGGCGTTTCGGCCCAACCAAATGCTCCATGTAAAAGCAAAAATTAACACATACCATAGACCAAGCCATCGAGATGGAATGGAGAAGCCTTCCCACTGTATAAATAATTCTGTCATGGACCTTGGCTGTACCCAGCTTAAACCCCATTTGTGGAATAAGAGCGACCAGCAATTCCAAGCCATTCTGCAATCAAGTAAAATATGATTAGAGTCACCTTCCTCAAGGTCGCACGCCTCACATTCCCTTTTAGAAGGTGGTAGTATGCCAAGTCGAATGAGTTGAAATTTGGCATGGATCTTCTCCCTACACGCAAGCCACATGAAAGCTTGCCATTTGGGCGCGCCCTGCTTTCGCCAGACATTTGGCATCATCAGCTCACTTGACGGGACCGTATGCACTTCCATTGTTTGGTAACAATTGCGCACTGAAAAGGGTCTCATCTGGTCACCCCACAATAACTCATCCTCTTGCAAGGGAGTCGGAACAAAACCACTCAACAAGGCCAATAATCGGGTAACTTCCCCCTCCTCCCATACAAATAAGCGTCTCCTTCATGTCATATGCCACTCCCAGACCTATCCCACCATTGCCCCAAACCGGAGTATTGATCCCTCTTTCTCAAGAGAGATATTATACAATCGAGGAAACAAAACCAATAAGGGCCGATTGCTACACCAGGTATCCTGCCAAAAAGCAAAAGAATTTCCTTGGCCCAATTTCCAGCGATGGAATTCGGAAATACACTAACCATTTGCCAGAAATGTTCTGCTTGTCTTCACTATTCCACGCCAGATAGCAGAAACATTACTCACCGCACACTCTAGACCAACATAACTTAATCGAGGTTGGTATTTCTGCATTATCACCTGTTTCCACAATGAGCAAGTATCAGTGGCAATTCTGGCACACCACTTGGTAAGTAACGCCTGATTCCGCAGCTGCAAGCACCCCAGTCCAGCACCCCCCTTATCCTTTGCACGCACCACCACAGACCAGCGAACTTTGCACAAGCAACGAGTCTCTACTTTCCTAGCTCATAAAAAACGCCGCATCCATTTTTCCAATTCCTTTCGTACACTTACTGGCATCTGAAAGAAAGTCATATAGTACACGGGAAGGCTGTTCAACATTGATTTAATCAAAGTAACTCTTCCTCCCAATGATAACAAGGAGCCCTTCCAAGAGGCTAATTTACTTTTGAATCTATCCAGCACCGTTTTCCACGTACTTCTCCGCCTTGGGTTCGCTCCAAGGGGTATCCCGAGGTATGTAAATGGCATAACCTGCAGTCTACAATGTATCTTGGATGCCAAGGCCACCGCCTCGCCAGTGGGTACATTAATTCCGACTAAACCGGATTTAAAGAAATTAATCTTTAAACCTGACAATAGCTCATAGCATTGCAGTATCCTTTGTAAGTTAATAATCTCCTGATGATCTCCCTAGCTGAAGAGAATAACGTCATCTGCATACTGCAGATGCGTTAGACGTAAACCGTCAATGTTAATGCCCTGAAATAACCGACAATCTGTTGCTCTAATCAGCAGCTATGACAAAACCTCTGCCGCGAGATTGAACAGTAGGGGTGAGAGCGGATCTCCTTGGCGCAAACCTCGTCCCACAGAAAACTCAGCAGTTGGCGCCCCATTGATAAGAATGGCACAATGAGCAGAAGATACACAAACCTGAATCCATTTTCGCCACTGCACCCGGAAACCCATTTGTTCCATCACCTTAAGAAGGAAAGCCCAATTAACAGAATCATATGCCTTCTGGAAATCTAATTTCAGACACTAGCCTTTGTGGTGGGACTTCTTCATGGTATGTAATATCTCATTGGCAACCATGATGGAATCGGCAATGTAGCGTCCTTCCATAAAGCCAGTTTGGAAGGGAGAGATTAGCTGGTCCATCACTCGCTTAAGCCGCTTTGACAAAATCTTGGCAATGATTTTATACAAACTATTCAGGAGACTAATAGGCCTGTAGGAGTTGAAATCAGCAGCACCTGGTATCTTGGGTATTAAGGTAATGAAACTATTGTTTATCCCACGAGGTAGAACACCGCTGGAATGAAATTCTTGCACCATTGCAGTAATATCCTTGCCGATTGTTGACCATGCTTTCTTGATAATGTGAAAGTTGAAACCATCTGGTTCCAGGAGCTTTGTAGCTGCCACAATCCTATACAACGCTCTTAATCTCATCCTCAAGGAAAGAATCTTGTAACTGAATCGCCGCTGCAGGTGATAAACGGGGCAGATCAAGAGTACCCAATCCCAACCATCGGTGTCCATCATCCGCAAAGAACCGCTGGAAGTGGCTAACAGCAGCATTTTTTATATCCGCAGGCATGATTAACTCCATGTCCTGAACTCGGATGGATCCAATGAAATTATATGAACGACGCATGTTAGCACTAGCGTGGAAAAACTTACTGTTCTTGACCCCAAGCTTAAGCCATTGTTGTTGAGACTTCTGTCTCCACATTGCTTCTATCTTTTGTTTTAAATCCCACTTCTGCGCCTGTAACTCATGATATCAATTATTCAAAGCAGTCCCCGAATCCCTTCTAGTCTTGTCTAAGGAATCAATCTCTGTCAGAAGTATTTTCAACCTGCCTTCCAATGCTCCAAAATGGGTTGTGTGCCAAACCTGTAATTTTTTCTTCAACGCTAACTTCTTGACCATGCTGAAAACACCGGGAAAACAAATCCCAGCCTCCCTCCAAAATCTTTCCACCGTCTGAGGAAACTGTGTATCCTCCCACCATATATCCCACGAACAAAATGGCTTACATCCCCACCTGAAAGAATCGGCCTTCATTATTAGGGGAACATGATCTGAGAATCCCTTATCTCCTGCATATAGCCTATGTCGACTAAAATGTGAACACCAGTTTGGGGAAGCCAATACTCTGTCAATGCGGGAGGCACTGTGAGAATTAAACCAGGTGTACTCTTTACCTAGGAGTGGCAGGTCAATCAGACCATTCCTGTTGATAAAATACAATAAGCAATTAGCTGCCGCAGGATTAAAGGAATTTCCAAACTGTTCTTCAACAGTGAGTGATTCATTAAAATCACCTAAGATAATCCAAGGCGCGATAGCCGTAGATTTCCGCCTTTGCAGCTCTTCCCAAAGCAATCGTCGGTCCGCCACTACATTAGGTGCATGTAGCCCAACACATACGAACGTAAAACCTGTATCCCGTACTCGCATCTGCTATAACACCCACCTCTCAAATTTTTCAACACCAACAACCTGCACCAGTAAATCATTCCAAAGACACACAATTCCCCCAGCACTCCCACGAGCATCAATAGCTTCCGATTTAATATTGTTACCAGGCCAAATTCTTGCCGCCAATCTTTCAGAGAAACTCTCCCTCTTTGTCTCACATAAAAACATTATACTAAGCTGTTCCTTTATTATAAGAGTACGAACCTGATTCTCCTTCATCTTCCCCCGACACCCTCGTATATTCCACATAGCTAAATCAACCATTCGACTTCAGAACCCTGAACTAAAAGTCACCGATACTACACTATGTAGTACATTGAGCTTGCCACTCCTTGCCTTCATCAACTATTTGTGCCTTCAGCTTTTGCATGATTGCGGTTTTCGTGTTCTTTCTACTAAGTCCCAACTTGTCCACAATATCCATCGTCCGCTGCACCTCCATTTCTATTGGACAACCTTCAACTTCTGGAGTCACGGAGCAAACTCGTGCCGACGAATCTTCACCCTTGTCGATAGTCTCAGCAAGAAACGATGGGTCGTTCGCCAATAAGGACGCACCACGTCTGTCGGGTTGACTGGTTCTCCCTGAGGAGAGACTCCCAGTGGGTTTAATATGCTTGAGCTTTTTATGCTTGCCAAGCCTTCGGTCTCCCGCCCTGCCCTTATAGCCTACCCTCGATGCTTTATCACCCTCCTCCCTCATTCTGGTGAAAACCATGGCCTCAGATGACGATTGAAAGGCGGAATTCTCAGCTGTGTACTCACCTGGTGCGCACTCTGAAAGTGTCTTGCAATGAGCTTGTATTTGACCTTCTGTAATCAGTGCTTCAGGGATAAGAGCAGGGGCAATGAAATTACTTAGAAGCCCACCACTACTCTTAGAATGCCGTAGACGCCCTTCCACTTGCTGAGTCAGTGGATGAGTCATACCCACTTGAGCATGTTGTGCTGGTGATATAAGCTGAGCTGGCTGGTGAGGACCCCCAGCTCCAACGTAGGTGGGATTAGTACCTGCCGCCATCACCTTGCCTTGCTCCATCACATCCTTCTGACATAATCCCTTTTGCTTTGCTGCAGGAGTACTGTCCTTTCTTTGAACAATACTATTGTGCTTGTCAACGGATGGGTTGGGTTTAAGTTGGACAAAAAGGCTGTTGCTCCCACCTGACACGGAGCCTTTTTCACCAACCTCGGGACCCCGTAAGCACTTTGTCTTTGACTTCCAAGATCTGCACTGTGCACTGCATTGCCATCTATCACCAGCTAGAGATTTCCAATTTGCAGTGTTAGGATGGACCTGAACCACAAAGCCAATTGGCTTTATGATTTTCCTGAAAGCTTCCTCAAACCAGACATTAAAAGGAAGACCAACAACCTCCACCCAACATAATCTTCTAATACCAGTATCTTCTGAACTCCATGGGTGCAGATCGTAAAACTTGACGTTCCAAAAGTCGGTATTGTAGGAAAGTTCATGCCTCATGTTCTCTGCTATCGTGAAGGTAAGAAGTTTCTGATATGGACCCATATCCAGACATTCAACACCAGCTGGGAGACCCAATTGTGTGTTATAATTCTCTCGAAGAAGACCAACAAAACTTCTTTGGAGGCAGTCCATGATCCCCCGATCTGACAAAATCTCCACAAGTGTTTCTTCGTACTCAGGCTTCTGCTGCATAGCTGTGGCTTCTGCATATGTTCTTCCATCTCTCTCCCTCATAGGCAGATGACCTGTGACTATCCGTTTTTGTGGCAACTCGAATGGTTCAACCACTCGGGTATTTGCCGCAGTCGGTACTCGTCGATCCCCAACACCAGCATCATAACGGGCCACATTGATGCGTGACCAAGCATGTCCAACCGCCTTTGTCTAGCTTCTTCCTGCACCCCGCATCTAACAAACTTGACAAAGCCAAATTGCAATCTCCGCTTGGAGAGGCGTCCGGAGATGAACACATCCACCACAGGCTCCACATCGGCTATCGCTCGGAATAATTTGTTATAATTCCAACCCTCCGGAATACCTTTAATGAAATAAGAAATATACCGATCCGTGCTGAACACCTGTGCTGGTGTCCATTTGGACTGTTCAGGCCCTAAGGTGGTAAGGAAGGGCGGACGTTTCAGGTTAGAAACTATGGATGGTCCCACGGTCCTACCATCCGCATGTTTGAAATGAGAAGTTGTGTGGAAAGCTGGGTTTGGGATGGGGTTGGGATTGAGAGTAGAGAGAGGTGGGAGAGCTGGGGAGGTGAGAGAAGGCATGTTTTTTCCACTCTGGAAACTTAGGTCATGAATTGAAGAATTAATGCTAAAACAACCTATTCTTTGCTCATCTCTGTTGAACTTTTTTCAGAAAGAAGAATTCGCAAAAACTGGAACTGCTTTATTGATATTTCTTCTTTCACACACTTTTTAGCTCAGAAAAGCTTACTTACTATTTATACAAAAACAAAAGCTAGGTTGATGTTAATCCACTCTTTTACCTAACATATCAATCAGTGAGTAATTAGGTAACATACTATGGATTACAATAGCAACCTATAAGCTAACTAATGATGCAGTCATGTAGCACCATGCAGCTTTGTCTGCTTTTCTTCAAAGTCATCATTTGCAGCTCCTTTAACAAAATATAAAAGAAACGTGAGGATCACTTATCCAACAATCCCCCTTGATCCGGAAGTTCTTTGACTCCTAGCAATTTCTTCAACATGTCAAGCCTTCCCCTTTGGAGCCCTTTTGTAAAAATGTCAGCCAATTGTTCTTCTCCTCTACAGTACTCTAGTATCACCTGTCTGGATTTTTCTGCCTCTCTTATAGAGTGATATTTGACGTTGATGTGTTTGGTCCTCCCATGGAACACAGGATTTTTGGCAATGGAAATTGCTGATTTATTATCCACAAGTATTGGAGTGGGATTTGTTTGCTCCTCTCCCAACTCTTCCAGAATTCTTCGGATCCATATTGAATGATTTACAGCAAGAGAAGCTGCTACATACTCTGCTTCAGCAGTTGTCTATGCAACTGTTGCTTGTTTTTTTGAATTCCAGGAAAATAACGATTTTCCAAGAAAACAAGCATATCCAGATGTGCTTTTCATGTCTTCATCTCCTGCCCAATCACTATCTGAATAAAGCTTCAAAAAATAATTTTTTTCAGCAACAAACCAAATACCAGTGTTCATAGTTCCTTTCACATATCTTAGAACTCGTTTAGCTGCTACAAGATGAGCTTCACTTGGATTATTCATAAACCGTGACAGATAACTAGCAGCAAACATCACATCTGGTCTTGTTGTAGTTAAATACAGCAGACTTCCAATGATTGATATGTAAAGTCCAGGATCAACCTTTTCCAATCCATCATTCTTGGACAATTTCTCATTTGGAACTAAAGGAGTTCCAACAGAATTACATTGATCCATATTGTACTTTTGCAGCAGACTCTTAGCATAGCCTTTTTTACTGAGAAAGAACCCAACAACACCTTGTTCAACTTGCACTCCCAAGAAATAGCTCATTAGATCAAGATCAGTCATTTCAAACTGCTCTTTCATGCTCTCTTTGAATCTAAAGATTTCTTCTTCATCTCCATCAGTGACAAGTATATCATCGACATAAATAGATACAATTAACTTTGACTTACCACAGTCTTTAATATACAAGGTGGCTTCATTCATGCTTCGTGAGAATCCTTCCTCCAGTAAATAAGAATCAATTCTGCTGTACCAAGCTCTGTGAGCTTGCTTCAATCCATAGAGTGCTTTGATCAACCGATATACATATTCCTTCTTATCTTTGATCTCAAATCCGGCTGGCTGTTCAACATAAACTTCTTCTTCTATTAAGCCATTTAGAAAAGCTAACTTAATATCTAACTGATGCACTCTCCATTGGTTTTGTGCAGCAACAGCAAGTATACAACGAACAGTATCAAGTCTGGCAACCGGAGCAAAGGTTTCTCCATAGTCAATCCCTGCTTCTTGTGAATATCCTTTGGCCACCAACCTCGTTTTTAATTTTTTTACACTACCATCAGCACCTGTATTTTTCTTGTAAATCCACTTAATTCCAATCACATTTTTATTTTCTGGCCTTTTTGTCAAAAGCCACATATTTTTTTTCTCAATCATCAAGATTTCTTCTTTCATTGCACTCATCCATGCTTCCTGTTTAGCTGCTTCTTCAAAGCATGAGGGCTCGATAAATACTTCATTACAGCTTTCATACACATCAGCTATGGATCTGAATCTTGTTGGTGGAGTGTCAGAGTCATAATCTTCTTGTTCAATCCTCACTTCATCATTTTCAGATTCTCTATTTTCAACTCTTACAGAGACAAGTTGTCCTGTTCCCTTCAATTCTTTACTGAAATTCCAAGTGGCATTTTCATCAACTTTAACATCACGTGTAGTCACTACCTTGGCAGTCTCCAATAGATAGACACGATAGCCCTTTGACTGGCTACTATAACCAAGAAAAATTCCTTTCTTGGCTTTTGGATCCAACTTAGTTCTTTGTTGCTGTAGAACATGAACATAACATAAAGCTCCAAAAACTCTCAGATGCTTCATTGATGGTTTATTGCCACTCCAAACTTCAATTGGTGTCTTGTTTTTTAAGACTTTAGATGACAGCCTGTTCAACAGATACACAGCAGTATAAGCAGCTTCAGCCCAAAATTCTTCTGGTAGACATTTTTCTGCAAGCAAACACCTCACCATTTCCATCACTGTCCTGTTCTTTCTTTCACTAACACCATTCTGCTGAGGTGAATATGGAACAGTTAGTTGCCGATTAATGCCCTTTTCATTGCAATAATTTTTAAATTCAGATGAGGTGTATTCTCCACCTCTATCTGATCTCAAAGTCTTCACCTTCATACCACTTTGATTTTCAGCCATGGCCAAAAACTTCTTGAACAGCTTAAACACCTCTGTTTTGTATCTCATGAAATATATCCAAGTCATCTGAGTGCAGTCATCAATGAACAACAAAAAATATATATTATTGCTCAAGGAAGCCTTCTTCATGGGACCACACACATCTGAATGAACTAATTCCAACTTCTTATGGGCTTTTTGACCTGACGTGGGAAAGGGCAATCTATGTTGCTTCCCCAATTGGCAAGCTTCACACACATCTATAACTTCTTATATCGCAGGAAGATCCTTCACCATTTCATTTTGACTTGCTAATTTTAAAGAAGCCAGACTCACATGCCCACACCTCTTGTGCCACAACTTGGACTGTTCTTGCTGAGAAATCAAAGAGAGTTCTTCAACTTCAGCCACCATCATCTTGACTGGGAAACTATTATTTTCCATTTGCACTTTCAAGACATGATTTCCAGAAGCATCATTTACAAAGCAAGAGTCATTTTCAAATATTACAGAATAGCCATGCTTCATCATTTGAGGGACACTCAAAAAATTGTGACTTAATTCAGGTACGTATAACACATCTCGAACATACCTAGTTCCTTGATAAGTGTTTATTCTTACAGTTCCCTTGCCTGCTGACTTGACTATTTCTCCATTAGCCACTCGAACAACAATTCTACAGTCTTATCTAAGTCACGAAACATGGAGATATTAGATGCCATATGCCTGGTACATTCACTATCTACATACCAGATGGTTTCATTTGAAGATGCTGGAATATCTCCAGCCATAAAGAGAAATTCTCCGGCTTCTTCACTTTCTACAAGCTTCACTTGTTGGTTTGGTGGGCATTGACGGGAACTTTGAACAGCATTTGAAGATTGAGCTTCATATATGGCCTGTTGAGGATTTTGGTGTGGCTCATTGTCAGAAAAAGTTTGCTTGAGCTTGCAAAATCTTTGTATATGACCCACCTTCTTGCATAAGTTGCATTTTTTAGTTTTCCAGCATCTCTGTTCCGAATGATTGGTCTTGTGACAGTGTTTGCAAGGAGGAAATTTTCCAGGGACATCTCGTCTTTTGCCATCTTCATTATAAGCTTTCTCTAAAAAATTTCCAGGAATAAATCTGGTATCAAATATCTCCTTTTTTCTTCCATGTGTCTGCTTGACTAGCATTGCAGACTCTTCAGATTCTTCAGTTTTTATCTTTAATCGTTGCTCATAAGCTTGTAATGAACCCACCAGTTCAGTCATAGTGAGCTTATCAATATCTTTTGATTCCTCTATTGCAGCCACTTTAGCATCAAACTTTTCTGTTACAGTAATGAGGATCTTCTCTACCACCCTTGCTTCTTGGAGTTTATCTCCATATAATTTCATCTGGTTGACAATTTCTTGAACTCTGGCTGTATAATCTTTAATAGCTTCACTCTCCTTCATCTTCAAAGTCTCGAACTCTCTTCTCAATGTTTGCAGGTGAATGGTTCTTGTTTTCTCTGAGCCTTGAAACTCTTGCTGTAGTGTTTCCCATGCCTCCTTTGCAGTTATGCAACTCACTATCATGGGAAAAATTGATGGTGCCACCAGTGAATGAAGGTAAGAAATTGCCATATTATGTTTCTGCACATTATCTTTGTAAACCTTGAGCTGTTGCATGGTAAACGACCCAATGTCTTCTGGTTCACTGAATCCATCAGTCACCATTTCTCAAAGACCATTGGCTATGAAAAACACCTTCATTCTCACTGCCCAGTAATCATAGTTCTCTCCTTGAAACTGAGGAGGCGTGGGCAATGAGGAGAAGGAAGTTGAACCAGATGGGTTTACCATAGTTCCTCTTACGTTCTGCTAGAACGATTTGCAAAGCTCCGCTACCACTGTTGAACTTTTTTCAGAAAGAAGAATCCGCAAAAATTGGAACTGGTTTATTGATATTTCTTCTTTAACACATTTTTTAGCTCCGAAAAGCTTGCTTACTATTTATACAAAAACAAAAGCTAGGTTGATGTTAATCCACTCTTTTACCTAACATATCAATCAGTGAGTAATTAGGTAACATACTATGGATTACAATAGCAACCTATAAGCTAACTAATGATGCAGTCATGTAGCACCATGCAGCTTTGTCTGCTTTTCTTAAAAGTCATCATTTTCAGCTCCTTTAACAAAATATAAAAGAAACGTGAGGATCACTTATCCAACAATCTCATCTCAATTAAAGGTTACTCATCTGAAATAAGTCGCTTTTATATTCATATCGGTTTCCTGTTGAACTGAGTGGTAAGGTCCTTAATTCCCAAGATTCCTGGGGCGGCGGAGTTGTCGAAGTATAGGCCTATCAGTCTCATTAACAGTCTATATAAAGTCATTGCCAAACTACTAGCCAGTCGGCATAAACAAGTGATGGAACAACTGATCTCTCCTCTTCAGACAGGTTTTATGGAAGGCCGGTTCATTGAGAATACGGTGATGGTAGCAAATGAGATCATACACTCCATGCAAACGTCTAAACGCCCGGGATGGTGTCTCAAATTGGGTTTTCAGAAAGCCTATGATTCGGTGGATTGGAGTTTTATGTCTGAAGTATTGGAATGGATGGGCTTTGGCTTTCAGTGGCGGCGTTGGATGAAGGAATGTTTTTCTTCGGCCCGTTGTGCTGTACTCATCAATGGCGTGCCCACCGGTGAGTTCAATTTGGGGCGCGGTCTGCGACAAGGTGATCCCTTGTCCCCGTTATTATTCAATCTGGCAGGAGAAGTCTTGTCACGTATGCTAGGACGAGCTGCTGAAGGTCAATTCTTTCAGGGTATTAGTATTGGTAATTTACAGCTCACGCACCTGCAGTATGCGGATGATGTAATTCTTTTCTGCACCGGAGACCAGCAAGGAATAGTTAACATCCAAAGCATTCTCAGGTGCTATGAATTGCTATCCGGCCTCAAGGTGAACTTTTTCAAATCCGGTCTGGTGGGACTTAACGTCCCCACACACACGGTTGACGAGCTCGCTTCCTTAATTCATTGTCGACAACAGACTTTGTCTTTCACTTATCTTGGGGTGCCCTTGGGGGCCAATCCACGTCGTCGCAGTACATGGAATTCGGTGGTTACGCGCTTTAAAGGAAAGTTAGCTTCCTGGAAAGGATCTCTGCTTTCATTGGGGGGCAGAATTGTACTGATCAGGTCTGTGCTTAGCAGCTTGCCGGTGTATTACATGACTTTCTTTCAGCTACCGGTGGGAGTGAGGAGGGATTTAGAAAAATGGACAAAGCGTTTTTTGTGGGGTGGGACAATGGACAAACGCTGCCTCTGTAAAGTGAAGTGGACTACGTGTGTACGTCCAACTGATTGTGGGGGTGCAGGATTAGGCTGTTTGCAGACGAGAAACCAAGCTCTTCTTACCAAGTGGAGCAATCGTATTGCTAATGATACATGTTCCCTTTGGAGTCAGGTAATCATGCAAAAGTATAGTCCTAAGCTTCGGCCTGATGGGATAGCTTGTGGGAGCAGCAGAGGTTCCTCCTTGTGGGTGGGTATCGTTCTGAACAACAAATTGGTATTGTCCAACGGGCAGTGCATCTCTTCCTTCTTCCGCTGGAAATTGGGGAGGGGGGACTCAATTGCTTTTTGGAATGATGTCTGGTGTAGCTCCTCTCCCTTGCGAGATATCTTTCCAAGATTGTATGCCCTGTCTTTAGAAAAGGAGGGGTGTGTACGATAGTTTGGAGTGTGGACTAATGAGGTGTGGTGCTGGACGCTCACGTGGCGGTGTCGCTTGTTCGTATGGGAGGAAGAAAATGCTAGGCGATTGTTGGCAGTTTTGGAGAATGATAGGCTGAATTTTCTGGAGGAGGATCAGATCCTATGGGGGACTCAGCTTAGACCTTTTTCTGTAAACATATGTTATCAGGCAATGGCGACGCTTACAAATGGGTTCAGCGAGCAGCAGATTCCTAATGTCTGGAGTAAACCAGGAGCCCCCAAATGGCAGGATTTTATGTGGCTTGCGTGCCGGGGGAAACTATCTGCCAAAGGGCTCTTAAGTCGGCTGGGTATTATACCGGCATCTGATAGGCTTTGTGAGGCATGCGGCAGGGTGGAGAAGGACTCTTATCACATTTTGCTTGACTGTAGGATAGGCTGGGAGAGCTGGTCACTGCTCCTTAAGAACTGGGGTTTTTGCTGGGTTCAACCACGTTCTTTGGGCGAGCTGTTCGAACAATGGGAAGGTTTTATTCTACCCTGTCGTTACCAGGGCTTATGGTATGCACTGCTGTTTTCATGTGCCTGGAGTATTTGGTTGTGTCGCAACAATCGTATCTTCAAAGGAGTAACAAGCAGTGCAGTTGACGTCTATTACGCTGGCATGCGGCACGATTTCTGTTGGGCTAAAACTTACCTCCCGGAGGTCACCCTGGATAGTCTTGATGTCCTGCCTTCAGGTGATTTTGTTTCATTACTAGTAATGTAGAGTGTATGGCAGCAGAAAGCCACAGATGCTGATATAATCATTCGGCATCTGTAAGTTTTAATTTCGTCAGCAAGTTTGAGCTACTGTTTAATTATCCTGATAGCTTGTATAGTGTTCCTATTTTCTAATACATATCGATATTTACTCAAAAAAAAAAAACTGAGTGGTAAGGTTAGTCATCGGATCTCCATCTCCTCTATTTCTTACATGCTTTTTTCATCTTATTTTTTCTTTCCTTTCCATTAAGGATTTTGGGTTTTCAAAATATACAGCAGATTATCAGACCAAGAGCTGTTAATTACTAGCAATGATACTTATGTATACTGTAATCTTTTGCTAACAAATTGCTTGCAGCATATTATATTGTTTAGGCCTTTCTTGATAGGTCAGTATGAACTCCTCGGAAGCCTCATCATCCACGTCTCGATCTTACCAAGTGTTCTTGGGTTTTCACGGTAAGGATAACCGACATAATTTCACCGATCACCTTTATGCAAAGTTGGCGGATACAGGATATCAAGTATTCAGAGGCAAAGAGTGGATTGCAAATGGACAGATGATTGAGTCTACACTAAAACGAGTTATCCAGGAGTCGAAAGTTTCCATAGTTGTGCTCTCTACAAACTATGATTCTTCAAGGTGGTACTTGAAAGAACTGATGATGATTATGAATCTTTACGAACAAGGACAGTGCACAGATATTCCAGTTTTCTATTATGTGGATCCATCTGATGTAAGACATCAGAGAGGGAGCTTTGCCGAAGCCTTTGCTCAACATGAACATTCTGGGTTAAAACACAGTTTCTTTGAGAACTTGAGACAATGTTTCAAAACCTCACCCCACTTTCTACCCATAACCCAACCCATCCACCCAAACACAGGACATATTCTTCATCCCAACACCAGCGGATTGATCACGTTTCACTTGGAAAATCTGCCAACATCAGTCATTCCACCTCGGTCGAGCGTTTTAAATCTCGTTTGTCTACGGCTCAGTGGGTACCACAACATGTGTTCAGCTCAGATAGATACACCTCTTATTTTGTAGACAACATCCCAGCGACATGGAACTCAGGCAGACTTTTCCAGGAGATTGCTGCGGTGGAACCTGTTGCAGACGTGTTTATCTCCACTCGTAAATCCATTAGAGGACTTCGTTTTGGCTTTGCAAAATTTGTCAGGTGCGGGGTGTAGGAAGATATTCGTCAGTGGCGACTCAATCAGGCTTTTGGTGGATCGCTACGAATGCATTTTAATGTCGCACGGTATGCTACACGGAATGGAACACGTAGTTCTGATAAGGAGAAAATTGAATGTAACAGAACAGAGGTGGATTTGCAGAAGAAGCATACGGTTGAGACACATAATACAGGGCGTGAGCGCGACGGTCGCACATATGCGGCAGTCACCAAATCAGCACAGGTACAACAAGGCGTAGAATTGCTTGTGGAGCTTAGTATTGATACTAACATTCAGAAAAGGTTGCAACGGAGTGCAGTTGGGTCTGTTGGTAGGGAAAGCATTGATAAGGATGTCATTCCTGATGGCATAGAATGTGTTTATATGGGGGGTCATAGATACCTGTTAACTTTTGCTACTGCAGAGTGCATGAAGCAGGAACTGAGTATCAATATACGGTACTGGCAGGGTCTGTTCTTTGACATTCATCCATGGAAGATTGAAGACACAACTATTAGAAGACTATACTGGGTGAAAGCTGTTGGTATTCCTTTACAGGCATGGTCTGAAGCTGCTTATAGAAAGATTCTGCAATCTTTAGGCACATTAGTTCAGATTGATAGTAGCACCATCAATTGGGAGCGGCTTGATGCTGCAGTTTTGCAAGTGGAGACTAACTGTTCATCCCCTATTCAGGAGAGCATACAGGTGCAGGTAGATGGTAAAAGTTTCCCAGTATTCATTGTGGAAGTCCAGGAGACAGAACATATGGGGCCCGAGGTGGACAAACAGCAACCTGTAGGGGAAGAAAAGGGCAGCACATTTTCTGTAGGCACAAAAGTTGATGCTCACATGCATATGAAAGGGAACATGGATGCGGAAGTAGGGGAAACAGAGTCCCCCAAAAGGGGTAAGGTGGGGCATGGGCAGATGCCAACTAAGCTAGTCCAGCCACAACCCAAAGTGGCCAATTGTACACAACACAAACAGGCAGATTGTACCCAGCACGCGACTCAATATGCTGAAGGAGTAGATAGTTTTTTCTGGGCAAAGTGGAGGGTGCTTCAGTAATTTCACGGCCCCTGCTTTTCCAAACTCTCATGGGGACAGATATGAAGCTGCTCATTCTCAGATTCTAAGGAGAGCACGATCGGTAGGTGCACCCCCGGAGGAAGTCGCAGCACAGGTGGACTTCACAGGGTTGTATAAGGAGATGGCCTTTGCTAGGATGAGGAAGACAGGGTCCAAAGCATCTACTGTTGAAGGTAAAGGCAGGGCTGCCAGCAATAGGGTGAGTAAGAATAAAAAGCTCAAACGTGTAAAACCAAATGGAAGTTTATCTTCAGGAAGAATCAGTCAACAAGATGCTGGTTTGGGTGTGCCTATGGTAGATGAACCTTCTTTCCTGTTAGTTAGTAATGACAAAAATGATGGTGGAGTGATACGGTCTACTACTCAAAGTCCTGAATTTGATAGCTGTCCAATTGAGACGGAGACACAGCACTCTCTGGAGGTATTAGAAGCTTTGGGTCTCAGCCGTAAGCAGACAAAGGCTGCTATCAGGAGGAAGTTACAGACAAGAATAATTGAGGAAGGGCAAGAATGGTTAGCTCACTGCAATTAGCAGTGTGTTGCTGCGTAGGGTGGTCAAGGAGTTCATCTTTAATTGAATGATCAATCTGGCCATGTGGAATGTTCGGGGAAGTAGAGGTAAGCTAAAGGGTCAACAGATTTCTAATCTGATCAGTAAAGAACAATTGAGTATTCTATTCTTATGTGAGACAAAACAGGAAAATTTTTCAGACAGATTAGCAGGTAGATTGTGGCGTGGAGAACATATTCAGTGGGCAACCGTCGATGCACAAGGAAGGGCAGGAGGCATAGTCTGTCTCTGGGATGATGTAAAGGTACAAACTCTTGGTATTGAAAATTTTTCTAGATGGCTTTTACTGAAGATGCGGGTGAGGGTATCAGGGTTTTGTTTTATGTGTGCTGGGCTACATGCCCCTAATGTGGCAAATGAGCGGAGTGTCTTGTGGGAGCAAGTACTTAGTCGAAAATCTAGAGACGATATCCCGTGGGTTATTCTTGGGGATTTTAATGAAACGGTCCAAGCAACTGGAGAAAATAGGCAGTTCATTTAATCCTGCAGCAGCTCGCCGTTTTGTGTCTTTCATTCAACATGCAGGTCTGATTGATATGCCTCTTTTAGGCAAGGAGTTCACTTGGTTCAACTCACACAGCGCCTCAAGAATTGATAGGGCGTTGGTGACACCTGAATGGTGTGTACAATTCGCCAATCACAGGTTGTATGCAGGTGTGAAGGGATTGTCGGATCACGTACCGCTGGTTTTAAAAGCTGATACCTATTGTTGGGGTCGACCACCATTTCGCACTTGGGATGTATGGTGGGAGAATAAGCAGTTTATTGGGGTGGTTGCGAAATTCTGGCAGGAAGCAGGAACACTCTTTCCTGGCAATTTCAGTGTTGTCAAGAAATTGGCATCTCTGAAACAGCAGTTACGGGTGTGGCACACAAGTATTTTCGGGAGAATGGAGACTCAGATGAAAGATATCTTGACTGAGCTTGAGTCCCTTGATCAACAGCGACGGGAGTGGGTTGATGGTTACAGTCAGCGATATGAAGAGTTACAATCTCAGAAATGGGAGTTGAGGAGACAATTGGAAGCTATGTGGAGGCAAAGAGCACGACAGCAATGGCTTAAATTGGGAGAGAAGAATAGCAAATTCTTCCACTCTTGTGCGTCCATTCGACGATGTTCCAATTTTATTGGCAACATAACAATTGACGGGCTGAGCAGCAGCACACCTGAGGAAATCAGAGGTGCAGCGGTTAGGCATTTTCAGCAGGTATTTGCGTATGCAGGAACCAAGTGTGTAGGCTTGGGGCGTTTGATCCTTCCTACTCTTCCTCCCGAGGATGCAGTTGCTCTTGAAGATCCGTTCTTAGAGGAGGAAATTAAGCATGCTGTGTGGGAGTGTGGCAGTCACAAAGCGCCGGGACCAGATGGATTTAACTTTTATTTCATCAAGAGGGCGTGGGATGTAATTGGTGATGAGATAGTGACAATGGTTCAGGAATTTCATTCCAGCGGCGTCTTACCCCGTGGCATCAACAACAGCTTCATTACGTTAATTCCTAAGGTGATGGGTGCAACAGATTTTAATTTCTATCGGCCTATTAGTCTTATCAACAGCATGTATAAGATCATTGCAAAACTGTTAGCAACACGACTCAAGCGGGTGATGCCACAACTTATATCCCCTTTACAGACCGGTTTTATGGAAGGCCGATATATAGCAGATTCTATCATGATTGCCAACGAAATTGTTCACACCATGAAGAGTTCTAAACAACGTGGATGGTGCTTCAAATTGGACTTTCAAAAAGCATATGATTCGGTGGATTGGGACTTTCTAATAGATGTGATGAAACAGATGGGGTTCGGTGGGCAATGTTGTCGCTGGATTTTGATGTGTGTTTCCACAGCTCGTTGTTCTCTGCTCGTCAATGGGGTTCCTACTTCTGAGTTTGCCACAGGAAGAGGGTTGAGACAAGGTGATCCTTTGTCTCCATTATTATTTAATATAGCGGCAGAAGTATTGTCGCGTATGCTTGGTGCAACAGCTGATCAGCACTTGTTCACTGGCATAACGGTTGGGCATATTCGACTAACGCACTTACAGTACGCGGACGATGTGATACTCTTCAGTCAGGGAGATCAACATGGATTATTTGGGCTAAAACGAATTCTGCGTTGTTTCGAGTTACTGTCAGGATTAAAGATCAACTTCTTTAAATCAGGATTGGTGGGAATAAATGTCCCAAGCGAGGAGGTCAGGAACATGGCAGCTTCAATGCACTGTCGGATACAGACTATACCTTTTTACTATCTTGGAGTTCCTCTTGGAGCCAATCCGCGACGAAGAAGTACTTGGTCTACGGTGATTGACAGGTTTAAAAGGAAATTAGCCTCATGGAAGGGATCCTTACTGTCTCTAGGTGGTAGAATTGTTCTGTTAAAGTCAGTATTGAATAGCATTCCAGTTTATTACATGAATTTCTTTCAGATGCCAATTGGTGTGCGTCAGGAACTAAACAAGTGGATGAGACGTTTTTTATGGACTGGTAAAGTGGAAAAAAGCTGCCTTTGTAAGGTAAAATGGTCGGTCGTAGTGCGTTCAAAAGATAATGGAGGTGCAGGACTGGGATGTATGAAATTGAGGAATGAGGCGATGTTAATGAAATGGAGCTATCGGCTGGCTACAGACACCAGTTCGGTGTGGAGTAAGGTTATTGCACAAAAGTATAGAGTTGTCCTACGCCCTGAAGGCATTTTGAGTGACATTCAAGAGAGCTCGGCAATCTGGAAAGGAATTGTGCGGACGAGTAGATCTTCTTTACCAACTGGTCAGTGTTTTTCATCTCTATATAAATGGCGATTGGGAAAAGGGGACTCTATCGCATTTTGGCATGACATTTGGTGCAGTACAGTGCCTATCAGATTAATCTTTCCTCGATTATATGCACTATCAATGGATAAGGAGGGGTCTATATGGGATTCTGGAACTTCAATTGGAACGGAGTGGCGCTGGTCTTTTATATGGCGGAGACGACTCTTCGCATGGGAGGAAGATGAAGCTGGCCGTCTCATGTCTTTGGTGGCTGCAGTTCGACCTTCATCTGTGGATGAAGATCTCTTACTCTGGGGAACTCAGGTGAGGCCGTTCTCGGTTCGACATTGCTATTTCACCCTGGCGGAGAGCTTCATATCATCCACGGATAGGCAAATACCAAACGTATGGAATAAGCAAGCCGCACCAAAGTGGCAAGCCTTTATGTGGCTGGCGTGCAGGGAGAAGCTTCCTGCGAGAGGGCATCTTGTTCGGCTGGGTTTATTATCTGCATCAGACTGTCACTGCACTGCATGCGGCGGTAGCGAGGAGGACTCTAATCATATCGTGCTTGACTGTCACAAGGAATGGACATGTTGGTCGCGGTTGTTTAAGTGGTGGGGCTTGGTTTGGGTCCAACCAAAGTCTATGGCTGATTTATTTGAGCAGTGGGGAGGATATCCAATTCCTCGACGGTGGAGAGATTTCTGGTACGTATTGCTATTCTCCACTGCGTGGAGTATTTGGTTGGGCAGAAATCATAAAATTTTTCGTCAAGAGGATAGTCAGTGATCTCTGTTACAATGGTTTACGTCATGGATGCTGTTGGGCTAAAACTAACCTGCCGAACGTAGAGGTTGACATTTTGGAACTGATTGCTTCAGGAAATTTTCTATCTGTATTGGGTACATCAGATACAGATTGACAAGAGTTGAGAGTATTAGGGGTTGTAATCTTCTTATTCGAAGCGGGAAACAGGGGTATTCAGATCATCAATGTTGGTGTCCGTGGTGCAGCCCACTACTCAGGAATGACTGTTGTCGTGACATCTCTGGATGGATGGATACCTTCTGTCAACTGTCCAGACGCCAAGGGGAGTTCTTGCTGTTGGCGTTGCAACAGATAAGCCCACAAATGCAGGATTGCAAGCTTGCTAGAATGTTCAGAGGCGCGGTTTGAGGGGCAGCAGACAGGAGTTTCAAAGACAGACGGTATGATTTACTGGGTGAAGGCTACTAACTCAGATGTTAGATTTTACAGTTTTGGAGTGTTGGTATATTGGCTGTATAGTTGATCCACTGCTGAATGTTTGTTTCATTCTGCTCATTGAGCACGGATACAGTTTCAGTGTCCGGCTCTGTTGTTTACTTATCATTATATATATACATATCGATATTTCTTAAAAAAAAAACATGAACATTCTGAAGAAAGGGAAATAGTGGAAGGTTGGAGGGCTGCTTTAGGAAAAGTTGGAGAGATAAGAGGAGAACATTTTAATATTACACAAGAAAGGTACAATACAAATACATTATTTAGATTTTTTTTCTTTTTTTTTAAGTGAAGATTTATTTTTCTATTAATGTTTGACATTTAAAGGTACTGTAGATCGATTTATAAGTTCCTTATAAATTATTCTCTCCTTGTTTATATAGATATGAGGCACCGTTGATTACAAAAATCGTCGAAGATGTTGGAAGAATCAATGGTAAAAGATTTGATGAATTCTCAATGAATAAGAATTTTTATTAATTAATGAATTTTCATCTCATCACAATATCAATCTTTTATGGGGCGGAAGCAGGACTAAAGAAAAGAAAACATGCATTCCTCGTATCAGAGATGGTGGGTTAAGGTTTTCAAAGAGCTCGGGAAAAGATTTGGTCTCTGCTGACGAATGATGAAGTTGTACTGATTGGAGTTTATGGAATGGAAGGGTCGGAAAAACAACAGTGATGAAACATATCTATAATCAACTACTACAAACATCACAACGCTTTCCTCATGTTTACTGCATTACTGCATCACAAGATCACGATGAAGATAGATTACAAAACCTTATTGGCAAGAGTATTGGCTTGGATCTTTCAAATGAAGTTGATAGGATGCATCGGGCAGCAAGACTAAAGGATGAATGGGCTAAAAGAAGCAGCTTTGTTTTAATTATAGATGATCTGTGGAAGCATTTTGATTTAGAGGACGTAGCACTTTCTCAGAACGAATACAAGTTGATTTTCATTAGCCGATCACTTGATGTTTGCAGGCAGATGGATTGCCAAAATATAAACATAGTCAAGATTGGGCCACTTTCTCCCGAGGAAGGCTGGGTATTGTTCGAGAGAGAAGTTGGAGCCTACAACATCAAAGTGGAACGATATGCAAGAGAAATTGTGAGAGGATGTGATGGTTTACCAACAATAGGGAGAAGTATGAGGGGGGCAGTGAATGAAGCTGTATGGAGAAATGCAGTGGATAAAATAAAAGATCCAACAATGGGAAAAAGTGACCTGGATACAGTTTTTTCCATACTTAGATACAGTTATAATCGCTTAAACGATTCAGCTTTGCAACAGTGTTTGCTATATTGTGCACTGTTAATTGTTGAGGGGATAATAAGGAGGAAAAAGTGCAGAAGGGAAGAAATTGACCAGGGCAAGGTCATGCTCACCAATCTTGTCAATCTTTGCCTGTTAGAAGGTGTTTTTTTGGAGGAAGTGAAAATGCATGATTTACGTCCGCGTAAATGAATTGGAGGAAATTGAACTTCACAGGTGCGAGGGAGTAGAGTGGATTGCGTCCGCGTCCGCGTCTGCGTCTGGATTGTCAGCTAATATATTTTCAACGCTGGAGAAAATAACTTTTGAAGGCTTAAGCAATTTACGTAGCCTTAGAGACCTTTGCTATCAGACAGCTGTGACAACATAAAAAAGTTGGCCCTAAAGAGAGTGGGATACTAAAGAGGATACCCATTTCTCTTCCTCTCCCATCTATTTCTCGAATCAATGTTGGGCCAAGAGAGTGGTGGGAATAAGAAGTGGGGTGGGACGATCCCGATGCCAAACTAATCCTCCACCCTTGCGTCAAATTTCCTGACTATTATTGAAACTGAATCTTGAAATCAAGGGAAACTACAATCTCTTCCTTTTTTCAGAATCGAAGTGTAAAAGTATATTACTGTAGATTTTGTTGTTCACTTAATATTTCTGATTCTGCTCCTCTGTTCAAGAATGTTGTTCGTCAAGAATTTTTGCTGTGATCAGGTCCTAATAGCTAATGTGGTTGCCTGACTTTGTGTTTCTTGTATTCAAGTCTCTTTTCTTTTTTGGGATTCGTTTGAATTGTTAAATTATGACATTAAATTATTAAAACTCATATATTGAGGGTACATTTATGTTGAGTATTGATATATGATTACAGTAGCCAGCATTAGATGCACACCTGATCCCTCATTTAAGCAGATACCCACCTTGGCCAACATTTGTTAGAACTCTGTCAATTCCTCCCCAAGTTGATCAATAATAATGGTATTTTCTTTTTGGATATTTTAGACTTTCCCTTTGTTTTTTTTTTTTTGGAGAACGACGATTCATTACGTTAAACAAATATACAGAACCATATATTACATCTTTCCTAACTGATGCCCGTGCGTAGTTTCCATCAAATCCAGGAAACTAAACGGGGCATCAATCCTAGAACAGCTGATACCAGTTACCAACAGGCAAAACAGCATCTTCGCGAGGAATGCCGCTATCTATATTTACCCTCGCCCAGCTAATACCATGTAACAAACCAGACACAGCAGTCTCCCTGGGTTGATATTCGACGGCTCGAAATATTCGTTCGTTTCGAGCACGCCAAATGCTCCACAACAGTTGTAATAACCAGCACTTCCAAATAGCAGGCGGTCTTCGACGACCGCAAAAACCATCCCATTGGTGAACCATGTCCTGGATGGTCCGAGGAGAGACCCATTGAACACCCCAACGACTCATTACTGTCGACCAGCAGAGCCATGCTTTCTTACATGTTATGAACACATGATCTGCGTTCACCTCCACTTCCTCACAGCCCAAACAGCCGGCCTCCTGCTCAACCAACAACCTCATCTTGACCAATCTACCTTTGGTTAAAACCCGATCCTGAATAGCAACCCACGCAAGGACTTTGCTCTTTAAATTCCCAGGGCGTAGCCAGATAGAGGCTAAAGAGCTAGCCGAATCAACATCCTGCACATCTTCTAGAAAATCATAACAAACTTTAACTGAAAAATCCTGGTCTGCACCCCCCCAAGTTAGCCGGTCCTCCCGATCACGACACAAATTATTATTCTCCAAGCCCTCCATAAACCGGAGAACCAGATCCTCCTCCCAAACAAAAAGCCTACGTCGCCATTGGAGTTGCCATCTCCATCCCTCCGAGAACCATGCACCCATCCCTGCAATACAATTGTGTTTCTGCGCCGATATGGCATAAAGTCGAGGATACCTATCACCCAACGTAGTCGCACCTTGCCACTCATCTTCCCAAAACCGAACCATCCTCCCATTCCCCAACCGCCATTTCAATTTCTGTGCCAATGCTCTGGCCGCCTCTGTCTCCTCAGTGACGCATTTCAGAATGTCTTCCCAGATGACAGACACACCATCCCTGCCCAACTGGATACCGTCCTCGCAAACTGTAGGGCGGTAGATTTCCTTGAAGATCTTGACCATCAATCCCTCAGGCCGCCCAAAGAGTCTCCAACACCATTTCGCAAGGAGAGCAGTGTTTTGCAAAGACAGGTGACCAATCCCTGCACCACCTTTCACCCGACTACTGCACACCTTGCTCCATTTCACTTTGCAGATACATCGACGATCAACATCCCCTTTCCAAAGAAATCTTCTAGCCAGCATCTCTACTTCCAGTAGTACCTTCTTTGGCATTCTAAAAATGGATAGCCAAAAAATTGGAACACTACGAAGCACCGCACGAATCAGAATCAGTCTACCGCCAATTGACAGATATCTGCCTTTCCACGTAGCCAACTTCCTATGCAAACTCCGTAAAACCGGCGCCCAAGTTTGATATCGTCTCGGACTGGCTCCCAACGGCAAACCCAAATATCTGATTGGTAAAGTCGTCGCCTGGCAATACAACTTTGCAGCCATCGTTTGCGTCTCCACCGGAGATATGTTGACACCTATCAGGGCACTCTTCCAGAAATGGACTTTCAGACCTGAAAAGAGAGTGAAGCAACGCAATACGCGCTTCAAGTTATGAAGGCTCTCCTCAACATCAGCACTGAACAAAAGAATGTCATCGGCATACTGCAAGTGGGAAATTGTCATGGAACCGAGAGGGATCCCTTGGATCAAACCAGTTGTCTCCGCGCTGCACAGCATGGCGGACAGAACCTCGGCAACCAAATCAAACAACAGTGGCGATAATGGGTCGCCTTGGCGAATACCCCTCCCCATAGTAAATTCCTTTGTGTATGCGCCATTAACTAGCACTGCCATACGAGGCCAACAAATGCATTGGCGGATCCAGTTAACCCACCTGGCCGGGAACCCCATTGCTACCATGACTGCTACAATCGAATCCCAACGGACAGTATCGTATGCCTTCCAGAAGTCTACTTTAAAACACCACCCCTTATGTCTACGCGCTTTCAGCTGATGTAATACCTCCGAAGCCAACAACACCGAGTCTGATATGCTCCTTCCTTTAACAAAACCTGTCTGAAAAGGAGATACCACCGACTCCATCACAGCCTGCAACCTGCTAGTAAGGACCTTGGCTACTACCTTATACAATTCGTTTATCAAGCTAATTGGACGATAGTCTGTCAAGGAGACGGCACCTTCTGTTTTAGGAATCAACAACGTAAATGAGTTATTGATACCCTTTGGTAATTCGCCCGACACATAAAAGTTCTGAACCATCGCTAATAAATCATCTTTCACCGAATCCCACATCTTCCGGACAAATAGGAAATTGAAACCATCCGGACCCGGGGCCTTACGACTGCCGCATGCCCAAACCGCACTTCGAATTTTCAACTCCTCAAAAGGCCGAGTTAGATTCTGCGCCACTTGTCTTGTGAGCTGACTCAACTGTATGCTGCCCAAACTAATGCCCCCCCCCCCCCCCCCCCCCCCCCCCCCTCTTCGTGGGCCTTAAATATATCCTGAAAATACCTAACCACCGAATCTTTGATATCTTGAGGACGCCACAGAATCTGATCCTCCACTTTTAAACATCCCATATAATTCCGTCGACTCCTCGCACTCGCACACAAGTGGAAATAATGAGTGTTCCTATCCCCCAGGTGCAACCAGTGAGCCCGGGAATTCTGCCTCCACACAGACTCCGTGATACGCTTGAGACGCCACTTCTGGATATTAAGGTGGTGTAGATGAATCTCGTCTTCCTCCTGAAGTACACTATCTGCCCCCCTCCTCGCATCCACCTGATCTATCTCCAACAAAAGCCGTTGGAATTGCTCCTGGCGAGAGGCAATATTTCTGCGCTTCCACTCCCGCAACTTCCTCCGCAGGAAGGAGAATTTCTTGACAATGGCATAACGACCTGGAAAAAGAGCACTCGCCTCTTCCCAGAAAAGTTTCATTGTCCCAGCAAAATCCGGCTCCTCCCACCAATGGTCCCACGAACGGAACGGCCGCGGTCCCCATGACATATCCTCCTCCTTTAAAAATATAGGAGTATGATCCGACAATCCTTTGTTACCCGCCACCAACTTTAAAGCTCTATGATCAGCTGCCCACCCCGCACTGACTAGAGCCCGGTCGATTCGGGAAGCCCGTCTCCCCGAGAACCACGTAAATTGTTTGCCATGCAGCGGTAAATCGACTAGATCACCCTCCTCCATTAGCGTCGGCAGGAACTCAGCACCGCGTTCCTCAAACGTAACCCCCAACCGCTCCTCCGGACATAAGATTTCGTTATAATCCCCCAAAATAAACCATGGCAAATCACTGGCTCTCCGTAGCCTCACTATCTCCTCCCAAAACTGAACTCTATCCCCCAAAAAACTTGGTGCATGCAGACCCATACACCGCACCCTAGATCCGGATGACAGTATAGTCGCCTCAAGAACTATCCAACGAGTCGTGTACTCACGAAACGTCACATGCAAACACGTCGGATCCCACACAGCAAAGAGCCCCCCTGCACTGCCTACCGCGGCCACAGAAACCCAATCCGCGTCCCTACCTCCCCACAATCTGTGAAGCCACTCCTCCTAAAACACCTCCATCTTTGTCTCCGCCACAAAACAAAGTGAAATGAAATTATCCCGTATAAAATTCCTCAAATGCACGCATTTAAACCTATTGCGCAAACCTCGGCAGTTCCAAAACCCCACATTTAACATGAGAACCAATGAAATACTCGCCTGATAATGACGCCATCAATCCTATGCCTGATTGCGAGCCGTCCACTCCTCTATCTCGTCCTCAACCAATTCCAAAATTTGAGCTCGTAAATCCCTTCGCTGGAAACTAGTGCCCAGACCTAAAGCGTTCATTACAGTAACCGTAGCCTCCACTTCCTGGTCGTGAGCGCTCTCAGCTACGAAAGCACTATCAGCTGCCTCGTCTACCCCAGGTACTGCGACTGATCGTCGAGACTGTTGTAGCTGTTGTGTGGCAGCAACTGTCTCTGGTTGCACTGACCCACTATGTGAGTTACTGGACCCGGCAGTACTCGCCCGGTCCTCCCCCTGCACACCAGTACTCTGAGCACTAAGAACCTTCTTTTGCCGACCGCGCCTAGCCTTTAGCCGGTTAAAAACATCACCTAAAACAACCCCGGAATCCAGACTGAAACTGCCAGGCTCCCTTTCCTTTCCCAACTCCCCCTGTAATGTAGTCGCAGCCTCTTCACACCGAAGGTCCCGCACCAACTGCACCTTCGGACGCTAGGGCTTCCTGCAGATTTTAACTTTGTGTTTCGGCAGGGGCACAGATCTCATCCTTTCAAGCCCCGTCTTTTGCGAACGAGATCCTCGCGCTCCTGACCTGCCTACCTCCTCGCTGTCGGGATCAATCCTGGGCCGAGTGGCCGCATCACCCAACGTCGCAGGCCCAATGGAACTAGAAGACCCCCCAGACTTGTCCAAATCCAGTTGCCGTGCAAGGGTCTCCCGGGACTGGACCCCTCCTTTGAACTGGGCCTGAACTAGCTGATTGTAGGCTTTAACACCATTGGACCCAACCAAGTCCACAACGACGGACTGAGATACAAAGCCCGCTACATCCACCCTCTCTAGAAGGGCGGTCTGCCTATCCTCACGCTCCATTAAAAGCGCCGGCTCACCTACACAACGATCCCCATCAAATGATAGATTTCTGGGGGGCGATTGGACCTTCCTGACAGGAGAGGAGCCCGTGCTGCACAGACTAGATGAACGAGGAATGTCTCTGTCTGCACCCCGTATCCAGTGGCCCGGGTCACCTTCCTCTACTGCTACCAGGAAGCTTTCATCCCCAAGAACTAACTTTACCTGACCTCTGACTTCCGCCACCTAACTAGTCCGAATACGTACAAAAGCAGCCTCCAGATTGAGCTTCCTGCTCGTGTCGGGGTGAATTTGGATGACTTCACCAAAAGCTCCCGCCACTTTTTGAAAAATGTCATCGATCCATGCATGCAGTGGGAAGTCCAACAACTGTAACCAGCATACACGAGCCCGCCCCGAATCTTCCGGCCGCCATGGGTGCCACTCCACGAAGATATCGTTCCACACCCGCGCATGCTCTGACAACTCCCGAAGCAGTATCTCCTTGGACGGGAATGTCACCAGGACGATATTCTTCGCCAATCTCCGAAACAGAATCCCCGCCTGCACCTTACTGCTTAGAAGTACGCCATCCCGTGGAACACCCACGATACTGCGGCCCAACCAGTCTATACTCTCCGACGGGATGTTTGCCCTTACTTCGAATACATTTGGGCTACTCGCCCCCAATCCCATGGGATTGCTAACTACCTGGGCATACGTACGCTTACCAGTGCTGACCGCTGGAAACGGCCGTGAATTGTGAGCAATGCCATCTAGCCTGTCGTAAGGACGAGAGCCTTCCACCTTTTCCTTAGGTATTGCAGGGAACACTCCCCTCACCGCATATTTAGCAACACTGAACAGGAGGCGGCAACCACTAAACTGAGCTGAATTCAGCTTTTCCATCCGTTTACACTCATAATCTCCCTGGTTAACGAATTGTACGAAGCCATAACACGAATTCCTCACGCTGCGCTTGAAAGGAATAAAAACGTCCACAGCAGGCTCCCATTTCCTCACTTCCGTCACCATCTGAGTCGGAGTCCAGCTCTCCGGGATGGAATCCACGAAATACATGATAAACTTTGCCGCTGAAAACAGCTCTGTCGTATTCCACAGCGCCTTTCCTTTCGGCGTCTTAGGCGCCACTCGGCGAAAACCTGCATCCATGGTCTGACTATGGGGGGCCAAGGTGTTTGACCTGACATTGACACGGGGAGGGGAGGTTGAAGGACCTGTAAGCTCCACCGGAGTCGCCGAGACAATGTAGTTTGGAACAGAGGGGACAGTAGCCGAGGGTACAGGGAGTGGGGGAGGGGGTGGTAGGGGGAGGGGGTGGTAGGGGGAGGGATGGAGGAGGAAGGGGTGGTATGGGGGTTGTCGGATGGTGTTTATTTGTCATCGAACCTTTGGTTATATTTAGACTTTCCCTTTGTTGCTTTCATAATGTTCGTGAGTTGACTATTCGAAGATTTGTGTTGTGTCTTTCTGAAACCATAATCATATGATCATGTTCTTTAACTGATTTGGATTTGAATCTGTTATATGATCTCCACCATCTTTTCCATCAGGTAACCTGATGGAGTTGCAATTTGTAGACATCAAATGAGTAGAACTCTCATCCATCAGATGAGTTGGCCTATTCACAAAATATAGCACATACCAAGAAATGCATTGTCAGGAAATAAAAATGTACTCCTGAGGTGGAACAAATATCAAGCAGGATTACCATCAAATGGAGATAGGGAAGAAGCTTTGATATATTCTTCAGTATCAAACAGCTAATGGATTATGCTCATTACTTTCTGCATGTCAAGATAAAATTTCAAACATGAGTAGTCTGCAACTGATAAAAAAAAATTATACAAGCAAACCACAAAATTAGATGAATCACCGAAGAACGAATTACGTTTTGGAACTGCCGGGACAAACCTGGTGTGCAGAACCGGCCTCCGTTGCTGCGTGGTGGATCTTCCGCGCTAGCTGGAATAGAGCCGGGAGCGGCATCTCTTCCCACACCCGTTGGTGGGTTTTGCGTATGGTGGTGCTTTGAGGGCAGACTAGAGATTTCGCGGACTGGTCAAGGATCTCTCGGGGACGGAGAGGTAAAAGTTTGACTAGTAAGGAGAGTTTTTAGGTCCGAATTTCAATTAGATGAATTTAGAAGAGTAGGGTGGAATGAGGTAAAATTGACCAATTTAAATGAAGTAGAAGCTCCAAAAATTTCTGTGGACAGCTTCTGTTGTAAATCCAGTAGAAACGCGACGTAACTTGGACAACTCTAATACCCACTAAGGCAAAATCAAACAGAACGCGGGAGTGGGATGGTCCCCAATGTCTTCTTCTTACCAGATTGGCTCTGTTTTATTCATGACTAGCTATACAGGTCAATGCTATTCCAGTAGGGAAGGGCCCCGCCCTTGTTTCTATTTCACCCTCTTCCCTCTTCCAAAGTAAGTTTCCAGGAAATACTCGAAGTCTTATTTTTACTAAAATTGCTAAGGTTCTGTTTTGGTCTCCACAGCTCAACTCTGTTCCACAACACAATAGTAGATTTCTCTTCTCAGACGTACGTTCAACTAGAAGTTTCAGCATCAGGTAAGATTGGTTATTCATAATCACCTTCTTAGACTCTTGTATTATTGTGTGTTTCATCCTTGTCAGATGTGGAGGATAATGAAGTGTTTGGACTCATAGGAAAATATATTCGATTATTATAACTTTTTTTAATATTATATGGTTTGGGAAAATTTTCGGAGAGGATAGATCATCTCATCAAGTTTGAAGTATTATTGACAAACGGAACATAGTGTTTTAGCCAATAATTACCACCGCCAGTATTTTTGTTGCATTCGTGCGATTGTCTCCGGATCAAATTATGTCAAGTTTTTTTTATTTGATGTTACTATATTTTTAAAACTAGAATTCGAAACAGTTAGAAGAGATTGGTGGCAGTTATACTTTACACACTGGTGTACCTGCTTCCTGGTAATAGCTATTACTATGCTTTATTCAGCCAAATTGAGGGGAATAAAGGCTTTATTAACCATTCCACAGGACAAAAGCATTAAAAACCCGAGTCAGACATGGTCCGACCCGTACGCCACGTGAATCCAGACTTTGACTTTTTGGGCTCAAATAGTAATCCCCAATAATAGATTGATGGCTACAGGTCAACCATAGACTTTGAAGCCACAGACTAAAAGATTCTGTGCTTCAAATACGTTGGGAAAATATGTTTAAGTTGATGTGCTAAAACAGGCCACGACAGGTATATATTCATCTATCTGGTTTTTGACTTGGAAAGTTAAGGGAGGAAAATTCTTCCATGCTCGCAAAACTTAATTGTAGCCAATTATTGATTGGAAAAGTCTCCAATTTGTAAGACCATAGTAAGCAGGATTCTGAATTTATGTGATTAAGTAACCCTTGTCTGTCAGGAAATATCAAAGACATAAATCAAGAAGACATGGATGCTATTCTGTACAATATCCAATTTTTTTGGGTATAAATAATCTTCAGGAAAACAGCTTTCTTCACCCATCAAACCGACAGTCTTCTTTTTTCTTGCTCATTTTATCAATGGCAAATGCAAACCTCCTTCTCCTTGTGATTATTTCATGCGCTTTCACTTCATATATTGTTGTTTGTTCGCAAAATGACACACTCAAGCAGGGGCAGCTACTCCGGGACTATGAACAGATGACTTCTGCGAGGGGGAGGGTCTGGTTGGGATTCTTCAGCACCAACTCAGAAACTATCCATTTTGGTTCTGCAGGTCCTCGCTACTTGGGAATATGGTTAGATGGAATCCCTGTATATTCGGTTTGGGTCGGGAACCGAGAAAACCCAGTTCCTGATTCGTCCGGTGCTCTGACCATCGATGAAGATGGGATCTTAAAGATTATATACCAGGGAGGATCTCCTATTGTCATAAATTCCAATATTTCAAAAGGAAAAAACTCAAGTGGTCATATGACTGCAACCCTGCTAGATTCTGGAAATTTGGTTGTGAGACAAGTTAGCGCCGAGGGAATCACAGGATCTGTTCTGTGGCAAAGTTTCGATTACCCACACAACATCTTACTTCCTGGAATGAAACTAGGAATGGATCTGAAGACTGGGAAGAACTGGTTGCTCACTTCATGGTCAAGTGACAAAGTTCCTGCTCCTGGTGCTTTCAGGTTAGGCCTGGACCCATCTGGTGCCAATCAGATGCTTGTGTGGCGGAGAGATGAAATTTACTGGTCAAGTGGGGTCTGGCAGAATGGTAGCTTTCCGGCGGCACCAGACCTGACACGAGACACTGATATATACGATTTCAGGTTTGTTGCCACCGACAAGGAAAGGTACTTCACGTATTCTGTTAAGAATGAAAGTACTTTGTCCAGGTGGGACTTGGACACATTAGGAGTGGTTACATCACTCACAAAAGTTGCCGGAGGGCCATGGAGATTTATCAGTACTTCTCCTTGTTATTACGATGCCAAGAATTCATCGGCGGTTTGCTTGTCAGAAAAGCCTTCTAAATGCAGGAAGAGTTCTCAGGGTTTCCTGCCAAAGAGAGGATACCTGGATTACTCTGGATATTTATATGATAGATTCAACCCAAACATGACACTCAGTGATTGCCATGCCGAATGCTGGAAAAACTGTATTTGTGGTGCCTTTAGAGCTTATGGAAGTGATGGGATCGGGTGTGAATTTTGGAAGCAAGGAACTAAATTCATCCATGACGATGGATTCGATTTCGTATACCTTCTTAGTGATTCTCTAAAGTAGAGAAGGTTGCAGAATTTGAGACTTTTACCTGTATGCTAAAAGAAATATGATGAATAAGCTGCTCATCCAGTGAGTAGTAAGTTCCTTTTCGTTGTATGCTAGACTGGCAATCCATTATCAAAAGGTAGTCGAATCAAATAGCCTGGTCCAAACTCGCAATCATACCATGAAGCAATTACTAACTATAAGGTAAATTTTTATTCTTTATGATCCTCAATTTCTTTGCCACTCAAACTCGATCGCCACTTGGTGGTTGCCCAAGGTCAAGACTTTTAAGCATCCACAGTTTTAACCCACGAAGCCTTCGCCAAAGACTAGGCTTTGAGTAAAAACTCTTTGTCACCACCCACTTCCCGGACCTTCGACTCAGCAGGCCTGAACGTAAATGTGTGCGTGATGGATCATAACGCTCAATTGGAGCATTGTCAGGAAACAAACCATCCAATGGAGATAGGGAAGAAGCTTTGATATATTCTTCAGTATCAAACAGCTAATGGATTATGCTCATTACTTTCTGCATGACAAGATAAAATTTCAAACATGAGAAGTCTGCAACTGATAAAAAAAAATTATACAAGCAAACCACAAAATTAGATGAATCACCGAAGAACGAATTACGTTTTGGAACTGCCGGGACAAACCTGGTGGGCAGAGCCGGCCTCCGTTGCGGCGTGGTGGATCTTCCGCGCTAGCTGGAATAGAGCCGGGAGCGGCATCTCTTCCCACACCCGTTGGTGGGTTTTGCGTATGGTGGTGCTTTGAGGGCAGAGTAGAGATTTCGCGGAATGGTTAAGGATCTCTCGGGGACGGAGAGGTAAAAGTTTGACTAGTAAGAGATAGGAGAGTTTTTGGGTCCGAATTTCAATTGGATGAATTTAGAAGAGTAGGGTGGAATGAGGTAAAATTGACCAATTTAAATGAAGTAGAAGCTCCAAAAATTTCTGTGGACAGCTTTTGTTGTAAATCCAGTAGAAACGCGACGTAACTTGGACAACTCTAATACCCACTAAGGCAAAATCAAACAGAACGCGGGAGTGGGATGGTCCCCAATGTCTTCTTCTTACCAGATTGGCTCTGTTTTATTCATGACTAGCTAAACAGGTCCATGTTATTCCAGTACGGAAGGGCCCCGCCCTTGTTTCTATTTCACCCTCTTCCAAAGTAAGTTTCCAGGAAATGCTCGAAGTCTTCTTTTTACTAAAATTGCTAAGGTTCTGTTTTGGTCTCCACAGCTCAACTTTGTTCCACAACACAATAATAGATTTCTCTTCTCAGACGTACGTCCAACTAGAAGTTTCAGCATCAGGTAAGATTCGTTATTCATAATCACCTTCTTAGACTATTGTATTATTGTGTGTTTCATCCTTGTTTGTTTTTGTTTTGTTTTTTTTTTTCTGTTATCGCACAGAAACAAAAATCATGGCCGAGGCTTTGGTAGCAGCACCTGTTTTGTCCGCTGTTTTTAACGTTTTGTTTGAAAAGATGGCTTCAAAGGAGGTCCTGGACTTCTTCAAGCAGCGGAAGCTCAACGATGAGGTGCTTCAGAAGTTGAAAAGGAGAATGAACGCTGTTAGTGGGTTGCTTGAAGATGCAGAGGAGAAGCATATTACTAAACCTGCTGTTAGAAAATGGCTGGATGATCTCAAAGATGTTGCATATGACGCTGATGACTTGTTGAATGAGATTGCTCATAGAACTCGCGAGCGACAGGAGATTGAAGCAGATTCCAGTACCTGCTCAGATCAGGTGCTAAACTTTTTCTCTGCTTTTAACCCATGTAAGAAGGGGATGGGAGAATTGGTGCCAAGATTGGGGAAAATCATAGCTCTAATAGAAGATTTATTGAAGCAAAAGGATTCCCTGAACCTAGAGAAGCGTGAAGGAGTAAAAAAATCATTGCTATCATTAAAGGGAAGACTAACAACTTCTCTTGTAGATGAGTCTGGCGTTTATGGCAGAGATGATGACAAGGAAGTTATAGTCAAGTCATTGCTATTGGATGATAAATGCTTGGGTGTAATTCCCATAGTGGGTATGGGAGGAGTTGGCAAGACCACCCTTTCACAACTTGTTTACAAGGATCATCGAGTGAAGCAGAGGTTTGATAAACTCAAAGCATGGGTTTGTGTCTCGGACGACTTTGATGTTCCCAAGCTGACCCAGGATATCCTCAAGGAAATGGGTTCATCTGATTGTGATTCGACGACTCTGAATCAGCTTCAACTTGCGCTGGAGGAGAAAGTAAAGGGGCAAAGAGTTTTACTTGTTTTGGATGATGTCTGGAATGATAATCATGCGGAATGGGAACTTCTGCTGGCACCACTGAAATCCGCAGCACAAGGAAGTAAGGTCCTTATAACTACACGAGAAGAAAGAGTAGCATCGGTGATGTCTACAGTTCCTAGTTATCATTTGAAAGTATTAAGTAAAGATGATTGCTGGTCTCTGTTTGCAAAACATGCATTTGACGGTGGCGATTCTGATGCGCATGGAGACTTGGAACGACTTGGCAGAGAAATTGTGAAAAAATGCAAAGGCTTACCACTGGCTGCAAAAACCATTGGAAATTTGCTTCGTTTGGAAAGAAGGATCGAAAAGTGGGAGAAGATACTGAAGAGTAATATGTGGGATTTGAATGATGGCAAAATTATCCCAGCTTTGAGATTGAGTTACCATTATCTTCCTTCTCATCTTAAACAATGTTTCGCTTATTGTGGCATGTTCCCGAAGGACTTTCCCTTCCACAAGCAAAACTTAATCTTATTATGGATGGCGGAGGGATTTATTGTCCAACATAAGAATGAAAAAAGAGAGATGGAAGAGATTGGTGAAGATTATTTTGAAGATCTTTTGTCAAGATCATTTTTTCAGAAATATGGATCCGAAGAAGATGTGTTTTTTATGCATGACCTCATCAACGACCTGGCAAGATCTATAGCGGGAGAATTTTGTTACAATAACGTAGATGATGATAGCTCAGGGCAGCTAACTGAGAGGACTCGCCATTTGTTTTATAAAGGACGTAATGCCTTGGAGGAACTTGTAAGCCTCTCTAAAGCACCTTTTTTGCGTACCTTCTTCATGCATTCAATTAGTGAGATTGAGTCTAGAGAAGTTTTCAACTTTTTACCTAGACTCGAACGTTTACGAGCACTTCATCTATCTGCGCATGGCTATCCTTATACAGAGGAAGATAAGATCAACATATCTGAGTTGGTTAGCAGTGCCAAGTATTTAAGGTTTATGCGGCTATTGGAAGTACCAATCCTAAATCTACCTGACACTATACCTTCCTTACAGACACTAATCATACAATACTGTCTGAACCTTTCCAGTTTACCTAATTCAATAGGTGACATGAAGGATTTGAGGAATTTGTCTCTTGAGATGACGGGAATAACGTCCTTGCCGGACTCTATAAGTAATTTGAAGGATCTGAGGCATCTTGATCTTGGGTATACATTAATTGAACGACTTCCTGCCTCCATATGTGGTTTGCACAGTTTACAGTACCTGTCATTGAGTGGTTGTGGAAGACTTGTTGAGCTCCCTACCGAGATGAAGGATTTAATCAGCCTGTGTCATCTTTATATTAGCTATACCAATTTGAAATCTATGCCACCGCAGATGGGTAAACTAGTTAAGCTCCGCACATTATCCGATTTCATTGTGAATAAAGGAGAAGGATCAAGCATTGCAGAATTGGGACACCTGGGGAATTTACAGGGAAGATTAGTTCTTAGAAATCTTCAAAACGTGGCAGATATGCAAGATGCCTTGGAAGCCAATTTAAAAGATAAGAGTCGTCTGAAGGGATTGGAGTATGCATGGGAAGAAGATGATGATAACACAGGCACACATGACACCTTAGTTGATAGAAGCATACTCCACTACTTGCAGCCTCCCGTGAGCGTTGAATCTATTAGAATTGAAGGATATAGAGGCACCAATTTCCCAAACTGGGTTGGAGACTCCTTTTTTTCCAATGTAGTGTCATTGGGTCTTTATGACTGCAAGTACTGCACCTGTTTGCCACCGCTAGGACAGTTGGCCTCTCTAAAATATCTGGATATAGATGGATTTGATTCTATTGTCAAAGTGGGGGCTGAGTTTTATGGAGATTCCAAATCCATCCAACCATTTAGATCTCTACTGTCCTTGGAGTTTAGGAGTATGCCAATGTTGAAGGAGTGGACGCACACTGAAGATGATGGCTGCATCGTTTTTCCTCTCCTTGAATATCTATCAATTTCCTATTGTCCAGAACTTGAGATGGCTCTAAGAGAAGGGGTTTTTCCCTCCACGTTACAGAAGCTTACGATTATAGATTGCAACAAAATCATTCCCCGGGGAATGCATTGGGATTTGCATAAACTCTCCTCTCTTCCAGAATTTGCATTTGCTTCTGCCATAGATATTCAATCCTTCCCTGGCAAGATAGTGTTGCCTTCTAGTCTTGTTTATATTTGCATCAGTGATCTCCCGAATCTAAAATCTCTGGACCACACGGGGATTCAACACCTAACCTCTCTACAGACATTGGAAATCTGGAATTGCCCGAACCTGGGACGCATACCTGATGAGGGATTGCCCCAATCCCTTCATAATTTACTAATCTCTTACTGTCCTCTACTGGAGAAAAGGTGTCAAAAGGAGCAAGGGGAAGACTGGCCCAAGATTGCACGCATCCAGAACATAACTATAGACGACTGTCAAATCTAGAGCATAGAGTAAGGAGCAGTATTTTTGTGGCTGATGTAATGGAGGGACAAAATGGGCCTTTGTTTAAAACTTACAACATGTTATCATTAACTGTTTTCAGAAAAGGTTTTGGTGTATCTTTCATTGATATAAGAGTGTCTTGAATGATTTAGGAGTTAAAAGATCCAGATCCAATTATCTGGTTGATTTAAGTTATACTATAAAAAAATATATTGCTTTCAGAGATTTTAATATAAACTAGTAAATGATGGGTCAGGCTAGCTGTCATGAGGTTGAGGTCAACCAAGCCATGAGACAGCTTGATGGGTTAGGTTGATCCTTCATTTTCGGCACCAAATATAAAAAAGGGTCAATTCCTTGGGTTCAGTGAGGTCTTGGGTCAGTGAAAATAAATTCCTATTTTTTTCACACAATCATGTGCCACTAGATGACATTTTCTATAGCAACTACCGGTGACGTTTTCTATCATTTCCATCTACCTTCCCTCCCCTTAATCACATCTTGAGAAATTGTGTGTGAGAGTTTCTGTAGAGAGAGATGTACCTGGCGTTCAAGAGTGAGATCAGAGAGAAAGAGGAGGAGGAGACTGGTGAAGATGTTGATCATGCTCTGGTTTTGAGGGACAAAGATGCTGTCAAGTCATTTCAAGTTCAACCAGTAGGAATTTTTTAGTGCAGGCTTTGCGAGGTAACCATATTGGGTCCTCCTGCATACAGCTTAGATAGCAATTGTGACCCTGCCAACAGCTTCAAGTATCACCACAAATGTCTCGAGTTGTTAAGGAAGATGGAGATCGGAGAGAAAGAGATGGAAAAGGAGGAGGGTGGATATGACCATAATGCTTTGATTGGAAGGGACAAAGATGCTCCATATTCTTCCAATGAAGAGGCTGTCAAGTGCAGGGCATGCGAGAAACCCATATTGGGTCTTACAAGCCTCTACAATGGCAATTATCACAGCAAATGTCTGGAGCTTCCTAGGATGATTAGGAGCGCCGCGCATCTAAACCATGTTCTAAACTATTCATTTTTTGTTCTTTATGTGTTTACTGAGTGTGGCTTGTGCGGGAACAGAATTGAAGCTGATTATTACTCCTGTCAAGAGTGCAGAGTTGCTTTCCACATCAAATGTACTCGCCCACCATGCATCTACCATGGTAAAAAACATCAGTTTATTGCCTTCCTAAACCACTCATTGGAATCAATCTCATACACTTGCAACGCCTGTGGTACGAATGGCAATGAGGATAGCGAGCCTCGTATTTGCCCCACCTGCCAATGCATAATACATCGAAAATGCACCTATCTGAAACGCAACATCTTAATCCGTCAGCATCATCATCTCATTACCCTCAGGTATTACCTCTTTCAAGATGATCCTGACTCTATAATCTCCAGTATTTCTTGTGAACTTTGCCGGAGAGAATTTAAAACAGAGTACGGAGGCAGTGTTTGTGCATCTTGCAACTTTGTTTGCCATGTGGATTGTGCAATTAAGTATGATATTTTGCGGGACGACTTCGTACAGCAGGAAATGGCTGCCAACAAAATAAAGGTGCCAGAGGATGAAATGCCTCCAGCTACGGCGATCAAGCACTCTAGTCATGCACATGAGTTAATCCTTGTTGACGAAGAGGTTAGTGATCAAGATGACAAACTTTGTAATGGATGCCTGCTACCGGTCCTCCCTCCGTTTTTTTTTTTTTTTTAAGAATACGAAATAGATTATAAGAAGAATATACAAAGTGTTATACAGGACTCTAATCTAATGTCTAAACCAAAGCTACCAGAGAATCTGGTAGCAAGCAAATTGATTTCTAACAACACAGCTATCACTGAAGCGAATTCTAGGCTAAATAAGATAAAAATCAAACAATCTCCCTTGGACAGATCAAGAGAACTCATCTTAGCACCTGATGCAAATTGCCAATGGGTAAGACATCCAGCGCTGATAGACAACTCCCTCTCAGATTAAACTTTGCCCAGTTTAGACTATGCCTTAAGCCAGTCTCACTGATAACTTTGGGAGACCTCGTAGATTGTCTGAAAATTCTCTCATTCCTAGCAATCCAAATGCCACAGGCTGTAGAGAATAGAATCACATACCAAATCTCCTTTTGTTTAGTACCACAAGCAAAATACTCCCATTGCAAGAATAAATCGCCAACCGATCTCGGAGCTACCCATGTGAAGCCCTATTTGCTCAGCACATCTGACCAACTAAGCCAAGATTCTTTGCAATTGAGAATTATGTGGTCTGCATCTTTCTCTTCTTCCCCACATCTAGGACAGCAAGTATCTTCACTGTCAATTAATCTCATTTGGACCAATCTAGATTTGGAGGTCAGTTTACCATGGCAAGCCAACCATAAAAGAGCTTGATTCTTTGGAGCTCCTCTTCTGCTCCATACATTTGGAATTGATCGATGGGATTCCGGTAATAGCAACTGTTCCAATACATATTTGCACCTTTTGACCGTAAACTCTTCTGCTGCAGTACCCCAAACCATTCTATCAGTTCTCCCTTCTCTTAGCTGGAATCGTCTAAGTCGAACTTCAAGTTCAGAGGCTTGGTGTTCTTCCCAGACGAACAAACACCTCCTCCAAATGAGTTTCCACTACCACAATCCCCCCACAAACTCACCCACCTCGCTAACCTTGGCCTGTTTATTTTCTGCTAAACTGAACAATCGAGGATAATCATATTGCAGAGAGTGTAATTTTTTTGTAGAGAAAGCCTGCATCAACTTACCTCAGCAATGGAAAGAAATATTAGACAGAAATCTTGTTCTTCGTGCAGAGGCCACTGATTTACGGACATCTCCCTCCGTTTTATACTTGCAGGGAGTGTAGTTTTTTTCTAGACAAAGCCTGCATCAACTTACCTCAGCAATGGAAAGAAAAATTAGACAGAAATCTTGTTCTTCGTGCAGAGGCCACTGATTTACGGACATCTGAGATTATCAGATGTCGTTATTGTCGTAATGATATTCAAATAGGATTTTATTATGAATATAAGGAAGGCATAGTCTTTAAACACTTAGGTGTGGATGCTCGACCACTGTTATGCTATTTTCTTTGTTTATATGAAGTTTCATTCTAAAATTAAGGTTTTTATAATGCTTGATCATATTATCCAGTACATTTTTGCATTTTTGCATCAGATTTCCAACTTTTTAATGAAGTAGATGATCACATGGAAGAGGAAGAGTAAGAGTAAAGAGGCAGAGAGGCAACCTCTTCGGACACAAAAAGTTACGAATGACTTCTAGGATAGGTCACCAAATGCTGAAGGATATACTTAGCATCATTTTTTTTTTTGAATGAATTCGATATTGTATTAAAGCAGAACTGTATTACATATGCGACAGACAAAGAAATATTGTCGTAACACGATAGACCAGATGAAACCTCAAGATACCATATAGACAATATACCGTATCTGGAATTTTCACCAGCCATACGAAACTACCACACCCCTACATATCCCTTAAAGATAGAAAATCCCCTGCAGGTAGTAAAGTCAGGCAATCAGGACAACCCCCCTTCAAATTATGTTTCGCCCAGCAAAAACCATGCCGAATGGCATTGTAAAATAAATCCTCCGCACTGCACACCACACGCCTGAAGACTCGAGCATTTCTTCCCAGCCAAATACTCCACGTACACGCGAGGAGTACTGCATACCAAAGATCTTGCCATCGAGATGAGATGGAAAAACCTGCCCACTGCACAAACAATTCTGCCACAGACCTAGGTTGAACCCAACTTAAACCCCAATGTTGGAATAAAAGTGACCAGCACTTCCATGCCAGGTGACAATCCAATAAAATATGATTCGAGTTACCTTCCTCCAAGCCGCAAGCCTCACATGCCCCTGCAGACTCTGGTAAGATCCCCATGTGAATCAGCTATGCTTTGGCCAGAACCTTCTCCCGACAGGCCAGAACCTTGTTTGCACCAAACATTGGGAATCCGCTGCTCATCAACCGGGAACATATGTGCTTCCAGTGTTGTATAACAGCGGTGTACTGTAAATGGAGTCAGCTGATCATCCCACAACAACTCATCATCCTGCCCCACCCGCAACATAACAGGGGTCAACACAGAGAGTAACCGATTAACTTCTTCCTCCTCCCACACAAACAATCGTCTACGCCATAACAGACGCCATTCCCACACCTGATCCACTAATGCCCCAAATTGTACCAAGGATTCTTCTTTTGCCAACGATAAATCATACAATCTAGGGAACAACAACAAGAGAGGCCGAGTGGCACACCAAATATCTTGCCAAAAAGCAATAGAATTACCTCTACCCACTCGCCAGCGATGAAACTCAGATAGACACTGACCATTAGGCAAGAGGCTGCGACTGGTCTTCATTATCCCTTGCCAAATCGCAGAAGCATTCGTCACCGTGCAATCGATCCCATCATGGTTCATACGAGGATGATATTTCTGATGGATCACCTGTTTCCACAATGAGCAGGTGTCATTAGCAATTCTGGCACACCACTTAGTAAGTAAGGCCTGGTTCCGCAAGTGTAAGCAACCAATCCCAGTGCCACCTTTATTCTTTGCACGAACCACCACTGACCAGCGCACTTTGCACAAACAACTCTTCTCTATTTTTCCAGCCCACAGAAAACGGCGCGTCCACTTCTCCAACTCCTTGCGTACGCTGACAGACATCTGAAAAAAAGTCATATAGTAAACAGGAACACTATTCAATACCGACTTAATCAAAGTCAGTCTTCCTCCCATTGATAACAAGGACCCCTTCCAAGAACTCAATTTGCTTTTGAATCTGTCCAACACCGTTTTCCATGTGCTGCGACGGCGAGGATTCGCTCCAAGGGGAATTCCAAGGTAAGAAAATGGCATAACCTGCAACCTGCAGTGGATCATAGAAGCCAGGGCTGCTGTCTCACCATGGGATACGTTGATGCCAACTAAACCGGATTTATGAAAGTTGATCTTCAACCCGGAGAGTAATTCATAACTTCTCAGTATCTGTTGTAAGCAAATTACGCCCTGCGGATCACCATTACTGAATAAAATTACATCGTCAGCGTACTGTAAGTGTGATAAGACACAACTGCCAATGGAAATGCCCTGAAATAAATTGCACTCCTCAGCTCTGATCAATAACCTCAAAAGCACCTCTGCCGCGAGATTGAATAGCAAAGGCGAAAGCGGATCGCCTTGGCGTAGACCACGGCCAACTGGGAACTCATTGGTTGGCGTCCCATTAATGAGGATGGCGCAGCGAGCCGATGAGACACAACCATGAATCCATTTCCGCCACTGCATTCCAAAGCCCATACATTCCATAACTTCGATGAGGAAAGCCCAATTAACTGAATCGTATGCCTTCTGAAAATCTAATTTCAGACACCAACCTTGCCGCTGGGACTTCTTCATGGTGTGTAAGATCTCATTTGCAATCATGATAGAATCTGGAATGTAACGGCCTTCCATAAATCCCGTTTGAAACGGGGAAATAAGCTGATCCATCACGCTCTTCAATCGCTTGGACAACAGCTTGGCAATTATCTTATACAGACTATTAATGAGGCTAATAGGTCTGTACGAATTAAAGTCATCCGCACCTGCTATCTTTGGCAACAACGTGATGAAGCTATTGTTGATCTCCTTAGGAAGCACCCCGCTGCCATGAAAATCATTCACCAGCGCAACAATGTCCCTGCCAATTACAGACCAAGCTTGCTTGATAAAATGGAAATTGAAACCATCCGGTCCAGGGGCTTTGTGACTGCCACAATCCCATACTGCACTTTTAATCTCCTCCGCAAGAAAAGGATCCTGCAACTGATCCGCCGATGCAGTGGATAGACGTGGTAAATTCAGACTACCCAGACCCAACCAACGAGAGCCTTCGTCTGCAAACAACCACTGAAAATGATCCACAGCAGCTCCTCGTATTTCCGCAGGCGTTGTGAGTTCTCTATCCTGCACACGGATGGAACCAATAAAATTATATGCACGCCTCAGGTTAGCACTCAGATGGAAGAATTTGCTGTTCTTGTCACCCAACTGTAACCATTGTTGCCTAGACTTCTGTCTCCACATTGACTCAAGTTTCTGCTTTATATCCCACTTCTGAGTTTGTAGCTCATGGTATCTATCATTTGAGCCAGCTCCTAGCGCTCCTCTATGCTGATCAACAGAATCAATTTCAGCAAGTACGGTTGTCAATTTATTCTCCAATGCACCGAAATGAAGCAGATGCCACTCCCTTAATTTTTTTCGCAGAAAAGACAATTTCTTCACCACAAAAAAATCTCCAGGGAAGCGAACTCCAGCTTCCTCCCAAAATCTTTCTATTGTCGGCAAAAACAGAGGATCCTCCCACCATATATCCCATGATCGAAACGGTTTTCTGCCCCATTGAAAGGTATCAGCCTTCACTATTAAAGGCACATGATCTGAGAATCCTTTAGCACCTGCATAAAGTCGATGACGACTAAACTGGGAACACCAGTGAGGGAATGCCAATACTCTATCTATCCGCGAAGCACAATGAGAAGTAAACCAGGTGTAATCCTTACCAATGAGAGGTAAATCAACTAAACCACTTCTGTGAATAAATAACAGCAGGCGAGATGCAGCTAATTGATTAAATGACATACCCAATCTTTCTGCCGCCACTATGGACTCATTGAAATCACCTAGAATCAGCCACGGGATGGTATCCGCTGCCTTCTTTTGTTCCAGCTCCTCCCAAAGTGTTCTTCGGTCCGTCGCTGTATTAGGCGCATGCAACCCCACGCATATAAATGTAAACCCAGTATCCCGCATTTGCATCTTAAGTAGCATCCAACGCTCAAATTTTTCTACTCCTATAACTTGCACAACTGACTCATTCCAGAAACATGCAATACCCCCAGCACTCCCACAAGCATCGATGGTGTCCCATTTAATGTTATTACCAGCCCAAAATCGGGCCACCAATCTGTTAGAAATCGTTTCCCTCTTGGTCTCACATAAAAATAGAATGTTAAGCTGTTCTTGCCTAATAAGAGAACGAATTTAACTCTCCTTCATCTCCCCCCCGCATCCTCTGATGTTCCAAAACGCTATATTGACCATAAGATGGCATGACCCCGAACCAGAAGCCACCGCGACTACATTAAGTAGTGCAGTGGGCGCACTCCTTATGCTCCTCAACGATCTGTTCCTTCAACTTACGTCGAATTGCGGCTTTCGAATTTTTACGACTGAGACCCAATTGTTCCACGACATCCATTGTCCTATGCACTTCCACATCTACTGAACAAACAGCCGCATAAGAGGGTACACTCTCCATACGAGTCTGAAGATCATCGTTTTTATCAGCAAGTTCGACGAGAAATGAAGGATCCTCAGCTAATACGGAAAGCCCATCACCAATCAGATGGCTAGCCTTCCCGGAAGAGAGACTCCCAGTAGGTTTAATATGTTTGTGTTTTTTGGACCTACCAATCCGGCGTGTGCCTGGCTTGCTGGACTGCTCTACCCGCGATGCCTTATCACCCTCTAACCGCATGCGAGTGAAAGTCATGACCTCAGAGGAGGATTGAAAGGCACAGGACTCAGCTGATATTTCTCCTGGAACACACGCAGAAATGGTCTTACGAGGAAAAGAAAGCTGATCCGCAGAAGCCAAGGTCTCAGGGTTAAGAACAGGATCAGTAAAATTACTTAAGAAACCCCCACTACTTGTGAATTGACATAAATGACCTTCCTTCTGCTGACCAGGATGCTGAGTCAGTCCCTCTATAACTTGCTATTGTGGCACTCCCAGTTGAGTGGACTGAGTATGGACCCCCCCACCCTTGCAGATGGGAGAAATGCCTGCCGCCATCCTCTTGCCATGCCTCAGGATCTCCTTCTGACAACCAGCCTGATTTTTACCTGCCAGAGTACTGCCCAAGCTCTTACCAACACAACTGTGCCTATCAACTGAAAGGTTGGGTTGGAGTGGAACAGAAAGGCTGTCACACCCTCCTGACACAGAGCCCTTGTTGCCTACCTCAGGCTCCGCAATGTCTGTGTTTGAAACTTCCAACAGCTGCACTGTGCATGGCTGGCCATCAATCATCAGTTTCAAATTCTGCTGAATTTCCAACAGGTTGGGGGTGACGATTTGCAACAAAGCACTCTCTAGGTGAGTCCATGTTGCTGTACGCGGATGAACCTGAACCAAGGCACCAATGGGTTGTATAATTTGTTTGAAGGCAGCTTCGAACCATACATTAAGAGGAAGCCGAACTATCTTCACCCAGCATAATCGTCTAGGCTCCGTATCGACTATGCTCCATGGATGCAAATCATAGAACCTGGCAGTCCAGAAAGCCATATTACCTGTAAGTTCAGTCTGCATAGCCTCAACTGACTCAAAGACAAGTAGTTTCTGCTGGAGACCCATATCAAGACATTCAACGTGAGCTGGGAAATTCAACTGGGTGTTGGAAGACCTGCGGAGAAGACCGACTGCACTTCGTTGAAGGCGCGCCGCCAGTCCTGAATCGGCAGAGAGCTCGACCACAGTATCCTCAGAAACAGTTTTGGACGGAATTGCAGTGACTTCAACATAGGATCTGCCATCCCTCTCCTTCAAAAGCTTAGAGTCTGGGAAGGAGCGTTTTGAAGGTAACTTAACAGCATTCTCGACTGTAACATTTGGAACTTTCTGTGTCCGTGAAACCCCTGCCCCTGCTGCATATCGAGCCACATTGATACGTGTCCATGCATGGCCACCGAGATGTGTATTTAATCTCTGAAGTCGGGCAGCTTCCTGTACCCCACAACGTACAAACTTTACGAAACCAAAGCGTAAGCCGCCCCTGGATAATCGTCCAGCGAGAAATACATCTACTACAGGCTCTACCTCGGCTATTGCCCGGAATAATTTGGCTGAGTTCCAACCCTCTGGAATGCCTTCAATAAAATAGGAGATATACCGGTCCATTTTAAACACCCGTGCTGGTGTCCATGGAGATTGGCTAGGTCCGAGGAAGACATGGGATGGAGGACTGGGCGGTGGAGGGGATGAGGAAGGACCCGCATGTTGTCCATGCACATGTTGCAACGGAAAAGTTGGTGAATGAGTAAGGGTATGGGTGTGTTTGAGGGAAGGTATAGAGAGCGGTGGGAGGGTGGGGTGTTTAGAGAGAGACATTTTTTTTTCTTCTTAGCATCATTATTGGTATTAGCATTGGGATAGTCCCACTCCACCACCTGCTCCCACCAGCGTCTAGGATAGACCTTGATTTTACAAAGACATGGGAGAGGTAGGGAAATCCGTATTCTCTTTAGCATGGGACATATTTAAAGTGCCATAACCCTTATCAAATCATGGATTTTAACAGATTCTGTGTCAATATTTCTAACAAGCAAAAGTTCACGAGCTTACTGATCATGACTTGTCCATAAAGAAAAAAGAAAACTTCAGATTGAACAAAGTCAAAAGTAAGCTTCAACATTACAACCAATTCGCCAGGACAATAAAGAAGATTATCAAATTCTAGATGATCATATGTTAACCAAATGCTGAAGGATTTGATTAGCATTGGGATGGTCCCACTCCACCACCTGTTCCCACCAGTCCCTTGGAGAAGCATCGATCCAACAAAGAGATGGCAGAGGAAGAGAAATCGGTATCCTCTTTAGCATCCGACATTTGACAAGTAGAATGGACTGGAGAGACTCACAATTTAGTTTCCCACTATAAATGCTTTCGAGACATGGCAAGCCGACCAGTTTTAGGACCCTTAATTTGGGGAGGCTGACAAAATGGAAAGAGTACTGATCGGTGCTGCTTTCTTCACTCTGCGACACTCACGGACTTCAATTTCCTTCAGTTTTTGGAGGTTTCGCAACAAGCTTCGTGGAAGCAGCACCTTCGTGTTGTGACAGTCTGTGATTATGATCCTCCTTAGACGAGCACAGGTCTGACTAGATTGCAATGCCAGTCGACCAACTTTCTCATTCTCATGGGTAATATTAAGGCATCGTAAATTGCTCAAGTCATAAAAAAATCTGTGCTTGACAATCTACTTCCTGGCAACTGAAGATGGTGATGTACTTCAGTTCAGTTGTATCATTTAAAACAAAAGTGTCACTTAAGCTCCCTGTACATAATTTGCAGTTAATCAATACGAGCTGTTCAATTCCTTATGGAAGCTTACGACAATCTCCTCCCCTGCGGAGATTATTGTTCAAAAAATATAAATATTTGTTTACATTCTGCGAAAAGGGAGATCTGTTACGATATTGGCATTCCAGGTGTGAAGAATTAATCTGAAGATTTAGTTAGTTCCTATAATCTATCAATGTTGGTTAGATTTAATTATGATTTTATGTAGAATAATCTATCTGTTATTTATTTCCTATATAAACCTGACGTCTAATGAATAAAAATATGAGCTAGTTAACATTCAAAAACTCTCCCAACTCCATTATCTTTTGTTTCTTTGCAGAGTTCTTTTCCTTCTTTTTGTTCCAACAAATGGTAGCGGAGCCACAATTGGTCTTAGAGGATCTCCAATTCTTTCAAAACACAACCCCACTCTTCTTTACAAAATCTTTTTTTTCAAACCACACCAAAAAGATGTCTAGCCATAATATCTCATTGATTTCTCCACTAGTCTCTGCTGGTGAAAATTTTCAAATATGGTCAATGAAGATGCAATCTTATTTTGAAGCCCTTGATCTTTGGGAAATTGTTTCAGAAGATAAGCCCGTGAATCCATTACCTAGAGATCCTACTATGGCACAAATCAAATCTCACACAGAGATCAAAGCTCACACAGAGGAGAAGACTAAAAGATTCAAAGCAAAGACTATCATTCAAAATTTAGTTGGAGATTCGGTGTTTCATCGGATCATGACTTGTAAAACTGCTAAGGAGGCATGGGATAAGTTACAAGTGGAGTATCAAGGAAGCGTCAAAACTAAACAAATACAGGTTCTGAATCTAAAAAGAGATTTTGAGACTTTGAGAATGCTAGAGGATGAAAGCATTACTAGATATTGTGACAGGATTTCCTTGATTGTTAACAATATTCGTCTACTTGGAGAGGGTTTTTTCAGAAAGCAGAATTGTGAAAAAAGTTCTTGTGACTCTCCCTGAAAGATTTGAAGCCAAAATTTGTTCTTCGGAAGAGTCCAAAGATCTGTCAATAATTTCATTGGCAGAATTAATGAGTGCTCTTCAAGCACAGGAGCAAAGAAGAACCCTACGACAGGAGAAAATCACTGAGGGTGCATTCTATGCCCAAAATCAGTAGTCTTACAAAGGTAAAAAACTGTTCAACAAGAATAAAAATATAGTTGACGAGAGCAACTACAAAGAAGGTTTTAAGAAAACTAATTTTCCAACTTGCACTCATTGCAAGAAGACGACTCATCTAGAGAAGTATTGCTGGTGGAGACCTGATGCTAAATGTGGCAATTGCAAACAACTTGGGCATATTGCTAAGGTATGTAAACAGAAGAACAAGCCTATTCAATCACAGCAAGCACACGTGGCTGATGTTGAACCACAAGAGGAACGCTTTTTTGCAGCATTCCATATCTTATGTCATGATTCTTATAATACATGGCTTATTGATAGTGGATGCACTAATCATATATGCCATAATGCTTCCATGTTCAAAGATCTTGATGAGTCTTACAGCTCAAAGGTGAAGGTTGGTAATGGAGAATATGTGAAGGTCAAAGAAAAAGGAACAACAGCTTTAAAAACAAATTCAGGTATCAAACTTATTCCAGATGTCTTATTTGTGCCTGATATCAACCAAAATCTTTTGAGTGTGAGTCAGATGCTTGGAAAAAACTACTCTTTGCAATTCAAGAACAACTACTGCACCATTTTTTATCCATTTGGAGTAGAGTTGAGTTGTGTAGAGATGAAAAACAAGAGTTTTACTCTTGACTGGGAGCAGGTTGCTGAACATGCCTATATTGGAATCACTCAAAATACTTCAGACCTATGGCATAAAAGGTTTGGGCATTTTAATCAACAAAGTTTAGCATATTTGAAGAAACATGATTTGGCAAAAAATATGCCAGATATCTCTGAAAAAATTGCTGAATTATGTGAGGCTTATTAAGAAGGGAAGCAAACAAAGTTGCCATTTCCAATTGAGAGCCACAGAGATGCTTCAACTTATCCACACTGATGTCTGTGGTCTTATGAAGATAGAATCATTGAATGGTAGTAAATATTTCATTCTCTTTAATGATGATTGCACGAGGATGAGTTGGGTGTATTTTCTTAAGCAGAAAAGTGAAGTTTTTTCTGTTTTCAAGCAGTTTAAAGCCATGGTGGAGAATCAAAGTGGCAGGAGAATCAAAATCTTGAGATCTGATAATGGCACAGAATATACTTCTAACCAATTTGCTGAGTTTTTTAGCATTGCAGGTATAGAACACCAGCTTACAGTGCCATATACGCCACAACAAAATAGTGTCTCTGAGAGAAAAAACAGTACTGTAATGGAGATGGCTCGTTGCGTCTTAGTTGAAAAGAAGATGCCAAGCAAATTTTGGACAAAAGCTGTTAATACTTCTGTGTATTTGCTGAATAGACTTCCTACCAAAGCATTGAAGAATTCAACACCATATGAAGCCTGGTACAGTATCAGGCCCTCTGTGGATCATCTCAAGGTGTTTGGAAGCATATGCTATTATCAGGTTCCAGAACAAAAAAAAAAAGCAAACTTGATTCTAGAGCTGAAAAGGGCATTTTGTGTTTGGAAGCATATGCTATTATCAGGTTCCAGAACAAAAAAAAAAGCAAACTTGATTCTAGAGCTGAAAAGGGCATTTTTATTGGTTATGGATCATCTACAAAAGGTTATCGAATCTTTTGTTTACATAATCAAAATATTATTTTGAGTAGGAATGTGATGTTTGATGAGGCATCAACTTGGGATTGGCAAAATCAAGAAAAAGCACAGCTAGATATCTCTCTTGATAAGAAGATTCATGAAGAGAACTTTGATGATGTACCAATAAAAGGCACAAGATCTTTAAAAGATATTTATTTCAGGTGTAACTTGGTAGTTTCTGAACCTATAAATTATTCTAAAGCACAAGATTCCAAAGAATGGAGGAGTTCTATGGAAGCAGAGTTAGAGATCATCAACAAAAATGAAACATGGCAGCTGGTGGAAAGACCAAAAGATCAAAAAGTGATAGGAGTCAAATGGGTATTCTAAACAAAACTCAATTCTGATGGCTCACTATGCAAACACAAAGCAAGATTGGTGGTGAAAGGCTATGCTTAACAATATGACATGGATTATCAGGAGACTTTTGCTCATGTGGCAAGGTATGACACTATTAAACTCCTTATTGCTGTTGCTGCACAAAATTGTTGACAAATCCATCAACTAGATGTCAAATCTGCTTTTCTGAAAGGATTTCTTGATGAGAAGATTTATGTAGAGCAACAGATGGATAATCAGTTATAGGAAAAGAAAATTGTGTATATCTCTTGAAGAAAGCCTTATACGGGCTCAACAAGCTCCAAGAGCATGGTATGAGAGAGTTGACATATACTTGTATGAACTTGGTTTTATTAAAAGCCAAAGTGAAGCAATTTTATATATTAAAACAGACGGAGATCAGCTGTTGGTTGTCTCTATTTATGTAGATGACATCCTTGTAATTGGACATCAACCTGAACTCATTCAAAGGTTCAAGGAGGAGATGAAGAAGGTCTTTGAGATGACTGATCTTAGAGCCATGAGTTATTTTTTGGGAATGGAAATTGTGCAGTCACATTCAGGTATTTTTTTATGTCAGAAGAAATATCCTATGAATGTGCTTAAAAAATTCAGAATGCAAGACTGCAAACCTGTGTATACTCCGATGACAACAAGTGAGAAGCTGAGCAAGGATGATGGCTTGGAAAAAACAAACGAAGGCTTGTAAAGGAGTTTAATTGGCAGCCTTTTTTATCTAATAGCTACTAGACCTGATATAATCTTTGCTGTTAGTATACTTTCCAGGTTCATGCACTCACCAAGTGAAAGGCATTTTTCAGCTGCTAAAAGAATATTGAGGTATATCAAAGGAACTATTTCTTTTGGTATTTATTTTTTTAAGTCTGTGGATGAAAGGATGACATTGATAAGGTACTCTGATAGTGATTGGGGAGGATGTGTTGATGCTGCAAAAAGTACTTCTGGATATTTATTTGGATTAGGCTCTGGTTTTTTTACTTGGAGCTCAAGAAAACAAGAAACCACAGCCCAATCTATAGCAGAAGCAGAGTATATTGCTGCTGCTGCTGCAGTAAACCATGCAATTTGGTTACGGAAATTGTTAAAGGACTTGAGTCAAGAACAAGCTGAAGCAACCAAGATTATGTGTGACAATAGTTCTGCAGTTTCAATTTCAGACAATCCAGTATTCCATGGCTGAACAAAGCATATCAAGATTAAGTTTCACGTTATCAGGGAAGTCCAACAATCAAACGAAGTGCTACTGGTGCATTGTTCATTTGAAGATCAATTGGCTGATATTTTCACTAAACCACTACCCAAAGAAAGATTTGAAGTTTTGAAGCAAAAGATATGTGTTAATCACCTAGATGCCAAGGAGGAGTGTTACGATATTGGCATTCTAGGTGTGACAAATTAATCTGAAGATTTAGTTAGTTCCTATAATCTATCAATGTTGGTTAGATTTAATTCTGATTTTATGGAGAATAATCTGTCTTTGCTGTTATTTATTTCCTATATAAACCTGACGTCTAATGAATAAAAATATGAGCTAGTTAACGTTTAAAAACTCTCCCAACTCCATTATCCTTTGTTTCTCTGTAGAGTTCTTTTCCTTCTTTTTTGTTCCAACAAGATCAAGCAATGGATTCACATAAATTTCGAATTTGTGCAGAGGCTTTGCAAATTGGATATATCTGTTAAACTCCACCAGATTAGGTAAACTGCATACCAACTCTTCCAGTTTTTGCTAGCACTCACCTCCTTTCCTTTCATTGTTAACTTCTTGTCAATGCTCAAGACTTGTAGCTGGAAAAGTTTCGGTAGTATACCTGCCAGAAACTCAAACTCACTGCAACATCTTAGGTCTAAATTCCTAAGCTTATGTAGAAATTCCATACCAAGGGGAACTTTTTTAATTCTCACACACCATCAGAGATCCAACTTCTCCAATGATATAAGTTTGGCAAACAATGGTATAATCATTAATTCATAACAGTCTCTGAGCAACAATGCAGAAAGACTCACCAAATTAGAGATGGATTCAGGTAATCTCAGGATACCAGTATGAGAAAGATCAAGAACCTTGAGACTATCGAATCTCTCTCGAAAAAAGGATCTGATATCATTTGCAGTCGGCTATTGTGAGATAGCAATAATGTTGACAAACTGGGATATTTTGGTGAATGGTTAGAACCAATTTCCCTAATGTTATTTCTCATTAGTGAGACTCTAAGAAGACTTTGCTCCCACTCATCTGCATCTAGATATTTTGTCAATTGCTTACCAGCTTCAATCATAACCGATGATGACTCTTCATTTAGTATTTTAAGAGCCATATCCCTTATCAAATCATGCATCTTCACAGAATAATGAGTATTCTCTTCTAGCAAGCAAAGATTGACGAAATTCATGAGCATGACTTAACCCTCGTTAACTTCTTCCCTTCTTCAGTTTCACCTTTTGATTATCCCCTCATCAATTAAGTCTTCAATTAGGATTAGAATCTCGTAAAAAATCTTGTGCTTTACTTTCACTAACAGCCAAACATAGGCCAATATGCATTTGCATTCAAGAGTCAAAACTTTCAGCCCTCTCTCAATATCATGTTAATACCCATTGGAACATTAACTCAGTCAAATGGGACTACCTATCGGCTATAGGAAACTCAGGAGGACTTATTTATTTATGGGATGATACGTTTTTGCACCGTTACATCTGTCGTTAAAGGAAATAATGGGTTGAGCCTCACTAGTTGTTTGACTAATGAGTCTTTTGATTGCTCTATCATAAAATTGTATGCATTCTCTAACCCAAACGATAGGATAATCCAATTGGAAGAAGTTTATGTCCACTTACATTCTCTAACCACCCCTTTCCTTTTAGTGGGCGATTGTCAGATAGAAATACGTCGAATTAAGGAGTGAGGCTTGTTATTTTATGTGTTATTATGATATATGAATGGTTTATTGAGAATGTGGGCTTGTTATGCATAGGTGGATTCCTACAAGGGCAGGACTTTAAGGAATTAGTCTGAAACGCCATCGACGGGTAATTGGGCTTTGAAAACCTATGATTGGACAGAATTTCCTTTCTTTTGATAAATTACTGATATGAATACTGATTTTTGGTTTATAAGAATTCATTAATTGAAATTGTGCATGCGTATGTGTTATAAATAATATGTCAAGCATAATAATTAATATAGCCTGCACCAAGTTGCATGATATGGTATGCAATGCTTGGATGTGTCATACTATGATTGAGATGCATAAATATATTGGGTACATCCGGGAATCGACATTAGCATGAGGAATGCATCGAGTCTGCATAGGGTTACCTGTGCAACCCTTGAGAGCTCTTCGGGTCTGGTAGCGTGATGTGAAGACGTCAATCATGAGGTACTAAGGTTGGAATGGTTTTTGTTTATTTTAATATTAATTAAATTATTAATCAGGATCCTGCAATGTGGGGATCGTTTAGGTGGAGCTACCATCACCTAATGCCCCAACATCATCAGTGAATCGGGCTAGGTAATTAATTTGACATGGATTTGTCTAGTGCATGTTATAATAAGATAACTGAAAAGATAATAAGATTAGAGTGCCACTGATGACTCTAGTCCTATCCCTGTCCCGGATACACTGGAAGATATTGTCAAGTCTAAATCACGGTCATGCGTGTGTAGAAGAACCATGTGTTTGCTGCATGTTATATGATTGTGATGAAGTGCATTAAAGTATGAAATGATTAATTCATTAAATACCAGTATGTTTTCTTGACATATGATTTGATTGCGTGTAAAATACTTTGTTAGTCTTCCCATCCGCTCACCTGGCAATAATCTGCCAGTATATTAGCATGAAATGCAAGAATGATAATTAGGAGCTCATTCCTAAGCATCTCAAGAGTGGAATAACAAATCAAAGGATTAGCGGCAATTGTGATCAAGATAATTTTATGAGTATCGTATTCATAGCATTTCCACCTAAAATGTTTGAGTATGTTAGAGCCAACATCATAAATTGATTCTTGGGCAGCATTTGCTAAATTGTCCTTAATGCAGTGTAATCCTAAACAACATCGTGCTACTTTATTAAATTTCACTGCTAGTATTTCTCTTATTTCTTATCTTCCTATCTGCGCTTTAATTTATACCATTAACCTTGTAGGTCTATTATATGTATTGTCATCTTTCGTAGAAGTATGTATGATGGGCCTATGGCGGGTTGTCATGCATGATCTTTGGGGTCTAGGGCATGACAACCCTAAAATAGTAGCGGAATGTTGTTTAATTAATATTCTAAGAAACTCATACATTTCTCATTTCTTATGACACTATTACCACACCTTCCTCGCCCATGTGGGTGATAACTCTTATGATGATTTTTACAATAGCGGAGCATATTCCTTTCTCTGAAAATATTTCTTATTATCGAGTAATCTTTAAAGTGGCATGTTTTCTTTTCTTTCAAGAACACGTGCAAACCATTCGTCTCTATCCTATAATATTTGTTAGTAGTATATGAAACCTATAAACCTGACTTTACTTTACTACTTAGGTCGGGCAATAGTGTTTCGAAAATTTTCTTCTCTATTATAATTCATGATTTTATTGTGAACTTGAGAATCGTTTTATTTTTGGTGAAATGTGTATTCTCATCATGAGACTTAATTGGGACTTCAAATTATTCTCATAATCTTGATTTCGAATTGTTATGCATAAGTGTTGTGTTTTCTATTAGTGTCCTCTTATAGTTATCACTGGAGTGAGTGATGGCTTTATTCCTGGCTCTAAAACATTGGTCTTTGCTTAGTCGCTTTTCTTATTAAAAGGAAAGACTAATCAAAATTTGTTTGATTGTGAGCTTGATTTGGTTAAGGAGAAACTATGAATATGCATATATCTTATTAATATAATTTCAGATTGAAAGCCTGGGAGGAGCAAGAAAGAATGTCCGTATAACCTTTGGTAAACTTGCATTGTATATGAATGATTTAAGTATAAAAATGTATGATTTAGCTTGAAGTACCTTGGATTAGGTATAGTATAACGAGAAGTATAGGTAGTCGTAAATGGTTATGAGATTGGATATTTATTTTGAGGCACAAATTGATAGTGGGATGGACTTTAGTATGACATGCTGATTGGTAATAAATGCCTCATTGAATTCTGATAGGAACTGTATAAACCACAGTGGGAGGAAACCTATTATAGGCTATTTTTTGGTGAGACGTAAATGCTAACTTATAGATAACTATGAACTAGTGAGTATAACTAAATGAGGATGGGTATTACTTACCCGATTATCAGTGTGTTCTATGTTTATAAGTACATGGAATGCACATTATTAACTGATAGATTAGTAGTGCAGATAGTGCACAGAGTGCATGTCCTTATATTGTATAAAAGATTGATGATATGATTCATTGTGTATGGAGTGCATGTATAGTACGGAGGGATATTATAATGGAACTAAGAAATGTGTAATCTACTCTTTAGAGTATAAGTTTGAGGTTATAGCTCTTGGAAAATCAGGCTATATGAATTACAAGATACACTCGAGCCCTATAGATTGAGAAAATCGTATGTGGAAAGAGTATCTATGATAAGGGATTAACCGACGTGTTAACCCATTTGTGGAGTTTGGATATAAGAAACTTATAAGAGAAAATTTTGGGAGTATAGTCTATATTGAGACTAACTAGTCTGAGGAATAGGCAAAGTCATAAGAGTTATATCGATATTCTAAAGTGTGGAATTACCGTATTTCTAGTATTAATTGTAACCTTTATCTTGAGATCTATGATTAGTGTTCCTAATGATGAATGTGATTTACTCATACTCTGACAATAATTCTGCTAAATTTTTGAAATAGAAGCCGATTGAGTGTTAATTTGATGACTTAAACTCAGATTTGAGTAATTGAGTTGATATATATTTATTGGTATTATGTATTATATGATAATTAAATGAAGTAGGAGAATATTGAGAATAAAAAAGGTGCAGTGAGAGACTACATCCTAAGGAGTGACTAATGACACTGTAGTTTTACTTTGCTGTGCTGAATCAGTTGATATCTATTCTTAAGTTGAAATTTATAACACTATGAATTGAAGTTTCAGTGCATAAGTTCAAAGGATTAAACTTTGATTTTAATGTATAGAAGCAAGGGATAAGAACGGAGTTGCGCAGCGAAAGCGTGGTGCGTTAGAGTTTGAAAGAATTTGAGACAGATTCTAGTATGAATCGAGAGTGAAGTTGTGATTTAAGTGTGGTTTTGAAGTGATAATTTACATACTTAGTGTTAACTGGTGATAGTGATAATTCATAGATTTGATATCATTGAGAAGAACCCGGTAAGTTAAATTAAGAAGAGTGGAAGGATCACTAGATATGATCATTGCAATTAAGAATTTTGGAATCTATAACCCAACAGAGTCGATATTGTTTTGTGGTTACAATTGTACCATCAATTGTGATGGAATGGTTAAAATTATCGGATATAAAAAAAAATGAGATGAAAATACGATTGGATATCGCATTCTAGATGAAAAGTGAGATGATATAAAGTTGTTGGTTAAGTGATAATGCAATTGACGATGGAAGTGATACAATAGATACTAGAAATGTGATCGTGAATTAGTGTACGTGAGGTCCTTGAGATGATCGTAATCCTAGTGTAACTGAGTTTCGAGGAAGAAATTTTTTGTAAAGAGGGAAAGATGTGAAGAACGAAAATTTTCAAGTTATTTGGGCCAGAAATCCCATTTTAGGACCAACGAGATTAGTGGGTCTTAGCCTGCTAACTAGTATTCATTATGGGTTTATGATGTAAAATAGAGTATTTTGATAAAGATATTTAATTTTTTAGAAAATTTTTATATTTATTAATCATGATTGAAAATCTTTTAAGGAAGTCCCATTGGTGATTTTAGGATTTTAAGACCATAAAATGGTCTTTCGATGACATTTAAGGATGTATAAAGTTTTGTAGAATTTTCGGAAGAGTATTTATAATTTTTATGATTTTTCTAAAGGATAAATAAAGGTATTTGATTTTTAATAAATTGTGTATTTATGAAAAAAATATAAATTTTAGTTTGATGGATAGTACTAAATGCAAGGAATTTATAGAAATTATTAGGGTAGTTTTTAGACGTATGCAGTAATTACTATGGTTTTTTAAGACCATGAAATAGTCTATCGATTATATTTAAGAATGTATAATTTTTTGTACAATTTTCAGAAGAGTATTTATAATTTTTATAATTTTTCTAAAAGAGAAATAAAGGCATTTAATTTTTAATAAATTATATATTTATGAGAAAAATATAAATATAAGTTTGATGGATAATACTAATTGCAAGGAATTTATAGAAATTATCGGGGTATTTTTTGAAGTTATACACTAATTATTATGGTTTGTTTAAGACCATGAAATGGTCTATCGATTATATTTAAGGATGTATAAATTTTTGTAGAATTTTCAGAATAGTATTTATAATTTTTATAATATTTCTAAAAGAGAAATAAAGGGAATTTAATTTTTAATAAATGAGGGGAGATTTAATGAACTGATGGAGGATTTGCTTAGCATTGGGATAGTCCCACTCCACCACCTGCTCCCACCATTCTCTCGGAGAAACCTCGATTTTATGAAGATATGCAAAAGGAAGAGAAATCGGTATCCACTTCAGCATCGAACATCCTTCAAGTCGAATGGACAAAGTTGTAAAACAATTTAGAGCATCTTTTTTTTAAGAAGTATCGATATATATATTAATAAGTAAAACCCAGAGGACTATACAATGATACAATGTACCAGTTCCATGAACAAAATAAAACAAACAGATCCTGTGAGAAAATGACAGGATCTGTGACTTTCAGAGCTCCAAATTCTACATAGCCAGGACAAGAACAGTATCATCAGCAAGCAATACAACCAGACTAGCAATACCAACAGCTGAAAGATTAATCTCTGCCGATTATCTCCAAGCCTCATACCCGTGTAATACCTATCTACCGCACTGCTGACTGCATCTCAAAAAGCCTGCTATGACAACAATAAAACAATTATACCGGCTCAATGGACAACATGAAACAAACAGATCCTGTGAATAAAAGACAGGATCGGTGACTTTCAGAATGCCAAATACTACCGAGCTAGCACAGATAAAATGTCCCTAACCGGCAAGACATCCAGGCTATCTATACGAACTTCTGGGAGATTAGTCTTGGCCCAGTAGAAACCGTGCCGCATACCGTTATAATACAGGTCTTCCGCACTTCTAACTTCACCTCGAAAGAGTCGATTGTTGCGCCCCAACCATATACTCCATGCACATGAAAATAATAATACATACCAAAGATTACGCCAGCGGCCGGGAATGGGAAAACCTGCCCATTGGGTGAAGAAATCAGCAATGGATCTAGGTTGAACCCAACACAAACCCCAATGCTTGAACAATAATGCCCAGCACTCCCATGCCTGCCTGCAGTCCAGCAAAATATGGGAAGAATCCGTCTCCACACAGCCACAAACATCGCAAAACCGATCAGTCACTGACAAAATGCCGAGGCGGACTAAGAGACCTTTGGCAGAGAGCTTCTCCATACATGCCAGCCACATAAACACGTGCCATTTAGGCGCTCCCTTATGACGCCAAACATTAGGAATTGACCGCACAGGGGACACGACAGCGGTCGCTGTAAGGGACTGATAGCAAGTCTTGGCAGAAAACGGCAACCGGTAGGCACCCCATAGCAAGACATCGTCATCCCTGACGTCCGGACAGCACCCTCGAAGGCACTCTAAAAGACGTTCCGCTGCCTCCTCCTCCCACACAAACAGAGAGCGTCGCCATAAAAAGTGCCAATGCCACACTGCTCCAATCCGAGACCCGAACTGTGCCACCACTCCATCCTTCTCCAGGGAAAGCGCATAAAGTCTGGGGAAGAAAGCTCGTAGAGGTGCTGCTCCACACCACACATCATGCCAAAAACTAATGGTATCGCCCCTCCCCAACTTCCAGTGATAAAAAGAGGAGAGGCACTGGCCATCTGGCATTGTGAGTTTGCTAACACGAACAATGGCATTCCAGACCGCAGAACCTCGACCAACAGCACTATCAATACCATCCACACGCAGTGTAGGATGGTACTTCTGGGCAATAATCTGTCGCCATAGCGAACACGTCTCACTAGCAATACGATAACTCCATTTCGTAAGCAATGCATAGTTCCGCAACTGCAAGCAACCCACCCCAGCAATGCCTGCACTGGTTGCAGCTTTTACCGTGTCCCATCTTACCTTACAAAAACAGCGTTTGGTTACCGTCCCTGCCCAGAAAAATCTTTTCATCCACTGCTCCAACACCTGCCTGACTCCCACCGGCAATTGAAAAAACGTCATATAATATACCGGCAGGCTATTAAGTACAGCGTTGATCAGAGTGAGACGGCCTCCTGACGACAGCAGCGATACTTTCCAAGCAGCGAGCTTACTTTTGAAACGAGCTACCACTGGAGCCCACGTGCTATGCCGACGAGGATTAGCACCTAGGGGTACCCCTAAATACTGGAATGGCAAAGACTGTGACCTGCAATGCAAGGAACGTGCCATATCTACAACAGCAACCAAAGAAACATTAATACCCACCAGTCCGGACTTGAAAAAAATCACCTTGAGCCCTGACAAATAATTCATAACAGCTGAGTATGCTCTGGATAGTGAGTAAGCCCTGTCGATCACCGTTGCAGAAAAGAATGACGTCGTCCGCATATTGAAGATGTGTCAGATGAATGCTACCAATACTGATACCTCGCAAAAGATTGCACTCTATCGCCCGACCAATCATACGTGCCAAAACTTCCGCTACAAGATTAAACAGTAAGGGGGATAATGGATCCCCCTGTCGCAAGCCTCTTCCCAACGGAAACTCATCGGTTGGCGCCCCGTTAAGTAGAACAGCACAGCGTGCCGATGAGACACATGCTTGTATCCATCGACACCATTGCTCACCAAACCCCATCGTAGCCAGCACATCGAATAAAAATGTCCACTCCACCGAGTCATACGCCTTCTGAAAGTCCAGTTTGACGCACCAACCCGGACATCTAGACGTTTGCATAGAGTGAATAATCTCATTCGCGACCATCACTGAATCAGCAATAAACCTCCCTTCCATGAAACCGGTCTGAACTGGAGATACAAACTGAGACATCACTCGTTTTAAACGACTGGCCAAGAGCTTAGCTATGATCTTGTAAAGGCTATTAACAAGGCTGATAGGCCGGTAGTCCGAAAAAGCTGCAGCTCCGGGCATCTTGGGTATCAGAGTAATGAAGCTAGTATTAATGCCCCTAGGCAATACACCACTGGAAAAGAACTCCTGCACCAGGGTAATGATTTCTGCTCCAATCACCGGCCAAGCCTGTTGAATAAAATGGAAATTGTAGTCGTCCGGGCCTGGAGCCTTATGCCTGCCACATGCCCACACGGCCTGCTTAATCTCATCGGCTAAAAAGGTACATTCCAATGCAGCAATATCAGATGAAACTAAATGTGGGAGGACCAGATCCCCCAGCCCAAACCATCTGCCATGTCCATCGGCAAACTGAGTCCGAAAGTAATCCACTGCAGCTGCTTTGATTGCTTCCGGTTGGCGCACTTCAACACCATTCACACGAATCACGCCAATGAAATTTCTACTTTGGCGGATGGTAGCACAAGAGTGGAAGTATCGAGAATTTTTATCTCCTAATTTCAACCGATGCTGTCTGGATTTCTGTCGCCACATGGCCTCCAGTTGCCGTTTGATATCCCACTTGTGCACCTGTAATGCTGCATATCGCGTCAACAAACTAGGACTCAAACTCGTCCAGTTCTGATCCAATCCATCAAGTTCAGTTAGGATGTGTTGGAGTTGCGTGTCGACAGCCCCAAAAGACTCCTTATGCCAAATCTTCAACTGTTGTATCATATACGCCATCTTCTTGACCACACAATAATTTCCAGGAAAACACTCCCCTGCCTGCTGCCAAAACTGTTCCACAGTGCTCAAAAACCGGTTATCATCCCACCAAAGATCCCAGGTACGAAAAGGTCTGCGACCCCAAAATAGGATATCAGCTTTCAATACTAGAGGAACATGATTTGAGAAGCCTTTATCCCCAGCATACAACCGATGGTGACAAAAATGAATACACCACGATGCCGATGCTAATACCCGATCAATACGAGAGGCACTACGTGCACTAAAACATGTAAACTCTTTTCCAAGCAGAGGTAAATCCACCAAACCAGTGCCATGGATAAAATCAGCAAACCTGCGAGTCGCACCATGCTGAAAAGCACACCCAGAGCGTTCCTCCATAGTAAGGGATTCATTAAAATCTCCCAAAATCACCCAAGGGTTGGGATCAGCCGACTTTCTACACTGTATCTCCTCCCACAGCAAATTAGGCGCATGCAGCCCATCACAAACAAAGTGAAAACCAGAGGCCTTTTCAATCAATTCCAATAGCACCCATCTCTCAAATTTCTCGATGCCAACCATCTGCAAATTCAAATCATTCCACAAACAAAGTATCCCACCTTCCCGTCCACGTGCATCAATGGTCGTCCATTGAAGATGGGGACTCGGCCACAACTTGCGCACCAGCCTATCCGTGAAACAGTCCCTCTTAGTTTCGCACAAGAACAAAAGACTTAACTGCTCATTCAGTACAAGCGAGCAAATTTGACCCTCTTTAAACCGACCCCTACACCCCCGTACATTCCACATAGCTATATTCATCATAATTAAAAAATACCCATGAATACTCACCAGCACTCCACCAGCCTAAGGCGCACAATGCATGTGCCACGCCTGTCTATCTTCAACAATTCGCCCCTGCATCTTCTGACGAATGACAGCCTTCGTCTGTTTACGAGTGAGTCCGAGAGCATCAGCCATATCCAACGAGCGTTGGACCTCATCAGCTATAGAATCAGATGCAGTGGCTGAACCCTTGGAACATGACTGCGCAGAAGTCTCCTCTATTTTATCACTGTTGGTATCAAGGAAAGAAGGGTCTTCCACCGGTTTAGCTACCCGGCACCGCTTTACAAGACTAGCAGTCTCCGACGACAAGCTGCCAGTGGGCTTGACATGACGAAGTTTTTTTGGCTTGGTCATTCTCCCAAACATTGCCTTACCAGGGAAACCAAACCAAGAAGCTTTGGCACCTTCTTTCCACATACTAATGAAGGTCGTCTCTGTAGGACCGGGGTTAGAAGCTGATCCCTCTCTAGATGATTCGAGTGACAATCCAGCAGAAATCGCCTTACGGAGAGGCTTTATCTGACCACTCGCAGCATTGTCCTCATGAACCAGGATAAAGTCAGGGGCGGAATAGCTGCTGAAACCTTCCCCACTAGACTGGGAAAGACGTAAAAGTCCTTCATTAAGTGAAGGCACACGTGTACTGCCAGGCACATGCTTGTGCTGCCTCGGATCAAGCTGATGAGCCGTCAGACTTAGGGCCTCAGCTCCCTTGTTGACTTTGCTAGTACTAACCATTGCTCCTGCATGGGTTAGTGGCTGGTGAGGCGGACAGGGAGCCTTTCCCCAGAGGTATTCGTGTGCACCTGTCCCGTCGCAGGCATGACAGTACTACCAACTGATAGATGGTAGGGGGGCAGAACAAGACGGCTAGAGGACCCCCCTGACACTGCGGGCTTATTACCAACCACTGTTCCCATTCTGACATCCTCCTGAATTTTGGCCACTGTTACCAGGAACAAATGTCCATCAACTTGAACCTTTACACTCTCCTGAATCAGCCCTAAGTTTGAAGTGGCTATCCTCAGCCTCGCCGCATCCAAACAGGACCAATTGACCGTATCAGGATGGAGTTGTACTAGGTGACCAAACAAGGGGACTATCCTCTGAAACACATCCTCCGACCAGATATGGAACGGAAGACCTACCACCTTAACCCAACATAGACTCTGACCCCCAACATCCACTGAGCGCCAAGGATGGATATCTTCATACTGAGCCTCCCAAAAGATGGAGTTTTCCTGAAGCTCTCGATGCATGGTAACAGAAGTATCAAACATGAGGAGTTGTTGAGTGCCACCCAAGTGGAAACAAACTACATCCTGGGGGAGGGGTGGATCGTGAGGAAGATGACTACGAAGAAAGCCCACCACACTGCGACTGATCCTCTCGCGAATGTCCGACGCAGCAGATAGAGTGAGAGGAGGAATCGCAGGATCAGAGGAACTCCTTCCAAATAGAACCTCCACATAAGTCCTGCCATCACATTCCCGCATAGGGACCCGCGGGACAGTCAGTGGGGGAGACTGTTGAGAAGAAGGATCAATACCTCGATCCTTAGCATCAGACAACGAAGCACGATGCCCAGCTCGAACCGTGTAACGGGCTACATTAAAACGCATCCTCGGATGGTGACCGAAGGTCGAGGCAAGCCTCCTCTGCCGAAAAGTCTCCTGGGTACCACAGCGTACAAACTTCACAAAACCAAAACGTAGGCCCCTTGATGACCGACGCTGCGAAATAAACACATCTGCCACTGGTTCAATGGAAGCAATCTCACGGAACAACCGATTCGCATTCCACTCGACAGGAATGCCCTCGATAAAGTAGGAGATGTATCGATCTACGTTAAAAACCTTAGCAGGATCCCATGCAGAACTTGTCTGAGCGTCCAACTTCCGTACGCCTGAAACCGACAATCTGACCGCAGATGCTTTACCAGCGTCCTGATAACGCTGGGGCAAGGAATGAGTGTGCACGAGTGAGCTGGGGGAGGAAACAGTGGTAGGAACGAATTTGGGGGGGGTGGGAGAGGTGGCTGAGAGAGAGTCTCTCTCATCTTCTTTGCTCTTTTAACAATTTCTCAGCAAGAGTAGTTGTAATATCAATTTAGAGCATCTTAATTATATTGTCAAATGAATAAATCCGAATGCAATGACAAAAGGCAAAAAAGCCACTCTTCTTCAGATGGACAAAGTTGTATATTCTATATTGAGATTATACCTTTCTTCTATAACATGTTCTTCTTTTAATTCTCCAACTTTTCGTAGTGCCACTCTCCACCCCTCCACCCCTCCACCCAGTCTATTTTCTTTTTGAACGACTCTTTATGTTTAACAAAAGTTTCAGTAAAGCTCCCTCTCTGATTTCTCACATCTGATGGATCCACATGATAAAAAACAGGAATGAAGAAAACAAGAAACAAATAACAACAAACCCCAGGCTGTGCTTGAAGGTTAACGAATTTTGGGTAAGAATCACTTTAAATATTTGGGAGTAATTGGATACAAACTGAGTATATCATAAATTGGGATTTTTTTCAAAATTTCTAAGATAGAAATGCTGGGATATGGTTCATAAGAGTCAAACTCTCTACTACTCAGGACATGCATAAAATATAATTTAACATTGTGATTAGTTTTCCCACCCGAAGATCAAAGCATCAATCTCTGCCGTACTATTAACTGTGTAGATCACTCCAGACAATTCCTTCCACTTAGCTGTTGAAGTTGCACCGATTGCTTTCTGCTTCCTCAGTAAACTACGGAACAATGGTTCAAATGACACTCCCAACTGCCTTCCTACTTCAAAGAGACTTCTTGAACTGGGTGATTCGATCACAATTCCTATATTTTCCTGAAGCAGACACAACAAATCTTCTAGTGAACTCCCAATGTACACAGTCAAGAAGACCTCCTTTTCATCCTTATGTTTCTTCAAGATGTCCTTGTAAGCTTGAACTTTGTCGGTGGCAGATTCCTTACTCCTATTGATATCATCGCTAGACTGAACCTCTCTAAGATCGGCCAGGTTAGATGATTCTGTGACGATCACAATATCTACCAAAATGCCAGAAAGTACTAACAGACGAACATTTGAAGGAAGTTCAACTCTTTTCAATGGGAGCACAGTGGGCTGATCAAGTGTTGGTGGTGCAAGGAAGAACTCTATTTCATGCTTCATGGATTTACAATAGAGCTTTTCAATGATTTCTAGTTCTTCTACTGTCAAAGGTTCACACAGCTTATTCAGCAAGGCTTCAACGTTTCTAGTTTTCTCCTGCATGCACATTCGAGAACATGAGAGTCATATAGAAGAGATCACATGCACAGCAGTCAAGATGGATGAAAATACAAGCACAGCTAAAATTACCTCTAAGCTTTCTTTAGCATTGCTCTCGATCCAATCCTTGTAAGGGTTATTCTGGTCGACCTCTCCACCTAAAGATTCTATGATTTTTTGTCCCAGAGAGGCATACAAACGCCAACAAGGCATCATAGCACCCAAAGTAAACACAGCTACTTTGGGACCTTCGATAATCTGTCTTTCAATCTTCCCGGAGACAGTGTCCAACAAGTGTTGCTTGTAATTCTTAGTAGCAGGATTGATTCCATATTTTGTGCCATGTTCAAATTTATCCTATATAAAACAAAAGGTGATTATTTTTTAAAAATATATGTATGATTTTTACTGATATTTTCAAGCAAGATTATGAAACGGTGTCATGTTTAACCTTCAATCTCTTGAGTTCTTTTTCCCAACCCTTCTTGAAACGATCAAACATTTCTTTTGCATCTGCATCATTTGTGATTTTTTTTGCGTTTTCTGCACTGATCACTCATATAAAATAGCAACAGATGAGTATCTCTAGCATTCTTTTGTTCAATCTCAATCCAAAAATAACCAATGATCACTGCTATTTTCAATCTCTAGCTAGTATTAATGCCCATAGGCAATACACCACTGGAAAAGAACTCCTGCACCAGGGTAATGATTTCTGCTCCAATCACCGGCCAAGCCTGTTGAATAAAATGGAAATTGTAGTCGTCCGGGCCTGGAGCCTTATGCCTGCCACATGCCCACACGGCCTGCTTAATCTCATCGGCTAAAAAGGTACATTCCAATGCAGCAATATCAGATGAAACTAAATGTGGGAGGACCAGATTCCCCAGCCCAAACCATCTGCCATGTCCATCGGAAAACTGAGTCCGAAAGTAATCCACTGTAGCTGCTTTGATTGCTTCCGGTTGGCGCACTTCAACACCATTCACACGAATCACGCCAATGAAATTTCTACTTTGGCGGATGGTAGCACAAGAGTGGAAGTATCGAGAATTTTTATCTCCTAATTTCAACCAATGCTGTCTGGATTTCTGTCGCCACATGGCCTCCAGTTGCCGTTTGATATCCCACTTGTGCACCTGTAATGCATCATATTGCGTCAACAAACTAGGACTCAAACTCGTCCAGTTCTGATCCAATCCATCAAGTTCAGTTAGGATGTGCTGGAGCTGCGTGTGGACAGCCCCAAAAGACTCCTTATGCCAAATCTTCAACTGTTATATCATAGACGCCATCTGCTTGACCACACAATAATTTCCAGGAAAACACTCCCCTGCCTGCTGCCAAAACTGTTCCACAGTGCTCAAAAACCGGTTATCATCCCACCAAAGATCCCAGGTACGAAAAGGTCTGCGACCCCAAAATAGGATATCAGCTTTCAATACTAGAGGAACATGATTTGAGAAGCCTTTATCCCCAGCATACAACCGATGGTGACAAAAATGAATACACCACGATGCCGATGCTAATACCCGATCAATACGAGAGGCACTACGTGCACTAAAACATGTAAACTCTTTTCCAAGCAGAGGTAAATCCACCAAACCAGTGCCATGGATAAAATCAGCAAACCTGCGAGTCGCACCATGCTGAAAAGCACACCCAGAGCGTTCCTCCATAGTAAGGGATTCATTAAAATCTCCCAAAATCACCCAAGGGTTGGGATCAGCCGACTTTCTACACTGTATCTCCTCCCACAGCAAATTAGGCGCATGCAGCCCATCACAAACAAAGTGAAAACCAGAGGCCCTTTCAATCAATTCCAATAGCACCCATCTCTCAAATTTCTCGATGCCAACCATCTGCAAATTCAAATCATTCCACAAACAAAGTATCCCACCTTCCCGTCCACGTGCATCAATGGTCGTCCATTGAAGATGGGGACTCGGCCACAACTTGCGCACCAGCCTATCCGTGAAATAGTCCCTCTTAGTTTCGCACAGGAACAAAAGACTTAACTGCTCATTCAGTACAAGCGAGCGAATTTGACCATCTTTAAACCGACCCCTACACCCCCATACATTCCACATAGCTATATTCATCATAATTAAAATTACCCATGAAAAATCCCCAGCACTCAACCAACCTATGACGCACAATGCGTGTGCCACGCCTGTCTATCTTCAACAATTCGCCCCTGCATCTTCTGACGAATGACAGCCTTCGTCTGTTTACGAGTGAGTCCGAGAGCATCAGCCATATCCAACGAGCGTTGGACCTCATCAGCTATAGAATCAGATGCAGTGGCTGAACCCTTGGAACATGACTGCGCAGAAGTCTCCTCTATTTTATCACTGTTGGTATCAAGGAAAGAAGGGTCTTCCACCGGTTTAGCTACCCGGCACCCCTTTACAAGACTAGCAGTCCCCGACGACAAGCTGCCAGTGGGCTTGACATGACGAAGTTTTTTGGTCTTGGCCATTCTCCCAAACATTGCCTTACCAGGAAAACCAAACCGAGAAGCTTTGGCACCTTCTTTCCGCATACTAGTGAAGGTCGTCTCTGTAGGACCGGGGTTAGAAGCTGATCCCTCTCTAGATGATTCGAGTGACAATCCAGCAGAAATCGCCTTACGGAGAGGCTTTATCTGACCACTCGCAGCATTGTCCTCATGAACCAGGATAAAGTCAGGGGCGGAATAGCTGCTGAAACCTTCCCCACTAGACTGGGAAAGACGTAAAAGTCCTTCATTAAGTGAAGGCACACGTGTACTGCCAGGCACATGCTTGTGCTGCCTCGGATCAAGCTGATGAGCCGTCAGACTTAGGGCCTCAGCTCCCTTGTTGACTTTGCTAGTACTAACCATTGCTCCTGCATGGGTTAGTGGCTGGTGAGGCGGACAGGGAGCCTTTCCCCAGAGGTATTCGTGTGCACCTGTCCCGTCGCAGGCATGACAGTACTACCAACTGATAGATGGTAGGGGGGCAGAACAAGACGGCTAGAGGACCCCCCTGACACTGCGGGCTTATTACCAACCACTGTTCCCATTCTGACATCCTCCTGAATTTTGGCCACTGTTACCAGGAACAAATGTCCATCAACTTGAACCTTTACACTCTCCTGAATCAGCCCTAAGTTTGAAGTGGCTATCCTCAGCCTCGCCGCATCCAAACAGGACCAATTGACCGTATCAGGATGGAGTTGTACTAGGTGACCAAACAAGGGGACTATCCTCTGAAACACATCCTCCGACCAGATATGGAACGGAAGACCTACCACCTTAACCCAACATAGACTCTGACCCCCAACATCCACTGAGCGCCAAGGATGGATATCTTCATACTGAGCCTCCCAAAAGATGGAGTTTTCCTGAAGCTCTCGATGCATGGTAACAGAAGTATCAAACATGAGGAGTTGTTGAGTGCCACCCAAGTGGAAACAAACTACATCCTGGGGGAGGGGTGGATCGTGAGGAAGATGACTACGAAGAAAGCCCACCACACTGCGACTGATCCTCTCGCGAATGTCCGACGCAGCAGATAGAGTGAGAGGAGGAATCGCAGGATCAGAGGAACTCCTTCCAAATAGAACCTCCACATAAGTCCTGCCATCACATTCCCGCATAGGGACCCGCGGGACAGTCAGTGGGGGAGACTGTTGAGAAGAAGGATCAATACCTCGATCCTTAGCATCAGACAACGAAGCACGATGCCCAGCTCGAACCGTGTAACGGGCTACATTAAAACGCATCCTCGGATGGTGACCGAAGGTCGAGGCAAGCCTCCTCTGCCGAAAAGTCTCCTGGGTACCACAGCGTACAAACTTCACAAAACCAAAACGTAGGCCCCTTGATGACCGACGCTGCGAAATAAACACATCTGCCACTGGTTCAATGGAAGCAATCTCACGGAACAACCGATTCGCATTCCACTCGACAGGAATGCCCTCGATAAAGTAGGAGATGTATCGATCTACGTTAAAAACCTTAGCAGGATCCCATGCAGAACTTGTCTGAGCGTCCAACTTCCGTACGCCTGAAACCGACAATCTGACCGCAGATGCTTTACCAGCGTCCTGATAACGCTGGGGCAAGGAATGAGTGTGCACGAGTGAGCTGGGGGAGGAAACAGTGGTAGGAACGAATTTGGGGGGGGTGGGAGAGGTGGCTGAGAGAGAGTCTCTCTCATCTTCTTTGCTCTTTTAACAATTTCTCAGCAAGAGTAGTTGTAATATCAATTTAGAGCATCTTAATTATATTGTCAAATGAATAAATCCGAATGCAATGACAAAAGGCAAAAAAGCCACTCTTCTTCAGATGGACAAAGTTGTATATTCTATATTGAGATTATACCTTTCTTCTATAACATGTTCTTCTTTTAATTCTCCAACTTTTCGTAGTGCCACTCTCCACCCCTCCACCCCTCCACCCAGTCTATTTTCTTTTTGAACGACTCTTTATGTTTAACAAAAGTTTCAGTAAAGCTCCCTCTCTGATTTCTCACATCTGATGGATCCACATGATAAAAAACAGGAATGAAGAAAACAAGAAACAAATAACAACAAACCCCAGGCTGTGCTTGAAGGTTAACGAATTTTGGGTAAGAATCACTTTAAATATTTGGGAGTAATTGGATACAAACTGAGTATATCATAAATTGGGATTTTTTCAAAATTTCTAAGATAGAAATATTGGGATATGGTTCGTAAGAGTCAAACTCTCTACTACTCAGGACATGCATAAAATATAATTTAACATTGTGATCAGTTTTCCCACCCGAAGATCAAAGCATCAATCTCTGCCCTACTATTAACTGTGTAGATCACTCCAGTCAATTCCTTCCACTCAGCTGTTGAAGTTGCACTCATTGCTTTCTGCTTCCTCAGTAAACTAGGGAACAATGGTTGAAATGACACTCCCAACTGCCTTCCTACTTCAAAGAGACTTCTTGAACTGGGTGCTTCGATCACAATTCCTATATTTGCCTGAAGCAGACACAACAAATCTCCTAGTGAACTCCCAATGTACACAGTCAAGAAGACCTCCTTTTCATCCTTATGTTTCTTCAAGATGTCCTTGTAAGCTTGAACTTTGTCGGTGGCAGATTCCTTACTCCTATTGATATCATCGCTCGACTGAACCTCTCTAAGATCGGCCAGGTTAGATGATTCTGTGACGATCACAATATCTACCAAAATGCCAGAAAGTACTAACAGACGAACATTTGAAGGAAGTTCAACTCTTTTCAATGGGAGCACAGTGGGCTGATCAAGTGTTGGTGGTGCAAGGAAGAACTCTATTTCATGCTTCATGGATTTACAATAGAGCTTTTCAATGATTTCTAGTTCTTCTACTGTCAAAGGTTCACACAGCTTATTCAGCAAGGCTTCAACGTTTCTAGTTTTCTCCTGCATGCACATTCGAGAACATGAGAGTCATATAGAAGAGATCACATGCACAGCAGTCAAGATGGATGAAAATACAAGCACAGCTAAAATTACCTCTAAGCTTTCTTTAGCATTGCTGCAGTTTATCAATGGGAATGGTCTGATTGATCTGCCCCTCCTTGGTAAAGAATACACATGGTTTAATTCTCACAATGCCTCCCGCATTGACAGAGTATTGGCTTCCCCAAACTGGTGTTCACATTTTATTCGACATAGATTATACGCAGGAGATAAGGGATTCTCAGATCACGTCCCCTTAATATTGAAGGCCGATTCCTTTCGTTGGGGCTGTAAGCCCTTTCGTTCGTGGGATATATGGTGGGAGGACACCCACTTTCTTCAGACGGTGGAAAGATTCTGGAGGGAGGCTGGGATTAGATTTCCTGGCGGAATTAGTGTGGTTAAGAAGTTGGCGTTCCTGAAGAAAAAACTACAGGTCTTGCACACAACCCATTTCGGTGCATTGGAAGTCAGGTTGAAAATAATTTTGGCCGAGATTGATTCCTTGGATCAGACTAGAAGGGATGTCGGGACCGATTTGAACAGCAGATAGCACGATTTACAGGCGCAGAAATGGGATTTAAAACAAAAGATTGAAGCTATATGGAGGCAGAAATCTAGACAACAATGGCTTAATCTTGGAGATAAGAACAACAAGTTTTTCCACGCAAGTGCTAATGTGCGCCGATCATATAATTTCATTGGTTCCATCCGAGTACATGACACGGAGTTAATAATGCCTGCGGACATAAAGAGTGCAGCTGTTGGACACTTCCAGCGGTTCTTTGCAGATGACGGACACAGATGGCTGGGTTTGGGTAGTCTGGATTTGCCACGTTTATCATCAACAGCGGCAGCCCAGTTACAAGACCCTTTCCTTGAGGATGAGATTAAGAGCGCTGTGTGGGATTGTGGCAGTCACAAAGCACCTGGACCGGATGGTTTCAACTTTCACTTTATTAAGAAAGCATGGTCAGTAATCGGAATGGATATTATCGCGATGGTGCAGGACTTTCATTCCAGTGGTGTTCTACCTCGTGGGATAAACAACAGTTTCATTACGTTAATTCCCAAGTTACCAGGCGCTGCTGATTTCAACTCTTACAGGCCTATTAGTCTCCTCAATAGTTTGTATAAAATCATCGCCAAGATTTTGTCCAAACGGCTTAAGCGAGTGATGGACCAGCTAATCTCCCCCTTCCAAACTGGATTTATGGAAGGAAGGTACATTACCGATTCAATCATGATTGCCAATGAGATATTACATACCATGAAGAAGTCCAATCACAAAGGTTGGTGTCTGAAATTAGATTTTCAGAAGGCATATGATTCTGTTAATTGGGCTTTCCTTCTTGAGGTGATGGAACAGATGGGATTCGGTGCTCAGTGGCGGAGATGGATTCAGGGTTGTGTCTCTTCTGCTCGGTGTGCCATTCTTATCAATGGGGCGCCAACCGCTGAGTTTTCTGTGGGACGTGGCTTGTGACAAGGTGATCCGCTCTCACCCTTATTATTTAATCTAGCGACAGAGATTCTATCCTGGCTGCTTATCACTGCATCAGATTGTCAACTATTTCAGGGCATTAACATCGGCGATTTACGGCTAACGAATCTGCAATACGCAGATGATGTGATCCTCTTTAGCCATGGAGATCAGCAGGAGATCATTAGCTTACAGAGGATCTTGCGATGCTATGAGTTATTATCAGGATTAAAGATTAATTTCTTTAAATCAGGTTTAGTCAGAATTAATGTACCCAATGGCGAGGCAGTGGCTTTGGCCTCCAAGCTCCATTGCAGGCTGTAGGTTATACCATTTATATACCTTGGGGTGCCCCTTGGAGCGAACCCACGCCGTAGAAGTACGTGGAAAACGGTAATGGATAGATTCAGAAGTAAATTAGCATCTTGGAAGGGTTCCTTGTTATCGCTGGGAGGAAGAATTACTTTGATTAAATCTGTGTTGAATAGTCTACCTGTGTATTACATGACTTTTTTTCAGATGCCAGTGAGTGTGCGGAAGGAATTGGAAAAATGGATGCGGCATTTTTTATGGGCTGGGAAAGTAGAGAACCGATGTATGTGCAAAGTGAGCTGGTCGGTGGTAGTTCGAGCAAAAGACAAGGGGGGTGCTGGCCTGGGGTGTTTGCTGCTGCGGAATCAGGCGTTGCTTACAAAGTGGTGTGCCAGAATCGCCACGGATACATGCTCATTGTGGAAACAGGTGATAATGCAGAAATACCAACCTCGATTAAGCTATGCTGGTCTAGAGTGTGCAGCGAGTAACGGCTCTGCTATCTGGAGAGGGATAGTGCAGACAAGCAGATCGTTTTTGTCAACCGGACAGTGTATCTCTGAATTCCATCGCTGGAAATTGGGACAAGGTAATTCCATCTCTTTTTGGCAGGACAGCTGGTGTAGCAATCGGCCCTTATTGGTTTTGTTCCCTAGATTGTATGACATCTCTCTTGAGAAGGAGGGATCAATATTGCGGTTTGGGGCAGTGGTGGGACAGGATTGGGAGTGGCGTATGATATGGAGGAGAAGATTATTTGTCTGGGAGGAGGTGGAAGTTACCCGCTTATTGGCCTTGCTGAGTGGTTTTGCTCCGACTTCCTTGCAAGAGGATGAGCTATTGTGGGGCGAACAGATGAGACCATTCTCAGTTCGCAATTGCTACCAAACAATGGAAGTGAACACGGTTCAGTCAAGTGGGCTGATAATCCCAAATGTCTGGCGAAAGCAGGGTGCACCCAAATGGCAAGCCTTCATGTGGCTTGCGTGTAGGGAGAAGATCAATGCCAAATTTCAGCTCATTCGACTTGGCATATTACCAGATTCTGAAGGGGAATGTGAGGCGTGTGGCCTTGAGGAAGGTGACTCTAATCATATCTTACTTGATTGTAGAACGACTTGGAATTGCTGGTCGATCTTATTTCACAAATGGGGTTTAAGCTGGGTACAACCAAGGTCCATGACAGACTTATTCATACAGTGGGGAGGCTTCTCCATTCCATTTCGATGGCATGGTCTATGGTATGTGTTAATTTTTGCTTTTACATGGAGCATTTGGCTGGGACGAAATAATAGAATCTTTCGACGAGTAGACTGCAGCATGGAAGATTTGTTTTACAATGGCATTTGGCACGGTTTCTGCTGGGCCAAGCATAACCTGAAGGATGGATGTCCCGATTGTTTGGATTTGCTGCCCTCCGGGGATTTTATTTCCTTAAGAGTTACATAGTTTATATGGATGGTGAAAATTTTAGATATTGTACATTTGATATGGTATCTCGAAGTTTCACCTTATCTATTGAGTTATGTCAATGTTTCATTGTCTTACTCTTATGTAATACTGCTTCTTTTTAATACATATCGATGAATTTTCAAAAAAAAAATATTTGGGAGTAATTGGATACAAACTGAGTATATCATAAATTGGGATTTTTTCAAAATTTGTAAGATAGAAATTGCTGGGATTTGGTTCATAAGAGTCAAACTCTCTACTACTCAGGACATGCATAAAATATAATTTAACAACTGTGATTAGTTTTCCCACCCGAAGATGAAAGCTTCAATCTCTGCCCTACTATTAACTGTGTAGATTACTCCAGACAATTGCTTCCATTCAGCTGTTGAAGCTGCACTGATTGCTTTCGGCTTCCTTAGTAAACTAGGGAACAATGGTTGAAATGTTACTCCCAATTGCCTTCCCACTTCCAAGAGACTTGAACTGGGTTCGATCACAATTCCTATATTTTCCTGAAGCAGACACAACAAATCTTCTAGTGAACTCCCAATGTACACAGTCAAGAAGACCTCCTTTTCATCCTTATGTTTCTTCAAGATGTCCTTGTAAGCTTGAACTTTGTCGGTGGCAGATTCCTTACTCCTATTGATATCATCGCTAGACTGAACCTCTCTAAGATCGGCCAGGTTAGATGATTCTGTGACGATCACAATATCTACCAAAATGCCAGAAAGTACTAACAGACGAACATTTGAAGGAAGTTCAACTCTTTTCAATGGGAGCACAGTGGGCTGATCAAGTGTTGGTGGTGCAAGGAAGAACTCTATTTCATGCTTCATGGATTTACAATAGAGCTTTTCAATGATTTCTAGTTCTTCTACTGTCAAAGGTTCACACAGCTTATTCAGCAAGGCTTCAACGTTTCTAGTTTTCTCCTGCATGCACATTCGAGAACATGAGAGTCATATAGAAGAGATCACATGCACAGCAGTCAAGATGGATGAAAATACAAGCACAGCTAAAATTACCTCTAAGCTTTCTTTAGCATTGCTCTCGATCCAATCCTTGTAAGGGTTATTCTGGTCGACCTCTCCACCTAAAGATTCTACGATTTTTTGCCCCAGAGAGGCATACAAACGCCAACAAGGCATCATGGCACCCAAAGTAAACACAGCTACTTTGGGACCTTCGAAAATCTGTCCTTCAATCTTCCCGGAGACAGTGTCCAACAAGTGTTGCTTGTAATTCTTAGTAGCAGGATTGATACCATAATTTGTGCCATGTTCAAATTTATCCTGTATAAAACAAAACGTAATTATTTTTTAAAAATATATGTATGATTTTTACTGATATTTTCAAGCAATATTATGAAAGGGTGTCATGTTTAACCTTCAATCTCTTGAGTTCTTTCTCCCAGCCCTTCTTGAAACGATCAAACACTTCTTTTGCATCTGCATTATTTGTGATTTTTTTTGCGTTTTCTGCACTGATCACTCATATAAAATAGCAACAGATGAGTATCTCTAGCATTCTTTTGTTCAATCTCAATCCAAAAATAACCAAAGATCACTGCTATTTTCACACCTTAACTTTGCATTTATGCTCCAAATTACTCATTTTTCCCCTCAATCAATCAATCAAATCCTAACAAACAAGTGGGAGAAAGAAGATTGACTTACACTTGGATGCATGCTTCACCATAATCAATATCTTGAAAGAGATAATACTGAAAAGTTTTCTCCTCCAAATTCCCAGCAGCCAAGCACACCATAAAAGGGGTGTACAGTGCGAAAGTGTACTCCCTGCTGCACTTATTCCATAGCCTGCTAGCAAGACCATCCTGATCATCTTGAGGAATTGACATTTCGTGATTCATGATTAGATATATAGGTTACTAAAAGGTTAACGAGAGGGAAGCCGACTGGGGATGTTACTAAACTGGAATGGTTCGGCAGCGTTGGTCATTACTGCAGGCATACATACATAGGCTGAGGAAGGTAACCGGGAAGGCGGGAACCGCGTGACGTGACACTTAGTGTCACTGCATAACTTCTCCAGAAGAACAAGAAAGCTTAAAGAAATTGCTGGTGACATTTCTGTAGCTGAAATGGTCAATCCAACTCCTTGCAGATGTTACTAGAAAAAAAAACCTCTTCGCAAATCACAAGAGACCGTTATTAGAGCTTTAATATTTGTATGTAGATGGAGGGCGACGTCTGAACAACTGATATAAATAAAACAGTTGAAAAGTCTGGGATTCTTACCTTGAACATCACGTTTAATTAAATAAACTTATCATATCTTTCAGAATGTTGAAAGTTCTTCCCAAGATATCTTTGAAATATACAATAATAAACTCGAAAAATATAATTGATATAATAATAAATTCAAAAAATATAATTGAAATAAAAATAAATAAATATTTGATTGGATGTATTCAAAATTTAGCATCTTTCTCTTCTCTTATAAATCAGAAATTTCTGAAAAAAATTAATATAATAATACATGAAAGAGGGAATGGAATTTAAATTGTAGTTTGTCTATTGAACTATTCGAGATTAACACACAGTGACAGTATTATCTCTTTCAAGATATTGATTGTGCGAATATTAAATTACCAATCTGTTTACTTTGTTCTTAAGGAAAAGAATAACTTACAGTATGACATGGATTTTTAGTTTTTTGTTTTGTTTTGTTTTATTTTATTTTATATCAAAGTCATCTATCTATGAATATGAATGCTACATTTATGGGTACCTCAATTCTAAATTGAACAAATGGAAACACATTAACTGTCAGAAAAAAAATATAATTGAGTATTTTAATATTTAATTAGGATTCAAATTCTAAAGATATACACGAAATTTATTTTGTTAGAAGGATGGTCTAAGTCCGCCCGAGCAAGATTACACTAATTCTGAAATTTATCTGCGGGAGGTTCCAGAGATTCACCGGTGTACAGTGCAAAAAAGTACTCCATGTTGCACTTTTTGCACAGCTCGTAAGCAAAAAGATATTAGTGGTAATATCTTGCAATGATTAAATTATGATATAGTTTGTTAATATTAAATCATACATTATAATATGTCTGTCATTGTATGGTTGTTACGGTAGATATGATGTCCATCTTGAACATTATGGAATTAGTCATTTTGGTTGCCAAAATTGACAAGTCAATGCTCTTAACCTTTTTAGTCATTATGGAATCAACTGTGTAGATTCATTTATTTTTAAGTTAAAAAACAGGGAAAGACTGAAACTCTCTACTACTCGGGACATGCATAAAATATAATTTAACATTGTGATTAGTTTTCCCACCCGAAGATCAAAGCATCAATCTCTGCCGTACTATTAACTGTGTAGATCACTCCAGACAATTCCTTCCACTTAGCTGTTGAAGTTGCACCGATTGCTTTCTGCTTCCTCAGTAAACTACGGAACAATGGTTCAAATGACACTCCCAACTGCCTTCCTACTTCAAAGAGACTTCTTGAACTGGGTGATTCGATCACAATTCCTATATTTTCCTGAAGCAGACACAACAAATCTTCTAGTGAACTCCCAATGTACACAGTCCAGAAGACCTCCTTTTCATCCTTATCTTTCTTCAAGATGTCCTTGTAAGCTTGAACTTTGTCGGTGGCAGATTCCTGACTCCTATTGATATCATCGCTAGACTGAACCTCTCTAAGATCGGCCAGGTTAGATGATTCTGTGACGATCACAATATCTGCCAAAATGCCAGAAAGTACCAACAGACGAACATTTGAAGGAAGTTCAACTCTTTTCAATGGGAGCACAGTGGGCTGATCAAGTGTTGGTGGTGCAAGGAAGAACTCTATTTCATGCTTCATGGATTTACAATAGAGCTTTTCAATGATTTCTAGTTCTTTTACTGACAAAGGTTCACACAGCTTATTCAGCAAGTCTTCAGCGTTTCTAGTTTTCCTCTGCATGCAGAGTCGAGAACACAAGAGTAATGTAGAAGAGATCACATGCACAGCAGCCAAGATGGATGAAAATACAAGCTCAGCTAAAATTACCTCTAAGCTTTCTTCAGCGTTGCTCTCGATCCAATCCTTGTATGGGTGATCCTGGTCGACCTTTCCACCTAAAGATTTTTCGATTTTTTGCCCCAGATAGGCATACAAACGCAAACAAGGCATTATTGCACCCAAAGTAAATACAGCTACTATGGGACCTAATTGGAAATTCTGTCCTTCGATCTTTCCGTCGACAGTGTCCAACAAGTGTTGCTTGTAATCCTCAGTAGCAGAATGGATATCATAATTTGTGCCATCTTCAAGTTCTTTCTATATAAAACAAAAAGCGATTAATTTTTTAAAATATATGTATGATTTTTACTGATATTTCAAGCAATATTATGAAAGGCTGTCGTGTTCAACCTTTACTGCGTCTACCAATTTTTCCCAGCTCGTCTTGTAACGATCAAACTCTTTCCTTGCATATGCATCATTTGTGATATTTTTTGCGTTTTCTGCACTGATCACCCATATATAATAGTAACAGATGAGTATCTCTAGCATTCTTCTGTTCAATCTCAATCCAAAAATAACCAAAGATCACTGCTATTTTCACACTTTAACTTTGCATTTATGCTCCAAATTACTCATTTTTTCCCTCAATCAATCAATCAAATCCTAACAAGCAAGTGGGAGAAAGAAGAATGACTTACACTTGGATGCATCTTTGACCATAATCAATATCTTGAAAGAGGTAATACTTATAAGTTTTTTTCTCCAAATTCCCAGCAGCTAAGCTCACCATAAAAGGGGTGTACAGTGCGAAAGTGTACTCCCTGCTGCACTTATTCCATAGCTTGTTAGCAAGATCATGCTGATTATCTTCAGGAACTGACATTTCGTGATTAGATATATAGGTTACTAAAAGGTTAACGAGAGGGAAGCCGATATACTACTAAACTGGAATGGCTCAGTAGAGTTGGTTATTACTAGTCCATATATATACACAGGCTGAGGAACGTAACCGGGGAAGCTGTCCAGCAACGGGAACCGCGTGACCTCACACTTAGTGTCACTGCATAATTTCTCTAGAAGAACACGAAAGCTTAAAGAAATTGCTGGTGACATTTCTCTTGCTGAAATGGTCAGTCCAACTCCTCGAAGGCGGTACACGTATTCAGATCACAAGAGACCGTTATTAGAGCTTTAATATTTGTACGGAGACGGAGGGAGACGTCTAAACAACTGATATAAATTTGTCCCTCCAGCATTACGCTTTAATTAAATGAATTTATTATATCTTTCAGAATGTTGAAAGGTCTTCCCGAGATATCTTTAAAATATATAATAATAAATTTAAAAATATAATTGAATTCGTTTACGTTCTTAATAAAAAAAAATATTTATAAATCATAAATTTTCAAAAATAATTAATATAATAATACATTACATTCCAGAAATGGGATTGGAATTTAGGTTGTAGTTTGTTCAAATATTAAATTAGACATTATAACATATCTACCACTGTGTGGCTCTATTGAAGTATTCAACAACTACCAACTTTGTCTATATCCATGCGAAAACGATCGATCTGTTTACTTTGTTCTCAAGGAAAAAACTACTACTCAATTTATAAAGAGCCAAACAGAGAAAGGTCTAAGGTCATTTAATACATCTCTTCGTCATTAGTACGCCATATGAAATTCAACTTCTAATGAATAACTTGTCGACATAGACTTTTAGTTTTTTTATTTTATATCAAAGTCTTCTATCTATAAATGCTACGTTTATGGGTAGCTCAATTCTAAATTGACCAAATGGAAACACATTAACTCTCAGAACAAAAATATAATTGAGTACTTAATATTTAGTTAGGATTCAAATTCTAAAGATATACATGAAATTTATTTTGTTAGAAAGATGATCTAACTCCGCCCGAGCAAAGATTACACTAATTCCGGGAGGTTCTACAAATCCACCGGTGTACAGGGCAAAAAGTACTCCATCGGGGTAATTTTATAGTATTCTATCTGTATCACATCAACATCATCACACAGTATTAATAAAAAAATAATTATTTTATCATACTGGATATAAAAAATAATAATATATGTGGTGTATATTGCATACCATAAAATTACCTCTCCATGTTGCACTTTTTGCACAGCCCGTAAGCAAAAATATATTAATGGTAATATCTTGCAATAATTAAATTATGCTGTAGTGTTAATATTAAATCATATATTATAATGTCTGTCTCTGTATGGTTGTTACGGTAGATAATTCCATTTTGCTTGCCAGAACTGACAAGTCAATGCTCTTAACCTTTTTTTTTTGTCATGAAATTTTTTAACTAAAAATGATTTATTGGCCTTGACTACGCAGAAAATTGTAAGTTAATTGAAATAACTGAATTGAGCCATACAATATATCCATCAACTCGAATATTTACTTATTTAAATCAAAGTCTTCTATTATGAATTCTAAATTGAGCAAATAGAAACACATATCACCAAGTGCATGCCCCTCAGCTGATAGTCCTAACTCATAAGCTCCTAACCCTCAATAATTATAAGGATTTGACTCAACTCGCTTGAAAACAATGGCAGTAGCTAGCTGACTGGGAAGTTCTATCCTGCTTCGATAAGATAAGCTTCAGAATTTGAATTATAAAAATATAAATGAAAAATTTAGTTTTTGGTAGAGTGATTAAGTCCGTCTGAAGAAAGATTAATCATGAACTTGTAGCAGGAATATTATTTAATTTAAAAGTAATAATAATCTTACTTTTTATATTTTAATTAATTAATGATTTCCCGAATGATAAATTTTATAAACAAAGTTCACCACCAAGAACCAATTGGGCCTTGCCTATGGTGATCGACAAACCCAAATTTGTGGATTTGTGGATTTGTGGATTTACGACAATATGGTCATTCGCTGGAATAAGAAACCCACATGGTCACAGGATAAGGGCAAAAAAACTGGTACCGACATAAAAACTGACTAGCTAGTTTGTACAGTCAGTTTCAGTTCAACGCAGTGAATCTAGCATTCTCTTAACCTTTTATTCACATCAACCAGTGGTTGGAAAATGTCAAGTCTGTTAAAATGGGTAGTGCTATCAGTATCCTTGGTTATTCATCTTTCTGCAGCTGCAAGCAGCAGTGTGAGCTTCGCTGATACAGTTTGGAATGACTGTCGCCCGGAGGCGCTTAACTCTTTATACTCTCCAGTTGTGGTGTCTCTGGCTGCTGGGAATCTTGACTTCGAAACTTATGTGCAGTACATCTTTCAAGACATTCAGTTCGGAAAAGGGGCATCAGAAGCGTGAGTTCTTCTTTGCCATTGTCTTGCTTTTGTGGTTGACATGGTATCTGAGCCTGAAATGTTTCTTTCGCTATGTGGGTTTGTTTGATTTGAATAAATTTGAGTTGGGTTTTGTCGTAAATTTTAGGGCTCGATTTGCAATGGAGTATGCTAATGATACTTCTGCAAAGGCGATACTTGAGCAGTTTATGACTGGTGATGGAGATGAAGCGCAAGCATCTCAGGTTAAAAATCTGTGTCTAGCAATCTTGTATTTCAGGATGGTTACCCTCCTCTGTTTTGACTGAAAATTGATTAATTGATTTTCCCACAGGAATGGCTAGACCAGGTCCGTCCAAATGCAACATATCCGATCAACAATGCCACCACGAATTACATTAACTTCATGAACGATACTGTCCATGGGGTAATTGAAGGATATACTGAGCCTTTCACAGGACCAATTGTTTCGGTTTTCAGTTTGGCTTCTCTTATTCCTTGTTGGAAGCTGTATTACTTCATTGGTAAACAAATTGTGGCAGCGGTAGGAGACTACCAGGGTAATCCTTACAAGGATTGGATAGAAAGTAATGCAGATGATAGTATAGGGGTAAGTATGATCATATTATGAAGAAACGCTATTTTGAATTACTATAATCTGTATATGTTAATGATCAACTGTATCCTGAATGTTGTTCTTTTGCAGGACGAGCTTGTGAACATTGATGGTGTGTTCGCCAATCTTGCTGCAAATCTCACCCGAGAGGAACTTGTGATTGTGGAACAAGTTTATCGAAAGGGCATGACATGTGAAATAGAGTTCTTCCTCGCGCAACCACTCTTTCAGAATACTGCAGTTCCCCTGACAAGAGATCTGAGCAATGCTTCAGAACTGCTTCTGATATTTACTAGTTTTGATGGAACAAGCAATGTTGTTGATTCCTCTGCTACTTTGGCAAACTTGGCAATCTCATCAGCTAGACACATATCTCATCAACTCAAACCCACATGGGGTCATCTCTTCTCGCAATACAAGGAAGAGTATGGACTAGGAGTTGAGAACATTAGCAACTCTGCAAAAGGTAGTAAACTTTTTCTATTTTCTTTTCCTTCTTTGCATCTGATCTTTTCCTTTCTTTGTCTTAATTTTGAGTTTCTCAACTTCTGCAGCAGAGGATTTCCACTACTATATAGTGTCTGAAGCATTGGAGGCATTTTCATTCATCGAAAGCGCAAACATCGTAAGACTGAACCAGTCTGGAGCTCTGTCAGGCATACCAGAAGAGGCCATAGCAAGTGCTGGAGAAGATATGATACTTTACCAGGATTTCGTTACATTCTTCCAAAGGATTGTGAACCGTCGAAATCTGAACTCCTCTGCTAGTGTTATCTCAGCTAGTTGGAGTGCTTCTCTCATTGAAGCAGCCTTTACTTCAGGTATGTATGTATCTACGTTCCTGCCATTACCGTCACCAACATGAGGGATCTCTCTAACTGGTTTAACTGGTTTTGAGCAGTGAAGCTGAATGGTCTCCAAGTTCACGCAAATGAGTTGGCATTTACGGGATCGGTTTCCACCGGTGGCATCATTGATTCCATTGTATCTCCAGCGGATAAAACTGAAGTTCTGAAGGACATTGTTAAGAACTACACAGGTGAAAACAAGTTTACCGTTTATGTTGGGGATTCGGTGGAAGACTTGCTTTCTCTGCTGAGTGTAGATATAGGCATCGTGATAGGACCAAGTTCAAGCCTCAAGAGAGTGGGAACCCAGCTTGGTGTGACCTTCAAGTCATTGTTCTCGGGTTCCATAAACGTACAGAAACAAACTGTATTAGAACGCAGGCCTGACTGGTCAGGCTCGCCTGGTGTTCTGTACACTGTTTCCAGTTGGACTGAGATCGATGCCTTCGTCCTGGGATGGAACAATCATTTTGAAACAACAGCTCTCGACACAATTGCTTATCATTCAAGCAATTAAGTATCACCATTTAATTAGTTCCTTAAGGCCGGTTAGGGTGAGTACTTGGTTACTCCCAGATTATTGCCCACTCGTTTGATAAATTGACTGACTGAAAAAAAAAAAAGTCAGTTTCTTTTCCTCTGTTGTCATTTTCCATAGAGAAAAAAAAATGACATCATTCCCTCTAGTATTAACTTCCAAAATTCAAAATTTGGGAATTAAGATCATAGGAAAAGAGCAAAAAAAAAACAGGCTTGGCAAAGTATTAGCATGTAATAAAGATACCATTCTTGTTTGTCTAAAATGCGGAATACCAATATTTTTCAAAGAATTAGAAGGGAAAACAAAAACGACATGTTATCACTATTGTCATTATTGGTTTGGAAATTATTGATTATGTTTGGTTGAGCAATAGTCACGTGTTGAGTTAAGTTTGAGAAATGAATTGATTGGCCTAATTTAGTGCATAATCAAAATCATAAAGTTAGCAAATTTGAAGAACGAAAAATTCATTAATTTAATTCCGATATATGTTGAGTGTGATAAGATTTATTTATTTTTAATCAAATTTCAAGAATTTATATTTGATTTTGGACATGGAATACCTCTTAAGTGCTGTTTAAGATACATCGGCCACATGGGTTAGAAATCTGTCAAAACTTCTATCCTGTTAAGCTTAAGCTGGTATTAGTAAAAGTATAATCGTTACAACATTAGCCGCTCAGCAAAAAGTAGTCTATTATTTTCTTTTCCTTACATCTAAATAACTAAGATCATTTCCAAGTGTTGATTTTGAGTTTCTCTACTTTTGCGGTCGAGGATTTCGAGTATTATAAGATGTGCAAATCGTTGAAGATATTTTCAGATATTGAATGCAAAAACATTCCAGAGCTATTTGTCAGGTATTATAAGATGTGCATAACGTGATTCTCTCATCAAAGCAGTTTTCTGTCAGGTATGTTGTAAGGACCCGCTCCGGAGCCCTTACCGTCATGAAACTCGGACTAGCCCAATATCTAGAGCAATCAGAATCTCACAAGATTGTTGACTTTTCAAACATATTTTCCAAAATATATTATATTTAATTTAAATAAAACGGAGCATGTCCAATCAAAAATTTAACACCTAGCACTAAAAAAGTAAACAAAACCAACATAAGTCTTTAAAATTAAAACTCAACACGAAACGAGCCCGTAACTCAAAAGCCCAAAGATCAAAACCGAACCTCAGGCCCACTACCAAACCCAGACATCAAGTCCTATATGTAATGCCCAAAATATGGTATAAGTCTAGAGTCAAAGAGTACTAAAACCAAAAATAAGGTGCTAGTAAAACTGGAAAGGTAAAGTGTAATACAGATACAATAGTCCATCTTCTAGAGCGCTCAAGAAGAAATACTACTGCTCACGAACTATTCCTGAAAAGAGAAAAAAAGTGGGGATGAGATCACTAGGATCTCCATGAGAGTCACAACGTCACAAGAAATAATTGTGGAATAGAGGCTCACACAAAATTATTTATAAAATAGTTAGTTAAAAATCACTTGATATCCAGTGCATCGTACAACTCTAGAACCTGCAATGCAATGTATGTGATCTTAGTATAGAAAGCTAGCATAATAGGTTTGTAATCACATACACATACAATCTCAAACTCACAGGCCATTGTACCTAAAAACCTATTGGGGTGGATCACAAATCACTTTCAAGTAATCCCCGCTAAAAGAAAACCAAAATCCCTCTGGCAGTGTTAGTTTAAAGTTTTAAAATAGGTATAGTCTCGACTGCCAGAGTTATCCAAGACCAAGAAAAGGAGCACATACCACAAACCAATCTTTACTCACATTAGCCTGCAAGTCACACAATATCAAGGCAAAATGTAACAACATCCATACAACTCCCAAACAGGTAAGTAACTCTCCCATATTCTGGGATTCTGTCTACTTACCTCGTATTGGCCAAACAAACATTACTAATCTCAGGTGTACCTAAAGAGGCACATATATATATATATATATACTATATATATGTATTTACATACAAAACTCAATGAATGCAATGCATACTCACCCTCTCATATTTAGATGTAACTCATCACTCATCAGGATCACAGGCTAATTTTCGAATATAGGTTTAGTTCAAGAAACTTAGGGGTCAGTCAAAAGAAAGAAATCAATTCATAAGGGGTTCAAAACAACAAGGATAAGTCCAGATAATCAATTATGAGCATAACAGGAAAAGATATTCATCAAACCTCACCAAGGTACACAGAAGAAAAAGGAAACTCAAAGGACAAATCTCATTGCTCACAATTATTGAAATTTGGGTGGGTCCCTGCACATCCGAAAATTCAACTCAAAAAATAATAGGGTTCATCACACATGCAACTCACCTCACAATACACCAATCACACAAGCAAGAATCAGTTCAGTTTAAAACGGTGATGCATAACACCAAAGCAAGCAAACAGATGAACTTAGAATGATTTTCATACACAGTAGGATATATGCCTCATATTTAAAACTAAAATAGATTTCAATTTTAATTAATAAGAAAATAGTTTCGATTAAACCAATGAAACGTAGACTCTCACCTGATGCATAAATGATTCAATGGCAAGTCCCTTGCCTTTTTCATGCACTCCTGAACTGCCTAATCACACATAAACACAAATCGCTTAGCAAGAGCATAACCTGAAACTAATAACCAAAAAATGAAGGAATCCTACGGACTCCTCATAACATCTCTCTAATCTCACTAATAGTCACAAATGCACAATAGGGATCTTACCTCTGAAATTCCTAAATCAATTGTCCTAATTTCACAACCACACAAGCGAAACTAAGTACAGTGGGAATCTGTGAAAATACAATTGCAAAATGATTAGGATTGGGATCCAACGATTAAAATCAACAAAAAAAGTGGATCCTTTTGTAGCTATTGTGCATGCATCACGAGATAGAGAGAGAAAGTCACACGCATCCCGAGGTAGAGAGAGAAACATACTTGCACAATAAGAAAAACAAAGAAAAAGTACAAATACTGACCTGGCGGAAGAAAGAAGAAAATAAGGTTTATTAAACAATTAATCCAAACCAATAAACTCTAATAATATAAATCTACGAATTATGAATTAATGACCCAAAACATAAGTGACCCAATTAAAAGAATTGAATTGGTCTGGTCATGAAAAGAACTAGTCCGAAGAGTGATAGGTTGGCCCAATGGCATATGGCTACTCAAAATAAACCAAAGACCATTTTAACTGAGGGCAAGAAGGAGATTTTCACTCATTTAATCTCTGACAAATAGATATTGAGGAATAGGCACACTCTAAAGTAAAACTGACGTGATAAAAAAAATACTCACTGAACAATAAAAATACTGATATATTTTTAATGCTGACTCAGCATACTAAAGGAGGGGTTCCACATATGCATTCTTAAGACGGAGGCTTACCAAATTTTATAAACAAATTTTACGTAATTATTCATAATAATAAAATTGACATGATAAATATCTTACCAACAAATTACTGATCGATATCTGTTCAGATAGTGAAGGGTTGATGTCCCAAAACTTGAATTTAACTTGACCTCTCACGGTGACGAAGCCTCACATGTGCTCTAAACCTGACATCCCCTATCCATGATGATAACGTGAGCGAATTACAACGTTTGTTTTCGTGAAGAATCAATATCTTGTCACGGGTACAACCAAAGCCATTCTTGTCCTGTTGCTGGATGCGAATATTTTCTTGACAAAAAGGAAGAGAATTAGCCACGAGTTACCCATTGCTGGCATTATTGGTTTGGACTCTATTGCCTGAATAGATATCGCAGCTATCTCGAATCCACCATGTGCACGTATCTAGATGGGTTTGTTGTTCGCATGTGAATATCTTGGTGTGGTACCAGTTGTTACTGTCATCTCCCTGCACAGCCTCTTCTGCCAGATACATTGTCCACGTGAACAACATGTTTAACTGTGTCTTTAATGCCTTTTAACATTTATTCCTGCTACGGTGCGTACAAAGAATATTACCTATAACAGTAACTAATTTTCACCTAGTCTGAACTTTTAAAGTTTGACTATGACTATAAATAAATTGCATATGACACCTTCAGTTCACGCATAAACAGTGCTTGAACATCTATGGCTGGCTTTAGAAGTCTACTGAAATGGGTACTGCTATCAGGATGCTTGGTTATTCATCTGTCGGTTGCTGCAAGCAGCAATGTCAGATTTGCTGATACTGTATGGGATGATAGTCGTCCTGAAGCACTTAACGCATTGTACTCTCCATTTGTTGTGTCTTTGGCTGCTGGAAATCTCGATTTCGAAACTTATGCACAGTATATCTATCAAGATGAGTACTATGCCGCAGCTGCAGCAGCTGCGTGAGTTCTTTTAAACTTGAATGCAGGCTCATGTAGTAAACATAGTTTTTTAACCTGAAATTGTTTTTTTTTTTGTGCTGCTTCGATTGTGAAGTAGCTTCCTCAAACTTAGTACTTTTAATTAACAATGCTTTCTGATCAATCGATTATATATGCTGGAAATTTGCAGGAATGTAGTGGCATTGAATTATGCAGTTGATCCCCAAGCAAAGGAGATCTTCGCCATGTTTAATGACTCGAATGCGCGTGGAGCAGTCTCCTTTCAGGTAAAAAACATTTCTCTGATTCTTCCTGAAGAGAGTAAACAAGAAACAAAGTAGAAGAATCACATGCATATGTACATTGTGAGCCTCCACTATTCTCAGAAGTTCCATTTTACAATACATATCGGTGCTTTCTCCACAGGAATGGTTGGACGAGCACAGACCAAATGTAACATATCCCATCAATAGTGCCACCAAAAACTACGAGAACTTTTTGAACAATACAGCCCATGGGATAATTGAAGGATATTCTGAGCCTTTCACAGGACCAATAGTTTCTGTTTTCAGTATGGCTTCTTTCATACCCTGTTGGAAGCTGTATTATTTCATTGGTAAGCAAATTGTGGCGGCCGTCGGGGACTACCAAGATAATCCTTACAGTGAGTGGATTTCCAGTAATTCGAAGGATTCGTTAGGGGTAAGTGCATGCTAGTTTCAATTTTTTTCTATATATGTACTTGATCAATCATCACGCACATTCTTCTTGTCGCTCATGTAGGCTAGACTGGAAATTATTGATGGTGTCTTTGATTATCTTTCTGCGAATCTCACACGAGAAGAACTTATAATTGTGGAACAAGTTTATCGAAATGGCATGACATGCGAAGTCGAGTTCTTCCTGGCGCAACCACTCTTTCAGCACACTTCAGTTCCCCTGACAAGAGACTTGAGCAATGCTAAGGAACGACTTTTGATGTTTTCTAGTTTCGATGGATCAAGCAATGTTGTCGATTCCTCTGCAACTTTGGCAAACTTGGCAATCTCATCAGCGAAGCCTATATCTCATCCCAAATCCACATGGGGTCATCTCTTCTCGCAATACAAGGAAGAGTATGGAGTAGGAGTTGAGAACATTAGCAACTATGCTAAAGGTAGTAAACTTTTTCTATTTTCTTTTCCTTCTCTGGATCTGATCTTTTCCTTTCTTTGTCTTAATTTTGAGTTTCTCAACTTCTGCAGTAGAGGATTTCCACTACAATACAGTGTCTAAAGCGTTGGAGATATTTTCATACATTGAAAGCGCAAACATCAAAAGAGTGAACCAGTCTGGAGCTCTGGCAGGCATAACAGTAGAGGCCATAGCAAGTACTGGAAAAGATATGATAATTTTTTACCAGGATTTCCTTACATTCTTCAAAAGGATAGTGAACCGTCGAAATCTGAACTCCTCTGCTAGTGCGATCTCAACTAGTTGGAGTACTTCTCTCATTGAAGCAGCCTTTTCTTCAGGTATGTAAGCATATATGTATGTATCTTCCTGTCATTACCGTCACCAATGTGAGGGATCTCTCTTACTGGGTTTAACTGGTTTTGAGCAGTGAAGCTGAATGGTCTCCAAGTTCACGCAAACGAGTTGGCATTTACTGGATCGGTTTCCACTGGTGGGATCATTGATTCCATAGTATCTCCAGCGGATAAAACTGAAGTTTTGGAGGACATTGTGAAGAAGTACACAGGTGAAAACAAGTTGACCGTCTGTGTTGGGGATTCCGTAGAAGACTTGCTGTCTCTGCTGAGGGTAGATATAGGCATCGTGATAGGACCAAGTTCAAGCCTCAAGAGAGTGGGAACCCAGCTTGGCGTGACCTTCAAGTCGTTGTTCTTGGGTTCCATAAACGTACAGAAACGAACTGTCTTGGAACGCAGGCCGGACTGGACAGGGTCGGCTGGTGTTCTGTACACTGTTTCCAGTTGGACTGAGATCGATGCCTTCGTCCTGGGATGGAAGAATCATTTTGAGACGAGCGCTCTCGAGAAAATTGCTTACCATTCAAGCAATTAAATATCACCGTTAGTATATGAATAATTGTCCTTTGGGTTTCAATAATCGAATAAAACAACGCTTCATCAAATAAAATATCTTTTATTATTAAATTAGTTTTTCATCCATTTTCATTTTTAAAAAATACATCTGAAAATGTCACTGAGTCAAGAGTCAAGACCCATTGCCAGCGTGTCAAGTTATTGGAATATTATATTGAGATTTTACCCTTGGGTTTGACTCGCATGAACTTAAGTGGAATTCTTTGTCCTGTTCCCTTTCTAGTTTCTGTGGACATGACAAACTTGGAATTCTAAGGACGAAGGAATACATTAAATATAATTAGAGGGACTTTTTTTATTTCTGTAAAGCAATGGGACAATTTTAGCCGCTTAAGCAAACAGAAACAGATATAACCAAGTGCATGCCCCTCGACTTATAGTCCTAACTCAAAAGCTCGTAACCCTCAATAATTGTAAGGATTGACTCTAGTAAAAAAGTAATTAGATATTTTAAATATTTAATCAGAATTATAAAAATATAAATAAAAAATTTAGTTTTTAGTAGAGTGATTAAGACCGTCTTAACAAAGTTTAATTATGAATAATAATCTTATTTTTTATATTTAATTAATTATTGATTTTCCTAATGATAAATTATATAAAAGAAGTTCACCAAGAGCCAATTGGGTCTTGCCTACGGTGATCGACAAAACCAAATTTGTGGATTAACTACAATATGGGAGTAATTCTACTGTGTTTGGGGACCATCACATCATCTGTTACGAGATAAATTGTTGAGAAAGGATTAGAACGAACAGAACGAGAGTGAGAGGGAAAGAGCGAAGAAAATTAGTGCACTGGACATTCAATTTGCCCCGCTCTTATTAATCTGGTCTTAAATAAGGCTTTCAGAGGTAACAGTTGCAGTAATTTAGGCGACGTGAGATCTAATATACACCTCAATACATAAATGACTGAATATAGATAATTGAACTAAAAATAAAAATTTAACCATAATTCACACAACTCAGACGTGGTCTTTGAACTTAGCAGGTAGGCGAGTATTTCGAGCACTCTTCCTCCTTGGCATGCTTGTGCCTGTATTATCCATGTTGCCACGTCCCTGGATAATTGGTGTGTTGGTAACAATACTCCCTTCCCCTGAATTGACCTTTTCCTCAAGGTCGAAGGTAGGATATTCATTACGGATGGACTGGACATCTTCCCAAGTGGCATCATCACAGGAGTGTGGGTGCCATTGAATTAAAACCTATTCCACAAATTTTCCAGCTCTAGTGACTATGCGAAAACCCCACGCTTGTATAGGGAAAACAATAGGCAAACCAGCCAAGAAAACATCAGGGAGAGGAGCAGTGGATTGGCAAGGATCTCCCATGCATTTTTTTAGCAAGGACACGTGAAACACATCGTGAATGCGAGCCTGATCAGGAAGTTTGACCTTGTATGCCACCAGCCCGATAGAAGCTACAATGGGGAAGGACCCAAAATATCGCTTGGATAGTTTAGAAGTAGTAGGGCGAGAATTGGGACCTTGACGATGAGGATATAATCGAATGAAAACCCAGTCACCGATATTCATATTGATATCTACGCGGTGTTTGTCTTCACGAAGCTTCATGCAACTTTGAGCTCGCTGCATATTACTGCACAGGTCTGCCTGCAAGGATAGAGCCACGGTGACTCAAGAGATCGTCAAGTGCAGCAATTTTAGAGGTCCTCGTACATAATCCACAGTTGAAGAGGGTGGTCTGCCATACAAGCCTTCAAATGGTGTTCTGTTAATAGAAGAATTCCAAGAAGTATGTAATGAAGCTCAGCGCAATGGAGATACTCATACCAGGAATGTGGACGATTGACAGAAAAACAACTGAGATAATCCTCTACGTATCGATTGACAACTTCAGTCTGTCCATCTGTTCAGGGGATGATAAGAGGTACTAGTGGCCAAGCGAGTGTCCTGCAATTTAAATAATTCTTACCAAAAAGTGCTCATGAAAACCGAATCGCGGTATGATATAATGGTATTAGGAAATCCATAGAGCCTTATAATCTGCTTCACAAAGAGGTCAGCAATAGAAACAGCAGTGAAATTGGATCCTAAGGCCAGAAAGTGTCCAAACTTGGAGAGACGATCAATGACGACAAGAATGGCAGTCTTACCATGGGATGGAGGAAGATGGGTGATAAAATCCATTGAGATGGAATCACAAATATTTCCTAGAACTGGCAAGGGTTGGAGGAGTCCTTGTAGAGGTGTGAGGACTAGTTTGACCTGCTGGCATGTCAAGCAATTGGCCACATATTTCTTGACATCTTCGTGAATGCCAAGCCAATAAAAAGAAGCAGTGATGCGAGCAAGGGTTCGTTGCATGCCAGCATGTCCACCAATGGGGCTATTATGATACTCCGCAAGTAAGAGATTGTGTAGAGCTGATTCCCGTGGAAGCTAAATCTTGTTTTTAAACCATATCAATCTATTGCGATACGAAAAAGAAGGAGATAATGAAGGGTGCTCCTGGATTTCCTTGATTTTCTGTACTGCAATTGGGTTGTCAGCAAGGAACTGTTTAATGGCATGGACAATAGAGTAAGTCGGCCCTGAGGAAAAAATAGCGTGTGAAGTCATAACAGAGTCAGGCCGTCGTGATAGAGCATCAGCGGGAAGATTTTCTTTTCCAGGTTTATAGAGAATATTGAAATCATATCCCAATAATTTTGAAATCCACTGTTCCTGCTCTGGAGTATTAATAGTTTGAGTGAGCATGGCTTTCAAAGGCTAGTGATCTGTTTCCAAAATAAATTTGGATCCTAAAAGATACTATCGCTAACGTTGAATTGCCATGATCACTGTGTGCATCTCTCTGGCATACGTGGACTTGGCTTTAAAAGAAGGTGTGAGTTGTTTGCTGAAAAAAGAAATAGGGCGACCTGCTTGCAACAGAACTGCACCAATTGCTTCTCCTGAAGCATCCGTTTGAAGAACAAAAGGCTTTGAAAAAATAGGAAGGGCGAGCACAATTGTAGATGCTAATGCATTTTTAATCTTGTTAAAAGCTGCATCAGCCTCTGTAGACCAAAGAAAAACGTCTTTACGTAGTAATGCAGTGAGTGGAGCTGCCAATCGCACAAAATTAGGAAAAAATTGTCGATAATAAATGGCCAACCCATGGAAACCACACAGTTGACGAACTTTAAGCGGTTGCGACCAAGATTGAAGAGCACTAATCTTGTCGGGATCAACAGAGACACCCTCACCCGAAATAATATGGCCAAGATAATTCACAGAAGAACATCCAATTGAACACTTAGCTAGATTCACATAAAATTTCTTGTCACACAGAATGCAGAATACCTGTTCAAGATGTATCAAGTGGAGATCCCATGAGGAGCTGTAAATCAAAATATTATCAAAGAAAACCAGAACAAATTTTCTCAACATGTGTTGGAACTGTAGATTCATCTCAGCTTGGAAGGATACTAGTGCATTGGTGAGTCCGAAAGGAAGAACAAGGAATTCAAAGTGTCCATCATGTGTTTGGAAGGCTGTTTTATGAGTGTCCTCTGGATGCATGCGCAATTGATGGTAGCCAGATTGCAAATCTAGTTTAGAAAATATTTGAACGCCATTTTGTTCCTCTAATAACTCGTCTACTATTGGCATGGGAAAACTGTCTTTGACTGTAATGGTATTTAATGCCCTGTAAGCCACACAAAAACTCCAAGAGCCACTATTTTCTTAACGAGAATAACTGGAGACGAAAAAGGGCTCGTACTTCGTTGAATGACTCCTTCAGCTAGCATTTGATTCACCTGATTTTCAATTTCCTCCTTTTGGCAAAGAGGATAAGGTCGTACTTTGATAGGAGATGATCCAAGCATGAGCTGGATACGATGTGTGATACTCCGGAATGAAGGCAATCCTTTAGGAACCTGTAAAATTGGCTCAAATTTAGCAACTAGATTTTCTACTCGCCTTTTGTAATCTGCGGGAACATCTCCAAGATATTCGGTTGGTTTCTGGATTTTAACTGCACTAAAAATTAATTGGAAACAAGAAGCATAAGAATTTGTCTTCTGGCCCCTTCGAAATTGCCCCACTGTCATAATCGTTAATTCTGCTTGTTGGATGCCATGGATTTTCACGTTCTCTCCAAAGAATTTAAAACTCATCCATAATTCTTTGTAATCAAATAAATAGGTCCAATTTCAGATAACCACTGCACTCCTAAGACCACATCAGCTCCATATATGGGTAAAAAAAATAAATTGGTATTGAATATATGGTTATTAATAACGATGGCCATGTTTAGAACACATACCTGCACAGTTTAGTGTCTCTCCATTACCCACAGTTACACTTACATACCAAGAATTTAGGATGGGCAGTTTTAGAAACTGCGCAATCTTTGTTTGCACGAAATTATGGGTCGAGCCTCCATCTTTCAAAATCTCAACTTCCAGTCCTGCGATAACTCCACGTACCCTTAAAGTTGCTGGTTTGACCCCTCCCTCCATCGCATGTAAGGAAATTGTTGGATTTGTTTCTAAAATTCCAAATCTGACACATGTAATTGATGATTTTTGCGCTCCTTCTCGAGATAGTCTTGATAAGAAGCTGCCTGACTCTCACTATCGACCTCCTATTCCTCTGCAATTAAACTGTGGAACTACACTTTTTTACATTTGTGTCCAGGAATAAATTTTTCATCGCAATTGAAACATATAGACCCTTAGCTCATCTATCCTCCATCTCCGAGGTCGTCAATTTCCGAACTAGAACTCTCGGGTTTGCCTGAGTTATTGAAGCTAAGGTATCACTGGGATCACCGCCTTCATTCCATGAAGAGGAGGTGCAAGCGGGATCAGTTGCGGATTTGCGATCGCACGGTTGGGGTAGAGTTTCTCTTCAATCAGTTGTGCCATACTTGTTGCCTCAGCCAAATTTGAAGGCTTAAGCAAGTAAAGTTCCTTCTTGATGGGATCCTTAAGACCTGATATGAAGCAGTTAAGGAGATTATCAGCAGTTAATCCTCGAGTACGTGCTGACAGTACCTCAAATTGGCGTCGATAGTCTGTCACAGAAAAGTGTTGTTGTAGTTTGAACAATAACGCCTCATGATTAACATATTGTGATGGACCAAAGAGATTTTCCAGATCAAGTGCCAACTGCTCCCAATTAGATAATTGATTTGTGACGTGAAGCCATTGATACCATTGCAATGCCTCTCCATCCATATAGAATGCTGCCACGGTAAGTTTTTGTTCCATAGGAGTGTTATGGAACAAGAAAAATCTTTCGATTTGAAATAACCAGCCAGCAACGTTATCCCCTGTGAAGAAAGGAATTTCCAATTTTGGTAAGCGCATAGGGATGTTACCAATTCTATCAATAGTGCCTGTAGTCTCGCTCGTGCCTGAAATTTGAGGAGTAGGTAGCAACGCTTATTGCGACTTAGTTGTCTGCTTCTCGATGCGGACCAAGGACTAGACTAAAGCCTCGTGTGATTTTTGCAACCATTCGGTGGTACCAATGGTGCGAGAAATATCCTTTTCTTGGCCTCGCATTGCTACTGTCATCCCTTGTATGTCTTGCATCACCTTTGCTAGGGCTTCTTCTAAGGCCTTGTAATGGGTGGTCACCGAACTCTCCGCTATGAGTTCTCTGAACGAAAGCACAAAATTGTTACGAGATAAATTGTTAAAAAAGGACTAGAACGAATATAACGAGAGTGAGAGGGAAAGAGCGAAGAGAATTAGTGCATTGGACATTCAACTTGCCCCGCTCTTATTAATCTGGCCTTAAATAAGGCTTTCAGAGGTAACGGTTGCAGTAATTTAGGCAATGTGAGATCTAATGTATACCTCAATACATAAATGATTGAATATAGATAATTGAACTAAAAATAGAAATTTAATCATAATTTACACAACTCAGACGTGGTCCTTAAACTTAGCAGGTAGGCGAGTATTTCGAGCACTCTTCCTCGTGGGCATGCTCGTGCCTGCATTATCCATGTTGCCACGTCCCTGGATAATTGGTGTGTTGGTAACATCATCTGTGTTCTCAAAGACATAGACATTTTTTTTTAATAAAACTAGTCTATGTGGCAAAATTAAGCACAAGGATAAATCATCTTTTTATTCTTCCCACCCAATCTGGAAAGCACCCAATCTGAAATGCTGATTTGTTTTTTAGACAAAGATGTTTTGCATTCTCTCTCCTCGACAGCATGATCTCCCTCTTACTGTGGGTTTCTTCTACATGGTGAAGAGGGCAGTGGTGGTGTTTCTGCAACAAATGAGGTACACACAAGATATATGGTAAGTAATGTGTATCATGTTTAACCAATCTGTTAGCGTGATTATAGGGATTAACAAAATTGTCAACTTCAATTCCATATTGAACTTCAAGAGCTGAAGAAAAATGAAATATTAGTTTCTTAATTCCTTCAAAGGCCTAAAGCTCTTTATTCCTTTTGGTTGAAATAAACTCGGGTTTTATTAGTAACCTGGCCGGTAAACAATAATTCCTGTGCTGTCAGCACTTACATAGTCCTTCACTCCTATAGGAGGCGTTTGAAATACATGTACACCTGGTAGACAGAATTTGCCAAAATTGGGTAAAGCATCTGCAACTCTATTGGTCTCCCGAAATATATGCTCGAGCTTGAAGTCCTTGAAGCGACGAAGTAGCAGCCAGCATTCCGTAATTAGAGGGCTCCATGTATCGCCTTGATTTCCTTGCTGTAATGTCGAGACCAGTTCCCAACAATCACATTCTATATGTATCTTTGGAACTCCGGATGACAGGGCTAGTTTGAGTCCTGTTTTTAACCCCAGGCTTCTGCTTCCCACAGATTCTGTACACCCACCACTTGAGTAAACCCCAATATCTAGCGTCCTTCAGTATTCCGCAAGACGCTCCCTGCTGTAGCTACACCATTTCTCTGATCCGTACTTCCATCGCAGTTTAATTTCATCCAGCTACTGATGGGTGGAATCCATCTTACCCACTTTTCTGCTCTTCCTTGACCTGCCATTTGAGCTTCCTTGAAGAGGTGAAGAGTATTGTAGCACTCCATAGCCCGTTGCTTGAGCTCACATAGTAATAAAAAATGCTGGTGTTTCTACCCCATCAAAGACCCATTTATTCCTTGTTGTCCACCACAACCACAGACTCGTGCCAAAAATGATAGGCAAAGGTACTCCGAAACAAACCTCATCGCTGCTCAGATTACTCGACAGCCATGTAAGAAGGTCGCTTGTGAAGATAGAGGCATGAGTTGATTGAGGAAGGAAAAGTTGCCACATGGATCTGGTATAAGAGCAGTCCCGTAACAGATGTAGGACTGTTTCTGGGTGGTTGCGACATCGGGGACAACTGTCGTCGGCTATACACCTCCTCTTAAAACAAAGGTCCTTTGTAGGTAGTCGGTTGTGGGCCACCAGCCATAGGAATGTTCTCATCCTTTCCGGGCCTTGCCAATGCCAAATAATTTTGCCAGATTTTTTGAAGTTGACCCGGGCTTTCCTCCTGTATCAAGACTCTTGCAATTTTTGTGAAAAACTGCCCATTTGCTGTAGGGCCCCATCGGAGGCCATCAGGTCCTGCCTGCCAGCTTGGGACTGGGGGTGATTGCAATTTTCGCACAGACATGGGCCGGTAAAATCATAGTCAAGACACCCCAATCCCACGTACCTCCTTCGGTGATGAAGTATCGGATCGGCTTATTGCATAGACTAGCTGCGACCTCCCCTTGGACTAGCTCATTAAGGGAGCCCAGCTCTTCTATCCAATTATCTTCCAGGAATATCGTGTTCAAACCATTTCCAAAACACTAGCTGCTTGCTTTCAAAATATATGGCCAGATGCTACATAATGCATGCCATAACCCCGATGAACCAGGCTTGTAAGGTGACTCTTCTATTCCATTCGTATCTTGCCACGTCCAACGATATTTGCCTTTAAGGACTTTGGCCCATAAACTCTGTTGCTGTGTCACGTACCTCCATCCCAACTTTAACAGGAGAACTTTGTTAGTTTCCCCTGTGTGATGAAGTCCAAGTCCTCCTTGGTCTTTTTCAATACATACGGAATCCCAATTCAACAAATGTAATTTTCGTTTCTCATTTGTTGATCCCCATACAAAATTTCGGATAAGCCTATCAATTTCATTAGTAACATTTGTCGACAAAGCCACTGTTTGCATCAGGTATGCGGGTATAGCTTACAACACTAACTTAGCTAGAGTGATCTGTCCTGCAAGAGAGAGAGTTTTAGTTTTCCACCCAACTAGTTTGCCTCGTATCTTGTCAAGGATCTCAGCATAATAATCTCTTGTCTGTCGGCCATGCACTAGTGGGACTCCCAAATACTTGCCGAGTGATGCTGTCTATCGAAATTGCAGGATATCCAAAACCTTTTGGTGACATGCATTAGCTGTGGTTTTTGAAAAGAAAATCCTTGTTTTTGATGTGCTGATTTTCTGGCCCTATTCTTGACAAAACACATGCAAGATGTTTTGTATATTCCTTGCTTGATCATCAACAAAGAATATATGGGATAGGTCCAATCCTTCCCTCCCAAGTTTAATTAGTATCCAATCTTTTTTAATAATGCTATCCCTTATAAGGTGGGATAACTGTTCCATACACAAAATAAAGAGATAGGGAGAGAGAGAATCTCCCTGACGTATCCCACGGCTTGGAATGAAAGAGTCTATTATCACTCCATTCCATGATACCTTGAACGAGAGCTGTCTTACACACGTCATGATTCGTGTGACTAGCTCTGTAGGAAATCCGGCCACCTCTAAAGTATCTTGGAGGAAATCCCATCTAATTCAATCATAAGCTTTCTCCAAATCTATCTTGATGGCCATCCAACCCTCTCTTCCTTTTTTCTGGTTCATCGAGTGAATCACCTCTTGTACAATCACCACATTATCTAAGATCTGACGACCCCTTACAAAGCTTGATTGTGTCTCTGAGATAAGCTCCTTCATTAACGGTTTTAGACGTTCAGCTATTAGTTTTGTGATGATCTTGTAGGATACATTACAAAGACTAATTGGCCGAAACATCGTAATCTGAACAGGATTCTTTACTTTTGGTATAAGGACCAGCAACATGTTATTCATATTCTTCTCCAATACCCCGTGAGTTAGGAATTGTTGAACCATTATTGTGACGTCCTTCCCCACTGTTAGCCATTGAGATTGGTAAAAGATTGGATGAAATCCATCAACTCCAGGTGCTTTAAAACTCCCCATGTTCTTGACAATCTTGTGGACTTCTTCAAGGGTTGTAGGCTCTATAAGCATCGCCACTCTAATCTGGTCTATAGGTCGGAAACCACACGGGATGTTGCTTGGACTAGTGAAAGAACCCTCCTCGTTGTATAACTGTTTGAAATATTCTATAGCCAAGCCACGTAACTCATCTTCATTCTGTACCCAGTTTCCATGCGCATCCTTGAGCCTCTCTATCTTATTTGTTTGTCTTCTAATAACTGTTGTGGTGTGGAAAAATGTTGTATTTCTATCCCCATACTGTATCCACCTACTTCTTGATTTCTGATACCATAACAACTCCTCTTGAGTCAGGACATTTTCATACTCCTTCCTTACTTCCATAAGCACGTCACGTAGATTCTGAGATTCCCGAAATCCCAGTACCTTCTCTATATTAGTCATCCTGCTGAGTAGTGCTTTTTTCCTGAGCAAAATATTCCCAAAAGATGTTTTATTCCATTTTTGTAGCTCCATTGCCAACGAACTGCAGGAGTTTGTCCACCCGTCATGATATCTCCAATTGCTTTCGACTACTTTTTGGAAGCTTGGATGAATGAGCCAGACAGATTGAAAGCGAAAAAGCCTGGATAGATGGCCCACCATTTTCAGATTAACAAGAGTCAGCAGCAAAGGTCGATGATCAGATTTTATCCTTGGAAAGTGTGATAACGATGCATCAGGGAATGTTTGTCGCCAATGGATGTTACTCAAAACTCTGTCTAGCCTCTCACATAGATTACCTCTGAACCATGTAAAATTTAGGCCTTTGAAACCAATATCTATTAGCCCACAGTCACGGACCACCTCAGCAAAATCACCATTTATCTTCGCTGCCAGTCGTCCACTATTTCTTTTCTCCTTAGGGTGCAGTAACTCATTAAAATCTCCAATCAAGTACCAGGGAGTGTTGATAGTAGGCGCTAACCTTCTCAGATCTGCCCACAGTTCTTTCCTCTTCAAAGGGACTGGATTTCCATACACTGCAGTGCCTACCCCCTTATTTTCTCCTTGGCTCCAGTAGAAATGAATATACTGGTTCGTATTCTCTAGAACCAGTATATAAACCTCTTGAGGGTTCCAAAGAAGCCAAATTCCCCTAGCAAAGCCTTGTGCCTCCACTACGTAACAACCTTGAAGACCAATGCGACTAATGATTCGCACTGCTCTAGCTACACTAACCCGTGGTTCCATAACAGCAAGAATTCCCAGTCTATGTCTCTTTATCATGTCCTTCACCGCCGGTAAAAACGAAGTCGTTGTTTCCCCGCAACAGTTCCATGTTATTATAGACATTAACTTGAGATTTTTGCAGTATTTACAACTGGAGTTACCATCTCCATGCCTTTCTCATTGTGGGCAGTTGGCGTTATAGCCCCTTGTATAGCTGTCAGGGAAGAAACAAAAGATTCAACTCTCGTGTCCTCTACCTCCTCCACCATAGCTGAACTATCTATCTTAGTAATTTCCTCCACTTGAATTATGTCGCCTGTTCTTGACCATTTTGTCGAGCCCCCTTCCATTAAAGGATCATTTCTGACTTTCGCTGCATCTGCTAGTTCTTTCACTTTTTTTGCTTGTCGAATCTTCGCAGCTGTGCTTTGGTCTTTAACTCGTTTAATTGTTTGAGGAATGAACATGTCAAACGTGGGAAGAATTCGTGGGCACTTTGAGTGTTCAGTTATTTGGGTATCCGTGCTGTATATGGCCTGTGGAGTAGAAGGAGGCCCCACAACCTTAGCCTGTTGGGGGTCCGGAGAAGACAGACTTGGGATGGGCCCGTTATTGCTTTTTTCTTTTTCTTGAATTTGCTCTGTTCTTTTCCCTTTAAAGACTGCACGTTGAACTAGCACACGAGAATTGTTCCGGTCCTCCTTCTTTTCAGAGTTGACATTCTTTCCTTTTACTTCGGTGTTGACATTCCTTTCATTGAATTCAGAGCTGTTCTTTCCTTGGGGCTCAGAGTTGACATTCCTTTGGTGTTTACTCTGCCTGGCCAGCGGAACAGGATCCTGACACACAAACAAGTACAAGCACACACAGGCAAGTACAAAGCATAATACCACAACAGGGTATCCTCAATCATGTCAGGAAACAATCAACACATCCAGTTCATATAACAATAGCCTCCCAAGCACTTAATTCCTAACTCAGGGTCTAGGAGATTCATATCTCATTCCGGATTGCATATTCACACCCTAGAATCCAATCACAAACAATACAACAAGAGCAGGTAACAAAAACATCAGATAAGAGCAGAGGTTTCTGGAGAAACCGATGAGACATAGATCCTACCTCTCTTGTCTCTGAACAATAAGCTAATCCTTGGCCTTTATTAAGTAAATCCGAACCACCTATAATATCACCAGGCAAAGACAAGAACAAACTAAGCATGTATATTCAATAATCAATTGAATACCTTATTTCCTTACCAATACCACTCACCAAACCTATCAGAAACCAGTGATCAGATGCTGCAGGTGCCTCCCCCTTGGATGTGTGATGTGATAGCCAGAAACTTAACAAGAATCAACCTGAATTTACCATTCCAATTAACTATGCAAAACTTGTCGCTAAAAGTAGGGCATAGGACGATTTCGTCTCGACTTACAACGCAATATTTATCTACAAGCTGCGATTTATATATGGTTGGAAAGATAATGAAAAGAGCTTTCCAACGACATATTATTTGTAAGATTCTGACAAATGAGTAGAAAGTTATGCTATTTTTAAGTTCAGGAAGATTTAGCGAAAACCTAATTCGGCCGCCGATTGTCAAAGTAACGTTAGACAAAGCAATACTAACCTCCTGATGGAAAAAAAACAATGGTTGGAAATAGGATGAAGAGATCTTTCCAACAAGCTATTACTCGCAGAGATCCAACGAACGATGAGTGAGTTATGATGGTTTGAAGTTTCTGCAAATTATGGTGGCTATAGGAAGGTATAGGATTTTAAGCCTATACGAAATTTGTAGGTTTTCTATGAATAATTCTTTGTGAGGTTGGATTCCTATTTATAATGAATGGGTATAGAATTATGATTACTACTTTAATCACTTTATCTAAATAGGATAATTTACTAGATAACTAAACTCTAAACTCTTTAATTATCTTCCCCTATTTTTAGGGACTTTAATCTATAAGGCAACTATCTAGCCTTAAGGATGATTCCTAAGGCAATTACTCATCTACAAGAACCTAGATCTAAAGGAATTTAAAACAAAATTAACTACTAAACAATCTTACCAATTTCGGCCATCACACATCCTTTCCTTCAGGGGAAAAATCGTCTTTTCACCTGCACTGGCTTCTGGACTTCTAGGACTCAAAATTCGGGGTCTTACATCCTAAGACCTATTAGAATTTCACAAGGCTACTCATAAGATATCAATTTTAAGCTTGTTTATTTTTTTGCTAATCAATCAATTGGAGCATGATATTGGACACATATTCTAGTAACATACGGAGTAAATAAAAATATCAGTGGAAGTCTTAAATTAATCCATTGGGTTCGTAACACACAAGTCCCATAGGGATCCAAATAAACAACAAGAAATCTTCCAACAAGTTTCGGAAATAGCAAGCAAAAGAAGAGTGCTTAAAATAAACCAGAAAGTTGCCCAATCATATGTTATATGCGCAAGTAACAAGTTTTAAAATGTGATGCGATATCGTCCCGCCATGCAGCCTTAATCTCACACACTGGTACCACGAACAGTGAATGTACCTAAGCCTGAAAAATGGTAAAAAAAACGGTTTGAGATTACAAGAATCTCAGTAGGGTCACAGCATCATAAGATCTACAGAATCCCTAAACACAAATCTCCCAATTCACATAAGATCATCCCTAAACAACTAAAGGGGTTCACGAAATTCATAAATCATTCAAAAAGGGTTAAGGCCGAATCATTGGCTGAGGGAGGACTACAAACACTTCTGAAAGGTCAGAAGTACACAGGCAGGTGAAACACATCAGTATTGCCCTCGGCAATGAATAAGAAAGGCCATCCCCTTCCACCTGTGTTGTCCAAGACTTACTGCACAAAGGGTAGATGGTTAACACACAAGCTAATCAGTAAGCCTTTCACCTTATCCTCGCAAGGATTAGTCGACTAGCCGCACATGGACAAGTCTTCCCTTAGTCGCAACCAGGGCATCCCCAAATCTCGAAAGATAAAGGCTTCTTGTCTCGCAAGACAGGGATCCGGCCTCGCAAGGACAGATGTCCAGCGCTAGCTTGCTGGTTCAACACCCATACACCTCCCATAAATCGATAAATACCTCTCCTCTCACTAGGAGCATCAGCGCTTACCCTGCCTGGCCAGCGGAACAGGATCCTGACACACAAACACGTACAAGCACACACAGGCAAGTACAAAGCATAATACCACAACAGGGTATCCTCAATCATGTCAGGAAACAATCAACACATCCAGTTCATATAACAATAGCCTCCCAAGCACTTAATTCCTAACTCAGGGTCTAGGAGATTCATATCTCATTCCGGATTGCATATTCACACCCTAGAATCCAATCACAAACAATACAACAAGAGCAGGTAACAAAAACATCAGATAAGAGCAGAGGTTTCTGGAGAAACCGATGAGGCATAGATCCTACCTCTCTTGTCTCTGAACAATAAGCTAATCCTTGGCCTTTATTAAGTAAATCCGAACCACCTATAATATCACCAGGCAAAGACAAGAACAAACTAAGCATGTATATTCAATAATCAATTGAATACCTTATTTCCTTATCAATACCACTCACCAAACCTATCAGAAACCAGTGATCAGATGTTGCAGGTGCCTCCCCCTTGGATGTGTGATGTGATAGCCAGAAACTTAACAAGAATCAACCTGAATTTACCATTCTAATTAACTATGCAAAACCTGTCGCTAAAAATAGGGCATAGGACGATTTCGTCTCGACTGACAACGCAATATTTATCTAAAAGCTGTGATTTATATATGGTTGGAACGATAATGAAAAGAGCTTTCCAACGAGATATTATTTGTAAGATTCTGACAAATGAGTAGAAAGTTATGCTATTTTTAAGTTCAGGAAGATTTGGCGAAAACCTAATTCGGCCGCCGATTTTCAAAGTAACATTAGACAAAGAAATACTAACCTCCTGATGGAAAACAAACAATGGTTGGAAAGAGGATGAAGAGATCTTTCCAACAAGCTATTACTCGCAGAGATCCAACGAAAGATGAGTGAGTTATGCTGGTTTGAAGTTTCTGCAAATTATGGTGGCTATAGGGAGGTATAGGATTTTAAGCCTATACGAAATTTGTAGGTTTTCTATGAATAATTCTTTGTGAGGTTGGATTCCTATTTATAATGAATGGGTATAGAATTATGATTACTACTTAATTCACTTTATCTAAATAGGATAATTTACTAGATAACTAAACTCTAAACTCTTTAATTATCTTCCCCTATTTTTAGGGACTTTAATCTATAAGGCAACTATCTAGCCTTAAAGGATGATTCCTAAGGCAATTACTTATCTACAAGAACCTAGATCTAAAGGAATTTAAAACAAAATTAACTACTAAACAATCTTACCAATTTCGGCCATCACACATCCTTTCCTTCAGGGGCAAAATCGTCTTTTCACCTGCACTGGCTTCTGGACTTCTAGGACTCAAAATTCGGGGTCTTACAGTTTGCATTTTAGTCGTCATAGGCTATACGTAGGAGCTAAGGGATTCTCAGACCATGTCCCATTGATATTGAAGGCAGACTCCTTTTTTTGGGGATTTAGGCCATTTCGCTCGTGGGATCTATGGTGGGAGGACAAGCATTTCATAGAGACGGTGGAAGGATTCTGACGGGAGGCTGGAAGTTGTTTTCCTGGTGCATTCAGTGTGGTCAAGAAATTGGCATTTCTGAAGAAAAAATTGTAGGTCTGGCATACAGAAAATTTTGGAGCATTGGAAACCAGATTGAAAATAATTTTGGCTAAGATTGATTCTTTGGATCAGAACAAAAGAGGTTCTGGGGTAGCTTTGCATAGCAGGTATCAAGCTTTACAGGCTCAGAAATGGAATCTAAAGCAGAAGATTGAGGCTATGTGGAGGCAGAAGTCTAGACAACAATGGCTTAAGCTTGGGGATAACAACAGCAAGTTTTTTCACGCCTGTGCTAATATGCGACGCTCGTATAATTTCATTGGCTCAATGCGAGTAAATGGCATGGATTTTTTCAAGCCAGAGGAAATAAAGACTGAAGCAGTAGGACACTTCCAACGGCTCTTTGCGGATGAGGGTATCAGATAGCTAGGATTGGGTAGTCTAGATTTGCCCCGTCTATCACCCGCAGAGGTAGCTCAGCTCCAAGAACCGTTCCTTGAGGAAGAGATCAAGAGCGCTGTATGGGATTGTGGCAGTCACAAGGCCCCAGGACCAGATGGATTTAATTTCTACTTTATTAAGAAAGCATGGCCAGTGATCGGAGAGGACATTACCACGATGGTACATGAATTTCATTCCAGTGGTGCCCTACCTCGTGGGATAAACAATAGCTTCATCACCTTAATCCCCAAACTACCAGGTGCAGCTGATTTCAACTCTTACAGGCCTATCAGTCTCATCAATAGCTTATATAAAATCATCGCCAAGATTTTGTCCAAACGGCTTAAGAGAGTGATGGACCGACTAATTTCTCCCTTCCAAACAGGCTTTATGGAAGGAAGGTACATTGCTGATTCAATCATGGTTGCCAATGAAATATTACACACCATGAAGAAGTCAAATCAAAAAGGCTTGTGTCTGAAATTAGACTTCCAGAAGGCATACGATTCTGTAAATTGGGCTTTCTTACTTGAGGTGATGGAACAGATGGGCTTTGGTGTTCAGTGGAAGAGATGGATTCAAGGTTGTGTCTCTTCTGCTCGTTGTGAAATTCTTATCAATGGCGCGCCAACCGCTGAATTTAATGTGAGGCGAGGTTTGAGACAAGGTGATCCGCTCTCACCTTTATTGTTCAATCTAGCGGCGGAGGTTCTATCCCGGCTGCTTATTAGAGCGTTTGATTGCCAACTGTTCCAGGGCATTACTGTTGGAGGTTTGCATTTAACGCATCTGCAATATGCAGATGACGTTATTCTCTTTAGCCATGGAGATCAGCAGGGGATCATTAGCTTACAGAGGATCTTGAGATGCTATGAGTTATTATCCGGGTTGAAGATTAATTTCTTCAAATCAGGCTTAGTAGGAATTAACGTACCCAATGGGGAGGCTGCGACCTTGGCTTCTAAGATTCATTGCAGGCTGCAGGTTATGCCGTTCATATACCTTGGGGTGCCGCTTGGAGCGAATCCACGCCGCAGAAGTACGTGGAAAACAGTGGTGGATAGGTTCAAAAGTAAACTAGCGTCTTGGAAGGGTTCTTTACTGTCGCTGGGGTGGGCGAATCACCCTGATCAAATCAGTGTTAAATAGTCTACCAGTATCTTATATGACTTTTTTTCAGATGCCAGTGAGTGTACGACAGGACTTTGAAAAATGGATGAAGCGCTTCTTATGGGCTGGGAAAGTAGATAAAAGATGCATGTGCAAAGTGAGCTGGTATGTGGTAGTCAAAGCAAAAATAAGGGAGGTGCTGGAATTGGTTGTCTGCAGCTGCGGAATCAGGCTCTGCTTACAAAGTGGAGTGCCAGAATTGCAAATGATACCTGCTCATTGTGGAAACAGGTGATAGTGCAGAAATACAGGCCCAGATTGAGCTATGCCGGTATAGTATGTGAAGTGAGCCAAGGTTCTGCTATCTGGAGAGGGATTGTGAAGACAAGTAGATCAACATTGTCAAATGGAAAGTGTATCTCAGAATTCCACAGCTGGAAACTGGGGAAAGGTAATACCATTGCGTTTTGGCAGGATAGCTGGTGCAGTAACTGCCCCTTAATGGTTTTATTCCCTAGATTATATGACATATCCCTCGAGAAGGAGGGATCAATATTGCGGTTTGGGTCACTGTTGGGACATGAATGGGGGTGGAGTATGACATGGAGGAGACGATTATTTGTGTGGGAGGAGGAGGAAGCTGCACGCTTAATGGTCCTACTGAGAGGCTTTGCTCCGACTGCCATGCAAGACGATTTGCTATTGTGGGGAGAACAGATGAGCCCTTTCTCAGTTCGCAATTGTTACCACACACTGGAAGAGAATACGGTCCATTCACGTGAGCTGATGATCCCAAATGTGTGGCGCAAGCAGGGTGCACCCAAATGGCAAGCGTTCATGTGGCTTGCATGTAGGGAGAAAATAAATGCCAAACTTCAGCTCATTCGATTTGGCATTCTATAGGCTTCTGAAGGAGATTGTGAGGCGTGTGGCCTTGAGGAAGGCGACTCCAACTATATTTTGCTTGACTGTAGAACGGCTTGGGTTTGCTGGTCTCTCTTATTCCGCAAATGGGGCTTAAGCTGGGTACAACCGCGGTCTATGGCGGACTTATTCATACAGTGGGAAGGCTTCTCCATTCCATTTCGATGGCATGGTCTCTGGTATGTTTTAATGTTTGCGTTCGCATGGAGCATATGGTTGGGCCGCAACAGCAGAATCTTTCGGCATGTAGACAGCAGTGCAGAAGACCTATTCTACAATGGCATTCGGCAAGGTTTCTGCTGGGCCAAGACTAACCTGAAGGATGGTTGCCCCGATTGTCTGGATTTGTTGCCCTCCGGGGATTTTATTTCCTTACTGGGTGCATAGATTGTATGGACGGTGAAAATTTTAGATGTTGTACCTTAGACACGGTATCTACAAGTTTCACCTTGTCTATTGAGTTATGACAATGTTTCATTGTCTAACTCCTACGTAATATTATTTTCAATTTTAATACACCTCGATGAATTCTTAAAAAAAAAATGCTTCTTGCATGGATTCCTAGAAGATGAGATCTACATGGAACAACCTCAAGGTTACACTCATTCATCATTTCCAAATCTTGTTTGTCTCTTGCAACGATCTCTCTACGGACTAAAAGCAGGCCCTCGTCAATGGTTTAAACATCTTTCAGAATTTTTTGTTCAATTGGGGTTTCACTCAACAAAAAATATTTCCAGTCAATTGGCCCTCTTCATTATTTTTTAGGTGTTCAAGCTCATCGCTACTCTACCGTTATGCTACTAAATCAACAAAAATATTTGGAAGGCCTCCTAGCTGAAACCAACATGCTATATTCCAAACCATGCTCTACTCCTATGCCCACAACTCCAAATCTCAGCAAACATATGGGCATGCCTCTTGATAAACCTGAACATTATCGTCAAGTTTTTGGCTCTCTTCAATATCTCACCTTAACTAGACCTGACATTGCCTTTTTAGTTAATAAACTTGCCCAATTTTTCTTTTTTTTTGAAGAAATATCAAGATATATTAAATGAAGAACCATATACAACTATACAAAATGACAGGATTAATGAAACATTATCCAGTGCTATCAAAATGAAACTTCTAGATACTGTGACCTTAATGCAGTATCTACAACTGTCATCTTCCTAGCACGCTACCTTGCCAACTATGAAGCAAAAGCACAGGATGGAAGAAGATCCAAGCTAGTCCAGGTGAACCTCTAGGAGATTCGTCTTAGCCCACTGGAACCCATAGCGCATACCCGCATAATACAGGTCGACGACACTGCTTGCAACTACCTTTGAAAATATGGTTGTTGCGGCCCAACCAAATACTCCAAGCACAGGAAAACAGCAGGACATACCAGTAAGCCTCGATAGCAGTCCTGGGAGAGGGAAACCTTCCCATTGTATGAACAACTCAGCCACAGAACGCGGTTGGACCCAATTAAAGCCCCACTTGTTTGAAAACTAAGGACCAACATGCCCATGCTGTCCGGCAATCGAGCAGGAATATGATTAGTGTCCAATTCCAAGTCACCACAAGCCTCACAAAAACGATCTGAAACTGGAAGAATGCCAAGCCGAACACAAAAACCTTTAGCAGGAAAGGCGCCCCCAACAAGCAAGCCACATGAAAGCCTAGCCATTTGGACTGCGCCCGGCTTACGCCACACATTAGGGATCAACTGCTCAATAGACACCGCTGTAGGCGTAACTAAGGATCGGTTACACAAGTTGACTGAGAATGAACAACCCTGCGACCCCCACTGGATCAAATCCTCCTCCAGTGGGTTCGGTTTATAATCCTCCAGAAGGAATCAACAAGCGACGGACATCCTCAGCCTCCTAGACGAACAGACTACGAACGCCAAAGAAACTGCCATTGCCACACATTGTCAACCCACGAGCCGTACTTGGATAACTGGACCCTTCCTTCATCATAGAGAGAACAAACAATCTGGGAAAGACAGTGCGCAATGATGATACACTACACCAGACTATCCTCCCAAAAACTAATGGCATTTACCCCTTCCCAATTTCCAGTGGAACAAAGCCGAAATGCACTGGCCGGTTGGGAGAAGGAGATGACTATTCCGAACTATGCCAGTCCACATAGCGGACCCTCTACTGTCCATGCAAACTATACCTTCAGGACGAAGCGTAGGATTGTATTTGTGAGTAATTACCCGGCTCCAAAGAGAACAAGTATCAGTGGCTATCCGGGAACTCCACTTGGTAAGAAGGGCCTGATTCCGCAGTTGCAAGCAGCCCACCCCGGCACCCCCGCAGTCAGCCAGGCGTACCACCGTTGCCCATTTCACTTTGCAGAAACAACGCTTGTCCATTGCTCCAACCCAAAGGAATCGCTTCATCCATTTTTCAAAATCCCTTCGTACCCCCACCGGTAGCTGAAAGAAGTTCATGTAGTACACAGGCAAACTATTGAGAACAAACCGTATCAAAGTTAGTCTGCCCCCTAGCGACAGTAAGGCTCCCTTCCAAGACGCTAGCTTTCCTTTGAAACGACTGATCACCGAAGCCCACGGGTAGAGGCTGTAAGCGACAATGAAGAGATGCGGCTAATCCTTCAGCAACTTGCGTGGAGACGTTAATTCCCACAAGCCCGGACTTGTGGAAGTTGATCTTGAGACATGAGAGTAATTCAAAGCAGCGAAGGACACTCTGAACTTGCAGTACTCCCTGTGGGTCGCCATCACAGAAGAGAATCACATCATCTGCATATTGAAGATGTGTAAGATGGAGATTGCCGATATTGATACCCCTAAATAGCTGACACGCTACAGCCTTACCAAGCATGCGGGATAGCACTTCAGCTGCCAGATTGAAAAGTAAAGGGGACAACGGATCACCTTACCGCAGCCCTCTCCCCAAGTTAAATTCCTCTGTGGGTGTGCCGTTAATTAGGACAGCACAACGTGCCATGGAGATGCACTCCTTAATCCAGCTACACCAACGCACCCCAAAGCCCATCTGGGCTAGCACCTCTGATAAAAAATCCCAATCCACCGAATCAAAGGCCTTCTGGAAGTCCAATTTGAGACACCAACCTTGACGTCTAGACGTTTTCATTGAGTGGATGATCTCATTGGCTATCATCACAGTGTCGGTGATGAATCGTCCTTCCATGAAACCTGTCTGAAATGAAGAGATGAGCTGATCCAACACCTGCTTGAGTCTGGTGGATAAGAGCTTGGCTATGACTTTGTACAAGCAGTTGATAAGACTGATGGGCCTATAGTCCGTCAGCTCCACTGCACCGCTGCACTTGGGAATCAAAGTGAGGAAACTGTTGTTGATACCCCGCGGCAGTACGCCGCTGGTCTGAAACTCCTGAATTATAGTAATAATTTCCCCTCCAATGACGGACCATGCTTTCTTAATGAAAGGAAATTGAAGCCATCCGGTCCCGGTGCCTTATGACTACCACACGCCCAGACAACCCGCTTAATCTCATCATCCAGGAAAGGTTTCTCTAAGTCAGCTGCAATATCCGGTGGAAGATGAGACAGATCCAATTCCCCTAAGCCGAACCATCTGGTGTCAGCCGCGGCGAAAGCTTGGTGGAAGTAACCAGCCACCTCAGACTTGATCGCATCAGGCTGATAAACTTCCCCACCTTGAACTCTGAGCATCCCGATATGATTGCGACATTCTCCTGATTGTAGCACAGGTATGGAAGAACCAGTGTGTTCTTGTCCCCAAGCCTTAGCCACTGTTGCCGAGATTGCTGACGCCACATAGCCTCAATCTTTCTCTTGAGTGTCCCACTTCTGATCATGCAGAGCCTGCATACCACAGTAAGGATGGATGACTCAAAGTCCTTGCGCCGTCGGTCCAACAAATCCAGTTCGGCAAGAATGGGCTTCAACTGCGAATCCAAGGACCTGCAGGAGTCGGAGTGCCATGTCTGAAGCTTCTTTTTCAGAAAAGCCATCTTCTTAACCATCTTGAAGTCTCCCGGGAAGCAAGTTCCAGCCTCGTGCCACATCTCTTCCTCTGTTTTCAAAAAAGATTTGTCTTCCCACCATACATCCCAGGAACGAAATGGCCGGGGACCCCAAGAGTAGGAATCAGCTTTCAATATCAGAGCCACATGATCAGAGAATCCCTTAGCTCCTGCGTATAAACGATGCTGATTGAAATGCAAGCACCACGCAGAGGAAGCCAAGACTCGATCAATTCTGGAAGCACGCGAGGAAGTAAACCATGATATATTCCTTGCCAATGAGAGGCAGGTCTACCAAGCCATTGGAATGGATAAAATTCTGAAAGCAGCTGGCTGCACGCCTATTGAAAGAGGGTCCCAACCTCTCCTCCTGCAGTGAGAACTTCGTTGAAGTCTCCTAAGATCACCCATGGGTCCGAATCCACTGACTTTCGCTGCTGCAATTCCGCCCACAACCGCTGACTGCTCCGCCTCAAGATTTGGCATATATAGGCCTGACACATTTGAATCGAAAGCCAGAAGCCAGGCACTTGCATATCTATTAACAACCAACGTTCAAACTTCTCTGTTCCTAGATGAAGTATTTTGGTACCATCCCACAGACAAACAATACCACCTGACGTCCCACAAGCATCAATTGCAGCCCACTGTATATCCGATCTAGGCCACAATCTACGTACCATGCTAACTGGAAACTAGGTCCCATTTGGTCTCACATAATATCAGCACACTCAGCTGTTCTACATCTATTAGCATGCGGATTTGATGTTCTTTTAACTTACCCCTATATCCTCTAACATTCCATAAAGCGAAATTAATCATCACAAAATATCCACCCAAAAAATAGGTACCTGGCCAAGTGCTATGAAGCACAATGCTTCTGCCAAGCCGCCCTATCCTCCATGATGCGCCCCTGCAGTTTCTGCTGGATAGCCGCTTTGGTTTGCATGGGTCGAAGGCCCAGTTGATCTGCTACAGTCAAGCGCCCGCAATCGCCTTCCGCCTCGACAGGGCATGGAATGGAGCCGTCGTCCAGAAGATTAGAATGGCCCGAGGAACCTTCCGTTGGATCACAACGGAAGTTCAGGAAAGAAGGATCCTCTGCCAGCTGCGGAGAACTAACCCTTTCCATGTGGCTTGCTCGAACCTGACGAGAGGCTACCTGTAGCCTTAAAGGTGCCGAAGTTTCTTCTTTCTTGCCATCCTACTGTGAGCCACCCAGCCTTTGAATCCACCCCACGCAGCCTTATGCCCAGCCTTCCTCATCCGAACAAAAACGGTCGTTGCAGGGGACGATTTGGTCCCAGAGTTCTCCACCAACATAGGCGTGGCTATCTCAGTAGACTGTATTCTCCGAAATGGTTGTATCTGGCTCCCTGTCAAAGAGTCCTCACGGATTAGCAAGAAGTCTGCAGCCGAGCTGGTATGAGGCCCCCCCTTACTGGGGCTGGAAATACGGGAAAGGCCCGCAGGAGACAGTGGGGCTTCTGTGTGAGAGTCTGCAGACCTTATCTGGGCTGATATCATGTGCGGAATAAACTGGGAAAGGCCCACCCTACTGTTATTGGCTTCCTCCATTCCAATAGCGGCTGAAACTGCTGTAGTTCTGTGTACCAACAACTTTGTCTGACAGACCACAGGGTGTCCTGCTGAATGCTCCGGCTCTATCCCAGTCTTATCAGGTCTGTTGTCTGCGGAAGGAGTTGGAATGGAAACAGGGCGGCTGGTGGGGCCTCTGGAGACTGAACCGTGTGCAGCAGCTGTGGAGCCTACCCTAGTCACCCTTGGCACTTCCTTAATAGTGACCCTGAACCTACGGCCATCAACAATTACCGTGACCAACTCATGTAGGACAGATAAAGAGCACGTCACTATTTGTAGTCGAACCACGTCCAAGCTAGTCCAGTTAGCAGTGCTGGGATGAATCTGGATTAGCGAGCCAAACATTTGAATAAGTGAGGAAAAAGCGGACTCCGACCATGCATGTAACGGCAACCCAATCACCTCCACCCAACAGAGTCTACCTCCTCCAACGTCAACTGGACTCCAGGGATATAATGCAGCAAACTTATCAGCCCAGGATTTGAAATTAACCGTCAGTGCACGGGTCAACAACTCATCAGTGGGGAATGTGATCAGTCTCTGTAACCCTCCCATAGATATACACTCTACACCCAGTGGTAGAGTTGGCTCTCCAGTACTTTCTTCCCGAATGAAGCCCACTGCACTTCTCTGTAGCCTTGCCAAGTATTCGGGATGGGCAGCGAGGACCATCGTGGCCGCGTCCGTATCCCTATGAACCGTGCCAATGGTGGCTTCAACATATGATCGGCTATCCCGTTCTCGTAACACCCGGGCAGAACAAATAACTTGTGGGCCTGGCACTTGTTGAGCTTTATCACGTTCTTGCCCATCCTTGGATCTCAGACGGTTCCTTGGTCTAACAGGAAATCTAGCCACACTGCAAGTCATCCTATGAGGTAGCCTTAAAACCGACGACAATCTCCTTTGTCGATGATGTTCTTGAGTGCCACATCGTACAAATTTTGCAAAACCAAACCGTACTCCCCTACGGAAGGGACGGTTAGAAATGTACACATCCGCTACGGTTCAATAGTGGCTATCTCACGAAATAATCTGCTCGAGTCCCAGTCCCATGGAATGTTGGCAATGTAGTAAGAAATGTAACGGTCTTCACTGAAGATCTTAGCAGGCTCCCATTTGGAACTGGACGGCACCGCGGGACGCGGGATGACATGAGGGTCCGAAGGGGGGGGGGGGGGTTGGTTATCTCTGACAGGACCACGATCGGGTGGTGAGGCAAAGAGTAAAGACCTGTGTTTGTGTTGGTTGTGACGAAGGTGACGGGAGGTAGAGAGAAGGGGGAGGTTTTGTGAGGTGAGAGACATCGTTTTGTTTTTTTTACTTGCCCAATTTTTCTATTCTCCGAGGACAGTTCATTGGTAGGCAGTCAAGCGATTACTTCATTATCTAAAGGGTACGAGCACTCATGGTATTTTTATTTCTAATAAATTAGATTTTCAACTCCAATGCTTTTCATATAGTGATTGGGCTGGATGTCGTGACAATCGTCGCTCCACTGGTGGATGTTTAGTCTATTTGGTGTCACATTATATGTGGTAGACACGAGATATACTACAGGTAAAAGGATATACTCCGTGAAAAACAAATCAGTTTTTCAGATTGGACGAGAAAGGTAAAAAATATTTTACCCTTCTGCCTAAGTTATTTTGGCAAACCAGTCAGCAGCCTATGTGGTGCTGACCGGTTTTATTTCCTGGTAGAATTACCCACAATATGGTCATTCACAGGAGGAAGAAGCCCACATGGTCACAGGAAAAGCAAAAAACCTGGGACCGATAATCTTGGCAAAGTAATACCTTGTAATAAAGATGTCTTTCTTGTCCTATTCGTGGATTCGAATATTTTTTCAAGCAATAATAGAGAGAACAAAAGATAACCATTGGCACAATAGTCTATTATAAAAATTGTATTTCTAGGAGTATTCTTATACCTTCAGATAAATACAATATCATATCACTACTCACAGTCAAGAATTAGACTTGGTAGATTTGGAGACATTAATTTGGTGATTAATTGGGATAAAAGAAAAAGAAAGATCATTTTTTTGTGTACTCATTAGTAGCTACTATGCATAATATCCCATCATAAAAAATTGCAGAAAATAATCTGCAAATTGGGAATCATAATATCCCATCACATGAAGTAATAATCTTCCTATTACTTTATATCATATAAGAAAATTTCTCTGCAGCTAGAAAGGAAATTGCTTGGATATGATACCTAACTGACTCGTCGCTGGCACTGTCATCAAATTGAGAGATTCTAAATTCTGTTAAAATTCATTGTATTCTTAATATGTAAAAAGGCTGGACAAGAGTGAAACTCTCTACTACACAGGACTTGCATAAAATATAATTTAACATTGTGATTAGTTTTCCCACCCCAAGCTGACAGCATCAATCTCTGCCCTACTATTAACTGTGTAGATCACTCCAGACAGTTCCTTCCATTCAGCTGTTGAAGCTGCACTGGTTGCTTTCTGCTTCCTCAGTAAACTAGGGAACAACGGTTGAAATGTTACTCCCAACTGCCTTCCCACTTCCAAGAGACTTGAACTGGGTGGTTCGATCACAATTCCTATATTTTTCTGAAGCAGACTCAACAAATCTCCTTGTGAAATCTCGATGTACACAGTCAAGAAGACCTCCTTTTCATCCTTATGTTTCTTCAAGATGTCCTTGTAAGCTTGAACTTTGTCGGCGGCAGATTCCAGACTCCTATTGATATCATCGCTAGACTGAACCTCTCTAAGATCGGCCAGGTTAGATGATGCTGTGACAATCACAATATCTGCCAAAATGCCGGAAAGTACCAACAGACGAGCATTTGAAGGAAGTTCAATTCTTTTCAATGGGAGCACAGTGGGCTGATCAAGCGTTGGTGGTGCAAGGAAGACCTCTATTTCATGCTTCACGGATTTACAATATAGCTTTTCAGATTTCTAGTTCTTCTACTGTCAAAGGTTCACACACCTTATTCAGCAAGGCTTCAACTTTTCTAGTTTTCTCCTGCATGCACATTCGAGAACACGAGAGTCATATAGAAGAGATCACATGCGCAGCAGTCAAGATGGATGAAAATAGAAGCGCAGCTAAAATTATCTCTAAGCTTTCTTTAGCATTGCTCTCGATCCAATCCTTGTAAGGGTTATTCTGGTCGACCTCTCCACCTAAAGATTCTACGATTTTTTGCCCCAGAGAGGCATACAAACGCCAACAAGGCATCATGGCACCCAAAGTAAACACAGCTACTTTGGGACCTTCGAAAATCTGTCCTTCAATCTTCCCGGAGACAGTGTCCCACAAGTGTTGCTTGTAATTCTTAGTAGCAGGATTGATACCATATTTTATGCCATGTTCAAATTTATCCTGTATAAAACAAAATGTAATTATTTTTTAAAAATATATGTATGATTTTTACTGATATTTTCAAGCAATATTATGGAGAGTTTGGGGAGTGGATTGAGGATAGGTGGATATGGAGACTTTGGTGGAGAAGAAGGTTATTTGTTTGGGAAGAGGAGCTCGTAGGTGAGCTAGGTGAATGGATTGAGAGGGTGGAGCTCAAAAGAGAAGTAGATGATGCTGGGACGGTGGGAGGGATAAGTTCTCGGTCAATATATGTTATAAAGGCTTGGAATATATCCAGCTGAAGGGGAGTCTGGGACTAATGTGTGGGTAAAGCAAGGTCCGTTAAAATGCAAGGCCTTCCTGTGGTTGGCTACCAAAGGAAGATTAATTCGCTTGAGAATGCTGAGTGAGGAGGACAGCAATTGTCCTTGGTGTGGGGAGGAGGAAAAGGATGCAGATCATGTACTAGTGCTATGCAGAAGGGCTTGGCTGTGCTCGTCGTACCTTATGAAGAGGTGGGGGGTTTACTGGGTAACTCCAAGGTCAGTAGATAGCCTTATTTCTCAATGGGAAAGCATCTACGTGAACAGGTGCACATCTGGGATAGTTTTCGAGTATCAATGTGCTGGAGTTTGTGTACCTCTCGGAATGCAAAGTTATTCAGAAACTGTGATATCAACCATATGGACACGTGGCACAAGAAGGCATGCTACTAGCAATTAGCTGGATCAGGTCTAATATCTCGGAGAAGATATGCGAATGGATTTACTGTGGTGATGCTAGAGTAGCTAGACTATCCTGAATCTAGGAGCTAAAAGATTAGGTGTAGATTTGCTCCCATGTTGAGCATGTGAGCTAAAAGATTAGGTGTAGATTTGCTCTCCTAAAATCGTCTAATAAAATCGTCTTATTTCAAAAGAAAAATAAACAAATTTTACGTAATTATTCATAATAATAAAATTGACATGATATATATCTTACCAACAAATTACTGATCGATATCTCTTCAGATAGTGAAGGGTTGACGTCCCAAAACTTGAATTTAACTTGACCTCTCACGGTGACGAAGCCTCACATGTGCTCTAAACCTTACATCCCCTATCCATGATGATAACGTGAGCGAATTACAACCTTTTTTTCGTGAAGAATCATTATCTTGTAACGGGTACAACCAAAGTCATTCTTGTCCTGTTGCTGGATGCGAATATTTTCTTGACAAAAAGGGAGAGAATCAGCCACGAGTTACCCATTGCTGGCATTATTGGTTTGGACTCTATTGCCTGAATAGATATCGCAGCTATCTCGAATCCACCATGTGCACGTATCTAGATGGGTTTGTTGTTCGCATGTGAATATCTTGGTGTGGTACCAGTTGTTACTGTCATCTCCCTGCACAGCCTCTTCTGCCAGATACATTGTCCACGTGAACAACATGTTTAACTGTGTCTTTAATGCCTTTTAACATTTATTCCTGCTACGGTGCGTACAAAGAATATTACCTATAACAGTAACTAATTTTCACCTAGTCTGAACTTTTAAAGTTTGACTATGACTATAAATAAATTGCATATGACACCTTCAGTTCACGCATAAACAGTGCTTGAACATCTATGGCTGGCTTTAGAAGTCTACTGAAATGGGTACTGCTATCAGGATGCTTGGTTATTCATCTGTCGGTTGCTGCAAGCAGCAATGTCAGATTTGCTGATACTGTATGGGATGATAGTCGTCCTGAAGCACTTAACGCATTGTACTCTCCATTTGTTGTGTCTTTGGCTGCTGGAAATCTCGATTTCGAAACTTATGCACAGTATATCTATCAAGATGAGTACTATGCCGCAGCTGCAGCAGCTGCGTGAGTTCTTTTAAACTTGAATGCAGGCTCATGTAGTAAACATAGTTTTTTAACCTGAAATTGTTTTTTTTTGTGCTGCTTCGATTGTGAAGTAGCTTCCTCAAACTTAGTACTTTTAATTAACAATGCTTTCTGATCAATTGATTATATATGCTGGAAATTTGCAGGAATGTAGTGGCATTGAATTATGCAGTTGATCCCCAAGCAAAGGAGATCTTCGCCATGTTTAATGACTCGAATGCGCGTGGAGCAGTCTCCTTTCAGGTAAAAAACATTTCTCTGATTCTTCCTGAAGAGAGTAAACAAGAAACAAAGTAGAAGAATCACATGCATATGTACATTGTGAGCCTCCACTATTCTCAGAAGTTCCATTTTACAATACATATCGGTGCTTTCTCCACAGGAATGGTTGGACGAGCACAGACCAAATGTAACATATCCCATCAATAGTGCCACCAAAAACTACGAGAACTTTTTGAACAATACAGCCCATGGGATAATTGAAGGATATTCTGAGCCTTTCACAGGACCAATAGTTTCTGTTTTCAGTATGGCTTCTTTCATACCCTGTTGGAAGCTGTATTATTTCATTGGTAAGCAAATTGTGGCGGCCGTCGGGGACTACCAAGATAATCCTTACAGTGAGTGGATTTCCAGTAATTCGAAGGATTCGTTAGGGGTAAGTGCATGCTAGTTTCAATTTTTTTCTATATATGTACTTGATCAATCATCACGCACATTCTTCTTGTCGCTCATGTAGGCTAGACTGGAAATTATTGATGGTGTCTTTGATTATCTTTCTGCGAATCTCACACGAGAAGAACTTATAATTGTGGAACAAGTTTATCGAAATGGCATGACATGCGAAGTCGAGTTCTTCCTGGCGCAACCACTCTTTCAGCACACTTCAGTTCCCCTGACAAGAGACTTGAGCAATGCTAAGGAACGACTTTTGATGTTTTCTAGTTTCGATGGATCAAGCAATGTTGTCGATTCCTCTGCAACTTTGGCAAACTTGGCAATCTCATCAGCGAAGCCTATATCTCATCCCAAATCCACATGGGGTCATCTCTTCTCGCAATACAAGGAAGAGTATGGAGTAGGAGTTGAGAACATTAGCAACTATGCTAAAGGTAGTAAACTTTTTCTATTTTCTTTTCCTTCTCTGGATCTGATCTTTTCCTTTCTTTGTCTTAATTTTGAGTTTCTCAATTTCTGCAGTAGAGGATTTCCACTACAATACAGTGTCTAAAGCGTTGGAGATATTTTCATACATTGAAAGCGCAAACATCAAAAGAGTGAACCAGTCTGGAGCTCTGGCAGGCATAACAGTAGAGGCCATAGCAAGTACTGGAAAAGATATGATAATTTTTTACCAGGATTTCCTTACATTCTTCAAAAGGATAGTGAACCGTCGAAATCTGAACTCCTCTGCTAGTGCGATCTCAACTAGTTGGAGTACTTCTCTCATTGAAGCAGCCTTTTCTTCAGGTATGTAAGCATATATGTATGTATCTTCCTGTCATTACCGTCACCAATGTGAGGGATCTCTCTTACTGGGTTTAACTGGTTTTGAGCAGTGAAGCTGAATGGTCTCCAAGTTCACGCAAACGAGTTGGCATTTACTGGATCGGTTTCCACTGGTGGGATCATTGATTCCATAGTATCTCCAGCGGATAAAACTGAAGTTTTGGAGGACATTGTGAAGAAGTACACAGGTGAAAACAAGTTGACCGTCTGTGTTGGGGATTCCGTAGAAGACTTGCTGTCTCTGCTGAGGGTAGATATAGGCATCGTGATAGGACCAAGTTCAAGCCTCAAGAGAGTGGGAACCCAGCTTGGCGTGACCTTCAAGTCGTTGTTCTTGGGTTCCATAAACGTACAGAAACGAACTGTCTTGGAACGCAGGCCGGACTGGACAGGGTCGGCTGGTGTTCTGTACACTGTTTCCAGTTGGACTGAGATCGATGCCTTCGTCCTGGGATGGAAGAATCATTTTGAGACGAGCGCTCTCGAGAAAATTGCTTACCATTCAAGCAATTAAATATCACCGTTAGTATATGAATAATTGTCCTTTGGGTTTCAATAATCGAATAAAACAACGCTTCATCAAATAAAATATCTTTTATTATTAAATTAGTTTTTCATCCATTTTCATTTTTAAAAAATACATCTGAAAATGTCACTGAGTCAAGAGTCAAGACCCATTGCCAGCGTGTCAAGTTATTGGAATATTATATTGAGATTTTACCCTTGGGTTTGACTCGCATGAACTTAAGTGGAATTCTTTGTCCTGTTCCCTTTCTAGTTTCTGTGGACATGACAAACTTGGAATTCTAAGGACGAAGGAATACATTAAATATAATTAGAGGGACTTTTTTTATTTCTGTAAAGCAATGGGACAATTTTAGCGGCTTAAGCAAACAGAAACAGATATAACCAAGTGCATGCCCCTCGACTTATAGTCCTAACTCAAAAGCTCGTAACCCTCAATAATTGTAAGGATTGACTCTAGTAAAAAAGTAATTAGATATTTTAAATATTTAATCAGAATTATAAAAATATAAATAAAAAATTTAGTTTTTAGTAGAGTGATTAAGACCGTCTTAACAAAGTTTAATTATGAATAATAATCTTATTTTTTATATTTAATTAATTATTGATTTTCCTAATGATAAATTATATAAAAGAAGTTCACCAAGAGCCAATTGGGTCTTGCCTACGGTGATCGACAAAACCAAATTTGTGGATTAACTACAATATGGGAGTAATTCTACTGTGTTTGGGGACCATCACATCATCTGTTACGAGATAAATTGTTGAGAAAGGATTAGAACGAACAGAACGAGAGTGAGAGGGAAAGAGCGAAGAAAATTAGTGCAGTGGACATTCAACTTGCCCCGCTCTTATTAATCTGGTCTTAAATAAGGCTTTCAGAGGTAACAGTTGCAGTAATTTAGGCGACGTGAGATCTAATATACACCTCAATACATAAATGACTGAATATAGATAATTGAACTAAAAATAAAAATTTAACCATAATTCACACAACTCAGACGTGGTCTTTGAACTTAGCAGGTAGGCGAGTATTTCGAGCACTCTTCCTCCTTGGCATGCTTGTGCCTGTATTATCCATGTTGCCACGTCCCTGGATAATTGGTGTGTTGGTAACAATACTCCCTTCCCCTGAATTGACCTTTTCCTCAAGGTCGAAGGTAGGATATTCATTACGAATGGACTGGACATCTTCCCAAGTGGCATCATCACGGGAGTGTAGGTGCCATTGAATTAAAACCTAATCCACAAATTTGCCAGCTCTAGCGACTATGCGAAAACCCCAAGCTTGTATAGGGAAAACAATAGGCAAACCAGCAGAGAAAACATCAGGGAGAGGAGCACTGGATTGGCAAGGATCTCCCACATATTTTTTTAGCAAGGACACGTGAAACACATCGTGAATGCGAGCCTGATCAGGAAGTTTGACCTTGTATGCCACCAGCCCGATATGAGCTACAATGGGGAAGGGCCCCAAATATCGCTTGGATAGTTTAGAAGTAGTAGGGCGAGAAATAGGACCTTGACGATGAGGACATAATCGAATGAAAACCCAGTCACCGATATTCAGATTGATATCTATGCGGTGTTTGTCTTCACGAAGCTTCATGCAACTTTGAGCTCGCTGCATATTACTGCACAGGTCTGCAAGGATAGAGCCACGGTGACTCAGGAGATCGTCAAGTGCAGCAATTTTAGAGGTCCCTCGTACATAATCCGCAGTTGAAGGGGGTGGTCTGCCATACAAGCCTTCAAATGGTGTTCTGTTAATAAAAGAATTCCAAGAAGTATTGTAATGAAACTCAGCCCAATGGAGATACTCAGACCAGGAATGTGGACGATTGACAAAAAAACAACTGAGATAATCCTCTACGTAATTAGTGACTCTCACAGAAAAACAACTGAGAAAAATATCTGACACATGTAATTAATGATTTTTGCGCTCCTCCTCGAGATCGTCTTGATAAGAAGCTGCCTGACTCTCACGATCGACCTCCTCTTCCTCTGCAATTAAACTGTGGAACTGCACTTTCTTACATTTGTGTCCAGGAATAAATTTTTCATCGCAATTGAAACATAGACACTTAGCTCATCTATCCTCCATCTCCGAGGTCGTCAATTTCCGAACTAGAACTCTCAGGTTTTCCGGAGTTATTGATGCTAGGGTATCGCTGGGATCGTCGCCTTCATTCCATGAAGAGGAGGTGCAGGCGGGGTCAGTCGTGGATTTGCGATCGAACGGTTGGGGTAGAGTTTCTCTTCAATTAGTTGTGCCATACTTGTTGCCTCAACCAAATTTGAAGGCTTAAGCAAGTAAAGTTCCTTCTTGATGGGATCCTTAAGACCTGATATGGAACAGTTAAGGAGATTATCAGTAGTTAATCCTCGAGTACGTGCCGACAGTACCTCAAATTGGCGTCGATAGTCTGTCACAGACAAGTGCTGTTGTAGTTTGAACAATAACGCCTCATGATTAACATATTGTGATGGACCAAAGCGATTTTACAGATCAAGTGCCAACTGCTCCCAATTAGATAATTGATTTGTGACGTGAAGCCATTGATACCATTACAATGCCTCTCCATCCATATAGAATGCTGCCATGGTAAGTTTCTGTTCCATAGGAGTGTTTTGGAACAAGAAAGATCATTCGATTTGAAATAACCAACCAGCAATCTTATCACCTGTGAAGAAAGGAATTTCCAATTTTGGTAACGCGCACAGGGATGTTACCAATCCTCTCAATAGTGCCTGTAGTCTCGCTGGCACTGGCGCTCGTCCCTGAAATTTGAGGAGTAGGTAGCAACGCCTCCTTGCGACTTAGTCGTCTACTTCTCGATGCGGACCAAGGACTGGACTAAAGCCTCGTGCGATTTTTGCAACCATTCGGTGGTAACAATGGTGCGAGAAATATCCTCTGCTTGGCCTTGCATTGCTACTGTCATCCCTTGTATGTCTTACGTCACCTTTGCCAGGGCTTCTTCTAAGGCCTTGTAACGGGTGGTCACCGAACTCTCTGCCATGAGTTCTCTCAACGAAAGCACCAAATTGTTACGAGATAAATTGTTGAGAAAGGACTAGAACGAACATAACGAGAGTGAGAGGGAAAGAGCGAAGAGAATTAGTGCACTGGACATTCAACTTGCCCCGTTCTTATTAATCTGGCCTTAAATAAGGCTTTCAGAGGTAACAGTGGCAGTAATTTAGGCAATGTGAGATCTAATGTATACCTCAATACATAAATGACTGAATATAGATAATTGAACTAAAAATAGAAATTTAACCATAATTTACACAACTCAGACGTGGTCCTTAAACTTAGCAGGTAGGCGAGTATTTCGAGCACTCTTCCTCGTGGGCATGCTCGTGCCTACATTATCCATGTTGCCACGTCCCTGGATAATTGGTGTGTTGGTAACATCATCTGTGTTCTCGAAGACACAGACATTTTTTTTAGTAAAACCAGTCTATGTGGCAAAATTAAGCAGAAGGATAAATCTTCTTTTTATTCTTCCCACCCAATATGGATAGCACCCAATCTGAAATGCTGATTTGTTTTTTAGACAAAGATGTTTTGCATTCTCTCTCCTCGACAGCATGATCTCCCTCTTAGTATGGGTTTCTTCTACATGGTGAAGAGGGCAGTGGCGGTGTTTCTGCAACAAATAAGGTACACACAAGATATGTGGTAAGTAATGTGTATCATGTTTAACCAATCTGTTAGCATGATTATAGGGATTAACAAAATCGTCAACTACAACTCCATATTGAACTTCAAGAGCTGAAGAAAAATGATATATTAGTTTCTCAATTCCTTCAAAAGGCCTAAAGATCTTTTTTATTTTTGGTCGAAATAAACTCAGGCTTTATTAATAACCTGGCCGATAAACAATAATTCCTGTGCTATCAGCACTTACATAGTCCTTCACTCCTATAGGAGGCGTTTGAAATACATGTACACCTGGTAGACAGAATTTGCCAAAATTGGCTAAAACATCTGCAACTCTATTGGTCTCCCGAAATATATGCTCGAGCTTGAAGTCCTTGAAGCGATGAAGTAGCAGCCAGCATTCCGTAATTAGAGGGCTCCATGTATCACCTTGAATTCCTTGCTGTAATGTCGAGACCAGTTCCCAACAATCACATTCTATATGTATCTTTGGAACTCCGGATGACAGGGCTAGTTTGAGTCCTGTTTTTAACCCCCAGGCTTCTGCTTCCCACAGATTTTGTACACCCACCACTTGAGTAAACCTCAATATCTAGCGTCCTTCAGTATTCCGCAAGACGCTCCCTACTGTAGCTACACCATTTCTTTGATCCGTACTTCCATCACAGTTTAATTTCATCCAGCTACTGATGGGTGGAATCCATCTTACCCACTTTCCTGCTCTTCCTTGACCTGCCATTTGAGCTTCCTTGAAGAGGTGAAGAGTATTGTAGCACTCCATAGCCCATTGTTTGAGCTCATATAGTAATCAAAATGCTGGTGTTTCTACCCCATCAAAGACCCATTTATTCCTTGTTGTCCACAACAACCACAGACTCGTGCCAAAAATGACAGGCCAAGGTACTCCGAAACAAACCTCATCGCTGCTCAGATTACTCGACAGCCATGTAAGATGGTCGTTTGTGAAGAAAAAGGCAGAGTTGATTGAGGAAGGAAAAGTTTCCACATGGATCTGGTATAAGAGCAGTCCCGTAACAGATATAGGACTGTTTCCGGGTGGTTGCGACATCGGAGACAACTTTCGTCGGCTATACACCTCCTCTTAAAACAAAGGTCCTTTGTAGGTAGTCGGTTGTGGGCCACCAGCCATAGGAATGTTCTCATCCTTTCCGGGCCTTGCCAATGCCAAATAATTTTCCAGATTTTTTGAAGTTGACCCGGGCTTTCCTCCTGTATCAAGGCTCTTGCAATTTTTGTGAAAAATTACCCATTTGTTTTAGGGCCCCATCGGAGGCCATCAGGTCCTACCTGCCAGCTTGGGACTGAGGTCATTGCAATTTTCACACAAACATGGGCCGATAAAATCATAGTCAAGACACCCCAATCCCACGTACCTCCTTCGGTGATGAAGTATCAGATCGGCTTATTGCATAGACTAGCTGCGACCTCCCCTTGGACTACCTCATTAAGGGAGCCCAGCTCTTCTATCCAATTATCTTCCAGGAATATCGTGTTCAAACCGTTGCTAAAACACCAGCGGCTTGCTTTCAAAATATATGGCCAGATGCTACGTAATGCATGCCATAACCCCGATGAACCAGGTTTTTAAGGTGACTCTTCTATTCCATTCATATCTTGCCACATCCAACGATATTTTCCTTTAAGGGCTTTGGCCCATAAACTCAGTTGCTGTGTCACGAACCTCCACCCCAACTTTAACAAGAGAACTTTGTTAGTTTCCCCTGTGTGATGAAGTCCAAGTCCTCCTTGATCTTTTTCAATACATACGGAATCCTAATTCAACAAATATAATTTTCGTTTCTCATTTGTTGATCCCCATACAAAATTTCGGATAAGCCTATCAATTTCATCAGTGACATTTTTCGGCAAAGCCACTGTTTGCATCAGGTATGCGGGTATAGCTTGCAACACTAACTTGGCTAGAGTGATCTGTCCTGCAAGAGAGAGAGTTTTAGTTTTCCACCCAAAGAGTTTGCCTCATATCTTGTCAAGGATCTCGACATAATAATCTCTTGTTTTTCGGCCATGCACTAGTGGGACTCCCAAATACTTGCCGAGTGATGCTGTCTCTCGAAATTGTAGGATATCCAAAATCTTTTGGTGACATGCATTAGCTGTGTTTATTGAAAAGAAAATCCTTGTTTTTGATGTGCTGATTTTCTGTCCCTATTCTTGACAAAACACATGCAAGATGTTTTGTATATTCCTTGCTTGATCTTCGGTTGCTGTAACACAAAAAAGAAAAGATCATCAACAAAGAATATATGGGATAGGTCTGGTCCTTCCCTCCCAAGTTTAATTAGCATCCAATCTTTTTTAATAATGCTATCCCTTATAAGGTGGGATAACTGTTCCATACACAAAATAAAGAGATAGGGAGAGAGAGAATCTCCCTGACGTATCCCACGGCTTGGAATGAAAGAGTCTGTTATCGCTCCATTCCATGATACCTTGAATGAGAGCTGTCTTACACACGTCATGATTCGTGTGACTAGCTCTGTAGGAAATCCGGCCACCCCTAAAGTATCTTGGAGGAAATCCCATCTAATTCGATCATAAGCTTTCTCCAAATCTATCTTGATGGCCATCCAACCCTCTCTTCCTTTTTTCTGGTTCATCGAGTGAATCACCTCTTGTACAATCACCACATTATCTGAGATCTGACGACCACTTACAAAGCTTGATTGTGTCTCTGAGATAAGCTCTTCATTAACGGTTTTAGACGTTCAGCTATTAGTTTTGTGATGATCTTGTAGGATACATTACAAAGACTAATTAGCCGAAACATCGTAATCTGAATAGGATTCTTTACTTTTGGTATGAGGACCAGCAATGTGTTATTCATATTCTCCTCCAATACCCCGTGAGTTAGGAATTGTTGAACCATTATTGTGACGTCCTTCCCCATTGTTGGCCATTGAGATTGGTAAAAGATTGGATGAAATCCATCAACTCCAGGTGCTTTAAAACTCCCCATGTTCTTGACAATCTTGTGGACTTCTTCAAGAGTTGTAGGCTCTATAAGCATCGCCACTCTATTCTGGTCTATAGGTCTGAAACCACACGGGATACTGCTTGGACTAGTGAGAGAACCCTCCTCGTTGTATAACTGTTTGAAATATTCAATGGCCAAGCCATGTAACTCATCTTCATTCTGTACCCAGTTTCCATGCGCATCCTTGAGCCTCTCTATCTTATTTTTTTGTCTTCTAATAACTGTTGTGGTGTGGAAAAACATTGTATTTCTATCCCCATACTGTATCCACCTACTTCTTGATTTTTGATACCATAACAACTCCTCTTGAGTCAGGACATTTTCATACTCCTTCCTTACTTCCATAAGCACGTCACGTAGATTCTGAGATTCCCAAAATCCCAATACCTTCTCTATATTAGTCATCCTACTGAGTAGTGCTTTTTTCTTGAGCAAAATATTCCCAAACGATGTTTTATTCCATTTTTATAGCTTCATTTCCAACGAACTGCAGGAGTTTGTCCACCCGTCACGATATCTCCAATTGCTTTCGACTACTTTCTAGAAGCTTGGATGAATGAGCCAGACAAATTGAAAGCGGAAAAGCCTAGATAGATGGCCCACATTTTCCGATTGACAAGAGTCAGCAGCAAAGGTCGATGATCAGATTTTATCCTTGGAAGGTGTGATAACGATGCATCAGGGAATGTTTGTCACCAATGGATGTTAATCAAAACTCTGTCTAGCCTCTCACATAGATTACCTCTGAACCATGTAAAATTTGGGCCTTTGAAACCAATATCTATTAGTCCACAGTCACGGACCACCTCAGCAAAATCATCATTTATCTTCGCTGCCAGTCGTCCACTATTTCTTTTCTTCTTAGGGTGCAGTAACTCGTTAAAATCTCCAATCAAGTACCAGGGACTGTTGATAGTAGGCGTTAACCTTCTCAGATCTGTCTACAGTTCTTTCCTCTTCAAAGGGACTGGACTTCCATACACTGCAGTGCCTACCCCCTTATTTTCTCCTTGGCTCCAGCAAAAATGAATATACTGGTTCGTATTCTCTATAACCTAGATATCAACCTCTTGAGGGTTCCAAAGAAGCCAAATTCCACTAGCAAAACCTTTAGTAGTTCCACCACGTAACAACGTTGAAGACCAATGTGACTAATGATTCGCACTGCTCTAGCTCCACTAACCCGTGGTTCCATGCTCTTCGCAGCTGTGCTTTGATCTTTAACTCATTTAATTGTTTGAGGAATGAACATGTCAAATGTGGGAAGAATTCGTGGGCAATTTGAGTGTTCAGTTATTTGGGTATCCGTGCTGTATATGACCTGTGGAGAAGAAGGAGACCCCACAATCTTAGCCTGTTGGGGGTCCGGAGAAGACACACTTGGGCTGGGCCCGTTATTGCTTTTTTCTTTTTCCTGAATTTTCTCTGTTCTTTTCCCTTTAAAGACTGCACAGTGAACTAGCACATGAGAATTGTTCTGGTCCTTCTTCTTTTCAGAGTTGACATTCTTTCCTTTTACTTCGGTGTTGACATTCCTTTCATTGGATTTAGAGCTGTTCTTTCCTTGGGGCTTAGAGTTGACATTCCTTTCTGCATCGGATTCCATTAAGGATGCATAACGTGATCCCTGAATATCCTTGGTGATATTTCCTTCTTTATTCTTTCCTTCCTGCAATTGATCCTTTCATTTTACAAGATTTCTACGAAGCCCCCGCGGTGCATAGAGCCAGGGGCCGAATTCCAGCGACTTCACCGTCTGCACCCGTAGGGGTACGTCTGTTAACACCTTGTTTGTGCCTACTAGACTTCAAGTATCATTCATCGATTCTTCCATTGGTGCTGTTGAGCTCTCCCCTTCATTCCGAATAGACAGCGCAGAAACTGAGATTATGGCCAATTCAGCCACATCCGAAACATATCAATGGTAAGTTCTCATATTCAACCTTAACCCAGTCTCCTTCTATGCGCACGCGAGGCACCATCGGTTTGGCGAGGTCGAGTTCAACTGCAACTCGTGCAAATTTCTCTCTTTGAGCGCCCATTGTATTTTTGTCAATCCGGATTGTCTTTCCCATAAGGTTTCCCACCAGATGTAGAATTCTATCGTGGTAGTACTCCAATTGCATGTCAGGTAGTCTAATCCATGCGACCACCCTGGAGTCCGTCGCTGAGCTAGCCCGAAAGCCAGGAAATAGTGAGATAGTGACCAAGGACTATCCATGGGCCCCCGAGGAGTACTTGGTTCATCTCATCAGCACAGCCAAATTTCACTAAGTAATACCCATTCTCCATGTCCACAATTCTTGGCTCAGTCGCAAATTTCCATAGAGCCTTGAGTTTGGAACACATCAGTCCAAAACCAATTTGTCTACCCAATGGTTTTATCACGATTGAGAACCTCCATGGCTCCCTTAACTGGTTGAGGACCTTGTCCGTCATGGAGATAAAAGCTCCCTTTTTATCCTGTTTGATTGTAATATCCTCATCGGCCACCATATCATATTCCACATTCTGGTTTTCTTGAGCGATAAGCCTGTCCTTATAAGAAGGTTGAGTCTTAGATGTATCCATAGCCTGCACCTCTTGTACTGCATTTCCGAGATCCACCTGTCCGGTATTTACCATCTGTCCATCGGCATTGTAAGGACCCGAACCCGAAAACCAAGCCCTTACCTCCGTGAAACCCGGACAAGCCCAATACATGGACCAATCCGAATCCCTCAAGGCTTTGACAACTTTTCAAACACGATTCCCAAAACGAACGTATTTAATATTTCAAAAATTGGAGCATATCAAATATGAAACAGACATCTGGCATAAAAATCGGAGTGAACGAAATACTACAACGGAAGTCTTTATTCGAATGAACAAAATATTCAAAACGGAAAGCAAGTCCATACAGCCACAAGCCCAAAATCACAAACTGGGCTTAAAGCCCGGAACATAAAAACCGTATTCAGTAGAGGAATAACTGTATAATATAAAATGCTAGTCAAAACATCAAAACGAGTCAAACAGGAAATGCCAGAAAAGAAAACCGTGTAAAACATGCAAATTCGATAGTCCAGCCAAGTTGTAGGAGCACTCACACCTCAAATGCCGTCTACGGCTCACGAACTATCCTAAAAGGGGGAAACAACAATGGGTGAGATAATAAAATTTTCTATACGAACAAGGACGTAACGGAAACAACCAGAAGGATAAGGAATTCACACATTAAATTTTCATGACGTAGAATAAGATTCCAACCCAATAGGTTATAACACAACAACTAGTATCACAACACGACTAACAATACCAACCAAGAAAAACCCATCGGGATGGACATAATAAATCACTCCTCGAGTAACCCCCGCTAAAGGGAAACTGGGAGCCCACTGACAGTATAAATTTATATTTTTAGAAAAATACTGAATACGTAACCCTTACCGCCAGTGTTGTCCGAGACTAGGCAGAGAAAACACAACACACATCATACCCGTCTCAATACTCAATATGAACCAACCTGCAAAGACGTGGCAGGCGAACGAAACAAACCAACCTGCGAAGACGTGACAGGTAAACGAAAACAACACCCATACGACTCCCAAACAGGTAAGCAACTCTCCCCTAATACTGAGATTCCGCATACTCACCTCGCATTGGCCAAGCGAACGTTTATTCATTGTAGTTACCAAACTCCCATCTGCAAGAGTAGGGGGGTCCATACTCAGTCCACTCAATCGGGAGTGCCAAAACAGCAAGTTATAGAGGGACTGACTCAGAATTCTGGTCAGCAGAAGGAAGGACATTTATGTCAATTTACAAGTAGTGGGGGTTTCTTAAGTAATTTTACTGATCCTGTTCCTAACCCTGAGACCTTGGTGTCTGCGGATCAGCTTCCTTTCCATCGTAAGACCATATCTGCGTGTGCTCCAGGAGAAATATCAGCTGACTCTTGTGCCTTACAATCTTCCTCTGAGATCATGACTTTCACTCGCATGCGGTTAGAAGGGGACAAGGCATCGCGGGTAGAGCACTCCAGCAAGCCTGGCACACGCCGGATTGGTAAGTCCAAAAAAACACAAACATATCAAACCTACTGGGAGCCTCTCTTCTGGGAAAGCCAGCCTTCCGATTGGTGATGGGTTAGCTGTATTAGCTGAGGATCCTTCATTTCTCATCGAGCGTGTAGATAAAAGCGACGATCTTCAGCCACGTATTGATAGTGTAACCTCTGATGTGGTTGTTTGTTCAGTAGATGTGGAAGTGCAGAGAACAATGGCTGTAGTGGAACAATTGGGTCTCAGTCGTAAAAATACGAAAGCCGCAATTCGACGTAAGCTGAAGGAACAGATCGTTGAGGAGCATAAGGAGTGGCACGCTCACTGCACTACTTAATGTAGTCGTGGTGGCTGCTGGTTAGGGGTCATTCCATCCTATGGTTAATATAGCATTTTGGAATATCAGAGGCTGCAGGGGGAAGCTGAAGGAGAGTCAAATTCGTTCTCTTATCAGGCAAGAACAGCTTAACATTTTATTTCTATGTGAGACCAAAAGGGAGATGTTTTCTGACAGATTGGTGGCCCGATTTTGGGCTGGTAATAACATTAAATGGGACACCATCGATGCTTGTGGGAGTGCTGGAGGTATTGTATGTTTTTGGAATGAGTCAGTTGTACAAGTTATTGGAGTGGAAAAATTTGAACGTTGGATGCTACTTAAGATGCAAATGCGGGCTACTGGGTTTACATTTTGCTGCGTGGGGTTGCATGCACCTAATACAGCGACGGACCGACGAACACTTTGGGAGGAACTGGAACAAAGGAAAGGGGCGGATACCATTCCATGGCTGATCCTTGGCGATTTCAATGAGTCCATCGTGGCTGCAGAAAGATTGGGTACGTCTTTTAATCAATTAGCTGCATCTCGCCTGCTGTTGTTTATTCATAGGAATGGTTTGGTTGATTTACCTCTCATTGGTAAGGATTACACTTGGTTTACTTCTCATTGTGCTTCGCGGATAGACAGAGTATTGGCATCTCCTCACTGGTGTTCCCAATTTAGTTGTCATCGACTTTATGCAGGGGCTAAAGGGTTCTCAGATCATGTGCCTTTAATAGTGAAGGCAGATACATATCAATGGGGAAGTAAACCGTTTCGGTCATGGGATATTTGGTGGGAGGATCCTCTGTTCCTGCCGACAGTGGAAAGGTTCTGGGGGGAAGCTGGAGTTCGCTTCCCTGGAGATTTTTGCGTGGTGAAGAAATTGTCTTTCCTGAGACAAAAATTAAGGGAGTGGCATCTGACTCATTTCGGCGCATTGGAGAACAAACTGACAGCAGTCCTTGCTGAAATTGATTCTGTTGATCAGCATAGAGGAGCGCTGGGTGCTGGATCGAATGATAGATATCAAGAGCTACAAAACCAGAAGTGGGATATAAAGCAGAAACTTGAGTCAATGTGGAGACAGAAGTCTAGGCAACAATGGTTACAGTTGGGTGACAAGAACAGCAAATTCTTCCATCTGAGTGCTAACCTGAGGCGTGCATATAATTTTATTGGTTCCATCCGAGTACAGAATAGAGAACTCACAACGCCTGCGGAAATACGAGGAGCTGCTGTGGATCATTTCCAGCGATTGTTTGCAGCTGAAGGAACTCGATGGTTGGGTTTGGGCAGCCTTAATTTACCAAGTCTATCCACTGCATCGGCGGATCGACTACAGGCTCCTTTCCTCGCGGAGGAAATTAAAAATGCAGTATGGGATTGTGGCAGCCACAAAGCCCCTGGACCGGATGGTTTCAATTTCCATTTTATCAAGCAAGCTTGGTCTGTAATCGGCAAGGACATTGCTGTGTTGGTGAACGACTTCCATGGCAGCGGGGTGCTTCCTAAGGGGATCAACAATAGCTTCATCATGCTGCTGCCAAAGACAGCCGGCGCGGATGACTTTAACTCGTACAGACCTATTAGTCTCATTAATAGTTTGTACAAGATAATTGTGAAGATCTTGACTAAGAGGTTGAAGAGTGTGATGGATCAGCTCATTTCTCCATTCAGAAGGCATATGATTCAGTTAATTGGGATTTCCTCTTTGAAGTTATGGAATGCATGGGATTTGGAGTGCAGTGGCGGAAATGGATTCATGGCTGCATCTCCTCGGCTCACTGCGCCATTCTCATTAATGGGGCGCCCACCACTGAGTTTCCAGTTGGCCGTGGTCTACGCCAAGGCGACCCACTCTCGCCTTTGCTATTCAATCTCGTGGCAGAGGTGCTATCTAGGCTATTGATCAGAGCTGAGGAGTGCAATTTATTTCAGGGCATTTCCATTGGCAATTATGTCTTATCACACTTACAATATGCTGATGATGTCATTTTGTTCAGTAATGGTGATCCTCAGGGCGTGGTTTGCTTACAACAAATCCTGAGAAGTTATGAACTACTCTCAGGGCTGAAGATCAACTTTCATAAATCCGGCTTAGTTGGCATCAACATACCCCACGGTGAAACGGCGGCCTTGGCTTCTATGATCCACTGTAAGTTGCAGGTTATGCCATTTTCCTACCTGGGAATCCCCCTCGGAGCGAATCCTCGCCGTCGCAGCACGTGGAAAACAGTGTTGGACAGATTCAAAAGCAAATTGAGCTCTTGGAAGGGGTCCTTGCTATCAATGGGAGGAAGACTGACTTTGATTAAATCGGTATTGAGTAGTGTGCCTGTTTACTATATGACTTTTTTTCAGATGCCTGTCAGCGTACGCAAGGAGTTGGAAAAGTGGATGCGTCGTTTTCTGTGGGCTGGACAAATAGAGAAGAGTTGTTTGTGCAAAGTGCGCTGGTCCGTGGTGGTTCGTGCAAAGAATAGAGGCGGTACTGGGATTGGTTGTTTACAATTGCGGAACCAGGCTTTACTTACCAAGTGGAGTGCCAGAATTGCCACTGACACCTGCTCATTGTGGAAACAGGTGATCCAGCAGAAATATCATCCTCGCCTAAAACATGATGGGATCGATTGCCCGGTGACGAATGCTTCTGAGATTTGGCAAGGGGTGGTGAAGACCAGCCGTAGCCTCTTGCCTAATGGACAATGTATATCTGAGTTCCATCGCTGGCGAGCGGGTCAAGGTAATTCTATTGCTTTTTGGCAAGATATTTGGTGTGCCACTCGGCCTCTCCTGTTGTTGTTTCCTAGATTGTATGATTTATCGTTGGCGAAAGAAGGACCCTTGGTGCAGTTTGGGGTATTAGTGGATCAGGTGTGGGAATGGCGTTTGGTATGGCGACGGAGATTGTTTGTGTGGGAGGAGGAGGAGGTTACCCGGTTACTTTCCATGTTGAACCATGCTATGCCGCGGGTGGGACAGGATGATGAGTTGCTGTGGGATGATCAGTTGACACCATTCACAGTACACCGCTGTTATACAACACTGGAAGTACATATGTTCACGACTGATGAGCAGCGGGTTCCCAATGTTTGGTGCAAACAAGGGGCACCCAAGTGGCAAGCTTTTATGTGGCTGGCATGTTGGGAGAAGGTCTTGGCCAAAGCACAACTTATTCGCATGGGGATCTTACCAGGGTCTGCAGGGGCGTGTGAGGCTTGTGGTTTGGTGGAAGGTAACTCTAATCACATCCTATTGGATTGTCATCTGGCATGGAAGTGTTGGTCACTACTATTTCGACATTGGAATTTAAGTTGGGTTCAACCCAAGTCTGTGGCAGAATTGTTTGTGCAGTGGGCAGGTTTCTCCATCCCATCCCGCTGGCAGGATCTTTGGTATGCAGTACTTTTCGCGTTTACGTGGAGCATTTGGCTGGGAAGGAATGCTCGAGTTTTCAGGAGTACGGTGTGCAGTGCGGAGGATTTATTTTACAATGCCATTCGGCATGGTTTCTGCTGGGCGAAATACAACCTGAAGGGGGGTTGTCCTGATTGTCTGACTTTCCTACCTTCAGGGGATTTCCTCTCTTTAAGGGCTATGTAGGGGTGTGGTAGTTATGTATGACTGGTGAAAATTCCAGCTGCTGTATGTTGTCTATATGGCATCTTGAAGTTTCATTTGGTTTATCGCCTCATGACAATAGTTCTTTGTACGTCACATATGTAATATAGTTATGCTTTAATACAATATCGAATTCATTCAAAAAAAAAAAACACAGGCATCCGCTTGCTACAGGAAAAGAACGGCTGACGAGAAGGGGCGAGAGGAGGAAGGAACAAGAGGAGGGGATGAAGAGGAAAGAAGGGGAACTACGGAGCCATTACCATGAATACGATTTTGTGATTTACCCCATCTAGTCCCAGATCGGTCCCTAGGGCTCCTGGAAAACTCACGAGAGTGATGAAGACACGATAATTCTTTCCGTTAATCTGCATTACGAGACAAAACTACAAAAACAAGCGCTACAGGGTAAAAGAACGATCAAACGGGAATGATTTACTAAGTAAACAGCTAAGGGGCATAAAACGTAGGGCATAAATCATGAATCACGAATCACAAATCACGAATCGCGAAGGCAAGAATGCAACAACATCCCAAAGAAACAGAAGACAAAGAAGGAATAGTGCATCCAGGCTGTAAGCAGCAATTAAAAGAGCAGATGTAGGGACAAGGGAATTCGCCGTTCAAACTTATGAGACATAGACCCCTACCTTGCGTGCAGATTAACTGGTGGAAATTCCTGTTTCCCTTATTGCGATACCCAGATTCAGATCCACCTGAATCAAACCACTATCAGAACCAGCAATTACATACCAGAATTAAAATACGGAATAGAATTACCCACATTGGAAAACAGAAGAGCTAGAGGCGATCGTTGGGTTGTACGGAGGAAGGCGCACCAAGTGAGAAGAACTGATGGCGGCCGATCAAAAATAATGTGAGATAAAGAATAGCAGCTAGGGTAAGTGGATGGGTTTAAAAGGGTACGTACAGGGCCTTTAAAGAAATAAACGGGCCCGAAACTAAAACAAAGATACATAGAAGGCCTTAGGGGAAATAGACAGGCCCGGAAACAAGCCCGGGTCCAATAGGGGCAAAACGGTAATTTTCTTACCGTCTCGATTTCTGTCTAGGTCAAAAATTCAAACAGACACGTGGACCACTAAAATGAGGCTGACTGGACAGACGACTAGGACGGGGTTTCACAAGTGCTGTGCAATCTGAACGATCGCAAGCATACCCTACGTTGTCAGAAATCTTGCTCAGGTTCTTGGCGTCAGGTTTTAACATGCACCATTTCTGGGGAAGATATCGCACACCCTGTGCTCCAGTGAGGTTTTGGCCCTTCCCCAAAAGATCTATTGCCAACTTAGGCTGCCCATCGTAGCGAAATAGCCCCCAATGACGCTCGAAATTTCCGGGAAGTATGCTTTTGGCATCCTCGTCCATAAGAGCAAACAGGTAAACCTCAATTGAACCAGGCCGAAGAGGGGTCCCTCGGTTGGAAGAGAGCCGAGGTAAAAGTCCATTGTAGAATCTATAAGCATTATCTAAGTTGGCATTCTTATCACCATCTGTTGGCCAACCTAACTCACCAACTATGATGGGCACATCGGCATGCCCTACTACTTTGAGGGCTGAAACTAAGGTGTCAAAGTTGGCATCAAAGACATTAGTATACTTATTACCAGTGCCTACATCTATAAGAGGTGTAGATGACCCATCAAAGAAGGCGTAGTCTACAGGGAAGTTGTCATTTAAATAGAGACTCAGGAAAGGATAGATGTTGACGGTGAAAGGTGCATGATTCTTACTCAAAAACTCAACAATCTGTGACATTTGGCTTTTGATGTCACTGCGGAATCTTCCAGCTGATGGATAAGGCTGGTCGCCTGGGGACTTGTAGACATCAGAATTTAGACGTACCATTGCCTTGATGGAGTCTCCAGCTCCAGCGTCATTAATGGCATTTTCAACGTTCTGAAGTGCAGGAAAGGTGGTATTTGTAAACATGCTCTTGTAGTCTCTGAGGAAAGGCTCATTTCCAACTGCTACATACCTATGCATGAAGAGAGAGAAAAGATGATCAGACACTTCATAGGCTTACCTTCTCAACAGGAACAAGTTTTCGACGAACATGAGTTGACATCTTCTCTTCTATTGTCTTAAAAACTAGGATCAGGAAATACTGGATTCCATATCCGATGAAAGAGCTTCGAGAATAAAGGAGACAGCCATGCAACTTACTTGATTTTAACACCTCCATTAGAGTGGTAGCGCATGACATTACTCTTGACCCACTCTTTAGCTCGGCTATAGTCACCCAGGACAGAAAGCTGATCGTTGGGGATGGCAATCATGACCTCAATGTCAGTACCAGCAAGAGCAGCCAATATGTTTTCGGCTACATCAAAGAGCTTCACTTTTTTAATCCCATTGACCTTGAACATCTGCACCACCATCTTGGGTGGCAACTTCTTTATAGCCACTGTCCACCAATTAACGCCCAACCCATCGACACGACAAAAGGTCCCAAAAACAAGGCTTAAAAGCAAAATTGATACGAGAGGGAAAGGCCCAAGTTCAGGTATACATGGCGATTCAACCGCAAACAATGATTCCACTCCTGCAACTAGACGCAGTCTGCGTACTAAACGCCCACCATCAGAGTTAGAGGATTATGTGTGATCGTGATAATGTCGTGTTAGCAATAGTTATCATTATGGTATTTTATTTAAATGAAGGAATGTAACTAAAGGAAAAGGGAAGAGAAATATATCCAACATCTGAACTTCGTTCTTTTCTTCTATTTTCGTTCTTTTTCTTTGGTTATCGTTCTCTAAACGTAACATTGGTGCTTTCATTGAGAGAATAGATGCTCAATGGCTGAAGGAACTATGACGACACGATACAAAGCTCTTGAGGAAGCTCTTGCTAAAGTTTCCCAAGATTTACAGGCGATGAGCTCTAAAGTCTCTACTGACCTTCAAGGTATGGCTGCTTCTATAAAGAACCATTCTAAGGATCTCTCTCGAACAATGGCTACTACAGAGTGGCTACAAAAGTCTCATGAGGCACTAGTGCAGTCACTAGTTCGGATAGAGAAACAAACGACTTCTTCAGCACCGTTGCTTCCATCTCCAATATTGTCCCCTCAACAAGCTTCATCATCTTCTACTACTTTGGAAGGTTCTACTACCACCGATGGGACCAGCTCCCTCAACATTCGGATTCCGAAGTTAGAAATACCCTTATTTTCAGGGGAAAATATTACAGGCTGGCTCTTCTAGATTGAGCATTTTTTTATGTTTCATTGTACTCCTCCAAATCAAAAACTCACTGTGGCTGTTTTCTACATGACGGGTGATGCCCTTCAGTGGTATCAGTGGCTTTATGCAACTAATCAACTTTCTACGTGGGAGCAGTTTGTACTTGACATCGAGAACAGATTCGGACCATCCCATTATGCAAACCATGAAGCTCTTCTCTTTAAGTTACAACAGCATCTTTCTGTTACTGAATACATGCGACGCTTTGAAGTATTATCCACTCGTACTCATGGCTTATCTGCTGATAATCTTTTAAACTGTTTCATATATGGGTTAAAAGATCCCATTAAACGTGAGATCTATCTACTCAAGCCAACTACATTAAAGGAAGTTGTTGATATGGCTAAATTGATTGAAGAGAAGGTTTATCCTCAGCGATGGGCAACGTCACACTCTCGGTCTACACCAATGGCACATCCATCTCCAGCCCCTCATGTATTGAAGCCTGCATTATCAGTTGCTCCACAAACAGTTGTGAGTCCTTCATCTTCGAAGGTACCCATTAAAAGATTAACTCCTGTAGAAATGGAAGAGCGTCGAAGTAAGGGTTTGTGTTTTAATTGTGACGAAAAATTTTACCCTAGTCACAAGTGCAAGCGAGTGCAATTCCATTGTCTAGTAGCAGATGAAAGTGATGGGGATGCGTCTTCAGATCATGTTGCTGAGGAAGACAATCTATCTTTATCATGTCTAGAGGAGACTTTTGTACCATCAGAGACCACCAAGATGGAGTCTTCACCATCAATCTCTTTACATGCACTAGAGGGAGTCACAAAACCCGCCACATTACGGGTACAAGGAACCATTGCAGGTCGTGAGGTGATTATTCTGATTGATGGAGGGTCTACTCATAATTTTATACAAACACGAGTCGCCAACTACCTCAAGCTTCCTATTCAACAATCTCGCTTTCTGAGTGTTACAGTTGGTAATGGCAATACATTGGACTGTGGAGGTATGTGTGCTGCTGTTCCGTTAGTAATGGCTCCTCATTTATTTTATATTGATTTGTTTGTCCTTCCTATTTATGGTGCGGATGTGGTTTTGGGTGTTCAATGGTTATCTGAAGTGGGCCCTATTTTATTTAATTATAAGGAGTTGTGGATGAGTTTTAAGTTTGGTGGAGAAAAAATATTAATTCAGGGGATAAAGGAGGCAGACATGGCATTTATTTCTTTAACACAGTTGAAAGAGGCCAACAAACTCACTCTTTTTCAACGTGTTACTATTTGCTTGCTGAGCAAATTACGCCTGTGGGGCTCACTATATCAACAGAGGATGCTCCACTAGAGATAAGGAAAGCTATCAGAGCACTGTTTACCAAATTTGCTCCTATTTTTCAGGCCCCTACTGGTCTTCCACCTTTTCGTAACATATCTCATCGCATTCCACTACTACCTGGATCGTCTCCTGTATCAGTAAGGCCATATCGTTACCCACACTTCCAAAAAGGAGAAATAGAGAAATTGGTGCAGCAAATGTTATCTGATGGAATTATACAACACAGCACTAGTCCATTTTCTTCCCCAATCATACTGGTAAAGAAAAACGACGGATCGTGGCGATTCTGCGTTGATTATAGAGCTTTAAACTCTATCACAATCAAAGACAAGTTTCCTATTCCCACAGTTGACGAGTTGCTTGATGAGTTACATGGTGCAACAGTTTTCTCAAAATTAGATTTAAAAGCAGGCTATCACCAATTAAGGATACACTCAGATGATATCAATAAAACAGCTTTCCGTACTCATGAGGGCCACTATGAATTTTTGGTTCTTCCATTTGGTCTCACAAATGCACCATCTTCTTTTCAAGCAGAAATGAATATGCAGTTTCGACCATTATTGAGAAAATTTGTTCTCGTCTTCTTTGATGATATTTTGGTTTATAGCAAAACTTGGGAACTACACCTTTCACATCTGCAACAAGTCTTTTCTATTTTACTAGACAACAAATTCCATGTTAATCTTTCCAAGTGTGTTGTGGGAAGCACATCTGTCAACTACCTTGGTCATATTATTACCAAAGAAGGTGTCACAGTGGATCCACAAAAAATTGTGGCAATACAATCATGGTCCATTCCACGTAACATCAAGCAATTAAGAGGATTTCTAGGGCTTGCTGGCTACTACCGCCGTTTTGTTCCTCACTTCGCCAAATTAGCAGCTCCTCTTACCTCCTTATTACGACGTGATGCTTTTCATTTGTGCCCTGATGCTGATTCAGCTTTTCAACACTTGAAACATGTCTTGTCTTCAACAGTGGTCCTTGTTTTACCTGATTTTTCTAAACCTTTTGTCGTACAGACTGATGCTTCTGGATATGCCGTAGGAGCTGTTTTGTCTCAAGCAGGCAAGCCCATCGCTTTCTTTAGCAAGCAGTTGTCTTCATCTCAAAGAACTGCTTCTACTTATTCTCGAGAGATGCAAGCAGTGATTTTAGCTATTCAAAAGTGGCGACAATATCTATTGGGAAACAAGTTTATTTTGGAAACTGATCATAAACCGTTAAAGAAGATGTTGACTCAAACTATACACACGCCTGACCAACAATATTGGATATCGAAATTGTTAGGATATGATTTTGATATCCAGTATCGACCAAGGAAGGAGAATATGCCAGCAGATGCCTTATCACGAATTCCTACTGAGGAACGCACTTGTTTCCAACTAAAAGCCATCTCACGTCCAATACTTTCCATCATCAAGACCATAAAGCAATTCTTGGCTAGTCATCCACCTTCAATGAATTTTCTTCACGATTTAGAATCAAAACCAGATGCTCACCCACACTACACAGTGCGTGATGGTATTATATGGCATAAAGGGCGAGTGTGGGTGCCACGTGAGTCTGCACTGCAAGAACTTTTGCTTCCGGAATACCATGATAGTCCTATGGGTGGCCATGCTGAAGTCCAGCGCACCTTGTCTCGCCTTTCTTCCTCTTTCTACTGGAAAGGAATGCGCGAGGATGTCAAAAAATATGTTGCTGAATGTGCAACTTGTCAGCAAGTGAAGCCATTGCACACAGCCCCTGCGGGACTTCTTCAGCCACTCCCCATTCCGTTAGGAGTATGGGACTCCATCTCTATGGATTTTATTACTAATCTACCTCCATCACAGGGAAAAACTACCATACTGGTAATTGTGGATCGGTTATCGAAATTTGCTCACTCTTTGGCTTTGGCTCCTAATTATTCTGTTGTTTCTGTGGCTGATATTTTTACTAAACATGTTGTTCGTCTCCATGGCTTTCCTGCAACGATTATTTCTGATCGTGACTCACTCTTTATGAGTGCTTTTTGGAGAGAATTATTTAAATTACAGGGTACTTCTTTGGCCACCAGCTCTGCTTATCATCCCCAAACAGACGGACAAACGGAGGTTGTCAATCGTTATGTGGAAGATTACTTACGTTGTTACACAGCGGATGCTCCACGTCAGTGGACCAACCATCTACACTGGGCTGAGTTCCACTATAACACATCCTGGCACTCCACGATACGGATGACTCCCTTTGAGGCTCTATATGGACGACCCCCACCAGCTTTGTCAGATTATGTGGAAGGATCTACAAACATAGGGGCATTAGATGAACGCTTACTGAAGCAAACACAAATTCTTGCAGCCTTGCGAAGCAAGCAGAGAGCGCAAGTGCGGATGAAAGAGCAAGCCGACAAGCATCGAACTGACCAGGAATTTTTTGTGGATGATTGGGTGTACGTTAAACTAAAACCATACAGACAGGCTTCAGTTGCAGGTAGAAAAATGACGAAGCTGTCTAGACGATTTTTTGGACCCTTTCCTATTTTAGAACGCATTGGTCCAGTTGCTTACCGACTGCGGTACCGGCGACTGCAAAAATCCATGATGTCTTTCACATAGCCCTTCTTAAACGTTCAGTAGGAGACGCTTTGGCTTCTCAGGCCCCTTTGCCAGATCTCTTTGTGGATGACTTACCCGTGATCACTCCCAAGCTCATATGGGGACAACGTAAGATTGCTAGAGCTGACAAATTTGTTCCCCAAATTCTCGTACAATGGCACTCGCAGTCCATAGACGAAGCCACCTGGGAGGATGAGGAGGCCTTCAAGCTCGAGTTTCCCACATTCAACCTTGAGGACAAGGTTAATTTTGGCGAACAGAGTACTGATACGAGAGGGAAAGGCCCAAGTTCAGGTATACATGGCGATTCAACCGCAAACAACGATTCCACTCCTACAACTAGACGCAGTCTGCGTACTAAACGCCCACCATCAGAGTTAGCGGATTATGTGTGATCGTGATAATGTCGTGTTAGCAACAGTTATCATTATGGTATTTTATTTAAATGAAGGAATGTAAATAAAGGAAAAGGGAAGAGAAATATATCCAACATCTGAACTTCGTTCTTTTCTTCTATTTTCGTTCTTTTTCTTTGGTTATCGTTCCCTAAACGTAACAAAAACCCAACCCAGAAACGAGGAGCAAACCATTTCTGCGGTGTTTCTTAATGAATAGAGCAAGAGGGGCTTGATGAGCAGAGACAGTGTGTGATGAGGTCTATTTAAAGTTGTTACAACTTATAACTGAACTCTGTTTTCAGTTATAACATGGAATGAAAGGAACGGTTTCAACGCGAGGTGTCACGGGACTAGAGTTTTGCGGAATAGAAACTCTCTGTGTGGCCTTAGGCTATCGCTCTTGCAATAGACTAAGTAAGCCTTCCTCACAAAGCTAGCTAGAATGCTAAGCTTAGAACACAACTGAAAAGAGAGAGACACAAGAGAATGGAGAGAAAGCTCTAAACTCTCAATATTGCAAGTATTGCTGGATGATTACAAATGAGGGGAGTCACCCCTTATATAGCCTTTACAACTCCCCAATGAATGGTGGAGATCAAGCCGTATGATCTAACGGTTATATACAAAAGTAGAAAGCACAAATGCGGATCCCAAGTAGGGAATATATTCCCTCTCTTAGTGGGGAACATAGTGGGGAAAGATTCCCTCATTGATTAATGTGATCCTCGATTTGGGAGTCGGGTCCCGCACGAAGCCGAATGACTCGTAGTCTGATATCATGAATGACATGTAGTCTGATATTCGGTCGTGACATTCTCCCCCACCAAACTTGTCAACGTCCTCGTTGTGTGCTGCCTTAAAAACTCATTGATTTCGTTTTGGTACTGCCAAAGATCGAAATCTTTCTCCCAGCTTGTCTTGCTAGGAGGGTCGCCTTTCCATCGAACCAAGTACTCCACATGGTTCATATGCTTCCCACTTTTTTGCACCATCCGCCTTGATAAGATCTCATCAAGCTTCTTATCATAGACATTGGTCACAGCTGTGGGAGCTCTCTTGGACTTCCCCCTCTTCGGATCTTCCGTGTCCGCTTGGAATGGCTTTAATAAGCTCACATGGAAGACAGGATGGAACTCCAATCTTGGCGGTAACTCCAGCTTGTATGATACTTTGCCGATCCTCTTCAACACCTTGAAAGGACCCTCGTATCGTCGCACTAGCCCCTTGTGCAACTTGGCAAAGACTCGGCTTTGGTGAGGCATCAGCTTCACCAACACAAGATCCCCTTCTTCAAACTCCAAGGGTCGCCTCTTTGTGTCTACCTCTTTTGCCTTCCACTTTGCCTCCTTGGAAAATTGCACTCTTGCAATGTCCTTCTGCTTGTCACACTCCTTGACAACGCGGTAGGAGGATGGATTTGGCCTTTGCTTCACTTGTTCTGCCATGGCCTGAACTTGGGGTTTATGTTTCATACCCCCTTGGATCCTTTCCACTAAAGGACTCTCCGGTTGACTGATGGCTGCAAGTTCGGCCCTTCTACTAAGAGCATCCGCCACCAAGTTTGCCTTTCCTGGCTTATACTCGAGTGTATAGTCAAACTCAGCCAAGAAATCTTGCCACCTTGCTTGCTTCGGCGATAGCTTCTTTTGTGAAATGAAGTAGCTTGTGGCAATGTTGTCAGTCTTGACAACGAACTTGCTCCCCAGCAAGTAATGTCTCCAAACTCGCAAGCAATGCACCACGGCTGTCATCTCCTTCTCTTGCACCGTGTACCGCCTCTCGGTCTCATTCAGCTTGCGGCTCTCATAAGCAATTGGGTGTCCGTCTTGCATCAAAACACCACCAATTGCAAAGTCAGAAGCATCAGTTTGTACCTCGTATGGGAGTAGGTGGTTAGGCAAGGCTAACACCGGCTCCTCCATAACAGCTGCCTTCAGTGCATCGAATGCCTCTTGGCATCCACTCGACCAATCCCACACCTTGTTCTTCTTGAATAGCTCCGTCAAGGGTGTGGCAATGGAAGAGTACCCTTGAATGAACCGCCGATAATAATTGGCCAACCCCAAAAAGGAACGAAGATCCGTGACCTTCTTTGGGGGTTGCCAATCTTTGATAGCTTGGATCTTGGCACCATCCATCTTGATTTTGCCTCCGCCCACTATGTGGCCAAGGAATGCTACCTCCAGTTTGGCAAATGCACACTTCTCTCGCTTGACATACAGCTCATTCTCCCTCAATGCTTGAAACACCATCCTTATATGTTGGATGTGTTCCTCAAGTGTGCGGCTGTATATCACTATGTCATCCAAATACACAACAACAAAGCGATCCAAGAACTTTCGGAGTACTTTATTCATTAGTGTGCAAAAAGTAGCAGGTGCATTAGTCAAACCAAATGGCATGACTAAGAATTCGTAAGATCCATACCGTGTGACACATGCGGTCTTGGCCTCATCTCCTTTTGCTATGCGGACTTGATAGTAGCCCGATCTCAAATCCAACTTGGTGAACCATCTCGCATCCCCAAGTTGATCGAACAAGTCAGCAATAAGAGGAATAGGGTACTTGTTCTTCACGGTTACCTTATTCAAGGCTCGGTAGTCGATGCACAATCTCAACGACCCATCTTGCTTCTTTTGAAAAAGCACCGGTGCTCCGTAAGGTGCTTTAGATGGTTGGATGAAGCCCGCATCCAACAACTCCTTCAGTTGCCTCCGTAGTTCAGCTAACTCCGGAGGTTCCATTCGATAAGGGGCTCTTGCAGTTGGTTTGGCCCCGACTTCCAACTCGATGGCATGGTCTACCTCCCGTATGGGTGGTAGCTTCTTTGGGAGTTCTTTGGGCATCACATCGCCAAACTCCCCAAGAACTTCCATAACTTGGATGGGCACTTCGTCATCAGCAGGTGTGCCTTCATCCATCACCAAGGTAGCTAGAAATGTGGGTTCTAGCTTCCTTACTCCTCTCTTCAGCTGCATAGCTGATAGTGTTTTTGCCTTCAGCTCCTTCTCTCGAGCCACTGGCACCACACAACACTTGCTTCCTTCGGAAAGTATGAGGGTGTTTGTGCAGCTTATTGGGACTTCTCTCGTCTGATCCAAAAACTGCATCCCTAATACAATCGGGAAATCATCCATAGGAACAATGGAGAAGTCAAGGTTACCTTTCCATTCTCCCATTTGTAGCTCGACCCCTCGGGCTACTCCAAAGATTGGCTGCGCTTGAGTGTTCACCGTCTTTAGCCAGCCTTTCTCCTCTTTGAACTTGATGCCAAGTCGTTGTGCTTCCTCCTTCTTCATGAAGTTGTGAGTAGCACCGGTATCGATCAATGCACGGGACTCCCTCCCTTGCACGATAGGTCTAGCAAACATCCTCCCAGCTTGCTCCTCCTTGGCATCTTTGGTTGAGGCTTCAACAACACTCAACAGTTGCATGGAACTCATCCTTGGTGCTTCCATTGTTTCGGCCTCCCTTGCCATGGCTGCCAACTTGTTCCTCTTCGGGCAATCCACAGCTCTATGTGGCCCCTCACATAGAAAACATGAGAGCTTGAGTCTCTCGTACTTGCCCCGATTTTCACCTCCCCCATGTGTGGGTTTGGCTGGACGAAAGGACTTGTAGGGCTTGAAGGACTTGAAAGGCTTGTCCTTCCACTCCTTGGTTTCGTGGGCTGCTCCCCCACCTTTAGCCTTGTAGTCACGGAAACTCTTAGGCTTAGGTGGGTTTGAACTCTCGGCCTTGCTCTCAAATTCTGCCAAGGATTCGGCCTCGGAAATTACATCGTTGAGCTCCCTGACATTGCGTCGATGAAGCTCCAACTTGGCCCAACTTTGTAGGCCTCCCAGAAATACGTACATGGCCTCCATCTCGGGCATGTCTGGGATCTCCAACAAGACTTCCGTGAACTCCCTCACGTAGTCTCGGATGTTGCCCTTGTGGGACAACCTGCGAAGCTTCTCCCTCGCCTCTAGCTCCCCATTTCTTAGTGAGAAATGTGCCTTCAGGAGCCTTTTAAAATCTCCCCATGTCTCCATCTTCAAGGTGCCACGCTCAATTTGAGCATGCTTCATCCTCCACCAGGTTGTGGCACTGTCGGATAGATACAGTGGGGCTTGGGAAAGTCGATCTCCATCGCTCTCCATGCCCACCCCTTGAAAGTATTGTTCAAGGTTGAAAAGGAAGTTGTCCACTTCCTTGGCATTCCTCGTCCCACCAAATGACTTTGGCCTTGGGACATCCAGCTTCAGCTTGGGTTTGGCAACCCCTTGCGCAATTCCCTTCTTGCAATCCTCCCTGATTCCAACCAAATCATCCTTAAATGAAGAGATCTCAGCAAGAAGATTTACCTTGAAGTCATCTAACTCTTCCCTCCAAGAGTGGATAGCAATGAGGGCGCCTTGCATCTCCTCACGAAGCTCATTTATGTCCCCTGACTCGAGCTCGGTTATGCGATGGCCATACTCCTCAAGCATATCTTTGTCATCGGCAACCTTCATCTCCACACGAGTGATCCTTGCCTCCAACGATGACAGATGATCAACAGTCTTCATTCTCTTCTTGTTTGGTTCGGGAGCACGTTGGGGTAGTCTCCCCACACGGACCTCCTCGACCTCTTCAACAATAGGGATGTTGGCATCAGAAGTACTAGGCATCTCCATTTCTCTCTCAAAGGATTGAGCCGTAGCTCCGCTACCAACTGTCACGGGACTAGAGTTTTGCGGAATAGAAACTCTCCGTGCGGCCTTAGGCTATCGCTCTTGCAATAGACTAAGTAAGCCTTCCTCACAAAGCTAGCTAGAATGCTAAGCTTAGAACACAACTGAAAAGAGAGAGACACAAGAGAATGGAGAGAAAGCTCTAAACTCTCAATATTGCAAGTATTGCTGGATGATTACAAATGAGGGGAGGCACCCCTTATATAGCCTTTACAACTCCCCAATGAATGGTGGAGATTAAGCCGTATGATCTAACGGTTATATACAAAAGTAGAAAGCACAAATGCGGATCCCAAGTAGGGAATATATTCCCTCTCTTAGTGGGGAACATAGTGGGGAAAGATTCCCCTCATTGATTAATGTGATCCTCGAGTTGGGAGTCGGGTCCCACACGAAGCCGAATGACTCGTAGTCTGATATCATGAATGACATGTAGTCTGATATTCGGTCGTGACAGAGGGGACGAGAAAGCAACCCCACACACTAGCGAGATATGAGGAAGAGTGGAAGAGAACAGAGTCCCTAAGAATACCAAAACAAGGCTATCAGCAGTGCACATAGCAGAGAACATAGGAGAAAAACAACAGAGCAGTTGGGACAAAGAGTGAATAACAGAGAAAGTTGAAATATTGGTTGATCGAATGATACCAAGGCTAAAATTAGTGTGCAACGTGGAATGCTCAAGGATTGAGATTAGGAAAAGAGGTGATTTGGTTCTCAGATTAATATACACACATATATATATATATATACATATATAGCTTGAAAATAGGAAAAACAGAAGAAGGTTCAATGAGAAGTGGAGATTTGAAACCCCTGTGTCTGTAAATACATATTATGTAAATTTGGCGTTGAAGGGAGTGGGAAGATAGATAGCAAAATGAGGGTAATATTATCAAATATGATTGGATTGCAATGCTTTGTATGGACTTGGTATTATCAAATTTGGCTCTTGCTTTTTTAAACAAATATAAATGGCAGATGGCACCTACGTTGAAGACACGTCTTCTTCCGTTTTTACTTTAAGTTTCCTTTGATTTGCTTTTCTTTTTCTTTTTAGCTCAGGGCAATTTTGTTTTTTATTTTTAATTCTTTCTCTATTATTATGTCTTGTTAAATTTTGGTTGTGATTAATAAAAGTTTTACCCAGTTATAATCAGGTTTAGTGTGGAGTCTACTTAATTTCTACAAGTCAGATTAATAGATTAAAAGTTTTACCCAGTGACTAAACTAGATTTAATTAGACGAATTCAATCAAATCAGAAGCGATAAATACTAGTGCCCATGATTAACTAAATATTAAACAGATTATCTGAATTTCTCTTTATTTTAATTATGCGTCTATCTCATAATTTCTCTCAAAACCTATTTGTTTTACTACTCTTTAATTATAAAATTAAAATTATTTTATAGCATTACCATAATATTTTTATGAGACTTTTAAGTGGGTTTTTATCCAAATAATTAAAATAGATATTTTATTATTGTATGTTTTGATGACATTAATTTTTATTTAGATAAATTTTGAATAATAAAAATAAATATTTATTTTGACTCGATTTTTACATATCTAGAATATTTAACTCGATGATAATTTCTTCGGTTCTAATCCTTGATTAAAGACCTTATAATAATATTATTAATTTATATCTTATATATTATAAAATAAAAGCTAGGTAGATCCAAATCATGTTCTTTCCCCAAAACTTCCAACTTCATACAAATATTTAAAATGATGTCTATTTTCGAAACATCCAATAATAAAATACTCATTGATAAACAAAACCTAAAATGATAAATTTGAATAATTAAGATTAAGCCCATTTTTATTAATCACAACCATAACAAATTTAGCAAGACATAATAAAAAATATAGGTAAAAAAAACAAAAACAAAAATTTTAGTGAGCTAAAATTGAAAGAAACGCAAAACATAAGAAATTGAAAGTAATAAGGAAAGAATATAACATTTATAGCTGAAGACGTCCAGAGGAAATTTCTTGTTCCTCTTTTTCTAAAATATAAAAGATACGAAGAACCATTTGTTAGGGAAACATAGCAGAATACAGTCTCGTGCATCTGCTGGAAGAAAAAAAATGGGTAGAGCTAATCCCCAGGGTAACTTCTACGACCAAGATTTGCCTGCACACCACTGCAGATTTCATATAAAGTGAAACCAACTGCAAACCATAGAAGAAATGATTCCCATATAAAGAAGAAGTCTGTCTTCTAACAAATCCGTACAAAGATGAAACATTACTCCTATACTTGGTAGATCTGAAACTTTTGGGTTAAAGTACACAGATTATACAACATGCTAATACATTCTATTGAACTTTTAGCTCTGAGTCAGATCTACCACAGTCGAAACCAAAGGAACCATGAGTCAGCATTTGTGGAACTGCAGAATTACTAAACAAGTTCATCTTCCAGATAGTTGTATTCAAAAGTGAACTCAGTCTTGATCCGTTGACACCTGAAGAAAACAACAGATACATTAGATCAGAAATAAGAATTCCCAACAGGAAAAAAAAAAGTAGAGGTGTTAGTATCTACAACCCACTACCCACTACCCACACGTTTGTTCCATTACATATTGAACACAGAGATACGAATTAAACTGAAATTAATGAAGGAAAATAATATTGAAGGCATAGTTTTTTGACAGAAACTAGCAAACCCCACGACTCAACATATTAAGCAACAAAATAATTTTGCAACGTCCATCTCAACTAGCAAATGAAACTCGAATTATCATCCAGAACAGGGAAAAAAATTAAACCAAAAAGCGCTTTTATTCAACAATAAAACTATAATTGGCACACACCATCCAAGTTTGCTGTCATCAGAGGCAACATGAAAATCGAAGTACACGTATGTCCCTTGTTCATATTCATCAGTGGCAACTTTTGGCTCCTCATGTCGCTGAAACCAGGTGTTGTATTTCCTATGATATCTCCAAGATTGCTTCTTCAGCTCTTTTGCAGCCATGTATTGCTGATAAGTATTCTGCACAAAATTTGAATTCACACTAGGTTTATATTTCCATAAAACAAAATTCGGCAGCAAGCCAAAAATAAAAGAGCAGAACCATAAAAATGACCAATAAGGAAAGAATGCATAGTTTGACATATCACCTGCTGATAATAGAAAGCAAAAAACAAGGTATCAGTGCCGTGACCACTAATGCTAAGTCGATCCCAGAATGCAGGATTGTTCACAATGGGTGCCTGAACTTGGGGATAGCTAGCTGGTGTAGCCACCGGGTGTCTCTATAAAAATATAAGCAAGCAATTATAACTTTTAGATAACCACGTCCCCAAGCATGTAAAAGGTATCTAACACACAAAGATGAGTGAGCATCCATACAGGAACATAGGGCCTTGCACGTTCTGAGTCTTTGGGTAGAGGAAGCTTGTGGTAGGCAGCCTCGAGCATCTGCAAATTGTACAACTGATCATGAACTGTCCCAGAATTCACAGCAGACCCACCAAGATTATCACCAATGGCACCAAGATCTGAAACACTTCTACGACCAATAACACCAAGACTGCTTGAAGGTTGACTAGATTGCATGGGTTGCCCAGGCAGGAGGTCAACATCTCTTGACACTTGGACAGTCTCAGTCAAGGAGGAAGAAGCCCCAGCCTGCAGCTAAGTATCAGCCAGAAACAACTTAAAAAACACTAGCCATAAAAATGAAAAGTTATATGTAACAATGACTACTGTATACCAAATAAAATGGAGGTTAACTTAGAGAACTCATTCATTGTAAAACTTAATGCAATAAATAGCCATTGTCGAACAACAAAGAAAGAGAGAGCAATGCCTAAGATCAATCAATTGGTACCAAATGTAACTTCGTAATATAATTCCTTGGGAAGCAATTCGAATAAGGAACAGCAAACAGATGGAAAGTAGCAAATCATAAAATTCATCACCATATATACTTGCATGAGGTAAAAGAGGTGTCTCAAATCGAAAAAAAAAAAACAGACAATGACCAGATACTGCAACCAATCAGATTTCTTTCCACAAGCAATTTTAAGATCTGCAGATGATTGTTTGATCAGGGTGGTAAAAAGGTCTGTAGTGTTCTTCCATTGTATAATTTCAGACATAACCAACCACAATGAGGTAAAGCACCATCAGATGGGAGAAGATTTGCCCCATTTCATCTTCATCAAGGAAACTAATAGAATTGTACAGAGAAATAAGCCATTAACAAGATGTGACCATGCAATGGCCCTGATATAATCAGGAAATAGTAACTCCCAGTCTCAATCTTTGTATGCTAGACCTGAGCAACTTGCCAATTTCAGATCTAAATGCAATATCTAGGGCAAAAAGACAACAAACTTGTGGTCTATAAAAAATTACAGTGCAATACTATGCTTTAAGAATTATTTAACATACAGGAGAGTCTGAGGAGTATGAAACTTTCAATTCATCCTCGTTCACAAAACTGTTTCCTAACCCAGATGTAGGAGCATTTTCAAGAGTCGATTCATCTGTTAAATTTTGGGACTGTTGTTGATCCTCAACTTTCGGATAGCCAATATCTGCATGTTTCATTCATGTATAAGTCTATATCTTGATGTGTAAATGATGATCAACAAATTAAAGATTACCAGTATCTTTTCCAGCAGTAGATATCAGAACTTGGCTTGATTGCTGATGGATAGAATTAGGTTGCTGCAAGGCAGCAGATGAAACAGTGTTAAGACCATGACCTCCAAGTCCAAGACTAGCTTGAGATCCTGATGAACTTTGATTGAACTGCAACAGTTGGAATGGCATTTGTAATCATCTCCATCAAAGATGGAAACATCTGAGGCAGTATATATCTTTAAAACGCTCAAACATCAAATCATCAGAAATAATACAAGAATCCAAATTTCAAATTCATAAATTCCTGCAAAACCTTTAGAGTTCATGACGAGGAAGAAAAAAAAGAAAAGGAAACAAGAAAGAGAGAGAAAAGTTTATTTTATCTGCATAAATAAATGAACTAACTGTATTAATTCATAACTAAACGGTGCATACATCGTGTAAGTAAGGTTACAGGGAAATCAGGAGTCATGATGGAGTTGAAAGAGGTAAAATTTGAGAGGAAGAGGAAGAAATTGCAAAAGGAAAAAATTTCCAAAATCAAGTCTTGGCATCGTGACACCACAAGTTTAGGCAAGATGAAGATCTGGTTTTCAATATCGCAAGTTTGGCAGTTCAAAATGGTATCACCGTGCAATAAGCAATCAGATGTAGCAATGACAAAATGGGATCGCAGCACCATGTCAACAGATCAGGAGAAAAGATAAAAGAGAAAAAATTTTATGAAGGTCACATGCACAACTAGGGGAAATAGTATGTGAACATCATCTGGAAGCCCAGAGCATACAAGAACATATCTACAGATTCATTCAAGTACATACAATATTACAAAGAAATTGTGAGAGAAAGCATTCTACAGAGCAGTTTCAGAAAGAACTGATGCCTGAAATTTGAATATTCTCTTCTTCTCATTAATCATACTCTATTCATGGCCAATATAAAAATCATGGATATTCATTTCAATGTCAAACCAACTTTCTTAATCTTCTTTCGCTAAGACTGAAAGTGCAGCCAATTGTTCTTTAAGATTTCAATAATTCTATATAGATTTCGAATCTTATGGCTGTGATGGGTTTTTGTACTGTTCTTAAAGCTTCTGAGGCCTGCCTTACCTATTGGATGCTCAGCAGGACTAGAAAAAATTGTATAATTGCATACTCTAGGATCAATGATTGGATGCATCAATTGTAAGCGTTGTTGCTGAAAGTGTTTTTCAAGAATCTTAATGCATGTTCATCACTTATTAATCACATCTGAACTAAAAAGCTTTTAATCAATAAGAATAGCCTGATGGAAAATCTTAGTAAATCTCACTGTCAAACAACATACCTGTGCTTGAACATAGCCGTATTTTTTTTATAAGCTGAACATATTTGTACTAATCAGAAAAAAAGATAAGTAATGAACTCTAAGCCCTGGCACTTCCTCAATTGATTTTCTTTTGTACTTAACTATTTGCAATTCTTATTTTCATTATTGATAATTTACCTAACTGATTTTTCCAAATAAACATAAAGAGTTAACATAGATCTTGGTGCTTGTTTTCTAGGTCATAGCAGGAACGACATCTTGATCATTATTTACAATTTGAAACGACAGGAACACTATCCATTACTATGTTAATTTGCATGCATGAGAGAGAAAGAGAGAGCAGATACATTCAACATATTACACTATGCAAAGCTAGATGGACTTAAGAGCAAACTACCAGAAAATTCCTTTCCAAAACTCTATTCAACTGAGATATAAGATGAACAAACAATTTAACGTCACAAAATTTTTCAGATTTTGAGTTACTTAACACTTTTAGGGGAAGCAAAGGAAAGGGAAAGAACCAATCACGTGAAAGAAGAAGAAGAGAGCACCTGCGGCAAAAGTGGGTTTTGTTGGGTAGAGAAATGCTTATGATTTGTACCAGGAAGAGACATCCCAAGAATATTGCCATGAGGTTGTTGCTGTACTTGCTGATACCGTTGCAAAAATTTCTCCCTCTGATCAGGTGCTATTTCAGTCCTGGTACGAAACTGCCCCTGGAGCAAACATATGATTAACTCCAAGACAAACATAATCTCTGCCTCATGTTCAGAACCCGTATCTTAGTGAAGTGATGTAATAATCTGGTCACAATGCCTTTATTTGACATTTGATAAGCACGTTGACTAGCCAGATGTCAAAACAGTTGGTAACAGTTGGTATGAACATACCATATCACAATATAGACACACATGCAAATCAAAGATTTGCTATTGTACACTAGATTATTTGCATATGACATCAAGCCATCCACAGTTTATCACTTTTTCCTGATACTTCCACTACCATAATATTATCCAACTAGTTCATTTATCAATCTTATTCAGATGAAATAAAATCTCTTTCATCTCAATTTTAATAATTCATTAATTAGAATTTCCTATGAAAACATAATAGCCGTGTAGCAGTTTAGGCCCCAACAGAAGATTCATAGATCATTAACCAATGATCAATATAATGAAAAATTCTAGTCCCAAAAAACATCCACTTACAAGAAGGAAATCTTGATACTACATCTATTAGTTTTAGTGAAAACAGAATTCTCATTCATCAAAATATGTTACTTTTGCACACAAAACATCCCATGTGATCATAAAATTCTGTACCTTCCAATATAGTAAGCTGTTTTATAAAACTAAAAAAAAAAGCATCGTAAACTTGAACACATTAAACTCCTACCCCCATTTGATAAGTAGAGTTATTAGTTGTTGGTGTTTTAAAACCAATGGTTTTGGTTTTGTTAGATTTGATTTATTGGTTTTATAAACTAATGGCATGTTTGGTAAGTGAAAAATTGATTGGTGTTGGTTTTAATATATTATGAATTACCTACAATACCTTTAGTTTTCTATTTATATATATATATATTATTTCAGAAAAAAAATTAAAAAATATCAATTGAAAAATATTAATCTAGAAAGATATGATGAATCTCCAAATAAAATCTCATAAATGATTCTTGAAATCTTCTCCAAATCTATTTTTAATGATATGAAAAAAAAATATTATTTAGTGGTTCATAAAGGTATATTAATCAAATGACTAGTTAGTTTTGATAAACCCAAAGATGAGTTTGGATTTTCCATTTCCAAAAATATTGGTTTTGATAAACCAATAGTTTTGTTAAACCAACAACTCTAGCTACCAAACAAAAGATTTATTGGTTTTGCTAAACCAACACCAACAACTCTAACAAAACCACGATACCAAACGGGGGGCAACAATGTGTTTGGTATGATTGAAATGTTAGAATTAATATTATTTTTCTAAGTTAATAAACCAATTCTACGTTTGTATTTTAGTTTTGTAACCAAAAATCAATAGTAATTAATATCCTTAGTGCAGGAAATAATCTTCCGCAATAAGAGATAGGAAAATAAAACATCAGCAACAAATTACTCATTAATTTATTTAATTTCTTTGATGTCTTTCAAAGAAAATTAGGGCTTTTATGTTAACAAGGATAAAATAGACATTTTAATATTAGTATATTGATCTTTCCTAATTGATAACCAAACATAAAATTGGTAATTAAAAGCTAATCCAAGCTATTTTTATTCTAATCTATAACTAATCTAACACTAACACCAGTAATTCCATATACCAAACACACCGCTATTTCTTATCAAGAAAAAGAGATAGATTCAACAATTGACCCTAATCACTTGAGCAAATCAGACCCCTTTTTCTTACAAGGTAAAAGAGAAATTCAACATTAAACCTCAAGCAAATCAATGCAACAAAGTGGATTACTTCAATCCAGGATCTTGAATAGGGAAATCCACATGAAACTGAGGAAGAACAGAGTTCAGACTATTATTTCTCTCAATAAACCTGACTCAATATACACGGACGTAAACCATACAGGCAGCATATTTTATCTAAGGAAAAAGACGTCTATACCAATGAAAGACAAACAACAAATTTATTGATATCTTCATGAAACAAAGAAAGTTGAACAACAGACCTCTGTGCCATAAAAAATGACCAAAATGCATCATACATAAGAGTTAGAGAATTATATTTGAAGTTCCTCAAAATGGAATGTTAGCAAATTAAAAGAGGAAAAATGTGCATACCGGTTCATTTTGACTTTGAAATGAACTTCCAGGTCTCCATTGGATTCCAGAAACCAAAGATGGGGAAAATACTCTGCCACCAATAGTAGCACTATCACCAACATTGCTAGACTCAACAATGCCTGTTCCATCACCAGCCTTGCCAACTTGAGGTAAGATCACACGATTAACTAATGGAGAACCCAGAGGTTGCACCAACCCACTACTCCCTAGTCTATCATCACCCCCTAAAATATTTCTCTTTGCCACATCAGAAGCTAAAGGAACAGTGCCAGTAGATCCATTGCTAGGAACTGCACCTGAATTAAGGGGAATGTTTGATGGGGCTGGATTGGGAAGGCCCCCTCTACCAATTCCCCTGGTTAATCCAGTATCCACAAGAGATGGTGAAGGTCGACGACCAGGGAAGCCGGCCACTTCTTCCTCCTTGGAAGGAGTTCCCATAGTAACCGGAGATAAAGGATTAGTAGCATTTGCATTTTCCAATACTCCCCGAACAGGAGATGAACCTGGAAGAGCAGCAGAAGCTGTTGGCACACTAGGCAATGTATGAGCTGGAACACTCACGGAAATAGCAGGTACATGATTCCCAGTGTGTGTCGATGCAGTAGTAGAACCAACCACACTAGTTTTGGCAGGAGTTCTGGCACCTATATCAGAATTACTATCCTGGGAAGCTGCATCATCAGCTTGCTCCTGTGTTGTAGTACCATGTGGATCAGTAGAAGTGGCAGTGGCCTGAAAAGAAAACCAGTGCCACTACTTACACATAACATCAAAATTTAAGAAAAAATATAATTATTTGGCATAGAACTTTCAGTAAAAGAAAATGAACAATATGAAACTAACAGAAAGTTTTGACCCAAGTTTTCTGTTTCAACAAATAATTTCTACAGCAGAAGATAAGAAAAGCAAAGAAAAATGTATACAACTGATTCATAAAATATCTATTATACCTTGGTAAGAGAATGGGATTTAAAAGGTTGGCAGTAAAAGTTTCAAGCTGAAATAATTGAGATGTCAGCATGAAGATCCAACGAAGCCTTAGGGAAACTAGAAAGCAAGTTCCGTGATCAATTCAGGGACAACAATGGCAGGTAAATAACCTAGGCATGTCAATGAATCTACCGGATAGGACTTCAAACATTATATAATAACAGATAGACATAAAATTAACTATTTTCATTAGAAGAAAACTCAAACAAGGTCATAAAATCAAGAGACCAATTTGAGTTACAATATATAACATATTCAAAGAGAAGATATATAGCACAGATTTTTCTTCATCGAAGTATGAATGAAGTGCACATACAGGAACTTGAGAGGAAGGGGCAGCCGAAGAATTCTTTAAACCATGAACTGGAGCACCCTGGCAAAAGTTTGAAACGTGATCCATGCAAGCAAAATATACACCGGTAGAATTCTAAATGGAAAATAAAACAAAGTAGATAGACACACTTGTTCTCCCATTTCCTTCAGAATTGATGCATCCCAGAATAATTGACTGCGATGCATAAAATTTTACCTTGCCTATAGCAGGACCAATTGTAACCAGATCTTCAAGTTCCATATCCTCTAGTGGTAACATGTTGTAAAGGTCATCAACATCACTGAACTCTTCAAAGTCATCCTACAATGAAACCAAAAATCACAAATACTAAAGGTGAACAAGTTGAAAACATATGTGCAGATTCTCATCAATAACAGTGTCAAAAAAGAAAACAGAGTGAAACTGCAAGGGTATATTTCACCTAGATATAAAGCCATTTCAAGTAAGTTATCTTCTAGGCAAGATAACAGAAGAGAACCACAAACCTGGTTACGTTCAACATAATCATCCAAAATGTCCTTAGTTTCGTTGACCTGATCCGGACTCAGTTCATCATTATCCAGCAGTCTCAATATTAGTTCCAATTTCTTTATATGAAGTTTGTGTCGAGTAATTGATGCCTCCAAATGTGTCTGAAGAATCAATTGGGAAAAAGTATCAAGGTTAACAAAATGAATAAGTCAATTTCCAAAAGTTCCAGATTATCTTTTTGACATACCAGTCTGGGTGGCCTAGTTTTCCCTTTCTTAACAGAGAGACCCTCAATCTCAGCTTCAAATATATCAATTTGGGATTCTAGCTCCCCAACCTACTTGAGGAAAAAAATAAGTTACACTTATATCTAACAATCACCAAATGAAGCACAAACCATTTCAAATTAATTACGCAAAACTAGATTTTAAAGTATAGAAATTCATTCGTAACTAACCATTATAAAATGTATTGGTCAGATTAGAAGCAGTTACATAGAGAAAAGAAAAATAAAAAATAAGGAGAAAAGAAACTACAAACTACAATTCAGTGAAGCTGATGTTTACGTGAACATTCACCAGAAAACTATGCCAGACATGCAAAAGCTTAAAAAATTTGTTTTTTTCCCTAGAATGAGGACAAGCATTTGAATTACAATGAGTAGGCATAATATAAGTTCATTATTGGGAGGACATGAGAGATTCTCTCTCTAAATTTCCTTCATAATTGTACCCTTCTAGTTAGGTCTATTAGGTAATCTTCTGCCTCTAGTACTAACTGATTACTATGCCTTTAAGTTGCATTTTTTCTGGACTGGGTTGCTCTCATCTTTGTGACTGAAGTTAAGAGTTCCACTTGTTTCCTCTTTATTGTAAACAAGATAAGTTGATGGTAATTGACGGTGGTCTATGGTAGTCAATGGATAAGGCCATCAACATGCTCCGCAATCATAGCACATATCCGAGGATGAAGTGGAAGGCACAACTGTTCCGAATTATTTTGTGGAGAATAGTTTCAGCTAGACTAAGTTTGCTTCAAGTACAATTAATTGTTCAAAGGTTTGCACAGTCTATTAGAAACACAAGAAGGAATGTTAATTGACACGAATTTGTTTGAGAGAACAAATTTAATTTCCTAAACAAAGTCTATTGCTTGGTTGACTGTCCTGGATTCACCAAAGTACATCTTGCTCAATGGAGTATTTTGTTGTATGATGAATGTTTTTTGCTTTCTTGGTGAGTAAATTACAAAGACTATATTATTCATTTGTTCTTGGAACTCTGAATTCCAATAGGGACTTAGATTCAAATGATTCAGCATGTTGCTTGATATGTCTACATCTACTATGTACAGCACGAATAGATTTGTTCAAATAACTTGATCTGCAGCTGGTTTATAAAGGCTTAACTTCACTAGATTTAAGCTAAGATCTAATTCTCTTTATCATACATATCTAAGTGCAGCTGCTATTAAGACTTGCAATCGATGGAACAATTCATTTCCACTTACTAGATGATCTGACTAATTTTTTGGCCTTCTTTGTTATTATCTTGTTCAGGCTCTACTTCCATTTTAAAGCTGTAAATGCATAATCTTGGCTCAGCATCAGGAAGTATCATTCCTGACCTCACAATCTTACGGATTTCAGCTTTTGTCATTTGCAATGCCCTGGATGAAGTAATGCGAACAAAATCAAAAAGCTTATTTTCTTACCACATTGTTTAACCAGTCCCTGGTCTCTGCTTTAGCCTTCTCCTTTGGGTCCTATGAGAAAAAAAAAAGGATGTGATGACAATCAAATTATCACAAAGTTAAACTCTAAAGAAAAAAAGTCTTTTCAATATGCCACAAAATCATTAATTTGGCTGGAACTTCGGCATGCAAAAAATTATAAGACCAAACCGCCAAAAAATTGGCAATGAACAGGCAAATTTTATCAAAGCCACTGCTCTACTGAGCACTTAAATAGAGAATCTTAAGAGCTAAAAGCAAGACCTCGGAGAGCAGCCCAGAAATAGCGATGATTTCTGTGCCAAGCTTCTAGAGGAAAACAATAGGTTTCTTCTTTTCTTTTTTTCTGTTATTTGCAGGAGATAACTCTCAAAACTATGTGAAGCTTTCAGGCAGTCATGCGACATAACTATAGCTATGTTTCTCTATTGCCTCAAAAACAGCCTCCTAATCATTGGATAAACTTGAGAAGAAAATAATCTTAAGTTCCAGAGAAACTTGAGTCAAGCATCCACATTTCACAATCTGATAAGAGAGAAAACCAACAATCATGAAAATCTCACGGTTTTTGGTTGCTGGCCAAGCCCTTCTTTAGAGAAAGCTTTTGTCTTAGTTTCCTTCTCGCAGATCTTAAATCTTTCCATTTCCTTCTCTATAAGCTTCCGAGCATCCACAAGAGCCTGCTCATAAGAGGCACTAACCTACATGAATAACCACCCACTACATCATCAGTACTGAAACTAATACAAATGCTCCAAAGGTAGACTGGAACCATCAGTGTCATAAACTTGACACAAAGGTACCAAGATTAGAGTCAAAACTAATCACAGATACTCCACAAGCAAATGGAAGTTCAAATTATTCATATCACAATAAAACATAAATTTGAAATAAAAAATAGCAGATCACTTCAGCAAATAAATGGGACAGCAACAACTTCTGGAAACCTACTTTTTTCCTACAGGATCTATCCTATGCTTAAAAACACATTAGTCGACGAAAGGAGAAAATCTTACTTTGAATTTTTACAAAATAATTCGTTCAAATAAAACAGAAACATACCTTAACCTTCTCCTTACTATAAACAAAGAAGAAACTAATCAAAAGAACCAGATAACCACCTCGCGCATCAACGCATTTCACGTACATTCTCAGATTGCATTCAAAAGAAATGCTCTATCACCAGATGAAATCGAAAAGACAAATAGCACCAGGCATAATACCTTTTTATCCTTGATTTCGCTGGACTGAATCCATGTCTTTATTTGGTCACGATACCTCTGCAACTTCTTAATCTCCTTCTTCAAGTCGGCCTCGAACTTCTCCTTCTGGTTTGCATTGTCCGTGTCATAAACCTAAAGTCATCCACGCCAAAACCAACCACGAGACAGAAAAATTTCTAGTTAGTCAGAAGAATGAAGACAGAAATCCAATGTCCAACAAGTAAGAGCAAAATATATATATATATATATATATATGCGAAAAGCAACAAGGAAGACGAAGCAAGGGGTGGTGAAATGCCTTGTTCCAGATGCTATCGAAGACGTCGACTCCTTCCTGAACCTTCTTTAGGACACGATCGATCTCGCCTTGAAGCTTGCGGCTGGCTCCCATCGTAGTGAATTGGCAGGTTACGTTACCATCCAAGAGGGATCGCCACAGGAATCTGCGGTAGTTTAGGGTTTTTGAAGGTCTAGTGTCCGCGGATAGGAATTTTGGGTAGACGTTTGCGAAGATGAGAGAACAGATCGCGACGGGGTTCGTTGGGTGTAAGCATATGCCGCCTAATTTTATCGTAAAACTTCACCTCCACCGCCCTATCTCCGTTTTATTTATAGTGGTTTTTTAAAAAAAAAATATCAGATCTGTTTTTTCTTTTAATGTCGGATATAAAAAAATATAAATATAATTATAATTAACTGATATTTTATTTTCATTATTTTATTTGACGAAAATTAAAAGTTAAAAAATTTATCTATTTTTATAATTATTAAAAATAAATTAATAGATTAAGGTTAAATTAGAAGGTTTAAGGAAAAATAAAAGACATTTATTAAGATGATGGGTATAAAGTTTCCGATGTAGAACACCTAAAAATTAGTCAATATTAGTGACGAATATCCTTTATAATTTTAAAAAAAATGATAAACAAATGTAATACAGCAAGAATTGCAGGTTTCAGAGACTGAACGATAAGCCATCAGAAGGCCATGGAAATGGGATTGGACAGTACTTCCTCTATTCTCTCCTCTCCATCTCCTCCTCCCTACCTCTAGTCGTCACACTATCATTCCCTTGTCCCTCCTCGATACTGGTTAACCCGTTTACCTTGTTCTTGGAATCGTCACACGGCATTTGGAACCTACAGAGCGGGCAAGAGCTATGGAGTTCAAGCCATGGGACAATACATTCGTCATGGAACTTATGCTGACATGGCATCTGCTTTGCTTTACCTCCGATCTCAAACTCTTCCAAACATATCGGACACTGCAAATTCTGATCGATGGTGATTGTAGGCATTGATTGAACTGCTGCTTTGTGTGCTGGTGGGGTTCCATAATGGTTGGGTGCGTTTTCTGCCAGATGTTGCAGCAACCAATTTAAACCAGGCCCTATGAAGTAGTTCCCTAAAGGGCTTGAATCATTTTGAGCTTGGTTTCCCAACCGGTGCATAACGAAAGGAAGCTGGAGAACTATGGCGTCTTCATTGAAGGGATTAACCAAAATCATGCTTCTACCATTTCTTTCCCTGTTAAGTTCAGAACTCGATGGTCCCAAATGAGGTTCTTGAATTATGTGATGCATGAGAGGAGATGAGTTGCTGATGCTTGTTGAACCGAGTTCACTACTCTCAAGACTGTCGTTTTCCTCTGTTGAATTACTGCTGCTTGCCTGTTCTTCGGCGGTGATTCGTGCACGAGAGCGGCGGATTCCACCCATCAAGTCGAGGAAGATTGGAGCCAGAAAAGAGAGTGCACGTCCTCCTGATCCTAGAACAATTTCATTGCTGTTACGACCCCTTATGCTTTCGATTTCTTCCACGAATCCGTTCTGGCAAAATGGACATTTGATCTGAGCTTCCATCTCTACTGGGTTTACCATTTGATTGCACATGTGACACCAGTACTGGTGCACCATTACATCCCCCATCTCGCTTTAAATAAAACGAACTGCGTAAATATAGAAGAAGAATCAAGCAACAAAAAGAGGCAGGAAGAAGAGAAGCACCAACTCAAGGCATGACCTTGGATTCTTAAGATCAAAACCTCATAAACATGATCATATTTATTCATGTGTTCTATCTTTTATGCTACTAGCAGAACCACCATAGAAAAAGATTGTTTCGGGACACCATTCTTTTGTTCTGTTTTTATGAGAAAGACAAGGCGAAACTTCCAATGTTTTTGGATATTTGAGAACAGAAAAATAGATATAACAATATTTTGTAGCATAATCTTGAATGGAATCCATTAGTTTAGTAGAATGTGGCTTCTGAATAAGGAAAACAGAATTTCTGGCTACCCCATTGGATTTCTACATGAATCTTCAGGAATCTCTAACATTAGCAGCATACTACAGAATCATGACAACAGAGTAAAAATAAGATAAAAAAGAATCAGAAGACAGAAACACAAAAGGGTCGATTGTTTGTTTGCACCTTGAGGATAGAGGATGTAACTTGTTCTTAGTTATGTTCTTAGAATCGGTGCTTGCTGTCAAATAATGCTATCGAGGTTGACAAAGAAAGGAATGACAGGAAGCAAAGGAACGATGTCCTCTCCTTTCTATCTCTAAACTTATCAAATCTGTACTTTTTATAGTTCAATGGGTTCATTGCCAATCATTTAACTACAAAAATACAAGTTGTTATTTTTGTGTTAGAGCAATTTTGCCTTTGCCTTCCTTGTAATTATAGTGTGGTGTTTGGTTTGTATTGGATCCTTCTATTCTAGGAATATATATTAAAAGAAAGCCTGTGTTTTGGAACTAAATCCAAAAAATATTAATATGCTATCGTAAAAAGCTATTTTTTATTACGTGATTATATGTTTTTAATATTAATAAATGTGATATATATGTTAGATGTATCAAGAAGTGAAAGTACGGTGGAATTAGGTCTTGCATTTTATTTAAGAAAACTAATATAAAAAGTATATTTATTAAAAATATTTTTATATTTAAAGATAAATACGATATCATATTTTATGATTTCGTTTTAGATCGTAAAAATCAATCTGGAAAATTAAGCCACATAGAAATATAATCTAAACCTCATAGAAAAAAATTTAAACAATTAACCTGAAAAGGGTATTAAAGGAATTAAGCAGAAAACAAGAGCCCGCTGAGTGGATATATAAACCCATCTAAACCCTATTGAAAGAACACATTACTTGATCTTATCAGAGCAGAGAGCCGTTCTCTTTAACTCCAAAGAGTCACCCTCCTCACGGCTGACGGCGGCTCTGTCGTGGAGTTTTCGGGAGTTCTGGTTCTGCGATGACGACTGCCCGCGGTCAGAGTCCCAATGCGGGCAGTGATGGCGTCGCGGGCTAACTCTAAAATAATCACAAAGAAATTCTTGTTTTTTAAGTGTTGTTGATTTCCCTGTTTCTTTGTTTAAAAGAGCTCATGTTTATATCTTTCTACCTTTTTGAAATATTGAATATTTGTTTTCCGCTGACTTGTAGGCTTGTTCAAAGATTGACTAGTTGTGTATTCGTTTCTGTCATAAGGTTTTGAGGAATCTAGTTGTGATATTTTCTTTGCTTTTTTCTGATAATTTTTGTGATTATTGGTTATTTCCGGTTAGTTTGCGTGCCCTTCAATATCTATCTAGTGGTTCTTGACGACTTGTAAATGGCTACTTATTGCTGTGTCATACAGGGCCCGAAGAGTTGCAGAGGACTCTGGCTTCAGAATGGGACATATCACGCCTTGAAATGGCTACTTATTACTGGATCAATATTTACCTTTTGCGTCACTTTTCATTCGTAGTTTGTGCTCTTTCAAATCTTAGTTCCCTGAAAAGAGGGGTGCTCGGTTGATTTATCAGATAATTGTTAGTGCTTGTTTGTTAACCTGTCCACTGATGTTGTTGTGATCACCAATCCCCAAATGTTCGGTCAAGGGCCTAGTTAGAGAGAGGTCGCTGCTTATGGGAAGCTCGACGCGGTTGCGGTTTGTACATATAGCCTCCCTTGTAGGAGGTAAGAACATGAAGGCTTTGAAACAATGAGTATGGTTGTCATATGGAAGTCCTCAATGATGAGAAAGTGCGAAAGGATGCGGTCACATATTGTTCAAACATCAAAAGTGATATGGCAGACAGATGTTCTTTGATACCTTTTGGGATGGGAACGGTGTTGGTTATTTTTGAATTATTCTTTTCAGAAGCTGATATAGCATACAGATGTTCAGAACTGTTCAGGATTAAACTATGATTTTATGTCTAAATAGACAAATACTATCATTCATTATAACCTTGTATGTACTCCAATTCCAGGATTTTATTAATGTGGAATACCTGGTCAAAGTTCTATTGAAGTCCCTGTGTTTAGTTGGTTTGTACGATGTTGACGAGGTGCTTGATAGATGCTTAAGATCAGCACCGACGCCAAGAATCCTTCACTTGCCATTTTTGAGGCTTTTAAGTGTTATACGTTCTACTTCTGAGGCACATTGGTTTCAGTCAGTTTTTACCAAACTTGAATTTAGAACATTTTAGCAGCAAATGATAGAACAGAATAACCTGAAATGCATATGATCATGCAACTGAATGTCCTTGACTAGGCTGCTGTACCTAATTTTAAAGTATGAGTTTCCTCTCTGGAAGCTGCCTATCGGACACCAGTGCCCGATCTATTAACAAAGAGCCATCATCTGTGAAAGCAGGAGGTAAAGCACATTTGAGTATCGAATTGCATGGGAGGCATAGAGCTGTAAAGCAGCTTTCTATAATTGAATAGTAACGGTGACCCACTTGTACAAATCATGAAGAACAGCCCAGAGGTGTGCAGCACGTGCTAAATTTTTGAGGGTGGAAGGCATGTGAATATATCATGCAAATATATGGTAATCTCCTGACAATAGCAGGCACTGCAATGATGTTCAACCAGCATAACCGAAAAACAAAATCTAGTGGATGTGCACTACAAAACACAATTATTTCTGTCCATTGGGTTTTTTATCCTAGTCGACAAGACTAACTTGCACTTATGAGCAGCAACAGGTAAGCTCAGCAGGACTTATGTCTATATTCAATTTCTCATCAGTTCAATATATTCTATGTTGAAATGTAATTGAAAGGATGCTGTCTTTAAAGATGGACTAATATTACAGAAATAGGTCATACAGATCAAAGTTGCCTGTATGCTTGATAGGAAAAGCGTGTTTCTGTTTAAATATAGCAGGAATATCACAATTTTAACTCTTCAAACTAGACTATTGTATAGATATTTGACTTCGAACTGGATCTCTATTTGATGATGAACCAATCCTGCAGAACACTTTACTCTTGAAAATACCTTTACCAACTTTTCCCTTCAATGTGAAACGCCTTTTAAGGCAACTCCTGAGTTGTGGCACCCCAGCCAACTGAATTTCTCTTAACCTGTCCTTGGTGTTATCAGAGCCTCCACTGCTATTGCAAGCTACCCAAGCCGCCTCGGATGCCAGCGTTCCTCTGCTTCTCCTAACGGACCTCAAGACCATTTGCAAGGGCTCTGTTACTGAAGGAAATTCCTCGATGACTCCAACAGTTTTCAAGCACAATGGGCAAGGAGGATCATGGATCTCTGTATTTGGAGTCACTTTCTCCAAGCACTCAGCATGGAAAACATGGCTACAAGGGAGTATTCCAGCAGTCGGCATGTCACTGCCTCGCATGATTCGATGTGAACTCCAGGGTGATTTCTGCCACAAAAGCTTTCCACAAACCCCACATTTCTGATGTGTCACAGGACTCACAGGTTTCCTCAAGATCTCCATATCCATATGCTCAGCTATATCAAACCTCTCTCCATCAAGCCCCAAATCACAACTACTGGCACTGCTCCACCTAAAACCATCTCTTCTAGAGCTTGCACTGGGGTCTGGTGACATCTCTGGCTTTCTGATTTCGGTGAGGGTTCTGTGGAACTTAGGCCTAGTACTATAAGTGTTCTTAGGCCAGTGACAATATGGTGGCCTATCCTCAACTGGGGTCAACTTATCAACACTGTTGATTTCAGTATCACTGATGGTTTCACACTCTGACACAGGATTGTGAAATACAAAGGGGTAAACAGCTTTTGACATGTGAGAACGTGCACTGGACAACGGATGCTTGCTTGATGATTCCCGGTGGCTGGATTCAGAGAGTGATGATGGGGAGACAAAACCAGGGAATGCTGCACTTCCTTTTAAAGCACATCGCCACTGAAACATGAATAACCGGAAAAGACAAAGAAAATGTCAGAAACAGAAACTTCTGATGGGCTATCAAAACCAAATTAGTGAACCATGGGTCACCTGGGATGAGCGAGGATACCAAAAGCTCTGGGTTACTGATCCTGTCATTGGAAATATGTTGCGTTAGCCACAAAAACAGCAGAGTCAAAGAGTAACAAGTTCATACCAGGTATGCTTCAGACATATTAGGAACAACTCACACTACAGAACACTGGCATGATTTAATTGATTGACTAGTGGAAAATTGCAAGTTTTCACCACTGAAAATGACAATCTCATAAGGCAACGCTTATAACAGAGCATGAACATGGCACGGCTGAGACACAAGATAGGATCTTTATCCTACAAAAGAAATGGCACATCAAATGAAATGGCTTTATGTGATCTGACTGCAAGCGTTGCCCTTTTAGACCATACTAAATGTGGCTTTAACAAAGCCAGCTTAAAGCATCTTTTAATCAATTTAGACCATACTAGTTGCGAGTATCTCTGACTGCATTTAAGAGTCTAGTTTCAAAATACAGGAAGGAAAGTTTGGAATCCTACAAGATGTCAGCAACTTGTCCAAGATGAAAAAATCTCTCCCAGCACAGCGTCCTTACTTGTTTGAAAGGCAGAATGTATTATCATAGAGAACATGATTCAATAAAAAGAAAAAAACCTCGGAGAAAATATCCTACAAAAACAAGAATAGAAAAATTCACTCAAAATACTTGTACTAAAAATAGTAGCAGCCAGCCATCCTGCTGGATGTCTGTAAAGTGAACAAACCTAGAAGCCCCTAAAGGAATGAATTCAAACAAGCAAGACACCCTATGATCCTGGAACAATACCTCAGGATGAACCAAGTCCTGAATTTTTGGCATTACTGCATGTGGAAACAACTAAAAGAGAGGCAAAACAACATAATATCTAAACTGTCCGCACTATACTAAACTAACATAATAAATCAGCATCTGCTTCCTATTCGTAACTGTCCATCATTTTTTCCCAAAGCAAGAAGTTTATACCCACCTATGTCGGGCATTATGAGAAAAATGTTACTCAAACATCTAAGCTCTTTCACAGATATTGAAATACCTATTCTTGTCAACATTCACTCAGTAGTACAGATGCAGGGTGAAATACTTACAAAATTGAATATGGGCGATCACTTGTGAATTAATTCATTAGTATGATTACACTATCCCAAAGATCTTGGGATTTTCATCATAGAGAAGAGCAGCATAAAACTCCATTCCAAGCTGCATAATGCGATCAAATAATGGCAATAAATTTCACAGTCGCATATCTTCTAGTTCTAAGATCAGTTGGTCAAGTTTTCAATCTTATTTAGTGTTTTTTCTTTTCACTATCCGCAATAATTAGGAGTTGGAATAATTAAGCACTACCTGCAATTATGACTCGATATTAAGTACGTGGGTTTCTGTTCCACACTTGCTTGACAACTACTTGAGATCTTAGAATCTGACAAATAAGACTTCCTAAAATGACTACCCTCTTCTATTCCTAGGCACTTCATTGCCCTATAGTGCTGAGCTTTTGTAGAATGACACTCACATGCCCTTTGAAATTCTTAGACTCTTCCTACCTTTTATACCTCAAAAAAACCAATGAGAACTCAATAAGTCGTCCTTCCTATTCCACTGATTATGACTCAAAAAGAATCAATAAGCAAGCAACTTTCCTTTCTAATTTCAAAGAGTCAGTTTTCTTTACTTTTTTTATCACCCACCCTCAATTAAATAAAACCATATCACACATAACAATAACTCTATGTTACATCTTATTCCAACTCCCCAAGTTTTGAGAGGTAGGGTAGGCTGAGCCATTAGGGAAAGAATATTAGTTAAACAATAACACTAAATTACAGTTTACTCAAAACTCGCATATCAACTATCCATATCAGCCTACCCTACCCCTCAAAACTTGTGATATTCTCAGTCCTTAGTTAAGTATATTACCACAAAGTCTCCGCTCTGCATCAAACAGAAAAATAAAGACATTGAATTTGTTGCAGGTAAGGAAACACAATAACAATGCCCCTGGACATGTGTACTGTGAGTTAATAGAACCGATAACCCAAGTTACTCGCTTCCAAATTTCTGCTTGCATTGATGATATGAACAAAACTACTTCTTTTTCTATCTTTGAACCAGCACTGTGGTTAAAACTCAGCAAGGATATTAAATTGAGATTTTAGAATATAACAAGATGGAAAGCTTCATCTCAATTTTGCACTTAATGGTTAGTTAGATTGCAATTGTGCCAGTTTTTTATCCTCGCAAAGTAGACAATTTTTTCAAGGATTGGCATAGTCTAAGGGCTCCTTCCATCACAAGAAACTTCTATTTTAATAACCTTAACGGACATTCAAAGAAACCAGAATCCCTTGTTAGATCTAAATAATCTTTACCTAGCTTATAAATTAGAAATGGATATTAGCTTAACGATGCAAGCCATGACATAAACTTGAAACATTAACACTAGACCATACAAATGATGGAGCGGTGCTAGAAGCTAAAATTTTATAATGTATTGGTTCATCAAAGATTATCATAAATACTTGGCATTAGTTCATCATGAATAATTGCTACAATTGATATTGACCACAAACTTGTGCAGCAAAAACCTGTGTTAAATATTTAACTCTCCTCGGATAATTAACAATCAGAATAAGCTTGCAAGGCATGTAAAAATGAAATGGGAAAAAAATCAGAGCGTACAGTTGCAGATGCAAACAATCGGCTCAAATACAGAGAATAAACAAAAGAATAAAAATGAATTGTTGAAATGAAATGCATCTAAGAAAAAATAAGTCGGTAGATAAACAGTAAAAGAAAAAGAAAAGAACACTCAGCAGCTATTAAATTGGTAAAACACTGGACTGAGATTACCTCCGGCAGAAGATGCAACATGATCACCTACATTGAATTTTTGCAGTGGTGATGCCCAGACTGTTTCGCAAACATCATCAAGTGGGCTACCTGAATCAGAAAGCACATCATCGGACACAGAATGGTGGTGGTTGGCCATCCATTCACTTCCCAGCTGACTCAGGCTACCTCTGCTGTTTGAGGATCTAGATGAACCATTAACTCCACAAGTCCCATGCAATAAACCACCTGAGTGCACCCTACAGTTCCACATCCTCATAGGTGGGGGTGAAAAACTGGAGTTTGTCCACCATTGTGGTTCTCCACGACCACTGGAAGAGTCCCTTGTGTCCAGAGGTGATTTTGCTCCATGTGGCCCACTGGCCACGCAACAAAGAGCACCCGTGTTAGCTATTTTCTATTGGAAACAGTAAAATTTCCTTCCAGTATTGCTAAATATGCCAGCGACTGAGTGTAGCTTCATCAGTACCACGTTGGATAAGAGAAATGGAACTCTAAACATTAAGGAAAACTATCATCAAATAATATGCAGCGGCAATGCAGAGAAGATTACAGCTGTTTGTTACAGTGACCTTGTATGGGATGTGATGTATATTGATCTCCAATCCAGATCACATGACCAACAAGATCCCGTGTTCAAAATTCCAATCCCAGGAGAAGTTCCCAACTAATTTTGTGATCCTTCCTGACGAAGTTCCAGCTAGTATCAGTGTGAAGTCTATTTCGCTCCAACATATATATCCAACAGTGCGATTCAACAAGCCTGAGGAAGTAAGTATGTCAACAGCAAGAAATTATAACACATCAAAGCGTTTATTTTAGTAGAATAATACCACGACTATTAAGTTCTAATAAGAACTTCACATAAGACAGAAAAGAGCAAACCAATGTATCAGTATCATATCCTTTTTAAGCACTTAAAGGACGAAAGAGGATATCAACATAAAGAGCACACAAAAAAGGAACAGACAGCTTAGCCAATAAAATGAGATCATAATGTTAAGAAATGGAAAGAATCCAATCTGGGCTTCCAAACTTGTAGTACAAGCTCCGCATGCAATTCCCCTTGTAAAAATGATCCCTCAAGAGGCAAACCCTCTTTTTCGTCCAAACAAACAAGATATATCATAAAATCATAAGCACTGTCTACTTCACTCTCTTGTGTTTTAAAGGTAAAATTGCAACAAGGACCTTTTGATGGACTTAAAAGGTTGCAGGGAATAAACACCAGATACGAAGATGATGATAACAAAAAAGGTTCTTTTAAAGAGATTGCAGAGGCCAGTCATCAGACAAGCATAATCATGTTATAATACAGGAAGCGCCCACTGCATAATTAGGCACAAACTAAAAACTCCAACTATCATTGCTTTCTATAGAAGACTAAATAACTCATAGAGAACATACCAGCACATAAATCAAGTTTTTTACATAAATAAGCTCCATCGGAGAGCTAGAAAATGACCCAAATGAGCAAATTTCTCTGACACCTTAATAGTTGAGAACCCCCTAAAACCCCACTCTCAATTGAGAGTTATACATAAAACCAAGCAACAATAACACTATCCACTTAACAAAATTGAACTAAAACTACGCAAGCACGGGCCTTGCAGAGGCAGATCGCTAACAAATCCAGAAACCCTTCTTCGCAGAAATGATCAAATCTAAATACAGGCGGAGAAAGCAAGTACTTTGAAATGGAAAAAGATGGAATCTTTAAGTGCACTTTAGGGTGGGTCAGTGATGGGGAAAAGAAAAGTAAGGAGACCCAGTAGTGATATTTATGTGCTCTGTATACTCACTCCTCGGAGGAATGAGACAAGAGAAAGGACATTGCAAAAAGTTGTAGTTAAGAAAGTGATGGACAAAGGCAATTTTTTTAAATTTCAAATGGGTTAGGAATTAGAATCCAATAAAGTAACAACTGGCAAATTTTCATGTACCCTTTTCTTTTTCGTAATCTAGAAAGTGGAAACTCAGATATGATGATATAATGATACAACCGATACAATGATTATATAATAATTAGTAAATAAAAAATGATAAAAAAATAAAAAAATTTAGAGTTGTATATTTTGATTTTGATAATTTTTTAAAAAATATTAACCTAATAGTTTTTTATTATCTTGTTTCAAAATTCATTTAGTCTAAAATTTCTGAATTATTTCAGAATATTTAATTAACATTTTAGAATAAATCCAATCAGTCTAACATTTTAGAATATTTTCGTACCTAAAAGCAATAATAGAATTCTCAATTTTTAATTAACAGTAACACTCGGATTTTATTTTAATGATTTGAAATGAAGATATAAAAAAATTATATATTTATTGAAGAATATGACTAAAATCTTAGTTTGAATAGATTAATAGAATCTCAATGTATAAATAATTCATAATCTTAAGAATAATCTTCCGATTAGGGTTAGGGGCTACCTAAAAATTATCATTCTTAATAGTTGTCACAGTAAACCAAAGTTACTGTCCGTAAAAGAAACTGGGCCATTGTCCCGATCCATTACGCTTACATGTGGGCCAAATGGATGATCTATTAGATCAATACATAGTAATTAATTTATACAAATCCGTAAGATTACCCCTGTTAATTAAGATGATTAAAATGAATAAAAGTATATACTAATAAATTAATAAAACTAATATATTCATGACTAATTCATCATACAGTTATTTATTTTAAAAAATAAAATAAAACCAGAATTTCCCATTTCGATAAGGCAATTGCTCTAGGGACACAACCCGAATCAAATCTTGAGTCTTGACCAAGCAAAAAAAAAACAAACCAAATCACATGAGCTTTTCCATGAAATGGACGTAAGAGGCACCACTTGCTTGCCCAATCATATGACCTATCGTGGACATTTTCGAGCTGTGATCTACAAATTTATGGACAAGGGAAAGAAGCAATGTGAGCCACCAAATATAAAGTATTAATTGCACATTACATTTTCAAGCTGTGATCTACAAATTTATCAACAAGGGAAAGAAGCAATGTGAGCCACCAAACATATGGAATTAAACCGCACATTATATTTTCCCACACATAATTATATAAAATATATTATGGGTGCCGCTCAACTTAAAAAATTTTCATTTTCATATATATATATATATATATATATATATAATTGGAGAGTTATCCCTCCTTAATAATAAAATAATAATAACTAATCTCTTATAATATTAATTATGAATGGCTCAAATTAGTCTGAAATTTTAAAATATTCAATACTAAAACCAAGATTCAATTTTTTTAATTTTAATTAAGGATAATTTATTTTTTTATATAATTTGTTTTATAATTTTAGATGATTTATTTTCTATCCTATGTATTCAATTTTTATATATTTTTAAATTTCAATTTATGTTTTTCAATTAATATATATATATATATGGTGGTTTGAAAATCTAATCAAAATATATTATTTTTGATAATTTCGAGACACCAAACCAGCCATTTATGACATCATGAAGAGGAAAAAAAAGAAAGGCAAGGGAGACAGCACTCACCTTTTTGGCAAACCAAGGAACATGATTGATGATCCTTCTCAAAAAGCAGATTCAAGCAAAAGTGCTAACACACACACACTCTCTTCTTGATACTCGAGTTCCTCTCTTCCCTAGAAATGGACTGTTATTTGCAGGGTTACACCGCCATTTCTCCTTGCCCGCTACTTTTTTATATAAAATTTTGCCGCCCCTTCATTTCATCTCTTAATTAATTTTAAAAAAGGGGATATGATTGAATGAATTCATCTACCTTAAACTAATTAATTTAATTTTTAATATAAATATTTAAAAATTTTATCTAATTAAACTCACTTATAATTAATATTTACGACATAATTGATATAATTGAAGGGATTATATGCATTTTAGTAAAATATAAAAGAATGAACCTTATCTCTTTATTATTTAACTGGGACCAATATTGGATTGGATTCTGAAAGCTGTCTTTATCTTTATGGCATTATAAAAGTTCGCAATATATCATCTTTGCCCCCTCTATCTCCTCTTCAATTCTATATAAGGCTCACAAACCTGCTCAGTATTCCACCAAAACTTTCTTTCATCACTTATATCCTCCACACTAACGCTATGCCATTCTATGTGGAGGAAACTGGCCGGGGCCTGTTCTTGTTCTTCACCGCTATGTTTCTCACTGGCAGCCTAGCATTTTGGCCCCGAAAGTATAGTGCAGCCAAGGATGACTTGCCGACTCTTGCTTTACATGTCCATGATTCCTGTCGCTTAATGTAAAAGAGATGAAGAAGTTGGCAAGTTTGTCCTTGGCTACATTCTCCTTTCTGCTTCCTCATGCTAGGCTTATGGTGATAATTATGAGGTACTGCAGCTTCCTCAACCGTGCTTGTCCTTCTTTTGAGATTAAAGCTATTAATTTTTTTGGTAAATAATTAGATATCTTATCAATATGGAACTTGAACTCCGGAGTTGCATTACATCTTCAGAACTGCAGCTGAATGCACTTAACCTTATTCATTGCGACTGCTTCTGCTGATGTATATTTCCAGCTGCTGCATCTACCTACCTATCTGGTTTTTTTTCCTCCAATAAACTCAGCATTTAATATTCGGACTAATTGGATCTTGATATTTATGATATAATAAGAGAAAATTAGCCAATATTATTGACTGAATATTTTTTTTAATTAAAAAAAAACAAACTCAGCGTTTCACTGACAAAATCACCCTTTTAGTGCTATATTTTATGGAAAACATTGCCATTGGCAGAGCTGTTTCCTTTGGAAAGTCTTAAGTATGCTATATATCACAGTACAATGTCTCTTCGCTTCACAAGGTTCGTTGAGGTTCCTTTAGACCATTTCCTAGATGTTCAGAGGAATCTGTTTGTGGCCGGTCGAACAAGCAAGCCTTAGGCAAACTTATCTGGATTAGGACAAGCAGACAAGACATCGACGGTGAAAAAGACTGAGTTTATCATCCGAGTTTGGTCTTTGTTTTTCAAACAAATAAACCATGTTTATATACAATGGTGTGAGTATCCTTGGGTTTTTCGTTAAATGGAAAAGGAGTTTTGATCTTCTTCTGCTGCCGTTGGAAGTTGGAAGTTGGAACTTAACAAGATCTTAGCTACCTCATCGTTGATTATTTGCTTCAAGGCATTAAACAGAAAAATAAATTATTGATATATTTATTGAAGTAGCTAATATGTACTGAAGTTCAGCTAATATTTATTGATATATAATATATATTTATCTAACATTAAACTTATAAATATCAAACTACACCGGACGATTAATTCAATATATCAAACCGAAATCAAATTATATTCTTTATAAATTATTATTGATTCGGTAAATAACTTCACTCCTAATCATTTATTCTTATCTACAATCCTTTTATTTGTTTCTCATTATCACAACCAAACATGTTCAGAACATTGAGAAATTTGGATTTGTGTGAATTGAAAATGTATTAGTACATGTTTTAGGCTTAGGAGTTGTTTTCCATTTAGGCATGGGCTGATGTCATTGTTCCCAATTTCTCTTTATCTTTATAATAGTTTAGGTCACATTCATATGCATGTTTACAAAATATGATCCAAGGCCCAAAGCATAATTGGTTGGAAGGCCCAAACAGTTGAGCCCAAAAGGAACTGAATTGATAAGACCAAGAGAGGTGTTTCAGCCCTACTTGCGATGATGAACAACCGCCTGGCTTTTATCATCTTTTGCAATGATGAAGTCCTTTATTTTTTATAATAGGATAATCAATATAATTTAATTTATATTTTTAGAATTTAAAATTGATCAAATATTAAATAGATTTCAGTCATTCTCTATGTTGATTTTCTATTTATTGAAATTATCAATAATTATTATTATAATTTATAAAGAATAAGATTAATATTATTCACAGAGATAATATTCCAATAACTTCTGAAAATTTTTAGATGATTTTATTTTTATATATGTTTATATATAAATAATTGATCCATATTTTTATTGATAAAATACAGTAAAAATAAAAGAATCATTACAATATTTAGTAGTAGGAAATTATGTAGCAACACAATGATTTTTCTATTAATTAAAAGATTTTCAAAAACCCAAAAATCGAATTAAATTAAAATTGAAAATTTAATGCATTTTTTTCTCATAAAGTCAGCTTGTGAGACTAACTAGTAAGGTTTTTTAATTGGATTTGACTATAAGATAATTACTTTTAGAATCTGACCGGATTAACAAATATTTCAATTAAAAACTAAAGTCTACTCCGTCTTGTCAATCACATATTACAGCCAAGGACTAGACAAGAAAATAGCAGTGCTCTCGAATAAGGAGGAAGATAAGGTGGTAGTCTTGAAGCGACAGCCAAGTTGACAAACCGATGCTGCTCCTTTCTGGACACCTGGGAGGCGAAGACCGAAGAGATGAGCTTTTGTGGTTAAAATTTTCCTAGAATTATTCTGTGATAACTAACGGTGGACAGCTGGGAGGACTACAGAGCTGCTCTTTGATATTTATTACACCAAAGTGGCCACACAAGTACTGATCAGGCACCAGACTCCTGCAATGATCAGGACACAAGTAAGACTGTTTCAATCACTCTCACACGATGAACACCCAAATATCTCTTATTGCATATTTTCTTAGTTTTGAAATCCTTGATGAAATGCAAATAGAAAATATGTTAAAGTCAGTTTATAATTTTGGATTAAATCTTGAAAAGATAAATTTCAACCGTTGAATCATAAAAGAGAAAATAATCTAAAATTCAAAACTAGTAAACATTGAAGCAATGAGAAAGATTTTGAGTTTTAACAACGAAGCTCAGATCAAACCTGGGATTTTTAATGTCGTTGAATCATAAACTCGTTGGTCGAAATATGGATGATCTTAATTATCGGTTTTTTGGTCTTCGGGATCTTGTTCCTCGAACTATAAATAGTATGGGAAACACTATATCGTAATAAAAAACAAGCTGATTTATTTCGTTGAGAGAGTACACTTGCCAGGAACTCTGGATTGTGTTCTTCTCTTTGTTACATGGTTTGTTTATATAGGCCAGTATAGATAGCTCGGGTACTCTTGTGGGCCCCATCGACAGCTGTCTGATCCTGCCTAACAAACAACTTTGCATAAAGATAAGATTCTCATCTTATCGGTTATGCAAGCAGACAAACAACTTTGCATAAAGATAAGATTCCTCATCTTATCGGTTATGCAAGCAGCTATGCAAGCAGATACACAAAAAATACAAGCGGAATTATACAAATACAAATACAAGTATAATTATACAAGTCTGGGGTCTTCAGAGGTCTATACCACGCTTAGCTGGCCACTTCGATGGCCACTTCGCTGGTGAGTTTAGTGTCGGATTGGTTCTTCAGTGTTATGGTCATCACTGGAGGAGCTAGAGTCGGGAATGAGGCGTGGGGGATATGATCCCCTGTTTGGGTAGGTACCTCTATTCGAGTAAGGTGACCAGTTGAACCATGGCTGGGTTCGGCCGCGTTCTTCGGCGCGCCGATATGCAAGTTCCTCGGTCGCTTCAATTGCAGCCAAATTCTGACTTTCCCTCTCGATGTTTTCAAGACAACGGTATGCTTCATGCGCCTCATGGATAGACATTTGATTAAGGTGATGAAGTTCTGTGCCTGGTCTGTGCGTTTGTTCTTGCAAAGAGTGCCCCCTTTGTTCCAGCATTCCCAGGTAGACGGCCACTTGCGCCATTGTATAATGGAGTTAACTATTGATGCGTCTATTTGTAGATCGCCGAAGCCGGATGGCCTGTTCCAAGCTTCGTCTCGGAGTGTTGAAGCATAGTTCTGCGATATCTTCTTCGAATGTTCGGAGATGAGATGAATGTCCCCAATTTTCTCCTGCCAATTCCATTTTTGAGACCTTGCTTGTTCCCATCTGTGTGCTTGTTCAAGACTTCCTCTATGATAGAGGGGTATGTTTGTTGGGTAGCTTGATGTTCGTCGTCCCTGCCCGTGTGAGGCCATTCCTGTAAAAGAGCACATGTTAGCCTAGAGAGAGTATCCGCCAAGGTGTTGTGTTTTCCTTCAATGTGTTCGAAGTGCACTGTAATGCCTGATTCGTTAATAAAATCGGTGAACCCAATCCATCTCACTCTTGAGGGTTTATGCTGGTTGCTTTTATTATGAAAGTTTATGATGGCTTGGCAGTCAGTTCTGATGGTTACATCCCTTTTGTCTAAGTAGTAGATTTTAAAGCTCTGTAACGCCGCCATGACTGCATGTATCTCTGCGTCAATTGTGGATTTAAGCTGCTGGAACTTTCCGCTAGCATATGCACATATCTTTTCTGCTGATCGTGGATCCATTGTCTTGTGTTTCGATTTGCAAACAACTCCCCATCCTTCCAAGCAGCCATCCGCTTCAATGACGATAGCTGCAGTTGCTGGAGGTAGTGCCATATCTGGCAGGTTCTGTACTTGTTGCTTGATTTTCCGGATAATTGCCCAATCTGAGGTTTTGATTCGACTATCTTCATGTGGGTTTGTTTTTTCATAGAGTGGTCCGAGAAGTGTTCCTAGATTTGGAATATAGGATCTGACATAATTCAGTATGCCGAGCCAAGACCTTAACCCTTTCTTTGTCTTTAGCTGTTCCTCTTTGACCTCCACTATTTTCTTGATAATATGGGGTTGGAGTTTGATACGATTTTGCCCAATGATAGCTCCAAGAAATTCAATCTCTGCGACAGCTATCTTCATTTTGGTAGGGGATAACACTAGTCCTTCCTTTTCACATATCTTTAGCATGATCCTCAAATGTTCGGCATGCTCTCTTTCGGTTTTGGAGAAGACCAGGATATCATCTATGTAGACTGCGATAAAGTCATGGAAGTCTTGGAAACAACCATCCATTTTTCTCTGAAATATAGCTGGCGTATTTTTCAAACCAAATGGCATGACCAACCATTCATATAAACCTCCTGGGGTTATGAAGGCTGTCCATGGTATACTTTTTTCATCCATTGCTACTTGATGAAAACCGTTTTTCAAGTCAAACTTGGAGAAGATAGCAGAAGTACCAATCTTTTGTATAATAGTATTGATACCTGGGAGGGAGTATTGATCTTTGTATGTGTTGTCATTCAAGGTCCTGTAATTGCAGACCATTCGCTCTTTTCCTGTTTCTGGATCCATTGTGGTTCCTGAGTATACTATTATAGCCATGGTCCGGTGTCTCCTTTTGCTGGGTCTTATGACTTCTAATTGTAGTAGTGAGTCGATATGCCTTTTGAATTGGTCCTTCATTGCTGGTGTGACGTGCTTCATCGGTTTGTCCTAGATTGTGATATCTTCGTTGATGATTTCCATACGACAGGTTACTTTGTTTTTGGCCCAATGTTTCAAGGGTTCTTCGCCGATATAACCTTGTTTTTGTAGTCCTTTATGGAGTTCGAAGAATCTTTTAATGAATTGTGGGCTTGCTTGTGGTCCTATGTTGACTGCGGAAACCTCATGTTGGACCCATAAGTATTCTTCTTCTTCCATTCTGAGTTCCGGTATTGCTAGGTTCGCTACCTCCATTTCTGGCCTTGTGTTGATCTGTGTGATTTGTTTGTAGAAAGTAATCATATTACCTTATATTCGTAAACCTCCTTGCATTGCTCGGATAAAGTTGCAGCCAATCAGCATTTCTATGCCGTCTGTCATCATACTGAAAGCGTATACGAATGGAATTCGAAACTTATTGCCTTCTATTTCCATTTGTCCGCCTTTCAGTTTCTTAGTAGCTATGTCCCTGGAGTTAATACATGTGAATCTTGTTGGTATGGGGCTTTCTTCCAGTGCGTCTTTTGGAACTGAGCCAATATTAATACAGCAAGTAGTACAGCCTGTATCCAATATGGCTTGTATCTTGAATTCTTCAACCTTTGGAATACGAAACACCACTTCCAGATTGTACAGGTTGTTTAACTTTCTTCTACTTGTGATCAACATAACGGTTTCTTGGAATGTTTCTTCTTCGTTTATTACTGTTTTGCCTTTGCTTGTTTTGTCCAAGCCATCCAGGTCCTTTTGGAGGTGTGTTGTGAGGGCCCTTTCCTTTAATTCATCATTTTCCTCCTGCAACCTTTTGTTCTCTTGTACCAGATAATCCGTGTATTTTAACAATTCCCCAATTAGATGATCTTTGGAGGTATATGCTGCCGGTTGTTTTGTTGGGGCTGGGACATTGATCTGCAATTGTATTCTTGCACACATAGGACAAAGTAATAAGTCACAGTGGGCACAAAACATTTTCATGTTGATGCCTACCTCTATGTTGCAACTCTGGCATCGTTGCAATTTTGTTGCACCACTGAATTGTTTGTTTTGGTGCTCACAGTTCCATTGTTCTTCCTTGAGTTTTATTGTTGGTAGCCACCATAGTTCCTCTTGCATCATTAGGGCCAAATTGTCTGTGAGGCTACCTGCAAAATCACCTGTTTCTCCATCTAGGTAACTGTAAATGTCACTGAGGTCGTCTTCATTTAGGTCTACAGACACAACATCCAGTTCTTCTGCGAGGGCTAACTCCGTGATTACAACTTTTCAGGCCATGTTTCCTACTTCACTTGTACAATCGCGAGCAAAGTGTCCTTCCTTTCCACAGATGTAGCATTTGCATTTACGAACCCTTCCTTTGGCTCCATCTTTTCTTTTAAATACCCGCACATGAGTTTCATGAGGTTTACCTTTATATGTCTGTGTCTTTCTGAGCTTGTAGCGCTTTCGATCCCCATAGTATCCTGGAATAGGTATCTTCTCATAGAATGACAATTCTTTAAGTCCTCGTTGGATTGCTGCCTTCTTGCAGATTTCTGCGAGATAATTATAGGCGAAGGCTATTCTTGGGATGATGCTAGCGACTGGTAGACGGTGTTTTTGTATCCAGACATCTTCCAGCTCTTTTCATATTAACAGTGGTAGTTTGCGAAAAAGCTTTTCTGATAATTCCTTGCTTAGGTACATACGTCCCGATTTTGCTGCTAAGGTTTTGTAGTCCTTGAAATAGTCCCATATATCTCTGAGGTTATTACAGGATAGTCTCTCCAATTCTTTGTACGCCCTATCTTGTTCGTCTGTCATTCCTTGGTAAGGATCTTCCAAGAAAAATATCCTGCGTACTTGTGAGATTATATTTTGCATTTCTCCTGCCTGATGCAGTACCTATGTATAGGCATCAGGGAATGCCATTCTCCATTGGATCCATGTGAGCTTTTCATCTTCTCCTAATAAGTTTTCCATATAGTCCACTTTTGCTTTATCATCATTCCAAACTTTTCCGGGATCGTCCATATGATTGAGGGTTATTTTCTCCCATCGGTCAAAGACTTCCCTGTATAGTCCAATATCATTGGGTAAGACTAAGATAGCTCCTTGGTAAGGTCCACATATTGGCTGTATATCCTTTAGCCCTTGTTTTCAGCTTACTGGTATCATATCCTTCCATCGTGTTTGTGTTGTGATCATATGCTGTAGAGGTCCCTCGGGCTGGGGGGTACTGGACTCCTTATCTCATGTTCTCTTCTTGCGGTGGTCTGTAGGAGGAGGAGATTACTTCGGAACTGCTCATTCTTGCTTGATTTGATGTTTCTGCCATTGTTTCTGCTTTTTTTTTTAAATTTCCTGAATTTTGGATAGTCGAGTTCTACCAGGCCATCAGTGAGGGCATAACTTTGTTCAAAAGGGTTATACCAGGTATATTCATCTTCTAGTTGATCAGAGTCTGTTGTTGAATTTTCTGGGGTTTCATCCCATTGTGGTGCCTCTTGTTCATCTTCTTCTAGTGTTAGAGCAAAGTGTTGAGGCTTGGGCGTTTCTTCGTCGTTGTCATTATCTTCCCATCCTGTTGCTAGGAGTGGCCATGGAGTTGTTTCTGGGGTCGTGTATTTGACCATAACATCATATTTTCCTGTTGTGCAATGAACATCCCATCCTGATTGATGTAACCATGGCTGTTTTCTTCGTCTGTCAGCTTCCTGTTGTGAAATAGTCGTTGGATTGCGTTCCTGGTTTCTAATTATTTCGGAGAATAAACAAACCAGTGATATATCCTCTCGTAGTGCTTCATCCTCTTGTTCGGGTGCATTTCTGTAATTTTGGAATTTTAAGCTCACAGATCCATCTGACCTTGTTCTGGTTTGAACGGATGAAGGTCTCCCTGCTGTTATTTGTTCTGGTGGTCGTAAAATCCATCGTCGTCCTTGAAGTGCTTCAGTTGTATGCCTTTCTGCCGAGACAGCTTGTATACCGCTTGTTGCCAAATAGTCTGTTACGTTCTGCACATTATAACAAAACCCGACATAACTGGTATTGGTTAATCGTCCTACTAATGATCTGGTAAGGAGTAAGTTGGATTCTCCTCCTATCCATTCTTCATATCCTCGTGTTTGTATTGACAGCTGTATATGTCGGAAGAAATCATGAATGCTGAGCATGATGTCTGGGGCAAGGTAGACTAATTGTGTTCCTCTTGACATGTCTACTTCCATGGTTCCAATGATTGCTCGATCATCCCCTCCCCATCGGGTATCTCGTAGGACGATAAGGACATTGGTGCCAGCTTCTCGACGATGTAATGCATGGATTCTGATCATGAGTAACCCTAGATGAATATGTTCCATACCTTCATATAACAGACGATCATAGGATTGTCGATTGATGAATCCCATATCTCTTTGTTCTCCTTCTCCTGTTACAAGGATTCGTTCTTCTGAATAGTGCTGGTAAACTCGATGTACTGGTTCGGACCAGGCGGTGGTGTATAATCGTTTACAAAGATCAATACTCCCTCCCAGGTATCATGCTTCTTGGTAAACACTGCTAGAGACAGTTGTTTTCCAATTCATGTAGTCGTTTTGTTTCTTAAGTTGGGAGTGGTTGGTTAGTTCGCTTTTGAGTTGTTGTAATTTCTTCCTATATCCTACTCATGCATGTGAATCCAATTTCTGTTTGTTTGAGTTGGATTAAGGCATGCCCTTTTGCAGTCTATATAAAGAAATTACGTCAGTACTCGTAAATGAACTAACCAACTAGAGTTCTAGCTAGACATGCTGTTATGAAAAAGTCATAGGAATACCTTTGTAGTTGCAACCAGCTCCGCTACCATTCGGTTTTGGCCTTCTGGATCTTGTTCCTCGAACTATAAATAGTATGGGGAACACTATATCGTAATCAAACACAAGCTGATTTATTTCTTTGAGAGAGTACACTTGCCAGGACCTCTGGATTGTGTTCTTCTCTTTGTTACATGGTTTGTTTATATAGGCCAGTATAGATAGCTCGGGTACTCTTGTGGGCCCCATCGACAGCTGTCTGATCCTGCCTAACAAACAACTTTGCATAAAGATAAGATTCTCATCTTATCGGTTATGCAAACAGACAAACAACTTTGCATAAAGATAAGATTCCCATCTTATCGGTTATGCAACCAGCTATGCAAGCAGATACACAACAAATACAAGCGGAATTATACAAATACAAATACAAGTATAATTATACAAGTCCGGTGGGTTTTGCCAACCACCAACCAGCTGCAATTCACAGATAAGCACAGCGGATTTGCAGTAGCTGTTTGGCGCTAGACTCAATCACGGTTAATCTATGGGAAATGAAAGGAATATACCCATAGATTGACGTTCAGAAGTGGGAAAGGAGCAAGCAATGCATATAATATCCCCACCACGAAACATTATGTGTCAAAGGTGTAAAGTGAGTTGGACCACGTTGGCTCATCATCAAACACGCAAACTTATCCGTAGCTTTGGCCTTTTGCGGTGCATCCAACCATTTGATCAGGTTTCCTTGCTCTCATCCTGCTTTCGGTGTCCCAAATCTTTTCAAATCGAAGGTAAAAGACACTCCAACCCCACCACAGTACCAGCTAAAAAACTCCTGTCAGTATCCAACGACCTGAGCATCTCGTGTGGCCCTGCTTTAGATTTCTTGAAACTTCTACTCTTTTGGATCAGGCACAGGTACATGTATTTCCCGCCTCTGAAGGGGCAGGAAGAATACTACACCGGCCAGGATCCGTTCAAAGTTGGATTCTTAGGTTCCTCACAGCCCCCTTTTCTCTCTTGCATGCATACGTATTTGCAAACTAATCTTTCTTCATATCCATATTTTCGAGATTCAAATTCGAATTCCGATCAGCTCTGCACTGCAGCTATTTCAACACGGTCTTTGGTTTCACCATAAATCCATAATACATTCATTTGGAAACTGGAAAATGGATAAAAACATACCAGTAGCGGTAGTGCTATTCATTGGTTGATATATCATATTCAACCATTACAAACCATGCTGATTTTACAACAGATGGGAAAAGAAAGAGGACATGCTCTTTCTACAATCACTAGATCCCTCATACCAGCAAGCCAGATCCAAAAAAATAAATCCGCCTGCACCTTGATGGGGAAAACATGAAACATATACCATTATAACTAGCTAGCTATGCTACTCGGCTTGCTTGTAACTAGTGCTCATACATTCAGAATAAAACCTGTACAATGGGAGGGAATATGGAGAGATGAGTCAAACGACGAGTGACTACATCATCTCCGAGAAGAGACCAAGGTTTTCTCTTCTGACTTTAAAGCTTTGGTTGAAGGGAGAATCGCATCTGAATGTGATGTGGCTGGTGCTGCTGTTATGTCTTTGTCTGCAGTAACTGGTACTGGTTCAACAGGTTGTGGTGTATAAGTGAAGGACAGATCTTTATTGGCAGCCAACGCAAGAAGCTCTTTCTCCTCCAGCCCTTTTGTTGGCCCAAGGCTACATCGGTCAGGAGCGTGCTTTGCCAAGGCATCTCTGAATTTTTTGATCTGGAATATGCCAACAATACACAAACTAAGCAATCAACACAACTGAAAAGACAACAAATATACATGATGAATGAAGAATCAATGCTGTAGTTCAACAGGAGCCCCATTAAAATAAAATATTTCACCATGGAGAAGACATACATTTTCAAATGACAAACAATAAAATTGAGCAGAGAAGGCAGCAAAAGAATAGCTAGCACTAACCGTGGCATTCGTACAACTAAAGCTACACAGTCGGCCATGAGCTCCTCGGTAAAATCGGAAGAACGGAAGCACATGCACATTGAGGCTGTAACACATAGACTTGTGTTCTTCATAATTGACCTGAAGAAACAGCACATCTGGGTTCATCTCCGCCAGCTGACATAACTGCAGAGACAAAGAAAATCATGTAAGGATAGTGATCCGTGTACCTCAAAACCATGCATAAATTTACATTTGTACATAAATCCAGCGAAATATAATACCTTGGGGTGAAGAGCTTTGCAACCACCGCACCCAGGGGAGAAGAAATCAACAACAACAAGCTTGTCCCCAGTATTGTTAAGCGAGTCAACGAGATCTTGGGCAGAGGTCACCAATTTCATGTTGGATTGCAGCCCTTTCTCCCACCATTTTTGAGCATATTTAAGTTTAAGTCCAATCTGTTTATCAAAGACAACAAAATCAACCTCGTTAATTATTCATATCAAAGATTAGTAGACAAATGACTGCAGAATTCTTTTATCATAAACTAGAAGTTTAACTGAAAAAAGAGTCGGTTCTAGAGATTTGATAAATGTAATCAAAATCATCTGGTTCATCAAATTGAGAAGGATACCAAAATATGAATCCATCAAAACTGGAAGTTCAGAAATATAAATCTATCAAAATGAGTCGTCAAAAACAAACTTAAAGTTCAATTATACCAGAAAACTAATCCAACAATGTTTTTAAAAGGGGAGAAAACACCATTTATTTCATTAAATTTGAACCTTAAGACCCAGATCCTGATATGTAATAGCTACAAATATCCTATTCACTTTTTGCAATTCAAACCTCTGCAAAAACACCCAATCATGGGAAAAAAAAGTAACTAAAAATAGCATACAGCACGTAGACTAAGCTAAATCCAAAAATAAATCTCAAATATTAAAAAATACTGTTTGACAAACCTGAGCCTTAACATGAACCGGAGAAAAGTGCCCTCTCTTGGGCTTCCATTGACTCCCATGAAGAACAGCCCTCTTCCCATAAAAGTCGCTACCAAACGACACCGCCTCGATCCTACGACCCTGCGGCTTAACTTTCAAAGAAAACCCTTTAAGCTTGCAGCTTCTGGCAAAACCAGAAGAACAATCGAGCCTTTGTTTTTGTTCATGCAGAAAATGATACCTACAGGTAGATGAAGAAGAATAAGAAAGCAGATTGGCTTTGCTCAACACATCCGCCATTTCTGACCCACCAAACAAGCCCACGAAAAGATTCAAATTTTGTAAGAGAAAACAGAGAAATAGGTTTTAGGCCAAAGCTTTGGCTTTTGTTTTGTTCAATTGAAACTCCAGGCTAGATAGATAAACACATTTCCGTTAACAGAAGCAAAAACGTTGAAGACACCTGTGGTCATATCCAACGTTAGATGTTGTAGGTCACCGATCTAACGGCCAGGAAATGTTAGGTAAAAGTTAACAGTTGCGTTTTGGATAAGATTGTCCTTTTATATCATTTAGACTAAAAATTTTCCCAGTTGGCCGGTTTTTCTGGTACGAATGGAGCAGCATATGACTCGCTTGATGTTGAACACGTGGCGTGATCTTTGCATCTGTTAGTGTCTGGGAAATTAGATAAGATTTGGATAAAATGGATCCCTCTCTTACTTATTTGTTGACAATTTCCCCCTCTTTTGTTAAAATTTACATTTGAGGACAACTCTCCGTTTATACTTCAAGGCCCCTAGTATGCAGTAAGGCCGAACGAGCACTTTTTTGGATCAACATGGGTCTCTACTGTATGATGACAACGGGCCTGCAGCTATCGAACATGTTGGCCCAAATCCGCATGTACCTAAATTTACCTGAATTCAAATTATTATAAGAATGATTTTAGATTGAAAAAATTATATTAAAATACATATTATAATCTATTTTTATGTAATGATTTTTACGAATTTATTTTTATTTTTATTTTTATTTAAAAATTTAAAATTTAAAATTTTGTATAAATAATTAATATTAACAATTAAAAATTTTATTTTATTTTATAAAATAAATTCATGAAAATTAAATATAGGAATATAATTAATTAATTAATTAATATAATCATACCAATTTTATAAAATACTTCAGTATAGACATATACTTTTTAGAAAAATAAATATAGAAATATTATTAAAAAACACTAATATATAAATATAATTAATTTATGAATTAATAAATATAATCATACCAATTTCACTAACCAAATCGTAATAATAAAAAAGACTTTTGTATAGACATCATTTTTTAGAAAAATAAATATAGAAATATTACTGAAAAAAAAAATTAAAAGTGATGCTATTGCATAAGCAACCCGCCTTGTACGGCTGATCTATAGGCTAACCGCTTAGAAGCAGCCGCCAAGCAATACTTCGGTCGGTTACAGTCAGTCAATCTCCAGATACTTCAGTTCTACTTCTCCATACGGTTTAACTGTAAAATGTATCAGTATATCTGAGTACCTGTCAATACCATATTCCCATAATGGCTCATATTTTTCACCATTTGTCGAAACCCATTGCAGTTCCATATCCAAGATTCAAACTTGAACCCGAAAACATCCTGCATAGATTCTCCTTTTCTCACAAAAGGCCATCTACCAAGTTCTCTTCGTTTCCCCGGGGTTCTCGCCCTCTTCTTCTCAGTTCAAGATGCACACCATACGATAGCATTTCACTTTCCACCAGTGCTTCGCTTGCTGATGGTAGCGTGGGCAGTCATGAATTTTCCGGAGAAGATGAAGCAAAAGGGTCCCGAGAAAAAGGAACCAAAAAGAATTTCTGGGGTGCTGTTGGTTTGATTATTGGCACTGCCGTAGGGCCAGGAATGCTTGGTTTACCTGCTGCGACCATAAGATCAGGCTCGTTTGTATCAACCATTGCCATTGTCGTTTGTTGGGTTTATGTGATCTCCTCCATCATTCTTGTTGCTGAACTCTCCTTTGCTGCAATGCGAGAAGATGGGGTTGCAGAGGTGAGCTTCACTAGCCTTGCAATAAAAGCATTAGGAAGCAATTTCGGTGCTTTAGTGGCAGTGGTCTACGCCAGTCTGAGTTTTTCATTGTTGGTGGCTTGTGTTTCCGGCATTGGTTCAATAGTATTACAGTGGTTTCCATGGATGAATGTTGTCTTAGCTCACGCATCATTTCCTCTTTCTGCTGGGATCATAATTGGATTCTTTCCATTTAAGGTCATTGACACGGTAAACCGGTATTTGTGCCTCCTCATGCTTGTCTCCATCACTTCTCTGGTGGGCATTGGTTTATCGGTGGCTAGAAAAGATGTAGTTGGTTCCTTTGCCCCTACCTCTTGGAATATTCTATCAATCTTGCCGGCAATACCTGTAGCAGTACTGACGTTAGGATTTCATGTTATCACCCCTTTTATATGTAAAATTGCTGGAGACACAGTGCATGAGGCTAGGAAAGCAATACTTATAGGCGGTGTTGTTCCACTGATCATGGTTCTGTCATGGAACTTGATCGTTTTGGGGCTTGCTGGAGCTAACAATGTTGTTTCTACCAATAATCCTATCTCCCTTTTGCTTTCAGTCAATCCTTCTGCATTATCAGCTGTTCAGGGTTTCGCATTTGCTGCTTTGGCAACTAGTTTGGTAGGTTATGCAGTTAGCTTTCCCAAGCAGCTTCTTGATACGTTGGAGTTGATTTTCACGAAACCCAATTCTGCAGAACAAGTATTCTCTCAATGGAAAATGTTGTCTGGAGGAAACACAAATGCAAAAATTGGGTTGGCCACATTTTCTGGTGGTTGTGGTTTCGGAAATATAGGAATTGCTTCATTTAATGGATCAAGATATTCAATTACCTCCAAACTTGAGCAGCCATCTAACACATCTGGGTCTTATTCATCTCATCAAAAATTCGTAATGATGCTGGTGCTTGGAGTTCCCATACTCATTGGATCCTTCTTTCCCTCAACTTTTTCAAGAGCTCTTGATTTTGCAGGAATTTATGCAAACTGCTTCCTTTTTGGCATACTTCCTCCAGTAATGGCCTATATACAGCAATCCAGAAAGAAGCTCAGGTATTACCGCTTCCTCTGTATAGTATTTTGCTCTGTCACATAGAACAGTTGTTAGTTCTTGATTTAAAATAAGACCCTCTCTTTTTTTCTCCAAACATTCTCAATTTTGTCATTAAGTTCCAAAAGGTGGACCTTACAAATATGGCCTCTGTTTTTCCAGGTCATCTATTCTGGCAGGAGGAGATATAACACTTTTGCTACTCTTCAGTATTGCAGTTATTTTGGGTATTTGGCATTAACAAGCAGCAAAACTTACACTATGAGTTTGGTATCCACTCTAGAGCTTTTTAGAACACAGCTCGGAGTTTGGATGCCACTGAGCCAAGGGCTCGTTGGTGAATCCGTCATTGATTAGTTTCACACATAGCAAACTCATAGTGTAAGTGACTTGTCTTTACATGTTCTACGAGTTTCCATAAGATTCAATCCAACATTGCTCTAGATGTTTATGCACCAGAGAACATCTAATTGATTCTCAAAGGATATATTTTCATATTGAATTCCAGGTGATGAAATACAGTCTCAAACATTTACTATAATAAGGTAGTAATTGAATCCGTACAGTTTATCTCCCTACTACAGAAGGAAAAATGTTTATAATGACGTCAATGTAAATCATAGAGCAACAAATCTGTAACTACATAGCTTGCACTTGGACTATGTATTATGGAATATGCAGATGCGGGAGACAGTTATCTAGCAAAGGAAATGGAAGAGGACGAAGGGTTAAAGCCATGCTCACCAGTATGTGCTTAACGGTAAGAATATTTCCTGATATGAAAAATGTTTCAAAACAAAGCTGGCCCAAAAATTGATATAGTACCATTCTTTCCTGGCTCTCCTACTATACACAAGTATAGGCTTTTCCGACGGGACTCCCTTAACTCTTGGGAGACTGCTATCACATTTCATGCGCATGCACCAAGAATCCTTTTTAGTCACACTAGGTTCAACATGATCAAAAAGGATTGTTTTATACGTTTGCAGTAGATCTCCAGGTGGATGGAAAACCCCTGCCAACTGATTCTCAAATATGCTGCTTAGTTCTCTTGCAATGCAGCCAAATCATCGTCGCAAGGGGAAATGGAAGGAACACCAGTCGCAGTCCATAATCACTGGAAAACTGAATTCTGTTGGCTTGATACATTACCTGGAATAATTGAACCATCACCATCCAAGACCAGCTCCTCCACTGTTATATTTAAGGATTCTCTAGACAGGGCCACACCGAGAGATCTTGAGGAAAGGAATCAGGAGTTAACCCGGGAAAATGTTTCATACCCTTCATGAGCTAACTTTTCACCACCAAAGCTTCTCAGTAATTATCATACTTGATGATTATAAGGAAATAGCTGTAAGCAAAAGGTACATGATATCTAGATTACACGGAGCCATTGTTGCTCGTCAGTTGGACAATACTATGACCAGCAGCTTTGAAGGCATTCCTTTCATCCATCACTCTTCTAAAGTTCTCAGCATCTTCAAACCTCCCAACACCGTTAAAAATATTATACATTAGCACATAATCCCCACCATATCTACCCTCGATCTCCATTATCTTCCTTGTGACCCTTTGAGCCATTTGAACGTTTCCATAGAAACTGCATGCACCCAAAAGGGCCCTCCACATCACAACATCAGCAGTCTCACCAGGAACACTCAAAGCCATTTTCTCCGCTTCTTCTAACCTCCCTGTCCTCCCCAGCATGTCAACTAAACATCCATAGTGCTTCATACCAGGCAAAATCTGATACTCATTTACCATCTTCTCAAACAACTTGAGCCCTTCATCGGCCAATCCTACATGACTACAAGCACTTAAAACACTCAAGAATGTAACTCGGTTAGGCTGAAACCCCAATTTCTCCATCCTTTCAAATTTTTTCAATGCTTCTTTCCCCATCCCATTCATAGCAAGCCCCGAAATCATTGATGTCCAAGACACTAAATTCTTCTTATTGTCCGGAATCTCCTCAAAAAACATCCAAGCTCTCGCTATGCAGCCACATTTTGCGTAGGTATCAATGATCGAATTAGCAACACGTATATCACCTGCATTAAATCCCCTTTTTTCTCCATAACCATGAATCAAGCTGCAAAATTTTAAGTCCCCTCTATTGGAAGCAGCAGGCAAAATAGCAAGAATAGTTATCTCACTTGGTTTGATACCGTCATCCAAACCCATTCTTCGAAACAAATCTAAACCCTCAGCAAACCTGTTAGCCCTAACGTAGCCATCAATAATTCCAGTCCAAGAAACAACATTCTTCTCTGGCATCTCATCAAATAGAGAGCGTGCAAATTCAAGCTCACCCCATTTCACTGACCCAGTAAGCATCACATTCCAGGTGACCAAATTCCTGTCAGACATTTCATCAAACACAGTCCTGGCAGAACCTAAACCCCCGCTTGATGCATACATTTTAATAAGAGCAGTTTGCACATAAACATGGTCTTGAAAACCCACTTTGAATACAAGACCGTGAAACTGACTTCCTATAATTTGACAACAAAAGTTAGTGCTGGCATTTATAAGGAAAGCATATGTGAAGCTATCAAACGAAGGGCTTGACAACGAAAAAGAGCCAAATTTATAAAGTTGTTGGAATTGCTTGTAAAATGAAAAGGATTGATGAGGGCAGTTACTTAAAGAATAACATCTAAGTAATGAATTAAAATGCAGCACGGAATGAGTTAGCAAGCCAGTTGTGAGTAGTAGTGAGTGAACTTGATGGGTAACTTGGTGGCTTGTTGGGTTTTTGTGTAATAAGGATAGCAATCGATTTCGTTTTGTTTGTTCTTGTCCGGAAGTGGAAAATAGACTGTGGGAATTCAGGAACAGAAGGGTTGTTCTTGTTCCTGTTAATGGGTTTGTGAAACGACAAAGATGAGATCTTTTCAATCTTAGCATTGCTGCTATACCAGTACCAAAATTCACCTTTTGTGCCTCAGCCGGTATTTTGTGCACTAGCATGTTGTGCAATTAGTGCTTATAGCAGCTATACTTCCAACCTTCCAAAAAGAAAGAAAAAACATCCTTTGATTTTGTAGAATGAAAATGAACTCGCAGAGTTAATTTTTTCGTTTTTATACCTAATAAGATAATATATTATCTATAGAACATGCAATATTCATTATCGCAGAATTTGAATTCAAAGAGATTTCGATCTTTCTCCACCAAAATCAACCATATTGCCTAAATATTAGTGTAAATAATGGTGGAGTCCATTCACGAATAGTATTTTAAATCTTTTAGATCCGAAAAATATGATTAATGATAAAACTCATCCGTAATTTATCAAAAATCAAGAATTTGATCATTGAATTTGGATATAATCACTATTACTAACGGTTGTACCTCTTTAATATAAAAGAAAAAAACTTAAGAAGTCTTTCAATTTCCGAAACTTGCAAGTTACACCAGTTGTTGAGCAAATCTACAATCAAATACCATACAAAATTTGTGTCCCTAAATAGTTGAACTGAATGTAACAGCAAAGATTGGAGAAAAATACAGAGTAAAAAAGGAACAGTTTTGGATGGCTATGAAGTATGGGCATTTCCTTCTTCTAAGACAAACTTATCTTAATTAGGATGTGCATTTTGCGAGATTTGGTCAATTTTGAAGCAGTGCACACGCCTGCAAAATCACATGGCTTCTTGATGGTGGCAAATAGCAAAACAAATGCCTGTGTTGAGTTAGCATTTGACCACCAGACCAGTAGCTGAAGTGCCGCACATCGTTGCAGAAGGTTTTCAAGTACCGGAGAAACCTACACTAAATCCAGTGAACAGCATTTAGTGTGTGATTCGTGCACTGAGTTTCAGCATAATGAAGCAATGCCCACATGGTAATCATGAAAGGTAACATTGCTCGGGTTAAGCCTTCCAATTTTCTATTTAAACTTATGAAAGAAGAATAATTAGTTCAGTAACAAACCAGGAGATGTCATTGTGGCAGGAATTCCTCTGCATCGCTCCAAAACCATCTAGTTTTCTTTTGCAGCGGATGGATTCCGGCCAAATTGGATAATCATTGGCTTGCCTTTGAAGACAAAACCATTCACCAGATTCTGAGATCACAAACCACTTTAACAAAGAATAAGTATCATGCACCATCAGACGCTTTAGTTTAGTAAAATCAGATGAAAAGAAAGCAGCCCCTAGTTTTTATGTAGAATAGAAAGTTTGTGCCTTCCACTAGAAACTTCAGCCGGGCCTCATTATTTCCATGACAATACCAAGGAAAGGCAAATCATGATGTTCACAGCCAAGCATGTATATGTAAACGTGGTTGATGTTACAGAAAACAGAACATTAGTGCATTGAAATGGTCTATTTATGGAATCAACTATGAACAAAACATTTTTGCAAGAAGAGCTACCGACCAGAGCCTGATGGGCAAGTTCAAGAGATGGAAATGTAACAAAAGCTTGGCCCCTCATTCTTCCCTCCTGTAATTATAATAGATTCAGTCATTTCAAGCTTAGAAGAAATATAACAAGACGAAATATTCTCAAACTCAAAATTTCAAGCATATTTTCAAATCTGTTCAAAAATTGGTTGAATCAAGCTCAACTTTCAAAATGTTTTTGAGGATAAAATCCAGTATGCATGCAGAGGAATTAACTAATATAATGGCTGACGTAAGCTAGCATAGAGATGACGGATAGAGTAACAAGAGGCAATCTTCGTGACATACTATGAGAAAGAAGGATGATGGTGGTATATTTCAGAACGGGCTTGAGCACCCATATTGGGGAAAGGCATCACCCAGAAAAGCAGAAGAAAAGGTCCGCGGATAACTCTCCAACATAGATAAGGTACTCTTTTAAATATAGCATGGCTGAGTCAGATTAGTTTATTATGAAAAGAAAAAAAGGTAAGATAGTTTGTAAGTTCAATGGTAGACATATCCACAATGTCAGTAACAAGAGTTCTCAGAAAGGGCCAGTAAGTGAGTGGGAAGCATATATGGCTGGATAGAAAGCTTCCATAAAGTTGGCAAGCTTGCTGTCGAGAGGACTATATTAGACAGCTAATATGATGTGAATGGAAAATGAGGAAAAATAAACTAAATGATTCGTGTGAGATAAGGATTTTATCATGCTTAAAATGTTTCCAGGAGGCCCAAAATTAAATACCACGTGTCCACCATAACAGCTTTGGTTGAACTAAAGAGATGGCATATTTAAACGAGAACATGATATCCATCTAATCTCATAAAGAGAGGACAAAGAAGAGATGTGCTCTTCTGTTGTCAAGTCCTGTTTCCCAAGCCCCAGAAACCAAGTCTCCTATCTATTGAATAAGGACTAACTCCAGATTTAGGACCAACTAAAGATCTTGACACTACTTTGTGGTCAGCCCTCAACAAACATTGGGTTCACTGACTAAAGCTATTAGGGGAATCTAACAATAGCAGTGGATCATCAACGTAGTCACTTGGATATATAACAACAAAGCGTCACAGAGTACAAGGATCTCACCTGCATTAACTTCACATTAAGCCCACTCTTAGCTGCTTCAATGCTTCCAAATAATGATCCTACAGAGATTAAGACCACAGATGAATTCAAATAAGCAGAGTTCAAATGTAACCAGCAATGTGAAAAAATTAAAATCATTCATAGTTAATAACAACCCGATCAAAATGATTTTGAAGTACAGTCAATTCCTCAAGTATGAAAAAAAGATAGCTCATCAAAGTATCTTTCAGATGCTTATGGTATTAGAAGAATCAAAGAGATAAAAATTTAGGCAAAATAAGAGATAGGGTTTCTCAGCTCACCAAATATATAGAAGAAGTCATCGGAAACCACATCCTTGTCTAGGTTCTTTATGTACAATACAGATGCAGGGTTCCCAACTGTATAGTTCTGTGAGTTTTAAGATGGCATAACACATGTTAGTGCAACTCTTTAGGGAAATAAGCCAATTTTATCATTTTAGTTCATTTAAGGAAGAAGACCCTCAATTTGCCATTTTAGCCGGTCCATCACTAAAAAAATTCTCCACAGCCAGTACCTTAAACTTTGGAAGTGATAGAATTTCCTCTGGCGCCAGCCTTTGGCCTTCTATTTCTTCTCGAGTTGCATAAGGTATTTTATCCAAATTCTCTTCCGCTTGCTCCTCAGGTTCTTCCACAGTACTAACTTCTTTGTGATCAGTTTGAGTTATTTTTGGGGCAATTTTGATCTTCCAATAGAAATTAAAGAACGTGAGTAATTTCAAACTTGACCATAAATCAAAAAATATCACACTAGCAAAATACAGACACTACCTGTAAAACAGGGTTCTTCTTTTTTACAATAGGAATTTCTTTTGGGACCAAAGCGGAAGGTTTCAGTCCTACAGCCTCATGAGCCACTTCTTTATCAGTTGCTGGACCAACGATCATTTCTCTTCTTCTGCGTTTTCTTCCAAACTTGACTTGTTTTGAAACTCCAGAAGGGGACTTGTCATCAACATCCTGAGGCAGTCTCATGTTTATCAAAACCAGTCATGGAGTTATAGGAAAAATTCTCCTATGGAGAGGGAACATGGATGGCAGTGAAAAAATGAGATGCTAAACAACAAGAAAGCCAGATTCCACTACACCAAGTTAGCAAAAATAATAAAAATTAAAATTAACAGAAAAAATAGCATGTTGTTGCTTCCAACTTTTTGATGGCAAACAAAAAGACACTGTTCTTCAGATTTAGCCACATAAATATTTTGTAAGTTAAATGGATGACAATTCAAATAATGCATGTGATGTGCCATTTTGGATCATAAAAGTACAGATGTGTTAAGAGCGTACCTCATCTGAAGATTCCAACTCCGACTCATCACTGAATAAATCGGCTAGATGAGTTTTTCCAGATACAGAAGGGGGGAGAGGAGGCAGTGGGGGTGCAGGTGCAGACGGTGGTAGAGGTGGAGTTGGCAAGGCCATCCGAAATGGAGCTGGAATATTCATTTTGTTCATCAAATGCAAGACCTGCATATTGGAATATAAACGCAACCAATATTTCTTCAGTTTTCAAGATACTAGTGGTTAATTAGATTATCACCACCAAAGAAAAATAAATTTTATTTTCATATTGTGAATAAAGAATAATTATAAGATCTGACAATTCCATTCTCTAACACCATATCTTTGAATGAGATGAGGCAACCTGTGTATAGAAGCGAGGAACAGCAATAAGAGCATTCACAATGTTGGTTAAAATATTGCCATCAGGTGGGGGATATGCATACCTGTCAGAAAATTAACAATTTAGCCCAACAGTCAAAGTTCAGCAGCATGAAAACTATCACTGAAGAAAATTTGATATCTATGAGGAAAATCGATGCTATAGCGGCAATGAAAAAGTTACATTTGTACCGAACTTGCTATTGTCCATCTCAAGCAGTCATATAACACCATCATTTTATAAAGATTATTATTTGCAGTTTCTGTATTCAGCAGGAACGAAAAGAAAAATCACATCTGAGACATTACTTCTTTATCAAGGAAAATGATTTGACACATGGATCTAATAATTTACAGGGTATACAGGGGGCTATTTAATGTTCTATAAAACAGGGAAAATCAATACACAGCTCAATAATTTACACACATGAAAATATTACAGCTGAAGAAACATTATAAAGAGCATATAGAGGGATGCGTACTCCATATGAGGTGGAAATGGATAGTCCACACCAATTTTCGAAGCGATAGGCTCACCAGCAGAAGAGGACCTAAGTTTTGAACCTTCATCAGCACCATTCTTCATCAAAGATATTGGTACTGTAGAATCCTTGTCCATTTTAGCTTCATTGTCTTTAGACTTTGAATCTTCAAGAGGCTTACCAGCTCTCTCCACTGACAAGACCTTACCAAGAAACCTCAGCCTAGACAAAACAGAAACTAACGAAATGTTATGAGAAAAAAAGAAAAATCTCCACAGTACACAGAATTAAGCTCCGCAGTACTAAAGCCAATAATAAAAAAGAGATAAAAAGAATATGGAAACGTATAGAAAATTACCCGTTTAATTGTCGCTGTGCTTGATATGCCAGTGCTTCATTCTTGAAATCCGCAAACGCACAATTCCTCAATCTGGAAACAAAACAGTAAATTCAAGGTAATTAACCAAAAATTAAGACAATCGAATTCAGACAAACATGTCTTCGAGTATAAACATCAATCTCTAGACAAAGACCCACAACGAATACCAGAAACAGCTCCAATGATATAATGCAAAAAAATAACCAATCACAGAAAACTAAGCCGAAAAGAGAGCCAGAGGGGAAATAAGAAATAACTGAAGATACAAATTCGCATACTCGATCACTTAACGACCGAAGCAACAACAATAATGATGATAAAGCTTTACACGTAAGAACCTTCCAGATGAGCAAGGACGCACAGAGATAGCTCCATAGTGGGAAAGTAGCCTGGATAGAGTATCACGAGGGATGGCCTCCGGAAGATGGCGTATCAAAAGGGTAGTGATAGTTTCTGGATGCAAAGACTCTGCATTCACTTGTGTGGCTTGAAACCCAAGATTCTGCATAGGGGTATTCGTAAAAGGCTGTGAAGAAGGAAGAGAAGCCATTGAAGAGACACCCTTCACAAACATGCAAGAGAATTGAGAAAGTCGAGTAATTTGCAATAATATATATTGGGCTCCTAAAAGTCGGTTCCATGATGGGCTTATGCTTTCCAACAATATATGAAACACTTTGCATTCAGGACCCATGGGCTTATTGTTAGTAGTCCAATAGTTATGGACTTGGAAGTCTTGGGTATCACAGTCCAAAATATTTAAAGCCCAAAATCCAAGCAAAGATGATCATTTTTCTACTTTCAAATTTTAAAATAAAATAAAAAACCACCAAGTAATTTTAGCTTAATTTTTATCATTAACTATATAAATTAATTTTTTTAATATTCGAAATAAATTTCAACCTAAATCAACAAAACAGTTTGTCTTCCAATATCAATGAGTTTTGAACACATAATATTGAGTTATATATATACTCTATCTAAACTAATTTACTTAATAATAATGAAATTTCATAATTATATGTCAGGAGATGATATACATAATTGAATTGACTGGCATATAGTAATTTTGGAAACACCGTATTCTAAAATTCATGATCCTAATTAGTGGTAGACCCCAAGGAAGCATATTCATTCATCAAATATTGTCATTTACCATAAGGACGGGATTAATAATACATATATATATATATATATATATATGGACACACAAAAATTTTTATAATGGTAGAGTATAATCAAATTATTTTTTAGTTGATCATGCAATTTGATATGGATACGTGGTTCCTCTCTCATTTTCTTGGTATTATGATTTCTAAGTAATTAGGTCTTAATTGGACGGGAGTTATCTAAATTTGGTCGATTCTAGATGTATTTTTTTTAATAATAGCATATCATGAAAATGTTGTCTCTATGTCTGAAACAACCTCTTTTTTATATTGAAAAAACAAACAGTTTCTGATAATGTATTGTTAGTAGTCTTTGTACATTATAATTAAGGAAATTAACTATCATTCTGAAGGAAAATATCAAGCACTGAACCCATGATTTTGGAAAGTTCATCTTGGAAGGATGTGGAACCCAACAAACTGATCATGCCAATTCAGGAAAAGGCCATTTAGTTTTTGTAAAACGATGAGGGCATTTACAACTTTCAATATACATTTAGTTTTGGTTAATGCATTGTCGAGGGGGTGACGGTTGGTTTAATTAGGAGGAAAGAAGAAACTGTTCCAACCATACTAAAATGAGACTATCTCTCAATATGATTTGTCCTCTTGATGCTAAGAAAGAGCATAGAAATTAACAAAGTCATTGTCTATTACTTATTAGAAGTTACTAAGTCTAGTCCACAGCTCTTAATCAACTAGAGGATATCATTATTAATGACTTTGGTAGCCTTTGTTCAGTTTTCGAGTGTTGGTAATCCTTTCTCTAGAAGAAGCTGTAAATTATTATTTTATTAAAAAAATCAGTGAAAGAAAGTCCTTTGAAGAGATATTACAATAAGTGTTAGATAGACTACATGTTATTAAATAATATAGCAGTGATTTTTGCATGACACTGTCTATAGATTACATGTTCTATGAAGGCCAGTTACTAAGAAACCTACATGGAAATTGTACATTTTCTATAAAAAAATTCAACAGCTATTATATATACCATATGACAACGAAGTTTCCATTGGTATTTAATCTATTAAAACATTCTACGTCTCATATGGTGTCAGAAAGAAATGGAAAAGTATTGATAGATATAATCAACTTCTTCCTCGGAAACTTTCTCTGAACTTAATTACTCATGCGTGTGGAAAATTAACAGGAGGTATTTTCTTTCTCAATCAATGCTGTTGTCTACTAGGTACATAGTCGAAAAGTAAAAGACAAAACATGCATTCAAGACTTACATGAATGGTAATTAATTAAGAATGTAATAAAATTGGGTGCTTTAAGTGGTATATATATGTTGACATGTGAAATATACCAAAAATACTGCTTACCCTGCATAGGCAACAACTTTCTCAAATTGTCAAGTGGCTGATAAGAGATTAGGTTAGGAAGATTGTTTTTTTTAAAGTCAATGTACCGTGAAATTTCCCATCATTTGCTACGATGGCTACTTGTGACCAATTATTGAATCTTAATAATCATGACATGATGTGTATTGCGTAGGTGAACATCGTGGGTATGGTGTTTACACCTCCATTCAACGGATACCACCGCCACTACATCATGACATTTACCTTCTTCTTATAACCATCCAAAACCTCACCTGCCTCGAGAATTTTCCCTACTCTCCACATTCTCCCTTGACATAATTCCTTTATACTTTTTGTTCAACGATGAGATGCATGACCACAACCTAGTGTATCCTCGTTGTCTTGTTGTTTTTTAATTTAGTAGTCTGCTAGTTGGTTTGAATCATAGTAATATGTCATGATGAAGGTTAGAGACCTAAACATGTAATGATCGATGTTAGAAGTTTTGTGCCATTAATTACTTGATATCTAGGGTTGCTCTTAACCAAAACCATCAAAGTGAAAAATGGAATTGTGTTATTACATCATTTATTCTGATTGATAATCATAAATTGCATGGTATATTCTATGTCTGCCATGACAAGATGCACACGTGAACTTTTCATAGATGTGGGTGAGCATCACAAAGATGACCCAACAATGGAAAAGAGAAAAGACAAGCAGCGCTAATTAGGTATGAAGTTTAGGGCATCTAGCTTTTTTAAATGTGTTCATGGAGAGGTAGTAAAAAGGAGGATTGAGCATGAGAATGAAGTGTAAGAAATGAGCCTTCAGCCTCCATATTTTCATGCAACAATCAATGAATCAATGGGTGTTTTTCCTTATTGACCGAAGAATATTCTCAATCCGGAGCTATACCTTCTTTTTCTATTGCCTACATATTGATTACTTGAAAGAAAATTCATGCTATTTAATTCCCTTTCACTACAAAAACACACGGCTCAAGTAACCCAAAATGTGAGGTTAACTCTCCTGCAAGTCTGTGCCCTATACAAAGCTTTGCATTCATCGGAAAGTAAGTTAATGCTTAATGGTTACAACTTTTGGGCACCTTCCATTTGATCCAATAACTAGGCCATTTTTGCTACCTTTCTTCTCTTACAATAGCCGATTACACTCCTACCTTCAACTCTTTCCCTCCATCTCTCTGACCGTCTGACGCACATCTAGCTACATATGTTTTCTGTTTTCTGTTATCCTCTTTTCTGAAAAGAAACCTAAACAAAACTGGTGGTTAGAGTTTGGGAGGGGCCTACTCCTTACTTTTTGTCACCTGGAAAATGCTGTCATTCATAAAGAATCCGCACACAGTACATTCATTCTGCTTCATCCACCTGAACTTGTAACAAGCTAATTATTAACCAAATATTGTCCGTAGGACAGATGCTCCAAAGCTTGCTCGAGAAACCTTAGATTGTTGATGTCCAGAATTGGTTATTAATTAAAAAATATAGATGTGCAGGCATCTACGGCGTAGATTCGGGGAATGATTCATGTGACTCTTTCAACTTTCCAAACACTCTAGAGAGGTTCCTAGAAGGTTTATATTTAGATAAAATCAGAGTGGTAAGCCAAACTTATTTGTCCTATGCCAGATCATGTAGCTTGCAGCCTTGCAAGACGATAAAAAGTGCACAATCTGATCTTGGTTTTAGGAAAATTGACTTGCTGATGAATCATTTTCATGATCAATGATCTATACAATTTAGCAGAAATAGTATATAAAGAGGAGATGAATACTTTTATAATTGAAACTTCCCGTTTCTTGCAGAGTTTAACCAAAGCTCATGCACTCAACCACACGTAAAAAATGGTTGGAGTGATATGGCCATCCAGCTAACTAATTAAGCCTTAAGCACTCTTCTTGATGCATGATATATTTGTCTAATTAATTATATTTTTCGATTAGTCATACGACTGACAAGGATATTCCTCGTTTCGAAAACAGGAAAAAACTATACTTTGATTCAAGACTTTTACGAGATATTGATTGCACCAGTAGATGCAGATGCAGAATGGGGTCACTGCAAAAGAAAAGGGCAGCATATGGTTGTTTTCACAAGCCTTAAAGGGTTCAACTTCTATCATTAATTAACCAGAAAACAGCAGTTGTTGTTTTAATTGGCACATGAAGATCAGAGAAAAATCAATACTATATAGGTACAACTATAAAGCTGTATGGAACTTAAGACAGAAAAATTAGACAAGAAATAAGGTTCAATTAATTATCATGGAGCATATGCCAAAGAATATTAAAAAGAAAGACTATAAAAATCCACTAGTATACAGTATACAATAAATGTAAAGAAGGCTTAATATATTCATGGTGCCTGCCTTTTGGTATCTACCAATAAAAATTGAAATCTGTGAAGGTTTTGGTACCATGAATGAAATCTATACTATGCATTCTCAATCCAAGAACTCTTCAAACTAATCCAGAGTATGCCTAGTGGAGAAAAGACTGTTTCAAATGCATATATCCTAAAACAGAAGCACATATATATCCTCAGAATCTGCAGATCAACACAATAGGCACGCGTTTAATCTCACAATCTCCACTTCAGTAATCCCAAAAGCATCCCATATCCGCGATGGGGCCAGTAGATGGACCCTCAAGATCTTCGTACAACTGGTTTCTTCCCATACCTTGCTTTGATACCACTGAGGATATCTCTGTGGTGGTGTTCACGTCAGTGCTGAGTCCTGTGTCTTGTGACAGGCTGACCATAGATTGATTGGATGAGAACTGTTCAAATTTGCACTGCTTCTCCAGTTTAGATATCTGCTTGTTATCCCCACCCAATGCTCTCATCAAAAGGGCCTGGTCATGTTCACCAAAGGAAGAGTTTGGAATGTTTGGCAATAATGAATTAACGGTAGTCTTCATCTGATGCATGTAGCCTGTCGTCATGTTAGGACTTGTGTGGAAGGTGTAAAGAGGGTTGGAGGCTGGAACTTGAGGGTTGAAAATGGAGGTTGGGGTTTGATGATTTGTGCCATGTGGCTGAACAGCTAAGTTTTGATTGTTGTTACTGATCATACTATTGGGGAAAGTGGAGAAGTAGTTTCCATCTGATGATTTTGATGTCATTCCCTTGAATTCGTCATCACCCTCATCGCTGAAGCTTGAGCCGGCAGGCCTGCTTGAGGGGTAAGGAGGTTCCATGAGAGGTGGGAGAGAGGAGCAATCCAAGAAATCATCACCAAATGAATTCACCCTTAGGAGGTCATGGATTGGGGTCTTCTTGATGCCTGTACTCTTGTGGAAAACCCTACTGACAACCCATTCATCCTGTGCAACAACAACATAGACAAAAGCTCTTACATCTAATCCAGATTCTTCATTTACACAAAAGTAAGAGGAAAAAAAGGAGAACCAAGATACCCCATGAAAATAACTCCCTACCAACAAAGGAAAAAGATTTAAAGCATATGATATAAGCATGAAGTACCTGAAAGTTTCTTTTGCAAGAATCAAGGAAAATATAGAAAAGGGAAACAAGAGATAAAAACCAAAGGCTTTTCATGTTAATTTATGAGCGTAAATACCTTTGCAGGTTTGGGAAGGCTATAGTAAGAGAATTTGCCTTCAAGCCTGAATTCATGCATGACCCAATTGGTTTTCTCTCCTTTTGGAGCTCTTCCTCTGTAGAACACAAGGGTCTTCTTCATTCCAACAAGACAGCCTTTTCCCTTGTAAATCTCCTTATCTTTCCCAGTTGCCTTCCAGTATCCGGATTGGGTTGCTCGATTCGTTCTGAGACCGGTGGGATATTTCCTATCCCTCTGGCAGAAGAAGTACCATTCTTTTTCTCCCATCTTTGCTTTCTCTGCACAAAACAACCTCGTCAAATATTGACAGATACAGTAATTAATTAGGACAGAAATCAAGTTAACCAAGCAAAGGAAAGTCTATGGCTTAAGATTGACCCTAAAGAGATAAAATCAACACAGGAAGCAAGAACCTTACTTGGCAAATCCCATGGCTCACACTTGTTAAGATCGACCTCACCAACAGCACATGCCGTGAATTTGCTATTCATCACCTTCTCTCTAAGATAATGAGTTATAATCTCCTCATCTGTAGGATGAAACCGAAATCCGGGCGGCAAATCAATAAGTTCATCGCCTTTGTTTACCACGATAGCCTCCTCCATCAGGTCTCGACTCATCAAGAAGAAGACGACGATCAAATAAATATGTTCACGCGCACTGACAAGCTGCCGGAGACAAAGGATTATTATATAGCAAGAGGAAGGAGTTGAAGATGCAGGTGATTTTGAAGATAGAACAGTTAAGAAAGCATAGAAAAGGCCTTAAAGGGAGCTTAAATAGAGGAGCTTGCTGAGGAAAATGCTGCTGTCAATAATAAGATCCGTAGGCAGCAAGGCACTTTCTTTGAAGTATGGAAGAAGCCTCAGGATTGGAGGTGTGAAGAGTTCAACAGTGTAATGTGTGCTTTTTTGTCTTTTCTTTATATTTGGTCTTTGTAATTGTCCTTGTTTTCCTTAGCTAGATTGTACAGTACACATCTACCTGTTTGAAAACTAGATGTGAAGGAAGAAACGGTAAAAGAAGGTTTCTCTGCTGGTGGAAGACCCATGTTTCCATCCAGACTGTTTATATATTCACACTAAAAATAAAAAGTCCTTTTTATCTGCTTAAAGTACCTAACCTTTTGAGAATTTCATTGCATGTTCTATGATTCTAACCCATCACTTTAGCCCCTTGTAATTAATTAACCATCGATCTCCAAGTCTTGGTTCAAAGGCTTTGAACAGTACCTTTCACAAAAAAGCTGCTGTTTCTCAATCTGTGCACATGGCTCAGCTTCTGCGGCGACTGTTGCTGGCTTGGCTTATTGGCCTGCAACATCCTTCTACAAGTGCCGCCACATGTTCTTGTTGCTTGCACCCACATGCTGTAAAGCGCATATGTTACATGAAACTTGTGCGTATAAAGCTTCTAATTCACACTGCACAGGCCAGCTAGTTCCCAGCAAATATGCAAAGCTTTCATAGTGGAACGAATCTGGAGGACCATTCAACCCAAAAGTCCAAACATATGTTTCTTTTTGTAAATTTTTTTTAAAATGGTATCATCGATAGTTACAAATTCTGAGACAATTTCACGTAGGGAATTTCACAAACATGTGGAAAGCTATTGCATTCCAATGAGCATCCAGGAAACCATACTGAAAGTTCAGTGCACAAATTTTGAATCCAACCCAGATGTTAAAAAACGTGTTTGCTTTCTGCTATATTTGAAAAGCAGCCACATTGCAAGAACCTACTGCACTGTTCTACAATAAATAGGTTCCTCATTTAGCCATGAACAAGGTATCTGTTCCTTTTCTATAAACGCTCCATTCAGACCATTTCCTCTTAGTCAATAGGACAGTTGGATAGTGGTAAAACTTGATTAGCTAATCTAATTCCAAGAGGTCCTATATATAAATTTGTTCTTACCTTAATTAACCTAAAAAATCATCCTTAACAATTAGAATTAACCATAAATAATTATTTAATTCGATAATATTTTTTAATCTTAAATAATTTGAGGATTACAAGGTATGAGATTTAGAACTCGGTGATATTGGACTAAAAATTAGTAATAACAAATTTTAAAATAATATTATTGTAATTAACATTTTAAATAAAAAATGTTTAAAAGTTCGAACTTTATTAAAGTAAAAATTGAACTGCACTAAAAAGTATTAATAACAAATTTTATTTCAGAAAAAATCTGTATATATAACTCATTAAGTAAGAAGGAAAAATGATCAAAATTAATTAAATCAAGGAATTTAGTCTCAGAGCTAAAATAGCAAGAATGGTAATCTCAAATGTGGCTGGGCTAAGCTAGGTCTTAGCCGTACAAATACGTGTTCCCAAATCAGCAGCAGATTTTGAGGTTAAAGGAAAAGGTAAGCATTCCGGCGCCGACAAGTAGAAAATTGTTTTTTAAAAATGATTAAAAAACAGGGTTTCATTTTCAACTAACAACTGTATCCTCAACTACTTTATGAAGTCGCATATAATTTGGACACAACTTCCTTTTTAACAAATCGGAGACCAGAAACAGTCAATTTTTTAATGAATCCTAAGCTCATAAAATATGAGTGTGTGTAAATTAGGTGTTGGTAGCGTACCAGATCTAGCGCCACGTGTTGACAATATTCTTTGTGATGATCACTTGCTGAGGTGGACTTTCTTTTCCACTCTCCTCACCTCACTTTTCGGCCCAGTCCATTATTCCACTAATTTTTAAATTAATTTTTTTAAAAAAATTATATTATTAAAAATTAAAAGATATATATTTTAAAATAAAATATAGTATAATTAAAAATATTTATAATTTTAATTTTGATTGAACAAATCCCATTTTGGTCTTAAAAGGGCCACGACATCATTTATGGTTTCTTTTTTGGATTTTTCTTTTTAAAATAATCTAAACCGAGAATTTTTAATTATATATTTTGTTCTTTAATTAAAATTTAATATTTGTTTTCTTAACATTTACTATTTTCATGTTACTTTTTTTCCCTTTTAGGAGTTACTTTTTTAATAAATATTTTAATTTTTTTTATTTATTGAATTCTGAAATTTTAATAACAAAAGACTAAGAAACAATACTTTTAAAATAAATAGTAACATTCTGTGGGCATATTGGAAAAATGTGATAAGTGGAGGGTTTAATAGAAAAAGTACATGTATTTGAGAGGGAAAGGTGACAAGTGTTAAAGTAACATTCAGCCTAACATTTTGGATTTAACGTAAAATAAACTTTGGAATATAAGAATTCAGTGCGCATAGCGACGGTTTTGCACAAGAAAATGACTTAAAGTTCGCCGTATCTTCCATTTTGATAAAAATTCTGATAAAAAAGATTAAACTATTGACCACGAGATGGTAAGGAATGGCTTATAACATAAGGTATTGTAAATATTAATTATGGATGAATCTATTTAGTTATAATTACAAACTGTATTTTGATCTTTGAAAAAGGATTAATAATTTTTATCATTTAATTATATTTCTTTGATTTTTTAAATATTAATAATTTAATGAAATATTATTAAAATTTTGATATTTAATTTTGGATATGAAACTGATATGGTAGAGACCGGAGTACAGTAATCATTCGATCAACCATTAGGATATCCTAAGCATTACGTACTAATCATCTCATCCCCCATCTCAAGATTTCTCCATCGAGTTTTCTTCTTTAAGGGGGAAATTGAAGTAGATTATTCATGCCCACGTGTGCATAATTTTAAATTAATTAATTAATTTATTAAGGTATGTAGGACGGAATACATGGAATGAAATCCGGCAAGAAAATAAATTTAAAATACTAAGACAAAGTCCAACATTGAAATAGAAAACGTGTGGACCCCAACAGTAAAGCCTCAAGAAAGCTCTGTAAGTTTAATATATTGAAAAATATTAACAAAAAATATAAAATAATATTGCATTTGTCAATTTTAAATAATAAAATTAAGTATACAGTTTTATATAATATAATTCTAAATTATTAAAATAAATTTAATTCAAATATTTCTCCATCCTAAGCCTCCAAGACCCATATCTGTCATGACATTACATGGTTGGTCCACATATTGCATGAGACAAATATCTCAAGTTTGTAAGTTTTCATTTGGAAGATACTACAAATATAAAATATGAATTTGTTGGTTTGTGTTGATAATTAAGTTTCCTCTATTTCGCATAAATAATTAATAATTGAATCCTATTATTTACATTGCATTGCCTTGCTTGATTTGATGACAATTTATTTAATTAAAACTCCCTTAATGATTGAGTTATATCAAAAGGATAAAAGTTAGGGATTATTATACACTTTACTTGTAGTATTTATACATGGTTTAGGGTATTTATTATATTTTCTATATTTAATTCGTAACATTTAGGTGGCAATTGGATCAGATGTCTTTAAATAAACCCCATAAATTATGCGTTTGAAAGGGATGCCATAACCATAATCTTGAGCATGATCTAACGGATACGATCCAAGAAACCTAACTTTAAAACTAATAGATATTCGTTGATCGAATCTACTGGTCCTAGTGTTGATATCATCATAATAAATCAATGTCCTCGATGTTTTACAAAATAATTTAGGTTTGTAATCATATTATTAGAAAGTTAATTTTATTATGCTATAAGGATATCCACATAACCTTTCTAAATCAGATTTATCAATCTTAAACCAAATATAAAGAGTTTAATTATTAATTTTGATTATGAAATATTATATAAATCAACGAACTTTATATTACAACACATAAATACATATGTCGAGTCGTAATAAATTGTAACTATACAATAATAAAATAATATTTTGGAAACCATTTGGAGAGTTTTTCTAAAGTATATTTATCTTTATTTTCTTCTAATTTTTTTCTATATATATATTTTTAACTAATCTCCAATTAGAATTTTTTAATACTAATAAACCATCAATATAAACACAATATTTTTTAAAAAAATTGAAAAAAATAATATTATTTTTTGAATTAGTCAATTTTACCCCACCCAAATCCACCAAGCTGGGATTATATGCGAATAAAAAAGAAAATTTTTTATTGGTTTATACCTTCATATGATTTGCATTTTCCTAATCTTTAATTATAAAGATATTTTTTCTTATATTTTAAGAAACACAACGACATTACTAAACATTTCCAAAACCAATGTTTTATTCCAAACTTAGAATATATCAAATTATTATAAATTAATATCCAATTCTAACAACTCTACTAAGGCCAAATATATAGCTAGAGTTGTGGCTCAAAATGTTGCGACTATCAAAATCTCCTTACAAACAACTCTAATTGTTTAAATAGTAAAACTAAATAGTATTTTAAACATTATTATGTTATTATATATAATTATAAAAAAAGTTATATCATTTCATATATTTATATTTAATCATACCCAAAATATGATACCACTCCAAAATCAAACTCATAGCATTATTCAGTAATCAAGTATGATCTTTAATAATAGCCAGGTGATATCATTTTTTTCTTGTTCCTCGTAGCTTGTGAACTCAAAACAAAAAAAGACAGGACATAAAAGCAGATCACATGACTAACTAGGCATATAGTTGTTATGTTCATAGGCAGAGTGTCTTTATTCTTTTGTAGTAGCATGTGTTTGCAGCAAGCTAGGAACAAGCTGATAATCAACACATAATCACACATAATAGGCAAAGCCTTTTTATTAACACACCAAGATTCTCACGATCACAGGCATTAAACTACTAATCACTCTCGAATAAAACACAAACATCGCCTCGAATATCGGGATGGAAAGGCTAAACACCAATCCTTTCTGAGTAGTTTATGAAATAGGATAGGCTTGTGGAAACTGCAACACCACATGTTTCCTGTATTTACCATCCAGCAGGAAGAGGAAAGTTAGTAGCCAAGAGGTGTGTAAAAGATGGATAAAAATCAAACTCAACTGACTAAACTTTGCAAGTTTATAGTCTTGTGCTTGTTCTGATAAAAGGAACTTACAGTTTCTGATGATTTTCCATCTCTGATTGTTCCCTTTGTTCCACTTCCAGAGCACAATTGTAGTGCCATCATGGACACCACCAGATTTCTCATCACCATGAAAAGCATCCACATTCAGGTGAACATTACTAACCATCCTAATAGCTCTGTATCCATCACCCAAGTCCTTGCTCTCAGTCCATAGTACAGATGAGTCAAAAACATCTGAATTATATGGAATCAGCTCTACCTGCAGAATGCAGATAAGTTTCCCAAAGTTTGAGTTGTTCATCAAAACAATGCAAATCTAATTTCAAAATACCCACTTGGGAATCTGTCTGGAAGATCGTGTTATTGTACACAAGGAATCAGAGGAAGGAAGGGTGACAAGGGAGTCCATACCAAACCTTATATGACAAGTGGGTGATAACAAATGCGAGGAAGCAATAGTCTGGAGAAGAATTCTTACTGGGTAAACAAGTATGACATACAGTTTATGTGAAGCATTAGGTTACTAAACCCGTAAAAATCCAAATTTGCATTTGGGTTTCAGTTTTTCTCAGGATTTGGAAGTTAGGTCTAGTTTATCCATTTAGGTTATTTTCTACACGGATATGGGTGAAACAAGATTTGATTTTTAATTGAGGAAACAATGATGCAAGTTTTTTTCCATGAAAATTCCACCAGAAGCAATAGTCTGAAGAAGAATTCTTACTGGGTAACTGGCTCCAGCAGAATGTTTGATAGCCTGACCAGTGGCTTTGTTAACCAAAGCAAAGCAAGGACGCCCTTCCTCGTCCTTCACTCGTGTGCTGTACTTCTCATCTTTGAACCAGTTCTAGAAGAACATCACATAACAGTAAAATAATCATAAAATTTGCAGGTCAGATAAAATTAATCAGAAACAAATAGTGGTAATAGAACGCTTTGTAAGCGATTAAACAGAGAACAGAAAGGAAAAGGTAGGAGACGAACTTGGAACCGATCGGACGGATCAGCGGCTCCGAGGACCACTTTGCCATCCCTAATAGTCAGGTGGAAATTAGGGTCTGCTTTGGAATAAAGCTTGAAAGTAGGATTATCAGACAGATCAAGCCCAGATCCAATGCCAGACTCGTGGGTCTGGAGGTGGACGAAAGATGGCAAATGAGGCCTGTAAGAATGATGGGACTCCGTCTGTTCGTGCGAGACATGGGTCACCTGTGTTGGTGGTGGTGGGGGTGGGTAATTGAGAGAAGGATCAAACCCTTGCTCATGGGATGAGTGGTGAACATGAGTCACTTGAGTTGGTGGAGGTGCATACTCTGTTTCCTGATAATACGGCCTTGATGGTGGCGGAGCTGAGAATTCATCCTCTCGGTAGTAAGGTGGCGGATGTGAAAATTCATTTTCTCTGATATACGGTGGCGGGGGTTGGTGAAAGTGCGCAGCTGGTGGTGGTGGTGGAGCAGTATCTGGCGGTGGGTAAAACTGGTTTCTTTCAAGCTCACCTTCATCCCCATCATTTCGGTGGTGGTGTGTGTGAGTGTGATGGCCGAAGGGAAATTCCATGGTCTTAAAAGCTTGATTCTAGGAAGACTTCCTCGATTGAATACTTTGAATTGGGTGATGACGATGAGTTGATCAAATGGCCTGAAAATTTGCCTTCTTCGATTCAAAGTCTCTTCAGTTGAACTAGCTATCAAGGAGCTTAATGATGGGACAGTGACATCACAGACTGCCATTGTTATATAGATTGAAGCTTAATCATTAAGGAATACCTATTTTTCTGAGTTTTAATTATTTTTATTAGGTGAACATTATTGGATATTTAGTTTTAAAAGAATACTAACACTATATTATTATTTTAGGGAATAAATCACTATAAAATCTATCTCGTGATAATGAAGTAGATTTTACTGCCATATTTTACAAAAAGATGATAGATTTTCTTTCTATTTCGTTTAAAGACTTTTTATCTATAATAGTAGGCTAGATTTATTACCATTTTAATGTTAATTTGGAAATCTGGTTAGGTAGCAATTTGTTTTTCTATATTTAGTGGGCATGATTGATTAGTATCACTTTTCTTAAAAAAATATTCAATGTTTATTTTAAGTATGACATCATACAAATCTAAGATACAAAAAATTAGTTATTTTTACTAACTATAAATATTTTAATTTTTTTAAAAAAATTATTTTCCTCAATTGAAAAACAAAACTTAGATAGTTTAAAAAACTAAATAGAGCTATATCTATCTTATTCAATTCAATAGACTAGTTGCTATTTATAGCCTTTTACACAAAAAAAGAAAAACAAACTCTACACTTTACAAACCAGTCGTAGTTGCTAGAAAATACTTTTTATCTCTCGTAAAGGTAGGTCTTATTATAACAAATTAATTAAAACAATAAATTCAAAAAACAAAAACAGAAACAACAAATCTCTAGTCAACATTCCCTCCCTTAAGCTAAAATTATATGTATTTAGTTTACTTCTGAGGCATTAACCATTCCAAACATATCATGAAATTTTTTGAATTGCTCCAGCTTAAATGGCTTTGTCATCAAATCTGCAACTTGTTCTTGAGAATTGCAATACCTCAATTCCACAACACCATCATTCACCAAATCTCTTAGGAAATGAAATCTCACATGAATATACTTACTCTTTTTATGAAAAACTGGATTCCTAGCCAATTGAATGGCAGAACTGTTATCACATTGAATTATAGTACCTTCATTGTCCTCCATTCCAATCTTCCCCATAACTCTCTTGAGCCATATACACTGACATGCTCAAAGAACTGCTGCAATATATTCAGCCTCAATGGTAGATAGAGTCACCATTGGTTGTTTTTTAGAAGACCATGATACAGCTCCAGACCCTATGATGAACACATCCAGAAATACTCCTTCTATTATCAAGATCACCAGCATATCCACTGTTTGTGAATGCTAAGAGTTTTAAGCTACTTTCTTCCTTCTTGTAGAAAATGCCTAGGTCAGTTGTCCCCTTCACATACCTCAGAATCCTCTTGGGTGCCAACTAGTGTGACATGGTTGGCCTAGACATGTACTTGCAAATGGGACTTACAGCATACATTAAATCAAGATGAGTCACAGTTAAATACATAAGACTCCCAACTACTTGCTTGAACAAAGTTGTATCAACTTTAGTTCCTCATTCATCCTTTGACAGCTTTGTTCCAGGTATAATTGGATTTTTCACAGCATTGTTGTTCACCATCGCAATCCTTGATAACACCTCTCGTGCATATCTTCTTTGACAAATAAAAATATCATTCGAATTTTGCAACACGTCTACTCCAAGAAAGTGCCTCATCCTTCTCAGATCAGACATATCAAACTCCAACATCATTGATTTTTTAAACTCGTTGCACATGCTCATATTACTTCTAGTAAAATTTAAATTATCTACATAAAGGCTTATTATCAAAATTTTACCTCTTTTTGACTTGATGAACAAAGTATGCTCACTGGAACATTTCTCAAAGCCTTTATGTAGAAAATAAGCCTCAATTTTGCTATACCACGCCCTTGGTACTTGCTTGAGACCATATAATGCTTTCTTTAATTTGTAAAACTTTCCTTCTTCTCCTTCTTTAATGCATCCTTCAGGCTGGTGCACAAATACTTCCTCTTTGAGATCACAGTGAAGGAAATCACTCTTAACGTCAAGCTGAAAAACTTCCCATCCACATTATGCTGCTACTGTGAGTATTACTCGAATGGTGTCGAGTCTTGCTACTAGTGCAAATAATTTAGTATAATCTACTACATAACTTTGTGCATAACCTTTAACTACCAATCTTGCCTTTTATTTCTCCACATCCCCATTTTCATTAATTTTGGTCTTGAAAACCCACTTAACTCCAATGGGCTTAGCACCCTTAGGCAACTCCACAAGTTCCCAAGTCTTGTTCTTCTCTATAGCTTTAGTTTCTGCTGTCATTGCCTCTTTCCACTACTTGCTTTTGATTGCCTCTTCAAATAAGAATGGATCATCCGAGGTTGCCACCATCGTTGCGTGCATATCTTCTTCTTCTGAAAAAACTTCACCTGTTTCATAATCCGTCATCCAGACCGGTTCTTTTCTGATCCTTTCACCCCTCCCTTCAATTGTAACTTCTTTAGTATTTACTTCATTTGTAGGTAAATTTTCTAAACTACTACTGCTACCCGAGACATTCTCAATATTCTCCTCCTCGGTGTGCTCTTCAATTCTCTCTATATCATCTTCTAGCATATCTAACTTTAATTCTTCTTCAATTCTGCCCTAATCCTAGCTCTCTTCTTCTTCAAATAGCTCATTATTGCTAATGATAATCTTCTTAGTGGCTAGATCATACAGCCTGTAAGCCTTGGATTCATCATTAACACTCAAGAATACACATTTCTTACTCTTGGAATCCAACTTACTCCTTTTCTGGTTTGGAATGTGAACATGAGCTATGCATCTGAAGATCTGAAAATAATCCACCATTGGCTTCACACCACTCTATGCTTCCTTTGGAGTTTTTTCATTTACTGCCACTGTTGGACTCTTGTTTTGAATGTGCGCACACCACTTTACAGCTTCGGGCAAGAACATTTTTGGAACTTTCTTCTTAGCTAACATTAAGCGCACTATGTTAATGATTGTTCTGTTCTTCCTTTTCAGCAACTCCATTCTGCTGTGGAGTGTATGTTGCCGTCAACTGCCTGCTTATACCTTGAGTTTTACAGAATTCTCCAAATTCATTTGAGTTGATTTCACCTCCTCTATCTGTTCTCAAACAAGTTATATATACACCAACTTTCTTTTCAACACAAGCTTTGAAATTCTTGAATGTAACAAAAGCTTCTGACTTCTCATATAAAAAATAAACCCAAGTTTTACGTGAAAAATCATCAATAAAACTTATGATGTACCTTTTATCACTGTTGGAAGCTGGTTTAATAGATCCACATAGATCAAAGTGCATAAGTTGAAGCTGCTTCGATGCTCTCCATGAACTATGCCTTGGTATAGATTTTCTGTGCTATTTGCCAACCAAGCAAGCTTCACATAATCTCTATGGAATTTTGAGCTGAGGCATACCATTTACCATCTTTCTATATACAAGCATTCTCAACCCCATATAATTCAAATGGTCAAAGCGACGATGCCACAAATGTGATTCTTTCTCAGACAAAGCTTCAACTTGAAGATACATAGAATTTTTTGTCGATCCCATAAATGCTAATAGATAAAACATTCTATTTCCACTCATGTTAGTCTGCATAATAAACCCTCTTCTAGGATGATATATTTTACTAGTTCCTTGCTGAATCAAAATAGTTAAACCCTTCTCTTGAAGTTGTCCTATGCTCAAAAAATTGATCTTCAACTTAGGTATGTAAAAAACATTTGAAATTACCTGAGTGATGCCATGCAATTGAAAGTGTACACTTTCTTTAGCAGCCATTGCCATTCTGGTGTCATTACCAAGCTTTACTGTTTGTTTAAATCCTTCCTCCAGCTCTAAGAACCATTCTTTATTTTCGGTCATGCAATTGGAACACCTAGAGTCAAGGAACCGGACTTCTTCTCTTTTGGTTTGATAAAATCTATATAAGACATTAATAAAAGCTCTTCTTCTTCTACATGTTCAACATAGTTAGCTTGCTTCTCCCAATCAGGACACTCATATTGATAATACCCCAACTTATGAGATTTGAAACATTCTACTGTGCCTTTATTCTAAGATGACCTCCCTCTTCCTCTATCTCGACCTCCTCGGAATGAGCCTCTGCCCTTCCTCTTCTTAGCTTATCATCATAAGAGACTCTTAAGGCTTGTTCTTCCTCCTGACACCCTTGCATTCTCTGTTCTTGAACAAGCAGACTTCCATGGAGCTCATCAATGGTCATAGTATCTAAATCATTTGACTCCTCAATTGAACAAACAACATAATTGAATTTGGGAGTCAAAGATCTTAAAGCCTTACCCACCACACTGCTTGGCTGCACATTTTCACCATTCACCTTCATCTTGTTCACCACTGCTAGAGTTCATGCAATAAAGCTATCAATCTTTTCTCCTTCCTTCATAGTCAGCATTTCAAACTCCTTTCTCAATGCTTGTAGATGTGCTCTCTTGACCTTGGTGGATCCCTGGTACTTTTGCTTCATCGAATCCCAGATTGCCTTTGACGTACTTTTGTCAAGAATAGTTTCCATGATCTCTTTGTCAATTGCTTGGAACAAGAAATTCTTGACCTTTAGATCCTTGAGCTTAGTTTCCTAGACGCTCTTCCTCTGCATCTCACTTGCTGATGAAGTTCCTATTGCTGGTGATGAGATCCCTTCATTTATTAGATTCCACATCTCTTTGCTCCTTAGGAAATTCTCCATCAACATTGACCAATGGTCGTAATGGCCATCAAACTTTGGAGTCACGAATTTCTCTAAGGTTGCCATGCTTCACTCACTCTCACACCCCTATTTTAATTAGGTCCCTTTCACCACTTCGCTATCAAATGTTTGAAAAACAAAACTTAAAGAGTTTAGAAAACTGAATAGAGGGATATGTATCTTATTCAATTTAACACTAGTGACTATTTATAGCCTTTTTCACAGAGGAAGAAAAACAAAGTCTACGCTTTACAAGCCTGCGTAGTTGCTAGAAAACAATCTTTATCTCTCCTAAAGAATAAGTCTTATTAGAACAAATTAGTTGCAACAATAAACAAAAAAAAAACAGAAACAACTAAAACCTATAGCTAACATTTCCTCAACTTTTATTTTATTAGAATATTTTTTCTCATATCTAAGTTGTTAGAATTTTATTAGAAGTTTTACTAGAATATTTTATTAGAATTTTTAACACCAGAGTTTTGTTAATAAAAATTCCCTTGCGAATAAACTTTGTTAAATGAAAAATAATTTAGCAAATAAAGAAGAGATTTACTTATAATATGCACAGTAATATGTTCGTATTCCATCAAAGATCCCATTATGGATAAGATTATGTTTATTAGCCACCCTTCCTAAACACATAAAATAATATGGAGTTTTGAAAATATTGAAACTATGTGATTCGTCGAGGAATTCAATCACTGTGGGCATAAAAAACCTGTTTTTATGTAATCCACTGAAAAATTTCATGTTTTGTCCATCTAAACCAAGAGGACCTATGACAAAAACAGACTTTTATTGTGGGTAATGATTCGCTCTAGTCTTGTCTTTTGATTTCTATTTTTTTAAAATGGGGATAACTAAACTTGGTTTCGATTATTTTTTAAAATAAAAGATTTTTGGCTGATAGTTAAATTAAAATTTTCCTGGTTTAATTGTCTAATCTTATTTTCTTAAAATTTAATCCAAAATTATAAATTTATTATATTATATAATACCGGTGAACCATTCTCATTTCTCCATAAATATAATCCAAAAATAGATACACAGTGAGCTCGACTATATGATGTTGTCGTGGGCCGTTTGTATATATCACTCTTCCGGTTTAATTGTTTTGGGCCTTGTGCGGGCTGATTGTTAACGTCAACATGCTCATTCTTCGACCAGAAAATGTCTGCCTTCTAGAGATATAATAAACATATTAAATTAAATTTTATAATGATAAAATTTATTTGATATATTAATAAATTAGCCCGTTGATATCAAATAAATAATAAATTATGTTTTTAGATAACAATGCTAATCCAGCATTTCCATCTTAAGACTCCGAACAATACTAATGTATTGTATATTTACTCTTTCTAGCAAAATTAAACCACATCTTTTTCAATTTTTTTTGTCTTTTCTCCTCAGTTTCTCAATAATCTTACAAATCCAAAAAACCATAAATATCTTATATATCAGATGGTTTACGTAAAGAAATTAGTCATCATTATTCATAATAGTATCCATTAATTTAAAATATATATACATATATATAAAATCCAAAATCAGAGGTTAGTCTTGTATATTATATTCTTTTATTCAAAAAATGAATCAATTTTGCCCTCCACGTTTTAAATGTGTCAAATAATCATTCTAATTTAGCACTTGAACTCAAATATTTTCTTTAGTATAGTTAAAATGTTATTATCGAAAGAATATGTAAAGATATTCTTTACAGCAAAAAAGATATTTAGATAATCTCACCTAACAATTAAATATCGGTTCTGCCTAACTAGCTAAACATCACAACCACATCCCTTAATGTTTTTTTAAAAGATATTTGTTACTTTTGAAAAAAAAAAACACAAATCGAACAAATACTTATTCGATTAGGTATTTACTAACTTTGTGAGTTCCAATAATTGTCGGTATGCATAAATTGATGGAATGGCTTTACTTTTAAGCACAAGTAATGAAGATATGAAATCAATAACTCTCAAAGACAAAAAATTGGGGTTGAAGTGGCAGCCTATCTTACAATGCTTCAAACACACGCAGACAAGAAGAAACCTAAATTGGTAGAAAGCAAAAGGACAACCTAAAATAAAAAAGCATAGGAAAAAAAAGTATTGAAGTAGACAGGTAGCGTTCAAAGAACTTGATATGTTAGAACAAGACAAAATACACGTAAAAAGAATAACCTATAGCTCATCGATTTCCTTACAATTGTACATTTGCCGACCATATCTTTGAGTGTTTAATACTTAAAGGATATTCTTTTTTTAAAAAAATTAAAATTAGTAGAAAAGTCAGATATATATGTGAGCTTAAATGAGATGAAAAATCCAAAAAAGATGACACTTTTGAATCTGTACAATTATCTGAGTTGGTTCTTTGGCATGTCCATAGACTTAAATCACTCCATTATCGAAGTAGAGATAGGAATATGTCCTTATACTGAATTAGTCTATTATTCGTATTATTTTATTGGTTGCATGACGAAAGCTTTATCTTTGCCACCAACAATTGGCCAGAAATTCTAATATTTAGCACATACAAAACCAGTACTCTAGGATTCATCAATGAGTTTTGCAAAATCTAGGGTTATAGTTTCGTTGTAAGCAACTAAGGCCCAAAAATTTAAGATACTTTATGTCCAAAATTATATTTTGGATCACTCACTCCGATTTAGTTTTCAAATTAACTAAATATTTTTTTTAATGAAGAATATTTCGATTGATAACTAGACTAATATTTCTCCATAATCCGACCGTCAGGTCTCTCATTCGGGACCATAAACTAGTATAATATGGTATTTACCTCAAAGTATAAGAGCACTCCCAATAAATACACTTTTCACTTTCCATACCTTGTTTCTATGAAATTGAGCTCAGGATATTAGAGTTAAGGGAACACCATGTATATCAACTAAATATCTGTTTGAATATATTTTTTATTAGAGATTAAGATGATAAAACCTGGAAAGTTAAGAGTAATATAATCCCCGCTTGATCATTAGTAAGCAATAATCTAAACTAATCCCTTTCACAGTCAACTCTTGATCCGAGTAAAAAGGTCTTCTAACTGTCATATGTCTCTCACATAAATTAAAAAGAGAGAGAGAGAGATAGAAAAAACACAGAAAACATGACTTCTTAACTATAAACCAAAGGAGGTCGATCCAATGTGAAACTATGACTTGTTCACACCATTTCATCATAAATTAATGATGACTTGTTTCAAACCAGAATCACCATATCCAACGTTATTGGTGGCTATGTGTAAGAAAGTGTTTGTTTTCTTTCGGCTGTTGGTTCCTAGGGTGGCGTAAGCAGGGTGGATGGAAAGTGGAAACAAATTCTCCTAGGATATTCTTATGATATTGTGTTCGGTCTAGCTCGTCCATTTATGGTTCAATCAAGTGACACACTCCAATAAATTATTATAAATCGATAATCCGTAAGATATAATTAAATATTAAGATTTATATATCTTTAATCAGATTTTAATTGAAAGAAAGGTTCCTAAAGTATTTTGTGTACTAGACTGTACTAGTTCTGGTTCATCGTCATCCTGTTTTAACTTTATCATAATTGATCACTAGTTCTTGTACCGGAAATAGGAAGGAAAAAAAAAAGAAAAAGAGAAGAAATTTTATCTCGACAGCAGTCCTAAACTTGATTAAATAGCGGAAAATGACAATGAAAATCATAGCTCCATTGCCATTCCGTGCACTGAGATTACAGCTGTAGGGGCTTAAGCATCTTAACCGGATAAGGAAAAGGTCCCTTTTTTATTCAATTATGTGAAAGAAACTGGTTAAGTGTTTTTGTGCGAGTAGTGGGCAAAGAATTGTCCTTTTATTCCATTGAAGGAATCATTAAGAAGTATTGTATTCAACCCACATACCAATCCGATCCCACCTCTTAATTTGATCTGACGATTGATTTTTATTGTACAAATTCTCTACAAAAATCATTTATGATTCCATTGGCCACTGGCCCCCTTTAAACTTTTGATACTAATCTAGCTAGCATCTTCTTTTGAAAGGAGTTCAAGATTTGTCCTTTTTTTAAAAGACAAAACAATCAGAAACACTCGAAATGACATCGTTGTATACATCAAATAGCTGCAGTTCTTGGCTGTTTTCTTGCCAGTAAATAGGTTTTTGCTGGTTTTTTCTTCCTAGTGATAGGAACCTTAACCTTGGAATTGGAGGTGAGGGCTTAAAAACCGCTGCTGGTTGAAGAATTGCTGGGTTAGAAAGTTGTACTGAGGAGCCGTATCAGTTTGATTGCTGCTGTTAATGAAACTGCAAGAATTGTTAAATCTCTTTGATGGGTTCTCCATATCTTCATCAGTGTCATAAAACTGACGCTTGAGTTTGTTTTCAACTTTCGGCATTTGTGTGCTCAACTGAGGTAATTTCTGGAAGATGTGCGTGCCATTGTTGCCCCAGCTGCCGCCACTATTGCTAGCACCAGCGTTGTTGTTGTTGATGTAAGAGAAGCAAGTCTGGTCTGGTGTTCCGGCATTCAATGGAGATAGTTCGTACCCAGAAGGATTCATTTGGTTGTCTGATAGGACACTGCTCAGAATGTAATAATCCGTGGCATCTAATAAGTTGGAGAAAGAGATGGATTTCTGGGACACAAGAGTTCTGTTGCCTGTGGGATTTTTGAAGTCAGGCAAAGGTGTTTCCCGGGCAAACTGCTCTTCCTCTTCTTCCTGATCCTGATCGCTAGATGCTGTGGCTACGGCTGATGAAGATAAGGAATGAGATTTCTTGTAGATCCGGCAAAGAACCCAATCATCCAACTGCATTAAAAAAGAAAAACAGGAATCACAATTAGCCTCACAACAGAGTGTCCTTTTACGTAAATATGGAGTAAACTATATATTTATCGAGTTTATTTGGAAAATTTTAAAACGAGTCCAATGGATAAAGTAATCCATCGTTTCCAATTGAAAAGCCACTTCCTTTTAAGGATAAAAGTCGGTTCCAATTTTCAATGCTTCCACAAAAGTACAAAACAAACAAAATAGTCAAGCTCAGAACTAAGATGGGACCCTCTAAGCTGTCCGAATTAATCTGCAATATTATGTAACATGGGAAACAAGTCTTGATCTGTGGTGCTTACCCTCATTGATGAATCTTTTGATTTTATTGTCTTGTGGGTGTGGTGAGGGGCATCAGCTAGACGATATTCATGCATAATCCAATTTGTCTTGACTCCCTTAGGAGGCCTTCCCTTGTAAAAGACGAGAGCTTTTTTGACACCAATATTGTTTTCATGGCCTCCAACACCCATTCCAGGCATTGGTGATGCCGTGATGATCTTGTCCGTGCCAGTTGCCTTCCAATACCCAGAAGCAGCTGCTCTGTTGGGTCTGGCTCCATTGGGGTATTTGCGATCTCTCGGACTAAAAAAGTACCACTCTTTCTCCCCCAAGGAGGCTTTCGCTGCGCAAAGAACAATACAAAGGCATAAGACAGGAGTACATGTAGATAAAGACCCTTCCTCCTTTTTATTGCACTACTAATATATGAATAAGATTAATACAAGTAGCAGCCCTTACATAATATGCTGACTCTAAGAACATATATACATGAAGCACATGAAGCACAAGATAGTAACATGGGTGCTATACTTGTGGAAGTGAACAGAAAATGCAGTGAAAAAGATATAAAACCTGGTAATTCCCATGGATCAAACTTGTAGATATCAACATCTGCGATGATTGATACAGGAAAAGGAACGGATGCCACCTTCTTCCTAAGGTAATGAAGGATGAGCTCCTCGTCTGTCGGGTGGAACCTAAACCCAGGTGGCAAACTAGCTTGTGGGTTCTTCATGCTATATCTATATCCAACAATACTAGATACAACGTTACGGTATCAGATTAATAAAGTTCACGGTGTTTTGCAAGATAACTTGATATCAGAGGAAATATCAGTACAAGTCCCAAAATTTGGGTTTTGATGCCAGAAAACCAAGCCAATTCAGAGAGAAAGCAGGACAAGGTAGGGAAGGAAGGCAGGAGGGGATTGAAATTTTTAGTTGGGGAGGTAGAGGTGCCAATTTATGGTTGTGGGAGTTTTGTCGTCATGTGGAAAAACTAAGGATTAGAATGAACACTAAAGAATGGGGGAATGAAAAAAATCAAGAATTAGTTCTAACATACTTTTGCGAATTCTTTTAAAGATGTGGGGCCACGAATTGGAGTTTTGCCAGCTGGGTGGGGTTTGATGCCATTGGCTTCTTTCACTTCGTCTAACATCAACCAAGGTATAGAAAAGATGGCGGCTGGGAATGATTCAAAGGATGAGCTTAATCTCCTGACATCATTGTTCTTCAGATGGAAACTTGCCACGTACCCACTAATGCCCTTTGTCCTTTTTAGGAATCCCAATCTGATTGTTGTGGCAGTCCAAATCATTTTCTTTTTTTCTGAGGGAATTGTCATAATCAGCTTTTAAGTTACCTTCAATCTTCACAATCTGATTTGACCATGTCGTTGCAAGTCTGTGGTGTGGTGTTTGTGAAGGGGCCTCGCACTGTGTGGGACATAGACACAAATGACAAACTGGGCATGGAATGAAAAGTGCATTGAGAGGCATGGAGATAAGGATGACTTGTGGAGAATGGCTTTTAGGCAAAAAGGATTACTGGGTAGGGAAGCATAAGGCTTTACTGGTTTGGGAAGGACCTGATTCCTTAACCTAACCCTAACCTAACACTATTATGCATCCATTTCTTCCCACAATGCTAATAATTGAGTTTCCTTTTTTGTTTTTACATTTAGTTGTTTTCAAAGAATATTTTCGATCAATCATAAAATTAATTTTTTTTCGAGTTTCGATTGACACATAATAAATTAAATATTTTATATCAACAAATTAAACTCTATTCATATTCTTACGCTTCGAACGCTTCGAATTTTGATTAAATATTTAAGAGATTACGAACATTACTTTGTTTAAGCCAATCTATATTGATTAACTTTGTTGGTAGAATAATTGAGTTCGAATCTAAGTTTCGATTTTTCTTCTTGACGGTGGAACTTGTTTGCCTATATCTGTGTAAAGTGGGTGATACATGATATCATAAAAAAGCAGAACAATGCAGTTTGAGATAGTTCTGTCATCGATTAGACAAATCCTAGTAAGTTTGGCTCACTTATGCCTTTGTCTTGCTGCTGCGCTACAGCTATTGCTGGCAGCTGCTCTCTGACCAAACTTTTTTGACGAGTCGATCGATCTTCAAGTCTAAATATCTGCTTTGATTTGGCAAATGGGAGCCATCAAAAAGTTTCTCAAAAATATCTTAAGTATCCTACTGATGAGCTAAACAAGATGTTCAAGCAAAGTTTAGAATGAAATATCTGATTAGCAGGCGGATTCACTTTGAAAAAGTGGGAAGCTAGTTTTGGCAAGTTCGATCCTTTTAAAGCTTTATCAAAACATCCGCCTCCACAGTTTTGTTTGACAAGACAAGAAACATCTGGGTGCGTGAGGGCTACGAAATACTTAATTATTTAGGTGGTTTGGCCATGGCCTTGATTGGACAATGCTTTCATGTTATGATATTCTTGATGCTGTAGCAGAGGAGAAGAGCACACGTGTATGGATTTCTGTCCAATTGTTTCTCTTTTTGACCAACTAGTCTAACAAGATTTCAGAATGCAGAGAAATTCGAAACAGGGTGTGCTCTGAATCTCCAGGCTGCTGAGGATCAAGAATTTTGTTGTTTTATGCAATTAGCTTGGCCAACTTGGACAGTTTGGAGCGTGTATAATCCGTGTAAGAATATTAGAAAAATAAAAAAAATTAAATATTTCGTGTTAATGAGGGGTTAAAGGTTATTATTAGTTTTGAATATAGAATAATTTTGAAGTTATGGTTAGTCGGATCGGTTTATAATTGATGTTTACGACATAATAGAAGAGATTAGTTATTGTTATTAATGAATTCTTTCTAACTAAAAAAATAGATAAAACTAATAATTTCCTCCTAGGTTTTCTTTGGTTTTGCAAAAGCTTCAAAGCTATTCGTTACTTTAATTGTGGGTAATCTCTTTTAGGGGACAGTTGAAGCCGTCATTTATCAGATTAGCATTCTCTTCTGAGTTGATTAGTGAACAGGACAATGGAATCTAGTTGAAGCAATGGTGGGTGTAGTATATTATTCAGTTTCTCAGGCATCCATCCTAGTACAATTTTTTAATCTGATCAGCTTAGTTCATGCTCTCTATTTTTTCTTTATGATTTTGAAAACAGTTGAGACTTGACAGGCAAAGCAACCCTTCGTATGTTAAGATTTGACAGAGAATTTTGAAGCTCTGAAAAGGTTTCGTCAATACTTTGAACAGGTGTTCAAGCACACGTGTGCTGTAAATGACAGAGAATTGGCAGCTCTTAGACATGGTAACGTATGCCAGAAAAGAATCCTTACCAACACCATTGAAAAGTCTTAACCATCACAATTGCCAGGTCATAAGACAACTGTGACTTTCCTTCCATGGTTTACAGGATAAGCTTCATGTCTGTTCACATACAGAAAACCGATTCTTGGTTTTGTACTATTGTCAGAATGGTCATGGTGATCAGAATCCTGATTCTAAGTTTGCTGCGCCTGTGCCAGTTCAAATTCTATAGACTATATATAAGGGAGATAATTAGTCATTATTATCGACACGGAGATGATATTCTTTTAATTTTTTTTAAAAAATGAAAATTATCAGGTTGGTGAAGTTTACTCCGGCAACCAGAGTGAACACGGCACGATTCAGATAAAGTTGACAATAAACAGACAAAAACATACGGTTGTTCCCAAGTATGGGGAGATCTCCATAGCATTTAATGAGGCCGAGTAGTTCCAAACAAAGATGAGGAGGTGCCAAAGATTGCAGAAAGAAGAGAGGAATGAGACAAATATGGTACTGAATTGGGATAGGCTTTGGGGGAGCATATGCTAAAGAAAAACGAAAAAAAACAACATCTAATGCGACCCAAAGAAAGCCTGTGATTATCCACAATTCCTGAAGACCTGATATATCCTTTCAAAGATGCTTTTCTTTGGCAGAACAGCTTCACGCTAGCTAGTTCTGTTATCGTAGAGGAATATAATCTTAAGCTTTGAATCTTATGTCACCTGTGATGCAAAGACAAAGTAAACAGGGCCATTCAATGGTTCTCCCCTTTCCCAAATACCAGGTAACTTGTTCTGCTAAAATTCAAGTACACACATGCCAAAACTGGAATACGATAATCAATTTTTGGGTGTTTGTCTGAGTCTCTGTTTCTCAATTATGTGGATAGAGCAAAGAAAACCGTGAAGTAAAGTAGGCATTAAGAAAGCAGAGGTGTTACTTCAATGGTCAAAAGCATCTCTCCACTCACTTGTTTAAGCCTTGACTTTCAATTCTATCTGCAGAACAAGTGCGCTTATGACCTACAGGAAAGTTAGATGGGAAAGTGAATATACACTCCCTTGGTCACCTCCTGAAAACTAAAGAAAACAATATGATCGTTATCCTAAACCCATCATTTCCTTCCAAACTCGGTTATCATTTTTTTAAAATTTTTTTTTCCAAGTTGCAGCAGCTCCATCCTTTCCAATCTTACTTTTGATGTTCTTTTCAAGTTGCAGGTCCTTATAACATTATTCTAGGTAGGAACCCAAAAGAAATTTTTATGATTTTTGATGGAATTTGATTCTACCTCTTCTCATCCGAACATGGTGCGCTGCAGCTCGATGGAGCTCATGAAGCTTGGACCAAACTGTGATTGGTTTCGAAAGTCACATCCAATTCTGAGGGAAACTGGAGTGGATAAAGGTCACTAATTAAATACACAGATGTGAAGTTCCAAAGGAGAAAGAAAAAGAAGGAACTGAGTATGTGGCGAGGTAGACCAGTCAAAGTGCATCCAAAGCATGCATGAAGTTGGCATAATTAACTACGAGGACTTTCACCAGTGAAAAAGCCTCGACTGCGACCACTGTAGTTTTCCACGTGTAGTTCACCAAATGTTGTAGCTCTTTGCTTGTCCCATGTCGAAATGGAAGTGCACCGGACTGCCTTTCAAATGAGAGAGACTGCTTAATGAGTTAGGCTTATCTACTACGTTAACATCATGGATAATTATTTGTTTTGTAGGAAGCGTGTCCGTCTTAGTAAGTATTTTATCCCTCATGGGTTTTACTAGAAGTAAGTTTGGGACGTTCTATTAATCCTGTTTTCGGTCAAAATATTTTTTATTATCTTATGGTTAAATAAAAATATTATTATCAATGTAGTGTTTTTGAGAGACTGGTTTTTTCACATAGTGTATTCTCCTCTCAATTCCAAAATCCTGGGTTTGATCCCATTGAAACAAGATTGAAACAAATGAGATGAATACGATATTGTATCAACTCATGATCCCAGATTAGATTTCGAGAAAATGAGTCTGGATAGTTGAGAAATAGAGAGATTATTGTGAATTGATTACTTTTCATAATTAAAAAATAAGATATTCTTAAATATCTATAATTAATTTTTTTCACATTAAATATATAAATTTTAACACAATAAAAATAAAGAAATATTAAATATGATAATCCAATTATAAAGTGTTATTTTTTTAATAATAAAAAATATCTCAATCATAACGGATTAATCTCTTCATGTAACTATGTTTAAATTTATTTTTCTTGGAACAAGGTCTAACTAGGAATCATAATTTGATAAGATACTGCAATACTTAGGATCTTAGAGTTAAGAGAAGACTAGCAGCTAAGATGTCGTATCTTAGCTACCGGACGAATGACTTTACGCTACAGGACAAACGACTTTTGTGGTCACGATAAGATTCCTTTATCGTGGCCGACAAAGTACTGTAGCGTATAGATAAGACAGTACAATACTTAAATACAGTACAATACGCGTATTTTGTGACAAGGTGGCGGTAGAGGATGGTGCGTCCAGTTTGTCGGTTGTCCTAGGTCCACACCACGCTTAGCTGGCACTCCGTTGTTTAGCGACAGATAGGTTCTTCACTGTTGAAGTCGTCGCTGGAGGAAGAGGAGCTGGTGGGAATAGGGCGAAAGAGATAGGGCTCGCGTCGGTAGTAGGGTGAAGGGGGTCGTCGTGTGGAGCTGGTGGCTGGTGTGCGGTCGGCGAGGGGCGGATAATTTTGTGCAAATTCCTCGGCCGCCTCGCTTGCAGCAAGATCTCGACTCTCCCGTTCGATGCTTTCAAGACAACGGTACGCCTCTTGCGCTTCTGTGAGAGACGTTTGATTAAGGCGATGAAGTTCTGTGCCCGGTCTGTTGGTAGTGCGGCGTTGGAGGGAGTGCTCTCGTTGTTCAAGCATGCCGAGGTAGATGGCCACCTGTGCCATGGTGAAGTGTAGCTGGCTATTGATTCTTCGATTCGTAGATCGCCGAAGCCTGATGGCCTGTTCCATGCTTCGTCGCTGAGTGCTGAAGTATAATTCGGAGATGTCCTCTTCAAAGGTGCGGCGAACGGCTGGATGGCTACAGTTGGCTCCTGCAAGTTCCATTTGTCTGGCCTGTAGTTGGTTCCATCGGTGTGCGCGTTCCAGGCTTCCTCGATGATTGAGGGAAAGGCCTAGACATCGGAGAGGAACCCCTCAAACACTGGGCCAACAACCAGATCACTTGTCGCCTAGACATCATCAACAAGCATCTCACCATCCAAGACAAACCAATGAAACATGTAACCCCAGCAATGAAGGAGCAATTTAAGAAGCATATTACTGCCCTCCTAGCCCTAGGAGTCATCCGAGCCAGTACAAGCAGACATCGCACAATGGCAATTATCGTCTACTCAGGCACCACCATGGATCCTGATACGGGCATCGAAACCAAAGGAAAAGAACGCATGGTGTGCAACTATAGAACGCTCAATGACAATACCTACAAGGACCAGTACTCCCTTCCAGGGATCAACACGATTATCCACAAAGTAGGCAATGCTTCCATCTTTTCCAAATTCGACCTCAAAAGCGGATTCCACCAAGTAGCAATGGACAAAGATAGCATACCATGGACGGCCTTCATCACCCCTGAAGGACTCTATGAATGGTTGGTCATGCCATTCGGTTTAAAAAATGCACCAACTATTTTTCAGCGTAAAATGGACAACTGCTTTCGGGATTGCCAAGAGTTCATTGCAGTCTACATTGACGATATTCTCGTCTTCTCCCGCAACGAAAGAGAGCATGCTGAGCACCTCACGCGTATGCTCCAAATCTGCGAAAAGGAAGGACTCATCTTATCACCGACTAAGATGAAAATAGCAGTAGAGGAAATTGAATTCCTGGGAGCCATCATTGGACACAGCCGCATACGCCTCCAACCTCATATCATCAAGAAAATTGTCGATAGTAACGATGAACAACTCAAGGAAAAGAAAGGCCTTCGCTCTTGGCTTGGAATTCTCAATTATGTAGCTGGTCAAAGCGCTGGATGAAGCTTTTACTCATTCTTGGTCCAACCTGTACTGCGGCGATTACATCCTGCACCTGAAGGTATTCTTCTTCTTCCATATGTAATTCAGGAATGGCCAGGTTGGCTATTTCTAGCTCTGGTTTGGTATTGATTTGGGTAATATTCTTATAGAAGGTGATAGAGTTACCTTCTATGCGTAGGCCTCCTTGCATGGCTCTGATGAAATTACACCCAAGTAGCATTTCAATACCATCTGTCATCATTTGGAAAGCGTAGACAAAGGGAACTCTGAATTTGTTCCCTTCGATTAACATTTGGCCACCTTTGAGTTTCTTTGTGGCAAGATCGTTGGAGTTGATACCTGTAAACCTTGTGGGCATAGGACTATCCTCCAAAGCTTCTTTAGGGACGGAGCTGATGTTGATACAGCAGGTTGTGCATCCTGTGTCCATGATGGCACGTACCGTGAAGGCTTGTATTTGTGGTATGTGGAAAGTTACCTCCAGGTTATAGAGGTTATTTAGTTTCCTCTTACTGGTGGTGATGAAGGCTGTTTCCTCTTCTTGTATGGGCTTGGTTAGCTCTTCCTCTTCTCCTTGTATGGCCTTGCCTTTTCTCCGTCGTTCAAGGGTATCAAAATCTGCGTGTAACTCTTGTATGAGATTTTGTTCCTTGAGTTGCTGATTTTCTTCCTGCAATCGTTCGTTTTCGTGTACCAAGTAATCTGTGTATTTCAGGAGTTCGCCAATGAGCTGGTCCTTCGCCGCATATGTTGTTTGTGATCGGGTGGGTGAGGGGACCTCTAGGTTCAGTTGTACTTTGGAACACATAGAGCAGAGAAGTAAATTACACGTGACACAAAACATTTTCATGTTTAGGCTTACCTCAACATTACAACTCTGGCAGCGTTGTAATGGGGTGAGCCCACTGAATTGTTTTGTTGGATGTTTGCATTCCCATTGTTCGTCCCTCAGTTTGAGTTCAGGTAACCAGCGGAGTTCATCTTGTAGTGCCATGAAGATAAAGTCCATACCTGGTTGACCTGCGATGTCCCCTGGTTCCCCGTCCAGGTAGTTATAGATATCACTGAGGTCATCTTCGTTTAGGTCAACGGAAACCACATCTAGTTCTTCAGCAAGGGCTAATTCTGTCACGACAGCTTTTCTGGCCATGTTTCCTACTTCGCTTTTGCATTCCCTTGCGAAGTGCCCTTCTTTGCCGCAGATATAGCATTTGCATTTGCGCACCCTTCCTTTGGCTCCATCTTTGCGTTTGAACACACGGACATGTGTTTCATGTGGCTTGCCTTTGTAGGTTTGTGATTTACGGAGGGTATATTTCTTCTTCTCTCCGTAATATCCAGGGAGAGGAATTTTTTCACAAAAGGATAACTCCTTCAATCCTCGTTGTATTGCTGCCTTTTTGCAAATTTCTGCCAGGTAATTGTAAGCAAATGTGATACGGGGGATGATACCTGTCACTGGTACCCGATGTTTGAGTAGCCAGGCGTCTTCTAGTTCTTTGCCAATTAATGGTGGGAGTTTGCGGAATAATTTCTCGGATAATTCCATGCCCAAGTACATGCGTCCTGATTTGGCTGCAAGGGTTTTGTAGTCGCGGAAGTAATCCCAGATGTCTCTGAGGTTGGTGCAGGAGAGGCGTTCGATTTCTTTGTAGGCCCTGTCTTGTTCATCAGTCATGCCCTGGTAGGGATCTTCTAAAAAGAATATCCTTCTTACCTGGGATATGATGTTTTGCGTTTCTCCTGCCTGGTGTAAGACTTCATTATAGGCTTCAGGGAAGGCCATCCTCCATTGTATCCAGATAAGTTTTTCGTCTTCTCCTAGTAGATTTTCAAGGTAATCTACTTTTGCCTTATCATCATTCCATACTTTGCCTGGATCATCCATATGATTGAGGGTTATCTTTTCCCAGCGGTCAAATACTTCGCGGTATAACCCAATATCATCTGGGAGAACCAGAATGGCTCCCTGATTTTGTTGTGCGGACGGTAATGTCCACATGTTGGATGTGTACCCTCGGGCCCTTGTCCTTAATTTGCTTGTGTCATATCCACTTAAGGAGTCTTTTTGATCATAGGAAGTGGAGGCTCCCCTGGCTGGGGGATATTGTACTCCTTGTCTCATGTTTTCATCCTGTGGCGGTTTATACGGAGAGGATAATACCTCTGAGCTGCTCATCTTGACCGCTTCTTGTTGAAATTCGCGGAATAGGGGATAGTCCAGTTCGATTAAATCGTCGGTAAGGGTATAACTGTGGTCAGGGTAGTTATACCAACTGTAGTCTTCTTCTGCATCTGTATCGCTTTCCTTACCAGCATTATCAGTACTGTCGGTAGCAGATGCTGCTGGTGTTGTATCCCATATTGGCCTGGACCTAGGACAACCGACAAACTGGACGCACCATCCTCTACCGCCACCTTGTCACAAAATACGCGTATTGTACTGTATTTAAGTATTGTACTGTCTTATCTATACGCTACAGTACTTTGTCGGCCACGATAAAGGAATCTTATCGTGACCACAAAAGTCGTTTGTCCTGTAGCGTAAAGTCATTCGTCCGGTAGCTAAGATACGACATCTTAGCTGCTAGTCTTGTCGGCCACGATAAGGAATCTTGGCCACAAAAGTCAAGGATAAGAAATCTTATCCACAAAGATAAGAAATCTCATCCACCACTAGTTACCCAACACCTGGTAATAGGACAAAGAAGATAAAGCTGTCGATGGGGCCCACAAGCAGCACCCGAGCTATCTTCCTTTGCCTATATAAACCTCTCATGTACTAAGAGCACATTACCACTCTCTATGTATAACTCTCTCTCTCTATAAATCATTCAGTGTTTATTGTCTATATATCTCTTTTATATACCTCTTGGAGTACCTAAAGTGTTTTCATACTTGCAAGAAGTTCAAAAACAAAGATCAAAAACTGGGAATTTTTGCATGGTAGCGGAGCACGGTTCACAGGTACACCCTATCTTCTTTTTGTGTCTTTATGTTTTAATACAACAGGGCAGTATTCTGGTAATTGTTAAATTTTAAGCTGACAGATCCGTCTGACCTTGTTCTTGTTTGAACGGAGGAAGGCCGTCCAGCTGTGATGTGTGCTGGTGGTTGGAGAATCCATCTCTGCCCTCGCAGTCCTTCCGTTGTGTGGCGTTCTGCCGCCACCGCCTGGATGCCATTGGTTGCTAGATAGTCCGTTACATTTTGCACATTGTAACAAAAACCTGCATAGCTTGTGTTGGTAAGCCTTCCTACGAGTGATCGTGTGATGAGGAGGTTAGATTCCCCTCCTATCCATTCCTCATAACCTCGTGTTTGTATTGATAACTGGATATGGCGGAAGAAGTCGTGGATGCTTAGCATCATGTTGGGTGCGATGTAGATCAATTGTGTTCCTCGTGTCATGTCTACTTCCATGGTACCGATGATGGAACGATCATCTCCTCCCCATCGTGTGTCTCGTAAGACTATGAGTACGTTGGTTCCTGCTTCCCTTCGATGTAGCGCGTGGATACGAATCATGAGGAGGCCTAGATGTATATGTTCCATACCTTCCTGTAGTAGTCTATCATAGGCTTGTCGATTGATGAAGCCTAGATCTCTTTGCTCTCCTTCGCCGGTGACAAGGATCCGTTCTTCAGAATAGTGTTGATACACCCGGTAGACTGGTTCTGACCATGCGGTGGTGTATAATCTTTCTGCGGGTACTAAGTTGGCTCTTCTCTGTTGAGACATGCGTAATTCTTCTTCAGGATTTAGGTACGTTTCCAAGCTGTGCTGGTACCTTTGTCGTCGTAAGGCTCTTGGTATTCGTCTTGTTGCTTCATAACGGAGACGACTAGATCGTCTATAATCCCGGATTTGATCTTCCTGTGTAGCCATTCGAGAGGAGGACTCACCTTGGTTGGTGACAACTGGTGGTAAGACCTGCGTCTGAGTCCTTGTGCGGCTCATTTCTTTTCCAACCGTCTCTTTTCTTCTTCAAAGATAAGATAAGGGTCTTTGTAGACGTAGAACGGTGGTTTCTTCTTTTTCGGTGGCTGTGAGCTCTCGCCAAGTGGTAATTTTTCGAGTCTTTTGGTCAAGGTTTCAATAGCTCCTTCTAGTTCTTCTTTGGGGTTGTCTTCTCGTTTGCGAACAAGGTTCTTTACCTGACCTAGTTGTTTGTGGAGATCTTGAATTCCTTCTAAGGTCCTTGCTAGTAACTGAATAAGCAAGTTATTCTGCTTAATGAGGTTAGCAAAGTTTTCTTGTGTGTTTTGGGTTGGTTTGCTAAAGCCAACAGCAGGTGGTTGAATGGAATCTACGGAGTTTAATGCTTCAGTATAAACAGTACTTAGCGTGGTGGTTTTCCAATTCATGTGGCTTCTTTTTGGTTGTTATGTGGTCATACTCATGCATGGGTGGGCAGTACGTATAGGACCTTTCCTGGTAATGACTCAGCCATGCCCTGTTGTATTAAAACATAAAGACACAAAAAGAAGATAGGGTGTACCTGTGAACCGTGCTCCGCTACCATGCAAAAATTCCAAGTTTTTGATCTTTGTTTTTGAACTTCTTGCAAGTATGAAAACACTTTAGGTACTCCAAGAGGTATATAAAAGAGATATATAGACAATAAACACTGAATGATTTATAGAGAGAGAGAGTTATACATAGAGAGTGGTGGTGTGCTCTTAGTACATGAGAGGTTTATATAGGCAAAGGAAGATAGCTCGGGTGCTGCTTGTGGGCCCCATCGACAGCTTTATCTTCTTTGTCCTATTACCAGGTGTTGGGTAACTAGTGGTGGATGAGAAGTAAATTACATGTGACACAAAACATTTTCATGTTTAGGCTTACCGCAACATTACAACTCTGGCAGCGTTGTAATGGGGTGAGCCCACTGAATTATTTTGTTGGATGTTTGCATTCCCATTGTTCGTCCCTCAGTTTGAGTTCAGGTAACCAGCGGAGTTCATCTTGTAGTGCCATGAAGATAAAGTCCATACCTGGTTGACCTGCGATGTCCCCTGGTTCCCCGTCCAGGTAGCTATAGATATCACTGAGGTCATCTTCGTTTAGGTCAACGGAAACCACATCTAGTTCTTCAGCAAGGGCTAATTCTGTCACGACAGCTTTTCTGGCCATGTTTCCTACTTCGCTTTTGCATTCCCTTGCGAAGTGCCCTTCTTTGCCGCAGATATAGCATTTGCATTTGCGCACCCTTCCTTTGGCTCCATCTTTGCGTTTGAACACACGGACATGTGTTTCATGTGGCTTGCCTTTGTAGGTTTGTGATTTACGGAGGGTATATTTCTTCTTCTCTCCGTAATATCCAGGGAGAGGAATTTTTTCACAAAAGGATAACTCCTTCAATCCTCGTTGTATTGCTGCCTTTTTGCAAATTTCTGCCAGGTAATTGTAAGCAAATGTGATACGGGGGATGATACCTGTCACTGGTACCCGATGTTTGAGTAGCCAGGCGTCTTCTAGTTCTTTGCCAATTAATGGTGGGAGTTTGCGGAATAATTTCTCGGATAATTCCATGCCCAAGTACATGCGTCCTGATTTGGCTGCAAGGGTTTTGTAGTCGCGGAAGTAATCCCAGATGTCTCTGAGGTTGGTGCAGGAGAGGCGTTCGATTTCTTTGTAGGCCCTGTCTTGTTCATCAGTCATGCCCTGGTAGGGATCTTCTAAAAAGAATATCCTTCTTACCTGGGATATGATGTTTTGCGTTTCTCCTGCCTGGTGTAAGACTTCATTATAGGCTTCAGGGAAGGCCATCCTCCATTGTATCCAGATAAGTTTTTCGTCTTCTCCTAGTAGATTTTCAAGGTAATCTACTTTTGCCTTATCATCATTCCATACTTTGCCTGGATCATCCATATGATTGAGGGTTATCTTTTCCCAGCGGTCAAATACTTCGCGGTATAACCCAATATCATCTGGGAGAACCAGAATGGCTCCCTGATTTTGTTGTGCGGACGGTAATGTCCACATGTTGGATGTGTACCCTCGGGCCCTTGTCCTTAATTTGCTTGTGTCATATCCACTTAAGGAGTCTTTTTGATCATAGGAAGTGGAGGCTCCCCTGGCTGGGGGATATTGTACTCCTTGTCTCATGTTTTCATCCTGTGGCGGTTTATACGGAGAGGATAATACCTCTGAGCTGCTCATCTTGACCGCTTCTTGTTGAAATTCGCGGAATAGGGGATAGTCCAGTTCGATTAAATCGTCGGTAAGGGTATAACTGTGGTCAGGGTAGTTATACCAACTGTAGTCTTCTTCTGCATCTGTATCGCTTTCCTTACCAGCATTATCAGTACTGTCGGTAGCGGATGCTGCTGGTGTTGTATCCCATATTGGCCTATCTTTTTCTTCGAACATGAAGGCGTAATGTTGAGGATCTGTCTCCTCGTCTTCTGGATTGTTGTCTGTCCTGTCTTCTTCCCATCCTGTAGCTTGTTGTGGCCATGGTGTTTGTGTGGCCATGGTATATTTTACCATCACGTCATATTTTCCTGTTGTGCAGTGAACATCCCATCCGGGTTGGGAGAGCCAGGGTTTTTCTTTTTCTTGTCTTGTTCTTGTCCCTGCGTTCCGTTCCTGCGCTTCGATGATCTCAGGAAATAAACAAACTAATGCAGTATCTTCTCTGATGTCCTCCTGTTCCTCCTGTTCGGTTATAGTATTCTGGTAATTGTTAAATTTTAAGCTGACAGATCCGTCTGACCTTGTTCTTGTTTGAACGGAGGAAGGCCGTCCAGCTGTGATGTGTGCTGGTGGTTGGAGAATCCATCTCTGCCCTCGCAGTCCTTCCGTTGTGTGGCGTTCTGCCGCCACCGCCTGGATGCCATTGGTTGCTAGATAGTCCGTTACATTTTGCACATTGTAACGAAAACCTGCATAGCTTGTGTTGGTAAGCCTTCCTACGAGTGATCGTGTGATGAGGAGGTTAGATTCCCCTCCTATCCATTCCTCATAACCTCGTGTTTGTATTGATAACTGGATATAGCGGAAGAAGTCGTGGATGCTTAGCATCATGTTGGGTGCGATGTAGATCAATTGTGTTCCTCGTGTCATGTCTACTTCCATGGTACCGATGATGGAACGATCATCTCCTCCCCATCGTGTGTCTCGTAAGACTATGAGTACGTTGGTTCCTGCTTCCCTTCGATGTAGCGCGTGGATACGAATCATGAGGAGGCCTAGATGTATATGTTCCATACCTTCCTGTAGTAGTCTATCATAGGCTTGTCGATTGATGAAGCCTAGATCTCTTTGCTCTCCTTCGCCGGTGACAAGGATCCGTTCTTCAGAATAGTGTTGATACACCCGGTAGACTGGTTCTGACCATGCGGTGGTGTATAATCTTTCTGCGGGTACTAAGTTGGCTCTTCTCTGTTGAGACATGCGTAATTCTTCTTCAGGATTTAGGTACGTTTCCAAGCTGTGCTGGTACCTTTGTCGTCGTAAGGCTCTTGGTATTCGTCTTGTTGCTTCATAACGGAGACGACTAGATCGTCTATAATCCCGGATTTGATCTTCCTGTGTAGCCATTCGAGAGGAGGACTCACCTTGGTTGGTGACAAATGGTGGTAAGACCTGCGTCTGAGTCCTTGTGCGGCTCATTTCTTTTCCAACCGTCTCTTTTCTTCTTCAAAGATAAGATAAGGGTCTTTGTAGACGTAGAACGGTGGTTTCTTCTTTTTCGGTGGCTGTGAGCTCTCGCCAAGTGGTAATTTTTCGAGTCTTTTGGTCAAGGTTTCAATAGCTCCTTCTAGTTCTTCTTTGGGGTTGTCTTCTCGTTTGCGAACAAGGTTCTTTACCTGACCTAGTTGTTCGTGGAGATCTTGTTGAAGTCGTCGCTGGAGGAAGAGGAGCTGGTGGGAATAGGGCGAAAGAGATAGGGCTCGCGTCGGTAGTAGGGTGAAGGGGGTCGTCGTGTGGAGCTGGTGGCTGGTGTGCGGTCGGCGAGGGGCGGATAATTTTGTGCAAATTCCTCGGCCGCCTCGCTTGCAGCAAGATCTCGACTCTCCCGTTCGATGCTTTCAAGACAACGGTACGCCTCTTGCGCTTCTGTGAGAGACGTTTGATTAAGGCGATGAAGTTCTGTGCCCGGTCTGTTGGTAGTGCGGCGTTGGAGGGAGTGCTCTCGTTGTTCAAGCATGCCGAGGTAGATGGCCACCTGTGCCATGGTGAAGTGTAGCTGGCTATTGATTCTTCGATTCGTAGATCGCCGAAGCCTGATGGCCTGTTCCATGCTTCGTCGCTGAGTGCTGAAGTATAATTCGGAGATGTCCTCTTCAAAGGTGCGGCGAACGGCTGGATGGCTACAGTTGGCTCCTGCAAGTTCCATTTGTCTGGCCTGTAGTTGGTTCCATCGGTGTGCGCGTTCCAGGCTTCCTCGATGATTGAGGGAAAGACCTGTTCTTGGGTAGAAGGGGTATCGCCTCCCTCGTCCTCTGGCGTCCATTCCTGAAAAGCAAAACACGTTAGTCGTGACAAGGTATCTGCTAACAGATTTTGTTTGCCGTCGATATGTTCAAAGTTGACGGTAATGCCGGAACCGTTGATGAAGTCCGTGAACCCAATCCAGCGTACTCGGGACGGTTTGTGTTGATTGCTCTTGTTGTGGAAGCTGATGATGGCTTGGCAATCGGTGCGAATGGTTAGTTCCTTGCGGTCGAGATAATAGATCTTGAAACTTTGGAGGGCTTCCATGACGGCGCATATTTCTGCATCAATGGTAGACTTTACCTGCGGGAATTTTCCACTGGCGTAGGCACAAATCTTTTCTTGTGATCGTGGATCCATTTTCTTATGTTTCCATTTGCATACCGCTCCCCAGCCATCCATGCAGCCATCTGCTTCAATGACTATAGCAGCGGTAGGTGGGGGTAATTCCATATCGGGTAGATTCTGCACGTGTTGTTTAATTTGCCTAACAAGATCCCAGTCGGAAGTCTTCATGCGTTTGTCTCCATGCGGGCTGGTTTTCTCATAGAGGGGACCCAAGAGTGTTCCTAGGTTGGGAATGTAGGAACGTGCATAATTGAGAATTCCAAGCCAAGAGCGAAGGCCTTTCTTTTCCTTGAGTTGTTCATCGTTACTATCGACAATTTTCTTGATGATATGAGGTTGGAGGCGTATGCGGCTGTGTCCAATGATGGCTCCCAGGAATTCAATTTCCTCTACTGCTATTTTCATCTTAGTCGGTGATAAGATGAGTCCTTCCTTTTCGCAGATTTGGAGCATACGCGTGAGGTGCTCAGCATGCTCTCTTTCGTTGCGGGAGAAGACGAGAATATCGTCAATGTAGACTGCAATGAACTCTTGGCAATCCCGAAAGCAGTTGTCCATTTTACGCTGAAAAATAGCTGGTGCATTTTTTAAACCGAATGGCATGACCAACCATTCATAGAGTCCTTCAGGGGTGATGAAGGCCGTCCATGGTATGCTATCTTTGTCCATTGCTACTTGGTGGAATCCGCTTTTGAGGTCGAATTTGGAAAAGATGGAAGCATTGCCTACTTTGTGGATAATCGTGTTGATCCCTGGAAGGGAGTACTGGTCCTTGTAGGTATTGTCATTGAGCGTTCTATAGTTGCACACCATGCGTTCTTTTCCTTTGGTTTCGATGCCCGTATCAGGATCCATGGTGGTGCCTGAGTAGACGATAATTGCCATTGTGCGATGTCTGCTTGTACTGGCTCGGATGACTCCTAGGGCTAGGAGGGCAGTAATATGCTTCTTAAATTGCTCCTTCATTGCTGGGGTTACATGTTTCATTGGTTTGTCTTGGATGGTGAGATGCTTGTTGATGATGTCTAGGCGACAAGTGATCTGGTTGTTGGCCCAGTGTTTGAGGGGTTCCTCTCCGATGTAACCTTGGGTTTGTAATCGCTGATGTAGCTGGTCAAAGCGCTGGATGAAGCTTTTACTCATTCTTGGTCCAACCTTTTACTCATTCTTGGTGCACGGTTCACAGGTACACCCTATCTTCTTTTTGTGTCTTTATGTTTTAATACAACAGGGCATGGCTGAGTCATTACCAGGAAAGGTCCTATACGTACTGCCCACCCATGCATGAGTATGACCACATAACAACCAAAAAGAAGCCACATGAATTGGAAAACCACCACGCTAAGTACTGTTTATACTGAAGCATTAAACTCCGTAGATTCCATTCAACCACCTGCTGTTGGCTTTAGCAAACCAACCCAAAACACACAAGAAAACTTTGCTAACCTCATTAAGCAGAATAACTTGCTTATTCAGTTACTAGCAAAGACCTTAGAAGGATTTATAGAGAGAGAGAGTTATACATAGAGAGTGGTGGTGTGCTCTTAGTACATGAGAGGTTTATATAGGCAAAGGAAGATAGCTCGGGTGCTGCTTGTGGGCCCCATCGACAGCTTTACTTCTTTGTCCTATTACCAGGTGTTGGGTAACTAGTGGTGGATGAGATTTCTTATCTTTGTGGATAAGATTTCTTATCCTTGACTTTTGTGGCCAAGATTCCTTATCGTGGCCGACAAGACTAGCAGCTAAGATGTCGTAATATAATAGGCTATAGATCATTATGTCAATACTAGAGTGATAGTAGCAAAGTGGAGTTCATCAGCCTAAACCCAGTAATATACAGAGAGAAATAGACTTTCTGATGCCAAAGTGAGAAAAAGAAGTTAGAATTGTTGAATTTTTGTTCAATATTTGTGAACTTATCAGGAACGGAGGGAAACAGAAAGGAGCAGCAGCAAAATTCACTGTTCATACAGAACAGAGAGTCAGAGATAACGAAAGTACAAAAAAAGGAAATCAAGAACGATTGGCAACCCAATTAATTCTGACTAAAGCTGTGCAGGATCAGTACTTTGTGGAGGTATTTGCTGGTCAACCCTTTGGAGATGGACCATTCCCACCATCTCAGACACCACCTTTTTCCTTGGAATTACAGCTGCAAATATGAACTGAAATGGTGGCTGATTGTATGCCATAAAACTTGGTTCTTCCGAGTTCTCCGTTGCCCACACACACGTGAAGGCAGTAAGCTGAACTGGTGGCTGATTGTATGCCACAAAACTTGGCTCTTCCAAGTTTGGTTGCCCTCACTATCTACACTCACTAAAATGTGAACTGTTACATCCAAGAAAAAATCCCACAAACCCTTAAATTTTTGGTCAGTAACAAAATAATTGCAAATAATTGAGAAGAATTTCAACTTTATTTTGAAGATAAATGATATGATCAAAGATGCAAAAAGTAAAATTATAATTCAAACCAAAGATACAAAATGTTTTGGTTTAGTTAGATATTGCAATCTAAATCAACAATGATCTTTAACACAAAATCATCTAATTCGTCACTTAAAATAAAAAAGGTATCCTAAAGTCAAATACTCCGTCTCTAATTTTAGTTTAGTTTTTTTATTTTAAGTGCGGGCTCAAATCCTGGAAATAAAAAAGAGAAAATTTTATGCAACTGAACTAACCATACTAAAAGGGATATCAAGCTCACTAGCTTTGCATAAAAATCTATAATTTATTGATTATACCTAATCTTTTGTTAGATTTCAGCTATATACAAAGATCACTTCAACCAATGAAAACAATATACCCAAGTCATAAAAAATTTTCATTTCTCTAATATTTTTTTTTCTTTTAATAAACCGTACGACAGTAACATTCTTGGAACTTCTACCTGAAAATGGGTTGTCTGTCTTAAAATAGATTAAGAAAACAAGGAGGGAAGTTGATAAAGAGGATGACGACTATTGGTAAATTTTATATTTTTTTATTGTTGAATGAAAATAATAATAACAATATATCTTCCTTTTTATGGAGCTAACGGGCATGATTTTGACAAGTTAAATAGACCCGCGGCCCAATCTTGTATTGGGCCACAAATAAATTACTTTGAAAGATTTTTTGGTTCTTTGGATGGCCCACTGTTGAATACAGAAAGAAGGAGAAAACCCTAGTCAAAGTAGCCTTCCATTTCTATTTGTCTTCCTGCACGCACACTTTTCGCTGGGATAGAGTCAGACAAAGGGAAGTTCTCTGCATATAGACAAGGTTCAGGCAAAGTAAACGGCAACAATGGCGGCGGCGGCAGCTCCGGAGCGGACGCTTTCAACTAGAGAAACCGACATTCAGATGATGTTGGCGGCTGAGGTCCATCTGGGCACCAAGAACTGCGACTTCCAGATGGAACGCTACGTTTTCAAGCGCCGCAACGATGGTATAGACTATGGACTAAGTAAATCCAATGTGGGTTTTGTTTGCCTGTGCCGTTATTGTATTGTCCTTGTAATGATCCTACCTTATTTGACTGTTCTTTTACTTGCTTCTCACGCATCACTACAACGGGAAAAGTTTGTTGTTTTTCCTTTGTGATTGAAGGAATGAATCCGGTTCTTCTTTCTGTGGCTTAGTGGACTTACCTGGATAGACTTGAAACTTTATCTATGAGATAAACTGAATATCCGGCTTAGTTCCATATCTGCTTGTGAAGTCACCTGCCTAGAATTGCTTTCCTCATTTTTTATTGTTCTGTGATGATATTAGTCTGCAGGCATCTACATCATAAATCTTGGGAAGACATGGGAAGAGCTTCAAATGGCTGCCAGAGTTATTGTTGCCATTGAGAGCCCTCAGGACATTATTGTCCAATCCGCAAGGCCTTATGGTCAGAGAGCTGTGCTCAAGTTCGCGCAATACACTGGCGCGCATGCTATTGCTGGAAGGCACACTCCTGGTACCTTCACTAACCAGCTTCAGACATCATTCAACAAGCCTCGTCTATTGATCCTCACTGACCCCAGGACTGATCACCAGGTACACTTCCAGTTTTATATCCATGGTTGATTTGTTTTTGTTTTTTTTTTAAATCATTATTCGAATTGTTATATGACCAACAAGTATCTCCGAGCTTTCGCAGCCTATCAAGGAAGCAGCTCTTGGAAACATTCCAACCATTGCTTTCTGCGATACTGATTCCCCAATGGGTCATGTGGATATTGGGATTCCTGCCAGTAACAAAGGGAAGCACAGTATTGGATGCCTATTTTGGTTGCTAGCAAGAATGGTTTTGCAAATGCGGGGAACAATACCCCAAGGACACAAGTGGGATATTATGGTTAGTACTCCATGCCGGAAAACTTTACCAGATTAATGGATCTTGCTCTATGTTTTTGGTATAAAATTTGTAAAGTGATGCAGGATCTACCTATGTTGAATGATGTGAACTTTATTGTTTTCCTTATTATCCTGAGTTGTGATGTTATGCACCATTTCAAGTTGTTGGTGTGTGAAGTTGCACTGCGTTTTGTTGCTGTCCGCAGGTAGATTTATTCTTTTACAGGGAGCCTGAAGAAGCCAAAGAAAAGGAAGAGGAGGAAGCAGTAGCAACTATTGATTATTACACACAATTACCGCCAGTAGAATATGGGCTTGCTTCAGCTGACTGGAACCTATTCAGTGGGCAGCTGATGTTCAGTGGGCAGCTGATGCGGCTGAACCTATTCCTACTGTTCCTACTGCCGGCTTGTATCCACAGAATGGTAAAAATATTGGTTCAAAACTTGTGATAATCCAACCTCTTTGAGGCTTTTGCCAGACGTTTTGCTTTATCCTTTAATAATCTTTTTCTCTCTGTTTCCCCCGCATTTTTCTTTCAATTTATGTGGGTTTCTCTGCAGACAGATTGGGATGCTACAGCTGCTCCACCTCAAGTTGCAGGCACCGTGTCTTCAGCACCTGTTACTGCTGCTAGCTGGGAGTAGTGCCAAGAATGTTAGTTTCCAACATTTTAACTATCAAGTGAAATTTAGGAGAGGGATGACGGCAACGGGAAAGGAATAGAAACTTGACTTTTTTTGAGCTGTAGACATGAAATACCACGGTTTTTTTCTTCTTTTTTCTATAACATTCTTTTGTTCTTCTTTATCTTGATCCCAGAAATTTCTATTTTCATTAAACTGTTCCTATGACCACGACATTTTAGTATCCGTTGATGAAGATCTTCTCATGGTGATTATTCTTTAAATTCTTTTCGGCTACTATTTTTCTTCCCTGTATGAGAACTTTTATGGAATGATTTTCGCTTCATGGGAATTGTGAAGTGCCTTTTACATAAAGACGTGATCTGTTACTGACTAAGAGAGATTTTCTTTCTGAAACTTAATATCACTAAAAGAAACAGATTTTTATCAGAAAAAAAGTAAGAAAGAAAAGATACAGACAGAAGAAGGAAACGTAAAAGAACAAATGGAATCGAACGTTGAACATGAGAACGATTTCTAGTGTTAATAACAAATGAAGATAAATGACCCTATATCTTTTTTCTCTCAATCACTTCCCACAGGTACATGCCAAAATCTGTTTCCAAACGGGACGTGTATGGAATTCTTACGGTGCTAAAGAAATAAAAATGATAACCCACTTGAACCACCATGTAATATATATAGTCAAGGTCAAACTACTGATGAGACAGCCTCTATGGCACTGCCTAGCGGCCAGGCTGCTTCCACAAGTGAATCACGATACTTGACCTTTTTCACTAATGTAATTTCTTGCCAGGGGTAAAGGGCTGTAACAATAAGGATGGACCACATGACAAGCAACAAATCATCAGCACTCAAACAAAATAAAAAGGTCAGTACCAAACTCAAGTTAACAGCAATCTACTTACCAAATCCGTCAACAAGCAATGTGTATTGGTAGACAAGATCCATACATATGTATGGTAGATTATCATCCTTCACATCTGGGTATGCTGATTTCATATCCTTGAGTTTGGTACTACAGGCACGCTTAGCCGCTTCTTCGAATTCTGCAGGAGTAACTCTTGCGACAGGTTTAGCAGGGTCAACAAAACCAGCCTGCATATCCCAATAGCCCAGTTACAATGCCAACTCTTCAATATAAAGAAAACAGAAAATCATGGATAACCAGTACCTCAGCAGCCCTGTCATAGAAAAAGGACGCAACAAACATATTCTTTTGTCCATCTCCACCTCCACCGTTCCATACTCCACCAAATGTGCATTTCATGTGTGCACAAGTTGTTTCGTTAATTTTTAGAGCCTCAAGAGCTACTCTCCTGCATCCATCTAAGCTGGAACCGGAGGGAGGAGTTGATGCTTTATATTCTTTTCCTCCATAATTATATACCCCTAATTGAAAGAAAAAGGAGACAAGATTTAGGCCCTCCCAGCCAATGTATCACATCGCAAGCAAATTTTCATCTCCGTTATGCCAGTAAAAAAATAATTTAAGACTATATCTTTTTTTCCTGGGTAACTTTGTACTGTAAAAAAGTAGGGATAACAATGAAAGAGATGCATTTTCATGTATGAATCAAAAGCAATATGCAGAGAAATATAAGCTATGCCTAACTAAAAGAAAACCCCAGAACGTGATAGCTTCCATCATCAACCACAAAATGTATCAAGCACATATTACAAGTTTTGGCTAATGAAAGAAGGAGCATAATATAAATTAGTATAAATATTATTTACCATGTAAACCACTCCTAACCTTTTCCCGTTTGAGGGAAGCAAGTTCTCCTAGTTATCGAGTTCACATAATAATTTGCCATGCTATTATAACCTTGTAATTTCCAAGAAAAACCATAGAATGGTAAATGGCCTCATTTTATAACCAAAGAAATCCTCAGAAACCTAAACATATGTTATAATCCTCACTTTTTAACCTGCAGTACCAAAAATAGGTATTATAAAGGATAAATGTGCTAGCGTGACTTTGGTATTTTATTAAATTTAGAAAAGATACATGTCCATGCTCTAACACCTCTATAAGCCATGACCCCTTTTTATGACTGCTTTTTCACCAAATGTGCTGGCGAAAAACATATAGAGTGATATGCATAGGACTTTGCCCAGGCTAGATGTGTGACTGCAGTCACCAGGAGGACTTTCCTACATTTATCTTTTATTGTTAAGCCCCAATTCAAGTTTGTTCCAAGAGAAGGGGTAACAAATGCCGAATATACCAAGGGGAGCCAAGATCGGATGACAATCCAATAATTCAGGAGACAGGTCAGGAAGTTAGTAAATTGCAGGGAGCTACCGGGTAGAAAATATAGTACAGCTAGGAAAGATGGAAAAGGTATTGAATACCACATTTTGGCAGGTTGTTTGTTTAGGAGAGTAGTCAGCCACTTTGGTATTTCTTTCCCCCCATTAGCAATATAAACTATTCCTTTCAGTTTCTCATTTATTTAGTGCGTATTTCCTTGCTTGAGTGTTGCTCATACAGGGAAACTTGAGGAAGAAACTGAGACCATAACATAAGATTTATGGAAAACTATTGCTACCTAGGGAAGACACATCCACAGCAGGAGTTAGTAATAAAATAGTATTAGACAACCATGATAATTAAATATACGTGAGGACAGATAAAAGCTATGTAGAAGCATTCAGCATTTTGAAATGAAACAACGCAGCATACCATCAAAACCATCTGGGATGCAAGGGTTGCCAGATTCTTCTGAAGAAACCTTCAAAATTTCCGCCCGAGCAGCTAACAAGCCATAGCGCAAGTAACTGCACATCCAAGACCAAAAAAATTAAAACACAAACCCACATTGTCCAATTATTTCATCACTGTGCTCGGTAAACAACTAAATAAAAATTCTTTAAGCAACAGTCAGAAGTTCAAGAGAATTGTGGAAAATGTTGCAGCAAAAAAAATCAAGAATAAACTTCATGAATGAACTCATTAAGCAATACAGCAAGTAATCGCCAGTTATATGACATGGAAATCAAGTTATCTTGGAGAGAGGAACCTGTGAACATAGAGGTAATATTTGGTACCCATCAGAAGCATCTCCTTCACATATGTATCCTCCCCATCTAATACCCTGGGAGCCTTTGCGGCATCCTCCGCAGAGATTGCATATGACATCTGAACAGATCCGCCACCAAGATCAACAACTCCAACGGTACTTGAATATTTTTTCCCCAAATTTCCTAACAAATAATTAATTGTCACCTGCAGACAAAATGCATGAAAAGAATGGGCCTAAGAACGGCAGGCAAGTAAACTGATTGCATTCCGATTCTATTTAATATGCCAATGAAGCTTACCCACTGATAAGAACCTTCTTGAGAACCATCCAGAACAGTAACCCCACTTGCCTCAGATCTTAAGGTGCTTCTATTTCTCAGAAAATCTCTAACCTTCAAAGAGAAATTTCAATACAATAATGGTATATGCTTTTAAAGAAAAGAATGAATAAGCAGAATATCAAGTAAAGAGTATTTACGGCTTGTAAAATTTTCTCTGATGCTTCAGTTCCCAGTTGTCTCAGCCCAGCAGTAGCCTTTAAAACATTATCACGCCCATTGTGAGGAACCAGCAATGAATATATAGAGTCGGAGGGTCATATTATGTCCGTGTTAAACAATGTCAGTGCAAAATGCAAACAATTTTCGGAGCAAAGGTCCATGTGATCCTAAGTTACTCACCCCAACTCTCACTGGAGTCTTAGATCTCAAATCTCTCGGCACAACTGCTTCCGCTTTATCGAGAAGAGATGAAAGGGAGTATGCTGCAGCCGATGGATCCTTCGCATACGCACTTAAGCCAGGTTGAATCTGTAAAAGGATGCCGCAAAAATATTAAGATATGAAACACAGGCCCGGAATCTAGATCAATTAAATTGCAGAAGTGCGCTGCTGTTTTAGAACTTAAAATTTACATTTCGATCCATATACAAAGAAAAGTCACTTATTAAGCTTCAATGCATCATTTAAAAACAAAATGAAATGGAATCTACTATATTACAGTTTAATCCATAATTTCACATACCACATATATATTCTCTACCATAATTTTCCATTTAAGTATGCGTTACATTATTTTACTAAGTACCTGAACGAAAAGCTCGAGATCTTTCCCGATTGGGACAAGATCTAGATTGCGATCGAAGCAAAAGACGTGGACTCTGCTTCCCGAACTGCCAGCGTCGAAAACGACTGCGAAGCTCCTGGAATTTCGGGTTGGGGCGGAGACCTTACGATTAGTGAAGTCGTAGTCCTGGATAACCTGTGAGGGGGAGCGACTGGGCATCACTAAGAGCACAAACAGAAGGAGGAGTACTGGTACGGAGACAAGAAGGAGGGCAGCACGGTGACGCTGGATCTTGTCGGCGAGTGAGGAGTCGTGCTGCTGGCGAGAGGGGAGGACAGGGCGCTTGTGCATTTTGTCGGAGGATGAAGGGGGGCCGGACTCAAGAAGGAGCTCGGTGGAGGAAGGAGTGCGGTAGCGGATCTGGCCGGGGTTGGTAGTGGTGGTGGTGGAGCCAGCGGTGGTGGAGGAAACGGCCGTCGCAGAGGCGGCGGGGGGCAAGGACTGGGCTGGTTCCTGCGACGGATCCAGCTCGCTGGCCTTGGATCTTGAAAGGATTTTTCACAAAATGTACGCTCTCTGCTCGTCCGTTTGCTTGTTTGTTTGGTGTATAGGGAAGAGAGAAGCGCGTTTGGTGACTACGGATTTATATATAGCTTTGGAGAGAGAGAGGGGGAATTTAGTTAACGTGGCCAATAGAAATGCATTTCGAGCTCCTCTTTCTGTGTTTTTACACGACTCAGATTATTGATTGGATGTTTTTATTTTTATACTTATTTTTATGTATTCTATTATTTTCAAGAAGTAATAGATTTTGCTTTCGTGTGCAATTTCTTTCTTAGTTTTGTGGTAAAGTTGTCTTTGCCATTGTTTTACTCTTATATTTATATATTTTAGTGCATAAATAATATTCTTGATTGTTCTTGAAATATTGAGTAGTAATAGTGAAACATATTTTTATTTTATAAAATATATTAAAATTAAGATTTGATGAAAATAATATATATTTTTATTTTATTATTTTATAAAATTATAAACTATTATTTAATATTTTCTAATCTAATTTTCTCACTAACCAACCGCCTAAGCAATAGCCCCAGGCAAACGTATTGTATCATGCGGGCAAAATATTTTATATATTTTATATATTTTGCTTTATTTTCGATTTATATATATATATTAATGTAGATTATGCTTGTTGTAAAAATATAAAATGCATGTTCTATAGATTTTTTATTTATATAATAATTATTAAATACTTATATGGATTCGAATTATAATTTGGATATTCTAAATATCCGAATACTTAGCCTTCCTTATTTACCCGTGTACCATTATCAGATATTTTTTTCCTGATAGCTTTTAAAACTGAAGCTTTGATTGATGGTAAAGCTGCAGAAAGCAGGTTTTCTTTCAATTATTGTTATTGAATTCTCCACCTTGCGTTTTTTTCAGATTCCTTTCGATCTCATCCACTCATCCTGTGTTGATCCTGAAGAAACAATACCAGAGATAGCCACCCTTTTAAGCATAGACACTTGTACAGTATATTCTCTGTACAGGATAAATAAGCAAACTTGAGACTTTTATACGATAAATAAAAAAGGGAACCAAAAGATCAGTCACAATGATGCCCTCCGGATAGACACACGGGAAAACATATAATACGCACATAATAAAATATGAAGAGCTCTCCTAACGGATACTTTTATTTTGATCTTTCATTTGCACTTTAAATACGGCAGCCAAGTCTCTCAGTTCCAGATCAAATCCTCATTACCTTGCTCGCGTTTCTTCCAATATCAGAGCAACCTAACCCTGTTCCACTCTTTTAACCTCAACTCAAGACCCCTACCTTCCGTCATAATACAGTTTCACAGAGGTAATGTTTTGATCGATTCTCTGTTAGGTTTTCAGATTATTCCTGTTGGCGAAACTGAAACAAGTATATGTATAACCAGATCTGATTGTTTACTTCTTAATACCCAAGTTCTTGTTTCTCCGATTATACCCATCTATCGAGCTCTGCTTGAAATTAGAACAGGTTTATTACAAAGTCTGCTTATGTATAGTTAATACCTATGCTCCCGTTTTTCCCTTTATGGTAAGGCTTTGATGCATTCTGGAGTCAGATCTGTTTTATGATTTTGTTTCGATAAATTTGGTCTGTGATTCTTTCTGGAACTCTGAAGTTTTTCTAGTTTCTGAAAACTGGTGTTGAGCATTTGTTTATTTGATTAAATTTTTTCTTTTGAAAGGCTTTGTACTAGCCGTTACGGCTGTAAATTATAACGACACTATTGTAATCGTCGTATATCATAAACGATGTTGTTCTATTACATAAAGCCCTTAAACATTGTTGGTTGGCGCACCATGTCACGACCGAAACTCAGACTACGTGTCGTTCGACTTCGTGTATGACCCGTCCCTCAAATTTGGTGCCTCAATCAAGAAGATTCGACACATTAATGGAGGATCAATCAGAGGCAATCAGAGAATTTAATGGGAATCCATTCCTGCCATATAGGAGACCCAATTTGGGGAATCAAGGTAATCAATGTAATCAAAGATTACCATAAATAGGAAATCAGCCATTAGTGCTTGCCTTGTATATCTTGTATAGACACCGTTAGATCGGTTGACTCGATCTCCACCATTCATTGGGGAGCTGTATTGGTTATATAAGGGGTGCCTCCCCTCAATTGTAATCATCCAGCAATTCTTGCAATATTGAGAGTTTAGAGTTTTCTCTTCATTCCTTTGTGTCCCTCTCTCTTTTCGGTTGTGTTCTAAGCTTAGCATTCTAGCTAGCTTTGTGAGGAAGACTGACTTAGCCTATTGCGAGAGCGATAGTCTAAGGCCGCACGGAGAGTTTCTATTCCGCAAAACTCTAGTCCCGTGATAGTTGGTAGCGGAGCCTAACTAGGCCCTGTTCGGTGTCCACGCCTGTAGGCCCAGTGGGGTAGGCAGGGTGGCCCAAGTCAACGACGAGGGCGTTGTTGGGCTTGATGGGGAGAGTATGTCACGCCTGTAGGCCCAAGAGGGGTAGGCAGGGTGGCTGATCCTACATCGGACGGGAACTGGGTGGTCATTGGGCTTATAAGCGTGGGTGCTGCACATCCCAATAGACGCGTCTTTTGGGAAGAGAGTAATGACCCTGTGACAAGTGGTAGCGGAGCCTAACCGGGCCCTGTTCGGTGTCCACGCCTGTAGGTCCAGTGGGGTAGGCAGGGTGGCCCAAGTCAACGACGAGGGCGTCGTTGGGCTTGGTAGGGAGAGTATGTCACGCCTGTAGGCCCAAGAGGGGTAGGCAGGGTGGTTGATCCCACATCGGATTGAAACTGGGTGGTCGTTGGGCTTATAAGCGTGGGTGCTGCACATCCCACTAGGCGCGTCTTTTGGGAAGAGAGTAATAACCCCGTGACAACCAGCTTCTTGCTGCACTGTGTCGCATTAGCGGGCAGTTGTTGCATGTCAGTACTCAGTGTTGGACTTTCTTCAGTACGTCCTTCCTGTATTACTGGGCCTGTGCTGATGGACTGTGGGCTGGTATCATCTTGAAGAGGTTCAGTTGTTGCATGTCAGTACTCAGTGTTGGACTTTCTTCAGTACGTCCTTCCTGTTTTACTGGGCCTGTGCTGATGGACTGTGGGCTGGTATCATCTTGAAGAGGTTGTATTCAGTGCGTTCCTCTTTCGCATTCTGATGAAAATAAAATTTTTAATTTATACGGTATTTTTAAAAATAATTAGAAATTTTAAGAGAAAAATTTTATATGAATTCTTCATTGTACACGATAGTGAGTGTAGACTCGGATTTCAAGATTAGATATTTCAAAGTCAGATGAATAATTAGAAGGTGAACCTTGTTCAGATGGACAATCAGATAGTATAAATTCAGATGAATAGCTAGATGATCATATGATGATCCAAATTCAGATGAACAACTAGATGGTTAGATGAACAATTAGACGATTCGATGATTCATATATATAGATGAACAACTAAATAGTTTATATTCGGATGAACAACTAGATGTTCCATATTTGGATGAATATTATTTATTATTATATAATTAATAATTAATATATTTTATTTATTTATAAAAATCATTGTCAATTATTTTTAACAAACATACAGTCAGAGTTAAAGATCCTAATTGGAAAGAGTTTAAGGAGTAAACAGAGATTGAGACGAGGCAAAATGGATATTATAAAAAAATAAAAAAAATAAGAGATTGAGCTAAAAAAAAAAAGGAGGCGACGACCAAATTGTTTGCTGTTAAAAATTAGAATCGTAACTTTAGATTTATCTTCAAACCACATCTTGAGATCATATTTAGTTCCACAATACACCTTTTCCCTGTTTCCTGTCTTAGCATTTTAGCTATTCATATCCCAAGAAAAAAGGATACCACATGCATTACCTTCTTTCTGCCTATATTTCAATCAAGTCACAGATGATTTACTCGATAATTTTCCACTGATCGACCATTCATGCCGTGAGATTTGATATCCACATGCCCATTAATCCTTGTAACCAAACCAATAGTCCATCTAGCATCTGCACTTATTTGTTATTTTCTAGAATAATCCTAACATCTTCGTTGTCTCTTTGTTATTTTCTAGCATAATCCTAACATCTTCGTTGTCTCTTAGCACTGCCATCTTATGATACTACTGCTACTTCTGCCTTTTTCAAAACTATCGTTTTCTTCCATAATCCTAGCATTTACTGTGAGACCCAATATATAGGGATTTTTTGTTACCCAATCCCACATCGGAAAGGAGTAGGGGAGGTCTTAGGTTTATATTTGTTGTGTGATGATATCATTTATAACAAGTTATATATTTTAGACCATGTGGTTAGAAGCCCAACTGTGAACCGGGTGACTGGGGACCGGGTCATGACATTTAACCTATGTATATACACCTGTATTTGAATCTGAACTGGGAGTTCGGAGACCGGGTCATGACATTTACCCTATGTATACCTGTATTTGAATCTGAACTGTGAACTGGTTTATGCTCGACTTGTTAGCTTTCTTTTTTATCTGTTTTGAGAAATTCTCCTTTCTATATACAACTTCTTTTTGGTTGAATATGAATTCTTGGGGCACTTAGAGATATCCCCAATTATCTCTAGGGACTCATTATATAGTGAGTCTTTTTTTGAAGAAGTCGAAGAGAATCTTTATTAGATACAAATATACATGGAAAACTATACAAGTAATCAGGTAATTAGGTAGTTAGCAGCCTTTCACGTGATTAGCTACGATACACTTTCTGAGGAGGAAAATGGATCCTATCTTATCACATATCCGTTTAGATTAGGAGACTAATATTATAAATCGGGAGAAGATCAACTCTTGAAGCTTTGACATCATGCCCGTTGATTCTTGCCCAACCTATTCCACGAATGAGGTTGTCCATTTCAACCTCGAAAGGAGCTCTTCCTGTTTGTTTAAAAATGTTGGCATTCCTATTTAACCAGATTCCCCAGGAAGTGACAAATAAAGTTGCATACCAAACTCTTTGCTGTCTTTTTGATATGGTGAAGTATGACCAGTGTAAGAATAGATCCTGAATAGATTAGGGGAACCCAAAGGTATCCCCATTTATGCAAAATTGCAGTCCAGCAGAGCCAAGCAAATTTGTTGTTAAGCAAAATGTGATCTGCACAATCCTCTACCTGATCACAGTATGGGCATATGCAATTGTCGGTGTTTAGGAACTCGATATTCACCAGATACAATTTCGACAGTAGTTTATTTTGGCGAGCCAACCACAAGAACATCTTATGCTTGGGTGCTCCATTTCTACTCCAAATATTGAAAGGTAATGAATTTATATGACTATCAATACCCAATTCCATGTGGAGTAGCATAATCTCACACAGCTAGGATCTTCGCTATCTCCCCAAACAAATTGGTCAATCGAGTCCCTATCTGAACTGGGCAATAATACAACTAAGTAAATCCAGCGAGGCCTGCTCCTCCCACACAAACAAAGATAGTCTCTATAAAAATCTCCATTGCCACCTCCCATCAACAAAAGAACCCATTTGATCTACCCTACAGCTCGTTTGTAGTAATAAATGAAACAATCTGGGGTATCTATCCCTCTATGTTACACCACACGTCTGACCAGAAAGAGATCTGGTGACTGTTCCCCAATTTCCATCTAAAATGTGCTCTGCAGCAAATGGCACTAGCCTTATCAGTATTCACACATGCAATAATATCCTTCCAGACATTTGAGATGATATTCTTACTCTCAAAAATAATTCCTTCAGCCGAAAACTAGGATTGTATAATCCGAAGATAATTTGTTTCCAAGAAAGGTTGCTATCATTGAAAAGTCTCCAACACCATTTTAGTAGAATAATAGAGTTCCTCAGCTCCAAGAAACCCACTCCTGCACCTCCTTTTTCTTTATTCAAGCACACTTTCTCCCAGGGGACTTTATTTAGACACTTGTTCTCAACTCTTTCTTTCCATAAGAAAGGCCTAAGCATCGTTTCCAACTCCCTCCTCACCCTAATGAGCATCCAGTAGATCGATATAAGGAAGATAGGGATGCTACTAAGAAAAGCTTTTATCAGAGTTAACTTGCCTCCCATAGATAGGAATTTGCATTTCCACGCAGTTAATTTAACTCTAAATTGCGTGATAGTTCCAGCCCAAGTATTCTTCAACTTCGGGTTAGCACCCAAAGGGACTTGTAGATACGTTACTGGCAAAGCTTGCGACTTAAAATTGAGAAGTCTAGCCATATGGATAACCTCAGACGAACCATATGAAATGCCAATGAGTGGGCTTTTGTGAAAGTTTATCTTCAACCCCGATAATAGCTTGAAGACTCTAACCCTTTGGAAGTTCAAGAGACCCCGCAAGTCGTCTTCATAGAATAAAAGGACATCATCTGCATACTGCAGGTGCGTCAGAGAAGACCCACTCAAATTGAATCCATTAAAGAGACCTAGCGAGGCTGCTTTGTCTATCAGCTTCGAAAGCACTTCAACTACCAGGTCAAATAGCAATGGGGAGAGAGGATCCCTTTGACGAAGGCCTCTCTCCATATTGAATTCTTTCGTTGGGGAGCCATTCACAAGAATGGAAACTTGCGCTGTTGAGACGCACTGATGAATCCAGTCGATCCATCTAATCGGGAACCCCTTCTTGTGCATAACTTCAATCAGAATATCCCAATCCACTGACTCATATATTTTGCGGAAGTCCAGTTTCAGACACCAACCCTTCTTTTTTGACTTCCTAAATTAGTGAATGGCCTCCGATGATATCATAACTGAATCCAATAGGCTTCTTCCTTCTACAAATCCAGTCTTCTGCGGCAAGATAACCTTGCCAATCACCGCCTTCAATCTTGTAGCTAAGGTTTCAGTTATGACTTTATAAAGGTAGTTAATCAGACTAATAGGTCTGAAATTATTGAGGAAGGATGCACCTTTTATCTTTGTTATCAACTTGAGAAAGGTATTTAGATAGCTTTAGATAGCTATCTGTTGTCTGTGGGAAATTTTCCTTCCTTGTTGGACAGTTAATTTTCTATTTTCTGCAAAGCTGATACTATAACCACTTATAGTGTCAGCTATTTTCGTTTTCATTCTTCAGTGGGTACATTCTTCCATTGTCCAACACTTCTTGTATTATGGCTACTGCTATTAATACTATCGACACATTTTCAAAAAAAACTTGAGAAAGGTATTGTTAATACCTTTAGGTAGGGAACTAGTCTTATGAAAATTCTGGGCCATTGTAACGATATCATCACCCACGAGATCCCAGATTTTCCTAAGAAATAGGAAGTTAAAACCATCAGGCCCTGGGGCTTCCTTGCAACTATATTCCCATACAGCTTTTTTAATTTTGTCAGTCGAGAAGGGAGCCTCCAAGGCCATTGCTTCAGACTCTGAAATTTTAGAAAATTCGAAGCTACCCACTCCAAACCATCCTCCACTATCTTTGCTAAAAAAATCATAGAAATAAGAGACAGTAACTTAATGTATCTCTGCTGGCCTTTTCAGCATCCGCCCATTAAAATTGAGGAAGTTCCTCTGCTGTCACAAACTTGAGCATGAGATGGAGATATTTGTTGTTTTTGTTACCTAGCTTCAACTATTGAATTCTAACTTTCTGATGCCACATAGACTCCTCCTTCCTCTTGAACTCCCACTTTTCTGTTTGTAACTGAGAGTACAACGTACTAGCCTCATGATCCTCTACTCGCGATCTAAGAAGATCTAGGGAGTCTATCTTCTGGGTAATCTCTATAAGACCATTCTCTGGATTTTCCCGATTTTCCCTGCTGTAGTAGGATTGGGTAATCTCTCTAAATTTCTTAATCATGGAGAACTTCCCAGGGTGAGCACGACAACTTTCAGTCTAAAAGCATATCACTACTTCTTTAAAGTCCTGTGAGTCCCACCACACATCCTACGCCCTGAAAGGTTTCCTTTCCCAATCCAAATCTCAAAATCAGAGGTGTGTGATCCAAAAGGCCTTTATTCCCAGCATATAACTTGTGAGAGCTAAAGGCCAACAACCACTCAGGGCTAGAAAGAGCCCTGTCCAACCTCGAATCTCCATAAGAGTTGAATCAGATGAAGGTTTTACCGATGAGAGGGATGTCCACAAGATCACCATTTTCCATAAACTTGTTGATAGAGTGTCGCAAGCTCACCAAAATAATCTTCCTCTTCTGAATAGGTAGCTAGTGATAAGGAAGGTCGAATCCTCAGGGAGATGGTTTTAAGAGTTGGAAATCTTTGAATCGGCCGTGGTCACGGTGTTCCCACGGTCGATGAGGATGAAGGGTTATAAGCTCTTAGTGATGAATAGAGGTTGTGTAACAAATGTAATGTTCCGAAAGTGAGAAATAAAGGTGGAATTCGGATGTTTGTGATGATCCTTGATTCGGTTCACACCGAGACCTTCCCGTGATCACGGGGCTTCTAGAGATGTACTCGCGTCTTTTCTGTTGGATTCCAGTTAATGGGTTGCTCAGTACGACTGAGCACTCCAGGGGGAAAGAACGTCCTTCGCCCTTTCGTGTCCTACTTTCCAGAAAACCTCACCTCCGGATTAACAACGTAGTTAATCCGAGTATGCCCTCCGTCACTCGTGTTTCACTCACCACCCACGATTACAGTGATTGGCTTCTAATTTGTTATGGAGTTGATCACTCACCATAACATCAGTATATTCAAGAATGACGAGAGATAACAAAAGAAACTGAGTAATATATTGCACGGGACCTCACAAGGGTTGGTCCGGTAAATGAACTAAATCAAGGAAAGAATAAGTTTAGCCCTCCATTCGGTTCTGGAGTAAACTTTGGAACAATTCTAAAACAAAGTGAAATCTCCTCAATTTTTGTCCTCCCCAACCACAGGCGGTCGGGGTCTCTATATACTATCTATCAAGATCTCGCAGGATCAGAAACAGATTACTGCCATATTAGTTAGGATCTCCCGAGATATCAGGTCAGATTCTCTGAAAGCAGGAATTCACAGGATATTTTGGAGATTTAGAGGCAGATTTCGCGAAGAAGAATCAGGAGCCGCGATTTGATAGCTGCTGCCTGGAAGATCGGAGATCTTACCGTGACCACGGACCGAGAATCTGACCTGATATCTCGGGAGATCCTAACTAATATGGCAGTAATCTGTTTCTGATCCTGCGAGATCTTGATAGATAGTATATAGAGACCCCGACCGCTTGTGGTTGGGGAAGACAAAAATTGAGGAGATTTCACTTTGTTTTAGAATTGTTCCAAAGTTTACTCCAGAACCGAATGGAGGGCTAAACTTTATTCTTTCCTTGATTTAGTTCATTTACCGGACCAACCCTTGTGAGGTCCTGTGCAATATATTACTCAGTTTCTTCTTGTTATCTCTCGTCATTCTTGAATATACTGATGTTATGGTGAGTGATCAACTCCATAACAAATTAGAAGCCAATCACTGTAATTCGTGGGTGGTGAGTGAAACACGAGTGACGGAGGGCATACTCGGATTAACTACGTTGTTAATCCGGAGGTGAGGTTTTCTGGAAAGTAGGACACGAAAGGGCGAAGGACGTTCTTTCCCCCTGGAGTGCTCAGTCGTACTGAGCAACCCATTAACTGGAATCCAACAGAAAAGACGCGAGTACATCTCTAGAAGCCCCGTGATCACGGGAAGGTCTCGGTGTGAACCGAATCAAGGATCATCACAAACATCCGAATTCCACCTTTATTTCTCACTTTCGGAACATTACATTTGTTACACAACCTCTATTCATCACTAAGAGCTTATAACCCTTCATCCTCATCGACCGTGGGAACACCGTGACCACGGCCGATTCAAAGATTTCCAACTCTTAAAACCATCTCCCTGAGGATTCGACCTTCCTTATCACTAGCTACCTATTCAGAAGAGGAAGATTATTTTGGTGAGCTTGCGACACTCTATCAAATTGGCGCCGTTGCCGGGGAGACGGCAACTCAAGATTTGGAAATCTTAACAGTATATGACCCGTTCAGGCCGGACAGGACCCTTACTGCCTTTCGATCCAGAAATTGAATCCACCTGTCGGCTGAACAACTCTAGAAGAAGACGAGACTGGTTCGCGTCTGCTGCATCCAGTTCCACGGCATCAAGTTCTCATCAAGCAGGTGACCGTGACCACACCGAGATCACGGTCGACTCATCATCAAGCAACCCCCCTTCTCCAACTCATATACCGGATCTACCAATGGCGGATAACCAGAATAGAGCAAGGAATCATGGGGACCCACCAGCAGCACATGAGGAGCCTCCTCAGGTGAATGATGAGGTGAAACGAAGACGACCTTACAAGGTACTCGATGCCTTTCTAGCTGACGAAGAAGAGGATGACGCTCAACTCATCCCAATGGAAGAAATGGGAGGCACCGGTAGATTTAGAAGACCGATGTGCATCATCCACGAGAATGATAGAGATGTTAATTATGAAATGAAGCCTGGACTTCTTCAAACGTTGCCTTTCTTCCATGGACGAGCTCGTGAAGACCCAAACGAACACTTGAGAAAGTTTGAGATGGCATGTACAAGTTTTAAGCCAAAAGGTTTGGTCATGAATCAGGTATTGCTCCGATCGTTTCCTTTCTCCTTAAAGGGAGAGGCCGAAGAATGGCTTAGCGAGATGCCCCCTGGATGCATCAGAACATGGGATGAAATGGTAGATGCGTTCTTATACGAATATTTCCCACCCTCTGTCGAAGACGACCTCAGACGGCAAATAGCTGTGGTTCGACAGGATGACGCAGAGACTTTGTATGATTACTGGAGACGATTTAAGAAACTCTGCTCAGCATGCCCACGACATGGCTATACTAATTTCCAGTTACTTCAAGCTTTCTATCATGGTATGGACGACGAGACTAGGAGTGCTGTAGATCATTCTGCTAATGGCTACTTGCTCTCCCTTGACTCCTGCAGAGCTAAAGATCTTATTCTCAACATGATAAAGGGAGCCAAGCATCGTGTAAGGCGAGGGAGATCACCTCCAAAATCATCCACGAGAACAGCTGCAGCAGCCACCACGGTCATAGCAGAAGCAGACCTACAGAAGATAATCGACAAAACCGTGGGCAACGCATTCCATAAATATGTTTCACAACTTCAAGCAAGGCCATGTGAGTTCTGCGGGAACCGTGATCACGGTACAGACCAGTGCCCCAAAGTACTCAACAATGAGATCCAAGATGCAAACGCATACAATCAGTATGTCCCTCCTTACCGCAGGAACCCAGAATTTGCTGGAAAATCAGGTGGGTTTTACGAACCAAGAAAGGCCTATCCAAACCCACCTTATGATTGTGGAGCGCAAGAGCAACAGACCAACCACCGAGGACCTGACCACAGATCAGGAGCCACCTACGAGAGGGGTTCTTCAAGCCGTAACCATCAAGAGGAGTTGGACAAAATATGGGAAGCCCTGAAGCAGGTGACACTGAACCAGCAATTATTTGCACAACAACAGTTGGCCAGCCAAAACGCTCAGAATGCACGGGAAGGTAAGTTACCTGCACAACCTGAAACTAACCCCAAACACAATGTTAGTGCTATTACTCTCAGGTCTGGAAAAGAACTTCAGGAGCCACCACAGGCGCAGGTCAGACAAACTAAGGCTACGAAGGAACCACAACCTACTTCAGTAGGAACTGATAATTCGGAGACACCATTGTCTCAGCCAAAGACGGTGCCACAAGACGGTGAAGCGGAAGTTGAAAAAGAACTCGAAGTGCAGCCCAGGCCCGTGATCACGATACCTCCCCCGTTCCCTGCCAGATTAGCAAAGAACAAAAAGAATCAAGAGGAGCAGGCCATCCTAGACATCTTTCGAAAAGTGGAAGTCAATATACCACTTCTGGAGACAATAAAGCAAATTCCAAAATTTGCTAAATTCCTAAAGGAATTGTGCACCAATAAAAGACGACTATCCGATCATGCCAAGATCACGGTGGGCGAAGTTGTGTCAGCAGTCCTCCAGAAAAATATACCCCAAAAATGCAACGACCCGGGAATGTTTTCTGTTCCACTGAAGATTGGAGGAGTCCAAATAGCACAAGCTATGTGCGACTTGGGTGCATCAATCAACATAATGCCAATGTCTGTGTATAAAACTCTCAACCTTGGGAAATTGAAGAAAACGGGAGTGATAATTCAGCTCGCTGACAGATCAGTAGTTCATCCAGCCGGAGTAGTTGAAGACTTGTTAGTACAGATAAAAGGATTGGTATTCCCAGCGGATTTCTTTGTCCTAGAGATGGAGAACGATGGACAACAATTGATACTACTCGGACGCCCTTTTCTAAAGACAGCTAGAACGAAGATCGATGTCAGCCAAGGTACTCTGTCGATGGAATTTGATGAGGATACCGTGACCTTCAGTATATCTGAAGCTATGAGACATCCAGATCCTGGAGCCTCTCTATTCGCCCTAGACGCTATTGACGAATTTGTTCAAACAGCCTCCAGGACATGCAACGCGGAAAAATTACAGATCGCTCTGGAAGACAGCATAGAAATCGAAGGTTTCGAGGAGGCAAGCACTGAAATGGACGACCTACTGATCGACGCTCTCCGTGACCTTACCGTGACCACGGTAGATCTACCACAGGTGAAGTATGTCAACCTCCCAGACGAGCACGAGAAGTTACGACAAAGCATAGAGCAACCACCAGCCCTGGACCTGAAGCCACTACCATCACATCTGCAGTATGCCTACCTAGGCGAAAACAACACCCTTCCAGTAATAGTATCCAGCAAGCTATCAATGGAAGAACTTGTGCAATTGACAACCGTGCTTAAAGCCTACAAACAAGCCATTGGGTGGACTTTGGCGGACCTGAAAGGAATCAATCCCGCTGTTTGTATGCACCGAATCCTACTGGAAGATGAAGCACGACCTACCCGAGATGCACAGAGAAGGCTCAATCCACCAATGATGGAGGTAGTAAAGAAAGAAGTGTTGAGATTACTAGATGCGGGTATGATATACCCGATTTTCCGATAGCAAATGGGTCAGTCCAGTGCAAGTAGTGCCTAAGAAGACCGGGGTCACGGTAGTCCAAAATGACCGTGGGCAAGCTGTGCCCACGAGAGTTCAAAATGGATGGCGAGTCTGCATAGATTACAGGAGGTTAAACAAGGCTACACGGAAGGACCATTTCCCACTTCCCTTCATAGACCAGATGCTTGAAAGGTTAGCTGGAAAAAGTCACTACTGCTGTCTTGATGGTTACTCAGGTTTCCATCAAATTCCAGTAGCTCCAGAGGATCAGGAAAAGACAACATTCACTTGTCCATTCGGCACATTTGCTTACAGACGAATGCCCTTCGGTCTATGCAATGCACCGGCAACCTTTCAAAGATGCATGGTCAGCATTTTTTCGGAATATGTTGAGAACATAATCGAGGTGTTCATGGATGACTTTACTGTATATGGAGATTCCTTCCAAGTCTGTTTAGCCAACCTCACGAAGATTTTACAGCGGTGCATAGAAAAGGACTTAGTCCTCAATTACGAGAAATGCCATTTCATGGTAGACAAGGGGTTGATCTTGGGACACATCGTCTCATCAGAGGGTATCCAAGTTGATCAAGCCAAGATAGAAGTCATCAAGGCCCTACCCTACCCCACAACAACCAGAGAAATCAGGTCGTTCGTGGGGCATGCAGGCTTTTACCGACGATTCATCAAAGATTTCTCCAAAATAACTCAGCCAATGTGCCGATTGCTCCAGCAGGATATGGAATTTGATTTCAACGAAGAGTGCAGACAGGCTTTTGACAAGATTAAAAGGTTGCTAATCTCCGCCCCAATCATACAACCTCCAGATTGGTCACTGCCCTTTGAATTAATGTGTGACGCCAGTAACTACGCGATAAGTGCAGTACTTGGGCAAAGAATAAGCCGTGACCCCCACGTGATCTATTATGCCTCTAGGATGTTGGACGCTGCTCAAATGAATTATACAACCACGGAAAAAGAGCTCCTGGCGATAGTCTTTGCCTTGGAGAAGTTTCGACCCTACCTAATAGGGACCAAGGTCACGGTCTACTCAGACCATTCTGCTCTTAGATACCTGATGGCCAAAAAGGAGTCCAAACCGCGGTTGATCAGATGGGTATTACTCTTACAAGAATTCGACATCACCATCAAGGATAAGAAGGGCGCTGAAAACTACGTTACCGATCATCTCAGCAGGCTCGTGACCACGGCCGAACCACGGCCGATTCAAGAGACCTTTCCAGATGAGCATCTCATGCTTACTGTAGCCATATCTATTCCCTGGTATGCTGATATTGTCAATTATCTTGTTACTAACAAGCTGCCTGATCACCTAACAAGAAACGAAGCTGCCAAGATCGTGAGGGAGTCACGATTATACGTATAGGATGATCCATACCTATGGCTTTTTTGCAATGACCAGATAATCAGGAGATGTGTGCCCAAGGAAGAACATCGAGCAATCATACGCTTCTGCCATGATGAGGCATGTGGAGGACATTTTGGACCCCGGAGAACCGCTAGGAAAATTCTGGAGAGCGGGTTCTTTTGGCCCACCTTGTTCAATGACTCCTACAGGTTTTGCAAGGCTTGTCCCAGATGCCAACGAGAGGGAACTATGAGCCATAGAGATGCGGCACCCCTACAGCCCATCCTTGTATGTGAAGTTTTTGATGTATGGGGAATCGACTTTATGGGCCCTTTCCCAACCTCATCTGGCTTCCAATACATCATACTTGCTGTGGACTATGTTTCAAAATGGGCAGAGGCAAAAGCTACCAGAGATAATGGTGCCAAGACCACGGTCGAATTTATCCGTAAGAACATCCTCTACCGATATGGAATCCCAAGGGCCATCATCAGTGATCGTGGTACACACTTTTGCAATCAGCTCTTCCGGAACCTATTGAAGAAATATGGTGTGGTGCACAAAACTTCCACAGCCTATCATCCACAAACCAATGGACAGGCCGAGGTCACGAACAGGGAAGTCAAGTCTATACTCCAGAAAACAGTCAATCATAACCGGAAGGACTGGAGCCTCAGGCTTGATGATGCACTTTGGGCATACCGGACCGCATACAAAACTCCAATTGGAACTACCCCCTTCCGCCTCGTATTTGGAAAAGCCTGTCACCTTCCAGTAGAGATTGAACACCGAGCTTACTGGGCTATCCGCCAGTGCAACCAGGAATTTTCACAAGCTGGGGAAGAGAGGCTGTTGCAATTAGGAGAGCTTGAGGAGCTGAGACTTAACGCATACGATAGTTCGAAAATATACAAGGAGAAGGTCAAGCACTACCATGACAAGAGTATTCGACGCAAGCACTTCGATGAAGGACAACAGGTATTGCTATACCATTCAAAATTTAAAATATTTGCAGGGAAATTACGCTCGAAGTGGATAGGACCCTTCACCGTGACCACGGTCTATCCCCACGGCGCTGTCGAAATCAAGAGCCATGACACTGGGAAGGTTTTTAAAGTAAATGCTCACAGACTTAAACCTTTCTATGAATTACCTGCAGAGACTCTTCCAGGTTACCAATGATACTATAGTATCATCAATAAGTCGGGCCAAACGACATTAACCAAAGGCGCTCCTGGGAGGCAACCCAATAGTTTTAATTTTGCTTGTTGTTTATGTTTTATTTCAGGAATATCAATGCTGATTTTGGAGCCATTCACACACTTAGACACACGGGGGGGGTATAACCGAGCACTACTTAATGCCCCAGACGGAAATAAAGACGAACATACCTAAACCCCTACCAAAACCCCAAACACTCCAGCGATTAACCCTAGCACCCGTCCTCTCTGTACTCACGCCATGGCACCTCCACGCAAAGGCCAACTCCCGGAAGCCACGCCAACTGGGCGGCGCACCTATGCCCGACGATCCTCTCGGCCCGCACCCAGGGTTCCCACATTCGGCTCAGTACAAACGGCGATGGACGAATTACAACAGCGTCACGCACAAACCCGTGCCATTGTGATCCAAAGAACGGTGGCCACTCGCATTGCGCAAGGCTTCGTCCCGGACGCGATGGTCCTCGATGTCCCTCCGTTAGACACAATGCCAATGGAGGAGACAGTAGAGGCATCCGCCACCATGGCAGCTTCGCCAGTCTTGAACCACTCATCCATGGAGGACGTACCCACAGCGAACCCACGGTCGATTCAACCTGAGAATCCGACGCAACGTGGTAGTGGAGATCTCTCTCCTGCCGAGGGCAGCACCACGACGAACCCCATAATCATAACTCCTCCACTGAGCCCAGCGGGGAGCCAGCCAAGCACTCCTGTGCTTTCCACGCCAGATAGTTCGACCCAGGAGGCGGCTGATATGGCGGCCCTAGAGGAGCTGTACCCCGATTTCTTGGAAAATCGTGGGGAACTTCGACCCATGCCAGCAACTACGGAGCCCCCGTCAACCTCCCAGGATGTCACTCCTCCAGCGCAGAAAGATGCGGAGGACATACCATGTCCAATGCCCGAGGTAACAGAGCTGGACACTCATCCTTCAATTAGAATTTCTGATAATGATGTTGATTGGTCCTCCGAGACCACGGGCGGGGCTGCGCCTCAAGTTCCCGTAGATGATGACGAGGATGTTGCTTGGTCATCCGAGTCGTCCGCGCCCACAGGAGACGGTGCGTCCCGAGTTCCAGCTGCTGCTCCTACAAACCCTGTTCCTGCCCAATCACTATCAGGGAGTGATTATGAGCTAGAGGACTCTGATGTTCCCCTGGCTGACTTAGCAGGACCATCGTCCAGAACTAGCCGCCGATTTCGAAAACGAAAGGCTGCTGCACCTACCCCACGGCTCAGCAAAAAGGCAAAAAGGAAAGCCGTGGCCACAAGTAGTTCAATACCAATCTCCGCCCGTGGTTTGCAGGGCAAGTATGAGGAGCTCCGACAGCGTTCGATATACCAATGCAAATGCCTATGTCCTGACACGATGGCAGAGCTGGACTTATCCGCGGAGATTGAAGAACTAATTGATAACATAGGCTGGAGAACCTATTTCTATATCAATGAACCTGCCTATATGGAGCTGATGCTGGAATTCTATGCCACCTTCCAGTGCCGCCGACCAGCTGAATTCTGTATGAGGACACCTGATCTCATCCAATTTCAGCTGCTCGGGCAGACCTTTAGCTTGTCATATGCCCGATTCAACTCTCTGCTGGGCTTTGCTCATTCCCGCACTGCGAGGGCACAGGAACCACAGGACTTCAACCCTGCAGCATTATACAAGAAGTGGTCCAATTGCCCCACGGCATATGATCCAGGGAGGTCTAAGGATTACTATCTGCTCCGACCTGCCTACATATACCTCCATCGATTCCTGTCATATAGTTTCTCCGGTAGACCAAACGCGGCTACCACGTTGAATCGAATGGAGCTCCTGATTTTATGGTGCATGCAGACCTCCACCAAGCTCAACTTGGCTGTATTCCTGACCAGACAATTTGAAAAACATCAAAAGAAGGGTCAGCCATTGATCCTCGGGAGCATCATTACACATCTGGCGAAGGCACTCCAGGTTACAGTCCCGAGTAACCTAAGGCGGCTGCATGAGATGGCTCCCCTGAATACAGCCAGTCTTCTCAATATGGGACTGCTTATGCAGACGGAACAGGGGAGATACCAATTCCGTGCCCCCGGTAAGCCCACGGTGGGTGGAGGTGCACGAAAACAACAACCATCAGCCCCATCAACCTCCGATCTACCACCATCATCATCCACCCCTGCCATGATCCACCCGGACATTCTTGCGTGGATGCAATCCGTGGACAAAAGAATCAAGGCGCTGACAATGCAGATGCTGCGAATCCGTACCAGTATCAATCATGCCCTCGGGCTACCCACGGATGACTCTGTTGACGACTTGGCAGCCAGCGAGGATGATGGGAGTGAATAAGGGGTCTAGCCACCCAGACCAGGTTTCACTATCGCAGTATTTCAATTCCTTGTGCTTATCTTATGCATGCTTAGGGGCAAGCATGACTTAAGTATGAGGATATGGGTACCATTGCTTATTTCATTATTGCTTATTTCATTTTTTTTTATTGCTTTTATTGCTTGTTTTTGTTTTGTTTTTTTTTTCTCTGATTTTCGCATCAATATCCCTTGCATTTGTCATACTTGATAATTACCCTCTAGCTCTTTCATGCCCTGTACTTATTTATGTGTTCAACGCCATAGGAACTAGACCTGCCACCACTTGGATTCTACAGAGTGTAGGCTCAGATGTTGAGTTTCCTCACCAGGGTCACGGCCTGACTTAGGCATACTCACTATGCTGGCTTGAGATAAAACCACATAGCATAACATGAGAGACTTTGGGAACGCATTTGTTTTGAGTGGTTCATACTTTGGGAACAAATCTAGAACTTGCCAAGTTTTGTCTCACAAACCTACATAGTAAGTATGTCTAGAAACGTGATTTGGGCATTTAGAAAAACACCTTTGCATATATAGACCTTTGTTTGTTAAAGCCAACCCCTGCACAATTTCATTAGGAGCCATGCTTGAGCCTAAGCCTATTCTTGTTCTTACCCAAGCAACAGCTTTCTTTCCTGCCCCTAAAGAACCTGAGGGCCAGCCACTACTAACCAGCAAAGAAAGAAATCCTGACCTGTGCCAGTAAGACACACCATGACCACCCCGTGATCACGGTTGATATGCATGTCCTCCCTCCACTATGTGTAAAAGCAAGCCAAAGCAAAAGGGGAATGACATTACCCCTGATATATGACGAATTACAATCCAAAGAGAAGGAGACGAAGGATGCAATCAGAAACAATGATCAACCTAAAAGAAAACAAAAGCAACAGGAAGCAGAACTATCTCCTGCAAACAGCCCATGGGAAGTGCTCGGGCAAGAGAAATAGGTCAGGGAAGAGAACAAGACAGCTCGTGGTTGGTTGGCACCCTCTAAGCCAAAATAGCCTTTTTCCATCATACCCCTGTCCAAGGCCACGGTTCAGTCCCTGAACAAAGCCCCATTGATTTTTAGATGTACTAAAGCCCGCAGGGGAGTTTGGAAAGCTTGGCAAGCTTATGGTATTTAACACCTGGTATGAACAAGGAGAGGTCCTTGGTAGTATAGTTCTGAAAATTCTGTGTGGTTTGATCAAGCGCATGGTTGTGTGTGTTTAAATTCTCGCATGTACCCATTTTAAGAAATTCTCTATCTGATTAATATATCTCTGATAGGCTACTTGAGGCGAATGATCACGTTCTTTGGATTAGAATGCATGCTTAGGGACAAGCATGACTTAAGTATGAGGATATTTGATAGTATGATTATATGCGGTTCTATGTTGCGTAATAATCGGCTGGTTAGCACTTTTTATTTCCTAATATATGCGGTTATGGAGTTATTACTGGTATCTTACAAGATTTCTCTGAAAGCAGGAATTCACAGGATATTTTGGAGATTTAGAGGCAGATTTCGCGAAGAAGAATCAGGAGCCGCGATTTGATAGCTGCTGCCTGATTCTTCTTCGCGAAATCTGCCTCTAAATCTCCAAAATATCCTGTGAATTCCTGCTTTCAGAGAAATCTTGTAAGATACCAGTAATAACTCCATAACCGCATATATTAGGAAATAAAAAGTGCTAACCAGCCGATTATTACGCAACATAGAACCGCATATAATCATACTATCACTTGTGTAAGTTGCGAGCCCCCCTCAAATCAAAACTATCACCTGGTCACTCCTCCGCACTTAGGAGGTCATTGAAATCTCCGAGAATCAGCCAAGGCAAAATAGATGTTGATTTGTGAGTCAAAATCTCCTCCCAAAGAAGCAGCCTATCGATAGAGGAATTGGGAGTATACAGGCGGATGCACATAAAGGAAAAATTAGTTGTCACCACTGATACTTCTATGCCCAACCATCTATCACAATAGATAGTACGGGAAACAGACACTTTATGGCTATCCCATAGAATACAAATTCCCCCAGATCGGCCGCATGCATCGACAAAGACTTTACCAATGTCGGACCAAGTCCATATGGAAGACACTAACTGGTTGGACCATCCATCAATTTTAGTCTCAAGAAGAACAAATATGTCAATTTTATGACTTTTGATTAACCCTAATATTTCCAACTTCTTGATTCTACTATCGAGACCTCTAGTATTCCAATTCCAAGAGCACAAATTAATCATCAGTAAAACGAGAAACAACTGGCGAGGAGAAGTAGAGCAACACAAGGAAACCATCTTCTCATGAGGCTTCTCCCATCTTCGACTTCTTGCTTTATCTGCTCCTTCAGCCTTTCTCTTGGCTTTCAATGAGCTAGCCCTAGCTGGTTAATAATCTCCAGGCTAGCTTCCACCTCCCGATCTTTCTCAAGAGGGAGAGTTTCCAGCACACAAGATATAGAGCCATTAGAACCCTGTGGTTGGCTTATGTGTCTTTCATTCTCCAACACCAGTCTTCTATTGACTCTGGGGATAAAGATGTCGGAGATGATACTTGATAAGATTGATATAAAGAAAATCAATCTGTTCTAATTTAGTTGCCAGTCAGAACAACTGATTTTATAAGTATAATGATAACAAATAAACCAGAAAATCCCTAAGATTACGAAAATTAAAAATAAATAGATAACAATAAGTTGTTGTAGGTAGTACCCACAAAATAGGAGTCCATTGAACTGCACCAGATGAATCGTTATCATGCCCGCCTCAAGCTGGAGCATAGCGATCGCGAATGCCCAGTTTGGAAATGAAAGAATGAAACTTGCCAGCACCCAAAGCTTTAGTGAACACATTTGCTAATTGATCCTCTATTGCAATATAATGACAAACAAGGATTACTCTCTAAGTACAGTCTCGAACAAAATGACAATCAATCTCAATATGTTTAGTATGTTCATGAAACACAAGATTTTTAGCAAAATGATGGGCTGCTTGACTATCACAAAATAAAAGAACTGGATGTGAATGTGAAATATGCAAATCACTGAGTAACTAGCGTAACCAAATAACCTCACATACAGCAGCAACCATATAATGATACTCTGCTTCAGTAGAAGAGCGAGACATAGTAATTTGTTTCTTACTTTTCCAAGTGATTGGAGAATTACCAAGGAAAATAAAGAAACCACTGAGAGAGAAACTAGTGAAAGGAAAACTAGCCCAATCTGACTCACAGAAAACTTTGAGTGATTGTCACGGGACTAGAGTTTTGCGGAATAGAAACTCTCCGTGCGTCCTTAGACTATCGCACTCGCAATAGGCTAAGTCAGCCTTCCTCACAAAGCTAGCTAGAATGCTAAGCTTAGAACACAACCAAAAAGAGAGAGAGACACGAGAATGGAGAGAAAACTCTAAACTCTCAATATTGCAAGAATTGCTGGATGATTACAAATGAGGGGAGGCACCCCTTATATAGCCAATACAACTCCCCAATGAATGGTGGAGATCGAGTCAACCGATCTAATGGTGTCTGTACAAAGATATACAAGGCAAGCACGAATGACTGATTTCCCATCTATGGTAATCTTTGATTACATTGATTACCTTGATTCCCCAAATCGGGTCTCCTATATGGCAGGAACGGATTCCCATTGAATTCCCTAATTGCCTCTGATTGATCCTCCATTAATGTTCCGATTCTCCTTGATTGAGGCACCAGACTTGAGGGACGGGTCACACACGAAGCCGAATGAAATATAGTCTGAGTTTCGGTCATGACATTCTCCCCCACCAAACTCGACAACGTCCTCGTTGTGTGCTACCTCAAGAACTCATTGATTTCGTTTTGGTACTGCCAAAGATCAAAATCTTTCTTCCAGCTTGTCTCACTAGGAGGGTCGCCTTTCTATCGAACCAAGTACTCTACATGGTTCATGTGCTTCCCACTTTTTTGCACCACACGCCTTGATAAGATTTCATCTAGTTTCTTATCATGGGTATTGATCACAGCTGTGGGAGCTCTCTTGGACTTCCGCCTCTCCAGATCTTCCTTGTCTTCTTGAAATGGTTTCAACAAACTCACATGGAAGACAAGATGGAACTCCAATCTCGGTGGTAATTCCAACTTTTATGACACCTTGTCGATCCTCTTCAACACCTTGAAAGGACCCTTGTATCGTCGCACTAGCCCCTTGTGCAACTTGGCAAAAACTCAGCTTTGGTGAGGCATCAGCTTCACCAACACAAGATCCCCTTCATCAAACTCTAAGGGACGCCTCTTTTTGTCGGCCCACTTTTTTATCCTCTTTGCCGCCCTGGACAATTTCACTCTTGCAAGGTCCTTCTGCTCGTCCCACTCCTTGGCAAAGCGATAGACGGATAGATTCGGCCCTTGATAACCTGTGGCAATCTTGCTAGGAGTGTAAGGTTGTTGTCCATTAGCAATCTCAAAAGGACTCATACCTATTGATTCACTCCTTTTCAAGTTGTATGAGAATTGAGCCACATCAAGTAACTTTGCCCAATTCTTCTGGTTGGCACTCACATAGTGCCTAAGGTAGAGCTCCAATAAGACATTCACTCTCTCGGTCTGCCCATCGGTTTGAGGATGAAAGCTGGTGGAGAAATTGAATTCTGACCCCAACAGCTTGAACAACTCGGTCCAAAATCTCCCCGTGAATCGAGTGTCTTGATCACTCACAATGGACTTTGGAATGCCCCAATACTTCACCACATTTTTAAAGAAAAGGTAGTTTGTCTCCTCTGCTGTGCATGCTTTTGTGGCTGGACTGAATACCGCATACTTGGAAAATCTATCCACCACCACAAGTATGGTTTGGAAGTCATCAGACTTTGGGAGGGATGTGATGTAATCCATGGAAATGCTCTCCCAAGGTCTCTCCGGTATGGGCAATGGCTCTAACAATTCAGAAGGTTTTTGTTGCTCGACCTTGTCTTGTTGGAAAACTAGACAAGTTTTCACATACCACTCCACATCGTCTCGCATGTTAGGACAATAATAACCATCTTCCAAAAGTGCAAGAGTTCGAACGATACCTAGGTGTTAAGCCCATCCTAAATCGTGGCATTCCTTCATAACTTCCTTCCGAAGTTTGTCATGTCGAGGGACATAGATGCGATTTCCTTTGGTGAAGAGCAACTCATCCTCTAGCCAAAATTTGTGGGTCTTGCCTTGCTTCACTTGTTCTACCAAGGCTTGAACTTGGGGGTCATACTCCATACCCCCTCAGATCCTTTCCACTAAAGGACTCTCCGGTCAACTGATGGCTGCAAGTTTTTTTGTCTTCAGCTCTTTCTCTCGAGCAAGAGGCACCACGAAACACTGGCTTCCTTCCGAAAGTATGAGGGTGTTTGTGCAAGACACTGGGACTGCTCTTGTCTGATCCAAGAATTGCATCCCTAACACAATCGAAAAGTCATCCATAGGAACAATGGAGAAGTCAAGTTTACCTTTCCATTCCCCCATTTGTAGCTCGACCCCTCGGGCTACTCCAAATATTGGCTGAGCTTTAGTGTTCACCGTCTTCAGCCAGCCTTTCTCCTCTCAGAACTTGATGCCAAGTCGTTGTGCTTCCTCCTTCTTCATGAAGTTGTGAGTAGCACCGGTATCGATCAATGCACGGGACTCCCTCTCTTGCACGATGGGTCTAGCAAACATTCTCCCAGCTTGTTCCACCTTGACATCTTTGGTTGAGGCTTTAACGACACTCAATAGTTGCATGGAACTTATCCTTGGTGCTTCCATCGTTTCGGCCTCCATGGCAATGGCTGCCAGCTTGTTCCTCATCGGGCAATCCACAGCTCTATGCTGCCCCTCGCATAGAAAGCATGAGAGCTTGGGTCTCTCGCCCTTGCCCCGATTTTTACCTCCCCCTTGTGTGGGTTTTGCTGGACGAAAGGACTTGAAAGGTTTGTCCTTTTCCTCCTTGGCTTGATGGACTGCTCCCCCACCTTTAGCCTTGTAGTCGCGGAAACTCTTAGGCTTAGGTGGGTTTGAACCCTTGGGTTTCCTCTCGAATTCCGCCAAGGATTCAGCCTCGGTGATCACATCATTGAGCTCCTTGACATTGCGTCGATGAAGCTCCAGCTTGGCCCAACTTTGTAGGCCTCCCAGAAACATGTACATGGCCTCCATCTCAGGCATGTCTGGGATCTCCAATAAGACTTCCGTGAACTCCCTCACGTAGTCTCGGATGTCGCCCTTGTGGAACAACTTGCGAAGCTTCTCCCTTGCTTCCAGCTCCACATTTCTCGGTGAGAATTGTGCTCTCAAAAGTCTTTTGAAATCTACCCATGTCTCCAACTTTAAGGTGCCACGCTCGATTTGAGCATGCTTTATCCTCCACCAAGTTGTAGCACTATCGGTTAGATACAGTGGGGCTTGGGAAAGTCGAACTCCATCGCTCTCCATGGCCATCCCTTGAAAGTATTGCTCAAGGTTGAAAAGGAAGTTGTCCACCTCCTTGGCATTCCTTGTCCCGCCAAATGACTTTGGCTTCAGGACATCCAACTTCGTGTTGGGCATGGCAACTACTTGCACTACGCCCTTCTTGCATTCATTCCTGATTTCAACCAAGTCATCCTTAACTGAAGTGATTTCAGCAGGAAGATTTACCTAGTAATCATCTAACTCTTGCCTCCAAGAGTGGATAGCAACGAGGGCGCCTTGCATCTCCTCGTGAAGCTTATTCACGTCCCCTGACTCGAGCTCGCTTATGTGTTGGCCATACTCCTCAAGCGTATCTTTGTCATCGGCAACCTTCATCTCCATATGAGTGATCCTTGCCTCCAATGATGACAGATGATCAACAGTCTTTATTCTCTTCTTACTTGGTTCGGGAGCACGTTGGGGTAGTCTCCCCACACGGACCTCCTCGACCTCCTCCACAACAGGGATGTTGGCATCAGCAGGCATCTCCATTTCTCTCTCAAAGAATTGAGCCGTAGCTCCGCTACCAACTGTCACGAGACTAGAGTTTTGCGGAATAGAAACTCTCTGTGTGGCTTTAGACTATCGCACTCGCAATAGGCTAAGTCAGCCTTCCTCATAAAGCTAGCTAGAATGCTAAGCTTAGAACACAACCAAAAAGAGAGAGAGACAAGAGAATGGAGAGAAAACTCTAAACTCTCAATATTGCAAGAATTGCTGGATGATTACAAATGAGGGGAGGCACCCCTTATATAGCCAATACAACTCCCCAATGAATGGTGGAGATCGAGTCAACCGATCTAACAGTGTCTGTTCAAAGATATACAAGGCAAGTACTAATGGCTGATTTCCCATCTATGGTAATCTTTGATTACATTGATTACCTTGATTCCCCAAATCGGGTCTCCTATATGGTAGGAACGGATTCCCATTGAATTCCCCGATTGCCTCTGATTGATCCTCCATTAATGTGCCGATTCTCCTTAATTGAGGCACCAGATTTGAGGGACAAGTCACACACGAAGCCGAATGACATGTAGTCTGAGTTTCGGTCGTGACATAAAGCACTTGAAGAAGAAAGGAAAATTCCTTGACCTGGTGCAAGCTTTAAATAATGTAAAATATGAAGAGCTGCAAGCCAATGATTTTGTCGAGGTTGATGCATGAACTGAGATAGTAAGTGCACTGAATAACAAATATCACGTAATGTGATAGTGAGATAAATTAGCCTCCCAATCAACTATTGGTAAAATCCAGGATCTTCTAAAATTAAACTTTCATCCAAAGATAACTTGTGATGTTGTTCCATAAGAAATGTGATTGGCTTGGATCCCAACATACTAGTGTCTTCTACGATGTCTAGTGTATACTTATGTTGCGAGAGCACGATTCCTTCTGAATTACGAGCAACTTCAAGACCAAGAAAGTATTTTAATGGATCCAAATCTTTGATTGGAAACCACTCAGACAAGTAACTTTTTAAAGCATTCAACTTGGAAGCATCATTGGTGGAAATAATAACTTTATCAATATATACAAGTACAACAAAAAAAGATTAACCTTGTATGGAGACAAATAAGGAAGAGTCTGTTGTAGATTGAGTGAATCCAAATCGTAGAATTGCTGTAGAGAATTTTACAAACTATTGGCATGAAGCTAGTTTCAAGCCATAAAGAGAACGATGAAGACAACATATCCGATTATCATCTATGGACAAATATCCTGGTGGAGGTTGCATATAAACTTCTTCATGTAAATCATTATGAATAAAAGCATTATGAACATCTAATTGGTAGAGGTTCCAATTTTTTAACATTGCAACAGCTAACAAAATTCTTACTTTAGTAAGTTTAGCAATAAGAGAAAAAGTTTCATTATAATCCAAACCTTCAACTTGAGTATATAACGTTCAATGGTTCCATCAGAGTTGTACTTTATCTTGTATACCCATTTATAACCGATGACTATCTTATCTGGTGGGAGTCTTGGCTAAAGTCCATGTACCATTGTGCACAAGAGCTTTCAATTCTTGTTCCCTAGCTTCCTTTTGTGGTCTAGCTACAATGCTTGCTTATAAGATGTAGGCTTGTTGTTTTGGTTTATGGAAGACAAAAAACAAGTGTGTGGAGTAGAAAATTCGGAATAAGAAATATAATTAAACAAGGGATAAACTAGACCAGTACCTGAGTAAGCCATATCAGAAGAGCTTGAAGAACTTTTATTATTTTTTAAAAAATTAAGCTTATAGTCTTTGTAAAATGTTGGTTGGGATTTTGTATGTTGAGGTCTACTTGAGACATTTGATGCATTTGATTGGATGTTCGATACAAGTGAAGAGTTATTAGGAGATGGTGGTGGAATTTCATCTTGTGGTGGTGGAGAAGATACAGAGTCATTGTGACTAATCATATCATGAGATAAATCTTCAATGGGTAATGACAAAGGAATCTTGGACTATGAGCTAATGGTTGATGAGGTTTTTACTTTGTAGAGAAAAGTATTCTCATAAAAGGTTAAATCTCTTGATATGAAGGTCTTGTGTATATTTAAATTATACATCTTATATCCTTTTTGGCCATATGGATAATAAAAAAAATACAAGACATAACTCTATCATCAAATTTGTCAAAAGATTTTAGGATAATTGGCACATAACGTAGGCAGCCAAAAACACGTAAATGAGCATAAGAAGGTTTTGTAGAAAACAATACCTCATATGGGTTTTTTCGGATAAAAGAGATGTTGGTATATAATTAATTAAATAAGCTACAGTTAAGACACACTCACCCCAAAATTTAGTTGGTAAACCAGTTTGAAATCTTAAAAAACTTGCAACAAGTAAATGTCTGTGTTTATGTTCGACTACACCATTTTGTTGAGGGGTAGAAATATAAGAAAATTGGTTGAGAATCCCTTCTTGTTGAGAACTTTGCTGAAGAGAAATATATGTAAATTTTGTACCATTGTCACCATGATGATTTTGACAAGAGAATTAAATTGTCTAAAAAAGAAAACAAGATATGAAAAATTTCTGATTTAGATTAAATCAAATACACCTAAGTAGTTCTTGTAAAATCATCAACAATAGTTAAAAAATAACCAGAGTTAGATAAAGAAGGTGTATGATAGGGACCCCATAAATCATAATGAATTAAGTCAAAAGCTCCTTTAGTTTTGATAGAAAACATGAAATTGTTGTCAAGCTTGCTTAGCTCGATGAAAAGCATCACAAATATACTCTGATTTATTTAGAAAAGAAAGTTCTGAAATAAAAGATAAACGATCAAATGAAAAATAATCAAGGAGTTGATGCCACAAGATGGTTTGATCTTTATTTGATTACATAAAGGCAGAAACAAGGCTTGATTTTCAAAATAATAAAGGTCATTCCTCGATTTACCCATTCCAATCAGCTTCTTTGTGGCTAGGTCCTGCAAGGCACAAAAGGTAGGGAAAAAAACAAAAACGCAGTTTTGTGTTTGGGTTAGTCTACTAATGGAGACAAGATTGCAAGCAAAAATGGGTACATTTAGAACATAGTTTAAAGATAGGAGTTAAGAGCTACATCTTTATAAGAATCAGTAGAAACAGATGAACCATCCGGAATAGTTATGCTAGAATTAAGATGGAACTTCTTTGCATCAATTAAAAAATCTCTTTGGTAAGTTATATGATCAGAAGCATATGAATCCAATATCCTTAAAGTAATAGCTTTATCAGCAAAGTTGGCGATATGATCTACACCTTTGGAACCATCAAGACTTAATGACATGAGCTGATCATATTGGTGCTTAGTAAGACCATTGATTGGAGAAGAAGCTGAAAGTTCACCGGCTAATACTCAACAAGAATTAGTTGTCTTGCCTTTCTGTTTTCTGTTCTTATCCCACCAATTCGGGAGTCGTATAACTTGAAACATGTCTCTTTGGTATGTCTTGACTGCTTAAGATGTCGTAAAGTCTGCTCCCTTTAGAGAAGTATTCCCTTTGCCTTTAGCAAGTTGTTGTTATCGTTCCTCTGTGACTAACCCATAAACTCTTGCTAGAGTTGGTAATGGGTTTGAGTTCAAAATTTGAGATCTTTTAACATTGAATTTGTCGTTTAAACCCATAAAAAATTGATGAACCTTCTCTTTTTCTTTATCCGCTGCATATACCTTGGAAGCACCACAAGTACACAATGGTAATGGAGAATACGAAACATGTTCATCCTATAATCCCTTCAGCTTGGTATAATAACTCACCACTGTTTGATCACTTTGTTGAGTATTAACAATCTCACCGCCCCCACGCTCCCCCCACTCTCTATTCCCCTCACCAACATTAACCCAAACACAGTCCCAAACACAGTCCTTACCCCACCATTCCCTCCCCTCCGTGCTGATGCTGAGATTGTGGGTCCTTCAACAGCCCCCAATCAAACTCCGATACGTTCCTTTGTCAAGAATAGTCAGGGTCAAGCCAAATGGATGCCCAGCCAGGTGCTTCGTGAGGATCGATATATCTCCTATTTCATTGAAGGGATACCTGAGGGATGGATTTCAGGTCACTTATTCAAGATAATAGCTGAGGTTGAACCGGTAGTGGATGTCTTCATTTCTGGTCGTCAGTCACAGCGAGGCTTACGCTTTGGTTTTATTAAGTTCGTTCGTTGCGGGGTACAGGAAGAGGCTCGCCAGAGGAGGTTGCATACACGTTTGGGTGGCTATGCATGGAAGCGTATCAATGTAGCTCGGTTTGCAATGGGCACAAGGTATCAAAAAGTGTCAGATGATGATAATGTTCGATTGCAAGAATTACCGAAGACAGCTCAGAAGCAACCAGTTATGAGGAGTGTGCTTATGCGAGAACGTGATGAACGTACATATGCAGAAGTCACAACTACGTTGAAGATGCAGAAGTCAGAAGAAGTAACAATGGAGCTTTTTTCAGATCAGAAGATCAGTGCTCGTCTACAAAGAAGTGCAGTTGGTATTTATCGTGCCCCATATAATGCAAACATGGGTTTACCAGCGGAGGTAGAATGCATTGACATGGGTCAGAATAAAAAACTCATCATATTTGAGACAGTTGAGAACATGCGATATGAGCTTAAGCACAACTTTGCTTTTTGGAATGATAAGTTCTTTGATATTCATCCCTGGAGTGCTGAGGATATTGGGTTCAGAAGGTATGTTGGATAGAGGTTCTTGGCCTTCCTCTCAATGCATGGTATGAAGCTGCCTTTAGGACATTAATCAGCCCTCTTGGTTCATTAGTACAAGTTCATCCTACAACTGCTTTGTGGAGATCTTTGGAGGTGGCGGTTCTGCAAATAGCTACCGATAGTTCTTTGTCTATTGGTACAAGGATGAAGCTGAGGATAGAAGGAAGGGAGTGCACAGTACAGATTAAGGAAGTCCAAGCTAAAGTGTTTGAGACACCTGAGATTGGTGAGAAAGGGACAGGGTCAGGTGGGAGCAATAGTTTTTGTGTCCCACACACATCTCAACAAGCACAGGAACGACAACACAGTATGGCTGGTAGAAAGGCAAGTCAAGTTGCAGAAAGGCAACAAGGAATATGTCGGATAGATAAAATGGCACAGGAAAAGGTGTTGGCTGCTCCCACTAGTCCATTATCTACTGGTGTGGTGGGTCCTAACCAGCCAAACCCATTACAATTACCCACGCTAGCATCTCCCCTTCATCTACAAGTTAATAAGTCTCATCAGACAGAAGGATATAGGAGACATTTTATGCCTGGTGAAGGACCCATTAGTCATTTCACTGCACCAGAGTATACCCCTGATGAATTGCTTGCGGACTGCTCACTTCAGGTCCCTCGTAAGATGGTCTCGGAAGGAGCTCAAGGTGAATGCGCAGGTGAAAATTCTGGGTGCATATCCTCATCTGAAGTAATGGTGTTCACTAAAATGAGAAAAGAGGGAGATAAAGCCTCACGGGTGGCGAATAAGGGATTGGTTGGAGATAGAAGGCCTGGCAAACAAAAAAAACTTAAGCATATCAAACCCACGGGGAGTTTATCATCAGCACAAGCCAGCCAACCAGATATGGAGGTGATGCATAAGCTGGTGGAAGATCCCTCTTTTCTAGTCACCCAGACCGAACAAGGAGAAGGAGTTTTAGCTGATGGTTTCCCGGGACAGTCAGCTGAAGCAGTGTTTCTAGTGGAGCCCGAGGTCCAGCAAACCTTGACTATTGCGGATCAATTGGGACTCAGTAGAAAGACCACGAAAGCAGCAATCCGAAGGAAGATGAAGGCACAGATCATGGAGGAAAGAAAGGAATGGCAGGACCATTGTAATACTTAAGGTAATTTCGGTATTTCTGCCCAGGGAGTTTACCTCTTGAATGATCAATTTCGCTTTCTGGAATGTTAGAGGATGTCGAGGGAGGTTGAAGTTGAATCAGATTAGCAATCTTATATCTCAGCAACAGCTAAGTGTATTGTTTTTATGTGAGACTAAGAGGGAGAGTTTCTCTAAGAGGTTGGCGGCCAGAGTATGGGCTGGAAATTCTATTAAATGGGAGGCCATTGATGCTAGGGGGCGAGCTGGGGGTATGCTATGTATGTGGAATGATTTACAGGTAGAGGTTATTGGTATTGAAAAAAACTAGAGAAGTGGCTGTTGGTGGAGCTACGTATACGGGCTACTGGTTTTCAGTTTGTATGTGTGGGTCTCCATGCCCCAAATATCGTGGCTGAGCGCAGGTTACTCTGGGACGAGCTGCAACGGAGGAAGGCTCAGACTAGCTTACCGTGGGTTCTTTTAGGTGATTTCAATGAATCCCTCACGATTGCAGAGCGACTTGGGAATTCTTTCAATAGCACGACAGCGAATCGTTTCCAGACTTTCATCAATAGGAGTGGGTTAATTGATTTGCCACTCATTGGTAAAACCTACACCTGGTTTACCTCTCACAGTGCTTCTCGCATTGACAGGGTGCTGGCATCTCCTAGCTGGTGTTCTCATTTTAGTTGTCATCGATTGTATGCAGGGGCTAAGGGATTTTCAGATCATGTTCCATTAATTCTGAAGGCAGACTCTATTCATTGGGGTCGTCGGCCATTCAGATCCTGGGATTTATGGTGGGAGGATAAGCACTTCATCAAGATAGTTGAAGAATTCTGGAGGGAGGCGGGTATTAGTTTCCCTGGTGAGTTTAGTGTAATCAAGAAGCTAGCGTTCTTGAAGAGAAAACTACAAGGGTGGCATACAGAACACTTTGGTGCACTAGAAGGCAAACTGAAAATAGTACTGGATGAGATTGATGTGTTAGATCAAAACAGAAGGGAGTATGGAACTGAAGTGAGCAACAGCTATAGATTTTTACAGACACAGAAGTGGGAGATCAAACACAAACTGGAGGCTATGTGGCGACAAAAATCTAGAGAGCAGTGGCTTAGGTGTGGGGATAGAAACAGCAAATACTTCCACACTAGTGCTACCTTGCGTTGCTCAACTAATTTCATTGGTGTCATACGGGTACATGATATGGAGTTGGTCAAACCCGCTGATATCAAGGAGGCAGCGGTAGAACATTTCCAGCAATTCTTTGCGGCTGATGGGCAACGACCGTTTGGTTTGGGTAGTTTGGTCTTACCTCAGTTATCGAACACAGCGGCTGAACAATTACAAGTTCCTTTCCTTGCAGAGGAGATAAAGGGCGCAGTTTGGGATTGTGGTAGTCACAAGGCACCCGGTCCAGATGGTTTCAACTTTTACTTTATTAAGAAGGCCTGGTCAGTGATTGGTGGGGATATTATCAGAATGGTACAAGAATTTCATTCAAGTGGAACATTACCTCGAGGGATAAATAACAGCTTCATCACGTTAATTCCCAAGCTACCAGGTGCAGATGCATTTAGTTCTTACAGACCTATCAACCTTATAAGTAGTTTATACAAAATAATTGCCAAATTACTGTCCAAGCGGCTTAAGCAAGTGATGGACCGCTTAATATCTCCCTTTCAAACTGGCTTTATGGAAGGAAGATATATCGCAGATTCAATAATGGTGGCCAATGAAATTTTGCACACAATGAAGAACACCAATGCTAGCGGCTGGTGCCTGAAGCTAGACTTTCAAAAGGCTTATGATTCGGTCAATTGGACGTTCTTGCTGGAGGTTATGGGACAGATGGGCTTCGGGACGCGGTGGCTGAAATGGATTCAGGATTGCATATCCTCTTCTCGATGTGCAGTACTTATAAATGGAACACCAACTACTGAATTCTCTACGGGGCGAGGACTACGACAAGGCGACCCACTCTCACCATTGCTGTTTAATCTGGCAGCCGAGGTCCTGTCTAGGTTGCTTACTAAAGCAACTGACAACCAGTTGTTTCAGGGTATTCAATTGGGAGGTCTGCATCTGACGCACTTACAATATGCTGACGATGTAATTTTGTTTAGCAGGGGAGGACAGGAAGGAATTATCAATCTACAACGAATTTTGCGCTGTTATGAATTATTATCCGGTTTAAAGATTAATTTCTTTAAATCTGGATTGGTAGGTATCAATGTACTAAATGCAGAAGCAGCAACTCTGGCATCCAGGATTCATTGCCGCCTGCAGGTTCTACCTTTCCTCTATCTTGGGGTGCCACTTGGGGCGAACCCACGCCGCAGGAGTACATGGAACACTGTGATGGGTCGATTTAAAACCAAACTTGCATCGTGGAAGGGATCATTGTTGTCGTTGGGGGGTAGAATAACATTGATTAACTCTGTACTAAATAGCCTTCCTGTGTACTATATGACTTTTTTTCAGATGCCAGTAAGTGTCAGGTTGGAACTGGAAAAATGGATGAGGAGGTTCTTGTGGGCTGGAAAGGTAGAAACCAGATGTATGTGTAGAGTACGCTGGTCGGTAGTGGTTCGTGGGAAAGCTTCAGGGGGAGCTGGCATAGGCAATTTGCTGTTGCGGAATCAGGCTTTACTTACGAAATGGAGTACCAGAATTGCCACGGACACATGCTCTTTGTGGCAACAGGTAATCAATCAGAAGTACAGACCAAGATTAACACCTGCTGGATTGGAATGTGCAAGAAACAACGGATCTGCTATTTGGCGTGGTATAGTACAAACTAGTAAAGCGGTCTTACCAAATGGGAAATGTCTCTCTGAATTTCATCGCTGGAAGTTGGGACAGGGTAGCTTAATTGCGTTTTGGCAGGACAGTTGGTGCAGTGATCGGCCATTATTATCCATGTTTCCCAGATTATATGACGTATCCCTTGCGAAGGAGGGATCAATTCTGCAGTTTGGAGCAGTGGTGGGACTGGAATGGGAGTGGAAACTAGCTTGGCGGAGGCAATTGTTCGTATGGGAGGAGGAGGAAGCTAACAGATTACTATCTTTGTTGACAGGTTTTAAACCAGATCCCTTACAGGAGGACGAACTTACATGGGGATACCAGCTGCAACCGTTTTCAGTACACAATTGCTATCAGACCATGGAGGAGCATTTGACTCTACACAATGAGCTGAATATACCAAATGTTTGGCAAAAGCATGGTGCTCCTAAATGGCAAGCTTTTATGTGGCTTGCGTGTAGGGAGAAGATCTATGCCAAACGTCAGCTCATGAACTTTGGCATCATCCCTGATTCGGCCGGTGTTTGTGATGCGTGTGGTTTAGTGGAGGAAGATTCGAACCATATTTTGCTGGACTGCAGGATGTCTTGGACTTGCTGGTCGATTCTATTTCATAAATGGGGTCTAAGTTGGGTTCAGCCACGAACAATGACAGAGCTATTGTGCAGTGGGGAGGCTTCCATGTTCCAGGTCGCTGGCAGGATTTATGGTATGTATTACTTTTTTCTTTGGCATGGAGCATATGGTTGGGACGCAATCACAGGATTTTTCGAAGAGAATTCTGCAGCGCGGAAGATTTATTTTACACTGGCATTCGCCATGGTTTTTGTTGGGCAAAATTTAATTTGAAGGGTGGCTGCCCAGATTGTTTGACGTTATTATCAGTAGGAGATTTTAGTTCACTTTGGCTTCCTTGAACTGAATGGAGTGTGAAATTTTTAGATGCTGTACACTATGGTATCTGTTAGTTTCACATTACCTATTGAGTGCTGACAAGGTGTAATTGTCTAACTCCTTGTATTCTGTATCTATATATAATACACATCGATATATTCTCAAAAAAAAAAACAATCTCTATCTTTAGTTAGTGGACTCTAGTAGTGTTTCCTTGTGAAAGACGTTCAGCCAAGTCATCCCAAAGTTCTTTAGCTATGTCAAGATAAGCCACACTATCATGAAGAGAAGAATGGAGAGAGTTAAAAAGCCAAGATATCAACATGGAGTTTCCTTTAACCCAATTGGCTTTGTTTTCAGAGTTTGTTGCAGATCGTGGAAGGCTACCATCGACAAAGCTGTACTTGTTTTTCGCCAATAAAACATTCAACATAGTCCTTCACCATGTTGCGTAGTTGTCTTCTCTAAACAAACAAGTAACTAGAGAAACTCCCGGATTATCATTTTGCTGCAGCGTATATGGAGAATTTGCTGCAGAATTATCATTGACAGAGTTTCCTGCCATTTCGTATATGAATTCTAATGAGCCCGCTCCGCTACTATAATAAGATTGATATAAAGAAAATTAATCGTTATTCTAATTTAGTTGCCGGTCAGTACAACTGCTTTTATAAGCATAATGATAACAAATAAAATAGAAAATTCCTAAGATTACAAAAATAAAAAATAAATACATAACAAGAAGTTGTTGTAGGTAGCAGCCACAAAAATAGGAGTCCACTGAACTGCACCAGATGAATTGTTATCAGTTTAACTCGACAACTTTAAACTATCTAAGCTCTCTTTTGTAACTATTGAAGGGTGAATTTTCACAAGATTTCCGAGAATACTTGCGATGGAGTGATACTTGTTTGTTCCAGATTTATAAGAAAACAAAATTTATTCTTAACCAGCAGAACCCATAGCCAAATGATAGATCATGGCTCCATGGATGAATTTGGTCTCATCTCGTAACTGTGATATCGTTTCTTCATGATAAATGAAGACATAAGATATTTATTTAAATCCATTTAACTAATATCAACCTCCTCCTGATTAAAGAAGTTCTCAATATTGTCGTAACTCCAACGGCACATCTTTTTCATTATTCTAAATTCTTGGCATTGATCTCCATTAATTCCGATTTTATTATTAAAATAGTATTGACACAGTAATCTATCATGTATTTCATCTTATAATAAGGTATGTGACATGCATAATTCACACAAATTAATACCTGCTCTTCTTGTTGGGTAGTAAGTGGAAGCATGGTCGAATCCTTTGGCGAGCTGGGATCAAGTGTGATCATGAAAGATTGCTTCTGAGCCATGCTCTCGGCTCCTTAGAAATAAAAGTGGAGATCTACAAAGGATGTTATAACTAATAGAAAACTTTGTAAATAAAGAGAAAAATTGAACCTGATTGTAGAAATGTCTTTGGTTAATATTATTATCTAGCGCCGATGGTTGTTCGTCACCAAACGGTGGTCACGGGCCACTAGAAATCATAATTTTCTTCCACTCAAAGACCCCCAATATGTCTTCCAGGTACGACCATAGCACTCCGAGGACTCGATATGACCAAAGGCCCTTTCGCTTGCCTTCCTTGGATTGCTAATATAGTCAATCTTTGGACTTACTCACTCTCCTGTGAGTCACTCACCAATTAATTGGTTAACTCAAGCTCTCCACCGATGTCTCACTCACTAGAGGGACTTTTGCTAAAGCAAATCGTTATTGGTTTTGATTGTAAGAAACTATCCTATTGAATTGGCCAAAGACAATAAGATTGGATCTATCAATTGAGCAGAGGGTAAGATAAACAGAAGTAATCAACTACTAAAAATAAGAACATAGCATCTTAGAGAGCCAGAGATATTAAAACTACCGGAACTAGATCTTGAAAGTCTAGTCAAACATAGATAGAAACAAAAACAAAAAGAAACAAAGGTGCAAAACCAAGACTAGATATCGTTCTACCTAGCCACAAGCAGCCACGACTTTTATATTAGATCATAGATCACGCAGGATACTCAATAAACTCTCAAACTTAAAATGTATCACTATCCAAAATAATAAATGATAAAGATTATCTATTTCAAAAATTATCGGGGGTCTCCAATAAATTCATGCGTCGAGGGTCTCTAATAAATGCATGCATCGGAGGTCACAACCAATTCTAATATTTCCTCTGAAATCACCCCCTAAATTTCTACAAACATTTCAAACATAGATTCTCAGATTAGTTTATCAAAATAAAACCAAATTGTAACTAAAATATAACTTTTGAATTCAAATAACTAGATAATTCTTAAATAAAATATGTAAAAACCATATGTTATCAGTATGTAAAATTTATTTATTGGGAATGATATTATATTTTGAAGTGGATGTTAGACCTCGAGCAAGTGATAAGATCTCACATCACCAGATGTTCAACTTGTGGAACTATTAATAATGAAATATTGATGGCATTAAATACAATATAGGATGCATTGTATCTATATTTATATGAGTTGACTGTTTCTTTCAAGTCAAGGATCGTCTAGATGAGATGGAAAAACTCTCTTCTAACATAATTAATGTTATATTGGATACTAGAAAAAAATTTAATTATGTAATCCTCATGTCACTCAAGACAAGAAGGGGTGTTATCGATCCAAATTCTTCTGAGACTATGAGAAATAGTCATTTTGAGTATTCGAGTTCAACTGAGTTGATAAGTGAATTCATCCAATTTGACTTGAGTTGACCAGGATTGACCGTGAGACAATTAGGCTACTTATGACTTATAGACACAATTATAGAACATACGTGTGAGACCCCATTCTTAAGAGAGTTTAGTCAGCATTTAGATACAGTCAGATCATTTGGATTGGTCGGTTTGGGTGGGTTTGACTAGTTAACTAGTAGGAGTTGACCAGTTTGGCCAGCCAGTTAGACAGTGGATTGAGAGTTGACCCATTGACTGAGTGACATGGACATAGTTATAGAGCCTAAGTGTCGAGTCTATGATGTTTAGAGTGTCATGTCATTGGTAGTGTGACGATAGTTTGCGCGACCAGTCATTTCGGAGTTTTAACGTGCATTAGGATAATTAGTTTGATTTGGTTGTCATTTGAGACCTAAGTACAGTGAATATATTCATCTCTATCCCTTTGACTCGAGTGTGAGTTTTCAAGACCCGTTTTGAGTGGTCGGAGGCTTTTGGGCGGATTTTCCTTTAATGGGATTGATTTTGATTCACAGAGCCCAATTATATTTTAAAAGCCTAATTTTTATATTTTGAGCCTTTAAACCCTATTTTGGTCCACTTGGGGAATATGACGGTTATTTCCTAAGCTTTTTCAGTTTTTCCAAAAAAAATAGAAAAGTAGCAAAATTTTAAAATAACTAAAATACCCCTCTTTAGTCACCAGCTCATGTGAGCAGCCAACATATCCAGCCCCTCTCCCCTTCATTTTTCTTCTCACGTCGCACGCAAGCAAGACAAGTTTTTTCTCAAAATCAATTTACTTCACAGACTGATTTTCTTTTAAAATTAACAATTGGGACTTATTCCGAATCATAATCCTAACTCTCTACAGATTTTCACTGGTGTTTTGTTGATTTTTGGTGATTTTTGCCAAATTTGGATATTTTAGGTTAAAATTGGATTTTGAGATAACCATTAGATTTCTCCCCCTTTTAATGTCGATTTTTACTTAATTTAGATTGTTTTAGAGTTGTCTAGCATGCTTGGATGGTTTGTTTTGGTTTCCCATGAGTTTTGTGAGGTGTGTGGATATTTTTGGGTTGAATTCAAGTGTGTTTTGGGGGATTTTAGGTCTATATGCAAAATTAATGTTGTTGGTTGTGTTTGATCATTTTGAGCTTGTTAGATGTGAATGAATGCTTGCTGGTGGTTGGTTTTGTGTTGGTGCAATTATGGGTGAAATTGGTGGTTTGTCGAGAAATCGTTGCTTTTGATTCGAGTGGTGTTTTGGTATATTTAGTGGTTGATTTTGATTGGATTCACTGCTTGATGATTATTAGAGTATTAGGGAGTGGAATAGATGGGGTCTTAGGTTTTATTTTTAGTTTTGACTCATTTTAATTATTTATTTTCGTTGTGGTTTTTGAGTTGGTTGGTTGCTTTCTTTTTTTCTTAGGTGATATTTCGGCTCGTGAGAAAGGCAAGAGTGTGGCCGTTAGCGAGTCATCTACACAACAGGAGGTGGGAGTCTATGTGTCATTCACATGAGCGGAATTGGGTTTGTTTTATTAATTTGAAACTTGGATAAATGCTTGGTTTTGAGTAGAGGCAATACTTGCATTGTGTGTGAACGTCATACTAGGTTCGTTGCGATGCTTGCCATAATTTTTATGCACTGATATTATGCTTAAGTTATTGAGCATGATGATTGTGTTTTGATGCATTATTGGTGAGCTTGATTTTAATGAACCCATTCTTTGTTTATGTGAGAATTTGATAATTTGAGTTGATGACCCTTGATTTTGAATCGCTTGGGCTTGTTCAGTTGAGGGATTGATTTTTTGTCAAGGAACTTGTTGTGAGGTTGTTGGGAGAGTGAGGATACGAGTTGAGTCTTTTTTTTCTAAAAAAAAATTAATAATATTAAATATTTCCTTTTGTTTTCCTACCTCTCTGAGATTGCCCAAATAAATTCTCATCCCCCTTTCCAAACCTTCTTAGCCTTGCCTATGAGTGTGAGAATTCCCTTGAGATGCTTCTTGATTTATATAATGGCATGGTACATTATTATTTGGTTTTCATATATCATGAGATATGCATTTTAAAAAAATACAAAAACATGTATACTTATAATTTCTAGGTGTGACTTGGAATTGTCGAATTGCGCTTGGCCAATGCGATGGTAAGTGGATGAGTATCCTTGGATAGAAGGATAGTTCCTTGTCGAGGAGTTTGGATGGATTGTGTATGCCTTGTATAAGTATGTGATGTGATAGGCTACATATGCCTTCGGGCTTTTCGAGTTGTGTGCGCATGGAAAATGTGTGATAGTGTACTTTCTCCATGTGTTCTGAGGACAACACTGGTGACAGGGGTTATATTTCCAACTTGTATTGTAATTTGCCACCAGTGGTGATTTTCCTTTGGCCGGGGTGATTAATGGAGTGGTTTAGAGGTCTGCCCTGAATATGTTTTCGGTGTATATTAGCCCGAGAAAATTTTGAGTTTTGGTTTGTGAGCCCATTTGGGCGTGGACCAGAGTTTGTGGACTTATTGGTACCGAGATCATACATTTGCATTGAATTGTATTGTTTGTGTGGATTGGATGCACATTTAGCTAGCATGGGCTTACTTGATATTTATTTTCAACTGTTTTTTTTCGAATGGTTTTAGTGCATTGCCTCTATTCTCCCGTTATTATTTATGATACGATGACTCTCACTGAGGTCCTCGAGATATCATTCCCTCTTGTTGTTATTTTTTAGGTTTAGGTCCGAGTGTTCGTGTCTCGGGCTTCTTTTGAGGTTGAGGTTCCCGGTTATCATAGAACTAGACTACTGCATATTTCACGTTTGAAAACTCGATATTTTCTTTTGTATTTTGGATAGTGATATGCATGCTTTTTTGGTTTTGCATGCTTACCCATTGATTGATGTGAACCTTTTGTGGGTTGTGTTGATTTCTTATTTTGGATTTGATATATGAGATGAACAGGACGTCTTTGAGACATTTTGTTATTATTGAGCTTGAGATTGATAAATTTTTTGTGATTATGCATGATTGGGGCTGTGTGACCTGTTGTGTGCGTTTTTAAGTCTTTTATTATTTGTGTTTATATTCTGTGACAAGTTATGTTATGCCGAGATTTGTGAAAGTTACATGCTATATTTTTAAGTTTCAAATTTATATGCATTTTTATATATTTTAGGAAAAGAATTTTTAGGTTAAGCCTTGTGTGGTTCTGATTGGACCATAAGTTGGGCCAATTAGGACTGTATGACGGTGATGAGTTCAGTTATCGGGTTCGGGTACTCTCAATAAGTATGTATCTAGAATACACCAAGTGTCAAGTATGAGGTTTTTAATCAATGGTGTTACAGGATGTGTTGTTTCTAAATTTTAACACGCGTTAGGTACTTTTGGATCTATCATCTTGAGGTTTAAGCACAAACTCAACTTTTTGGAAATGTCGTTTCTTATCTGGTTATTCTAGTCAAATCTGTATTACGCAGTCCAAGATTATCTACATTTTGAAATTCTGAATGGTTATATTCTTTTAAGGTTTAAAATTATTTTGTAATTGACCCGACTGGGTAGCCACAATATTAAATTAGAAAAGCAATTTTCAAAACCAGATGAGTTGGCCGGAGAACACTGACCATATCCCTCACGTCTCTTCATAAATTATTAATTAATGACACGATTATTTTAATTAAACTCTGGTATATTGCTTAGAGTCATAATTCGAGGATGCATTCTTATGTTTCATAATAATTTAATACCTATTTATTAACTAAACTATACTCGATTAGCATGCCACCGCCCATGACATTTGGACCAGAAGATTTACATGACAACGACAGCTACTAAGGGGTCAAATTAGTACGGAAGAATAACAAGGGGATAAAGCTTCACATAATCAAATACCTAATCGGATTGACTTGTTAGCCATATATAACCCTCGCTCCTCTTCATGAATTATGAATTCAGGAAACAATTATCATAATTAAACTCATGCACATTGCTAAAAGTCTAAAATAAATATAATCATAATTAATTCATGCACATTGCTACTCATCCACGATTTATTTTGTTTAATATCAGCAAACCCTACTCGATTAGCCGCCATAATCAGGGTTGCCAAATTAAGAATACATCAAAGTCTAATATAAGAAAACAACTAAATCTTCGGTCCGATTTGAGTACCCCACAAGCCTTTACTTTTCTTTTGAATGAGACACAAAGCAAAAAAAAAAAGAATATTATAAATGAGCTGCATTTTCGCTTTTTCCATACTATGCTTTGATTCTAGTCCTATAAATGTTAACATTTGCCGGTCGTAGTGAGCAAGTTCATCGCAATGGCTGCATCACCACCCTCCCTTGTGTTCAATGTTCACAGACGTGAACCAGAACTTCTTTGCCCTGCCAAGCCTCTTCCTTACGAGCTCAAGTACTTATCGGACATCGATGACCAAGACGGTTTTCGTTTCCAAATGCGAGGAGCACATATATACCGTAACAATCCCTCAATGAGAGGCAAGGATCCTGTTAAGGTCATTAGGGATGCACTTGCTAAAACACTTGTGTTCTACTCCCCTCTTGCTGGTAGGCTAAGAGAAGGGCCTAACCGTAAACTCATGGTGGAATGCACTGGAGAAGGGATCCTGTTTATAGAGGCTGACGCAGACGTTACCCTTGAACAGTTTGGAGACCAAATTAAACCTCCACTGCCTTGCATAGAGGAGCTTCTCTTCGACATCCCTGGCTCTGATGGGATATTAAACTGTCCTTTGTTGCTAATTCAGGTAACACGCCTCAGATGCGGTGGTTTCATCATCGCTACCCGTTACAACCACTGTGTGTGTGACGGCCCGGGTATTTTTCAATTCCTTATAGCCGTGGGAGAGATGGCACGTGGATTTGATGCTCCTTCAGTCTTGCCAGTTTGGGAAAGACACGTTCTCAACGCCAGTAACCCACCAAAGGTGACACATCGACATTTAGAGTACGAGCATACAGCTACCGGCACTGATGGTACAAGAGAAGATCTGGATTTGGTTTTGAGGTCATTTTTCTTTGGACCAAGAGAAATAACAACCCTAAGAAGCCTTGTCCCCCAAGGACGACACTCCGCGTTTGAAGTACTAAGTGCATGCTTATGGAGGTCCCGCACAATTGCTCTGCAGCTAGCTCCCACGGAAGAAGTGCGCATGATGTGTGTTGTGAATGCGCGTAACAAGTTTAACCCTCCAATACTCCCCAACGGGTACTATGGCAATGGATTTTTGTTACCAGTAGTTGCAACGACAGCGGGAAAGCTGTCCGAACATCCTATGGGATATGCGTTAGATTTGGTGAAAAAGGCTAAAGCACAACTCAATGAGGAATACATACGGTCTGTGGCTTCTTTGATGGTCACTGAAGGTAGGCCTCACTTCAATACAGCCAGAACCTTCATAGTGTCGGATATAAAAAACGCAGGGACCACAGATGTGGATTACGGTTGGGGTCAGGCATTATATGGTGGGCCTACTGATGGTGGATCCGAGGAGCTTCCAGGGGTGAGTTATATTACGTCTCATACTAATATCAATAAAGAAAAAGGAGTGGTTGCATCCCTGAGCTTGCCAGCCCCTGCAATGAAAAGATTTGTGAAGGAGCTTCAGATCATTTTGGAGAGCAGGCCAATTAGCAGAGATAATGTTTCAAAGTCCGTCAAGTCTTCGTTATAAGGTAATTGCTGGAAATTGTGGTGTTGATGTACGTTATATAAATTATATATAGTTATAAATTTCATATAATTAATATCATGATTTGTGGAATTGATTTTTTTTTATAAAAGACTAGAGCTTGTATTAATCAACTGGATTTAGGTGCAGAAAGAGAAACAGAGTATCTCTTCACCTCTATCCTGTAGAGCTACAAAAAGCTGTCCATTACGGTGCAGTCAGTTACAAAGATCTAAAAATAAGACGCAACAACGAAACAACAATCAGTAAAGATGCAGTTTCTTGCAAAATCTGATGTAGTTCTCCCACTGGTAAAATTTCAAACCCGAGGCAAGGATGCTGTCAGATTAGTCCTGGCCCAACCAACTGCAAAACAGAGACCTTCGATTCCCACCTTCACAGGATGTTTAACAGACTGCCTCATTCTTGGCAGTCCAAATTGTAAGGACCCAAACCCGGAAAGCGGGCCCTTACCGCCGTGAAGCCCGGAGAAGCCCAACACGTGGACCAATCCGAACTTCACAAGGCTATTTGACGTTTCAAACGTAAATTCCAAAAATAAAATTTAAAATATTTACAAATTATAGCATGACTGATAAGTACTAAATACGTGGCACAATAAATTACGGAGTAATATTCAAACAGCGGAAGTCTTTTTATAACAATACAATACAAACCAGTGAAACCATAACACACAAGCCCCAAGTATCTGAAAATGAAACCAAAAATTCAAACAATAAATATTCAACAGTGTGCCAAATAAAACCATACATATGCAGATGCAATAGTCCCAGCGAGTAGTCCCGACGCACACACTGAAAACCGCTACTGATCACGATCTAGTCCTGGGAGGGAAAACAAACATGAAGGGGGTGAGATTTTCGAGAATCTCAGTAGGGGACAACAAAACGGACTTTTCAAAGAAGAGGGACAACAAAGAACTTATCGGATGAGAGGAAACAACAAGGAATTTCTTAGGATATTACTGAACTTGTAATTTCTCAAAACTTAAACTTTACTATTTACTTTACAAACATTACTTACTGGACCCAACATGTACTTTCTGTTTACTTTACAAAACGTTTACTTACTGGCCTCGAAAATGTACTTTTGCTTTCAACAAAGAACTCAACAGGGTCAATACGAAAACATGGGCGGACTGGAAATCACTTCCCGAGTAACCCCCGCTAAAGGGAAACCGGAAGCCCACTGGTAGGTTTTAGACATATACTTTTAAAACAATTACATACATAGCCCCTTCTACCAGTGTTGTCCGAGACTAGATTGATTAACAAAACTGTATACGTAAAAGATCAACTAGTCCTCTCAGATCATCCTGCGAAGCAGGGAATATACAGCATCCTGCGAAGCAGGGAACATACAGTAACCATACGCCAACCATACAACTCCCAACAGATGAGTGTCTCTCCGCTTACTCTCAGAGACCGAGCACTCACCACGTTTGGCCAAACGGAACACAAGTACGAGTAACATAAAAACTTACATACTTTACAAATCACAAACTGGTTTAACTTTCAATAACACTAAAATACCATACTTTACAATTAATACTCAATAATACGATATATTATCATATATCGTTACAAAAACCTTTGATTACAACCTTTTTATTACTTTACGGGCAATGATACGGAATCAGCCCAATTTACATAACAAATCAATCAAATGGACTTTGATTGATCACATGAACTTTTGGAGGTACATTATGATACATTACGGGTGCATACGAAAAAGTCAAGGTAATTTGGACAATGGATCCATCGGATGGGCTCCGATGGATTACACAACAATTCAATGACCAAAGTACGGATTTAAAATCAAAGAATACTTAATATGAGACAAATACGGTAAAGACCCTACATTATAATACTTTACAGCTACCTACGAAAGAGAGCAATAAAATTTGAACAATGGACCAATCGGATGGGCTCCGATGGACTATACAACGAATCAATCAAAACCGAGGTAAAACAGATTTTACAACAAGGAATTACTAATGATGAACCACATACGATAAAGACCCTACCTTACGGGCTGAAGAAGAGGAAACGATACTCTTGTCTTTGTCCTCAATACTCGCCCTTCCTAAGAATACAATATTACCGTTAGTACGAATATTAACCTTCAAATGACTATAACTCAATAACGACACATCAAATGGAAAAACGGATCGCGCCATTGCGATCAGAACGTCGAAATTACCTAACGGAGAGGTTTTCACTTTTGGTCAACGGTCAAAGTCAACTTTAACGGTCAACGGGGTCAACGTTGGTCAACGTTAGTCAACTGGTGAACAGTGTCGGGTCGCCGGGTCGGGTCGCCGGGTCGGGAAAACGGGTCGTCGGTCAACGTGAACAGTGTCTCCGGTCAACTGTCACCGGCGGTGGCCGGAAAACTCCAACTTCATCCAAAACCGAAAATTTTTACATCAACATGAAGCTACAAAAACACATCAGACAATGGTTTCTCTCACCACATCAGTTCTCCCACCTCTCTCTATACCCATTTTCAAACCCGTGCCACTTCCCGCCTTCCACCACTCTTCCCCCATCCAACGTGAAGATGACAGGTCAAGGGTTTTTTCTCCCATTCCCACCCAGCGCAGCTCCCGTTTAGCGGAGGATCCGGGGAAGGATAAAGTCATTTGGTCCCCAGCACAGGTATTTCGAAGAGATAGGTATATCTCCTATTTCATTGATGGCATTCCCAATGGTTGGACTTCATCTTCGTTATTCCGCAAGATAGCAGAGGTGGAACCGGTAGTGGATGTGTACATCTCTGGACGTCTTTCTAAAAGGGGATTACGCTTTGGTTTCCTTAAGTTCGTTAAATGCGGGGTTCAGGAAGCAGCTAGACAACATAGGTTGAACTCGACACTAGGTGGGAATGCGTGGACCAGCATCAATGTAGCCCGGTATGAGGATAGAATGGGGGAGCAAAGGGTTTAGACAGGGCACCCACCTATAGGGCGAGTTCCCGAACCAAATGAAAGAAAGACACGAGCTCCAGTGCCTTGTGTCTCGCCTCTGCGAGAGAGGGACGGACGCACGTACGCTGAAGTAACTACTGCACAGAGACTGGGTGAATCTGCGGACCCTCCTTTAGAGATTGCCTCAGATCCTGGGCTCATGACTCGATTACAACGGTGTGCTGTAGGCCTGATCCGTGAGATTTCCAACGTCCACTTAGATCTTCCGGTGGGGATTGAATGTATTACTATGGGACCCTATCAGAAACTCATTGTTTTTGAGACTGCAGAGCAGCTGAAGCATGAACTGAGCTCTAATGGTGCCTTTTGGAATAGCATGTTTTATGGGCTGCATCCATGGAGGTTTGAAGATGCTGGTGTAAGCAGATTATGTTGGGTGGAGATCATTGGTCTTCCCCTTAATGCCTGGTTTGAGGAGTCTTTCAGGAAGATTATTAGTCCATTTGGTTCAGTGGTTCAGATCCACCCATCTACGGTAAAGTGGCAGCAGTTGTCAAGTGCAGTTTTGCAAATTGCCACTCTCATCCCCTTGGAACTCAAACGAACAGTAACGTTGATGATAGATGGTAACCAGTGTTCGGTGCAGATCATAGAAGTCAAAGTTAAAGGGGTTGTGGGGCCCGAGGAAGAGGAAAAAGGGTCAGGGTCAAGAGATAGCAATAGCCTTTTTGTACCACGTACACACAACACTTCAGATGACAGATACAACAGCAAAGCTACGGGTCAGGTTAGCAGTTCAGAATTCCAGACAAAAGGAATGGGGAGGATGGTTGGTGGGGTTCAGAACCAGGGGATGGCAGCAGGTCCTTTATATTCCACTCTGGACACTAGGCCTCCGTGTCAGCCAGCTCAGCTTATTATACCCACTCGGATTACACAGGTGGACGTGAGTCACTTAATGACTCAGCAAGGAGAGGAACAATTAGGTATTTCACAGAGTAGTGAAGGGGTTCGCAGCCAGCATACAGCACCTGTTCTTACTACAGTGGATCCGCGATGTGTTCCTCGCCAGGCCATTTCGGGGGGCAACCTAGTTGATCATACAGGGGTATAATTCTACCTTGCCATCTTCCTCTGAGGTTATGGCTTTCACCAGGATGAGGACAGCAGGCGAGAAAGCTTCCCGCGTAGGAGCACAAGGTAGGGCTGGGGAGCGTCGGCTTAGTAGGCAGAAAAAACTCAAGCATATCAAGCCTAACGGAAGTCTGTCTTCGGAAAACATCAGTCATCCCAAAGGTGGTGGAGTGTATGTGTTGGCAGAGGAACCTTCGTTCTTGGTGGAGTTACCAGATAAGGGCGCAGGCTCTTCTACTAGTGGTTGTTGTGCTTATCCAGGTGTAGCTGATTGTCCAATTGAAATAGAGGCACAGAGGACTTTGGATATAGGGGAGCAGTTGGGATTAAGCCGAAAAAATACAAAGGCTGCCATCCGAAAGAAGTTGAAGGCGCAGATAGTCGAAGAAGAACAGAAGTGGAAGGCTCACGGTACTTCTTAGTGTTGGTGCGGTGACTGGAGGTTTAGGGTGCTGTAATTCAATGGTTAATTTAGCCTTTTGGAATATCCGAGGATGTCGAGGGAGGATGAAGGAAAGTCAGGTTCGTACCATAATTTTCCGGGAGCAGTTGGAGATTATGTTCTTATGTGAGACGAAGAGGGAGATTTTTTCTGATCAAATGGTAGCGCGACTATGGCCTGGTCAACACATTAAGTGGGCAACCATTGACGCACAGGGGAGTGCAGGGGGCCTCCTGTGTTTGTGGAATGATCTCAGTGTGCAGGTGGTGGCTGTTCAGAAATATGAGCGCTGGATGTTATTGGAGGTAAGGGTGAGAGCTACCGGTTTTACTTTTATATGTGTTGGCCTTCATGCTTCTAATGTGGTGGTGGAAAGGCGTGGGCTGTGGGACGAGATTGAGCGCAGGAAAGCGGCAGATAGCGCTCCATGGATCATTTTGGGTGATTTCAACGAGCCAATTGCAGAGGATGAACGGTTAGGTTCTTTCTTTAATGCTACGGCAGCTTCTTGTTTATTGCATTTTATTAGTAGTACTGGACTAGTTGATATGCCTCTGTTAGGGAAAGCTTTTACTTGGTTCACTTCAACCAGTGCCTCTCGTATAGATCGAGTATTAGCCTCTCCGCAGTGGTGTTCACATTTTAGTCTCCATAGACTGTATGCCGGTGACAAAGGCTTTTCAGATCACGTTCCTTTACTGGTGAAGGCAGATTCGTATAGGTGGGGTTGTAGGCCTTTCCGTTCGTGGGATATATGGTGGGAAGACCAGCAGTTTCTTCAGTTAGTGGAGGGCCTGTGGAGGGAGGCGAGACAATTGTTTCCGGGTAGTTTCTGTGTGGTAAAGAAGTTCATGTTTCTGAAAAAACGTTTACAGGTGTGGCATTTAACCCATTTTGGGGCTTTGGAAGGAAAACTAAAAAGTATCCTGTCGGAGATTGATTCTCTGGATCAGCTAAGAGGTGCGGGAGAGGCTGTACCGAATGATAGATATCAAGAGTTACAGCTGCAAAAATGGGAGTGCAAACAGAAGCTAGAAGCGATGTGGAGGCAAAAGTCTCGCCAACAGTGGCTTAAGCTGGGAGATAAGAATAGTAAGTTCTTCCATGCGAGTGCCACGATGCGTCGATCATTCAATTTTATTGGCTCCATTTGGTATCAGGGTCGACTTTGCACCACGCCTTCAGAAATAAAAGACGCTGCTGTGGATCACTTTTATCGCTTCTTTGCTGAGGAGGGCACTCGCTGGTTGGGTTTGGGGACTCTCTCCTTGCCTCGCTTATCTGACACTGCAGCGGCTCAATTACAATCTCCATTCCTAGAAGATGAGATTAAAAGTGCAGTTTGGGCTTGTGGAAGTCATAAAGCCCCCGGACCGGACGGTTTTAATTTCTATTTCCTGAGGAAAGCCTGGTCTGTGATTGGAAAGGATGTAGTGACTATGGTGACTGAATTTTATTCCAGCGGTGTTCTCCCGAGGGGGATCAATAATGGTTTCATTACGCTCATACCAAAGATGTCAGGGGCGGCAGATTTTAGTGCATACAGACCTATTAGCCTCCTGAATAGTCTGTATAAGATTGTTGCCAAGCTTTTGTCTATTCGACTCAGGCGCGTAATGCCCCAATTAATCTCTCCTTTCCAAACCGGCTTCTTGGAAGGCAGACATATCAGTGATTCCATTATGCTGGCCAATGAGATACTTCACAGTATGAAGCAGTCCAGACAAAAAGGGTGGTGCTTGAAGCTTGATTTTCAAAAGGCGTATGATTCGGTTAATTGGGGCTTTCTTCTCGAGGCAATGGAACAAATGGGCTTTGGTGTGCGGTGGAGAACATGGATTCAGAGCTGCATTTCGTCGGCTCGGAGTGCCATACTCATTAATGGGGCGCCCACGGAGGAATTTTCGGTGGGCAGAGGTTTACGACAAGGTGATCCGCTGTCCCCTTTATTGTTCAATATCGCGGCAGAGGTGTTGTCACGGATGTTGCTTACAGCCGCTGATTGTCAAGTAGTTCAAGGAATTGCCATTGGCGGTTTACGTCTCACGCATCTGCAGTATGCGGATGACATTATACTCTTTAGTCAGGGAGACCAACAGGAAATTATTCGACTTCAGAGAATATTGAGATGTTACGAATTATTGTCGGGTTTGAAAATTAATTTTTTTAAGTCTGGGTTAGTTGGAATTAACGCTCCCTATGCTGAGGCAACTGATCTGGCATCCACGATCCATTGCAGACAGCAGGTGTTACCGTTTACTTACCTTGGCGTTCCCTTAGGAGCGAATCCACGCCGTAGAAGCACATGGCAAACGGTGTTGGATCGCTTTAAAGGTAAGCTGACTTCGTGGAAAGGTTCCTTCTTGTCATTAGGTGGACGAATTACTCTAATTAAAGCAGTGCTGAACAGCCTTCCGGTATATTATATGACCTTCTTTCAGATGCCAGCGAGTGTTAGGAAGGAGTTGGAAAAATGGATGCGGCGATTTTTATGGGCTGGGAAAACTAACTCGCGCTGTTTCTGTAAAGTTCGTTGGGCGGTGGTGGTCCGTGGAAAGGATAAGGGTGGGGTTGGATTGGGATGCCTGCAACTCCGGAATCAGGCTCTCCTTACTAAATGGTGCGCCAGACTTGCTACAGATACATGCTCGCTATGGAAGAGGGTGATTACCCAGAAGTACAACCCAAGTCTCAGGCCTACGGGTATAGAGAGTAGGGTGAGCAATGGGTCAGCAATCTGGTGTGGGATAGTGTCGGCCAGCAGACTATCTTTACCAACGGGCCAGTGTATTTCAGAACTTCATCGATGGAGATTAGGCCAAGGTACGACTATTGATTTTTGGAGGGATTGTTGGTGTAGTAGTAGTCCCTTAATGTGTTTGTTTCCTAGATTGTATACTATCTCTCTGGTTAAAGAAGGAGCAATATCCCAATATGGGGTTATGGTAGGACAGGTTTGGGAATGGAGGCTTTTATGGAGGCGCAGGCTATTCGTGTGGGAAGAAGGGGAAATGGCTCGCTTACTCAATGTACTACGAGAATTTGCCCCGAACTCCCTACAAGAAGATGAGCTACTTTGGGGAGAACAGCTGAGACCATTCTCAGTACGGGAATGTTACACCACATTGGAAGATCTCACTTGTTTGGCCACTGATCCGCCGATTCCCAATGTTTGGAGATTGCAGAGTGCTCCCAAATGGCAAGCTTTCATGTGGCTTGCTTGTAGGGAAAAGATTACTGCAAAAGGACAGCTTATGCGCCTGGGTATATTATCAGCTTCAGATGGGGTGTGTGGGGCATGTGATCTGGAGGAAGGAGATTCAAATCACATTTTACTTGACTGTAAAATGGCTTGGAGATGTTGGTCCCTTCTATTTCACAAATGGGGATTAACTTGGGTACAGCCAAGGTGTATGTCTGATTTGTTCATCCAGTGGGGAGGTTTTGATATGCCAGTACGGTGGAAAGGTCTTTGGTCTGTGCTCATTTTTGCATTAACATGGAGCATCTGGTTGGGTAGAAATGCAAGAATTTTTCGCCAAGTCACATACACAGTGGATGATCTGTTTTATACTGCAATGAGGCATGGTTTTTGTTGGGCTAAGTATAATTTGCAAGGGGGATCTCCTGATTGTTTGTCTTTATTGCCTACTGGGGATTTTAATGTTCTACGGCTTCCCTAGTTGGAGGGGGTGGTGCAATTTTCTGATGCTTATCTTGTGCAGGGGATTTTGCTTCTTCCGGCTTCACTGAGTGGTATGGTTGGTGGCAATTTCGGATGTCTACTTTAGTGTTGGTACAGGTCTGCTGGTAGTGATGCCATTGGTGGGTTTCTGTGGGTTTTTGCTTAGTGATCCAGTAGCTGGTGATGCTCACTGGTTTCTCCTGGGGCTGCGGTATACTGCTGCAGACTGAATTGCTAGTTTGGAGGGGATTTTGCTTCTTCCGGCTTCACTGAGTGGTATGGTTGGTGGCAATTTCGAATGTCGACTTTAGCAAAGGTACAGGTCTGCTGGTAGTGGTGTCATTGGTGGGTTTCTGTGGGTTTTTGCTTAGTTTTCCAGCTGCTGGTGGAGCTCACTGGTTTCTCCTGGGGCTGTTGTATACTGCTGCAGATTGAATTGCCAGTTTGGAGGTTTAGCCCTTGATCTCCTTAATGGTTATGCAGTTACTTGGTGTTTTGAAAGTTTTGGATCCTGTGATATAGTCATGGGATCTGTCTGTTTCATTTAGGCCATTGTGTAGATACAATGAACCATTATACAGACTCTCTGTACTCTTATTACATTTTAATATATATCGATAATTCTTCAAAAAAAAACATGAAGCTACAACTATCAGGATTATGAATCCGAAAACCAAACTTCAAGACTTACTTTAGATTGGCCGGAATTGACGATTTTCCGGTGAGAATTTCGAAACTTCCAAGCTTCGATCCGGGCGTGTCCGTGGTCCGATGAAGGTGAAACCAACGGCAGGTTGATCGTGACAACGAGAGGAACGCAATGGTGCCAACAATTCGACAATCAAACGGTTGGTTTTGATACTGGAGGCAATTGAAATTGGTAAGGGAGAGGGAGAAATAAAAGAAAAATAAAATTGGGGGAGGGGGGAGAGAGGCTGCCGAAGTGGGTTTTTAACCCAGTGGGTGACGTGGCAAAAATTTGCCACGTCATCCCTCAGGTCTCACACAAATCCTCCGAATCCAGATTATTCATTCTGGCTAAGGCCACTTTCAAGAGAACTCTCCTTAGGCATGCTAACCACATGAAAGTAACCAAAGATCGTCATTAAAATAACCAAATATCCACTTCAAAAGAAAGACAAGATTTTTCAAGCCAATGTCTCCGAGACCAGCTCCACCTCTGAAAATCTGAGTGCAGACAGTGTTCCACATGACTTTGTTTAAATATTTCTTATCAGCCTTCCAAAGAAATCTTCTGATAAGAGTCTCCACCTTCCTCCCAATGCCGACAGGCATCTTAAAAACCAACATAATAAAAGACAATTGATTTTATTATAGTACTTGATTTTTCATACTACCATAGTTCCACACAGCTTCCATAATCTCCTCCGTGGAAAAAGGAGTCTTAAGGGCATCAACATCTGCTTCGAAGAGGGTATTAAAAGACAATTGCCCAATGTTCAAACAAATAGAATTGTCCCTGCTCAAAATCTTGCGGAAATATCTCACGGTTTCCACCTTGATTTCGAGCGAGATACAATAGTTCTTCCATCAACCACAAGGGATCCCATATGATTATGAAGTCTAAGCCAACTCATGCAAGCCTTTGGCCTCTAGTTTGATTCAACTCTCCGCTTGAGTTCTCATTTCTCAGCGAGAAGTATTCAGTATTGTCCTTCCAAATCAAGGGATCGTGGGACTTCCGAATCCCTAACAATATTAAGGGAATCTAATTTAGTTGTAACCGTAAAAAGCTGAGTTTCTTAAGCAAGGAGAACCTCCTAGAAAAACCAATAGACCTTTCCAACCAAAGCCCTTCACCACTTCCAAAAACTTAGGGCATTCCTACTACTAAACCAAGTAAATCTCTTCCCAACTAAAGAAATATCAGTCAACCCACACCTATTAACAAAAGAGGAGAACTTTGCCGCCCCTACGGTCAAACACGCTGCCTATACTACGCTCTTCAAGGCACACCGGTTTAATGAAATCACCTAGCACAACCCACAAAATAGGGCAACTGAGAATGATTTCAGCAAGACTTTGCCAAAGGCACAATCTTTCCCCAGTAATATTAGGTGCATAGACGCATAGACCCCCATACACCTGAACACAAAGCTTGACCTGGATTTTTCCCCCGTCCACAAAAACCCATCTATCAGAGGAAGATGAATGAAGAAAATTGAATACGTATTCATCCCACATGATGAGAATTCCTTCCGATGAGAATTCCTCCCGCTCGCGAAGCCACACTGTTAGCACACCATCCGACGTTCTGACTTGCTATTGACCAAAGAATCGCTCCAGATCGCCACCTTTGTCTTGACAAGAACAATAATGCCTCAATTAAACCTCTGAATCAAATTTCTAACTTCAACCCATTTCAGCCTACTGTTAATACCTCTGATGTTCCAAATGCAAAAATTTATCATCAAGAGAACCAAAACACCCAAGAGCGGCAAAGAGGAACCAAACAGGTCAGCCCTGAGGCTCACTAGGACACCCCATTCCTCTGCTTCTTCACGAATATTTCCTTTGAGTCTACCCTTAACACCTTCAGGGGATACATCCATCCCTAAGCCGAGACGATTAATTACTACCATATTTTCATCCGTTTCCATCTCAATGTTTTCCACACCCGTTGCAGGAACACAAGTCTCTGTCGGGGTTTGATGGGTTGCAAACTCACCCGCAAGAATCCTTCTATTCACTCTGGCCATCATCACGTCTGTGTTCTTGCTAGAACTCTCAGAGTGAGAGTTCAGCAAGGATCTCGATCTTCTGAGCGTTCTCGTGGATTTGTCGAACATCTGCTGAGTAAGGCTCATTATATGGCAATCTTCATCATTTGTCGAAAAAGCAGTATTGAAGTATCTTGAAAGATCCTACTTATCCCCAAGCTGGACATCTGCAAACAACTTGAGAGACGTGTCTTCAGAAGAAGATATCACAAAGAGAGAATCATCCACTTGAATCTTGATCTTCTCACTAATGTTCTCTTCTTTTCCAGTTAGCACACATAAAAAGTTAGCCTCGATAGACTCCCACTTAGCTATTGAAGGGCGAGCATGTTTGAGGCCTCTATCTTGGAAATCAGCGAGAAGGACTGACTTGTAGGAATGCTCACCCACCACACTGGTCTTCTCTCGGTTTGGGAGCCTCAATTTAACCATTGATAGTGAACAACGGATAATTCTATTTATTGTAACAAATTCTTTGTATATAAAGATTACTCAAGTATGAAGGAAATAAGAAGAAAAATCATGTTATTCTTTATTCAAAGTTGACATGGTAGCGGAGCAAATACACGATTATTGAGGTTTATTTTTTCCCACATTAGAGAGACATGATGGAAGATGCTATGTCAGAATCTACCATCGAAAGTTTGAAGAAAAAATTAAGTGAGATGATGACTCATGCCGGATCATCGTCTACAATGATTGAAACAGCTTCTGCATCCATTGGTATCAAGCTAGATGGAAGAAATTATGCAGTATGGTCTCACATTGTCGGGAATTATATCTCCAGCAAAGATAAATTAGGATACATCAATGGAGAATTGCCACAACCATTGACAACTGATCACTCATACCAGAGGTGGAGAACTGAAAATGCAATTGTTAAAGGATGGTTGATCAACTCAATGGACCAAACATTGGTTGGAAACTTCATTCGTTTTTCAACTGCAAAACAAGTTTGGGATTCTATTGCCTCTACCTATTTTGATGGCTCAGACTCATCACAAGTATATGAGCTACGTCGTCGAGTATCACGATCACGACAAGGTGGAGATTCTCTTGAAGAATATTACAATAATCTCCAAGGGTTATGGCGTGAAATTGATTTTCGACAACCAAACCCAATGGAGTGTCCTTCAGATATTCAGAAATTTAATAATCTCCTCCAGGAATAACGTGTTTACATGTTCTTAGATGGACTGGATGATATATTAGATAATATTCAAAGTGCTGTCTTGTGGAAATACAAGACATACCCAGGAAACTTGTTTTAAGTTACATAGGTATCCTGAATGGTGGTCTAATCTTCAGGCTCAAAAAAATTCAAGCAAAGAAGATACAGGAAAAGCAGCAATGGCTGTAGCCAACTCACAGCTATCTCTTATACCAATATCAGAGAAAGATAAGCAAAAGGAAGATCCAGATATGATTTGTTATGCATTTTTTTCAGTAGATGATCTCAAAGATAAAGGATGGATCATGGATTCAGGAGCAACAGACCATATGACATTTGATCAGAATGATTTTATCAAGAAAATCACAACACGAAGAACCCATATTACCGATGCCAACGGTGATATTTATCCTGTTCAAGGAGCTGGAACCACGTTAATCTCTTCATCTATTACATTAAGAGATGTTTTATTTATTCCATCTCTTTCCAATCGGTTTCTTTCTTTAAGCAAATTAACAGAAGATCTTAATTGTGTGGTATTAATATATCAATACTTTTGCCTGATACAGGATATTTCCAGCAAGGAGATTATTGGGCGTGGTATTAAGAGGGAGGGGCTATACTACTTCAGTCAAGAGAACTTTGGAACGAAAAATTTAGTATGGAAAAATGACAGTGAAGAGGAAAGAAATATCTGGTTATGGCACTATCGTCTAGTACATCCTTCAATCAGCTATTTACAACAAGTATTTCCAAGGGTTTTTTCAAAGGCTCAACAACATGGGTTTGACTGTGAAGTATGTCTCAAGGCAAAGAGTCATCGAGTGAGTTTTAATAGTCAAATTCCAAATAGGCGTAACACTTGTTTTGAACTTATCCACTCTGACGTTTGTGGTCCATATCCTATTATCTCAAAAAGTGGATATTGTTGGTATGTGATTTTTGTTGATGATTGTACGAGAATGAGTTGGTTTTATCTCATTAAGTCAAAGGTGGAGGTATTTAATATTTTTAATACTTTTCATTCAATGATTGAAAGACAATACTCAAAGAAGATTAAGGTATTACGATCACGTGTGCACAAACAGCACAACAGAATGGGATAACTGAGAGAAAAAATCGACATATTCTTGCTACAACAAGAGCCTTATTAATCGAAGCAAACATGCCACTCAAATTTTGGGAGGAAGAAATCACGACAGCAGTATATTTACTTAACCGTTTGCCATCAAAAGTATTAAATTTTAAAACACCTCTACAAACTCTCTCTAGCTATCACATACCACCTAGCATTCTCACATTACCTCCAAAAGTATTTGGGTGTGTAGCATTTGTTCACTTGCATAAAAATCAACGTACAAAGCTAGGAACTCAAACTATACATTGTGTATTCATGGGATATGGACGATAAAAAAAAGTTACAATTGCTTTGATCCATCCACAAATAAATGGTATACCATAATGGATGTTATTTTCCTAGAAAAAAAGATTTTTTCTACCAACCAATCCCATCAGGATCACATATTCAAGAGGAAAGGTCCAATAAGGAAGCTCATCATTTCATTTCATGTCCTAGGCGAACGACGGGGATTGATAGGCTGTTTCCGTGGGTAAAGAAAGAACCGGAATCGATTCGTCTTTCTATTGTCCCAAAGGAGGCAAATCTGATGGCTGATTTTTCTAAAAGTTTAGATGTGAAGGATGGACGTCATGATACCGATGCAGATTTTGGTGATAAAATAATGAGTGACTTTGGTATCCCATTTGTAAACGATTTGGTGATAAATTCAGTTGACTTGGAGCAAGATTTAGAAAAATTATCAGCAAAAAATTCATCTTATTTGGAGCATGGAAAGAGAATAGATAAAGAAAGGGTTGGGATGATGAATATAACACTTGGCATATTAATGAAGCAGAAGAATCAGCTATAAATCAACATGGAAAGAATTCAAGCACACAAATAAATGGTATACCATAATGGACGTTATTTTCCTAGAAAAAAAGATTTTTTCTACCAGCCAATCCCATCAGGATCACATATTCAAGAGGAAAGGTCCAATAAGGAAGCTCATCGTTTCATTTCATGTCCTAGGCGAACGACGTGGATTGATAGGCTGTTTCCGTGGGTAAAGAAAGAACCGGAATCGATTCGTCTTTCTATTGTCCCAAAGGAGGCAAATCTAATGGCTGATTTTTTTATGGTTGATTTTTCTGAAAGTTTAGATGTGACGGATGGACGTCATGATACTAATGCATACTTTGGGGATAAAATAATGAGTGACTTTGGTATCCCATTTGTGAACGATTTGGTGATAAATTCAGTTGACTTGGAGCAAGAGTTAGAAAAATTATCAGTAAAAAATTCGGCTGATTTGGAGCATGGAAAGATAATAGATAAAGAAAGGGTTGGCACTAGGATACCAACTGACAATGAATATAACACTTGGCATATTAATGAAGCAGAAGAATCAGCTACAAATCAACATGGAAAGAATTCAAGCACACAAGATTCTTTTGAACAAGATAATGGCGAGTAACAAGATGTGGAGGGCTTATTGGAGAAAAATAATCATGCATCTTCTATCAAGATTTCTGCAGTTGATATAGCCCCCCACTCACATCAAGAACAATATCTCCTGATAGAAATTCCTCTAAGGTAAGAATTACTAATATCCCCAAAGCTTGTGATAATGTAACTTGTTATACTTTGCCTTACAGAGAAAATAGAGGAAGACCTCCAAGAAGATACTCACCAGACCACCACGATAACAAGAATAATAAATATCCTATTGCCTATTATGTCACTACTTCAAAAATGTCTCCAACGGCGAAGAAGTTCTCAAAAAATATCTCACAACACTTTGTTCCAAATTCAGTGGAGGAAGGCATTGAGAGATAAAAGCTGGACTGAAGCAATCAATGAAGAGTTTCATGCCTTAGGAAAAAAATAAAACCTGGAAATTAGTTCAACTACCTACAGGGAAGAAAACCGTTGGCTGCAAGTGGGTCTTTACAATTAAATATGGAGCTGATGGTGAAATCGATCGTTATAAGGCAAGATTGGTGGCGAAGGGATTCACACAAACATACGGAGTAAACTATTTAGAAACGTTTTCTCCAGTGGCAAAGCTCAACACAGTGAGAGTACTACTATCCTTGGCAGCAAATTTAAATTGGCCTCTGCATCAACTTGATGTGAAAAATGCATTTCTACATGGAGATCTTCAAGAAGAGATATATATGGATATACCACCTAGTTACACAGCAACTTCCAAAATCCCACTTGTATGCAAACTTGAACGAGCATTATATGGATTAAAGTAGTCTCCTCGTGCCTGGTTTGGACGACTTATTTCAGCCATGAAAAAATATGGTTTTTACCAATCCAACTCTGATCACAGCCTATTCTTAAAGCATCATGAAGAAAAGGTAACAGCTCTACTTGTTTATGTTGACGATGTGATTGTCACATGAAGTGATACAATTGAAATAGAAAAACTAGAGCAACAACTATCCCATGAATTTGAGATGAATAATCTATGAGGTCTAAAATACTTCTTGAGTATAGAGGTTGTCAGCTCACGACACGGAATATTTTTAACCCAAAAAAATTATCTGCTAAGTCTATTAGCTGAGGCAGGGATGCTTGATTGCTAGCCAGCGAACACACCAATAGTGCAGAATCTTGGGCTAAGGATTCGTGAAGACTATATACCGACTGATAAGAATCAATATCAGAGATTGGTAGGAAAACTTATTTATCATGCTCATACATGTCCAGATATTGCATATCCAGTGAGTGTAGTAAGTCAATTCATGCACTCACCAAGTCAACAACATATGTAGACAGTTCATCGAATATTACGGTATTTAAAAGAAAGTCCAGGAAAAGGCTTATTATTAAAAAATAATGGTCATCTTCATATTGAAGGATAAATTGATGCTGATTGGGCAGGAGATTTAAGAAGATCAACATCTGGTTATTTTACTTTTGTGGGAGGAAATTTAGTAACATGGAAAAGTAAAAAACAAAAAGTTGTGGCTTTATCCAGTGCAGAAGAGGCTGAATTCAGAGGAGTTGCAAAAGGACTATGTGAACTATTATGGTTAAGAATGTTACTTTCAGAGATCGGATTTCATCTATAGTCAGGGACTAGAATGAACTTATTTTGTGATAATAAAATAGTTATTGACATGTCATATAATCCAGTACTAACTGGGCATGCTTTGCAGGTAGCACCGATGGAAGAGGTGTGACTGATGTGTGTTGTAAATGCACGTCACAAGTTAGACCCTGTTGAGGAATAGATAATAGGGATAAAGTAGTAGACAAATACTTTATTTCTTCTTCATTGCAGTCTATCTAAAACAATGTGGATAGGCCTTATATAGGCTTACAATAAAACTAAATAGCGGATAATTTGGTTTTATTTGCTAAAAATCTTACTAACCAACTACCTTAAAAACAAACTCATGCCCGGTCAACTTTGAATCATATCTCAACACTCCCTCTTGATTCAAAGTTCTAGATACCAAGTAATCCTCTAAAGTAGCAAAACTTCTCTTTTGACAAAGCTTTGGTAAGTATGTCCGCGAGCTGCTCATTAATGTTACAGTACTTCAACACTATTTCTTCTTTTGCAACAAGGTCACGAATGAGATGATGACGAAGTTCAATATGCTTCGTTCTGCAATGAAATGTTGGATTCTTTGTCATGGAAATAGTTGCTTTATTATCCCAAAATATCTCTGTTGCTCCTTTTTGCTCCTGTTGAAGATCAACTAGCACTCTCTTTAACCAAATGGCTTGACATGCTGTTGAAGCCGCTGCAACATATTCCGCCTCTGAAGTGGATAACGACACTGTTGCTTGTTTTTTTGAGCTCCAAGAGATCACCCCTGATCCTAGAGTGAAAAAATTTGCTGAAATGCTCCGTCTATCATCTAATGATGTTGCTCAATCGCTATTTGTGAACCCACTTAATTTGAAATTAGAAGCTTTAGAGTACCAAATTCCATACTCCATTGTTCCAGCTATATAGCGCAAGACCCTCTTTGCTCCTCCATAATGAACCTTTGAAGGTTGCTGCATAAACCTTGAAATAACACCAACAGGCTATGCGATATCAGGCCGAGTGTGTGTTAAGTAAATTAATCCTCCAACCAAACGTCTAAACCTGCCAACATCTGCCATTTCTGCTTCATCTACAAGCTGTAATTTTTCATTAATATTCATGGGTGTAGTTGCTGGCTTGCAAACAAGCATGCCAAATTTACTCAAAATGTCTTTGGCATATTTATTTTGCGAAACAAAGTGTAAGACCCCGAATTTTGAGTCCTAGAAGTCCAGAAGCCAGTACAGGTGAAAAGACGTTTTTGCCCCTGAAGAGAAGAGTGTGTGATGGCCGAAATTGGTAAGATTGTTTAGTAAATTATTTTTTTTCTAATTCCTTTAGATCTAGGTTCTTTTAGATGGGTAATTGGTTTAGGAATCATACTTAAGGTAGATAGTTGCCTTAGAGATTAAAGTCCCTAAAAATTGGGAAGATAATTTAAGAGTTTAGTTATCTGGTAAATTATATTGGATTGATAGATTAATTTAAAGTAGTAGAAATAATTCTACACTCATTGAATACAAATAGGAAGCCAAACCCACAAAAGTTTCCCCTAGAACCTTACAAAATTCGTATAGGCTTAAAACCCTATACCTCCCCTTAGCCGTCAGAATTTGCATAAACTTTAAACCAGCATAACTCCCTCATCGTTCATTGGATCTCTGCGAATAATAGCTTGTTGGAAAGCTCTCTTCATCCTCTTTCCAAAAATATTTGGATTTTCTTCGGGAGGTTAGTATTTATTTGTCTAAAGTTACTTGGAAAATTGGCGGCGGAATTAGGTTTTCACCAAATCTTCTTGAACTTCAAAATAGCATAACTTTCTACTCGTTTGTTGGAATTTTGCAAATAATATGTCGTTGGAAAGATCTTTTCATTCTATTTCCAACCATATATAAATCGCAGCTTGGATGTAAATACTTCGTTGTTTTAGGATGAGACGAAATCGTCCTATGCCCTACTTTTAGCGACAGGATTTGCATAGTTAATTGGAATGGTAAATTCAGGTTGATTCTTGTTAAATTCCTGGCTATCACATCACACATCTAAGGGGAAGGCACCTGCAACATCTGATCACTGGTTTTCTGATAGGTTTGGTGAGTGGTATTGGTAAGGAATAGGGTATTCAATTGATTATTGAATATGCATGCTTAGTTTGTTTTGTCTTTGCCTGGTGATGATTTAGGTGGTTCGGATTTACTTAATAAAGGCAAAGGAGTAGCTTCTTGTTCAGAGACAAGGGAGGTAGGATCTACGCCTCATCGGTTTCTCCAGAAACCCCTGCTCTTATCTGATGTTTTTGTTACCTGCCGTTGTTGTATTGTTTGTGATTGGATTGTAGGGTGTGAATATGAAATTCGGAATGAGATATGAATCTCCTAGGCTGTATCGAACCCCTGAGTTAGGAATTGAGTGCCTGGGATGCTATTGTTATATGAATTGGATGTGTTGATTGTTTCTTGACGTGATTAAGGATACCCTGTTGTGGTATTATGCTTTGTACTTGCCTGTGTGTGCTTGTACGTGTTTGTGTGTCAGGATCCTGTTCCGGTAGCCACGCAGGGTAAGCACTGATGCTCTTAGTGAGAGGAGAGGTTCTTACCAATTTATGGGAGGTGTATGGGTGTTGAACCAGCAAGTGCACACTGGATATCTGTCCTTGCGAGGCCGGATCCCTGTCTTGCGAGACAGGAAGCCTTTATCTTGAGAGATTTTGGATGCCCTAGTAGGTATGTGACTAGGGAAGACTTCTCCATGTGGGGCTAGTCGACTTGTCCTTGCGAGGATAAGGTGAAAGGCTTACTGATTAGCTTGCGTGTTAACCATCTACCCTTTGTGCAGTAAGTCTTGGACAACACAGGTGGAAGGGGATGGCCTTTCTTCTTCATTGAGAGCGATTTTGTTGTATTTCACCTGCCTGTGTACTTCTGAACTTTCAAAAGTGTAGTCCTCCCTCAGCCATAATCTCGGCCTTAACCTCTTTTGATTTATTGTTGAATTGCGTGATCCCTTTAGTTGTTTAGGGACTGATCTTATGTGAATTGAGAGATTCGTGTTTAGGGATTTTGTAGATCTTATGATGCTGCGACCCTACTAAGATTCTTGTAATCTCATACAATTGTTTTTACCATTTTTCAGGCTTAGGAACATCCACTGTTCGTGGTACCAGTGTGTGAGACCAAGTCTGCACGGCGGGGCGATATCACATCACAAATGTTTTCTTGATATTTGCGCAAATAACATAAATGATTAGGCAACGTTCTGGTTTATTTTAAGCATTCTTTTGGCTTGCTATTTCCGAAATTTGCTGATGGATTTCTTGCTGGTTATTTGGATCCCTATGAGACTTGTGTGTTATGAACCCAATGGACTAATTTAAGACTTCCGCTGATGTTTTTATTTACTCCGTATATTACTAGAACATGTGTCCAATATCATGCTCCAATTGATTGATAAACAACAAAATGAACAAGCTTAAATTCGATATCTTATGAGTAGCCTTGTGGAATTCTAATAGGTCTTAGGTGTCGTTGAGGCTTATTTAGGTTTCACGGCGGTAATGACCTTAATCGGAGCAATTAACAATTTTTCTCAAAAGTACCCATCAATCTTGCTGTACCAAGCTCGGGGAGCCTGCCTCAGTCCGTACAGTGCCTTTCTCAGCTTATAAACCTTGTCTTCGTGACCCTGCTTTATAAACCCCTCCGGTTGTGCTACATAAACCTCTTCTTGCAAATCGCCATTGAGAAAAGCCGACTTGACATCAAATTGATAGACAGGCCACCATAATTCTGCAGCTAATGCGAGAACCATTCTTATAGTTTCAAAGAGAGCTACTAGAGAAAAGGTTTCTTCAAAATCAACACCGTATTGTTGCGCAAATCCTCTCGCCACAAGATGAGCTTTGTGTTTTTGTATACTTCCATCAGGTGAAAATTTTGTTTTGAATATCCACTTCAGGCTAATTGCATTTTTTCCTTCTGGTAAGTTGACTAGCTCCCATATTTTATTCTTCTCGATCGCTTGTATCTCTTCCATCATTGCTTTATGCCATTCTTCTTTTTCAGCAGCTTCTCCATAGTTTACAGGGTCTGAAATAGTAAGTGCAAATTGACAAGATGGATAAACATCAGCCATAGCTCTAACCTTCCTTGGAGGTGTCTCATCTGAAGTTTCTACAAGAGAAGTGTTGCTTAGTGATGATGAAGTTGACCAACTTTGTGTTGCTGGGGAAGCATCATTTGCTGGAGTTGGCACTTGTTTTTCTTCTATCAAACCTTCAATTGGAATGCCTTGTTGCTGTTGCTCTTTACCCCAATCCCAACTTACCTTTTCATCAAATGTTACATCTCTTTTATCTAAAAAATTTTCACTGAGAGGGTTATACAATTTATATGCTTTTGATTGAGTACAATAACCAATAAAAATGCATTTTTCAGATTTCTCATCAAGTTTTTGACAAAATTGATGATTTTTAATGCATAAGCAACACATCCAAATACCCTAAAATGACTTACAGTTGGTTTTCTTCCATACCAGGCTTCATATGGAGTTTAATTCATGACTGCCCTTGTTGGTGAGAGATTCAATAAATAAACAGACGTAGCAACAGCTTCTGCCCAGAATTGATTTGGAAGCCCCCTTGCCTGTAACATACTTCTTGCCATCTCTACAACTGTTTGGTTTTTTCGTTCTGCAACTCCATTTTGCTCTGGAGTGTAAGGCGCTGTTAGCTCCCTTTGAATGCCATTTGCTTCACAAAATATATTGAATTCTTTAGACATGAACTCTCCACCTCTACCTGTGCGAAGAACTTTGATGTTGCAGCTACTTTGGTTTTCCACCATTGCCTTAAAGTTTTGAAACTTCTCGAAAGTTTTTGATTTATTTTTCAGAAAATAAACCCAGCTTATACAACTGTAGTCATCAGTAAATAGCAAGAAATAACGACTTCCACCTAAAGACTCAGTTTGCATTGGCCCACACAGATCTGCATGAATTAGTTCTATACAGTTTGAAGCCCTCCAAGCCTTTCCAATAGGAAATGACTTCCTAGTTTGTTTGTCATAAATGCAACCCTCACACAATTTGATTGAACCAATTTTTGGTAACCCATAAACCATACCTTTATCACTGAGTAACTTTAGGCCCTTCATGTTGAGATGCCCGTATCTCAAATGCCATAGCGTCGAATCATCATTTTCACTTACAGCAAGAACAAAGTGCTCCACATCAGAAACATCTAAGGGAAACATCTTGTTTGAAGTCATGCTAACTTGAATTCTTTGGCCTGATTTTTTATTTGTAATGACACATGCATTGTCATCAAATAGAACAGAATGCCCTCCAGCCATCAACTATCCAACACTCAATAAATTGTATCCCAATTCAGGCACAAATTGAACATTATCCAATAGCTTTACCTTACCATTAGTAGTTTCGACTTTCACAATGCCTTGTCCTTCAACTTGCATCTCCTTTGTGTTGCCGAGCTGCACCGTTATCTTTTGTGTCTCATCAAGTTGCTGGAACAAAGATTTGGTGCCTGTCATGTGGTTCGAGCAGCCACTGTCGACAAACCACAAATTACTTGGTTTTGGTTTAGTGTTACTAAAAGTCATAAAAAGTCTTTCTTCTTCTTCTTGTTCTTCATTCTCTGCTGCAAAATTCATTTGCTGGTCTTTATACCAACAATCTGCCTTGACATGCCCATATTTGTTGCAATGATAGCATTGGATGCTACTTCTCCTATTATCTAGCTCATTGAACTGTCTTTACCCATCACTTCGTCCTCCATTTCTACTGTTACCACGACCACGACCACCACGAAATCCCCATCTTCCTCGACCTCTACTGGAGCGAACATTTTCTCTTAGGTATGTGACTGTCTCTTTCACTTGAAGTGCCTTCTCTTCATTCTTTTCTGACAATCTATTGATTCTTGACTCATGAGCTTGAAGAGAGCCCATGAGTTCATCAACAGAGAGTATTGACAGATCTTTAGCTTCTTCTATCGCAACTACAACATGGTCAAACTTTGGGGTTAAGCTTCTTAACACTTTTGCAAGAATGGTCTCAACTGAAATTTGCTCGCCATAGGTACGCATTTGACTAACAATTTCCATTGTTCTTGACAAGAAATCAGCAACTGGTTCACTATTCTTCATATGCAATGTTTCAAAATCACGTCTTAGAGATTGCAATTTCACCGTTATGACTTTCAAATCACCTTTAAACTCCTTTTGTAGAATTGACCATGCTTGCTTTGATGTGCTTGCTGCTGCAATGCGAGAGAAGATACTCTCATGAACTGCTTGTTGAAGAATAAATAGAGCTTTGACATCCCTCTTTTTTGTTTCTCTTAACCTTTCCTCCTCGTCTTCATCCGGTTCGACTATATCAACAAATCCAAACTCCACCAAATCCCACAAGTCCTGCGATCTAAGCAAAGTCTTCACCTTGATGCTCCACCACTCGTATTTTTCACCATTGAAAACTGGTATAAGTGGTGCAGAGGAAGAAAAACCAGCAAGCCCTGCCATTCTTTGTATAGTTTTGTTTACAGCACTCACTCTCGTGTTTCACGCTCGTACCCAGAAAAAAAAAATAATAGCACGCAATACCCAATGGACCCAAGCCTCACGTTTCACTCAATGGCTTCGCTACCAAAACTTGTTGATGAATAGATAACAGGGATAAAGTAGTAGACAAATACTTTATTTCTTCTTCACTGCAGTCTATCTAAAATAATGTGGATAGGCCTTATATAGGCTTACAATAAAACTAAAAAGTGGATAGTTTGGTTTTATTTGCTAAAAATCCTACTAACCAACTACCTTAAAAACAAACTCATGCCCGGTCAACTTTGAATCATATCTCAAGAGACCCTCCCCTACTTCCTAAAGGATACTATGTTAATGCATTTATCTTATTAGGAGTTGCAACAACGGCGAGAAAGCTGTTAAAAAATCCAGTGGGATATGCCTTAGATTTGATGAAAGAGGCTAAAGCACAACTCAATGAGGAATACATACGCTCTGTGGCCTCTTTGATGGTCATTAAAGGTATGCCTTACTTCAATGCAGCGAGAACCTTTGTAGTGTTGGATATTACAATTGCGAGGGGCCTAGATAGGGGTGTTCATATGGTTGGGACGGTAATTTCCGACCCGTTTATGTCGGAAAAACAATTTCCCGTGGGAACCATTTCCCGAAGTTTCCAGTTCCGATCGGTAAATTTGCATACATTATTTCGTTCCCGACCCGCCCTGTCAGTAAAAATACTATTTCGCGGGAAAATTTCCCCGACACTTGTCATTCCCGACGGGAAATTTTTTGCCTTATTCCGTTACCGACCCGATCTGACCCGACCCGTTACCGTACATAGATTCAGGAGCACTTAATATGTGAGACCGGCGAAAATATACATTGACAAATTTATAACTCCAACGTGCCTCCAACAATGTGAGCACTTAATATTATATAAAAACTGGCATTTACACTTTTAACTTACAGGAATGCAAAGAATTGGAGCTCCATCAAAATAAGAGGAGAATAGTTCAGCATCCAGGGTTGCACTCATAAGAATGAGCTTCAATTCTGGCCGACAAGGAAGCAGTTCTTTGATAGGGCATCCAGGGTTACACCCTCAAGCCGGACCTTGTATCCAACCTTCAAAGAGAACATGAAAACCACAAGAGATTCACTTTGATTGTCTTGAGAATATTATGACGGATACAAGGCATCAATATAGCCAAGTAATCAAAAATTAGGAACTCACACAATCACCCAACCTCTCACCCCTCTCTGAAGCAACTCTTTCAGGATTTCACTGCCAATTCGGAGGATAGGGCATCCCAAATACCATCAGAAGCAATTATAAGTTTCCCACCAGCATTTGACAGCTTTTATATTGAAAAAGAACCAAGTTAAATTTCATACAGAAGACATATCTAAGAACCGTCACAAAAATGCATAGACTTCAAATTGGAAAACATAAAAGACTGAAACAGGAAAAGCAAAGGATACTCACTTTCACTTGCTTCACATATGGCACAGGAACTATAAACTCTCCAACATACATGTCTCCAATCGATCTACAAATTTAAGGTTTCGGCATAGTTTGAATGTAAGTTTAATAAGACAATCATAAACCTTCAAGCTCGTTGGTATGCACCTATCTATTCTGAAACCTGCCGTTAATACGAATGGAAGGGATGTGAGCTACATTGATAAGATTCTTCTTGTGACAGCTTCAATCTTCAAGGCATCAGATTAAAAACAACATTAGTTATTGTGTTATCACAACATGAAAAGCATAACCGCATAGAAATAAATGAGAAATCATCAAAGTGATAACCACATTTGTTAATTCCGGTGTGAATGGACTTGGTAGGCTGTCAGCTACAAACTGCAAAGTGAAAACCACATTAGTTAATAGTTAGTAAAAAAATAAGTAAGAAAATAAACATAATCACACCTGACACCACACACCCGAGAAACCCATGTGCTTCTTCATACTTCAACTGGTGAGTCCACTACCAAATCTGCCACATCTACATCAAGTTATAGTAATCAGTTAAAGACGGGTACTAGGTAGACAAAGAAATAAAAACAATAGCAGTTATATTGCAGTAATCCACTCACCAGCTTCAAGCTTCTCTATGTCTATAGGAGTTTCTTCGAAACTAATATCCGAAACACCATTATTGAGCCAGCCTTGTGTGCAAATAAGTGCTTGTACAAGTTTAGGAGACAATGAATTTCTATAGGGATCAAGAATTCTGCCACCAGTGCTGAAGGCCGACTCTGAAGCCACTGTTGAAATTGGGACAGCAAGCACATCCTTGGCCATGGAAGACAGTACAGGAAACCTCGGGGCATTCAGTTTCCACCAACAAAGGATATCAAAATCCTCTGAATAATCCTCCACATCCTCACTGCCATATTTCTCCAACTCAGACTTGCTTTCAGTTTCACGGTTATCACCATGCTTGCTTTTCTTCCACAATGTCATCATCTCCAGTCGAGCTTTCTTCCTCTTTTCCAGTACCATCTCCTCTGGTGAAATGACCAAATGGTGCTGAGCTGTTGTGGAAGTGACCTCATCTATCTCACTGGATTTGTGGGAAGCTGAAGTTTCATTTGGCGAAAATAGCAAAGCCCTATATGCATGGAATAACTCCTGACATGCATTTTTTATCTTCTGCCAAATCGTCTCACCAACAGATTCACCATATGCTTGTTTGACTGAAAACTCTACATAATCAAATTTGTGTCTAGGATCTAAAATTGAGGCAACATATGTAATCATATTACATTTGTCAATATCACCCCAATATTTATCCCATTTATACTTCATATTTTCAGCCATGATGCATAAATCCTGATCTGGACTATCCACCCACTGATTCAATAACCTCAGAACATCAAAAATTTCATCTAAGCAACCACTACTTGTAACATAAGATGTCCCGGATACAAATTTAGTCAATTCATTAAAATTAGCAAGACAATGGCATAACTTCTTGGCGGCCTCCCAATCTTCTTGATCAGGAGTACCTGTCCAATCTTCACCCACAGACACTGACTTATCCCGATCCATTATTTCCATATCAGCACGAAAATTATCATCAATACAAGCTAACTCTAACATCATATAAGTTGAATTCCACCGTGTGGGTACATCCAAAGACAACAAAGCTTTGGTAGTAATTCCTTCTGCTTCCACACAAGTTTTAAACCTCTGCAACCTAGATGGTGAACTCCTAACATATCTAATAGCCTTTCTTATTTTGTACACAGACTTCCCACTGAATTTTAGTCCGTCATTTACTATCAGATTCACAATATGTGCAACACACCTAACATGAATATATTTACAACGGAGAATACTACCCTTCCATTTTGCAATTTTTTTTTTCATTGAAGCTACTGCCACATCATTGGCAGAGGCATTATCCATGGTTATTGTAGATACTCCAGTTATACCCCACTCAATCAAACACCTCTCAATAGCAGAAGCTATCTTATCTCCCTTATGACTACCAATGGGACAAAAATTCAAAATTGCTTTCCTGAAAACCCAATCAGTATCTATAAAATGTGCTATCAGGCTCATATAATTAACTCTTTGGACAGAAGTCCAAGTATCAGTTGTCAGACACACCCTATGACAATTACTAGTCAAATATTGCCTAAACCTCTTCTTCTCCTCCATATATAGCTGAAGGCAATCCCTGGTTATAGTTCATCGTGAGGGCATTCTGAACCTAAAACATACAGTCAACATCACTTTCTTAAAGCCCTTTGTCTCTACAAATTTTAAAGGTAACTCATCAGAGACAATCATCTCTGCAATCGACCTTCGTAAAGCCTCACTGTCAAACCTATATGTTCCAACAGTTGCCCTACCAGTCCTAGCACCACCATCTTCATCATCATACTTAATGCTAATTTGTGACTGCCCCATAATGGTATGCTTCCTAAGACAACTATTGGCATGACATATTAGCCAAGAAGTCCCATGTCTTTTCGAATCAGCCTTGAACTCCTTCCCACAATACTTACATTTAGCCATCACAGACCCACTAGGTAACACTATTCTAGTGAAATTATCCCATGCTTTTGATTTACACCTAAACCTACCACCATCTGAAACATTCTGTTTTTCTGAAACTATAGGCTCATCATGAACCGCCAATGAGGTACTAGGTCTTTGGAAATATTGATCCTCATCGTGTGAGGGAGATTTAGGCTGGTCAATGGGACTCACAGGGGTAGAACTTCCAACATCAGACGGTTGTGTATTCATTTCCTAGGTCTTAAAGTCTAAAATTAGTAATTTAAATTTGTAGTACAAAATTCTAATTCCTAAAGGCAATTACTCAAGCAGAACAGAAGGAAAAGAAAAAACATGCATAACATACAGTAAATGCCATGCAACTCAGAATATATCTCATCATCATTTCCTTCAACAAGAATTGTCCGGAATAGAGGATGAATGCCAACAGTAAGACCGAGAAGATGTGGTGCTGATTCCAAGATCCAGGAATAAGTGATCAAGATAAGAATAAGCAATGCCTATTTCACTTATGTCTTGATGTTGGAATCAGGATCACATCGTCTGGTTCTTATTTTTGGCACTCACCCTCCATTCCAGACATTTCTTATGAAACAAACCCGCACACCCACATAGCAAACATACAAACAACTGAACAAGATAGCATGGGATATGACAAATCAGACCTATGCATGTTTCTAGTCCACTGCCTATCGTACCCTATATACCTAACATTCATTAAGTTGGTTAACAGCTTAACATAGCAATACTATGCAGGCTCAACACTCAACAGATTAGCATAAGGCGAAGCAATAAGGCAAACGACAATAACTTAAAGGCATAAACAAGGTGCTTAGGAACTCAGAATGTAGTATCATCACCGTTCCATGTGGATTTGGCACATCCAATGGCCCGGGAAGTGGGTACTGGGAGTGGTATGTGGCATTGTTACACCAGCTGTATGATGCCCGTGGCATCCTGTTAGCCCCACAACTTCTGGTTTCCATGGCATCCTGTTAGCCCCACAACTTCTGGTTTCCATGGCATCCTGTTAGCCCCACAACTTCTGGTTTCCAGCCTAAACACCACTCCAGTACACACTTCCCGGGCCATTTGGATGTCCCAAACCCGCACACCCACATAGCAAACATACAAACAACTGAACAAGATAGCATAGGATATGACAAATCAGACCTATGCATGTTTCTAGTCCACTGCCTATCTTATCCTATATACCTAACATTCATTAAGTTGGTTAACAGCCTAACATAGCAACACTATGCAGGCACAACACTCAACACATTAGCATAAGGCGAAGCAATAAGGCAAAGCAATAAAACCAAAAGCAAGCCATACGACGAAGCCATAAAACCACATAATAAGAACAGTCATATACCAACAAGCAGCATCCAACAATGATAAATAAACATTATACATACGTAATAAATAATATCAAACAACAATAGCCAATACAATAGGTTACATCATCAATTCAACATGCATAAATAATTATATACAATATATAATAACGTAAAATAAACGTAGTTTACACTTTACAAAAAACCTGTGATGCGTTTGTTACACTGTTGAACACTTCTACTTGACTCTGTCTAGTTGTCACGAAGTATCAACGATCAGATGTCCAGCCCAACCGTCCACTGTCTGAACTCCTCTTCACTCAAATGACTCCCGGTTGTCCTGCACAATAACATACGTGATCAATTAACAATTAGAAAACGATAATCAAAACTAACAAAACCATAAAAAATAAAATAATTTACCTAATTTGGGGATGGATTATGAAAATTGACCGATTAGGGTTTAAAAATTAGGGGTTCTCAAAATCGAACTCCCAAATCGATAGAACCCACTCCAGAAACTCCAAAGACACAACCAGAACCAAAGACGAAGGACGAATTAGGAAAAAATAGTCGATTAGGGTTTTCAATTTGGGGATTTTCCAAATCAAACCCTCAAATAGACAGAAACCACCCCAAGGTCCCCTACAGGCTACAAATGTATACACAGAGTAAATAGACGGATGCACAAAGGAAACAAGATGAAGTCAGACCGGAGACAAGATGAAGTCAGACGACTCAGACCGGAGACAAGACGAAGTCAGGACGAGAAGAAGGATGGAGGAGAAGACGATGGAATAAAGGAAGGGGGAAGGGAACCCAAACAGCAGTTTGAGTTTGATCAGATCGGAGATTCAAAAGGAGGAAGAGAAAGCAGGTCACAGGCGGTTGATCGCAGGACTGACTGACTGAGACGAGCAGAGACGAAGAAGAAGAGATTCGATTTCGGGGGCACCGGGGGTAAAAATGAAAAAAATTTGGGGAAGGGGCTTTTATACTCACAAGTCGGGTCGGTAACCGACCGACCCGATATGTCAGTTTTTTTGTTTACCGACAAACGTGGTCGGTTAAAAAAAACCGACCCGTATTTCCCGTATACAACCTCTCCCCCAGCCGATTTCCCGACTGAAATAAGTCGGGTTGGGAATTTTCCACCGGGTCAGAAAAAATGAAGACCCCTAGGCCTATGTAACGACCCCAATTCCTAACTATTATTAATTTCTCCGATTAAGGTCATTACCGCCGTGAACCCAAATAATCCCCAACAACACCTAAGACCTATTAGAATTTCACAAGGCTACTCATAAGATATCAATTTTAAGCTTGTTTATTTTGATGCTTATCAATCAATTGGAGCATGATATTGGACACAAATTCTGGTAACATACGGAGTAAATAAAAATATCAGCGGAAGTCTTAAATTAATCCATTGGGTTCATAACACACAAGTCCCATAGGGATCCAAATAAACAACAAGAAATCTTCCAAGAAGTTTCGGAAATAGCAAGCAAAAGAAGAGTGCTTAAAATAAACCAGAAAGTTGCCCAATCATATGTTATATGCGCAAGTAACAAGTTTTAAAATGTGATGCGATATCGTCCCGCCATCCAGCCTTAATCTCACACACTGGTACCACGAACAGGGAATGTACCTAAGCCTGAAAAATGGTAAAAACAATGGTTTGAGATTACAAGAATCTTAGTAGGGTCACAGTATCATAAGATCTACAGAATCCCTAAACACAAATCTCCCAATTCACATAAGATCATCCCTAAACAACTAAAGGGGATCACGCAATTCAACAACAAACAAAAAGGGGTTAAGGCCGAAATTATGGCTGCGGGAGGACCACACTTCCGAAAGTTCAGAAGTACACAGGCAGGTGAAATACAACAAAATCACACACAATGATGAAGAAAGGCCATTCCCTTCCACCTGTGTTGTCCAAGACTTACTGCACAAAGGGTAGATGGTTAACACACAAACTAATCAGTAAGCCTTTCACCTTATCCTCGCAAGGACAAGTCGACTAGCCCCACATGGACAAGTCTTTCCTTAGTCGCAACCAGGGCATCCCCAAATCTAGCAAGATAAGGGCTTCCTATCTCGCAAGACAGGGATCCGGCCTCGCAAGGACAGATATCCAGCGTGCACTTGCTGGTTCATCACCCATACACCTCCCATAAATCGATAAGAATCTCTCCTCTCCCTAGGAGCATCAGTTCTTACCCTGCCTGGCCAGCGGAACAGGATCCTGACACACAAACACGTACAAGCACACACAGGCAAGTACAAAGCATAATACCACAACAGGATATCCTCAATCATGTCAGGAAACAATCAACACATCCAATTCATATAACAAAAGCATCCCAGGCACTCAATTCCTAACTCAGGGGTTTGATATAGCCTAGGAGATTCATATCTCATTTCGGATTTCATATTCACACCCTACAATCCAATCACAAACAAATACAACAAGGGCAGGTAAAAAAAACATCAGATAAGAGCAGGGGTTTCTGGAGAAACCGATGAGGCATAGATCCTACCTCTCTTGTCTCTGAACAATAAGCTAATCCTTTGCCTTTATTAAGTAAATCCGAACCACCTAAATTATCACCAGGCAAAGACAAAACAAACTAAGCACGCATATTCAATAATCAATTGAATACCTTATTTCCTTACCAATACCACTCACCAAACCTATCAGAAACCAGTGATCAGATGTTGCAGGTGCCTTCCCCTTGGATGTGTGATGTGATAGCCAGAAATTTAATAAGAATCAACCTGAATTTACCATTCCAATTAACTATGCAAAACCTGTTGCTAAAAGTAGGGCATAGGACGATTTCGTCTCGACTTACAACGAAATATTTATATACAAGCTTTCCAATGACATATTATTTGCAAGATTCCAACAAATGAGTAGAAAGTTATGCTACTTTTAAGTTCAAGAAAATTTGTCGAAAACCTAATTCCGCCGCCGATTTTCAAAATAGCTTTAGACATAGAAATACTAACCTTCTGATGAAAAACAAAAGATGGTTGGAAAGAGGATGAAGAGCGCTTTCCAACAAGCTATTATTCGCAGAGATCCAACGAACGATGAGTGAGTTATACTGGTTTGAAGTTTCTGCAAATTATGGTAGCTATAGGGAGGTATAGGGTTTTAAGCCTATACAAAATTTGTAGGTTTTCTATGAATAATTCTTTGTAAGGTTGGCTTCCTATTTATAATGAGAGGGTATAGAATTATGATTACTACTTTAATCACTTTATCTAAATAGGATAATTTACTAGATAACTAAACTCTAAACTCTTTAATTATCTTCCCCTATTTTTAGGGACTTTAATCTATAAGGCAAGTATCTAGCCTTAAGGATGATTCCTAAGGCAATTACTCATCTACAAGAACCTAGATCTAAAGGAATTAGAAACAAAATAATTTACTAAACAATCTTACCAATTTCGGCCATCACACATCCTTTCCTTCAAGGGAAAAATCATCTTTTCACCTGCACTGGCTTCTGGACTTTTAGGACTCAAAATTCGGGGTCTTACATCCTCCTTCCTTATAAGAGTTTCGTCCTCGAAATTTTAACATTAGTACCTAATCAAACAAGTAAGAAAATTTTGCATGCATAGATTCCTCAGTCTCCCAAGACTGCTCCTCAATTTGGCCATTACGCCAAACAACTCGTACCATAGGTACGCTTCGACTGCGAAGCTGTCGAACTGACCGGTCTAGTATGGCAACTGGCTATACGGGATAGGATAGGTCTTCTTCAACTTCTACTGGCGGTTCTTTAAGCACATGAGCAGGATCTCACATATGCTTTCTTAGCATTGAAATGTGACATACGTTGTTTTCATTTGCTTGATTAATATCAGGTAGTTCTTCATCTTTTAAATCATCAAAAGTCTCAATCTGATCATTGTCCCCCACGTGTCCATCTTTATAGCTTAAGCCTTTCTTTGGAGAATCTTTCAGTAAGAATCTCTCTTTAGTTATGCTCCGAACAACCCTTTGCCCTGCTCCCAGCAACAAAGCTTTCCCAATGGCAGATCTCTGCACCCATCTGTCAGCCGCAAATTCATTGACAGAAGTGGCATGTTGCTCATAAGTTAGTGTCGACACCCAATAAGAATATAAACAACAGTGCTGCTGATCCATATACACTCGCTCGTTCTAGACTGGCATGCAGCTGATGATTTACTTTCTTATTTTCCTGTTTCCTGTTCAGCATCTCTCCTTAAAATTTAGCAGCCTGGTATACAGATAGCTCTGGCTCTGAGGAGGCATCCATGTATTCCTCGAAAGATATTCTGGTGGTAACTCTGGCCATAAGTGCGCGCATAAGGATGCTTCTGAATTTATAATATTCGGGTATGCTCTCATGCTAGAATGCAACTTCCTCACAGCTCCCCAACCTTCACAAATGGAGGAGCACCAGGTGCTGGAGCTGATGCCGGTGCTGGAGCTGATGCTGGTGCTGGTGCTGATGCTGGTGCTGGTGCTGATGCTGGTGCTGGTGCTGGGAAGCTTCTTCTTCTTCTCCCTTTTTTTTTTTTGAGTTCACAATCATTCTTCAAATTCCTTTACCATAAACCCGTGATATTCTAACAAGCTATATATGTCTTCCTCCTTGATCAGTTCTTCTTGCATCTCTAGGAACTCCAACTTTCTTCTTCTCTCTGAAACAGAATCTTCAGATGGCATGGAAGTCACCTGGACAGTATCAACGACCTCATCTAGCCAATCACACAACTGCTGGCGCATTTCCTCCACTGAAAGCAATCCATGCAATCCACGATCTCTACAAGCCTGATGAAGCTCGGCTTCTGAAAGGGATTCTATACCCTTTGCTCGAATCATTTTATCATCATTCTTGATCCCTTGTATTCTTTTCTGGAGCATGAAACGTAGATGCATCAGTTCCAAAAGGGCTGATGCCCATATATTTGCACATGTTTACTAGCCAAGCTCGGCGTTATTAGGTGTTTTAGCACTTGAGAAGGTGGCCGAGCCGCTTAAATTGCCATGCAAATATTTTCAACCTGGGATGTCCAGAGATATTCCCATATTATAGCAAATTGAAGCATGAAGCTGGTTGCAATCTCAGACCATATAATTGGCCATATGCGGGCTCAGAATACTGAAGTTTAAACCTCCCCCTATCATTTTCCTCTCTTGCTGGCTAAACTCTAGCTATGCGTGTCATACCAGGAATGAAGTGTGCTCCTTTTTCTTGTTCTAATGTATTCCGGTTGAGTAACTCTCAACCCGTTACCTTCAACCTCCCCCTATCACACTATGAATCAGCAGCTTCACCGACGTCACACATCATCTTCAAACAACCTTTGGCTCGAGCCTTCTCCTTCCCTTTGCTGGGCGAGACGAGCCTACATCCTCCATTTTCTTTCGACTTTTCTCTCTCCCCTCTTGCAGTTCGTGTTAGAAGCTCTTGTATTTTCCTCCTTCTTCCTTCCTGCTCACGTCGGGAGCTTGTTTTGTGGTTCGTTTCTTTCGTTCAGCTTCTCCTTCCCGTGCCTCACCTTCATTCCTCACCAGCCCTCTGGTGATACCCAGCTCGCAGCACTGTATCTTCTCTTGGAGCGTGAGCAGTGACATGTCTAGGGCTCCTTCGTCATCTTCTTGCTGCTATGGGTTGTCTCCTTCGCTGATTGTGTTGGCTGTACAAGGGTCTTTGTGTCAACTAGCCCTTCTAATTCAGCTTCACCTTAACAAAGTCATGCACATGTTCGCCATTTGGAGACCCAACTGGTTTCTATTTGCGGGTTCACCTATAGTTTTCCTCGATTTCCCCTGCCAAAGTCCCCATCTTCTTTTCTTCAACGGGTAAGGTTGGTGCTCTTTGCAGTTGTCACTTCACGCAACCTGGCCCTTAAGGCCTCTCCTTCGTTTTGCTGAGCTTCCTTGGCCTTTGTTTCTTCTCCTTCTCCATCTTCCCTTGCTTTCGTTTCTTCCGATCTGACTTGCTGTTGGAGATATTGCCTTTCTGGTTTCGCATCTGAGGGATGATCATAAAGTAGGCTATGCACGCAGGATGCACTTCCAACCGTCGATATGTCAAGTCTAATCCTCGTGAAGTGGAGAATTCTGCATGGATGCTGACGGTAATCACAGTATTTCCTTTTGTTTTAAAATATTCCTTTGTGTTAATAGTGCCTTCTGCCACAGAATTCTGTTCTTCATGCACAACACGAGCATTATACATTGCTCTCATTTGTTTCGTGTATCTCTTCCTTTACGCTTCCTTGGCTTTCTTGGTTATTGGGGTCATTGACACCGATATCTGGCCAGAGCACTAGAGCTTTCACGACAGCGACCTAGGCCCGACCCCTACGAAATGGCGTGGAACGTGCACTGCCACCCCAGACTTTCTCTCCACCTTGCGCAACCACAACGGCAGGATGAACGAGACAGCCACTCATCCACACAGGTAACAGGGAGACCAGGCTGTTCGCAATCGTTGCACAGTGAGCATGCATTAAGCATGCATGAAGATAGCTGGCTTTCCTTGCAAGTCGAATGAAGGAAAGAAACAGTATCAGCTTTGCAAGCCCTTGCTACATCACGAGCAAAGAATACTTTTGAGGTTTGCCTTATCTCTGGAGTCATTTTAGGAAGAGCCAGAGAGAGCTCCGATGGTTTAACCTGAAGCGGGCTGACCCTTGAAGCGGGCTGTGTGCTTTTGCTTTGGCTTGTATCTCTCTTCAGTTCCTTTTGGATCAAAGATGAATTCTCACGGTGAACTTTACTGATAGAAAGTGACTGAGTTTGCGTTTGGTTATGGACATCAGCAACATCGCCTTTCAGCGCTCTGCCCAATAGTTTCTATATAGCGACTACGTACGTGTGGAAGTCTGTCTTTATTCGCTGTTCCTTGCTTTGTCAAGTAGGCGCTTTATGCTCTGGAAGCCTGCTGAGAAGGGCATGTAACACTTCTGGCCTTCTGGGAGCTCCAGTAGGTTGGTAAGTTGGACCATCATTCGCTGTATGTAAGGCTGGCCTGTTCGTAATCAAAGTAAGAACCTGCATCTTCCCGCCTTGTAAATAGAAATAGGGGATCATCTTGATCATTTGGTTGAGCAGCCCCTCCTGTAGCCATCTCGCCAGCACCTTATGTAGCAACTTCTTGAGACCCGGAATCTGTACGATCGTACTAACTCCAACCATCATTCACGTTTGTAGTAACATCGGTCCCTACTGTAGCAAACTGTCGAGCTTGATCGCCCCTTGAAGCATCTGCGGAAGACCAGGAATCTGAACAAATCGTATCGGTTCCCAACCTCCGCCTGTAGCTGAGTCGGCGCTTTCTCATGTCTCCAAGGCACTCTTTACACGAGTTCTAATTGCTGTTTCAGTTCACTTCCTCGTTTAAGGAGTAGCAGTCAAAGTGGCAGGAGCAGTAGCACTTTTGACTCGTTTAAGGGATTGTATACTGTTACTCTTTTGTTTCCCTTCACCCGAGAGCTCTTCCTATTGAGCTTGAGCTGCGACTTCACCGGCTGGTACTTCTTCTTCATCCTTACGGACAATGTCAAGAACAACTTTTATCTCCTTTGGCTCGGACTTTTTCTTTGAACAGCGCACATGTGAGATTCATCGACAATCAGAGGAGACCATTCTCGTTCAAGCATGCGTGTCCTCAAATGCTTCATCTATGAAACAGCCAGCAATAACAATTGCCAGTGTTTTCAGAAGCATGCAAATCAGCTCTTCGACCTTCTCTTCAGTCAAATGCTCTAGTCTCAAATGCTCCCATCGACCAACACGTGAAAGTTTTTTTTTTTTGGATACCATTAAGTTATAACTTGTTGCTGTTCGGTCTGAATCTCAGACCTACCCCGTTGGTCCCTTTGTTGCCTCGAGCGTGCCATACTACTCGATTACACCTTTACTACTCAATATATACTAAATACAATACTAGTAAAAGAGTGGTACCTGGTGGAGAGGCATGCACCGGACGATATGCATATGCTGAAAAACATTGTACATTTACACCTCTACGCATATGCACACATGCAAAGGTATTTTTGGCAATTCCATCAATACTTAAAGAAATCAAATATCAAGCAAGCAGAGACTCACACATCATCCACATTCCATAATTTACATCATCAATCACATGCATAAACATTCAGTAATGACAAGAAAGATATATGAAGGCATATGAACAATCAGCACATTAGTTTATTATTCCTATCACTTAAACCTTTCAGTATTAGCCCCTAGGTGAGTGAGTGTGTGCCCATGTTCTTACCTGAAATCACCAAAATCAACAAATAAATTAGCATATAACAAATTATATTCCCTAAACCATGCTCCGCTACCAAACTTGTAACGACCCCAATTCTTTACTATTATTAATTTCTCCGATTAAGGTCATTACCGCCGTGAAACCCAAATAAGCCTCAACAACACCTAAGACCTATTAGAATTCCACAAGGCTACTCATAAGATATCAATTTTAAGCTTGTTTATTTTGTTGTTTTTCAATAAATTGGAGCATGATATTGGACACATATTTTGGTAACATACGGAGTAAATAAAAACATCAGCGGAAGTCTTAAATTAATCTATTGGGTTCATAACACACAAGTCCCATAGGGATCCAATTAACCAGCAAAGCAAGAAATTCATCAACCAAATTTCGGAAATAGCAAGCCAAACGAATGCTTAAACATAAACCAGAACAATGTCCAATCTTTCAAGTTATATGCGCAAGTAACAAGTATGCAAATGTGATGCGATATCGTCCCGCCGTGCAGCCTTGATCTCACACACTGGTACCACGAACAGTGAATGTACCTAAGCCTGAAAAATGGTAAAAACAACGGTTTGAGATTACAAGAATCTCAGTAGGGTCACAGCATCATAAGATCTACAGAATCCCTAAACACAAATCTCCCAATTCACATAAGATCATCCCTAAACAACTAAAGGGGATCACGCAATTCAACAACAAACCAAAAAGGGGTTAAGGCCGAAATTATGGCTGCGTGAGGACCACACTTCCGAAAGTTCAGAAGTACACAGGCAGGTGAAATACAACAAAATCACACTCAATGATGAAGAAAGGCCATCCCCTTCCACCTGTGTTGTCCAAGACTTACTGCACAAAGGGTAGATGGTTAACACACAAACTAATCAGTAAGCCTTTCACCTTATCCTCGCAAGGACAAGTCGACTAGCCCCTCATGGACAAGTCTTCCCTTAGTCGCAACCAGGGCATCCCCAAATCTCGCAAGATAAGGGCTTCCTGTCTCGCAAGACAGGGATCCGGCCTCGCAAGGACAGATATCCAGCGTGCACTTGCTGGTTCATCACCCATACACCTCCCATAAATCGGTAAGTACCTCTCCTCTCCACTAGGAGCATCAGTGCTTACCCTGCCTGGCCAGCGGAACAGGATCCTGACACACAAACACGTACAAGCACACACAGGCAAGTACAAAGCATAATACCACAACAGGGTATCCTCAATCATGTCAGGAAACAATCAACACATCCAATTCATATAACAATAGCATCCCAGGCACTCAATACCTAACTCAGGGGTTCGATATAGCCTAGGAGATTCATATCTCATTCCGAATTTCATATTCATACCCTACAATCCAATCACAAACAATACAACAAAGGCAGGTAACAAAAACATCAAATAAGAGCAGGGGTCTCTGGAGAAACCGATGAGGCATAGATCCTACCTCTCTTGTCTCTGAACAATAAGCTAATCCTTTGCCTTTAATAAGTAAATCCGAACCACCTAAATTATCACCAGGCAAAGACAAAACAAACTAAGCATGCATATTCAATAATCAATTGAATACCTTATTTCCTTACCAATACCACTCACCAAACCTATCAGAAACCAGTGATCAGATGCTGCAGGTTCCTCCCCCTTTGATGTGTGATGTGATAGCCAGAAACTTAACAAGAATCAACCTGAATTTACCATTCCAATTAACTATGCAAAACCTGTTGCTAAAAGTAGGGCATAGGACGATTTCGTCTCGACTTACAACGCAATATTTATATAAAAGCTTCGATTTATATATGGTTGAAAAGAGAATGAAAATATCTTTCTAACGACATATTATTTGCAAGATTCCAACAAACGAGTAGAAAGTTATGCTATTTTTAAGTTCAAGAAAATTTGGCGAAAACCTAATTCCGCCGCCGATTTTCAAAATAGCTTTAGACATAGAAATACTAATCTTCTGACAAAAAAAAAATATGGTTGGAAAGAGAATGAAGAGAGCTTTCCAACAAGCTATTATTCGCAGAGATCCAACGAACGATGAGTGAGTTATGCTGGTTTGAAGTTTCTGCAAATTATGGTGGCTATAGGGAGGTATAGGGTTTTAAGCCTATACGAAATTTGTAGGTTTTCTATGAATAATTCTTTGTGAGGTTGGCTTCCTATTTATAATGAGAGGGTATAGAATTATGATTACTACTTTAATCACTTTATCTAAATAGGATAATTTACTAGATAACTAAACTCTAAACTCTTTAATTATCTTCCCCTATTTTTAGGGACTTTAATCTATAAGGCAACTATCTAGCCTTAAGGATGATTCCTAAGGCAATTACTCATCTACAAGAACCTAGATCTAAAGGAATTAGAAACAAAATAATTTACTAAACAATCTTACCAATTTCGGCCATCACACATCCTTTCCTTCAGGGGAAAAATCGTCTTTTCACCTGCACTGGCTTCTGGACTTCTAGGACTCAAAATTCGGGGTCTTACAATGGATTAGTTGTGTGTTTCGTGTAGAATAATTATGGGTAGTTTTGATTGAGAATCAGAGTAGAACTTGGTAGATTGTTGATTAGGGTTCCCTCTAGTTCATGTGAACAAGAGGTAGAAGAGGACTCCTGTCCCCAGGCCTTCTGAGTTACATGTCATCTGAAGGAAGAATGGATGATATGTAGTTGGGGTACGATGAAAGACAGGTCGTTCATGGGTAGAGTAAGAAAGATGCCGTCTAGGTTGGATATAAGTAACATGTTATCGGGTATGGGTCTGATTCCAAATCTATGTTTGGTTGTGTGTTGGACTGAGTCAGACCAGGGTTAAACATGCCCATATCATATAGCGACATATGTCATGTTGACTTTGACTAGAATTTTAGAAAATAGAAATAAATTGAGAAAATTATAAAAAAAAAATCCAAAGAATATAGAAAAATATGAGGAGTCTGATGATCTCAAGTTTGGATGATTTTGATATATTTTGATGGGTATAAAAATTTGTGAATATTTTAGATAATTAAGGAAAAATACAAAAAAAATATAAGGATTGAATCTAAGGGTAATCATGAAGCCTCTAGGATACGTTTAAGAGCCTAGAGATGTGGACTATGATGTTGTTAAAGCTAGGTGGTGATATTAAAGATTGGACTATGTTATGTGCGTAAATACGCAATAATAGGATCAGGAGTCTAGAGGGGATACAAACTGACCAAAGAAAAGAAATTGAGACTACAAAACTGTGAGTGGACGGTTTTTTTAAAAATATTCCCATCGTTTTAATTGAAATAAAGTTGTGGTTATCTTTCAAATTAACTGTGTATTTATTTGCATACATAAAAACATAGTTAATTTTCAATTAAATATTCCTATCGTTTTATTTCAACTGTGTTTATTCAAAATGAACTGTGATGTTGTAGTTATCTCTGAATGATGTTATGAATATTGTAAGCTGTGTCTCGATTAATTGTGATTTAGAAATGGTAGTATTGCATGGTTGTGATTTAGAGTAATTCTAAGAATACTTCATATGGCTTCAAAGTTATATAAAAAAAGTATTGAATCGAGTGTTGGAATAGCACAACACTTGAAATAACATAAACAACACTTGAAATAACATAAACAACACTTGAAATAATATAAACAATATTTGAAATAATAAAACCAAGAATATTAAAGAGATCCTGACTCTACCGATTGCAAAGGATAATATTAACAATATTACATATGACTGACGTGTGAGACCTGCGGGCTGACGTGACAAATTTTTGCCACGTCACCCACTGGGTTAAAAAGACCCATTTCCGGCAGCTCTCCCTCCCCCTGCCATTTTAGTTTTATTTCTCTTCTCTCTCACTAACTTCAACTACCTTCAGTATCAAAACCAGTCGTCTGATCGTCGAACCGATTGCACCATTGCGTTCCTCTCGTCGTCACGAGCAACCTGCCGTAGGTTTCATTCTCATCGGACCACGGACCCGCGCAGATCGGAGCTTGGAAGTTTTGAATTTCTCACCGGAAAATCGTCGATTCCGGCCAATCGGAAGTGAGTTTTACAGTTTTGTTTTCGGATTCGTATTCCTGATGTTTGTAGCTTCGTGTTGATGTAAAAATTTTCGGTTTTGGATGAAGTTGGAATTTTCCGGCCGCCGTCGGCGACACTGTTCATCGTTGACCGGCTGACCGTTGACTAACGTTGACCCGAATTGACCGTTAAAGTTGACCGTTGACTTTGACCGTTGACCAAAAGTGAAAACCTCCCTGTTAGGTAATTTCGACGTTCTGATCGCAATGACGCGATCCGTTTTTCCGTTTGATGTGTCGTTATTAAGTTATAGTCTTTTGAAAGGTTAATATCCGTATGTTGAGCCTAACCTTCATGTTGTGTTCTTAGGAAGGGCGAGTGTTGAGGACAAAGGCAAGTGTATCGCTTCCTCTTCTTCAGCCCCTAAGGTAGGGTCTTTATTGTATGTTTTCCATCATAAGTATTTCTTGATTTTTAAATCCGTACCTTGGTTTTAAATTAAATTGTTGTGTAATCCATCGGAGTCCATTCGATGGATCCATTGTCCAAGTTACATTGACCTTTTCCGTATGTTCCTGTAAAGTATCATAATGTATCTCCGAAATTTCATGTGATCAATCAAAGTCCATTTGATTGATTTGTTGTGTAAATTGGGCTGATTCCGTATCATTGCTCGTAAAGTAAGAAAAAGATTATAATCAAAGGTTTCTGTAACGGTATATGATAATATATCATACTGTTGAGTTTTAATTGTAAAGTATGGTATTTCAGTGTTATTGAAAGTTAAATCAGTTTTTGTTTTGTAAAGTATGTAAGTTTTTATGTTACTCGTACTTGTGTTCCGTTTGGCCAAACGTGGTGAGTGCTCGGTCTCTGAGAGTAAGCGGAGAGACACTCATCTGTTGGGAGGTGTATGGTTGGTGTATGGTTACTGTATGTTTCCTGCTTCGCAGGATGATCTGAGAGGGACTAGTTGATCTTTTACGTATAAAGTTTTATTAATCAATCTAGTCTCGGACAACACTGGTAGAAGGGGCTATGTATGTAAATGTTTTTAAAGTATATGTAAAACCTACCAGTGGGCTTCCGGTTTCCCTTTAGCGGGGGTTACTCGGGAAGTGATTTGCAGTCCGCCCATGTTTTCGTATTGATCCTTGTTGAGTTCTATGTTGTTTCCGGGTCCAGTAAATAAACGTTTTATAAACTAAACAGTAAATTTAAAGTTTTGAGAATTCATAGGTTTAGCGTTGAATTAATCAATTCCTTGTTGCTCCTCTCCTATGATAAGTTCACCTTGTTGCTCATCTCCTTTGATAAGTTCACCTTGTTGTCCCCTACTGAGATTCTCGAAAATCTCACCCCCTTCGTCTTTGTTTTTCCCTCCCAGGACTAGATCGTGATCAGTAGCTGTTTCAGTGTGAGCGTCGGGACTACTCGCTGGGACTATTGCATCTGCACATGTATGGTTTTATTGGCACACTATTGAATACTTATTGTTTGGACTTTTGGTTTCGTTTTCAGATACTTTGGGCTTGTGAGTTATGATTTCACTTGTTTTGTCTTGTGTTATTGTAATAAGACTTCCGCTGTTTTAAATGTTACTCCGTTTTTTTTATTATGCCATGTATTTAGTGCTTATTTGCCATTTTATGATTTGCAAGTATTTTAAATTTTATTGTTGGGATTTACGTTTGAAAAGTCAAATAACAATGTGGAGTTCGGATTGGTCTACGTGTTGGGCTTCTCCGGGCTTCATGGCGGTAAGGGCCCGCTTTCCGGGTTTGGGTCCTTACAGGAGTGGTAGCGGAGCCCCAGGTTTTTACAAACAAAGTTTTGAAAATGTTTTAAAGTATGGTTGATGTATAGTCCAGCGTGGTAGCGGAGCCCCGATTTCCAACTTACTACACTGCACGTGCATAGTCCAACGTTGTATTGTATTAATTGTCCCCTTTTAGTCTTTAGACTAATTAGGATGTCCTTGTTTGTTTGATGTATACAGTATGGTTAGGACACGTACTACGGCAGCACGAAACCGCTAGGATGTTAGTGGCGAGTCAGTTCATAGGCCAGGACAGGATCAGGGTGTTCAGGTTCCACCGGCCGCGCCTGTTGTTCCAGCAGCGCCTGTTGCTCCAGCTGCACCGACTTCAGACCCAGCTTTAGCAGCGATTTTGGCTACCTTACAACAGTTAGTAGCCCAGACCTAGTTTGTTCCGGCACCAGCCCCACCTCAGGCACCTGTTGCTCCAGTTCAGCAACCTGTGGCCCCGATTCTGCAAAGAGATACCAGGGAGCGCAGTTTCACGAGGTTGCTGAAAGATGTTCAAGAGTTGGGATGTACCAACTTCACAGGTACAAAAAGTCCAGCTGAGGCTTGTGAGTGGCTGGTAGAGCTCGATCGAGCAGCAATGGCTATGCGATTGTCCGAGGAGGACAAGGTTGCCATAGCCACCTATCTGCTCAAGGGAGAAGCTTTGACTTGGTGGATGTCTGTCAGTTTGAGGTTCCGAGGTCAGTTACCGTCATGGATCAAGTTTCTTGAGTTGTTCCATGACAGGTTCTACACAGAGTTTCACCAGAATGCCAAGAGGGCAAATTTTTACTGTATTGAGCAGGGTACTCAGACTGTTTTAGAGTTCGAGAAGGAGCTGAGAGAGTTGTCCTGTTTTGCACCTGTTGAAGACTGTACAGAGGTTCAGTTAGCCCAATGGACGGTCTACGTCATGACATCCGGACGATAGTGGGTACGACCCCAGTGGACAACCTCAAGGCGTTAGCTGTTGCTGCTGCAAATGCTGAGAAGATGGTTTTGGGTCAGAGTTCAGGTCAGAGGATGATGACTAGTCAGCCCCGCAGTGACTCCGCACCTAGCAGAGGCCCAGTCAGGCACGGTGCGAGATCTTATCGTCGACCGACTCGTTCAGTTGGACCGTATCCTTCGAGGCCGTCTCATTTACGAGGCGATAGTTACACACCTGTCCAGTCACAGTCGATAGCTTCCAGTCAGAGCACATGAAGAATTTTGCCATGGTGTGACAGATGTCAGAGACGCCACATTCCGCCGTGTCCACAGAACAGACAGTGTTATAACTGCTTCGAGTTTGGTCATATGGCGAGGGACTGCCTGAAGCCGAGATCATAGTCCTTTAGTGCTTCGAGACCCAGTGGCAGTCGCACACCTTCCTAGGGTTCTACCAGGCCACCGTCTAGAGCACCAGGCAGACCTTCTGGTAGTCAGACACAGGGTCAGTAGTGCAGTCAACTAGCACAGACGAGACAGACCCGCCTCTTTACTTTGACTGATGCTGAGGCCTGTGCTAGCCCCGATGTGGTGACAGATACTATTACTGTATTTTCTGTTCTTGCTTGAGTTCTGTTAGATCCAGGAGCAAATAGATCTTTTGTCGGTCCTAGAATTTCAGCTAATGCAGATCGCCCGTTGTCTCCGTTGGCTCCACCTGTTGAGGTTATGACCCCGTTAGGTGAGCTTTTGACATGCAGTCAGGTGTATATGGGTTGTGTTCTGAGGTTGAGTACAGCTGTGTTGGAGGCAGATTTGATTCCGCTTGACATCCGGGAGTTTGATGTTATATTGGGTATGGATTGCTTAGCCCGGTATCGTGCCCGAATGGAGTGTTTCACCAAGCAAGTTTGGTTTACTCTACCCGATAGTTCGGAGTACTGCTTCGAGGGAGATAGGCGTATTGTGCCTACTTGTATGATCTCATGGCTTAGTACGAAGAAGATGATCAGTAAAGGCTGTACAGCGTTTTTGGCTCATGTCAGAGATACCTCAGCTGAGTCGCCGAAGTTGAATCAAGTTCCGGTTGCCAGTGAGTTCCCAGATGTATTTCCAGATGATGTAGTCGGGTTACCACCAAAGAGAGAGTGGAGTTCAGGATCGAGTTGATTCCAGGAACAAACCCAATATCCATCCTGTCGTATCGGATGGCTCCAGCTGAAATGAAGGAGCTGAAGGCTCAATTGGAGAATCTGGTAGATCGTGGTTTCATCCAACCCAGTGTTTCTCCATGGGGAGCGCCAGTATTGTTTGTAAAGAAGAAGGATGGTTAATTACGGTTGTGCATTGTTTAGCGGCAGTTGAACCGGGTTACCGTGAAGAACAGATATTCGTTGCCCCGGATCGACGACTTGTTCGACCAGCTTCAGGGAGCGTCAGTCTTTTCCAAGGTTGACTTGCGTTCGGGTTATCATCAGTTACGGGTTCGTGAGTCAGATATTCCGAAGACAGCTTTCAAGTCTTGTTACGGGCACTACGAGTTCTTGGTTATACCATTCGGGTTGACGAATGCACCGGCTGTCTTCATGGATCTAATGAACCGGGTATTCCGGGAATACCTTGATCGGTTCGTGATTGTCTTCATTGACGACATCCTCATTTATTCAAAGTCGGAGGAGGAGCATTCCGAGCATTTGAGGATGGTATTGGAGATACTTAGAGCTCGGCAGTTATACGCCAAGTTCTCTAAGTGTGAGTTCTGGTTGCGAGAAGTCGGTTTCTTGGGACACGTGGTGTCGGCTAGTGGAGTGTTGGTGGATCCCAAGAAGATCAAAGCTGTTGTATCATGGGAACCTCCCCGTAATGTGCCTGAGATACGAAGTTTTCTGGGTTTAGCTGGTTATTACAGGCGGTTTGTGGAGAACTTCTCGACGTTAGCAGGACCGTTGACCCGATTGACACGCAAGGGCGAACCGTTTGTGTGGCCCGAGAAGTGTCAGCATAGTTTTGAGGAGTTGAAGTCCAGATTGGTTTCCGCTCCTATCCTTACCTTACTGGTCAGTGGTAAGGAGTATGTGGTAGTCAGTGATGCGTCAAAGCATGGTTTGGGTTGTGTGCTTATGCAAGATGGGAAGGAAGTCGCCTACGCCTCTCGACAGTTGAGGCCACACGAATGTAACTACAAGAATTTTATATTCATAGCCGAGTCTCCTGAGTTATTTATTTTAGTCCTTGATATCTCATTAATTATTAAATCGAGCATGTATTTAATGTAATATGCTCATTGTAATTGTGTATTCCAAGGCTAGATCCGATGTTACCCAGAGACATCAATATTTCTTTTATATTCGATGTGTTGTATTTATATGCTAATTTAAATATTCTCCTCCACTTTGTGATTATACCATTATCCTTGTAGGCTTACTGTGTGCATTGCTGGATGTGATAGCAGTATATATATTGAATACAGAGACTGTAACTTTTCTTTCATTAGCACCATGGTTTGCTCACATTTGATTGAATCTTTCACCTGTTTGTGACTTCTTAGAAGATTCGGGTTCCCCTACGTTTGTCATCAAAGATATGCAAAAGATTGGGAATATCTCTCTGGTACCTTGACAGCTCTTAAAGATCTCCGTAGCACCTGCTCTAGTGTAACGTCTTCAACTTCTAGTTCTACAGCAACATTCTCTAGAGTTTCTTGAGAACTGGTTGATTCATTACTAATTGGCTTTTCTAATAACTTGTTTTGTATTCTCTAAACTCATCTTCTCACTGTCTTTATATAAGACACTTTTATTAAATATCACATCATAATGTCTGAGGATGTTTCAGTTCTTGGCATCCCAGAGTCTGTATCCAAACATGTCAGAACCATATCCTATGAAGTAGCACTTCACAGCCTTTGCATAGTGCTTATCTCTTTTCTCTAGATCAATATGAACATAAGTAGTGCAACCAAAAGTCCTCAAGTGAGAGTACTTGATTTTTTTTTAGTTCATACCTCATTTGGAATCCTGAAACGCAAAGGTACCAAAGGTCCTCTATTAATCAAGTAACTTGCAGTACTCACAGCATCAGCCCAAAATGCTTTAGGCAACCCAAAATGTATCCTCATACTCCTAGCCTACTCATTTAAAGTTATGTTTATCCTTTTAGCAATACTATTCTGTCTAGCTTTGCCTGGAACTGTTCTGATCAATCTTATTTCTTCAGTAGCACAAAATTATTTAAATTCGGACTTGTCATACTCTCTTCCATTGTCTGATCGTAGACACTTGATCTTCAAATTCATCTAATTCTCAACTCCCACTTGCTTTGTATCCTTTGAAGCCATCTTCTCACTGTCTATGTACAAGATATTTTCATAAAATATCATATCACAATGTATGAAGATCTTTCTATTATTGACATCCCAGAACCTGTATCCAAACGTGACAGAACCATATATTATGAAGTAACATTTTACAGCCTTCGCATCCAGCTTTTTTCTTTTCCGTGGATCAATATAAACATAAACAGTACAACCAAAAGTCCTTAGGTGAGAGTACTTGATTTCTTTTTTTGTTCACACCTCATCTGGAATTCTGAAACACAAAGGTACTGAAGGTCCTCTATTAATCAAGTAAGCTACAATGTTTAAAACATCCTCCCAAAATCCTTTAGACAACCAAGAATATATCCTCATACTCCTTGCCCGCTTATTCAAAGTTTTGTTCATCTTTTCAGCAATACCATTTTTAGCAATACCATTCTGCCTAGCTTTACCTAGAAATATTTTGATCAGTCTTATTCCTTCTGGAACATAGAATACTTTGAATTCTGACTTGTCATACTCTCCTCCATGATCTAATTATAGACACTTGATCTTCAAATTAGTCTGAATCTCAACCTTAGCCTTCCACTTTTTTAAAGTAACAAAATACATCTGATTTGTGTATAAAAAAGTAAACTCATATTTTTTTGCTGAAATCATCTATGAAAGTAACATAGTACCTCGAACCTCCAAGAGACAAAATTGGAGAGTGCCCCCATATATCTTTGTATACTTGTTTTAATTTCTCTTGCTTTGGTTCTCTACTAGTCTTTATAAAACTGACTCATTTCTGCTTTCCCATAACATTGCTTTCACAAAGACCCATATCAACAGATTTCAGCCCCTGCAACATTCCCTTTGAATCCAGTATCTTCATTCCTTTAACACTCATAGATTTGAACTGGAAGCCTCTTTAACAATAATAGCCATTCTCTTAAACCCTGCAATGGTGTATAAAGTTCTAGACTTTGTCCCACATGCTACAACCATAGCACCCTTGACAATCTTCCACAGACCTTTTTCAAACCCTGCTATATAACTTGCGCTATCCAACTGATTTATAGAGATCAGATTTTTCTTGAGACCAGGAATTTATCTTACATCTTGCAACATCCATTGATTTCCTGCTGGAGTTAAAGTAGTTTAGCTCTTTCTCTAATATTACTTCCTAGCCCATCCACTCACAATTCTGTAGTCCACTTATCCGTTAATAACACTCTAGACTGACTCCTACATCTTGTCATTGTCGGTATGATACCTATAGATCCAATGATAACACAAATTCTCAATAAAATCATACTATAACATCATAATTACATAAAATAATTACAATCTAGACCGTTACACGACTTATTATGATTTAAAAACATCCTGGATGAGTCTTGATGTTTTTACTATTTTTTCTTAGTTTTCATAATCTTCTTCTATTTATTTTAACTGTCAAATCACATCCAATTCCTATAAATTTAGTACCAGTAGACTCCAATATATATTTAATATTTATTGTAGTTTCAAGAATTTTTCTCAATTTTATACTTTTTCTTATTTTAAATACTATTTCTATCTATTATTTTTTTTACAATTTATTCTCTAACCAATCAGACAACGAAACTTAGTGCCACTAGGCGCATGACATGCCTCTACTCGAACCACCGGATCATCACAAGTGGCACCATAAAACATGCTCCACAACCTATTCGAGCATGTTCGTGCCTGCTGAATGACTTGTCGCTTGCATCTGCAAGTGGCCTATCAACCATATACATGCCAATGACACATCTCTTGTTAGAGGTAGACAACCATTTATTTTATTAGGTCATCTTCAAACTCTAGACAAGAGTTACAGACATAAGCCCAAAAAACACAAACTCTCAAAACCTCAATAAAGTTTCATTAAAACTACCCCAAAACATTCCTTATAGTCAAAACAACACAATCATACAAGATTTAAATAAAGATATGCTTGGATTCGAGCAGAACATAAAATCTAATATTTAAACTTTAAATTAGCCATACTCATTGGAAGAACAATAGAAACAACATACGAACAATGTGTAAGAACTCGTGAGAGAGAGAAACACATGGTGAGGGAGAAAAGTTGAAGCTTGGTAGAGTGGAGTTGTCACACCTTGGAACAAAAAAATGTGTGTACTCACGGTAGACTTTTGAGATCCTAACTCTCTGAGCTACGTGGCCTAAAAACCCATATGAGAATTGTCAACTTTTGGTGGGATTTGATTCACATCCCAGAATTATTGGGGTCATATGGTTTGATTTGGGTGTTCAAGAAAGTTTATTGGGCTTGTACATCGGTTTTATTGGCTTGAACCACTATGCAGTTTAAGGCCAATAAGTTATTCAGTTAAGTTTAGAATAACTTTATTTCCTTTCTAATGAGTCACTTAGACTCATAGATGTTGTTCCTTGGCTATGACTTCATAAAAGGAGCATCAGGTTGTATTTTCTTAGAATTCAGTATCGAGTTATTTTTATCTTTCCCTAGTATCAGGGTATTTTTATCTTTTCATGCCTAGTATTTGCAATCCTTGATTCTATCCTTTTAATTTTTAATCAGCATACGCTGAATTTATATATTCTCAATAGGAAAATAATTTTATTCTTGATGATTTATTATAATTATTGTGATATTATTCTTATTTATGCATTTAATGGGAAAAAATTAATTTGGTGAAATATATTGAGGTTTTGAAATTTTAGGATTTTATATAGGTCTGTTGAAGATTTATAAGGATTGATGAATTTTTCTGGGACATTTTTGGAATTTAAGTTGAATTATTATGATTATTTTAAGTTAAATAATAAGATTGCTAATTTTTAATAAGTTATATATTCATAAAAAAAATTATTTTAAAATCTTATTAGATTCTACTATTAATAAGGAGCCTACAATAGTTTTTGGATATTTTTCTAAGAAGTTTACTATTTAATAAGAATGTTTTATAATTTTATAGTAATAAATAAATAATATTTATTCTTATTAATATTTTATAAAATAATATTTTATTCATTTGATCAAAACACAAGTAATGTCTATATTTTGACTAGCGATGGTCAAAATGCAGATAATGTTGCCATCTTGACCAAATGGCATACTTCCTTCCAAAGCTTGTCATTTCGCTAAAATGACGACGTTTAGTTGTTTCATGAAACGATATCATTTCATCGTCATGTGCACTTCCTTTGTCCATAATGTTGTACTGCTTGAATGGGTTTATTTCGGTTTTGAAATCAGATTTTGTGTATTCTTTAACCTAACTTTTTTTTTTGCTAGAAAAACTCTCGTTCAACTTGCCTTGCTGCAAACCAATGAGGTGTTGGCGCAGTGGTCTACAGCATACTGCGTTCCCTTAACTCAAGGTACTGGGTTCGATCCGGGAAAACTGCGAGGTATGGAAAGTGCACTGTTGGTAGTGGTCCCACACAAAGAGGTGGATGTTGTACCGTACCACTCATGGCTGCAGGCTAAATGCCTGTGAAGTGAGTCGGGTGGTCGAGCCACGGGAGAGATTACTCTGGTTATCGACTGGGATACTCTTCATTCTAAAAAAAAACTTGCCTTGCTGCAATCTCCATTTTTCTAGTAATTTTGAGCTATTCCTGACTATTTTCTAACTTTTTTTAGGTGTGCTTTATAGCTTTCGATTCTTTTCAGTTTCCATTGATTTAGGGTGATTAAAGTTGGTTAAATTATAATATTCTTACATGGTTAGATTCCTCTAAGTTAAAGCTTGGATTTGATATATAATTTGTTAAGTTTCGTGTTGTGAGGGAGAAGTTATAGTTGCTAGAAATCTAGGATTTTTATTGGTTTTTTTATACTGGTCACATGGACTGAAGGTTGAAGAAGACCCTTGCGAACGACAGGTCATTCGTGCCTAGCTCCCATGACAAGTTGTCTGTTGCTTGGTATAGGCGATGTGTCATCTGCAAGTAGTAGCATGATTTGGATCCGAGCCTTAGGTTCTGGCAACGTGGCATGCTCCTATGGAGCTGCATGTCACGATTTGGCAACTTTGGATGTGTGGTTGTCAGCGCTTGGTGCTTCCAAGTGTTGCATGCTGGCTCGTCGGCTTATTGAAATTATAAAAAATAAATTAAAAATTTACATAAATAGTATTAAATCAAGAAAAAATAGTAGAAATTTTTAAAATATATGAAAAACTATAAAAATATTAGATTTAATTTGGAATCTAGTGATTCCAATATTGTGAAATTCAGAGTTGATTTGATGGGTTAAATAAATAAAAATATCCATAAAAATAAGAAAAAATAATAAAATTACTCGTTGATCTTAGGTTTGGCTAGGGCCGTGACTTATTAGGCAGAGGGTTTAAAAGTGTTATTTCATGGATTTATAACCTTTTAGAACAATTTAATGAGAAATTGGTTTATTATTGTGTGTAAGCAGATACCTATAGTGGTAGGATCTCAAGGAATTGGTCTAACGTGCTTTTGGCAGATGAGTAGGCTTCAAAACATAGGAGTGGACAAAATTTTTATTATTTTGAATGTTGGTATAAATCATTACATGTAGGCTGCTGAAGATAATAAAATAAAATATAGAATTGTGTATTTGTTATGAAAAGCATTTGAATTACTATGCTGTGGATTAAATGAATGTGGCTTTTTATGCTTGTTTTTTTAGATGCATATGATGTAATGGACGCATTTGAGATATGTATTGTGCAAAAAACTGAATTCACATAGGGTAATCTATGCAATCTTTGAGAGCTCTCAAAGTTCAGTAGCGAGACGTTGAGATGCCAGAGAATGAGGTTATAAGGAAGGACAGGGGCTACATGAGCAAGCTAACAAATGTGTAGTAGTATATTGCATAGTGAGGACTGCTTAGGTGGAGCTACTATGTCACGCACCGGAATCCTCCAAGATGTAACAACAACTAACAAGCTTAGTTGGCCATCCTAAGGATATACAATAACTATATAAGACAAGAACAAAACCTGTTTAAATGTTTATTTATCATTAAATGCATGATGTGCCTTGGTAACCAATCCCAAGAACCATAAAACATGAAAAATAAATCGATGCACGAAAATTTTGCGGAATTTACGTCATATAAAGTTGTGAATCAAAATTCTCAATTTATTATACAAAGTTATGAGGGATCCCATTTTAAAACATAAACACAAAATGTTATATGCAACTAGTCCACAAGTGCAAACTTGAATCCTCAATTATACCTTGTGTCACGCCCTGTATCCCGTGGTGACGTAACATTACTCCCTTCCCCAGCCATATAGTACTTGTATCTACCACCAAAAAATTCTCCTTGGTGACAAATACAAACACCATACAAGGTTGTGACTATGCATTGTATTTCCCATTATGTAATTCTCAACCAGTGGAAAACATGTACATATTTAAAAGTCTTACATGGTGATACTCAAGATAAGCAATAGAATCATATTCAACAATGATCAAGGTATATTTGATCCATCGTTTATTTAATTTACGGATGAGAGAAAAAGGGTCTGTGGCAGATCATATTAATGAATTTAATATGATGGTGAGTCAGCTGAGTTCGATTGATATTAGTTTTGTAGATAAGATTAAGGCTTTAATTTCGATGTCAACTCTACTTGAGTCTTGGGATACGGTAGTTGCAGCAATTAGTAGTTCCCATGAATCTGAGAAGCTAAAGTTTGATGAAATCAGATATGCAGTTCAGAGTGAAAGTATTCGCAAAAGAGAACTTGGAGATTGATTTGGTAGTGCTCTTAGTATGTTAGAGGTTTTGTAATTTAGCGGGTTAGGCTTTAAACCAAATAACCCGATAAATCATAAATTGGTGAGCCCATAATCCATGATCCAGGAATATGAGGAGTTATAGATGCTATTGAAACGGATAAGTACGAATGATAGATCAATGAATACTGAAATTAATAATTGTTAAGTTATTATGCAAGTGTATGGCTCGAAAAGAGCCAATTTGGTTACCGTGTTCGTACTCCAACCTGTAGAGTCATTTGGACTCACAGGTGAATTTCTTGATTCTTGACACCTCCGAAAGAGCCTCAAATGTTGTATTTCTTGAAACTCGGTATCCAGGGATAATTTTGTCTTTTCACACCCTGAAACCTATCAATCTTGTAATCCAACTCATTTGATGACTAAGGCCTTTTGAGTCTATTATTTGGGACTCATAAGAAATAATATACATTATAAGAAATAAATATGAAATATTACATTATTCGATAAGAATAATTATATGATAATATGAGAATTTTATATACATAGGAGTATGTATATATGTGATATGAAAATAAAAAGGATAAGGTACAAGAATAATTTTGATGGTTTAGGACCATAGATAGGTCCCTATATTGAATAATAATGTTTAGAAATTTTTGGGAAGGTATTTCTAATTATTACTAATTTTCTAATAAATACCATAGGGTATTATAATTTTTAGGAAATTTAGTAAATAAAGAAAATAAAATTTTCAATTCAATTAGACTCTACTATACATAAGAAGTCTAGGATATTTTCAGGATATTTTTCTGATTAATATACTTTTTTCAACAAATTTTTTAAAATTAAGTAAATTTAAAAAATAATATTTATATATTATTTTTATTATTATAAAAAAAAAAGAAGAAGAAATGTCAAAACACGAGCTATCTCGTCGTTTTGACCAAATTGGTCAAAAGGGCAAGATGTTCTGCTGTTTTGATAGGCTTGGCCTTATGCCAAGCCTATGTCGTTAATTTTAGAATGATGTCATTTCACCGACACCGTTTCACATTTGGGAAGGTCGCCAGTTTGTCTTGTCCAACGACCCACTGACTGGAACCTCTCTTTATCCGATTTGAAATCATGATAAGGTCATTTGCATGTCCAGCCCAGAAATTGTCTCCCCCTTCCCCAAAAATTCTTCCCCTCATCCTCCAGAGTGCGCGCGTGTGATTTCCGGATGATTTTGTCCCTTCTTCAATGAGTATCACCATTTATATCCTTGAAATTCCTAGTGACATAGATTTTGTAACATCAATTTAACTGTTAGATGAAATCCTAAATCTAGGGGTGGGTCTTGTTGCGCATGGTGTGAGGAAGCTTTTAGGGTAGGTTTTATGAAGTGTTAAGAAGCGTTTGAGGTTTTCTAGAATTAGGGTTTTCTGGAAATTGGGATTTGTAGGTTCGGTTGAAGGAAGGGGATGACTATGGAAGACATTTTGTCTGGCAGGCCTTCTGTGCGACATGTCACTCGGAGAAGGAAACAAACGACATGTTATTAGTGCTTGATATAAGTGACATGTAATTCAACTTGGTTTGATAAGGGTGGTTCCGGTTTGGTTTTGGGTTGATACTGGGCCAGATCTAGTAAGCATGCGGCCGTGTCATGTTGACTTTAACTAGAAAATGAAAATTTGCCAGAAAATGAATTGAATTCGGGAAAAATAAAAATAAATTGAGAAAAAATATAGAAAAACTCAAAAAAATATGGAAAATTATGAGGAATCTGATGATATAAAATTTTGATGATTTTGATGGGTGTAAAAATTGGTAGAAATTTTTGATAATTATGGAAAAATACGGAAATTACTTGGATCGAATCCAAGGATGGTCGTAGGATTTCTAGGATAGGTTTAAGGGCCTAGAAGTTTCTATTATGATGATATTCAGTATCAAATTGCAATTATGTGTGTTGGTCGTTGTAAGAGGATTAGGAGAACGGATCAGATCAAGGAAAAGAATTCGGGATGACAAAACTATGAGTGGGCGATTTTAATTTAATTTTCATTGTTTTAAATCAATTTGAATTGTCTTTACGTGATGCGTGATATCCATGAATTGCTTGTATGCATAAATGTATGATTGATGGGAAATTTCTTAAATCATAGCAAGTCTTGGTTTTATGTATTTGATTTAATTGTAATGTGCTTTTATGGTTATTTCCTGAGTTGTAAATGAATGTTGTGAATGTGCTTAAGATAACTATGATATGGGTGATGGTAGTATTGTACTGCCGAGTGGGAATCGTGAAGGCAACTTAACAAATACCTTGTTTGGCTTCAAAGTCATACGAGAAGAGTATTGAAACTCGAGTTGGAAAGGTCCAACATATGAGCAATTGTAATAACATTTGAGATATTAATGAATCGAGAACATTAAGAACTCTAACCCAGCTAATAAGGGATCATAATTCTTTTGATTATAAGGAAATATTCTAACCCTACCACATAAGACTTACTAGTCATATGAAAGGATACTAATTGTGCTAAGTTTATAGCACTATCCTATAAGAAACCAAGATTCAAGATAAAAAAAATAATACTTAGAGGGTCGACCCAACCTAGAAAAATCAAAAGATTTTCACTAAAAATTTATCTAAGAACTAATGAAAAATAATCGAAAAACTATTGAATGGGATTTACAGAGGGAAAATTGAGAAAATTATAAGAATATAAGCAATTAAGAATATACGAGCGAAGTAAGTAATGACACAAAGATAATTAAACAGAATTTATGATAATGAGAAGCAAAGAATAAGAATTGGTTAGTTAAAGATATTCTAACCTTAACTGAATGAAAGACACGAGAAAGGTAAATTAAGGTAATACTAACCCTAGTGGAGTGAAAGGAATAGTGGCTATGGAATTAGTGAACTGATGATATTCTAAACTTTAAGGAGTATAGCTTATAAACTTATCCTAGGATTGATCACCCCAACAAATCAGATTACTAATTGTTACCTCAAATTACTGTGTGGTTATAACACGGTTATAGAGAGAGAGATTATAATACAAACCTGCGATAATGGTTGGCTATATTAGCCATCTATAAGAATGGCTATCGATTGTATGTCAATAAGATCTCTATCTAATTGAGATGTGTGTGGTGTGTGCTGATATTCCTATATTGTATGATGACATTGCTTGAGTGTGATTGTTATGAATGGGTTTGAATGATCCATGACCATGATTTAGGTTTTGTGCTTGCTAAACCGTTTGATTGAAAGAATTCATAATCTTGTTTTAATTTTAAAAGAATTCATAAAGAAAGACGTCCACTCAGCTTGTTGCCTTACCAGTGTTTAATAGGTTTTCCGAGTTAGAGCCAAAGGATCGGCTATGCCCCAGATCGCAGACACTCTAAAAAGTTCAAATTACAAGGTATGATTAAGGCTTCAGATTGCATATGTCGACTAGTTACATATGACATTTCATGTGTGTATGTATTGTAAATTGGGATCCCAAACTATGTTGATAAATAAATCGAGATTTTCATCTATGTATTGCATGATGTAAATTCCGCAAAATTTTTGCATGTCTATTTGTTCCAATATATTTTCTTAGTCTTGGGATTGCTTCTAAGGCACATCATACATTTAAAATATATAATAAAAATTTAAACAGGTTTCGTTCTCGCCTTGTATAGTTATTGTATACTCTTAGGATGACCATCTAAGTTTGTATAGTAGCTATACGGCGGTTGTTATATTTTGGAGGATTCCGGGGCGTGACAGTGTGGAAAGGAGTGGTAGGAGCAAGATGAGGATCCACAACAAACATGGTCAATCAAAATGAAAGCAAACGAAGAAAATCTACATACAGAACTAATGTAACATGTTATAACTATTTAGAGAAATGTCACTTCAAGAATGAATGTACTAAGCCAAAGAAGTAGGATCAGAAGATTGAAGATGACAATAGTTCCATAAACTCAGCAGAAGATTGTGAGGACGCTTTAATCCTTAGTGTGGATAATTCGGCTGAATCTAGGATCATGGAGGTGGGAGTGTGATCTTTAGGGTTTACCAGTATAGATTGAAATTCATTCAGTTTTCTTTTGTTTTCTGAAAAATTAGAGCTTCGAAGTAATATTGGAGAAAGAGCTAAGCCATTGTAATTAAGCAGCATCCTTACTTTGAATTGGAATGCAACAATAAATTCACAAATAATCGAAAAAGATGGTACTTTTATTAAAGGTTGCAAAAAGTACAGTAACCATTACAGTAAAGGTTATCTTGGATTTTATTTTAGAAGATGCAGATACATGCACCTACATATAACAAGATACATACGATTACTGCATTCATGCATAAATATTGCCATTATCTTTTACATAGAAGCACGATTAAACCGTAGAGGCCTAGGCAATTTTGATTCAATATCAGGCTTGCTCACTAAATGGTCGGTAAACCATTGAATTGAATCCTTGGGAATTCTAGTGAGATTGTTGTTGTAATCAATATAGGTGAGACCAAATCTTTTTGTATAACCACTTGCCCACTCATAATTATCCATAAAGGACCACGCAAAGTAACCCTTGACCTTAACATCATCTTCTCTGCAAACATATTTTCAAGGCAGATAACAAAGAAATAAGAGTTGAGAGAGTAGATTATAAGAACAATGAAGAATTAAGATACATGAAAAACAAAAAAGTGAAGGAAAAGATTTCATATTATTCATAAAACTCACCTCATGGCAGCGGAAACATTTCCAAGATGGAGGTCAAAATAGTCTATCCTCATCTGGTCGTGGACCATTTCGTCATAATCCTCCGTTAAATTATCATGAGCAACTCCTATAAAATTAGGAGAAAACGAACAAGAATATTTCAAACCAAAATAGTGACACAAGTTAACAGTTAAATAAGGATTAATTGTTAAAGAAGTTAATTAATTATGACTTACCATTCTCGGTAATATAAATTTCTGGATTTCGATAAGTATTTTTTGTGTAGTTGAGCAGATGTCGGATGCCAACAGGGTTAACTCTCATAAAAGGTAGGCCAGCCTAAAAAATATGTATATTGTCATGCGTCGTGAATGAAGTAACTAATAGGAACAAATAGTTTTACAAATATATAATGCAAAGACATTAGCAGAGAATGTTGTGCACATACATACCACAGGTCCTACGGAGTTTCCGTAGATGTCATCAACTAAAAATAAGAAAAGGAAGATAGAAAATTAGGTTATTATTACGACGACAATGAATCATTGTTTTTTCATACTTTAATAGACTTACATAACTCTTCGGCTTGGATATCATTGAAGTATGATATACGCAGAGGATCAAAATACTCATCATGACGGGCATATCTAGCGCTGTAATAATTGATTCCAAGAAAATCAAGTGATCCTTTTAAAAGGTTCTGTTCTTCTAAAGTAAAAACAGGTAATCTTTCTTTAACATAGTCTCTCATTAATCGTGGATAATCACCATAAGTAAGTGGGTCCATATACCTGCGATCGAAAATATAAAACAGTTAAAAATAAAATTTAGCAGCGTACGTTATCATCAATTGAATTTCTCCATCAGCTAGAAGAGAGCCTTGGTGGTTGTTCTCTTTGAACACACACGATCGATCCATAATTTGGTATAACAAAATAGAAGCACGCATACTTACCAACCATACTGAAAATCGAGGTATCTTTGAGTTGCATCAATATCTTTTGTACTGCTGGAATAAGGTTCGTACCAGGCGCAAGTCAGTGTAATTCCGATCTTGCCCTTCTGAGTTGACTGAGAAACAGAGAAAAGAATTAGGTTTTTTCTTTTCTTTCTTGTTTTTTTTCACCTGTGATTTTGTTAATTTCAGTCCGTCTTGCCATATATATTTGCTTCTCCGAATAAAGAAAGATTATGGACACAAAAATAAAAAAAAAAAGATGTTTATTTTTCTGTGAAAAGCATGCCTGCACGGCTGTTTCCAGCATCAAGCAAACTTACTTGATACTTATCTTTGTACGTTTGAACTGATGCTGCATGAGACAAAAGTAGATTATGTGTGACGATGTAAGGCTCAGTAGCTGAATCTCCTGCTTTGCAATCCCTGCTCTTCCAAGCGGAGCATCGGCCTGGTGCAAAGTAACCAGTGTCGTAACCCCAAGTACTATAGACTGTTGGTTCGTTCAAAGTTATCCAATACTTGACTCGATCACCAAAAGTTTTGAAGCAAAAGTCTGCATAGTCTCGAAAATCATTCCTGTAATTGTAACAAAAAAGAAAAAGTGAACACCATCTAGTGTGCAAGCCTTTAGGATTAGAAAAAGAAGAACAACACAACACAAACTTACACAATGTTGCGACTCAGAAAGCCGCCATATCTGTCCTCTAATGCTTCTGGAGCGTCCCAGTGGAAGATAGTTACGAAAGGCTCCAGACCTAGAAATTATAATACAAGTTATATATAATGGGTCCTCATTTTATAAAATATTCTTTTGGAAAAGGTGAAATTTTTGAAGACCGTTAGCCAAGCACTCGTTGATAAGTCTATTGTAAAAGCTAACTCCTTCCTCGTTCACTCCAAAGCGTATCTGCCCATCTGAAATTTTTAGAATTTGGGAAAACCATTGTATTAGAATACAGGATCATACCAACACTGAGTAGTGGTTATTACAATATTTGAGCTGATCCTATAGAAATGCTTACGAGGTATTATTCTAGACCATGAGATGGAAAATCTGAAAGCACTGAGTCCCATCTCTTTCATTCTTTTCAAATCTTCCTGTGTAATGAAACCCATGTTAATTCATCTAAATTGAAATATATACCGGATATCGGTGGTACACCAGGCCAAATAGTTCTTGAGGATCAAGTAGTAACATACCGGATATCGATTGTACATATCAACTGCTACATCCCCATTGCTGCCATCCAATATCCTTTCTGTAATTTGCTTTCAAGTTGTTAATATATATGAGCTACCTTTAATACATTGGGAGAAAATTATATTCTCCGCATAGATTAATGCGTTTAGATACATTTAGTTTTTCAGATCAACCTTTAAATAGAAATTTTTTTTTTTTGATATAGTCGTTAGAATGTTGTCGACCGAGAATATCCTTGTAATTAATTTCGAAAAAAAGAATCATGTAATACGAACCTGGTGTGTCATGGGCAAAAATATCCCACACGCTTGGACCTCTACCATGTGTATTTGCTTCACCTTCAGTCTGCTCGTTGAAGGTTCGATGAACAGATAAGCAATGTTAATATTTCAATTAATTTACAAGTGCCACCACTGTTGGTGCTTCTATTGAACCCCATGAAGAAATCAACTAGCTAGCTAAGATAGATGCATTATCTTGACCAGACATTTTTATGCAAGTCCATAAAATTAAGCGCCCAATTAAGTAGTGATATGCCTGAATGCCAATAGTTCAGACAGTCACAGGAAATCAATTATACCTGATAAGAAGCAGTAGATGATCCATAGAAAAAACCATTGGGAAATTCTGCCGGGTTGAACCCTGCAGTAGTGGGCTCAGCTAACAGAGCCAAAAAGCATACTAAAACTATCAGTTCTAGCATAAGAGATCTAGGGATAGCCATCTCCCCGAGGTTTGCACTAGTTATGCTTTCAAGTGCTTGTGGTTCCACGCTTAGGGAAATCTTGTTTATATAGAGGGGAGCGGCTGAGAGAAGACGCCCAAAACGTGCTATGCGTGGCACAAAAAGTGCTCGTGCTCGCACTCATCTGTCATGCAAAAAGGTGTATTGTTTAAAAGAGAATTCTATTTAATTTATAATAATGTTGTTTATAACTTGTTTTAAAAATGTTAGAGCATGGTCATGTATGATGTTTGAATTAACATTTGATCATATGTTAAAAGAGTAATTAGATAGATGGCAATGCATGCATCTAGCTGTTTATCGCTATGCTACTCTTCCTTACAAAACCTCTTATGACAGTCAAATTATTATCTGATTGGAATGCGTCTTGCTGTTTATTGTGCCATGTCTGCTGGTGGTATAGTAAGAATCGATTGTGGAGGGTTCTGGTTAGGGGCATTGTTGGGAGGTCATATGGATCCTCTACAGTCCTGGGAAAGGGCTGTTTTCCTATAATTGAAAGTGTATGTGAGGCCGTCCCATCCTCTAGAGATGGATTAATTTGCCAAAGTCGCTTTAAGATCTTTTTAGAAGTTAGATCATAAAAGTAAAGAGAGAAACTTTATGAGACAATAATTCAGTTTCTTAGCTACTCATTGGTCGATGCCAAATTTTAAGTGTAAGTTTTAAAAGGATAAAAGGAGTAACAAAACAGGTGTCATTTTAGCATTCATTAATTTTTTAGCACACCTACGACTGCAAAAGGCACTTTTTAAAAAAGAAAAGCGATTTGAATCCCACATTTAAGCAGAGGATTATCAATTTCTGTCCTATTCACGTTTTGGAATCGTTATAGAGAAAAGTTTGTAAGGACCCAAATACAACCTATTAGGACACTTACCGCCGTGAAACCCAAATAAACCCTTGCAAATGAATCCCACACGCAACCTATTTGAATCTCACAAGACTCAAGTCATCTAATTGTTAATTTTATTGGTTGATTTATATACTATTTAAAGATTCCAGCATGTTTATACATTAATGAATTTCTGGCTTATTCAGAGTGAAAGAAAACAATGGAAGACTTATATTAATACTCTAAACAAGTGGAAACATAACACAGAAGTACCATAGGAATCTCAAAACATCAACCAATAGTAACATGTATATTTCGGAAGCAAAAAGAGAAAGAGGGATTGGAAAGCCAGAATGCAAATCCACACAAGTTCAAAGACATGGCATGCACATTCAATAGAAAAGGGGTGCAAATTTGTCCAACCATGCAGCCTTGATCTCACACCTTTGGTACTAGCAACAAAGCACACACCTAAGCCTACAAAGGGGGAGAAAAGAAGGGATGAGATTACAAGAATCTCAGTAGGGTCACAGCATCATAAGTTCTAGGGATTCCCAATCAAACATCTTCCAATAACCAAAAGATCAACACCTAAAACTAGCTAAGACATCTAACTAAAACGGCAAGCATCAAACACACATATTAGGGGTTGAAATCATCACAGGCACACACAATATGAGGGTAGGCCGAATTTGGTAGAAAACAAGGGGAAAGACTGAAAACACTTCTCATTCAGAAGCACACAGGCAGCCTATACATAATCCGATTTTCAAAACCAAGGTTTGTCTCCATCTGCCCATGCTGTCCAAGGCTATGCTGCAAAAAGGGTAAAACGGTTAGACAATCAATATTGCAGTAAGCCTTTCAGTTGTCTCCGATATCCAGATTTGAACTGGCCTAGGAGCACTCTTGTAGCAGCACATAAACAGGGCATCCTAACATCCAGACTCGAACTGGCGTATAGGGCATCTTGACGTCCATACTAGCCTACAAGGCTTCCTGACGTCTGGACTTGAATCGGCCTACAAGGCATCTAGCGAGCTCTTGCTGGGAATAACCACCCATAAACCTCCCGGTTCGGTAAGCATCTCCCCTCTCCCTAAGAGCAACAATACTTATCTAACATGGCCAGCGACAAAAGGATCCTTCAAACAAAGCACAAACAAGGCACATTCACGCATACTCACATAGTACACGCATACACAAATCACAACAAAGGATCAACAAAGGATCGTCAATCAAATCACAATACAAATCAAAGATTAATCCTCAAAGTCATAATCGAATTAGGCAACCTATTGCCCTATTAACTTCTAAGATTCCCTATCATCATAATCACACATTCCGCAAGCATATAACCAAGATATGCAATCGAATTCAATCATATTCAAATAATCAAACAATAGGGTAACCAAAGGAACCGATGAGGCATAGATCCTACCTCTCACGTGTCTGAATCAGATAAAATCCTTTTCCTTTTCAATAAGATCAGAATCTCCTAAACAATTATAAGGCAAAGACCACACAATACTAAGCCACAAGACTACTTAATTAAAAACCAAAAGCATTGGGAATCCTTACCAATTAACCTACAAAAATCCAGCGATTCGGATACAGCAATATCTTCCCCCTAAATGTGTGATGTGATTGCCAGAAACTCAGCAAGAAACAATGTGATTATTCACCTTAATTCATCATACAAATTTCGGCAACACCTAAAGGCTTAATAGGGCATGTTTGATTTCAACATTAAAGAGGTTAGGGGTTGGGATTTCATGAAATTAACAAAGGAATAGGTGTTTATAACATGTACAATCAAAAGAAACAAGATCAGAATCCAATAGGTTAATCAATTAATCAAGATAGGCATCAATAAGGCAAAGGTAGGGCATACTGATTTCATGAATAGGGAAGATTCAAAAGATGAATTCATGATTTTACATCATGAATGGATGCTAAAAAATCATACGAACAAGAGGAACAATAACAGAAATCAATTGAAGGCAGAATCACACAATCTTGAAACCTAATCTCGTTGAATTACTACAATAGAAGACTTTATGAATAAGACCCAAAGATCAAAATTCCATTATTATACAAACACCAAGGACCAACGGTCACATATATGTTACAATGCACACACTATGGCCACACATCCCAATGATACTCAATAATCTTATAAATACTCAATAAGCCCACAGGCTATTCTGAACATATAAAATCTCAAGGATAAAATCACACATATATTTATCACACAATCCAAAACAAGAATTATAAGAATATTAAATCAGGATGCATCAAATTCAAAATAATAAGAACACGCCGAGTGCTCAAAATGTGAGTGCAATAGTCCAGCTCCTAAGAGGCTCCAAACAACAACTAGAGGGATCATGAAAACACTCTAGCCAAGTCCTGAAAAAAAAAAAAGTTAGATCACAAAGACCTCTGTTGGAGTCAAAACATCATATACAATCGAGGAGCAAAGGAGGCAAACCGTAAAACAAGTATAAACATACCTTTGCTGATAAATATGTTTTAATGCAATATGTGCATCCTATTATGTGCATCCTATAGTGCAAAGCAACCTCACATATACAAATTTATAATATTATGCAATGTAAATAGTAAACGGTATTTCATGCATCTCAGTAGGTGAATAAATCATAAATCATATGAATATGCCATCATATACTCATACTGGGCAACCAGCTCAAAACTTATCGAGGTGGACATAAAAAGAGGCTATGGAGAACTTCCCCACTTATGGAAGGTTCAAAGCCCATTGTTGGATTTTCATGTAATTACTTTTAAAATATAATATAGCACTCATATTCACAATCCCATCCACCAACGTTGTTCAAATCGAGTGGAAGAAAAACTGTAAAAAAATATACATCACACTCGATCCTATAGTATCACATATGATACATCATATAATTATATTCACACATACATTAATAATGAACTCATAATCATATACCATCCATACTGTTCCAAGCAAGTGACTAGCTCCACTCGAGTCTTCGCACACTTGCTTAGAAAAATATAATATATAGCATCCATACTACTCCTAGGTAAGCAACTATCCACTCTGTTGGGATCCCATAAACTTACCTCACATTGGCCAAACACAAAGAACTATAAATTCCAAGGATATAAATATCAAGTGTATATACACATAGGTATAATCACCATCTCAAAATGCACATCAATCACAAAATAGTTGATTCAATAAGAAAATAGTAGGCTCATATGCGTGATAATATACTAATTACACTCGTCATCAATATGCACCACAAACCCACATAAATTATAATGCACACCACTCTATCTTTAATGAATTCACACAAACATGCTCACATAGAAGGTAAAGAATCAAGTCACTCTTAGAAGTCACTCCAATCTCACTAACATCAATAAGAAAATCTGAGTATGAGAATCCACCAAAAAAATATCAAAGGAAAAACATACACATTTTCCATACTCACTCCTTCATAAACTTAACCTCTTTAAGGGTAACAAAATTTCCAAAGTACTCTCCATGAAATTTAGGCAATAGGAGTTCGTTATTAAGGACCAATAAACTCATGGGTCAAACAATCTCTCATAGAAGGGTCAGTTCCTATCACTCATCCCTTCCTCTTAAAGTTAGGATTTTAAGTTATCAAAGCATACGAAACACTTAAGAATACTCGTCCAAGGTTTAGAAAGGTTTGGTGGGTCACTATTGTGTAAACTGGGTGTGGGTGTGTTAGGGACCACGAGTGTGTATACTAGTTATGGGTGTGTCTTGTGGCCATAACTGTAAGAACTAGTCGTAGGTATGTCTTGTGGCCACGACTGTATGAACTGATGATGGTCAGTTTGAGGGCCTAATTGTATGGACTGGTGGTGGTCTGTCTAGGGTCACGACTATGTGAACTAGTTTTGGTTGTATGAACTGATTGTGGGTGTGGTAAGGCCTCGGAAGTGTGTACACTGGGTATGGGAATGTGCCAGGACCACAGGTGTGTGAATGTTTGAAGCCATGGAGTTATGAGTGTTCTAGGGATTCGGGGTTATGAGTGCTGGGGTCTCAGGTGTATGAGTGTTAGGGCTTCTATAAGAATCAGAAATTTTTAACTTTCTTGGGCCAAGAAGCCAAGGAAGGATTATCGATATTAACGGACCTTAGCCTGTCATTTGGAAGTGTTTACAGACTTATGGTATAGTTCGTACAAATTTAATATTGGAAATTTTATTTTAATTAATGACAAATGATTGGAAAATTATTTTCTAAGGGATGTTGGTGATCTTGGACTTTTAATACCACAAATTGGTTTATTAAGGGTATTAGAAGGTGTATAAATTTTTCGAGAATTTTCTGAGGTAAATTTTAAATTTTAGTGATTTTTCTAAAAAGAAAATAATGGTATTTTATTTTTAGTAAATAATATATATTTGATAGACATAAATTTTATGGTATTGATGGATAGTTCTATTCATAAAGAATTTATAGAAACTTTCAGTGTATTTTTCAAAGTAGTAAGGTAATTTTTATGAATTTTAGAAGATTTTATATATAAATAAATAAATATAAATATTATTAATTATATTAATATTGTATTCCGGGTCAAAATGACACAGGTCAATGTTGTTTTGACCGCGGATATCATAATGCACAAAAAGGTGTCGTTTTGATCTAAGGCTGCTGTTTGAACCAGGCTGCTTGTTCGTTGCTTTGTGTACCCTTCAACACAACGTTATTTCACCCGTTTACCCGTTGTCGTTTGAAGTCCCTCTCGGTTTCTCCCTTTTCCGGTCAGCCAATGGGATAAGAATCCCGTTTTTGCCATTTTTCTCCCTTTTTCCATTTTGGAGCCGAAAATGTTCTCTTGAGCTTCTTCCTTCTCCAGCGAACCTAGCCCGACCTCTTTTGTGTTATTTCTGGGTTCAAATCGCCGGATCTAAGTGAGTCTTCGTCCGGTATTAGCCGAATCCAATCTTTCCTTGTGTATACGATTTTGGGTATGAGATATGAGGATTTATATTTGTTTATGATAGGAATTCAATGAATTCCATGTTAGTATAGGTTAAATTGAGATTTAATGAGGAATTGAGGAGTTATGGTTTTGGATTGAAAACCTACAACCTTGGTTTGTTGGGGAAGAAGACGACCCTTGACAAGATTCCGTCCGGGGTTGTCTAGGCAATTTATCACCTGAAGGAAATCCAGGCGACGTGTCATCTGTGAGAGAAGGCCACTTGTTGCCTTGAGATAAAGCCAGGTGAGACCCCGAACCTTAGGCCACGTGTCCTGATTGGGCTACGTGACTCCGATCTAGATGTTCAGAGGACGCGTGGCACACGGAGGATAAGCCACATGTCACGAGGCTGGAGGTTCGGAGGTGCTCTGGCAGCACCTAAAGTTGCCAGGTGTCGTGTTCTGATTCGAAGAAAAATAAATAAAATTCAAAAAAATTGGAAAATAGCCAGAAATAAAGAAATATCAGGAAAAATAGCGGAAAATGAGAAAAATTCCTAAAAATTACAGAAAATGTTAGAAATTTTAAGGACTTTGGTGGTATCAAAATTTATGCAATTGGAGTTGACTTGATGGGTCAAATAACTAGAACAAGATTCGAAATAATATGGAAAATATAAAAAAATAAGAAAAATGTCCAAATCGATTCCAAGTTAGATATCAAGTAGAAATGCATTGAATTAAGGCTATAGATGCGTAATTTTATGCGTAATTATGTAATTTAGCTAATGATATTGAAGAATCAGCTATGATTTTATATATAGGTGGATGCCTATTGGCTCAGGACCCCAAGAAATCGATCCAACTATCGAGGGTCAAGTGTGGGCTCTTCGAACATCGGTAAACCATGAGTGGATGGATATCGTTTATCATTTTTATAGCTGGCATGATTAATTAGTTATGATTATTAAAGAAATAATTAGATAATAATTAACAAAAAATATTATGCATGTAAATGATTGTGGGTTATATGGTGTGCATATTTTCGATATGCCATGTTATGATTTGAATGATGAAATTGTTAGGATGCCACGATAATTGTTAGGCATGCAATGCATCGAATGAATTGGATATACAAGATGTGAATGCATAGGCATAGCATGGGGTAACTCATGCAACTCTTAAGAGCTCTCCGAGTATGGTAGTGACGCGTGGAGACGTAAATCAAATCGAAGCTATAATGGGGACATGGACGACATGAACAAGCCGATAAACACAAGACGGGTACCCGCCGAGTGGGGTCCGCTTAGGTGGAGCTGCCACCACCTAACACCCCAGCAGCTTCAGTGGAATGGGCATATGATAATTAAGAAAAGGGTTAGTTAAAGAATTACCACTGACGTATCTCAGTCCCAACACTGAGCCCTCAACTAACTGAGAAAAATTGCCAGCCCGCCATGGTCTTATTTATGTTGATAATTGTGCGTACATGTTACTTGACTATGACTGTGCTGCATTCTTTTATGATTTATCGACTCTCATCGTATGCTAGCTTGTGTGTTAAATAAGTGTATGATTGCATGTGTTTTTTGAATATGTTTTTCCCGTCCGCCCACCTAGCAGGTTTCTGCCAGGTTCTTGGTATGATTACAGGGTTAATAAACAAAGCTCAATTCTAGACAGGACACGAAAATTTAGGTGGATTGTTAAAATCTGAGGTATCGTATGAGGACTATATTCATAGTTGAATCCCTTGAGTCATTCTATTATAATGAGTTATTGATATGCCACTGATTATTAAATCGAGCATGTAATTATTGTATTATGCTCATTCTTGTATTGTTATTCCTGGGATTGTCCGATGTCACCCAGAGACATTAATGTATCTTATGTATTTGTTGTGCTTAGATTATACGTCTATTTTAATACTCTCCTCCGCTTTGTTATTATACCAATAGCCTTGTGGGTTCGTTATATGAATAGACATATGTTATGGCGGTGCGTATAGTAAACCTACGAAGGTTGTCGCGTCAAATTGTTGGGATCTGGGGCGTGACAGCCTCGATGTGAGAACTCTGACTTTTAGGGGTTAGGATTATAATGAATGACGAGTATTAATGAGTATTAGATTTTTTTATGGTCTTCTGGTCTAGCGTCAAGTTGACCTGTCTGTTTGTTGTTGTAGTCGATTTAGAGGATATTTCATATTATCGTATAATATCTTATAGTTATTTTGATATAATTTTTATATGGGTATAAATAACAAAAAATTTGAATGGAGGATTCTTAGATAGTGAGGAATGTACTAATACCTTAGATAGGCCTAAATTTGGACTAATTTATATGATTTTTGATATATTTTCTTTTAAATTATATATTAGATTTTAGTATTTATTTTAAAATTATCAAAATTATTTTAAATTATATATTTATTAAAATAAAGAAATCCAAGTAAAGATGAATTCTACTGTTCATAGAGGGCATGTAGAAATTTTCTTTTTTCACTATTTTAAAAGATTTTATAAATTTCTATATAATTTTAAAATAATTATAATATTATATTTTTTATATTATTATTTTTATATATATTATTTTATAATTAAATTAATCAGAAATATATATCGCCCAATACGACGTCATTTTGGAAGGTTTCCAAAACAATATCATTTTTAGGATTAGAGGGGAAATGTCATTACCTTGAAACAATGTCATTTTGAGTCGGGATGGGAACTCCGTTGTACCATCTGCCACCTCACTAACTGAAGGATTGAAATCAAATTTCAATCTGATTTCAGGTATTTACTATCCCGAGAGAGAAAACACATTTGGAGGTTTGCATCTAGGACAATTGGAATCCATAAGGAGTTTCGTGAGCTTTTTGGGCACAAATCTGGCCATGCCTTTTTTCCGACATGTTTTCCTTTGGTAAGCCAAAATCTTTCTTAGCTTAGAACTTGTGAAGAAGAGGGGAGTGTTTTGGTGTAGGTCTGGAATGGTTTTGTCAAGTGGAAAGGCGAATTGCCGTTCTAGGATTGACCTATGGCTCGATGGCCAAAGGTTAAAGATGACCCAAATGACGACGGGTCTTTCACTAGTCATTTGGAAGATAGGTCGTCTGTAGTCAGTCCAGACAACATTTCGAGTCCAAGGTAAAGGCAATCGACACGTCATCGGGTTAAAGGGAGTCACCAGATTAGGATAAACCGGACAGAGTCAAACTGTTTAACAAAAACCGGGTCGAAATAAACCGAGTTAAACCAAACCGATTTGGGTTGGAAGAAAATATGAATGAATGTAGGTGCAACACCTGGCAATATATGATGATGACATGTATCATGTTGACTTTTTATTTTTAACCAAGTTTTAAAATTTTAAAAAATAGATAAAAATTCTAGAAATAGCTAGAAATGAGAAAAAATATGGAAAATTTTTAAAAAATAAAGAAAAATATGAAGAATTCAATGGTGTAAATTTTGGATATTTTGGAACTCATTTGATAGGCACTAAAATTAGGATAAGTTATTATAAATTCAAAAAATATCAGAAAAAAATTCCAGAGAATTCTTATTAGTGAATTAAGTCCCTTGGAACTGAGTGAGTGGTCGTATGACTTCAATTATGAGTTTTACCCTATAAGCTATGGGACTTAGTGAATTTATAAATCATGACCTGTATAGGTGTTGAAACACATGCATTGTACCTTGGAGCAGGACCCAGTCAAGTGCTGCCTGAATAAGGTGTGTAGCCTACCCTAAAATATTTATGTTAGTAGCTTATGTTTTCTATCGACATTCCGTGCCAAACGTGTAACCTATCATAAATATGTTTTATATTGACAAAAACTCTTCCATCATAGAATTTCTTTAAAAAAAAAATGATTTTTTTAGTTCGGTTTTGATTTGCAAAGAATTGCATGAAAAATCTAAATGTTGTGTGAATAAGTTTATGGTGGATATGGTTAAAAGTACCTTGCTATATGCAAACTTCAGAGGTCTTTAGTATGGTGATGTTATCCATTCGCATGTTGATGAGTGAAATGAATTAATATCTAATATGATATCTATTATTGGTAGCATTGGCCTAACTGTGTAAGTATAGTGAGTATGAGTGAATTTGCTAGTATGAATTTGGGATTAAGCTTGTGGAGTCACCACCATCGCTCCCCCGGCAACTTTAGTGTGTACAATATGTCCATTGTCTTCCAAAGAAAATCACTAACGTACTTCCTCGACACCATAGTAGTGGGTCTGATGGAAGAAAATTCTTGCCAAAAACATAATCCACCACTAATATATTATTAGAATCTCATTAAACATGAAAACAACTACTGAATGCTGCATATGATGAATCATTAAAGCTTTGTTGTTATTGATTGAGTAAATAGGATTCTGTGTCTGTGCTCTATGATATTTTGTGAAATATCATATCAATCGAACTAGTCTTGCTCTCTTACTTTAAATTATAAGTACAAATTCAAGGTTCACTCACCTGGTTTGCCATGCTAGGTTTCTCAAGATATCAAAGTGTTGGGCTCGAGAGTAAGGGTTTTATAAGAAGAGGTTTCAAACATTTTTCTAGTCTAGGTATATACAATGAGGATCTTTACCTTGTACATAGGTGGCTTGCTTCATGTGCATATTATGTGTGAGAGACCACCGCACTGCACTAGAATAACATGCCCTGAATTTTATTTCATCACATGTGACCATCCCCTCGCCGTAGACCTAGCATATACAATTCTAGTCACCGGAAATGTATATACTGAGCCTACAAGGCTGAAAAGAAATTCGATAACGGAAAAGAACAAAATAAAGTGCAGCGGTATTTTAATGTATAATAGTGCTATCCGGGTAGCACTTGCCAATTTTATTGATATATTACATTCATGGAAAACATGCCATTTCTACGAAAAATCCAAACCTTATGCACAGACAGATATTATACAAGACTCATGAAGAGAACAAGCACTGACTACATATATCATTATCAGCTGATATCTTAAATAACTAACCGCATTACCAAATGGCATTTGAGCTATCGAACAATCCACCCACAGGGGTCCTGTACACACCAGATCTAAGGATCTGACAAGAAAACTTACCAGGTGAGTAATCAGATTTAAATATCTTGAAACAATTGGGCAAACATATCAAATATGTTAAAGAAAACTAATACCAAAAGAAAATCAAATCAACACAAAATATGCTCCACATCAACAATTTTCTTAAAACACGAGCATACAATTATACCAATTATGGAATTCAATCCTTAGTGACCACACAAACACACATTGGGCTGGCATGAGACTCATAGTCTTTCCGAGCCCTGGACAAGACTAGGTTTTGTCAGTGGTAACCCTACTCGTTAATATTCAGTCTTTTGACTCCTAGATTGACAGACTTATTATTATGAACAATAGTCTAAAGCCCATTCCACTGACAATTTCGGGTCATTAGGTGATGGTAGCATCACCTAAGCAATACTTATAACCTGCAAAGAATAGTTAATTGATGCACATTCATTATAATTAAACCCTATCCAACCTTATTCCTCGGAAAATGGACCAGGCGTCTCCACGCCTCACTACCAAACCCGTAGAGCTCTCAAGGGAGATATAGGTTACCCTATATCGACCAACACCGCATGCACACTGTACTTGAATGCATATAACTCAACGCAATGACGAACAACATAGCAATACAATTATACACAACCGGGTTATGAGTTAATCCTATGAATCACATTTTATATGATACAAAATTTTAAAGGATTTAAAGGCTTTATTTACAAAATTGTAAATAAAACTATGCATGCCCACAAATACCAATCGCTCACTGGTTTATAGAAGTTATTCCTTAGGATTTGATTCCGGAGGGGTCTGAACTTGCCGATTCACTTCTACACCTGTTAACAAAGAATTCATTTAAAAATCATTCATACACTATACTTATCCTCAATTCACACTTTTCTAAGTCATAATAGTTGTCTCACATGTACATCATTGATCTAATTACATTCTCGATTTTGCTTCTTATTTTTCCTATTTTCCATTCAATTTCTGTGATTTAATTAACCCATCAAATAACCTCAGATTTAATTAAACTTGGTATCATTGAATTCCTCTAATTTTCTATGGATTCCTCTAATTTTCTAGTATTTTTAAAATTTTACTATATTTTTCCTATTTTGCTTTGATTTTTCCTTAATTTTCCAGCTTTTCTATCAATTTTTCTTATTTTCCTGAAAAATCCTTCCGAGCCTACACGTAGCAGGATAGGCGCGTGCCAGCACATTTCCGAACCTCCGGGATGTCGACACGTGGCTCACCTGGAGCCTGCCACAACCTGTCCGTACCTCCGGCTAGGACAGAGACTATCTACTCTTCACCTGAACGATGTGTCTTCCATATGCTAATTAGACTATTGGTCATTCATTTCCAACTCAAGTTACATGTTGTTTATCAAGACCCCTAACCACCTGTCACACGATTTCATCATTAAATGGTCCGTCGTTTGCCTACATAAAACTACAAGTCACACATTCTAACCCTCGGACGGACTGTCATCTAGGGTTTCTTCGGACGAACTGTCGTCCGAAGTCATCCCTAACCTTCAGTCGCTGGGGTTTTCTGCAAACCCTAGTTTGGAAGTTGTCTCTTCCCAATTCATCCATTAATCCAACCAACATGCTTCAATACATGCATTAAAAGATAATACTAATCCATACGAATCATTTGCACTTATCATAAAACCATTTAATCAATCCTAACACTAGCAATTCATGGTTATAAGGCATCCAAGTTCTCCGGGAAAAAACTTCCCAATTCGGCCAGTGTCTCACACAGTTTCTCTCATGAAAACTAGCAGCACACTCGTCCTCTCCTCTCGTCACTTTTTCGCTCGAAAGTGGAAAAATCTCAAGTTGTATGGGATAATACCCACGCGTGTTCCTTTGACGGCCTTACTCCGGCTACGCGTGGGTCGTAGGAAGTGACGGGTGGATGACAGGCACGTGTAAGGTAGAGGATGGGGTTCAACTGGTGACTAAGCTCGAGCAGGATTCCGTGTCTTTTGGATTCAATGTAAAATGACATCGTTCCGTATACGAGATTAGGGTTCCCAACCTTAATCCGCCTCAGGTGTAAAAACGACGAAGGTGTCCGTCATTTTGACCAGGCACAGTCAAAATAACGGAACCTGCCGCATTTTGACCAGCAATCCTTTTTTTTTAAAAAAAATATAATATATATATAATATATATATAATATGTATATATTCCAAAATCAATCAAAACTTATAAAATTCATTATAAATAGCATATTAACTCCAAAATTTCCTGAAAATTCTTAAAAATCATAATATCAATCTTATAAACTAAAATTAATTTTCCTAGAATTATTGAATTTATAATTAATTTTATACCCTAAAATCAAAAGAAAATCTTTAAATATCATTATACGTCCTCGAAAAATTCCGAAAAATTCTGAAAAATTCTTACTTCGTCATACCTTCTTTCTAAACATATCTAGGTCCTTACTAAATCAAATCTCACACAAAACCTTCACAAGATTTATTTACCAAAATTTTCACACTTAATACCTAAATTATCGCCTGTATAACAAAATGTCGAAATTAAGGAAGGTTCGAATCCTACTTTAGATTTAAAATTTCAATGGACTTTCAAACAATACCAATAGTTGATTATCAAAAGAAATAAAATTAGAAATTCTATACGAAAATGGTGAAATTATGAAAATATCCTCGGTCTGAGTTTTTCCAGAACATATAACAAGTTTATTCCCGTAAGCCCAAATAGCTAGATGAGAGGGTTCATCATCTCTTTTAACCCTTCCTTAACTAAATACGATCCATTCCTCTATTTCAAATCCAACTATCCTTACTCATCTCACTGGTTCAAAAATTCTTGGTTCTCACATTATGTGTGTGTTGATTTTATGGTTTTGGGACCTATGGGTTCATAGGTTGTAAAACTAAAAAAAAGTGGTTTTCCTAACTTGCATCTTGTTTTAACTCCGTAGATGACTTTTGATTTAAATTTAAGTATCACCATGTAGTTTTTACATCCAAATATTTTAATTACAATTGCCAATAGCTCTTTGGGAGAAATTTCTAACTTACAGCCTAGTACAGTATCTATATCTTTCATTAAGCGGAACTAATGGGAGATATGAATGCTATATAGTTGGGGTTGTTATATCACCATGGGGTATGAGGCGTGACACTCGGGGATCTGAGTGTTGAGGCCTCGAAGATGTGAGTGTTGGGGCCTCAGGGGTATGAACTACGTAAGGGTGTGTCGGGGCTACAATTTTTGGGTTTCCTCACACTTACAAACAACCCATTTCACTTATAAAAGTCACTTGAAATTGTCAGGACCTATCTGAATTCCACAAGGCTTATCCCCTTAGAACCGATTTTAACAAGTTTTATCTTTATGCTTTTAAATGTTGGAGCATGACATTGGACAAGTATTCTGGTATTATATGAAATGAATAAAAATTTTAGCGAAAATCTTTAAATTTAATCAATGAGATCATAACACACAAGTCCGATACGGATCCAAATATCCATTAAGTAAACCTCCAACATAATTAAAAAACAAACAAGCAAAGGAAGAACTTGTAAAACCAGAAAATAGTCCAGTCATAGTTCATGTTATATGCATAATGAATCAAGGAACAGGTATGCAAATGTGATGCAGTATTGCCCCGCTGTGCAGCCTTGATTCTCACATATTGGTATCACAATCAGCGAATGTACCTAAGCCTAAAAAACGGTGAAAAAACAACATCATAAGATTTACAGAAATCTTAAACAATCATCTCACAAACAACATCAAATCAGCCTATAAACAACTAAAGGGAATCACACATTCATCATTCAACCAAAAAACGGTAGGGCTGAGAGTTAAGACTGAGGGTGGATTACAAACTCTTTCGAAAGTTAGAAGTACATAGGCAGATAAATCATCAATGAATCTCATCAATAGGAAAGACCATTCCCTTCCACCTGTGTTGTCCAAGGCTTTGCTGCACAAATGGTAAAAGGTTAGCGCACAAGCTAATCAGCAAGCTTATTCATCTTGCCACACAAGGACAAGGCATCCAAGCCACACAAGGATAAGGCATTCAAGCCACACAAGGAAAAGAGCATCCAAACCACACAAGGATAAGGGAATCTTGCAACACAAAGACAAGACCTCTAGCCACACAAGGACTAGGCATCCAGCGAGCTTTTGTTGGAGATCGCTATCCATACAACTCCCATACTAGCAAGAACCTCTCTTCTCCCAAGGAGCATCAACGCTTACCCCGAATGGCCACCGGAAAAGGATGCTGATACACAAACACATACAAGCACACACAAGCAAGTACAAAGCATAATACCACAACAAGGCATCCTTAACCGTGTAAGAACACAATCAGCATGTTCAATGCACACAATATATGCAAATTAGGCACACATAACCTATCTCAAGAAATGCCTAAAGGACCATATCTCAATCCCGAATTCATGCATACACCACACAAGATATGTGCATGCAACATCAACAAGATCATGTACCGAAAACAATAATCAAATAATAAAGATCTCTGAAGAAACCGATGCCGTATAGATCCTACCTCTCTTGTCTCTGAACAAGAAGCTATTCCTTTTCCTTTATTCAAGGATCCGAACCACCTATATCATCATAAGGCAAAGACAAAACCACACTAAGCATGCATACTCAATAAAAAAGTAAATATCCTATTTCCATACCAATTTCACTCGCCAAACCTAACAGAAACCAGTGATCAGATGCCGCAGGTGCCTCCCCCTTGGATGTGTCATGTGACAGCCAAGAACTTAATATGATTCAACCTGAATTACCATCCCAATCAACCATACAAATTTTGGCACTAAGGATAAGGCAATAGGGCAATTGTAATTTCATGCATACAAGGTATTTCATGATTATAAAGAAGGATTAAGTGTTAATACCATATACAATCAAAAGGAACAAGATCAGAAACCAGCAGGTTAATCAATTAATCAAAATCGGCAACAATAGAGCAAAAGAGTATGTTATGCCGATTTCATGTATAGGGAAGATTCAAAGGATGAATTCATGATTTTACAACATGAATGGATACCAAAAAATCATACAAAGGAAAGGAACAACAACAGAAATAAATTGGAGGAATCACACAATTTCGATACCAAAACTAACGAGTTACGACCAAGATTTTGACAGGGAAGAACTAACCTTTTGTTGATCAAACCAAGATAGGTTGATAGAGGATGGAAAGAGCTTTCCAATAAGTTATTATTTTCAGAAATCCAACAAAGAATGAGAGAGTTATGCTAGGATGAAGATTAAGGAAATTTCGGTATGATGTAGGGTTTGATGTTTGACAAATTTTGTGTGTTTTTGTTATGTGTGGACAAGAGTAGCCAGCTACTCTTTATATAGGATGTTTATGGGATTAATTTCCCTACTTTAAAAGCTAGATAAAGAAAGATAATCATCAAAACTAAATTCTGGAATTATCCTTCCTTAATTTTAGGAATTTTGTCTCCGAAGGTAAGATTGAACCAATACGGAAATAAATCAAAGGGGAATGAAACCAGAAATGATTACAAGACCTTCCATACCATATTCAGTTATCATGCATCCATTTCTTCATGGGAAAAACGGTTATTTCACCTGCATTGGCTTCTAGACTTCTAGGACTCAAAATTCAGGGTCTCACAGAAATCCTCCCATAATTCTCTCAAAGCCTCACAACACAATCCCCTCAAATATATCTTCATAAATCTATGACAAGCACACATGTCAAATACATTTCATCCACATAATTCCTTAACATACTATGAATATCAAGCCTCACAAGTCTTACATCCTCACCATGTATTCAAACACAATCAATACAAATACCATAGATCGAAATATATATAATTTGCACAACCAAAATATATCACACACATTACATGCTCTAAACGTGATAATTAAATACATTCACATGAATAGAAGCCTCACATTCAAACTAAAATATACTTTTATATTTTAATTAAAGAAAGAGAAAATATTTTCTTTCTTGAGTATGAAGGATAGACTCTTACCTTTTGAAGTGTAGACCATGACTGCAGCAATCACCACCTCAATAAGCTCTTGGAACACCGGCTAGAGCATAAGTGATCACACACGACCAACAGAACTAAACTAAAGGGAAAATTGTCTATAAAACCTAAAGAGCATGAAACTAGACTCAATACTACTCTAAAACCACTTTAAGCTCTCAACTAACAACAATTTAACACAAATCAACCACCAAATACCAATCCTCACACAACTCGAAGGGAAAAGTGAACAACCCTTCACTAAAAATATCATTGATCCCTCCGGAATCAATTCTACTCCAATTGAAAAGACATAAACCAGTTCTAATCAAATAAAAAACTTCAACACAACACTTCTCAAGCATTAAAATAGCACAAACATAAGAACACAACAAATTTAAATTTGTAGCTAAGCCATTTATTTATCAAAAACCACTCAAATGGTGTAATCGAGGTACAAAAACCAACAAACAACCTTAAGAAATATCAAATCTATCAAAAGGAACTCAAAAACATCAACGAAAGGGAACAAATTGGGCTTACCAACCACAAGTGCGAAAAATGTCATAAAACCATAAGATCATTCGATTTGTCACTCCAATTTGGTTTATACTAGTGGAAATCCAATGGAAAAGCAAGTGGACGTGTGAAAATCCAGAAACATATATTATGTTGGGTGCATTAGGAATCATAAGACAGAATGAAACGTCGCAACAACATAAGGTGACCTATGTGACTCCTGAGAGCTCTTCAAGTATGGTAGTGTGGCATGGATTTTCCAAGGGAGTTATAAGGAGGGATGGGGAATATAATTTATAATGTAAAATAAATAAACAAGATATCTTAACGTGGGGATCAAATAGGTGGAGCTACCATCACCTAATGCCTTAACATCATCAGTAAAACTAAGACAAGAGGAATGCATATCCCATTAGGACAGATTGAGTTTGCATATGAGATAACAAGAAATAAACAGTTGCATATAGATGTGCCATTAATGGATCTATTCCTAATCCTAGCACCGAAAGGACTGAGAGACATTGCCTGCCCAATGACAGTTCTGATTTGCCTGAGTAGTTGTATGATGCATGACGTTATGACTATGATTGTGCTGAATTGTCATTATGAGTATGTTATGAAATGGTTGTATGCTAGCATGCCTGTGTTCTTAATAATGATTGCATGAGTCTTACTTTGCATATTTTTCCTGTCTGCTCACTGGGTAGGTTTCTGCCAAATTATTGGCATATAAATGGAGGAATAATGAATAACAACTAGAAGCGCACTCCCAGGCTTAACGAGAAGCAATCGACGATTGAACCATTCTATACGAGGTAATTTTAAGGAACTCTATATTCATAGTGTTGTTCCCCTTAGTTTATTTAACAATGATCGAGTTATTGTCTAAAATTTATTCCTGGGTAATAATTAATCTGATAATTTTACAATGTCACCGGATGGCGTCGAGTCTTCTCTTTAATTCTACTGCTCAATATGTTAATAAATTATTTTATTATTATTTCCGTTTTACTTTCGTACTACTAGCCTTGTAGGTTTATTATATGCATTATCGTGTGTTATGGTAATGTATATAGTGGGCCTATGGTTATTGTCGCGTAAACTTTTTTGGTCCGGGACAGGACAACTAATGTTGCATCAGTGCATTGTTTAATCGTTATTCTTAGAAACTAATATTTTTGTCATTCCTTAATGCTACGCTACCTCTCCTTTATCATTCGTATGGGTAACAATTTTTGTTATAGTGGAGTATATTCCCTTCCTTTAGAAACATCCTTCAATATTGAGTAATCCTTTAGATTGAGTGTTTTTTTTTTCAAGAACACAAGTAAGCCTCTCACCTCTACCAATTATGGTAGTTATTGAGCATTACCATATTTTGTGAGCCCATCCTTTCTTGATTTCCCAGATCAAGCGATAGTTGTTCCCTAGGACTTCTTGTTGCCGTAAAATTCTTTGCCATATATGGCACTCATCGGATTTGCTATATTCTTCTATATTGTAGTATCTTTTGTATGAGATCCATTTGAAATCTAAAAGGTTCTTCTGCTTGTTAATATTCTATTTGTACATTGCATTTTTCAAGCAATGTCATTTCATAATCATCACTCGGATGAGTAATGGTATTTGTAAGACCCTGAATTTTGAATCCTAGAAGTCTAGAAGATAGTGTAGATGAAAAATGCCATTTTTCTCTTGGAGAAAAGGATGTGTAATGGCCGAAATTGGTAAGGGATGTCTAGTACTTGTTTCTGGTATTAATTCTATTTAAATTAATTCTTTATTGGTAGATAGTTAGCTTAGGAAATACAAAGCCTAAGTTTAAGGAGGGATAATTACAGAATTTAATTTTGATAATTATCTTACTTTAATCAAGCATTGAAAATAGGGATTATAATCTTATAACCATCTTATATAAATAGGAATTCAGCCACACAAAATTCGTAGGACCTAGAAACCGTACACCTCCCAATTTCTGCCAAAACCCTCTTGAACTTCAAACAAGCATAACTCTCTCATCGTTTGTTGGGTTCCTGAAAATAATAGCTTGTTAGAAATTTCTTTTCATCTTATTTCCAAACATATCTAGTTTTTTTTCTGAAGGTTAGTATTTCTTTCTCTAAAGTTAAATCGAAATTTGACGGCTGCCAAAATCTTCTTAAAATTCAAACGAGCATAACTCTATCATCGTTTGTTGGATTCCTGAAAATAATAACTTGTTCGAAAGATCCTTTCATCTTCTTTCCAACTATATTTGGTTTTTTGTCTGAAGGTTAGTATTTACTTATCTAAAGTTAAATCGAAATTCTGCAGAACTGCCAAAATCTTCTTGAACTTCAAACAAGCATAACTCTCTCATCGTTTGTCGGATTCCTGCAAATAATAACTTGTTGGAAAGATATTTTCATCCTATTTTCAAAACTCTTTGATTTTACATCTGAAGGTTAGTATTTCTTTCTTTACAGTTAAGTCTAAATTCAGCAGAATTAGTTTTCAGTTTTTTTTTATAATTCTGCCTTTGATTGATCTCTGATGTTGTTACCTTTATTCTTATGATTGTTTAATATCCATTCATAGTGAAAAATCATAAATTCATCCTTTGAATTTTTTCTATACATGAAATCAGTATGCCCTACCTTTGCCCTACTATCCTATTATTGCCTATCTTGATCAATTGATTAACCTATTGGATTCTGATCTTGTTTCTTTTGATTATACATGTTAAAAACCTTTAATCCTTCCTAGTTAACATGAGATCGTAGCTCCTATAATTTTTTATACATGAAATCGTAACTTGCCCTATTGTCCTATTTTTAGTGCCGAAAATTATATGATAATAAGGGATGGTAATTCATGTTGTTTCTTGTTAAATTCTTGGCTATCACATCATACATCCGAGGGGGAGGTACCTACGATATCTGATCACTGGTTTATAATAGGTTTGGTGAGTGGAATTGGTAAGGAAATAGGGTATTTAATTGGATATTGGATATGCATACTTAGTTTGGTTTTGGCTTTGCCTTGTGTTGCTATAGGTAGTGCAGAATTATTGAATAAAGGCATGGGAATAACTTCTTGTTTAGAGAAAAAAGAGGTAGGATCTAAGCCTCATCAGTTTCTCCAGAAATCCTTGTTGTTTGTTTGATTATTTCGGTGCCTTCACATGTAATGTTGTATGCGCATATGTTGTAGTAGGAATGTTTGAATTGCGGACCAAGATGCAATCCTCTAGGCTATACCAAATCCCTTAAGATAGGATATGAGTGTCTCGTTTTCTTGTGTTGTGTGTATTGAACATGTTGATTGTGTTCTGACGTGATTAAGGATACCCTTTGGTGATATTATGTTTTGTACTTGTTTATGTGTGCTGGTACGTGTTGTGTGTCAGGATCCTTTTCCGGTGGCCATTCGGAGTAAGCGCTGATGCTCCGTGAGAGAGGGTAGGTTCTTACTGGTATGGGAGTCGTATGGGTGGCAGTCCCCAGCATGAACTCGCTAGATGTTTGGTCCTTGTGTGGCCAAAAACCTTATCCTTGTGCGGCAGGAAGCCCTTGTCATTGTGTGGCTTAGGATGACTTGTCCTTGTGTGGCAAAAAGAATAGGGTTACTGAATAGCTTGTGTATTAACCATTTACCTTTTCTGCAGTAAGCCTTGGACAACACAGGTGGAAGGGGATGGCCTTTCTTCTACATTATCAAGAGCAATCTGATGAGTTCTATCTGTGTACTTCTGAGTTTTCAGAAGTGTTTGTAGTCCCCCTCAGCCTTAGATTCAGCCCTACCCTTTTTAACTGAATTCTTTAATTGCGTGATCCCCTTTAGTTGCTAGGAATGATCTGATGTTGTTTGGGAGATTTGTGTTTATGGTTTCTGCAGATCTTATGATGTTGTGACCCTATTAAGATTCTTGTAATCTCATTCTGTTGTCTCCACCATTTTTCAGGCTTAGGTACTATTCGTGGTACTAGCGTGTGAGATCAACGCTGCACGACGGGGCGATATTGCATCACCTTTGCATTCTTATTTCCTTGGTTGCTTGTGCATACAATATGATCATAGATTTGACTACTTTTTCTGGTTTTTCAAGATCCCTCTTTGCTTGTTATATTTTGAAACATGTTAGAGGATTTCTTGTTGGTTATTTGGATCCCTATGGGACTTTTCTGTTTTGATTCCAATAATTAAATTTAAAGACTTCCGCTGTTGTTTTATTCACTCCGTATAATACCAGAATGATGGTCTAACATCATGCTCCATTTGTTATTAAACTTATAGAACGATCATACTAAGAGTAAAAGAAGAAAAGAATTTAATGGGTAAGCCTGGTGGGATTCAAATAAGTTCTAGATGTCTTTGGGCTTGTTTTGATTTCACGACGGTAATGGCCTTAATCAGAGAAAATTTTAATAGGTAGGAATTGGGGTCGTTACAGGTTTCGTAGCGGAGCATGGTTTAGGTTATATGATTTATTGTTTGCGGACTAGATGTGTTTTTGAGAGTTTAGCTGGGTTTCTTATCATTGTTGAGGATATGTATTTGTTGGCGCATGCTGCTGAGTATCCTTATGTGATTTCTTATCATTTCCAGGTATGTCTTTGTGTATTGTTGTCAAGTTTGTCGAGCATGTGATTGATTTGTATGCAAGTCAAGTGTGTTTTGTGTGAACCTATGCTTGCCGAATGTAAATATGTGTGAGACATGTTTGTTGCCGAATGCATGAGATGTGGTTTTGCATGATTTCTATCTATGGTTTGTACTGTTGTTGAGTGCTTATGTGTTGAGGTAATTGCCGAGTGTGCATTCCATGTTATGCATGTGGTTTCCAAAATTTCCATACTCGTGTGCATGAGTACTTTGTTTTATAGCATCTGCATATTTTCCGGTGCATACCTCTCCACCAAGTACCCCTTCTTTTCCTAGTATCGTAATTAGTTATGTGTGAAGTGACAATCGTATGCTTGTATAGTATAGCAAGGCTAAACATTAGAAGGGATCGACGGGGTAGGTATGAGGTTCAGGCCGAACAGCAACCTGTTGAGCAAGAGGAGCCGAATGCACAAACTGAGTAGGGAGGGCAAGTTGAGCCCGAAAACCAACCTAAGGCACCAGCCATCGATCATGTGATCGCACAAATCTTAAACATATTGCAAGGAATTGCTTCAAATCAATAGCATATGGAGGCACAATTTCAAAATGCTCCTGGACCCGCGCATGTGAAAGAACCTATTCCTCCACTTGAACCTACACAGCCGACACATCTTAAGGAGGCCGAGAGACTTCCCGTCATGATTACAAAACTATTGAAGGAAGCTCGACAATTGGGATGTAAAGATTTCAATGGTGCAGCCGGAGCTGCTGCCGCTCGCGAATGGATCGATACCTTGTGCATAGTATCTTTGTTTTTACGTATCTCTGATGATGACAAGGTAGCCATCGCCACTTTCTTATTGGGGGGAGAAGCCTTTGTATGGTGGACAGCTATGAGCTTGCGATTTGGCGATCGTCTGCCTACATGAGAAGAATTTCGATATGAATTCGATGGAAGATTTTATACGAGATTCCATAAAAACGAGCAGCGACAAGCTTTCTACAAGCTTGTGCAGGGAACCCGTTCGGTGCTGGAATATAAAAAGGCATTAAGGGAATTTTCCCGATTTGCATCTGAAGAGGATCGCTCACCGTACCAGCTTATGAGGAGATTTCAGGATGGGCTGTGTATCGAACTCAAAACCATCGTTGGTACGACACCGGTACAGAATTTGCAAGAACAAATTGTTGCCGTGACTGAAGCTGAAAAGATCGCGCAAACCAAAAAGCCATTCGTAGCCACTAATGGTGGATCCTTCCGGCGAGATTCGAAATTTAATCGGCATACGAGACCCTATCCTTTTAGGTCCTATCCTCTGAAAATTAACGCCAATGGAAGTAACAACAAGAAGAACTTTTCTGGTTCAAATTCCAGTGGAACTATGTGGAATACTCAACAAGGTCGATGTTACAATTGTGGCAAAATGGAGCAAATTCAGCGGGAATGCCAGAAGCCGAGACGTATCATAGGCACATCTAGTGCGAGCCAAGGTGGGTATGCTAACCCCACCAAACCGCCAACACGCGCACCAGGAGGACCACCCAACGGATCTATAGGTGAGGCGCAACCAAGACCAACAAGGCTATTCACCCTAACTAATGCCGAGGTTAGTCGTGATGTGGTGACAGCACTCAGCACTGATCGACCTCTTTCTTCTTTCACTCCTCCTATTGCGGTTTTAACTCCATTGGGAGAGCAACTGATTTGTGATCTAATTTACATCGGCTGTGCTGTATGTATGGGTCCGAATTTAATTGAAGTGGATCTAATTCCATTGGACATCCGAGAGCTGGATGTGATTTTAGGAATAGACTGTCTGGCAAAATATCAAGCCAGTATGGAGTGCTTCACCAAACATGTGTGGTTCACTTTTCCTAATGGTGCCAAGTACTGTTTTGAAGGTGATAGGCGAGTTGTTTCAACTTGCATGATATCCTGGCTTGATGCAAAGTGACTAATCAGCAAAGGATGTACTGTGTATCTCACGCACGTACATGATATTTCCAAAGAATCCTCGGGTCTGGATTCCATCCCAGTGGTTCGTGAATTTCCTGAAGTATTTCTAGAAGACATAGCTGGTCTACCACCAGTAAAGGAAATGGAATTTGGCATTGAGTTTGTGCCTGGTACGAATCCGATTTCCATTCCTCCGTACCATATGGCTCCTGCAGAAATGAAGGAACTAAAAATGCAATTTGAAGATTTGTTGGATCGTGGTTTCATCCGACCTAGTGTGTCACCTTGGGGAGCACCTGTCTTGTTCGTGAAGAAGAAAGATGGTTTGCTGCGATTATGTATTGACTATCGGCAGCTGAATTGTGTGACTGTAAAGAACAAGTACCCTTTGCTACGAATTGACGATTTGTTCGACCAACTCCAAGGTGCAGTCATATTCTCCAAGATCGATCTCAGATCTGGATACCATCAATTGCGAGTTCGTGATCTTGATATTCCGAAGACCGCATTCAGATCGCGATATAGCCACTACGAATTTCTGGTAATGCCATTCAGTTTGACCAATGTACCAGCTGTGTTCATGGACTTGATGAATCGTGTGTTCTATGAGTTTCTAGATAAATTTGTGATAGTCTTCATCGACAACATTCTGATTTTATTCAAAATCGGAAGAAGAGCATGCTAAGCACTTGCAGATTGTGCTGAATGTTTTAAAGGATTGGCGATTGTTCCAAAGTACTCTAAATGAAAATTCTGGTTATGTGAAGTCAGTTTCCTTGGCTATGTTGTTTCCGTCCAAGGTGTGTTAGTTGATCCAAAGAAAATTGAAGTCGTAATTGCCTGGGAACCCCCGCAAACTGTATTCGAAGTTTGTAGTTTCCTTGTATTAGCAGGATACTACCATCGCTTTGTGGAAAATTTTTCATCGCCTGCTGGATCATTGATAAAACTGATGCGCAAGGGTGAGCCGTTCATGTGGAACGAGAAATGCCAGTGAAGTTTCGAATAACTGAAAAATCGGTTAGTTTCCGCACCTATCCTTACTTTACCTATTTGCGGAAAGGAGTATGTGGTTTACAGCGATACGTCAAAATCCGAACATGGATGCGTATTGATGCAGGACGGGAAGTCATTGCATATGCTTCCCGACAGTTACGACAACTATCCTACACATGATTTGGAGCTTGCGGGCATGGTGTTTGCGTTGAAAATATGGCGACATTACTTATACGGCAAGACATGCCGAATCTTCACCGATCATGAAAGCTTGAAGTACCTACTCACGTAAAAAGAATTGAATATGAGACAACGAAGATGGATAGAGCTGATTAAAGATTACGATTTGATCATCGAATATCATCCTGAAAAGGCAAACGATGTTGCTGATGCCTTAAGCCGAAAGTTTCATCCTCCTTCCCCATCGATTTTGGCCTATATGTGCACCCATTATATACCTATGTTGCTGGATTTGAGGACTAATCGTGTGCATCTTGGCACTGATTATTCTGGTTCATTATTGGCACAAATCGAAGTCACACATACTATGATTGAGGAAATCTGGAATCAGCAATGAGAGGATTCGAAACTAATTCGAAAACAACTTTCTGATGGTGTTGATGCCATAGTTTGTGATTTCAGAATACGAGATGACGAAGTGCTTGTCTTCAGAAATCGGGTATGTGTTCCACAAGATATTGATATTCATAACCTTATTCTATCGGAGGCACACAGTTCGAAGTTCACTATTCATCCCAGAAGTAATAAAATGTACCGAGATTTGAAAGAGCAGTATTGGTGGCCAAACCTGAAACGCCACATTACTGAGTTCATTGCCTGATCCCTCGTATGTCAACAAGTGAAGATCGAACATCAATGACCCGCTGGACTACTTCAATCACTTCTGATTCCAGAATGGAAGTGGGAGCATGTCACGATGGATTTTGTGACCGGTTTGCCTAGATTGCAGCAAGGATACGATGCCATTTAGGTGATTGTGGATCGATTGACGAAATCTGCACACTTACTCCCTATACGTGTGACGGATACACCTGAGAAATTGGTTGTTCGTTACTTGGATGAGATTGTTCCATTGTATGGAGTGCCAGTTTCCATCGTTTCAGATCGTGACCCTCGTTTCACCTTACAATTTTGGGAGAAATTCCAGAATGCGCTGGGTTCGAGATTGAATTTCAGTACGGCATTTCATCCCCAGACCGATGGCCAAATAGAAAGGATGATTCAAACATTCGAAGACATGCTACGAGCGAGTGTGTTGGATCAGAAAACCAGATGGGATTGATGCCTGCCGTTGGCAGAATTTGCTTACAACAATAGTTTTCATGTAAGCATTGGTATGGCACCTTATGAAGCATTATATGAGAGACGTTGTAGGACTCCCATTTGCTGGAATGAAGTAGGCGAAAGACGCCTAGACAATCCGGAATTGATTGATCAAGCAACGAAACAGTTGAACTTGATTCAACAACGGCTAAAAATAGCCCAGAATCGATAAAAAAACTACGCCGATAATCGACGAAGAAGGCTAGAATTTGCGGTAGGTGACAAAGGTAAGCTAGCACCTTGTTATATTGGTTCGTATGACATTGTCGAGAGGATCGGCCCTGTTGCATACCGACTTGCCTTACCTCCAAATATGGAAAGAATTCACAATGTGTTCAGCGTATCTATGTTGAGAAAGTATGTGCAAGACCCTGCTCACGTGCTCAAAGAACCCCCAGTTGTAATTGCTGAGGACCTATTCTATCCCGTACAACCAGGTGTCATACTAGATTGGTCAGTTCGATAGCTTCACAGTTGAAGCGTGCCTATGGTGCAAATTGTTTGACGTAGTGGCAAAATTCAGGAATAGTCTTGGGAGACTGAGGAATCTATGCGTGCAAAATTTCCTTATCTATTTGCTTAGGTACTTGTTCTAAAAATTTCGAGGACGAAATTCTTATAAGGAGGGGAGGATGTGAGACCCTGAAGTTTAAGTCATAGAAGTCTAGAAGCCAGTGCAGTTAAAAAAAATTATTTTGACCCTGAAGAAAAGTATGCGTGACGGCCGAAATTGGTTAAGGAAGTCTAGTAATTGTTTATGGTATTAATTCCCTTTAAATTGATTCTTTATTGGTTGATAATTAACTTAGAAAATATAAACCCTAAGTTTAAAGGGGGATAATTACAGAATTTAATTTTGATAATTTTGTTACTTTATTTAAGCCTTGAAGATAGGGATTATAATCTCATAACCATCTTATATAAATAGGAAGTCAGCCACACAAAAATTTTATACAGAAAACACACAAAATTCGTAGGACCTAAAAACCCTACACCTCCCAATTTCTGCCAAAATCTTCTTAAACTTCAAATAAGCATAACTCTCTCATCGTTTGATGGATTCCTGAAAATAATAGCTTGTTAGAAAGTTCTTTTCATCCTCTTTCCAACCATATATGGGTTTTTGTCTGAAGGTTAGTATTTCTTTCTCTAAATGTAAATCGAAATTCGGCGGAACTGCTAAAATCTTCTTGAACTTCAAACAAGCGTAACTCTCTCATCATTTGTTGGATTCCTGTAAATAATAGCTTGTTGGAAAAATATTTTCATCCTCTTTTAAAAATTATTTGATTTTTCTTCTGAAGGTTAGTATTTCTTTCTCTAAAGTTAAGTCAAAATTCGGCGGAATAAGGTTTTCAGATTTTTTTTATTATTCTGCCTTTGATTGATCGCTGATGTTGTTAACTTCATTCGTATGATTGTTTAATATCCATTCATAGTGAACAATTATAAATTCATCGTTTGAATCTTTTCTATACATGAAATCAGTATGCCCTACCTTTGACCTACTGCCCTATTGTTGCCAATCTTGATCAATTGATTAACCTATTGGATTCTGATCTTGTTTCTTTTGATTATGCATGTTATAAACCTTTAGTCCTTCCTTGTTAACATGAGATCGCAACTCCTACAACTTGTTTTACATGAAATCGCATCTTGCTCTACTTCTTTATTCTTAGTGCCGAAAATTGTATGATAATTATGGATGGTAATTCAGGTTTTTTCTTGTTAAGTTCTTGACTATCACATTGCACATCCGAAGGGGAGGTACCTACAGCATCTGATCACTGGTTTCTGAAAGGTTTGGTGAGTGAAATTGGTAAAGAAATAGGGTATCTAATTGGATATTGGATATGCATACTTAGTTTGGTTTCGGCTTTGCCTTGTGAAGCTATAGGTAGTGCAGAATTATTCAATAAAGACAAGGGAATAACTTCTTGTTCAGAGACAAGAGAGGTAAGATCTAAGCCTCATCAGTTTCTCTGGAGATCCTTGTTGTTTGCTTGATTATTTCGGTGCCTTTACATGTAATGTTGTATGCATATATGTTGTAGTAGGAATCCTTGAATTTTGGACCAAGATGCGATCCTCTAGGCTATACCGAATCCCTTAAGATAGGATATGAGTGCCTAGTTTGCATGTGTTGTGTGTATTGAACAAGTTAATTGTGTTCTGACATGATTAAGGATACCTTGTGGTGGTATTATGTTTTGTACTTGTTTGTGTGTGTTGGTACGTGTTGTGTGTTAGTTTTTTTTTTCCGATGGCCATTCAGAGTAAGCTTTGATGCTCCTTGAAAGAAGGGAGGTTTTTACTGGTATAGGTGTCGTATGGGTGGAAATCCCCAGCATGAGCTCGCTGGATGTTTGTTCCTTGTGTGGCCAAAAGCCATGTCCTTGTGTGGCAGGAAGCCCTTGTCCTTATGTGGCTTGGGATGACTTGTCCTTGTGTGGCAAAAAGAATAGGCTTACTGAATAGTTTGTGTGTTAACCATTTACCTTTTGTGCAGTAAGCCTTGGACAACACAGGTGGAAGGGGATGGCCTTTCTTCTTCATTGCCGAGAGCAATCTGATGAGTTCTACCTACCTATGTACTTCTAAGTTTTCGAAAGTGTTTGTAGTCCCCCTCAGCTTTAGATTCGACCCTACCCTTTTTAACTGAATTCTTGAATTGCGTGATCCCCTTTAGTTGCTAGGAATGACCTGATGTTGTTTGGGAGATTTGTGTTTATGGTTTCTACAGATCTTATCATGTTGTGACCCTACTGAGATTCTTGTAATCTCATTCTGTTATTTCCACCATTTTTCAGGCTTAGGTACATTCACTATTCGTGGTACCAGTGTGTGAGATCAAGGCTGCACGGCGGGGCAATATTGCATCACCTTTGCATTCTAATTTCCTTGGTTGCTTGTGCATACAATATGATCATAGATTTGACTACTTTTTCTAGTTTTTCAAGATCCCTCTTTTGCTTGTTATATTTTGGAACATGTTAGAAAATTTCTTGTTGGTTATTTGAATCCCTATGGGACTTGTGTGTTTTGATTCCAATAATTAAATTTAAAGACTTCTACTGATGTTTTATTCACTCCGTATGATACCAGAATGATGGTCCAATATCATTCTCCATTTGTTATTAAACATATAGAATGATCATACTAAAAGTAAAAAAAAATAAAAATTTAATGGGTAAGTCTGGTGGGATTCAGATAAGTTCTAGGTGTCTTTGGGCTTGTTTTGATTTCACAGCGGTAGTGGTCTTAATCGGAACAAATTTTAATAGGTAGGAATTGGGGTCATTACAGTATTAATCTTTGCTATAAGATGTTGAGTTGTGTATGATCATATTCCTTATTAAAAGGGGTTAATTTATCAAAAATTTGTGGTTTGTGAATTGTATGAGTTAGGAGAAAAACTATGAATATGTGTATTGCGCTAACTATAACTCATAGTAAGTTATATTGCCTACTGATAGTCTAAACATTGAAAAATACCTTGGAATAAGTACAGCTTATCGAAACTGCAAGTAATAGTAATTGTAAATAGTTTTTGAGATTAGGTATTCTTTCTTGAGGCATAAATCGATTTTGGATTGGCTATGGATTGACATGCTCTTAAGTAATAGATTGCCTCTATGAATACTAATTTGAACTGCATGAATTACACTAAGATGAAGCCTAATATAGGTTTTTATTTTGTTGAGCCATAGATACTAACCTATCGAGAACTATTCGGCATACTAATAGTGTATTATATACTTATAAGCACACGAAAAGTATGTTATTGAAGTTGATTAGTCATTGATGAAGATAATGTATGTAGTGCATATCTTTTATTGTGTAATTGACAAAAATAGATTACTGTGCATGGAATGCACATATTGTTGAGGTGTGGAATTTGTTTTGAAATCTGGTAGTGTAATGTGCTTTGTAAGTGTTCAACTGAAGTTAGTAGCTCTTTGATTAGGGCTATTTGTTTGTTTTGGGAAATTCTTGATTGACAATTAGACCTAGTAAGAACCAAGAAAAGTATGATAAAGGTATTTAATTAGAAGATGGATGGACTTTTCGATGAATTTCTGCTAAACTTAAGAGGGTGACATATGAGTTTATAGTCTAATTTTGGATAAAGTTGGTTTGATGGATAAGTAAAATCATGAAAACTTGTGGTATTACCTTAATATGCTAGTTGGAATTCAAGATAACAGCAGGATATGCAGTGGAGGCATGATGATTACAATCTTAAAACATCAACATGTAAATTGATGTGTTATCATAAGATATGGGATTTTGATATCCTGATCATCGTATATACTCTTTATTAAAAGAGTTGGTTATTGTATCTTTATATTGAAACTGTGAGATCCTGACCTTTTTGGGCCATTTGAGCCGAAGGCCCAATCTAATTTTGGTGATAACATTAATGGGCTTTGAACTATAGCCCGAATGCTTGTGAAGGGCGATTGGAAGTTGTTCGATGATTTTATTGATTCAGGCCATGATGTAGTCTTCAGACTCATACGATATGCGGGTAGGTTTACAATATTCTTATCCATTTTTCATGAGTCATCAGGACTCATTAGTGTCAATTTGAGGTTTTGACTCTGAGAAAGGAATATCGGAGTGTATTTTATTGGAAAACAGAGTCCGAGGATATTTTGGTTATTTTACCACCCGATACCCGTCATACTTAGAAATGTGAGCTTTACGATATGCGTACTATTAAGATATACATTATTTAGTTTCAAAGAAGTGACGATGATCCTACAAAAGAATTAATTATATTTTTAGAGAATTATTGTAATTAATGAGATATTAATCTCATTTAAGTATTTATAATAGAAAGATTATACGATGAATTATATCAATGAATTTAAAGTCTTAAGACCTTGGAAAGGTCTATTGATTTCTAGAATTTTTTGGATGTATAGTTCTATTTATTGTGATTTTTCTAAAAGATAAATGAAGGGTAATGGATTTTTAATAAATTATAAATTAATTAGAAATTTTCATGTTTTAGTAGATAGCACTATTTATAAGGAATGTATACAAAATTTTCAGATATTTTTTAGAGTATTATAGAATTTATTATGAATTTTTAAAGATTTATTAGCATTATTAAATAATTTTTATTATTATTATATTATTAAAATATAACATTTTAGAAAATTATATTCAGATAAGCCAAACACAGCAGCCTATGGTGTCGTTTTAACCAAGAAGGTCAAAACGACATGGCTATGTCGTTTTAGCCAGTCTCATACGAGGATGCTGCATTTAACCAAAAATGTCGTCATTTCGAGGGAGGCCTGAAACGATGCTATTTTGAGGATGGAACCAGTTGGTACGGTCTGTGTAATTTCTGAAATTTTGAAATTATTATTGGAAATTGTTATAATTAATCATAAATGATTGGAAAATCATTATCGAGGGGTTGTTGGTGATTTTGATATTTTAAGACCTTAAATTGGTCTGTGGAAGGAATCTAAAGGTGTACGAATTTCTGGAAATTTTCAGAAATATATTTAATATTTAAATTTTAGTTAATAAAAAATTTATGGTTCTGATAAATAGTGCTATTCATAAGGAATTTATATAAATTTTTCTTATATTTTCAGAGTAATGTGATAATTATTACGAATTCTTTAAAGAGTAAATAAATAAATAATATTAATTATTTAATATTAATAAAATATATTATTATTTTAATGGATTATCAAAACGACATTGACCAATGTCATTTTGACCATTGTTGGTCAAAACGCACGGGTGGTTATCTTTTTGGCCACCCGTAGTACTTGAAAGTCGTCTTTGAAAAACAATGTCATTTCGAGTAATAACCTGAACGACTTCATTTTATCTTCGACTAGTTGCCGCCTCAGAATCTCCCGCTGGGTTCCCTTCTCTGGTGACCTAATGGGATAAATTCTTGTGTCTCTCTTTACTTGTTTCAGTTTGTTCGACGCCCTCAAAATACACCTCCAAGCTTCGATTTGTGGACAAAAATTTATTCAGAGTGGAATTGGGTGATTTTTGACTAAATCTCATCAAAATTTGGGTGAATTTTTCCACCTGAATTTTGAATGCTTCTCTTCTCTCAATTCCCTTCTTTTAGTTGATGAAAAGTACAGATTTTAGTGTAGTTGAGTTCGGAATTTAGGATTTTTGATCATGAAATTGTTTTCGTGGAGCGTAGAGGTGGGGATCAAACTATGGAGGTTTTAGGAATTAGGGTTTTGAGGAAAACCTGCAACCTCGGCCGGCTAGGGGAAGAAGATGACCCCAGGCGACATGCTGTCAATGGGTCGTCTGGGTGACTTGTCGCTTGGAGATGAAGACAGGTATGAGCCTTAAGCTCGGGCAAGGTGGTGCGCCCTGATTGGGCCACGTATCCCCGATTTGGAGGTTTGGAGGATGCATGGCATGTAGAGGGTAAACCGCATGTCTCAAGGCTGGAGGTTCGGAGACATCCTGACAGCTCCTAGAGTTGTCAGGTTTCACATTCTAATTGGAGGAAAAATAAATAAATTCGAAAAATTAAGGAAAACGGGCAAAAATGAAATAAAAATCGGGGAAAATAGTAGAAAAATAAAAAATTCCCAAAAAATTACAAAAAATACTAGAAAATAAACAAGCCGAAGAACACAAGATGGGTACCTATAGAGTGGGACCCGTTTAGGTGGAGCTACCACAAGCTAAAACCCCGACAGTATTAGTGGGATGGGCATGGGGTAATTAAGAAAAAGGTAAGCTGAGGATTACCACTGACGTATCTTTGTCCTAACATTGGGCCCTCAATGGACTGAGCAAAATTGCCAGCCTTGTTATGATCTTAGTTGTTTTGATTGTTGTGCGTACTTGCTATTTGACTGTGATAGAGCTACTTTCTTTTATGATTCATTTAGTCTCATCGTATGCCAATGTGTGTGCTTAATAAGCAAGTGATGGCATTTGTATTCTATATATTTTTTCCCGTCCGCTCACCTGGCAGTTTTCTGCCATGCTTTTGGCATGACTGTAGGGTTAATGAACAAATATCAACTTGAAGACTATTACGGATTTATACACGTTCGAGGTATCATTTTGAGGATCTATATTCAAAGTTGAATTCGCTGAGTCATTTGTTTGTAATGAGTCCTTGATATGTTATTAATATCAAATTCGAGCATGTAACTGTTATAATATGCTCATCCTTGATATATGTTTTCCTAGGGTTGTTCGATGTCACCCTGAGACATCATTACTACTCTTATATTCACTATGCTTTGTTTTAAGTACAAATTTTAATATTCTCTTCCACTTCGTGATTATGTCATTAGCCCTGTAGATTTATTGTACACATTATTGTATATTGTCACAATGTATACATTGGATCTACGACGATTGTCGTGTGAAATCTTTGTAGTCCAAGGCATGACAGTGGAACACATGTCACAAGTATGTAGCTTTGGAAGCTGATACAGACACGCCCATAAGATGGCAAGTGGCACATTCTGGTTTGCTAGAATTAAATAAAATTGCAGAAAAGAGAAAAACACAGCAAAAATTATAGAAAATAAAAAAAAAGAAGAAAATTGATAAAATAATCGGAAAAAATGATAATAAATACTAGATTGAATGAGGAGTCTAGTGGTATCAAAATTATTGAATTTGGAGTTGATTTGATAGAATAAATAAATTAAATAAATTTTGGAAAAATAAGGTAAATAAGAAATTTTTTCGATTTAGTTTCGAATTGATATGGAGATAGAAAAGCATCGATTAAAGGGGTTAAACATGTATTTTTTGTATTATTTGGTATTGAATGTGATCTCTGAAGGTATTGGTTATAATCGTGCGTAGCTGGATACCTACAATGGCAGGACTTCGAGGAATCGGTTTAACAAGTAGTCAAGCTATGTGTGGGCTTCAAAACCTATGAGTGGATGGATCTTTTAAATATTTTGAATATTGGAATGAAAGAATTAGCATGATCATGATTAAGTAAAAAGATAATGAAATGATATATTAAACAACTGCATTTGATATGAAATGGCTGAGTAATGCCTATGTTGCCTGATATGTTATGAAATGCATCGATATGAGTTCCCATGATATGTTATGTTGTGAACCGCAGGAATGTGCTTTGTTGTGTGTTTACATCGTAATGCATGTGATGTATTGAATGCAATCGGGTATGAAATATGCAAAGCACTAAAGTGGCATAGGGTAACCTATACAACACTTGAGAGCTCTCTGGGTCTGGTAGCGAGACGTGGAGATGCCAAATATGAAGCTATAAGTTTGGATAGGGACTACACGAGCAAGCTGATAGACACGAGACAGGATCCTGCAAAGTGGGGACTACTAATGTGGAGGTACGATCACCTAACTTCTTGGCATCGTTAGTGGTTTTAGGCAATGGTAAGTAATAATGAAGATAAGCATGAAGTAACATTGACAAATCTCAATCCTACTCCTGGCACCAGATGGACGGTGAGTTAATGCCAAGCCCAGTCACAGTCTCATTGTGCATGAATTTATTATGCGTACTAAATGTGACTTGTTGATGCATTCATATGCTTGTGTGCCCAGTACTATTATGTACATGTATGCGTTGTATTATGTGCTTTTCCAGTTAGCTCACCTAGCTGGTTTCTGCCAAATCTCTTGATCTGAATTTGAACAGGATTGGATATGATTTAGTATGATCATGACATCCCTCCAGACAGACAAGCAGTCGAGAAATTAAGTGAGTCGAGGTTAGGATTCTTTTATGGATTCTAGTATATGGTTGTACAAGATATATATTCCCCTAGTCTATATGCATGACATATGTAATCAGAAAACCAGAACAAGAGTAAATCCAATACATAAACCATGTGTGAAATTCCTGGGGTTTGCGATGTCACCTAGAGACATTGGTATCTCTTATATATTTGTTGTGCATTCTATTTAAATCTATATTCTATTGCCGACTTCATTAATAATCGCTTCATTCTAGCCTTGTAGGTTTATTATATGCATTGATGGATAAGTTGGCAGTGAATATAGTGGGCCTATAGTGACTGTCACATAAAAAAAAGGGTTTTGGGGCATGATAGAAACAATTTGAGATAAGTTCCTAAGAGAAACGTTGTGATATACTGATAGAGTTGAAGATTGTATATGATTTTAATGACTGAGTACTCGGTATTGAGTATTAAGGTTGGCTTGTGTTTAATTGAGACCTTGTGAAGATGATAATAAGTGACTTTGGTTGATATGAGGTTGTTAAAACCCAATATATAACAGATATTGATATTGATTTGAAGGTGTTAAATGAAAGAGAATAACCTTGAATGTGTTGATTTAAAAGTAATGATAAGAACGAAGTTATATACCGAAAGCATAGTATTTACGAGCTGGGAAGAAATTGAGATGAATTCTATTATGAATCGATGATGAAAGTTATTGTCTAAGGTATGAAAATTTTGAGTATGATTATTTTGAATTTGGTTTTGAACAAATGATCTCATTGCTCAGTGTAAATTAATGATATTAATGAAATTCTATTGATTGATGAGCATATTGTTTGGAAGGAACCTGAAATAGGCCCGAAGGTGGAAGTATCACCCCAAAATGATTAGTGAATGTATGGCTATAAGGATATACCCTAGTGTGTATGGAAGTTAGCTTTTCATCATAATCGTATCATCAAGTACATTAGAATGGTTGAGCTTGCTTGATACAAAGGATGAAGAGAATGCAATAGGATATCGCGTTCCAAGTGATAAATGCAATAATGTGAAGTTACTAGTATGTGTAATTTTGAGTAATGTTGGGAATAAAAAGATTGCACTTGGACATTGCAATTCTAATTGTGATTTTGTGGATGCAAAATTTTCGTAGTAAGAGTAACCTTGGAGTAAGTAAGTTTTGAGGACAAAAATTTCTGTAAGAAGGGAAGGATGTGAGAATCCGGAACTTTCAAGCTACTTGAGCCTGAAAGCCCAATCGAGATTGATGATGTAAATGGGCCTTAGCACTTTTTTTTGGATCAATGAAGAATAATAGTTTGACATTTTATGTTTCAAAGTTGAATTTTTTTTCAAGGAATTATTATATTTATCAAGAATTTTCAATGTTTACGAAATCAGTAATCGAAAAATAAAAATATGAGATGTATTAATGATTTTAGTGTTTTAAGACCTTGGATAGGTCCATTAAAGGCTTTAAAGTATTATAAAAAATTTTGAGAATTTTCGGAACTAAAATCAGGATTATTGTAATTTTTCTTGAATATTCGATTGAGATATTTAAATTTTAGTAAATTATATGTTAATAATAAGAGTAATTTTATAGTACTGATGGATAGTACTATTCATAAAGGGTTCACCAAAATTTTTTGTATATTTTTCGGAGGCGAATGCTAATTTCCATGAATTTTTCATAATTTATCGTATTTTAGGAAATATATAAAATATTATTATTATTATTTAAACAAACATAAATATTTTATTAGTCAAAATGACACACTGCTATGTCATTTTGACCTAGGCACGTCAAAATAGCAGTAGTCAATGTTGTTTGACACTCGAGAGAAAGCCTCTCAAATTTTATTGTTTCAAGTAGAAACAACGCCAGTTTGCCGTTGATTCTGGAACCTGTCTAGAAGTCTCTCCCACTACCTTTACTCGATATTCTTCATCTGATTTGAAGTTCTTCATTTCGGACCTAAAGCCTATCAAGCTCCGATTTGGTTTCCATTTGTTGCAGTTCAAGATTGCGAGTTTATCCATACAAAAAATGCAAGATTTCGGGCTGTTAAGGGTGCATGAGAGGTCGATTTTTAGAGTTTAGAAATTGGTTCCTTTTTCTCACGAATCAGTCGGATTCCTTTGGTAAAATCCTAATCTTTTAGTGTGGATAGATTGTTCGTGATTAGAGCTTTAATTTTGTATATATTTTGGGAAGTTTGGTTGGTTATTTTTGTAGATCGGAATCCGGACATATTCCAAGTTCTGCTATTCGTCACCAGTATATCTGAAGGTTGAAGACGACCTCGGGTGACATATTGTTCTAGATGTCTTCGAATGATGGGTCGTCTATATGCTAGAATAGATGACCTGTCGCCTGCTTAAGTAGGCAATGTGTCATCTGTAGATCTAGAAATTAATAATATATCAGAAAAATAGAAAAATAACTAGAAATGGTAAAAAATTTGGGGAAAACAGATTAAAACAGATAAAAATTCCTAAAACGTTATGATAAATACTAGAAAAAATAAGAAATTTAATGGTATCAAGATTGTATCAATTAGATGTGATTTGATGGGTCAAATAATTAGATTATGATCCAGAAAAATAACAAAAAATTAGAAAAATATTCGGATTGATTTCATATTGATTTTTGAGTAGAAATGAGTCGTCTTAAGTTTAAAGACACATAAATTTATGTGTGTTTGTGTATTAAGGATGCGATGTTGAGGATATGGTTATAAATGTATGTGTAGGTAAATACCAATAGGTGATGGGCCTCGAGGAGTCAGTCCAGCTATCAAAGAACCACGTGTGAGCACTTCAAATGTCGAAAAATCCTGGAGTGGACGGACTCTTTTAACACATTGTCTACTGGCATGCGTATGATTAACTGGCAAGATAATGAAATAATGAAATTGAGCTACTATATGTGTTGTGAAATGCCTAAGTAATACCTATGTTGCTTCATGATTAAATTGTTGACCTATGCCATGAATTAATCTAATGTGCCATGTATGTTATAATTGTCGAAGTGCATATATTGTGTTGGGTGCATTCAGAAGCATGAGATAGAATCAAATATCGCAACAGTATAGGGTGTCCTATGAGACTCTTGAGAGTTTTTTGAGTATAGTAGTACGGCCTGAATTTGCCAAGGGAGGTATAAGGAGAGATGTAGAGTATAATTTATAATATAAAATAATTAAATAGGATATTCTTATGTGGGGATCAAGAAGGTGGAGCTACCATCACTTAATACCTCGGCATCATCAGTGTAACTGAGCAAAAAGGAATGCATGGCCCATCAGGACGGATCGAATTTGCGTACAAGATAACAAAAGACGTAAGGAAATGCATATAGAAGTGCCACTGATGGATCACAATCTTAATCTTAGCATCAAAAGGACTAAGAGACATTGCCAGCCTAGCCACATTCCTGATTTTCTTGAGTAGTTTCATGCTGCATACGTTATGGCTGTGACCATACTGAATTATCATGATGAGTATGTTATTAAATGATTGTGTGGTAGCATGACTGTGTTATTAATAATGATTGCATGTGTCTTGCTTTGCGTATTTTTTCTGTCTGCTCACCTGACAAGTTTTTGCCAGATTATTGGAAAATTAATGCTGGAATAATGAAGAACGATTAGAAGCTCACTTTTAGGCTTAGCGAGAAGCAATCGACGACTGAACCATCGTACACGAGGAAATTTTAAGGAACTCTATATTTATAGTGTTTTTTCCCTTAGTGTATATAATAATGATCGAGTATTTGTCTAAAATTTATCCCTGGGTAATAATAAATCTGATTATTTTACGATGTCACCAAGATGACGTCGATTCTGCTCTTTAGTTCCGCTGCTCAATATGTTGATAAACTATTTTATTATTATCTCTGTTTTACTTTCATACCGCTAGCCTTGTAGGTTTATTATATGTATTGTCATGTGTTATGGAAGTATATATAGTGGGCCTAAGGTGATTGTCACGCAAAGTTTTGAGGTCCATGGCGTGACAGGATGTATTTAAGAACAAAGTCTAATAATTAATTTGGGTTAGAAATCTATTTGTGGAATGGAGGTTTGTGAGGGACTGTTGCACTGCACTAGACCAACATACCCTGGATTTTATTTATTTCACATGCGACCATCTCCCCGCCGTAGACCTAGTATATGCACTTCTAGTCACCGGAAATGTATATAGTGAGTCTACAAGGCTGAAAAGAAATTCGATAGAGGAAAAGAACAAAATAAAACGTAGCGGTATTTTAATGTACAATAGTGTTATCAAGGTAGCACTTGCCCATTTTATTGATATATACCATTATTGGAAAACACACACATTTTTACAAAAAATCCAACCCCAACATAGAAACCTTATGCATAAGCAGATATTATATAAGGCTCACAAAGAGAACAAGCACTGACTACACATATCATTATCATTCGATATCTTAAATAAGTAACCGCATTACCAGATGGGATTTGAGTGGTCGAACGTGCTGCCTACAGGAGTCTTGTACACACCAAATCTAAGGATTTGGCAAGAAAACTTGCCAGGTGAGTGATATGATTTAAATATCTCGAAACAATTGGGCAAGCATATCAAATATGTTAAAGAAAACGAATACCAGAAGAAAATCAAATCGACGCAAAATATGCTCCACATAAACAATTTTCTTAAAACATAAGCATACAATTATACCAATTATGAAATTCAATCCTGAGTGACCACACAAACACACATTGGACTAGCATGAGACTCTTAGTCTTTCCGAGCCCTGAACTAGACTAGGATCTGTCAGTGGTAACCCTACTCATTAATATTTAGTCCTTTGAGTTCTAAATCGACAGACTTATTATTATGAACAATAGTCTAAAGTCCATTCCACTGACAATGCCGGGTCATTATGTGATGGTAGCTTCACCTAAGCAATACCCATAACCTAAAAAGAATGGTTAATTGATGAGCATTCATTATAATTAAACCCCGTCCAACCTTATTCCTTGGAAAATGGATTTGGCATCTCCACGCCTCCCTACCACACCTAGAGAGCTCTCAAAGGTGATATGGGTTACCTTATATCGACCAACATCGCGTGCACACTGCTACTTGAATACATACGACTCAACACAATGACGAACAACATAGCAACACAATTATACACAACTCATCCGAGCCTATCTACCCTTCACCTGAACGACGTGTTTTCCATATGCTAATTAGACTACTGTTTGTTTAATCTTGATTCAAGATATATGTCTTTTCATCTGAGACTTAACTACCTATTATTCATTTATAACACTAGAAGACACATTGTTTGTCAATACTAAACTACTGATCACACATACCAGCCCTCGGATGGGCTGTCGTCTAGAGTTTTTTTGGATGACTTGTAGTCTGAAGTCACCCCTAAACTTCAGCTGTCGGGGGTCTTCATGTAAACCCTATCTGGAAGTTTTCTCTTCTCGATTTATCCATTAATCTAACCAACATGCTTCAATACATGCATTAAAACATAATACTAATCCAGACAAGTCATTTGCACTTATCATTAAACCATTTAATCAATGCTAACACTAGCAGTTCACGAGTATAAGGCACCCTAGTTCTTAGGGAAAGAACTTACCCTAGACGCCAACAAACACTCATTTTTCTCTCACGATCGCTCAGGAATCACTCGCCTTCGCCTTCTGCAACTTTTCTTTACTCAAGCATGAGGTTCTGGGATTGGACTGGGGGTACACCCCACATACCCCCCTAGCCGGATTTCTTTCGTATATGTGTGAGGAAGGGAGGGAGACGGGTGTGGAGCCATACACCTGTAAGGTGGGGGACTATCTCGGTTGGTGACTAAGCTCAAGGAGGATACAGCGTCGTATTGGATCCAATGTAAAGCGATGTTGTTCCGTATATGGGATTAGGGTTCCATATACTGTGTCTGGTCAAAACGACAGATACCTCCATCGTATAACCAACAATTTTGTTCAACCAAAACTAATGGCTACAAAATTGAAATTTTATTGATTTAGCTAAACTAACATCAATAAAACTATTAAAACTACACTACCAAATGGGGGTTCAATGTTTGGGTTGAGCACTCATACTCTGGGGTCTAGAAAAACCCAAAAATTCCGAAATAAATTTTTAGAAAGCTTAACAGACTCCAAATAGACTAAATTAATATTTCAAAAACATAAAAGTCAATTTCGGGCTTTACAATCACTAATGGGTCTTGTAAAAATAAAAAAAAAGTCAAAGATGAAAAATTAGTTCCAGAGGCTCCCAACCTCCCACAATGGGATCAATACACTGACAATGGGTTTCAGATTCTCAATATGGAGGTTTAATTAAGAGATAATTTCCTACTTTTAAGTTTAGAAGGATAAGATATGATTAAAGAATAATTCTACTAAAAGGATAATTCTATTAAAAGAGTAATTCTATTTAAAATGAAGAATTATCTAATACTTTGGATAATAAGGGATAAAAGTTAAGGATAATAAAAATATCATAATTAAAATAGGAAATATTCGGCAATAACCATTTTAGGTCTTCACATATTCATTTATTCAAGGGCAAAATAGTCCTTTCAGTTGTACCGGTACCTGAGTTCCATTTCTGACCTGTGGACTTCCATGACATCACCCTATAGAGGATCAGGGTGTCACACTGTACATTCTGAAATTTCAAAAAAAAAAATTTTAAAAATATCGATTATAAAAAATTGAAAATGATGAAGTTGCAAAAAATATTAATATAGAAAAAGATGATGAAGTTACAAAAATATTATTAGGGTATAAAAGTCAAATGACCAATTGGTTTTGACAAATCTGAAGGTATCTTTGGTTTTCTATTTTTTCGGAGAGATTCGAAGTTCTATAACTAACAATTTTGTTCAACCAAACCTAATGGCTACCAAACAGAATTTTTATTGATTTAGTTAAACTAACACCAGCAAAATTAATAAAATGGCACTACCAAATGGGCCTAGTAAAAATAAAAATGGGTCAAAGATGAAAATTAACTCTCGAGGCCCTCGATCTCCCACAATAGAATTGATACACTCATAATGGGTTTCAAATGCTCAATATAGATTTCCATTGGACTCAGATCCTCAACTTCACACAAAATGACATAAATCACACACGCTCACTAAAACCAAAAAATGACATATCGTGTGACTCAATCGATTCACAACCGACAACACAATACACAAGTTAGACACGACAACTATTCTTTATGACTATGTCCACATCACTTGGTCAATTGGTCAAAGATCACAGTCAAATGGTCAAACTGCTCAAACAAGACCAATCCGGATAATCTGATTATACTCATCGATTGACTGGACATTGCGAAGTACAGGGTCTCACATGATTCGATCACCAAAAGTTTTGAGGAAAAATGCTGCATAGTCTCGAAAATCATTCCTGTAATTGTAAAAAAAGAAAAGAAAAGTGAACACCATCTAGTGTGCAAGGATTTAGGATTAGAAAAAGAAGAACAACACAGCTCAAAGCTTACAGAATGTTGTGATTCATAAAGCCGCCACATCTGTCCTCTAATGCTAATGGAGCGTCCCAGTGGAAGAGAGTTATGAAAGGCTCCAGACCTAGAAATTATGATACAATAGGTTCTCATTTTATAAAATATTCTTTTGGAAAAGGTGAAATTTTTGAAGACCATTTGCCAAGCACTCGTCGATGAGACTATTGTAAAAGCTAACTCCTTCCTCGTCCACTCCAAAGCGTATCTGCCCATCTGAAATTTTTAGAATTTGGAAAAACGATTGTATTAGAATACAGGATGATACCAACACTGAGTAGTGATTATTACATTTGAGAAATCTTATAGAAATCTTCCTGTATAATGAAACCCATGTTAATTAATCTAGGTTGAAGTATATGCCGGATACTGTGGTACACCACTCCAAATAATTTTTCAGGATCAAGTAGTAACATACAAGATATCGGTGGTACTAATAGTTTATTGGTATGCTTCTCTTCCTTACAAAACCTCTTGTGACAGTCAAATTATTATCTGATTGGAATGCGTCTTGCTGTTTATTGTGCCATATCTGCTGGTGGTATAGTAAGAATCGATAGTGGAGGGTTCTGGTTAGGGTTCCAATCCGGTCATATGGATCCCCCGCAGAGCATGGACAAGTCCTAGGAAAGGGCTGTTTTGCTGGGGAAAGGGCTGTTTTGCTGGGGAAAGGGGCTGTATTCAATTAATCTTCGGCGAGAAACTAAAATCTTGCTTAATAGGGACGCTAGGGATGGTATAATAATTGAAAGTGTATGTGAGGTCGTCCCTTCCTGTATTGATGGTTTTGCCAAAGCCGCTTTGAGATCTTTCTAAAAATTTAGATCACAAAAGTAAAGATAAACTTTAAGTTTCTTAGCTACTCCTTGGTCCGTGCCATTTTTAAGTATATGTTTTAAAAGGATAAAAGGAGAAAAAAACAAGTCTCACTTTAACATTCATTAATTTTTTAGCACACCTACTTTGCAAAAAGCACTCTTTTAATTAAAAAAAAAGAAGCTATTTGATTCCTGCACTTTTAAGCGATTTGAAGAAAAACAAGTATCACTTTAAACATTCATTCAAGTATTTTATAAATATTTGTATAAAAACTGTTATCTAGACAGAAATATTTTATAAGAGTACAAGTACAACAAGAGTAATCGGAGTCTCCTTATCGTAATAAGCTCAATGCAGCTAAAACAAAAGAAATAATTTAAATAATGTACATTGCTATATCAAAAAATAATGTTTATAGTAAATCTACAAGGCTAGTAGTATAATAGTAAATAATGGAGTCGATATCAGATTATAAATCTAATAAGAATGCATAGTGGATATAAAAGATGTATTGATATCTCCGGGTGACATCGGACAAGTTTGGAAATAAATAATTCAAAAATAAACATATTACATTGTTTACATGCCTGATTTTATTATTAGTGGTATACTAGTATCTCAACACAATCAAATTGACTTAGAGGAAACAACTATGAATTTATTTTCTATATATGTTACCTCAAATGTATATAGATCCAATATAGTCTTCACATTATGCCTGGAATGAGCTCTCAATCTTTAGTCATGCATTCATGCCAATAGCTTGTTAGAAGCCTGTCAGGTGAGTATATGGAAAAAATACTAATAACATAACACATGCAATCATGCACTTATTAAATAAATACACTATACACAATAATAAACTCAACGAGTCAAAGGTATACACCACAGTCACAGTCAAAATATGACATATTCGCACAACATTCCAAGCAATCAAAACCATAACAGAGCTGGCAATGGCTCTCAATCCGTTGAGTTTTTGGATTTGGGACTGAGATACATCAATGTTACTTCCAACTTGCCATTTCCTTATCGTCTCGATATCATTGGCATCTTCATGCCACGTTACTATACTTGGAAAGCTCTCAAGAGTCGCATAGGCTACACTATATTATACCTGTGCATTTCACATCTCATGTGTCTGATGCACTTAATGGTTTCGAACATCGGGCAATTTATGGGATCTTATCCCATTATCTCACAGGCAACGGTGGTGATCGAGAGGAAGGGAAGAGGCAGCCAGTTCACGGGGTAAACAATGTCATGCTGGGTCGTTTGTAAAGACGTCGTTTTTGCCAAAACGACATTAGGGTTGCTTAGGTGCCAAAACAAAGTCCATCACTGCATTTTGACCAACGATGGTCAAAACAACGTTGGTCAATGTCATTTTGACCATCTTAATAAAACCAAATATAATTTAATTTAATAATATTAATATTATTTATTAAATATATAAAATCATTAATAATTCTTAATAAATAATATTCTGCTGCAAAAATTTTAATACACTCCTTATGAATAGGATATTTTATTAAAACTTGAAAATTAATTTTTTCATATGTATAATTTGATAAAAATTAGTCACCACAGTAAATATAAGAATTAAAATTTTTTAACCTATTTGGGCCGAGGAGCTCAACGGAGGATCATCGATGTTAACGGGCCTTGACTCGTCCGTTATTTGGAAGTATTTACGGACTTATGTTATGGTCCGTATGATTTAGGAAGTAATTATACAATGTTAGAAATTTTTATATTTTTATTTGAAATTTTATAAATTTATGATAAATGATTGGAAAATCATTATTGAGGGGATGTTGGTGATTTTGGAGTTTTATGACTACAAATTTGCCTATTGTGGGTATTAGAAAGTGTACAATATTTTTGAGAATTTTGGAGGAAAATTTAAAATTTTATTGATTTTTCTAAGAAAATTATGGTATTATTTTTTAATAAATAATATATAATTGAGAGAAATAAATTTTATGGTATTGATGGATAATAATATTCATAAGAAATTTATAGAAATTTTCCATGTATTTTTTAGAGTAGTAGGGTAATTTTTATGAATTTTATATATAAATAAATAATTATATTAATATTATTAATTATATTAATATTTTAGTAATATTTAATTAATATTACATTATGGGTCAAAATGACTCAAGTCAATGTTATTTTGACTACAGATATCAAAATGTGTCACCTTCGAGAGTTAGCGATGTCTCGCTCGGAGATGAGGCCAGGCAGGGTCCCTAGCCTCAGGCTCGGGGGATGTGTGGCACGCGGGGAGCGAACCGCATGTCACGAATCCGGTGGTTCGGGAGGCACCATGGCACCACTTGTAATTGCGCTCTGATTGGATAAAAATAAATAAAATGCTGAAAAATTAGGAAATCAGCATAAATAAAAGAAAAATTAGAAAAAATAACAGAAAAATGAAAATAATTCCAGAAAAATTGTAGAAAATACTAGAAGTCATAAGGAGTTTGATGTGCTGCATAATTAGAACAAGATTTGGAAAAATAAGAAAAAAAATCTAAATCAATTTTGAGTTAGCTATCGAATAGAAATATGTCAAATTAAGGCTATAAATGCATAATTATATGCGTGAATATGTAATCTAGTTTATGATATTGAAGAATCAACTATGATTTCATGTATAGGTAGATGCCTATTGGCGCAGGACCTTGAGGAATTGGTCCAGCTATCGAGGATCAAGTGTAGGCTCTTGGAACATCAGGAAACCCGTGAGTGGATGGATTTTGTTTATCATTTATTGCTGGCATAATTGATTAGTTATGATTATTAATGAAATAATTAAATGATAATTAGTGTTAAAATGTGAACAATGTGACGTGATTGTGAGTTACACTTTGTGCTTGTGTTCGATGTGTCATGTTATGATTTGAATGATATACTAGGTTGCTAGGAAAATTGTTAGGCATGCAATGCATTGAATGAATTGGATGTACAAGATGTGAATGCACAGGCATATCATAGGATAAACCATGTGACTCTTGAGAGCTCTTCGAGTATGGTAACAAGGTGTGGAGACCCCAATCAATCGAAGTTATAAGGGGGATAGGGATGACAGAAGCAAACTAATGAGCACAAGATGGGTACCTATAGTGTGGGTATGTTTAGGTGAAGCTGCCATCACCTAATGTCGCGTCACTGGAATGGGCATGTCGTAAACAAGGAAAAAGGGAAGTCGGGAACTACCACTAACGTATCTTAGTCCCAATCCCGAGAATTTAGTAGACTAAGAGTTATTTCTTGAGAGAACACTATGGAGTTAGTTATTCTTATCATTTGATAATTATTGAGTGGGTCTGAATCTTGTAGCCTATTTTCTCTCAATCTTTTAGGTCAAGCAAATCATTGTTTTGGAAAATATTTTTATGTTGTGAACTCATTGTCACACTTGATATATTCGGAACTGTCATGCCCTGTCGTAATTTAGTATCTCTTGTATGATTTTTGTGAGGACCCTATCGATTCCTGTACTCTTGGTGGTGAGTTATTATTGTGTTTGTTTCGCAGTGTTATTTCATACCCATTACCCGATTGGGTAATGCATTGGTGCCACATAAGTTTGATTTGTTACTTGCTATGTTGAGGATCATTGTATTTAATTGCTATATGTTTAAATTATTATGTGGCATTATATAGATAAACTTGATGATCTTGTCGTAAATCGTCAAGTTAGGGCAAACTATGAATGTGTACATGGTAATAATCTTGATTTCAGATTGAAAGGCTTGGGAAGAGCAAGGAAAATCGTATGTTGTATAATCTAACATAAGTTTATATTACCCACTAATGATTTGAATTTTAAGAAGTACCTTGGATTAGGTATAGTTTATTGAGAATATAAGTATTATGTGAATATTTTAGGGAGTTGAATATTTTGTTTGAGGCATAGATGACTTTGGATTGATTGTAGTTTGACCTTCTTGTAAGTGATAAATTGCCTCGTCGAATTCTAACTGGGATTGCATGATTTGTAGTAAGATGATACCTATTATAGCCTATTATTTTGATGAGCCGCAGATCCTAACCGATTAGGGATTATGAATAGATGAGTAAGAATTGAAAAACTGGGTACGGATTATTTGATTATAAGTGTATTTTGTATTTGTAAGCACACGGAATATACACTATTAAAGTCAATTATTTAGAGATATAGGCAATGTACGGAGAGCATGTCATTGTCTTGAAGTATACTGAGGAGCATTATAGTTATAGAAGTATATAATATATGGTATACTAAACTATATATGAGTCGCATAACATACCCGGTGTTATGTGATTGAGTAATAACACTTATATTATAAATTTATGAAGTTATTGTTGAACTAGAAAATTTTCAATCATTGAGTTGGACTACCAAAATGATTCAAAAAATTGAATTATTTGAGGATGCTTACGGTGAATAAAGAAGCATAGTATATTTGTTCCACTACGGAAAAATTAAAGCATAGGTGTATTGACCTTATGCTAAATTTTAACAAAAAATGAGCCTAGAGATGTAAATTTAGTATGACGATGCATACTGAAGTTTAATCAGTTCAGTAAGTGAAATAGAGTTATAAGATTTGTGCTTATATTTCGAGGAGATTGGGTTATGAAATTATAATGTTCGATTGATTTTTTGAGTCAGGAAATTGTTAGTGGTAGAATTTCATAATAAGCAAAATTGAACTGAATTCTTGTGAGGGTTTTGCAAGTAAGGGATACTGGACAAATTAAGTGAGACTTGATGGATATAACATCAGAGCTAGGTAGTTATATGCACAAAAAGACTAATACATGTCTATTTTTGTACGTTGTACGAATGATGGAGAGTAAAAAGTGTATTGATATGAAGGATGAAGAAGTATTGTGGTATATCACAGTAAAATTATGATTTTATTACTATAGAACTGTCTTAATTACATAATTGGGAATTTTGGAATGATGTTCCAATTGATATGACAATGAGGATATAAATTCATAGGAACTGAGTAAATGAAAAACTCGCAAAATTTACTTAAAAAAGAGTTGATAGAATCAAAAGTGGAAGTAGAGCAGCGCAGTGGAATCATAGCTCTTGTATAAATGATTAATTTTATGGAATTATATCGATAAATTTTTGCTATTGAAGTAGTAGATTGAGAAAATTGAGCTTAAAAAATTGATGGGTGTTGAGGAACCGAATGATGAAAATATAGTATGATACTACATTCTAATAAAATCCGAGTTTGATGTTTGAAATTATATTGATATGATGAAATTTGGATTATTGATTGCAATTGCTGACGATGATGGAGCTAAAAAGATTGTGAAATAGGTTCTGACACGAACCAGTAAAATATAATCATATGAATATGATCAGTGGATATATGACCTAAGGATTATGGTTTTGAGAGCTAAAGCATTAGTATGATTGAAATCATTCCATCATACATGATGGAAGTGTCAAATTTTGATGATATACAGGATGAAGAGAATGCGAAGGCGTGATGTAGAATTTTTACGATTTGTCTGAATTTCAAATTCAGCGAGTTTTGAGGACAAAACTTTTTATAAGAAGGGTAGGATGTAAGAATCAAAAACTTTTAAGCTATTTGGCTGAGGAGCCCAAGGGAGGATCATCGATGTTAGCGAGCATTGACCCATTATTTGGAAGTATTTACGGACTTATGTTATGGTCCGTATGATTTAGGAAGTAACTATACAATGTTGTAAATTTTAAAATTTTTATTTGAAATTTAAAAAATTTATGATAAATGATTAGAAAATCATTATCGAGGGAATGTTGGTGATCTTTGCATTTTAAGATCACAAATTGGTCTATTGAGGGTATCTGTATAAATTTTTCAAGAATTTTCAGAGGTAAATATAAAATTTTATTAGTTTTTCTAAGAAAAAATTAGGGTATTTAATATTTAGTAAATAATATATATTTGAGAGAAATAAATTTTATGGTATTGATGGATAATAATATTCATAAGGAATTTATAGAAATTTTCCGTGTATTTTTTAGAGTAGTAGGGTAATTTTTATGAATTTTATATATAAATAAATAATTATATTAATATTATTAATTATATTAATATTTTGCTAATATTTAATTAATATTTTACTCTAGGTCAACTCAGGTCAATGTCGTTTTGACCGCGAATATCAAAAAGCATTAGGGGTGCTTTCGATCTGGGGCTACACATGGGGGTTTAGGTTGCGATACAACGTCGTTTTTCAAAGTAACCTACTACCGCCTTAGCCTTCCCGATTATTCAAATTGGATAAAACCCCATTATGTCCAGGTGCTGAATCATACCCCCTCAAGCTCTGAAAAATTCCTCCTGAACTCAGTTTCCTTCCCGCGAGTCATGTCTGGCAATTTTTGTGTTGATTACAACTTCAAATCGCCGGATCTAGGTGAGTCTTCATTCGTATTAGCCAGATCTAATCTTCCCTCGTATATGCAATTTAGGGTATGAGATATAACGATTTATACATGTTTATGATTGAAATTCGTTAAATTTCATGTTAGTATAGTTTAAATTGCAATTTGATGAGGAATTAAGGAGTTAGGGTTTCGGATTGAAAATCTGCAACCTCAGCGAGTTGGGGAAGAAGACGACAATGGGTAACATGCCACCTAGGGGTCGTATGGGTGACCTGTCCCCTAAAGGAAAACCAGGCAATGTGTCACTTGCGAGAGCAGGCAAGTGTTGCCTGGAGATCAGGCCAGGTAGGGCCCCGAGCCTTAGGCTCTAGGGATGCGTGGAACACGGGGACTGAACCGCCTGTCATGAATCTAGTGGTTCGAGAGGTGCTACAAGGTATCACACTCTAATTGGATAAAATTAAATAAAATTCGAAAAAAATTAGAAAATCGGCAGAAATAAAAGAAAAATTGGAAAAAATAGAAAAAAATTGAGAAAAATTCTTGAAAAAATTACAGAAAATACAAGAAATCATAAAAATTTTGATGGTACAAAAATGTATGATATTAGAGTTGATTTGATGGGTCAAATTATTAGAACAAGATTTGGAAAAATAAGAAAAAATAAAAATAATGTCTGAATCGGTTTCCAGTTAGCTATCAGGTAGAAACAGACCGAATTAAGGCTATAAATGCATAATTTTATACATAATTATGTAATCTAGTTTATGATAAGGAAGAATTGACTATGATTTTATGTATAGGTGGATGCCTATTGGCGCAGGACCTCAAGGAATCGGTCTAGCTATCCAGTATCAAGTGTGGGCTCTTCGAACATTGGGAAACCTGTAAATGGACAGATTTTGTTTATTGTTTGTTACTAGCATGATTGATTAGTTATAATTATTAAAGAAATAATTAAATGATAATTAGTGTAAAAATGTGATGAATGTGACGTGATTGTGACGTGATTGTGAGTTACAATTTGTGCTTGTGTTCGATGTGTCTTGTTATGATTTGAATGACACACTAGGTTGCCATGAAAATTGTTAGGCATGCAATGCATTGAATGATTTGGATGTACGAGATGTGAATGCACAGTCATAGCATGGGGTAAGCTATACGACTCTCGAGAGCTCTCCGAGTATGGTAGTAAGGCTTGGAGACGCCAATCAATCAAAGCTATAAGGGGGACAAGGATGACACGAGCAAGTCGATGAACACAAGATGGGTACCTGCAGTATGGGGTCTGTTTAGGTGAAGCTACCATCACCTAACGCCCTAGCAGCGTCAGTGGATGGGCATATGGTGAATAAGGAAAAAGGTAAGTCAGGAACTACCACTGACGTATCTCAGTCCCAATCCCGAGAATTCAATGGACTGAATGTTATTGCTAGCCCGGTCATGATCTTTTTGCTTTGAATGTTATGTGTACATGCCATATTTGATTGTGACTGTGCTGCGTTTAATATGATTTATCAAGTCTCATCGTATGCTAGCTTGTGTGCTTAATAAGTGAGTGATTGCATGTGTATTTTTGTATATGTTTTCCCATCTGTTCACCTGACAAATTTTTGCCAGGTTATTGGCATGATTGCAGGGTTAATGAACAAAGCTCACTCCTAGGCAGGACACGAATACATAGGTGGATTGTGAGGATCTGAGGTATCATATAAGGACTAAATTCATAATTGATTTCCTATAAGTCACTTGTTTGTAATGAGTCATTGATATGTTATCAATATTGAATTCGAGCATGTAATTGTTGTAATATGCTCATCCTTGATATATATTTTCCTGGGGTGGTCTTATGTCACTCAGGGACATCATTACTACTCTTATATTAGCTGTGTTTTGTTTTAGATTCAAATTTTATCAACATAGTAATATTAATAAAACCATAATTATCTTTTAAAACCAAAACATAATTTTCGAGAAAATCTTTAAAAGACCATACCTCGCAAACTATAAGTCAAATTGGAAAAACAACAATACCATCACGTCCTGAATGTCAAAATTAGGTAATAAGGTTGAAACGTAAATATAGGGATTGGGCAGTGCGTGGCCAGATGGCGATGGTGATCAGCTATATATAGCTAGAGACTGGCCAGAAGGCGGGTCAAAATCAAAATTTACCTATCTCGCACAAAATAACATATTAATACGAAGCTAGAGACATGAGGAATATGTTTTCGGACTCATTTCGGTGATTACTCACCAGAATATGAGAAAATTGGCAATTTTTTTCCCGAAAAAATTGTCATTTTCGCAAGCTCGTGGAAGGAGCATTGAGTAGCGGAATCTAATGATTCTTGCTGCCGTGGGCTGTCGGTGAGGTGATGCTCCGACTAATAGAGGTAGTGTTGTGAACGGATGACAAACGATGGCCTGCAGTCTTCTAGATCGGAGAGAAGAACTAGAACAAAGAAGATATGGAGGAGAGAGATGGAACATGAAAAAAAATAATAATAATCACGCCCCGGACCCCAAAAAATTTTGTGCAACAGTTGGCATTGGCCCATTATATACACTGCCCTAACACATAAAAATGCATATAATAGATTTACAAGGTTAGCGGTGCAATAGTGTTGCGGAGATATCAATAAAATAATTTGTTAACATATTGGGCATCAAAATAAGGAGAAGACTCGATGTTGTCCTGGCGACGTCGTGAAATGATCAAATGATCAGATTTATTATCATTTCGCAAGAATAAAATTCACACAAAGACTCAATTAACTTTTAATACACTAAGGGGAAAAATACTATGAACACAATATGCTCCTAAGATTTACCTCAATTATGACCGATCACTCGCCGATTGCTTCTCTCTAAGCCTTAGAGTGAGCTTCTAGTCGTTATTCATTATTCCTGCACACTTGCGAATAATCTAGTAAAAACCTGCTAAGTGAGCAGACAGGAAAATATGCATAGCAGAACATATGCAATCAATTAGAGATAACTCAAGCATGCTGGCACATAACAAACACTTGCATATTCATTATAGCAATTCAGCACGATCACAGTCACAGCACAATGCAACACATAATAGCTCAGGTAATTAGGACCACTGCTAGACAGGCAATGTCTCTCAATATTTCTGGCACAAGGAGTAGGACTGGGATCCGTTAGTGGCATTTCTATATGCAGCTCTTTATGTCTCTTGTTGTCTCGTATCCAAACTCATACTACCCCGATAGGACATGCATTTCTCTTGTTCTATTTCCTTTGAGACCCTGATCCATAGAGGATTAGATGTCCTAGAAGTCCGTCTGTCAGAAGTGGCACCTAGGTATCTATACAGCTGAAATGACCATTTTTCCTTTGAAGAAATAAACATAGCCCTAATTATTATTTTATATTTTTAATAATTTTATTTCAAGTATTTTTGTGTTAACTATGTTTAGTTCAATCCCTTATTATCCACAGATATTAGATAATCCTTTTTATCCTAAATAGTTAATTATCTTTTATTATCTTCTAAAAGGTTTATCCATTAAACCTTATCTTATCTTTCTATAGAGGAAATCAATCCTTTAGGCACCCATAAATAGAGAGGCTGGTCACACCTTTATTGTACATTTTCATTCTCCCTTATATTCCCCAAAAACACAAGTCTTCTCTCCCTTCCTTCCCTTATGTGTGCCGAAATTCTCTTCATCCTCCTTGGTGTCAAAATTGGTCCACCTTTGTTAAATAATTGCGTGTGATAGCGTTTTGAATTTCTCACTTCGTGCCACATCTTCTTTGATAGAATTCACATTTAAAATGTTAGTATTTTCTTATTAAATTTGTGCCGAGTTCTTTCTCTAGGTGTGGGTGCCGATTTTTTATTTCCTCTTTCTAATGTTTTTGAATCTTGTTCCTCTTATCTATATGAGTGTCTGGCACCTACTCCTCTTTAAATACTATGAAATTGCAACCTATTACCCTTTTAAATATTGAAATCACAAATACCTACCCTAAACCATAGTGTTACCGAAATTTTTACATTAAAAAGGGTTGAATAGTCAGGTAGATATTTGTTGGTTTCTTGGCCATCACACCATGCATTCAGAGGGAGGTATTGTTGCATCTGGATAGCTGATTTTTGGTAGATTTTCATGAGGATCGTAAGATGTCTTTGATTTTCTTACTTTGTGTTGGATGCTTAGTATTGTGGTGTCCTTGCTTTATGATTTTTAGGTGTTTTTGATCCTTATGATAATGGTAAAAGGGATAGCATCTTGTTCGAACGAATGAGAGGTAGGATCTATACCTCATTGGTTTCTTCAAAAATTATTTTTCTTATTTTATGGTTTCGGTTTATTTATTAAGGTTATGCATGCTTGCGGATTGATGATTGATTCCTTAGGTGATTTCAGAACCTATAAGGAAATACAATTGCCCTCTTATGGATTGATTGTATAGTACTGAATTGTGCTTTGTGTTGTGACTTGATTGAGGATACCCTGTTGTGATTCTATGCACTTATAGCACGGTTGTGTGTCAGGATCCTCCTTCCGATGGCCATGTGGGGTAAGTGATCGATGCTCCTAGTGCGAGGAGAGGAACTTATAGTATTGGGAGGCATATTGTGTTTGTTTCCCAGCAAGTGCACGTTGGATGCCTTGTTCTTGTGTGGCTTTGATGCCTTGTCAATGTGTGGCAAGATAGAAAGGCTTGTTGTGAGTTTGTTTTCTAACTATTTTACCTTTTTTCAACATTATCTTGGACAACACAGATGGTAGGGGATAACCATTCGATTTTACAAAATAGATTGTTAATAAAGCTGCCCATGTGTTTTTGGTTCAGTCTTGTGTTAACTAGTTTCAAAGCTTTTTTAGTCCACCCAATTAGATTGATAATTTTGGCTCTATATTATTTGTGCTTGCTTGCTGATTGTTTGAGCCTATTATATGTGTATGCGATTTATCTAACAGGATCGACAGATGTTTGTTTAGTTTTTTCGCAGATCTTACGATATTGCGATCCTACTAGGATTCTTCTAATCTCATCTTGTTGTTTTTCTCTCTTTTTGAAGTTTAAGTTCATACTTTGCTGGCGATACCGAGGTGTGAGATTAGGGTTGCACGACGGGACCATTGCATACCACATTTTCAACATTTTCACTTTTGTTTCTAGCTTCCAATTTTTTGTTCCTATTTGAGAACCTCACCTTGAACAGATACTTCCTGAATGAGATTTCCTTGGGACTTTTGTGCTATATTTCTAATGAATTCTTCATTTATGAATGTCTTCCATTGATATTTTCTTTATACTCTGTTTATTCCAGAATGAAATTGCATGCTCGAACCTTAAAACCAACTTCATTAACAAATAAAACATAATAACTAGTCGACTTATACCTTGTGGAATTCGAATAGGTCCTTGCGAGGGCTTATTCGGGTTTCTTGGCGGTAAGGGTCCTATTGGGTTGGGTTCGGGTCCTTACAAGTGTGCTAGCAGAGCATGGTTGTATGATTTGCATATTGTATGTTTTGTATGTTTAGCATGTTTGTGTGATTGCATAACCAATGTGTTTCTGAAAAATGTTCTTGTTTTGATGCATGCACATATTCTTCTTTGTTTAACTATGATTTGATGTGTTTTGATTTGTTTGAATGTTTGTGAGCCTATGTGATTTGTTGTGAATTGTGTGCATATGTGTGTGATATTTTCTATATGAATGTTTCAGCCATATATGCAAATTATCCGGTGTATGTCCCTCAACCAGGTACTGTGTGCATTAGTGGATTAGATGCCCTAGAAGTCCGTCTGTCAGAAGTGGCACCTAGGTATCTGCGCAGCTGAAATGACCATTTTTCCCTTCAAGAAATAAAGATGGCCCTAACTATTATTTTATATTTTTAATAATTTTATTTCAGGTTCTTTTGGCTTAATTAACTTTAGTTTAATCCCTTATTATCCACAAATATTAGATAATCCCTTTTATCATAAATAGTTAATTATCTAGTATTATCTTCTATAAGGTTTATACTTTAAAACTTATCTTATCTTTCTAAGCTTAAAAGTAGAGGAAATCAATCCCTTAGGCACCTATAAATAGAGAGGCTGCTCACACATTTATTCTACACTTTCATTCTCTCTTTTACTCCCCAAAAACACAAGTCTTCTCACCCTTCCTTTCCTTATGTGTGCCAAAATTTTCTTCGTCTTCCTTGGTGTCGAAATTGGTCCACCTTTGTCAAATAATTGCGTGTGATAACTTTTTGGATTTTTCACTTCGTGCTTCATCTTCCTTGACTGAATTCACATTTAGAATGTTAGTATTTCCTTATTAAATTTGTGCTGAGTTCCTTCTCTAGGTGTGTGTGCCGATTTTTTAGTTCCTCTTTCTAATACTTCTGAATCTTGTTCCTCTTATTTATATGAGTATCTGGCACCTATTCCTCTTTAAATACTGTGAAATTGCAACCTATTACCCTTTTAATTATTGAAATCACAAGTACCTACCCTAAATCATAGTGTTGCCGAAATTTGTACCTTAAAAAGGGTTGAATAATAAGGTAGATATTTGTTGGTTTCTTGGCCATTACATCATGCATTCAGAGGGAGGTATTGTTGCATCCGGATTGCTGATTTTTGGTAGATTTTCGTGAGGATCGTAAGATGCCTTTGATTTTCTGACTTTGTGTTGGATGCTTAGTATTGTTGTGTCCTTGCTTTATGATTTTTTAGGTGTTTTTGATCCTTATGATAAAGGTAAAAGGGATAGCATCTTGTTCGAACGAGTGAGAGGTAGGATCTATACCTCATCAGTTTCTTCAAAAATTATTTTTCTTATTTTATGGTTTCGGTTTATTCATTAAGGTTATGCATGCTTGCGGATTGATGATTGATTCCTTAGGTGATTTTAGAACCTATAAGGAAATACAATTGCCCTCTTATGGATTGATTGTATAGTACTGAATTGTGCTTTGTGTTGTGACTTGATTGAGGATACCCTGTTGTGATTCTATGCACTTATATCACGGTTGTGTGTCAGGATCCTCCTTCCAATGGCCATGTGGGGTAAGTGATCGATGCTCCTAGTGCGAGGAGAGGAACTTATAGTATTGGGAGGCATACTGTGTTTGTTGCCCAACAAGTGCACGCTGGATACCTTGTTCTTGTGTGGCTCCGATGCCTTGTCAATGTGTGGCAAGATAGAAAGACTTGTTGTGAGTTTGTTTTCTAACTATTTTACCTTTTTTCAGCATTATCTTGGACAACACAGATGGTAGGGGATAACCATTCGATTTTACAAAATAGATTGTTAATAAAGATGCCCATGTGTTTTTGGTTCAGTCTTGTGTTAACTGGTTTCGAAGCTTTTTTAGTCCACCCAATTAGATTGATAATTTTGGCTCTATATTATTTGTGCTTGCTTGCTGATTGTTTGAGCCTATTATATGTGTATGCGATTTATCTAACAGGTTCGGCAGATGTTTGTTTAGTTTTTTCGCAGATCTTACGATATTGCGATCCTACTAGGATTCTTCTAATCTCATCTTGTTGTTTTTCTCTCTTTTTGAAGTCTAGGTTCATACTTTGCTGGCGATACCGAGGTGTGAGATTAGGGTTGCACGACGGGACCATTGCATACCACATTTTCAACATTTTCACTTTTGTTTCTAGCTTCCAATTTTTTGTTCCTATTTGCGAACCTCACCTTGAACAGATACTTCCTGAATGAGATTTCCTTGGGACTTGTGTGCTATATTTCTACTGAATTCTTCATTTATAAATGTCTTCCATTGATATTTTCTTTATACTCTGTTTATTCCATAATGAAATTGCATGCTCGAACCTTAAAAGCAACTTAATTAACAAATAAAACTTAATAACTAGTCGACTTATACCTTGTGGAATTCGAATAGGTCCTTGCGAGGGCTTATTAGGGTTTCTTGGCGGTAAGGGTTCTATTGGGTTGGGTTCGGGTCCTTACAAGTGTGCTAGCAGAGCATGGTTGTATGATTTGCATATTGTATGTTTTGTATGTTTAGCATGTTTGTGTGATTGCATAACCAATGTGTTTCTGAAAAATGTTCTTGTTTTGATGCATGCACATGTTCTTCTTTGTTTAACTATGATTTGATGTGTTTTGATTTGTTTGAATGTTTGTGAGCCTATGTGATTTGTTGTGAATTGTGTGCATATGTGTGTGATATTTTCTATATGAATGTTTCAGCCATATATGCAAATTATCCGGTGTATGTCCCTCAACCAGGTACTGTGTGCATTAGTGGATTAGATGCCCTAGAAGTCCGGTCTGTCAGAAGTAGCACCTAGGTATCTGCGCAGCTGAAATGACCATTTTTCCCTTCAAGAAATAAAGATGGCCCTAACTATTATTTTATATTTTTAATAATTTTATTTCAGGTTCTTTTGGCTTAATTAACTTTAGTTTAATCCCTTATTATCCACAAATATTAGATAATCCCTTCTATCCTAAATAGTTAATTATCTAGTATTATCTTCTATAAGGTTTATACTTTAAAACTTATCTTATCTTTCTAAGCTTAAAAGTAGAGGAAATCAATCCCTTAGGCACCTATAAATAAAGAGACTGCTCACACATTTATTCTACACTTTCATTCTCTCTTTTACTCCCCAAAAACACAAGTCTTCTCACCCTTCCTTTCCTTATGTGTGCCAAAATTTTCTTCGTCTTCCTTGGTGTCGAAATTGGTCCACCTTTGTCAAATAATTGCGTGTGATAACTTTTTGGATTTTTCACTTCGTGCTTCATCTTCCTTGACTGAATTCACATTTAGAATGTTAGTATTTCCTTATTAAATTTGTGCTGAGTTCCTTCTCTAGGTGTGTGTGCCGATTTTTTAGTTCCTCTTTCTAATACTTCTGAATCTTGTTCCTCTTATTTATATGAGTATCTGGCACCTATTCCTCTTTAAATACTGTGAAATTGCAACCTATTACCCTTTTAATTATTGAAATCACAAGTACCTACCCTAAATCATAGTGTTGCCGAAATTTGTACCTTAAAAAGGGTTGAATAATAAGGTAGATATTTGTTGGTTTCTTGGTCATTACATCATGCATTCAGAGGGAGGTATTGTTGCATCCGGAATGCTGATTTTTGGTAGATTTTCGTGAGGATCGTAAGATGCCTTTGATTTTCTGACTTTGTGTTGGATGCTTAGTATTGTTGTGTCCTTGCTTTATGATTTTTTAGGTGTTTTTGATCCTTATGATAAAGGTAAAAGGGATAGCATCTTGTTCGAACGAGTGAGAGGTAGGATCTATACCTCATCAGTTTCTTCAAAAATTATTTCTCTTATTTTATGGTTTCAGTTTATTCGTTAAGGTTATGGATGCTTGCGGATTGATGATTGATTCCTTAGGTGATTTTAGAACCTATAAGGAAATACAATTGCCCTCTTATGGATTGATTGTATAGTACTGAATTGTGCTTTGTGTTGTGACTTGATTGAGGATACCCTGTTGTGATTCTATGCACTTATATCACGGTTGTGTGTCAGGATCCTCCTTCCAATGGCCATAGTGGGGTAAGTGATCGATGCTCCTAGTGCGAGGAGAGGAACTTATAGTATTGGGAGGCATATTGTGTTTGTTTCCCAGCAAGTGCACGTTGGATGCCTTGTTCTTGTGTGGCTTTGATGCCTTGTCAATGTGTGGCAAGATAGAAAGGCTTGTTGTGAGTTTGTTTTCTAACTATTTTATCTTTTTTCATCATTATCTTGGACAACACAGATGGTAGGGGATAACCATTCGATTTTACAAAATAGATTGTTAATAAAGCTGCCCATGTGTTTTTGGTTCAGTCTTGTGTTAACTGGTTTCGAAGCTTTTTTAGTCCACCCAATTAGATTGATAATTTTGGCTCTATATTATTTGTGCTTGCTTGCTGATTGTTTGAGCCTATTATATGTGTATGCGATTTATCTAACAGGTTCGGCAGATGTTTGTTTAGTTTTTTCGCAGATCTTACGATATTGCGATCCTACTAGGATTCTTCTAATCTCATCTTGTTGTTTTTCTCTCTTTTTGAAGTCTAGGTTCATACTTTGCTGGCGATACCGAGGTGTGAGATTAGGGTTGCACGACGGGACCATTGCATACCACATTTTCAACATTTTCACTTTTGTTTCTAGCTTCCAATTTTTTGTTCCTATTTGAGAACCTCACCTTGAACAGATACTTCATGAATGAGATTTCCTTGGGACTTGTGTGCTATATTTCTACTGAATTCTTCATTTATGAATGTCTTCCATTGATATTTTCTTTATACTCTGTTTATTCCAGAATGAAATTGCATGCTCGAACCTTAAAACCAACTTCATTAACAAATAAAACTTAATAACTAGTCGACTTATACCTTTTGGAATTCGAATAGGTCCTTGCGAGGGCTTATTCGGGTTTCTTGGCGGTAAGGGTCCTATTGGGTTGGGTTCGGGTCCTTACAAGTGTGCTAGCAGAGCATGGTTGTATGATTTGCATATTGTATGTTTTGTATGTTTAGCATGTTTGTGTGATTGCATAACCAATGTGTTTCTGAAAAATGTTCTTGTTTTGATGCATGCACATGTTCTTCTTTGTTTAACTATGATTTGATGTGTTTTGATTTGTTTGAATGTTTGTGAGCCTATGTGATTTGTTGTGAATTGTGTGCATATGTGTGTGATATTTTCTATATGAATGTTTCAGCCATATATGCAAATTATCCGGTGTATGTCCCTCAACCAGGTACTGTGTGCATTAGTGGATTAGATGCCCTAGAAGTCTGTCTGTCAGAAGTGGCACCTAGGTATCTGCGCAGCTGAAATGACCATTTTTCCCTTCAAGAAATAAAGATGGCCCTAACTATTATTTTATATTTTTAATAATTTTATTTCAGGTACTTTTGGCTTAATTAACTTTAGTTTAATCCCTTATTATCCACAAATATTAGATAATCCCTTTTATCCTAAATAGTTAATTATCTAGTATTATCTTCTATAAGGTTTATACTTTAAAACTTATCTTATCTTTCTAAGCTTAAAAGTAGAGGAAATCAATCCCTTAGGCACCTATAAATAGAGAGGCTGCTCACACATTTATTCTACACTTTCAATCTCTCTTTTACTCCCCAAAAACACAAGTCTTCTCACCCTTCCTTTCCTTATGTGTGCCAAAATTTTCTTCGTCTTCCTTTGTGTCGAAATTGGTCCACCTTTGTCAAATAATTGCGTGTGATAATTTTTTGGATTTTTCACTTCGTGCTTCATCTTCCTTGACTGAATTCACATTTAGAATGTTAGTATTTCCTTATTAAATTTGTGCTGAGTTCCTTCTCTAGGTGTGTGTGCCGATTTTTTAGTTCCTCTTTCTAATACTTCTGAATTTGTTCCTCTTATTTATATGAGTATCTGGCACCTATTCCTCTTTAAATACTGTGAAATTGCAACCTATTACCCTTTTAATTATTGAAATCACAAGTACCTACCCTAAATCATAGTGTTGCCGAAATTTGTACCTTAAAAAGGGTTGAATAATAAGGTAGATATTTGTTGGTTTCTTGGTCATTACATCATGCATTCAGAGGGAGGTATTGTTGCATCCGGAATGCTGATTTTTGGTAGATTTTCGTGAGGATCGTAAGATGCCTTTGATTTTCTGACTTTGTGTTGGATGCTTAGTATTGTTGTGTCCTTGCTTTATGATTTTTTAGGTGTTTTTGATCCTTATGGTAAAGGTAAAAGGGATAGCATCTTGTTCGAACGAGTGAGAGGTAGGATCTATACCTCATCAGTTTCTTCAAAAATTATTTCTCTTATTTTATGGTTTCAGTTTATTCGTTAAGGTTATGGATGCTTGCGGATTGATGATTGATTCCTTAGGTGATTTTAGAACCTATAAGGAAATACAATTGCCCTCTTATGGATTGATTGTATAGTACTGAATTGTGCTTTGTGTTGTGACTTGATTGAGGATACCCTGTTGTGATTCTATGCACTTATATCACGGTTGTGTGTCAGGATCCTCCTTCCAATGGCCATGTGGGGTAAGTGATCGATGCTCCTAGTGCGAGGAGAGGAACTTATAGTATTGGGAGGCATACTGTGTTTGTTGCCCAACAAGTGCACGCTGGATACCTTGTTCTTGTGTGGCTCCGATGCCTTGTCAATGTGTGGCAAGATAGAAAGACTTGTTGTGAGTTTGTTTTCTAACTATTTTACCTTTTTTCAGCATTATCTTGGACAACACAGATGGTAGGGGATAACCATTCGATTTTACAAAATAGATTGTTAATAAAGCTGCCCATGTGTTTTTGGTTCAGTCTTGTGTTAACTGGTTTCGAAGCTTTTTTAGTCCACCTGATTAGATTGATAATTTCGGCTCTATACTATTTGTGCTTGCTTGCTGATTGTTTGAGCCTATTATATGTGTATGCGATTTATCTAACAGGTTCGGCAGATGTTTGTTTAGTTTTTTCGCAGATCTTACGATATTGCGATCCTACTAGGATTCTTCTAATCTCATCTTGTTGTTTTTCTCTCTTTTTGAAGTCTAGGTTCATACTTTGCTGGCGATACCGAGGTGTGAGATTAGGGTTGCACGACGGGACCATTGCATACCACATTTTCAACATTTTCACTTTTGTTTCTAACTTCCAATTTTTTGTTCCTATTTGAGAACCTCACCTTGAACAGATACTTCCTGAATGAGATTTCCTTGGGACTTGTGTGCTATATTCTACTGAATTCTTCATTTATGAATGTCTTCCATTGATATTTTCTTTATACTCTGCTTATTCCAGAATGAAATTGCATGCTCGAACCTTAAAACCAACTTCATTAACAAATAAAACTTAATAACTAGTCGACTTATACCTTGTGGAATTCGAATAGGTCCTTGCGAGGGCTTATTAGGGTTTCTTGGCGGTAAGGGTTCTATTGGGTTGGGTTCGGGTCCTTACAAGTGTGCTAGCAGAGCATGGTTGTATGATTTGCATGTTGTATGTTTTGTATGTTTAGCATGTTTGTGTGATTGCATAACCAATGTGTTTCTGAAAAATGTTCTTGTTTTGATGCACATGTTCTTCTTTGTTTAACTATGATTTGCTGTGTTTTGATTTGTTTGAATGTTTGTGAGCCTATGTGATTTGTTGTGAATTGTGTGCATATGTGTGTTCTATTTTCTATATGAATGTTTCAGCTATATATGCAAATTATTCGGTGTATGTCCCTCACTGTCTGCATTATTGGATTAGATGCCTTAAAAGTCCGTCTATCAGAAGTGCCAGCTAGGTATCTGCGCAACTGAAATGACCATTTTTCCCTTCAAGAAATAAAGATGGCCCTAACTATTATTTTATATTTTTAATAATTTTATTTCAAGTACTTTTGGCTTAATTATCTTTAGTTTAATCCCTTATTATCCACAAATATTAGATAATCCTTTTTATACTAAATAGTTAATTATCTAGTATTATCTTCTATAAGGTTTATCCTTTAAAACTTATCTTATCTTTCTAAGCTTAAAAGTAGAGGAAATCAATCCCTTAGGCACCTATAAATAGAGAGGCTGCTCACATATTTATTCTACACTTTCATTCTCTCTTTTACTCCCCAAAAACACAAGTCTTCTCACCCTTCCTTTCCTTATGTGTGCCAAAATTTTCTTCGTCTTCCTTGGTGTCGAAATTGGTCCACCTTTGTCAAATAATTGCGTGTGATAGCTTTTTGGATTTTTCACTTCGTGCTTCATCTTCCTTGACTGAATTCACATTTAGAATGTTAGTATTTCTTTATTAAATTTGTGCTGAGTTCCTTCTCTAGGTGTGTGTGCCGATTTTTTAGTTCCTCTTTCTAATGCTTCTGAATCTTGTTCCTCTTATTTATATGAGTATCTGGCACCTATTCCTCTTTAAATACTGTGAAATTGCAACCTATTACCATTTTAATTATTGAAATCACAAGTACCTACCCTAAATCCTAGTGTTGCCGAAATTTGTACCTTAAAAAGGGTTGAATAATAAGGTAGATATTTGTTGGTTTCTTGGCCATTACATCATGCATTCAGAGGGAGGTATTGTTGCATCCGGAATGCTGATTTTTGGTAGATTTTCGTGAGGATCGTAAGATGCCTTTGATTTTCTGACTTTGTGTTGGATGCTTAGTATTGTTGTGTCCTTGCTTTATGATTTTTTAGATGTTTTTGATCCTTATGATAAAGGTAAAAGGGATAGCATCTTGTTCGAACGAGTGAGAGGTAGGATCTATACCTCATCAGTTTCTTCAAAAATTATTTCTCTTTCTTTATGGTTTCGGTTTATTCGTTAAGGTTATGCATGCTTGCGGATTGATGATTGATTCCTTAGGTGATTTTAGAACCTATAAGGAAATACAATTGCCCTCTTATGGATTGATTGATAGTACTGAATTGTGCTTTGTGTTATGACTTGATTGAGGATACCCTGTTGTAATTCTATGCACTTATATCACGGTTGTGTGTCAGGATCCTCCTTCCAATGGCCATGTGGGGTAGGTGATCGATGCTACTAGTGCGAGGAGAGGAACTTATAGTATTGGGATGCATATTGTGTTTGTTTCCCAGCAAGTGCACGTTGGATGCCTTGTTCTTGTGTGGCTCCGATGCCTTGTCGTTGTGTGGCAAGATAGAAAGGCTTGTTGTGAGTTTGTTTTCTAACTATTTTATCTTTTTTCAGCATAGTCGTGGAGAACATAGGTGGTAAGGGATAACCATTCGATTTTGCAAAATTGATAGTTAATTGAGCTGCTCATGTGTTTCTGGTTTCGTCTTGTGTTAACTGATTCCGAAGCTTTTTTAGTTCACCCAGTCACATTGATAATTGCGGCTCTATAATATTTGTGCTTGCTTGCTGATTTTTTGAGCCTATTATATGTGTATGGGATTTATCTAACTGGTTCGGGAGATGTTTGTTTAGGTTTTCGCAGATCTTATAATATTGCATCCCTACTGAGATTCCTCTAATCTCATATTGTTATTTTTTTTTTTTTTTCAAGTTTAGGTTCATACTTTGCTGGCGGTTCCGAGGTGTGAGATTACGGTTGCACGATGGGACCATTGCATACCACAATTTCATTATTTTCACTTTTATTTCTAGCTTCCAATTTTTTTTTCCTATTTGCGCACCTCACCTTGAACAGATACTTCTTGAATGAGATTCCCTTGGGGCTTGTGTGCTATGTTTCTACTGAATTCTTCATTTATAAATATCTTCCGCTGATATTTTCTATATGCTCTATTTATTCCAGAACGAAATTGCATGCTCGAACCTTAAAAGCAACTTAATTAACTATTGAAACTTAATAACTAGTCGACTTACACCTTGTGGAATTCGATTAGGTTTTTGCGAGGGCTTATTCGTGTTTCATGGCGATAAAGGTCCTATTGGGTTGGTTTCGGGTCCTTACAAGTGTGCTAGCAGAGCATGGTTGTATGATTTGCATGTTGTATGTTTTGTCTGTTTATCATGTTTGTGTGATTGCATAACCAATGTGTTTCTGAAAAATGTTCTTGTTTTGGTTGCTTGCACATGTTCTTCTTTGTTTGACTATGATTTGCTGTATTTTGATTTGTTTGAATGTTTATGAGTCTCTGTGATTTGTTGTGAATTGTGTGCATATGTGTGTTATTTTCTATATGAATGTTTCAGCCTTATATGCAAATTATTCGATGTATCTCTCTCCACCAGGTACTGTATGCATCGGTGGATTAGATGTCCCAGAAGTCCGTCTGTCAGAAGTGGAACCTAGGTATCTGTGTAGCTGAAATGACCATTTTTCCCCTGAAGAAATAAAGATGGCCCTAACTATTTTTTTATATTTTTAATAATTTTATTTTAAGTATTTTTGTGTTAATTATCTTTAGTTTAATCTCTTACTATCCACAAATATTAGATAATCTTTTTTATCCTAAATAGTTAATTATCTCGTATTTCTAGAAGGTTTATCTTTTAAACCTTATCTTATGTTTCTGAGCTTAAAAATAGAAGAAATCAATCGCTTAGGCATCTATAAATAGAGAGGTCGGTCACACCTTTATTGTACACTTTTATTCTCTCTTTTATTCCCCAAAAACTCAAGTCTTCTCTCCCTTCCTTCTCTTATGTGTACCGAAATTCTTTTGTTCTTCCTTGGTGTCAAAATTGGTCCACCTTTGTCAAATGATTGCGTGTGACAGCTTTTTGAATTTCTCACCTCGTGCTACATCTTCCTTGATTGAATTCACATTCAGAATGTTAGTATTTCCTTACTAAATTTTTGATGAGTTCCTTGTCTAGGTATGTGTACCGATCTTTTATTTCCTCTTTCTGATGATTCTGAATTTTGTTCCTGTTGTTTGTATGTGTATTTGCCACCTATTCCTCTTTAAATATTGTAAAATTGCAACCTTAAAAAGGGTTGAAAAATCAGGTAGATATTTGCTGGTTTCTTGGCCATCACATCATGCATTCAGAGGGAGGTATTGTTGCATTCGGATTGCTGATTTTTTGTAGAATTTTGTGAGGATTGTAAGATGCCTTTGATTTTCTGATTTTATGTTTGATGCTTAGTTCTGTGGTGTCCATGCTTTATGATTTTTTAGGTGTTTTTGATCTTTGTGATAAAGGTAAAAGAGATAGCATCTTGTTTGGATGCGTGAGAGGTAGGACCTATACCTCATCGGTTTCTTCATAAATTATTTTTCTTATTGTATGGGTTCGGTTTATTTATTAAGGTTATGCATGCTTGCGGATTGATGATTGGTTCCTTAAGTGATTTCAGAACCTATAAGGGAATACAATTGCCCCCTTATGAATTGATTGTATAGTATTGAATTATGCTTTGTGTTGTAACTTGATTGAGGATACCTTGTTGTGATTCTATGCGCTTGTATCATGGTTGTGTGTCAGGATCCTCCTTTCGATGGCCATGTGGGGTAAGTGATCGATGCTCCTAGTGCGGGGAGAGGAACTTATAGTATTGTGAGGCATATTGTGTTTGTTTCCCAACAAGTGCACGGTGGATGCCTTGTTTTTGTGTGGCTCTGATGTCTTGTCATTGTGTGGAAAGATAGAAAGGCTTGTCGTGAGTTTGTTTTCTAACTATTTTATTTTTTTTCAGCATAGTCTTGGACAACACAAGTGGTAGGGGATAACCATTTGATTTTGCAAAATAGATAGTGAATTGAGCTGCCCATGTGTTTATGGTTCAGTCTTGTGTGAGCTGATTTCGAAGCTTTTTTAGTCTGCCCGGTTACATTGATAATTCCGGTTCTATACTATTTGTGCTTGCTTGCTGATTGTTTGAGCCTATTATATGTATATGCAATTTATCTAACTGGTTCGAGAGATATTTGTTTAGGTTTTTACAGATTTTATAATATTGCGACCCTACTGAGATTCTTCTAATCTCATCTCGTTGTTTTCCTCTCTTTTTTCAAAATTAGGTTCATGTTTTGCTGGCTCACCTTGAACAGATACTTCCTGAATGAGATTCCCTTGAGACTTGTGTTCTATGTTTATGCTGAATTATGCATTTATGAAAGTCTTCAGATGGTATTTTCTTTATACTCTATTTATTCACGAATGAAATTGCATGCTCCAACCTTAAAACCAACTTAATTAACTAATGAAATATAATACCTAGTCGACTTAAGCCTTGTGAAATTCGAATAAGTCCTTGCGAGGGCTTATTCGGGTTTCATGGTGGTAAGGGTCCTATTGGGTTGGGTTCGGATCCTTACAAGTGTGTTAGCAGAGCATGGTTGTATGATTTGCATGTTGTATGTTTTGTATGCTAAGAATGTTTGTGTGACTGCATAACCAATGATCTAAGACTGAGAGGGACTACAAATACTTCCGAAAACTTAAAAGTACACAGGCAGGTAGAACTCATCATATTGCACTCGGTAATGAAGAAGAAAGGTCATCCCCTTCTACCTGTGTTGTCCAAGGCTTACTGCACAAAAGGTAAATGATTAACACACAAACTATTCAGTAAGCCTATTCTTTTTGCCACATAAGGACAAGTCATCCCAAGCCACATAAGGACAAGGGCTTCCTGCCACACAAGGACAGGGCTTTTGCCACACAAGGACCAAACATCCAGCGAGCTCATGCTGGGGATTGCCACCCATACGACTCCCATACCAGTAAGAACCTCCCCTTTTTCAAGGAGCATCAGCGCTTACCTCGAATGGCCATCGGGAAAAGGATACTGACACACAACACGTACCAGCACACACAAGCAAGTACAAAACATAATACCACAACAGAGTATCCTTAATCATGTCAGAACACAATCAACATGTTCATTACATACAACACATGCAAACTAGGCACTCATATCCTATCTTAAGGGATTCGGTATAGCCTAGAGGATCGCATCTTTGTCCGCAATTCAAGCATTCCTACTACAACATATGCGCATACAACATTATATATAAAGGCACCAAAATTAACAAGTATACAACAAGGATCTTTAGAGAAACTAACGAGGCTTAGATCCTACCTCTCTTGTCTCTGAATAAAAAGTTATTCCATTGTCTTTATTAAATAATTCTGCACTACCTATAGTATCACAAGGCAAAGCGAAAACCAAACTAAGTATGCATATCCAATATCCAATTAAATACCCTATTTCCTTACCAATTCCACTCTCCAAACCTATCAGAAACCAGTGATTAGATGTCGAAGGTACCTCCCCCTCGGATGTGTGATTAATAGCCAAGAACTTAACAAGAAACAACCTGAATTACCATCCCTAATTATCATACAATTTTTGGCACAAAGAATAGGACAATAGGGAAAGTTGCGATTTCATGTTAACAAGTTGTAGGAGTTGCGATCTCATGTTAACAAGGAAGGGTTAAAGGTTTATAACATGTATAATCAAAAGAAACAAGATCAGAATCCAATAGGTTAATCAATTTATCAAGGTAGACAACAATAGGGCAGTAGAGCAAAGGTAGGACATACTGATTTCATTTATAGAAAAGATTCGAAGGATAAATTCATAATTTTTCACTATGAATGGATATTAAACAATCATATGAATAAAGGTAACAACATCAAAGATCAATCAAAGGCTGATTTATAAAAAATTTGAAACCTAATTCCGCCAAATTTAGATTTAACTTTAGAGAAAGAAATACTAACCTTCAGACCAAAAAAAAAATATTTTTGGAAAGAGGATTGAAAGAGCTTTCCAACAAGCTATTATTTACAGGAATCCAACAAACGATGAGAGAGTTATGCTTATTTGAAGTTCAAGGAGATTTTGGCAGCTCCGATGAATTTCGATTTAACTTTAGAGAAAGAAATACTAACCTTCAGAAAAAAACCAAAGATGGTTTGAAAGAGGATGAGGAGAGCTTTCCAACAAACTATTATTTGCAGGAATCCGACAAACATTGAGAGAGTTATGTTTGTTTGAAGTTCAAAAAGATTTTGACAGAAAATGGGAGATGTAGGGTTTTTATGTCCTACAAATTTTATGTGTTTTTTGTATAAGATTTTTGTGTGGCTGACTTCCTATTTATATAAGATGGTTATGAGATTATAATCCCTATCTTAAAGGTTTAATTAAAGTATCCCTTACCAATTTCTGCCATCACACCTCCTTTTCTTGAAAAGCAAAATGGTCTTTTCCACCTGCACTGGCTTGTGGACTTCTAAGACTCAAAATTCAGGGTTTCACACCCTAAAACACAAGTCTTCTCTCCCTTCCTTCCCTTATGTATGTCGAAATTCCCTTCTTTTTGCTTGGTGCTGAAATTGGTCCACCTTTGTAAGATTATTGCGTATGATAGTTTTTTAAATTTCTCACTTCGTGCTACATCTTTCTTGATTGAATTCACATTCAGAATGTTAGTATTACCTTATTAAATTTGTGTTGAGTTCCTTCTCCAGGTATATGTGCCGATTTTTTAATTCCTCTTTCTGATGCTTCTAAATCTTGTTTCTCGTATTTGTATGAGCATCTGGCACCTATTCCTCTTTTAATATTGTGAAATTGCAACCTATTTCTTTTTTAATTATTGAAATCACAAATACCTACCCTAAACCCTAGTGTTGCCAAAATTTGTACCTTAAAAGGGGTTGAATAATCAGGTAGATATTTCTAGGGTTCTTGGCCAATACATCATGCATTCAGAGAGAGGCTATTGCTGCATCCATATAGCTGATATTTGGTAGATTTCCGTGATGATCGTAAGATGCCTTTGATTTTTTGATTTTGTATTGGATGTTTAGTATTGTGTTGTCCTTACTTTATGATTTTTTAGGTGTTTTTGATCCTTGTGATAAAGGTAAAGGGATAGCATCTTGTTCGGACGAGTGAGAGGTAGGACCTATACTTCGTCGGTTTCTTCAGAAATTATTTTTCTTATTTTCTGGTTTCAGTTTGTATATTAAGGTTATGCATGCTTGCAGATTGATGATTGGTTCCTTAGGAGATTTCAGAACCTATAAGGGAATAGAATTGCCCTCTTTTGGATTAATTGTTTAGTATTGAATTGTGCTTTGTATTTTGACTTGATTGAGGATACCCTGCTATGATTCTATGCACTCATACTTTCTTGTACATGTATCATAGTTGTGTGTCAAGATTCTCGTTCCGATGGCCATGTGGGTAAGTGATCAATGCTCCTAGTGCGAGGAGAGGTACTTATAGTTTTGGGAGGCATACTGCGTTTGTTGCCCAGCAAGTGCAAATTCGATGCCTTGTTCGTGTGTTACTCCGATGCCTTGTGTTTGTGTGGCAAGATAGAAAGACTTGTTGTGAGTTTGTTTTCTAAGTATCTTATTTTTTTTACAGCATAGTCTTGGACAACATAGGTTGTGAGGGATAACCATTCGATTTTGCAAAATAGATAGTGAATTGTGCTACCCATATGCTTTTGGTTCAGTCTTGTGTTGGCTGATTTCAAAGCTCTTTTAGTCCACCCAATTACTTTGATAGTTCCGGCTGGATACTATTTGTACTTGCTTGCTGAATGTTTGAGCCTCTTATATGTGTATGCGATTTATCTAAGTGGTTCGGGAGAAGTTTGATTAGGTTTTCTCAGATTTTATGATACTGCGACCCTACTGAGATTCTTCTAATCTCATCTCGTTGTTTTCCTCTCTTTTTTCAAAATTAGGTTCATGTTTTTCTAGCTCACCTTGAACAGATACTTCCTGAATGAGATTCCCTTGGGACTTGTGTTCTATGTTTCTACTGAATTCTTCATTTATGAAAGTCTTCCGCTGGTATTTTCTTTATACTCTATTTATTCAAGAATGAAATTGCAAGCTCCAACCTTAAAACCAACTTAATTAACTAATGAAATATAATAACTAGTCGACTTAAGCCTTGTGATATTCGAATAAGTCCTTGCGAGGGCTTATTCGGGTTTCATGGCGGTAAGGGTCCTATTAGATTGGGTTTGATCCTATTCATGTTTTATGATTTTCATATTGTATGTTTTGTATGTTTGGCATGTTTGTGTGACTTCTTGACCAATGTGTTTCTGAAAAATATTCTTGTATTGATGCATGCATATGTTCTTCTTTGTTTGACTATGATTTGTTGTGTTTTGATGTGTTTGAATGTTTGTGAGCCTATGTGATTTGTTGTGAATTGTGTGCCTATGTGTGTGCTATTTTCTATATGCATGTTTCAGCCTTATATGAAAATTATCCGGTGTATATCCCTCACCAGGTACAGTGTGTATCAGTGGATTAGATGTCCTAGAAGTTTGTGTGTCAGAAATGGCACCTAGGTATCGGTGCAGCTGAAATGTCCATTTTTCCTTTGAAGAAATAAAGATGGCCCTAACTGTTATTTCATATTTTTAATAACTTTATTTCAAGTATTTTGTGTTAATTATCTTTAGTTTAATCCCTTCTTATCCACAAATATTCGATAGTCCTTTTTATCCTAAATAGTTAATTATCTCTTATTATCTTCTAGAAGGTTTATTCTTTAAACCTTATCTTATCTTTCTAAGCTTAAACATAGAGGAAATCAACCCCTTACGCACCTATAAATAGGGAGGCCAGTCACACCTTTATTGCACACTTTCATTCTCTCTTTTGTCCCTCTAAAACACAAGTCTTCCCTCCCTTCCTTCCCTTATGTATGTCGAAATTCCCTTCTTCTTGATTAGTGCCGAAATTGGTCCACCTTTGTCAGATTATTGCGTGTGATAGCTTTTTAAATTTCTCACTTCGTGCTGCATCTTCCTTGATTGAATTCATATTTAGAAGGTAAGTATTTCCTTACTAAATTTGTTTCGAGTTCCTTCCCTAGGTATGTGTGCTGATTTTTTGCATTCCTCTTTCTGAAACTTCTGAATCTTGTTCCTCTTATTTGTATGAGCATCTGGAACCTATTGCTCTTTTAATATTGTGAAATCGCAACCTATTTCCCTTTTAGTTATTGAAATCACAAATACCTACCCGTAGCATTGTCGAAATTTTGAGCTTAAAAGGATTGAACAATCAGGTTGATATTTGTTGGGTTCTTGGCATCACATCATGCATTTAGATGGAGGTTAATTCTGCATCCGGATCGCTATTTTTATGTAAGTTTTTGTAAGGATTGTAAGATGCCTTTGATTTTCTGATTTCGTATTGCATGCTTAGTATTATGTTGTCCTTTCTATATGATTGTTTAGGTGTTTCTGTTCCTTATGATAAAGGCAAAGGGATAGCATCTTGTTCGGACGTGTGAGAGGTAGGATCTATACCTCATCGGTTTCTTTGAAAATCATCTTTCTTATTTTCTGATTTCGGTTTGTTCATTAAGCTTATGCATGCTTGTAGATACATGTATATGCTTGACGAATTGAAGATTGGTTCCTTAGTTGTTTATAGAACCTATAAGGGAAAAGAATTGCCCTGTTTTGGATTGATTGTATAGTATTGAATTGTGCTTTGTGTTGTGACTTGATTGAGGATACTCTATTATGATTCTTTACGCTTGTACTTGCTTGTACTTAGATTGTGTTTATGTGTCAGGATCCTCTTTCCAGTGGCTTTGCGGGGTAAGTGATCAATGCTCCTAGTGAGAGGAGAGGTACTTACCGTATTGGGAGACGTATTGTATTTGTTGCCCAGCAACTGCATGCTGGATGCCTTGTCCTTGTGTGGCAGGATGTCTTGTACTTGTGTGGCAAGATGCCCAGTCCTTGTGTGGCTCAGATGCCTTGTCTTTGTATGGCAAGATGCCTTGTCCTTGTGTGGCAAGATAGAAAGGCTTGCTATGAGTTTGTTTGCTAACTATTTTTCCTTTTTGCAGCATAGTTTTGGACAACACAGGTGGTAGGGGATAACCATATGGTTTTGCAAAACAAATAGTGTATTGAGCTGCCTGTGTGGTTCTATTTTAGTCTTGTGTTTGCTGATTTCAAAGTGTTTTTAGTTCACCCCGTTACTTTGATAATTCCGGCCATATACTATTTGTGCTTGCTTACTGATTGTTTGAGCCTATTATATGTGTATGAGATTTATCTAAATGGTTCAGTAGATGTTTACTGAGATTCTTCTAATCTTATCCCGTTATTTTCCTCTCTTTTTTTTGGCTTAGGTTAGTGCTTTGTGTGTAGTACCGAGGTATGAGATTAGGGCTGCACGGCGACACGATTACATACCACATTTTCAATATTTTCAGTTTGATTCTGGCTTCTGATTTTCTTTTCCTATTTTCGCACCTCACCTTGAATAGATACTTGCCGAATGAGATTCTCTTGGGACTTGGGTGTTATGTTTCCATTGAATTCTGCATTTATTAAAGTCTTCCGCTGATATTTTCTTTATACTCAGTTTATGCCATAGTAAAATTGCATGCTCTAACCCTAAAAGTAATTTAAGTAACTATTGAAACTTAATAACTAGTCGACTTGAGCCTTGTGGGATTCGAATAGGGCCATGTGAGGGTTATTCGGGTTTCATGGTGGTAAGGTTCCTAATTGATTGGGTTTGGGTCCTTACAAGTGTGGTAGAAGAACATAGTTGTATGATTTGTATGTTGTATGTTTTATATGTTTAGCATGTTTGTGTGATTGTATTACCAATGTGTTTCTGAAATGTGTTCTTGTTTTAATGCATGTGCATGTTCTTCATTCTTTGACTATGATTTGGTGTGTTTTGATGTGTTTGAATATTTGTGAGCCTATGTGATTTGTTAGCCTATGTGATTTGTTTGAATTGTGTGCATATGTGTGTGCTGTTTTCTGTATGAATGTTTCAGCCTTATATACAAATCGTCTGGTCCATGTCCCTCCATCGGCAGGTGGTCTTAGGCCACTACGACATTGTTTCGAAAGAAACAATGTTGGACACCCTGCTCAACCAAAATGGCAACCCTAGGCTACATGTTGACCTTTGATGGTCAAAATGGCAAGGTCAAATGTCATTTCGACTTTCATTAAATATAATCTAAATTATATAAAATATTAATTTAATAAATATGTTAATAATAAATATTATTTATAAATTCTTAATAAAACTTAAAAAATGCATTAAAAATCCACCAACTCTCCGAAAAATACACCAAAAATTTCTATGGAATCCTTACAAATAATACTATCTATTGGTATCATCAAATTAATATTTTTATCATCCTATATATTTCTAAAAGGTCAACTATCTTATAAAAAAATATAGAAAAATAACGATAAATCGAATTTCAGTTCTAAAAATTCCAAAAAAATTTACCAACCATCTAATACCAGTTATGGTTTTACCCATGGTCCAAAGTATCAATAATCATCAATATATATACTATCTCATATTTCAATCATCAATCGAATAAAATAATAATAAATCCTCGATAATTATTTAAATTTTTCAAAAAAAAAATTTACTCTCTAATTGTGGAAAACCAACTTAGAAATCTATCATCAATCTGTAAATATGGGCTATAGCCCATCAATTCTCATTGATTTCTGACTGGGCTTTCATACCCAAACGCCTCAAAATTTTCAGTCTCACATCACTGGCATGGTCGTATTATTATGCTAAGAGTGATAATATAATGAAATAATTACATGAAATCATATGAGTATTTAATTGAGATACATGTCATTAGTTAAACGAAGGTGACCAGGAATTGAAAAACTAGATACGAACGTGATCTTCATCTTTGTCAGACCATCAACTAATCAAGGATAGAGTATTGTCATGATAGGATTCCTATTATGGACTCTAGTATTATATGTACATGGCAGTGTAATATCCTAGGTTGTATTATTACATCATAAACAATTTATGTAACTTGAAAAACCATAATTAATTGTAGAATTTGGAGCGTATAAAGTTAAAACATAATCAGGTGTTTTCCGAACCGCACTATTGTTGATAAATAATCCCATTGCCGCATGATTGATTATTCATATTGTTACTACTCTTCTATTTATTATTTATTTCTAGCCTTGTAAGCTTACTGTGTGCTTTGCTGGATGTGATAGTAACGTATATAGTGGTCGTACAACGGTTATCATGTTGAAGTTTTGTGGTCTGGGGTGTGACAATTATACTAAATAGATTGATTAAGAGCTGTTAAAGAGAAATTATAATAGGCTTAGTCCGACATGTTTTGGACTTAAGAAATCCATAATTTTATGAGTTGCCACGAGATGAGGATAAAAGTGAGTAGCGCAGTAGAAATGTGGTAGATATAGTTTGAAGTTATAAGCTTAATATATGGATATCAATACTCTTCATCATATATAACCTTGTTTGTGATGAAAAGTTGTTTGTTATTGAGATAAAGAATGAGGCAATTGTGGAGAGATGTCACAATTAAGCTTGAGGTTAAGAATAATATGACATTGGACTTAATTATAAATGTTATGTTGATTCACTTACATATGATTATTGGAACTATAGTGTTAAACTTAAAACTAAGTTGAGAACTGGCACTATATGTTGAGATTTCCATTGGAATTTTAAGGATAAACTTGGTTATGTTCAATAGTAAAGATGGAAGAAATATTATGTTATAACTTATGAGTGATTTAAATGTTAATCTTAACTTGATATATTAGACTATATTGAGTTGTTAGAATATTTATAAGTATTCTCGATAATGACAATAATATTTGATATCCAAGTAATTGAAAGGAATTCAATGTGATTTGTTCTAGATCATTGGTGAGAATGAGATTAGATGAGACTCTTGCGAGTCTAGTTATGGAATAACTATCTTGTGTGTTTGAAGTTATTATCCACTATAAGTCATGTTGTGATCATATCATAAGAAAGGTAATTTCAGGTTGAGAAGATATTTTTTTTTTCGTAGAAGGAAAAGAATGCAATTGGAGATTGGATTTTTAGTTATGATTTGAGGTAAGGTAAGGAACTACCTAGTACATAGTAATCTTAGTGTAAGCAAGTTTTGAGGATGTAATTTTTATAAAGTGGGCACGATGTAAAATTTTGAAAATTTTGAAAATTTCGAGCTACTTAGGCTCGAAAGCCCAATTTAGAGTCAGTGAGGTCAGTGGGTCTTAGCCCATATTCACAGACCGATGATGGATGTATGATAGGGTTTTGATGATTGAAATGATGAATTTCATTTTCAAAGAAATTTTAAAATTTTAAAGAATTACCGTTATTTACACAATTGATGATCAAAACATAAAATAGTGAGTGTATTGATGATTATTGGTGTTTAGGACCATGGATGGGTCCATTGATGGTTTAGAATGGTAGGTGAATTTTTAAAGAATTTTCAAAATCATAATTTGAATTATTATGATTTTTCTATATTATATGATGTGGTATTTAAATTTTTAGAAAATTATAAGGATATGAAAATATTAATTTTATGATATTAATGGATAGTACTATTCGTAAAGATTCTATAAAAATTTTCCATGTATTTTTTGGAGTATTATTGGATTTACTATGAATTTTTAAAGATTTATTAGAAATTTATAAATAATATTTATTATTATTTTATATTAATAATTAAAATAAATTATATTATATTAATTAAGATCAAAACGTTGGGGAGGTGTGTCGTTTTGACAAAGATGATCAAAATGACAACATGCCCTGTCTTTTTTAATTATTTCTAGGGAGACAACATCATTTTGGGAAAGAGTCTAGAACAATGTTGTTTCTGTGTACCACCTGTTGATGCTTACTCCTTCCCTGGTTATTGTCTGTTGTCGGTAACATAACGGGATAAGTGTACCTAAAGCTCAAACTAGGCAAGGAACATTTCAATTGGGAACTACTAATACTGGATCTTAAGGAATCAATCCAAGAAATAAGTGTGGACACTTCAAATGTTGAAAAACCCGTGAGTGGATGGACCTTTTTATTTAATTGCTTGAAATCTCTAGCATGACTGTATGATTTTGCTAATAAATCTGGTTAGTGTTTAAATGCATATGAATAAGTAAATGAAATAATATGTTACATGCTATTGATGTTATGCTTAGTATGGAAGTGTGAAATGCATTATAAAAGTGTAAATGATGCATCGAGTCGTATTCGGAATCATGAGATGAGTCATGCATTACAGCAGTATGGGGTGACCTGTGTGACTCCTGAGAGCTCTTTGAGAAGGGTAGTGAGTTATGGACTTACCAGGGGAGTCATAAGGAGGGACCGGGTTTATATAATTGTGCTAACTGAATGTATAATTGTGGGGACTGTGTAGGTGAAGCTACTATCACCTATCACCCTAGCATCATCATTGGTCTAGGTCAAGTGTTATGCACGTCCCATCGAGATATATCAAATCATCATATGAGTTAACAAGAGAAAAGAGGTGAGGAGTCACACGAAGTGCCACCGACGAATCTGAGTTCTATTCCTGGGATCTATACGGACTAAGAGTTATTGCCAGCCTAGTCATGGTCGTGAATGCCTGAGGAGTTTCGATATTGCTGCATATATTGACTATGGTTGTGTTCATTGACTCGTAAATGCTTTGAATGTGTGCTAACTTGTAAGAATTGGAAATTTTTGACCTACTTCGGCCGAGAAGCCCAACGGAGGACTATCGAGGTTAACGGGCCTTAGACCGTAGTTTACAATTATTTTGGTGACTTATGGGTCAGTTTATAAGGTTTTGGGAATATTATTTATTATTGGAAAATTTAAAAATTAATCATTAATATCACGTTTCGTATCCCGTGATGTCGTAACATTACTCCCTTCCCCAGCCGTCTAGTACTTGTATCTATCACCAGAAAATTCTCCTTGGTGATAAATACAAACACCATACAAAGCTGTGACTATGCATTGTATTTTCCATTATGTGATTCTCAACCAGTTAAAACATATAGATATTTAAAAATCTTTCATGGTGATACTCAGGAAAAGCAATAGAATGATCTGCAGAGTTTTAAAACAGAATGGTATGTCACAAAAATATATGCTTTATTTATTTCATATCCCATGATCTCATAGGTCCCAAAATCATAGATTTACAAAAAAAAAGACACACAATATTCACATGATGCAAACCACACATAAGGGATAAGTCCCTGTTTATTTGTGTACCTAATACGAAAGGATGTTCATAGCGTTTATTGAAATATTGCCATCGTCTAGTCCCTACCTCAGATACCTTGATCAAACCAGACAGAAAGCTAGGTGAGTGAACCTTAACTTTCTCATTCTCAAAATCTTAAGTGAGTGAACAAGTTACAATAACCGTGTAAGAATTCATTGGTGGATTCATTCAAACAAGCTGGACACTTAACAATAACATATCGTAAGAACAAGAAATATTACTGTTTATATCACAAGGAATCCCTTTCACTCATTTTGTAACAACATGCACTTACACTTCCAAAACATGTAATATCAATCAATGGCTTTCAAGCCTATGGGATTCATTTGACATATTAGTAGTGGATTTTATAATTGGTGTGCAAAATTTACTATAATCGAGATCACTGTCATGAAATTAAAGAAGTCAGTTAGTGGTCTGTATTTAGAAGAATAGGTTTTAAACACACTGATGTTGTTGGGTGAGCAATGGTGGTGACTCCACAAGCTCGATCCCCATCTCATAGTAGCTAGTCCTCTCATCCTTACACTCTGGCCAATGCTACCAGTATGTATATCTTGTTAGATATTACTTCATTCTCTCATCAACATGTGCATGGAATTCTTCACCATACTTGAGAGAGCCGAGACTCCCTAGAGTTTGTGTATTGCAAGGTTCTTAAGACTGTATCCGCCATGGGGGTTATTCACACAATGCTTAGCAGTTTACGAGTGTATCGGGTTCACAAAAATGAAAGCAAACTAAAAACAGTTTCTAGGAAATGCCACGAAAAAGATAATTTCCATCAATAGCAACTGTTTTTACGTATATCACACATGTCCTCAAACAATGCATTTAAAGACGTAAATAATTGACAGAAACGCTAAGGTTAGTCCACTCACCTTATTCTAGTGGTACTTGACTAGGTCCTGCTCCAGGGTCTAGTGTATGTGTTTCAAAACCTATACAAATTATATTCAATAATTTCATTTAATTCTTCTTTTTCTAAGATAATAAATCAAAAATTGAAATCATATGACCTCTTTCTTAGTCCTACGGATCTTAATCTACCTATACGACCCTTTATAGGATTCTTCCTGATATTTTCTAAATTTATACAAACTTCTCTTAATTTTTATACCCCTCAAATTAAGTCCAAATTAATCAAACTATACATCATTAGATTCTGCATATTTTTCTCTATTTTCAAATTTTTTTTAGATTTTTTTTCCATTTTCTACCTATTTCCTCGAATTTTTCTTTATTTTTGAACTTTTAGTAAAATCGGTCAAAATTGGAAAAGTCAACAGACACATGTCACCACCAGAAGGTGCCACATGTCACAATGTCGTTGGTCCTTCAAATCCTGGTATGACCTGACTCTGACCCAGTCTGGTCTGATTCAACTTAGTCTGACTTGACCCAACCAAGCTAAACCCGGTCTGACGGGTTTGGTTTGACCCGAACCGGGTGAGACCTACCCTAAACCGACAACATGTCGGAGAATTCTGACCTAAACTACCTATCGTCTGGTCGTGTGACCAGGTGACCTATCGTCTGGTCGTGTGACCAGGTGACCTATCTCCTAAACGACCAGAAGACTAGTAGGAGACCAGTCGTTTGCTGGTTCGTCTTCAACCTCTGACCAACTAGAGCTTGAGTTTCCCGAATGACAATCATCCATTCTAGCGAGCCAAACTCCACAAATCTCACACCAAAGCACTCACCTACTCCTCCATAGTAAAACCCGACCGAAAACACCTCAAATCACACATGAAAATACTAGTTCTAGCCTAAGAAACATTTCGACTTACCCATAACGAAATCTTATCGGAAAATGCCCTGGTATTGCTCATATTGCGGACTCACACAACATAAATACAATAGAAGAGTTTATGAATAAGGCCAAAAAATCAAAATTCCATTATTGTACAAACACCAAGGACCAATGGTCACATATATGTCACAATGTACACACTATGGCCACACATCCCAATAATACTCAATAATCTTATAAATACTCAATAAGCCTACCGACCATACTAAACACATATTATCTCAAGGATAAAACCACACATACAACTATCACACAATCCAAAACAAGAATTATAAGAATATTAAATCAGTATGCATCAAATTCAAAATAATAAGAGCATGCCGAGTGCTCAAAATGTGAGTGCAATAGTCCAGCTCCTAAGGGGCTCCAAACAACAACTTGAGGGCTCAAGAAAACACTCTAGCCAAATCTTGAAAAAAAAGGAAGTTAGATCACAAGGACCTCCATTGGAGTCAAAACGTCATATACAATTGAGGAGGAAAGGAGGCAAACCGTAAAACAAGTATAAACATACCTTTGCTGATAAATATGTTTTAATGCAATATGTGCATCCTATAGTACAAAGCAATCTCACATATACAAATTTATAATATTATGCAATGTAAATAGTAAACGGTATCTCATCCATCTCAATAGGTGAATAAATCATAAATCATATGAATATGCCATCATATACTCATACTGGGCAGCCAGCTCAAAACTTATCGAGTTGGACATAAAAAGAGGCTATGGAGAACTTCCCCACGTATGGAAGGTTCAAAGCCCATTGTTGGATTTTCATGCAATGACTTTTAAAATATAATATAGTACTCATATTCACAATTCCATCTACCAATGTTGTCCAAATTGAGTGGAAGAAAAACTACAAAAAAATATACATCACACTTGATCCCATAGTATCACATATGATACGTCATATAATTATACTCACGCATACATTAATATTGAGCTCATAATCATATACCATCCATACTGTTCCAAGCAAGTGACTAGCTCCACTCGAGTCCTCGCACACTTGCTTAGAAAAATATAATATATAGCATCCATACTACTCCTAGGTAAGCAACTATCCCCTCTGTTGGGATCCTATAAACTTACCTCACATTGGCCAAACACAAAGAACTATAAATTCCAAGGATATAAATATCAAGTGTAAATACACATAGGTGTAATCACCATCTCAAAATGCACATCAATCACAAAATAATTGATTCAACAAGAAAGTAGTAGGCTTATAAACGTGATAATATACTAATTACACTCGTCATCAATATGCAGCAACAAACCCACATAAATGATAATGTACACCACTCTATCTCTAATGAATTCACACAAACATGCTCACATAGAAGGTAAAGAATCAAGTCACACTCAGAAGTCACACCAATCTTACTAACATCAATAAGAAAATCTGATTATGAAAATCCACCAACAAAATATCAAAGGAAAAGTATACACATTTTCCATACTCACCCATTCATAATTCAAACTTAACCTATAAAGGTAACATAATTTCCAAAGTACTCTCCATGAAATTTAGGCAAAAGGAGTTGGTTATTAAGGACCAATAAACTCATGGGTCAAACAATCACTCATTGAAGGGTCAGTTCCTATCACTCATCCCTTCCTCTCAAACTTAGGATTTTAAGTTATCAAAGCATATGGAACATTCAAGAATACTCGTCCAAGGTTCAGAAAGGTGTAGGTAGATGTTTAGTTAATGTTTGGTGGGTCACTATTGTGTAAACTAGGTGTGGGTGTGATAGGGACCATGGGTGTGTATACTGGTTATGGGTGTCTCAGGTGGCCACAACTGTAAGAACTAGTCATTGGTATATCTTGTGGCCACGACTGTATGAATTGGTGACAGCCAGTTTGAGGCCTTAATTGTATGGACTGGTGGTGGCCTGTCTAGGGGGGCCACGACTATATGAACTAGTTGTGGTTGTATGAACTGATTGTGGGTGTGGTAAGGCCTCAGAAGTGTATATTGGGTATGGGTATGTGTCAGGACCACAAGTGTGTGAATGTTTGAAGCCATGGAGTTATGAGTGTTTAGGGCCTCAAGGTTATGTATGTGCAGGGCCTCGGGGTTATAAGTGATGGGGCCTCAGGTGTATGAGTGTTAGGGCCTCTATAAGAATCAGAAATTTTTAACCTGTTTAGGCCAAGAAACACAAACAAGGATTATCGATATTAACGGGCCTTAGCCCGTCATTTGGAAATGTTTACGGATTTATGGTATAGTCCGTACAAATTTTTTAATTTAATATTGGAATTTTTTTAATTAATGACAAATGATTGGAAAATTATTATCTAAGGGATGTTGGTGATCTTGGAGTTTTAATACCACAAATTGGTCTATTAAGGGTATTAGGAGGTATATAAATTTTTTGAGAATTTTTCGAGGTAAATTTAAAATTTTAGTGATTTTTCTAAGAAAAAAATAGTGATATTTGATTTTTAGTAAATAATATTTATTTGAGAGACATAAATTTTATGGTATTGATTGATATTACTGTTCATAAGCAATTTATAGAAACTTTCAATTTATTTTTCAAAGTAGTAGGGTAATTTTTATAAATTTTAGAAAATTTTATATATAAATAAATAAATAAAAATATTATTAGTTATATTGTATTTCGGGTCAAAACGACACAGGTCAATGTCGTTTTGACCTCGAGTATCATAATGCACTAAAAGGTATCGTTTTGATCTAGGGTTGTTGTTTGAATCGGGCTGCTTGTACAACGTTGTTTCGTATACCCTTCAACACAACATTGTTTCACCTGTTTACCCGTTGCCGTTTGAAGTCCCTCTCAGTTTCTCCCTTTTCCGGTCAGCCAACGGGATAAGAATCCCGTTTTTTCCATTTATCTCCCTTATTCCATTTTGGAGCCGAAAATGTTCTCTTGAGCTTCGTCCTTCTCCTGCGAACCTAGCCTGACCTCTTTTGTGTTATTTCTGGCTTCAAATCGCCAGATCTAGGTGAGTCTTCGTCTGGTGTTAGCCGGATCCAATCTTCCCTTCTATATACTATTTAGGGTATGAGATATGAGGATTTATATATGTTTATGATCAGAATTCGATGAATTTCATGTTAGCATAGGTTAAATTGAGATTTGATGAGGAATTGAGGAGTTAGGGTTTAGGATTGAAAACCTACAAGCTCGGTTTGTTAACGAAGAAGATGACCCGTGACGAAATGCCGTTCGGGGTCATTTGAGCAACTTATCACCTGAAGGAAATCCAGGCGACATGTCATCTGTGAGAGAAGGCCACTTGTTGCCTTGAGATAAAGGCAGGTGAGACCCCGAGCTTTAGGCCAGGTGTCCTGATTGGGCCGAGTGTTTTCGATCTGGATGTTTGGAGGACGCGTGGCACGCGGAGGATAAGCCTCGTGTCATGAGGCTGGAGGTTCGGAGGTGCTCTGGCAGCACCTGGGGCTGTCAGGTGTCGCGTTCTAATTGGAAGAAAAATAAATAAAATTAAAAAAAATAGAAAATGGCCAGAAATAAAGAAATATCAGGAAAAATAGCGAAAAAATGAGAAAAATGAGAAAAATTCCCAAAAATTGAAGAAAATAATAGAAATTATAAGGAGTCTGGTGGTATCAAAATTTATGAAATTGGAGTTGACTTGATGGATCGAATAATTAGAACAAGATTCGAAATAATATGGAAAAATATGAAAAAATAGGAAAAATATCCAAATCGATTCCATGTTAGATATCAAGTAGAAATGCATCGAATTAAGGCTATAGATGCGTAATTTTATGCAGGATTATATAATCTAGCTTATGATATTGAAGAATTAGCTATGATTTTATATATAAGTGGATGCATATTGGTCAGGACTTCGAGGAATCAGTCCAGCTATCGAGGGGTCAAGTGTGGGCTCTTCGAACATCGGGAAGCCGTGAGTAGATGGATATTGTTTATCATTTTTATTGCTGGCATGATTAATTAGTTATGATTATTAAAGAAATAATTAGATAATAATTAACAAAAAATATTATGCATGTAAATGACTGTGGGTTATACGGTGTGCATATTTTCGCTATGCCATATTATGATTTGAATGATGCACTAGGATGCCACTATAATTGTTAGGCATGCAATGCATCGAATGAATTGGATACACAAGATGTGAATGTATAGGCATAGCATGCGACTTTTAAGAGCTCTCCGAGTATGGTAGTGAGGCGTGGAGACACAAATAAAACTGAAGCTATAAGGGGGACATGGACGACACGAACAAGCTAATAAACACAAGACGGGTACCTGCAGAGTGGGGTCTGCTTAGGTGGAGCTGCCACCACCTAACACCCCAGCAGCTTCAGTGGAATGGGCATATGATAATTAAGAAAAGGGTTAGTCGAGGAATTACTACTGATGTATCTCAGTCCCAACACTGGGCCCTCAACTGGGATAAATTCCCATTTCTCTCTTTACTTCTTTCAGTTTGTTTGAAGCCCTCAAAATACACCACCGAACTTCGATTCGTGGCCAAAAATTATTCACGGTGGAATCGAATGATTTTCGACTGAATCTCGTCGAAATTTAGGTGCATTTTTCCAACCGGATTTTAGATGTTTCTCTTCTCTCAATTCCTTTTTTTCAGTCGATGAAAAATATAGATTTTAGTGTAGTTGAGTTTGGAATTTAGTATTTTTTATCATGAAATTGTTTTCGTGGAGCATAGAGGTGGGGATCGAATTGTGGAGGTTTTAGGAATTAGGGTTTTGAGGAAAACCTGCAACCTTGGCTAGCAAGAGGAAGAAGACGACCCCAGCCGACATGCTGTCAATGGGTTGTCTGGGGTGACTTGTCGTCTGGAGATGAAGGCAAGTATGAGCCTTAAGCTTGGGCAAGGTGGTGAGCCCAGATTGGGCCACATGTCCCAGATTCGGAGGTTTGAAAGATGCATGGCAGATAGAGGGTAAACCACATGTCACAAGACTGGAGGTTCGGAGACGTCTCGGCAGCGCCAGGAGTTGTCAGGTTTCACATTATGATTGGAGGAAAAATAAATAAATTTGAAAAATTAGGAAAAATTGGTAGAAATGAAATAAAAATCGGGGAAACTATTAGAAAAATAAAACAAATTACAAAAAAATACTAGAAATTATAAGAAGTCTGGTGGTATGAAAATTTATGAAATTGGAGTTTATTTGATGGGTCAAATAATTTGAAAAATATTAAAAAAGTAAGAAAATATATGAAAAATGTCCAAATCAATTCCAAGTTAGGTATCGTGTAGAAACGTGTCGAATTAAGGTTATAGACGCATAATTTTATGTGTGATTATGTAATCTAGCCTATGAAATCGAGAATCGGTTATGATTTTATGTATACATAAATACTTATTGACACAAGACATCGAGGAATCGGTCCAGCAATTGAAGAATCAACTGCAAGGTATGCGAACATCGGGAAAACTATGAGTGGACAGATTTTGTTTATCGTTTATTTCTGGCATCATTTATTAGTTATGATTATAAGAAGAATAATTAAATAAATGAATACATAAAATATTATACGTGTGTTGTGGGTATGGATTATGCAGTGTGCATGTTTTCGATATGCCATATTATGAACAAAAGTGTGCACTATAATGCCGCAATAATTGTTAGGCATGCAATGCATTGAATGAAGTGGATGTACGAGATATGAATGCATAGGCATAGCATGGGGTAACTCATACAACTCTTGAGAGCTCTCCTAGTATAGTAATGAGGCATAGAGATGCCAATCGAATCCTAGTTATAACTGGGAACAAGGATGACACGAACAAGCCGAAGAACACAAGATGGGTACCTGTAGAGTGGGACCTGTTTAGGTGGAGCTAACACAACCTAACACCCCGACAGTATTAGTGGGATGGGCATGGGGTAGTTAAGAAAAAGGTAAGTTGAGGATTACCACTGACATATCTTTGTCCCAACACTGGGCCCTCAACGGACTAAGAGAAATTGCCAGCCTTGTCATGGTCTTAGTTATTTTGATTATTGTGCGTACGTGCTATTTGACTGTGATAGAGCTGTTTTCGGTTTTGATTCATTGAGTCTATCGTATGCCAATGTATGTGCTTAATAAACGAGTGATGGCATTTGTATTTTGTATATGTTTTCCCGTCCGCTCACCTGGCAGTTTTCTGCTATGCTTTTGGCATGATTGCAGGGTTAATGAACAAAGCTCTCAACTTGAAGACTATTACGGGTCTATGCACATTCGAGGTATCATTTTGAGGATCTATATTCATAGTTGAATTCCCTGAGTCATTTGTTTGTAATGAGTCCTTGATATGTTATCAATATCGAATTCGAGCATGTAATTGTTGTATTATGCTCATCCTTGATATATGTTTTCCTAGGGTTGTTCGATGTCACCCTGAGACATCATTACTACTCTTATATTCACTGTGCTTTGTTTGAAATACAAATTTTAATATTCTCCTCCGTTTTGTGATTATGCCATTAGCTTTGTGGATTCATTGTATACAGTATTGTACATTGTCACAATGTATATACATTGGATCTATGACGATTGTCGTGTGAAATCTTTGGAGTCTAAGGCGTGACAGTGGAATGCATGTCACAAGTAGGTAGCTTTGGAAGCTGGTTCGGACATGCCCAAAAGATGGCATGTGGTGCATTCTGGTTTGTTAGAATTAAATAAAATTGCAGAGAAGAGAAAAATAGGATAAAAATTATAGAAAAATAAAAAAAAAGAAAAAAAATTGATAAAAAATCGAAAAAATTGTAGTAAATACTAGATTGAATGAGGAATCTAGTGGTATCAAAATTATTGAATTTGGAATTGATTTGATAGAGTAAATAAATAAATTAATTTTTGAAAAAATAGGAAAATTTTTCGATTTAGTTTCGAATTGATACGGAGATAGAAACGCATCGATTAAAGAGGTTAAACATGTAATTTTATGTATTATTTGGTATTGAATGTGATCTTTGAAGGTATTGGTTATAATCGTGCGTAGCTGGATAACTACAATTGTAACAACCCCAAATCCTAATCTATTATTAATTGCTCCAATTAGAGCCATTACCACCGTGAAACCCAGACAAGCACAAGAACCAGGACGTATCAAAATCCCACAAGGCTTAGTTATCAAATTCTCGATTTTTAGCATGTACATTCGTTATGTTCATCAACTACTGGAGCATGAAATTGGACATGCATTCTGGTATCATACGGAGTGAATAAAATATCAGTGAAAGTCTTTAAATAAAATCAATGAATCCACAACTCACAAGTCCCATAAGGATCCAAACATCCAGCAAGTTAACCCTCAACATAAATCGGAAACAACAAGTAAAGGAGGAATCTTAAAAACCAAAAATAGTCCAATCATAATTCATGTTATATGCGCAAGCAATCAAGGAACAGATATGCAGATGTGATGCGATATCACCCCGCCGTGAAGCCTTGATCTCACACACTAGTACCACGGACAGTGGATGTACCTAAGCCTAAAAAATGGTGAATACAATAGGATGAGATTACAAGAATCTCAGTAGGGTCACAACATCATAAGATCTACAGAAATCTTAAACACAAATCTCCCAAACAACATCAGATCATCCCTACACAACTATGGATATCACGTATTTCAAGAATCAATCAAAGGGATAGGGCCAAAAGTAAGGCTGAGGGTGAACTACAACACTTCCGAAAATCAGAAGTACATAGGCAGATAAAACTCATCAGATTACTCTCAGAAATAAGAAAATGAAAGGTCATCCCCTTCCACCTATGTTGTCCAAGGCTTACTGCACAAAGAGTAAAAGGTTAGCACACAAGCTAATCAGCAAGCCTATTCATCCTGCCATACAAGGACAAGACATCCAAGCCACACAAGGACAAGGGCATCCAAACCATATAAGGATAAGGGCATCCAAACCACACAAGGATAAAGGCATCCAAACCGCACAAGGATAAGGACATCCTACCACACAAGGAGAAAGCTTCTAGCCCGTGCATGCTGGGGATTGCCACCCATATAGCTCCCATACCAGTAAGAGCCTCCCCTCTCCCAATGAGCATCAGTGCTTACCCCGAATGGCCACAGGAACAGGATCCTGACACACAAACATGTAAAAGCACACACAAGCAAGCACAAAGCACAATACCATAACAAGGTATCCTCAATCATGTCAAAACACAATCAGCATGTTCATTGTACACAACACATGCAAATTAGGCACACATAACCTATCTCAAGGTTTGGAGTAGCCTAAGTAATCATATCCCAATCCGCAATTCATGTATACACCCTACAATCAAATCACATGCAATAATAACACGGGCAAGCATTGAAAACATCAAACAAACAATAGGGATCTCTGGAGAAACCGATGAGGCACAGATCCTACCTCTCTTGTTTCTGAACAAGAAGTTATTCCTTTGTCTTTATTTAATAATTCTGAACCATCTATAGCATTACAAGGCAAAGAAAAAACCAAACTAAACATGCATACACTATAACAAAGTAATTACCCTATTTCCTTACCAATTCCACTCACCAAACCTATCAGAAACTAGTGGTCAGATGCCGCAAGTGCCTTCCATTTGGATGTGTGATGTGATAGCCAAGAACTTAACAAGGTTTAACCTGAATTATCACCCCAATTTAACTATGTATATTTCAGCACTAAGCATAGTACACAAGATAATTTATGATTTCATGTTAGCAAAGTGTAAGGGTTGCGTTTTCATGTTAATAAAGAAGGATTAGATGTTTACAACTTTAACAATAAAAAGAAACAAGATCGGAATCCAACAAGTTAATCAAATGATCAAGATAGGCAACAATAAGGCAAAGGTAGGACATACTAATTTCATGTATTGAAAAGATTCAAAGGATGAATTCATGATTTTATAACATGAATGGGTGTCAAACAATCATATGAACAAGAGGAACAACAACAGAAATTAATTGAAGACAGAATCACACAATCTTAAAACCTATTCCTGCCGAAATATGATTTAAGTTTCAACAAATAAAAGCTAACCTTCAGTAAATAAAAACCATTTTGATTGGAAATAAGATGAAGAGAGCTTTCCAACAAGTTATTATTCAGAAGAATCTGGCAAAGAATGAGAGAGTTATGCTATTTTGAAGTTCAAGTAGATTTTGGCAATTCCGCCGAAATACGATTTAACTTTCGACATAGAAAAACTAACCTCCAGATAAAAAACCATAAATGGTTGGAAAGATGATGAAGAGAGCTTTACAATAAGCTATTATTTTCAAGAATCTAACAAAGAATGAGAGAGTTATGCTACTTTGAAGTTCCAGCAGATTTTGGCAGATATTGGGAGGTGTAAGGTTTTGAGGTTTTACGAATTTTGTGCGTTTTCTGTATAAGATTTTTGTATGGCTGGCTTCCTATTTATATAAGGTGGTTATGGGATTAAAATTCCTACTTTAAAGGATTAATTAAAGTAAGATAATTATCAAAATTAAATTCTGTAATTATCCTCCTTTAATTTTAGAGATTTTAATTTCTAAGGCAATTATCAACCTATAAAGAATTAGATTAAAGGGATTTAAAATAAAAATTAACTACTGAAGATTTCTTACCAATTTCGGCCAACACACATCTTTTTCTTCATGGGAAAAATAGTCTTTTCACCTACACTGACTTCTGGACTCCTAGGACTCAAAATTCAAGATCTCACATCCTTCCCTCCTTATAAGAATTTCGTCCTCGAAATTTTAGCACAAGTACCTAAGCAAACAGGTAAGGAAATTTCACATGCATAGATTCCTCAATCTCCCAAGTTCCTCAATTTGGCCATTACACCAAACAACTCGTACCATAGGCACGCTTCAACTGCAAAGCTATCGAACTAACCTATCTAGTGTGGCAACTAGCTATACGGGATAGGATAGTCTTTAGCAACTTCGACAGGGGGTTCTTCAAGCACATGAGTAGGATCTCGCACATATTTTCTCAACATTGAAACGTGAAATACATTGTGAATTCTTTCCATATTTGGAGATAAGGCAAGTCGGTATGCAACAGGGCCAATCCTCTCGACAATGTCATACGGACCAATGTAACAAGGTGCTAGCTTACCTCACTTCTGAAAACGAAGGATTCCTTTCCATGGGGCGACCTTCAAAAATACTTTGTCACCTACCACAAATTCCAGCTCCTTTTGTCGGTTATCAGCGTAGTTTTTTTGCCATTGTTGAATCATGTTCAACTGCTCCGTTGCTTGATCAGTCAATTCCGGATTGTCTAGGCATCTCTTGCCTAATTCATTCCAGAAAATGAGAGTTCTGCAACATCTCCCATATAGTGCTTCATAAGGTGTCATACTGATGCTTACATGAAAACTATTGTTGTAAGCAAATTCTGACAACGGCAGGCATTGATCCGAACCGGTATGCTGGTCTAACACACTTGCACATAGTATGTCTTTGAGTGTCTGAATCATCCTTTCTGATTGACCATCGATATTGGGATGAAATGCTGTACTGAAATTCAATCTCGAATCCAGTGCATTCTGGAATTTCTCCGAAAACTGTGAGGTGAAACGAGGGTCACGATATGAAATGATGGAAACTGGCACTCCATGCAATCGAACAATCTCGTCCAAGTAACGAACACTCAGTTTCTCAGATGTATCCGTCACACGTATATGAAGGAAGTGTGTAGATTTCATCAATCGATCCACGATCACCCAAATGACATCGTATCCTCGTTGCGATCTAGGCAAACTGGTCACAAAATCCATTGTGACATGCTCCGACTTCCATTCTGGAATCGGAAGTGACTGCAGTAGACCAGTAGGTCGTTGATGTTCGATCTTTACTTGTTGACATACGAGGCATCGGGCAACGAACTCAGCAATGTGGCATTTCATGTTTGGCCACCAACACTACTCCTTTAATTCTCGGTACATGTTAGTGCTTCCAAGATGGATAGCAAACTTCGATAGAATAAGGTTACGAATATCAACATCTTATGGAACACATACCCGGTTTCTGAAGACAAGCACTTCGTCATCTCATATTCTGAAATCACAAATTATGGCATCAACACCGTCAGAAAGTTGCTTCCGAATGTCAATTAGTTTTGGATCCTCTAGTTGCTGCTTCCGGATTTCCTCAATCAAGGTCGGCGTGACTTCAATTGGTGCCAATAACGAACCAAAATTTCAGTGCCAAGATGTACACGGTTAGCTTTCAAATTTAACAACATAGACATGTAATGGGTGCGCATGTAAGCCAAAACCGATGGGGAAGGAGGATGAAACTTTGGGCTCAAGGCATCAGCAACAATATTTGCCTTTCCAGGATGATATTCGATGATCAAATCGTAGTCTTTAATCAGCTCCACCCATCTTTGTTGTCTCATACTCAATTCTTTTTGCTTGAGGAGGTACTTCAGGCTTTTGTGGTCGGTGAAGATTCGGCACATCTCGCCGTATAAGTAATGTCGCCATATTTTCAACGCAAACACCACGGCTGCAAGCTCCAAATCATGCGTAGGATAGTTGCTTTTGTGCGGTTGTAACTATCGGGAAGCATAAGCAACGACTTTCCCGTCTTGCGCATCCAAGTCCGGATTTCGACGCATCGCTGTAAACCACATACTCCTTTCCGCAAATAGGTAAGGTAAGGATAGGTGCAGAAACTAACTGGTTTTTAAGTTCTTCAAAACTTCACTGACATTTCTCGTTCCACATGAATGGCTCACCCTTGGGCGTCAGTTTTGTCAATGGTCTAGCAAGCGATGAAAAATACTCCTCAAAGCGATGGTAGTATCCTGCTAAACCAAGGAAACTACGAACTTCAAATACAGTTCGCAGGGGTTCTCAAGCAACTATGGCTTCGATCTTCCCGGATCAACTAACACCCCTTGGGAAAAAACAACATGGCCAAGGAAACCAACTTCGCGTATTTAGAATTCGCATTTGGAATACTTTGCAAACAACCGCCGATCCTTCAAAACATTCAGCACAATCCGCAAATGCTTAGTATGCTCCTCTTCCGAATAAATCAGAATGTCGTCGATGAAGACTACCACAAATTTATCCAGGAACTCATAGAACACATGATTCATCAAGTCCACGAACACAGCTGGTGCATTGGTCAAACCGAATGGCATAACTAGAAATTCATAGTGGCCTTATAGCAATCTGAACGCGGTCTTTGGAATATCAGCACCACGAACTCACAATTGATGGTATCCAGATCTGAGATCGATCTTGGAGAACACTGCTGCACCCTAGAGTTGGTTGAACAAATCATCGATGCATGGCAAAGGGTACTTGTTCTTCACGGTCACAAGATTCAACTGCCGATAGTCGATGCATAATCGTAGCGAACCATCTTTCTTCTTTACGAACAAGATAGGTGCTCCCCAAAGTGACATATTAGGTCGGATGAAACCACATTCCAGAAAATCTTCCAATTATGTTTTTAGTTTCTTCATTTCCGCAGGAGCCAAACGATACGAAGGAATGGAAATCGGATTCGTACTAGGCACCAACTCAATGCCGAATTCCACTTCCCTTGCTGGTGGTAAACAGGCTATGTCTTCTGAAAATACTTTTGGAAGTTTGCGAACCACTGGAACAGAATCCGGATCCGAGGATTCTTTAGAAATATCATGTACGTGCGTGAGGTACGTTGTACATCCTTTGTTGATCAATCGCTTCACATCAAGCCAAGAAATCATGCAAGTTGTAACAACTTGCCTATCACCTTCAAAATAGTACTCGACACCATTAGGAAAAGTGAACCGCACACGTTTGGTGAAACACTCCATACGGGCTTGATATTTCGCCAGACAGTCCATGCCTAAGATTATATCCAGTTCTCGGATGTCCAATGGAATTAGATCCACTTCAAGTACATTTGGACCCATACATATAGCACAGCCGATGTAGACTAGATCACAAATTAGTTGCTTTCCCAAAGGAGTCAGAACCATAATAGGAGGAGTCAAGGGAGATAGAAGCCGATCCTTGCTAAGTGCTATCCCTGAACTTACAAATGACCTATTTGCTCCGGGATCTAATAATACTTTAGCATTTTGAGAAAAGACTGAAATAGTACCTGTCACCACATCAGGACTAGCCTTGGCATCAGTTAGGGTGAATAGCTTTATTGGTCTTGGTTGCGCCTCACTTGTGGATCCGTTGGGTGGTCCTCCTGGTGCGCGTGTTGACGGTTTGGTAGGGTTAGCATACCCACCTCGGCCCGCACTAGGTGCGTCTATGATACGTCTCGGTTTATGGCATTCCCGCTGAATATGCCTTATTTCACCACAATTTTAACATCGACGTTGCTGAGAATTCCATGTAGATCCATTGCTATTAATTTTCTGAGGATAGGACCTTAAAGGATAGGGTCCTACACGCCAATTAAATTTCGAATCTCGCCTAAAGGATATGCTATAGTGGCTGCGGATAGCCTCTTGGTTAGCACGATCTTTTCGGTTTCAGTTGCGGGAACAATTAGTTCTTGAAAATTTTGTACCGGTGTCGTACCAACGATGGTTTTGAGTTCGGTACTCAGCCCATCCTGAAATCGTCTCGTAAGCTGGTACGGTGAGGGATCCTCTTCAGGTGCAAATCGGGACAACTCCCTTAATGCCTTCTCATATTCCAGCACCGAACGGGTGCCCTGTTCAAGCTTGTAGAAAGCTCGTCGCTGCTCGCTTTTATGGAATCTTGTGCATAACCTTTTGTCAAATTCTTACCGAAATTCCTCCTATGTAGGCAAACGATCGCCAAATCGCAAGCTCATAACTGTCCACCATGTGAGGGCTTCTTCCTCAAGTAGGAAAGTGGTGATGGCAACCTTGTCATCATCCGAGATACGTAAGAACAAGGACACTCGGCATAAGATGTCGATCCATTCAAGAGCGGCAACAGCTCCGACTGAACCATTGAAATCTGTACATCCCAATTGTCGAGCTTCCTTCAATAATTTTGTAATCGCGACGGGAAGTCTCTCGACTTCCTTAGGATGCGTCGACTGTACAGGTTCAAGCGAAGGAATAGGTTCTTCCAAGGGCGCAGGTGCAGGAGCATTCTGAAATTGTGCCTCCATACGCTGCTGATTCACAGCAAGTCCTTGCAATACGTTTAGGATTTGTGCCATCGCATGATTGATTGTTGGTGCCTCAGGTTGGTTTTAAGGTTCAGTTTGTCCTCCCTGCTCAGTTTGTGCATTCGGTTGCTCTTGCTCAACAAGTTGCTGTTCGGCCTGAACCTCATACCTACCCCACTGGTCCCTTATAGCGTTCAACCTTGCCATACTATACAAGCATACGATTGTTAATTAGCACATAACTAAATACGACACTAGGAAAAGAAGTGGTACCTGATGGAGAGGCGTGCACCGGATGATACACATATGCTGGAAAACAATTTACAAATTTTGGAAATCATATGCACACATGTAAATGAATACTCATCACTCAATTCATCACACATATGTACACTTGGAAATCATCATCAAGCATTAAGCAAGCATGGATTCACACAATCCATATTCGGCAATCATGCAAACTCACACTCCATGCATTCGGCAATACACATCAGCAATCACATGCATATACATTCGGGAACATAGAAATCACATAGAGACACTTGGTAATATGCCCCAACAACATACACATTCTTGGCAATGACAAGAAACATAGAAAACATTCACCGAAACACATCAAGGCATACCAGGCATAAGAACATACACAAACACACAGCAAATCAAATTATCATTCTGATCATTTAAATCTTACAAATCAATCCCTTTTTAGTATTAGTTTACTTTCGGTATTAGCCCCTAAGTGAGTAAGTGTGTGCGCATGTTCTTACCTACAAACACAAAATCAACAAATAAGTTAGCATATAACAAATTATATTCCTTAAACCATGCTCCGCTACCAAACTTATAACGACTCCAAATTCTAACCTATTATTAATTGCTCTGATTAGGGCCATTACTGCCATGAAACCCAGACAAGCCCAAGAACCAAGACTTATCAAATTCTTGATTTTTTAGTATGTACATTCGTTGTGTTCATCAACTATTGGAGCATGATATTGGACATATATTCTGGTATCATATGGAATGAATAAAATATCAGTGAAAGTCTTTAAATAAAATCAATGAATCCACAACTCACAAGTCCCATAAGGATCCAAACATCCAGCAAGTTAACCCCCAACATAAATTGGAAACAACACGTAAAGAAGGAATCTTGAAACCCAGAAAATAGTCCAATCATAATTCATGTTATATATGCAAGCAATCAAGGAACAGGTATGCAGATGTGATGCGATATCGCCCCGTTGTGCTGCCTTGATCTCACATATTTGTACCACGGACAGTGTATGTACCTAAGCGTAAAAAATGGTGAATACAACAGGATGAGATTACAAGAATCTCAGTAGGAACACAATATCATAAGATCTACAGAAATCTTAAACACACATCTCCCAAACAACATCAAATCATCCTTACACAACTATGGGTATCCTGTAAGAATCAGTCAAAGGGATAGGGCCGAAACTAAGGCTGAGGGTGGACTACAACACTTTCGAAAATCAAAAGTACACCGGCAGGTAAAACTCATCAGATTACTCTCGGTAATAGGAAAAAGAAAGGCCTTCCCCTTCCACATGTGTTGTCCAAGACTTACTGCACAAAGGTAAAAGGTTAGCATACAAGCTAATTAGCAAGCCTATTCGTCCTGCCATACAAGGACAAGACATCCAAGCCACACAAGGACAAGGGCATCCAAACCACCCAAGGATAAGGGCATCCTGCCACATAAGGACAAGACTTCCAGCATGCGCATGCTGAGGATTGCCACCCATACTGGTAAGAGCCTCGCCTCTCCCATAGAGCATCAGTGCTTACCTTGAATGGCCACCAGAACAGGATCCTGACACACAAACATGTACAAGCACACACAGGCAAGCACAAAGTACAATACCATAACAGGGTATCCTCAATCATGTCCAACACAATCAGCATGTTCATTACACACAACACATGCAAATTAGGCACACATAACCTATCTCAAGGGTTTGGTATAGCCTAAATAATCATAACCCAATCCGCAATTCATGTAAACACCCTACAATCAATTTGCATGCAATAATAACAAAGACAGGCATAGAAAATAACAAACAAACAACAGGGATCACTGGAGAACAAGCCCATTTTATTGATATTTACCATTAATGGAAAACACACACATTTTTGCAAAAAATCCAAACCCAACACCCAAACCTTATGCACAAGCAGATATTATGTAAGACTCACGAAGAGAACAAGCACTGACTACACATATCATTATCATTCGATATCTTAAATAAGCAACTGCATTACTGGATGGGATTTGAGCTGTCGAACTCGCTGCCTACAGGAGTCCTGTACACACCAAATCTAAGGATCTGGCAAGAAAACTTGCCAAGTGAGTGATCTGATTTAAATATCTCGAAACAACTGAGCAAGCATATCAAATATGTTAAACAAAATGAATACCAGAAGAAAATCAAATCGATGCAAAATATGCTCCACATCAACAATTTTCTAAAAACACAAGCATACAATTATACCAATTATGAAATTCAATCCTGAGTGACCACACAAACACACATTGAGCTGGCATGAGACTCTTAGTCTTTCCGAGACCTGAACTAGACAAGGATCTGTCTGTGGTAACCCTACTCGTTAATATTTAGTCCTTTGACTTCTAAATTGACAGACTTATTATTATAAACAATAGTCTAAAGTCCATTCCACTGACAATGCTAGGTCGTTATGTGATGGTAGCTTCATCTAAGCAATATCCATAACCAGAAAAGAATGGTTAATTGATGAGCAATCATTATAATTAAATCCCGTCCAACCTTCTTCCTTGGAAAATAGATCTGGCATCTCCATGTCTCCCTACCAAACTCGGAGAGCTCTCAAGGGTAATATAGGTTACCTTATATAGACTAACACCGCGTGCACAATGCTACTTGAATACATACGACTCAACACAATGATGAACAATATAGCAACACAATTATACACAACTGGGTTACGAGTTAATCCTACAATTCATATTGTATATGATACGAACTTTTAAAGGATTTAAAGGCTTAATTTATGAAATTATAAATAAAACTATGCATGCCCACAAACACCAATCACTGACTAGTTTATGGAAGTTCTTCCTCAGGATCTGATTTCGGAGGGGTCTGAACTTGTTGATTCACTTCAACATATGTTAATCAAGAATTCATTTAAGAATCATTCACACACTAAACTTATCCTCAATTCACACTTTTCTAAGTCATAATAGCTGTCTCACATGTAAATCATTGATCTAACGACATTCCCGATTTTTCTTCTTATTTTTCCTATTTTCTATTCAACTTTCATGATTTAATTAGCCCATCAATTGACCTTAGATTTAATCAAACTTGGTATCATTGGATTGCTCTAATTTTTTTTTAATATTTTTCTAATTTTTCCATATTTTTGTTTTTATTTTTCTTATTTTTCTTTGATTTTCCTTATTTTTCTGGCTTTTCTGTCAATATTCCTTACTTTTTTGAAAATTCCCTCCGAGCCTACACGTGGTAGGATAGGCACGTGCCAACATATTCCCGAATCTCTATGATGTCGACATGTGGCTCACCTGGAGCCTGCCACGACTCATTTGAGCGTGTCTACCCTTCACCTGAACAATGTGTCTTCCATATGCTAATTATACTACTGGTCGTTTAATCCTGATTCGAGCTATATGTCGTTTCATCCGAGACCTAACTACCTGTTATTCGTTTATAACACTAGACGACCCATTGTTTGTCAATACTAAACTACAGTTCACACATACCAACCCTCGAACGTGCTGTTGTCTAGGGTTTCTTTGGATGACTTGTCGTCCAAAGTCACCCCTAGCCTTCAGCTGTCGAGGGTCTTCATGTAAACCCTAGCCGGAAGTTTTCTCTTCCCGATTTATCCATTAATCTAACCAACATGCTTCAATACATGCATTAAAACATAATACTAATCAAGACGAATCATTTGCATTTATCATTAAACCATTTAATCAATTTTAACACTAGCAATTCACGGGTGTAAGGCACCCGAGTTCTTAGGGAAAAAACTTACCCTAGATGCCAGCAAACACTCAATTTTCTCTCACGATCGCTCAGGAATCACTCGCTCTTGCCTTCTGCAACTTTTCTTTACTCAAGAGTGAGGTTCTGGGACTGGATATGGGTGCACCCCACATAGCCCTCTTAACCAGATTTCTTCCGGCTATGTGTGAGAAAGGGTGGGAGACGGGTGTGGAGCCATACATCTATAAGGTGGGGGACTATCTCGGTTGGTGACTAAGCTTGAGCAGGATACATCGTCCTATTGGATTCAACATAAAGCGATGTCATTCCGTATACAGGATTAGGGTTCCATATACCATGTATGGTCAAAACGACAGATACCTCTATTGTATAACCAACAATTTTGTTCAACCAAAACTAATGGCTACCAAATTAAATTTTTATTGATTTCGCTAAACAAACATCAATAAAACTATTAAAACTACACTACCAAATGGGGGTGCAATGTTTGGGTTGAGCACTCATACTTTGGGGTCTAGAAAAACCTGAAAATTCCGAAATAAATTTATAGAAAGTTTAACACACTCCAAATAGACTAAATTAATATTTCAAAAACTTAAAAGTCAATTTTGGGCTTTACAATCACTAATGGGTCTTGTAAAAATAAAAAAAGGGTCAAAGATGAAAAATTAGTTCCAGAGGCTCCCAACCTCCCAGAATGGGATAAATACACTGACAATGTGTTTCAAATTCTCAATATGGATTTTGCTGGACTTAGATCCTCAACTTCATACAAAAAGATACAAATCACACATACTCACCAAAATCAAGAAACGATATATCACATGACACAATCAACTCATAACTGACGACACAATACACAAGACAATTTAGACATGACAATTATGCTATGTCTACGTTACTTGATCAACTGGTTAAAGATCATAGTCAAATGGTCATATTGCTCAAGCTAGACCAAATCAGATAATGTGATTGTACTTATCGGCTAACTGGATACATCGAATTATGGGGTCTCACATGATTCGATCACCAAAAGTTTTGAAGCAAAATGCTGCATGGTCTTGAAAATTATTTCTGTAATTGTAAAAATAACAAAAAAAAATGAACACCATCTAGGGTGCAAGGATTTAGGATTAGAAAAATAAGAACAACACAGCACAAGCTTATAGAATGTGAGACTCAGAAAACTAACAAGAGGTTGAATCAGAAGAAATTCGGCTAAGAACTCTAGAAATTGCAGCAATAAAATTAAAAGAGAAACACTAACCTTTTGCTTGTGAAACTAAGATAATAAAATGCATAATGAAGAGAGGATTCCAACAAGCTATCATACACAGAAATCTGATGAAGGATGATTAATTTCGGCTAGGGTTTAAGAAGAAGAAATTTCGGCTAAGAGGGAGAGGGAGAGAGCTTGTTTTTGTGTGAAAAAGAGAGAATAATTGTGTGCTAGATAGGGTGGCCGGCCATGTTAATTAATGAGGACTTAAGGAGATTTAATTAAGAGATAATTCTAAGCTTAAAAGTAGAGAATTTTTAAATAACACCAAAACTAATGGCTACCAAACAGAATTTTTATTGATTTAGTTAAACTAACACCAGCAAAATTAATAAAATGGCACTACCAAATGGGCCTAGAAAAAATAAAAATGGGTCAAAGATGGAAAATTACCTCTCGAGGCCCTCAATCTCCCACAATAGAATTGATACACTCATAATGGGTTTCACATGCTCAATATAGATTTCCATTGGAAGAGTGTTATGAAAGGCTCCAGACCTAGAAATTATAATACAAGTTATATGCAATAGGTTCTCATTTTATAAAATATTCTTTTGGAAAAGGTGAAATTTTTTAAGACCATTTGCCAAGCACTCGTCGATGAGACTATTGTAAAAGCTAACTCTTTCCTCGTCCACTCCAAAGCGTATCTGCCCATCAGAAATTTTTAGAATTTGGAAAAACGATTGTATTAGAATACAGGATGATACCAACACTGAGTAGTGATTATTGCATTTGAGGAATCCTATAGAAATCTTCCTGTATAATGAAACCCATGTTAATTAATCTAGGTTGAAGTATATGCCGGATACTGTGGTACACCACTCCAAATAGTTTTTCAGGATCAAGTAGTAACATACAAGATATCGGTGGTACTAATAGTTTATTGGTATGCTTCTCTTCCTTACAAAACCTCTTGTGACAGTCAAATTATTATCTGATTGGAATGCGTCTTGCTGTTTATTGTGCCATATCTGCTGGTGGTATAGTAAGAATCGATAGTGTAGGGTTCTGGTTAGGGTTCCAATCCGGTCGTATGGATCCCCCGCAGAGCATGGACAAGTCCTAGGGAAGGGCTGTTTTGCTGGGGAAAGGGGCTGTATTCAATTAATCTTCGGCGAGAAACTAAAATCTTGCTTAATAGGGACGCTAGGGATGGTATAATAATTGAAAGTGTATGTGAGGTCGTCCCTTCCTCTATTGATGGTTTTGCCAAAGCCGCTTTGAGATCTTTCTAAAAATTTAGATCACAAAAGTAAAGATAAACTTTAAGTTTCTTAGCTACTCCTTGGTCCGTGCCATTTTTAAGTATACGTTTTAAAAGGATAAAAGGAGAAAAAAACAAGTCTCACTTTAACATTCATTAATTTTTTAGCACACCTACTTTGCAAAAAGCACTCTTTTAATTAAAAAATAAAAAGCTATTTGATTCCTGCACTTTTAAGCGATTTGAAGAAAAACAAGTATCACTTTAAACATTCATTCAAGTATTTTATAAATATTTGTATAAAAACTGTTATCTAGACAGAAATATTTTATAAGAGTACAAGTACAAGAGTAATCGGAGTCTCCTTGTTGTAATAAGCCCAATGCAGCTAAAAGTTATGAAATTCTTAACTAGAAATAGATATCTTTGTTGTGTCAAGCGAAAGTAATGAAGAAAAAAAAAAGAAGATAATTTTAAGAGAAAGAATATAAAAATAATCAGAGCATGCTGGCGGTATGCTGGTACTTTGTTTTCTTTTTTAAAAGAGAAAAATAATCAAACCTCACAAACACATCTTTCCCTTTTGTGAAGGCACTACCAGGCGCAGCGGAGGGAATAATTGATGCTCTTTTCCAGTGAGTTAAATTTTATTTAAATTAAATATGGATTTTATCCTTTCTAGCACCTGTTTTTGTCTTTTACCATAATATTTGTTCTTAATTTGTTATATTATGACTTTAATAAGGTCATATATGTGTTTTTTAATAGTAAAGCAGTTCTAAATTCAATTCCAATATTAGTATGAATACGCAAAAAGTACTTGGAGAGAATCAAACAACATTATAAAAACCGGCCCAACTTGGCCGGTTCAATTGAATTGAACCAGAACCGGTCCCTGAGTCTATTCAATCGACCCTTTATTTTGTGTAGTTTAAAAAACCAAGCAAAATTGGTTGAGTCGGCCAGTTCTGATTGAACCGTCTGAACAAGATATATGTTGTCACGCCCTAGAACTAAAAAATTCTGTGCGACAATCGTCGTAGACTTACTGTATAATCTTATTTATAACATAACACATGCAATCATGCACTTATTAAATAAATATACTATACATAGTAATAGACTCAACGAGTCAAAGGTATACAGCACAGTCACAATCAAAATATGACATATTCACACAACATTCAAAGCAATCAAAACCATAACTGAGCTGGCAATGTCTCTCAATCTATTGAGTTTCCGAATTTGGGACTAAGATACATCAGTGGTACTTCCAACTTGCCATTTCCTTATCGCCTCGATATCATTGGCATCTTCATGCCACGTTACTATACTCGGAAAGCTCTAAAGAGTCGCATAGGCTACACTATGTTATGCCTGTGCATTTCACATCACATGTATCCGATGCACTTAATGGTTTCGAACATTTGGCAATTTACGGGATCTTATCCCGTTATCTCATAGGCAACGGTGGTGATCGAGAGGAAGGGAAGAGGCAGCTAGTTCACGGGGTGAACAACGTCATGCTGGGTCATTTGTAACAACGTCGATTATGCCAAAACGACATTAGGGTTGCTTAGGTGGCCAAAACAAAGTCCATCACTGCATTTTGACAAACGATGGTCAAAACAACGTTGGTCAATGTCGTTTTGACCATCTTAATAAAACACAAATATAATTTAATTTAATAATATTAAATTTTTATAGAATTTTTGGAAGAATATTTGCAGTTTTTATAAATTTTTCCAAAAGAGAAATAAAGATATTTTATTTTTAGCAAATTGTGTTTTTTTAAGAAAAATATGATTATTAGTTTGATGGATGGCTCTAATGATAAGGAATTTATAGGAATTATTGTTGCATTTTCAGAGGTGAATGCTAATTTATACAAATTTTTAATAATTTTTTTATATTTTATGAAATATATAAAATACAATAATTATTATTTTAATTAATATAAGTATTAGTTTAGTCAAAATGACACAGTGTTGTACCATTTTGACTGAGCTTGGTCAAAACGATAGCAATTGATGCTGTTTTGACACTCGGGAGAAACCCTCCAAAGTTTTGTCGTTTCGAGTAGAAACGACGCCGTTTTACCAAAAGCAAAAAAACATTGTTTTGCCGTTGGTTCTTGAACCTGTCCAAAATCATCCTACACCTCTTGACCTGTGTATTTCTCCCTCGGGTCAAGTTTCTATCATTTGCTTCTGGAGAGCTCTTCGAACTCAAAAATTCCCCTGGAGCTACGTCAAGGAGTCACGATTTCATAGGTGTAGGAGAGGCATGATTTTGTGCTACGAGAGGAGTTGGTAGAGTCGATTTTCAGAGCTTGAATTATTTTCTTTTTTTGGCTGATTCGGCGGTAAAACTTTCATCTCTTTATGTTATTGAATTCGTCTTAAGTAGAGCTTCGATTAGGTATAAATTTTATGGGTTTTGATTAAGTATTAAGGGATTTCGGTTGTTGGGTTGTTTTCCGGCATGTTACAGGTCACCGGCAATGACAAGAGGTAGAAGAGGACAACCTGTATGATGGGTCGTTCGGACATAGCTCGGATGACATATCGCCTGCATGTGCAGGTGACGTGTTGTCCCTTTTAAGGTACAGGTATAGGACCCAAGCCTTAGGCTCGGGCGACGTGGCACGCTCTTGTGGAGCCACGTGTCACATCCTGATAGCTTCAGATAGTGAGCTGTTAGCTTCTAGTCTCGCCAAGTGAGGTTCGGTTTGTCCTGGCAACAATATACACTGCCACATGGTGCGCACTTATTGGTTGAGAATTATTAACTTATGGAAAAATGAAAAATAGCCAGAAAATGATAAAATTCAGGAAAAAAGTAAAAAATTGAGAAAAATTCCAAAGATATTACAAAAAATACTAGATTTAATTTGGAGTCTAGTGATATAAAATTTTAATGAATTGAATTTTATTTGATTAGTTAATTAAATAGAACAAGATTTGGAAAATTTAAGAAAAATAGAAAAATTATCCGATTGTGTCCTAGGTCGATTGTTGGGTAGAAACACGTCGAATTAAGAAGTTAGGCGCATTATTTTATGTGTTATTATGATATGTGAATGGTTTATTGAGAATGTGGGATCATTGTGCGTATGTGGATTTCTACATGGTAGGACTTTGAGAAATCAGTCCAGAACACTATCGACAGCTAATTGGGCTTCAAAACCACGTGAGTAGAAGGAATTTCTTTGTTTGATAAATTGCTGGCATTAATGTTATTGTGTGATTAATAAGAAATCATTAGTTAAAATCATGCATACATATGTGTGGTAAAAAATTTATCGAACATGATAACTAGTGTAACGTGCATCGAGAAGCATGAGATGATATAAAATGCATGAATGTGCCATACTATGATTGATATACATCAAATACACTAGGTGCATTCAGGAATTGACATCGACATGTGGAATTCACTGAGTCTGCATAGGGTAACCTATGCAATCCTTGAGAGCTCTCCGGGTCTAGTAGTGTGGCATGAAGACATCAATCACAAGGTAATAAAGTTGGAATGGGTTTTCTTTATTTTAATGTTAGTTAAATTACTAATCAAGATCCTGTAGTGTGGGGATCGATTAGATGGGGCTACCATCACCTAACACCCCGGCATCATCAGTGGATCAGGCTAGGCTTTAAATTGGACATGGATTTGTCTACTACATGAATTGATAAGATAAAAGGAATGATAATGATAATAGAGTGTCATTGACGAACTCCAGTCCCGTCCCTGGCTCAGATAGGCTGAAGGATAATGCCAAGCTCAAATCTTGGTCATGTGTGCATTAAAAATTCAAGTGCTTATTTTCTATTTACGACTGTGATTGTATGAGTTAGAATATGAATTTGTGAATTTATTAAATGCCAGCATATTTTTTTTCATGTGTGTTTGATTTTGTGTTAAATATTTCATGTATTTTTCACAATCTACTCAAATGGTAGGAATCTGCCAGCATATTAGCATGAAATGTGAAACCCCGAATTTTGAGTCCTAGAAATCCAGAAGCCAGTGTAGGTGAAAAGACAATTTTGCCCCTGAAGAAAAGGATGTGTGATGGCCAAAATTGGTAAGAGTGGTATGGTAGTTAATTCTGGTATAAATTCCTTTTAATCTAAGTCCTTATAGATAGGTAATTGCCCGAGATTAAATCCCCTAAAAATAAGGGAAGATAATTACAGAATTTAATTCTAATAATAATCTTACTTTAATTAAGCCTTGAAGATAGGGATTATAATCTCATAACCATCTCATATAAGTAGAAACCAATCGCCACAAAAAGTTTTCATAGAAAACACACAAAAATCGTATAGCCTAAAACCCTAACACCTCCCTACATCTGCCAAAATTCGTTGAAACTTTAAACCAGCATAACTCACTCATTGCTTGTCGGATTCCTGAAAATAATAGCTTGTTGGAAAGCTCTCTTCATCCTATTCCCAAAAATATTTGGATTTTTTTCAGGATGTTAGTATTTCGCTCTCATAAGATAAGTTGAAAATCGGAAATGGAATTAGGTTTTCACCAAATCTTCTTGAAATTCAAAATAACATAACTCTTTCATCGTTGGTTGTATTTCTGAAAATAACAGATTGGTGGAATGATATATTCATCCTCTTTCCAAATATCTTTGGTTTTTTTTCAGGAGGTTAGTATTTAATTCTTATAAGATAAGTCGAAAATTGGCGACGGAATTAGGTTTTCGTCAAATCTTCTTGAACTTCAAAATAGCATAACTCTTTGATAGTTTGTTGTATCTCTACAAATAATAGCTTGTTAGAAATATTTTTTCATCCTTTTTCCAACGATATATATTTTTTTTTTTGGACATAAATATTTGCTTGTCTAAAGTTAAGTCCAAAATCGACGACGGAATTACGTTTTTTTTTAGATTTCTACAGTTTTTTTCTTCGGTTGATTTCTGTTGTCGTTTTGTGTGTTCTTATTATTTCTTAGCATCTATTCATGATGTATGATCATGAATTTTCTTCTTTAAATCTTCTCTATGCTTAAAGTCGAAATTTTCCCATGCCCTACTTTTAACGACGAAATTTGCATAGTTAATTGAAATGGTAATTCATATTGAATCTTGTTAAGTTTTTGGCTATCACATCACACATCCAAGAGGGAGGCACCTGCAGCATCTGATCACTGGTTTACTTGATCCTTGTTTACTTGCGCATATAACATGAATGATTGGGCTGCTTTCTAGTTTATTTTCAGATTCCTCCTTTTGCTTGCTATTTCCGAAACATGTTGGAGGCTTTCTTGCTGATTTTTTGGATCCCTATGGGACTTTTGTGTCATGAACCCAATGATTTAATCTAAAGACTTCCGCTGATGTTTTATTCACTCCGTATGTTACCAGAATATTTGTCCAATTTCATGCTCCAATTGTTTTTAAAAATTAAAATAAACATGATAAAAATCGGAAGTTAATGTTAAGTCTGGTGAGATTCAAATAGATCCTAAGTGTCATTTGGGATTATTTGGGTTTCATGGCAGTGATGACTTTAATCGGAGCACATAGTAATAGTTAGGAATTGGAGTCATCAAATGAAATGCAGGAATGATAATTAGGAGCTTGCTCCCAAGCATTTTGAGAACGGAGTAATGGATCCAAGGGTTAGTGGTGAGTACGAATGAGGTAATTTTAACAGCAACGTATTCTTAGTGATTTCCCCGAGTTTGTCGAGTACAACATAATCAATGAAGTAATTTAATTCCTGGGTGCTAAATGTTAGATTAAATATTCATTGATGATACCCGGGCATTATCATTTCTCCTTGTAATAACGCTGCCTAATATATCGATAAATCCTTTTAATGATTATCTCTATTTTAATTTTTACCATTAGCCTTGTAGGTTTGTCGTTTGATGGGCCTACGATGGGGTGTCTCAAGTGATCTTGGGGGTCTGGGGCATGACATATACCAACCCAGTAGGTTTCATAAACTCTCAATACATCACATCATCATGAGGGCTACTATGCCTCAATACCTATCGAGGTGGATTACAAAGCACTTTTGGAATTCCTCACCCTAAAGGAAACCAAAAGTCCACACACGCTCTGAATTGACACTCAAGCACACCCGATCACACAATTGGGTTTCTCAATTCACAAACACACTCCACAACACGCAAATCAACTAACCTAAGCATTAAAATCGCACAGGATCTACAATTCCAACAAAATCACAAGACACCCAAAATTATCAAAAATGCCATTAAACTGAAAAATGCTCACTCACGGATGAGGGGACATTTTTGACAGATCAAAACCACCAAATCAACTTAGCAATAATGATAGGGAACTATCAAAACTAAAAATCAATGAAAAAAATGGAGATTTATAGGACTTATCACAAAATCCCTAAAAATTTCCTTAAATGCCATGAACAACAGATTGCGGCTCCTTGATCGACAACTAGCAGTGGAAATTGGCCAAGAAATGTTAGTAAATTGGTTAGTGAATGATGCCCGGTGGTTTTCATCAGAAGAAAATCAATGGATTTTAAATGGTGTAATCGGGAGAGAAAAGAGGGAGAGAATGGGCTGTTGGCTGATTCAGACACTTAGAAAGTTTAAATGTCAGATCGGGATGGGTATTTATACCATGAGCCCAAAATCTCAGAAAAAGCTCAATCAAAATGTTTTAAAGACCTGATATGCTTCGAGTGCGCTAAAACAGGTTTTAAAATCAATAAACATATAAAATGGGCTAAAATAATTAATTGAGCTCTAAAAAGGGTAATCAGACTCGAAAAATAACTAACGAGCCCAAAACGAATTTTTTGGCTCAAAAGCTCTAGTCACTCAAAACGGACCCGGTGTTGACCAATATCGATTTCCACTGACTCAACCTAGAACACTCACTAAGACAACTTGAGGCACACCTAGGTTTTCTATGACTCTGTCCACCCTAAAGGTCAACTCTTAAGTCAAACTAGTTAACTTCGATCAAACTGGTCAAAATCAAACACTTTCATTGAACAGTCTCGCTGACTAAGCACCTGGAAGGACGAGGTCTCACATAAGAAGTGTAAATATTCTGCTATGACATATTATATAAAATAATATAAAAAGTGTATATAGAGTACTATTGACGAGTTTCATTCTTATTAATGGCCTGGATAGTTTGAGAGCAAATTGCTAGCCCATCCATGGTTTTGTATGCTTTGAAAAGTCATGTGATCACATATGTAAAATGTTACTTATATGTGATTGTATGAATCATGACTTTTGATTTTTTATGTGATTACTTGTGAAATATTTTATATGTTTTACCATCCACTCACCTGGCAACAAAGTTAGATCTTCGAATTTGTTAAGTGTAAGAATATATACTACAAGCTTAGTCCACAGGCACATTAAGATTATGATTGTTTATAACATTTGGAGGTTATTGTTTAAGTATAATATTCATAGTGTATTTCCCTATGTTAGCCCATTTATGATGTACATAAAGGTGAATAATATAAAGAGATAAAATATAGGTGTCATTACGTTGTGTGTGTTGTGTTGTCACCCAAATAATATAATTCTTTCCTTTTATTTATGTAGTGCATCATTTCAAATATTTTTTTTTCGTATCCACTATTCGTTTTGTTTCACCAGCCTTGTAGGTTTAGTATATCAGTTACTATGGATTCTAAAAATATATATAGCAGGTTTAAGGTGAGTGCACACATTGTTTTGTTCTAGGGTGTGATAGCACCACTTAACCAAGCTTCAATCTTTGTTCCTCACCATGTGTGTCTCTCTCTCATGAGTTCTTTCAAGAGGTTCCTGTGTTTTTTCCATTATTCTTCCTGTGAGTATCATCATTTAAGATTTAACTATTCAATTTTATGTTATGAATGAATCTGAGCATAACTTTTTGTAAATATTGTATGGTTGTGTTGCTTTGACTACAAGGAATGTTTTGGGGTAGGTTTTATGAAGCATTATTGAGGTTTTGGGAGTTTGGGATTTTTGGGTTTTTGTCTGCAACTCTTGTCTAAAGGTTGAAGATGACCAAGTAAAACAACATGGTTTGACTCAAACAAGAGGCGTGTATTCCGACATGGATATGGATGATAGGTCACTTGTAGGCGTAGATGATAAGTCATTCAGCAGATGCGAACATTCTCATACAGGTTGTGGCACGCCTCATCTAGTGCCACTTGTAGTGATTTGGTGGTTCGAGTAAAGGTATGGCATGCGTTTAGGGGTGCCAAGTCTCATGGACTGATTGGTTGGAGTATTAAATTACAAAAAATGATTAAATAATAAATAAAAATGTTATTTAAAGAAAAAGTAGTAGAAAATTGAGAAAATCTATGGAAATTACAATAAATACTATATTCAATTTGGAGTCTACTAGTACTAAATTTATGAGGGTTGGATGTGATTCAATAGATGAAATAAATAGAAGTTTCTTGAAACTTAGAAAAAAGAGTAAAAATATCAAGATTTATCCCAGGATGCTTTTAAGATCAAAATAAGTCGGGTAAGGGGCTTAGATGTATTATTTTATGTAATTATAATGTTATAGTATGATTTATTGAGAATTTGGGTTATGATTGTATCTATAGATAGATACCTAAAGTAATAGGACTAAGGTCTAGAATGCATTGATGGATAAGTAGACTTCAGAATTGTGAGTTGACGAGCTTGTCTTGTTTTGCTATTTCTGGTTTGAGTTATACCAAAAATACAATTTATAAAGAATTTTGAAGTACTTAATCGAAATGACATTGCATGTTGTGATATGCCTATTGCTATGCTATGTTGTGACTTGGTTTTGTATGTGACTTATGTTATCATTGCATGATAATTGGAATACATGTTATGTATTAGGTTGCATTCGAGTCTAGAGATGTGATATGTACTGAAATAATATAAGGTGACTTATGAAACCTTAGAGAACTCTCCGGGTCTAGTGACATGGTATGGATTTATTAGGACTATAAAAAAGTGTATTTGTGATTATACACTGTGAATATGAAATATTCAAGTGAAAGGATCCTAGTAAGCATGAACTGGGATCGAGTAGGTGGAGCTAGCATAACCTATCACCCCGACAATGTCAGTAGAATGGGCTAGGAGGTATAAATGTTATACCATGACATATTAAATAAGAATATATGAAAAAACACATGAAATAATATAAAAAAAATTACATATAGAGTACCACTGACGAGTTTTAATCTTATCTCTGGCCCTGATAGATAGAAGGAATTCGTCAGCCTAGCCAAGGTTTTGTTTGCTCAGAAAAATTATGTGATTTTAATTGTGATTGATTGTTACTTGTGAAGTATATTTTATGTTTTTACCGTCCAGTCATATGGAAAAAATATTAGATCTTCGGATTTGTTGAGTATAGGAGTATACAAGAGGGCTCTCACTCTAGGCAAGTGACGATTAAGATTGATGGTATATTTTGAGGTTATTGCTTATGTATATTATTTATTGTAGTTCTCTTATATCTGTCTGTTTATAATCAGATATAATGTTCATATATGTTAATTAAATTATTACAGTAAATAATATAATGTGTTAATATATGAGTCTCACTATGTTTATTTGTGTTGTAATATCATCCAAATGACATCATTGTTTTTCTTTAATTTCTATTGCACATCGTTTCCAATATTTATTTTCATTGTCATATCCTTTAGATGGCGTTTGGTATGTCAGAATAGTCACAATAAAAATTTATATTGGAAATGAATTAGTGGATGTAGAAATATGTATAAAAAGATCGTAGTATTCTTATGTTAGGTTAAGAAATAGATTAGAAGTCAAAATATATTTTCAATGATATAATGACTAGAATATCCTTAATAATAAAAATATATATTTTCAATCTATTTTGACGGAAAGTAAGTTCAATTAATATAACACCAACATAAAAATAAAAACTAAATTTTTTTATTTTTGATGGATAATAAAATTTATAAAAGACTATTTAAAATTTAAAATGAAATTTTAGATCTTGCCTAAAATAAAAAAAAATTATATATTTCTTAATAAATAAGAAATATAAATTTATCTCACAATCGGAAAAGATCTTTCCTATTTTATTTTTCTTAAAGAGAAATGATACCATATCTATAAAGTTAGTTTGTTTTTATTATTTTTCTATGATATAGGTAATCTTGACAATATACTTTAAATTGTGATTGATTGAGTTTGGAACCTTTGAATTGTGAGTTTGGTGACATGTGAGTTGTATTTTATTGCTAAGAAATTTTTGGTATGGTTCATGAGGGTTTGGGTGGTCTTTAAGGGATATTTTTGAGTGATTTTTAGAGTATACACCTTGCTTAGAAGAGTACATGCCTGTATACTTCTCCCAGCAGCCCTTGTACCTCTCGGCTCGGCCGAGAAGTACACGACCTGTGCAGGGAAGTACATGGCAGTGTACTGAGTACACACCCTCTTTTTAGGCAGTACATGGCTATGTAATTTTTCTGCTACTCCTGTACTTTTCCTGCAGCCCATGCACTTTACTTTGACACTTCCAAACCTACCCTAAACCTATCAAACACTAAATAAACATCATTAAAAACCTTAACCAATCTTAGATGAATGCCCGTAAGTGTTCTTTATATATTTCATGCATTATAGTCTTACTATGTATAAGCAAAATATATGTGTTTCCTAGAAATAGTTTTGAATTGATGATTAATTCTTGGTCAAAGCAAAGTAAGTACATGGAATCCCAGTTGATGAGAATATTGCTTACTTAATATTATTGTATGGATGAATTTTATATGTGTGCTTGAATATGCTATGACTTAGCAAGCTATGTGTTTATATATTTGAGGATTGGTGATTGAGTGTGATGGTGCGTTTTCTCCACTCAATTTGGGATAACACTGGCAGTAAGGGATTATATGTATTTTAAAATAAAAAATTGATTACCAATGTGCTTTCGGTTACCCTCTAGAATGGTAGTTACTTGAGAGTGCTTTATGATCCATCCAGATTGGTTTTCAGGCATATTAGCCTATGTGATAATGATGAGTAGAGTGGATTGATAAACCTATTGAGCTTCACCTTATTGCATAATTTTTTACGATTTATGCATTATTGATTGCAAATATTATTGTGTGCACAATTAGAATGCATGGATGTTACTTGTGTTTAAATCAACTATTTTATAATTGATTTTATGTATGCCTCTATTCTACCAGATATGCTTATGATGTTGTAACTCTCACTAAGGTCTTTTGATCTCAGCCCTCTCTTGTTGATCTTTTCAGGACTAGTTCATCTGCCTATAGCCATTCATCTTTGAGGTCGAGTTTCCCAGTGTTGGTCTTATGGCTAGACTATTGCACTTGCACATTTTGGAGGCTCGACATATTTTATGTTTTATTATTTTCATACTCTTGTGCATGCATGCATGGTTTGGACTATGTTATCTATTGGGTTTCTTATTCAAATTTTGATATTGGACTTGCATATATGACCTTGGATATTGCTTATTACATGAGATGTATGCCTTTGGGCACTTTAATGGATCTGTTTGGGCTTGTGAGTATGGACTTGATATGTTGTATGTTTGGGGTCATGTGGCATATTGCTTATGGTTTAAGACTTCCGTCGCATGTGTGTGCTTATTCCGTTGATAAAACGTGTCATGCTCCTTTTAAAATAAAAATTCAAATTTATACATATTTTTGGGTTATTAGTTTTGAAAAGTCAAAGTGAGTCTTTTGTGGTTTCGTTTGGTCCACGTATAGGATCAGTCACGAATACATGACAATGAGAGTCTTATTTATCGGGAACGGATCCTCACACTATATGTGCTAGTATGGATTATAATAGTGTATATAGTGAGTTTAAGTGACTGCATGTATTTTTTTTATTCCAGGACATTGAGCACTTTGTTATTTTATTAAATTATATTAATTAAAAAAATTATTTTAATTTTAATCTTTAATAAATAATAAAAATTACAACCAGAGTTCAAAAATTATAAAACTTTTATTATAAATCAAGAAAAAATATAATATTTCATTTGGTGAAAGAAAAATAACATGAATTATTTTTCTAAAATTAAAATATCATTTAATAATATAAAACTTATATAAAATAATTAAAATGAAATATTTACTTACTAACAAAATATAAATTTTTATTATAATGTGAAAAATCAAAATCAAAATTTTATAGAAAACTATTTTAAGGTAAAATCAAAATATTTATTGTGGAAAAAATGAAGAAAATATACTTGGTGTGAAAACTATTTTTTATATATACAAGTGTCCTAAAATATTAAAAATTTGTATAAAAATAGTTAACATATTTTTCATTTTTCTATATAACAATTCCACTATGGATATTCACACATGAGAGCCATAGAGTTTAGTCTCTATAAGTTATAAGATTTGATAGAAGATGTTCTTTAATAAAAGAAGCAAGATAATAAAGAAGGTGGGATTGCGATCTTTGGGCTTATTAGCAGAGTCAAATTCATTCATTTGTCTTTTATGTTCTAAAAAATTTGAGCTTGGAAGTAATATTAGAGATAGAGCTAAGCTGTGAGACTTTGTCCCTCCGAGTGCCTAGTTAGTGAGATTGTTCAGTGACAGTATTCGATTTTGACTGTTTGATCGAGAGTGGACTGTTGACCCGAGAGTTGACCTTTAGGGTGCACATAGTCATAGAAAGCTTAGGTGTGCGTCTAGGTGTCTTAATGAGGGATCTAGGTTGAGTGTCGAGGTTTGAGTTAGTAGAAATCGTTATTGCCTGATTTCTGATCTATTTTGATTGACTATAAGCCTTTGAACTGAAAATTCCATTTTGGGCCCTTTTGATATTTTTCGAGCCCAATTACCCATCTTTGAGCCCAATTAATTAGTTTAACCTATTTTTTATGATTATTGATTTTAAAACCCATTTTGGCTCACTCGGGGTGTATCAAACTTTTAAAGTAACCCGTTCGGGTTTTTCCAACATTTTGGGCTCGGGGTATAAATACCCAGCCCGACCTGACATTGAGAATTTTTCTAAGTGTCGGAACAACAGCCCAACCTTCTCTCCCTCTTTCTCTCTCCCGTACTCCCTCACTAAAGCACCAGTTCAAATTCTGTCAATTTTATTTCGAAGAAAACCACCAGGCTTCGTCCCTAAACACTTTTCTAACCTCCCGTGATAGATTTCCACTGTTTGTTTTGGATTAAGAGGCTGGGATTGGATTGTTCTTTGATTTAGAGCATGTTTTGGGGATTTCAGGGTAAGTTCCCTAAATCTTCGTTTCTATTCTTGATTTTTGGTTCCTTTAGAATGTTGCTCATGTTCCTAAAACAACCTCTGATCCTTAAGTGAGTGTTTTGGGTTTCGATGGTAATTTCAGTAAGTTTGTGAGTTTTGTGATTTTGGCTAAATTGATGAAATTGGTGGTTTTCATTGCTTGAGTAAGTTGATTTATGACTTGTGAAGCATGTTTGTAGACTGAGAAACCCAATCATGTGATCGAGTGAGCTTGGGTGTCGATTTGGAGCCGTGAGTGGCTTGTGTGAGTTTTAGGCATTCCACTCGTTGATTGGATTTCTGGAATTTTGAGCTGAGAGAGTGTTGTTAGAGTGAGATATGTGTTAGTGTGATTGTTGTTGGAGTCTCTTAGGGTTCATTTTCGGTTTTGAGTCATTTTATTAATTTTGTCAACTTTTTTTCTTATGTGCATTTTGGTTTAGTTTGTGTGTTTAGGCGGTGCTAGAGCGGTCGATAAGGGAAAGGATATTGCCTTTGAGTTTTCTGCATGACAAGAGATGAGAGTTTATGTTTCATTTGCTTACATGGAATTGTTTTTGGTTTTGGCAAATTAAAATACGCTAAATGCTTATTTTTGAATGGATGTCGTATGTGCATTGTGTATGATATTCATTATAGCTTGATAAACTTGCTTGTCATGAATTGGGTGCATGATTTATGTGTCCGGGATGAGTACACGCCTGTGTACCCTCCAAGGATCACGTATACTGTTATGGACAGAATAGTACACGACCTATGTAGGGGAGTACATGGCCTACATAGGCGAGTACATGCCTGTGTACTCAAGCCATATACTTGTACACTGACTATCCCAAAAAGTACACGGTCGTGTACTTCAGGCTATGTACCACCATGTCCGCTCCGTTTGGATTCCACAAGCCCACATACCTATCCCAGTAGCCCTGTATCCTTCCTTCAATCCGTGTACTTCATTTTAGGACCCCCAAACCTACCCTAAGCTTATCCAACACCAAATGAACATGAAATCACAGCCTAAGCAACCCCATGTGAGTGCCCTTTGGTGATTGCTTGCATTTCATGCATTGTTGGGTTTTCAAAATAAAAAATATATATGTGTGTTCTTAGGAACAACTTGGAATTGATAGATAATATTTGGCCAAATATGGTAAGTGCATAGAATCTCGATAGAGGGGAATATTGTTTACCTAATATTGTTGTATGGATGGACTATATGTGTGTGCCTGAGTTTGCTCTGACCTAGCAAGTTGCTTGATTTTGCTATGACTTAGCATGCTATGTGTTTATATATATGTAAATTGTGATTGAGTGCGATAATGTGATTTCTCCACTCAGTTCTGGATAACATTGGTAGTAATGGATTTATACATATTTTGTAAATGAAAGATTAATTGCTAGTGGGCTTTTGGTTTCCCTTTAGCTCGAGGGATTCTGAAAGTACTTTCTAATCCACCCCGATAAGTTTTTGGGATATAGTAGCCTGTGTGACAATGTGGTGTGTTGTGAGTTTATGAAACCTATTGGGCTGGTCTTTATTGCATAGTGTTTTACAATTCATGCATTATGCATACTTGCTTGTGAAATATTTTGAGTGCACGCTTAGTATGCGTAGATGATAACAATGTTTTAAGTAACTATTTTATACTTGATTTTCCGTATGCGTCTATTCCACCGGACATGTTTATGACGTTGTAACTTCCACTGAGTTTTTTTGATCTCAGTACCTCTTGTTGATCTTTTCAGGGCTAGTTTGTTTGCAATAGTTGTGTGTCTTTGAGGTCGTGATTTCCTGGTGTTAGTCTTGGAGCTGGACTATTGCACATGCATGTCTTGGAAGCTCAGCATATTTCATGTTTTGTTATTTTCATACTCAATCGACATACATGCTTGTTCTAGACTATGTTGTTTGTTATGGACCCATTATGGGCTTGCATAAAATATAGTGACGCTAATCTCTCTGGTGAATTTATCAGTTTGATGGGGTGGAAGTTTGTCGAGTTGGTGAGTTTTTCCACTATCACCCTATGTCATCGTACCCTTTCTACAAATATGGCAAATCGACCACGAAATCGATAGTGATATGATTCCACCTTCACTCGGAAATCGGAAGCGACCATAACTCTAAGACCCCTTACCTAGGAGGAACCATTCTAGATATTATTATGCATCATTGTGGGTCTCACCCGGGTCACACCCTTACGCATGTTAGACATGCCAGTTTGCAATCTCTAAGATTCAAACCTCACACCTACTTTTTATTCCTCATAATATAGAAACCTCTTACCAATTCAGCTACAACAATCCTCAATGTAACAATTCATTTTTTTTAATTTATTTTCATGATACACATTGTAGTCCTGTCATATACACACATGTGTCCTAAAATATTGGAGATTTATATAAAAATGAATAACATATTTTCACACAATGTAACAATTCCAGCATAAATATTCACACATGAGAGGCATAGAGTTAGTTTAGTCTCTATATGTTAAGAGATTTGGTAGAAGATGTTCTTTAACAAAAAGAAGCAAAATAATAATGGAGGTGGGACTACAATGTTTAGGCTTACCAGCATAGATTTAAATTCATTCATTAGTAATCCCCGTTGTGTGCATGGATAGAATGCAAAGATATTAATTATGTTAATACCAAATAATTATAGTTAATTTTAGTGTGTGGCTCTATTCCCCCGGAATTACTAACAATGATGTGACTCTCACTGAGGTCTTTAGGATCTAATCCCCTCTTGTTGATCTTTTTCTGTGCTAGGTTGCAGTTTTTGAAAAGCAATCTTTTGAGGTCGAGATTTCTGATTCTTGGTTGTAGGGCTAGACTATTGAACACAACACGTTTTGGAAGCTCAATATTTTTGGGTTTGATTCATTACATGTCCTTTTTGTTATGCATATTTGGACTTCTTACTTTCATATATGATACGAACCCCAAGTAGGTTTTTGTTGTGATATTGTTTATAGATTTGCATGCATGATTTTGGATTGAGCTGAATAAAATGAGATGTGTGCCTTGGGTGCTTTTTGTGGATCCATTGGGCTTGTGTGTTATAGGTTTGTGTGTTGCATGATCAGGACCATGTGGCCTATTCGTTGTGATTTAAGACTTCAACTATATGTGTATGTGTACTCCGTTGGATGCTCATATGCCGAGTGTTAGGATCTCTTTATTCACACCCGTCAAACTAAAATTAATAGGAGAGAAAAAAATAGAAAAAGTCTGAGGATTTAATGAGGTTCGGCCAAAAAAGTCTACGTCCTCGAACAAGGGAGAAAGAAATTCCACTATGAATAATAGAATACAGGGTCAATTCGATTACAAGCCAGCAATATGTATTTATAGGTGAACTAATAGGGTTAGAGATAAACCTTATCTTATATATCCTATCTCAGCTTAATTTAGAACATTAGATAAAGATAGAGATAAATCATATCTCAGCTTAATCTAAACCATTAGATTAAAGCCACAACATAACAATCTTCCTATTAGCTTTAATCTCCTCAATCAATCAAATAATCTTCTCCCTCACCATAGCCCCCTTAGGGCTCTTCCAGATCCCACAATTTCCAATCAAGTTTAGGCAATGCCTAAACTTCACCTTTGGAATTATTTTGATCATCATATCAGTAGTCTCAGTAACATATAACACAAGTGCCACAAGATTAGCGTATCCCAAAATGCTATCATTTGGAAACATTTTTGGCGGCTTGACCTGTTTCCCGTTTTGCCTGTTAAAATCTTTAACTTTATCTGCTTCCTGAACACCTCATGTTTGCAGAAATCCAATGCCTGATTTCTATATAGTAGATGTTGTTTGTTATGCAAAGATAATCCTTTTTTGCTCATATTACTTGTAAGAATTGAAAATTTTCAACCCATTTGGGCCGAAGAGCCCAAGGGAGAACTATCGATATTAACAGACCTTAGCTCGTCATCTGGAAGTGTTTATGGACTTATGGTATAGTCCACATGAATTTGGGAGTTTTAAATTAATATTCAAATTTTTATTATAATTAATGATAAATGATTGGAAAATTATTATAGAAGTTATATTGGTAATTTTAGAGTTTTAAGACCACAAATCGGTCTCTTAAGGGTATTGGAAGGTATACAAATATTTCGAAAACATTCAAAGGTAAATTTACAATTTTATTGATTTTTCTAAGAAAAATAACAGTATTTTATTTTTATTAAATAATATATAATTGAGAGAAATAATTTTTATGGTATGGATAGATAGTACTGCTCATAAGGAAATTATAAAAAAATTGTATTTTTTTAGAGTAGTAGGGTAATTTTTATGAATTTTTTAAGATTTAAAGTAATTTATAAATAATATTAATTATTAATATTAATTAATTATAATAATAAAATATTATTAAACTCAAAACGATAGCATGGTGTGTCGTTTTGACCAGGGCTGGTCAAAACGACAACAAACATGTCGTTTTGAGCTATCCCCGGGGAGGAAGCCTAACTCCTAAAACGACATCGTCTCGGGCAATAGCTGAACGATGTTGTTTCATTGAGAAACAGGCTACCGCTTGGGACTTTCCCGGCTTTAGCCTATTCTCGGTGTGTTTTGAATGGGATAAGACCCCGTTATACCATCCTTGTTATTCATTCTTCACGAAGCCCCAAAAATGTTCCCTCGAGCTTCGTCCTTCTCCAGCAATCTCAACCCAACATTTTTCGTGTTACTTCTGGCCTTAAATCACCAGTTTCAAGTGAGAAATCAACCATAAATTTTTCAGATATTCATCCCCTTTGTATGCATGATTTAAAGCGTGAGATTTAACAATTTTGGTAGGGTTGTGATCGGTTTGTTGTGCACTTGAAGATTATGTAGAATAGATTGAGTATGAACTTGCAACTAAAGATTTTAGAAAAATTAGGGTTTACGATTTTTTTTAGGGTTTCTGGAGGTTGAAGACAACCTCGGACTACATGTCATCTGAGGCGTCTTCTTGCGACCTGTCGTTTGACAAGTCTAGGCTGGAATGGTCCGAGCCTTAGGCTCGGGCAAGATGGCAGGGTCTGGTAGGGTCGAGTGTCTCCGAACTTGAGGTTCAGAGGATGGGTGGCATGCAGAGGACAAGCCGTATGTCACGCGCAACACATGGAGCTGCCAGGTGTTGCACTCCTCTTGGTTAGAAAATAAATTAATACAGAAAAATTAGAAAATCAATAGAAATCAATGAAAAGTCGGGGAAAAAAAAATGATAAAAATTCTTGAAAAATTACAGAAAATACGATATATTATAAGGAGTCTAGTAATATCAAAATTTATAAAATTAGAGTGGATTTGATGGGTTGAATAACTAGAACAAGATTTGAAAAAATAAAGGAAAATAGAAAAAATATATAAATCAATTACGAGTTAGGTTTCGGATAGAAACGCTTCGAATTAAGGTTATAGTTGTGTAATTTTATGTGGGGTTACGTAATCTAGTCTATGATATTAAAAAATCAGCTATGATTTTATATCTAGGTGGATACTGATCGACGCACGACTTTGAGGAATCAATCCGATAATCGAGGATCAAGTGTGGGCTCTTCGAACTTTAGGAAAACTGTGAGTTGGCAGATTCTTTTTACCATGTTATTGCTGGCATGATTGATTCGTTATAAATATCAAGGAAATAATTAAAGGATAATTGGTGTAAAATGTGATGCATGTGACGTGATTGAGGTTGTATGGTATGCTTGTGTTCCATATGCTATGTTATGAATTGAATGGTGCATTAGGATGTCATGATAATTGTTAGGCATGCAAAGCTTTGAATAATTTGGATAAGCGAGGTTTGAATGCACAAGCATAGCATGACGTAACCCATGAAACTTTTGAGATATCTCTGAGTCTGGTAGTGAGGCGTTGAGAGGCTAATTAATTAGAGCTATAAGGGGGGTAGGGATGATAGGAACAAGTCAACAAACACAACACGGGTACATGCAGAGTGGGTTCCGCTTAGGTACAATAGCCATCACCTAATGCCCCAGCAGCGTTAGTGGAATAGACATGTGGTAAATAAGGAAAAAGGTAAGTCGGGAACTACCAATGATGTATCTCCATCCCAATCCCACGAATTCAATGGACTGAGAGTTGTTGCCATCTCGGTCATGGTCCTATTGCTTTCAATTTTGTGTGTACAAGCCATATTTGACTGTGACTGTGTTGCGTTTACAATGATTCATCAAGTCTCATCATATGCCTGCTTGTGTGCTTAATAAGTAGTGTGTGATTGCATGTGTTCTTCGAATACGTTATTCCCATCCGCTCACCTGCCAGGTTTTTGGTATAATACAGGAATCAAGGATAAAAGCTCGCTTCTTGGCTATACGTGAAGATTTTATTGGATTTAAGCGTGTTCGAGGTATTATTTTAATAATTTATATTCATAGCCAAGTCCACTGAGTAATTTTATTATAAATCCTTGATATGTCATTAATTATTAAATCAAGCATGTATTTAATATAACATGCTCAATGTAAATTGTGTATTCCTGGGCTAGTTTCGATGTCACCCGGAGAGATCAATATTTCTCTTATATTCGCTGTGCTTTAATTTATTTGATAATTTTAATATTCTCCTCCATTTTGTGACTATGACATTAGCCTTGTAGGCTTATTGCGTGCATTGCTGGATATGATAGCAGTGTATGTAGTGGGCCTACGGTGGGTTGTTGCGCGTGATCTTCAGGGTCTGGGGCATGACAGCCTAAAGTGGTAGCTGAGCTTGTTTCCTTCCTTTGGAAACAATTTCTATCTTATACTAACTCTTTGCATGATGTGATTCATTTCTTGAGAGAACACTATCGAGTTAGTTATTCATATTATTTGACAATTATTGAGTGGGTTTGTATCTTGTAGGCCTACTTCTGCTTGTTCTTTTAGGTCGAGTAAATTATTGTTTTGGAAAATATTTTTATGTTGTGAATTCATTGTCAGACTTGATACCTTCAGAATTGTCAGACTTGATACTATGCTTATGTAGCATAGTATCTCTTGTATGAGATCTATGTAAGAACGCTATCGGTTCTTGTGTTTCGAATTCAGTGTCATTGTCTATGTGCATTGCACTTCATCCGCAATGTCACTTTATACCCATTACCTGATTGGGTAACATATTAGTGCCACATAAGCTTGAGTTGTTACTCATTTGCATTGAGGGTCATTGTATTTAATTGCTATAAGTTTCAAGTTGTTGTTGTGGCACTATATTAAAGGATTGGGTTATCTTGTTGTGAGATGCCGAGTCAGGGGAAGCTATAAATGTATACATTGTACTAATTTTGATTTCAGATTGAAAGGCCTGGGAGGAGCAAGAAAGATCGCATGTACAATCTAATATACGTTTACATTGCCCACAAATGATTTGAATTCTAAGAAGTACCTTGGATTAGGTATGGTTTATTGAGATTATAAGTGATTTTGAATATTCTAAGAATTAAGTACACTATTTTGAGGCGTAAATGACTTTGAATAATCGTAGTCTGACAGGCTTATAAGTAATAAACTACCACATCTAATTTTAACAGGAATTGCATAATTGGCAGTAGAATGCTGCCTAATATAGGTTGATATTTTGGTGAGCCGTAGATACTAACCAATTTAGAACTATAAATAGATGAGTAGGAATTATAAAGGATGGGTATGAATCATTTGATCATTAATGTATCTTGTGTTTACAAGCACATGGAATACACATTATTATCAGTGATTATTGAATAATGTGGACAATGTATGGAGTGCATGTTTCTATTTGGGTGTGTTAAGGAATATTGTAGTTACCAAAGCATATAACTTACTATACACTATATTATATATGAATCTCACAGTATGCTCGGTGTTGTGTGATCAAGTAATAATACTTATATTAGAAAATTTGTGAAGTTCTTGCAAAGTTAAATTTTTGATTGTTGGGTTGGATTACCCAAATGATCATGGAGTTGAAATTATATGTGGATATTTAATACACTATATTATATATGAATCTCATAGCATGCTCGATGTTTTGTGATCAAGTAATAATACTTATATTAGAAAAATTGTGAAGTTATTGCAAAGTTAAATTTTTGATTGTTGGGTTGTATTACCCAAATGATCATGGAGTTGAATTTATATGTGGATATTTAAGGTGAATAACGAAGTGAGGTAATATTTGTTACACTCTAGGCAAACTAAAATATAGGTTTATTGACCTTATGCTAAATTTTAACCAAAAATAAGCCTAGAGATGTGAATTTAGTATTACGTTGCATATTAAGGTTTAATCAGTTCAGTAAGTGAAATAGAGTTATAAGCTTTGTGCTTATGTTTTCAGAAGACTGAATTATGAAATTATAATGTTCGATTGATATTTCTTGAGTCGGTAAATTGTAAATGATAGAATCTCATAATAAGCAAAATTGAACTGAATTTTTGTGAGGGTTTTGCAAGTAAGGGATACTTAACAAATTAAATGAGGTTGGATGGATATAACATTAGAATTAGATAGTTTTATACATGAAAAGATTTATATATGGCTATTTTTGTATGTCATACGAATGATGGTGAGTAAAATGTGTTGATATTGAGGATGAAGTAGTATTGTGGGATATCACAATAAAGTTGTGATTTTATTATTGTAGAGCTATCTGAATTGCAAAATTGAGAATCTTTAAATGATGTTGATTTGATATGATGATGAGGGAGTAAGTTCATGGGAACTGAGTTAATGACAAACTTAGGAAATTTATTTGAAAACGAGTTTATAGAATCAAAGGTAGAAGAAGAGGAGTGCAGTGGAATCATAAAGCTCTTGTACAAGTGATTTATTTTATGGTATGATATTAATGAATTTTGTTATTGCAAAAGAAGACTGAGAAAATTTGGGGCTAAAACCCGATTGACATGGAGAAACAAGATATAGAAAATATAATGGCATACTACATTTTGGGTAAAATTTGAATTTGATGTCTGAGACTATGTTGATGTGATGAATACTGGATTATTGATTTTGGCTTTTGGTAATGTGGTAGGGAAGATTGTGAGATAGGTTCAAATACAAACAGTTAGAATGTAACTGTACAAATGTGATCATTGAAAGTACGACCTAAAGATTGTGGTCTTGGGTGTTTATCAATAGTATGAACAAAGTTATTCCATCAGATATGATGGAAATATTGAATTTTGATGAAATGGAGGATGAAGAGACTGCGATAGAATATCGCGTTCCATAGTATGAGTGAAATAATATAAAGTTATCATATGATTGGTTTTAGTTAATGTTAGAAATGAAGAGAATGCAATTGGACACTACAAATGAAATGTGTTTTGATGGATATAAAATTTCTAGTATAAGTCTAAGTTTTAAAATAAGAGAGTTTCGAGAACGAAACTTTTTATAAAGAGGGTAAGATGTATGAATTGGAAATTTTCAACCCATTTGGGCCGAAGAGCTCAAAGGAGAATTATTGATATTAACGGGCCTTAGCTCGTCATTTGGAAGTGTTTACGGACTTATGTTATGGCCCGTATGAATTCGGTAGTTTTAAATTAAATTTGAAAATTTAATTTTAATTAATAATAAATGATTGGAAAATCATTATAGAAGTTATATTGGTAATTTTAGAGTTTTAAGACCACAAATTGGTCTATTAAAAGTATTAAAAGGTTTACAAATTTTTTGAAAATTTTCTAAGGTAACTTTAAAATTTTTTATGAATTTTTTAAGATATAAAATAATTTATAAATAATATTAATTAATTATAATAATAAAATATTATTAAACCCAAAACGACAACATGGTGTGTCATTTTGACCGGGGCTGGTCAAAACGACAACCAACATGTCGTTTTGAGTTGGCACAAGGGGGGAAACCTAACTCCTAAAACGACACCGATTTGGTCAATAGCCGAACGACGATATTTCATTGGGAAATAGGCTGCCACCTGAAACTTTCTCAGTTTCAGCCTGTTCCTAGTGCATTTTAAATGGGATAAGACCCTGTTATACCATGCTTGTTATTCACGCTTCCCGAAGCCCCGAAAATGTTCCCTCAAGCTTCATCCTTCTCCCTCGAACTCAACCCGACATTTTTCGTGTTACTTCAAGCCTCAAATCACCAGGTTCAGGTTGGAAATCAATCAGAAAATTTTTATATCATCATCCCATTCGTATGCATGATATAAAGCATGAGATTTAATAATTTTGGTAGGGTTATGATCGGTTTGTTGTGCACTTGAAGATCACATACGTTAGATTGAGTATTAACTTCCAACTGGAAGTTTTGGAGAAATTATGGTTTGTGATTTTTTTGGGGTTTCTGGAGATTGAAGACAACCTTAAACGACATGTCGTCCAATGCGTCTTCTTATGACCTATCGTTCGATAGGTCTTGGCTTGAATGGTCAGAGTCTTAGGCTCAAGCAAGTTGGAAGGGTCTAATAACCCAGGTTTGGGAGGCCCTCTGGCAGCACCTGGAGTTGCCAGGTGTCACACTCTCATTGATCAGAAAATAAATTAATTTAATAAAATTGGAAAGTCGATAAAAATGAAAGAAAAATCAAGAAAAAATAGGATAAAAATTAGAAAAATTACAGAAAAATACTAGAAATTATAAGAAATCTAGTGATATCAAAATTTATAAAATTAGAGTTGATATGATGGGATGAATAATTAGAACAAGATTAAAAAAAATAAGAAAAAATAGAAAAAAGTCCGAATCAATTCTGAGTTAGGTATTGGGTAGAAGCACGTCGAATTAAGGTTATAGACGCATAATTTTATGTGTGATTATGTAATCTAGTCTATGTCATTAAAGAATCGGCTATGATTTTATATTTAGGTGGATCCTTATCAAAGCATGACTTTGAGGAATCAATCCGATAATCGAGGATCAAGAGTGCGCTCTTTGAAGATCGGGAACACAGTAAGTGGACGGAATTTGTTTAACATTTTATTGCTGGCAAGATTGATTAGTTTGAAATGTCAAGGAAATAGTTAAATTATAAATGGTGTAAAATGCGATGCATGTGACGTGATTGCGGGTTGTACGGTGTGCTTGTGTTCCATATGCTATGTTATGTATTGAATGGTGCATTAGGATATTATGATAATTGTTAGGCATGCAATGCATCAAATAAATTGGATAAGTGAGATGTGAATGCACAGGCACAACATGGGGTAACCCTGGCGACTCTTGAGACATCTCCAACTCTAGTAGCAACACGTGGAGACGCCAATTAATCAGAGCTACAAGAGGGATAGGGATGACACAAAAAAGGTAAGTTAGGAACTACCATTTACGCATCTCCATCCCAATCCCAGAAAATCAATAGACTAGGAGTTATTTCCAGCTCAATTATAGTTCTATTACTTTGATTGTAGTGTGTACATACAATATTTGACTGTGGCCGTGCTACGTTTACAATTATTCATCCAGTCTCATCATGTGCCCGTTTGTGTTCTTAATAAGTGTATAATTGCATGTGTTCTTGTAATACGTTTTTCCTATCCGCTCACCTGGCAGGTTTCTACCAGGTTCTTTATGAGATTCCATCCTTAGTCCTAGAAATCCAGATACCAGTGCAGTTGAAATGATCATTTTTCCCCTAAAGAAATGGATATGTTGTAGCCAGAAATAGTATTGAAGGTTCTTTCCTCTTTTGGTTGATTTTATTTCCTTCTTGATTCATTTTTATCTTAAATGATATATCTCCTAAACTTAAGAGATAATTCCAGAATTAAATCCTAAAGATTATTTTCTTATATCTAGACTTAAAAGTAGAGAAAATTAATCCCATTAGTTCTATAATCTACCCAGCCGGCCACATACATGTCCACACACCAAAAACACTGAAAATCATCACGTGATATACCTTTCTTCCTTACCCTTGCTACCAAAAAAATTCCTAACACATACCGTAGCCGAATTCTTTCATCCTTCATCAGATTTCTGCAAATAATAGCTTGTTGGAAACCTCTTTTCATCCTCCACCTTGCTATCTTGGTTTCATCATCAGAAGGTTAGTACTTCCCTGTGTTTATTATAATTGCAATTTATAGGGTGTTGGTGTCAAAATTCCTTGATTGATCCTTCAATTGATTTCAGTTGTTGTTCCTCTTGTTTAAATGATTTTTTGGGACCTATTCTTGTTGTAATATCATAAATTTATCCTTTGAATTTTCCCTATATGTGAAACTGGCATACACTACTCCTTTGCTCTATTGTTGCCGATTTTTGCCAATTTACTTATTTGTTGGTTTCTGATCTTGTTCCTTTTTATTGTATGTGTAATTAACACCTAATCCTTCTATATTATAATGAAATCAAAACCTCTAAACCCTATATACATGAAATTGCAATTTGCTCTATTTCTCTAACTTAGTGCTCAATTTTGTATGGTGAATGGGGTTGATAAATCAGGTTGATTCTTCTTGTGTTCTTGGCTATCACATCACACATCCAAGGGGGTGGTTTCAGCAGCATCTGATCACTGGTATCTGATAGGTTTGGTGAGTAAAATTGGTAAGAAACAAGGATGTTTATTTGGTTTCTGAATATAAGTGCTTAGTGTGGTATTGTCTTTGCCTTATGTGTGTTTAGGTGGTTCAAATCCTCTTAACAAAGCCAAAGGATTAGCTACCTTTTCAGAGACAAGAGAGGTAGTATCTATACCTAATCGATTTCTTCAAAGATCCTTTTTGCTTGATTGATGTTTCGGTTCTTGTCTTTGTTGAATGCGCATGTTTTGTTTTTAACGTGCATAGTTGCGGATTGAGTTATGGATTCCTTAGGCAATTTTAGACCCTTATCATAGGTTGTGTATGCCCAATTTGGATGTGCTATGTGCATTGGACTTGCTGATTGTGATGTGATATGATTAAGGATGCCCTGTTATGGTGTTATGCCTTGTACTTGCTTGTGTGTGCTTGTACATGATTGTATATTATGATCCTTTTCCTATGGGAATTCGGGGTAGGCACTGATGCTCCTAGAGAGAGGAGAGGTTCTTACTAGTATGGGAGTCACATAGGTGGCAATCACCAGCATGTGCACATTGGATGCCTAGTCCTTATGTGGCTAGATGCCTTGTCCTTTTGAGGCAAGATGCTCTTATGCTTGTGCAGTTTGGATGCCCTAGTCTTTGTGTGGCTTGGATACCTTGTCCTTGTATGAAAAGATAGATAGGCTTGCTGATTATATTGTTTGCTAACCATTTACCCTTTGTGCAGCTAAGTCTTGGACAACACAGGTGGAAAGGGACAGCCTTTCTATTGATAAAATCGAATGATGAATCACCTGCCTGTGTACTTCTGCTTTTCAAAAGTGTTCTTAGTCCACCCTCAACTTGTTACTTTCAGCCCTATCCCTATTGTGATTAGTTGATAATTATTTGATACCCCTTTAGTAGTTTAGGCAAATCCGATGTTGACTGGGAGATGTTTGTTTAGATTTCTACAGATCTTATGATGTTGTGACACTACTGAGATTCTTGTAATCCCACCCTATTATTTTTCCCCATTTTTTAGGCTTAGGTACATCCTCTGTCAGTGGTACTGGTGTGTGAGATCAAGGCTGCATGGCGGGACGATATTGCATCACATTCGCATACCACCTTCCTTGTTGATTGCTTGAAAATATACCATTAAACATAAAGTTTGATTGGACTGCTTTTTGGTTCTTTGGATCCCTCATTTATTTATTTATTTCTGAAATTTATTGGAGGGTATCTTGTTGGATTTTAAGATTCCTATGGGACTTGTGTGTTATGGTTCCTTTGGTTAATGATAAAGACTTCCACTGATGTTTTTATTCACTCCGTATGTTACCAAAATGTTTGTCCATTATTATCATGCTCCAGTCTTTTAAAAAATATAAGAAATGAATCTAATGAAATGAAACTAGTAAGATTGAGCCTTGTGGGATTCAGATAGGTCCTAGGTTGGGCTTGTTTGGGTTTTATGACGGTAAGGGTCCTAATAGGTTGAGTTTGGGTCGTTAAAGGTTTGGTAGTGGAGCATGGTTTAGGAAATATAATTGGTTATATGCTAACATGTTTTCTGGTTTTGTAGGAAGTACATGTGCACACACCCACACCATTAGAGCTCAATGTCGAGAGTGTTTAGGTACTAAAATGCTTGGTTTGTAAAGTTTAAATGTTATGATTGATTCTGTGAATTATTGTGTGTTTATGTGAGTTCTTACGTGATGAATGATTTGATATATTCAGATGTGTTTTGATGGTTGTTTTGCTGTGTTCCCTTGTGATTCCCGAATGTACATATGACTTGTTGCATGTTGATTATGATCTTTTGATGTGTGTTGCCAAATATTCTTATGTAAGACGAGTGTATGTGTGTGATTTGTATAATTTCCGAGTGTGTCTTTGAGGGTATGTAAGCATTGCTGAGACTTGTATGTACTTGTGTGCATGTGTGTTTTGTTTTTCAGTATATGCATAACGTCCGGTGTATGCCTCTCCACCAAGTACCAGTTTTCTTTCCTTGGTTTCGTATTTGGGTTATGTATTGAGTGACCTTGTCTGTTTGTTTAGTATGGCAAGGTAGAACGTACATAAGGATTGTCGGGGAAGGTATGAAGCCCAAGCCGAATAGCAACCCAATGCACAAAATGAGCAGGGAGGGCAGGCTGAGCTCGAAAACAACCTGAACCTGAAGCACCAGCGGCACTAGCCATTGATCCCATAATGGCACAAGTACTAAACGTGTTGCAAGGAATTGCTGCAAACCAGCAGCGAATGGAAGCTCAATTTCAGAATGTTCCTGCTCCTGTACCACCTGTGGAATATACGATTCCTCCACTTGAACCTGTTAAGCCGTCTTATCCAAAAGAAGCCAAGAGACTTTCGATCATCATTACCAAGTTGCTGAAGGAACCCCGCCAACTGGGATGTAAAGATTTCAGCGGTTCAGTAGGTGCCGCTACAGCTTGTGAACGGACTAATACCTTATGTCGAGTGTTCTTGTTCCTGTGTATCTCTGATGATGACAAAGCTCCCATCACCACTCTCTTACTTGAAGGAGAAGCTCTCGTATGGTGGACAGCTTTGAGTTTGCAGTTCGGAGATTGTTTGCCTTCTTGGGATGAGTTCCAGGATGAATTTAACGAAAGGTTCTACACTAGATTCCACAAGAGTGAACAGCGACAAGCTTTCTGCAAGTTGGAGCAAGGCACCCGTTCAGTGCTGGAATATGAGAAGGAATTAAGGGACTTGTCT